>JASDFA010000023.1:45183750-48075000 GCA_035772735.1 Datura wrightii | reverse complement strand
ACTTTAGGCAACGACTCGTGGCATCGCCCGTCAAGTGCACTGCCTAACTAATCATCTGGTTTCATCAAAAGGGACATCACGAATCGTTATAGGTGACCATGACTTGACCACTCATCACACACACTTCCTCAATTTCAAATAAATTCCCTCCGGCTGGCCACGACCATCCCACGATTCATGGTGACAGACCACGACCCATCCCACGATTCGTGGTGACTGACCACGACTCGTGGGGTCCTTCCGTTAGGTACACTGCCTTAACTTTTTTTTCTCCCTTTTTAATTCCTCAGGTCATGGCTAACCTGACGAAATCGTGGGGCCTGACTATGACTCGTGGTCATGCCCGTGATGACTCCCCTCAAAAATGCCTTTAACCCAAGCCCAAGCCTCACCACGAGTCACCTAATGACTCGTGGTCACCTCCCATGGGTCACAAAATGACTCGTTCTGTGACCTGGTGCAGATTTTTTAGTTTTCTCTGATTTAAGTCCTGGGTCTAGTCTTTAAGTTTTTGGGGTATTACAATATCTCCCCCTTGGGAACATTCATCATCGAATGTTGGAAAACACACAGAAAAGCAGGGAATGGCAATCTTTATACACAAATACTGATTATGAAAACTGAAACTAGCGGAATGACTACCTCTGAACTGGATCACAAGTTTGAACTGAACTCACTAATCATGCACTATTCATTTACATGAAAGAAATTGAAACAAACGAACTAAAAGCAGTTTTGGGGAGGGAATTGGTACCTTAAACTGAAACTGAGTTGGAAGGGAACAAATGGGGGTATCTAGCCATCATATCTGCTTCAGCCTCCCATTTAACTCCCTCAACCTGTTGATTCTTCCACAAGACTTTGACTGAAGCTACTTCCTTGTTCCTCAGCATACGAACCTGACGGTCAAGGATCTGAACTGGGACCTTGTAACACCCCAAAAGTGCCTAAGAGTAGACCTGGGAGTTAAAAGTTGAAAACTGCTGAAACTGGTAAAATATCACGAAACGGTTCGTCCAACGACTCGTGGTATCAAACCACGGGTCATTGTATGCAGTCATGGTGATGGGAAGTTCTGGTGGTAGTGGAGACAATGGGCGATGCAACGACTCATTTCTTGGAACAACGAGTCGTTGTTGGCAATTGTAGGAAAGGTTGGGCTTAGCAGTTGGGGATAACACGGGTCGTCCAACGACTCATGGTGAGAAGTGACGACCTGTGGTCACCGATCGTTGTTTGGTTGCAGGGATTTCCATTGCATGTAACGGATAAAGACCACGACTCATTGGAAGTAACCATGAGTTCTGGTGAGGCTCGTGGTAAGGAGGTTTAGTTTTGTGAAGGGGGACAAGCCACGATCGACTCAACGATCCGTTAGATAAAAGGACGAGTCGTCCTATCTATCCATGGTTGAATTCTGGAGGATAGTTCTCAGCAGTTCTTATGATGAGCCATATAACGAGTCATCATTCCTCCTAACGACTCATTGGTACTACCCGTTGGACCAACCTAGACAATTTTCAAGGAAGATTCATTAAGGGAATTTTCAACTTCCATGGACCTTAGCTCCATGGAAGAATATGTTACTTCTGAAACAAGGAAGAATTGAAATATTAGATCAAAACACTATGTAAGGATGGTATGAACTGCCTAAACAAGAATTCTTGAACAGGAACCAACCAGTTCAGATATTCAGAACCAAGAAATACTGGATTCTCTTTCGGATAGGCCCTGAAAGGACAACGTCATTTTAGCCTATGAAAAGTGGGGTTTTAGAGGGATAATCTATTCTAAGTCCTCATTCATGCATGCAAGAGTATAGAGAGGTGATCAAAGTGTGATTCAAGGCTTCCTTCTTCAAATCCTTTCAATTCCTTCTTGGGCTTTCAAGGAAGAGTAAGAATCAGTTATTTTCAAGTATATAGGATTATGAGGGGTGTCTTCTTCCACACCCATGCCCAATTTCTATATAAATATGAGAAATTCCTATGATCAGGTTATGGGGTTTTCACCCAATTGCATAATTCGTCAATTTTTATACATGGGTACAATTAGATTATGTTTCTATTAATGATTTGTGAAGCATGGGCAGATTTTAAATAGTTTTTAATTGAAATTATGTTTTCTAGTTTTATGAAATTAAAGGCCCATGGATGAGAAGTTCATGAAAGAAGAGAATGATGATGAATGTGTGATGATGATGAGATTTGATGATGAAAAGCATGTTTCTAAATCTACCCATGATTATGATATTATTTTCAAAATGAATTGAGTAGATCCAAGCATGATAAACTTTTGGACAAAGCCCTTATATCGAGTATGATAATGTAGTATCTCTAAAGTAAGCTTACCATATGGTTTTGGAGTAAAGTCTCCCACTTATCTTTGAGCATATGGTATGTTTCGAAATAAAGCTTCTCATATGCATGAATTCACAATTGAAATGTATGTTATTACTGAGCTTCGTTTTCATACGATGTTGAGTTTATGCATGATTTAATTATTGAGATTTGTCAATAGACAATGTTGAACTTTGTTTCATACGATGTTGAGTTTATGCATGATTTAATCTTGAGGTTATTCAATAGATTATGTTGAGCTTTTTTATATACGATGTAGAATATTGCATGTTTTGGGAAAAGAGTCTAGCACCGAGCGGGCTAAGGGTCGATCACCCTATGGCCCAGAACTACGCGCCAATGTAAGTTGACACTATTATATTATTAGGACCTCTATTGTGAGCTATCCCTGACCCTAATGGCCCATGAGCTTGATATCAATATCATGGTAGCGTCCTTAGACTTGGCAAGACTTTGGACGGCTCTATCCACTTGAGTGTAATAGTCGGGACCACGTAAGCTCTATCCTGATATGTCGGTTAAGTGAAGAGTTTCCCAATGTCTATATGATTCAGATTTTCATATTCATTACTCATGGTTATTATTTTATACATGCATGTTCTGAAAGCAAGTTTTGACTCATTGTTCAGCTTTTCTTATTAATATCATATTTCAGCTTTGAGTCATTCGAGTCAGTTATGATGTTATGAAAGCTATGCATTGTTATGTTATGAAAAGATTGTGATTTTAGAAAGTATGCATGCAAGCCCTCCTCTCAGATTTGAAAGCTTATGATATGATATGAAATGCTTTAAATGATTTACTTTACTTAAGCGATTTTACTTACCTTGCATACTCGGTACATTCCACGTACTGACCGCATACTTTCTATGCTGTATCATTTCATGATACAAGACCCCGCTCTCAGGTTCAGCCCCACTCTTAGACAGTTTATCAAAGTTAGCGCTTGCTTATTGGTGAGTCCTCATCTTTCGAGGACCAGACTATCTATCTGTTCCTTATGTATTTAAGTTTACCCTTATGTATTTTTAGTTTTAGTATTGTTGAGTTAGTTAGGGTCTTATCCCATCAACTCATCCAGATTAGAGGTTTTTCAGACTTGTGTATGTGTTCAACTTCAGGTGCTTATTCTGATGTTATGTTGAGTTAGAATTCCGCTGATTTTATATTGTTGACTCTTTAGTTTATTTATTGAGCTAGATGTATGCTTATGCCATGGGTCGACCTAGGGTCTCTCGGGGTCACTTGTCCTGTGTCTACGATTCGGGCCTCCGTATGGGTCGTGACAAACATGGTATCTGAGCTATGGGTTTGAAGTGTCCTAGGGTGTCTGAAAGCCGCATTGAGTAGAGTTTTGTGTTAAGCGCGCCATAGTTATGAAGAAGAGGCTACGAGATATTTAGGAAATGTTCCCTTCTTTCATGATCTATGTCATGCGATGAAAAGTCTTTCTATCCTTCTAATTAGTGTTAATTGCTACTGCAGAATCATTGCTCCTCGTAGAATGAATGGAAGGAGGCGTGGAGGTGGTAAAGGCCTCGAGGATGACAATGGTTATGGGCATTAGCTAGCCCCACCAGTTCAAGAGCCTTAGGCACCGGACCCAGTTGCCCATGCTGAGTTTCGGGCCGTTATTCAGATGCTTGAGCTGGCCTTGATCGCTCAGGTCAATCAGTAGGCTGTTGCGCATGTTCTGCAAAATGGCAATGCAACGACAACTCAAGTTAGAGACTTTTGAGGATAAACCCACCGGAGTTCCTTGGTTCCAAGGTAGATGAGGACCCACATGATTTTATTGATGAGGTTGTCAAGATCACCCAAGTAATGGGGGTGAGTAGTGTTGAGTGCGCAGACTTGGCCTCCTACTAGTTGAAGGGGGTTGCGCATATCTGGTTTCGCTAATGGAAGGATAGTAGGGCCGCAGGAGCAAGTTTGATCACGTGGGAGGAGTTTCATGTTGCATTCCTAGATCGATTTTTTCCTCAGGAGATGAGGGAGCTGAAGGCGGATGAGTTTGTAAACTTGAAGCAGGGAAGGATGACAGTGCAAGAGTATTCCCTTGAGTTCACTCGCCTATCGAAATATGCCTCGGAGTTAGTGGATGACCAGAGGATAGGGGTGAACAGATTTATACATGGTATAGCATGGTATTTGGATAAGGAGTTCCAGATTGCTATGATCCATCAGGATATGGAGTACCCTCGGATTATGTTATACGCCTAACAGATGGAGGCGGCACCTTCGAGAGAGAGGGAGGCCAAAAGGGCCAGGACCGAGGACCACAGATTCTCTCAACAGAGGTCCGGTGGTGGGCACCGACAACAGACTCACCAGAGATCATCAACCCCGGAATCTATGACATTGAGTGTGCCATCCAGGCCTAGACATGATCAGAGAGGGCGAGCATCAGGCTCGAGGGGTCAGAGCAGTAGACCCGCAAGTTCTTGCATCCCAGCCTATCATAGATGTGGTTGGGGGCACACAGGCTAGTGCTTGGCAGGTTTAGGTGCTTGTGTCGGGTATGGGAAGCCCAGACACATGCTTTGAGATTGTATAGCTGCGAGGCAGGATCAGGTTAGGGGCCGAGTCCCAGCTTCTAGTTTAGCAGCCCCTCCTGCACGCTCAGCACGTCAGGGAGCATCTACTAGCATAACTGGCGGTCAGTGCCAGAACATATTCTATGCTTTAGCTTCCCATCAGGAATAGGCGGTCTCCCCGAGTGTGGTCACTGGTAAGTTGCAAGTTTTCCATATTGATGTATATGCTTTGCTAGACCCAGGGGCTACCCTTTCTTTTTGACACTATATGTGGCCAGTAGCTTCAGAATCAATCCCGATGTCTTGTTAGAACCCTTCTCAGTTTCTACTCCAGTAGGTGACTTAGTTATAGCTAGACAGGTATATCGAGGTTGCCCAGTCTCAGTCCTTTGTAAGGTCACCTCAACAAATTTGATAGGGTTATCCATGACCGATTTCGATGTTATTCCAAGCAAGGATTGGCTATTTACATGCTACGCTTCAGTTAATTGTAGAACTCAGGCAGTAGAGTTCAGGTTTCTGATTGAGCCAGTCTTATAAGGGAAGGGTAGTTCAACTATGTCTGTAGTTCGATTTGTTTCCTACCTTAAGGCCAGAAAGATGATTTCTAAGGGTTGCATGTACCATCAAGTTAGGGTTGAGGATGTCGAGTCTAAAACTCCAACTATCCAATTAGTTCCAATAGTACGTGAGTATCTGGAGGTCTTTCCTGATGATTTGCTAGGTGTCCTTCCTAAGCGGGAGATTGATTTCGGTATAGACCTTCTTCCCAACACCCAGCCTATATCTATTTCGCCTTACAGGATGGCTCCAGCCGAGCTAGAAGAGTTAAAGTATTAGTTGAAGGACCTATTAAATAAGGGATTTATTAGGCTGAGGAAGTCTCCATGGGGTGCGCCAGTTTATTTGTCTGGAAGAAGGATGGTTCGCTTCGGATGTGCATTGACTATCGGTAATTGAACAAGGTCACCGTTAAGAAAAGGTATCCTTTACCCATAATCAATTATCTGTTTGATCACCTTCAGGGTACCAAGTGTTTCTCAAAGATAGATCTCAGGTCCGGGTATCATCAGCTTTGGGTTCGGGAGGGCGATATCCCGAAGACAGCCTTTAGGATGCAGTATGGACATTATGAGTTTGTAGTTATGTCTTTTGGACTAACCAATGCCTTGCATCTTTTATCAATCTAGTGAACAGGGTGTTCAAGGCATATTTGGACATGTTCGTGATTGTGTTCATTTATGACATCCTTATATACTCTCGGAGCGAGGAGCATGCCGCTCACTTGAGAGTAGTGCTTCACACCCTCAAGGATCGTCAGTTGTATGTATAGTTCAGCAAGTGTGAGTTTTGGTTGGACTCCATGGAGTCTTTGGGCCATGTGGTATCGGGTAAGGGTATAAAGGTACATTCTCAGAAAATCGAGGCGGTGAAAAATTGGCCTAGAGTGGTGATTCCTTCAGATATTTGAAGTTTCTTGGGTTTAGCTGGCTACTATCGGAGATTTTTTGAGGGTTTCTCCTCCATCACAACACCTTTGACAAAGATGACTCAGAAGAAGGTAAAGTTCCAATGCTCGGAGGCTTGTGAGAAAAGCTTCCAAGAGTTGAAGACTCGACTCACTTCAGCACCAGTGTTGACCCTACTCGAGGGTATAGATGGTTTTGTGGTGTATTGTGATGCTTCGAGAATCGGACTTGGGTGTGTGTTGTTGTAGCATGGGAAAGTGATAGCATATGCCTTAAGACAGTTGAAAGTCCATGAGAAGAATTACCTGACCCATGACCTTGAGTTGGCTGTGGTGGTATTCGCATTGAAGATATGGCAGCATTACTTGTATGGGGTCCACGTGGATGTATTCATGAATCACAAGAGCTTTCAATATGTGTTCACGAAGAAAGATCTCAATTTTCGGCAAAAGAGGTGGTTGGAGCTACTAAAGGACTTACATGAGTGTCCTTTACCACCCGGGTAAGGCTAATATAGTAGCAGACACAATTAGTAGGCTCTCTAAGGAGAGTGTGTCCCACGTGGATGAGGGAAAGAAGGTATTGGTGAAAGATGTCCATCGACTTGCAAGGTTGGGAGTTAGGTTGTTCGACTCGATCGATGGCGGCGTTGTTGTGCAAAACAGATCAGAATCATCCTTTGTGACAGATGTGAAAGCTAGACAAGATGAGGATCCGATTTTGGAGCTGAAAGAAGCCGCTCGGAGTCAAAAGGTGGAGGTCTTCTCCCAAGGGGGAGATGGTGTGATGTAGTACCAGGGTCTTCTATGTGTTCCAGATGTTTATAATTTGAGGGGCCGAATATCACATGAGGCACATGGATCTAGATATTCTATCCATCCAGGTGCCCCCAAGATGTATCACGATTTGCGGAAAATATATTGGTGGAATGGCATGAAGAAGGATATTGTATAATTCGTAGCCAAGTGCCCGAACTGTCAGCAAGTAAAAGTCGAGCATCAAAGGTTGGGAGGCATACTTCAGGATACTAGCATTCCCACTTGGAAGTGGGAAGATATTAATATGGATTTCATTATAGGCCTACCTCGTACTCGCCGACATTATGATTCTATTTGGGTGGTGGTAGACAGGTTGACCAAGGCTGCACACTTTCTACCAATCAAAACCACAGATTCAGCGGATGATTATGCTATACTATATATTAAGGAGTTGGTGCAATTACATGGAGTGCCCTTGTCTATTATCTAAGACCGAGGTACTTAGTTTACCTCTCAATTTTGGCAATCTTTTTAGAAAGGGCTTGCGACTCAGGTTAAACTCAACACAGCATTTCATCCGCAAATGGATTGTTATACCCCGTAGAATTCCCGGCACCTAGACGACCTATTCGCACGTTGGTTAAGCATATTTGAAGGCCATACGTGCTGGAGAAAGGCCCGGGAAAAGATCAGACGAGAAACCTATCGAACCATCGCGGAAGGAGCCGAGGCAGAGCCCCTCCGCGATGGCAGCGTGTCACGGAGGAGAGGCCTCCGCGTTGGCTCCGTGACACATTGGCCTTGTCCAGGCCCAAGTATATAAAGCTCACTTCGGGCTTAAATCAGTTATACACTTATAAATTTCCAGAAAACAGAGAGTAAGCAGCAGAGAGAAGGTAAGAACGAAGGAGGGATTATAATTTTCGTCCGATTACGCTGCTAAATGTTGTCCAAACTTAAATTAACTCCAGATACTGAGGTATTTAGCAGCAGAGAGCATTCCTACGGATTTAGTTTCGTGGAATACGGCTGACGAATCGTCGAGCCACCGAGCTAAGTTAAGTGGAATTGCTCTAAATTAGTGTCTATGTGTTCCTAGCTGTGAAGTGAATATTTCTCCCTTCTGGACCTCTGAAAAATAGCGAGTTTTCGGCCGTCTTTCGATAAGCCTATGTTTAGGCTATAAACTACATCGAAAGTGACGTTGCCTTTTAAAATAAAGCTGTATTTAGTATTAATTGACATATTTATGAATGCAGTTGGGAGAAAATAGCTGAAGTACCGGTCGAGTCTCATCCGATAGATGAATAGTTCAAGGATAAGGTATGTAAAGCTAGTTTCCTCGGCAAGTTAAGTAATCTCGGTACAGTACAGTAATTCAAGGCCAGTAGAATGTTCAGAAGTCATGTGTTATGTTTACTACGAATGTTGGTACGATATTAGAAGCATCGAGTTATAACTTGCGTGTAACTTGCTAGCATGATATAGACTCTAATAGAAGTACTAGGAATTCCACAGTATGCTCTGTATGCGATGTGACACAGAATGTTAGGATATCATTGTATTTAGTTGAAACCCAGTAAAGCGATGTAATATCGATAAGACATCCCAGAAATAGAATGATAAGTTAAAAGGAGGTTAGAAAGCACATTAGAAATGGCAAATCATGTTACTATAGAAACTCAGTTTACAACATGGTTTTCAGCAGAAACACTATATCCTGTTCAGTATTAGCCCCAGAACAGTCTGGCAGGAGACTATATTTATACATATATATATTTGCCAGCCTCAGCACATATTAAATACGTACATACTACTACTACTAGTTTAGCATGTAATATACACAATATTTTACCACTATTAGCCTCAACATGTGAGATATGCAGACAGTATTACTAGTTGAGACCGTTGTATTGTGTGGGGTTGGACTACCTAGCATCCATGACCGCCCCAGGGTTGATAGCTGTATCGACTCATCCGCCAGAGGACGAGGATACATCACTCTACAGAGTGGCATGCCGTCCCGCAGGGGACGAAGATGGGATGCCAGTTTTCCCCATATTGTACCTTGGTCGGCTTTTACACACCCCCGTCGAGCGGATACGCCCGGGTGTTGATTCAGGAGTCCTCCAGACTCAGATACAGTTATAGTCAGGGGCTCAGCGAGCCCAAGTGCATACCCAGGGGACCGGCAGGATGCTTACAGGGTTTATAGGAGATGGGATGACCGGGGTAGGGGTGTAGATTCCGTGCTGGTTGTACCTCCCGGCTTATGGGGGCCGGGTAAGGTTTTTGTGTGCTATGTTATGTTATGTTATGTTATGTTATGCCATGTTACGTTAGATACAAGTAGATCAGCAGTAGAGTGATACGTCTCCAGGTACGACTCCTATTCCTTCCAGTATATATATGAGAGAAGGTATGACTTACATTATTAGACAGTTAATCTATTTCTTCCTACTTCAGTTTCATCGGTTACATTGTTGTTTTCAAATTTCGCTTTCAGTTATTTCTTTACATACTCAGTACCAGTGGTACTGACGCCCGGTGGGGCGCTGCGTTACTTGCCTGCAGGTACTCATAGACGAGCAGGCGATACTACGTGATTCCTGTCAGCAATCGAGTATTCAGCTCCTGTCATCCAGAGACTGAATTCCAGAGGTGTATTTCAGTTCTTTTGTTGTATAGTACGGGTAGGTCGGGGCCCTGTCCCGATCATTTCTATTGCTATTCCTAGAGGCTTGCAGTCTGTGTATGTTTTCGTGTGGTCAGATGAGCCGGTCGTGTGAGGCCGTGCAGTTGTTTAGCTGTTAGTACTTCTGTTTATTTCATGTTGGCCGTGTGGGGCCATAGCTTGACAGTAGTGGTAACCTTGCCGGTCACATAGCTTCCTAATATTCTATGATTGAGTTACAGATAACTAGACAGCATAGCGGCCTTGTCGGCCCGCATAGGTTTCCCTGAATCGATATGTTTCTGGTCAGCTGTTAGTATAGGTACAGAAGGCTATAGGCCAATGGGCCGGGGGCTGTGTTTACAGCCGTTATATAGCCCTTTGTTTCCAGAAATGTGAGTTAGAGACAACCAGGCACCACATGTGCCCAGGCTTAGCAGTCCAGCAATTCAGGTCCTAGTAGGGCACCAGGTGCCAGTCATACCCCCCAAGGCGGGGTGTGACACGGATGGTCAGGCAGAGTGGACAATTAAAACTCTCAAAGACATATTGAGAGCATGTGTGATGGACTTCACAGTTAGTTGGGATGATCACTTGCCATTGATTGATTCGCTTACAATAACAGCTATCACTCCAGTATTCAAATGGCATCATTCGAGGCTCTCTACGGGCGGAGATGTAGATCGCCCGTCAGATGGTTTGAGGTTGGTGAGGCGGCTATGATGGGGTTAGATTCAGTTCATGAGTCCATGGTGAAGGTTCAATTGATAAGAGACAGGCTAAAAACCGCTCAAAGTCGTCAAAAGTCATATGCTAATGTAAGAAGGAGAGAGTTAGAGTTCGAGGTGGACGATTGGGTATTTCTGAAGGTATCTCCTATGAAGGGAGTCATGCGATTTGGGAAGAAAGGAAAACTCAGTCCCTGTTATGTTGGTCCCTACCAGATTATGAAAAGAGTTGGTAAGGTAGCGTATGAGTTGGACTTGCCCTCAGAGTTATCTTCCGTGCATCCTGTGTTTCATGTATCACTATTGAAGAAATGTTTGGGAGATCCAGCTTTAGTAGTTCCGATGGGCGGTGTTGGTGTAAAAGATAGCCTTAGCTAAGACAAAGTCCCGATGGAAATATTAGATCGTCAAATTCGGAAGCTAAGGAATAAGGAAGTAGCTTAAGTTAAAGTCTTATGGAGGAACCAGCATGTTGAAGGAGCTACCTGGGAAGCCGAAGCGGATATGATGGCTAAATACCCATACTTATTCTCTACCGTCTCGATGTCAGCTTGAGGTATTAGTTTTTTTCTATGACTCTATTTAGTTTTCATGTTTAGTTCATGTGATCAAGTTTCTTTTATGTGTATGGATGTGAATGTGAAGCATGAGATCAATTCAACTATGTGATATGAATCAGAGGTATTCATTCCGTTAGTTTACGGTTTAAATAATCAGTATTTGAATAGGGTAATTGCATGTTTCTGTTTTCTGCTTATTTCCTACATTCAAGGACGAATGTTCCCAAGGGGGAGATATTGTAACACCCCAAAAGTTCCTAAGATTAGACTCGGGAGTTAAAAGTTGAAAACTACTGAAATTGGGAAAATATCACAGAACGGGTCATCCAACAACTTATGGTATCAAACCACGGGTCATTGTATATAGTCTTGGTTATGGAAAGTTCTGGTGGCAGTGGAGACAATGGGCGATGCAACGACTCATTGCTTGGAACAACGAGTCGTTGTTGGCAATCGTAGGAAAGGCTTGGCTTAGCAGTTGGGAATACCACGTGTCATCCAATGACTCATGGTGAGAAGTGATGACCCGTGGTCACCGGTTGTCGTTTGGCTGCAGGGATTTCCAATGCATGTAAATTGATCAAGTCCACGACTCGTTGGAAGTAACCACAACTCGTGGTGACGCTCGTGGTAAGGAGGTTCAATTTTGTGAAAGGGGACAAGCAATGATCGACTCAACGATCCGTTGGATCAAAGGATGAGTCATCTTGTCTATCTGTGGTTCAATTCTTAAGGCTAGTTCTCAGCAGTGCTTATGACGGGCCATACAACGAGTCATCGTTCCTTCCAACGACTCATTGGTACGACCCGTTGTACCGACCTAGACAATTTTCAGGGAAGAGTCATTAAGGGCATTTTTGATTTTCTCATGCTACAAGACCCTAGACTACATCGTTTTAGCCTATGAAAAGTGGGTTTTTAGAAGGATATAATCTACTCTAGTTCTCATTCATGCATGCAAGAGTATAGAGAGGTGATCAAAGGGTGATTCAAGGCTTCCTTCTTCAAATCCTTTCAATTCTTGGGCTTTCAAGGGAGAGTAAGAATTAGTTATTTTTAGGTATGTAGTGTTATGAGTGGGTGTCTTATTCCACACCCATGCCCAATTTCTATCTAAATATGAGGAATTCCTATGATCAAATTATGGGATTTTCACCCAATTGCATAATTCTTCAATTTCTATACATGCGTATGATTAGATTATGTTTCTATTGATGATTTGTGAATCATGGGCAGATTTTAAATAGTTTCTAATCGAAATTATGTTTTTAGTTTTATGAATTTAAAGGCCCACAGATGAGAAGTTCATGAAAAAAGAGAATGATGATGATGAGACTTGATGATGAAAAGCATGTTTCTAAATCTACCCATGATTATGATATTGTTTTCAAAATGAAATGAGTAGATCCAATCATGATAAAGTGTTGGGCAAAGGCCTTATATCGAGTATGATGATGTAGTATCTCTAAATTAAGCTTACCACATGGTTTTGGAGTAAAGGCTCCCACTTATCTTTGAGCTTGTGGTATGTTTCGAAATAAAGCTTCTCATATGCATGAATTCACAATTGAAATGTATGTTATTATTGAGCTTTGTTTTCATACGATGTTGAGTTTATGCATGATTTCATTATTGAGCTTTGTCAATAGACAATGTTGAGCTTCATTTCATACGATGTTGAGTTTATGCATGATTTCATCTTGAGCTTCGTCAATAGATGATGTTGAGCTTCATTATATACGATGTAGAGCATTGCATGTTTTGGGAGAAGAGTCTAGCACCGAGCGGGCAAAGGGTCGATCACCCTATGCCCCAGAACTACGCGCCAATGTAGGTTTATACTATTATATTATTGGGACCTCCTTTGTGAGCTATCCTTGGCCCTAATGGCCCATGAGCTTGATATCAATATCATGATAGCGTCCTTAGCCCTGGAAAGGTTTTTGACGGCTCTGTCTACTTGAGTGTAATAGTCGGGACCACGTAAGTTCTATCGTGGTGTGTCGGTTAAGTGACGAGTTTCCCATTGTCTATATGATTCAGATTTGCATATTCATTACTCATGGCTATTATATTATACATGCATGTTCCAAAAAGCAAGGTTTGACTCGTTGTTCATCTTTCTTATAAATGTCATATTTTAGATTTGAGTCATTCGAGTCAGTTATGATGTTATGAAGCTATGAATTGTCATGTTAGGATAAGATTGTGATTTTAGAAAGTATGCATGAAAGCCCTCCTCTTAGATTTGAAAGCTTATGATATGATATGAAATGCTTTAAATGATTTACTTTACTTAATCAGTTTTACTTACCTTGCATACTCGGTACATTCCAGGTACTGACCGCATACTTTCTATGTTGTATCGTTTCATGATACAGGACCCGACTATTGGGTTCAACCCCGCTCTTAGATAGTTCATCGAAGTTAGCGCCTGCTTATTGGTGAGTCCTCATCTTCCGAGGACCAGACTATCTATCTTTTCCTTATGTATTTCAGTTTCCCCTTATGTATTTTCAGTTTCAGTATTGTTGAGTTAGTTGGGGTCTTGTCCCATCAACTCATCCAGATTAGAGGCTTTTCAGACTTATGTAGGTGTTCAGCTTCGGATGCTTATTCTGATGTTATGTTGAGTTAGACTTCCACTGAGTTTATATTGTTGATTCTTCAGTTTACTGATTGAGTCAGATAGATGTCTGCTTATGCCATGGGTCGACTTGGGGTCTCTCGTAGTCCCTTGTCCCGTGTCTACGATCCGGGCTTCCATACAGGTAATAACAAACCTTTTTATATGGGAGACTATCTTTCACTCCCACGCTGTCCAATGACATAATTAAAGTTGGATCACCGATGCACTTCTTGAATAGTGACACATGGAATACTGGGTGCACAGATGCCAATTCTGAAGGTAATTCCAGCTCATAAGCTACCTTGTCAATTCACCTCAGAGTTTTGTAGGGTCCCACATATCTCGGACTGAGTTTTCCCTTCTTCCCAAATCTCATCACCCCTTTCATGGGTGAAATTTTCAGATAGACCCAGTCATCCACATCAAACTCTAATTCTTTTCTCCTCACATCAGCATAGGATTTCTGACGGCTCTGAGTTGTTTTCAATCTTTCCCTGATGAGATGTACCTTCTGCATAGATTTATGAACCGAGTCTGGCCTGATTATAGAAGCTTTACCAACTTCAAACCACCTAATAGGAGATCTGCACCTCCTACCATACAATGCCTCAAACGGGGCCATCTAGACACTAGAGTGGTAGCTGCTGTTGTACGCAAACTCGATAAGAGGAAAGTGGTCATCCCAACTGTCCTTAAAATTAGTCACACATGCTCTCAACATATCTTCTAGGGTCTGAATAGTCCGATTAGCTTGCCAATCTATCTGCAGGTGAAAAGCTGTGTTGAGCTTGACCTAGGTACCAAGTCCCTTACGAAAAGACTTCCATAAATGCAAGGTGAACTAGGTACCTCTGTCTGAAATAATGGATAATGGCACCCCATGAAGTCTGACCAACTCCTAGATATAAAGCCTAGTATTGTCTTCAGTTGAATATGTAGTTTTAACTGGGAAGAAATATGCTGACTTAGTCATCCGGTCTACTACTACCCAGATAGAATCATGTTGCCGACGAGTTCGAGGTAGACACATGACAAAGTCCATATTCCCTTCTTCCCACTTCCACGTGGGTATTGTAATATCCTAGGTCATACCTCCCAATCTCTGGTGTTCTACCTTGACTTGCTGACAGTTCTGACACTTAGCTACGAATTCAGCGATGTCTCTCTTCATGCTGTTCCACCAGTAAATATCCCGCAAATCGCGATACATTTTAGTAACACTAGGGTGGATGGAGTATCTCGAGCTGTGTGCTTCAGTCAATATCTGTTGTCTCAAGTCACCAACGTCCGGTACACACAATCTACCCTGGTAATGGAGCACACCATCCCACCCTTTGGAGAAGGTCTCAACCTCTTTCCTGAGAACCGCTTCCTTAAGTTTAAGTAAAATGGGATATTCATCCTGTTAACTTCAATGACTAAAGAGGAATTTAACCTGCTTTGCATCACCACTCCACCCTCAGCAGAGTCAATGAGCTGCACCACTAACCGAGCTAGTCTGTGAATATCCTTCGCCAATTCCTTTTTGCCTTCCTCAACATGAGCCACGCTACCCATAGACACCCTGCTTAGGGCATCAACCACCATATTGGCTTTGCCCAGGTGATATAGCATGCTCATTTCATAATCCTTCAAGAGCTCTAACCACCTCCTCTGACAAAGATTTAGGTCCTTCTGACTGAATACATACTGAAGGCTCTTGTGATCGGTGAAAACATCCACACGAGCCCAGTACATATAGTGTCTCCATTTTTTCAATGCAAACACCACCACTGCCAAATCCAAGTCATGAGTTGGATAATTCTTCTCATGAACTTTTAGTTGTCTGGAGGCGTAGGCTATCACCTTGCCCCACTGCATCAGAACACAACTGAATCCAACTCTCAAAGTGTCGCAATATACCACAAACCCATCTGATCCTTCCGGTAGGATCAACACTGGAGTGGCAGTGAGTCAAGTTTTTAACTCCTGGAAACTCTTCTCACACACATCTGACACTGGAATTTCACCTTCTTTTGAGTCAGCCTAGTCAAAAGAGATGTTATAGAAGAAAATCCTTCCACAAAGCATTGGTAATAACCGACCAAACCAAAGAAACTTCTAATTTTAGTTGGGGAGGTAGGTCTGGGCCAGTATTTCATGGCTACTATCTTTTAAGGATCAACCTGAATATCCTCACCCGAGACCACATGACCCAAAAAAGTCATGGACTTCAACCAGAATTCGCACTTGCTAAACTTGGTGATCAGCGAGCGGTCTCTGAGGGTCTGAAGCACTATCCTCAGGTGATTAGCATGCTCTTCCTCATTTCTGGAGTACACAAGAATGTCATCCATAAACACAATGACAAACATATCTAGATACTGCTTGAAGGCTTTGTTAATCAGGTCCATAAAGGCTGCAGGGGCATCTGTTAATTCGAAGGGAATAACCACAAACTCATAGTGACCATACCAAGTCCTGAAATCTGTTTTCGGTATGTCACACTCTTTGACTATTAGCTGATGATACACCGACCTGTGATCTATTTTGGAGAAACAACTGGCTCCCTAAATTTGGTCAAACAGGTCATCAATTCTAGGTAGGGGATACCTGTTCTTGACTATGACCTTATTCAACCAATGGTAATCGATGCACATTTTGAGGGTACCATCTTTCTTTCGCACGAATAGCACTAGAGCACCCCAGGGAGAGATGTTGGGTCTAATAAAACCCTTATCAAGAAGATCTTTTAGCTTCTCCTTGAACTCCTTAAGTTCAGCCGAGGCCATTCTATAAGGAGGGATGTAGATGGGATGAGTATCTAGAATAAGGTCTATACTAAAGTCGATTTCCCGTTTAGGAGGAACTCCGGGAAGATCTTCGGGGAACACATCTGGAAACTCACTGACAATAGGGACTGGCATGATAGTTGGAGTCTCAGAGTCAGAATCCTTGACCCAAACTAGATGGTAAATACATCATTAGATATAGTCTTATTGGCCTTAAGGTAGGAAATAAACCTACCCTTAGGCGCTGAATTACTACCCGTCCATTCTAGAGTTGGCTCATTAGGGAACTGAAACCTGACGACCCTAGTTTTGCAGTCGACTGAGGCATAATAAGAGTGTAACCAATCCATGCCAAGAATGAGGTCAAAGTCAACCATGTCTAACTCTACAAGGTCAGCTGGAATGACTTTATTGAGGACTGAGATTGTGCAGTTTCTATACACCTGGCTGGCTCTAACTGACTCGCCAACTGGGGTAGAGACTAAAAATGTTTCTGAGAGGACCTCTGGACTGATATTAAACTTAACAACTATGTATAGAGTCACGGAAGATAGTGTGGCCCCTGGATCTAGTAGGGCCTATACATCTAGGTGGAAAAGAAATAACATACCCATGACCACATCCAGTGAGTTCTCCTGATCCTGATGAGATGATAATGCATAAAAATGGTTTTGTTGTTGACCTCCCTCCATACTTGATGTATCAGCATGCTGAGATGGTCGGCCTACTAGAGCTGCTGAGGCAATGGATTGTGGCCTTCCTCGTCCTGCTGACGGGAATTCTTTAAGCCAATGACCAAGCTGACCACAACCAAAACAACCCTCTCGACCCTGAAGACACTCTCCTGGATGATTCTTACCACACTTAGGGCAAGCTGGATATCTGTTGCTAGCACTGTAGCTCTGGAACTGAGAGCCAGATACTCCACCCTACTGATCTTGGCGGGATCGAATGGTAGGGGTGCTGGCTGAGCTGGGTGTTGGAGCCCTCTGCTGTTGCTGTTGTGGGCGGCTTCTACCGCCAGACCTCTGGTGGACATATTCTGATTGGCCAGTCCTTGCCTGCTTGTTCTTTCGCTCCATGTCCCTCAATTTTTCTGCCTCAATCTTCTGGGCATAGACAATCAGGATGGAGAGGTCCATATCCTTAATCAGTATCGCTGTCCTGCACTCTTTGAGGACCAGGTTTGACACCCCATTAACAAACTTCACCATGCAAGCCCTTGGCTCGGCCACCATCTCTAGAGCATATTTTGACAACCTGGTGAACTCTAGAGCATACTTTTCTACTGTCTAGTTTCCCTATCTCAGATTCATGAACTCTTCTACTTTCGCCTCCCTGAGCTCCCGAGGGAAGAATCTATCCAGGAAGGCTATAGTGAACTCATCCCATTCCACCGGTCCTGCTTTCGTTGGCCTCCCGTCCTTCCATCGTTCATACCAGACCTGGGCTACCCCTTTCAACTAGTAGGAAGCCAAGTCGGTACTCTCTGAGGGACTGACACCCATAATTCTGGTGATCTTTTTAATCTCATCAACAAATCCTTATGGGTCCTCTCCCATCTTAGATCTACGAAAATCCGGAGGATTCATCCGGGTGAAGTCACGCACTCGGGCAACTGCTGCAGAACCATTATTGTTGAGTGGAACCACCTGCTGGTTCACCTGGTTGTTTACAGTTTGAACGAGCTGTTGAATGGCTGCCCTGAATTTTGCCATAGACATTAAGTCGTCCTAAGGGGCTGCCGGGGCTTGTGGGGCAGGCCGGTGAGCATTACCGGCCCTTCTTCTATTACCACATCATGGAGGCATGATTGATTGAAATGAAATAGAGCACGTGTTAGGAGGATGATTTCTAGAACTAAATTTCAACACACAATAAGGAGTATGAAATAAAGAAAATTTTCCTAATAAGATCTCGTAGCAGCTCCGTCATAAGTGTGGTGCGCTTCATACCCATGAAGAGGACTCTACTGGATGCGGCTTTCTGACATTCGATGATACTCTAAACCTAGGGCTCTAATATCAAGTTTGTCATGCCTCGAGGCTACACCCTGGATGGGACACGACACTTGGAGTCACAAGTAACCCCATGTCAATTCCTAGCTTATCATACAATGGCATTCTGAGTAAACATAAATAGCGGAATCTTTAAAATACTATTATAAAACATTTATGAAAATAAAGCTGAATCATAAAGTTTAAAATCATACTGGACGTCTGCTAAAAGTTTGAAAATCATGTCTATGTCTGAAATACACTACAAATAATGAGTTGCTGGGACAAGGCCCCAACTAACTCCAAGTCTAAATAAAAAAATATAACTAAATGAAATGATCTCCGTCCTCAAAGGATGAGGATTCACCAACTAGAAAAGCTAAAGTCTTCGGTGAACGATCGTCTAGTGAGGCTGAGACTGAGATGTTGTAGTTGTATCATAAACGATACATCATAAAAGTATGCGTTAGTACTTTGAATGTACTTAGTAAGTGAGAGAAAATATACACAGAATGAAATAACTGAACTGGAAAGACATGCAATGACCAACTGAGGCTACTGAAGTAAATAACTATAATAACTGAAATGGTCTAAAAGAACCTATCTGATGGTCAAGAAGCATGTTCTAAATCTAAAACACTAATCTGAAACTGGATTGAGTTGATTAGTGGGAGAGTCTATAACTGATATATAACCACGTGAGCTAGAAGTGGAGTCTGATGTATACACCCCATAGGTAGGACCCAATATACCTAGCCAGGGTATAAAGGCATGAAATGGGTGATCACAAGAGTCTAGGGCCATGAGGCCAAATAAAACTGTAACCTATGGTGGCAACGTAGTTTTGGGAACCTGGGTGCGCTGGAACCCCGGTCAGCTCGGTGCTAAGTCCTACTCTCACTGGATAGTCCTAGACTTAATACTAAGCTGATAGCTCAAAACTGAGGCCCAAGACTAGTCAGGGATACATATCTGAAAGTATCCTGAGAGTCTTATCGAACCAGATTCTAGAACTGGGTTCTAAGACTGGTCAGAGCTACTTATTTGGAAGAGATGTAACCGTCTAAAGAACAAACTGTAATCTGAAGCTGGGATCCTGAAGCTAGTCAGAGCTACTTATCTAAAGTGTCATGACTGCCTAGTGGACTACTAAAACTGAGTTCTGAATCTAATTCTAATAACTGGGAGGTACTACTAACACCTCAAAAATTTCTATAGTCAAACTGATTAGCTGACATTTCTAACTGACATTGAGAATTCTAACATTCTTACTAAAACTGAACTGACAATACTCTGATTGAGATTCAATTCTACTAAAAACATGGGAGTCTCCAACACTAATAAAGCCAAGAAAAATTTCGATATTCAAACACGATTGCAAGATTCAAGGCTTTCTACATTCAAGAAATAGGGCTAAATTTCACTTCCCCAGAATAAACATCATTTCAATCACAAACTGGTGGAAAATATCTATAACTAACATGAAATAACATTCCACATGGATTAGACAAAATATGACTAAAATTTCTTAAGATTCGATAATTCCAGGGCTAGAACTGATAGAGGAAAATAGGGATGAAATTTGGGGACACAAGGGAAGAATTATCCCTTGTTGAATTCCCACATACCTGGTGAAGTAGCCCAAAGAATTTCTTTGAGAAATCAAGGAGAAACGGACTGCCCTAGATCTTACTTTGAAAAGCTCTGAGAGAAGTCCTGTGATGTTTATCTGAGTATCTGCATGGGGAATGAGGGGGAAACCATTTAGCCCCTCTAAATCCCTTAAAACTGCACTAAAACAACATAGTTTAGAGACTATGAGGTTAGGAAATTACAGAAACACCCTTAGGAAATTCGCCGGAAACCTTACTGTTAGGGCCCCCACGAGGGACCTAACGACTCATCACTTCAGGCCACGACTCGTGGTATTGTCCGTCAAGTTAACTGCTAACTAATCATCTGGGTTCGTCACGAGGGACATCACGAATTGTTATAGGTGACCATGACTTGTGGTGTCACATGCACTGCCTCAATTTCAAATAAATTCCCTCTGGCTGACCATGACCCATCCCATGAATCATGGTGACTGACCACAACTCATGGGGTCCTTCTGTTAGGTACACTGCCTTAAATTTTTTCCCTTTTTAATTCCTTAGGCCACGACTGACCTGACGAGTCGTGGGGCCTAACCACGACTCGTGGTCATGCCCATGATGACGCCCCTTAACAATGCCTTTAACCCAAGCCCAGGCCTCAGCACGAGTCCCTTAATGACTCGTGGTCACCTCCCACGGGTCACAAAATGACTCATTCTGTGAACTGGTGAACATTTTCCAATTTTCTCTGATTTAAGTCCTAGGTCTAGTCTTTGAGTTTCCGGGGCATTACAAGCCTGTACTTGAAATGTACTGAGTATATAATGTAAGTAAAATATGCTGAGTGAGTGTAAATCGAAATCATGCATAATAACACAAATCACAAGATCATGAGAGTAGGGACTACATGTTGATATTTGAAAACATGTATAGTCATATATTGAATTTCATATCTGGATAGAATGACCCAAAACTAAAATAGAATAATATGGATTGCCATAGATGAAATCATAAGTAAAACTTATGAACTTATCAGTGGGTCAAACCTGCTGAAAACATAATATCATAAGTCATAAATAGGCATAACTGAAATCATGAGGAACAATGAGAGACTTGTATTAAGAGATAACCATCATGTATGAGCACATGATTATCCCACATCTTTACCACATGGAGGAGAGCCATCCTAAGCCTTGTCAAGGAAAAGGATAACTAAGGTGTGATATCATGGTGTGCCCTTGGGCGGGGAAACACTCTCTTGAGAGTTCTTGAAATGTATACCTATGTTGGCGCATAATTTATGAGACTAGGGAACCTTGGAACCCCTAGCCTACTCGGTGCTAGACACTACTCCAAAAACATGTATAATGCTTATATAATCATATCCTAACAACATAGCTTGAATCTGAACATTGGGGAGTCTTGACTCCAACATACATACATATATATATATATCATAACTGATCTTTTTAGCCTTGGATAAATCATAAAATATACTTGACTTGTGTGGTTGTTATACCCGGGAGCCCAAGGATCAGACTTGGGAGTTTAAACGGGGAAAAAACTAAAATTTTTGCACCAGTCATAGAACGAGTCGTCAGGAGACCCGTTGGAGCTACCTACAAGTTGTGATGTGAATTGTGGAGGAGGCCAGGGATGAAGTCTGAAATTTTGGGAAAGAGGTAACCTACGGACAAGACCAAGAATCGTGGTCAGTCACCATGACTCGTTAAGTCAGTCTTGGGGTAGTGGCAATTGAGAGATGAAGAGGATGAGGCAGTGAACCCAACGGAGGGATCCCACGGGTTGTGGTCAGTCGGCATGAGTCGTGGGCTCAATTGTTACCAGCTAGATGATAAATCCCTGAGAGTGAGGCAGTGCACATGACAATTGACACCACGAGCTATTGCCCAAGGCCACGAGTCATTAGGTCGTCCGTTAAGGCCACTTGGCAGTTTTCTTTCTACGAATTTAGTAAGTGCCTTTTCGTAATTCCTAAGTTCCTAAAGCCTAAACTACGTTGTTTTATGTATTTTTCTGGGCATAATAAGATAAGTTAAGTCCCTTTTTCTTAAGCCATTCCCATGCATGCAAATTAAGAGAATTCTAGACCGATGAAGCATAGATTCAAGCTTTTCCCTATCAATTCTCCATTGGGCATTCAAGGAATCTTAGAATCTAATATTATCCAGGTATGTGAGGTTACGAATGGGTGTTTCCGTTCATACCCATGCCCATTCTCTATGAATTTATGAAAATCTACCAAAAATCTCATGGGGTTTTGAATCGAATTTTGCAAAAATCTAATGATTTAGTAATAGGATATTATGATTTTTTATTTACATCAAATTTTTGTGGATTTTGATAAGACTTTACAATTATTTTACTGATAAAATTATTGATTTCGACTTCTACTAAATCAAGCCTATTTAAGCATGATCTATGATGAATCGATTTATAATCTTCTCTTCAATTGATGATATTTAAAAGTACAACACAATTTATGATTTTAAATATGGATTTATCCAATTACCCATCGTGACTTGATGATTTACAAGTATATGTATGTCTACAAGTATGAATGAAACCTATGATTCATGAATTATGTTTTGGTTAACTCACGGGCCTTATGTCATGACTAGTTCACGTATGTACAAGAATGTTTATGATTATCATGATTTAACTAGCCCATGAATTCATATATGTTATACTATGAGCACTATGTATGTTTTGGGAGTAGTATCGAACACCAAGTAGGTTCGGGGCCTAAGTTCTGCCCCGGATATCATAAACTACTTGCCACCATAGGTATGTTGGGACCCCATTTGTGACTGTCCCTAGCCCAATTGGCTCTTTTCGTGGTGATATCACACTTTCATGGTCCTACCCTTGGCAAGGTACTTACACCCTCCCGACTAGGGTCACAAGTCGGGATTTATGTGTTCTAATATGCGGTATGTTGGTTAAGAGAATCTCCTACTGTTCCTCATGATTTATGCATTTTTTGATTACGTATGCTGTCTCAAGTTATGTTCAATATAGCTTTTTCTCTCATTGTTATGATTATGAATGTATTATGAATGCTTCGAAAACCTTGAGCCTTATGTTATGTTATGTTATGATATTTACGATATGAGCATGATGTCCTACTCTTATGATGTTTTATGAGTTTTCACATATTTTAAATGTCCATTTTACTTACCTTGCATGCTCGATACATTTCACGTACTGACCGCATATTTTCTATGTTGTATCATTTCATGATACAAGGCCCGACTCTTAGGCTCATCCTCATCCTTAGACCATCTCAGAGTTCACTTTTAGCTTATTGGTGAGTCATCATGTTCCGAGGGCCTTTTCATTAGACCTTTATGTTATTTTATGATTCGGTATTTGGACGGGTTAGTTGGGGGTGTTGTCCCATCAAGGCATCTAATGCAGTAGAGGCTTTTAGACAGTATGTAGTATTCAACTTATGTATATGTCTAGTGTTTCCGAGCGTTATGTCCCGTTAAGATATGTTTACATTTCCGCTATGTTATATGATTAGTCTTCCGCTCAAAGTGAATGAAGTTAGGTATGCTTATGCCATGGGTTGACTTGGGGCCTTCCGAGGTTCCTTGTCCCGTGTTACAATCCGGGTCTACGTTTGGGTTGTGACAAATTTGGTATCAGAGCCATAGGTTTGAAGTGTCCTAGGGTGTCTGAAAGCCGCGTAGAGTAGAGTCTTTTTCATGGGTGTGAAGCGCACCACACTTTTGAAGAAGAGGCTATGAGATGTTTAGGAAATGTTCCCTTCTTTCATGATCCATGTCGTGTGATGAAAAGTGTTTCTATCTTTCTAATTCGTGGTATTTGCGATTGCAGAATCATGGCTCCTAGAAGAATGAATGGAAGAAGAAATAGGAACGGTGAAGGCCATGAAGATGGCAATGGTACTGGGCATCAGCAAGCCCCACTTATTCAAGAGACCCAGGCACCAGATCTAGTTGCCCATGCGGAGTTTTGAGCGGCTATTCAGATGTTGGCGTAGGCATTGACCGCTCAGGTCAATCAGTAGGCTGTTGCGCATATGCCACAAAATGGCAATGTCACAGAGGCCTGGATTAGAGATTTATTCAGGATGAACCCTCCGGAGTTCCTTGGGTCCAAGGTGGATGAGGATTCACATGATTTTATCGAGGAGATTCATTAGATCACCCAGGTTATGGGGGTGACCAATGGAGATTGTGTTGAATTAGCCTCCTATCAGCTAAAGGGGGTGTCTCACATATGGTTCAAGCAGTGGAGAGATGTTAGGATAGTGGGTGTAGGTCCTATAGGCTGGGAAGTGTTCCACACATCATTCTTGGATTGGTTTTTCCCTTGAGAGATGAGACAGATTAAGGCGACTGAGTTTATTAACTTGAAACAGGGTGACATATCTATTCAGGAGTACGCATTGGAGTTCACTCATCTATCCAAGTACGCGCCAGAGTTGGTGGCAGATCAGAGGGCTCGGGCGGGCCATTTTGTACAGGGATGGTGGACTATCTGGATAAGGACTACAGGATTCCCATGTTGCATCGGGGATATAGACTTTCCCCATATTGTGTTGCATGCTTAGCAGATGGAGTCGGTATATCGAAGGCTGAGAGAGGCCAAGAGGGCCAGGACCAATAGTTACGGGATCTCTCAGGCCAGATTAGGGGGTGGACAGTGTCAGCAGTCTCAGCATAGTCTATTGGTCCAGCACCATCATCAGCCAGTATGTTGTCTAGATTCAGAGGGGATCGGAGGAGCATGGCCCTAGACTTGAGAGGACAGGGTAGCATGCAGATGGAGCGCACATTTCCAGCTTGTGCAAAGTATGGCAAAAATCACTTAGGGAGGTGCCTAGTCGGCTCGGATGCTTGTTTTGGATGTGGCAAACCCAGACATAGACTCAGGGATTTCCCTTTAGCTATATCAGGAGGCAGTGGGGTCCGTATGCCAGCAGCCAGTTCTATCACTCCAGCAGCATGTCCCCCTCAGTAGGGTGCCTCGACTAGTTTAGTCGATGGTCAGCACCAAAATAGGTTCTATGCTTTAGCACCCCGTCAGGAGTAGGAGGTCTTCCCAGATGTGGTCACTGGTATGTTGCGAGTCTTTCATATTGATGTTTATGCATTGCTAGATCTGGGAGCTACTTTATCTTTTGTGTCTCCTTACATTTCTAGTAGCTTTGAAGTTAGTCCTGAGACTTTGTTAGAACCATTTTTAGTTTCTACTCCTGTTGGTGATTTAGTTGTAGCTAGGCGGGTGATAATGGGTGCCCAGTCACTATATTGCATAAAGTCACCTCCACAAACCTTGTAGAGTTAGCCATGACTGACTTCGACATTATTCTTGGCATGGATTGGTTGTATGCGTGTTATGCTTCTATAAATTGTAGAATTCGTGCAGTGGAATTTTGTTTTCCTGGTAAATCAGTCTTGGAGTGGAAGGGTAGTTCGGCTGTACCAGCAGGTCGATTTATTTCATATCTTAAGTCTATAAGATGATTTCTAGGGGTTGCATGTATAATTTAGTCAGGGTTAAGGATGTATCCAGTTAGTTCCGGTGGTGCGTGAGTATCCAGAGATCTTTCCTGATGATTTACCAAGTGTTCCTCCTGAGAGGGAAATTGATTTTTGTATTGATCTTCTACCTGATACGCAGCCTATCTCTATCCCTCCTTACAGGATGGCTCCCGCCGACCTAAAGTAATTGAAGGATCAGTTGATGGACCTACTAGATAAGGACTTCATTAGACTGAGCAAGTACCCATGGGGTGCAAAAGTCTTGTTTGTTCGGAAGAAGGATGGTTCGCTTCGAATATGCATTGATTATCGGCAGTTGAACAAGGTCACCATTAAGAACAGGTATCCTTTACCCAGGATCGATGATTTGCTTGACCAGCTTCAGGGTGCCAAGTGTTTCTAAATGATAGATCTCAGGTCCGGGTATCATCAGCTCAGGGTTCGGGAGTGTGATATTTTGAAGACGGCCTTTAGGATGTGGTATGGTCATTATGAGTTCGTAGTTATGTCATTCGGACTAACCAATGCTCCTACAACTTTTACGGGCTTGATGAATAGGGTGTTCAAGCAGTTCCTGGACATGTTCGTGATCATGTCCATTGACGATATCCTTATATATTCTCAGAGCGAGGAGGAACATGCCGCTCATTTGAGAGTAGTGCTTTAGACTCTCAAGGATCGTCAATTGTATGCAAAGTTCAGCAAGTGCGAGTTTTGGTTGAACTCGGTAGCATTTTTGGGTCATATGTGTTACCAAGCGAAGGCATAAAAGTAGATTCTCAGAAAATCGAGGCAGTGAAGAATATGCCTAGACTGGTGAATCCTTTGGATATCTGGAGCTTTTTGGGCTTAGCAGGCTACTACCGGAGGTTTGTTGAAGGTTTTTCTTCTGTTGCAGCACCTTTGACCAAGTTGACTCAGAAAAAGGTGAAGTTTCAATGGTCGGAGGCTCGAGAAGAGCTTCCAAGAGTTGAAGACTCGACTTACTACTGCACTGATGTTGACCTTACCCGAGGTTACAGATGGTTTCATCGTGTATTCTGATGCCTTGAGAATCGGACTCGGGTGTGTATTGATACAACAGGGGAAAGTAATAGCATATGCCTCTAGACAGTTAAAGATCCATGAGAAGAATTACCCAACCTATGATCTAGAGTTGGCCGCGGTGGTATTCGTATTGAATATGTGGCGACATTACTTGTATGGGGTCCATGTGGATATGTTTATGAAAGAATTACCCAACTCATGATCTAGAGTTAGACACGGTGGGATTCGCATTGAATATATGGCCACATTACTTGTATGGGGTCCATGTGGATGTGTTTACGGACCAAAAGAGCTTACAATATGTGTTCACACAAAAGGACCTCAATCTATGTCAAAGGAGGTGGTTAGAGCTACTCAAGGACTATGATATGAGTCTTCTTTACCATCCGAGTAAGGCTAATGTGGTGGTGGACACACTGAGAAGGCTCTCGATGGAGAGTATGTCCCATGTGGATGAAGGAAAGAAAGATCTAGTGAAGGATGTGCATCGTCTCACAAGGTTAGGAGTTAGGTTGGTTGACTCTACTGAGGGCGGTGTTTTTTTCAAAGCGGATCCAAATCGTCCTCAGTGATTGATATGAAAGCTAGACAAGATGAGGACCTAATTTTTGTAAAGTTGAAGGAAGTTGTTCGATGTCAGAAGGTGGAGGTCTTCTCCCAAGGGGAGATGGTGTGCTTCAATACCAGGGTGCCTATATGTTCTAGATGTTGATGATTTAAGGAGATGGATATTGCATGAGGCCCATGGATCCAGATATTCTATCCATTCGGGCTCCACTAAGATATATCATGATTTATGAGAAATTTATCGGTAGGATGACATGAAGAAGGATATTGCGGAATTCGTAACCAGATGCCCGAACTGTCAGCAAGTAAAGGTTGAACATCAAAGGCCGGGAGGAGTACTTCAGGATATCAGAATTCCTACTTGGAAGTGGGAAGAGATTAATATGGACTTTATCACAGGACTACCTTGTACTCGCCGATAATATGATTCCATTTGGGTTGTAGTAGACAGGTTGACCAAGGCTGCACATTTTCCACCAGTAAAGACCACAGATTCAGGATGATTATGCCAAACTGTATATCCGGGAGTTGGTTCGATTACATGGAGTGCCCTTGTCCATTATTTTAGACCGAGGTACTCAATTTACCTCCCAGTTTTGGCGGTATTTTCATAAAGGGTTTGGGACTCAGGTTAAGCTCAGCACAACCTTTCATTTGCAAATGGATGGTCAAGCGGAATGAACAAACCATACTCTCGAGGACATGTTGAGAGCATGTGTGATGGACTTTAAAGGTAGTTGGGATGATCACTTGCCCCTGATCGATTTTTCTTACAGTAATAGCTATCACTCAGCATTCAAATGGCACCTTCTGAGGCTCTTTATGGGCGAAGGTGCAGGTCTCCCATCGAATGGTTTGAGGTTGGTGACGCAGCCATAAAATGGCCATATTCGGTTCATAAGGCTATGGTGAAGGTTCAGTTGATAAGGGACAGGCTAAAAACAGCTCAGAGTTGTCAAAAGTCATATGTTGATGTGAGGAGGAGAGAGTTGGAGTTCAAGGTGGATGATTGGGTATTTTTGAAGGTATCTCCCATGAAGGGAGTAATGCGGTTCGAAAAGAAAGAAAAACTCAGTCCCCGCTATGTTGTCCCTATCGGATTATGAAAAGAGTTGGTAAGGTGGTGTATGAGTTGGAACTGCCCTCAGAGTTGTCTTCTATGCATCTTGTGTTTCATGTATATCTTTTGAAGAAATGTTTGGCTGATCCAGCTCTAGTAGTCCTGGTGGACAGCGTGGGTGTAAAAGATAGCCTTAACTATAAGGAGGTTCTGGTGGAAATATTAGATCGCCAGGTTCGGAAGCTAAGGAACAAGGAAGTAGCTTCAGGGAAAGTATTATGGAGAAATCATCATGTCAAAGGAGCTACATGGGAAGCTGAAGCGGATATGATGGCTATATACCCACACTTATTCTCTACCGGCTCAGTTCCGACTTGAGGTATCAATTTTTCCCTATAACTCTAATTAGTGTTCATGTTCAAATCATGTGTTCAAGTTTCTTTTATGTGTATTATTGTGTATGTGAAGTATGAAATCAAGTCAGCTATGTGGTAGGCATTGCAGGTAGTCATTCTGTTAGTTTCTGATTTAAGTGATCAGTATTTGAATGTGATTAGTATTTGACCCATAAACAATTTATTGAGAATTTCGTAAAAATTGGGTTAAAACCCCATAAGATCATGAACTTGATCTAGAAATTGAATTTATAGATTTGAGGAGAATTGTAAGCATGAGAGTAAAAGGAACTCTCATTTATTGCCCTACATATCTGGGTGAGCTGAATCTACACTTGTCCTAGAAAGCCCAAGAGATTTTGAGAAGAACTTGAAGGATTTAAGCTTGATTTTCAAAGGGGAATTCCTAATCTTGCATGCATGGGAGTGGAATGAAATAGAATAGGTTAAAATCCATTGAGACACTTCTTTCATAGCTTAAAACGACATATTTTTAAGGCTTATTCAGAGCTTAAAATGACATATTTTAAGGCTTAGGAACTTAAGAATTACAAAAATACCCTTACTGATTCGTCTAGAAAAATGACGCAGCCAGTCACCACGAGCGACCAGATGAGTCGTTGGGTTGCCTGACGACTCGTGGTCCTGACTCGTTATTACCACTAGAATAATCCTCATTCACTGGACTTCCTTACACCACAGACAACTTGACGAATTGATAGGGGCACGATAACTCGTCCCTTCCATCTATTGCCCATAATGTTAATTCCTCCTTTCTCCACTCCCACACACTTAACGGGAGACAACACGACTTGTGGGGTGACACTAAGACTCGTCGCACCACCTATCAAACCCCCAGAACACATTCCTTTCTCCAACTCAGCACCCACTTAATGAGTTACTAGACGATCTGTCAAGTGACCTAACGAGTCACCTGATGAGTCGTTCCGTGACCTGGTGCAGATTTTTCTATTTTCTCTGCTTTAACGCTCTGGCCTAATCTTAGGGACTTTCTGGGTATTACAAATTTTCCCCTTGAGAAGATTCATCCTTGAATGTGGATTAAACATACTGAAAAGTTGGGGAAAAGAACTAAAATCCCATACACTGAACATCTGAAGCTAAAAACTGACAAAGTGACTAACTCTAGAGTGATACACATGATTGAACTGAATTCATGAATCATACATACATGCTAGGACATGAAAGGAACTGAGAGGAAAAAACTGGACATGAAATTGAATAGAGTATTAAGAAGGAAACTAGTACCTCATAATGGAACAGAATTGTAAAGGAATAAATGCGAGTATTTAGCCATTATATCTGCTTCAGCCTCCCACATAGCTCTCTCAACGAGCTAATTCCTCCACAAGACTTTCACTAAAGTCGTTGTTCCTCAAATTTCGAACCTGACGATCAAGGATCTCAATGGGCACCTCCTCATAGGCAAGGCTATCCTTCACACCTATGCTCTACACCGGAACAACCAAAGCCAGGTCACCGATGCACTTCTTCAATAACAATAAATGGAAAATTAGATGCACCGAAGCTAATTCCGCTGGTAGCTCCAACTCATAGGCAACTTTGCCAACACATCTCACAATCCTGTATGGATCAGCGTATCGGGGACTAAGATTCCCTTTATTTCCAAACCTCATCACTCCTTTCATAGGAGACACCTTTAAGAATATCTTATCATCAACTTCAAACTCAAGTTCTCTACGCCTAACATCCGCATATGACTTTTGACGACTTTAAGTTGTTTTTTGCCTTTCCCTTATAAGATGAACTTTCTTCATAGCCTCATGAACCAAATCTGGCCCTATCAATGTAGTCTCACCTACTTTGAACCAATCAATAGGTTATCTACACGTCCACCTATAGAGATCCTCAAATGGAGCCATCTGAATGCTAGAGTGATAATCGTTGTTGTAAGCAAACTCAATAAGAGGTAAATAATTATCCCAATAACCCTTGAAGTTAATCACACATGCCCTCAACATATCCTCAAGAGTCTGAGTGGTCCGCTCGGCCTAGCTATCTGTTTATGGGTGAAAAGTTGTGCTAAGATTAACTTGAATACCAAGTACCTTCTAAAACGACCTCCAAAACTACGAGGTAAATTGAGTACCTCTGTCTGAAATGATGAAAAAATTGATTCAATGCAACCAAAATAACTCTTGAATGTACGATCTAGCATAATCCTCAGCTGAATCGGTAGTTTTGATCGGTAAGAAATGTTTTACCTTGTTCAATCTTTCTACAACCACTCAAATAGAGTCGTATTATCGGCGTGTACAAGGTAACCCTGTGATGAAGTCCATATTGATCTCCTTCTTGTTATAAGTAGGGATATTAATGTCCTGAAGCATACCTCCAGGTCTCTGATGTTCAACTTTCTCTTGTTGATAGTTTGAAACTTAGCAACAAACTCTACTATATCCTACTTCATGCCATTCCACCAATAAACTTCTTGTAGGTCTTGGTAAATCTTGGTGGCACCTGGATGTATAGAATATCTGGAACCATGAGCCTCATGTAATATCTATTCTCTCAAATCATCGACACCCAGAACACATAAATGACCCTGATATCAAAGCACATCATCTCTCCCTTAGCAGAACACCTCTACCTTCTGATTCTGAACCGCTTCTTTTAATTTCACCAAGATAGGATCCTCATCTTGCCTAGCCTTGAATTCAATCACCAAAGAAGATTCTGACCTATTTTGAATAATGACACTACCATCTGCCGAATCCATAAGGCGAACCCCTAAACGAGCAAGTCGATGCACATCCTTCACCAACTCATTCCTTCCCTCCTCAACACGAGACACACTAAGGGCATCCGCCACCACATTGGCCTTGCCCGGATAATAAAGGACACTGATATCATAGTCCTTAAGAAGTTCTGACCACCTCCTCTATCACAAGTTCAGATCCTTTTGAGTAAACACACAATGAAGGCTCCTGTAGTCTGTAAACACATCTACATGGACCCCATACAAATAGTGTCTCCAAATTACCAATACAAACACCAGCGCTGCCAATTCTACGTCATGCATCACGTAATTCTTCTCATAGGTCTTAAGTTGTCTAGAGGCATATGCAATGACCTTACCATGTTGGATCAACACACAACCAAGACCAACCCTAGAGGCATCACAATACACAATGAATCCATTCATGCCCTCAGGTAGGGTCAATACTGGGGCTGAAGTAAGTCTAGTTTTTAGCTCCTGAAAGCTCTTCTCACATGCATCCGACCACTAAAATTTGACTCTCTTCAGGGTCAACTTAGTCAATAGTGCTGTAATGGATGAAAATCCTTCAACAAACCTTCGGTAGTAGCCAGCCAGACCCAAGAAGCTCCTTATATCCGAAGGACTAACTAGTCTAGGCCAATTCTTCACCGCCTCTGTCTTTTGAAAGTCCACCTGCACACCCTTACTTGACACCACATGACCCAAAAATGCAACTGAGTTCAACTAAAACTCACACTTGCTGAATTTGGCAAACAACTGATGATTCTTGAGAGTCTGTAGCATGATCCTCAAATTAGCGGCATGCTCCTCCTCACTCCGAGAGTATATGAGAATATCATCTCTTAAGAAAATTGCCAACATATCCAAATACAGTTTGAATACCCTGTTCATCAGATCCATAAAAGTTGCAGGAGTATTCGTTAGTCCCAAAGACATAACTATGAACTCATAATGACTATACCGATTCCTAAAAGTTGTTTTCAGGAATGTCACTCTCCCTGGCTCTGAGCTGATGATATCCGGACCTGAGGTCTATATTTGAGAAACACTTATGTCACGACCCGGACGTAGTTTTGAATCGTAACACGGGACAAAGAACCCCAAGATGCCCCAAGCGACCCATGGCGTGAGCATACATCTATCTTTATTCATAATAAGTCGAAGTCTAATCACAAAGCGTAGCAAAAACGTAAGCATAATCATAACATAACATAATATAATGAAATCTCTAGACATACACGGAAGCTGAGTAATACATACTGTCTGAAAGCCTCTACTACATATGATGGGTTGATGGTACAACACCCCAACTAATCCGGACAAGTATTGAAACATAAAAATAGCATAAATTTCTGTCAAACGGCTCTAGGAACATGAGGACTCACCAATAAGTTGAAAGTGCACTATGATATGATCTAGATATGAGGATGAGCCTGAGAGCTGGAACCTGTATCGTAAGACGATACAACATAGCAAGTATGCGGTCAGTACGTGGAATGTACCGAGTATAAAAGGTAAGTAAAACGGACATTTAAATTGTGTGAAAGCTCATAAAATAGCATAAGAGTAGGACATCGTGCTCATATCATAAATATCATAACATAACATAACATAGGGCTCAAAGTTTTCAAAACATTTGTAATACAAAAATCATAATTATAACAGAAAAGCCGTATTGAACATAACTTGAGCCAATACACATAATCATAGACATGCATAAATCATGAGAAACTGTGGGAGATTCTCTTAACCGACATACCCCATATGAGCACACATGAAGTCCGACTTGTAAACCTAGTCAGGAGGCCATTCGTACCATGACAATGGTAGAACCATGAAAGTGTGATATTACCATGAAAAGAGCCATTTGGGTTGGGGACAGTCACAAAGGAGGTCCCCGCATACCTACGGTGACACGTAGTTTATAAGATTCAGGGCAGAACCTAGGCCTCGAACCTACTCGGTGTTCGATACTACTCCCAAAATATATATAGTGCTCATAGCATAACATGCATGAATTCATGGGCTAGTTAAATCATGATAATCATAAATATAATCATACATATGTGAACTAGATGACATTAGGCCCGTGAGTCAGCCAAAAGATTATTCATGAATCATAGGTTTCATGCATACTCACAGATCATACATAAAACTTGAAAATCATCAAAAAATAATGGGTAATTGAATAAATCCATATTTCAAATCATAAATCATGTTGGGTTTGTAAATATTATCAATTGAAGCAAAGATCATAAGTCGACTTATCATAGATCATACTTAGATAAGCTTAATTTAATAGAAGAAAACCTTGAACGACCCTTTGATCACCTCTCTATTCTCTTGCATGCATGAATGAAGACCTATGATAGTCTTTCCCCTCTAAAACCCACCTTTCATAGGCTAAAGCGACGTAGTATAGGCTTTAGGAATTTAGAAATTGCGAAAAGGTCCTTACTAATTCGCAGAAAATTAACTGCCAGGGGGTCCCAACGAGGGTTCCAACGATTTTTTCCCACTAGCCACAACTCGTGGCCTTGAGTCGTGATATACACTGCCCAAAATCATCAGGGGACCCTACAAGGGACCCCACGAATTGTGGTGGCTGACCACGACATGGTCACTACCCCTTATCCTCACTGCCCAAACTACTAGCCAAGCACTCAGTCCAAGCCATGGGTGAACTCACAAGTCGTGTGGTCTGACCACGACTCGTGGTCATGCCCGTGGTCTTCCCTAAGCCATGCCAATTCTTTGCTTGATCACGAGTCACTTTACGACTCGTGGTCTCTCCTCACAAGTCATCTAATGACCTGTTATAATGACCTGTTATGTGACATGGTGCAGAATTTTAGTTTTTCTCCGTTTCAACTCCCGAGTCTGATCTTTGGACTTTTGGGGTATAACAATATCTCCCCCTTGGGAAAATTCATCCTCAAATGTTGGAAAACATACAGAAAAGCACAGATACGCAATTATCATTATCAAATATTGATCATTTAAATAAAAAACTGACAGAATGACTACCTCCGATTCAAAACATATAGTTGAACTAAATTTCGCAAATCACATACACACCCATATTCATAGAAGAAACTTGCGTGCATGAACTGATCATGAAACTAAATAAAGTTTTAGGTCAAATATGATACGTCAAACTGACATTGAGCCGGTAGAGAATAGATATGGGTATTTATCCATCATATCTGCTTTAGCTTCCCACATAGCTCCTTCAACATGTTGATTCCACCATAACACCTTTACTGAAGCTACTTCCTTGTTCCTCAGTCTCCGAACATGACGATCCAATATTCAACTAGAACTTCCGGATAGCTAAAGCTATCCTTTACACCAACGTTGTCCACCGAGGCTACTAGGGCTGGGTCTCCCAAACATTTCTTCAAAAGAGAACCATGAAACACAAGATGCACGAAAGATAACTCTGAAGATAAGTCTAACTCATATGCTACCTTACCAACTCTTCTCATAACCCGGTAGGGACCAACATAATGGGGACTAAGTTTTCCTTTCTTTTCAAACCGCATGACTCCCTTTATGGGAGATACCTTCAGAAATACCCAATCATCCGCCTCAAATGCTAAATCCCTCCTCCTCACATCAGCATATGCCTTTTGACGACTCTGAGCGGTTTTTAGCCTGTCCTTATCAACTGAACCTTCACCATAGACTCATGAATAGAATCTGGCCCTATCATAGCTGCCTCACTAACCTCAAACCATCCAATGGGCGATGTACAACTCCTCCCATAAAGAGCCTCAAATGGTGCCATCTAGATGCTAGCGTGATAGCTGTTATTATAAGCAAACTCAATCAGGGGCAAGTGATCATCCCAACTACCTTTGAAGTCCATCAAACATGATCTCAACATGTCCTCGAGAGTCTGGATTATTCTTTCGGCTTGGCAATCCATCTGCAGATGGAAGGATGTAATGAGCTTAACCTGAGTCCCAAGCCGCTGCTAAAAGGACTGCCAAAACTGGGGGGTAAATTGAGTACCTCGGTCCAAAGTAATGGACAAGGGAACTCCATGTAGTCAAACCAACTATCAGATATACAACTTGGCATAATCATACACTGGGTTTGTGGTTTTCACCGATAGGAAATGTACAGACTTGGTCAATCTGTCTACCACCACCCAAATAGAATTATAGTGTCATCGAGTATGAGGTAGGCTTGTAATGAAATCCATATTAATATATTCCCATTTCCAAGTGGGAATGCTAATGTCCTGAAGTACGTCTCCCGTCCTTTGATGCTTGACCTTTACTTGCTGACAGTTCGGGCATCTGGCTACGAATTCTACAATATTCTTCTTCATGTCGTCCCACCAATAGATTTCTCGTAAGTCACGATACATCTTGGTGGCACCTGGATAGATAGAATACCTAGAGCCATGGGCCTCATAAAATATCCAGCTCCTCAAATCATCAACATCGGGAACACATAGGCAACCCTAGTACGAAAGCACACCATCTCCCCCTTGGGAGAAGACCTCCACCTTCTAACTTCGAACGACTTCCTTCAGCTTTACAAAAATCATATCCTCATCTTGTCTAGCTTTCATGTTAGTCACCAAGAACGATTCTGACCCATTTTGCACAAAAACACCGTCATCAGTTGAGTCGACCAACTGATACCATTGGCATTTTGACTCCATAACGGAGCCAGAAATTGAGGAAGAGAATTCAAGCATTGAGCAGGTAATACAATTTCCGGATGGATCTATAGATTTAAAATTTCTAAGATCCCAATCCTTTAGTCATGCTTCTTCAAGTAAAAGAATGTCCTTTTCGAGACCTTCATTTTCAAAAGCGCCAGAAGAAAAGGAGGTAACACTTGAAGACGTAGAGAAAAAACTAAAGGGAGTAAATTTCTCTGAAACAATTCCTAAGGTTGAATATGAACCTAGAATTACCAAAAGAACAAGTCCCACAGCTAGTGAGATGCTAGAAGTAAGAGACTCTTTATGCATGACTAGATCTGATGAGGAGTTCGAACTAGACTTTGAATATTTAGATAAACTCTGGTTAGATCCAGAAAATAGCATAAAAAGGCAATGGTATGTAGAAAAATATTCACTAAAGGAAAGATTATCCTTTAGAAAAAAATGGTGCGCCGATATGAAAAGGATGAGATGCAATATAGAGTTCGTTAAATGGTTTGAGTACACAGGAAAATTGGATGATCAAAAGGAATCATTGACCATGATTGTTAATAAATGGCATACCAATACTAAGGTGGTTGAATCTATAATTCCCCCACTAGAGGAAATTAGTTTACCAATAGATGGTAAAATTGTTACAGCTACACCTTTTAAAATTGATATAGTAGACACCCAAGGTGATCCTAAGAATAAAGATATAAATATATTAATTCAACAAAACAATTACACTAATCAATTACTATATGTAGTCTCTAATCAGATCCTTAATACTGATAATAAATCAATTTTCAAGGTTAAACCTAGCCCTTCCTACAATAATAAAAAATTAGAAACCCATCCAATATTTAAATTACCAGAATTTTCCAAAGATAAATTCCCCAAATTTCAAGAAAAATTTGAAATCACAGATGATCTTATGGAAAAGATTAATGAAAAGTTAAAGGCTGAATTAAAATTAAAGAATGAATTAAAATTATAGGATGAATTAAAATTAAAAGATGATAAGGTCATAAGAACAATATCCGAAAAGTCTGATAACGACATTAATAAGTTAAGCTCTAAATATTCCATCAAAAAGAATTATTATAATAAACCCTCATTCCCGGATATGCAGTATGAAGAAAATGAATTTTTATCTCATACTTCACACTCTGGAAATAAAATTGCTGAATGGAATATTGATGGACTTGCAGAACATCAGATATACAACAAGTTACATGAAATGGGAATGGCCATTACGGCCTATAAAATGAAAAACTACACGGATAAACAAGCTGCCACTCTAATTATATCTGGATTTACAGGGACATTAAAATATTGGTGGGATAATTATCTCACTGAAGATAATAGAAATAGTGTAACAAATGGTACAACCATCACTCAAGTTATTAAGACTGAATCTACAGGACAAACTTTTGAAAATCTATGCGTAGAAGACGCCACCGCTACTTTAATTTATAGTATAGCAAAACATTTTATAGGAGAACCTTAACTTTTTCAAGATAGGAGTTTAGAAATACTATCCAACCTATCTTGCCCAAAGTTAGATGATTTTAGATGGTATAAGGATGTATTCCTCAACAAGGTTATGGTCAGAGAAAACTGTAGTCATGATTATTGGAAAGAAACATTCATAAGTGGTTTACCAACATTATTCGCTGAAAAGGTTAGAATAAAATTAAAAGATAGATTTGATGGAAAAATTCCTTATAGCCAATTAACCTATGGCGACCTTATAAGTTTTATAAATGTCACAAGACTTGAATTATGTACAGATATGAAGCTTAAAAATCAACTTAAAAAAGATAATAAAATATCCAAAAAAAAGTAATAGGAAGCTTTTGTCAAGATTTTGGATACATCAAGTTGTCTGCCCTTTCAAAAGAGGCATCCAAGAAAATTAAAAGAAGACACAAGCACTATAAAAATAAATCTGAAAAACTCCATCATTACAGAAAAAGATATAAAAGGCACAAACGAGAAGCCAACAAAGGTGGCTTTCAAGGAAATAATGATAAGTGTTGGAATTGCGGAAAATTTGGCCATAGGGCTAAGGATTGTAAGGTCCCTAATAAAAAGAAGGATAAGATCAATATGTTAGAACTTGAGCCAGAAATAAAAGATAGATTATATTCTATTCTTGATGAATATGATAATAATTCTTCCCCTGAAGAAAGTTTCAGTGATGAAGACCAGCTTAATATAGCATATAGTTCTGACAATAGTGACTCAACTGATCATTGTGGATGTACGGGAGCAATCTGCACCTGTGATAGCCACTCAGTAAATGTCATTACCAATAATAACAAGGAAATCTTCTTTGATATGATTGATCATATTGAAGATAAAGATCTTAAAAGAAAATATTTAATAGAATTAAAAAATATAGTTCTTAACCAACAACATGACAAAGAAACAGTTGAGCCTTTTAATATGAAAAATGTACTAAATAAATTTAAAGAAAAAAGGTCTAGTACAACAGTACAAGATCTTCAAACCGAATTATTACATATTAAAAATGAAGTCAAAGAAGTTAAGCAAAGACTTAACAAGCTAGAAACAGATGCCCTTGCTAATAAACTATTAAATGAACTAGAACCAATGCAAGAATCCGAGTTGTATCGATCCGAACCAGGAGAAACATCTAAAGTAGATAAAGGTGAAGAAGAAGATGAGTCTCTAGGGAGCTCTCTAGAAGGTAAATCAGGGGTAAAAACTATTGCAATAGTTAAAGCCCAGAGCTAGCATATACCTATCACATTGGTTATAAATAAAAATTATACTATTCACAAAATTGCATTATTAGATACAGGTGCAGACCAAAACTGCATTATTGAAGGAATTATCCCTACTAAGTACCTTGAAAAAAGTACAACGCGGTTATTCTCCGCGATAGGTGAAAGACTCAAAATAAATTATAAGCTCCATAAGGCACACATATGCAATAATGGAATCTGCTTTATTAATGATTTTGTAATAACTAAAGATATAAATGAAGAAATAATATTAGGCACCCCCTTTATAACCCAAATAAAACCCTATGTCGCTGATTTAGACGGCATCCACACCACTGCTCTAGGAACAGATATCATTTTTCCCTACCTAAATAATATGTCAAAAGAAGAAAGTGAATTTATAAAAGAAAAAACTATCTTTAGGATAAATCTGCTTTCCCAACAAATAAACTATTTAAAGGATGAGATAAAATTTAAACGGATTGAATCCGCTTTAAAAAATCTGAAGGTAGAAGCCAAAATTAAAAACATACAAGAATTCATAGAACGAGAAGTCTGTTCAGAATTTCCTAATGCCTTTTGGGATAGGAAACGCCATATTATTGAGTTACCATATATTGAGGGATTCAACGAGAAGAATATCCCTACTAGGGCAAGACCTATTCAAATGAATCAGGAGTTAATGGAAAATTGTAAAAAAGAAACCAATGATTTACTTGATAAAAAGATTATTAGACCCTCCAAATCACCATGGAGTTGTTCAGCATTCTATGTCAATAATAGTGCGGAAAAAGAAAGAGAGGCCCCAAGGCTAGTCATTAATTATAAGCCCCTTAATAAAGTTTTAAAATGGATCAGGTATCCAATACCCAATAAAAGAGATCTTCTTAAAAGAACTTATGAAGCCAACATTTATAGTAAGTTCGATATGAAATCCGGATTTTGGCAAATACAGATAGCAGAAAAAGATAAATATAAAACAACTTTTAATGTACCTTTCGAACAATATGAATGGAATGTAATGCCATTCGGATTAAAAAATGCACCGTCTGAATTTCAGAATATAAAGAACAACATATTTAATCCACATAGTCATATTTCTATAGTCTACATAGATGATGTTTTAATATACTCGGAAGATATTGATCAACACTTCAAACATATCCAGACCTTTTTAAAAGTTGTTAAGCAAAACGGATTAGTAGTAAGCGCTAAAAAAATTAAGTCATTCCAGACTGCTATTAGATTCCTTGGTCATGACTTATATCAAGGAACCTATAAACCCATTTGTAGAGTCATAGAGTTCTCATCCAAATTTCCAGATGAATTAATTGATAAAACTCAGCTTCAGAGATTCTTAGGAAGTCTCAATTATGTTGCAGATTTTATTCCAAATATTAGACAGGTTTGTAAGCCTCTTTATCAGCGTCTTAAGAAGGATCCAATCCCATGGGGATTAGAACAAACATAGACAGTCCAAAAAATAAAATCAATAGTTCAAAAACTCCCATGCCTAGGAATACCACATCCAGGGGCATTCATGATAGTAGAAACTGACGCCTCAGACATAGGATATGGAGGCATCCTTAAACAAAAAATGTCCCTAGAAAACCCCTCTGGAATAATACTCAGAAAAATTACAGCACCATTAAAAAGGAAATTCTGGCTATAGTACTATGTATCACAAAATTTCAAGACGACCTAATAAATAAAGAATTTTTACTAAGAGTAGACTGCAAAGCAGCCAAAGATGTTTTACAAAAAGATGTAAAAAATCTGGTTTCTAAATAAATATTTGCCAGATGGCAGGCTTTGTTATCCAGCTTTGATTTTCAAATCGAGTTCATACAAGGAGAAAATAATTCTCTCCCAGATTTTTTGACTAGGGAATTTCTACAGGGAACTAAATGAGACCCGGAACACCAGGTATAAGGCCCTTGAGGCCTCCATTTCAGCCTTTCAAACCAGAAGAAATAATGAAAAGACCCTTCAAAGAGGAGGAAAAACCAAAACCAGAAAATAAATATTCAGTTTTGGCAGAATTCCCATCTTTGCCAAAAGCTACTATTCTGTCCCCATTAAAGGAACCCATAACCAGTCAGACCAGATTACAACCATTAAAGTCAATTTTTAAAGAAGACTCTTCATCAGGAGACAAAACTATCTCTATCCAAACCAAGGACAGCTATGAAATGAAGCCACCAGAGACATACTCTCAGGCAGTTCTGCCAGCAACTCGGGAAAAGAAAATGGAGAAAAATATTCCAAATAAACAGCAGTTTGAGCTAACAGTTTTACAGGTACTTAACGCAACTTTCAGACACCCTAGGACACTTCAAAAATATTGCTCTAATACCAAGTTTGTCACGACTCGAACATACACCCGGATCGTAAACATGGGACAAGGAGCCCACAGAGACCCCAAGTCTATCAATGGCATGAGCATACGTCTAATTCATTCACATAAGTGGAAGACTTAACATATGGAAATTAAGTCATGACATAATAACAGAGAAAAGACAATACATAATCCATACATGATAGCTGAATACAACTTATAGTCTGAAAAACCTCTAATCATGAAAGACGGATTGATGGGACAATACCCCAACTAACCCTACAATACTGAAACTGGAAAAGAACAATAGAGTCTGAACATATGGCCCTCAAAACATGAGGACTCACCAAATAAGCTGATAACGAACTCTGAAGAGCTACTGAGGTGGGTGAACTTGAGAGCCGAGTTCTGTATCATGAAATAATACAGCATAGAAAGTATGCGGTCAGTACGTGGAATGACCAAGTATGCAAGGTAAGTAAAAAGGACATTTAAAATATATAAAACTCATAAATGATTAGAAGAGTAGGACGTCATGCTCATATCGTAAACATCATAATATAACATAAGGCTCAAGGTTTTCAAAAATATTCGTAATACAAACATAATCATAATCATAGGATAAAAGATTTACTTAACATGACTTGAGCCAAAATACATAATCATAAGCATTCATAAATCATGAGGAATTGTGGGAGATTCTCTTAACCGACATACCCCATATGAGCACACATGAAGTCTGACTTGTGAACCTCATCGGGAGGCCGTTCTTACCTTGCCAAGGGTAGAACCATGAAGGGCGTGATATCACCATGAAAAGGACCATTTGGGCCTGGGACAGTCACAAAGGAGGTCCCAACATACCTACGATGGCACGTAGTTTATGAGATCCAGGGCATAACCTGGGCCCCGAACCTACTTAGTGTTTGATACTACTCCCAACACATATATAGTTCTCACAGTATAACAATCATGAATTCATGGGCTAGTTAAATCATGATAATCATATACATACTTGTACATATGTGAACTAGACATGAAATAAGGTCCGTGAGTCGGCTAAAACATAATTCATGAATCATAAAGTTCAAACATACTTGTAGATCATGCATATAGCTTGAAATTCATAAAATCATGATGGGTAATTGACTAAATCAACATTTTAAATCATAATTCATGTTGGGCTCGTAAATATCATTAATGAAAAAGTAGATCATAAATCGATTCATCATAGGTCATGCATAATTAGGCTAAATTTCAAAAGAATTCAATAATTGGTAACATTATAAATCAATTAAATTACCAAAAAATCTGATCAAAACCCCATAGAATACGATAAGGTTCAAAAATCACAAAGCCCATTAACAATCATTAGATTTTATATAAATCTACTTCAAAACCGAATAAATTTTTGATAGAATTTTCTTGAAATCGTAGAGGATGGGAATGGGTGTGAAAGGATACACCCATTGATAGCCTTACATACCTGAAAATAACTAATTCTTAATCTCCCTTGAATGCCCAAGAAGGATTTGAAAGGATTTGAAGAAGGAAGCCTTGAATCACCCTTTGATCACCTCTCTGTACTTCTACATGCATGAATGAAGACTTAGAATATATTATCCCTCAATAAACCCACCTTACCTAGGCTAAAATGACGTATTTTAGGGTATTATAGCATGAAAAAGTCGAAAATTCCCTTAATGAATCTTTCCTGAAAATTGTCCAGGTCGGTCCAATGAGTCGTTGGAAGGAATGACGACCCGTGGTATGGCCCGTCGTAAGCATTGCTGAGACTAGCCTCCAGAACTGAACCACAGATAGGATGACTCGTCCTTTTGACCAATGGGTTGTCAAGTTGACCGTTATTTGCCCCTTCACCAAACTGAACCTCCTTACCACGAGCCTCACCACGACTCGTGGTTGCTTCCAATAAGTCGTGGTCTTGATCTGTCACATGTACAGGAGATCTTGGAAAGCCAATAATGACCGGTGACCACGAGTCATCACTTCTCACCATGAGTCATTGGACGACCCGTGGTATCCCTAACTGTTGAGCCCATCTTCTTCCTACGACTGCTAACAACGGCTTGTTGTTTAAAGAAATCAATCATTGCATCGCCCATCGTCTCCACTGCCACCCGGGTTTCCCCTCACCACGACTATATACAAAGACCTGTAGTTTGATACCATGAGTCGTTACATCGCCCGTTCTGTGATAATTTCCTAGTTTTAGAAGCTTACAAATTTTAACTTTTGGGTCTACCCTTAGGCACTTTCAGGGTATTACACCTTTGAAGTCCATCACACATGCTCTCAACATGTCCTTGAGAGCATGGATTGTTCGTTCGGCTTGGCCATCCGTCTGCGGATGGAAGGCTGTACTGAGCTTAACTTGAGTCCCAAGCCCCTTCTAAAAGGACCGCCAAAACTGGGAGGTAAACTGAGTACCTCAGTCCAAAATAATGGACAAGGGAACTCCATGTAGTCAAACCAACTCTCGGATATACAACTTGGCATAATCATCCGCTGAGTCTATGGTTATCCAATAGGAAATGTGCAGCCTTGGTCAATCTGTCTACCACCACCCAAATAGAATCATAGTGTCATCAAGTACGAGGTAGGCCTGTAATGAAATCCATATTAATCTATTCCCATTTCCAAATGGGAATGCTAATGTCCTGAAGTACGCCTCCTGTCCTTTGATGCTTGACCTTTACTTGCTGACAGTTCGGGCATCTGGCTACGAATTCTACAATACTCTTGTTTATGTCGTCCCACCAATAGATTTCTCGTAAGTCACGATACATACTGGTGGCACCTAGATAGATAGAATACCTGGAGCCATGGGCCTCATATAATATCCGGCTCCTCAAATCATCAACATTGGGAACACATAGGTGATGCTGGTAATGAAGCACACCATCTCCCCCTTGGGAGAAGACCTGCACCTTCTAACTTTGAACGGCTTCATTCAGCTTTACCAAAATCGAATACTCATCTTTTCTGGCTTTCACGTTAGTCACCAAGGATGATTCTGACCCATTTTGCACAACAACACCGCCATCGGTTGAGTCGACCAACATAACTCCCAACCTTGCAAGTCGATGGACATCTTTCACCAGCATCTTCTTTCCCTCATCCACATGGGACACATTCTCTATACAGAGCCTACTAAGTGCTTCGGCTACCACATTAGCCTTACCCAGATAGTAAAGAACACTTATATCATATTCTTTGAGTAGCTCTAACCACCTCCTTTGTCGTAGATTGTGGTATTTCTGCGTGAACACATATTGTACGCTCTTGTGGTCCGTAAACACATCCACATGGACCCCATATAAGTAATGTCACCATATCTTCAATGCGAATACCACCGCTGCTAACTCTATATAATTGGTTGGGTAATTCTTCTCATGGATCTTTAACTGTCTAGAGGCATATTCTATTACCTTCCCTCGCTGCATCAATACACACCCGAGTCCAATTCCCGAAGCATCAAAATACACCAAAAAACCATCTGTATCCTCGGATAGGGTCAACACCAGTGCCGTAGTAACTCGAGCCTTCAACTCTTCGAAGCTCTTCTCACAAGCCTCCGACCATTGGAACTTCACCTTTTTTCTAAGTCAACTTGGTCAAAGGTGATGCAATAGATGAGAAACCCTTAACAAATCTCCGATAGTAGCCAGCTAAACCCAATAAACTCTGAATATCCGAGGGATTCACCGATCTAGGCCAATCTTCACTGCCTCGATTTTCTGAGAATCTACTTTTATGCCCTCGCCTGATACTACATGGCCCAAAAATGCTACTGAGTTCAACCAAAACTCTCACTTGCTGAACTTGGCATACAACTGACAATCCTTGAGGGTCTTAAGCACTACTCTCAAATGAGCGGCATGCTCCTCCTCACTTCAGGAGTATATAAGGATGTCATCAATGAACACAATCACGAACATGTCTAGATACAGCGTGAACACTCTGTTCAGTAGGTCCATAAAAGCTGCAGGAGCATTTGTTAGTCCAAAAGACATAACTACAAACTCAAAATGACCATACCGCATCCTGAAGGCTGTCTTGGGGATATCACTCTCCTGAACTCTGAGCTGATGATACCTGGACCTGAGATCTATCTTTGAGAAACACTTGGCACCCTAAAGTTGATCAAACAAATCATCGATCCTGGTCAAAGGGTATTTGTTCTTGACAGTGACTTTGTTTAATTGCCGATAGTCAATGCACATCCGAAGAGAACCGTCCTTCTTCCGAACAAATAACACTGGTGCACCCCATGGAGACTTGCTCAGTCAGATAAATCCCTTATCTAACAGGTCCTTCAATTTCTCTTTTAACTCTTTTAGCTCGGCTGGAGCCATCTTGTAAGGAGGGGTTGATATAGGTTGCGTATCAAGTAGATGGTTGATACCAAAATCAATTTCCCTCTCAGGAGGTACACCTGGTAAATCATTGGGAAAGACCTCTGGATACTCACACACCATCAGAACTGACTGGACACTCAGGATCTCGGACTCGACATTCTTAACCTTGACCATATAGTACATGCAATCCTTAGAAATCATCTTCCGGGCCCTAAGATACGAAATAAATCGACCTGTTGGTACAACCAAACTACCCTTCCACTCCAAATCTGAATTGCCCAAAAAACAAAAGTCCACCGTACGGGTTCTACATTATACAGAAGCATAACACGCATAAAACTAATCCATGCCAAGAATAATATCAAAATTAGTCATGGCTAACTCTACAAGGTCTGAAGAGGTGACTTTATGCAATATAGTGACCGGGCATTCTCTATACACCCGCATCTAAGTAAGAGAAGGGGGGTTGAAGTTTATAACTAGTCGAAAAAGTGATAAGAAGGTCTAATCATGCTACTTCAGTAGTATGCTTAACACAACCTAGCTACAACTGAATCGCTAACAGGAGTAGAAACCAAAAATGGTTATGATAGAGTCTCGAGACAAACTCCAAGGCTACTAGCAATGTAAGGAGCGCAAAAGACAAGGTAGCCCCTGAGTCTAGCAAAGCATAAACATCAATATGAAAAACATGCAACATACCAGTGACCCCATTCAGGGAGATCTCCTTCTCCTGACGGGATGACAAAGCATAAAACCTATTTTGACGCAGACTGCTGACTGAACTAGTTGAGGCACCCTGTTGAGGGGGACGCACCGCTGGAGCGGTAGAACTAGCTACTGGTGCACGAGCTCCACTGACCCCCGATTTGGAAGAAGGGTAATCTCTAAGTCTATGTCTAGGCTTGCCAAACCTGAAACAAGCATCTGAGCCAACTAGGCACCTCCGGGGGTGATTCTTGCCGCACCCCGCACAATCTAGGAAAGTGCACTCCACTTGCATGCTACCATGGCCTCTCGACTCTAAAGCCCGACTCCTCCGATCCCCTTTGAACCTAGACAGCGTGCTGGCCTACGATGGGGATGGAGCAATAGACCTGTGCTGGGACTACTGAAGCTGTCCACCCCCTGACCTGACCTGAGAAGTCCCATAGTTGTCGATCCTGGCCCTCTTGTACTCTCTATACCTCCGATATACCGACTCCATCTGCTAAGCATGAAGCACAATGTAGGGAAATTTGATATCACGATGCAACATGGAGATCCTGTAATCCTTATCTAGATAGTCCGCCACTCCATGTACAAAATGGCTCACCCGAGCTCATTGGTTAGCCACCAACTCTGCTGCATATTTAGATAGAAGAGTGACCTCCAATGTGTACTCGTGAACCAACATGTCACCCTGCTTCAAATTAACAAACTCGGCCACCTTTTGCTCCCTTATCTCCCAAGGGAAGAATCGATCCAAGAATGCTGTGTGGAACTCTTCCCAACCGATAGGGCCTGCACCCACTTCCCTAGCATCTCTACGCTGTCTGAACCATATGTGGACCACCCCCTTAAGCTGATAGGAGGCTAAATAAACACAATCTCCATGGGTCACCCCCATAACTTGGGTGATCTTTAGAATCTCCTCGATAAAATCGTGTAGATCCTCATCCACCTTAGACCCAAGAAACTCCAGAGGGTTCATCCTCAAGAAGTCTCTAATCCAGGCCGTTGCCACATTACCATTCTGTAGGATATGCGCAACAGCCTGCTGGTTGACCTGAGCGGTCAAGGCCTACGCCAACATCTGGATAGCCGCTCGAAACTCAGCGTGGGCAACTGGCTCTGGTGCCTGGGGCTCCTGAACAGGTGGGGCCTGCTGATTCCCATGATCATTTCCATCTCCGTGCCTTCACCGTTCCAATTTCTCCTTTCGTTCACTCTCCTGGGAGCCATGATTCTGTAATCACGAATAACACAAATTAGAATGATAGAAGGACTTTTCATCGCACGACATAGATCATGAAAGAAGGGAACATTTCCTAACATCTCGTAGACTCTTCGTCATAAGTCTGGCGCGCTTCATACCCTTGAAAAAGACTCTACTTAATGCGGCTTTCAGACACCCTAGGACACTTCAAACCTATGGCTCTGATACCAAGTTTGTCACGACCAGGACGTAGATCCAAATCGTAACATGGGACAAGGAACCCAGAGAGGCCCCAAGTCAACCCATGGCGTGAGCATACATCTAACTTTATTCATAATAAGCGGAAGTCTAATCAGAAAGCGTAGTGAAAATGTAAAAATAATCATAACATAATGTAACGTAATGAAATCTATAGACATACACGCAAGTTGACTGTCTGAAAGCCTCTACTACATATGACGGGTTGATGGGACAACACCCCAACTAACCTGGACAAGTACTAAAACATAAAAATAGTATGAATGTCTGTCAAACGTACCACGGAACATGAGGACTCACTAATAAGATGAAAGTGCACTCTGATATGATCTAGATATAAGGATGAGCTTGAGAGCCAGGAACCTGTATCATTAGACGTACAACATAGAAAGTATGCGGTCAGTACGTGGAATGTACCAAGTATGCAAGGTAAGTAAAACAGACATTTAAATTGTGTGAAAGCTCATAAAACAACATAAGAGTAGGACATCGTGCTCATATCATAAATATCATAACATAACATATTATAGGGCTCAAGGTTTCAAAAATATTCGTAATACAATCGAAAACCTTATTATAATAGGAAAGCCATATTGAACATAACTTGAGCCAATACACATAATCATAGACATGCATAAATCATGAGGAATAGTGGGAGATTCTCTTAACCAACATACCCCATATGAGCATACACGAAGTCCGACTTGTAAACCTAGTCGGGAGGCCGTTCGTGCTTTGCCAAGGGTAGAACTATGGAAGTGTGATATCACCTTAAAAAGGGCTATTTGGGTCAGGGACAGTCACAAAGGAGGTCCCCACATACCTAGGGTGGCACGTATTTTATGAGATTCAGGGGAGAACCTCGGCCCCGAACCTACTTGGTGTTCGATACTACTCCCAAAATATATATAGTACTCATAGCATAACATGCATGAATTCATGGGCTAGTTAAATCATGATAATTATAAACATAATTGTACATATGTGAACTAGCCATGACATAAGGCCCATGAGTCGGCCAAAAGATCATTCATGAATCATATGTTTCATGCATACTCATAGATCATACATATAACTTGAAAATCATCAAAACATAATGGGTAATTGAATAAATCTATATTTCAAATCATAAATCATGTTGGGCTTGTAAATATTATCAATTGAAGAAAAGATCATAAATCGACTTATCATAGATCATAATCGATAATTTTATAAGTAAAAATACGTTGTAAAACCTAATCAAAATCCATAGAATATAATGAGATTCATAGAACATAAAGGCCCACTAGTAAATCATTAGGTTTTCATAAAATTCGATTTCAAAACCCAAATAGATTTTCAATAGATTTTTATAAATTCGTAGAGATTGGGCATGGGTGTGAATGGAGGCACCCATTCATAACCTTACATACCTGAAGATAGCTGAATCTTACTCTCCCTTGAATGCCCAAAAGGAATTGAAAGGAATTGAAGAAGAAAACCTTGAACCACCCTTTGATCACCTCTCTATTCTCTTGCATGTATTAACGAAGACTTCAGATAGTTTTTCCCCTCTAAAACCCACCTTTCATAGGCTAAAATGATGTAATATAGGCTTTAGAAACTTAGAAATTACGAAAAGGACCTTACTAATTCGCAGAAAATTAATTGCCAAGGGGTCCCAACGAGGGACCCAACGATTCATCCCCACTGGCCACAACTCCGAGCCTTGAGTCATGATGTACACTGCCTAAAATCATCAGGGGACCCCATGAATCGTGGTGGTTGACCACGACGCGTGGTCACCACCCGTGATCCCCACTACCCAAAACTACTAGCCAAGCACCCAATCTAGGCCACCGGTGACCTCACAAGTCGTGTGGTCTAACCACGACTCGTGGTCATGCCTGTGGTCTTCCCCAGGCCATGGCAATTCCTTGCTTGACCATGAGCCACTTCATGACTCATGGTCTCTCCGCACGGGTCACCTAATGACCCATTATGTGATCTGGTGCAGAATTTTAGTTTTTCTCCATTTCAACTCTCGGGTCTGATCTTTGGGCTTCCAAGGTATAACAACTTAGCACCCTGAATTTGGTAAAACAAGTCATCAATTCTGGGGAGGGGATATTTGTTCTTTATTGTGACCTTATTCTACTATCGATAGTCAATGCACATTCTAAGAGAACCATCCTTCTTCCAAACTAAAAGAACTGGTGCACCTCACAGAGACTTGCTAGGTCTAATGAAGTCCTTATCTAGGAGATCCTTCAAATGCTCCTTCAACTCCTTTAGCTCAGCTGGGTCCATTCTATATGGAGGAATATATATAGGTTGTGTATTGGGAAGAAGGTTGATACCAAAGTCAATCTCTCGCTCAGGAGGGGCTCATGGTAGATCATCGGGAAATACCTCGGGATGCTCACATACTATAGGAACAGATTGGAGAGTCGCGGACTTGGATGTAGCATCCTTAACTCGAACTAGATGGTACACACAACCCTTGAAAATAATCTTTCTAGACTTATGATAGGAAATAAAGCAACCTATAGGAACTGTTGAACTACCCTTCCATTCTAGGACTGGCTCACCTGAAAACCAAAAATCTACCGTATAGGTTCTACAATTCACTGAGGCATAACATGCATGCAACTAATCCATACCAAAGATAACATCAAAATCAGTCATTTATAACTCTACTAGGTCGGTTGAGGTGACTTTATGAAGGACTGTGACAGGGTAATTTCTATATACCCGTCGAGCAATAACTGACTCACTGATTGGAGTAGAGACTAAGAAGCGTTCTGATAGGATTTCGGGACTGACTCTGAAACTAATAGCAACATAAGGCATCACAAAAGATAAGGTAGCCTCTGGATCTAACAATGTATACACATCAAGATGAAAAACTCGTAACATACCAGTGACCATATATGGAGAAACCTCCTGCTCCTGATAAGATGAGAGGGAATAAAAGCTATTCTGGCATTGATCGCCAGCTGCACTAGTGGAAGAAACCTATTAGAAAGGGCATGTTGCTTGAGCTGCTGCTGAACTGGTAGTCTGGGCATGACCTCTACTGTCACCCCGTCTTGCTAAAGTGCAATCTCTAAGTATGTGTCCGAGCTTCTCGAAACCCGCAATAAGCACCTGAACCCTCTAGGCATTCTCCAGGGTGCTTCCTGCCACACTTGCCGCAAACTGGCATGCTAGGCTTTCCTGAGCTGGTCCCCTGACCTTTGGAGCCTGATGTCTTTCCCTTCTGATTACGCCTAGATCTAGATGGCACACTGGATGATGATGGCGCTGGGGCTAATGGTCTCTGGTGGAACTGCTGATGATGTCCACCATCGGACCTCTGCTGGAAAACCCAAAGGTTCCTGTCTTGGCCCTCTTGGCCTCTCTATCCCTTTTCTTCATCTGATCCACCTCTATCTGTTGGTCATATATGACCAATCGAGAGAAGTCTAGATCACTATTTAACATTGCGGTCCTACGCTCCTTGACCAACGAGTCTGACACTCCATACACAAACCTATTCATACAAGCCCTCTGATCTGCAACCATCTCCGGTGCATACTTGGATAGCTGGGTGAAAAAGGCGTACTCTTGGACATTCCACTACTTTTCCTTTAACTCCCTAGGGAAGAATCTGTCCAAGAAGGCACTCATATCCCAACTCACGGGGACTGCGCCCACTGCTCTACCTTCCTTCGACTGATAGTACCAAATATAAGCAATCCCCTTCAGCTGATAGGAGGCTAAATCCACTCTCTACTCCCCCCGTCACCCCCATAATCTAGATGATCTTTTGTATCTCTTAAAGGAACTCATGAGGGTCCTCATCCACCTTCTACCCCAGAAACTCAAGTGGATTCATCTTTAGAAATTTCTCAAACTGTAGCTGTCGCTACGTTCCATTCTGAGGGACATAGGTCATCGCCTGCTAGTTGACCTGAGCGGTCATATCCTGTGCCAACATCTGAAAAGCCGCTCTAAACTTGATATGAGAGACTTGGTTAGGCAAAGGACCTGTTGTTGCTAGTCTCTCATGTCATAAATATGATAACTAAAGAACATATATCAAGCAAAATCTGATAACTAAAATATAAATAAGCAAAAGTCTGAATACATATCAATTATAACAAAGTCAACACTGACCAAGCTGAAATTTTACATATTATCTGATAAGCCTCTAACATATCTGAAGAGCTGATGGGACAACATCCCCTAACTAGCTTACTAAAGTCTGAAACTGAAAGTAACATAACTCATTACTAAATGAATGTTCTCGAAGGATGAGGACTCACCGCCAACAGGAAATTGGACTAATTTATGGAAACTGGGCTAATGGTGGAACTGAGTCTTATCGTCTGAACATGTATCATGAGACAATACAGCATAGAGTATGTAGTTAGTACTTGAAATGTACTGAGTATGCAAGTTCAGTAAAACATTTTAAATAAGTGTAAACCAAAACCATGCATAATAACATAAATCACAAGATCATGGGAGTAGGGACTGCATGTTGATATCTGAAAACATGTACAGTCATAAACTGAATACCATATCTGGATAGAATAACCCAAAACTAAAAATAGAATCATATGTCTTGCCATAGCTGAAATAAGTAAAAACTTATAAACTAATTAGTGGGTCAAACCTGCTGAAAACATAATATCATAAGTCATAAACAGGCATAACTGAAATCATGAGGAACAATGCAAGACTAGTCTTAACTGACAACCATCATGTATGAGCGCATGATGATCCTACATCTTTCCCACATGGAGGAGAGCCATCCTAAGCCTTTCCAAGGCAAAGGATAAGTAAGGTGTGATATCATGTTGTGCCCTTAGGCAAGGAAACACTCTCTTGAGAGGTCCTGAAATGTATACCTATGTTGGCGCGTAATTTATGAGACTGAGGAACCTTGAAACCCCTAGCCTACTCGGTGCTAGAAACTATTCTCAAAACATGTATAATGCTTATATAATCATATTCTAACAACATAGCTCGAATCTGAACATTAGGGAGTCTTGACTCCAATATATATATATATATATATATATATATCATAATTGATCTTGTTAGCGTTGGGTAAATCATGAAATATACTTGACTTATATGGGCTTTTCCAAACTTTAAAAATCATGTATACTTGAAATAGACTTCATAATAAAAAATCATGGATTCATACATGGATAATTTGTAAACATTCATTCATGCTAAATATCTCAGCGTACTTGATATCATAAATCATAAACCTAACTTTTTATAAACTTGCATAATTGGGCATGATTTTTCTTAAAACTTTAAATCATGAATTTATAATTAAAATAGGTATAAAATATGCTCATGAACCTTCAAACATATTTTGAAACATAATGGGGATTGTCCCATAAATAATTTATAGAGAATTTCATAAAAGTTGGGTTAAAATCCCATAAGATCATGAACTTGATCTAGAACTTGAATACATGGATTTGAGGAGAATTTTGAGCATGAGAGTGAAAGGAACTCTCATTCATAGCACTATATACCTGGGAGAGCTAAATCTACACTTGTCCTAGAAAGCTCAAGAGATTTTGACAAGAACTTGAAGGATTTAGGCTTGATCTTCAAAGGGGAATTCCTAATCTTGCATGCATGGGAGTGGAATGAATTAAAATAGGTTCAACTCCCTTAATACACTTTTTTCAGAGCTTAAAAAAATAACAAAGTTTAGGGCTTAGGAGCTTAAAATTACAAAAATGCCCTTACTGATTCGTCTGAAAAAATGACCCTGCCAGTCACCACAAGTGACCAAACGAGTTGTTGGGTTACCATATGACTTATGGTCCTGACTCGTTACCACCACTGGAATAATCCTTATTCACTGGACTTTCTTACCCCATGGACAACTTGACGAATCGATAGGGGGATGACTACTCATCCCCTCCATCTGTTGCTTGATACTAGCAATTCCTCCTTTCTCCTCCCCCCCCCCACACTTAACAGGAGACAACACGGCTTGTGGGGTGACATGATGATGCGTCGCCCCACTTTTCAAACCCCCAGAACACATTCCTTTCTCTAACTCAACACCCACCATCTAACAGGTAACCTGACAAGTTGTTATGTGACCTGGTGTAGATTTTTCTGTTTTTCTGTTTCAACCCTCGGGTCTGATCTTAGGAACTTTCGAGGTATTATAGGTGAATTGTGTAGATTTCACCCTATGAGGTGGGAAATGACAATAAGGGTTAATTTCTCATCAATAAAATAGGTAATGAGTCATCACATACCTATAAAGGGCTTATCATTGATTTTGTGAGGATATGGGATCATTTTGGGTGAATATTGTTGATATATAGGGAATTATGCACTTTATATTGTGTTGAATTGCTCATTTTAGGCTAGGTGGCTTGCAGATAGGAAAGATTTATTGTTATATACGTTTATTGAGAATTACGAGTGGACTTGATATTACCTTGTTGATGGAAACTATATTTGCAGTTTCAAGGAGTTACATAGATATTTGGTGATGCATTGACAGTGATATTTTTCTATAGATTTAGCAGAATAAGATAATTACCATAATGAAGATAAAATCATGCCATTTGATATTTGTGTGGAATTAGATATTCATTTTTGACTTAGTAGCTTCATCTCGATGAAATAAAACTAAGAGATTTTGGATTAGCGCAATCGGACCTTGATAAGGTTAGTTTCTAACAAAAAGTGCTTAGAATTGGATCAAAACAAGAAAGAATTATTTTTTTGCAAGAGAAAGTCATGATTTGGACTTACGATGTATGGAGACGTATTCTTAAAGAGTTCTTAGTACTAATAACGAATTTGGAATGTATGAAAGAAAGAAAAGAAGGATCAAGGTATCTTACAGTATAAGTTTGGCAATGGATTAAGGTTGCAACTATCAGATTGTGATGGATATAAGGATACCTTGTTTAATCAACCAATTATATTCAGGAATATGATTATAATAAAGAATCAAGTATTATGTATAGATCCAGTTCAAATAAAGGCGAAATAGTTGTTTGAGAAAGTTTCAGATATGAATAATGAAAATATAGGTGGTTGAGCTGAGGTAAAGGAGGATCTGATGAATAAAGTGAATAAGCGGTGCTACAAATATAATTGTTTCTTCAGAGTTCTTACATGAGGTCTACAATGGATATTTACAATTTCTCGACAGTTTCAGTACTTTTCTATATCCATTCGAGGATGAATGTTTTTTAAAGGGTGGATGATGTAATTACTCACATGATCATTTTGAGTTCTAGAATACTTTTTTTTTCTAAAATACCTTCTATGTATCCTTGAAATGAAGTTTATGACTTGTGATGATAGGTGGCACAGTTTTCAAGGCAATCAAATGCATTTCGGAGGACAAATCTTAAAATTTGGAATTTGAAAAGTAGATATTTGACCAAAGTCAAAGAAATAGGTAAACAAGCTTAGAATTGAGTATTGTTGATATCATTAGATTCGAATGATAATTTATGACTTGGTCAGATAGTTTTCACGAGTCTCGAGAGGCTTGAAAGTGATTTGAATGCTTGAGTTAATTTTTAGTTGAATTGAAGAATTAGAGTTGACCATGATCAACTTTTTAACTAAATGAAATTGCATTATGATTGAAAAGTTCCAATAGATTTATATGATAATTTTGGATTTGTTCACAAGTTTTGATATAATTCTAATAAGTTTCGAATAGATTTTGATAATGTTGCATTCACATTTGGTGTTTAGACTTCATTTTGAGCTTAAACAATACTATATAAAGAAAAAAAGATTTAAATTATGATTTGATTTGACTATTAGATTTGTATCGTGATTTTAGAATCGTTAAATTTCAATATCGTATAAGAAAGTTATGGCTTTTTACTGATAGAGTTGTTTTTGAGTCTGGTGCAACAACAATTACAAAATTTGATCTGCAATTGAGGCTTCACAAATGCAGAAAAAGGTCTGCAAATACAAAAAAAAACCACAAATGTGAAGGCAGGATCGCAATTAGACCCCTGGGTATAAAATTAGCATATTCGAGATTTTGATAGTTTTAATTTTGATGTTAGGAAGCTCAAATTGAGGCAATTTTTAAAGCGGTTTTATCATAAAAATGCTAGGTATGTAATTTTACGTCATTCTTTTTAGGCGGAACCCGTCAACGGCCCCTTAAAATTGGCACTAACTTTCAATTAGATACTTCAACTGGACCTTGTTTATTTTAAACACCTCATGTAGGGTCCCCCTATGTTATTTTGATACTTTTTTTACAATCAGTCAAATATGTAATATGTGTATAACATACTTGCAGAATGACGTGGAAAAATAATAAATTAAATTGGACATGTGGCATTTGATCCTATAATAATATAAAAAATAAATTTTGAGTAACAAAAGAGAAAAAAATTATATTTTCTATATTTTACCCCCACCCAGCCACCGTCCCTCTCCTTTCTTTCTGCAAGCATTTTATTAATACTATCATTACCTCCTTCATTAGTTTTAAATAATCCAAAGAGAAATTAAAAAAAAAATTGTTGCTTCAAGATTATAAATCTACTAGAATAAACTTTTTTCAATGAACTATTTTATTATCTTTCTTTTGCCAAATCCAACAGTGAGAATAGCAAGAAGAAAGAAGGAGAGAGAAGAAGAACAATGAAGAAGCAGTGCAAAGAGAGAGAAAGTATCATCAGCTAATTGTTGAATCTAAGATTTTCATTTATTTGGGGAAGCATCATAGTTTTTCCAAAGGGATATGAAACTTTTTTTTAAAAAAAAAAGGGCTTGACAGATTTGGTTATTCACCAAAAAGATATAAAAATTATATGAAACTCAGATCTGATTTTCTTTTTCCTTTTACTGAGACAGATGTGATAATATTTTGTACATAAAGATAGTAGAGAATGAAGAAGAAGGAAATAAAATAAAATAAAAATTAAAAATAAACCATATAATGAGGGTGGGTCAATGTTAGCATTGGGGGCCAAGTTGGATGTCAAATCAGCTGAAAAAGGCCTTCTACATGCCTTGAATGGGTAAAAAATATGCAACATGCTAACTGTGCAAAAAGTGTCAAAATGAAACAGTGAAACCCTACATAAGGTGTTTAAAATAAATAAGGCACAGTTAAGGTGTCTAAGCGAAAGTTGGTGTCAACTTTAAGGAGTCATCGATGGGTTTCTTCTTCTTGTTATAATTTTTCATGAATACCCATTATCTTTTTCATGCTTTTATTCACAAATTTGTTGTACAAGTTGAGACTATAGCTCTAAGATTAAGAAAATAAATTTTAAGTTTTTGAAAGTCAATTCAAAGTTGTTTTGAGCTAAAATTTCATATACGAGTTCTTTAATGAGTGGGTAATCTAATTTTGAAAAAAATATCTGATTTTGACCTCACTACTAGGGATTAACTTTTTAATTGATTTTTTTATCAGAGATTTTATGTATCAATGTAGGTGTCTATGGACTGGTAAGCTTATGTAAATTTGTATTTGATCAGATTGGCCACATTTGGAGGCTTTAAGGAAAGTTAAGACCAATGTGTGATCACTTATGCTTCGGATTTAAGGCAAATTAAGACTTTCTTGATTATATAGAAGTGTTTGTAGTGGTAATTAATTAAGTATAGAAAATCCTATATAGGTGAAATTACCAGCATTTATGCGGGTATTAGTGTCATGTTACGAGTAGCTGTCAAATAGTTGACTATTTGTGATCGAATTATGATATCAATGTTAGTTAAAAATGTTAGTAAGTGAGTTTTTAGTTGATTCATGGTATTCTTGATTATTTGATTACTCATAACTCTTTATAACTCGTATAGTTAATGTAATTAAACAGTTTAAAAGCATTTTTACATGTATTATCTATATGCCCCACATATGTATCATAATATCATGCTTTCATATGGTATCTCATGCATATTATACTTGATAAGTCATATGTTTATTTTCTGATGTGGTTTGAGAGGCCTGATTCTGAATGGGGTGATGATATTATGGCCTCTATTGGTTGGATACCCGTTTTGGTTTGGGAGACCCAATTTCGGGAGAGTATTTTGATATTATAGCATCTATTGATTGGATAGCCGATGTTGTCTGGGAGACTTGATACAAGATGAGTATATGGATCTCGTGAGCCCCCATGGATCACATAAAACCTACAACGTGAGTGTGTGTATGCACTATATACGGCCATGCATAGCATTCATTTTATATTTCATCATTTTCACGTTCATTTATGTGATATTATAGTTGGCTTAGATTGCACATCTGCAATGGATTTTATATCTGATTGTCTCATGTTGCATGTATGCAATAGATTTGATATTATGATTATCATGCCTTGAGCCTACATCCTGGGCGTGGCGGACACTCGAACCACTAATGGCTCGAGTGAACCTTTGGCCTACTTTACTATTAAACTGAATTTGCTATGTGGAAGCTGTAAGTATAGTGGGCATGCAAAAATCTTTCAGAAATAATTCAATAAACTTTTAGATAAGTAAACTAAATAAATCCAAAACTAAAATCTGAGTATAAAAGTATTTATAACACAGCTGCAAATAGTGACTCAACTAACTAGTCTGTGAAGCCTCTAATCACTAATAATAGAGTACCGGGACAAGGCCCCTGGCTACCTTAATAAACTACTAATATGAAGGGATAGACTGGTGCTCTCTGAAAAATAGGAGGTCTCGCCAATGCTGAATAGAAGGGATCTTACTGATGTATTTGTTGCCGATGCTAAACACCTGAATCTGTATCATATAAAGATACAATGCCAAATGGCATCAATACGTGTGAATGTACGGTACGTAAAATAGTTGAATGAAACAACAGGCTATACTGAAATACTAAGCTAAAAGACTAAACTAAATGAAAACTGAATGCTCTGAATGATGCAATAAAATGCAAGTATAGATGTTGTGTAAAACTGTTATGCAACTGAAAATTGTTCATCAAAGATAAGTTCTGAAAACACTTTAGTATAGTAGGGAGTTTCTCTTAACCGACATACACCAAGAATGAGCACATGATGTCCAACCTTCAGCCCAGTTGGGAGAACTGTCCAAAGCCTTTCCAGGATAAAATTGAATTGTGGATCCATACTAAGCCCTTACCAGGGGCTATCTGAGGAGTCGCCTGAACCAATGCACGATCCTAACTTATGTCGGCGATATAGTTTTGGGATTTTGGGTTATTTGAATCCTTTACCCATTTTGGTGCTAAATAATTATCCCAAAAATAATGCTCATAAAATATGCTTATCTGAGGCAACTGAAAACATTTCTCTGAAGCTTTCTAGCTCAAAATCAATGTAGATGTATTGATACTGGTGAACCTCTATGCTCAAAATAGTACTTTACTGGTGGGCCTCTATGCTCAAAACTGTATTATGCTGGTGAGTCTCTATGCTCAAAAATATTTTTCAAAAACTTGTCTTTACTTTCTTTCTGAAAATCATATGTTGAAGTTAAAGCTAACTGAACATGAAACTCGTTTCTGAAAATCTTTCTCTGAAAATCTGATGCTACTATAGTTATACAAACAATGCATATGTATAATATCACAAAACTTTCAAAAACATCACTTTTGAGAAAATAAAGGTTCATGGGATAGATTGACATGAATCATAAATCAACAACCATGAAATATAGAGATAACAATATGTGTAATAATATAAGATCAATGTATAACCCAGATTATACAGAAAAAGATCAAATTTGCAAGTTTTGGTCAAAACCTTAATTCTTAACTTCTTTTCAAAATTGAAACTGGAGATGTAGGACGTGAGGAAGAATAGAGTTTCTCACTATAAATAGCCTTATATACCTTATCCTTGGCCTCACAATTATTACCATGAAGCTACAATCCCTTTGTACGTCAATCTACAACAATTATAGGGATAGAGAGTACAATCAATATCTTAGCAACGAATTTCAAGTCAAAGGCATTACATCGAATACCCGGAGGGCATAGGAAATTTGAGCCTCCTATGGGTGGGATTTCCTAACATAGCCTCTTTCTACATCCCTTTTCTAACATGCATAACCATTACAAATACAACCAAAATAACCACATCCATCGTCAACACCAAAACAGTCCCATAACCCTTAGGTCATCCCATGAACTCATCGCTTCCTAGCACCATCTCATGAGTCCTGACTTTAGAACATCCCTAAGGATTAGAAATAATACATCATGTAAGATTTTAGGAGAGTTACTTACCTTGGAGGAAGGAGTAGTGTTAAAGATTCCAAGTCTTGAACCCAAAAGTTGTCCTCCTTAGGTTCAAGAATCTTTACTCAAGACGAATTTGTGATTGAAGATATTTGGAGGGCTTAATCTTCTTCAAAACCATGAAAACTTAGGGAGAAAATAGATTTGGAAAGGTGGCACTGCAAGGGTAATATTAAGAATGATTTCCAAGCAAACAAAATAAGATATAGGTAGAGGTGAGGTCAGGAAAAGTTCAGGCACACTGCGCCTATTATTGTGCCTACCCTGTCCCTCTGAAGTTTAGGTTCAGTCACACTGCACCTCTTACAGCGACTACATGAAGAATTTTATTCATCTTAGGTTTAGCCTCGAGATCTTCGAGCCTCTCAAAGCGCCTACCTTGACAATGCCTTAGTAAAATGCTCATAATTTTTTACTTCAAACTCCAATTGACAAAATGGTTGGATGCATTGGAAACTAGATTCATAGGGATTTAATTTGATGGGTAGAACACCCAAAAATACTTTGTAGTTTGGGAGATATGGTTTTTAAAAGTTGACTCTTATTCATAAACTTCACATACTCTTCACTTTTCTCTTTGTACATATTTTCCTTATCACATACGGCTCATACTTCCCATGTACGCTATGTATGTGGCTTCGTGGGTAGGGTAGTAGCTTCCAAGTCTCACGTCTTATTTACGGTGCCAGGTATGGTCCAAATCTTAGTGTGACAATTCAAGGTGTTACAATATCTCCCTCTTGAGATCATTCGTCCTTGAATAATGGTTACGGTCACTAGGTACTAACTCTAAAATTTTCCAAAATTTTTGGCAGATCTCCTTTGTAACTACTATTATCCCAAATTTCCCAAACCTGTGCTAGCTAACCAAAAATATCATTATAGCCTCACAGGGCATCAAAAAGTATATTAACATGAATGAACATGTAGAAAACACCCTAGACCCTTATTGGTCTCTTATATCATAAAAAGGGAATACAAAGCACAAACACAAACATAAAGGCTAAGAGCACCCAAACACTAGGTATATGTGCTAAAACTTACTAAGAGAAAGGTTTCGGTGTCTTCTTCCTGGGGAGTGAACAAGTGAGGGTATCTAGTATTCATATCCTCGGCTTCCCATGTAGCCTCTTTTACAAACTGATTTCTCTGTAAGACATTTACTATGCTACCTCTTTTGTTTTCAACATCAAGAATCTTGATCGGAACCTCTTCATACAACAAGCTGTCTTTCACCCCAACACTTTCTGTAGGCACAATGAGTAAGGTTTCACCCACACACTTCTTAAGCATAGAAATATGGAACACTGAATGAAATATTGCTAGTTCGTCTAGTAGCTCTAACTCATAAGCTACTTTGCCAACTCTTTTCAAATTTTGTATGGCCCCAATATAGCGAGGACTGGGATTTCCTTTCTTCCTAAATCTCATGACATCGTTTATGGGTGATACCTTCAGATAAACCCAATCATTCACCTAAAACTCTAAATCTCTACAACTAACATCAATATAGGACTTTTGGTAACTCTAAGCAGTCCTCGATCTTCCCTAAATAGTCTTAACCTTCTCCATGTCCTGTTGTATTAAATCTAGCCCTATTAATTCTGCTTCACCAACTTTGAACCAACCAATTGGGGATCTACACCTTCACCCATAGAGATCCTCATAAGGAGCCATCTGAATACGGAGTGATAGTTGTTGTTATATGTGAATTCTATGAGAGATAAATTTTCATCCCAATTTAATTTGGAATTGATAACATAAGCTCTTAGCTTATCCTCTAAAGTCTGAAAAGTATGTTCTGCCTAACCATTTGTCCGCGGATGAAAGGCGGTGTTGAGTTTCACCCTTGAACCCAAACCTTTCTGAAATGACTTTCAAAACTGGGTAGTGAATCAAGTGACCCCAAATCAACCCCTGGTCTATCATTCACTAGTATTCTGAGTATTCATGCTCAGCGAAAATTTAAAATAATAACATAAAGCATTTATGAAAGATAAGTCTGAGAACATAAAGTTCAAAATATTTGAATAATACTAATAAATCTAAAAATCATGTCTGTCTGAAAGCCATCTAACCGAGGAGTTGCTAGGACAAGCCCCTAGCTAACTCTTAGTCCAACTGAAACTAATAAATGACTAGAAAAAAAGAAGAAATAATGCCCTCGGATGATGAGGACTCACACTCCAACTGCTGAGGTGGAGAATCTGAACTGCGACGGCTAGTGGTGCTGAGTTTGAGAACCTGCAGTTGTATCATGAAACGATACAACATAAAAGTATGTGTCAGTACTTTGAATGTACTGAATATGTGGTAGGAATATACTGATAGATGTAAATGACTGAACTGGAAAGACATGCAATGACCAACTACTTATCTAACTTGAAATAATCTAAAGTAACTGAGATGGTCAAAATGACCCTGTCTGGTGGTCAAAAACATTCCCTAAATATGGAAGTTCTGAGTCTGAGATACTATACTAAACTGAGTTAAACTGATAGATCTGAAACTGAACTGAGATTCTTATTCTGAAACTATATTGGACTAACTAGTGGGAGAGTCTGTAACCGACATATAACCACGTAAGCTAGACGTGGAGTCCGATGTATACACCCCACCAGTAGAACCCAATATACCTTGCCAGGGTATAAAGGCATGAACTGGGTGATCATAAAAGTCTGGGTCATTCATGTCAATAATCTGTAACTGTAACCTATGCTGGCAACGTAGTTTTGGGAACCTGGGTGCGCTGGAACCCCGGTCCACTCGGTGCTAAGTCCTACTCCCACTGGAAAACCTATACTAAACTATTAGGCTGATAGCTCGAAACTAGGGTTCAAGACTAGTCAAGGACATATAACTATAAGTACCCTGTGAGTCTTATCGGACCAGATTCTGAAACTTGATTCTAGACTGGTTAGAGCTTCTCTAGAAGCGTCATAACCGTCTAAGAATAAACTGAAATCTGAACGGGGGTCCTGGGGAAAGTTAGAGCTATATATCTGATATGTCATGAATTCCTAGTGGACCAATAACTAAATTTTGATTCTGATATCTAGGAGGTACTACTGGCACCTCGATAAATTATATAGTCAAATTGATCAGCTAACATTATTCTGGTTAACTCGGAGTTTTGCTAAAATCTGACTGAGGCTAGACCGACAATTCTGAGTAATATAGAGTATATAGACTTTCTGATTGAATCTGACTATCATATATGTAACTGAGTTTCTAACACATACAATTATTATAGGATCCCCTAACCTTGAAAGATACTAGCAATTTTTGAGAATTCAATATTTATACAGGATTCTAGTTTCTGACTTTTTCATGATTTGGGGCCAAATTTCTAATTCACTAGAACAAGCATCGTTTTAGTTGCAAACGGGTGGAAAATAACTACAATTAACATAGTATAGTATTCCACATGAAATAATTCAAGAACGATAGTAATAAGTTCAAATTTGCAAACTTAGGGCTAGGACTGAAAGTGAACGGAGAGAGCGTTTTAGGTGACGCAAGGGGAGAACAATCTCCTTGTTTAATTCCCACCTACCTGTAGAAGAAACCCTGGTGAAAATCCCTGAGAAGAACTAAGAAGAAAATAAACCCTTTCTCCTGCTCTGCGCTTTCTATTAGAGTTTCTACGCACTGTTCTTGAGGGAGGTTGAGAGGAATGAATTAAAAGGTCATTTTAACCCTTTAACTTCCCCCTATACGAACCTAAAACGACACAGTTTAGGGATTAAAAAGGTGGAAAATTACAAAATTAACCCTGGGAACTAAAATTGAAATCTGGCAGATAGGAACCAATGGGCCTTAGAATGGGTCATTGGTAGGAACGACGGCCCATTGAATCTAGCCGTGGTTTCGGGGTTCAGAAACTAGGTTCACTGGAACTATTCCACGATAGGGTAGAATGATCCATTGGAAGAGATAACGGGCCATTGATATCTTCCGTTGGTACTGGAGGGAAAATAGGGCATTGAAACAATGGTCAACACAATGAATCATTGGTAGGACCAACGGGTCATTGTATAGACTCATGGTCTACACTGCTGGGGCCTAGAAAAAGACGATGGGTGGTCACAATGGCTCGATGGAGGATACCACAGGCCGTTATTCCCTCTCATTGTCTCAGGGAAGGGTTTGGTAGACCACTGAACTTGGGATTCAACGGACGACAGGATGGCTCATTGTTAGGAACAATGGGTTATCCTATGTCTCATTGTTTCCCCTCGAAGAAAGGTTGCTACGAACCCCGACCACTTACAACGGTCCGTTGGTTCCACCAACGGTCCGTTGTGGGGGTCGTCTTAGACAGAAAAATTTCTGATTTTCCTATGGTTTTTCATGCAACGTCTGAATTTGGTCTAGAAAAGTTTCGAGGTGTTACACCTGATGGATATATATAGTCATAGGAGCCTAGAAGTCTCGGATACAGTCTCCGAGGTCGAGTATGCCTTAGCTACAGCTTGTCTATGGGGCTAGAATAAAATAGAGGAGCATATAGATTGCTTGCACTTGTCGGGGCTTATGGGGCCCCGGTAGGTTATTCTGTGTTACTTGTACCATCCCGGCTTATGGGGCCAGGTAAGTTCTTATTTGTATATTTGCCTACTAGATACAGTTTATGGTTGTGAGATCTTACAAGTTAACTTCTGGCCCTTATCGCTGATAACTTTCAGTTCCTTATCAGTTTTTTTTAGTTATTGTTACTGTCTTACTTATTCGGTACATATTGTACTGACGCCCACACATGGGGCACTGCATACATGCTTGTAGGTTAAGACAGACAGGTTTTGGGACCTCCTTAGTAGCTATTTAGCTTCACCAGATTGGCCAGCTCCCTTCCTTTAGAGTTGCCATACACTAGAGGTTTGGGTAGGCCAAGGCTCTGTCCTGACTAATATCTTACTCTTTAGAGGCTTACAGACTACACTTCTTGCTAGACATGCGTTGTTGGTCATGTGGGGCCTAGTTATGCTATCTGTTAGCAACCTTGTCTGCTTGTGTATATGAATATGTACGCCTTCCTTTCTTTTGTTATGATATAGATAGAATGATTGTCTTTTCAGCCCGCATAGGATGATATTATTATTGCGACTATTGAGTTAGCTGTTTGAAGCAGGTATTATGTTGCGGCCTTGTCAGCCTGAGGCTATGTTTTGAGCTGAGATATAGCTAATTGATTTCTTGATTATGTGATGTTGGTATGCACCAGAAGTGTATATGACCAGCTAGATCAGTTTAAGGTCCAGTGTGATATTAGGTGTCAGTTATGCCTCCCAAGGTGGGGCATGGCAAACTTGGTATCAGAGCAACATCACCATATTTTATAGGCAATGAGCTACAAGGCATGATAATATGGTTAGCCCTCCTTCTTCTCAAGATCATGATACAGAGCTGAGTTGTATAAGATTGAGTCCCTAAGCTTATATTTTTATGTCCGTCTGGAGTAATGTATGATATAAGACAGACTACATCCAGCTGTGAGTTAGATATAGCAGTAGGAGAGGCTACCAGCAGGGTGCCACAGTTAGTACAGCCCAGCCTGAGGGCGAAAGGGAAATATCTTCTCGATCTCCAGGGCAGCAGGAACCTCATAGGGAAATAGATATGCTAACACCACTTACAGTTCTTCCTACACCCTCAGATTAGTATGTTAGGAATACAGTATGTATGTTAACTCAAATGATGGCTACTCCGTGCCAGCCAGTAGTATCAGGTGTTTCTAAGCCTACTGAGGGGCCCAAGAGGGCAAGGGTTCATGAGTTTCTTGCTTGTGTCCTCCACGGTTTTTAGGGACAAACCACAAAGAGGACCTTCAGAACTTCATCAATCAGTTATAGAGGATATTCAGGGTCATGCATGCTTCATCCAAAAAGTCAGTTGAACTAGCTGTGTTTTAACTTGAAAATATAGCAGTTTTATGGTAGGAGAGTTGGGAAAGGTCCAGAGGTAGAGATGCACCTTTATCTACTTGAACCAATTTCTCTGAGGCCTTTATAGACCATGATTGGCCTCGAGAGATTCAATAGGCCAGAATAGAGCAGTTCTTATACCTGGAACAGTGCAGGATGAACGTCAGAGAGTACGCATTGAGGTTTGATTCCTTGGCTTGATATGCGCTAGAATTTGTTGATACTACGCCAACCAGGGCATATTGGTTTATAGTAAGACTGGCATTAAAGTATATGGAGCCTGTATTATAGCCACATTGTGAGGAGACATGGGTATTTCGCGAATTCAGGTCATTCTTATATTTGCTCATGATAGTGTATATTGGTGATATTTTTGTATATTCATGTTCAGAGGCTGAGCATAGAGGTCATCTGCGAACAGTACTTCAAATTCTCAGAGATCGCAAGTTATATGCAAAGTTTTGTAAAAATGAGTTCTAGTTAAACTTTGTAGCTTTCTTGGGCCATATTGTGTTAGATAAAGGTATACAGGTTGACTTACAAAAGATAGAGGTTGTTAAGACTTGGCCCAAACCCATGACTCCAACAGAAGTTCACAGTTTTCTAGGGTTAACTGGGTATTACAGAAGGTTTGTGGAAGGATTCTTTGCCTTATCAGCGCCATTGACAAAGCTGACTCAGAAAGCAGCTAAGTTCCAGTGGACCAAGGTTTGTAAGTAGAGCTTCTAGGGGTTGAAAGATAGATTTACATCAGCACCAGTATTAGCCTTGCCAGAAGATTCAGAGGGCTACGTTGTATAGTGTGATTCTTCAGGCATTGGGTTAGGGTGTGTTCTGATGCAGCACCATAAGGTGATTGCTTATTCTTCTAGGCAGCTAAGGAAAAAGGGGAAGAACTACCCTATCCATGATCTAGAATTAGCTGCAATTGTTCATGTTTGAAAAATTTGAAGGTATTACTTATATGGTGTTCATGTAGACACCTTCACTGATCACAAGAGCCTCCAGTATATTTTTTAAGTAGAAAGAGTTGAATTTGCAACAATGTCATTGGATTGAGTTGCTAAAAGATTACGACATAAACATCTTGTATTACCCATGGGAGGCTAACATTGTAGTCGATGCCCTTAGTCGCAGATCTACAAGAAGCCTATCATATTTGAAACCATAAAATATAGAATTGGCTCGAGATCTACACCAGTCGGCTAGTTTAGGGGTCTGGTTGATGGACTCAGATAATAGTGGGGTTATGATTCAGAATACTGCAGTGTCATCCAAATTGTGGAGGTGAAAGGGCAATAGTATAAAGACCCTAGCCTAGAATAGCTCAGAGGCAAGGCTCAGCAGGAGGAATCTTTGGCCTTTGAGATAATAGGGGATGGAGTCTTGAGATTCAGATGTCTACTTTGCATTCCAAAAGTGGCGGGACTTTGTCAGTAAATTATGGAGGAGGTACATTATTCCCGTTATTCCCTTTACCTAGGTTTGGCTAAAATGTATCATGATATAAAGAGATCTATTGGTGGCATGGTATGAAGAAAGATATTGTTGAGTTCGTAGCACAGTGTCCCAAACGCTAGTAGGTAGAACCTAAATATCAGAACCCCGGCAGGCTAACTAAGGAGATAATCATGCCTATATGAAAATGGGAAGCAATCAATATGAATTTTTTTTTACAGTCAGGACTACATTTTCAACTGAAGATTATGTTGAGTTGTACATTAAAGAGATAGTTCAACTGCATAGTGTCTCACTGTCTCATCTCTGATAAAGGAGCATAGTTCACAACTAGATTCTGAAAGTCATTTCAAGAAAGGTTTGGGGACGCAGGTTAACTTGAGTATATTTTTCATCCCTAGATAGATGACCAAAAAAAGCGCATGATTCAGATGCTTGAAAATATGTTACGAGCATGTTTTCTAGACTTCAAAGGAAGTTGGTATGAATACCTACCTCTTATTGAGTTTGCATATAATAACAGTTATCATTTTACCATCAAGATGCGCCTCATGAGGCTTTATATGGTCAAAATTGCAGGTTCTCCATAGGATGGTTTGAAGTAGGTGAGTCAGGGTTGATCAGACCTGACATGATACATCAATCAGAAGAGAAAGTTAAACTCAACAAAGAGAGTTTGCTGATAGTCCAGAGTCGTCAGAAGTTCTATTCCGATATACGCCATAGAGACTTAGAGTTTTATATTGATGAATGGGTATTCCTAAAAGTTTATCGTAAGAAGGGTGGTATGAGATTTTGCAAAGAAGGGAAATGTTAGCCCTAGATTCATTGGGTCATACCGGATCCTTCGAAAGATAGGCCAAGTGGCTTATGAGTTAGAATTGCCTTCGAGGATATAAACTATTCATCCAATCTTCCATGTATTAATGCTATGAAAGTACATAAGAGACCCTTCTTGGGTTGTCCCAGTCGAGGATGTTCGGGTCACAAAAGACTCTAGTAGTTATATTAGATCGATAGGTCCGCAGATTGAGGACCAAAGATATAGCCTCTGTTAAAAGTTTTATGGAGAAATAGAAATGTAGAAGAGATAACATGGGAAGCTGAGGATGACATGAGGTCTAGATATACTCACTTGTTCCAGACCCTATGATGATAGTACATAGCCTCAGACAGTTACGGTTGAGGTAAGATAGATCCAGATATTGTATTGTTGCTTTTGTTCCTATTGTTGTTAGTTGCTCACTTATTTTTTGTAGAGCTATGTTATTTAGTTATTTGTAGCATCATGTGAGACGCCTATGTTGGACTTTTCTACGTTTCAGGTTTTCAGATAGTCCATATTACGGAGGAGACTCTGCCAATAATTTTCTAGCAAAGCCTAAGAACTAGTCTCTTAAGATTAGATTACATTCGAGGATGAATGTCCTTAATAAGGGAGTGATGTTACACCTCGTAAGTTTTCTTCATCTAGCCGACGTGTGTGTGTTCGTATTGAGAGTTTTTAGAGTATGGCGCATGTGGGAGAAGGCTCGATGGTGGAAGGTGCGTGTGTGTTATCGAGCGAGCGGGAGGTCAGAGCCATAGGCAGCGAGCCATGAGCGCCACGTCGCTCACCTCTCCCCTGTGCAGGGAGCGACGCGTAGCGCCACTGTTCCGTCGCAAGGAGAGGCGCATCACGGACCCCATGCATCGGCTTCCTATATATATGTTTTAATTTATGAAATGTTAATTCATTCAAGAATTTCCCTAGGGAGATTTTATCACAAGGTTTTCATCATTTAGAAGCCAAATTACTCTACCAAACCTCATCTAATTACAAATTCTTCTTGGGTAATGATTTTTGGGTCTACGACGAACATATCTATAGAGTTGAATCTTTGAAAGTGACTTGGATCGACGGAGTAGAAACCGTAGAAATCATTTCTATTCAAGTTTAGCACATCTACAAGTGATAATAAGTATTTCTACCCTTCTAATCTATAAGAATTCATAAGGTTTCACCGAATTGGACTCGGTTTGACATGTTGTCATTATGTTTTGTGGGTTATAGTTGTTGGCCTAATTCTTGAACTATAAAGGCCCTATTCCCTTGGAATATAAGCTAGGATATGGAGGGATTACGAGTATTTAAGCGAAGCAGGAGTGATTGAGCAAAATTTGGCAATTGAGGTATGTTAAAGCTAACCTCTTTCAGTATGTTATTCACATCGTATAGTTCATACGACTTGTACCTTTGTAGTAGTTGTGATTATGTGTGTTGTGGTTAGCTTCTATGAGATGAATTGACGTTATAGTGAAGTAAACCTTTTCGAGATTGATTATATTTAGCTTTGTCCCTATCTAGAAGCGACATAGCGATTTTCTGTTTGTTTATTTATCGTCTAGAGGGACTAGTGATGTTTTGCTGCCGTACCAAGGCCATAGAGGCTTGTGGTTAGCTGTTGATCGTACTTTGTTAAATTGAGCAACATAAGATGTAGCTTGGCAATATCACTTTCTTTTTGACGCCTACATATCTATTAAAGCTCACCTACAAGCCGTTGGCATACCTTGACGCCTACATGACTATAATCTTGATAGAGTGTCCTTACCTTAAGGTCAATGGCACTAGGGTTGCCTAATGAACTGGGTGGTAGCTTGCTTGGTGAACTACCTACTATCAGTGACCGTATAGCATCTTTCGACTTACAGTTGATTGTGTGGGGCTCTCGGGAAACCACCCTAGCTGTTAGAGGTCTGATAGACTATGTGATATCCTAAGTAGGGATCTTATCAACTGTTATACATGGGGAAAACGCCCCTGGTTATTCATATGGATGTTGTAATACCTCGGAAGGGACTAAGAATAGACACGAAAAGTGTAATTGGAAAAGTGTAGAAAAAAAACTGGCAAAAATATCTCAAGACGGGAGATTAACGACTCGTGGTGGGATAACACGAGTCTTCGTGTGCAGTCGTGGGATGGAGGTCAGGAGGCAGTGGTGACAGATGACCTGACGAGTCGTTAGGAGTGAAAATGACTCATCTAATCAATTGTTAGGAGGGAGAAGCTTTGGTTCTAAGGAAATTTCCAGTGAACTTAACAAAAGGGCAGGACGAATCATTGGGTGTGGCGACGAGTCGTGATGTTGGTCGTGACCTAAAGGTTGAGAAATTCTAGTAGACCTAACGAGTCGTTGGGTGGGACAACGACTCGTCAGGTGAGTCGTGGCATCAATTTGGGAAATTTTTTAGATTTTCTCAGGGGCAGGTTGGTAAAATCCCACGCTCCCAGAATTAAAGTGATTTCATTTTGGGTATGTTTAGGGATGTTTTTAAGGGTCTTCCTAAGCCTAAACACTCATTCTCTCAGTGCCCTTCTTCCTCCTCTCTTCTCTAAAGTTTTTAGGAAATTCCCAAGGTGTTCTTCAAGCTTCAAGGAAGATAATCAAGTGGGATTTTCGTCTACCAGGTATGTGGGACTTCAACAAGGATATCTTTTCATCCTTGTGCCCCAAAAAGATTTCAATATGAACTCGACTTAAATTATTTAGAATATCATGAGCTAGGGTTTTGAATAATGAATAATTTCTTCCTCATCCTTTTCTAAAATGTTAATATTTACTGCAATTATGGAATTTGTTTCAAATGTTGATGTGATGGGTTGTTGGGATGAGGATTATATGTTGGGAATGCATGAGGGTAACATGTCGATCAGAAATTGTCTTGAGTAATGAATGGGTGTTTCTTATTGTTCGATTAATTTGCGTATTCACATATGAGAATAATGAAATGGTGGAAATATGGGCTGAATATATATGTATGTAGCATGCTCTTCCTAAGTCAACTTGAGAAATGAATGTGAATTGGTTATGCCTTCCTTGATTATCGTAGAAATTCTTGACCATGATGAAAGTGTGGGAATGTTGCTTAATTAACCCTAATGATGTGATTATGACGTAGATGACCATGCTAAATTGAGTAAGATTTGTGTGCTTGAGTAATTGAAGTAAACTATGTGCCATCACCATGTTTTAGATTAAATCGATTGGGTATGAGTAAATTGCATCTCCATTGTTGAAGTATGAAGCTTGGGCGGGTTCTATATTGTTTTACTTATTAAAATTATTTTTATAAAATCCTAGAATCTAGAATGCCCGTGGCTAGAGAGTTCATAAATGGAGTGATTGTGACAAGTGTGTGAAAAGGGTTGTGACTTAATTACATGAAGTTATGCATCCTTGATAGATTATGAGTCGAGTTCTATAAATCATGTGGAATCTTAAACTACCTGTTGAATGAGGTGAATAACGAATCAAGATGCCTTGATAGAATAATTCTAGTATGAATTTATAGCATGCTAATAATGTGATGTTAAAGCTAATGAGGAAGTTGGTTTTGTAATAATGTGAATCATGATGATTGAGCTTGTTATTAACGTGTCGAGTTGTGAATCCATGCTTATTTGAGAGATAGTATTAATACATGATAGTGGAGAATTTCTTACCTAGACGCTAGTGGAGAACGTCTTATCTAGACGATAGTGAAGAATGTCTTACCTAGAGGCTAGTGGAGAATGTCTTACCTAGAAGCTATTGGAGAATGTCTTACCTAGACGATAGTGGAGAATGTCCTCATGTAGTCAATCGGGACTCACAAACCTAGTCAGTTGAGCATTTTATTTTCCCTGCGTTGTTCGAGACCTTTTTTTAGTCATTGACTTTCTATATCAGAGCCTTCTCTCTCCCTATGACAGTCAGGGATTCTCTCTAGTTGAGAATGTTTCCCCTTTGATAGTTAGGGACTCTCCCTTCGACCGTCAAGGACTCCCCCTTAGACATTAGGGACCCTCTTGATATCAGTCACGGCATCACACTCTGTATTATTCCCAATTATTACTTTTTGCACATCAGCAGTTGCTACAGTAATGCATGTCTTTATAATGTGGTTATGTTAATGGAATCCGTGAACTTCGTGTAAGATAGTTGTACTTCACTTCTATTACATTGCTATTAATACGATTTATATTACTTCTCTCTTGCTAATATTATGAGTTAGTTTACTTATGCTTCCTGCGTACTCAGTACATTCCAAGTACTGACCGCACACCTCTTGTTCTCTATCGTTTCATGATATAGATTCAGGTCTCCAGGGTCCGCCGCGTGGTTAAATATGCTACCCCATTCTCCCAGCTGTCAGTGGTGAGTCCTCATCCTCCGAGGACGTGAGTAGCATTCTTGTTTTATTTTTCTTCAATTTTCAGTCTTTTAGAGTTAGCTGGGGCCTATCCCAGCAACTCATTAATTTATTAGAAGGCTTTCAGGCTTGTTAGACAGGATCAGCATTGTATTTAAATGTTATTAAGTTTTCATTTTGATTTATATTAGTTTCTAGTCAGTTCTTCCTCTTGTTCATAATTTTTGACATTTCGTATGTTAAGTGTATGCGAGGACTATGTCATGGGTCGACTTGGAGCCTCTCGGGGTTCCTTGTCCCGTGTTTATGATCCAGGTGTACTATGGGGTCCTGAAAAACATGGTATCAGAGCAATAAGTTTAGAGTGTACTAGGGTGCCTGAAAGCCGCGTTACGTAGAGTCTTCTTCATGTGTGTGAAGCGTGTCACACTTCTGACGGAGAGGCTATAAGATGTTTTAGGAATGTTCCCTTCTCTTCATGATTCTTATCGTGCGCATATTATGAAACTCTAAGTATTTCTTCCCCTGACTCGTGCTTTACGCGCTCGAAGATAATGTCGCCCCGACGAGCAAATGGAAGAGGACGCGGTAACGGTCGTTAGCAGGTGCCACCAGCCCAAGAAGTCCCAATAGATGATCATGTTACACAGGCTGAGTTTCGGGCAGCCTTTCAAATGTTAGCGCAGGCCCTGACCGCTCAGATTACCAGCAAGCAGTGGCTCGTGCCCCTCAAAATGGAAATGAGCTAGTGGCAAGGATAAGGGATTTTCTCCGTATGAACCCACCCGAATTCTTGTGGTCAAAGGTGGATGAGGACCCATATGAATTTTTGTAGGAGATTCAAAAGATTACTCGCCTTATGGGAGTAACAGGGAAAGAAAGTGCAAACTTAGCCTCCTATCTGTTAAAAGGAGTTTCTTATATATGGTAATGTCAGTGGAGACACAGCCGGGGAGTTGGAACAGGTCCCATAGGTTGGGATGAATTTATGGTCGCATTCTTGGACAGGTTTTTCCCTCGGGAGCTGAGGGAGGCAAAAGCAGCAGAGTTTATTAATTTGAAACAAAATGACATGACGGTTCAAGAGTATGCGTTGGAGTTCACTCGGTTATCTAAGTATGCGCCTGAGATGGTAGCTGACCAGCGGGCTCGAGTAAGCCGCTTTGTGAATGGAGTGTCAGACTCCTTAGTCAAGGAATGCAGGATTGCAATGTTGCACAAGGACATAGACTTCCCACGCTTGGTGATATTTTCTCAAAAAATGGAAGCGGAGCAGGTGAAAGAAAAGGAGAGATAGGCCAAGAAGGCTAGGATTGGACATCTAGATTTCTCCCAGCAGAGGTCAGGTATCGGATATCGCTCACACTACCAGCAGAAATAATCAGCCCCAGTACCTTCAGCAGCCAGTGCTTCGTATCAACCCAGAGTGAGGGAGATTACGTACCCATTGTGTATGAGCTGCGGAAGGAACCATTTGGGAATATGTATTGCCAGCTCAAATGTTTGTTTCTGGTGCGGCAAGGTGGGCCATAAGCACCGGGATTGCGCAGCAGCTAAGCGAGGCGAGGGTAGATTTTCGGCCACCTCTTCAGCAGCTCTGATAGCCCGCTCGTTTCAGCAGGGGGCATCCTCTAACCAGGAGGCTGACAATGTCAAAACCACTCTCATGTAGTAGTAGCCCATCAGGATAAGGGCAAGGTGCCAGTAGTGGCCACAGGTATGTTGTGGATCTTGTGATATTCCTTACGTGATGCCAACCTCTATATTGAACGAGAAGTTCAGTTGTGATTGTGGGAAAAGGTTGTTGGGGTGTGATTGAAATAGTAGTAGTATAGGGCTTGTGGTGAAGGTTTGAAGTGAAAAAGTAGTTAAGGGTTAATATCTTAGCTTACTTGAAAAAAGGATTCAGGAGCCTTAGAATGATGAATTTAAGCTAACGGGGAGATAGTGAGTATGTGAAGTAAGTCAGACCTTGAGAATGTTCATAAAGGGATTTTAGCCTTAGCAGTTGCAGTATGTTGATCTCTACTGAGTTCAGATAACTTTCCTTGTACCTCGATTAGAGTTAAGTTATGTCTATACCTATGTGCATATTTACGAGGTTAGAGGTAACTGTTTCAGTCAGTAAAGCCAGTTTTTCTCTATGATTTCCTTATTGCTTATTTTAATGTTATGAATCAGTTATGTGTGTTAATTTATATTTTCCTAGTGTGGTCAGCTCGAACTCAGTCTATAGAAGTTGCTTAGTAAGTTCAGTAGAACCAGGCTATCTTGCGTATGTGCTCAGTTTTAGATGTCGAGATAACTCATGCTCATAAATTCCATTCTCTCGGTTAGATTAGATATTGTGAATTCTGGCTTAGTATGGGAAGGCGATTTGAGGACAAAGTCTAGTTCGGGTTAGTTATGTCCCAGATAAAAAGGGGAAAGAACTTTCTTACAATGTTTGTTCAATACTATGTAGGTATCATGTCATCCGGTCTTCCTTGATTCATGGTGTTCATGTTAGATGTGAATTTCCAGGTTTGGTGTGAGAGGTTGGTCCGGAGTCGGATGCTCCGTTGATGTTATCGGTGATTGATTGATATCTGGGTATCGGTTTCATCTCTATCTTTTCAGTATGTTTAGCCAACATTTGAGGACGAATGTTCCCAAGGGGGAGATATTGTAATACCCCGGAAGGGACTAAGAATAGACATGAAAAGTGTAATTGGAAAACCGCAAAAAAAAAACTGGCAAAAATATCTCAGGACGGGAGACATAACGACTCACGGTGGGATACCATGAGTCATCGTGTGCATTCGTGGGGTGGAGGTCAGGAGGCAGTGGTGACGAATAACCTGACGAGTCGTTAGGAGTGGCAACGACTCGTCTATTCAGTCGTTAGGAGGGAGAAGCTTTGGTTCTAAGGAAATTTCCAGTGAACTTAATGAAAGGGCAGGATGAATCATTGGGTGTGGTGATGAGTCGTGATGTTGGTCGTGACCGGAAGGTTGAGAAATTCCAGTAGACCTAACGAGTCGTTGGGTGGGACAACGACTCGTCAGGTGAGTCGTGGCATTAGTTCAGGAAATTTTTCAGATTTTCTCAAGGGAGGGTTGGTAAAATCCCACGCTCTCAGATTTAGAGTGATGTTGTTTTGGGTATGTTTGTGGACGTTTTTAAGGGTTTTCGTAAGCCTAAACCCTCAATCTCTCAATCTACTTCTTCCTCCTCTCTTCTCCAAAGTTTTTAGGAAATTCCCAAGGTGTTTTTCAAGCTTCAAGAAAGATAATCAAGTGGGGTTTTCGTCTACTAGGCATGTGGGACTTCAACAAGGATATCTTTTTATACTTGTGCCCCAAAATATTTTCAATAAGAACCCGACTTAAATTATTTAGAATATCATGAGCTAGGATTTTGAATAATGAATAATTTCTTCCTCGTCCTTTTCTAAAATGTTAATATTTACAGCAATTATGGAATTTGTTTCAAATGTTGATGTGATGGGTTGTTGGGATGTGTATTATATGTTGGGAATGCATGAGGGTAACATGTCAATCGGAAATTGGCTTGAGTAATAGAATGGTGTTTCTTATTATTTGATTAATTTGTGTATTCATGTATGAAAATGATGAAATGGTGGAAATATAGTCTGAATATATATATATATATATATATATATATATATATATATGTATGTATGTATGTATGTGTGTGTGTGTGTGTGTAGCATGTTCTTCCTAAGTCAACTTGAGAAATGAATGTGAATTGTTTATGCCTTTCTTGATTATCGTAGAAATTCTTGACCATGATGAAAGTGTGGGAATGTTGCTTAATTAACCCTAATGATGTGATTATGACATAGATGACCATGCTAATTTGAGTAAGAGTCGTGGTCTTGAGTAATTGAAGTAAACTATGTGCCATCACCATGTTTTAGATTAAATCAATTGGGTATGAATAGATTGCATCTCCATTGTTAAACTATGAAGCTTGGGCGGATTCTATATTGGTTTCCTTATTAAAATTGTTTTTATAATATCCAAGAATCTAAAACGCCCGTGGCTAGAGAGTTCATAAATGGAGTGACTGTGACAAGTGAGTGAAAAGGGTTGTGACCTAATTACATGAAGTTATGCATCCTTGATAGATTATGAGTCGAGTTCTATAAATCATGTTGGATCTTAAATCACCTATTGAATAAGGTGAATACGGAATCAAGATTCCATGATATAATAATGCTAGTACGAATTTATAGCATGCTAGTAATGTGATGTTAAAGCTAATGAGGAAGTTGGTTTTGTAATAATGTGAATCACAATGATTGAGCTTGTTATTAACATGTCGAGTTGTAAATCCATGCTTATTTGAGAGATAGCATTAATAGACGATAATGGAGAATGTCTTACCTAGACGCTAGTGGAGAATGTCTTATCTAGATGACAGTGGAGAATGTCTTACCTAGACGCTAGTTGAGAATGTCTTACCTAGATGCTAGTGGAGAATGTCTTACCTAGACGATAGTGGAGAATGTCTTCATGTAGTCAGTCGGGACTCACATCCCTAGTCAGTTGAACATTTTATTTTCCTTGCGTTGTTCGGGACCTTCTTTTAGTCAGTGACTCTCTATATCAGAGCCTTCTCTCTCCCTATGACAATCAGGGATTCTCTCTAGTTGAGAATGTTTCCCCTTGGATAGTCAGGGATGCTCCCTTCGACCATTAGGGACTCCCCCTTAGACGTAAGGGACCCTCTTGATATCAATTACGGCTTCACACACTGTATTATTCCTAATTATTACTTTTTGCACATTAGCGGTTGTTACAGTAATGCATGTCTTTATAATGTTGTTATGTTAATTGAATCTGTGAACCTCGTGTAAGATAGTTGTACTTCACTTCTATTACGTTGCTATTAATATGTTTTATATTACTTCTCTCTTGCTAATATTATGAGTTAGTTAACTTACACTTCCCGCATACTCAGTACATTCCAAGTACTGACCACATGCCTCTTGTGCTATATCGTTTTACGATATAGATCCAGGTCTCCAGGCTTTGTCGCGTGGTTAGATACGCTACCCCATTCTCCCAACTGTCAGTGGTTAGTCCTCATCCTTCTGAGGATGTGAGTAGCATTCTTGTTTTATTTTGCTTCAATTTTCAGTCTTTTGGAGTTAGCTGGGGGCCTGTCCCAGCAACTCATCAATTTATTAGAAGGCTTTTAGACTTGTTGGACAGGATCAGCGTTGTATTTAAATGTTATTAAGTTGTCGTTTCGATTTATATTAGTTTCTAGTTAGTTCTTCCACTCGTTCATGATGTTTGACGTTTCTTATGTTAAGTGTATGCGAGGACTATGCCATGGGTCAACTTGGAGCCTCTCGGGGTTCTTTGTCCCGTGTCTACGATCTAGGTGTACTCTCGGGGCATGACAGATGCCCACGTACATATTGCCTAAAAGGGCTAAGTTTAAGAATACCTGCCTATGAGGCTATGAGTTACTTATTTAAGCTAGATGCTATCTGGATAGACCAGATTGACGCCTTTGGAACTAGAACCTAAGTATTACAGTTTTACCTTCCGGTTAAGAATTATTGTTGCTACCTGTGAGACTATTGTGGTTGACTTCTTGGAATCATATCCAGTTGCATCCTATAGTCATTCTAGGCGAGGGAACCGTATAGTTGGTCACCTATGACTTTGTTGTTCACTTATGAACTATTACTGTACTGGTGTGACATTCAGATTATCGCCTAGGTCACCCTGGACCTCGCCCTTTTCTTTCTAAGCTAGCTGATTTTATAATTTTTGTCATGACTATCTGGCTAGTTGTAGACATATAGGATATGCCATTTGGCTGTTATATAGGATGCCACAAGGGTGAGTGACAGTTGTGTTAGGTCTAAGGGGCTATGTTATGCTCACCGAGTGATGTGTAGTAATATATGTTAGGCCTGTCAGATGCTATACAGGTTGCTCACGGAGTGAAGGATAATCGTGAAGTACCTACGGGGCTATACTGTACTCACAGGACAATATGAAGTCACGAGCGATTACACTGAGGCCCACTGAGCCATTTGAAGTCTGGTACCTTTACCAACTTCCCTTTATGCCTCAGTTGGTAGTAGTAACCCTCAGAGGAGCCCACAGGCTCAGATACATTTACAGGAGCCCATATGGCTCAGATACAGTTACATGAATCCAAATGGCTCAGATACAGTTACAGGAGCCCAAATGGCTCAAATACAGTTACAGGAGTGCAGATGGTTCAAATACAATCACAGGAGCCCAAAAGGCTCAAATACATTCTCAAAGGTCAAGTATGCCTTAGCTACAGCTTGCCTATGGGGCTACAGTAAAATAGATAGGAGTAAATAGATTGTTCGCACTTAACGGGGCTTATAGGGGCCCAAGTAGGTTATTCTATGTTGCTTGTACCATCCAAGCTTATGGGGGCCAGTTTAGGTTCTTGTTTGTGTATTTGTCTACTAGATACAGTTTATGATTGTGAGATCGTACAGGTTAACTTCTGGCCTTTATCGCTGATTGCTTTCAGTTCCTTATTAGCTTTTATTCAGTTATTGTTACTGCCTTACATATTCAGTACATATTGTACTAACGTCCACATATGGCGCACTGCATACTTTCCTTCAGGATAAGACAGACAGGTTTTGAGACCTCTTTAGTAGTTGTTCAACTTCAGCAGATTGGCCATCTCCCTTCCTTCGGAGTTTCCATACACTAGAGGTTTGTTTGTCTTTTGTAGCTTAGCTTTCGGGTAGGCCGGGGGCCCTGTTCCTACCAATATATTTCTCTTTAGAGGCTTGCAGACTATAATTTTTGCTAGACATGCATTGTTGATCGTGTGAGGCCTAGTTATGCTATCTGTTGGCAACCTTGTTGACCTATGTATATGAATATATATGCCTGGGTTTCTTTTGTTATGATATAGATGGCATGGTAGTCTTGTCGGCCTCCGTAGGATGATATTATTATTAGGACTGTTGAGTTAGTTGTTTGAAGCAGGTATTATGTTGCGGCCTTGTTGGCCTGAGGCTATGTTTTAAGCTGAGATATAGCTAATAGATTTCTTGATTTTGTGATGCTAGTATGCACCAGAAGTGTATATGACAAGCTAGATCAGCACAGGATCCAGTGTGGCATTAGGTGCCAGTTACGCCTCTCAATGTGGGGCGTGACACAGGGTGTGAACTCGGATTTTGACAGTAGTATATTACAAAACCTTATGTACCCTCTAGTAGGATCAAAACTTGTCACGACCTGAGCGTAGACCCAGATCGTAGACACTGGACAAGGGACCCCGAGAGACCCCCAATTCAACCCATGGGATAAGAATTCACTAACTCATTCAATAAATATGAAGAAACATAATAATAAACTCAGCGGAAGTCACACTTAATATAACCATAGAATGAACATCTGAAGCTGAATACAAGTCTAAGTCTGATAAGCCTCGAATCTGTACGAGCTGATGGGACAATACCCCCAACTAGCTCAACATACTAAAACTGAAAATACAACCAAGATAACTTAAAGTCTAGTCCTCAAAAGATAAGGACTCACCAATCAAGCAGGTACTGACTCTGATAAGCGACTACGAATGGGGCTGAACCTGAGAACCCGATCCTGCATCATGAAATGATGCAGCATAGAAAGTATGCGGTCAGTACGTGGAATATACCGAGTATGCAAGTGTCACACCCCGCCTTGGGGGGTATGACTGGCACCTGGTGCCCTACTAGGACCTAACCTGCTAAACTGTTAAGCCTGGGCACCTCTGGTGCCTAGCTGGCTCTAACTCACATTTCTGGAAACAAAGGGCTATATAACGGCTGTAAATACAGCCCCCGACCTAATGGCCTATCGCCTTCTGTACCTGTATTATCAGCTGACCAGAAACATGGTAATTTAGGGGAACCTATGCGGGCCGGCAAGGCCACCATGCTGTCTAGTTATCTGCAATTCAATCATAACGTATTAAAAAGCTACGTGACCGGCAAGGTCACCACTACTGATAACTATGGCCCCACACGACCATCACAATAGAAAGAAGGAATGCTAACAACTATGCAACTGCACAGCCTCTCACGACCGGCTCATCTGACCACAAGGAATATAAACAGACTGCAAGCCTCTAGGAAAGATAATAGAAATGATCGGGACAGGGCCCCGACCTACCCGTACTGTACAACAAAAAGAACTGGACTACACCTCTAGAAATTCAGTCTCCGGATGACAGGAGCTGAATACTCAACCGCTGATGGGGATCACGTGGTATCGCCTGCTCGTCTATGGGTACCTGCAGGCAAGTAATGCAGCGCCCCACTGGGCGTTAGTACCGCTGGTACTGAGTATGTAAAGCAACAACTGAAAGAGATATCTGAAATCAATAACATAACTGACGAAACTGGAATAAGAAGAACTAGATTAACTATCTGATGATGTAGATCGTACCTGTTCTTAATCATGCTGAAGGGAATAGGAATCATACCTGGAGACGTATCATTCTACTACTAATCTGCTCGTATCTACTGTAATATAGCATAACATACATAACATAACATGGCATACACAACCTTACCCGGCCCCCATAAGCCGGGAGGTACAATCAACCCAGAATCTATACCCCTACCCCGGTCAACCCATCTCCTATACTGGCTGTAAGCATCCTGCCGGTCCCCTGGGTATGCACTTGGGCTCGCTGAGCCCCTGACTATAACTGCATCTGAGTCCGGAGGACTCCTGAATCTGCACCCGGGCGTATCCGCTCGACTGGGGTGTGTAAGGTCGATCAAGGCACAAATATGGGGAAAACCTGGCATCCCATCTTCGTCCCTTGGCGGGACGGCATGCCACTCCGTAGAGTGACGTATCCTCGTCCTCTGGCGGATGAGTCGATACAGCTATTAACCCTGGGCGGTCATGGATGCTAGGTAATCCTGGGCGGTCAGCTATTAGTAACATGATTTACTAATCCTGACATGCTTTCTGAACTTCATTTTAGTCTGCTATTCTATTTCTGAAGTGCTTTACGGGTATTGCATTAATATACGGGGTTTCAACTGAATACAACCATATCCTGACATGGCATGTCACATTACATACTGAGTATACTGGGCAATCTCTAATACTTGCGTTAGAATCTGTATCATACTGATAGGTTTCATATACATTACAACCCAATGTTTCTCACATCGTACCAATATTCATAATAACGCAATACTCGACTTCTGAACATTCTACTAGTCCGTAATTTATTACACTATACTGATATTACTTAACTTGCCGAAGGAAACTAACTTTACATACCTTCTCTTTGAATTATTCGTCCGTTGGACGAGGCTCGGCCGGTACTTCAACTATTTTCTCCCAACTGCATTCATAAATACGTCAATTAATACTAAATACAGTTGTATTGTAAAGAACAACGTTACTTTCGATATAGTTTATAGCCTAAACTTAGGCTTATCGAAAGACGGTCAAAAACTCGCTATTTTTCAGCGGCCCAGAAGGGAGAAGTATTCACTTCTCAGCTAGGAACATATAGACATTAATTTAGAGGAATTCTACTTACTTTAGTTCGATGGCTCGCCGATTCATCGGCCGTATTTCACGAAACTAATTCTGTAGAAATGCTCTCTGCTGCTAAATACTCGGGTATCTGGGATTAATTTGAGTTTGGGCAGCGTTTGGCAGCGTAATCGGACGAAAATTATTTAATTCCTTCGTTCCTCTTTCTTTTCTCAGCGTTTGCCTCTGTTTTCTGGAAAGTTTTTAAGTGTGGAATGAGTTTAAACCGAAGTGGGGGCTTTATATACTTGGACCTAAACCTAGGCAACGTGTCACAGAGCCATCGCGGAGGCCTCACCTCCGTGACATGCTGCCATCACGGAGGGGCTCTGCCTCGGCTCCTCCCGCGATGGTTCGACGGGTTTCTCGTCCGATCTTTTCCCGGGCCTTTCCCTAGCACGTATGGCCTTCAAATATGCTTAACCAACATGCGAATAGGTCATCTAAGTGCCGGGAATTCTACGGGGTATAACATTCTCCCCCCCTTAAGAACATTCGTCCTCGAATGTACACTGTTATCTAGAGGACTGCTTACTTTACTTTTCTGGAAAAATTTTGGCAGAGTTTCCCCTGTAATATGGACTATCGCAAAAACCTGAAACGCAGAAAAGTCCAACACAGGCACTGCATACAATATTCTAAAATCCACTAGACAGCTAAATATCACTTCTTTCTTTATCATTTACAACCTACAACCATAAAGTACTGTATAAATATTGATACGGACGTACCTGTCGTCTGACTAGGCCTGAAATAGGTGAGGGTATCTGGTTTTCATATCTTCTTCAGCCTCCCACGTCATTTCCTCCCGATTTCTGTTACGCCATAATACTTTGACAGATGCAACATCTTTAGTTCTCAGTCTGCGAACCTGTCTGTCTAAAATGGCTACGGGAACCTCTTCATATGCTAACTCTTCTGTGATCTGGACATCCTGAACTGGAACTACTGTAGAAGGGTCCCCTACGAACTTCCTTAGCATAGAAACATGGAATACTGGGTGAACCAACGCTAACTCTGGAGGCAAGTTTAACTCGTATGCCACGCGGCCTATTCTTCGCCGAATCTGATATGGCCCAACGAATCTCGGGCTGAGCTTGCCTTTCTTGCCAAAACTCATTACCCCTTTCATCGGGGACACTTTCAGATATACCCAGTCGTTTACCGAAAATTCTAGATTTCTGCGCCGCCTATCTGCGTATGACTTCTGGCGGCTCTGAGCGGTCAGTAAACGTTCTCGGATAAGCTTTATCTTTTCCTCGGACTGCCGAACAATGTCTGGGCCAACTAATGCTGATTCCCCTATCTCAAACCAGCCCACCGGCGATCTACATTTTCGCCCGTACAATGCTTCGAAAGGCGCCATCTGGATAGCTGTTATTATAAGCAAATTCAATTAACGAAAGATGTTCATCCCAGCTACCCCCAAAATCTAACACACACGCTCGTAGCATATCTTCGAGCGTCTGAATTGTATGTTCAGCCTGCCCGTCTGTCTGAGGATGGAATGCTGTGCTCAAATTAATCTTCGTCCCCAGACCTTTCTGAAATGACTGCCAGAATCTAGTTGTAAACTGTGCTCCCCTATCTGAAATAATAGATACCGGCACTCCATGCAATCTAACTATTTCTCTGATATATAATTCGGCATAATCCTCAGCTAAGAAGGTAGCCCTTACTGGCAGAAAATGAGCTGATTTTGTCAGCCTGTCAACTATTACCCAAATGGAATCATTTCTGCATCTAGTACGGGGTAACCCTGTTACAAAATCCATGTTTATTACTTCCCATTTCCACATAGGTATCATTATCTCCTGAGTCAAACCACCCGGTTTCTGGTGCTCTGCTTTCACCTGCTGACAATTAGCACATCTAGATACAAATTCAGCTATCTCAGTTTTCATACCTGGCCACCAGTAGATGTCTCTGGTGTCGTGGTACATTTTGGTCGCCCCTGGGTGAAGGGAATAGCGAGCGTAGTGTACCTCATGCATGATCTGCCCATGAAGTCCTGCGACATTCGGGACACAAAGGCGGCCCTTACAATGTAGCACACCATCCTCGGTTATCTGAAAATCTAGCTCCTTACCCTTCTGAACTCTATCTCTGAGCTGGACTAAATCGAGATCCTCATACTGCCGTTCTTTTACCTCTGTAACTAACGATGACACTGCAGAATTCTGAATTACTGCTCCATTATTTTCTGTTTCTATTACTCGAATGGCTAGGCCAGCTAACTGATGAATTTCTTTAGCTAATTTTTGTTTCTCAGGTTGCAAATACGCCAAACTCCCCATTGACTTATGGCTCAGGGCATCTGCTACAACATTAGCTTTTCCGGGGTGGTATAGAATATTCACATCATAGTCTTTTAACAGCTCTAACCAGCGGCGTTGCCGTAAATTCAACTCCCTCTGAGTGAAAATGTACTGCAGGCTCTTATGATCTGTGTAAATATCAACATGGACGCCGTACAGGTAATGCCTCCATATTTTTAAGGCATGAATTACTGCGGCCAATTCCAGGTCATGGGTAGGATAATTCTTTTCGTGTTTCCTCAGCTGTCTGGAAGCATATGCAATCACTCTACCATGCTGCATTAACACACAACCCAATCCGACACCTGACGCGTCGCAATAGACTGAATAACCCTCTGTGCCTTCCGGCAATGCTAATACTGGGGCAGAGGTTAATCTGTCTTTCAGTTCCTGGAAACTCTGCTCGCATGCCTCCGTCCGCTGAAACTTTGCTGCTTTCTGTGTCAATTTAGTTAAAGGTGCTGCAATGGTTGAGAATCCCTCAATGAACCTCCGATAATATCCTGCCAACCCCAGGAAGCTACGAACTTCAGTCGGGGTGGTAGGCCTAGGCCATGACTTAACTGCTTCTATCTTCTGCTTGTCTACCTGTATACCAGTGTCTGAGACAATATGCCCTAAAAAGGCCACTGAGTTAAGCCAAAATTCACACTTCGAAAATTTAGCGTACAACTGGCGGTCCCTGAGAATCTGGAGCACTGTCCGCAAATGAGTCCGGTGATCTGCTTCGGAGCGAGAATACACCAGGATATCATCAATAAATACTATCACGAACAAGTCCAGGAAAGGTCTGAAAATACTATTCATCAGGTCCATAAAGACTGCTGGGGCATTCGTTAGTCCAAAGGACATAACCAGAAATTCAAAATGCCCATATCGGGTCCTGAATGCTGTCTTAGGAATATCCCTCTCACGTACTCGGACCTGGTGATATCCGGACTGCAAGTCAATCTTAGAAAAGTATCTGGCTCCCTGTAGCTGATCAAATAAGTCATCAATTCTAGGAAGCGGATACTTGTTCTTTACTGTAACTTTGTTTAGCTGCCGATAATCTATGCACATTCGGAGCAAGCCATCTTTCTTTCTCACGAATAAAACCGGCGCACCCCACGGTGAAGTACTCGGCCTGATAAAACCTTTATCTAACAAGTCTTTCAACTGCTCCTTTAATTCTCTGAGTTCTGCAGGAGCCATACGATAAGGAGGTATTGATATTGGCTGAGTGCCTGGTAACAAGTCGATAGCAAAGTCTTTCCCTTTCTGGGGGAATACCAGGTAACTCATCAGGAAATACATCTGGGAATTCATTTACCACTGGGACAGACTGGAGTGTCGGAAATTCTGCTTGGACATCCTGAACTCTGACAAGATGGTAGATGCACCCCTTAGATATCAACTTTCTCGCCTGAAGGTAGGAAATAAACCTACCTTTTGGCATATCGGTGCTACCCTTCCACTCCCGTACTGCTTCTCCTGGGAAGTGGAATCGGACCGTCTTGGTCCAACATTCAACATTGGCAAAGCATGGTACTAACCAGTCCATACCCATTATGGCATCGAAGTCTATCATTTCTAACTCGACCAGATCTACTGTGGTCTGACGGTCAACAATCTCTATTGTACACCCGCGGTAGATTCGGCTAGCTGTGATAGAGTCACCGACGGGCGTAGATACTAAGAAGGGTTGCTGTAATGATTCTGGTGCAATACTAAACTTCCGTGCCACAAGTGGAGTAATATAGGATAAAGTAGACCCTGGATCAATTAACACATAAGCAGGGTGTGAGCAGATAGTTAACATACCTGTCACAACATCAGGCGACGCTTCTGAATCTTGCCTTCCTGGTAAGGCATATGTGCGGCTTGGGCCCGCACCTGTACTGGAGGCCCCTGATCTACCCCGACCCCTGCCTGCTAAAACTGAGGGCCTGCGCCCAGTCGAGGATGCTGTGACTCGTGATCCTGCTGAGGCCCCATCCTGTCTATCATGGTCCTCTCGACCTCTAGCTGGGCAATCTTTCATCAAATGGCCTTCTTGGCCACAATTATAACATGCGGTGGAGCCATATCTGCATGCTCCAGGATGGCGTCGACTGCATATAGGGCAAAGTGGTAGGGTATACCTACTCTGCTCCGCCCTCCTCTGTAGTGGTGAGTCTGCCATCTGCGAGCCTCTACCAGTCCCTGACTGCCCTCTACGACTGAATCTACCCCCTTGCGACTGTGGCGGAGGTGGGGGCCTGGGCGGCCTGTCTGACAATCGGGGCCTGGGTCCTCCCCGGGCCTCTCTATGTAACTCAACTGGCCTGTCCCGGCGACGTTGTTCCTGATTAACTCTTCTGATCTCTCGTTGTCGCTGTCTGATGCCCTCAATATTCTGGGCAAATGCCTGAATTTGAGCAATGTCCATGTCCTCTCGCAGTGTGGCTGTAGTGCAAATCTCAACATATTCTGGATTCAATCCCGTAATAAAGCGATGCACTCTGGATGCCATGGTATCAACGAAGGCCGGTGCATATCGGGCTAAGGAATCAAACTGCAAGGAATATTCCCGAACACTCATGGCCCCCTGTTCTAGATGTAGGAACTGGTCTACCCAGGCCTGTCGAATCTCCCGTGGCAAATAATGATCCAGAAAGGCTCCTGAAAAGCTGGACCAGGTGGGAGGGGAAATATCTCTCCCTCGGGACCTCTCCCAGCTTTCATACCATAACACCGCAATATCCCGTAACCGGAATGCTGCCAATTCAACTGACTCAGTAGGCGTAGCATACATAACCCTGAAGATTCTCTGCATCTGATCCAGAAAATCCTGGGGGTCCTCTGTTCGGTCCGTGCCTGTAAATTCTAGGGGATTCAAAGCTAAGAACTCTCGGACCCTCGAACTACCGGCCCCCCTGATGATTCTGCAACTGTGGATGGCATTGGCTGACGCTGAGCCGCCATCATCTGTGGTAACATAACTACAGCACTCCTAACCTCCTGGTCAGAAGGAGTCAATATAGGGGCTGCTGAAGGTAGTGTCGCCCCAAGTGGCTCCTGACGTGGTGGAGACTGCTGAGGAGGCTGGGATGATGCCTCTGTAGTTCCCTCTGGTCGGGCTGTCTCCAAAGGAGGGTGAGGCATCCTGCTGGTGCCTTCCCCTGCTGCAACATCTAAGTTCTGACTTGTGACAGGATGGCGCTGGTCTGACATTATCTGTAACCAAAGAGTATGGTAAGATTTTTAGGGACTCAACCCTAAACTGTACCGCTCTACAGCACGACTGAATAAGAATAAAAGACAACCATCCTATCATGCCTTGCAGCCTCCTATCCATAGTATGTGGTGCACAACACATCCATGGACAAGACTCTGCTTAGCACGGCTTGCAGACTCCCTGGGATACGACCTGCTCTGATACCAAGTTTGTCACACCCCACCTTGGGGGGTATGACTGGCACCTGGTGCCCTACTAGGACCTAACCTGCTAAACTGTTAAGCCTGGGCACCTCTGGTGCCTAGCTGGCTCTAACTCACATTTCTGGAAACAAAGGGCTATATAACGGCTGTAAATATAGCCCCCGGCCTAATGGCCTATCGCCTTCTGTACCTGTATTATCAGCTGACCAGAAACATGGTAATTTAGGGGAACCTATGCGGGCCGGCAAGGCCACCATGCTGTCTAGTTATCTGCAATTCAATCATAACGTATTAAAAAGCTACGTGACCGGCAAGGTCACCACTACTGATAACTATGGCCCCACACGACCATCACAATAGAAAGAAGGAATGCTAACAACTATGAAACTGCACGGCCTCTCACGACCGGCTCATCTGACCACAGGGAATATAAACAGACTGCAAGCCTCTAGGAAAGATAATAGAAATGATCGGGACAGGGCCCCGACCTACCCGTACTGTACAACAAAAAGAACTGGACTACACCTCTAGAAATTCAGTCTCCGGATGACAGGAGCTGAATACTCAACCGCTGATGGGGATCACGTGGTATCGCCTGCTCGTCTATGGGTACCTGCAGGCAAGTAATGCAGCGCCCCACTGGGAGTCAGTACCGCTGGTACTGAGTATGTAAAGCAACAACTGAAAGAGATATCTGAAATCAATAACATAATTGATGAAACTGGAATAAGAAGAACTAGATTAACTATCTGATGATGTAGATCGTACCTGTTCTTAATCATGCTGAAGGGAATAGGAATCATACCTGGAGACGTATCATTCTACTACTAATCTGCTCGTATCTACTGTAATATAGCATAACATACATAACATAACATGGCATACACAACCTTACCCGGCCCCCATAAGCCGGGAGGTACAATCAACACAGAATCTATACCCCTACCCCGGTCAACCCATCTCCTATACTGGTTGTAAGCATCCTGCCGGTCCCCTGGGTATGCACTTGGGCTCGCTGAGCCCCTGACTATAACTGCATCTGAGTCCGGAGGACTCCTGAATCTGCACCCGGGTGTATCCACTCGACTGGGGTGTGTAAGGCCGATCAAGGCACAAATATGGGGAAAAACTGGCATCCCATCTTCGTCCCCTGGCGGGACGGCATGCCACTCCGTAGAGTGACGTATCCTCATCCTCTGGCGGACGAGTCGATACAGCTATTAACCCTGGGCGGTCATGGATGCTAGGTAATCCAACCCCAAACAATACCACGGTCTCAACTGGTAATTCTATCTGTGTATCTCACATGCTGAGGCTACTAGGGGTAAAGTATCATATATATTACATGTTGGGCTAATGATAGTAATATGTACGTATTTAATACGTGCTGAGGCAGGGAAAGATATATAAATATGAATATAGTCTCCTGCCGGGCTGTACTGGGCAAATGCTATATAAGGTAATGTTTCTACTGAAAACTCTGTTGTTTACTAAGTTTCTGTATACACTATATGCTGGACTAGTGATAGAAATAAGTACATACTTAATACATGCTTAGGCTGGAAGTACTATATATGTATGTACGAATATAATCTTTCTGCTAAACTACGTTGTATACTGACTTTCTATAGTAACATGATTTACTAATCCTGACATGCTTTCTGAACTTCATTTTAGTCTGCTATTCTATTTCTGAAATGTTTTACGGGTATTGCATTACTATACGGGGTTTCAACTGAATACAACCATATCCTGACATGGCATGTCACATTACATACTGAGTATACTGGGCAATCTCTAATACTTGCGTTAGAATCTGTATCATACTGATAGGTTTCATATACATTACAACCCAATGTTTCTCACATCGTACCAATATTCATAATAACGCAATACTCGACTTCTGAACATTCTACTAGTCCGTAATTTATTACACTATACTGATATTACTTAACTTGCCGAAGGAAACTAACTTTACATACCTTCTCTTTGAATTATTCGTCCGTTGGACGAGGCTCGGCCGGTACTTCAACTATTTTCTCCCAACTGCATTCATAAATACGTCAATTAATACTAAATACAGATGTATTGTAAAGAACAACGTTACTTTCGATATAGTTTATAGCCTAAACTTAGGCTTATCGAAAGACGGTCAAAAACTCGCTATTTTTCAGCGGCCCAGAAGGGAGAAGTATTCACTTCTCAGCTAGGAACATATAGACATTAAGTTAGAGCAATTCTGCTTACTTTAGTTCGGTGGCTCGCCGATTCATCGGCCGTATTTCATGAAACTAATTCCGTAGAAATGCTCTCTGCTGCTAAATACTCGGGTATCTGGGATTAATTTGAGTTTGGACAGCGTTTGGCAGCGTAATCGGACGAATATTATTTAATTCCTTCGTTCCTCTTTCTTTTCTCAGCGTTTGCCTCTGTTTTCTGGAAAGTTTTTAAGTGTGGAATGAGTTTAAACTAAAGTGGGGGCTTTATATACTTGGGCCTGAACCTGGGCAACGTGTCACGGAGCCATCGCGGAGGCCTCACCTCCGTGACACGCTGCCATCGCGGAGGGGCTCTGCCTCGGCTCCTCCCGCGATGGTTCGACGGGTTTCTCGTCCGATCTTTTCCCGGGCCTTTCCCTAGCACGTATGGCCTTCAAATATGCTTAACCAATGTGCGAATAGGTCATCTAAGTGCCGGGAATTCTACGGGGTATAACAGCAAGGTAAGTGAAACCAATCAAGAAAAGTAAATCATTTAAGACATTTCATAATATATCATAAGCTTTCAACATGAGAGGAAAGGCATACATGCATTCTTTCTGAATTCATAATCTTATCATAACATGACTATGCATAGCTTTATAACATCATGACTGACTCGAATGACTCAAAACTGAAACATAACATTTATATCAAAAGTTGAACAATGAGTCAAACCTTAATTTATGAACATGCATGCATAAGTAATCATCATGACTAATGAATATGCAAATCTGAATGATATAGATAGTGGGAGACTCGTCACTTAAACTACATACCATGATAGAGCTTACGTGGTCCCAACTATCACATTCAAGTGGGTAGAGCCATCCATAACCTTGCCAAGGAGATGGATGATACCATGATATCGATATCAAGTTGAAGGGCCAATCAGGCCGGGGATAGCTCACAAGGGAGGTCCTGATAATATAATAATATTAACCTACGTTGGTGTGTAGTTCTGGTGTATAGGGTAATCAACCCTTAACACGCTCGGTGCTAGACTCTTCTCCCAAAAACATGCAATGCTCTACATCGTATATAATGAAGCTCAACATCATCTACTGGCGAAGCTCAACATGAGATCATGCATGAATCAACATCATATGAAACGAAGCTCGACATTGTCTATTGACAAAGCTCAATAACGCCATACATCTCAATTATAAATTCATGCCTATGAGAAGCTTTATTTCGAAACATACCACAAGCTCAATCATAGGTGGGAGTATCTACTCCAAATCATGTGGTAAGTTACATGTAGAGAAATATTTACTCAACATACCACAAGCTAGAATTTATAATAACAATTGGGAAATTTCACTTTAAGCAATATGGTAAGCTTATCTCGAAGAAATCATCACTTTAAATCATCGTGTGAGCATTGCCCAAAGATTTATCACACTAGGATATACACATTCTTATTTTGAAAACAACATCATAATCATGGGTAGATTTAGAAACATGCATTTCATCATCAACTTCATCACTATCACACATTTACCATAAATCACCTCTTTTATGAACTCTTCACCCACGGGCGTTTTAGAATCAAATTTTGGAAAACAATGTTTATAAGGAAAAACAATTTAGAATCCGCCCAAGCTTCATAAATCATCAATATAAATATAATCTAATCATACCCATGTGTAGAGATTGAAGAATCATGCAATTGGGTAAAAACCCCATACTTGATCATAGATAATTTATCACATTTGATAGAGATTGGGCATGGGTGTGGAAGAAAAATACCCACTCATAGCCTTACATACCTGGAAATGGTGAATTCTAACACCCTCTAATTGCCCAGCTAAGATTCCATCGCAAAACTTGATATTTCACCTTGAATCTTCCCTTCAAACCTTCAAACTTGCATGCATGAGGGTAATGGCTTAGAATAGGTTTTACCCTGCTTAAAATCCACTAAAACGAGCCTTAAACGACATAGTATAGGTCTTAGGAACTTAGGAAATTATGAGAAATCCCTTACTATTTCGCATAAAAAAACTGCCAGGTGACCCTAATGGGTGACATGACAATTCGTCGGGACAGGCAACAACTCATCAAGTCGCCCATCAAGTACACTAGTCAATTGATCTGTTGGGGCTCGTAACGAGGGACATAACGTCTCGTGCCTCGAGACCACGACTCGTGGTCACCTTCCGTCGTGAACACTTCCTTAACATTCATGAAAAACCATCTTGTTCGATCACGACTCACCTCACGAGTCATTGGGACTGGCCACGACTCATGGGGTCCCATCCATTAGGTACACTAGTTAGACCTCCTATTAATTTCCTCAACCTCACCCCATGGTAGACTTGACGACTTGTGGTGACTGACCACGAGTCTTTCCCATGCCCGTGGGGACCTCAAATCCTCAGCCCAGTCCAACCTTCCCACGAGCCACCTAACGACTCGTGGGGTCTCCTCTCGAGTCGTGTAATGACTCATCCTGCACTGCTGCAACATTTTCCAGATTTTTCCCCGTTTCAACTCCCGGGTCCAATCTTTGAGCCCTCGGGGTATAACAAAAACTAGAGTAGTAGTCAATCGAGTTTTTAATTCCTAGAATCTTTTCTCACAAGCTTCAAACCATTAAAATTTAGCTTTCTTCTAAGTCAACTTAGTCAACAAGGCAACAATGGACGAAAACCCATCTATAAACCTTTTGTAATAGCCAGCCAGACCCAAGAAACTCCTAATGTCCACTAGTGTTATGGGTTTGGGCCAACTCTTTATTGCCTCAATCTTTTGGGGTCTACCTAAATAACCTTGCTGGAGACTGTGGCGTAGGAATGCCATGGTTTCACCATAATTCACACTTAGAAAACTTGGTGAATAATTTTTGGTCCTTAAGAGTCTAAAGAGCTATTCGGTGGTGACTAACATGATCCTCCTCACTTATGGAGTAGACTAGGATGTCATCGATGAACACAATAACGAAGATATCCAGATACTACTTAGACACACTATTCATGAGATCCATGAATGCGGTAGGAGAATTTTTCAAATCGAAGGACATGACAAGGAATTCCAAGTGACTATAACGAGTCCTAGAAGCTATTTTAGGTATGTCACTTTCTCTAACTTTCAATTGATGATAGCTTGATCTGAGGTGTATCTTAGAAAAACAAGTGGTACCCTGAAGTTGGTTGAACAAGTCATCGATTCTAGGAAGGGGATACTTATTATTGATGGTGACTTTGTTCAATTGGCGGTAATCGATACACATTATAAGGATAGTATATTTTTTATGCACTAAGAACACTGGAGCACCTTGATCTTGGGCAAATTTATATGCCCAAGTGATACTCAAATGTGTCATTTTAGCCTTGTTTATCTATCAATGTTTATACATTCTCATGTGATTGGTAATAAAATGTGAATTTATACTAACCAACATGATTAGCATTGTTTTGCAGGTAAAATGTGATTTTGGGAAGCTAAAATGCATGTTGGAATAGATCGGGGTTGGACTCGGATGTGAGCAAAGGACAAGGCATTGGAAGGCACAAAATAGAGAGGCTCTGCGATGGAGCCACGTCACGCTGCCATCGCGGAGGCCTTCTGCCTGGATAGGGAATTTTCGCCCAATTTCCAGAGAGGGTTCGCGTTGGGTTCGTGGCACGGTGGCCTAGCTCCGCGTTGCACGCCGTGTCATGTTGAGCCTGATTACCTGGACCCCCAACTTCCAGTGAGGGTCCGCGTCGGTGGCGTGTCACAGAGGCAGTGCTCCGCGATGCACTCCGTGACACGTTGCTTGTTAATCCGAAAAATATTCCCACTAGTATAAATAGAACACTTAGGTTCATTTTTCAATATTCTGACTTGGTGGAGCAAGAACGTGGGTTACAGGCAGTTGAGGGGACAAAATTATCAGGGTTTTTCTCTCTTTCCTTCTCCTTGAATTCAATTGCTTGTATGTTTAACACTCATTTAACGATGTTTAATCCACAAATGAGTGGCTAATTCCTCTTCTTGCTGAGGTTAAGAACACTTGTAATGAAATGTGATTATTGATTCTTTGTTTTTAATCTTTTCTTCCATGATTGTTCTATTGATTCTTGTTCTTACTGCATTAGTGTGTGGCCTACGTTAATGTATATCTAAAAAGTCTGGTTTCACTCGAGAGAGCAAGAAATTGGAAAGTTGTGAATTAATAGGATACAATCCTTTCTTAGTTTGGGAAAATTGAGAATTGATTTACCTTCAGGATAGAAATATACCTGAAAGTCGTATTAGTCAATTTAGGAACTGGGTTTGTATGGCTAGAACATGAATTTCGTTTAATCACAGAAATGTAGGTGGACGGTTCATGATTCTTAAGTTGGGTTAAATACGAGAGTTTTAATCCATTGGCAGTAGTTCTTGACTAGCAACCGGAGGAAAGGTTAACCAAATTATATCGATAATTAATTTCTTTACATGTTCAATTAACCTCAGCATGCTCACATTCATAGTTCAGACTCACATTAGATAATCGTTTTAGACTTAGCATAAAAATTAGAATCCAAAAATATCAAACTCTTGGTTACACTATTGTCTTCATTGTTAAACTGAAAATATAGTAACACTTGATTAATTGTTACCTTATCCCAGTCCCTGTGGGATTGATACTTGGCTTACTTGAGCCACTTTACTACTTGTTCGACCACATGCACTTGCGTGTAGTTATATATCCATATAACAAATAGACCGAACAAGTTTTTGGCGTCGTTGCCGGGGACTGGCAATTGGTGAAATTTTCTTAAGTGTTAATTTACTATATTTTTATTTTCTTAGTGTTGACAACTTGGTCTTAGCCTGTATTTTGCAGAATTAATCTCTGTTGAACACTGGCAAGAGACAAGGAGCTGGTGGACTCGTATTTATAGCCAGAAAGATTATTTCATCGTCAGTGGAGAGAAGCTCTAGAAAGAAAGCTGCAGTTTCTCAGACAAACACTTATGGAGCAACAACAGAATCCACCAGTAGTACGGGCAATGTTAGTGCCCGAAGAAATAGCAGCTCAGCCGGTTCGCGAGGTGGCAATCCCACATGCTAATAATGTCACATCTAGCATCTGCAAACCTGAGCCAGGAGGGAGGTTCGAGCTTAAACAAAACATGGTGCAATTGCTGCACACTAGTGGGCAGTTTACAGGTCTCCCTCATGAAGATCCACAGCAGCATCTCCAAAATTTCTTGGAGATAAGTGACACTTACATCCCCGCTGGAGTGTCATCAGATTATGTTCGGCTTACATTGTTCCCATTTTCACTATTGGGAGAAGCCAAGAGGTGGTTGAAAGCTGAGCCACCTAACTCTATTTCTACGTGGGATGATCTTGCAAGGAAATTCTTGATACAATTTTTTCCTTTCGGTAAAACAGCAAGACTTAGAAGTCAAATTCTAAGTTTCAAATAGACAGAGGGAGAGAATCTATATCAGGCTTGGGAGAGATTCAAGTCCATGTTGCGGGATTGTCCTCATCATCATCAATCCAATGATGTGCTGGTGCACACTTTTATAGAGGGTTTGGAACCCTATACAAAAATATTGCTAGACTCGGCAGCTGGGGGACAAGCGTTGGAGAAAACTTATGAGGAGTTGTATACCTTGTCGAACCGTATTTCGCAGGGCAATCCAGAGTGGAATGTTGATTAATCAAGAGGAGGGACAAGGAAAGCAGCAGGAGTTCTAGAAGTGGATGGTTTTACAGCTATTGCTACATAGATAGCTGCCTTACAGAATCAACTCAACAACCACTTCAGTAACATGACAATGAACCAGCCTCAAGCCCCAGTGAATGCAGTGCAACAAATTTGGTGTGAAGTGTGCGGGAGCAGTGAGCACTCAGCTGAGTGTTGTGGAGCAAATCCGAACTCGGTGAACTTTGTGGGAAATGTACAAAGAAACAACCACCAACAGTATGGTAACAGCTACAATTCCAATTGGAGGAATCACCCGAATTTCTCTTGGGGTAGCAACAACCATCAGGGGCAAAGTTCGAGTCAGGGTGTGCAAAGGAACCAAGGAGGGAAGCAGAATTATCAAGCATAATTTAGAAACAACAATGCACCTCCTCCACCACCATCACCCAGCATTGAGGAGATATTCAAGACGATGATAGCTAACCAAGCTCAATTGCAGGCTGACTATGTGAAATTGGCAGCCGAGCTGAAAAACAACCAGTTAGCTACCAAGGCACTTGAATATCAATTTGGGCAATTTGCTGGAGCCCAAAATACCAGGCCTAGAGGAGGACTTCCGAGTGACACAGATCCCAACCCCAAGCAGGTGAATGCGGTGACCACAAGGAGTGGTTTGCAGCTGAAAGAGGTGGAACCAGAAAGACCACCTCAACAATCGGGAGCAGCAGAAGTCGAGAGGGAGCAAGGTGATGAGAGGGGGAAGACTAAGGAAGCTGAATCAGAAAGACCACCACCCCCGTTCCCTCAACGATTAAAGAAACACAAGGAGGAGGCGTGTTTCAAGAAATTCATGGAGGTGCTAAAACAGGTACATATTAACTTACCTCTTGTTGATGTTTTGTAGGGAGTGCCGAAGTATGCCAAGTATATAAAGGACATCGTGGCAAACAAAAGTCGGTTGACTGAGTATGCTACGGTGGCTCTTACGGAGGACTGCACTTCCCGGATACAAAACCGACTGCCCATAAAGCTCAAAGATCCTGGGAGCTTTACTATATAGATTACTATTGGGCAGAGTATCCGAGCTCGTGGATTATGTTATTTGGGAGCGAGCATTAATTTGATGCCGTCATCGGTATTCAAAAAGCTGGGTCTAAGAAGTCTTAGACCCATAACAGTGATCTTGCAATTGGCGGATCGGTCCTTAGCCAGACCTGATGGCATTGTGGAGGACGTTCTGGTGCAAGTTGGCTCCCTGATCTTCCCGGTAGATTTCTTCGTGCTGGATTTTGAACCAGACGCGGAAGTCCCATTTATTTTGGGACGTCCTTTCTTGGCGATCGGGAAAGCGTTGATTGATGTAGCTGCGGGGCAGCTAACAATGCGGGCACAAGACAATGTGGAAGTGTTTGATGTGTACAAGGCACCCAAGCTCCCGATTGTGTACGAGGAACTCTCGGTGATCAATGTGATTGATCGAGTTGATGATGAGCAGATAAAGGATTCACGAGAGTTATTGGGAAAACCACTGAAACGGTGTAAGCACTACTGGGGGGAGGACGGTTTTTGAGAGAAAACGTCCATCACCCTAGAGGACAACTGAGCTGAATGGCGTCGAGCCGCGACGGTAAACCAGGCGCTGCACGGGAGGCAACCCGTGAAATTTTTCTTTGAAAATTGTGAATAGATTTATTTATTTATTTTTATTCATTTTCTTTTCTTTTCTTGATTAACAACAAAATTTTTAGTTTTTATTTTTATTTTGAGTAAAATCTATAATTCTAACCAATTTTTTGTAGTAGAATGAATTTCAGGTCGAACGGAGGGAAAATATACAAGGAATCGCAAAGGAAAATTCAAGGTATGAAAATCAAGAAAAAGTGGCAAAACAGTGAGCTAGGGCGAAAGCTCCATGTCACGGAGGAGGGCCTCCGCGTTACCCTCTGTGACACGTTGAGGTATAAATCCAGAATTTTAAAAAAATTCCAGAGCACCCTCGCGACAGTTCCGTGTCACAAAGGCAGTGCTCCGCGATGCACTCCGTGACACGTTGCTGTGTATATCGCGAAGGGTCACACCGGGTCGTCGGGTGACCTACGTGATTTTTCCACTTTTAAACCCCGAATCCCCCTCAAATTTTATTTATTTCTCACACACTCCGCGACCAAACTCCCTAAAACCCCTCCCCCTTCAACGTGACACGGCATAGGCCAAGGATTTCATTGAGTTTTCTTCAATTCTTCAAATTAAACGTATGTTCCTCAATTCTATCTCATTTCTTGTTGATTTTCTTTGATATTGAGCAAGTGATGTGAGCTAAACTTGCCCTAAGTAGAAATTAGGCGTAAATTCAATTGAATTGTTGTTGATGGATGTTCGGAGTATCATTGTGATTGCTTGAACTCGTTAATGGCATAATTTAATCGAATTTTTGTTGGTATAATCATAGTTAGGGCTTGTTTTTGAATTTGAAGTGGAAAAATGTAGTGAACTAGTGAAATACATGATGGGTTGTACACTTTGAGTGAGATGAGTCGATGTGCTAGTTGTTATTATGCTAAAAGACCGATGAATTCTCGGGTTAGGAGAATATTGAAATTTGCAAGAATTGGGTGAGTTGTATAGGTTCGTGTAGATAAATTCTCATTGTTTTCATTTCTTTGTTTTTCCTCGCTAAGTGCGATGGGATAAAATGTTATCGATGGTAATGATTGTGGTTAGCTGTACGAAGTCTGAGTAGTACATAGAATACATACCGTCGAATTCTTCGAATGCACTAAGCATGGTTGTATATTTGGTTGTTTGTTTGTGTAAATAGGTATGATCTTGTCGTAATGTTGTAATTTTAGCTAAAGACTAAGTGTGGGGTGGCCTAGCTTAACCCAACCTTAGTCGAAACTAATACTCATTGGCTTAACATTGATCTTGTCTGTTTGGGTCGACAGGAAAAATGGCAAGCAGGCAAGAAAAGGGGAAAGGCGCATCGACATCTGGCGCTGGAAGAAAGAGAATCAGACTGGGCACACCAGTCCCAGCAGCACCAGCGGTTCCACGCGGCCAACGCCGCCAATACGGAACTAGGTGGATGACAGAAGAGAGGAAGAAGTGGTATGCCAAGCATAAGGAGAGCAAGTACTTCCCCGAGGAACACATAGCTCGGGAACCGTTGGCACAGGAGTTCCCTAGGATTGTCCACAGGATCGAGGCAGTTGGGCTCAATTTCATCTTTGAAGAGCCTAAGGAATGCAACTTGCACCTGATTCGGGAATTCTATGCCAATTGGAACCCGACTCTCAGAAGTCACACCATAAAAATCAGAGGGCAAATAGTCACCTTTGAGCCCCACCACCTCAATGCTATCATAGGGGCACAGGACACAGACGCCCACATCACTCCACCATATGCGGACATCAGACGCACCTTGTGTGGAACCCGATCGACAGCTAGATGGAGCAGACACAAGGAGAGGGGCTACCATCAGACTTTGCCCTATTCACAGATGAACAGGGAAGCCAGGATATGGCTTAAGATCGTCTGTTCCTGCCTAATCCCGGGGGTACATATGACGGATGTAACCTGGGATCGTGTATGCCTGGTGTACGCCCTGATGAAAGGGCTGGAGATCAACGTGGGGGCGGTGATTATCTCCGCCATGAAGAGAGCTCGGTTGCATCAGGGGCACAGATACGAATTTGGTGGGCTACTCACCACATTCCTGAGGGGCCTAGATGTTGAGGAAGAGGCCCTTGATTATATCCCGCAGATGGAGCGGCGGGCCTTAGATGTCACTAAAAGACCCGACACCACCCACGGGCCAGTGCTTACACTAGGAGAGCGACATGCTCGTGATGATCAGTATATGGCTCGCATGTATGGGATGCAGATGTTCCAGTTGAGGATAGGCGGGAGGCCGGCAACAGAGGAGGAGCTATGGCAGCTCGAGCTAGACTACCCTTTTGGCAAAAACGCCAGGGCTCTATGCCGAGTGGGGCCAGCATTTGTAGAGCCCACGGATGATGATGTCCCCATAGACGAGGAGACACATCGGGAGGACTCCGATGTGAAGTCCGATGATGATGATGGGGGTGATTCAGACATGGGAGACGAAGCAGCAGCACCTGATGAAGAAGTGGAGTACTTTGATTGATCAGGGAGTTCCACCACCCAATATTTTGTGCTATTTTAATTTTTGTGAACACTGGGGACAGTGTTCGAGATAAGTGTGGGGTAGGAGTAGTTAGCTGCTGGTTGTGCTGTATGTATGTTCTAATCTGTTGTTGTGCATGTGAACAAAATTTCCTGACCCTGTGATTTCTGATTGTTAAGTGGTTGTTCTGTATTGTAATTATATGTGAAACTGTTGTGTGTTGCTGAATGTTTCTAGTTGATTCTGTACATATGTTTTTTATCGAAATGATCGATATTTTTAAAAATTTTCAATTCTTGGGTTTCTCGGCGTTTGTTTTCGGTTCTTTTATCGAGAATGGTCCCATTGAACCAAAGTCCTAGTTAGTGACTGTTCCCTATGATGGATGGATGACCACCGTCTTAAGGGAAATGTAGTCGTTAGGAGTAGATTTTTCATTTATTTTTTAGTTGTTTTTCTTTTGTGGGTTGCATCCCAAAACTTGTAGTTACTTTATGGTTGCGAAATTTTGGTTGCTTGTTGTACATGATATTTAAAATGCAAATGTGATTCATATGAAAGCATGCAACTTTGTAAATATGTTAAGATACCTAGGCCATAGAGTCGATTCAGTGCGATTGAGGCTTAATGTTTGAATTCCTGTAATTAGCTGATTGGAGAGTCTGTGAATACGTCTCGAATTGAGCATGTGCAATAAGTGTGAAGTGAGGTTTTGTTATTCCATGCTATTGTGAAGTGTCTAGAACTTGCCTGGTGGGTATACAACATGAAATGAAGGAGGTGTATTGTTGGAAAGGATGTAGGCATTTCTTTGTTTTTAACCGAAAGTTTCTATTTTTCATTATCGTACCCACCTCGATTATGTACCCTAGTCAGCCCGTTGAGCCTTTAGCCTATTAATTTTTTCTTTTGTCAAAAAGTGTAAACCGAGCTTATCTCTTCTTTTCATTAGCTGCAAATTTGATCCAAAACTCTTAAGCGCTTAAGAAGAGAAAAATCATTTTCCCAAAGTGTCAAAGAGTGAGAATGGTGAAAAGAAAAGTAAAGAAGAGTGATGGAAGAAAAGAAAAGGTTGAAGGTGCACTTGTTATAAATAAACTATAATGAAGGTGCATGAATAATCTTTGTTATTGTGTCAAGTGTGCTTAATAATATGGGCCAAACTAAAGAAAAACTTCAAGAATGGGAGGATGAAGAAAGAAACAATGCCCATGAGTTTGATGGGATGTATTGAAAAGGCGCTTAAGGACACTAGTGGCTATTATTGGCTAGCCCAATATGTACTAGTTCTGTAGCTTACATTACAACCCGTTAAAGTCCTACGTGATCCTACATCACACTTCTTTATATTAGTGGAGTAATACACTAAAGGCAAGCTTATGGGTCATGACATGATGCATGTGAATTCTTTTGGGAGAGAGAGCGAAATTGTGTTTATATGCCCCTGCTTGAAATTTTGTGAGTTCATATGATCAAAAAGGGAAAAATTCTCTTGTGTTATGAGGGCACATGCTTGATGAAAGATTAATTTTCGTGTCGGATGTCTTGATCAGCTGATTTGCATGAGTTTGCCAATATCGAGAGTCGATTCTTAAGTCTAGGAGGTCTTGATGTATTGAAGGTCATTGCATTGATAGGACCATGCATGTTTTCTTGATGATTTGCTGTATTGAATAATCGATATGACCGTAACCTAAATTGTCGAACCAAAGTAGCGAGGTTTGGGTGTAAATTGCATGAGGTGTAAGATTGTTGTTCGAGGATGAACAAGGATTTAAGTGTGGGGTAAGTGATCTTGGGCAAATGTATATGCCCAAGTGATACTCAAATGTGTCATTTTAGCCTTGTTTATCTATCAATGTTTATACATTCTCATGTGATTGGTAATAAAATGTGAATTTATACTAACCAACATGATTAGCATTGTTTTGCAGGTAAAATGTGATTTTGGGAAGCTAAAATGCATGTTGGAATAGATCGGGGTTGGACTCGGATGTGAGCAAAGGACAAGGCATTGGAAGGCAAAAAATAAAGAGGCTCCGCGATGGAGCCGTGTCACGCTGCCATCGCGGAGGCCTTCTGCCTGGATAGGGAATTCTCGCCCAATTTCAGGAGAGGGTTCGCATTGGGTCCGTTGCACGGTGGCCTGGATCCGCGTTGCACGCCGTGCCACGTTGAGCCTGATTACCTGGACCCCCAACTTCCAGTGAGGGTCCGCGTCGGTGGCGTGTCACGGAGGCAGTGCTCCGCGATGCACTCTGTGACACGTTGCTTGTTATTCCGGGAAAAATTACCACTAGTATAAATAGAACACTTAGGTTCATTTTTCAATATTCTGACTTGGTGGAGCAAGAACGTGGGTTACAAGCAGTTGAGGGGACGAAATTATCAGGGCTTTTCTCTCTTTCCTTCTCCTTGAATTCAATTGCTTGTATGTTTAACACTCATTTAACGATGTTTAATCCACAAATGAGTGGCTAATTCATCTTCTTGCTGAGGTTAAGAACACTTGTAATGAAATGTGATTATTGATTCTTTGTTTTTTATCTTTTCTTCCATGGTTGTTCTATTGATTCTTGTTCTTACTGCATTAGTGTGTGGCCTATGTTAATGTATATCTAAAAAGTCCGGTTTCACTCGAGAGAGCAAAAAACTGGAAAGTTGTGAATTAATAGGATATGATCCTTTCTTAGTTTGGGAAAATTGAGAATTGATTTACTTTCAGGATAGAAATATACCTGAAAGTCGTATTAGTCAATTTAGGAACCGGGTTTGTATGGCTAGAACATGAATTTCGTTTAATCACAGAAATGTAGGTGGACGGTTCATGATTCTTAAGTTGGGTTAAATAGGAGAATTTTAATCCATTGGCAGTAGTTCTTGACTAGCAACCGGAGGAAAGGTTAACCAAATTATATCGATAATTAATTTCTTTACATGTTCAATTAACCTCAGCATGCTCACATTCATAGTTCAGAATCACATTAGATAATCGTTTTAGACTTAGCATAAAAATTAGAATCCAAAAATATCAAACTCTTGGTTACACTGTTGTCTTCATTGTTAAACTGAAAATATAGTAACACTTGATTAATTGTTACCTTATCCCAGTCCCTGGTGGATCGATACTTGGCTTACTTGAGCCACTTTACTACTTGTTCGACCACGTGCACTTGCGTGTAGTTATATATCCATATAACAAACAGACCGAATACACCTCAAGATAAAACACTTAGGCGGATGGAACCTTTATCAAGGGGATCTCTTAATTGCTCTTTTAACTCTTTTACCTCAGCTGGAGCCATTCTATATAGCGGAATAGAGATAAGTTGAATGCTATGAAGGACATTTATTTTGAAATTTATTCCCCTATCAAGAGGGACTCTAGGAAGATCATCTGAAAAGACCTTTGGGAACACATTCACAATTCGAACTAACTAAAGGTGTGGTGTCTCAGCATTGGAGTCTCTAACTCTGACTAAGTGATAGATACAACCCTTAGAAACTAACTTTATAGCCTTAAAGGTATGAGATGAAATGACCCTTAGGCATAACGGGACTACCTTCCTAAACTAAGACTGGCTCATCTAGAAACTGAAACCTTATCATTCAGGTCCTACAATTGAATGAGGCATAACAAGTGTATAACCAATCCATGCCCAGAATAATATAAAAATCCACCATTTCTAACTCAACTAAGTCAGTTATGGTGTCTTTATGATGGACTGAAATGGTGCAATCTTTGTAGACTCTCTTCACTATAACTGACTCACCAACAGGAGTAGAAACACTGAAAGGCTCTAAAGTTGCTAGGGGCAAATCCTGAACTTTACAGCTACATAAGGAGTCACAAAGGATTAAGTAGCACTTGGATCAATTAAGGCATAGACATCAATAGTAAAGACTTTTAACATATCGGTGATGATGTCTAGGGAGTTATCCTAATCCTATCAACTAGACATGGCATACAAACAGTTCTGACCTCTGCCTGCTCTTGAAGTAGTGCCCTTTTGGGCAACCCTGCCTGCTGAAGTGGTAGATTAGGCTCTGTTACTCTATTGCACTGCTTGGAAGATGGACAATCCCTTAAAAAGTAGCCATGTTGGCCACACCCAAAGAATCTATCTCTACCTAAATGACACTCCCCTAAGTGGCCTTTTCCGCACTTACCCCAAGAGGGGTGTCAAGTAGCTCCCCGAGTCTACTACCCTACATTTGGGAACTCTAAGCCCTAAAATTTTAACTGTTCTAAAATTTCTTATCGTTTTTATTTCTCGGTGTTGGTGCACCTAGCAGCTAATGGTGTCGGTGTAGAGGACTTCTTAAAGAAGAACCTGTTACCATTCCCAGTCCTTTGGTGATTTGCCTCATGGCCTGCTGACTTTGTCCTCTTACTTTGATGTTTCTCCCTATCTTTCTACTTATCCTCCTTAAGTTGGTGGGCATACACCATCAGTCTAGAGATATCTATGTCACTAATCAACAATGTACCTTCACACTCTTTCTTCACGTGCTTACCTAGACCAGACATAAACTTCCTCATTCTAGCTCTCATTTCTAGCACCATTTCCAAAACATATCTATACAATTGGGTGGACCTGAGACAATCCTCCTTCACATTCATAGTTCCTTGCTTCAAGTTCACAAACGTTTCTGCCTTAGCCTCTCTCAACATTTAAGGAAAGAAATGGTTCAAGAACACTTCCTATTCCTCTAACTGGTGGTATGGTTCTGAACACGTGAATGCACGAGTTAGGAGGAAATACTTATAGAATTAAACTCTATCGTGTGAGATAGAGTAAGAAAGAAGGATGGTATTTCCTAATGCTTTGTAGCCTCCCTATTATAAGTGCGGCATGCTTCACACCGATAAGGACTCTAATAGACGCGACTTTATACATATCCTAGGACGCTTGAACCAAGAGCTCTGATACTAAGTTTGTCACAGCTCAAGCCTACACCCTGGGCATGGCCACATTCAAACCACCAATGGCCTGAGCAAACCCTTGGCTAGCTTACTACTAAACTGAATTTGCTATGCAGAAGATGTAAGTACAATAGGAACGCAAAACTCTTCTAGAAATAATTCAATGAACTTTAATTTAAATTAACTGAATAAATCTAAAACTGAAATTGGAGTATAAAAGTATTTATAACACAACTTCAAATATTGACTAGTCTATGACGCCTCTAATCACTAATAATAGAGTACTGAGACAAGGCCTCTAGCTATCTTAATGAACTATTAATAGGAAAGGATAGACTGGAGCCCTCTGAAAAGTCAGAGGAATAGAAGGGATCCTACTGATGCTTCTATTGCTGATCCTAAACACCTGAATCCGTATCATATAAAGTTTTTGTGCCAAATAGTGTCAATACGTGTAAATCTACGGAATGTAAAATAGTTGAATAAACCAACAGGTTAAACTGAAATACTAAGTTGAAAGAGTAAACTGCATGAAAATTAAATGCTCTAAATGATTCAATAAAACACAAGTATAGATATTGTATAAAACTGTTATGCAACTAAAAACTATTTATCAAAGATAAGTTTTGAAAAACACTTAGTTTATGTAACACCCCGGATAATTTGAGCAATAAATTCATACTTTTGAGGTAGGACTAACTATACCTAATAAGCTAAGAAGGAAGTATTATGAGTTATTTGAGTCATTCTATAATCGTATTTAATATTGGACGTCGATCAAGCTGCAGAACGAAATTTGGAAAAAGTTATTGCAAAATTTTCTTCAGAGATTCCTTGAAATTTAGGTCAAATGTCCCGAAGCTTTTCTCCCAAAGTTTAAGGAGTTAGGGGTTGTACAACCTACTAAATTAAAGTTCTATGAGTCTAGTTTCCATATCATTAAACCATTTGTCAATCCGACTTCGTAGTAGAGAGATATTCGAATTTTCGTGAGACCGCGCAAGTAGGTATGTCACAAGGGTCTAAGGCGGTGGAGGACTATTTAAGTCCCTTTGGTCGGTGGGTTCACATCCAATTCTAATTTCTGGAAATTTTCTCGACCATAACTCTTCCTAGAGGTTTTCCAACTTATTCTTGATGGTTTTAGGCTTAGGGAAGATAATCCGAGGTGGAATCGAAGGTCGGGAAGACGGGAGCTTGGTATAGTCCATGGTTTAGCGTCGTTTCCGGGTTGTTTGGTGGTTGTATCGTTATTGCTTCTTGGTATGTTATTTTTCATTGCTGATTCTTATTATGTTTAGGTTGTTTAAGAGGTTGTTGATGCTAGTAGGTGGTTATATTTGATTTTCTACAGCCAAATCTATAAGAATTTTGCCAAATAAGCTTTGTCTTGTACCATTTTCGTGTTGTGTTCTTAGAGCTGCGTTTTTGGTATTGGGTGGACTGTTTGAGGCAGTAAATTCTTGTTTGTATTAGCTTGATCTAGATGGTTTGGGTTTCGCTGGGATCCAAGGTATGTTAAGGCTTTCGCCTCTCTGTTTTGGCATGATTACCTTCCAATTGTATTCTTGTCATATTGTGTGAATTTTCTATATTTTTAGTTGTTGTTTAGCTCTCTTATATGTGTGTTTGGGGGATGTTTGGCTGTGGTATTTTGCTCATCTATTGAGGTCGTGAATTTGGGCAATAGTTTGGTTGGTTGTCGTACGTCCGTAGGGTGTTAGTTGGTGTCAGTAATGGAGTATGTCGTGGCTACTATATCTCATGGTGTGGGCTGTTTTACAGCTAGAAATGGATAGATATAGGTGATACTATTGTATGTGGTTGATGTTTTGATAAATATTTAGGTCATCGGTTGTGACGATCTTTCGTTATAATTGAATCGGCGACCGTGTCGATGGCATGTCGACGGCCGTGGTGATGCTTGGATTGGCTTGGCCGTGTCCCTTGTTGTAAGTGATGAGTAGAGTTGCTTGTGTTCTGTTTGTAAAGCTTGGGAATAGACTGGTTAGGCTGGTTATCCATAGCTCGGCTAGAGGCTCGTTGGTGCACGGTTAGACGTGAAAAATAGTATTGTGTTGTGATAATTAGTTGGTGGAGTGCGAGAGCTGGTTTTGGGATATTTGAGCATGTGTTATTATTGTTGTTCATTGTGAATGTTGTTGATTGTGTGTATTTTTTGTTTGAGGCCTTGTGGCTTATCGATATCCGATGTACGAGAATTGTTCTGGCTAGGGGTTGAGCCCAAGGAGTGAAATGACCTACAGTTTGAGAATGATGTCCTCGGTAGTGTCGAGTTGAGACATGATTCAAGAGTGGTCCGACATTTCTGAGCCTTCTTGGGATCGCGATTAGCTCTCTTGAATAGATGCAGCTCAGCTAACTGTGAGCAATCGAGAGAAGGTACGGTAGTGCTTGTTTGATTATGTAGATTTACTGGTGTTTACTTTTGATATGCTTGGCATTATGTTTTGATTGCTGCTCATGTTATATGTTATTTGATAGAAATGGATGCTAGATGTTGGATGGTGTTATTTGAGGCTTATGAGAGGTCTAGAGGTGATGACAGGTGAGCGGTGTCGGCTAGGTGTTGTGTGATGTTTTTTACTTATTAGACTTGCTGGGCTTATAGGGGCCAGGTAGGTTCTGTTTGTGTGCTTGCTTGTTCTTTCCGGGCTTATGGGGTCCAGGTAGGTTCTATGTGTTTACTTAAGTTGAATTCTCCTTTTATGATATTCAGCATATCTGTTGATCTCTAATATCAGTCTTGTAGTTGTTTCTGCCTTTCATACTAGATACATTAGTGTACTAACGCCCTAGTCGCGGTGCTACATTCATGCATGCAGGTGATGGTGGGCTATTAGATCAAGTTCTTGAATGCTGAGTGGAGTTCCAGCTGAATTGTTGCGCTCTAGGTCTTTCAGAGTCACCAGATATTTGAGTTAAGGGTAGTTTGTGGCCCTGTCCCTATCATTTGATTACTATTGTATTCATAGAGGTTTATAGACGTCGTTGTGGTGTTAGTATGTTGTTGAAGGCTAGTTGAGCCTGGCTATATAGTTGTTTTCCATTCTGTGGCCTTGACGGCCTATTGTATTTATTTTTGATTGGTCAGGTGAGCCTGCTTCCGTTTCAGTCTGTCGTTTACCTTGATTTAACTTGTATTGTAATGCCAAACCTCATTGGTTCTGGCCTTTGTTTTATATTTGGGCACCGTATATGCTCATTCAGGGGTGGCACCAAGTGCCAGTCACACTTCCCTAGGTTTGGCCTATGACAGACTTGGTATCAGAGCAGTTCATCCTAGGGAATCTATGAGCTGTGTCTCATAGATTCTTGTTGATGTGTGCATTGAGTGGTGTACTTATAAATAGGAGGCCTCAATACATTTAGGATTGTTACCCTTTCTTCTGAATCAAATACGAGAAGTCATATATCGTAGGAGTCGGGTCTAGACTCACATTTGCTGACTTGTGCAGGGATGCTCGTAACGTGATGAATTATAGTCGGCCAGTGGATAGATATTGTGGTAAGTAAGATTCTTATTGTAATTATGGTTATAGTTGTGTCGCGCCTCAACATGGTGCAGAGTTTTATTGTTTGGAGTTGTTAGTGGTAGGCTTGTTGTGTGAGGCTATGTCGTGCTGTGTCGGTCCATGAGTTGGAGTCATGCATGTCGTCCAACATTCGAGGATGAATGTTTCTTTGGGGGGAAGGATGTAACACCCCGGATAATTTGAGCGATAAATTCATACTTTCAAGGTAGGACTAAGTGTACCTAATAGGCTAAGAAGGAAGTGTTATGAGTTAATTGATTCACTCTATGATCGTATTTAAGATTGGACATTGATCAAGTTGTAGAACGAAATTCAGCAAAAGTTATCGCAAAATTTTCTTCTTGTGATTCCTTGAAATTTAGCTCAAATGTCTCAAAGCTTTTATCCCAATATATAAGGAGTTAGGGGGTGTACGACCTATCAAATTAAAGGTCTATGAGTCTAGTTTCCAGTGTATTAAATTTTTCATCAATCCAACTTCGGAATAGAGAGATATTCACGTTTTCAAGAGACCATGCAAGTAGGCACGTCACAAGGGTCTAAAGCGATGGAGGACTATTTAAGTCCCTTTGGTCGGTGGGTTCACATCCAATTCTCATTTCTGCAAATTTTCTCAACCAGAACTCTCCCTAGAGGTTTTCCAACTTATTCTTGATGGTTTTGGTCTTAGGGAAGATAATCCGAGGTGGAATCGAAGGTCATAGTCTGTGGTTTGGCGTCGTTTCTGGGTTGTTCGGTGGCTGTCTCGTTATTGCTGCTTGGTAAGTTGTTATTTCCTTGTTGATTCTTAGTATGTTTATGTTGGTTAAGAGGTTGTTGATGCTAGTAGGTAGTTATATTAAATTTTCTACCGCCAAATGTCACGCCCGACTTTGGAAGGCATGACTGGCACCTAGTGCACAACTTTGTCACGCCCCACCTTGGGAGGTATGACTGGCACCTAGTACCATACTGGGATCTGACTGACTTGGCTGGGATTCTACACGTTTGGTGCATTCCTGTAACTTAATTCAATAAAACAACGAGGTATATCTCGGTTGTAAACACAGCCTCCAACTGACAAGGCCGTATAGCCACTTGTAAACGAAAACAGCAAACCAACAACAGGCAACAAAAGGGATCCTATGTGGGCTGACAAGACCACCATGCTTTCTAGTTATAACAGAAATGAAAACAAGCTACTATATTAGGCCGCACACAGCTAACACACGAAACATAGCCAATTTAGGCCTCACTTATGTTCCATGAATTTATGGCACTAGCGACGCTTAAAACTCTATGAATGTGCATGACTTTAGGTACATTTATGTGGATATGATACATTTTGGTAGTTTTGTAGGTAAAACGGGTCGTAGGAATAAAAGTTGAGAAAAAGAACTAAACACAGAAAAATATGCCTCAGATGAGCTGCACTACCGATCGTTGATCCTTACAACGGGCTGTTCTGATCGATCGTGGGAAGATACAGAAAAGACTGTCAAATTAAAGTCTCAGATGACTGATGGTTCCTACGGGTCATATGAACTTACAACGGATTATCCTGTGTGGTCGTGGAAAGAATCAGAGAAATTAACCAAGATCGAGATACGTACAACGGACAAATAGTACGGGCTGTACTTTCTAAGGGCGGGTCGTTCTGAGTGCTCGTACCTTTAGGTTCAGAAACATTGATCTAGAGGACAGGAAACAACGAACAGGATCAGCGGCTCGTAGGATCTTACAACGAGCCATTATTTGGGCCATATGCTGAGGAGACAAGTCTGAGGGAAGCAACGACTGGAACAATGGACACTCTAACGATCCGTTGAAGCTACCAATGGTCCGTGGTACCTTCCGACACCAGAATCCTAATTGATTTAGGAAAGAATTTTGTTTCATGTCTATAAATAATTTGTTTAGGTTTGTTTTACAAGTTATGAAATTTTACAGTTTTAAATAGTACTTTTAGGTGTTATTGACTACCATCAAGTTTCAAGAAACGAAGTTTATAATTTTGTTCTTGAATTTGGAGGATTAAAGCAACCTTGGATTTTTGTTCTTCGATTTTGGATTTTTATTCAATTCACGTGGTTTTATTCTACAAATTTTTGTAAGTTACAATTATGATTTATTCTTTATTTTGTGATTGTGATTATTCAAGCATGAGTAGCTAAATCCATAACAAGGGTTGTGGGAACCATGATGAATTAACACATATAGGTAAAACACTTAGTGATTCTTGAACGGGGTTTAATGCATATATTATTTTTCGCTTTATTTTAATTATTTCTTAACGGTTGCAAATGTTAGAACTCGCCTTATCCTTACTTACCGGATCAAGGAGGTAGTGAATGGGAAAAGGGAATAATAACGGAGATTTGAGGCTATCAACCCTCATCTAATAGCTTGAACTTGTCCAGGGATAGCTAATCCGATTTTAAGGGTAAGGGTAATTAATCATACACTCGTAGACGGACCATGTTGCGTGGTGATAATCATCTAGATAGGGGACCAACCATTTAGGTGAACTTAACTTACCTATATTGCATGCCAAACACCGAAATAGATCACTAGTGTAAAAGCCTTGTAGTTATGAAGTAATGGGGAACACAATCTTAGTAAATTGTCGATTGAATATAAACTGAAATTGATTTAAACATTTACTAGTCTTTACTCTTGTTTACTATTTTGTTTTCAAATCTTTCCCCTAGGAAATAAGCCAGTCGATAGTAATAGCTAGTCACATTAACTCAAGTTCTTTCCATATTCCTCGTGGGATCGACCCCAACCTTTGTTGGGTTCTATATTTGACATTGACCATTGTATATCTAATTGCGAGGTGTAATTTAGGTGACATCAAATTTTGGTACCATTACCGAGGAATACGGCTAAGGCTTTCGTTAATTGTGTTTGCTTTACTATTGGTTCTTATTTCATTTTTATTTTTCTTTTGTTGTTTTTGTTTTTAACAGGTCTTAGGTTCGTGCATGCCCAGTACTAGGAACCAAGGAAAATCCCTGGTTCAGATCGATCACGAACTTGAGAAAACACTAAGAAATTTGATAAGAATGGCCAACATACAAGAATAAGAGACAGTGGACCAAGCTACAGCGAGAATGCTGGCTGAGGAACAAGCTCAGGCTAGAGATCGTGAATTAGCTAGGGTTGCTGAAGAGCAACGCCTAGCTGCTGAAGCAGAGCGAGCTAGAAGGAACAGAGGTACAGAATAGTAGAGACACCGATATTTCGATGAGGATGATGATGCCGATATTGACGAAGTCGGTGCCACTGGAACTATTGTCCCTCCTCCTTTTCCTGCTGGGGAAAAGTTTGATATTACCAGTGTTATGATCCAATTACTCAACATGAAGGGAATATTTGCGGATCATGCAATTGATGATGTCCATACTCACTTGACCAATTTCGTGGGCATCTGCAAGGCATAAAAACAACCGGGAGTGAGTCAGGATGCGATTTGGCTGAGATTATTTCCCTTTTCATTAGAGAGGGAGGCAACGCTCTAGTTGGCAGAACTTCCCAATGATTCTATCACCACATGGAGGGAGTTGAAGAGAGCTTTTCTTGAAAGAATTTTCCCACCTTCCAGAGCTTTACAGCTGAAAGATGAGATTTACAGCTTCAAGCAATTAAGTTCTGAGGCACTTCACGAGACATGGCTGAGGTTCAACAAGAAGCTCAAAAGGGTGCCCAACCACAGTATCCCATATGATACATTGCTGGAAATTTCTATAGATCTCTAAATTCTAACACCAAGGTGGTGGTTGATACCGTGTCTCGCGGAACATTTATGAGCCACACTTATGATGAAGCTGCTGAGCTACTCGACAGAATTACTAAAACCAACCGCGCATGGCACACAAGAGAGTCAGAGACTACGACTGGTACTTATGTAGTAGGTATGTCTGCGTAGTAGAGAAGGAAGGATGAAGAGCGAGATCAAGATATTGCTGAATTTAAGACCACAATGGGGCTTCTTGCTAAGCATTTGATGGGAGTTGTAGCTGAAAAGGTTAATGTTGTGGGTTCTCAGGGAAAGGCCCCGAGAAATGATGGAGGTGAATCAAAATCTGAGGAGGAAGTCAATTATCTGAATGATCAAGGGGCAGGTTTCCGAACCAACATCCAAGGGTCTAACCAAGACTCTAGGCGTCCAGTCAGGGAAACCAAGTTCGGAACTTCTACAGGGATAACAACTACAATTGAGGCTAATACAGAGACAATGAAGACTGGAAGAAGCGTGAGGAGTATAGGAATGACAGAAGTGGTCTATATGATCCTCCAAGGAATCATGAGCCAGAGTCTAGTGGTTCAAGGGTGGAAGACATGTTGTCCAAGGTACTTAAGCAGATGGAGGCAACAGATGGCCATTTCAAGGAGCTCCGTGTTGATATTTCTGGTATGAATCAAAAGGTGGAATCACATGTCGTGGCCATTAAGCAGATTGAGTAGCAACTAAATCAGATGTCTGTTGCGATGAACTAGAGGCAGAAAGGCACACTTCCCAGCAATGCCGTGCAAAACCCAAAAAATGACAGTCATTACATGGAGGTCACTACTAGGAGAGGGAAGGCGACAGTTGATCCTTTGAGGCCGGTTGTGATAGATGAGTCAGTAGAGCCTGTATTGATTGATAATGATAGAAATAGCAGATTCCAAGGATCTAAGTTCGGTTGATGATGCAGTGGTGAAGACTGCTCCCAGTAATACAAAGGAGCATGGATCTGGCAATTAGAAGGAGAAGGAGGCACAATAAAAGTTCACATCGATCCCTAGACCTCCTCCCCCTTTTCCACGGTAGTGACGAAAAGGGTCGAGGATGGGAAGCATCACAAGTTCATTTCCATGTTAAAACAATTATCTGTGAACATCCCATTAGTCGAGGCACTTGAGCAAATGTCAGGTCTATGCTAAATTCATGAAGTACTTTGTCATTAGGAAGAGGATTGTAAGCTTTGAACCTGCAGATAATTTGCACCACTGTAGTGCAATAGCATCTTGTTCTCTTGTTCAGAAGAAGGAAGACCCTGGAGCATTCACCATCCGTGCACTACTGGAGCCTTTAACTTTGCTAAGGTTCTATGTGATTTGGGAGCTAGTATTAATTTGATGTCGCTTGCAGTGTTTAGATAGTTGGGCTTGGGAGACCACAAACCGACTACAATGCGGCCCTTGATGGCAGATCGTACGGTGAAGAATCTGGTGGGAATTCTATATGATGTTCTAGTGAAAGTGGAGTCCTTTATATTTCCAACCGATTTTGTCATCCTAGACTGTGAAGTTGATTTTGAGGTCCCCATTATTTTGGGGCGACCATTCCTCGCCACCGGGCGTACTCTTGTAGATATGGAGACTGGACAGCTCAAATTCCGATTGAACAATGAGGAAGTGACATTCAACATATGCAGATCCGTGAAGCAACCAAATGATATGAGTGTGGTCTCAGTAATTGATGTTGTGGAACCTGAGTTCCCAATTATACCCATTGAGGAGTTTTTGATTCTTGATGACTTAGCAGTAGTTTTGATGGATGTTGGTGCTGAGGAGATCCATGGGGGTGAGGAGATTGTTAATGCACTTGCTGGCTTAGGGTCATACACTTATGCTCCAATGAAGATTGATCTTGACCTGAAGAATCTCCCACCAGCCAATCCATCTATTGAGGAGCCTCCAGTATTGGAGCTCAAAGCACTCCCATCTCACTTGCGGTATATATTTTTGGGAACCGATAACACTTTACGATCATTGTTGCAGCTGATTTGGAGGAATGGCAAGTGGAGGCTTTGGTCTCCATTTTGATGAGATATAAAAAAGCCATCGAGTGGACCATTATAGATATTATTGGAATCCCAGCCAGTATTTGCACTCATAAGATCCAACTAGAGCCAGATTATTCTGAGCATTGAGCATCAACATAGGTTGAATCCACCTATGCAACAGGTGGTCAAGAAGGAGATCATCAAGTGGTTGGATGCGGGTGTGGTTTACCCTATTGTAGACAGCAAATAGGTGAGCCCAGTTCAGTGTGTACCAAAGAAGGGAGGAATCACGGTGGTCCCAAATGCTAACAATGAGCTCATTCCTCTAAGACCAATCACCAGTTGGAGAGTATGCATGGACTACAGGAAGTTGAACCGTTGGATGCAGAAAGATCACTTTCCTATGCCATTCATGGACCAGATGTTAGACCGACTTGCAGGCAGAGGATGGTATTGTTTCCTTGATGGTTATTCAGGGTACAATCAGATTTCCATAGCCCCCGAAGACCAAGATAAGACTACGTTCACTTGTCCACATGGTACATTTGCATTTAAGAGGATGTCGTTCGGGTTATGTAATGCGCCCTCCACTTTTCAGCGTTGCATGACATCCATATTTTCTGACATGGTGGAGGACACCATTGAAGTTTTTATGGATGACTTTTCGGTGGTAGGAGATTCATTCAAGGATTTTTTGGCTCATCTAAGCAAGGTGTTGGATAGATGTGAAGAGACCAACTTGGTACTTAACTGGGAAAAGTGCCATTTCATGGTTAAAGAAGGTATAGTGCTAGGGCACAAGATTTCTGGTAAGGTTATTGAGGTGGACTGGGCCAAGATAGAAGTAATTGCTAGTCTACCACCTCCAATTTCTATGAAAGGTGTTCGAAGCTTTTTGGGTCATGTAGGGTTTTACAGGAGATTCATCAAGGACTTCTCAAAGATTGCACATCCTTTGTGTAAAATGCTTCAGAAAGAGGTGGAGTTTGTTTTTGATGAGGCATGTCTGAAGACGTTTGAATGCCTAAAAGAGAGATTGACCACTGCCCTGATTATAGTGGCACCTAACTGGTTTTCACCATTCGAGATTATGTGTGATGCTAGCGGAGTAGCCCTCGGAGCTGTGTTGGGTCAGAGGCGTGAAAAGATTTTCCATCCTATTTATTACGCTAGCAAGGCTCTTAATGCAGCTCTGAAAAATTACACTGTGACAGAATAGGAATTGTTGGTCGTAGTTTTTGCATTCGAGAAGTTTCGAGCATACTTACTTTGAACTAAGGTGATAGTCCATACAGACTATAAAACTTTGAGACATCGATGGCAAAGAAGGATGCCAAGCCACGATTGATTCGATGGGTTCTGTTGCTACAAGATTTTGAGTTCGAGGTAAAAGATCGGAAGGGGACTGAAAACTAGATGGCAGGTTGTCACTCAGTTCACTAGACAACCCTAGTGTCGTTGACTCTAAAGTATGGCCATCCTATCTAAATTTCTAGCTCAGGGGTGTGAGCATACGCCAATGGCCTCTGGGCCTTCTTCACTGACAATACAGGCGCCAAACTGGTAATTATATCACCTAGTTGTGCCCATGATGTTCAACTTACTAACTTAGACCAAATAACTATCCACGAGCTTCTAAGGTCTAGGCTTGACAATAAAACATCCAATTCTACTAATGCAATGAACTAGAGAACAGAGGAGTTTCTATGATGCTTCTAGCGTGTGTCATACTTAACCTGTTCTTTCCCGATAAGGGATGCTGCAATGAAATCTTTTCACGTTTTTTAGAAGCTAACCACAACATATGTATATTCATAGTGTATAGACAACAGTTGACCACAACATGTGTATATTCATATTATATAGACAACAGCTGACTCACAACATGTCTAATCACAATCTACTGGTAGCAACTATTTGCAACATATGGGACCCTTATTTCCATTCAAGAACATAAGTTGTATCATTATACGACGAGAATAACTTGCTGAAGGGATAAGCCTTACATACCTCAAATGTTGATTCTGATTTAATTGGCGTGGTTCAACCTACAATCGGTAGTTCTCTCCAATTGTAACCTTTGAGTTGAAAGAAAAGGGCTAATTTCAATACTAAACTTGGAAAATATCGATAACTTTCGAAAATAGAATTAACTATAATCTAACTTTGAATAACTCGGTCAAAAATCTATTATTTCTGGAGATTTCAGAAGGGAGAAATTCTTACCTAATGCCTTTGTCCGTTTAGAAATCAATTTGGAGCAATTCTGACAACTTCTACTCGACGAAGTTCTGATTTTCTGAGCACATTTCGAGAAAATAACTATGTAGAAATGCTTCACGCGGGCTTAGAACTCGATACCTGAAGTTAATTTGAGTTTGGATGGCATTTGGCAACATAATCAGATGAAATTTGTGTGAAAGTTGCGTGGTTCTCTTTCTCTGGCCGAGGGAAATATAATATAATGAAATGGAATTGAACTAAGGGGTTTATATATAAGTGTGGGTGGTGGACTGGGGAGGGGGGGGGCTCGCACCGGCCATCGCACCAAGGGCGTGCCACACTATGCCTCCCAGGGCGCTAACATGCCCGACGTGTCGCGCCACCCAGAGCACAGGTGGGCTGGCGAGTCGTGCTGGCCCCTCGCGGCCTGGCTTCTCCCCACCCTACTTTTGAGGCTCTTCCTACAGGTGTCAAGATTTCTTTACTCATCACAACCCACGCGTATGCCTACTAACCGATAACATTTTGCAGGGTGTAACATCCTCCCCCCCCCCCCTCTTTAGGATCATTTGTCCTCAAATGTCATTCTTAGGCTTAAAGGAGTTAATTTTCCTAACCAAGTTTTACAAAAATTTCGGCAGAGTCTCCTTTGTAATATGGACTATCCAGTAACCTGAAATGCAGAAAAGTTCAACATAGGCGTCTCACAGGACGCTACTTGCAACTGATACATAGTTTTTCCACTTATATGTAACCAATCGATAATAAAAGTAACAAATTCAACTATATAACATCTGAAACTATCCTGCCTTAACTTGAATTGTCTGAATCTGTATACTATCATCGTAGAGCTCAATTGAAATTAACTAGGCTTCGCATCATTCGTAGTTTTTCCAACTCATTTCTTCTTCTGTCTCCCTGTGATACTCTATTAAGCCACAACTTTAGTTCTCAAGATGGCTCCTATAACTTTTGGAGTCTCTCCGTGGAAAAGTGCCTCTGTACCCTGAGTATCCCCAATCCGATTATTAACCAAGTCTATCGACCTGTATCCATCTGACTTGCACTCATGCCCATCTTGCTCATATGATCTCTATGTCCTTCAATATAACAAACTAGGGCCATGACTGTTATCTTGCAGGTATTCCCTACAGTCATTAGCACACTGCATCGAAATCGGCCTATTTCTGACCTGAACTTTACTATTGCTGGGGGGTTTGTCACTTATGGACTCTCACACATACTTGAGTGCTACTGGCAGTCTTATCTGCTCTCCTGATTTACTATCATAAAGATCTAGAGAACTTAAGCACTAGGGGTCTCAACCACTTTCAAACACTTTCCAGGATTCAACGGATCTAACCCTTCTTTACTATTTACTCTGGGCAACATCGCCTCAATTCTTACGCTCTTTGCAATATTGAAAACAAAACTGAGAAGCAGAAGATAGTCGTTCCTTATGACCATAGAAATGAGGTATGGAACTGTACAACATCTGAAGGTTGGAGGTAAGACTCCCGCAATTCCCCCTTTTCTCGCACCCTCCAGGCCATCCAACGTTAACTGTCGCCCCTGTCTGATCCAATATATCTAGTAGATAAGTCAACTCATATATATGCTATACTCCTGACCTCCTACTCGGAGGTTGTAGAAAGAACTAAAGATGGTGCTGGCATATCTTATGAGATTCCTGGTGCCCTAGGAAGACACTGGGAAGATTAAAAGACATTCTCCTTCGTCCTCAAGCTGGATGTCCCCAAACTATGGCATCGCACTGGCAATTTTTCCTGTTGTTGTAGTTATCTTGAGGCTGGTTGGAGTCTATCTTATATCCCATATTACTCTAGACAAACATAGAAATGAATGATTAGGGACTCACCCTGTACAACTCGGCTCTATAGCACGATCTAAGAAGAAGAAAAAGGTAACCATACTATCATGCCTCGTAGCCTCCTGCTTATAGAATGTGGTGCACAACACATTTATAAGCAAGACTCTACTATACATGGCTTGCAGACTTCCTAGGATACGAACTGCTCTAATACCAAGTTTGTTACACCCCACCTTGGGAGGCATGACTAGAACCTAGTGCCACACTGGGATCTGACTGACCTGGCTGGGCTTCTGCACGTCTGGTGCATGCCTGCAACTTAATTCAAGAAAACAATGAGCTAATCTCGGTTGTAAACATAGCCTCCAGTCGACAAGGCCGTATAGCCACCTGTAAATAAAACAGCTAACCAACAACAGGCAACAAAAGGGATCCTATGCAATGCCGACAAGACCACCATGTTGTCTAGTTATAATATAAATGAGAACAAGCTACTATATTAGGCTCCACACGGCCAACACATGAAACATAGCCAATTTAGGCCTCACACGGCCAACAACAACCAACTAACTAATGACTATAGTTTGCAAGCCTCTAAGAATACAAATAGTGGTCGGGACAAGGCCCCAGCCTACTAAATGCTTTATAAATGAAAGACTATAATCTCTACAACTTGGAAACTCCAAATGAAAGAAGCTAGCCAACTGCTGATTCTAGACCGCTGCTAATGGAGGTTCTGAACTCTGTCTGTGTAAACCTACAGGTAAGTAATGCAGTGCCAAGGGATGGGCGTCAGTACAATATGTACCGAATATGTAAGATAGTAATAAAAAGCTGAACAGAAATTGTTAAAGACTGAAAGTAAGTAGGATGAAGGGGAAGAAAGTTTAACCTGTAAACTTGCTTATTCATAACCTGCATCTAGAAAAACACTGCCCGTACATGAGCTAAGACTTTATAATTACACATTCATAAACTATAACAAACAGGCAAGAGCGCACACAAGAACCTAACCAAGCCCCCATAATTCTGGAAGGTACAAGCAACATAGAAATAACCTACCGAGACCCCCATAAGACCTGGAAAGTACACTTCAATCTATATACCCTTTTCCAAGTTCCTATGACTCTACTGGAGTTATAGCCAACCTACCTGTCCCCTAGGTTAGCAACTGAACCTGCTTGGCTCCTGAACTGTAGTTGTGTCTGAGTTCGATGGACTCCTAATCTATAGTTGTGTCTGAGTCCGAGGGACTCCTGATAACTGCATCCTGGGCACTAGGCTCGACGAGGGTCTGATGCCGATACGACATAAACATAGTAGTTCAGCCATGGAATAGACTGTAATATGGCCCTTGGGCCTCTGCATCGTCCCTTGGGATGGTATACTCCTTGGAGCGACGTCATATATCCCCATAGGCAACATCATATAGCCCATAGACGACGACACGACTAGTAAGCCTAGGGTGGTCACGGGAGGCTCCTAGGTGAGGAAAATCCCACCCGAGGTACTATATTGACGCCTCAATCTAGCCACTCAAAAGGTGTATCTGGTCTTCTGGGCCTAACACGGCTGCTGCACTCCCTTAGAATAATCTGTACAGCTGCTAGTAGGCACACCCCGTGCACCTGTATCTGATCAGAGGATCCTGATAGTGATCATAATCTCTAATAGTCTAGATCGAATAGGGTGAGATTTGGAGTGGCCTAACAATACTCTGAATGCCATGTGCAGACAACTATAACTTATAACAAACTACAGGGTAGCAGATGACCAATTACTTAGTTCTTTTGCTTAGAACGGTTGTAGGACTGCTACTGACTGGACATGCTTTTGAGTGGTCGATCTCTAATCTCCTACAGGTAGCCTACTGAAATTCTTAGCCTAAGGGTAATACCATGCTAACATGGTTCTAGTCCTTTAGACCTTAACTTGGCCTATTTGGATCTTACATGACTCTTCTAGAAGATTCCTAACCTTGAAGTTAAGTTTTCATGAACTCAGCCACTCACGGCAACTAGTACCTGAGGATCTCATAGGAGCAGGCTGGGGCGTTGGCCCTGCCTCAATCTACTAATAATGGGATGGCTTTTTGGGAAACCTGTATGATGAATACTAAGTCAACTAGAACTGACATTCACTAGTAGTAGCTAACTAGATGGTAGGTTGTCACTCAGTTCACTAGACAACCCTAGTGCCGCTGACTCTAAAGTATGGTCATCCTATCTAAATTTCTAGCTCAGGGGCGTGAGGATACGCCAATGGCCTTTGGGCATGCTTCATTGACAATACAGGCGCCAAACTAGTAGTTATATCGCCTAGTTGCATCCATGCTGTTCAACTTACTAACTCAGGACAAATAACTATCCACAAGCTTCTAAGGTCTAAGCCTAACAATAAAAAATCCAATTCTACCAACTCAACGAACTGGAGAACAGAGGAGCTTCTATGATGCTTCTAGTGTGTGTCATACTTAACATGTTCTTTCCCGACAAGGGATGCTGCACTAAAATCTTTTCACATTTTCTAGTAGCTAACCACAACATATGTATATTCATAGTGTACAGACAACCGCTGACCACAACATGTCTAATCTCAATCTACTGGTAAGAACTATTTGCAACATATGGGACCGTTATTTTCATTCAAGAACATAAGTCGTATCATTATACGATGAGAATAACTTGCCGAAGGGATAAGCCTTACATACCTCAAATGCTGATTCTGATTTAACTGGCAAGGTTCAACCTGCAATCGGCAGTTCTCTCTAATTGTAACCTTTATGTTGAGAGAAAAGGGATAATTTCAATACTAAACTAGGTAAATATCGATAAATTTTGAAAATAGAATTAACTATAATACGACTTCAAATAACTCAGAAATCTATTATTTATCAAGAGTTCAGAAGGGAGAAATGCTTATCTAATGCCTGTGGCCATCTAGCAATCAATTTGGAGCAATTCTGACAACTTCTACTCGGCGGAGTTCCAATTTTCCGAGCGTATTTCGAGAAAATAACTCTATAGAAATGCTTCCCGCAGGATTAGAACTCGATACCTGAAGTAAATTTGAGTTTGGATGGTGTTTGGCAACGTAATCAGATGAAATTTGTGTGAAAGTAGCGTGGTTCTCTTTCTCTGGCCGAGGGAAATGTAATATAATGAAATGGAATAAAACTAAGGGGTATATATATAAGTGTGGGTGGTGGACTGGGGGGCCTCACGCCGTCCATCACTCCAAAGGCATGCCATGCCACGCCACGCCTCCCAGGGTGGACAACATGCCTGGCGCGCCGCACTGCAAGGCATGAGCGCTAGTATGCCTGGTGTGCCGCACTACCAAAGCACAGGCGAGTTGGCGCGTCATGCAGGCCTCTCACGGCCTGGCCTCTCCTAACCCTACTTCTGAGGCTCTTCCCACATGCGTCAAACTTTCTTTACTTGTCACAACCCACGCGTACGCCTACTAACCGATAACATTTTGCAGGGTGTAACACCAAATCCATAAGAATTTTGCCAAATAAGCTTTATCTTGTACCATTTTTGTGTTGTGTTCTTAGAGCTGCATTTTTTTTTTTGGGTGGACTATTTTGAGGAGGTAAATTCTTGGTGGTATTAGCTTGAGATTGCTGGTTTGGGTTTCAAATCCAAGGTATGTTAAGGCTTCCGCTTCTCCGTTTGGCATGATTTTCGTTCCAATCGTATTCTTGTCATATTGTGTGAATTTGCTATCTTGTTAGCTATTTTTTTTCTCTTGTATACGTGTGTTTGGGGGATGTTGGGTTGTGGTCTTTCCCTCATCTATTGAGGTCGTGAATTTGGGGAATAGTTTAATTGGTTGTCGTACGTCCACAGGCCGTTAGTTGGTGTCGATAATGGAGTATGTCGTGGCTACTATAGCTCTTGTTGTGGGCTATTTTATAGCTAGAAATAGATCAATATAGGTGATACTATTTTATGTGGTTGATGTTTTGATAAAGATGTAGGTCGTCGGTTGTGATGATCTTTCATTATATTTGAGTCTGCGACCATGTCGATGGCACGTTGGCGGCCGTGGTGACGCTTGGGCTGGCTTGGCCATGTCTCTTATTGTTAGTGATGAGTAGAGTGGCTTGTGGTCTGTATGTAAATCTTGGGAATAGACTGGTTAGGCTAGTGATCCATAGCTCAGTTAGTGGCTCATCGGTGGACGGCTAGATGTGAAAGAGTAGTATTGTGTTGTGATAATTGGTTGGTGGGGTGCAAGAGCCAGTTGTGGCTGTTTGAGCATGTGTAATTATTGTTTTTCATTGTGAATGTTGTTGATTGTCTGTGTGTTGTGTTTGAGGCATTGTGGCTTGTGGATACCCGATGCACGAGAGTTGTTCCGGCTAGGGGCCAAGCCCGAGGTGCCTTGTGGCTTGTGGATACCCGATGCACAAGAATATTTTCGGCTGAGGGGTTGAGCCCAAGAAGTGAGATGACCTACGAGGTTGAGAATGATTTCTTCTGTGGTGTCGAGTTGATATATGATTTGAGAGTGATCCGACATGTCTGAGCCTTCTTGGGATCGTGATTGGCTCTCCTGAATGGATAGAGCTCTGCTAACTATCCGCAATCGAGAGAGGATCCGGTAGTGCTTGTTTAATGATGTTGATTGACTGGTGTTTAGTTTTGATATGCTTGGCATTATGTTGTGATTGCTTCTTGTGTTATCTGTTATTTGATAGCAGTGGATTCTAGATGTTGGCTGGTGTTAGCTGAGGCCGTTGAGAGGTATAGAACGATGATAGGTGAGCGGTGTCAGCTAGGTGTTGTGTGTTGTTGTTTATTTATTGGACTTTCCGGGCTTATGGGGGCCAGATAGGTTCTGTTTATGTACTTGCGCATTCCTGCCAGGCTTATGGGGGCCAGGTAGGTTCTATGTGTTTACTTAAGTTGAATTCCCCTTCTATGATATTCAGTATATCTGTTGATCTCTAATCTGAATCTTGTAGTTGCTTCTGCCTTTCATACTCAGTACATTATTGTACTGACACCCTAGTCGGGGCACTGCATTCATGCCTGGAGGTGATGGTGGGCTGTTAGATCGAGTTCTTGGGTGCTGAGTAGAGTTCCAACTAAGGTGGTGTGCTGTAGGTATTTTGGAGTCTCCAGATGTTTGAGTTAAGGGTTGTTCGGGGCCCTATCCTAATCATTTGATTACTATTGTATTTATAGAGGCTCGTAAATGTCGCTGTGGTGTTAGTATGTTGTAACTATATAGTTGTTTTCCATTTCGTGGCCTTGACGGCCTATTGTTTGTATTTTTGATTGGTCAGGTAAGCCTTCTTCCATTTCAGTCTGTCATTTTCACTGATTTAACTTGTATTGTAATGTCGAACCTCATCGATTCTGGCCTTTGTTTTATATTTAGGCGTCGCATATGCTCATTCAGGGGTGGCACCAGGTGCCAGTCACACTTCCCCAGGTTTGGGTGTGACAGTTTAGTTGGAAATTTCTCTTAACCAACATACACCATGAATGAGTGCATGATGTCCAACCTTTAACCTAGTTGGGAGAACTATCCAAATCCTTTCCAGGGTATAGAGAATGAAACATAACTGTGGATCAATATTAAGCCCTTACTAGGGGCTATCTGAGGAGTCACCTGACCAATGGCACAATAAGGCCTTACCATGTCACCCAAACCAATGGCACGATCCTAACCTAAGTTGGCGATGTAATTTTAGGGTTTGGGGTTATATGAACCCTTTACCCATCTCAGTTTTAAATAATCCTCCAAAAAAATGCTCATAAAATATGCCTATCTAAGGCAACTGAAAAAACATCTCTATGGATCTTTCTAGCTCAAAATCAATGTACATATATTGATATTAGTGAGCCTCTATGCTCAAAACTATACTTTCTAGTAAGTCTCTGTACTCAAAACCTATTATGCTGGTGAGCCTCTATGCTCAAACTATGTTTCAAAAACATGTCTTTCCTTTCTTTTTGAAAATCATATGCTAAAGCTAAAGCTGACTGAACATGAATCTCTTTTCTGAAAAGCTCTCTTTGAAAATCTTATGCTAGTATAGTTATGAAAACAATGCATATGTCTAATATCATAAAGCTTTCAAAAAACATCACTGTTGACAAAATAATAAGGGTTCATGCAATAGAATGACATGAACCATAAATCAATAACTATGAGAGATAGAGATAACTATATGTGTAATAATGGAAAAACAGTGTATAACTTGAATTATAGGAAAAAAGAGCAAATGTGCAAGTTTTGGACAAAACCTTAATTCTTAACTTATTTTCAAAACTGAATTTGAAGATGTAGGGTGTGAGAAAGAATAAAGTTTTTCACTATAAATAGTCTTACATGACTTATCCTTGGCCTCATAATTATCACTATGAAACTACAATCCTTTTGTATGTCAATCTACAACAATTATAGCGATAGAGACTACAATCAATGTCTTAGCGACGAAATTCAAGTCATAGATGCATTACATCAAATACCCGGAAGGCATAGAAAATTCGAGACTCCTATAGGTATGGTGTCCTAATACCCTCCTCTTTCTATAGCCCTTTCACAACATGCATAACCATTACAAAAAAATAACCACATCCATCCTCAACACTAAAACAGTCCCATAACCCCCCCCCCCAGGTCATTTCATAAACTCATGACTTTCTAGTACCATCCCATGAGTTCTGACCTTAGAAAATCCCTAAGGAGTAGAAATAATACTTCATGTAAACTTTTAAGAGAGTTACTTACCTTGAAGGATGGAGTAGTGTTAAAGATTCCAAGTCTTGAACCCAAAAGTTGTCCTCCTTAGCTTCAAGAATCTTTACTCAAGAGGAACTTATGGTTGAAGATGTTTGGAGGATTTAATCTTCTTCAAAACTATGAAAACTTAGGGAGAAAATAGAGTTTGGATGGGTGGATGTCGCAAGGGTAATATTTGGAATGATCTCCAAACACACAACATAAGATATAAGTGGAGGTGAAGCGGGAAAAGTGTTGAGCGCGTCGTGCCTACTATTGTGCCTAACCTATCCCTCTAAAGTTTGGGTTTGGGCACACCACACCTACCTAAAAAATCTTATTCTCCTAAAGTTTAGCCCCAGGCGCTCCGCGCCTCTCAAAGCGCCTACCTTGACAGTGCCTTAGTAAAATGTCCATAATATTTTACTCCGAACTCCGATTGATGAATGGTCGGATGATTTGGAAACTAGATTCATAGGGATTTAATTTGATGTATAGACCATCCAGAAATACTTTGTATATTGAGATATGTTCATTTAAAGTTGACCCTTATTCATAAACTTCACATACTCTTCACTCTTCTCTTTGTACGTATTTCCCTTATCATATATGGCCAACATGTGGTCTGTACTTCCCATGTATGTTATGTATGTGGCTTCTTGGGTAGGAGTAGTAGCTCTCAAGTCTAACATCTCATTTACGGCATGTTCGCTCGTTTGTTATATGGGTATATAACTACACGCAAGTGCACGTGGTCGAACAAGTAGTAAAGTGGCTCAAGTAAGCCAAGTATCGATCCCACAGGGACTAGGATAAGGTAACAATCTGCTCAAGTGTACTATATTTTAATTCTAACAATGAAGACAACAGTGTAACCAAGAGTTAGATATTTTAGGTTCTAATTTTTATGCTAAGTCTAAAACAAGTATCTAATGTGAGCCTGAACTATGAATGTGAGCATACTGAGGTTAATTGAACATGTAAAGAAATTAATTATCGATATAATTTGGTTAACCTTTCCTCCGGTTGCTAGTCAAGAACTAATGCCAATGGATTAAAACTCTCGTATTTAACCCAACTTAAGAATCATGAACCGTCCACCTACATTTCTGTGATTAAATGAAAATTCGTGTTCTAGCCATACAAACCCGGTTCCTAAATTGACTAATACGACTTTCAGGTATATTTCTATCCTGAAGGTAAATCAATTCTCAATTTTCCCAAACTAAGAAAGGATCATATCCTATTAATTCACAACTTTTCAATTTCTTTCTCTCTCGAGTGAAACCGGACTTTTTAGATATACATTAACGTAGGCCACACATTAATGCAGTAAGAACAGGAATCAATAGAACAACCATGGAAGAAAAGATGAAAAACCAAAGAATCAATAATCACATTTCAATATAATTGTTCTTAACCTCAGCAAGAAGAGGAATTAGCCACTCATTTGTGGATTAAACATCGTTAAATGAGTGTTAAACGTACAAGCAATTGAATTCAAGGAGAAGGAAAGAGAGAAAAACCCTGATAATTTCGTCCCCTCAACTGCCTGTAACCCACGTTCTTGCTCCACCAAGTCAGAATATTGAAAAATGAACCTAAGTGTTCTATTTATACTGGTGGAAATTTTTCCCGGAATAACAAGCAACGTGTCACGGAGTGCATCACGGAGCACTGCCTCTGTGACACGCCACTGATGCGGACCATCACTGGAAGTTGGGGGTCCAGGTAATAAGGCCCAACGTGGCACGGTGTGCAACGCGGAGCTAGGCCACCGTGCCACGGACCCAACGCGAACCCTCACTGGAAATTGAGCAAAAATTCCCTATCCAGGTAGAATGCCTCCGCGATGGCAGCGTAACACGGCTCCATCGCGGAGCCTCTTTATTTTGTGCCTTCCAATGCCTTGTCCTTTGCTCACATCCGAGTCCAACCCCGATCTATTCCAACATGCATTTTAGCTTCCCAAAATTACATTTTACCTGCAAAACAATGCTAATCATGTTGGTTAGTATAAATTCACATTTTATTACCAATCACATGAGAATATATAAACATTGATAGATAAACAAGGCTAAAATGACACATTTGAGTATCACTTGGGCATATAAATTTGCCCAAGATCACTTACCCCACACTTAAATCCTTGTTCGTCCTCGAACAACAATCTTACACCTCATGCAATTTACACCCAAACCTCGCTACTTTGGTTCGACAATTTAGGCTACGGTCATACCGATTATTCAATACAGCAAATCATCAAGAAAACACGCATGGTCCAATCAATGCAATGACCTTCAATACATCAAGACCTCCTAGACTTAAGAATCGACTCTCGATATTGGCAAACTCATGCAAATCAGCTGATCAAGACATCCGACACAAAAATTAATCTCTCCTCAAGCATGTGCCCTCACAACACAAGAGAATTTTCCCCTTTTTGATCATATGAACTCACAAAATTTCAATCAGGGGCATACAAACACAATTTTGCTCTCTCTCCCAAAAGAATTCACATGCATCATGTCACGACCCATAAGCTTGCCTTTAGTGTATTACTCCACTAATATAAAAAAATGTGATGTAAGATCACGTAGGACTTTAACGGGTTGTAATGTAAGCTACGGAACTAGTAAATATTGGGCTAGCCAATAATAGCCACTAGCATCCTTAAGCGCCTTTTCAATACATCCCATCAAACTCATGGGCAGTGTTTCTTCCTTCATCCTCCCATTCTTGAAGTTTTTCTTTAGTTTGGCCCATCTTATTGAGCACACTTGACACAACAACAAAGATTATTCATACACCTTCATTATAGTTTGTTATAACAAGTGCACCTTCAACCTTTTCTTTCCCTTTATCACTCTACTTTTCTTTTCTTTCACCATTCTCACTCTTCGACACTTTGGGAAAATTATTTTCTCTTCTTAAGCGCTTAAGAGTTTTGGATTTACTTTACGGCTAATGAAAAGAAGGGATTAAGCTCGGTTTACACTTTTTGACAAAAGAAAAAAATAATAGGCTAAAGGCTCAACGGGATGACTAGGGTACACAATCAAGGTGGGTACGATAATGAGAAATAGAAACTTTCGGTTAAACCAAAGAAATGCCTACATCATTTCCTACAATACACCTCCTTCATTTCATTTTGTACACACACTAGGCAAGTTCTAGACACTTCACAATAGCATGGAATAACAAAACCTCACTTCACACTTATTGCACATGCTCAATTCAAGACGTATTCACTGACTCTTCAATCAGCTACTTGCACGAATTCAAACATTAAGCCTTAATCACACTGAATCGACTCTATGGCCTAGGTACCTCAACATATTTACAAAGTTGCATGCTTTCATACGAATCACCTTTGCATTTCAAATATCATGTACGACACGCAACCAGAATTCCACAACCATAAAGTAACTACATGTTTTGGGATGCAACCCACAAAAGAAAAACAGCTAAAAAAATATAAATGAAAAAGAATCTACTCCTAACAATTATATTTCCCTTAAGACAGTCATCATTCATCCATCATAGGGAATGGTCTCTAACTAAGACTTCGGTTCAATGGGACCATTCTCGGCAAAAGAACCGAAAACAAACGCCGAGAAACCCAAGAATTGAAAAAAAAACAAAAATTTTAAAAATATCGATCATTTCGATAAACAAAAATATGTAAAATATCAGCTTAGCAACATTCAGCAACACACAACAGTTTCACATATAATTACAATACAGGACAACAACTTAACACTCACAAATCACAGGGTCAGAAAATTTTGTTCAAAGCACAACAACAGATTAGAACATACATAACAGCACAACCAGCACCTAACTACTCCCACCCCACACTTATCTCAAACACTGTCCCCAGTGTTCACAAAAATTAAAATAGCACAAAAATTGGGTGGTGGAACTCCCTGATCAATCAAAATACTCCACTTCTTCATCAGGTGTTGCTGCTTCATCTCCCATGTCTGAATCACCCCCATCGTCAACATCGGACTCCACATCGGAGTCCTCCCGACGTGTCTCCTCGTCTATGGGGACATCATCATCCGTGGGCTCTACAAAAGTTGGCCCCACTCGGCATAGAGCCCTGGAATTTTCGCCAAAAGGGTAATCTAGCTCGAGCTGCCATAGCTCCTCCTCTGTTGCCAGCCTCCCGCCTATCCTCAGCTGGAGCATCTGCATCCCATACATGCGAGCCATATACTGATCATCGTGAGCATGTCGCTCGCCTAGTGTAAGCACTGGCCCGTGGGTGGTGTCGGGAGCCTTAGTTTTGGTGACATCTAAGGCCCGCCGCTCCATCTACGGAATGTAGTCAAGGGCCTCTTCCTTAACATCTAGGCCCCTCAGGAATGTGGTGAGTAGTCCACCAAATTTGTATCTGTGCCCCTGATGCAACCGGGCTCTCTTCATGGAGGAAATAATCACCGCCCCCACGTTGATCTCCAGCCCTTTCATTAGGGCGTACACCAGGCATACACGATCCCGGGTTACATCTGTCATATGTACCCCCGGGATTAGACAGGAACAGATGATCTTAAGCCATATCCTGGCTTCCCTGTTCATCTGTGAATAGGGCAAAGCCTGATGGTAGCCCCTCTCCTTGTGTCTACTCCATCTAGCTGTCGATCGGGTTCCACACAAAGTGCGTCTGATGTCCGCATATGGTGGAGTGATGTTCAGTTGTCGAAGCACGTGGGCGTCTGTGTCCCGCGCCCCTAGGATAGCATTGAGGTGGTGGGGCTCAAAGGTGACTATTTGCCCTCTGATTTTGATGGTGTGACTTCTGAGAGTCGGGTTCTAATTGGCATAGAATTCCCGAATCAGGTGCAAGTTGCATTCCTTGGGCTCTTCAAAGATGAAATTGAGCCCAGCTGCCTCGATCCTGTGGACAATCCTAGGGAACTCCTGTGCCAATGGTTCCCGAGCTATGTGTTCCTCGGGGAAGTACTTTCTCTCCTTGTGCTTGGCATACCACTTCTTCCCCTCTTCTGTCACCCACCTGGTTCCGTATTGGCGGCATTGGCCGCGTGGAACCGCTGGTGCTGCTGGGACTGCTGTGCCCAGTCTGATTCTCTTTCTTCCGGCGCCAGATGTTGATGTGCCTTTCCCTTTTTCTTGCCTGCTTGCCATTGTTCCTCGAATTTTCCTTTGCGATTCCTTGCATATTTTCCCTCCGTTCAACCTGAAATTCATTCTACTACAAGAAATTGGTTAGAATTATAGGTTTCACTCAAAATAAAAATAAAAACAGAAATAAAAACTAAAAATTTTGTTGTTAATCAAGAAAATAAAAGAAAATGAATAAAAATAAATAAAAAAATATATTCACAATTTACAAAGAAAAATTTCACGGGTTGCCTCCCGTGCAGCGCCTGGTTTACCATCGCGGCTCGATGTCATTCAGCTCAGTTGTCCTCTAGGGTGATGGACATTTTCTCTCGACCACCGTCCTCCCCCCAGTAGTGCTTACATCATTCAGGTGGTTTTCCCAAAAACTCTCGTGAATCCTTTATTCGCGCATTATCAACTCGATCAATCACATTGATCACCGAGAGTTCCTCGTACACAGTCGGGAGCTTGGAGGCCTTGTACACATCGAACACTTCCACCTTGTCGTGTGCTCGCATGGTTAGCTGCCCCGCAACTACATCAATTAGCGCTTTCCCGGTCGCCAAGAAAGGACGTCCCAAAATAAATGGGACTTCCGCATCTGGTTCAAAATCCAGCACGACGAAATCTACCGAGAAGATCAGGGAACCAACTTGCACCAGAACGTCCTCCACAATGCCATCAGGTCTGGCTAAGGACTGATCCGCCAATTGCAAGATCACTGTTGTGGGTCTAGGACTTCCTAGACCCAGCTTTTTGAATACCGATGACGGCATCAAATTAATGCTCGCTCCCAAATCACATAATCCACGAGCTCGGACACTCTGCCCAATAGTAATCTGTATAGTAAAGCTCCCAGGATCTTTGAGCTTTGTGGGCAGTCGGTTTTGTATCCGGGAAGTGCACTCCTCCGTAAGAGCCACCGTAGCATACTCAGTCAACCGACTTTTGTTTTCCATGATGTCCTTTATATACTTGACATATTTCGGCACTCCCTGCATAACATCAACAAGAGGTAAGTTAATATGTACCTGTTTCAGCACCTCCATGAATTTCTTGAAACACGCCTCCTCCTTGTGTTTCTTTAATCGTTGACGGAACGGGGGTGGTGGTCTTTCTGATTCAGCTTCTTTTGACTTCCCCCTCTCATCACTTTGCTCCCTCTCGACTTTTGCTGCTCCCGATTGTTGAGGTGGTCTTTCTGGTTCCACCTCTTTCAGCTGCAAACCACTCCTTGTGGTCACCGCATTCACCTGCTTGGGGTTGGGATCTGTGTCACTCGGAAGTCCTCCTCTAGGCCTGGTGTTTTGGGCTCCAGCAAATTGCCCAAATTGATATTCAAGTGCCTTAGTAGCTAACTGGTTGTTTTTCACCTCGGCTGCCAATTTTGCATAGTCGGCCTGCAATTGAGCTTGGTTAGCTATCATCGTCTTGAACATCTCCTCAATGCTGGGTGATGATGGTGGAGGAGGTGCATTGTTGTTTCTTAATTGTGCTTGATAATTCTGCTGCCCTCCTTGGTTCCTTTGCACACCCTGACTCGAACTTTGCCCCTGATGGTTGTTGCTACCCCAGGAGAAATTTGGATGATTCCTCCAATTGGAATTGTAGTTGTTGCCATACTGTTGGTGGTTGTTCCTTTGTACATTTCCCACAAAGTTCACCGAGTCAGGATTTGCTCCACAACACTCAGCTGAGTGCTCACTGCTCCCGCACACTTCACACCAAATCTGCTGCACTGCATTCATTGGGGCTTGAGGCTGGTTCATTGTCATGTTACTGAAGTGGGTGTTGAGTTGATTCTGTAAGGCAGCTATCTGTGCAGCAATAGCTGTAAAACCATCCACTTCTAGAACTCCTGCTGCTTTCCTTGTCCCTCCTCTTGATGAATCAGCATTCCACTCCGGATTGCCCTGCGAAATACGGTTCAACAAGGTATACAGCTCCTCATAAGTTTTCTCCAGTGCTTGTCCCCCAACTGCTGAGTCTAGCAATATTTTTGTATGGGGTTCCAAACCCTCTATAAAAGTGTGCACCAGCACATCATTTGATTGATGATGATGAGGACAATCCCGCAACATGGACTTGAATCTCTCCCAAGCCTGATATAGATTATCTCCCTCTCTTTGTTTGAAACTTAGAATTTGACTTCTAAGTCTTGCTGTTTTACCGGAGGGAAAAAATCGTATCAAGAATTTCCTTGCAAGATCATCCCACGTAGAAATAGAATTAGGTGGCTCAGCTTTCAACCACCTCTTGTCTTCTCCCAATAGTGAAAATGGGAACAATCTTAGCCTGACATAATCTGATGACACTCCAGCAGGGATGTAAGTGTCACTTATCTCCAAGAAATTTTGGAGATGCTGTTGTGGATCTTCATGAGGGAGACCTGTAAACTGCCCGCTAGTGTGCAGCAATTGCACCATGTTTTGTTTGAGCTCGAACCTCCCTCCTGGCTCAGGTTTGCGGATGCTAGATGTGACATTATTAGCATGTGGGATTGCCACCTCGCGAACCGGCCGAGCTGCTACTTCCTCGGGCACTAACATTGCCCGTACTACTGGTGGATTCTGTTGTTGCTCCATGAATGTTTGTCTAAGCAACTGCAGCTTTCTTTCTAGAGCTTCTCTCCGCTGATGATGAAATAATCTTTCTGGCTCTAAATACGAGTCCACCAGCTCCTTGTCTCTTGCCAGTGTTCAACAGAGATTAAATCTACAAAATACAGGCTAAGACCAAGTTATCAACACTAAGAAAATAAAAATATAGTAAATTAACACTTAAAAAAATTTCACCAATTGTCAGTCCCCGGCAACGGCGCCAAAAACTTGTTCGCTCGTTTGTTATATGGGTATATAACTACACGCAAGTGCACGTGGTCGAACAAGTAGTAAAGTGGCTCAAGTAAGCCAAGTATCGATCCCACAGGGACTGGGATAAGGTAACAATCTGCTCAAGTGTTCTATATTTTAATTCTAACAATGAAGACAACAGTGTAACCAAGAGTTAGATATTTTGGGTTCTAATTTTTATGCTAAGTCTAAAACAAGTATCTAATGTGAGTCTGAACTATGAATATGAGCATACTGAGGTTAATTGAACATGTAAAGAAATTAATTATCGATATAATTTGGTTAACCTTTCCTCCGGTTGCTAGTCAAGAACTAATGCCAATGGATTAAAACTCTCGTATTTAACCCAACTTAAGAATCATGAACCGTCCACCTACATTTCTGTGATTAAACGAAAATTCATGTTCTAGCCATACAAACTCGGTTCCTAAATTGACTAATACGACTTTCAGGTATATTTCTATCCTGAAGGTAAATCAATTCTCAATTTTCCCAAACTAAGAAAGGATCATATCCTATTAATTCACAACTTTCCAATTTCTTGCTCTCTCGAGTGAAACCGGACTTTTTAGATATACATTAACGTAGGCCACACATTAACGCAGTAAGAACAAGAATCAATAGAACAACCATGGAAGAAAAGATGAAAAACCAAAGAATCAATAATCACATTTCAATACAATTGTTCTTAACCTCAGCAAGAAGAGGAATTAGCCACTCATTTATGGATTAAACATCGTTAAATGAGTGTTAAACATACAAGCAATTGAATTCAAGGAGAAGGAAAGAGAGAAAAACCCTGATAATTTCGTCCCCTCAACTGCCTGTAACCCACGTTCTTGCTCCACCAAGTCAGAATATTGAAAAATGAACCTAAGTGTTCTATTTATACTGGTGGGAATTTTTCCTGAAATAACAAGCAACGTGTCACGGAGTGCATTACGGAGCACTGCCTCCGTGACACGCCACTGACGCGGACCCTCACTGGAAGTTGGGGGTCTAGGTAATAAGGCCCAACGTGGCACGGCGTGCAACGTGGAGCTAGGCCACCGTGCCACGGACCCAACGCGAACCCTCACTGGAAATTGGGAGAAAATTCCCTATCCAGGCAGAATGCCTCCGCGATGGCAGCGTGACACGGCTCCATCGCGGAGCCTCTTTATTTTGTGCCTTCCAATGCCTTGTCCTTTGCTCACATCCGAGTCCAACCCCGATCTATTCCAACATGCATTTTAGCTTCCCAAAATTACATTTTACCTGCAAAACAATGCTAATCATGTTGGTTAGTATAAATTCACATTTTATTACCAATCACATGAGAATGTATAAACATTGATAGATAAACAAGGCTAAAATGACACATTTGAGTATAACTTGGGCATATAAATTTGCCCAGGATCACGGCACACCAGGTATGGTCCAAATCTTATTATGACGGTACAAGGTGTTACAATGATGTTATGATATTATGGTTTATTATGGTTGACTCATATTGCACGTCTGCAACGGGTTGCATTATTTTACACGGCTTTAAAACTCTATTTGATATTATTGACATGTTGAACCTATTATTTGGATTATTGGAAAGAATCAGACTTATTTTCTTTATTTGGTTAAACATGAGATATTATTTTATTGGTAGAATCTTTTCCTCTTATCCATTGAGATTATTATTAGATTTTGAATTTATCCATGTTTATCTATTTGGATTGATGATTTCTGATGATTTTTTGAGTCATGAAATTTATGAAATTTATTTATCCCTTATTTATTTTTGTTATAGGTAAGATCTTTGTACTAATGTCTAATAAAGTGTGGAGATAAGCTTTGGGAAGACCAATCCTCACCGTCACTTCAATTTAGGATCGATCAATGGGACTTTTAATTACACATATTTTTTGTACTCACTCTACATTTATTACACTTTAATGTACATGTTAGATTATGAACACCAGTTAGATACTGTGGAGAAACTCAAGCTATGCTATTGGAGTTTCAGGGCGAGTTGTCGGCCAATTCACAGCACTAGACTCTGATTCTGCTCCTTTATTTGATTGTCTTCTTTTTCTAGACAATGTGGTGTCAAACTCTTGTATATACTTTTAAGTTAGGTGTTCTTGTCTCATATCACAAGGATTTTAGGGTATTTCGATTGTATATTTTATATTTATGTTGTATTTGATGCATTCTTTATATTGTATCACTGTTCATGCTTACTTTATGTGTGTTAATAATGAAAATGGTTTGAAATATAGAAATGGTTTCCTACTGGGTGGGGTATAGGTTCCATCACGGCTTAGAGAATTTTGGGTCATGACAAGACAAATGCTTGAAGTATTTGCAGATTCAAAACTAATTTCATATTTTAGCTAAAAATGGTCCTATTAAAATTAATGTCCTTGAAGGACAAACTTTACAACATGCATGAAACATGGTAGATCAATTGATTTTTAAATAAAATAAGTCTTACAAAGAAAGAGGATAAAATAATCATAACGAGGAGGCAACATGCTCTTGAAGAGCCAACAAGATAACACTTCATAAAATCTCATGAGAGATTTAGGTACATAAAAAATAAAAGTAATGAGATCTCAGTAAGTTATATCACATTGCGAACTGATACAAATAAATATCATTAATAATATCTTTGATATAATATAGTGAGCAATATTATAAATGATTATGAGGATCTAAATTATGAGGATCTAAATTCTATATTTGTTAAAGAATGCTACTGTAGAACAATTACCATATGAAATAATGCATCTTGATAAGCATAAATCTTATTAGACATTTTGTCCAGATACAAGAAGATATTATGCTTTTGAATACTAATGAATGTTGTTGTTTACAATAAATTTTAAAGTGGTAAAAATTGACTTGAATAATAAATAAAATATGAGTAAATAAAGTGGCACACCTAGTGGGACCAAATATTTCCTTCACTCTTCTCTCACAAATCAGATCTGCAAAATTTAGAGCCACAAAACTCATAGATGGAAGATTCATTTTTATGTGTGCTTCAAGTCTCACCTTTGAGTTTCAACAAGTCTATATTCCGATAAGTTTTGAAGTAGGGGACATTTATAGATATCAAAATTTTAAGGGACTCTACAAAATGAGCTCAATCGCTATTAGAGTTCATGGAGGTTACTCTACCATAAACCCTAGCTCATACTATATAAAGGGTAACATATTCCCTTAAAGAAAAATCTCTAATATTCCTTTGGGTATTCATAAAGAGATAGAGATCTCAAAAATTTTATAAATTCGTGAAATATCCACAAAGAGATCAAGATGTAACTGTTATTTCTTAACAATCAAATACTTCAACAAGCTCCACAAAATCCTTTCATAGAGATCAAATAAATATCAAGGAGGTCCACAATATCCTAGTTCGATAAATACACTATTAACAGCCCTCGAATCACATAGAAAATTCAATTGAGAAAAATCAAGGAAAAAATAAAATTGTACTCACAAATTTCATCAATAAAATTCTTATTTTATCATATTTTTTTATGATTGCAATCAATTTTTGTCACTTTAAAATATGTTAAATAGTTTTCACTTGACAAAATTTATATGAAAACTTCTGAAGAATTTAAAATATCTGAAGCATATAAAGATTCTAAAAAACTTATGCATAATCCCAATCTTTATGCAATTAATAGGGATTAATTGTTGAAAAAGAGTTTTAAAAAGTAGTACATTATTTGCTAAAAAAACTTAAAATGAGAAAATTGAGTTGGTCCTAAAGTACCATATCTTTGTGCAATTGATGCATTTATATATTATAACATCTCGTGTGTTTAGATCGACTTAATTATTATATTTCAGATGTACAAGTCAATTTTATTGATATGCATTGTATGTCAAGGAAAGGCTGAGAGTATTGAGCATCGAATGAAAATTAGGAAGGTCAGTCAACTATCTTGTAGCTACAGCGTGTGTATATATATATACATATATAAGCTAGATATATATATATATATATATATATATATGGTGGTACCTCTTTCTTCAACCTTCCAAATTTAGAAAACCCTCAATTTCTCTATATGAGAGCTGGAGATCTTGCTAGTTTTTAAGGGGCTTGATCATTCGAAGTCCAATCCAAGGCTAGTACATTGAATCTCTCATCTAGTTCATGTTGTTTCTATCGTGTTGAGTTCATTGGTGGATGTTTTAAGAAGGTTGGTTGTGGCTACTCTTTCTCCCTTAGTATTTCATTTATATATTGAAGGTCTGAGCTCTTAGCTATGTCTTGATTCTCATTTTAGAGTTTCGAAAGTTAATTCTGTAGAATTCTTATCGAAATCGTGCTTATATATTGTCTTTCTTGCCGAATTATTGTTTTGTATTGGGTGGTGTGGTGAGCTGCTGCTAGGCAGAATCTTCATGGTTCATAGAGAGGGTTTCGGCTTAGCTCTATATTGTCATTCGTAAGGTATGTTAAGGCTTGTCCATTTTCTTTTCAATATATTTTCCATTAAATGTTGATTCATCTTATTATTATGATTTGTTATTGTCCGTAGTTCCTTTTTCATACTCTTGTTTGTCATATTGATATGCCATTCATGTTGAGGATTTTGGTTGGTTCTGTAGCTCGAATTTAAGTATGGTTATACAGGTGGATGGTGTATTGGTGGTTGTACTGAGATTATGAATCTAGTGATGATTGTGAAATTTAGGAGATGAATATATATTGTACTATGGCGGGCTATTTAGGGTGCATATTCATACTTATGTGTTTGCTTTATTTTTCTTATTTGTTTTGCCTTCAGGGCTCTACGAGGACTTGTAAAGGTATGAGAGTGTCTGGCATGATCAAGCTCAGGGCTATGCAGAAACTTGTAAGGCTATGAGAGTTTCTGACACGGTCAAGCTTATATTTTGATAGCTTGTAAGGCCGTGAGAAAGTCCTGCATGACTAATTTATTGTGTTGTATTATTGCATCATATTGCATTCATATCATTGCATATTCTAGTTAGTTGTATATTAGATATCTGAGATGGTTGATGGTCGAAGTTTTTGTTGTTATTAAAAGGTACAGAGCAGGGGCAGGTAAGGTGGTTTGAACTGATATTAGTATTATAGATTGTGGTTAGTATACTGGCTATTCTTTTATATTGGCTTCTGTCATATTTTCACTAACCTTTCTATTGTATTACAAATTCGTTACTTATACTAATGCACCAAGCCTGGAGGGGATGCATACATGCCTGCAGGTGTTGATCGGCAGGTAGCTCATGATCCTCATAGCTGAATGGAGTTCCATCTTGGTGGTAAGCTCCATGTCGTTTGAAGTTACCCTTTTGTTTTGCTTTCATGTATGTATGACTTGGATGGATAGGTCAAGGCCCTATCCTGATTGTATAGATATTGTTGTACTCTTAGAGGCTCATACACCTATATAGTAGATTGTAGTGAAGTTGTAGGCCTTATCGGCCCTATGTACAGTTGTAGTTCCAAACTTCAATCTCGTTGGTCTATTATATATATGCTTAGATTGTGGCCCCACTTTCGATCTTTTTATGGAATAAAGTCTCTGTCGGTTTAGCTATATTTTTTTCTTGTAGTTGTGAGTTGGATTGTGACACCGAATTTTGTCGACTCGGGCCTATTTTTGTTGGTTGTATTATTAGATAATTGCAGAATTCGCTCGATCAAATAAGGCACCGGGTGCCAATTGTGCCTCCTCAAATTGTGGGGCGTGACTTATATCTTATTGTAACTATGAGTTGGTGTAGTTTTACTCCTACATAAAGATATTGAAATAAGATCAATTGCATATTTCAGATGAAAGCCATAATATAAATGTGTTTATCCTAACAAATATCGTCAAATTTTTAAGATATACAGGATATTCAAATGATTGACATAAATGTTTGATATAGACGTGTTATCTATTCCCCTGAGGGGTTACTGTTATACCATGTTTTCTACATGACAATTAAAATAAACAAAAATAACAACAGTTATAAAGCATGTTAGGAATGTACTTGGCGTGATTCCAATAAAATTATATGATGATGATGCAACTCTATATAGACAATCAATCAAATCTTCAAATGATAATTTGATAAATCTTATCATGAAGGCATTGTCAACCTCATTATATGATAAGCCAGTATACAAGATTGCAGTATATCATCTTCAAGATTATGCTATATTTTGATCAGGAGGAGTAAAATATGTGATGTACTCTTTTTTTAACCAAACTTTTATCCCATTGAATTTTTTTCATGAGATTTTTAATGAGGTAACTAAAAATGTGTTACAGATATATGTATTATTTTTTCTTCACTAACATTTTTTCACGAAATATTTTCTATTAAGATTTTAATGAATATCTCAACGTGGGTGTTGTAAATAATGTATTATGGATGTCCATTTAAATACTCCTACACTATCTCGAAAAAGCTCGCAATCAAGCAGACAGCTTGCAAATAGCTCAAGAAGTGCTCATGCAGGCAGCTTAATTTGCAAACAGCTCTCTCAAAAGCCTTGCAGCAGCTTCCTGTGATTTTTAATCAAGAAAATAGTTTGCGAGTAGCTCAAATATTGTCACCACCCGAGTCTATACTATAGATGAAACACAGTACTTGGTTGCCACAAGTTACCCCAAGCTAACCCATGGTCTAACATTGCACTAGTAAACTGTGTAAACATAAGCGAAAGCTTTATAAAAATATAATCATGTAAGAAATACTGATTTGAAAAGAGATAATATATCTAAAAACAATACTGAACAACTGTATCTGAAAGCCAACTACTAACTGATGAGTTGTTGGGACAAGCCCCCAGCTAACTCTAAAATCTTACTGAAAGAATTAATTGAAAAAATAAATAAATAACCATCGTCCTCGGAAGATGAGGACTCACCAAATGACGTTGCTGCTGATATCATCAGGGGAGAAACTACTGATGATGCTGAGACTGAAAACATGTGCCTGTATCATAATACGATACAGCATAGAAAGTATGCGTCAATACTTTGAATGTACTGAGTAAGTGAGATATACAATAAGCATGGAAAATAAACAACTGAATTGAAATGACATGAAATGACCAACTGATACTGGTTATCGATAAAACTGAGTTATAACTGATATGGTCATTAATGACCCTAACTGGTGATCATAAACATGTCCTGGAACAGAATGACTGAACTGAGCTAAACTGAACTGAACTGAAACTGTATTGACAAGTGGGAGAGTCTATAACCAACATACAACCACGTGAGCTAATCATGGAGTCTGATGTATATACCCCATCGGAGAAAGCCCACTGTACCTTTTCAGGGTATAGTGGTTGGCTGGGTGATCACAAGGCTGGGGCTCGTTGGGCTAGTAACCTACGGTGGTAACGTAGTTCTGGAAACCTGGATGCGCTGGAACCTCGGTCCACTCGGTGCTAAGTACTACTCCCGGATAGTCCTAACTTGACTACTAAGCTGATAGCTCGAAGCTGGGGTCCTGGACTAAGTCAGGAATACTTATCTTGAAGTACCCTAAGATTCTTTCGGATCGGATAACTGTAAAATAGTGTTCTAAGACTGGCCAGAGCTGCTTATCTGGAAGTGTCGTAACCGTCTGAAGAACAAACTGATAACTGAAAGTGCTGGTTTTAAGACCGATTAGAGTTGCTTATCTGAAAGTGTTGTAACTGTTTGAAGAACAAACTGATAACTGAAAGTGTTGGTTTTAAGACCGGTCAGAGCTGCTTATCTTTAAGCATCGTAACCATCTAAAGAACAAACTGATCACTGATAACTGAAAATTAGGACTGAGAGGTATTACTGGTACCTCAAGAGACTGACTATAGTCAAACTGATCAGCTAACATTTCTGTAAGATACTGAAATTTGCTAAGTACTGACTGAGACTGAACAATTAATAAGTCTACTCTTGATCATACGATTGTACTATCCTGGTGATTTCAAGAACAATTAGAATCAAGAAACACTTGTATTTTGAACATGATCAAATACTCAACTCACTGTATTCAAAGAAACTAGAGCTAAAATCATATAATTTCATGAAAAGAGATAATGACCAAAAGTATAGCTAACAACATCCCGCAATACTCATGAAAATTATAACAGGAAGAAATTCATAATTTACTGACAAATGAACCCTAACTGTGAACTTCAGGGCTAGAACTGATAAGCATTTCAAAAGATTTTTGGAGAACAAGGGAAGAACAATTCCCTTGTTGAATTTTCATATACCTGGAGGAAATTTTCCTGAAAAGGATCTAGCGAATCTGAGGAGAAAACTTGAAATCCCTAACTTGCTTTGATAGAACTGTCAATAACTTCTTTGTTCTGGAGATCGAGAGTTGAGTGAAATGAGAGTGATTTAGTCTATTACCCCTTTAATTATCTCCAAAACGTGCACAAAATGATGCGGTTTTGGAACTAAAATAGCTGAAAGTTATAAAAATGCCCCTGAGATAAAAGTCTAAAAACATCCCGATGGGGACCGACAGGGACTAACGGGTCACACGAGTCGTTGGTTTACACCACGACTCGTTGAGATCAGTCGTTGATCTTGGGCCTGAACTTCGGGCTCACTGAAAATTGGCAACGAGGGGGACCATGACTCTTTGGATGAACCAACGGGTCATTGGTACCTCTCATTGTCACTGGTAGGATTTTTAAACAAAACTTGGGAACCCCACTAACGGACGACACATCGACTCATTGGTAGAACCAATGGGTCATTGTGTATGCTCGTGGACAATACTGCCTGGACTTAAACTCTAGAGACGTGTGGAAACGATGACTCGTTAGAGGTGACAACGAGTCATTGGTTCCACTCGTTGCTTCTGGGATGTGTCTGGCAAATTCCTGTACTGGGCAATAACGACTCCACAGAATGACTCGTTACTCCTCGTAACGGGTCGTTGCATTACTCGTTGGTTCCCCAATGAAAAACTTGCATCTCAAACAACGACTCATACAACGGTCCGTTGGTGCTGACAGTGACTCGTTGTCTGAATCGTCCTGAGACAAAAATTTTTTGGTTTCTTCTGGTTTTTCATGCTAAGTCTGAATTTGGTCTAGGAATATTTTAGGGTGTTACAAATATATAACTTGAAAGCAGTTTCTGAAAAGTCTTGCATTAATATCATTTCATAACAAACTAAACATGTATAAAATAATGTTGAATTATTTGCTGAAATTATTTTTTTAGTCACTCCTACCAAACATTAGTTTAAATGTACGTGCTTCGCACGTGTCGCCTAGCAATTATTTAAATCAAAGATTTAATAACTAATATTATAATTAAATTTTTAATATTAAATAAATAATTAAATTATAATTTTACCTAACGTAAAATTAATATTAAATAGTAAAATAGTCTATCAATATTTCTAGATAAGGCTTTATACTTTTATAAAATGTTGATGGATGAAAACATCCCCAAATATTGAGTGAAATTTATACCCTACAAAATTAAATTATTCATTAACAAATATTATTTGATATTGAATAAAATTACAATTAAAGTTAAGTTGATTGAAAATATGATTGCACTTTAACTTTGATTTCCAACAAAATTGCGATTTTTCAAATCTGTTATTTTAAGTTGTTAAAACCAACCATTATATTTGTTTTTATTTATAAGTATTTTAGCATTATTTTAGTTTCACTCCATTATATCCTTTTTTGAAAAATGCTTATTTTTTAGAACTTAAAAATCAAACTTTATTTTTCTACCCAATTGTTGAGTCATTCTAGAATCTTTTTATATTTAAATAGATTAATTTTAATATGATTCTTTGGTAAAAATTGTCAAGTTTATATAAATTCATATTCAAAATGTGTTGTAACTATCATCGCTACTATATAATAAAATTATACCCTCTATAAAATACATTATAATTATTGTACATAATTCAAAAAAATTATATAAAATAAAATTTTAAAGACTTAAAATTCTAAATAATCTCAAATAAGTTAGATTTAACAATCATAATTAATTAAATTGGTCTGCCGTTGCTGTATTGTTTTTCTTTTTTTTTTACACCATCATGTAATATTAGGTGGTGATTGCTCAAGATCGTACCATTTAGAACTCATCTCCTCAACAGGGTATATGAAATTTACTCAAAAATTCAATCAAGAAATTATTTTAAGATCATCCTCATTGAATATTTGAAATTTACTAAAGAATCCAACCAAGAAATCATTTTGAGGTGATGTCCTCAAATGCTTGTAAATCTAAAATAAATTTGAAGTGAATATTTGAGGACATACGTTAAAGTAGAAGAAGCTATCCAAGGTCTCTATATTTTACGGGTTGAAGAATTATTTCCTACAAATTCATAATGTTTGAGCCATTAAAAAATTTCACCGCTTTGGATGTTGATATTAATAGAAAAATTATGAAACTACAAAAATTTGATGGTAAGTACAATTATAAATTATTTTTTATTAGACAATGAATAGGACTCTAATTTGTCTTTACTGTGTTTTTTTGTAAGCCGTAGTTATTTTTAAATTAGTACTATTAATTACTTTAATTACTTAAGAAAGTTATTATTTTACTTAGAAATTACTTGATGGTGTAGAAAAAAAAAAAGAATACATTGAAGGTGCACCAAACTTAAATCTTATTAAAATCATTTCAAAGTTTTATATATTAGGGAATTTATTAAATTATTATTTTATCTAATATAAAATTTATTTTTAAAAGGTAAAAAAAAAGTGTAAACAATGACGGTAACCTCAAAGATTTGAAGTTATTGGCTAGAAAGAAAATATGAATGTTTGTCATATATAATTTCATACTAAAATTAAATTTAATCCAAAATAGAAATTTTAATACTACGTTGATGTTAAAATTTTTGTCAAACGTGAATCTTTTTTTTAACCTAAAAAGTTAACCATCAATATCTTTTATTTCTAAAAGAAATTAAATTAGATGGTCAATAAGGAAAAAGAAAAAAGAAAAAAAAAGACAAACCGAAAATAATTCTTTCAAAATCATATAAAAAATTGAAACAAAAGTAACGACAAACTAAATCAAGAAAAGACATCTATCTTTTGAAAGTGTTTGATTGTATCAATGCCTAATTACGTGGATAGTAATTGAGTAGTCGCGAATTAATAAAATTGTAATTGATTTTAAAGTTTGAAATGTTATGACTTTTAGTATAGTTTAAATAAGGAAAGATTTAAGAAGTAAAATTTTAATTAATTTTAAAGTACTAAATATTAGAAGTTTTTATCTTTTACATATAAGTAAAAATTTAATAGTTATAACTTTAAGTAATTACAAAGCCCTAAATATTAAAATAATAATTAAATAATAATTATTTAAAATCCAACAGGCATCACCAAAATGTGTCTAGTAATACGATTTCTGAAACTCCAAAGTTATGATCCAATCCTTTCAATCGAACGTCAGTCCTCCCTTCGTTTCATTTTACGTGTTTAGTGACGTATATAAAATTTAAAAAAGAAATAAAGATTTTTGAAATTATAATTTAAAAATAAGTTTTATATACTTGTTGTAACTATATATCATTTCATTAAAAATATATTTAGTATAAGAAATAAGAAATAATTTAATTTTTGGATGAGTTTATTTCACAGTTGCTTGAGATAAAATCTTGAAGTAAGTTATCCTAAAATTATAGTATTATTTTTGTCTCATATAAAAAGTAGGATAACAATTGCAGAGTAACTTATAAAAAAATTTAAGTTAAATTATTTTTAACTATAAAAAAATAATTTCTTTCATAAATTAAAAAAAAAAGTAACATAGAGATGAAGGTTAGTTGACCATATCAGAATACAGGCATATGCAGCAGAAGCATATTTTAATCAGGATCATACTTGCATATAATATAGACAATATATAAATATAAATTTTAATTAAACATAAATTAAAATTGATACTTACCTCTTGAAGCGTTACCGCGGACCAAAGCTCTTAAAACTTTTGCACAAATAGTCCAAAGCGTTCTCCAGGTCTGCAATCTTCTGCTATAGCCTCAAAATACTTGTGTGGGCAACTATTGCTCCTCAGAAAGGTCAAAAGTCCTCCATCTAATTCCATGGAGGAAGAAAATCCTATTTATAATCACATTTTAGGGTGTAAAACCCCAAGTCCCAAATCGTATAGGATTCTTTTTCTCTAAGTAATTGTAGAACTTTCCTTATAAAATACCAATTTATTTTTATCAAAATCTTGTAGGATTTTACTGCTTCCAGAAAATTGATTTCTTTCTTTCCAAGTTAATCAATTAATCAGGCATAGAAGGGACCACAGATTTAATTAGTGAGACTTTCAATTATGGTATTAATTCACAAAATGAATAAATTAACCTACCATAATAAATTACAAATTATTTCACTAAAAACCCGTAATTGTACTCCTTTGTATAATTTCAAAATCATTCATCAAATCTTATTTAACTCCCCATGTTAAGATTACAGATACCAATCAATCGAATTAAGTTTCCGACTATTTAATTCATTGATTAATTTAATCCTTTATTCAAAAGGCTTAACTTATTTCATGTGACGATATAAAATCCACCTGCAAGGTTTTCACATGAAAATTTATAAGCAATCATAAAGGGGTATCATCAATCTCAAGGTCGAGACTGGATTTCATCAACTAATTTTATTTCACAAATGTCATTTGTCATCATCCAACCTATCGGGAACCTTTTAACCTACAAAAAAGTTTCACCCTTTGATAGATCAAAATAAAAAATAAATTATATTGATCATAATAATTATATCAAGATTAAGAATATAAGTATATTTAATGATCTAGAGAATTTATTTTACTAAGTCAGATAAAATACTTATCTCTACTTGGTATGTTCAATGCATACAAAATGTACTAGCATAAAAATTTAAAATTATACCATTCTCATAATCAAGATAAATTATATTTAATCTTGTGCTACAATCAAACCGATGAATTTGACCAATTTTCATCTTAGATTGTGAACATATATAAATTTTATACTTATGAGAACCGACAATTTAATCTTCCATGTATAAGCTAAATTCTATATATTAAATGATATACTATATAAATAAAGGACACATCGATAAATATGTGATCTATTCAAAACTTTATTAGAATTGAATAAACAATTGTTCGATAATAAATACTATATCTAAACACATGGTTAGTAGTATATAACCCATGGTGAATAGTATATATCTTAACAATCTCCCACTTAGACTTTTAACCATTATAATTATTAGAATATATTATATCTAAACTCATTGTTAATTATATATACCCCAACAATCTCCCACTTAGACTCTTAACCATGCATCTAACTTCTACAGGCATTCTTTTTACATGACTTTCAAAGGTTTTATCCAATAAGCTCTTTGCAAAAGGAACTTACCAAGTTATTTTCTAATGCAACTTCTTCTAATAGTAATTCGTCGTAACTGACCGGTTTTGTATTAGTATCTTGGGGGATTCTATCATGAAACTCTCCCACGAGTATACACCAAACCGATCTAGGTTATCATTCTCGCACTGCACTTAAATACTATCACTACTATTGTCACAATATAATATTCTTGAGTCTTAGCATTTTCTTCATTACTTTTCAGTATTGAAATATTAATAACTTCATATAATGTTATTTTCTCACTATCACTCTCATTACTTTGAGGTAGTGAATTTTCTTACGTCTATTAACGTTTCTCCCACTACATAAATGCAATGAAACGTCAATTCTGATTTCTCGGTTAGATGTCATGAACTTTTGAATTTTCAGATGACTTATTTGTTATTTCTTTGTTTAGTAGTGAAACTAGTTTACTTCTAGCAACATGATTTATTAAATAGTTCTTTTCTAGAAATCTGGCATTTTGTATTAACAATTACCTTATTTTCTTTAGGACAATAAAATAAACCTCATTTCATTTTTTTTAGATATCCAATAAACACTCACACATTCATTCTTAATTCCAACTTATTTTTTTTTCCTTTCAACACATGTGCTAAAGAACTACATATACAAATATGTCACAGACTAGACTTACGTCAAATCTACAGTTCTACAAGTATCAAAGGTACTGACTTAGAAGGAATTAAATTAAGAATGTAATTTGAGTTTTTAAAGAAATATACCTTCACTAGAAAACATAAACGAATAAGTCAATCATTAAACTTATCATCTCCATAAGAGCCCTATTTCTTTCCTCTTCTACACCAACCTAGAGTAGTGTAACGACCCGTTCGTCATTACGAAGGGAATAAGCCTAGAACGCCCTAAATGACCTAGGTGGTTCTTATAAAGGTGTTATTAAGTGATATAGTGAAATTCGGATGTTGAGGATGGGTTGAGAGAAGGAATTGGGGAGCTACTGGTTATGCAGGACCATTGCAGCGGTGGAATTTCCGCTGCAGCGAGACCATTGTGACTGTCGGAGTCATGCCGTAACAGAACGGGAGAGTAATTGTTGGATTTACCATAGCGGAGTCTTGACTATCGTAGCGCATCTGCTGCAGCAGAAAAGTGACTGGTGCAGCAAACGACGAGAATCAAAAAGTGGGTTTTAAGTAAGATTTCAGGGGTTATACCCTATTATTTCTAAAAAGACAGAACTCTAAAACTAGAGGCGATCTTCCCAAGAGCTGAGTGATTTCCCTTTCCAAGGTAAGGGTTTGCTTTGATTTTTTAATTATTTTGATTCCCTAGCCCCGTAGAATCAAGGGAGGAACCTCTAATGGTGATTTTGGGCTAGCAAGAGAACCCTAGGTTCATAGAACTAGGACTGAATCATGGGAACTAATGGGGAATGACTTTAAGTGTAAAAAGAGAGTAATGACCATTCCCCAATGTGTAGTTCTTATAGAATGTAGTTCAGGTGGAAATTAAAACCTAAAATTAGGTGGAAGGGAGACTTTACCTTAAATTACCTTAAAGAGGGTCTGAGGTAGTAAGGATTAAGAATCAAGAAATGGAAAATGAGATGGTGGTGATAATGGGTATATTGGGAGGGTTTTGAATCCCTGAAACCCTTGTTTTAATAGTAGAATATTGAAATGGTGTTCCTTTCTTGTCCTTAGACTTTGAGCGTTTTGAGGCGTTGAGGAAAGGTAAGAATCCAACCGAGTGATAGTCGTTAAAATTCTCCACATTGAGGTAGGTTATGATTTAAAGGAGTTAGATTTTCATAATGATATGCATGGATGTAGAACTATAATGTATATTTTGTCTTTGGATCTTAAGTGCTTTAGTATTCTTTGTTGGATTTTCTGAGTTTGTGACTCTAATATGGTGTGGTTATTTATGTAATATGGAATAAAGTGTATATATTATGCACGTCTTTGTACTTCTAAGAATGACTGAACCGTTAAAAAAGGTCAAGTTAATGGGGGTAGGATGAGAACTCCTAAAAGCCATAACAACGGCCTAATGTTAATGTATGAACTATTAGTATGAAGGTGGATAATATAAATATCTTGAGCTGCGTAGCTCGTTCCTGAGGGGAGAATCCGGACGAGCAGAACTGACTGAGTGACTCATGTTTGAGGGGAGCATCTGTGATGAGCATATGAGTGGGAGAAGGTATCACGTCGGTACATTACATGGATTTCTAGAGTCCCCTGCGGGTCATGACTAGAAGGATAGAAATATGACCCTCTGATATATGTGTACATTGATTTTCAGTGACCGAGTGTTGATGGTATCGTGATGGAGGCGTGTGCCCAGCATGTCACCGTTTATTGTTTTATTGATGCATGGTAAGAATTAGGAGACTCTGACTGAGTATGTGTATTTAATTAAAATGAACTTGTGATCATGTGCTTGTCGTCTGAATTGTTGAGGCTTGCAATACTTGATGGATAGAATATTTGAAAGGAATTTAATGATTGGGTTGTGCAATCTTTGAAAATGACTCATTATATACCCTATGTGATTACGTAATATCTACCATTTACTGATGATTGTGGTATACGTGGAGATTTTTAATGATGTATTGGTTGTGAAGAGTTAGTGAAATATGAAAGGTGCAGCTAAGTCGAGCTACTATCAGACAGTATCTCTGCAGTGGGACATGTTCCGCCGCAGCGAGACCGTGACAGCGGTCACTTGACCGATGCAGTGATGGCCTAATTAGCCTTGAGAAAAATTTAATTCCTGAACTAAGTAATCTTATGTATAAATGATGTTTGGATTAATTGCACATTGTTGTTTATATGTATGTGTGTTATTATGTAAGGTCGGCCGATGATGTCTACCATTACTGTGTTTAATTCTGACGATATTCCTACACTTCTTTTCTAGGTGCAGAATTCGATCCTAGTAGTTCATCTCAACCTCACCTTAGAGCAACAACATATTATTGAAAGGTGAGCAAAGCAGGATGTGCGGTTCTACTCCTCCGTTGAAGATGTCTCTCCTCCAGACATTTATAGTTACTCTTATTTCTAGCTTTTATCAATCTTAGCTATGTACTTAGACGTCTGAAGTGCAATGACAATCGGATCTTGGGAATATTTATATTTTTTAGTTGGGTTTAGACGGTTAATCCATTGGGGGTTAGTATGGGTGTCAATCACAGTCATTCGAGTCGTGACAAGTAGAGTACCTGATGTAGACAATTGAATCGCAATTCGTCTATCGGATAAGTGATTAATGAACTCACACATTCGTTCTTAATTCCAACTTATCCAATAAATACTCACACATTCATTCTTAATTCCAACATATTTGTTTTTCCTTTCAACACATGTGCTAGACAACTGCACATACGGATATGTCACAGACTAGACTTATGTCAAATCTACTGTTCTATAAGTGTCAAAGGTAATGACTTAGAAGGAATTAAATTAAGAATATAAATTGACTTAAAGAAATATCCCTTCACAAAAAAAACATAAACGAATAAGTCAATCATTAATCTTATCATCTCCATAAGAGCCCTATTTGTTTTTCTCTTCTACACCAACCTATAGTAATGTAACGACTCGTACATCATTACGAGGGGAATAAGCCTAGAACGCCCTAACTGGCCTATGTGGTGCTTATAAAGGTGTAATTAAGTGAGATAGTGAAATTTAAATGTTGAGGATGGGTTGAGAGCAGAAATTGGAGGCTACTGGTTACGGGGGCCTGCTGCAGCGGTGGGATTTCTGCTGCAGCGAGACCATTGTGACGATCTGAGTCCTGCCATAACAAATCAGGAGAGTAACTATTGAATCTTCCATAGCGACGTCCTGACCGTCGTAGCAGGTCTGCTACAGTGAAAAAGTGACCGCTGTAGCGGATGATGGAAATTAGATAGTGGGTTTTAAGTGGGATTTTAGGGGTTATACACCATTATTTCTAAAGAATAGAACTCTGAAACTAGAGGCGATCTTTCCAAGAGCTGAGAGATTTTCCTTTCCAAGGTAAGAGTTTGCTTTGATTTTCCCTTTATTTTGATTCCCTAACCCCCTAGAATCAAGGGAGAAACCTCTAATGGTGATTTTGAGTTAGCAAGAGAACTCTAGGCTAGTAGAACTAGGACTAAATCATGAAAACTATTGGAAGTTTATTTTAAGTGTAAAAAGGGAGTAATGATCATTCCTTAATATGTAGTTCTTATAGAATGTAGTTCGGGTGGAAACTGAAACCTAGAATTAGGTGGAAGGGAGTCTTTAACCTTAAATTGCCTTAAAGAGGGTTTGATGGAGTAAGGGTTAAGAATTGAACCATGGTACTGAGGTGTTTGTAATAATGGGTAGATTGGGGAGGGTTTTGAATCCTCGAAATCCTTGTTTTAATAGTAGAATATTAAAATGGTGTTCCTTTCTTGTCTTTAGACTTTGAGCATTTTGAGGCATTGAGGAAAGGCAAGGCTCCACCGAGTGATTATCATTCGAATCCTCCAAATCGAGGTAGGTTATGGTTTAAAGGAGCTAGACTTTTCATAATGGTATGCATGGATGTAATACTATAATGTGTATTTTGTCTAGGGATCTTAAGTGATTTAATATTCTTTTTTGGATTCACTGAGTTCGTGACTCTAATGTGGTGTGGTTATCTGTGTAATATGAAATAAAGTGTATATGTTATGCGTGCCTTTGTACTGCTAAGAATGACTGAACTATTAAAGAGGATCAAGTTAATAGGGGTAGGATGAGAACTCCTAAAAGTCATAACAACGACCTAATGTTAATGTATGAACTATTAGTATGAAGGTGGATAATATAATTATCCTGAATTGAGTGGTTCTGTCACACCCCACCTTGGGGGGGGGGGGTACGACTAGCACCTGGTGCCCAACTAAGACCTGACCTGCTAGACTGTTAAGCCTGGGCGCATCTGGCGCCTGGCTGGCTCTAACTCAAATTTCTGGAAACAAAGGGCTATATAACGGCTGTAAATATAGCCCCCGGCCCATTGGCCTATCGCCTGTTGTACCTGTCTTGGCAGCTAACCAGAAATATAGTAACTCAGGGAAACCTATACGGGCCAACAAGGCCACCATGCTGTCTAGTTATCTGCTGCTTGATCAAAAGCACAAAAAGAAGCTACGTGACCGGCAAGGTCACCACTACTGACAACTATGGCCTCACACGACCATCACAGAAGTAAGAAAGAGTAAAGACAACTATACAACTGCACGGCCTCACACGACCGGCTCATCTGACCACAGGGAATACATACCGACTGCAAGACTCTAGGAATAGTAATAGAACTGATCGGAATAGGGCCCCGACCTACCCATGCTATATACAACAAAAGGAACTGAACTACACCTCATAAATTCAGCCTCCGGATGACTGGAGCTGAATACTCAACCGCTGACAGGGAGTCACGTAGAATCGCCTGCTCGTCTAGGAGTACCTGCAGGCAAGTAATGCAGCGCCCCACTGGGCGTCAGTACCACTGGTACTGAGTATGTAAAGCAACTGAAATAATATAACTGAAAACAATATCTGAAAAACAACGATATGACTGATGAAGCTGAAATAGAAGGAATAACTTAACTATCTGATAGTATAGATCGTACCTGTTCACAATTATACTGGGAGGAGCGAATGTCATATCTGGGAGCGTATCATTCTACTACCAACCCACTCGCGTCTAATACAACATAGCATAGCATACATAACATAACATAGCACACACAAACCTTACCCGGCCCCCATAAGCCGGGAGTACAATCAACACAGAATCTATGCCCCTAACCTGGTCATCCCATCTCCTATAGTGGCTGTAAGCATCCTTCCGGTCCCTGGGTATGCACTTGGGCTCGCTGAGCCCCTGACTATAACTGTACCTGAGTCCGAAGGACTTTAAATCAACACCCCGGGCGTACCCGCTCGACGGGGGTGTATAAGGGCCGACCAAGGCACAATATGGGGAAACTAGCATCCCATCTTCGTCCCCTTGTGGGACGGCATATCACTCCGTAGAGTGACGTATCCTCGTCCTCTGGCGGACGAGTCGATACAGCTATTAACCCTGGGCGGTTAGGGATGCTAGGTAATCCAACCCCAATCAATACAACGGTCTCAACTAGTCATGCTGTCTATGTATCTCATAAGCCAACACTAATAGGCGTAAGGTATCATATAAATCATATACTGGGCTAATAATAACAATCTGTAAATGTCTGATACATGCTGAGACAGGTAGGTATAGATATGAATATAGTTCCCTGTCTAACTGTATTGGGGCAAGCGCTATACAAGCGGGTGTTCCTGCTGAAAGATATGCTGTTTACTAAGTTTCTGTATCAACCTGATTTCCTATTTCTAACATGCTCTCTAACCCATATACAGTTACTATTCTATATCTGGAATGCTTTACTGATGCTGTACTACCTTGCGAGGTTTCAGCTGAACACAACAGTATCCTGGCAGGGCATATTATATCACATACTGAATATACGGCCAATCTTAATCATTTATATTCAAATCTATATCCTACGGATAGGTATCGTACACGTTACAGCCCAAAACTGCTCATGTTGCACCAATGTTCAGAATAATACCATAATCAACTTCTGAACCTTCTACTGGTCTGTAGATTACTATACTGTTTCAATGTTACTCAACTTGCCGAGGAAACTTAACTTTACATACCTTATCTTTGAATATTCGTCCGTCGGACGAAGCTCGGCTGGTGCTCCAACTATTTTCTCCCAACTGCATTCATAAATACGTCAATCAATACTAAATACAACGTTATTGTAAAGAGTGATGCTACTTTCGATTAATTTATAGCCTAAACTTAGGCTTATCAAAAGACGGTCAAAAACTCGCTATTTTCCAGCGGCCCAGAAGGGAGAATTATTTACTTCTCAGCTAGGAACACATAGACATAAATTTGGAGCAATTCTACTTACTTTAGTTCGGCGGCTCGCCGATTCATCGGCCGTATTTCGTGAAACTAACTCCGTAGAAATGCTCTCTGCTGCTAAATACTAGGATATCTAGGATTAATTTGGGTTTGGGCAGCGTTTGGCAGCGTAATCGGACGAAAATATTTAATTTTCCTCGTCTTTCTCGGCTTCACTGCGTTTTCTGGAAATCTGTTAAGTGTGAAATGATTTTTAACCCGAAGTGGGGGCTTTATATACTTGGGCCTGGACAAGGGCAACGTGTCACGGAGCCATCACGGAGGCCTCACCTCCGTGACACGCTGCCATCGCGGAGGGGCTCTGCCTCGGCTCCTCCCGCGATGGTTCGACGGGTTTCTCGTCCGATCTTTTCCCGGGCCTTTCCCTAGCACGTATGGCTTTCAAATATGCTTAACCAACGTGCGAATAGGTCATCTAAGTGCCGGGAATTCTACGGGGTATAACATTCTCCCCCCCTTAGGAACATTCGTCCTCGAATGTATACTGTTATCTAGAGGACTGCTTACCTTATTTTCTGGAAAAATCTTGGCAGAGTTTCCCCTGTAACATGGACTATCGCAAAAACCTGAAATGCAGAAAAGTCCAACACAGGCACTGCACACAATGTTCTACAATCCACTGGACAACTAAGTATTACTTCTCTCTTTATCATTTACAACATACATATCATAAAGTACTGTATAAGCAATGATACGGACATACCTGTCGTCTGACTAGGCCTGAAATAAGTGAGGGTATCTGGTTTTCATGTCTTCTTCAGCCTCCCACATCATTTCTTCCCGGTTTCTATTACGCCACAATACCTTAACAGATGCAACGTCTTTAGTCCTTAGCCTGCGAATCTGTCTGTCTAAGATAGCTACGGGAACCTCTTCGTAGGCTAACTCCTCTGTGACCTGAACATCCTGGACTGGAACTACTGTAGAAGGGTCCCCTACGAACTTTCTTAACATGGAAACGTGGAATACTGGGTGAACCAACGCTAACTCTGGAGGCAAGTTTAACTCGTATGCAACTCGCCCTATTCTTCGCCGAATTTGATACGGCCCAATAAATCTGGGGCTAAGCTTGCCTTTCCCGCCAAACCTCATTACCCCTTTCATCGGGGACACTTTCAGATATACCCAATCGTTTACCGAAAATTCTAGATTTCTGCGCCGTCTATCTGCATATGACTTCTGACGACTCTGCGCGGTCAGTAAACGTTCTCGAATAAGCTTTATCTTTTCCTCGGACTGCCGAACAATGTCTGGGCCAACTAATGCTGATTCTCCCATTTCAAACCAGCCCACCGGCGATCTACATTTCCGCCCGTACAACGCCTTGAAAGGCGCCATCTGAATAGCTGAATGGTAGCTGTTATTATAAGCAAATTCGACTAACGACAATGTTCATCCCAGCTACCCCCAAAATCTAACACACACGCTCGTAGCATGTCTTCGAGCGTCTGAATCGTACGTTCCGCCTGCCCATCTGTTTGAGGATGGAATGTTGTACTCAAATTAATCTGGGTCCCCAAACCTTTTTGAAACGACTGCCAGAACCTAGCTGTAAACTGTGCCCCCCTGTCTGAAATGATAGATACCGGCACCCCATGCAATCTAACTACTTCTCTGATATACAATTCAGCATAATCCTCAGCTGAGAAGGTAGCCCTTACTGGCAGGAAATGAGCTGATTTTGTCAGCCTATCAACTATCACCCAAATGGAATCATTTCTGCATCTAGTACGGGGTAACCCTGTTACGAAATCCATATTTATTGCTTCCCATTTCCACATAGGTATCATTATCTCTTGCGTCAAACCACCCGGTTTCTGGTGCTCTGCTTTCACCTGCTGACAATTAGCACATCTAGATACAAATTCGGCTATTTCAGTTTTCATACCTGGCCACCAGTAGATATCTCTGATGTCGTGGTACATTTTTGTCGCCCCTGGGTGAAGGGAATAGCGAGCGTAATGTACCTCATGCATGATCTGTCCGCGAAGTCCTGAGACATTCGGGACACAAAGGCGGCCCTTACAGCATAGCACACCACCCTCGATTGTCTGAAAATCTGGCTCCTTACCCTTTTGAACTCTATCTCTGAGCTGGACTAAATCGGGATCCTCATACTATCGTTCTTTTACCTCTGCAACTAACAATGATACTGCAGAATTCTGAATTACGGCCCCATTATCTCCTGTTTCCATTACCCGAATGGCTAGCCCAGCTAACTGATGAATTTCTTTGGCTAACTTCTGCTTCTCAGGTCGCAAATACGCTAAACTCCCCATTGACTTACGGCTCAGGGCATCTGCTACAACATTAGCTTTTACCGGGGTGGTATAGAATATTCACATCATAGTCTTTTAACAACTCCAACCAGCGGCGTTGCCGCAGATTCAGCTCCCTCTGAGTGAAAATGTACTGTAGGCTCTTATGATCTGTGTAAATATCAACATGAACTCCATACAGATAATGCCTCCACATCTTCAAGGCATGAATTACTGCGGCCAATTCTAGGTCATGGGTAGGGTAATTCTTTTCGTGTTTCCTCAGCTGTCTGGAAGCATATGCAATTACTCTACCATACTGCATCAACACACAGCCCAATCCGACACCTGACGCGTCGCAATAGACTGAATAACCTTCTGTGCCTTCCGGCAGTGCTAGTACTGGGGCGGAGGTTAATCTGTCTTTCAGTTCCTGGAAACTCTGCTCACATGCCTCCGTCCACTGAAACTTTGCTGCTTTCTGTGTCAATTTAGTTAAAGGTGCTGCAATGGTTGAGAACCCTTCAACGAACCTCCGATAGTATCCTGCCAACCCCAGAAAGCTACGAACTTCAGTCGGGGTGGTAGGCCTGGGCCATGACTTAACTGCTTCTATCATCTGCTTGTCTACCTGTATACCAGTATCTGAGACAATATGCCCTAAAAAGGCTACTGAGTTAAGCCAGAATTCACACTTAGAAAATTTTGCGTACAACTGGCGGTCCCTGAGAATCTGGAGCACTGTCCGCAAATGAGTCCGGTGATCTGCTTCAGAGCGAGAATACACCAGAATATCATCAATGAATACTATCACGAACAAGTCCAGGAAAGGTCTGAAAATACTGTTCATCAGGTCAATAAAGACTGCCGGGGCATTTGTTAGCCCGAAGGACATAACCAAAAATTCAAAATGTCCATATCCAGGTCCTGAATGCTGTCCTAGGGATATCCCTTTCACGTACTCGGACCTGGTGATATCCGGACCGCAAGTCAATCTTAGAAAAGTATCTGGCTCCCTGTAACTGATCAAATAGGTCATCAATCCTAGGAAGCGGATACTTATTCTTTACTGTAACTTTATTGAGCTGCCGATAATCTATACACATTCGGAGCGAGCCATCTTTCTTTCTCACGAACAAGACTGGCGCACCCCACGGGGAGTACTCGGCCTGATAAAACCTTTATCTAACAAGTCTTTCAACTGCACCTTTAATTCTCTGAGTTCTGCAGGAGCCATACGATAAGGAGGTATTGATATTGGCTGAGTGCCTGGTAGCAAGTCAATAGCAAAGTCCATTTCCCTTTCTCGGGGAATACCAGGTAACTCATCAGGAAATACATCTGGGAATTCATTTACCATTGGGACAGACTGGAGTGTCGGAAATTCTGCTTGGACATCCTGAACTCTGACAAGATGGTAAATGCACCCCTTAGATATCAACTTTCTCGCCTGAAGGTAGGAAATAAACCTACCTTTTGGCGTCACGGTGCTGCCCTTCCACTCCCGTACTACCTCCCCCGGGAAGTGGAATCGGACCGTTTTGGTCCAACATTCAACATTAGCAAAACATGGTACTAACCAATCCATACCCATTATGGCATCGAAGTCTATCATTTCTAATTCGACCAGATCTACCGTGGTCTGACGATCGGCAACCTCTACTGTACACCCGCGGTAAATTCGACTAGCTGTGATAGAGTCACCGACGGGCGTAGATACTAAGAAGGGCTGCTATAATGATTCTGGTACAATACTGAACTTTCATGCCACAAATGGAGTAATATAGGACAAGGTAGACCCTGGATCAATTAACACATAAGCAGGGTGTGAGCAGATAGTTAGCATACCTGTCACCATATCAGGCGATGCCTCTGAATCTTGCCTCCCTGGTAAGGCGTATGTGCGGCTTGGACCCGCACCTGTACTGGAAGCCCCTGCTCTGCCCCGACCCCTGCCTGTTGAAACTGAGGGCCTGCGCCCCGTCGGGGATGCTGTCACTCGCGACCCTGCTGACGCCCTATCCTGTCTGTCCCGGTCCTCTCGACCTCTGGCTGGGCAGTCTCTCATCAGATGGCCTTCTTGGCCACAAATATAGCATGCGGTGGAACCATACCTGCATGCTCCAGAATGGCGTCGACTGCATATAGGACAAAGTGGTAGGGTATACCTACTCTGCTCCGCCCTCCTCTGTGACGGTGAATCTGCCGTCTGCGAACCTCTACCAGCCTCTGACTGCCCCCTGCGGCTGAATCTACCTCCCTGTGACTGTGGCGGAGGCGGGGGCCTGGGCGGCCTGTCTGACAATCGTGGCCTGGGTCCTCCCCGGGCCTCTCTTTGTAACTCAGCTGGCCTATCCCGGCGACGCTGCTCCTGATTAACCCTTCTGATTTCCCGATGTCGCTGTCTGATGCCCTCAATATTCTGGGCAAATGCCTGGATTCGGGAAATATCCATATCTTCTCGCAGTGTGGCCGTGATACAAGTCTCGACATACTCTGGGTTCAACCCCATAATAAAATGGTGCACTTTGGATGCCATGGTATCCACGAAAGTCGGTGCATATCAAGCCAAGGAGTCAAACCGCAAGGAATATTCCCGAACACTCATGGCCCCCTGTTCCAGATGTAGGAACTGGTCTACCCGGGCCTGTCGGATCTCCCGCGGCAAATAGTGATCCAGAAAGGCTCCTGAAAAACTGGACCAGGTAGGAGGGGGAACATCTCTCCCTCGGGACCTCTCCCAGCTTTCATACCATAACACCGCAATATCTCGCAACCGAAATGCGGCCAATTCAACTGACTCAGTAGGTGTAGCATGCATAACCCTGAAGATTCTCTGCATCTGATCCAGAAAATCCTGGGGGTCCTCGGTGCGGTCCGTGCCTGTAAACTGTGGGGGATTCAAAGCTAAGAACTCTCGGACCCTCGAACTACCGGGCCCTCCTGATGCTTCCGCAACTGTGGATGGCATTTGCTGACGCTGAGCAGCCATCATCTGTGCTATCATAACTACCGCACTCCTAACCTCCTGGTCAGAAGGTATTGGTATAGGGATTGCTGAAGATACTGTCGCTCCAAACGGCTCCTGACGTGGTGGAGACTATTGAGGAGGCTGAGATGAAGCCTCTGTAGGGCCCTTTGATCGGGCTGTCTCCAAATGAGGGGGAGGCATCCTGCTGGTGCCTTCCCCTGCTGCGATGTCTAAGCTCCGACCTGTGACGGGATGGCGCTGGTCTGACATTATCTGTAGCCAAAGAATATGGTAAGATTTTAGGAATTCAACCCTATACTGTACAGCTCTATAGCACGACTGAATCAGAATAAGAGACAACCATCCTATCATGCCTTGCAGCCTCCTACCCATAGTATGTGGTGCACAACACATCCATGGACAGGACTCTACTTAGCACGGCTTGCAGACTCCCTGGGATACGACCGGCTCTGATACCAAGTTTGTCACACCCCACCTTGGGGGGGGGAATTACGACTGGCACCTGGTGCCCAACTAAGACCTGACCTGCTAGACTGTTAAGCCTGGGCGCATCTGGCGCCTGGCTGGCTCTAACTCAAATTTCTGGAAACAAAGGGCTATATAACGGCTGTAAATATAGCCCCCGGCCCATTGGCCTATCGCCTATTGTACCTGTCTTGGCAGCTAACCAGAAATATAGTAACTCAGGGAAACCTATACGGGCCAACAAGGCCACCATGCTGTCTAGTTATCTGCTGCTTGATCAAAAGCACAAAAAGAAGCTACGTGACCGGCAAGGTCACCACTACTGACACCTATGGCCTCACACGACCATCACAGAAGTAAGAAAGAGTAAAGACAACTATACAACTGCACGGCCTCACACGACCGGCTCATCTGACCACAGGGAATACATACCGACTGCAAGCCTCTAGGAATAGTAATAGAACTGATCGGGACAGGGCCCCGACCTACCCATGCTATATACAACAAAAGGAACTGAACTACACCTCAGAAATTCAGCCTCCGGATGACTGGAGCTGAATACTCAACCGCTGACAGGGAGTCACGTAGAATCGCCTGCTCGTCTAGGAGTACCTGCAGGCAAGTAATGCAGCACCCCACTGGGCGTCAGTACCACTGGTACTGAGTATGTAAAGCAACTGAAATAATATAACTGAAAACAATATCTGAAAAACAACGATATGACTGATGAAGCTGAAATAGAAGGAATAACTTAACTATCTGATAGTATAGATCGTACCTGTTCACAATTATACTGGGAGGAGCGAATGTCATATCTGGGAGCGTATCATTCTACTACCAACCCACTCGCGTCTAATACAACATAGCATAGCATACATAACATAACATAGCACACACAAACCTTACCCGGCCCCCATAAGCCGGGAGGTACAATCAACACAGAATCTATGCCCCTACCCTGGTCATCCCATCTCCTATAGTGGATGTAAGCATCCTGCCGGTCCCTGGGTATGCACTTGGGCTCGCTGAGCCCCTGACTATAACTGTACCTGAGTCCGAAGGACTCTAAATCAACACCCCGGGCGTACCCGCTCGACGGGGGTGTATAAGGGCCGACCAAGGCACAATATGGGGAAACTGGCATCCCATCTTCGTCCCCTTACGGGACGGCATATCACTCCGTAGAGTGACGTATCCTCGTCCTCTGGCGGACGAGTCGATACAGCTATTAACCCTGGGCGGTCAGGGATGCTAGCTAATCCAACCCCAATCAATACAACGGTCTCAACTAGTCATGTTGTCTGTGTATCTCATAAGCCAACACTAATAGGCGTAAGGTATCATATAAATCATATACTGGGCTAATAATAACAATCTGTAAATGTCTGATACATGCTGAGACAGGTAGGTATAGATATGAATATAGTTCCCTGTCTAACTGTATTGGGGCAAGCGCTATACAAGCGGGTGTTCCTGCTGAAAGCTATGCTGTTTACTAAGTTTCTGTATCAACCTGATTTCCTATTTCTAACATGCTCTCTAACCCATATACAGTTACTATTCTATATCTGGAATGCTTTACTGATGCTGTACTACCTTGCGAGGTTTCAGCTGAACACAACAGTATCCTGGCAGGGCATATTATATCACATACTGAATATCCGCCATAAAAACCTTGACTATTTCAAAGCATTCAGATTTACGGAGCTTCAAATAAATATATTCATATCCTGAGTAATCTTCTGTGAATGACATAGAATACTCAAACTCACCTCTTGCCTAGATGCTCATTTGATTACACAAATCAGAACGAATTAATTCAAATTTATCACTAGCTTTATTTCCTTTTAGAGGGAATATACTTTAGTTCATTTGTTCCTTCTAAACAGGACTCAAAAGTTGGTTGTGTCATCGCTTTCAATGAACTTTAAGTCCATCAATTAACCAATCTTGAAGTCCTATCCAGAATAAATGACTTAAAAGCTAGTAGACTAGATAAGTTTCATTTAATATTAAAGATATTTTCTCTTATGGGACAAATTAATATTACTTAGTTCAAGAGAGATATTAATAATAAAGAGTTCACGCATTTATGTACCACAAGAGATAAAAAGTTTATTTAAGTTCAACAACACAAAAGTTATAAGAAGAATAAAGTGAATATCCATCTCTTAATTGTTTAGAAATTAAAATTAAATTCTTTCTAACAAAAGATACATATACAATGTATTCTTTAAATTAATGTCTTATCTTTGAGAAAAAATATATATTCTTGAATTGAGATATAACATATTAAATAGATCATAATAAGTCGTAACATGAATAATTAAATTCAGACCGCATTCATCAATATATATACATACATGCATCTGCATAGTAAGTTTCGATGGGAAAAATATTACTCATGCAATGTATATAAATTATGCAAGATTAATACAATTCAAAAAGAAACAAAACCAACTCAGTTGGAGAGTTAATACAAGTTATCAATAACTAGTGATTTTATCTAGTGACAATCCATAATAAATTTATTTGATATGAAGAAAGACGCATAAATTTATTATCTCACTTGTAATTAATAGTGGATACTAAAGAAATTGATTTCTATCACCACTTGACCATGAACAATTTATACATGATGCATTGAGAATATCAATGACTTAATCAAATAAACCGCATGATGGAAGCTCTCTGGTAATCATAATTCTCAATCCATGCATAATATAATTTTACATGAAAATAAATTAAAAATCTTCAATGATCCCAAATATGTAGACCAGTTTAGCAAAAATTATTTATTAATCATGAATTCTTATTCAAATAATATAAAATGCATGTGCAATAAATTAAAGTAATGTATCATCGAATATTAAAATTCAAAACATACCACATATATATCTATACATCTTAAATAGTAAATTTTGATGGAAAAAGAACTACTCATGCAACACACATATGTGATGTCAAATTATTCACTCTAATAAATTAAAAAATTAAAGTTAACTCAGATGGAGAGTATATTATTAATTTAAGTCAAGTGAATATTATTATTATCATTCCTAATTTCATTGATCCAACATGTAACTCAGATGGAGAGTTAATACAAGTTATCAATAAATAAAGACTAAAACACATAATTAACGGTAATGAGTCTATCTGATGGGGAAAGAAGACCAATGTCAATACGTAAACTCATTGCATTATTGTTGTATGTCAATGGAGACTATAAATATTGAACCCTACCACCACTGGTTGAAAGAAAATAATTTTTTCTTAATTTTAAATTTTTCAGAAAATAAAAAAATCCCCAAAAACCCATCAAAATGACTCCGAATGGCCAAAAAATAACGTTAATCACAAAAAAGCAGTGTGTATTTTTTGATGGATCATTTCTAATAAACATACCAAATTTCAAGTTGATTAGAGTTCGTAAAATTTTCGATCTCCAAATCTATGACCAAATTCAAAAAAGAGCCGATTTAGAAGATTTAAGGAAAAAAATTAGATTTATATTTTTAGCATATATCAAATCATATTAAATCATCATGTATAAGTATGTTCTAGATTTAACATAAATAAAACCGATATAAAGAATAGTGTTTTCTTACTTCATCAAATTTTAACCCAACAAACTAAATATACGACTTCAGAAAGACGAAAACAACATTTATATTACAAAGCTGTGAGTATCATTCACCAGGTCATTTTTGATGGACTTATCAAATTTCAGGTCGATCGGAGATAATAAAATTCATGACCGTCAAACTAGGACCAAATCTGAAATAACCATTTTAGGTAAAGTTAAAGATTAAAATAGTCTGATTTAGATTTTTATTCTCCTAATTATCTATGAGCACAAGGAAAACATTGCATCCTTTCTTCTATAAGACACACAACACCTCCTTACTATAATTGTCCTCTCGATTAATACACATGAGAATTTAAGATATTATGTTTCTCTCTTTCGGGTGAAAACCTCAATATCTCTTCCTTTGAATTAATAAGTGTTACTAGTATCTAATGGTACATCTTCTATCAGTAGATAAAAACACCATCACTATTTTACACTTATTCTGAACAATTCTTCACAATATATTAAGAATATTTACCGACTCAAATAAATAGACCATTATATCATAGTAAATCCTATTTATTAATCATAATTCTCAATCTATATATTAATATAATCTCATATGTATAAAACTTTAAGAATTTTTTGACTCTAAACAAATAAACTATTTTGATGGTAACTATTAATTAATCATAAATTCTTACTATATGATTATATACATATAAGGAGATATGTAAAGTGCCCATGTGATTAACCCCTATTAGTGCTATATAATTTTATTCCATTCTTTGAATATAAACAAAAACACGCAATAGAAGCCTTCAAACAATTGGCACGTTGAGAATAAAACAATAAAATAATTTTTGATAAGAAAATTTGATCCAGAAAACACATCAAATACACTAGCTATAGAGTCCATAAGATCTTCAAACATAAAAGATCTCACTTTGTCAACAAAAGTAATTTTACAGGAGTGCCACATTACTCGACTTCCAAGTATATGTGTCTAATTTTTCTTTTTCTAGTACAATCAGAAAACACCAAATAGATACCGCACAATATGAAAAATAATCGACCAGGCATAACGTGAACATACTTAACGGGGCTATTTAAGGCAAGTGCAACACAATATTTTGTGAAAACTTTTCTCCACTTCATCAGCATATCAGTTTGAAGCCATCACGATGCTTCATAATGATTGATGAAGCATATAATTATTTATTTTTAACTTCATATAGTGTTTGTTTTTTATGATTGATTGTCAAGAAAATTTATGTAACCCTAAAATTGTGCCTCGACTATACCCCCCGACAGGGTCAGTGGAGGATAAATATGCTACAGCAGCAGCTCCCTCAACACTTGGTCACACAAATTATGAACACTCAGATTCTATTTCACCTGGACAAACCTGATCAGCCTTTTTGGAAGGCCACTACCTCAGGTAATTTCACTTCTACTTCGGCTTGGGCAATGATAAGGAGATCCAAACAGACCACTATCATTGACAGAAGAACCTGGCAGAAGCATGTACCATTTAAATCCTCCTTTACATTATGGAGGGCGCTTAGGAATAAGCTCCCTACAGCAGCCAGAATCCTGAGGTTTGATCCGGAGGCCAGTACAGAATGTGTTTGTTGTCGAGACAGAGGCTATGAGGATGTTCAACATGTCATGGTCTCCGGTAATTTTGCTACTGCAGTTTGGACCCCCTTCTCTACAGCTATGGGTTTCAGACACCGCGATATGCCCCTCAGGGCCCTCCTAATGCACTGGTGGGCTCAGAAGCCCAGTAGTGACCCCCACAACACTCTACTTAGATCCCTCCTTATCTTCATTTGCTGGAACCTTTGGAAGAACAGGTGTGCAGCGAAGTATGGTTCCAAACAGTCAAACTTGTTAAGGGTGAAGTATGGTATTATTAGTGATATCTACAAACTCTTGACGACGGTTTTCCCATACGTACACTGGCCTTCGAACTGGAGAGAAATTTGTGCTAGAGTGGAATCATGTACACACGAGATTAGAGTCACCAGAGTCCAATGGTCCAGACCGGCTCCTGGACTGGTCAAACTCAACACCGATGGTAGTACTCTTGGCAATCCGGGAAAGATTGGGGCAGGAGGTATCATCAGGGATTGTCATGGGGATCTGATTCATGCTTATGCTGCTCCCCTTGGGGAAGGGACAAATAACCAGGCGGAGTTGGAATCATCCTATATAGGTCTCACTTGGTGCCTTCACAACGGCCACTCAGGCGTCATCCTTGAGGTTGATTCGGAGCTTCTAGTCGGTTGGATTAGGGGCACTTTTGCCGCCCCTTGGCATCTACACCACACTTTACTCAGACTGCAGAACACTATCAGACAGCTTCACACCTTCTCGTGTCGTCACATACTCAGAGAGGGCAATACCGTTGCTGATGCACTATCTAAACATAGCCACACCACTACTACCGCAGTTCATTTCTCTTGTCTACAGGACTTACCGGTACACATCAGGGGTTACCTCACGACGGACAAAATGGGCTTGCCTAACTTCAGAAGGAGGAAGACTAGGAGGATCAAAGAACCACCATGAGATGTTGTGAATTGCTTGGTGTGTATCCAAGCTCGGCATGGATGTTTCTATACCATCCTTTGTCTGTTAACCCTTCCTTTTCAGATAGGCTTTTTCTTTTTCTAGAATAGGTCTTTCTTTGTAAAGGGAGAGTCTCCCTCATTTACTGCTTTCCTAGAATTTATGTATTGGAGAGGAGTCCTCTCCTGTAGCTGCATAGTTTCTAGGTTTCCATTTTTGTATCGGGGATGGGTTGGCTAACCTTAGTAGGATGGCCGACCTATGAACCACCATAGGATCGGAGGTAAGGTTTATGTCCCCCTCCATGTACTTTCTTTGTTGTTGTTTTGATTATTTATGTTAAGGCCTGGGGGTGTTGCTCAGCCCCTCCCCACCACAAGGGCGTTTACCAAAAAAAAAAAAAAAAGACTATACCCCCCGACAGAAAATAATTTTACTTTGCACATAATTTCTTATGACAAGTTACAAATCATGAATCATACCAAATCACACGTATGTACATACATACATACATACATACATACATACATACATACATACATACATACATACATACATACATACATACATACATATATATAGAGAGAGAGAGAGGGAGAGAGAGAGAGAGAGAGATAACTAATTAGACGCAAGCGAGGCTCTTGATGCTAATTGTTGGAATACAGGCATATGCAGCGGAAGCATGTAATAATCAGGATCATACTTGCATGTAATATATATATATATATATATATATATATATATATATATATATATATATATATATATATATATATATATATATATATAGAGAGAGAGAGAGAGAGAGAGAGAGAGAGAGAGAGAGAGATAACTATTTAGACGCAAGCGAGGCTCTTGATGCTAATTGTTGGAATACAGGTATATGCAGCGGAAACATGTAATAATCAGGATCATACTTGCATGTAATATAGGCAACACATAAACATATATTTTAATTAAACATAAATCAAAATCGATACTCATCTCTTGAATCGTGACCGCAAACCAAACCTCTTGAAACTATTGCACAAATCGTTCAAAGCCTTCTCCAGGTCTGCGATCTTCTGCTATAGCCTCAAAAATCTCTAAAAATTCTCTAAGTAAGGAATACTTGTGTGGGCAAGTACTACTTCTCAGAAAGATCAAAAGTCCTTCATCTAATTTCACAGAGGAAGAAAATCCTATTTATAACCACATTTTAGGGTGTAAAGCTCCAAGTTCCAGAACATATGAGATTCTTTCTCTTCATGTAATTGTAGAACTTTCCTTCTAGAAGATCAGTTTATTTTTACCAAAATCTTGTAGGATTTTACTACTTCTGAAAAACTGATTTTTTTCTTTTCAAGTTCATTAATTAATCAGGCATAGAAGGGACTACAGATTTAATTAGTGTGGCTTCCAATTATGGTATTAATAGACAAATGAATGAATTAACCTACAATAATAAATTACAGATTATTCCATTAAAAATCTGTAATTGTACTCCTCGGTATAATTTCAAAATCATTCATTAAATCTTACTTAACTTCTCATGTTAAGATTACAGCTACCAATCAATCGAATTAAATTTCTGACTATTTAATTCATCGATTAATTTAATCCTTTATTCAAACGCTTAACTTATTTCATGTGACGGATACAAAATCCACCTGCAGGGTTTTCACATGAAAACTTATAAGCAATCATAAAGGGGTATCATTAATCTTAAGGTCGAGACATGGATTCCATTAACTAATTATTATTTCACAAATGTCATTTGTCATCATTTAACCTATCGGGAATATTTTTACCAATGAAAGAGTGTTGTCCTTTGATAGATCAAAACAACAAACAAATTGCATTGATCATAATAATTATATCAAGATTAAGAGTATAAGTACATTTAATGATCTAGAGAATCTATTTTATTAAGTCAAATAAAATACCTATCTCTACTTGGTCCGTTCAATACATACAAAATGTACCAGCACAAGAAGTTGGAATTATACCATTTTCATAATGAAGACAAATTATATTTAATCTTGTGCTACAATCGTACAGATGAATTTGTCCAATTTTCATCTTAGATTGTGAACATATATAAACTTTATATTTGTAAGAACCGACGATTTAATCTTACGTGTATAAATTAAACTCTATATACTAAATCATCTACTATATAAATAAAGGACACATCGATAAATATGTGATCGATCTATTTAAATTTTTATTAAAATTAAATAAATAATTATTATAATAAATACTATATCTAAATACATGATTAATAATATATAACCTATTGTTAATAGTATATATCCGAGCATTCCATAATCTGTTGATATTAAAGCTCCCCACATTGAGATCCTGACAATGCCAACCACAATTTGGGGTTACATGAAACTAATGTCATAGACACTGCCACAAATTGTAGAACTAATTAAAAAGAAGATGACATCCTAAATTGGACTTGCAAAAATTTAATTAAGTTATTATCTAATAGTTAAGGGTAGAGCGGTTTGATATAACTTGGATATATGGGAGAACCAAAAGAATTAACAACATATAGAGAGAGAAAAATCTAAGTAGCTGATAATCTAGAAAAATGGAATTAATCAAGCCATAAAAACAATGATCAATTGGTTCTTCACTCTCTTTAATTACCAAATATTATGTACAAGATTTAAAGCATGCTTGGTTAAGCTATCAAAAATTATTTCTTTTAAAAATTATTTTTATTAAAATTAAAACCGTCAATATGAACTTGACTCACTTAGTTAGATTGTCGGTCCTTGATTTAATAGAATTGAGCTAAAAAATTTAAAACCCATTTAAATCAAGATTTTTAGTCCGACTCAACTAAGCATTAAGGCCAGTAAAGTTTTTGTGAAGCTCACTTGTGTCAGCCCGTAGGTCTAATGAAATTTATTTAATTAAAAAATAATAAATAAATAGAATATTAAGAATCACCAAAAGAGAAATCAATCTCAAAATCTATATAACCCCTCATATATTCATATTGAAAAGTCTAAAGACCACAATAATAACATGTGAATACAAATTTTTATTATGTTTATAAAATATATAAAAACAATTTCTAAGCTCAAACTAAATCTACAATCAAATTTTTACTTAAAGTCAAACTTAAATGGTAAAAACTTAGTACTCAGACCAACAAAATGATTAGAGACCACCTAAAATTGAATTGTAATCAACAATAATATGAAAATTTCCTATATAATAGATGGCCGAGGTCAAAATGAATATCAATAATAGGCATTACTAACAATTGAAAGCATTGGATAATTTGTTCTTAATAAGTATAATTGAGATAATTTAATAATAGTCTGAGACTTGATTAGCAACACTATCTAATGTTATCTTCTAAACATTTATATATCATTTATATATTAGAATTTAGATTTAAAAATATCAAAAATATATTTTAGAAAAAAGTAGGTCAACACGGCTCATCCCATGACCTATATATAGTTGATCTGGACTGACTATTTTAAGATAAGTCGTCGTGGTGAGCCATTTCAATGCATAAAATTTCAAAACACATGTTGACTAGGCTAGGTTGAATGGAATCTTTTCATATTGACAGCTATAATTAAAATAACTTTTCAAAAAAAAGACTCTGATAGAAAAGCAATTTGCATTTAAAAAGCTCATTCGAGAAGTGCTTTTTTCGATAATTAATAAGTCAATTGCCTTTGATCACATCTTTTATAAAAGGCCAAACACATATACGGCCCCTTAAACTTGTCAGAAAATTTCATTTAGATACTTGAATGCGACCTTGTCCCAGTTGAACACAAGACTATGTATAATTTCGTTCCTATCAGACACAACAAACTGACTTGGCATCAGGCGTGTTCTGCACAATGTTTGAGCGCGTGAATCTTGACTGATGTGGATTATATGAGTAATTTTTAAACCTAAAATTTTTTATTTAAAATAAAATTCTATTTTTACCATCCCCATCCCCTCCTTCATTTTCATTCTCTTCCCAAATAAGTCATTGCAGGACTTGGTTCAAGTTTATTTTAATCGGTTATGAAATTCTAAAAAAATAGTGTCATTGTGTGTTCTTGGTGGTCTATGTGCGAACTGATTATTCAACTTTACTTTTATCGAAATCACTTCCCATTGTTTGAGCTTCACTTTTTCAGATTTAAATCTGTCTGGAACTTCGAATTTGAAGATTTTTTGTCAAAGCTAATTATTGTGTATTGTGATAGATAAAAACGTCATTGTCCATTGAATGAAAGCTTAGAAACGTGAAGAAGAAGAAAGGTGCAAACACCATGGACAGCCATTGATGAGCTTCGAAGCTCAAGTTTGAATTTTTGGGTTGCCGCAAATGAGCATCGTTTTGATTGGGTAATATATCAAAAGAATCAGAATATTGAAAGGAGCTCAAATCTCAACTTTGAAGAATTTTGGAATGGATTTGAGGTGTATTTGGATTTGATTCAATGATGGGTTTAATTTCAATGGTAGAATGAAATGGTGAGAAGACAAAAGGCATGTGTTTTAAAATTATGTTTTCTTTTCTTCTTTTTTTAAAATTTTTGCACAATAATTTTCTTTTTACAATCATTTGGGATGCCACCTATCATTGTCTTATTGGCTCTTTTGCCATGTCAGCGCATGTGAAATGCACGTACCTCATGTTTTTACTATCTCTGCATCTTCTGTCTGATAGGTACAAATTTCTCACACTTTGAATGGCCAATAGGTTATCACAATAGGTGAGGTGTTCAAGTGAAAATTTTTGACAACTTTAAGGGGCCGCTTATATGTTTGGCCTTTACAAAAATTGCTTGAATGTCAAATTGCTAAAAATGGCAAGTATCATTACACAAAAAGAAATGCTTTAAAATATGTTTATTATGAAAACCCATACAATTATATGAAATTATATTAACTCGTATTGTTTCAAAGAATACTTTGTTATTACAGGAAGAGAGGAAAAATAGCGAAAAGGAACAGTAGAAAAAAAGAGAAATAATTCGTATCCATACTTTAACGAGATAGAAAAAAGAAAACGAAATAAACAATGAAAACCAAAAGAAAAAAAAATAGTTTGTAGGTCACAAAAAATTGTGTGTTTAATTAAGAGGGAAGTTCAGGTAAATATAAATTTATGTCAAGGACATTTCTATCTTAAAAAATTAAAGACCCGAAACTTGTAGCTTCTTCCCTGTGCTTCTATTGCTCCTGAAAAGCATTTTTTTTGTTGCTGGTCAAACATAAAAAAATTAATTTTTAAAAGCAGAAACTTATAACTTCTTCCCAACAAAAGAAAAACAGCATTTACATTTATTGATCCTCAAAAACACTTTATTTTTAATAACCAAACATTTTAATTTAGCCTCCCAAAACTTAAGCAAACAGGCTCTTAAAAGGAATGAAGTTCATTAGAATCATTCCTTTAGTTAAGCAACGTTAGTTTGTTTATATTATGTCATGTGTACACACACACACACATCACACATAAAACTAGTGAGTGGAGGGGCAGGGAGATAAAAGAAACAAAACCTTGTTTTCTTGTCTTTTCCTTTATTATTTCTTTTTCTGATTTTTTAGCAGATGGATAACACAGCTGTCTATAATAACTGGTAAAAATCTCAAAGGAATCAAAATTTGTAATTGTCTAGTAATTCATCACAGCATTTGCATGTCCCAGAAAACTAAGAATTCCTAATCATCATTGACGTATACATCGCAAACCAAGCTTCCACTTTCCATAACAAGAAGCCAAACATGACCGAACGGAAAACAATTCATGATAGTTACACACCCTAAAAGAATACTGTTCGAAAATTGTGATTCCTTAGCGGTAACAGCAACTACAAATGCTAAATACATCGCGTATGGATTATGGTACACATTTAGAAGTTGTGGACCTTACCTACAAATGAGGTGCCTACCAAGCATAAAGTCACTCATTGGACCATTAGCTACGACAACGTAGGAGAAACAGAAGCTCCTCTGATAAAATACATGGAGCATATTCCCCCAAGTCATGTCCATTTAACTCAGATGATTACAGTGGAACTCATCGAGCAGTGCATTGATAACGAAAATCTACATGCCCTAGTTGCTTCAACTTGTGCAAAACAAGAGTTACTCACTGGATCTTGTGGTAATAAATGCTGTGCTTTCAAGATTGACTGACATAGAGTACAGGGACAAGGCCAGCCATTTTCCCATCTCTTCCGGGGCGTTTTTTCTTGACCTGAAACAAGTTTGCACCATCAATAACAATAACATGCACAGTATAATCTCACAAGTGGGTATGAAAATGGAGATGTATGGAGACCTTACCCCTTCTTTGTAGGGTAATAAAGCTTTTTTTGATAGACCCTTGGCTCAAAAAAGAAAGTAATTCGAAGCAAGGTTGCAAGAAATGACAGCAAAACATAAAACAAATGAAGCAATAGACAATAAAACATATTGAAGAACAAAAAACTACGTGATTACTAAATACTACTGCTAATAAGGAGAGGAGATGGGGGTAACCCCCTGCCTCTCCCACCTAAAGTGTGTCAATAGTTAGTTACTTACTAATCTTCTACCTTAAGCCTTGACATACATACCCTCCTATCTAGGTCATGTCCTCAGTAAGCTAAAGTTGTGACATATCCTGTCTAATCACTTTCCCAGTACTTTTTGGCCTACCTCTACCTCTCTTACCTCCTGCTACAGTCAACCTCTTACACCTCTTTACTGGTGTATCCGTACATCTCCTCTTTACATGTCTAACCCATCTCAACCTCGTTTCCCTCGTCTTGACCATCATGGAGGCCACCCCCACCTTGCACCGTTTAACTTCGTTTTGATATATCTCTCTTAGCATGCGCACACATTCATCTGAGCATCTCATCTCTGCTACACCTATCTCTGAATGTGGGTATTTTTGATTGGCCAACACTATGCCCATACAACAATGTTGGTTTAACCACTACTCTGTAAAACTTATCATCAAGCCTTGAAAACACATTCTTATTGCATAGTACCCCGGATGTAAGCCTCCATTTCACCCATCCCACTTTAATATAATGTGCGACATCATCATCAATCTTTCCGTCTCCTTGGAATATGGATCCGAGATACTTGAAGGCAAAGAGGACAAAGTAAAAGAAATTGTAGGGAAAGAGTGAACAGTCAACTTTTGCAATAAACCCAACAAATATATGGTGGAGTAATCAGATAAATCTTATCAAGGGATCTTCCCAAGCACATGTATATGTCACATATAAGCTGCTGGATAAAGTCTCCTTGAATTTACTCGGTGAAATGCTTAAGAAAGAACTGCCAACTGAGGTTCAGAAGTACCAGTGGATTAGTGAAATCTGCACAATTATTTGGAACGTGTTACTCCCTCCTTCCCAACTTTGTTTGGCATTGTTCGACTCTAAAGGGGCTAAGAGAGGAAAACTTTTGATGCATAAGTTAAATATGCATATACACTTGTATCAGACAATTATGTTTATACCTAGTGGTGCATACGATGAGCCATGCGAACGGCAAGGTGAACATGTAAAAGCGAACTAGCTCTAAATACAGAGAAGTGCCGATCTTTTAGGGATAGACAAAAAAAAGACGGGGTGCCAAACAAAATGAAATGGAGAAAATAGCAAATAGTGGGAGGAGGAGAAGGATTACTTAATTGGGACTCAGACCACGCACCTAATATCTTTTGAGTGATAATAGAGGATGGGTGCGTAGGACATGGACTACCTTGTAATTTAAGTTTATAGATCTGATACTTTTTGGCAAACTCACCATAACTTGAACCATTTCCTTTAGCTTTAGATATGTAATATACAAACATAAGCTCTAGGAAAGGCATAGTTTACATATCTATTAGAGCATTCCGACCAAATGACGACATAATTAATATGTGAAACACAATAATACAACTTTACTGATCTTGAGAAAATTAATGCAGTAACTAAGTTATCATATTACGAGTCATACTTGTGTATGTTCAAACATCTTAGGATTTAACATACAATGCTAAAAACAAAAGCGTGAGAGAGATTGGAAAAAAAGATACACAAAGTGGAAATGACTATTCGATAATGTGATACTAGGTTGAATCAGATCCTTCAAAATCTTTGGGGCACCCATGTCGATCCGACACGATTTGAGTATGAATGTGGGTGTGGGTGTGAGCGTAGGTGTGGGTATGGGATCTGCACCGGATTTGGTCAACCTATCTTGGGTGTTTGACTACACCTATGGTCAAGAAGTATAGGTTGATTGGGTATTGATTTGGTTTTTGGTTTATGATATATAAATATTCATATAAAGTACTAGAACACTTCACAATTATAAAATATAACTTACAAATATAACTTACCAATAAAATATTAAGTGTTTACAAAGAATTTAACTTTTACCACAGATACTTTGTGCTCTCTAGTTAAAGGCACATACTTTTTGCTTTCTAGTTACTATAACAAAGCTCAAGAAGCATAAATATATAATAATAGATTCTTACCAAATTTCTGACAAGAATAATTACTTCTTTCTGTTCAAACTATTATATATATATATATATATATATATATATATATATATATTATATTACTGTATTTATCAAAATACTAATAGCAATTTATAATTACACAATTATAATACTCCCTCTATTTCGATTTGTTTGGCTTGATTTGGAACGAGGTTCAAACTAACTAATGTTAGGTGTGACTTCGGACATCGAATCTTCGATTTTTTTAAAATAAAATTTACATATTTAGAAACTACATAAAAAGTACTATAAGTCATAATTGTTAGCAGTTCAGAATATTTAAAAAGTATTTGCAAAAATTATGATCAAAGAAAATATCCTTTTGACTGTCCAAATTGTAACTAAGACAAACAAATTGAAATGGAGGGAGCATTACATTACTATATTTATCAAAATACTATATCTATAGCAATTTATAATTACACAATAGAAATTTTTTTATTTAACTTAATTAACAATAATTGGATTTAAATCATCTTGGTAATAAACAAATAAGTTATTTTTCAACAATCTTAAATAGCTGTCACATATAATATTCTTATATATTTATTATCCGTATTCTAACACCCATATCCGCACTCTGATCCATACCCCCAGATCCCAAAATTAATGTGATGATGAATCCGACCTCCAGATCTACACCCACATCGAGTACCCGCACCCGTATCCGAGCAACATAGATGGGACAGTCAAAATTCTTACTTCCTAACATAAAAAAGAAACTTTTACTTTTCTTACTTGTGGAGTATCACATGAAGTAAAATGTGACAGAAGTATTGCACCAGTCCTTATTCTTCCCAAACCGGTATGACAAATTCTCCGCAAAAGGTTTTAGTCAGCAAGAACAGAGTATGATCAGCATTCGGAAAAGGGAGGATCTGGATCAATGTCACGCTGCAATGAAGATATCTGGTCCAAAGTATCTTTCTCGTAAAGAAAGTGAATTATGTGCATATGCAACGAATATGATGACACAAGTAAGCTTAATTACATAAGATGCATGATTTGCAAAGAAGAGTGGCTCTACAACATCCAATGAAATTACTTACGTAGAACCAGCCATCTACTTCATACTCAATTTCCAACTCTTCCCCCGCTGTCAGATTTAGCTGCAGATCAGAAAATCCGAAACTTAATTAACCTTTGCATCTCCAGTGAACCCAACAGACCAAGATACAATAAAGTAGAATTTGGACATAGTTCTACATTTCAAAATCAGAATACAACACGTTAATGGGTACAATTTTATAGCTAGCAAGAAAAGAAACATATGGTATCTCATGCCCACTACACGCACCACCACAAAGGATAATTAGATCATTAACCAGTCATTCGGGGGAGAACATCTAGTAGTCACGGTAGACCTACCTCATCATCTCCACCAGCTGTGAAGTCATATAGTGCAGTACCAGACTGTGGGTCGCTGGAAGAAACTCGCTCCTCTTCATGGGATCCAAAACTGTGAGAACCAGACCCAGCCAAGGGATTCTCAAATGACTCGTATCTTTCTCTAATAGGTGATGAATATGGTGGAGGCTCTTCTCTTATCTGCAAATTCCTTTAATAAAAGACTTGCATCTCAGATGACAGAAGACCTGAAATTGGCTGGCTAGGAGGACTTACCGGGGAACCCAGACCATCATATGAGGAGCCACTGTAGGAATTATTATTATATCGGCTCCCACCAGATTTCCCCTGTCATAGGCAACAATGAACTTTTACATACTAACACAGGCAGAAAAGAAAGGAACCCAAAATGAAATACGACGACATAATCGCCGCTCAGAACTAGAAGCAATGCAATGAGAGTATCAAAGATTCTTTCTTCTTTTTGTCTTTTTTAGGTACAAGGAGAAAATATGACTTGTACCAACAGAAGACTATTTTACCCCACCCACCCCCCACTCTCCAACCCCCCAAAAAAAAAAACAGTTTTAGTCAGTCCCAACTTCATAGTAGACTCTGTTCCTAGTGTGTGTATTACTTGGGACTACAGCCGGATATAAGCATGGTTATCGAATCAAATAAGTAGGACTTCATTCTGATCCAAACGTTTCACCACTACTATAGAATGATTCTCTCATTTCATAATATGCACAAAGTTTAAGAAAGCTCACTAATCATGTATACTCGAATGTATTGATCAGGTTCACTTATCCTTACAGAACTATTCTCTTAGTTATAAAAGACAACTTCAGAATTCAGTAATATCATTTAATCTCATTTCCCTATGGACCCCATTACGTGATGAAAGACAAAATAATATAATCTGTTATCTTCACCTAACATTACTCTTTTAGAATGAATAAATGGCCGGGAGAAGTATATCTGTCCCCCTTATATAAAGCAAAGTCAGTCGTATGTATTAAAATAGCATGCCTTGCGATGTAAACCATCAGGGTTGGTTGGATTCCAGACGCTGTCTTTTGGAACTAAACTGAGACCAACAAGTCAATTTTATCAGATCTCTTTTCCTCAATTGAATAGTTTATTATCACCAGAGAATGAGTCCTCAAATGATGTGAACAATGACAAAATTTAAGATCATCATGGGTTCTTCATTCTTAGATCTATGAGGTAGTCAAAAGTCAACTTCCTGTGGTGTTGCATAATATTTTTTGGTGCTATTTGTCAAGTCTCCTTGTTACCGCTGAATTACACTCTGCGTGGCTCCAAGTGTTTCACAGCCTACAGGTCTTCAACTCCAGGTGATGTAGTACTTCCAAGTTTGTGAGTGCTCCAGAGGGAGAACATTCTCTTGCATTGGCTTTTTAAGATTATCGCACTTCAACTAGTCCTTAAAATCCTAATTCACAAACTCTTTCCTTTTAATTTTAGATGTAACCTTTCTTCCACTTGAAGATTATTTTACAAACCAAAAACAGAAAGTGAATCCAGACGCATCACATCTATATCCAGCCGTCTCCCTCATTTCAAATCATGAGAGAGAGACCATAATTCTGCAGTCTCAGTAAGTTAACTTTGTACTTCCAAAAGAGGGTTAAACACAAGCAACTTCTGTGCTTCTATAAATTTAGCTACATTTGTACACAAACAATTTATACACTTGTCATGATTACTGGTTTGCACAGCATTCTTATCCATATTTCTCAAGAGATGACAACTCAAAAGCAGATGAAAAGAAAAAGAAACATAGAAGTGCAGTAGAATGCTAACAAACATCAACCTTCCCAAATTATATACCAGTAGGCTCTCATTCCAGGTGATAACGACTTTATCTTTTTTGTGTGTGTGTGTGGGTTGGGTGGGGGTGGGGGGGATTTTGCAGGTGAATTGAGGGAATGAATATGATAGGAAGAGTAAACATACCACGCTCAACCCCCCCCGCCCCCCAAAAAAAAAAAAAAAATATATATATATATATAAAAGCAGTTGAAAAAGAAAAAGAAATTGAGAAGTACAGTAGAACGTTTTTAAAATCAAACTTTTCCAAAATATATACCATTTAGGCTCTTACTTTCTTAGGAAGATTTTAATGTTTGGCATGTCAAGCTCAATAGAAGATAAGCCAAGTGGTAACTACTTTAGGCAAATTTTGCAGGTGAGATCAACGGAATGATTATTCTTCCCCCCCCCCCCCCAAATGGAACTGGAATCCTACCTTCACGGGATGCAAGGGATCGAACATCTCATTCTTTTACCCAATAAAACAGTGTCATCAAAGGCGAAAAGGGGGGAAAACGCTAAGGTCCATGGAGTTCTAAGAGCAAAGCACAAATAAAGTATGGGTTTTAGTGAAAAAAGGTGCAAATTAAGAAAAATACAAATATGTATTTGTAGTCCAAGACTAATAGCTATAAGCATGTATAATAAATATATGGTCAAGGATATTGAAAGAAAATTATTATAAAGTGAAACATCACTGATTAAGTGCCGCCTGTTCAGGATTATACTCATTGGCAAGGAAAAGTATGTCTTAGATTCTTGATGACAACATCGACAGCGCTCGCTAGGTGAGGCGAAGTGAAGTACTCAACATGTTCTGTGCATCGCTTCAGGGCTTAAAAGCACTTTAAACGTGCCTTAGACAACACTACCATAAAATTGAAATGTGACAATCAAGTTATAATATACATTTTTGAATCCAGAGTTTCATGAAAGAACAACACTTATAGAAGTAGGTTGTCACTTTATTCGACAAATGATTGAATCATGATGCTTTGTGACAGGTTTCGCCAACTCGGATGATCATATTCTTACAAAATCACTTTGTGACTCCATAACTGAATATATTTGCTTCTTGCTTTTGTGTCAGCTCATGAACTAAACGAGTCGCACATACACCCTAGTACAAGTTCCTCGACGCTGAGAGCACCCTCAAAGAGCGAGGGATTTCGTGACATTTCTGATTGACTGTCTTTTATTTCTAATAATGTGACAAATTAGGAGTATACAATATGTACGCTCCAGCTTAAGGGGGATTGGTAAGAATTAGGAAATTAATAATATGGCAAGAACCCATTCCTTCAATATGGGCAAGGTCTGGAGTCCTTATAACTATATGACTGAAAATAGGAATTATTTTCCTTCTTTTAAGGATTATTTTCCTTTCCATTTTAGGATTACTTGTAAATGCTATCTAAATCCTAACATGCTTGAGGGAACAATAAAACAATTCATTCCTAGCATCTCTTCTTTTCTTCTTCCTTTAGCAAATCAGTGAGGAAAACATAGCCATGAACAAATACAAATAACTTTATCAATAAGGTTTCGGTTTATGGATAATAATGAAGGCCGCCATTGGTATAGTTGTATAACATTATATAACATAGGTCAAATATCTTATTAAACCATATGGTTCTTCATCAAACATCAAAATTTTCAGGCGAATGTTTTTTCAAATGGGATAAGTTAAAATGTGAATGAACAAAAGAAATCAACTGATATAGTTGTCCATGTGAATGAACAAAAGAAATCAACTGATATAGTTGTCCATATCAGCATCTATAAATAAGGAGTTCCATCAAACATACCATAAACATTTTCAATGCACTAAATTTAAAGCAGAGTTAAATGCTAACTACCTACCTTGGATTGTGAAGACCCGTAAGTAGATGGCTTAGAACTGAATAACGATGGATAGTTCATTCCACCAAAGTGGGAAGATATGGATGTCTCGACTGACCCTACTGAGTCTGGGGAGGAAGACCCTGACGATCATCCATCATCTTCCTGCAGCAACCAATTTTATAAATCTTTCATACATAGAATCTTAGAGTAAAAGAAAGCAGCATTGACTCGAGAACCATTACCTCCATTTCCAAAGATTCTAAGAGGGTCTTTGCCCACATATCATCATAAATCATGGAAGGTCTAGAAATAATATTCTCCTCCTCAACATCAGGAGCATCAGTACCAGCACCAGCAAGAAACTCATTAACCTACGGATGAAAGAGCTTTTTAACAAGCATGAAAAGATTCCTACTGCAGGGATTCTGATCTATTTAACGGTATATTGTAAGGCTACATATATATGTTTCTGAGATAAATGGAAAGATAGATCTACACCAAAAAAATGCAGATACAATTCAAAACATACTTGAAACACATCTCGAGAACAGATTTCCGTAAATAATTATAATGAAACTAGACAGTAAATAGCATATTGGCTATCCAACATGTCGTGTCAACTCAATGTCCTCAAAAACCTTTTATATGTGCCCAAAGCTACATATGACATAGAGAACTGAGAATTACGAGCATGTTTCTTTAGTTTGATTCATTAATCTTACAATTTGACAGCCAGAACAGAATGGTGAAGGGACCAATTTTCATGTTTGATACATCACTCAAATACTTACCCTATTAATTGCAGGTGCATTGTTCAAGCTATCATCACCAAGATTCGCAGCCCAGAAGTTCACAAGGTCATCATCAATTGTTTCAGGCTCAGCAGCTTTTGCATTGGTAGTTTCATACATAAGATCAGAGATACCAGTGGCTATAGCCGGATCGCTGAGTCCAGTTGATGCACTTATATTATGCCGAGTTCGATAGACATCGATTAGCTTTGCGCTATTCAATATGTAGAATTTTATTCAATACATTATAGAAAACTTTGAAGAGTCTAAGCACAGTAATCATCATATTAGCACATAAAAGATGAAATAACAACAATATTGAAGATCTATGGCAATAATTGGGTAAAATGCAAGCAAAGTGGGGTTTAATACCAACTGGGAATCATGAATACATATATCGCTTTTTGGTACTAAGACTTCAGTTTCCATGTTACCTGCGCCAACTGCTCTAGCCAAGGTAAACTTGGAAATCCCCGGATGTGAAGCAGGCTCTAGAGGTCACAGGCTACCATGAGGAACAGAGTCTCGCACTTCGGTTAGGGGTCACCCATACCATGCATACAAACTAAGGTTGATTCTAAGTTGTCTAATAAGGAGATATTTCTTTTAATATTATCTTCCCCCACAATGAAGTACTTTTTAAGAACATAAAATTGGGAATCCCTGGATGTGAAGCAGGCTCTAGAGGCCACAAGTCTACCTTGAGTAAAAGAGTCCCACGCTGCGATAGGTGGTCACCCATTCTGTGCATACTTCACGACCTGAATAGTTCATTCTGTAAACACCAAATTATTAAATTTAAAATTGTAGGTATTTGTCTGTAACCTATATGTGTATGGGTTCTAGAATTTGGAATCCATTACTTAATTTAATTCACGTAAATACTTTATTATGACAGATAATTCAATTAATTCGTTAGATTTTTACATTTGAATTTAACACTATTTTCATATATCCACAATTTTATAATTTTTTCCAATTTAAAATTTTATTTCATTTTACACCAGTACAACTAACATTCTATCCCATGATAGGTAAAATGATTCGACCTGCGTCTCCACCTCCTAAAACCACTGTTGTCAAAGGCCCGCTTGAAGTGCGGTTAAGCCCTGAAGTGAGGCGCAAAACATGTTGAATTCTTTGCAATGTCGTCATCAAGGATCTAAGGCATACTTTTCCTTGCCAATGAGCGTAACCTTGAAGAGGCGACATTTTACAATTGATATTTCACTTTATCATATTATTTTTTCAATTTCTTTGACCATATATTTACTATTCATGCTTATAATTATTAGCCATGGACTAAACATACATATTTTTCTATTTTTTTTCTCAATTTGTGCCTGCCTTCATTAAAGCCCGCACTTTATTTGCACCTTGCACTTAAAGCCCCAGCGGGCCTTATAGTATTTTGCCACTTCTTGCCTTTAGTAAAACTGCCTAAAACACTGTTAAAAAGTGAATTGGTATTGGCACTCTCTCACTTCTGCATAAATCCAAAGAAAATTCATTGTATACTCAAACTACAACGCCGAGGGGGAACTTAAGAATAACATACCTCGTTGGCCCCAAAGGAAGATACTTTGATCTTGGAACATAACAGAACAGAGAAACGAGATCCAAGAGCCTCTCATGAGTTTCATATAATTTCTTTAGCTCCTCATATGTCCACTCTCTTTTTGCATTATCATGGTTGCGCATCTCCCTACATATTCAAGCACAATGTGTTAATGAGGAGTTGAGGATTACATCTTGCACCTTACAAATGGTTCATTAGTGCTGAAACGAGCCAGAATAGTGTACTTACTTCATTAATTCATCCTGCGCAGAATACATTTCATCAAGGACCTTCAACATAGGACTGATTAAAGATCCTAGGCCAGTGCCACTGGCTCCCTGGTCTTCTCCATTGCTAATATGCATATCTGAGAACTGATACTGTACACCACCCTGGGCTAAGGCATGTAAAAATTCATAGATCTGTAACCTATACGGCTCACCAGATCGAATTGCAATAGCTGTAAGAGCCTGGGCAGCAATTATGCGAACCTGAAATTTAACAATAATAAGAAGGGAAACACAGAACACTCAGTAATGTACATATTTTTAAGATAATGCACTCAATGATGTCTATACTGGGTGTGTTGTTTCGTTTTTATGTTGTTGTTGTTGTAAGACATTCAATGATGTATATTAACAATAATATGAAGCATTTATAGTTGTATTTATAACTAGAACTAAGCTAGACTTATATGTTTGTATTTCACATTTGCAAGAAACAAAAGAGAAGTAAACACCTCCAACTGATAGGAGAAAGAAGGCCTCTCCTCAGAGGTGTCTATGAATGTATATATAGGGGGTTTAGAGCTCCTTCAAGAGGAATGACTCCACTTTTTCAGGGGAGGCAAAGAATTGGACATTAGTAGTTAAACTGACACAATTTTAGGAGGGATTTTCCCCTGAACACCGCCAAAAGTGAACACAAAGGAAGCTTAAATTTTCATCTTCAGCAACTAGAAAGGAAACTCAAAGTACTCACCATAAATAAGATCATAAACAAAGTAATTCCCAGTTACTAAATTAAACAGACAAGTTGATTGGGCACAGTTTTAGGATGGATTTGCTCCTGAAGACTACCTATGGTTTAAAACACAAAGGCAGCTAATTTCCATCTTTAACAAAGAGACAGACACTCAAGCTACTCACCCTTTATAATATCATAAATAAAATAGTTCTTAATATCATGGGGGCCTCTTAATGAAATGTCTTTGGAGATGCAACATAAAGAAGCAAGCTTTATGGAGACGGATCATTAGTTGCAGGTATGAGCAATTGGGACACTGGAGTACGAAATCAGTCAGAACATCATATGGAGTTGGCAATTGGAAATCCATTAGGAATCTTTGGAAGGAGTTTGTAGCAAACACGGGTTTCAAGATGGGAAATGGGAGGAGAAATTCATTCTAGAATGATGACTGGCTTGGTCATGGAGCACCGAAAGACCTTTTCCCTGATTTATTTGTCCTCTCATCTTCACCTTATGCCACAGTAGAAGAATCTTGGAGCTCCAAGGGTTGGAACTTATCTTTCAGAAGGCAGGCTTCTTAATGATGGGGAAGTACTAGAGTCACTGAATTCCTCAGAATCCTAGAAGGCTTTACAGGATTAGATGGAAAGGAATCAGCAACTCAAAATTCACAGTTACAGCAGCATACAACTATCTATTATCTACAGGGCAGTCCAGCATCTCCTGGCCCTGGAAACAAATTTGGAAAATCAAAGCACCATTCAAAGTTGTCTGTTTTTCATGGCTAGTTATAAGATAAGCTTGCCACACAGGAAATTATTCAGAGATGAGGCTTTCAGCTCAATCCTAGATGCTTTCTATACCAGCTGGAAGCTGAAACCAATGACCATTTATTTCTACATTGTATTATTACTACCAACACCGGCAACTCTTTATAGCATTAGCTGAAACTACTAGGGTGATGCTTACAGACACTTTTGGCCTGATATGCAGCTAAAACAGTATAAGGGGAAGAACAGGTCACAAGGAATGGTGGAAGATCATTCCAGCTTGCATATGGTGGACAATTTGGAAGGAGAGGAAAGCAAGATGTTTTGAAGGCAAGAGAAGCCCAACCCAAAAAATCAAGAGTACATGAATTTTTCTTTTTCATTTTTGGTGTAAAGAACAATTCATAGATTATGCAGAATCATTGATAGACCTTTTCGACTCCTTGTAAGAATTCAGGGGTTTGTACTTGTAAATATTAGATAGCAGCTCTGTTTTGGGTGCTGACGAATATAACATGTTACCATTCTCAAAAAAATTGTGAGGGCAGTCGCAACAAGATAAACACACTGTCCCATTTTATTTAACCTGGTTATAATTTAGAAACTCAAAAAATACTTCTTTGGTCATGATTTGTTCAATTATTTCCTTTTGTTTGTAATCAATTTCCATGTACTCTTCAAATCCACAGTTTATATTTTAAAAAACAAAATAATCCATAGTTTTATCTAGTCAACCCTTAGTCAAAAATTTTTGGGAAGAAGAGAGAAATATAAATCCACGTACTTTTCATGTTCACAACTAATAAGCACTTATAATCAATGACCAAATCCATAAATCATGTATGGGATAAATCAAAGTTTGACAAGCAAGACGAACAATTTGAGGGCTTAAAACTTCTACCTCCCAGCTTCCATTGAAAGCACACCGTTGGAGCCGAGTCAGAGCACCAGAGAGAGTAGGATTACAAGAACTGGCAGCAGCAACCATCTTATCTGCATCTAACATCATCAATGCTGTACCTGGAGGGGTTGCTGACTCCCAAGCATACTCAGAGGCAGCATAATTTGCATTTTCTCCAAGGAACCAAACCTTCAAGTATGTCATAACCCATTCAGAAAAATAAATGCAGCCATTACAGATAGTCCTGGTAGCTTAACTATCAACAAAGTAATTTGTAGGTGAAATTCTTACTGCTGCTTGGACCATTCTCTGCAATGCCAAAGCAGACTTTGGATCGGAAGCAGATATACTATCAACTGAGGTAAGGCCAGACATTGAGCCAGGCTGTGGAGGAGGCAAATCCAGAACTATAATAACTGCTTCCAGTGCAGTGTGTTTTCCATCTGGACCGGCTCCAACTAGACAAGTCTAGCAATAATATTACAAATTATATTAACATGTATGTTTGCTACATGAACCAGCACCAATGGCAAAATTGAAAAAATGACATAAGGGTAACATTGGCAAATGTATGAAATGGAATTTTACAAGCCAAGGCAAAATTGAGAGGTCAATAATTCCAAGCTTCAAGAGCACTGTATTTCAAATTTAACAAGAAGATCCAGTTAATGTATCAAGACAGAGAAAACAGGATGTGCATTAGCAAACAATGTCAAAGCTCCATTCAACTCAGTGAAAGAAAAAAATTGCAAATCATATTGCACGGGCCCCGAAGTACAATCACATAAAAATACCAATATGATTGATGATCACTAAAAGAGAAACCTTACACTGATGATCACAAATATGGAAAACCTAAGGCCAGATTCTAGTCACACATGGACACACTGATCTACAGATTGAAAAACCTTATTTTTGCACATTTTGTCTTTTTTAGGGGATTGATGAGAAGACCTTATGTAGCGAGAGATCATGCTAAACAGATTGAGGGTGCACTTGGAGAAGTAGAGAGCAGGCGCAGTAGGCTGAAGGGGACCTGGAGGAGAGAGAGAGTAGCCTCAATGAGTGAAATAGTAAGCCTGGAACAAAGTAAGTGGCTCGTTGGACTGAATTGAGAGAGATGAGAAAGATCTAGGGCGGCTTGATGGGCTAAGTTGAGCAAAAGAAACCCAAGGCAATACAGTAGGTAGAGAGAACGCGGTTTGTGAGATGGCTTTACCAAAATTTAGGTCTAATACCATGTTAAGAAAAATGGATCTTAAGACTAACTCATCTTCAAAAGCTAGCTCATGAGATGAGGATTACCTAAGATCACACAAGGAGATAACAATGCATTTCCTCAACCAATGCCAATAGCATCATTAAAACCATCACTTAGCGATGCGAAGCGATTGTTATCGCTTCATAGGTGAAGTCATGCGCTTCAGATAAGTGTATGCTTCAAAAATGAAGCCAAAATGATCAAAACGAGAAGAGGTGGGGTCTTTAAATCTCACTTTGAGGAGTTGGATTAATATTAGCAATTATTATATATTGGACTGGATTAATATTAGCACTATTAAATATTGGATGCTGAAATAAACTATTTTTTTAATTTGCAATGTAGTACAAAATTTAAAGTGGCTGGTACTTTTAATTTGTTCATAAATTGCCCACTTCACTTCAAAGAAAAACACACGTCATTTCTAGCTTTTCGCTTCAATCCCCATGGAACTTGTTGCTTTTCTGTGATTTTCTGTTTAAACACTGGTTTTAGGACATTCTAACACCTCTTCGCACACCCAGATTAAACATCTGAAGCATGGATAACACAACATGAGGACCCAACACTGAGCAAACCAAGAAGACTTTAGGACATTCCAACGCCTCTTCACACGCCCGGGGTTAAACATCTAAAGCATGGATAACACAACATGAGGACCCAACACTGGGCAAACCAAGATTAGGGACAGGTCTGAATTTTATACCATGTTAACAAAAGGGACCTTGTACCTAACTCCAACCCCAAAAGCTAGCACATGTGGTTGGGGACTCCAAAGACCACATAAGGAGACAATATTCCATTTCCTAAAAAATATCTAAGATGTATAAAAACATGTGCATATCAGATAATTAGACTTTTGGCAATTTACTATCCTACAAATGAGCGTTAATTGTTAAAAAAAAATGAAATATGAGAGAAGCCGAAAACACAAATCCGTCCTCACTATCTACTTGACCAAACATATGATGGTAGAAGTGCAACCAGATGATAAAATACTTATCATACATGCGCTTAAGTATTTATAGGTGCAGAATTTCAAAGATGTATCAATTCAATGTGTCAGAGAAGGTCCCATTTAAGGGCACCAAGATCATTGACAGTATACAGGACTTAGGTTATACAAGAAATATCATAACACTCCATTTTTGTACAAGAAAGTAGAAGCACCATGTATAAACGAACTCATATTAAAATTTATATGTTATCAATACTTGTCCAGTCCATGTGGAAATTAGGGTAATTGCAATCAGCTACTTATACAACTTTTGACCCATCAGTTATAGACTATTTAATGCTTAACAGTATAATCTAATTGGAAGCAAATAACTACAGAGAATTTATAAACATATCCATGACCAGCAAAATATTCCCCAAAAAATTAATGAAGTGCTGGGGAAGAAAGAACAAAAGTGTTAATTAAGCAAAGAAAAATCTACTTTACATTCTGGTATGACAGTGAGCTTACTTTCCATAGCAGTTGTAGCACATATGCATCTATCTTTCCAGGAACTTTGGTGGCAAAAATTCTGGCAATCTCTAGAAGGGTTACTGCCATATCAGGAGTAGCCTAACAATCACACAGCAAAAAGAAAGTAGGAGATGTGAGCTCTGATGACTGACAATTTACAAAGATACCAAAAACACGGAATATTTACACATCGATTAACCATAGCATGGAAAAGTCATGAGCTTAAACTTTCATTGAACCATCTCTTTGTTTCTTTTATTGGCTGCATGGACAATAATGCCAAGTTTTTTTTCACAGATCCAAGATTAAGATCAAAAGAAATGCATCTTGATAGGTAAGCATAAGAAAACCTCACCCTAAAATAACTTACAATAGGGCCTAATTAACTACGGTAGAACTTGAATAAACAAAACCTCTCAACAAATGGCTGGACAAAACAACACCTCTCTGCCATCCACAATGCCATCGGAACACATTATAGGAGAAAATGACCTCACACTTCCACAAAAGAACAATGAACACCTCAATATAAAGAACTTCCAGTATAGAAGTAAATATTCGCTTTAGCATCTTTCTAGTTCTTACATCAAAAAGTCTTTAATCATGGGACAGAAGTATAAACTCTTTATCTTTTCTCATCATGGTGAAAAGAAAAACATTATGATGGAAAAAAAGGGGTATAATTGGAAAAAGTTTTAAGAATGTTGACATATCTTATCACACAAGAAGAAACTAAAAAGTACAAGGCTTCAGAGTGAAATACAGAATAACACTACTTAAAGACAAGATATATAGAGGACGATCACTTAACTCATTTACAAGACAACTAGACAATAATGCAAAGAGTATGCCTTTCCCAGGCCTTAAGTACCTTGAAACGAGCATGAAGTGTTAGCAATATATCATTCACTAACGGTGCTGGCCAAGCTGGATCTGATAGTTCTGATGCGATGATGGATTCTAATTCATCGAAGGACTCGTGAGGGCTTTGCATCCATATCACTGCTTTTATTACCATTGCACGAACATAAACACATTCACATGCAACAGTTGTCCGCACCACCTCCATTAAGGATGCCAATAAACTTGCAATTGTATCCTTGGCAGCAGTGGCATTAGATAATGAGGAAACTCGGCGTATGCCTAACCAAAAAGGACAAGAACATCAAAAAATTGGAAGAATCAGAGAGGTGACAGTTCTGGATCCAACAAAGAGAACACGGAGGCCATAGAAGAACTGAGGCTAGACACCAACCATAATACAAGAGAATACTGAGCAATTCCAACTAAATAAAGCCGACAAGTAAAAGCTAGTCTTTACAGGACTATAAAAGCAGCAGGTCATCCACAAAGAAAATCACCTCCAGAAAAGCAGAATCTATAAGTAACACAATACGAGAAAAAATAGAATTAATTAATGAAGGCATAAAAAAGATAATTGAACTTGTCAATTAAAGATATTAAAGATCAAGGAAAAGGACAATGACAATAGTAAAGGACAAATGCGCACTTACAGGAGTTGACAGCACAAACCAAAACCAAGCATCTTCATAAACAAATGCACATTTAGCTAACATCGTGTGGATTCTGTTGAAGACATAACTAAATAAATAATAGTGTGATCTCTCTGATAGCTTAAGCTTTTTGATGAGATGGTCACACATTTCAACATGGTGCCTGAGCTAACAGGGGTCCTAGATTCACCGCCATCTATTATAAAAAAGAATTTCCACGTGCCTTGGCAATGAAAAAGAATCAGGCCAGCACGTGAAAGAGCATGACAAAGACATAAAAGTGTGTTTTCTCTAATAGCTAAAGTTTTTAGATGAGATGGTCACACACTTTACTAGATCCTAAGATATTGCAAGTCTTCTGAGACAACTATTCCTCCATTTGAATTTATGTTTACTTTATCCTTTCTAATACATTCAATAATCACGGTGTCACACGTACATACATGTGTATCTGGAGGTCTACCACATGACGAAACCATATCAGGCGATCTTCTCTCATTTTTGTGTGCTACTTGCACCTATCAGATATGATCATTTCTAATCTCGTCAAATCTTGTATGACCCAACATTCATCTTGATATTCACAGTTTTACTACATATATTGGCCTAAGATGCCCAACATTCCCTCATATGTAGCGTTGCTTGTTTGATAACCATTTATAGAACTTACACTTTACTTTGATTACTATGCTACTATCGCATAATACTCATGTAATATTCATCCATTTTTCTCATGTTATTTGAGTTAAGCGTGTCACATATTCACCTATCATGTCATTCACTTGGAATATTTGAGCCTAGATATCTTATTGTTGGTACTTGGTCAATCAGTCAACGCAATCCTGTGTAATCACCTCAAATTCAATCTTTGATTGTATAAACTTGTTGTGCACGTACTATGTCTTACTTCCACTTATCTTAAACTCTTACTTTCTAGAATGATTCTGCATAGTTTTACTTATCCTAAACTCTTACTATCTAGAGTGCTTCTGCATTATCCAAGCTCTTAGTCGACTCCCTTGCTTCATCAATTAACAAAATATCGTTTGCAAATAACACACATCATGGAACTCTATCTTGTATGGTATTTGATAACTCATACATAACTAGAGTAAATAAATATAGACTCAAGACAAATCCCTGATGTGAACCCTGGTTTTGAGGAACTCATTTATATCTCCTCCTATGGTCCCCACATTTGCGACAGTTCCTAAGTACATATTTTAGGTGTTCCCCAAAACCGGAAACTCTCTGGATCTCACACTTATTCTCTCTCCTATATGACCCAAAATGCAAATTCCATATATGTGCAATACATACAAGCAACTTTAAACTCTTTCAACAGGTATTTCTTTTACAAACATTTAGTATCACAAATTGAACCTTCCACAAATACTAAAGAGAGACTACAAGTTATGGCTAAAAAGCTAATTCATTTTCATTACCTTCAGGATGAGAGGTTTCATTATGATTTTGATCATAAAAAGTCATTATTTTCAGGAACGATGTTAACATAAGCTCCTTCATCAATATCTTGTAAGCCCAAAGCAAAAGCTGCAGCGCGATTTTTGCCCATTTCTTGCACCACCCGTGCTGCTGCATGAAGTACAGGCCGAGAGAAACTGCGGAACGAACTCTCTAACCTGTCAAAATGAAGGGCGTTGGCTGACCAATTTATCACGAAAAAGTTGAAGCGTAAAAGGGTTTGCTTCGGATGAGGTGGGGGCAAGAGAGCAAAAAGACAAGCTTAAAGACCTCCTCATCACAAGTTTGATCAAAGGTTGAGGACGCCTTGTCTTTGAAGCCTTGTCTTTGGAGGACTTAGAAGGAGCTGCATCCTTTGATTCAGAATTTGAGTCTTTAGCTGAAGGTGCTTCTGGGAGCTTGAGAATTTCTCTGGTCAGTCTGTACCATCCAGCGGCTCGTTCCTCAGTCCTATAGAGTCCAAAAGTCCACGGAAAAATAAGTGCTCAATCTTACAAATTAGACAGTTTTCTGTGACATTAGGAAAGGAAAAGTTTTGTAGATGAAGCTACCTCTCAGCATTATCAACTTTACCCAGCAAACAAAGGACAGCCTCAAAACAAACTCTTTCACTAGGATCAAGAAGTAGCTGATACAGCACCGAATTGAACTGAGTCTTAATGTCTGGCCTTTCTGCACAGGCAATATGAAGTTTACCAGCAATTAGTCTTATTATCTACTCCCATTCTCCAAACAGAAAAGGAACGAGCTTGCATAGAATACATTTCAAATAGACATACCATCTAATGACCTAGCTCTGGATATACTGTGGCACAACCTGGCTAAGTGCAACTCTAGCAAGAACATCATGCATATGGAGTACATCTTGTAGAGCCCCTGATTCAAACAAATTCTGATAGTATTAATGGATAATAAATGACTGTGAAATCAGACATAAAATTGGCTTACCACCGGGCTGCACAAGCTTCCCTACAAAAAGACCAAAAAAAAATTATAGTCAGAAAACCAACTGTAAACCATCAATCAGATACATCCACCTAGAAATTCCCCTTTCTCTAATAAGGACATCCACCGAGAAATTCTACTTATTTCATGAAAATCACCATAAGGATGCGCTTTTCCTGCGGTCTTAGCATAAGACACCACAGCAACATAATCTTAACACCAAAATGTTAAAGCAATGCTACTTGTCAAGTGAAAACCCACAAGAACACAAATACATTGGTATTAATCAAAAAGGAATATCAATGCAGATAGGAGAAGCAATCCTCCTTAAAGAGTCCACATACTGATCAATATAAACTCGTGAAAGTTTGAAGATATCCCAGAAGCCCAGAACTTGCAATTGTAAGCCCGCCCTTTCCTCAGCTTATTCCTCACTGCTTACTAATTGGCCTGCTGTCTGTTTAGACATCACATCATTCATTCTACTGCTTAAGGAGTTCCTTCTCTTCCCTTCAACTGATGAAGCAAGGATTCTCAAGTTCCTTTTCCCGTTCATGAAGGAGCACTTCAAAAAATTTATTAGGAAATATATTTCTTTTTCATCTCTAGGGAATGTGAGGACCTTGACAGAATTTGAACTTTTCAATGGAGAAAAACCAAAACTATGAAACTTCCCAAAAATACCTATTCACTTAATAACTATTTAACACCACTTCGCCTGATCTCATTCTCTTTTACGTTCTTTTTTATCAGGAGTCTTTTACGTTCTTGTTCAAGAGATAGCACTATTTATTTTAACCAAAATGAATTCAAAGTGCTCCCTCCAACATGTCTCAAACAACTGACTATAATCATAGTTGCTTGCTGTTTTTTCTGAAGTAAAAGGGATTTCACTAAAAGGAATCAAAAATATGCATTACTTACAAAAGAGGAAGGATTAAATTGCTCCAGTATGAACAAGTCCATGCTTCTATCAGGAGCTAATAAAATCCACAAAAAGATATGTACCGTTAACAGGGGTGAGATAATTCCAGCTAAAAGGATTAACCTAAGCAAGCAGCTTTGAGGGAGTAGGCTGGAGTCAAGATGCCATCAAAACCCCTTCGGTTTCTCTCTGTTCAGACACACCAAAAAATTACTGCTAGAGCCATTTTCCAGACTTTCTTGATGGCTTTATCAACTCTCCAGGAATACCAGCTTCCATAGGCTTGCTTTATGTCAGTGGTATAACCCATTTCAGACCAAATATAGGTCTTTTACAATTGGGCAGTGAAGGAAGAGGTGGTTGACACTTTCTGAGCTTTGCTGACACATGTAGCATCTGTAACTAGTATAATATTCCTCTTGATTAAGTTGTCTTGGGTGAGACAGGCCCTCTAGAGAGCCAGCCAGGTGAAGCCCTTCACCTTTTTTAGCACTTTAGTTTGCTTGTTTATCTATTTCTGTTTTTCTCTTTTGAAGATTCTTCAAATATTAAACCTCAATGATTGGACTCACTTAGCCTCTTCCGGAATTAAAAATCACAATCAAGTTAATTACATGAAGCAAGGATAAGAACAGAAACGGGACATGAAATGACATCCATTTTAGTCTTTTGGGAACTAGTAAATAAAAGACATGTTTCAAGGCATCTGTGACACTTTAGTTTAAACCTTCTTTCGTTCGACAGGTTTTACCCTCAGCCAGTTATCTCTAACCTCCACATTTTTAATTCGGACACATGACTGAAAATAATTCTGCTTTTGCCTTTTGGAGAAACTTTTGTGGTATTATACTCCTTAATACCACTCTTTTTAGTAACTTTTGTCTTTTGGGAGGACAGCAAGTGCTTCTGCCTACATGCCCCCAAAGCTCCAATTAGGCAAAATATTTTGTCCATGTTCATTTATATAAAATGAGAATCAGCATGGAAATGCACAGTATTGTAAGTTATTACATAATAGAAATTGGAGTTCAGAAACTGAAGTTCTTCATACTATTAAAGCAAAAGAAAGGATTGCCAAAAGCTAAAACACCTTGTTCAGGAAATTACCTAATGCCATCGCAACCGCATATGGATCACTTGTGGCTAAATCCGAGAGAATATCTAAAGAATGCCTCACAGCAACTGGATCAGCAAATGACACTCTGCATCAACATACAAATGTCTTAAGTTTTGCTGTTTGACAAGGTAAATAAAATTTAGAAAATCATAAATGTATTTTTACTAAAAACCGATGACCAAGTTATTGTAGTAGACTAGTAAATTTGAGAAACTGTTGCAGAGAAAAACCGTATGAATTTTCTCGCATTTCTGGACATTAAATAGCAGGGATCAAGTAATGGCTTTGCAACCCGGCTATTCCGAAAGGTAAGAGCATCTTTAACAACCCAGGCACGGCATGCCCAAGACAAGGCTCCTGGTGAACTTGAGATCCAGAGGCTTGATTTTCACCATTTGGACCTCAAACCACTTGGCAGCAGACACCTCCAGAATGTATCAAGCCACTTCTGGCCTCAAACAATAGAGATCCCCCCAAGTTAGTAGGAGCGGAACTTACAGATCCTTTCATCATACCTTTTCTCAAAAATGTCAGAGGTTGAGATGTAATGTGATAACTGCTCCTCCTCAAGAAGCAACACCCTTGTTGAGAGTATATACACGCCAAATATGCAGGAATTCTAGGGTGGCTCCCTGTGCCTACCTTTGAATGCAGCATTTGCCCCTTGCAATACTTACTCTTTTGATTGTTAAAGGTTATTCTATTAATATGCAGCAAAGTGCTGTAACGTACTTACAGGGACCCTTTGCAACAGTGAGTTCAACACTGCTGGCCCATTTTCATATCATTTTTACACCTCGTTCTACAAGACACAACACCATACTCTCGGTAAATTTGAGAATTCGGGACTTAAAGTTTTACCCCTTGGGCCTCAAACCACTTGCCCAAGCTTATAAATTCATTCATTTTCCTTCTTACTGACATGGGACTTTAGGGATGTAACAAGCACCTATGCTCATTCCTGTATACAGCACTGAAAGGAAGAATTCCAACAAGTAGCTTTTTTACAAGTAAGATCCAAGCAAATAGCTATTGGAATAGCACCGTAAATAACTGGTGCAAACTTCAAAAATAGCTTTGATGCATTTTTTCCACTAGACAATTGGACAACTTGAACTCAACCCTCCCCCCGTGCAGATGATTATGAATTTTCCTTTACTAATTACTGTATTGATATTACACATTGGATTTGCAGTTCCCCTTCCTATTCTTCTCCTTAGCTTTAAATGTGCAGCCTAAATGCATGATAGCAATGTTTTTTTTAACTGAGAACTCCCCAAGGGCCAGTACCACACAGTTTGAAACTTTGTGGATAATAGACCAGCTCCTCTACCCTTCTCCACTTAATACTAGGTTTTTGTTTGCAGCGGGGTTCAAACTCGTAATGTGAGCCTTAAGCCACAAAATCATTGATTGCCTCTTACCACTAGACCAAAGGCCTGGATACCACATGATAGCAATGTTTATTGCAATCACTTTACCACATCCTCCATAATATGCCAAAAGAACATGGTTGGAGTTGCACTCAAAACGGTAAAAGTCACATTAACAGTCACACTAGCATTGATTACTTATGCAGAGTTTAAAGGAGCATGCACCAAAAAGATGATGAAAATGTTTGCTTCAGTGGATATTAGTGTGTCTAATTATAACAATGGACCACTACTGAAATAGGGTATATCACAATACACATTAAAACAAGAAAACTATTTAGTTTTATCCATCGATTACAAAAGATATCGACAATCGGGAGGAAACTAACCCTTGCACAGCACGATGAAGGAAAGCTGGATTCCCTGGATCCAAGGGAAGTCTTCTCAACGCACTCAATGCAGCATATTGCAAGTTACTCCGAATAGTAGACTGAAATATGAAGGGGAGAAACAGTAAGTTCACAGCTACCAATCAGAACCATGAGATTGGAGAAAACTTGTAGTACACCACCATATGATATCTATTTTGGCAAACAGTCCTTACCCTGCCCCTAATACAAAGAAAAAGAGAATAATTGCATCCATTCTTCAACTTAATTAAAACCACTTAAAGCAAGGCAAGCTGCTCAGTTACACGAAAAAGGGCCAATGAGTCTACTCATTCCACAACTATTGAGATGAGAGTGAAAATTAGTCTAGAAAAAGTTTGTAAACACTAGAAGACCATATACCTAAAGCTAAACATTATACAACAGATGGATCTACAAGGCAAAACAGAGATGTTGTTTCAAACTCTCAAGGAACCATTATATGCCCGAAATATGGCTTGCGTTCACTGCTTACAAGTTTCACCACTTTACCAGTGCATAGAACTTAATGCAGTTGAATTGTATGAACCGTCATATCTAAAAGAATAAATTCTTTTATTTTTAATAAATTAATGTCATAGTGGAGAGAACTCCCCTGTACAAGTCTAGAAAGGTAAAAACCTACACAAAAATAAGATTTTCTACAAATAACATTCAATCATTTATAATAACAGGAATCTCATGTTGTGCACCCAAAATTAACTAGAAACAGTAGACAAACACTCATTTGTACAAAATCATTTCCCACAACATCAAAGGTTCGCCGATTTCTTTCCCTCAAAAGTGACTACATAATAGCCAAAGGAGCTAAACCCCATGCTTTGCAGTTTCTTTTCCTCCTGCACAAAGCTTAGCTAAATATCACATTCTTGATTGTAGTTGACATCCTAAAGTATAAACTGGTATAAATGGTGCATTTTTTTACTTAATTTTGTTAGGTCTTAAACAGCCCCTTCGTGCGCAGACTTGCTTGATTTCTTCAAGCTAAGCAATTGAAAATCTTACGTTTTAAGTTTTTATTGATGTTCAGGAAACCAAGTATCAAAGTAATACACCCAAAAGTAAATAACCTACAAAACAATATGATTCTCTAACAAAACCACCAATTCATATATACAAGAAGGAACCCAATGGATGCTCCAAAAAGATAATAAATGTTAGGTTATTCCTTAAATTTACAATGCTATTCTAGACTCCTGCAAACGGTCTCCTATTCCTCTCTTTTCAAATAAGACAAGTAAGGGACCTCCCATACACTAGGTCTTCCCTTCCTAAAATTCCAACTGCACAAGCTCCCTTTAATGTTCTTGGCAACATTAACTATTCTTCGAACCAATTCAAGATTATCCATCACAACATCGTTGCCACCTAACACTACTAGAGAAGGTAATTTTACATTTTCTTCCAAACATATGTACATCAAATACTAGTTGACTTGTGTGATATTTTTATTCTTCATATTCCCAACTGTCAAGATGACTTCCCTCACAGATAGCCACGCAAAAAGAAAAAAAGAAAAGCACACTTTTTATACACTCCGAGTTCCATATCCGACAAATGCGGAATACCACTTTCTCCCACCCAAAACTTTCTAGTAGTAAGATTTAAGTCAAGGTATGCAATACACTCTGGGTAATCGTATTTGTTGTTTCTTGTTCTTAGACTATCGTATTATTTTGTTGTAATATTGTATTGTTACTATCCATTGTTTCTTATACTTCTTACTTCCTTTTCTAGACTGCTTTGGACTTTATCTGTTTTTTGAGCCAAGGGTCTATCAAAAACAGTCTCTCCACCTCTAAGGTAGGGGTAAGGTCTACATACACTCTACCCTCCCTATACCCCACTTGGACCCACTTGGTGAGATTACATTGGGTATACTGTTGTATGCAATACACACTGCTGGTAAAGTAATTCTATTAAATTTTGGAATTCCCCCATCTTCCAATCTTATAAGTTCCTCCTAAATCTTATTTCATACAACTGCCACCTTTTGTACCCTTCAGATGTATTGCACTATCATCTTTGTCTGACTTGAACTTTGTGCATGTTAGGGAAAGCAAGCCACATCTCTAGTCCCAAAAATTTATCTTGCTACCATAATCCTCCAGAAAAGTGATATCACCGATAAAATGTTCCAATCCTTACATAATGTTTCTCCACCTGAAGAAAGGTTGATATTTTTTTTGAAACTGTTAACATGTATTCATCAGCATTAAGGGTATGCTAGCCACCTCCAAAAAGTGTGTTACATAGATAGCTAATTACAGGAGACCTAGGAAGTCCACTATCTGTGTTTCATCTACTATACATTGCTCTTTACACCAAAAACATAAGGTGGAAATACATTTTCCTTTGATCTTCTAGATGGAGTTTGATCTTGCCTCGAAAATTCTCTTGTTTCTCTCCTTCCATATGGTCAACCATATGCAAACTAGGACAGTTTTCCACCATTTTGTTTGGCTTTTGCTTCCTCCCCTCCTAATCCATCAACTCAACAGATTAGCAATGTTTTTTGGCATTGCCCAGTTTTCTCCAGGCATGGTGATGAATAAGGACCAGACCTGGGTAGTCACCTTACAGTGGAGGAAAAGGTGGTTGCTTGTTTCATTGGCTTCCATACAAAGAGGGCATATGGAAGCTAAGTGAAATCTCCTTTCTATAGTGTCTCTTGGGTGAGACATGCCTTCCTCACTACCATCCAGGAAAAGCATCTCACTTTTGTGGGTGCCATGCTTCCCCAAGTGGCTTTCCACGGCCCTCTACCTCTTCCTGACAGCTCTGACAGACCCCTCTTGTAGACTCTGTTGACTGATAATTTGCCATCTGTGTTGTGCCTCCATCAGATGGTATCAAGTTCATTGGTGGTTCTGTGAAGGTTCCTATTCTACCAAGTAGAGCAGCCACTCTTTCTAACTCCCAGTTATTCGAGATAGTTAACTTACCAACACAACCACCCGCCTATAGTTTACAGGATCACTAAGGAGTTTCCCTGTCACGGTAGAATAATATTTGGGTCCATACGAGTGTCAAATGGTTACAATCTGTCAAACCTATCTCCTTAAGAATATATAAGGTGTAAGTTGTGAGATGACAATTCCAGATTTGAATGCGCAAATATCAATGCCTAGGAAATACTTCAATCTGCCTAGGTCCTTCATCTGGAAATACTGAACGAGATATTGCCTCAATTCTTTTTAGAATGATGTTGCTTCATTTTAATTACACCACCATTGCCAATGATGACTATATCATCAACATAAACGACCAAATAAATGCACAGATTATGACCAGTGATCAAGTCTCACTGCAAGTCATACCAAACTCCCGAATGCCCGTGTTGAACTTAGCAAACTATGCCCGGAGAGATTGTTTTAAACCATATAGGAACCGACACCACCAGCAAACAAGATCACTACACTTCCCCTAAGCAACAAAATCAGGTGATTACTCCATATATATATATATTAGAAAGGCATTCTTAATATCCAATTGATAAAGAGGTAAATGGCAAACAACAGTCATAGATATAAAAGGACTGACAAATGCTATTTTAGTCACGGGGAGGAAGTATAACTGTAATCACACCATACCCAACATCTAAGTATAATCTTTGGCAACAAGACGATCTTTAAGTCTATCAATTTGACCATCTAGACCAACTTTGACTATAGATTTACTTGGAGGTAAAGGAACAAGCTCCCAAGTACCACTAGGATATAAGTATGTATCTCTTTGATCATAGTTTGTCGTCATCTAAGATGAGATAGCACTTCAACTTATGGAACCCTACGGCGGCGAAACTTCTGGGAGAGGGTGGCAGGATGAGATAGTGCTTCTAACAATTGCTCCATCTATTATGTATGTTTAGTGCCTCGATTGCTAAAATGAATTGCCTGGTTGATAGAGGATCCCCTTGTCTTAATCTCATTGACTCCAAAGAAGCCTACGAGAGTCTAACCATGATTGAGAACATCACAATCAGTGTTATTAAAAGACATTGCTTCATTATTTACATTGATAAAGCGATTCAAAGCTAGAGATAATCTTTTCTTGGTGAAGCCATGCACTTCAAAGAAGTGTGAGCAACAAACAATTAAGCCAAAATGATCCAAACAAGAAGCAGTTTGTTTGCTAAATCTCAACCATAAGGAGTCAGAGTAATGCATTACTGTATATTGGATGTTGAAATAAATTGTTTTTAGGTGCAAGTTGATTACTGTGGTACTAAATTAATATGTATTTCGCATTTTCTCTATTTTCTATAAATTGTTGGCTTGACTTCAAAGAAGCATATGCTTCACTTATCATTTTTTGCTTCAATCCATATGGACCTTGTTTCTTTTGTGTTTCTCGCTTTTAAGAAAAAGAAAATGACAGATGTACCAAATTAGATGCAGTCTATCCACTTACCTCCAAACCCTACCTTTTTCATAAAAAAGTCAAGAAACCCCTAATTTACATGGCAGTAGGCCTTCTACAAGACTAACTTGCATAATAAGTGTTATCTCACTCTTAATTCTAGAATCAAGCGACTTAATTGCAATAAAAATCATACGCAATACTCTGTCACATTCCACAAGAACGTTTAGGAAATTTACACTTTTATCGATTATCTTCAAGTCTAAAGAGTGCACCTTGATGCTTCCCGCTATAAGTCCAAAGTTCTTGATATTCACCATACCTCTAAAAGACCATTAGCTTTAACTAATTGCAATTTTCTCAAAAGAAAAATATAATTTACAAATTATAGTTCAACCATTTCATCTGCAAGATCATATGCTCTATGTTTACTTTTAACATCGTAGCTCCTTCCATTACTTATGTTCGATGTGTTTGTTATGTGAAGCTTTTAGGACAAACCGGGGAGGGGGGGATTATCCTAATTTCTTTTCTTTGGTTTTTATCAAGTGTTTTACTAAAGTTAAAGAGGAAACTCGGGCATGCAAGATGTATAGAAAAATAGATAATCTTATACAAGGCATGGTAGTTACATCCTAATCAGTAACTTTGTCATTAGTGATGGAATGCATCCGACAATGCCAAGGTAGAGTTTTATTTTATTTTTGTGATTCGTAAGAAATATAAAATTGTTATTTCTTTACCATCTCCTGCAAGGTACATCCTCTGGTGTAGATACTTTGGTATTATCCTATCCTATCATATGACTAAGTAAAGATGTATTTGTCAATAGTCAGTATTTTACAATTCCAAGTCTAATGAAAAGATTGTGAAGGACAAATTACCAACTCTTATTGGATATTCCATGAAACTAATATATCAAATAAAAATTGCATTGTCAGATACAATAGAAATATCTTAAGAGAGGGAGCACACATGTCCTCAAACTAACACTATGTTCCTGTTTGTTGGAAATTTCTCCTTTTATCACGTGGTTTATAATATAGTAAATGAATAACCGATGAAAGAATACAACAATTGCAGACAAAAAGATTACTGTGATTTGACAAAAGTACTTCCTTATCACCTCCTTTGGTCCCAAGGATGCCCTTCTTGCGTTTTTGTGGTGTATCAGCAACCTAACAATCAAGACACAAACAAACAACTTGCAGTTTAGTAAAGCCGATCTTTTCGATGATTTAAGCAAATAAAGTTATTACAGAACATTATCCAAAAAAGAAAGCAATTCAAGAAAAACATTCAATTGCTTATCTAATAAATACTCCTTTCGTCCCAATTTATGTGATGGTATTTGACTGAGCATGGAGTTTAAGATGAAAGTAAGACTTTTGAAAATTTTGGTCTGAAATAACTCATAGATATTTGTGTGGCTATAAATCATTTCATTAAAGGTAAAATAGGAAGTTTAAAGTTAAATTGCTGCTAAATATAGAAAGGTGTCAATTCTTTTTGGGACTGACTAAACAGGAAAGAGTGACACATAAATTCGGATGGACGTAGTAGTATTTATTTGAGGCAAAAAGAAATCGTACTTATGAATTCTCTAACATAATTAACAAACATAGTTTCAAATATTCGGAAGACCTATTCTGAAAATATACCTACTACTTATACTTGTGGTATAAAGGTACTATTTGTTCTCATAATAGAAAAATAGAAATATTCTGATAAGCCACAACCATGAAATGTGATAAATGCACTTTATCTGGCAGAAAGATTATTTTTATTTGGAATTGATAATGGTACAAATACAATATAAAACTGACGGAAGCCTAAGTAGTTGACAATGTTTTTACCTCTTCAGACTACCTTCCAAAGCCTATTAGTTGTTAATATCTCTCCGTTAGGACTCTAGTTCGCTTTAACCACAAGTAAGTCAGAAGCATCATTTCTTAATTCTTTTTTGGGTAGACCAAAAGTTAAGTTATACTTCACCAACAAGTAAATCATATTCATATAATCAAAAACATAGAAATTTAGGAATGATTGGAAAAAAAAGCATTAGGAATTTAGGATTATTAAAAAGTGAGGTTCAAACTATTACCACCATTAGAGAAGCTAATAATATTGAGGGGTAGGAAATTTAAATACTTAAGGTCAACAGAATTTGCCAACACAGCAGATTCTCCTAAGCATCTGAGTCCAAAACAAAAGAGTTTGTAGATGAAAGCTAGAAGTTTATGCAAAAAAATTGGAGTAGAAAATGGTAAGCCGTTAGCAAATTCAATTTCACCATTTCCCCGAATACTACCATAAGAATTAGCATTTGAACTTCAAAACATAACAGAAGCTCCAATAACTACTATTTGTCCCAATTTATACACACCCTTCCCATTTTGGACATCTCAGAATTTGACACATGGCATTTTTTATTTTTTATTGAATAGGTAACCATTTGTGTATATAAAAGAAGACTCAACACCAAAAAATGTTGGTCAGTGCTGTAATTACAATCTCAGATTCATAGAGCAAAAGTCGGGAGAGACTATGAACAAACATACTAAGTGTTGCCTATCAGATTTATCAAATCACCTATATCCCCCATAAAAGTTTGTCTATACCAAAAATAGAAAAGGCTAAGGCAGTTCATCTTGATCTTCTGTATGGGGCTGCTTGTCTTCAAATTATCTAGAGTTCCTCTCCTTCTAGACTACCCACCATATGCAAGCTGGGATGATTCGTCACGGGTCTTCATCTCCATTTCATGAGCAAATCAAAGGTAATTCTAGGCATGACCCAACTAATTCCTAAAATACAAAAAAGCATCTGCCAAAGATTTGTTATTGTCTTGCAATATATGAACAGATGATCAATAGTCTCTCCATGCATATGACAGAGAAGACATCTTCAGCAAATCTGCAGACTTCTTCTTTGTAAATTATCCTGTATTAGGTTTGCTTTCTTAGCTACGAGCCAGACAGAACAGGACATCTTAGAGGGATTTTAATCTTCCAATTGAGTTTCCAGGGCCATACCACATTTAAAGAGGTTTTGTGGTTGAGATTCCAGTAGGCACTTTTGACCGTGAAGTGCCCTTGCTGCTAAGTGTCTACTTAAGCTTGTTTGATGTTTGAGGTAACAAAAGAAGTGTTAAGAGTCTTGTAGAAAAGCTGCAACTCTGTCAATCTCCCAGTCATTGTGAGCTCCTTTGGAAATTAATTTTATTGGGTCCAAACTTGATTGACAATAGCTTTCTTCTGGGAACTGATGGAATAGAGGTCAGGGTACAATTTTTTTAATGTAACATGGCCAATCCACAGTCTTCCTAAAGGGAAGTCATTTTTCCATTGTCCGTCAAACTGCTAATATGGTTCCTGAAGCTTGGCCATAAATTCCTGATTGTTCTCCCAACATGCTTCCATAAGTAGTACTTATCTCCTTGGTGATCCAGTAATTAAGCATTCCATATTTTTTGGAGATGTATCTTCTCCACAAAGCTAAGTCTTCAGTATTGAACCTTCAAAGCCATCCCGAAGCAGGCCTTGATTTTAAAGCTTGAGATTTTTAATACTTACACCCCCTGCTTTTTGCTGTGAGATGCAATTTCCCTATTAACCAAGTTATAACTTCTCTTTTTTTTGTTTCCTTGCTAAAGGAAGTCCATCCTTAACTTGTCAATTCTATCCTCCACACTTCCAGGCATCGAAAATAGGGTCATTATGTAGGTGGGAGTGCATCGATAACAGAATTGATCAAAGTCAATCTACCTCCCAGGGACAGATATTAGGTCTTCCATCTTGCAAGCTTCTTCTCACATCTTTCAATCATATCATTCTAGATTTTCATACCCTTGTTATTGGCTCCCAATGGCATTCCCACATATTTTGTGGGTAAAATCCCCTGGTGACAACCCAAATTTCCAGCCAGTATGTGGAGATCAGCTCGTATTCCAGTTGACATGAAGGACTGAGAGGGCTTCGAAAATAGTAAGAATTGCTCTTAAGTGCCTGATTTGACTGACCTCAGCATCGTAGAAAACTAAAGTGTCATTTTCATATAGCAAATGAGTAAATTCCAAATTGTCAACAGAATTATTTGTGATGCTAGAACATCTTATCCATCTATTAGTGTTGGCAACTCTGAGCATATGGTTAAGACATTCCGTAGCAAGAACAAAGAGGAAAGTGGACATTGGGTCACCCTGTCTCAAAGCTCAGAGGATTGGTAAGAAACCTTAAGGGGTCCATTTATCCATTTATCAACAGGGAGAATTTAACACTACTGGAGATTAAAAAGTGTATCCAACTGATCCATTTTAAACCAAAACCCATATCTCGGAGTATTTTCAAAAGGAAGGACCAATTGGCATGATCAAAAAGCCTTCTCAATGTCAAGTTTACAGAGAATCTCAGGTCTATCTCATGTGTTTCTAGAGTCCACCAGTTCATTAGCTAAAAGTGTTGCATCAAAAATTTGTCGAGCCTTCATTATCAAGAAAAAAAATTCATTATCAAAAAAAAAAATCATTATCAAAAAAAAAATTGTCTAGCCTTTATGAAAGCCATATTTCCATCAATGAGTTTGTCCATAACAATCTTTAGCCTTTCAGTGATAAGTTCACAAATAATCTTGTAAACTCCTCCCATTAAGCTTATGGGTCTGAAATCCTTTAGCTCCTCTGCCTAAAAGAACAAATTTTGGTGAAATTTGTGTACGGTCAGCATGATGTCATCTCTGAGAGTCTTTCAACAGGCCTTGAATAGGCCTTCGAAACACCCATTGTGAAACCATTAGGGTATGGTGCCTTGCCAATTGCACATTGACTGATAATTTGTGTCACCTCAGTTTCAGAGAAATGTCTCTGAAGCCAAAGTTGCTCCTCCTAGAGAGATCTTGGGACAGTTCACACAGTCAAAAGTAGGTCTCCATGCCTCAGGTTCAGTGTAAAAGGTTTTATAGAACTCCGCCATGGCTTTCTTAATGTCTTTAGGGTTTGAGACCTCATCTCTGATCATTAACTTGTCGATAGTGTTGTATCTTTTGGGGGCTATGGCCATTTGTTGAAAGAACCTAGTATTTTTATCCCCTTGCTTTAACCATAGGATTTTGGATTTTTGTTTCCAGAAAGCTTCTTCATTCTTGGCTAATTCTTCTAATTCCACCAAAGCAGTTACCCTGACCATCATTTGTTCTTCAGTTAGTTCTCTGACATCTTGAGAGGAGTCCAGATCATCCAGCTCATTAAGTTATTTTTCTTGTTGAAAAGCCACTAAAGTTGGTCTTACTCCAATCTTCGAGTTCTTTTAAGCATTTGAAGCTTCATACTGAGAATGTAGTCGGGGCAGCCCTCCACTTCAAAACCTGACCACCATTGTTGAATTAATTCAGGCACTCCCTCCACACCAAGCCACCAGTTTTCAAACTTGAAGTATGATTTTCTTTGATCCCAATTGCCACAATTCAAATATTACGGGGTTGTGATCAGAGGTTGCCCTTGGAAGGATCCTTTGTCTTATGCTTCAGAAAGATTCTTCCTATTTTGTAGAGTAAAAGAATTTGTTTAGTCTGGCTACACTATTGTGATTGATCCCTCTAAACCATGTGAATCTGCCACCATTTAAGGGTGGATCATAGAAGTCCATTTTTCCTATCCAGTCAAAAAATCAGTCTTTGAGGGGGTAATTGTGGTGCTGTCTTTTCTCTCATGAGTATATCTATTGGTATTAAAGTCTTCCCAAGTAATCCAAGGGCCTTCCTATAGGCTTTTGACAGTTGCCAGTTCTTCCCAATATAATTGACTATCTGATGTGGTATGAGGAGCACATACACTTGTGATGCGCAGCTCTGATGAGTTGAGACAAAACTATAGCCTATGGAGTGTCCTCCTTTTTCAATTAAATCCCTTGTCCAAACTTTGTTGTCCCACATTAGAAGAGTACCACCACCGGTGCCTTCTACTTCTAAATAACCACATCTCATCCATCTGCAAGGCCAAATGTGCTTAGCTAAAAATTCTATCTTTGTCAAGTTTTGTTTCTTGAAAGCAATAGAGATCAACTCTACGTTTCTTAATCAAACTATGCACAAGATTTTGTTTGGACAATCCATTAGTCCCCTGACATTCCATGACAATATGTTGACATTCGTTGATAAGTTAGACTGTGTGGTTTCCCCACTACTTTTAACACCTACTACTTCCTTATTAAGGGCTGATTCCAGGTTTTTCAATTCACTTTAACCAATCCCTCTGCTTCTAGGAGTTCTATTTTGAAAGACACTACTTCTTTCTCCAAAATTTTCTTTCTTTCATCCAGTTTCTTGAGGAGACTAGAACTTCATCCTCATACCCTAGAAAAGTTGCTCCATGTTGCTAAGGTCAAGGATATTGGAATTAATCTGATTTGATGCCTCAATTTTAGCCACTTGTGTTTCTTGTTCTTGCATGGATAATGATTCGGCATCATGTACTTGAAGGAGTTGCGAATTCTACATCACATGAACTGTTTGAAACTGCTCATCTAAATCCCCTTCAACTATTGTCTATCATCATTATTGTTCTCTCTGGTGGTGTCGCTAGTATGCATGAAATGGTTCTTTTGGGAGAAAAATTAGGAGGAGAAGGGTTTGTTTGTGTTGCATTCTGATTTTCCTATCTTTTAGAAGCATTCGAGAAATTAGTGCATCTCTTTTAGGCTTGAGAGAAGGGGGTTGATCTTGCTAGGATCGATCTTGCTGGAAGAGGCGACTGATTTTCCCGGGTGTTTTAATTGCCCCTCACGTGAGTCATTAAACCTCTTTGAGTAATCGGTCTTTCGTGGATCCTGATAGTTGTGGGTTGGATTCAACCCAGATTTGAACTGTAAAGAAGATGCCACCATTTTCCTATCATGCTGTCACCTTTAATTCTGATTCTGGCCCACTTGAGATGGTTGGCGAAGTTGTGTTGCTTTTTCTGTTTTTCGGCCAGGCACCACAACGGTCTCTGATGGTCTTAATGGAATTTTGAGACTAGAATTGCAGGGGCAATCTCACTATCCTCACCCAAACGGAACTAATTGTTTATTTTCTATGGTCTATTGCCCGATCATAGGCGTCCACCATTGAAAATTGACACGGGATTTTCTCCATTCCCAATACCCAGTTATGATGTTATGATGTGTTCAGCAGTGGCTTTAGCATTGAATTCGAAGAGAGACTTGTTGCTTCCCATTTCGTAAATATTCAAGCCATGAGCCTACTTCCAAAGGTTACTAGATCATTTACGAATTTCTGGGAGGGTAGGGATATCACTAGATTTTTCTGGAAAACTACACACAAGACATTTGTTCAGCACTTCATTATGCAAAGGACCACTAATGTGGATAACTTCCTCAGAAAGTGTGGCCTCTTTATCATCAAGCCCTTCATTAACTGCTCTAGGTGTCTACTTAATGGACCTGACAGCCAAAACATAGGGGATATTCCTGTCTACAAGTTTAGAGTTAAATCTCATATTTGGTCAGAAGTGGGTATTGATGAAACTCCTTATCTTGTTGGCAATATCTTTCCATCCTGCATAGTCAATCAATTTTGGAACAATAATCACCAATTTTCTTCTTCCTCGAATGCATACAATGCTAATGTAACGACCAGCTCTGTTATAGTTCCTTGAATAAAAGATTTCGGAGAAATTGTCTTTTCTCTTCCATCTTCAAACATTGTTCCCTTGGGTCTTTGAAGCCACTATCATTGTCTGGGTGATCCATTCCATGGATCTGAAGTTGAAAGAGGTTCGCCTGATGAAATTTTGTTTCTTTCTATCCAATCAAAACCAAATATCTGCTATGTCTGATGTTTTCACCATGTTATAGGGCTTGAATCCCACTGAAATAGATGACATTCTCCATCTAGGTTTTGAAGAGGATATGAAGGAAGAAGAAGAGAGGGAGAGAAAGTGAAAGGAGGTGGGAGGGTGTTTTCCGATCATCAGAAGGATCACCAGTGTTGAGGGGAAGTTTGGGAATGACCCTAGAAGGGGTCCTCAAAAAAGGTGCCTGGGAGCATTGTTGTCAAAAGACTTCTGCTATATGCAATGATTCATGGCATTTTTAAACAACTTTTACCAGTTTCAAGAATTCAAATTCATGAAACTGTTCACATTTTGAACACTGATGTGATGTTATCTATATTAAACTTTCAGCCATTACTTTAATATTTTATTATGTTGCTGCCAATATATACAAGTCAAATACCATCTTAAACTGTGTGTGCAGTTTAATGTTGTCATATAAAATGAGACAGAGGAAGTAATTATCTGTGAGTTAACAGCAGCGTTTTGAAAGGCATTTCCTGGGCAAACCTTGGGGCGGGGCATAGTAAAAGCTCACCCTGGCAATCTGTGAGGGAGAAAGTATCGTGAAGCGTAAGCCCCATCAGTTTGGACATACGCTTAGGTATTGGGCGAGTTTTTGTTTCGGGGCATAAGTGCAAAAAACCTCTCCTAATTAAAATTAAAATTGCTAGACAAGTCCTTAAATTAATACCAATAAACATAAAATTCAACTTGTTATTAAATTTTAAGAAGTTAAAAAACTTTAAAATCTAAATATTTTTTATTTTAGCCTAATTTTTATTCTCTCTCTTCGTCTTTTACAGGGTAAAGTGGAAAAATGATCAATGTGCAAACTACAAAGCAAAAATGCATCTTTCATCACTTACCCTGATCTGATGCTTCTAATTGTACGTTCTTTTTTCACGTTTCTTTTTTTAACAAGTTAATTTATAAATTTCTACTCAATTATTTTAAAAAGTCTAATTAGTCTTTTGAGATGAGCAGTTCTGATTAATTTTTTTAGTCAATTTTGTTGTTGATAAACATTAAGATAAAGCAGTTCTACGTACATTTCCACTTATTTTATATTTTCTTGAATTTTATATAATTTCTATGTAAGTTTATCTTTTTTATTATTTATTTTTATTATATTAATTTATAAAATATTAAAAATCAAAGATCCACGCGGCATACACCCCAGCGCCTCGACGTTTACGCCTCAACCTATATCAGGTAAAACGCCTCATCTCGTGCCTATGCCTTTTAAAACATTGGTTAATAGCAATCAGTAATTTATACGAAATCATCTCTATTTTGGATGACTCAAAAACTACTATGTAATGATTAATATCTCTTGAGAGATACAGAATGTTTCCAATAATTGTGACTAATATCTCTTGAGAGATACAGAATATTTCCAATAATTTTCTTTGGACAAATTCTGTCCTTTGCCTTCTCTTATGTTAATAATATTTTTTTTGATAAATCAATTTTTTAGGTTAGCAATTAATAGAAAGTAAATGTAGACACCTCCTGCAGAAACTGAATTTTTACTTCAAATTGCACGTTGCAGCATGCCTTTATCCCTTCAGGTAAATAACAAAAATACAGCTGAATACCATACAATCTGATTTTGATGTGTTTAATTTAAATATGTAAAACATCTCAATTACTTCCAGCACAAAACAATGAACCATCCCCTCTACTCTTTTACGAGAAGGAAAGAGACAACAGGGAACAATAAATTGGACTTATCAGGAAAAAGAGAGCTGGAACAAATTGGAGACAACAAAGCATATATTGTTATATGTAAATATGTACCAGATCAGCATTATCCACATTAATAATGAAAATGTGAAATCATATGAAATAGTTTGTATAAGAGAAGCTATCAGTATTCATCAAAAACGAGAAGCTAGATGTACAAAGGGAGGGATTATTTCAATCCAAATGTAAGATGTCTGTACAAAGGAGGGATTTTTTCAATGCAAGCGTAAAAAGATGCGGATAACAATAGATAGATTTGTGGACAAACCTTATCTAAAATGCCAAACACGATTTCGTACAACTTCTGCGATATCTCAGGGCTGCTAGAAGGTGCGTATGTAAGAGCCTTTAGAGCTTGAAGACGCCATGCGTGAACTTCAAAAAGAAAAAGGAGCATCACCAACTTCATCCAGTTAGACAAAAAGACAACCATATGAAAAAAATTTAGCTAATTAATAAGAAGCTCTGCTTGTGCTGGCCCTAAGAATGATATATAGAAGTTAACAACATCATGTGCGAGAAATTCCTGTCAACCCAACAGATCTTAGAGAATGAGTTGGTTCATAACACTCTTATAGATCTACTCTAATAGCAACAAAATTCAAATAAAATAATGTCATGGACAAATTGAAGTGCATGGCGAAAATTTTGACAATTAAGTTGACAGCAGAGCAACAATATATCTGGCGGGTGCATATTCAGATTACAAGAATTCACTCTTCACCTATAATAATTTAAAGGACCCAAAAGGTTGCATTCAAGCAATGCAACAGGCTAAAAGATCAGTAGGTCAAACATCGAGAAAAAACATTGCTTCTTATATCTTAGGTTGTTGCATTATATTTATGTGGCCCTAAACTCAGTAGATCAAACATCAAGAAATAGGGTGGTTTATCAATTCCAACTTTGGGTGGGATGGGCAAGATTGTTAGAAGAGAGAGGATGTGGCTCCTCTAGCACTTATGTGGATTGTTTGGAGGGACAGAATTATGAGAGCTTTAGAAGGAGAGAGAATGATTTGCACAATTGAGGAGTAGCCTCTTATCCCTTATCCCTTTTTAGTACACCACGTGATTCCTATTTGTAGAGAAGGTTGTGACTTTTATAGAACCCCATATCATTTTATAAGTTATTCTATTTTTTGGTATACTACTTATATACAGGTGTTTTTGCGCCCTTCATTCATAAAATTGTATTACTCCATAAAAAAAAATAAAAAATAGTGATATGATTATTGTCTTTAAAAAATAAATAACTATAATAGAAATTGAAACTAAGAAGAGAATAATAGTAGTAGACTTTACACTCAACATCTTCATTTAAGGCCTCTGATGTTAACCGATCTACTATTCTAGGTACCACATCAGCTCTTGTCACCCCTCCAACTGCATCTATATCAGCTAAAGCATCCCAGTTTGGTGTAGGAATCCCACCACCTGAACTTACACCTTGCGAACCACTATCTGAGAGGATACGGGCCAAGTAATAATAGACATAACGTAGAACAGTCCGATCCTCACACTGTTGATCAAGCTGTGATGTAATCAAAGAAAGAGAAGAGTGGGCAAATTTTTCAAAAAGCTTAACAGAAAAATAAGAACTCATTCAGTCCAGCATAAGAGTAATATAAGGAAAATAACAGAAGGTCACTCCTGGTATATGAATATAAAACAACTTCCACTGATCCAGAGTCTGCTTAAGAAAGCTCTAAGATATTTTAACAAAATAAATCACTTTTTTTTATGCATTACCTTCTTGAATCAAAGGAAATGCTAAAGAAGAAACAAGACAAATAAGTAGTCAAAATGCACATTTACACCAGATAGACAAAATTTTCAAAACAGGTTTAGCATTCAAGCTCTAAATACATACCATCAGCTCGGGTCTTTAACCATTTCATAAAAATAAAAGTCAGAAATGCTCAATGCATGCTCTCTTTTGGTATTATTCTCTAGTCTTGAAAACTAAAAGTTCTTTCTAGAGCATTTCTTTCTTTCTCTGGGAAGAAGTAGTCAATGAATTGCAGAAACGGAATTATAAAGGTCATAAGCAATACCATAAGAAGAGATGGTGCTAAAGAAGGGTCAATAGAATTGTATACGGCCAGTTTGGGAAAACATGATGAACCAATTGCCTCTGAGAACTTTTATGCAATTAATCACAAACAAAAAGTGAATAATTAAAGAAAGAATTTTCCAGCAGAAAGTAAGAAGTGACAAAGCTAATGTACTTGATCAGACGTGGCTGCTAGCTCGTGGATGCTCCTTGCAAGTTGTGCATAAGAAACTGGCTGTATGAAAAAGTGAAGCAAATTGAATCAGGTACACTTGAAAGGCACACTAAAGATAAGAGATATTCAAGCAACTTTTGGTCAAAGATAAAGTGTTGTGTTACTTTAAAAATGTACATCATTTAGGTTAGCTAGGTCTAGTTCTATAACATGAACAAAAGTTGGAAGGAACATATCGCTTCAATAAACCAACGAAGGAGTGGAACTATTACATGAATATAGCCGCAATAAGATTGTGCATTGGGCACAATAGAGGTCTACAAGAACAATTATGTACAAGATGAAATATGCAAGAAAGTAGAAACATTCATTTATATTATCCTCTTGAACAAAGGTGCAGTTGCAGGCAGGTTATAACTGTACTCAATTTGATAATGCTGAAGAGTTCTACTACAGATCAAAAAGATCTAGGTTGTAAATTTGTTGATAGCAAGTACACTGAAGACATTTGGTGCCTGGTGGAGAGCAAGCTTCTAAAACTGTCCATCTGTTCTTCGAGGTGGATAACTTTAGCTTCGACGGGTCTGAGCATGTTAAGGATTGTTGTCTGTATTGTATCTCAAGTGCTTCCGGAACTCCTGGTAGTACTCTCTTGATGGATTTCTCGGCATCCAATTATCCGAGGCTATTTCCTATATTATGGCCTATCATGTGAATATTGCCTTTTATGGAGAAGGAAATGAATCTAATGTGACCAAGACGGGTCTCGCTTGGGAACCCTTTCCACTGGTGCAAGCTGACGCAGTGGCTCTTTCCCTTTCATCGGGAATTTATGATGAAGAAGAATGGACAGAAAGGGGCACTGTAGATACCGTTATCATTTTGATAAGCTATCTGATAATGTTTGCTTATGTATGCATTACATTGGGTGATAATCCATGCTTATCCTCTTGTTATAACTCATTATTGTTAAATGCCCTTTTACACAGACCATGGGTAGAAGGAGTTAGCATTGTTAATGTTGCTATGAATTCACAGACTAACACATTGATGAATGATGTTGGCCTCTTAGGTAATGCACAAGAGGTAATTGATGGTAAGGGCCAAATATTTTCATTGACGGAGGATAAGTTGTCTTTCTGTGAGCTTGTGACTATGAAGACTGTGGGAATTGCTATTCTTGGGAGCATGAATATGAAAAACACATACGAATGAACCCAATTCATAGACCAATAAAAAGTAGTTATACTTAATTCACAAATCAATCAGGCAGAGGTCGGCCATCTTGAACTACAGTTTCGACCCAACTGATCAAGTTGGGTACTAGAGAAGCATAATGAAACTAAATGGACATTGGAAGTAAAACCTAGATTTTTCAGCTCAATGGTGCAAATAAGTCTTCGACTTCTCACTTACATTTCCCAAACATTGGATTTGTGTTAGAAATGTATATAAAGGAATTTAAAGATTGGTAATGGGATACCAATAGAACTGAAAGTGCAACAGCAAAAGAGGTCAAAAGTTGATACAAATGCCATGACATCTAAAAGAGCAAAATTGACAAGAAACAAAAATTTAAATAAAAAAGACTGGCGTACCCTATTATCTTTGAACACCATCAAGTTCATAGCTTGATTCAAATGAGACGGTGTCAGACACAGAAAATTTTACGGCAAACATCTTTGTGAAACTCTGTGTGATTCTTGTAGAGCAAGAAGGGAGAAATACTATACCATTTAGACCCATAAAATAATATGTAAAAAATTTACCTTTTTCTTTTGCTTCTGAGGCATAATGTTGGCACGAACAGCCTTAGCAGCAGAAGTAGTATTACTTTGGATCTGCATCAGTGTTCCTTTCTTCTTCCGATCTGTGGATGCGGAAGCCGCCAGCGTCGTCTGTGGAGGCAGTGCCGGTGGTGCAGCAGGCATCGACTGTGATGAAGTCGAGGTGGATGATGGGTTTGATGTTATCAGATCCATTAGTGTCATCATTACAAAACCAGAAAAAGAGAAGCAAATTTAGAGTAGGAAAAATGAAATTTAGGTAAATTTGTGATCAGCTTTTTTGATATTTGATGGGGGATAAAAATGTAGAATCGAAGATTGGGATCAGCAAGAAACTTACTGCCATGACTGGGGGTTTTGATTGAAGTGAATGCAGTAGAGACACCAAAATTACGAAATGCACATTGATGGAGAGAAAACTCTGTAAATTCTTTCTTCTTGTTTGGAGAAACGAGTTGCTTCTCCGTTCTAAATAGGAAATTACACCTAAATCCCTCTTAGATTTGTTTTGTTCTTTTTTTTTTACGGAAAAGGTTAAATATATATATACTCTATAGATAAGAAATATTTTAAATCTAAATATACCGGTATATAGATCAGATCAGAAATAATTTATTCTCCATTTGAATTCGCACCCCTAAATACACCAAAGAAAATCATGGATCTCGAGAACTAACAGGTTGTTTGATTACTGGTTAGAGTTATGTAGGCACTAGTAATACATGATTTAGTTATGAGTAAATTTATGTATTATTTTATGCAGGGATTAGTTATCATATATTAGTTATGCAAGTATTAGTTATGTGGGTATTAGTTATGTAGGGTTTAGTTATGTAGAAATTACAATATATGAATAATTGATTATTGAATATTTAATCTATTGTAAAATAATATATATTATTTATAAATAAATAAGTAAAAAATATTATAAAATTATTATATAATTGAATTTTTTTAAAAGAAAAATATGGAAGTGTAAATGTACACCGAATTAAAAAAAAAAAGGTGATCAATAATGGTTATATATATATAACATTCATGTTATCCCAAAAAATAAAAAGATATATTAAATAAAAAAAAGTAATAACTAATTCTATTTACACGTAATAAAGTATAATTTTTTAAAAAAAATTGTCAAATTAAAAAAGTTTTTAAAAGTAAATAGAAGTAAATGTATAATTTTATTATTTTAATCATGTATAACTAATACCCACATAACTTATTCCACCTTCTACCCCGCATAAAATTATACATAGATTTCCTCATAAGTTATGTAAGTTTTAATTATGTAGAATTACTAAAAATACAACCAAAAATTGTATAACATTAATACATGAATAACTTTTATACAACATTTAAAACTCACCAATCAAATATTGTATAAAATTAATACATGAATAACTTTTATCCTATTTAGTAACCAAACATGATATAAAATTAATACATGAATAACTAAGTTATTCATGTATTAAATTGAGTCTTATCCGTAACTAAATGACCCCTAAAAGTATTATGTCCAAAGAAATATGGAATCTGATCAGGGAGTGACTAGAGAATGAAAAAATTAGTAGTTATTTTGAAACTATTTTTACCTTTAATTAGATCTAATTTAATTTTATCAGTAAAAAATATATATACTTTGGAAAAAAAAAGTGCATATATATTAAAAACCTTATTTATGTTGAAGAGATGAAGCTAAAATATAAAAATACACATATATTTCCATTTAAAATTAGAAATATATTTATGTCAAAATATAATGGCAGGGTCTTAATTAAATTGATAGTGAAACGAATGAGATATATATAAATTATTTCTTATAGTACAAAGGTACATTTGACCATTTTTTGTTGTTCTTGTATTGCGGAAAGACAAAGAAATGTTTTTTTTTTTCACCGGAAGGACATGGGAAATGGAACATTAGGAATTGAACTTATCAAGAGTCCACATTAGGGGTAAATGTTTACCCTTTAAAAGATATAATTGAATTTGTATACGTGGTTCAAGGACATGCAGATTGAGATGACCAATAATGCGTAATGTGAATAGTGTACTTACTTTTATTTAATGTAATAGGGTTAATAACGAGTATATAATGAATACGAAATAAAATGAAATTAAATACTAAAGTAAAGGAATGAAAACAGTTTGGGATCCGGTGCTAAGAGATGGTAATCGCCATCGAGCAGGCTTGATATTGTTGATGTTAAGTAAAGATACGAATAAGAAAGCTCGAGAACTTAAGAAGTTAGGAACAAGAGATAACTTTGTTTGCTAGAGAGTGAATAAACTTCTCATGATATACAATGAATGATTAGAAGACTATTTATAGTTAAATCTTGGAGCAACATCTATGAGCCTCGGCCTATGAAGACTCCTACAGACTCACGTCTGTGATCGTTGCTATCACGCCCCAAAATTGGGGTAGGGCGCGACTGGCACTCAATTCTGAAGAGATCGAAAAACCGGCTATATAGTGTCTGAATTGTAACCCTTAGGCCATCTGAGCCACTTGTCACAGTCATCTATACATAAAAATGGACCGACCAGGTCTCAACAAACATGACAAGATAGAATGCCAACAAGGCCACAATAATATCTGAAAAGAACCGCGGAGGGCCAGCTAGGCCACAAAACACACTGAAACTGAACAACTGTACAACTAGTCCACAAAAGCCTCTAAAAGAGTAAAACAATACTGAATGCACGGGACAGGGCCCCCGCCTATCCATTCGTAAAACAAAACTCAGAATGATCAAACCAAACATAGGCTCTTGAAGAGGGGAGCATACCAATGTTACGCTGGATCTGAGCTCCTACCTGCACTAGTAGGACGATTGTAGGGTCCCCAAGCGAAAAGACATCAATACAAAGAAATGCACTGGTATGTAAGACTAAAAGCTTTAAATAAAGCAATGCCAAAGATAAAATGAATTAGAGAAGGGAATAGTTACAACCTGATACTCTAGAACCTGTCAACTTAAACAATGGAAAATAACAGTTGAACATAACTCAAAAGATAGAGTAGAGAGATAATTTGTAACTCTGTAACTGACTACCCTATATGCAGACTTTGTGCATGAACATAACATAAGTGACTCATATGTCAGCACTTCCGATACTAGGATTGGAGTTTATGAGAATTGACTCAATGGCTACCTGATACTTGGATCAGGACTTAAGTATGACTGCCTGATACTTAGACTAGGACTACAGCCAACCTGATACTTGGACCAGGACTTTCATACATATTTCCTCGCACATTCAGCCATTTGATACTCAGACTAGCGAGGGCATGCGACATCGCTCCCATGGCATCGCACAATCAGCCATCTGATACTCGGACCAGAGAGGGCATGCGGTAAACAATGCAAATCATGCCAATGAGTAAACTGATACCGAGACCAACAACTGAAAAATGCAATATATATTTGACACAGATAACGGTTCCAACTCGGAGGACCAACTGAACATCATACCCCTAGCAACTGACACAAGGGGACATAGAACATAACTTGACTTGAAAGCTTAATCATGAACATAAAAATCGAGGAACATGGCACTGGACCTCGCTTACGGGTTCTTAGAATCATCTTTGGATACTTAGACCCAACTTTAGAATACTTGATTCCACATAAGTACTTAGATTCACTTTATAAAGCTTAACTCAACGTGAACTCAACTTAGAGTACTTAGACTCAATTATGGATACTCAACGTCAATGTTCGCTACTAAGCACCCGCTAACTCAATAACTTGCCAATAGCTTAAGGATAGGAGTTATGAAATTTTTTTAAGACTTTAGAACTCTGAAACATATACACATGAAGGTAGGTAACCATAATGAGGAATCGCTAGTTTGGGACCCTCGTTTATCCTTAGGAACTTAACATTCGTTCTTAGCATATGTTATTCTCATATCGCCATCTTAGCTTCAATTTCTAATTCCACAAGGTGACCAGAACCGCACACGTGATCAATATAACATATATGATATAATGTAAAGGACTAGATAACAATGCCCACCTGAGGGGTCCCCAACTCGATGTACAACTTTGACAACAATCAATACGATATCACACTTTAAATGCCTCACTTGGGCTAGACATAATCTCAACATTTAACCTCAATAAAACATGAAACTTTAAATGCTTAAATGAAGCTTAAAATACTATCTCAAGACTTGTAAATAAGTTGTTGGCTCATTAAATCCATAATGCACGAATCGTGCTTAAAAGAACGACGGATGGGGCGCCTTACATACCTTTCTTTCCAATGAACTTTTCCTACTTCAAATGTCAGCTCTTAACCTTTTCAATATCTTGAATTTATAGGCAAGTATTAAGCCTAATTTGTAACACAAAATGCAGTCCAAAATAATTCACCAAAGGCAATCGCAATAGAAACAACAATACACGGCCACATCAACAATATTTAGCTGGTTTTCTCTATTAGTTTTTCACTAACTTTTGAGGGAGAAAGCAATGAAGAATTTTACCTCAATTATACTGTAATTCTTCCCCTTAAAGAAAAGTATATTTCAAGCCAAAAGATACTATCAAAAAGCCTAAGAAAAATGAGCAAAAATTAAGCTCAAAAATAGTTTATCGACAGCTTACTAGGCTGCCAATTTCCAGCTTTTTGCTTGCAATTTGAGGGGTTTAAAGAGCATTAAACCCTTACCTTCCTCCTTGGATTTAATCCTTATTCAAAGAGGAATATATAGGCAGCATAAACAGCCTCCAAAATGCAGCAATTTCTCTCCAAAATGTTGCCAAAATAAGCTCCAAAAATAGCCTTTAGCTCACCTTGCACCTTTGGAAACTAACTCTTCCTTGTCTTGTGATTTGCTTGAACTTAGCTTGAGGTTTCCTCTTCAATTTTTCCTAATCTAACTACTGGAAAAGAGAGAGAGATAAGTCCCTAAGCAAGCTGGTCAATTTTGATTAGGATGAAAATATTTTTCACAATAAAAAATTTGACTTTTAAATAGTAAGGGCGGTGGAGGCACTAGGGCATCATACCCACGTTACTGCTCGGGGTGCTTCGGTAAAATACACATAACTTCAGACTCCTATTGACGAGTGATTTAATGTTCTAAAAATTAGATTCAAAGACCTTTAATTTGATAGGTCCTGGGGCTTCTAATTCATTATATATTGGGAGATTTGGTCATTTAAAGTTGATCCTTACTATAAACTTCACATACTCTTTTCTTTTCCATTCGCACACATTTTCCTTGTTATCTACAACCAATATACAATCTGTACTTTTATTAACCTAGCATACAAACATCAAATAATCACCAAAAAATTTTTAGGGTGTAACATTCTTCCCCCCTTCCCCCCAGAAATATTCCTCCCAGAATGGACATTAATTTCGCTTAATATGCTTCGAAATAGATGCTCAGTAACTTAGGTATCAAACCCGTACCTAATATCACATCGACATAGTGAATAGATGAGGATATTTATTCTTTATTTCCTCCGCAACCTCCCAAGTTACTTCCTCGACATTTTTGTTTCACCACAATATCTTGACTGAGGCAACTTCCTTAGTTCTAAGCTTCCTGACTTGTCGATCAAGGATGGCAACTGGGACCTCTGTATAGGTCATCTCCTTAGAAATCTGGACATCATTATTAGGCACAATACAAGTCAATTCTCCTATACACTTCTGCAACATAGATACGTGAAATACTAGATGGACTGCCGCTAACTTTGGCATTAACTCCAGCTCATAGGCTACTTTGCCGATCCTGCGGATAACTCTATAAGGTCCAACATATCTAGGGCTCAGCTTGCCCTTTCGGCCAAATTGCATGACACCTTTCATAGGTGACACCTTCAGGAAGACTCAATCATTACCAGCAAATTCTAATGTTCGACAGCGTATGTCAGCATAAGATTTCTGTCTGCTCTGAGCTTCTGAAGCCTATCTCTGATAAGCTTTATCTTTTCCACAACTTGTTGTACTAGATCTGGCCCCAATAGTTCTGTCTCGCTAAGTTTGAACCAGTCGATTGGAGATCTACACTTTCACCCATATGAAGCTTCATACAGAGCCATCTGAATATTTGCCTGATAACTATTATTATAGGCAAATCCTATCAAGGGTATATGATCATCCCAGCTTCCTCCAAAGTCTAGGATACAAGCATGCAATATATCTTCAAGTGTCTGAATGGTACGTTCAACCTGTCCATCTGTATGGGGATGAAATGCAGTGCTGAGATTTACTTGGGTGCCCAGGCCTTTCTGGAAAGACTTCTAGAAGTTTGTTGTGTACTAAGCACCTCTGTCTAAAATAATAGATAACAAAATTCCATGTAGGCAAACTATCTCACGGATATACATCCTGGCATAATCCTCTGCGGCATAAGTCGTCCTGACTGGCAAAAAGTAAGCTGATTTATTTAATATGTACTATTATCAAGATGGAATCACACTTCCTGCTTGTCCGTGGCAATCCAGTAACAAAATCCATATTAATCACTTCCTATTTTCAGGCTGGGATCTCTATATTCCGAGTCAAGCCTCCAGGTCTTTGGTGCTCGACCTTCACCTGCTGGCAATTAGGATATTAAATCACAAAACCTGTGATGTCCTTTTTCATACCATTCCATCAGTACAACTACTTTAGGTCATGATACATCTTCGTGGCACCTGGATGTACTAAATACCGAGAGTGATGAGCTTCACTCATGATTTTCTCTCGTAGCTTGCCCACATTTGATATATATAAACGAGTCTGGTACCTAAGGACTCTATCTGGCCCCCACAAAAACAAGGTCTACTTCTGCTATGGAATGCTATCTCTTAGCACTACCAATTTCGGATCCTCATATTGTCGCTGCTTGACTTCTGACACCAAGGAGGATTCTGCAGTGTTCTGAACTACTACACCTCTATCTTTAGTATCTAGCAATCGAATGTGCAGATTAGCCAACTATTGTATAGTCTTCACCATTTCAACTTTGTTAACTACTATATTACTCAAGCTGCCCATAGACTTGTGGCTTAATCCATCAGCCACAACGTTAGCTTTGCCAGGTTGGTATAGAATGCTAACATCATAATCTTTCAACAATTTTAACCACCTTCTCTAGTGTAAATTCAACTCCTTCTACTGGAATAGGTACTAAAGGCTCTTATGATCCATAAAAATATCAACATGTACCCCATACAGGTAGTGATGCCAGATCTTCAGCGCGAACACCACCGCTGCCAACTCTAGATCATGGGTAAGGTAATTCTTCTCGTGCTTCCTCAGCTGCTCCGAAGCATAGGCAATGACTTTGTCATGTTACACAAAACACAACCTAAGCCGATCCTGGAGGAATCATAATAAATCACATAACCCTCTGTATCATCTAGAAGAGTCAAGGCAGGTGCTGAGGTCAACCTATCTTTCAACTCCTGAAAACTACAGTCACACGCCTCTGACCACTAAAACTTAGCTGCTTTATGAGTCAACTTTGTCAATAGCGCAGAGATAGTAGAAAAACCTTCTACAAGTAGGGGTGGACATAAATACCGAAAAATCGAAAAATGGACCAAACCGAACTAATTCGATTTTTTGATTTTTTGGTTCGGTTTCGATTTTTTTTTTCAAAAAAAATTCAATTATTCAGTTCGATTTTCGGTTTTAGAATTTCGAAATTTCAGTTTAATAAAAAATTTATATATATTTTTAAAAAATAAAAAATAATAAAATAAAATTATAACTTAATTTCAAAAAAATAAAAATACTACACCCAACCCAATTCCAAAGCCCATTTAGAGAATTAGTTATATAATTGACACTATTACTTAAGTTTTTTAAAAATAACAAGTTTTATAATAGTTTTAGCATGTTAAGAAAATTCTTACGATTACTAATATACTTTGAAAGAAAGATGAAATATATAATATTTATTTAACCAAAAATTAGGGACCATAGATTATTGAAATCTTTAAAGACCCTTAATTTTTTGTTGGGTCAATTATAAGGATATTAAGCAGATGAGAAAATTTATTATCAAATGCTATGTACATACTACTAAATGTAAATCAACTGATCCCGCTAAGAATCTGTAAATAAAAATTTAAAATATTACCTAATTAATATTTTTTTACAAAAAATTAAGCTTAGTTGAATTAAACTTTTTAGAATTCAAAACTTAAAATAATTTATTTTGAATTTAGAAAGATAAAATAAATAATTTTTAATTAAAAAGTAGTTTATTTTGTAAGCAGAAAAATAACCCATTAATTAGGCCTATAATCAAAAAATCGAATTAGAAAAACCGAACCGAACCGAATCAAATTTGAAAAAAGTTAAACTGAACCGAATTAGTTCGGTTTGGTGTTCAGTACATTAAATAAAAAACCAAAAATCGAAAAAATCAAACCGAAATTTTTAAAAATCAAACTGAAAAACCAAATTCTGACCCCTATCTACAAGTCTGCGATAATAACTTGCCAAACCTAGAAAACTACGAACCTCTGTAGGATTCAAGGGGTCTAGGTCAACTCTATACTGCCTCTATTTTCTGAATATTCACTCTTATACTTTCAGCTATAATTACATGACCAAGGAAAGCCACAGATGTTAGCCAAAATTCACACCTAAAAAATTTAGCATACAACTTGTGCTCTTGGAGAGTCTGTAACACAGCTCTCAAGTGATCTGCATGCTCATCCTCTCATTGTGAATAAATTAGGATATCATCAATGAATATAATCACAAATACATCAAGGAAGGGTCTAAACACCCTATTTATCAAGACCATAAAAGTTGTTGGGGTATTAGTAAGCCCAAATGACATCACTAAAAACTCATAATGGCATATCTGGTTCTGAAAGCAGTCTTAGGAATATCAACTTTTCTAACCCGTAATGATGGTACCCAGATCTCAAATCAATCTTTGAGAAGCATCTGGCACCCTGTAACTAATCAAATAGGTCATTAATCCTGGAAAGTGGGTACTTGTTCTTTATTATAACCTTATCCAGTTGTCTGTAGTCAATACACATTCTTAATGACCCATCTTTCTTTCACACAAAGAGCGCCGGTGCACCCCAAGGCGATACACTAGGTTGAATGAATCCCTTCTCGAGCAGATCTCTCAACTGCTCCTTCAATTCCTTTAGCTCTACTAGAGACATTCTGTAAGGAAGGATGGATATAGGCTGAGTAGCTGGAAGTAGACCAATGGCAAAATCTATCTCCCTTTCAGGAGGAACTCGAGGTAAGTCCTCTGGAAAGACTGCTAAAAACTTACTCTCCACTGGAACTGACTGGAAAGAATCACTGGCTCGTTGGACAAGTCCTGACTCAAACTAAGAGGGAAATGCAGCATTTGGATACCATTTTTTGGGCCTTAAGGTATGAAATAAACTTACCTTTAGGCGTAGCGGCATTGCCCTTCCATGTCAAAACTGGCACGTCCAGAAATTGGAATCTGACAATCTTTACTTGACAATCAACATTAGCATAACATGCCGCTAACCAATCCACGCCCATAATAACGTCAAAATCAACCATCCCAAGTTCAACTAGATTAGCTAATGTAGACCTATCACATGATCGAATCATACAACCACGGTACACTCTTTCAGCTAATATAAATTCCCCAATTGGCATAGATACAATAAATGGCTTAACTAACAATTCAGGAGCTATCTCAAACGGACTCGCTATCAAAGGGGTAACATACAAAAAAGTAGAACCTGGATCAATCAAGGCAAAAACAACATGAGAGAATATGATTAAAGTACCTGTAACAACATCAGGTGATGATTCCTGGTCCTGGCGACCACCTAGAGCATAAAAGTGGTTCTGCACTATCCTTAAACCAAAAGCTTCTCCCCTCTTACCCTTACCACGACCTGCTGCAGGTTGAGAACTAGGCATGGGAGGTCGAACTGAGGGTGATGTTGCTGCTGCTGAACCTATTAGATGTGCGGTACCATCTCTAATCCCCAACAGACACTATGCATATAATGGTCAGGCTGTCCGCACTGATAGTATACATCCTGACCCAAACGGCTCTGTCGTGGATGTTTCTCGTTACACTAAGCACAAGTGGGTACTGTAATGCCCCGAAAATCCTATGATCAGACCCAGGAGTTGAAAAAAAGAAACAAGATTTTCTACCCCAGGGCTTAGAACGAGTCATCAAATCACCCGTCGTTTACCTAACTCGTCGTTAAGTGACTCGTCCTTTTGCTAACGAGTCGGCAAATCACTCGTCATTTGTAAAAATTAGAATATCCCCTAGAGTTAGCAAACGACTCATCATTTGCCAAATGAGTCGTTAAGTGACTTATCATTTTGCTAACGAGTCGGCAAATCACCTGTCATTTGTAAAGATAGGAATATCCCCTAATGAGTCAGCAAATGACTCACCATTTGCCTAACGAGTTGTTAAGTGACCTGTGGTTTGAGCAGTAGTGGGAAATTCTAGTATACTTCACAGATTAAGAAAATGACTCATCATTTACCTAACGAGTTGGCAAACAACCCCTGATTTGCCTAACGGCTCGTCAAACGACTTGTCGTTTCTGGCAGTATGAGATTTTTTGTCAAACCATTAAGGGCATTTTTGTAATTTCTAGGCTCCTAAGTCCTAAACTACGTCATTTTAAGCTCAGTTAGTAGGGTTTTAAGAGTGTTAAACCTATTCTAAGTCGTATCATTCCATGCATGTAATTTAAAGCTCTTCCTTGGAGGTCAAGCTTGGAGAATTTCTCCAATTTCTCTCCAATTTTCTTTGGCCTATCAAGGAAGTGTGAGAATCAAATCCCTTCAGGTATGTAGGTGTCACGCCCCGCCTTGGGGGGTATGACTAGCACGTGGTGCCCTACTAGGACCTAAACTGCTAGACTACTGAGCCTGAGCACATCTGGTGCCTGACTGGCTCTAACTCAGATTTCTGGAAACAAAGGGCTATATAACAGCTGTAAACACAGCCTCCGGCTAACTGGGCCTATAGCCACCTGTTCCTGTAATGATAGCTAACCAGAAACATCTCAATATAAGTGAGCCTATGCGGGCTGACAAGGCCACCATGCTGTCTAGTTATCTGTAACTCAACACAAGACTACTGTAAGACTACGTGACCTGCAAGGTCACCACTACTGTCAAACTAAGGCCTCACACGGCCAACATAAACTGAAATGCTAAACAGCTATGACAAACTGCACGGCCTCACACAGCCGGCTCAACTGACCACAGGGAAATATATACAAACTGCAAGCCTCTAGGAATACTGATAAGATGGTCGGGACAGGGCCCCGACCTACCCGTACTGTACAACAAAAGGAAATGATATAAACCTCTAAAATATCAAGCTCCGGATGACAGGAGCTGATGACTCTGCGTTGGCTAGGATCACGAGGGATCGCCTCCTCGTCTATGAGTACCTCCAGCCAAGTAATGCAGCGCCCCACTGGGCGTCAGTACCACTGGTACTGAGTATGCAAAGCAACTAAAATAATATAACTGAATACAATAACATAACTAGCAATTCTGAATAGCAGGGAAATACTGAATCTGTAAGAACTGATATGAACTGAATCATACTTCCTGTGCTGTGATAAGGCAGGAGCGTACCTATAGATGCGGCGGCCTGCTGCCTATTAATTAACATATAGCACATAAATACATACATACATACATATATATATATATATATATATATATATATATATATATATATATATATATATATTAAACAAGAGCCGATACCAACCCCCATAAGCCGGACGACGCCAAACAAGCAAACAATCTATATACCCCTACCCGGGTCAAAACCAGCCAAAAATAAGTCACTCCACTCTTCTGCTCACTTCGTAGCTCCTCTACCGGCCCCCTGGGTCTCCGGCTGGGGCCATGGCCTCCGATATAAGCAACCGTGTTTGGGTCCGGAGGACTCCTGTGTAGACAATAACAGATAGGGTCTGGATCCCCGGACACAACTCAACGGGGCTACCTGAAATCGGAGCTACACCTATAATAACTGAATGTACAGACAGTAACAGATAGGGTCTGGTTCCCTGGACACAAAACTCGACAGGGCTATCTGAAACCGGAGCTGCACCTGTAATGCTGATCAGACTGCTATGGGGAAAGCTTCATCCCATCTTCGTCCAAACTGGGGATGGCATGCCACTCCTCGGAGTGACATAAAACCCACCCGCTCAGTGGGCGACACGGTTACCAACCCAGGGGCGGCGAGGACGCTCAATAGGGTGCCCTCACGCCACATCAAGTCTCAACAAACAAATAGCACATATAGATAGCAAGCATGTATAACTGAAAAAGACTATCTGAAATCTGATTTCTTATTCTGATATGTTTCTGTACTAAACTGATTCTTTACTAATTATACTGATTCTGAGAGCTTTCTCTAACTGTGGGCTAATCTGTAGCCAGGGTACTATCTGTCTGAATGGCTAATCTGTAGCCATAAAACTATCTGTCTATCTGATTTTACTTCACTAGCTTTTATTCTGAAAATCTGTTTCTTTTTATTCTATAACATGCTTGCTAATCATACAATAAGCTATACTGAATCTGGAATGCTAACTCGCCCTTTGGCGCATGCTTTACTAACTTTCGGACTGGATACGATACGGCAACACAACTCAAAATCTATTAGACTTACCTAATTTTCAACATTCAACTCCGAGAGGTTCAAATACGGAGTTTACTATGATTTACCAAGCTAAGACTTACTAACTTGCCGAAGAACAACTTTACATACCTTAACCTCGAGTTATTCAACTGTCGGACGAGGCTCGGTCAGTACTCCAGCTAAATCTCCCCAACTGCATTCATAAACACGTCAATTAGTACTAAATACAATATTATTCTGAAGGACGGCGTCACTTTCGATATAATTATATTGTAAACTTAGGCTTATCGAAAGACGGTCGAAAACTTGCTATTTTCTAGAAGTCCAGAAGAGAGAAGTATTCACTTTACGGCTAGGAGTACATAGACACTAGTTTGGAGCAATTCCACTTACCTTAGCCTGGTAGCACGATGATTTATCGGCCGAATTTCGCGAAACTAAATCCGTAGGAATGCTCCCTGCTGCTAAATACCTCGGTACCTGAGGTTAATTTGAGTTTAGACTACGTTTGGCAGTGTAATCAAACGATAATATATTACCCCTCTTCGTCTCTCTCTGTTTCTCTGCGAGTTCTGGAAATTATTTGGTGGAAAATGAGATTAAAACCGAAGTGGGGGCTTTATATACTTGGGCCTGGACAGGCCCAACGTGTCACGGAGCCAACGCGGAGGCTCCACCTCCATGACACGTTGCCATCGCGGAGGGCTCTGCCCCGGCTGCTTCCGCGATGGTTCGATCGGTTACTCATCCGATCCTTTCTTGGGCCTTTCTCTAGCACGTATGGCTTTCAAATATGCTTAACCAACACACAAATAGGCCATATAGGTGTCGGGAATCTTACGGGGTATAACAGTAGGGTTATGAATGGGTGAATTTGTTCACACCCATACCCAATCTCTCTCTAATTCATGAAATTCTATTGATAATTCTATGGGGTTTTTGTTACACCCCGTAAGTGTTAACAATTAGTGAGCATACGCGTGGATTCGTGAGAAATAAAGAGAGTATGACGTGTGTAGAAAAGCCTCGAAAGAAGGGTCGAGCGAGGCGAGGCCGTGAAGGGCCATGCGACGCGCCAGCCGGCAGGGCACATGCCAATACATTGGCACAAGGAGAGGCGCAATGCGGGGGGTCCTCTGGTGCTATGGCCGGCGCGGGGCGCCCCCCTACTAACCGACCTCACTTATATAAAGCCCCTCCTTTTAATTCCAATTCATTTCCAACATTTCTCATTCATCCAGAGAGAGTGAAACTCAAAGATTTCAATTGATTTTCGTCCGATTACGCTATTAAACGCAATCCAAATTTAAATTAACTTCAGGTATCGAGTTCTAAGACTACAGGGAGCATTTATATGGAGTTATTTTCTCGAAATTTGCTCGAAAAACTAGAACTCCACTAAGAAAAAGTTGTCAGAATTGCTCTAAACTGATTCCTAAATGATCACAGACGTTAGGTAAGCATTTCTCCCTTCCGAACTCTCGAGAAATTATAAGTTTTCCACCGTATTTTACGTAGTTGAATTATAATTGCTATTAGTATTAAAAATTATCATTTTAAGCTGAATTTGGTATTGAAATTAGTCTTTTTCTCCCAGTATTACAGTTATAGTTGAAAAGAGCTCATGAATACAAGTTGAAACTCGTCGGTTACTCGAAAAGCAACAATCGAGGTTTGTTAAGGCGAACTCCATCGACAAGTTAGTTTCTATAGCATTATACTACAGTTTGAATCCTAGTAAGAGAGCCAAAAATACTGTTGTTGTAAATAGTTGTTGTTGCTAGCTGAGACCAGTACTCTATGTTTAGTTTGGGATTGACTTTGCCATGTATAGCCTTCCATCACCAGCCCCAGGGTTACTAGTTTTGTCGTTGCCTACTAGGGGCTATATGACGTCGCCCCGAGGAGTGATATTCCATCCTAAGGGACGATGATGAGGCCCAAGAGCCTTGTACAGTCCATTCTATGACTGGACTATTATTTCTACATCATTTCGACAGTACACCCCCGTCGAGCCTGGTGCTTGGGGTGCAGTTATCAGGAGTCCACCGGACTCAGACACAACTACAGTTTAGGGCCGAGTGGGCTTAGTTGCAAACCCAGGGGATTGATAGGTTGGCTATAGTTACTAGTTCACTTATTTTGACCTTGTTAGGGGTATGTAGAGATTGAAGTGTGCTCTCCAGGGCTTATGGAGGCCCCGAGTGGGTTATTCTGAGCTGATTGTACCTTACAGGTTTATGGGGGCCAGGTAAGGTTCTTGTTTGCACTATTTACTGGTAGATTAGGCAGCAGGCTGTTAAGTTACTCAGGTAGTATCTCTATCCTTTCTATTCAGTTGCTTTCAGTTTCATTTCAGTTTTATACAGTCATGTTTACTTACTGCCTTACATATTTGGTATATATTGTATTGACACCCATCTTGGGACGCTACATTACTTGCCTGCAGGTGCAGCTAGACTCGGATCAGGACCTTCTTAGCTTTCAGCCCGAGTCAGCAGTACAGTTTGATCTCCTCCTCCAGAGATGATTAGTTAGAAGATTTGCTCTTTTAATTGTACAGTATGGGTAGGTCGGGGCCCTATCTCGACCATTATTCCACTCCTAGAGGCTGTAGATTTACAGATTTCCTGTGGTTAGTTGTTGTTGGCCGTATGGGGCCTATACATGTTTTATTTTATGTGACGGTCGTGTGGGGACTTGTTTAGCTGTTAGATAGTGGCGTTATCGGCTGTATTATAGTTATAGTTACTTGATTTTTATTTCAGTTATAACTAGACAGCATGGTGATTTTGTAGGCCCGCATAGGATTCCCTTCTACTACTTATTGTTGGTTAGCTGTTTTCATTTACAGGTGTGTATAAGGCCTTGTCGGTCGGAGGCTGTATTTACAGCCGAGATATAGCTCATTGTTTTCTTGAATTGTGTTGTAGGCATGAGCCAGACATGCATAAGCTTAGCCAAGTCAGCCAGATTCTAGTGTGGCACTAGGTGCCAGTCATGCCTCCCAAGGTGGGGCATGACAAACTTGGTATTAGAGCAGGTTGTATCCCAAGGAGTCTGGAAGCCGTGCCAAGTAGAGTCTTGCCTATGGATGTGTTGTGCAGCTATTCTATAGATAGGAGGCTGTGAGGCACGTTAGGGTGGTTACTTTTCTTTCTCTTCTAGTCATGCCATAGAGCTGTGTGTATAGGGTTAAGTCCCTAAGCTTACTATAATCTGCTTGTCTACAGTGAAATGTCGGACACGCGACAGACTACGACTGGCAGGAAGTTAGATGTCATAGCAGGAGAAGACACTAGCAGGGTGCCCCAGTTAGAGCCAGCCCAATCTGAGGGCGACAGGGAGACATCATCTTGGTCTCCCCAGCACTTTCCGCCATGTGTAGAGCCGTCCAGAGCGGCAGATGTGTCGGCACCACCTCCAGCAGCTCCTATACCGATACCATCAGACCGGGAGGTCAGGAGCGCTGTCTTCATGCTAGCTTAAATGATGGCTGCGCAGTGTCAGCCAGTGGCACCCGTGGTTGCTGAATCTTCGGGAGGACCTGGTAGTTCGAGGGTCCGAGAGTTCCTCGCTCTAAGTCCCCCGCATTTCACATGGACGGGTCGAGATGAGGACCCTTAGGACCTTTTGGACTAGCTGCAGCAAATCTTCAGGCTAATGCATGCCACATCTGCGGAGTCGATTAAGTTAGCGGTATTTCGGTTGTGGGACATAGCAGTGTTATGGTACGAGAGTTAGGAGAGGTCCTGAGGTAGAGATGTTCCCCTTCCAACTTGGTGCAACTTTTCAGAGGCCTTCTTGGACCACTATTTACCGCGAGAATCCGACAGGCCCGGGTAGATCAGTTTCTGCATGGAGTAGGATTCGATGAATGTTCGGGAGTATGCTATGAGATTTGACTCCTTTGCCCGATATGAAACAACTTTTGTAGACACTATGCCAGCCAGGGTGCACTGGTTCATTATAGGGCTACTTCTAAAGTACGTGGAGACTTGTGTTATGGCCACTCTCCGGGAGGATATGGATATTGCCTGTATTCAGGCATTTGCTAAGAGTATTGAGGGGATTAGGCAACGACATCAGGAGGTAGAGAGGGCAAGTCAGGAGCAGCGCCGCAACGCTAGACCTAGTGACACTCAGGCAGAGTTTTAGGGCGGACCTAGGCCACGATTGTCAGGCAGACCACCAAGACCCCCACCTTTACAACAGTAACACGGTGGTAGACCAGGCCGTCAGGGGTAGTCAGGACCTGGCGAGAGCTTATAGCCATCGGGTTCGCAGCAGCAGAGAGGGTCAGAGCAGAGTAGACTCACTGTTCCACCTTGCCCTATTTGCTGTCGACGTCACCTTGGGGCATGCAAGTATGGTTCTACTGCGTGTAACACCTGTGGACAAGAGGGTCACATGATGAGGGACTATCAAACCAGGGGTTAGAGTGATCGGGACCGACAGGATAGATCTTTAGTAGGGTCAAGTGCCCCAACATCTCCAGCAGGGCATATGCCTTCAACTCCAGCCGGCAGAGGCAGAGGCAGGTCAGGGGCATCGAGTTCAGGAACCGGTACGGATCGCACTTATGCTCTATCAGGGCGATAGGAGTCAAAGTCGCTGCCAGATGTTGTGAAAGGTATACTGGACATCTGTTCTCATTCAACTTATGTTTTGATAGATCCAAGTTTCACTTTATCTTATGTTACACCATTAGTGGCCCAAAAGTTCGGTATTACCAGGTACTCAGCTTATATCCATCCCTCCATACCGAATGGCTCCTGCTGAGCTCAGAGAGTTGAAAGAACAGCTGAAAGATCTGATGGATAAGGGCTTCATTAGGTTGAGTACTTCATCGTGGGGTGCGCTAATTCTATTTGTAAGAAAGAAAGATGGCTCCCTCCGCATGTGTATAGATTACCGACAACTAAATAAAATTACCATCAAGAATAAATACCCGCTTCCCAAGATAGATGACTTTTTTGATCAGCTACAAAGAGCAAAGTATTTCTCTAAGATTGACTTAAAGTCTGGGTATCACCAGGTGTGGGTTCGGGAGAGAGACATCCCAAAAATGGCTTTCAGGACTAGGTATGGCCATTTCGAATTCCTAGTCATGTCCTTCGAGTTGACGAATGCTCCTGCAGTGTTCATGGATATGATGAACAATATCTTCTGGCCGTATCTGGATTTGTTTGTGATAGTATTTATTGATGATATTTTGGTGTATTCCCGCTAAGAAGCAGAACACCGAGGTCATTTGTGAACAGTGCTCCAAATTCTCAGGGATCGCCAATTGTATGCAAAATTTTCTAAATGTGAATTCTAGCTGAATTTGGTAGCCTTTTTGGGTCATATTATGTCGGATGTTGGTATTGAGGTAGATTCACAAAAGATTGAGGCAGTAAAGACATGGCCTAGACCCATAACTCCAACTGAGATATGCACTTTCCTGGGGTTAACTAGGTATTACTGGAGATTTATAGAGGGATTTTCTACTCTATCAGCGCCTTTAACCAAGTTAAATTAGAAAGCAGCTAAGTTTCACTATTCCGAAGCATGTGAATAGGGTTTTCAAGAGTTGAAAAACAGATTGACATCAACACTCATACTAGCTTTGCCGGAAGGTTCAGAGGGTTATGTAGTGTACTGTGATGCTTCAGGCATTGGGTTAGGGTGTGTCCTGATGCAACATGGTAAGGTAATTGCTTATGCTTCAAGGCAGCTGAGGAAACATGAAAAAACTATCCCACTCACGACCTAAAGTTAGCGGCAGTAGTTCACGTGGATATGGGGTGCACGTGGATATTTTTACTAATCATAAGAGCCTCCAGTACATCTTTACATAGAAAGAGTTGAATCCGTGACAACGTCGTTGGTTAGAATTGTTGAAGGACTACAATGTGAATATTTTATATCATCCAGGGAAGGGTAATATCGTAGAAGATGCCCTTAGTCATAGATCAATAGGGAGTTTAGCGCACTTGAGGCCCGAACAGCGGGAGCTGGTCCGAGAATTTCACTAGTTAACCAGTTTATCCGTTTGAATAGTGGACTCAGAAGATAGTATGGTAGTGATCCAGAATACTGCAGTATTATCCCTGGTTGTAGAGGTAAAACAACAACAGTATGAAGATCCTAACCTGGTACAACTCAGAGATAAATTTCAACAAGGGGAAGTATCAGCTTTTGAGGTAACCGAAGATGGGGTCTTAAGATTTAGGGGTTGCCTCTGCGTTCCAGATGTGGAAGGACTTCGCCAGCAAATCATGGCAGAGGTACATTATTCTCGTTATTCTCTTCACCCAGGTTCAAGAAAGATGTATCATGACATAAAAGAGATTTACTGGTGGCCTGGAATGAAAAAGGGTGTAGCCGAATTTGTAGCACAATGCCTTAATTGCCAGCAAGTAAAGGCTGAACATCAGAGACTCGACGGATTGACACAGGAGATAGTAGTACCTATGTGGAAATAGGAAGCAATTTACATAGATTTTATGACAGGATTACCCCATACTAGGCACAGATTTGATTCTATCTGGGTAATTGTTGATAGATTAACAAAATCAGCTCACTTTCTGCCCGTCAGGACCACCTTCTCAGCTGAGGACTATGCTGAATTGTATATTAGAGAAATAGTTTAATTACATGGTGTCCCAACTTCTATCATTTCTGACAGGGGCAGAATTTACAGCTAGATTCTAGCAGTCATTTCAAAAAGGCTTGGAAACACAGGTTAATTTGAGTACAACCTTCAATCCTTAAATAGATGGGCAGGCATAACGTACAATTCAGACGCTCGAGCATGTGTGTTAGACTTTGAAGGCAGTTGGGATGAGCATTTACCCCTTATTGAACTTTCTTACACTAACAGTTATCATTCAACAATCCAGATGACGCCTTATGAGGCCTTATATGGGAAGAAATGCAGGTCCCTTATCGGGTGGTTTGAAGTAGGGGAATTAGAATTAGTAGGACCTGACATGATACACCAATCAGAGGAAAAGTAAAGCTTATCAAAGAGCGCTTGTTGACAGCTCAGAGCCGCCAGTAATCCTATTCTGATGTGCGGCGTAGGGACTTGGAATTTAGTGTTGGTGATTGGGTGTTTCTGAAAGTTTCACCAATGAAGGGCGTAATGAGGTTTGGTAAGAAGCGCAAGCTTAGCTGCAGATTTATTATCCCATATCGGATCCTCCAGAGAATAGGCCAAGTGGCGTATGAGTTAGGCTTACCTCCAGCGTTAGAATCTATTCACCCAGTCTTTCATGTGTCAATGCTGCGAAAGTGTATAGGGGATTTATCCTGAGTCATGCCAGTTGAGGACGTTGTCCGGCTAGTTCGGTATAGGTTAAAACCGACACGCAAGTGAACGTGGTCAAACAAGTAATAAAGTGGCTAAGTAAGCCAAATATCGAACCAAGGAGACTCTGGATAAGTAAAATTGCTTAAGTATACCATATTCTAGCTTACTTCTAATTATGCTGACAACAACGTAACCAAAAGTTAAATAATTTTTGTTTATAATCAAGATATCCAACACGAAAATCAATCTTTCATCAAGCATGTGCCCTCACAACTCAAGAGAATCTTCCCCCTTTTTGTTCATGCAACACACAAACATTCAAGTAGGGGCATGTAAAATTAATTTCACTCTCTCTCCCAAAAGAATTCACATGCATCATGTCATGACCCATAGGCTTGCCCTTAGTGTATTACTCCACTAATATAAAGAAATGCAATGTAAGATCACGTAGGACTTTAATGGGTTGTAATGGAGGCTATGGAACTAGTATGTATTGGATTAGCCAATAATAGTCACTAGCATCCTTAAGCGCCTTTTCAACACATTCCCATCAACTCATGAACATTGTTTCTCTCTTTTCTTTTTTCATCATCCCACTCATGATGGTTTACTTTCGTATGGCCCATTTCATCCAACACACTTGACACAATACAAAGGGTTTTCATGTACCCTCAATATCATTTAATTATGATGAGTGCACCCTCCACCTTTTTCTTTTCTTTCCTCACTCTGCTTTTCTTTTTCTTTTCACCCTTCTCACTCTTTGACACTTTGGGAAAATTTTTTTTGTTCTTCTTAAGCGCTTAAGAGTTTTGTATAGACTTTACGGCTAATGAAAAGAAAGAATTAAGCTTAGTGTATACATTTTTGGACAAAAGAAAGAAATAATCGGCTAAGGGCTCAACGGGCTGACTAGGGTATACAATCACATAAAAAGGTAGTGTATGACAAGAAAAAAATAGAAACTCTCGGTTAAGACAAAGAAATGCCTACATCCTTTCCAACACTACACCTCCTTCATTTCGTTTTGTACACACACCAGGCAAGTTCTAGACACTTCACAATAGCATGGAATAACAATACCTCACTTCACACTTTATGCACATGCTCGATTCAAGATGCATTCACAGACTCTTTAATTAGCCAATTACATGAATTCAAAAATTAAGCCTCAATCACACCGGATCGAATTCTACAACCAAGGTAACTCAACATATTTACAAAATTGCATGCTTTCATACGAATCACTTTTACATTTTGAATATCAGTTACATCACGCAACCAAAATTTCACAACCATATAGTAACTACAGGTTCAGTGATGCAATCCACCAAAGAAAAAAACTGAAAACTAATTAAAATCACTACTCCTACCGACTACATTTCCCTTAAGACGGTCGTCATCCATCCATCATAGGGAACGGTCACTAACTATGACATCGGTTCAATGGGACTATTCTCGGTAAAAGAACCGAAAACAAACTCCGAGAAACCCAAAAATAAAAATTGAAAATTTTTTGCAAAACGTCGATCATTTCGATGGAAAAATATTTCCAAAATATTTTACCATGTACAAAATATTTTCGCAAAAAATTTAAAAATATCGATCATTTCGATAGAAAAAAATATTTACAAAATTTACAAAATATTTACACTGGCAACCACAACCTTTCACAACACACATCAATTACCACAAAAATATGTACAGATGCAAATACAAATCAGTTTGCACTCACAACCACAGGGAAACATAAGCATACATATAAAACAAAGGAAGAACATACAACAAATCAGCCCAGCCCCAGCACCTAGCTACTCCCCACCCCACACTTAAATCGAACACTGTCCCTAGTGTTTACAAAAATTAAAAAGCACAAAAATTTCGGGTGGTGGAACTCCCTGATCAGTCGAAATATTCGACTTCTTCATCCGGTGCTGCTTCCTCATCACCCATGTCCGAGTCACCTCCATCGTCGTCATCGGACTCCACATCAGAGTCCTCCCGACGTGTCTCCTCGTCCGTGGGGACATCATCGTCAGTGGGCTCAACGAAGGCTGGCCCCACTCGGCACAAAGCTCTGGCATTTTCGCCAAATGGGTAATCCAGCTCCAGCTGCCATAACTCTTCCTCTGTGGCTGGTCTCCCACCAATCCGGAGCTGAAGCATTTGCATACCAAACATCCGTGCCATGTACTGATCGTCCGGAGCATGTCGCTCGCCCAGTGTCAGCACTGGCCCGTGTGTGGTGTCGGGGGCCTTAGTTTTGGTCACATCAAGGGCCCTCCGCTCCAACTGCGGGATGTAGTCCAAAGCCTCTTCCTCGATGTCGAAAGGTGGTGATGAGTCCGCCGAACCCATACCTGTGGCCCTGGTGTAGTCGAGCTCTCTTCATGGCAGATATGATGACCGCCCCAACATTAATCTCTAGCCCTCTCATCAGGGTATACACCAAGCACACACGGTTCCGGGTCACATCCGTCATGTGCACCCCCGGGATCAAGCACGAACAAACTATTTTTAGCCATATTCTTGCCTCCCTGTTCATTTGAGAATACGGCAGAGTCTGGTGGTAACCCCTCTCCTTATGTCTGCTCCATCTGGCTGTAGATCGAGCCCCACACAAAGTGCATCTGATATCGGCGTATGGTGGGGTGATGTTCAGCTGGCGAAGAACGTGGGCGTCTGTGTCTCGCGCTCCAATGATGGCGTTTAATTTCTGGGGTTCCAGAGTGACAATCTGCCCTCTGATTTTTATTGTGTGGCTTCTGATGGCCGGGTTCCAATTTGCATAGAACTCCCGGACTAAATGTAGGTTGCACTCCTTAGGCTCCTGAAATATGAAGCTGAGCCCAGCTGCCTCGATCCTCTGCACTATACGGGGGAACTCCTGTGCTAGTGGTTCCCGTGCAATATGCTCCTCAGGGAAGTACTTATTCTCCTTATGTTTAGCGTACCACTTCTTCCCTTCATCGGTCACCCACCTCGTTCCGTACTGGCGGCGTTGGCCGCACGGAATAGCTGGTGCAGCTGGGACTGCTGTGTCCAATCTCATGCGTTTTCTCCCGGTGCCTGAAGTAGATGCGCCTTTACCCTTATCCTGCCTACTCGCCATTGTACCTGTCAATACAAATAAACAAGCACCATGTCAAGCTAAATGCATATTAGCTTCGGCTAAGGACGGGTTAAACTAAGTTTACCCTACACTTAGTCCTTAGCTACTCTTACGATACTACGGCAAGGATTACTTTATTTACAACCTAAACACAAACAACTATACAATTTATGCTTAGTGCGTTCACAAAAAATTTTCGACAGTATAACTTTTAGCGTACTACTCAGACTTCATACAGCTAATCCCAATCCTACCATCACTAGCAATTCAACCATCGCACTTAGCAACGAAGACAACAAACAAAAACAACGACAAAAATTCTATATACATACGAATCCAAATAACCAAACCAATTTGAACAATTTTTACATTTTCCCAAAACCCAAGAATTCATCGTCTATTACCTTCAAACAATATTTACAACGACTTATCTCAATTCACAAACACACCCTGGCATATAATTCACCAATTTATCAAGTTACCCCATTCGATTTCAACAACCCCAGCCCTAGAATTCAATTTTACAATCAAATTCGAATCATTCACGCAATCGACAAGTTCAAACGCTAATTACAACATTCCGAACATTTATCAATCAAAGAATAATTCAATTTCATGCTAAATTGCTAATTAGGGTGATTTATCTCACCTCCCATGCTCAAATTCGACTAAAATCAACAAAAACTTGAGAGAGTAGAGGAAAACATACCTTTAAGTTGAATGATCGGAGAAACTCGACAATTTGGTTGCTTAATAGCGTGGCACGTTGGTTGGGGAGGGGGATTCGGGTGTTTGGTCGCGGAGAAGAGAGGAAATGGGGGAAAAGGGACTAAAATTGGGGTTAAAAATGAAAGGAAACACGCGGGTCACCCGGCAACCCGGTGTGACCCGTCACAAAATATAGGGCAACGTGTCACGGAGGGTAACGCAGAGCCCCTCCTCCGTGACACGGAGCTAACGCGATGGCTCACTGGAATTTAAAAAAAATCCAGATTTAACCTCAACGTGTCAAGGAGGGTAACGCGGAGCCCTTCCTCCGTGACACGGAGCCATCGCCCCAGTGCTCTGTCTCTTCATTTTATTCATTTTTTCAAACCTTGCCTTTTCCATCCTGATTCCATGCATATTTTTCTCCTGTTGACCTGAAAATCACCTTACTAAACAAAATTGGTTAGATTAATAGATTTCCCTAACTAAAATGAAAAATACTAACTAAAACGAAAAATTTGTACTAACTCAAGAAAAAGAAAAATTAAAATAAAAACTATTTACACTTTACTAAACAAAAGAAAAAAAAATATTTTTCACGGGTTGCCTCCCGTGCAGCGCCTGGTTTACCGTCGCGGATCGACGTCCTTTATGCTCAATTATCCACTAGGGTGATGGATGATTTTTCACGATCATTGTCCTCCCCCCAGTAGTGCTCACCTTTATCTGGTGGTCGTCCCATCAACTCTCGGGAATCACTCATGTGCTTAGCATTCCCATGATCAATTACATTGATCACTGAGAGTTGTTCATTTACCATCGGGAGCTTGGGTGCTTTGTACACATCGAACACTTCTACCTTGTCATGTGCTCGCATTGTAAGTTGACCCGCAGCTACGTCAATTAATGCTTTTCCGGTTGCCAAAAAGGGTCGTCCCAAAATAAATGGGACTTCAGCATCTGGTTCAAAATCCAGAACAATAAAATCAACCGGAAAAATGAGGGAGCCCACTTGCACAAGCACATCCTCAACAATGCCATCCGGCCTAGCTAAGGATCTGTCTGCTAACTGCAAGATTACGGTTGTAGGTCTAGGACTCCCTAGACCTAACTTTCTGAATACTGAAGATGGCATCAGATTTATGCTCGCCCCCAAGTCACACAATCCATGAGCTCGGATACTCTGCCCAATTGTAAGCTGGATAGTAAAACTTCCAGGGTCTTTTAGCTTCGTAGGCAGTCTATTTTGGATCCGGGAAGTGCATTCCTCCGTCAAAGCTACCGTGGCATACTCAGTCAGACGACTTTTGTTGGCCACGATGTCTTTAATATATTTAGCATATTTTGGCACTCCCTGCAAGACATCAACAAGAGGTAAATTAACATGTACCTATTTAAGCACCTCCATAAATTTCTTGAAACATGCCTCCTCCTTGTGTTTCTTGAGTCGTTGAGGGAACGGGGGTGGAGGCCTTTCTGATTCAGCTTCTTTGGTCTTCCCCTTATCCGCAAGTTGCTCTCCCTCAACATCTGCTGCTCCTGACTTTTGAGGCGGTCTTTCCGGTTCCACCTCCTTCAACTGCAAACCACTCCTCGTGGTCACTGCATTTACCTGCTTCGGATTAGGATCCGTGTCGCTAGGCAGTCCTCCTCTGGGCCTTGTGTTTTGGGCACTACCAAATTGCCCAAATTGATACTCAAGAGCCTTGGTCGCTAATTGATTATTCTTCACTTCGGCTGCCAATTTAACATAGTCAGCCTGCAATTGCGCCTGATTAGCGATCATGGTCTTGAACATTTCCTCAATGGTAGGTGATGGTGGTGGAGGAGGGGCATTGTGATTTCTGAATTGAGATTGGTAGTTCTGTTGCCCTCCTTGATTCCTGTGCATACCCTGACCCGAACTTTGGCCTTGTTGGTTGTTGCTACCCCACGAAAAATTTGGATGGTTCCTCCAATTTGAGTTGTAGCCGCTACCAAACTGCTGCTGATTTCTCTGTGCATTGCCCACAAAGTTAACTGAATCTGGGTTTGCTCCACAACACTCAGCTGAATGCTCACTGCTTCCACACACTTCACACCACATTTGCTGGACCGCATTGACTGAAGCTGAAGGCTGGTTCAAATTCATGTTGCTGAAGTGGTTGTTCAACTGATTCTGCAAGGCAGCTATCTGTGCAGCGATAACTGTAAATCCATCCACTTCAAGCACTCCTGCTGCTTTCCTTGCTCCACCTCGAGATGAATCTGCATTCCATTCTAGATTGCCCTGTGAAATTCGATTGAGCAAAGTGTACAGCTCCTCATAAGTCTTTTCCAGCGCTTGCCCTCCAGCTGCTGAGTCTAACAAAATTTTAGTATGGGGTTCCAAACCCTCAATAAATGTGTGTACCAACACCTCATTGGACTGATGATGATGAGGACAGTCTCGCAACATGGATTTAAATCTTTCCCAGGCTTGATATAAATTTTCTCCCTCCCTCTGTTTGAAACTTAGAATTTGACTTCGAAGTCTGGCTGTTTTACCAGAGGGAAAAAATCTTATCAAGAACTTTCGTGCTAGATCATCCCACGTTGATATAGAATTTGGTGGCTCAGCTTTTAACCACCTCTTGGCTTCACCAAGTAAGGAAAACGGAAATAGGGTGAGCCGAACATAATCAGGTGACACTCCAGCGGGTATATAAGTGTCACTTATCTCCAAAAAATTCTGGAGATGTTGTTGTGGGTCTTCATGAGGGAGACCGGTAAATTGCCCGCTTGTGTGAAAAAGTTGCACCATATTCTGCTTTAATTCAAATCTCCCTCCAGGCTCTGGTTTGCGGATACTTGAATGTACATTGTTGGCATGTGGGATTGCCACCTCGCGAACCGGCCTTGCTGCTGCTTCGTCGGGCACTAACACTGCCCTCACAACCGGTGGATTTTGTTGCTCCATTATAGTCTGTCTGAGCAACTGCAGCTTCTTTTGTAGAGCTTCTCTGCGTTTACTATGAAATTCACGTTCAGGCTCTGTATAAGATTCCACCAGCTCCTTGTCCTTTGCTAGTGTTCACAGAAATCAAGTCTGCAAAATACAGGCTAAGACCAAGTTGTCAACACTTAAGAAAATAAAACAAAAATACAGTAAATTTACACTTAACACAATTTCACCAATTGCCTAGTCTCCCCGGCAACGGCGCCAAAAAATTGTCCGGCTAGTTCGGTATAGGTTAAAACCGACACGCAAGTGCACGTGGTCAAACAAGTAATAAAGTGGCTAAGTAAGCCAAGTATCGAACCAAGGAGACTCTGGATAAGTAAAATTGCTTAAGTATACTATATTCTAGCTTACTTCTAATTATGCTGACAACAATGTAACCAAAAGTTAAATAATTTTTGTTTATAAATTATATACTAAAACTATATACAAATATTTACTGTGAATTGAAACTATGGATATGAGCATGCCAAGGTTAAGAACAAGTAATGAACTCGATTATAATCATAATTTGGTTATTCTTCTCTTCTAGTTGCTAGCCAAGAACATTAGCCTAGAGATTAAAACTCTCGTATTTAATCTCACTTAAGAATCATAAACCATCCGTCTATATTTCTGTGATCAAATACAATTTATGACCTAGCAATACAATTCCGGTTCCTAAACTGACTAATACGGCTTTCAAGTATATTTCTATCAGGAAAGCACATCAAAACCCAATTTTCCCAAATCAAGTTAAGAACAATACCCTATTACTTCACAACTTTCCAATTTCGTGCTCTCTCGAGTGAAATTGGACTTTTTAGATGTACATTAATGTCGGCCACACACTAATGCAGTAGAAACAAGAATTAATAGAACAACATAGAAGAAGAAGATGAAAAACAATACAATTCAATAATCAAAATTCATCACCATTGTTCATAACCTCAGCAAGGAAGAGAATTAGCCACTCATTTGTGGATTAATCATCCTAAAACAAGTGTTAATCATACAAACAATTGATTGAAAGAAGAAAGAAAGAGAGAAAAACCCTTAGCTTTTTCGTCCCTCAACCGTCTGTAACCCACGTCCTTGCTCCACCAAGTCTGAATTACTTAAAAATAAGCCTAAGTGTTCTATTTATACTAGTGGGAATTTTTCCCGGAATAACAAGCAACGTGTCACGGAGGCCAACGCGGAGCACTGCCTCCGTCACACGGCGTGGACGCGGACCCTCACTGGAAATCCAGGGTCCGGGAATATAGCCTCAACGTGGCACGACATGCAACGCGGAGGCTTGCCTCCGTGCCACGGAGCTGTCGCGAGGCTTCACTGGAAATTGACAAATTAATTCATCCTCCATGCAGTGTGCCTCCGCGATGGTAGCGTGGCACGACTCCATCGCGGAGCCCCTTTACATTGTGCATTCCAATGTCTTTTCCGTGCTCGCATCCAAGTCCAACTCCGATATTGTTCCAACATGCATTTTAGCTCCTCAAAATCATGTTTTACCTACAAAACAATGCTAATCATGTTGGTTAGTATAAATTCACATTTTATTACCAATTACATGAAAATGTATACACATTGCACAATAAACAAGACGAAAATGATACGTTTGAGTATCACTTGGGCATATAAATCTGCCCAAGATCAGACGTCCATGTTACTGAGGAGTTGGCCTACGAAGAGGTTCTAGTGTCCATATTAGATCAAAAGGTTCGTAGGTTGAGAACAAAAGATGTCGCCTCTGTTAAAGTATTATGGAGGAAAAGGAATAAAGAAGAGATGACTTGGGAGGCTGAGGATGATATGAAATCTAAATTTCCCCACTTGTTCTAGGATTGATCAATATTATATGTAGTTAAGGTGAGGTTGTTGTTCAGTTGTTATTTTACTACTTATGTTATCATTACTGTTGTTTAGATACCCCCTTATTATTGTGTAATAGTTGTTATAGCATCCTGCGAGGTGCCTGTGTTGGACTTTTCTGCGTTTCAGGTTTTCGGATAGTCTATATTACAGAGGAGACTCTTCCGAAATTTTTCTAAATCTTGGGTAAAGAGATTCAACCCCCTTTAAGACTGAGGATGACATTCGAGGATGAATTTTCCTAAAGGGGGAGGGGAGGATGTTACACCCCGTAAATGTTAACAATTAGTGAGCATACACGTGGATTCATGAGGAATAAAGAGAGTACGAAGCGTGTAGAAAAGCCTCGGAAGTAGGGTCGGGCGAGGCAAGGCCATGAAGGGCCAGCGCAATGCGCCAGCTGGCAGGGCACCGGCCAGAGCGGCACGCCAGCATACTAGCGCAAGGGGAGGCACGACGTGGGGGGTCTTCTAGCACTATGGCCGGCGCGGGGTGCCCCCCTGCCAACCAACCTCACTTATATAAAGCCCCTCCTTTTAATTCCAATTCATTTCCAACATTTCCCATTCGGCCAGAGATAGTGGAACTCGAAGATTTCAATTGATTTTTGTCTGATTACGCTATTAAATGCGATCCAAATTCAAATTAACTTCAGGTATCGAGTTCTAAGCCTACAGGGAGCATTACTATGGAGTTATTTTCTTGAAATTCACCTGGAAAAATGGAACCCCGCCGAGCAAAAGTTGTATGAATTGCTCCAAATGGATTCCTAAACAATCACAAACGTTAGATAAGCATTTCTCCCTTTCAACTCTCGAGAAATCAGAGGTTTTCGACTGTATTTTACGTAGTTGAATTATGGTTGCTAATATTATTAAAAATTATCATTTTAAGCCGAATTTGGTATTGAAATTAGTCTCTTTCTCCCAGTGTTACGCTTGTAGTTGAAAAGAGCTGACAAATACAAGTTGAAACTTGTCGGTTACTCGAGAAGCGACAATCGAGGTATGTTAAGGCGAACTCCTTCGGCAAGTTAGTTTCTATAGCATTGTATTACAGTTTGAATCCTAGTAGGAGAGCCAAAAATATTGTTGTTGCAAATAGCTGTTGTTGCTAGTTGAGACCAGTACTCTATGTTTAGTTTGGGATTGACTTTACCCTGTATAGCCTTCCATGACCAACCCCAGGGTTACTAGCTGTGTCGTTGCCTACTAGGGGCTATATGACGTTGCCACGAGGACCAATATGCCATCCAAATAGATGATGATGAGGCCCAAGGGCCTTATACAGTCCATTCCATGGCTGGACTATTATTTCTACACCATATCGGCAGTACACCCCCATCGAACCTGGTGCCCGGGGTGCAGTTATCAGGAGTCCACCAGACTCAGACACAGCTACAGTTCAGGGGTTGAGTGGGCTCAGTAGCAAAACCAGGGGATTGGTAGGTTGGCTATAGTTACTAGTTGACTCATTTTGACCTTGTTAGGGGCATATAGAGATTGAAGTGTGCTCGCCAGGGCTTATGGGGGTCCCAAGTGTGTTATTCTATACTGATTATACCTCCAGGCTTATGGGGCCCAGATAAGTATTCAGTATTTGTGGTTGTTATGTCTTTCTTCGATTTCAGACTTGTCGGGTTAGTTGGGGTGTTATTCCACTAACCCATCAGATATGTTAGAGGCTTTCACACTGTACGTAGTAAGCAGCTTGTCATGTATGATGTGAATTTTGATTCTGATGCTATGTTATGCTTAGACTTATGCTATAACTATTACGTTAATTCTTCCGCGTTTATTGATTGAGTTAGATGTATGTTTATCCCATGGGTCGACTTGGAGTCTCTCGGGTCTCCTTGTCCCGTGTATCAATCCGGGCCTATGTTCGGATTGTGAAAAACTTGGTATCAGAGCAATAGGTTTAGAAGTGTCGTAGGGTGTCTGAAAGATGCATTAAGTAGAGTCTTTTTCATGGGTGTGAAACACGCCACACTTATGACGAAGAGTCTATGAGACATTTTGGAAATGTTCCTTTCTTTCATGACTATATCTCGTGCCATGAGTTCGACTCTCTCCATTCCTTTAATTGTGCTGTACACGTGTGCAGAAACATGTCTTCTCAGAACAACAATAGGAGTCAGTCAGCCCCACCAAGTCCAATGGGTCCCATGCAAGTTATGGATGTAGAAGTCGGGGCCGCCCTCAGAGTGCTGATACAAGCCATGATCACCTGGCCTAACCAACAGACTATCGCATCAGTGAACCCTACCGAAGAGGCAAAAACTACTAAGGTTCAAGAACTCACAAAGAGGAGCCCGTCTAAGTTTGGTGATTCAAATATGGGTGTAGAGCGTAATAGGAAAGAAATGAGGAACAAGAGGCTTGGGACTGAAAATCTTGAGAGTTCCCAGCAAGGGTCGAGTAGTGGGAGTCTCTCTCAACCCCATCAAAAGTCTCTAGCTCAAGTTCGGGGATACAACCCAAGGTGAGGGAGATTACTTACCCAGTTTGTGGGCGCAGCAGGAAGAACCACCTAGGAAAGTGTTTGGCAGGTTCAGATGTTTGCTTCTATTATGGCCAGCTGGGTCACCGAGATTGCCCTTTAGCCAAGCAAGACGGCCAGAGTGGCCTTGCCCCGGCTGCTCCTTCAGCAACCCCGCCCACTTGGCCATCTTACCAAAGGTGTGGTATAAACCACCCAGGAAGTTGTTTGATCGGCAAGGATGCTTGCTTTGGGTGCCGTAAGTCTGGACTCAGACTTGGAGATTGCCCTTCCGTTAAACCGGGTGATAGTGGAGCCTGCTGCAACCCACCCATCTCAGCAGCACGGGTTACCAAGAGCAAGTGGCAGTCGGCCTCAGATATAGCCTCAGGTATGTTATAAGCCTTCCTATCAAACCTACCATGATTGCTGGTTCCGAGAACTACTGTACAAGGTACAAGATCTCTTTGTCCATTTAAATATGAGATTTATTTCGTGGAAGGTAGGGAAATAGTAAGTGAAGGTCCAAGTCAGGTCTTAAGTTTTCTAGTAAAGGAGTTCTATAAATAGCTTTTGGGGGTAATCAATCCATCCTCATTTAGATGTTTCCCTTATATTTCGCTCGATGCTACGCTCAACTCATGCTTATGTTCAGAACCCTAAGATGATAGGTAACCTTGTTACTCAGCGATCCCAATATTACCCATTCAGCTTCATGTCATGACCCTCGTTATATATGTGAACTCATGTCTCTTAGCACACTCAGCTCTATGAACTCAGTCCCTAAGATTTTCCTTATCGGCTCATAAGATCGTGCTATATCAGGTATATGCCCAGCTTAGATTTCTTAAACGGTTCGTGATCATGATTCCCTTACTCTAAACCCTATGGATGTTCCCCCTTATGGAGATGATGGTTAAAATGGGTACATTCAAGGTAACTCTCTATCCCTGCCTTAGGTGCCGGGTATGTAGAAGTCCAGGAAGTGCAGTTATTAACCAAGCCTGGAAGTGTAACAACCCTCATGGTCATCTTGTGATTTTTGATCCGTTTGCCTAGGTTGAACCTTTCTGTATCTTTATTTTATTATTCATGACTTGTGGAGGTGGATGACACCATTTTTGAGATGATCTAGTGAAGATCAGGTGAGGTTTTTGAATATAAAGGGTTTGAGGTTTGAGGGGTTTGACTAGAGCTAACATTTTAGGTTAACGAGCTCGAATTTGGGTTCTGGAAGCTCTTTTGGTTCCTGATGGTGATTTATGACCTAATTGGGTAGTTTGCATGGATCCTTAGGTGATTCGGGAGTGATTTGAACCCTTGGTTGAAGTTATGAGCTTTGAGGAGACTAAGTTTGACCACAGTCAATTTTCGAACAAAACAAACTGTTATTAGTAATTTGATGATCCCAACCGGTCTGAAATGGGTTTTATGATTGAATGGAGTATTTGGGTTGTGATCGAGGGATTTCAAATGAGTTTCGGGGTGGGGTGGGGGGATTCAAACATTTTGTGTGTCATTGTTCGGGATGGATCGAAATCTTCCTTGGTGACCGATGTCAAAGCTAGGTAAGACGAGGATCCTATCTTGGTGAAGTTAAAGGAGGTCGTTCAGGTGTAGAAGGTAGAGGTCGTCTCCAAAGGGGGGATGGTGTGCTTCGATATCAGGGTAGTTGGTGTACTCCGGGTGTTGATGATTCGAGAGCTAGTTCAGTTGCATGTGGTGCCTTTGTCCATCTTATCAGATAAAGGTACTCAGTTTACTTCCCAATTTTGGAGGTCGTTTCCAAATGGACTTGGTACTCAGGTCAAGCTCAGTACGACATTTCATCCTCAAATTGATGGTCAGGCAGAGCGGATGATTTAGAATCTTGAGGACATGTTGAGAGCATGTGTGATTGACTTCAAGGGTAGTTGGGATGATCATTTGCCTCTTATTGAGTTTGCGTATAATAACAACTATCATTCCAGCATTCAGCTGGCCCCGTTTGAGGCTCTCTATGGGTGGAGATGTGGACCGCCTATTGGTTGGTTTGAAGTCAGGGAAGCTACGATGATAGGTCCAGATTCAGTCCATGAGGTCATGGATAAATTTCACCATATAAGAGACAGGTTGAAAACAACTCAGAGTCGCCAAAAGTCCTATGCGAATGTGAGAATGAGAGAACTTGAGTTTGAAGTCGACGATTGGATATTTCTAAAGGTGTCTCCCGTGAAGGGGGTGGGGAGGTTCGGAAAGAAAAGGAAACTCAGTCCCCGTTATGTTGGCCCATAGCGGATTGTGCAACGGGTTGGCAAGGTAGAATATGAGTTGGAGTTTCCCACAGAATTAGCTTCAGTCCGTCCAGTTTTCCATGTATCGCTCTTAAAGAAGTGTTTTGGTGGTCCAACTCTAGTTATTCCTGTGGATAGTGTCTGTGTGAAAGAAAACCTTAGTTATGAAATGGTTCCAGTGGAAAATATTGGATTGTCAAGTTCGAAGGTTAAGGAACAAGAAGTAGCTTCAGTTAAGGTTTCATGGAGGAATCAACATGTTGAGGGAGCTACATGGGAAGCCGAGGCAGATATGATGACTAAATACTTGCATTTATTCTCTTCCGGCTCAGTTTCAGCTTAAGGTGTTAGTTTCCTCCTTAATACTCTATTCAGTTTCATGTTCAGCTCATGTAGCTCAGTTTCTTTCATGTAAATGGATGTATGTGTGCTTCAGGAATTCAATTCAGTTCAGAGGTAGTCATTCCCTCAGTTTTCAACTTATATGATCAGTATTTGAATATGACGATTGCATTTCTCTACTTTTTGTCATGCCTCACCTTGGGAGGCATGACTTGCACCTGGTGCCCTACTAGGATCTGAACTGACTGAGCCTGAGCACTCTTGGTGCAGGGCTAACTCTAATTCTTAAATCAAGAGAACAACTGGCTATATCTCGACTGTAAATACAACTTCGGCCGACAAGGCCTTATAGCCACCTGTAAGGAAAACAGCTAACCAGAACCAAGCAATAATAGGGAATCCTATGCGGGCCGACAAGGACACCATGATGTCTAGTTATGACTGTAAAGTAAATCTAGTAGTAAGCTAAACTATGGCCAACAAGGCTGCTAATCTGCTAGCTAAACAAGGCCCAACATGGCCAAGACATAAACTAAAACACATATGGGCCCCAAACAGCCAATAATAACTAACCACAGGGAAATAGAAACAATCTGCAAGCCTCTAGGAGTAATATGACAGTCGGGATAGGGCCCCGTTCTACCCATGAACTGTAAAAACCTTCCATGTAGAAGCTCCGGAAGAAAGTAGCTAACTACTCTGGTGATGCTGGTTGAAAGCTACGAGGGACCTACTCCCTGTCTATCCGTACCTACAGGCAAGTAATGCAGTGCCCCAGAAAGGGCTTCAGTACAATATGTACTGAATATGTAAGGCGATAGTTGTAAATGACTAAAACAAAGAGATAAAATGGAGAATAACTGAAATGAAGGAATAGAGATCATACTTGAGTAATAGAACGTCTTACTGTCTAACTATCAATAACTAAAGCAAACATAAACCTTACCTGGCCCTCATAAGCCGGAAGGTACAACCAACACAGAATAACCTACTTGGGGCCTCCATAAGCCCTGGTGAGTACACCTCAGTCTATATACCCCTATCCAAGGTCACACTGGTCAACTAATAGCTATAGCCGTCCTACCAATCCCCTGAGTCTGCAACCGAGCCCGCTCGGCCCTTGACTGTAACTGTGTCTGAGTCCGGTGGACTCCTGATATTTGCACCCTGGGCACCAGGCTCAACGGGGGTGTATAAAGCCAACCACGACATATGAGGACCTGGGACCCTATCTTCTTCCCTAGCGGATGGCATACCGCTCCATAAAGCGACGTCATCTCGCCCCTGGCGGGTGTCGACACAGCTAATAACCCTGGGGTCGGTCATGAAGGCTATACATGCATAATCCATCCCAAACTAATATGGAATACTCGTCTCAGCTAATAACAACAACTAATCATAATAGACATGTTGCCGGTACTCTTACTGGGATTCAACTGAGTTATGTTGCTAAAGAAAACTAACTTGCCGAAGGAAACTGCCTTAACATACCTCGTTCGCCGATACTGATTAAATGGAGAGTTTCATCTTGTATTCAACTGCTCTTCTCAACTGCAATCATATTATTAGAAGAATTAGGCTAATTCCATTACTAAATTCGATGAAAACAATAACTTTATATATAAATATTAACTATATTTCAACTTGACGAAACACGGTCAAAAACTTATAATTTCTCGAGAATTCAGAAGGGAGAAATGCTCACTTTAAGCTTGTGATCATATTGACACTAGTTTGGAGCAATTCCAACAACTTTAGCTTGGCGGAGTTATGATTTGTCGGGCGAACTTTGTGAAACTAACTCTGTAGCAATGCTCCCTGCAGCCTTGAACTTCAATACCCCAAGTTAATTTGAATTCAGGCAGCATTTCGTAGCGTAAACGGAAGAAATATACTTGTTTTCTACGTTGGTTTCATCTCCGGCCGTATGGATGTGTGTGTATATATATATATATATATGTATGAATGAAATCAAAGGTTGAGAATTATATATACTTGAGGCAGTGGACAGGGGTCCGTGCCACACTGCCCTTTTGGGTAGCTGGCCCAGCCTCCTCCCGCGAGATCCTGACTCCGTTCTCGTCCGACCTTTCCCCAGACCCCTTTCTCGTACGTATTATATTCTAAAACTCTTAACCAACGTACGATTAGGCCATCAAAACATTAGACACTTACGAGGTGTAACACTTTTCTGTATGATTTCCAACATTCAAGAACAAATGTTTCCAAGGGATAGATACTGAAATGCCCCAAAAACCCTATGATCAGACCCAGGAGTGGAAACGGAGAAAATAATATTTTCTGCACCAGGGCTCAGAATGAGTCATCAAATCACCCGTCGCTTACCTAACGAGTCGTTAAGTAACTTGTCATTTTGTTAACGAGTCGATAAAGCACCCATCATTTGTAAAAATCACAATATCCCCTAACGAGTCAGCAAATGACTTGTCATTTGCCTAACGAGCCGTTACGTGACTCATCGTTTTGCTAACGAGTAGGCAAATCACCTGTCATTTGTAAAGATAGGAATATCCCCTAACGAGTAAGCAAATGACTCCTCATTTGCCTAACGAGTCGTTAAGTGACCCGTGGTTTGAGCAGTAGTGGGATATTTTAGTGTACTTCACGGATTTAGAAAACGACTCATCTTAGAGCTACGTGCCACCATAGGTCACGATGGGACCTCCCTTGAGACTGTCCCCTTTGCCCCAAATGGGCCTTTCATGAGTGATATCACCCCTTTTTCATGGTTCTACCCTTGGGAAGGTACGAACACCCTCTCGACTAGGGGTTTACAGGTCAGGTTCCATGTGTGCTCATATGGGGTATGTTGGTTGTAAGAACCTCCCGCTGTTCTTCATGATTTATGTATGATTATGATTATGTACTTTGGCTCAAGTCATGTTTAATAAAGCTTTTCTTTTGTGAGTATGGTTATAAATGTTTTACAAATGTTTTGGATAACCTTGAGCTTTATGTTGCATTATGATATTTATGTTATCATCATGTTGTCCTACTCTTATGAACTTTTATATTTTTTAAATGTTTGTTTTACTTACCTTGCATACTCAGTACATTCCACGTACTGACCGCATACTCTATGCTATATCGTATCATGATACAGGTCCAAGGGATCTTTCTCAGCAGCATCCTTAGCCCCTACTATCCCACTCAGACTTGTCCAGCTAGCATCGGTGAGTCCTCATCCCCCGAGGACATTCAATATTTATGGTTGTTATGTCTTTCTTCAATTTCAGGCTTGTCGAGTTAGTTAGGGTGTTGTCCCATCAACCCATCAGATATGTTAGAGGCTTTTAGACTGTATGTAGTAATCAACTTATCATGTATGATGTGAATTCCGGTTCTGATGTTATGTTATGCTTAGACTTCCTCTATAACTATTATGTTAATTCCCGCTTTTATTGATTGAGTTAGATATATATATTCATGTCATGGGTCGACTTGGAGTCTCTTGGGGCTCCTTGTCCCATGTATTGATTCGGGCCTATGTTCGGGTCATCACAGGTACTGGAGGTCTCTCCTGACATCGGGAACCAAATGGAGCTAAACTCTGGTCTTTCCCTGGCCCTCGGGACTGAGGTGGAGCACTCTCTGTAGGTCGAGCCGATCGTCTGGGCAACTGAACTCCAGAGTCTCCTCTAGACTCTCTATAAGACCTCACAGCTCTAGCACTCTTCCTCTGCTCCTGTCCCCTATGAGTATCAGAAATCGTGTTCAGCCAAACTTTCGGCACTCTGAGCAAAAGCCTGGATCCGTGCAATATCCATGTGCTCCGGGGTAGATATTCCCCATAAATCATGAGCTATATAAAGCCTTAGCCCTAACACGAACCGATGAACTCTATCTTCCATCGTCTGAACTAGGTGTGGAGCATACCTTACCAAGGAATTAAACTAAAGGCAATACTCCCGTACACTCATACTTCCCTGCTCTAAGTGTAAAAACTACTCAGCTCGGGCTTGTCGAAGCTCTTAGGTTAGATACTGGCCATAAAGGCATCAGAGAACTCCTCCCACTCAGCTGGCTGTGTATTAGCTCCTCTGAATTGAGCCCAAGCCTCATACCACAAAATAGACACATTCTGAATGCAGCCAACTCTACCCCTCTGTCACTGTTGCGTACATGGCCTTCAACACTCTGTGGTCTGATTAATAAAGTCCTGAGGATCCTCACTCGGGTCTGATCCGATAAATACTGGAGGGCTCAAACTCAAGAACTCGTGGACTCTAGAACTCTAACTTTCTTGACCTCTATGTCCCTCCATCGCCTCTAATTGTCACTCCTGTCCATCAGTAATATGAGCAATCAATTGAACGAATCCCTCATGACCCGGTCCTTCTAGAGCAACCAGAGGTGTCACAGGTGTGGGAGGGTATGCCACTCTATCACCCTCAAGTATTTCTAGTGCTGGAGGAGCTGGAGGTCTATCTGCCATTACTCTAGCTGGGGGAGGGGGAACTGTAACACCTGGGGCAGGGGACTCGCTCTAAGCCTCTAACCTGTTCCCCTGATCCACTGGAGGGAGAATGGTACCATCTCTTGCAGCTGTGCCAATCAACCGCATCCTCCTTGTCACAAGCATACTCTGAAACAATAACATGACTCAGATATCATAATACTTATGACCTCGCTTTATAGCACAAACTATTAGTAAAAGAAGTGAAACAACTCTTAAATGCCCTGTAGCCTACTGATTATAAGTATGGTGCACAACATACCCATAAGCAAGACTCTACTAGACATGGCTTAGTGGACTCCCCGGGACACGACTTCACTCTGATACCAAGTCTATCACGCCCCAAAACTGGGGCAGGGCACGACTGGCACTCGATTCCGAAGAGATCGAGAAATCGGCTATATAGCGTCTGAACTGTAACCCTTAGACCATTTGGGCCACCTGTCACAGTCAACTATACATAGAAATGGGCCGACTAGGTCACAATAAACATGACAAGATAAAATGCCAACAAGGGCACAATAATATCTAAAAAGAACTGCAGAAGCCCAGCTAGGCCACAAAACACACTGGAACTGAACAACTATGCAACTAATCTGCAAAAGTCTTTAAAAGTGTAAAACAATACTGAATGCACGGGATAGGGCCCTGACTTACCCATCTGTACAACAAAACTTTGAATGACTAAACCAAACATAGGCTCCTGAAAAAGGGGAGCACACCAACTCTGCGCTAGATCAAAGCTCCTACTGAATCGGTCAATCTGAGCTCCTACCTACACCTGCAACACAATTGTAGAGTCCCCAAGCGAAGAGACATCAATACAAAGAAATGCACTGGTATGTAAGAATGAAAGCTGTAAATAAAGTAATGCCAAAGATAAATTGAACTAGAGAAGGGAATAGTTACAACTTGATACTCTGGAACCTGTCAACATAAAGAATGGAAAATAATAGTTGAACATAACTCAAAAGATAGGGTAGAGAGATAATCTGTAACTCTATAACTGACTACCCTATATGTAGACTTTGTGCATGAACATAGCATAACTAACTTATATGCCAACACTTTCGATACTAGGACCACTTTCGATACTAGGACCGGTGTTTATGAGTATTGACTCAGTGATGACCTGATACTTGGACTAGGATTTAAGTATGACTGCTTGATACTTGGACCAGGACTTTAAGAGTTGCCTAACACTTGGACCAGGACTTTACTACCGACCTAATACTTGGACCAGGATTTTAATACATATTTCCTCACAAATTCAACCATCTGATACCCAGACTAGAGAAGGCGTGCAACATCACTCCGCGGCATCGCACAATCATCCATCTGATACTTAGACCAGAGAGGGCGTGTGGTAAACAATGCAAATCATGCTAATGAGCAAATTGATACTGAGACCAACAACTAAATAATGCAATATATATATGACCAGATAACGGGTCCAACTCAGAGGACCAACTGGACATCATACCCCTAGCAACTGACACAAGGGGACATAGAACATAACTTGACTTGAAAGCTTAATCATGAACATGAGACTTGAGGAACATGGCACTGGACCTCTCTTACGGGTTATAAGAATCATATTTGGATACTTAGATCCAACTTTGGATTACTTGGACTCCACATAAGTGCTTGGATTCACTTTATGAAGCTTCTCTCAACTTGAACTCAACTTAGAGTGCTTATGGATACTTAGCGTCATTGTTCGCTATTTTAGCACCTGATAACTTGATAACTTGCCAATATCTTAAGGAATAGGAGTTATGGAATTTCTATACATGAAGATAGGTAACCATAACGAGGAATCGCTAGGTTTGGACACTCGTTTATCCTTCGAATCTTAACATTCTTTCTTAGCATATATTGTTCTCACATCGCCATCTTAGCTTCAATTTCTAATTCCACAAGGTGACCAGAACCTTATACATGATCAATATAGCATATATTTACATAATGTAAAGGATTAGCTAACAATACCCATGCTGAGGGGTCTCCAACTTAATGTAGAACTACGACAACAATCAACACGATATCACACTTTAAATGCCTCACTTGGGCTATACATAATCACAACATTTAACCAGAATAAAACATGAAAATTTAAATGCTTAAATGAATCTTGACATACTACCTCAATACTTGTAAAGAGGTTGTTGTCTCATTCAATTCACAACGCACGAATCGTGCTTAAAAGAACAATGGATGGGGCGCCTTACATACCTTTCTTTCGGACGAACTTTTCCTACTTCAAAGGTCAGCTCTTAACCTTCCCAATCCCTTGAATTTATAAGCAAGTATTAAGCCTAATTTGTAACACAAAATGGAGCCCAAAATAACTAGCCAAAGGCAGGCACAATAGCAACAACAACACACGGCAGTATCAACAACATTTTAGTTAGTTTCTCTACTAGTTTTCACTAACTTTTGAGGGAGAAAACAATTGAGAACTTTACCTCACTTATGCTGTAATTCTTCCACTTAAAGCAAAGTATATTTTGAGCCAAATATACTTCAAAAATCCTAAGAAAAATTAGCAAAAACATAGCTCAAAAACAGTTTATCGGCAACTTACTTGGCTGTCAATTTCCAACTTTTTGCTTGCAATTTGAGGGGTTTAAAGAGGGTTAAATCCTTACCTTCCTCCTTGTATTCAATCCTTATTCAAAGAGGAGTATATATTCAGCATAATCAGACTTTAAAATGCGGCAACTTCTCTCCAAAATGTTGCCTTAACAAGCTCCAAAAACAGCCTTTAGCTCACCTTGCACCTTTGGAAACTAACTCTTACTTGTCTTTTGATTTGCTTGAACTTAGCTTGAGGTTTCCTCTTCAATTTTTATTGCTCTAACTACTGGAGAAGAGAGAGAGATAAGTCTCTGAGTAAGCTGGTCGATTTTGAATAGGATGAAAATGTTTTTCACGACCAAAAATCTGATTTTTAAATAGTTAGGGCGGTGGAGGCACTAGGGCGTCATGCCCACGTTACTTCTCTGGATGCTTCGGTAAGATACCCATAACTTCTTAGTCCAAACTCCAATTGATGAGAGGTTTGTTTTTCTAAAAATTAGACTCAAAGACCTTTAATTTAATAGGCGTGGGGCTTCTAATTCATTATATATTAGGAGATATGGTCATTTAAAGTTTACCCTTACTTATGAACTTTAGATACTTTTTTTTCCATTCATACACATTTCCCTCGTCATGTACGATCAATATACAATCCATACTTCCCTTAATCTAGCATACAAACATCAAATGATCACCAAATTTTTTTTGGAGTATAACAGTTATGCGACAGCTGGGTAGGTGAATCGTTGATATCTTAACAATGGTTGGGCAATGGGAGACCATGGAAATTTCATCCTTATCCAAACCCGGTGCATCCCAAACTATCAAGTTTCATGGATTCAGATATAGGTAGGCCTTTGGGCCTGGCACTAGACTTATGTGTCAAAAGCCCAAGGTATTTGGGAATAAAACTACTTCATCAGATCACAACCGAGAGCATAGTTAGTGTCATACTGTGTCTGAGTCAGATCCTACATATCGTTTCTTCCACATGTCCTCTGATTTTCTTCTCATCTATCCGATTTTCATCCTATATATATTATACCCCCACTTCTCGTACAACTATGTAATTGGTATCGGGAAGTGGAAGAGTTTATCCATTTTTGGTGGAAAAAAACCGTGAAAAGAGTTCTGACACCATCGAGTAGATAGACACTTGTTTGTATTTAATGCTATACCATTTTTCAATTTTCTTTATTAATGATGACTTGCCCTTTTATTTAAACTCATGAAACTTTCTTCAACTTCCATTGTTTCCTTTCTAAAGTTCCCCGCTTCAAATCAACATGTCCTTTTTAAGCATTGATCAAAGTTGACCCATTATGTCTTAAACTCAAAATTCTCCAACTCTTGTGACTGTAATCCGTCCTTTTCTTTCAGATGAAGGGTGAGATGTAGAGAGAACTTCCCTACTGAGTCACCACAATGGGAGGGCCTCTACTAGTAGTCCATCCGAAGAAGTCAATGAGTAAGCATTGGTCACTAACATCCTTCCAAGAACCCTCATGTTTTCTAGTGATCGTCAGAGTCATAGATGTAGAAAGGCGATAGAAGGGTACAACTCTTTAGTGCAAAAAAGTATCTCCCACGTATGAAGCTGGATTGCGATTGGGACGACAATGTGAAGCGAGATTGCAATCGGGATATCAACATCGTGTCCGTAGGCACATGAATCACCCATCATGTTGTTAGCTTTTCTCTGATTTATATGTATCTGTTTACCATTGGTTTCAGATTTCCTATCCCTAAGATTGTTGCAAAATTCTGTCGAAGATACCAAATTTGTTTGGCTCAATTTGCTCCCCAATTCTAGAGGCTCATAAGATGCATTTAACGCTTGGCCGATTGGGCTAGTTTGGACTTCTATATATAACACTTGATTTATTTGTATTCCCCTTGATTACTCAGGTGGCTTCATCTACTTGATCCCCCGGGGCAAGCTAGGGTGGGTGACCAACATTAAAGATGATTTCAATCGAAAGTAATATGACAAGTTAATGCCCATTCCTATGGAATGATTATATCGATTGAGGCCTCCCCCATTCCTAGAATCATGAGGACCCTACCGTAAGATCCGTGAACCATAGTCATTTCCTTCATTTAATTTTCCTTTATTTTTGTTGGCCCCTTTCCAGATGCTTATCACATTTGTTTTGGATCTGTTTTACCCATCAAAGTACCAGATATTACGGATTGGGTAGGGGTGATCCTCCAGGTTTCCATCAAGGAAGATAGGACATGGAAGCCCATGTTTCCAAGCTTGTCTGAGGGAAAAGACTGTGATAAGTGATCATGAAGGAGCTTTCCATCTTTTTGGTACTTTATCACTATATCTCCTCTAAATCTTAAGGATCCTCACAGGTTTAACTAGTAAGAAATCCTTGGTCTGACTGCCTCCTCCATACGGAGTTGCTTCTTCAAGTATTTAGATCCTTGCACCAGGTGTTGCTGCCAACAAAAGGCATGCTTCTCCTGTGATCTCTAGTTTGCGAAAAGAATGAGAGCCTCAAAATCTGGGATCCCAAGTGTGGATAGCTCTCGCATAATTTGACATTGTCGGGTGAGGCAAACCTTATTGGGGGGAAACCTGAGTTGGTGGCAGTGGAGAATAACAATGAGAATGAGAGAGACAAGTCCCCAATAGGTGAGACGGTTTTTCCTAGGCTAGGAACGGCTATTGAGGCCTAATATTCATGTTTTTGGATGACCTTGAGGGGTCAAGTAGTTTCAAAGTACCAAGTTGTGCCTGCATACATGGTTTGATTAATGATTTAGAGATGTTGGAGGGTTGTCGTGCGACGCAACATGTAGGGGTCAGCTGAAATGGTCGGGGTTGATTATATACTTAGGTCCCTCCCTAGGGAACCAAATATTTACAAAATTCGAAAGCGGTCTATTTGGAGCCTGCCTCCCATTGAGTTATGGTTGATATCCCTGTGAGAGTTGATCTGCTGAGAGGCCTTCTGCTATCAGTGAAGATTTTAAAGAACTTGACTGGCCTTATGAAGAGGGAAAAGTCGGTCTTTGAGGGTTCTTTCAATCAACTGACAACCTCCATTCTCCAGGTAAATATTAGTGTAGTTAGACATGTTTTATCAGCAATATTTCTTGACCTTCTCTTACTTACTTCTATTTTATTTGCAATCTACCTAGCAGTCTCGACAACCTGCAAGAGTTGGGGATCAAAAAGGCGAGCTTGCTACACGTTCCAACTACATAAAGCATTTGAAATCCTTAGTGGATGTGCTACGGACGAAGGCGATGGAGGGAGAGAACGCCGAGCTTCAGGTTAGTAACAACATGCTTTGGGAGGTGAGGATTTCCTTGGCCCAATAGCTGGGGTTTATACAAGTATAGTTATGGGAACATGAGCTTATAATACCAGCTCTTACTTCTACTGACAAATAGCTATATGGGGTAGTTCTGTTGAGTGCAAATAAATGTAAGATCCTAAGATAAGAGGTGGCTCTGCTACAAGAGGATTTATCATTAGCCCGCGAACCTTGTGATTAGGATGGGGCTAACAAAGAGCATTTAATGATCAAACTTAAGGTAGTTCAGATACAATGCAAAGCCTATGAGTATGTGTCCCATCCTATTTTTATCAAGGTAAAACAAAGTATAGTTTATTGACTCTAAAATAATTCATTATGTATAAAGTTGTCACCTAATTATTAAGAAAAATCAAGAAAACTATTAACTATTGACATTATGACACAGAATTGGTCTATGAAAACCAGTTTAGATTCTATATAAAGGTTTAAGTTATTACAAAGTAAAGGTATTTGGCACCCTTTAGAATTCACCAAAATATAGGTCCCGACTAGACTCATTTCATCAAAGGGGAGGAGGTAAAATTAGTTTTTGCAAGTATAAATATGTACAAGAAAATAAAATATGTAAAAAAGAATAATGAAGAATATATGTATAAAGAATGTAGATTCATATATATGAGAATGTATAAAATAATGTACATATGAAAAGAATATACACTAGTATATATGAAAGATTATAAAGAATATATATTTATGTATATAAAAAAATGTGTGTGTGTGTGTGTGTGTATAATATACAAAAAGAATGTATAAAAGAAGTGTAAAATAAATATATACTGTTAGTATAGAAAATGTATATCTGTTAGTGCAAAAAATGTATAAAAAGAAGGGATTAGGGTCAAATTTATCCATCTACTTTCATTTCTTAGCTAACTTCATCCTTTGTTATACTATCTAGCTAAATTACACCCCCGCTGTTATGAAACTTAACAAATATACCCTTATTTTTAACGATTATCTACTATGACTTTTTAAAATCATATGTGGCCTGACATTTGAGTGAGACGGATGCCACGTGGCATGCCACTTCAGTGCCAGATGTTTATTCTTTTTTTCATTTCAATTTTTTATTTTCTTTTTTTACTTTTTCCTCTTCTCTTCTGGCTTTTCTTGTTCAATCTTTGATGTTTTTCCCTTTCTTTTCTTCTTAAAAACGACATACAATAACTTGAGTTTTCAAGCTCACTGCTCCGATGAACTCCATCTCCGACCAACCATTGCTCTTGGTAATTGAGATTATAAGAGTTGTATCTTGGCCGGGTAGCCTGGAGAGGTTGCAGGCTGCAGTCATTGCGATTTTCGATAGACTCATTGCTTGGTTAAATTGAGATCTGAACCTTCATTAATTGAGGAAAAAAATCCAAATTGTCCTTAATGTACAAGGGTCTGATAGTTTTGGACCTTGATATATACTCCTTATCACAAATCGTCCTTATTGTTTGCAAAAAGTGAATAAATTTTTTCTATAAACTAAGGGTTAACTGAAGACTTTTTCTCCTGTTCTTGCTGCTATTGGATTGTTTTATGAACTAAACAACAAGAAATCAATGAAAGAAAAGGTAGGATTTATGGCTGTGATTTTAGTGCCTTTTTTTTATTTGAGCAATTGGTTTGGCTGTTGAGATGATAAGAGCCGTACCTTGGTAGGGTAATGTGGAAAGGTTACAACCATGGTGGTTTCTGGTTAAACCCAATGGTATATTTGTGTAAATTTCCCAACAACCCTCCCGTTTGTCACGCCCCACCTTGGGAGGCATGACTGACACCTAGTGCTACATTGGAATCTGGGCTAACCTAGCTGGCTTGGTGCACTTCTGGTGCACGCCTATAACTTAATTCAAAAATTCGACGAGCTATGTCTTGGCTGTAAATACAGCCTCTGGCCGACAAGGCCACCTGTAACAGAAGACAGCTAACCAACAACAATGCTATAACAGGGATTCTATGCGGGACGACAAGACCACCATGCTGTCTAGTTATAATTGAATAAAATTAGGCAACTAAACTATGCTATAGCCGACAAGGCTGCTAACTGACAGCTAACAAGGCCCCGCACGACCATCACATGAGATAAAACATACATAGGCCCTACACGACCAACCACAAAAACTAATCACTAGAAATCTGTAGCCTGCAAGCCTCTAAGAGTGGAATAATGATTGAGACAGGGCCCCAATTTACCCGTAAGCTATACAACAAAAGAACAAACCTTCTCTAAGTATCAACTCCGGAAGAAAGGAGCTGAATGCACTGCTAACCCCAGCTGATGACTAAGATGGTCCTGAACCGCGTCTATCCTCACCTATAGTCAAGTAATGCACCACCCTAAGGATGGGTGTTAGTACAATATGTATTGAATATGTAAGGCAGTAAAGTAATAATTGAATGAAATTGAATAAGCTGAAGTAAACATGAAGACGGGTAAGAAGTTAACTTGAGAAATATCACCGTCTGAAATATCTAACTAACATGTATATAAATACAAACAAGAACCTAGCCGGGCCCCCATAAGTCTGGAAGGTACAAACAACATAGAATAACCTACCTGGGCCCCATAAGCCCAGGCAAGTACAAACAATGTACACTTATGCTATCTGGCTACTAAAGGTTCGTAAGCATACTGTAACTCAGGATTAGCTCATTTTCTAAAGCTGTATCTGAGCCTACTAGGCTCCTGTAGCTGTGTCTGTGTCTAAGCTGTGTAACTGGACCCCAGACTTGGCTCGATTATGGGTCATGATGTAATCTCTAATAACTGGACCCCAAGCCTTGGCTCGACTATGGGTCATAATGTGACGGCAGTAACTGGATCCCTAGCCTTGGCTCGACTATGGATCATACTGTAACTGCTGTAACTGGGCCCCGAGCCTTGGCTCGACTATGGGCTATAATGTAAGCTCTGAAACTAGATATGACCCTCATGGACTCACTCTCGTCCCTCCGGATATCATACAGCTCATGTGATCATAACCCTATAAGCAACAACATCCAAGCCCAGAATATTGTATACAACCATCAAGCTGGCTAGGGTTAAATCTGGCGAGGGTTGCTATATCATAGTTATCGTCTCAACTCAATTCATAATAGTTGACCATATTAGGTTTACTCTGAAGTGCTATAAATACACGAGTCCTACTAACTTTACAATGAACGTAACTTTCCGGAAAGGATAGCCTTACATACCTCGAGTGCCGACTTTCATTTAACTGGCGAGTTTCAACTTATAACCGGCGGTTCTATTGAACTGCATCCCTGATACTGAGAGAATAGGGCTAATTTCAATACTAAATTCCGCAAATAATGATAACTTTCGATAATAATAGCAACTATAATTCAACTTTGAATAAATCAACTGAAAACCTATAATTTCCCAAGAGTTCAGAAGGGAGAAGTGCTTACCTAATGCCTGTGGCCGTTTAGCATTCAATTTGGAATGATTCTGACAACTTCTGCCTGGCGGAGATCCAGTTTGTCGAGTGAATTTTCAAGAAATAACTCCGTAGAAATGCTTCCCGTAGGCTTAAGACTTGTTACCTGAAGTTAATTTGCATTTAGACGGTGTTTGGTAGTGTAATCAGATGAAAACTCGATGAACTCTCCGTACTCTCTCTAATTTGGCTGTGGGTTCTCTTTTCAAATGAAAGGAAATTGAACTAAGGGACTATATATAGATACATGGGCGATGGCACAGGGGCCCCTCATGCTGGCCAAGGCGCCAACCTTGTGCCGTGCGGCACCTCCCATAGCGCCAACAGGCCTGGCGCTCCGCGCTGGCGCGTCGCGCTGGCCCCTCACGGCCTAGCCTCACCCGACCTTGCTTTTGAGGCTTTTCCACACACGTCAATCTCTCCTTACCCGTCACAAATCCACTCGTACGCCTACTAACCGTTAACATTTTACAGGGTGTAACATCCTCCCCCCTTAGGAACATTTATCCTCGAATGTCATCCTCAGGTTTAAAGGAGTTAATCAATTAACCAACACTTAGAAAAAATTTGGCAGAGTCTTTTCTGTAATATGGACTATCTGGAAACCTAAAACGCAAAAAAGTCCAACATAGGTGCCTCACAGGACGCTATAAACAACTATTTCACCACCAAGAGGTAGCCCGCTAAACAATACTGATAACATAAGTAGTAAAATAACAACTGAATAACAACATCACCTTAACTGCATAATCTAAATCAATCCTGGAACAAGTGAGGATATCTAGACCTCAGGTCGTCCTCAGCTTCCCAGGTCATCTCTTTTTTATTTTTTCTCCTCTACAATACTTTAACGAAGGCTACATCTTTGTTCTCAGTCTATGAACTTGCTGATCTAGTATGGCAACTGGGACCTCTTCGTAGGCTACCTCCTCCGTGATTTGAACGTCCTCAATTGGCACAACTCGGGATGGGTCTCCTATGCACTTTTGCAACATAGACACATGGAAGACTGGGTGAACAAACTCTAATTCTAGAGACAGCTCTAATTCATATGCCACTCGACCTATCCTTTGGAGGATTCGATACAGTCCAATAAATCTAGGGCTAAGCCTGCCTTTCTTGACAAATCTCATCACGCCCTTCATCGATGACACTTTAAGGAATACCCAATCATTATCATTAAATTCCAAGTCTCTACGCTACACATCGGAGTAGGACTTTTAACGACTCTGGGCTGTCAGTAACCGCTCTCTGATACGTTTCACTTTCTCTTCTAACTGATGAATCATATCAGGCCGGACTAACTCTGCCTCTCCTACCTCGAACCATCCGATGGGGGACCTGCATTTCTGCCCATATAATGCCTTATAAGGTGCCATCTGTATTGTAGAATGATAGCTATTATTATATGCAAATTCAATAAGGGGTAAATGCTCATCCCAGCTTCCTCTAAAATCTAGCACATACGCTTGTAACATATCCTCGGGCATCTGAATGGTGCGCTCTGCCTGCCATCTATCAAGGGGTGGAAGACTGTACTCAAATTAACTTGTGTCCCCAAACCTTTTTGAAATGATTGCCAAAATCTAGCTACAAACTGTGTCCCTCTGTCTGAAATGATAGATGCTGGGACACCGTGCGATCAGACTATCTCTTTAATATATAGCTCGATGTAATCTTCAGCTGAGAATGTAGTCCGGATTGGCAAAAAGTGAGCTGATTTCTTAACCTATCAACAACCACCCAAATAGAGTCGAATTTGCGTATGGTACGGGGTAGTCCTGTCACAAAATCCATATTAATTGCCTCCCATTTCCACATAGGTATAGCCATCTCCTGAGTTAGGCTGCCAGGTTTCTGATGTTCCGCTTTCACCTGTTGGCAATTAGGACACTGCGCTATGAATTCAGCTATGCCTTTCTTCATTCTAAGCCACCAGTATATCTCTTTTATGTCGTGGTACATCTTTGTTGAACCTGGACAAAGAGAGTAATGGGAGTAACGTACCTCTGCCATAATCTGCTGGCTGAGCCCTGCTGCATCTGGAACACAGAGGCGATTTCTGTACCTCAAAACCCCGTCTCCGGTTACCTTGAAGACTGATAATTCACCTTGTTGAATCTTATCTCTGAGTTGTGCTAAATGAATATCCTCATGCTGCCACTCTTTTTACCTCTACCACCAGGGATGACACCCCTATATTCTGAATTATAGCCCCATTATCCTCTAAATCCACTACTTGAACTGCTAAATTGGCTAGCCGGTGCAATTCTCGGGCCATTTCCCCCTATTATGGTATCAAATGTGCTAAAACTGCCCATGGATCTGCAGCTGAGGGCATCAACTACAATATTGGCCTTCCCTGGGTGATACAAAATGTTCACATCATAGTCTTTCCACAACTCTAGCCAACGGTGCTACCGTAAATTCAGCTCTTTCTGTGTGAAAATGTATTGGAGGCTTTTATGATAAGTAAAAATGTCCACATGCATACCATACAAGTAATGCGTCCATATTTTTAAGGCGTGAACCACAACAACTAACTCCAAATCATGGGTGGGATAGTTCTTTTCATGTTTTCTCGATTGCCTTGAAGCATACACAATTATCTTCCCGTGTTGCATCAAAACACACCCTAACCTGACACCTGAAGCGTCACAATATACAGAAAAACCTTCTAAACCTTCCGACAAAGCTAACACTGGTGCTGATGTCAATCTCTTTTTTAAGTCTTGGAAACTCTACTCACAGGCCTCGATCCACTGAAACTTAGCTGCTTTCTGAGTTAATTTAGTCAAACGTGCTGACAGGGTAGAAAATCCTTCCACAAACCTTCTATAATACCCGGCTAATCCCAAGAAACTGCGAACCTTTGTTGGAGTTGTAGGCCTAGTCCATGTCTTTACTACCTCAATTTTCTATGAATCAAGTTGAATACCAGCCTCTGATACAATGTGGCCCAAGAAAGCTACAGAATTTAACCAGAACTCACATTTAGAAAATTTTGCATATAGCTGGCGGTCTTTGAGGATCTGAAATACTACTCGCAAATGATTTCGGTGTTTTGCTTATGAGCGGGAGTATACCAGAATATCGTTAATGATACTATCACGAACAGATCTAAATATAGCGTGAAGATACTATTCACTAGGTCCATGAACACTACTGGTGCATTGTCAACCCGATAGACATAACTAGAAACTCAAAATGACCATACTTGGTCATGAAAGCCGTCTTTGGGATATCTTTCTCCCGAACTTGAACCTGATGGTACCCCGATCTCAAGTCAATTTTGGAAAAGTATTTTGCCCCTTGCAACTGGTTAAATAAATCATCTATCCTTGGTAGAGGATATTTATTCTTAATAGTAACTTTATTCAACTATCGATAATCTATACACGTGCGTAGGGAGCCATCTTTATTTCTTACAAACAGAACTGGGAAGTTCATCTGGGAACACATCTGGGAACTTATTAACTTCTGGAATAGACTGGAGAGTCGGGGATTCTGCTTGCATATTCCGAACCCTAACAATATGGTAGATACAACCTTTTGCTATCAACTTTTTTGCCCGTAGATAGGATATGAACTTACCTTTTGGTGTAGTTGTATTACCTCTCCACTCTCACACTACCTCTCCTGGGAAATGAAATCAGACAATTCTGGTCCAACACTCTATAGTGGCGTAACAAGGTGCCAGCCAATCCATACCCATGATTACATCAAAATCAATCATTTCTAGTTCTACTAGATCTGCTAAGGTCTGATGACCAACAATCTCTATTGTACAACCCTGGTAAATCTTTTAGCAATAATAGAGTCACCGATAGGTGTAGACGCTGATAAGGGTCGCTGAAGCAATTCTGGCACTATCTTAAACTTTCGAGCACTAACGGAGTAACATATGACAAAGTGGAGCCCCGATCTATCACGACATAAATTGAGTGAGAGCAAACATCTAATATACCTGTTACAACATCTGGCGACGACTTTGACTCCTGTCGCCCCAGTAGTGCATATGTGCGATCCTGACTGCTGCCTGAACTGGATGCCCCAGATCTACCTCGGCCTCTACCGGCTGGAGCTGAGGGCCTGCACCCTGCAGAAGGTGCTGGGGCATATGAACCTACTGAGGATCTATTCTGCTGGTCCTAACCTCCCCGGCGTCTAACCGGGCAATCTCTCATTATGTGTCCCTCCTTTCCATAGGAATAACAGGTGGTGGAACCATACCTGCATCCCCCCAGATGTAGCCTATGACAGGTACTGCAACAGGCACCGTTGGTCCTATCTGGTCTAGCCCCCTCTACTGCTGTGAGCTTGACGCTCGTGAACTCTAGCCCGGACCTGACTGCCCGCAATGATCCGATTTGCTGCCCTGCTACTGTTGGAACGGGGGATTAGGTGGCCTACCCAATGAACGAGGCCTAGGCCCACCCTGAAAGTCTGCCTGAAAATCTACGGGTCTAGCCCTCCGACGCTGTTCCTGACCTGCCCTTTTCATGACGTGCTAACGCTGTCTGAGCTCCTCTATATTCTGAGCAAAGGCCTAGATCCGCGAGATATCCATATCCTCTTTTAGTGTGGCTGTAATGAAAGACTCCACATATTCTGGCACATGTCCCATAATAAACTGGTGCACCCTGGTCGGCATAGTATCGACAAACAAGGGCACATATTTGTCTAAGGAATCAAATCTCAATGCATATTCCTTGACACTTATTCTTCCCTGCTCCAGATGCAAAAACTGCTCTAGTCTGGCCTTCCAAACCTCTCAGGGCAAATAGTGGTCTATAAAAGCCTCAAAGAAGCTAAGCCACATAGGTGGAGGTGCATCTCCGCCTCAGATATTTCCCAACTTTCATACCACAAAACAGCTACATCTCGCAATCCGAATACTACTAATTCAACTGATTCTGCAGACGAGGCATGCATAACCCTAAATATTATCTGTAGCTAATCTATGAAGTTTTGGGGGGTCTTCTCTACGATCTGTCCCTGAAAATTATGGGGGGCTCAAAGCAAGGAACTCATGGACTCTCGAACTACCGGGCCCCTCAGTGGGCTCAATGGCAGTTGGTACTACTGGTTGAGGCTGACGCTGGGCAGCCATCATCTAAACTAATATATAGAATGCACATCTGAGCTCCTGATCTGATGGCACATGAATGGATGGGGGTGGTACTAGTATATCTGTTGCCCTAGAGGGCCTTGAGTGAGGCGATGAGTGCTGGGGAGATCGAGGTGACGTCTAACTGTCGCCCTCAGATCGGGCTGACTCTAACTGGGGCCCCCTACTAGTGCCTTCTCCTGCTGCCACATCCAATTCTTGACCAGTTGCAGTCCGTCGTGTGTCAGACATTTCCGTGTAAATAAGTAGAATAACATGAGCTTAGGGAGTTAACCTATACAACACAACTCTATAGAACGACTGGAGGAGAAAGAAGAGTAACCACACAATTATGCCTTGTAGCCTCCTGTCTATAGAATGTGGTGCACAACATACCCATAGAGAAGACTCTACTTGACATGACTTGCAGACTCCTTGGGATACGACCGTATCTGATACCAAGTTTGTCACACCCCACCTTGGGAGCCATGATTGGCACCTAGTGTCGCACTGGGATCTGGGCTAACCTGGATGGCCTGGTGCACTTCTGGTGCACGCCTATAACTTAATTCAAGAAATCGTCGAGTTATATCTTGGCTGTAAATACAGCCTCTGGCCGACAAGGCCACCTGTAACAGAAGATAGCTAACCAACAACAATGCTATAACAGGGATCCTATGCGGGCCGAAAATACCACCATGCTTCTAGTTATAACTGAATAAAATCAGGCAACTAAAACTATGCTATAGCCGACAAGACTGCTAACTAACAACTAACAAGGCCCCACACGGCCATCACATGAGATAAAACATACATAGGCCTACACGGCCAACCACAAAAACTAATCACTGGAAATCTGTAGCCTACAAGCCTCTAAGAGTGGAATAATGATCGATACATGGCCCCCACCTACCCATAAATTGTACAAAAAATGAACAAACCTTCTCTAAGTATCAACTCCAGAAGAAAAGAGCTGAATGCACTGCCAACCCCGGCTGATGACTAAGATGGTCCCGAACCGCATCTATCTGCACCTGTAGGCAAGTAATGCAGTGCCCTAAGGATGGGTGTCAGTATAATATGTATCGAATATGTAAGGCATTAAAGTAATAACTGAATGAAATTGAATAAGCTAAAGTAAACATGAAGGCGGGTAAGAAGTTAACCTGAGAAATATCACCGTCTGAAATATCTAACTAACAGGTATGTTAATACAAACAAGAATCTAGTCGGGCCCCCATAATCCTGGAAGGTACTAACAACATAGAATAACCTACCTGGGCCCCCATAAGCCCCCACAAGTAAAAACAATGTACACTTCTGCTAGCTGGCTACTAAAGGTTCGTAAGCATACTGCAACTCAAGATTTGCTCATTCTCTAAAGCTGTATTTGAGCTTGATAGGCTCCTGTAGCTGTGTCTGTGTATGAGTTCTCTAGGCTGTGCAACTAGACCCCGAGCCTTGGCTCGACTATAGGTCATAATATGACTGCTATAACTAGATCCCGAGCCTTGGCTCGACTATGGATCATACTGTAACTAGGGCCCGATCCTTGGATCGACTATGTGCTATAATATAACTATTGTAGTTGGACCCCAAGCCTTGGCTCAATTATGTGTCATAATGTAAGCTCTGAAACTAGATACGACCCTCACGACCTCACTCTGGTCCCTCCGGACATTATAGCACTCCTGTGAGCATAACCCTATAGGAAACAAAATCCAAGCCCCGGATATCATATACAACCATCAAGCTGGCTAGGGTTAAATCTTGCGAGGGCTACTATATCATCGTTATCATCTCAACTCAATTCATAATAGTTGACCACAATAGGTTTACTCTAAAGTACTATAGATACACGAGTCGTACTAACTTTACGAAGAGCATAACTTTTCGAAAAGTATAGCCTTACATACATCGAATGCCGACTTTTATTTAACTAGTGAGTTTCAACTTGTAACCGGCGGTTCTATCAAACTGCAGCCCTGATACAGAGAGAATGGGGCAATACTAAATTCGGAAAATAACAATAACTTTCGATAATAATAGCAACTATAATTCAACTTTGAATAACTCGGCCAAAACCTATAATTTCCCGAGAGTTCAGAAGGGAGAAGTGCTTACCCAATGCCTGTGGCCATTTAGGATTCAATTTGGAACAATTCTTACAACTTCTACTCGGCGTAGCTCTGGTTTTTAGAGCAAAGTTTTTTGAAATAACTCCGAAGAAATGTTTCCTGTAGGCTTAGGACTTGTTACCTAAAGTAATTTGCGTTCAAACAAAGTTCGGTAGCGTAATCGGATTAAACTCGATGAACTCTCCGTACTCTCTCTAATTTGGCCGTGGGTTCTATTTTGAAATGAAAGGAAATTAAACTAAGGGACTATATATAGATACATGGGCAGTGGCACAGGGGTGCCTCGCGCCGATTGCCGACCCTGTGCGGTGCCGCATCTCCCATAGCGCCAATAGGCCTAGCGCGCCACGCTGACCAGTGCATTACCGGCTGGCGAGTCACTCTGTCCCCTCACGGCCTAGCCTTTCCTGGCCCTGCTTCCGAGGCTTTTTTCACACACGTCAAGCTCTCCTTACCCGTCACAAATCCACGCATACACCTACTAACCGTTAACATTTTACGGGGTGTAACACCTATGGTATATTTGTGTAAATTCCCAACAAAAAAATAATTTGATTGCCATTGATGGAGAAGATTCCATATTTTTCCAAAGAGGCAGTGATGATATTGCGGATTCTGGATTGAAAATTCGTCCATGGAAAAACCCGACTTGTATCTTGGTGGGGCAAAAAAATAAAAAATTGAAATGAAAAAAGAATAAACACTTGGCGCTGAGGTGGCATGCCATGTGGCATCCACCTCACCCAAATGTCTTGCCACATGTGATTTTAACAAGCTATGGTGGACAACCGTTAAAAATAAGAGTATATTTGTTAAGTTTCATAATGGCGGGGATATATTTAGCCAGATAGTATAATGGAGGACAAAGTTAGCTAATAAATGAAAGTAGAGAGGTAAATTTGGCCTAATCCCTAAGATGATTATGGATGTAAAAATGTATATATAAATATAAAATGTATAATTAAAAGTGTATACTAAAGCAAAAGGGATGTATATTTAAGTGTAAGAGAAGCGTATTGACAAAGATAAAGAATTAAATCAATTTGACTCATAGTTTTGGTACTTATGTAATACCCCGTACTCTTAGAGGAAGCTCCCAATCTTAGTCCATGACCGTAAAGTGTTTGGAAGGGTGATTATAGTGAGTGAAGTCCATTTTCAAAGAAGAGAAGTGAGCAAAAGTGGGAAATATGAAAGTAAAAAGTCCCAAGGAATCACTGCACGTGTGTTGAGAGAATGGTCTGTCAGTTAGTTTGTCATTTGAAACCGTACTCGATATGTAGATAGACCCAACCCATTGGATTTAATTGAAATTATGTGTTAAAAGTTCTTAAGTCTGGGAAGTGCATTGGATACACACTAAGGTCATAAGGAACCTCTAGTACAAAATTGATTTAAGAGTCTTCCTACCGATTGAGTTTTCATATAAGTTCTTATAAGAGTCAATATTAAACGACCATAAATACCAATTTATGAAGTATTTTTGGGTGACTCAAACCTTTAAATTGAAGCCTTTCGAGTATTCCTCCAACGTATCTGACCTTTCATTAATCGAAGTTTGGAGTAAAAAGTTATGAGCAGTTTAGTGGAGCACTATCAAGTTCGATGAAAGAATGACAGTCCATTGACCAACAAATTAGTCATCATTTGTGCCTTCATTCGGAGCCAGAAACTGCAAAATTACACCTCGTCCATCGACCAATCGATGGCTCGTCATTTGGGGTGTCACCTGAGGGATTTCTGGGATTTTAAAAGCCGCCTTAAACATTTTTTATTATTTTTCCACGTCCAAATCAACCCTGTCAGTTCCAAGAGCTCTCTTCAACACTCTTAAGGCTAGGTAAGTATTCTCCATCACATTACAACATAAATACATGAATTTCTTCATGATTCTAACATCAAAATCATCTTTCTATCTGTAGCAAGGCCAATAATAACTTTTAAGTTTCAAGACTTGAAAACTTGAGCACTCCTTCTTCCTCCAAGGTAAGTAACTTTCTTAAAACCTTACATGTGTATTGTTTTCTACTCATTTGGGATTTTAAGGTTAGGATTCATAAGACGGTGCTAGAAAACCATGGGTTCATCTGATGACCTAAGGTTATGGTTTAGGGGACTGTTTTGGTGTTGAGGATGGATGTGGTTATTTTAGTTGGACTTGTAATGGTTATGCATGTTGGTAAGGGGCTGTTGAGAGGTGGGTGTTGATGAATTGGTAATTTACCAACTCATTAGGCTTTTAAACATGAGCTTTTGCTTGGTTTTCAAGTCAATTAGGAAGATTTTATGCCCTTTCTATTGAATGTTTGCAGGTATTCGATTTAAAAAGACAAAGTGAAGAACTTGAGCAAAAAAACATGGTTTGGGCTGAAAGAGGAGGACCTGTAGTTTGCAGGTTAATGCCTCCAAAAAGCAGCCCAAACGTAGAGGGGAACTGTTGGGAAGTTGATAGCACACTTGTGAAATGAAGGTCAGCATCAGAGAATCGCAGGTGCCAACGCTGGATCACACCTGGACTTACTAATCCACAACTGCAAGCAAGTGGTGCCCTGCGAATGGGCACCGATGAAACGCTGGTGTTTCATAAGTGAGGCTATCATCAAAGGGGTAAAATCGTTTAGCACAGGAAAAGAGGAGAAACTTTAACCTATTTTTGTACATTCCTTGTAAAGTACCGAAAATTCCATTCCATTAAAGTATTGTATTGTTTTTTCTGGAGAGAGAAAAAATAAAGAGCTTTTCTTCATCTTCTTCTTCCTCCTTAAGGTAAAAACTCCACTAAAGAATAATCTTGAGCTTGAAATTTACTCTTGATGATCAATGATATGGTTTTATTTGTTAATATAATCTCTTTTTCTTCATCCATGAGTAACTAAGCATCTAGCTACGGGTGTGTGCATGATAGGGGCTAAATTGGATTGGATGTTGTGATGAGTTGGTAAATTTACCAACTCATTCATCTTTTAAGAATGAGCTTTTGCTTGGTTTTGAACTCATTTAGGAAGGTTTATGCCCTTTTTCTTCTCTAGGAATTTGAAGGAAGCAAAGGAAATGGAGGATTTGAACTCAAAAAGAGCTGCTGAAGACATGCTTTTAACCGGCGAAATGCGGATCCGGACTTGAGAAACACAGGTGGAAGGCAGTTGCTACTTCCTTGAACCTATGTTTAGTGGATTGGGACCGGTTAAATGCCGGTGAAATGCAGATCAAACTCAGTTGCACCTGTAAACCAACTGCTAACCACCGGCGAGATGCAGAACGAAGGGCAAGTGTCCCATTTCGCTGATGGAAGCGTAAAAACATCCAGAAAAGGTCTTAAAGCACCTAGAAGCCCCAAACGACAATTTTCAAAAGTTTTACATAAGAAAGTACAGATATTTATCACCCAAAATTGTACACCACAAAAAAAACACATTCAATTCTAGAGAGAAGAAAAACACACCATCAAATAGTAGTGATAGAATTTGCTTTTATTCTTCTTTTTCTCTAACCCATTTTGGGGTAATTCAACCATTGTTGTAAGACCTTGTGAAAGAAAAATGTGAAGAAATATGATGGATGTTGGGGGGGATCCTCTTGGTATCTTCTCTCTCTCTCTAAATTTGCATGGCTAAATTGCTAGCTAGGGGTGTGTGTATGGTGGGTTTGTAAATATGAATGGGTATTGATTAATTGTTCTTGGATTCTAATTCCATGTATAGATCTATTTTTTTATCTAAGTTTTAGTTGTACAAATTGATGGTTGCAAACATGAATTTTGTTTACTATTCGTTCTTTTGCTTGAGAAAGAAAGGTGAGAATTAGGTGGGGAAACAATAGGGAGGATTTGGAGTGTTGGTATGTGGGGTTGATCTAGAGATAGTCAAAACCTACATTTTCATTCCATTAAATGTTCAAGGATAGAGATAGCTTGATCCTTTCTCAAGTTTTTGTGGTTGATAATTTAAATTTGGCCTTGGAGTTTGAGAAAACTCAAGGTATAAACATTCTTGTGGTTGAAAAATGAGAGAATGTAATTTATCCGCTGCTATCTATGCTAAATTTGAATCTAAGGCAATGAAGTAAATCCCATTCTAGTTGTTAGCCCATCTATCGCACAATTGCAACATTCAAAATTCCTTTCACTTAGTTCTAAATTAGAATTTAATATTGTTTTCCCTTTTTCCCCCATTTTTACTTTTCAAAATTGAACAACGACGCATTCTAGTTTGAGTTAGTTTATAACTTTTGGACTATAGACTAAATTTCTTGTGGAATTTGACCCCGACACCTGTCGGGTATATTTGTTTTACCAGCGACCATTTACACTCTCTCTTCGCGAGGAGTGGACTCGTACGTTATCAAAAATGGCGCCGTTGCCGGGTAATTGAGTTGTGATAGCCATTAGTTATTTATTGATTCAAACTTATTTTGCATTTTGTTTTACATCTTATTTTGTCTTAACTTTTGTTAAATTTTTATGTGTGTTATGGCATCGTGGAATGAAAGAAGGTTTGGTGGTTACAACCTTTATTCTAATGACCCGTGTCCCTATTAGAGGACCCCACTTTCGACAATATTGCAAATATTCCCCTAGAATTGAGATGTGTGCACCTTCTTTATCCTATGGGTGTAGATGCACTTTATGCGGTGGTCCTGATAGATATTGGGGTGATTGTCCCAATAATTTCATTTCTCGATATAGTGGCTATGATAGAAGTTGTGCTCTTTAGCTTGATAGGAATGATGCCATGGCATGTGAGAGAGGAAGCAATACATGTGGGTGCATGGAATCCATGCTCCAAGCCCTTTTGGAGCGGGAGTCTAATGCAGAAAAGGATATCAACTCCTCAATGTCTAGGGATTTATCTCGCCAGAAGAAAGTTATAGTTCTCTAAAAGACGAAGTAGAGGAGATATTGAGAAGCATAACAAGAAGGAGTGAACAATGGGAACTAGTCCAAATTGACTCATGGAAAGAAGCTCAACATGATAATGAAGAAGGGGTCAAATTGAATTGCCAACCAAAACCAACCTAACTACAATACAAGATGCCATAAGTGAAGAAGTGACACTAAAGCTCCAAAGAGAAGTCCAACACATTATTCTTGGGGACTCTAGTGCACTTGAGAAGGTGGATGTCAAGAAAAAAGCATGCTTGAAAATGGAGCAACTGAAACCGCCTCCTATCATTTTTCAACACTAAACTTTGTTGATGAGATAAAAATTGACGCAACCAAGTCTATGGAGGAAGTTGAAGAGAAAGATCAAAGTAGCTTTATCTTAAAGTTTGTCATGCCATCAAGACCAAAGCGCATTCCTCCCTTAAGGGCCAAGAAATACAAAAGGCAACATTCATTGCTTGGCACCTTGATTCTTTCACCATCACCTCTCAAGAGAAGTAGAAGAAAGGAAAAGAAACTAGGTGGTGCAATTCAAAAGCTTAAAGTGGAGAGAAAAGTTGTGAAGATTGAAGCCGTTGAGCTGCAACGTTAATTAAGGCGCTTCTAGGGATGCAACCCACGTGCTTTTTCATTTCTTTTTCCTTTGTTTCTTTTTACTTTATGTTTGTGTTGTCTTTGATTGTTCAGGGGTGGAACAGGTGTGAAATATGACAAAAGGTGGAAGCAGCAAAATTGAGAACCTAGTGCTAGACTTGCGAAATGCAGGTCCAAAGGTGCGAAGCACAGGTTTGGCGCAGGTTACATCCAGAATACCTAGAAGGAGAAGGTTTAGAAGAAGTGATTCTGTGCTCAACCTGTGAAACGTAGGTAGAAACTTGTGAAATGCAGGTTCAACTATATTGCACATAGTTCCGAGAAGATGCCTCTATTGTACCACGGAGTTCTTTCACCCATTCCTCCCTTATTTTGTTCAAATTTTGTGCATCATAGACAATGCATTATCTTTGTTTTTATTTATTTTGTTGTTTTGTTGTTCTATTTGGGGGTGAAGTCTGAGTAACCCACTTATTAGTGATGCACGATATGGCCCTATGATAGATTGGGTGACGTCATTCTTAAGGAAAAATCATCATTACTTGCTAGTTAGCATCACCTTTGTAGATAGTAGTCTATGAATAAACTCCAAGGGTTTTCTTTATACCGCAATTCTTTCTCAAGGAGAAACTTTTTCTTTTCTCTATTTTTATTGTTGAGCCGGGTGGCACTTACCTATAGTAGATTGAGAGGTGACTTTATTTAGGGAAAATGTCAAATCTAGAGTCTTTTTGAGTATTTTGTTCACTTGTTTGAAAAGGTACCACCAAAATTTCTTGCTTGGCATTGCACATGAGTTTTGAAAAGAAAGGGGGGCACTTAAATTTGAAAATGAGCATCCTCTTGTCATGGGTTATAAATTCCTTTCTTGGCTTTTGTATTTTTAAACTAGCTTTTCTAAAGTTGTACTCTTAAATGTGATTTAGAAAGTGTGTGAACTCCTTGAATTGTGATGCCTTGTGTGGTGAGTCCTTTGGCTTAATTCTTGTGTATGCATAATTGTCTAGAACTTGCCCTAAGTGTAACTCAAGGAAAGTTTTTAGATGTGGCTGCACTTTGAAATGATCTTAGGCTTTCTTTTGATAGTCACTTCACCAAAATGACCTCCTTGAACATCAATCTTCGATAGCCAATATTTTAGCCTTTACCTCTTTTTCTTGAAAATCACATTACAAGCCCAATGACCCTTTTTAATCCTCTTCTTTGGCACCCATCCTCCCTAGTTGCTAGTAATGAAAGAATGAGAAATGAGTTTTAAATCCCAAGAGATGGGGATAGATAAGGAAATGAACTGAAATAAGGCAAAAGCCTAAGTTTAGGGGTTTGCAAGAAAAGAGAGAAATATAAGAGCTTCAATATGAGATAACACCAAATTGTGATGAAATGAATGAAGTGGCTGGTTGAAAAGCCTCTAATCATTAAAAGAGAAAGAATAGTTGAAATGTGCTACCTCTTTCTTAGATGAGGCTAAATGTGGAATCCAAGGGTGTTATAAGGGTGGCTCTTGTTGAACAAAAGATGAAGATGATGAACAAGGAGAGATAAGGTGCAGTGATCTCAATAGTGTGGTGGGATGTTAAAAGTTCAGAAAAAGGCATTAGGGAGGTTCTCTAGTGCTAAATATTTGTCCCACCCTTACCCATAGACTTCATGATAACCCACAAGTCCATAGTGATATTACGTGTAGCAACTCTACATTCGTGGCGAGTCACACGAAGGGCAAGCCTATGGGTCAATTTGTATGCACTTGAATTTCTTTGTGAGAGTGAGCATATTTGACTTATCATATAATCCCTATGTATGAAATGCTTCAAAATGTATGGGATTATCTCTTTTTGTGAGTGACATCACTTCCTTGGGGTACATGCTTAAAAATGTTTCCAAGTGAGAGGTATGAATGAGACAAACGTGTACCGAACTTTAAGGAAAGATTTGAATGTGAATTGTGAATCACTTGAGATGCTCCTTGAACTTGTTTTGATGAACTATGCCCCTTGTTGGAATGAAAAGAATGCATGCAAGATATGCTTAATGGTTGTAGTTACCTATTCAAGCTTGTGCAACATATTTATAGTCGTTTCTTTTTCTTGAGTTTTAGTGTGATTCTTGGGTTGTCTTGAGACTTAATGGTTTGTGTGAAGCTCCCACGATGCTTTAAGCTTAAGAGCGTTGTTCTTATGAGGATATGCCTTGCTTGGAGACAAGCAATGGTTCAAGTTTGGGAGTTTGATGAGTTGGTAAATTTACCAACTCATTCGGCTTTTAAGCATGAGCTTTTGCTTGGTTTTCAACTCATTTAGGAAGGTTTTAGGCCCTTTTTCTTCCCTATGCAGGAATTTGAAGGAAGCAAAGATAATGGAGGATTTGAACTCAAAAAGAGCTGCTAAAGACATGCTTTTAACCGGCGAAACGAGGATTCGGACTTGCGAAATGCAGGTGGAACGCAGTTGCTACTGCCTTGCACCTGCGTTTAGTGGATTGGCACCGGATAAATGCCGATCAAACTCAGGTCAAATGCAATTGCACCTGCGAACCAACTACTAACCATCGACAAAATGCAAAACGAAGGGCAAGTGTCCCATTTAATTGATGGAAGGGTAGAAACATCCAGAAAAGGTCCCAAAGCACCTAGAAGCCCCCAACGGAAATTGTGGAAAGTTGTACACAATAAAATACAAGTATTTATCACTCAAAATTATACACCACAAAAAAAGCACATTCAATTCTAGAGAGAATAAAAACACACCATAGAATTGTAGTGATAGAATTTGCTTTTATTATTATTATTATTTTTCTTTAACCTATTTTGGGGGAATTCACCATTGTTGTAAGTCCTTATGAAGCAAATTTTTGAAGCAATATGATGAATGTTGAGGGAAATCCTCTTGGTATCTTCTCTCTCTCTCTCTCTAAATACACATAACTAAATTGCTAGCTAGGGATGTATGCATGGTGGGTTTATAAATATGAATGGGTATTGATTAATTGTTCTTGAATTCTTATTGCATGTATGGATCTATTTTTTTATCTAAGTTTTAATTGATGGTTGCAAACATGAATTTTGCTTACTATTCTTGCTTTTGATGGAGAAAGAAAGGTGAGAATTGGTCGGAAAAACAATAGGGAGGATTTGGAATGTTGGTGTGTGGGGTTGAGTTAGAGATATTCAAAACCCACATTTTCACTCCATTAAAATTTCAAGGCTAGAGATAGCTTGATCCTTCCTCAAGTTTTTGAGGTTAATAATTTGAATTTGGCCTTGGGGTTTGAGAAAATCCAAGGCATATACTTTCTTGTGGTTGAAAAATGAGATAATTTAATTTATCCACTGCTACCTATACTAAATGTGAATCTAAGGACATGAAGTAAATCCCATTCTAGTTGTTAGCCCATCAATACCACACCCCTAGCCATCTCATTTGTGATTGCAACATTCGAAATTCGCCTCACTTAGTTCTAAATTAGAATTTAATATTGTTCTCTCCCCCCCCCCCCCATTTTCACTTTTCAAATGTTGAACAATGATGCATTCTGTTTGAGTTAGTTTATAACTTTTGGACTATCTACTAAATTCCTTGTGGGATTCGACCTCGACACCCATCAGATATATTTGTTTTGCCAATGACCCTTTATACTCTCTCTCCCCAAGGAGGGGATTTGGATGTTATTATGTTGCTATTTTAATCTTAGACTTACTTATTTCACATAAATCTATTATTTTCTCAAAATTTATAATTGAATTATCAATAGTTGCAAAAATGGGTTGTGTTTACTCGTTCTATTGTATCTTGAAAAAGGGAAATAAAATATGAGTGAGAAAATAATGGTAGGTATTTGGGTTTTGATTTTGTGGGTTTTGGATAGAGATATCCTAAATCCATTGTCATATACCCATTAAAGAATTGAGATTAGAGATAGTCAATTCTTCCCCAAGTTGTAGTGGTTGATGTGTATGGGACCTTGGGGTTTGAGAAAACCCGAAGCAAAAGATACTTAAGTGGTTGAGAAACATAAAGTACTCCCGTATCCACGACTATTTATGATTGTGAGTAATAATTTGATTTCCTAGTTAACTCCAATTCTATTGACACCCAGTCCATAGCACACCCCTAGCTCTTGCTCATCCTTGCTTATTCAAGTAAGTTGCCTTGTAGTTGATTGATTGAATTTAAATTGTATTTGAGATCATTTTTGTAATACCTCGGAAGTGCCCAAGACTAGACGCGGGATTTAAAAATGGATGTTGGATGAAACATGGGAAATTACCACAGAACGGGTCATGTAACGGATCAATGGTCCAACCAACGATCCGTAGGAAGTGTTCGTGGTGAGGTGCAACAAGGCCAAAGTGGGAGTAACGGGTCAAGGAATGACCTGTGGTTTGATGTCATGAGTCATTGTTTGAGGTCGTGGTGAGACTGGTTCTTAGCCTAGGAGGAATTAACGGGTCATAGGATGACCCGTTGTGAGCAGTAACGGATCGTGGTGAGCAACCGTGGGAAAAGACTAGAAAAGTTCCCAGTCGAAGTGATGGAGACCACGACTCGTTGGAAGGAGGCACGAGTCGTGGTGTGGCTCGTGGGAAGGCCCAGGTGCAGGTCGTCAGTGGAAAACAACGGAGGATACAATGGACCGTTGTCTGATGCAACGACTCGTCCTATCGAGTCGTAGGATTGAATCTGAGAAGTGAAGTTTGGGCAGTGGACGCAATGGATGGATACCACGAGTCGTGGTATCAGGCATGACCCGTTGGATCGGTCATTGTCACTGCCAGTGTAGAATTTTCATGAAATTCATTAAGGATATTTTCATCATTCCTAAGTACTAGGGTTCTAAACTACATCGTTTAAGGTTCGAAATGCAGTGTTTTATGAGGGGAAAATCTATCCTAGGCTCATTCATATCCATGCATGCATATTGAAGGGGTTTAGGAGGTGATCAAGTAAGAGTTCTTCAAGCTTTCCTTCAATCTTTCATTGGGCTTTCAAAGAGTGGTAAAATCTGATCTTCCCTAGGTATGTAGGGTTATGAATGGGTGAACCCGTTCACACCCATGCCCAATCTCTCTCTAAATCATGAAATTCCTATGTTAATTCTATGGGGTTTTAACCCAATGTATGAATTTCCTAATTCTCTACATGGGTATGATCTAAATGAGTTTTTATTATTGAATTATGAATTTTGAGCAAGTTTTATGTTGTTCTCATTAAAATCATGTTTCAAGCTTTATAAATTTAAAATGCCAATTTATGAGAAGTTTATGAAAGTTGAGATTTATGATGTGTCATGACCCAAACATAGGCCCGGATTGCAACACAGGACAAGAAGCCCCAAGAGACTCCAAGTCGACCCATGGTGTAAGCATACATCTAACTCGATCAATAAAACTGAAGAATAAACATGATAACCTTAGTGGAAGTCTAAATTAAACATAACAACAGAATACGCAATCTAAAGCTGAATACATCCTTTGTCTGAAAAGCCTTTAAACATGATGAGCTGATGGGACAAGACCCCCAACTAACTCAACAAGCTGAAATTGAAAATACATAGAAAAAGTTTGAATAAGTCTAGTCCTCGGGAGATAAGGACTCACCAATAATGTAAGATGCTAACTCTAAATACTGACTATGAACGGGGCTGAGCCTGAGAGCCAGGTCTTGTATCATGAAACAATACAACATAGAGTGTGCGGTGAGTACGTGGAATGTATCGAGCATGCAAGGTAAGTAAAATGGATATTTAAAAATAGATAAAAACTCATAAGAGATCATAAGAGTGGGACAACATGCTCATAACATGAATATCATACGACAACATAAGGCTCAAGGTTTTAAAAATCATTTGTAACCCATTCATGTTACACCCCGCAAGTTTCTAGCATTTAGTCGGCCTATTCGCATGTTGGTGGAGAGTTTTAGAGTGTCATACGTACGAGGAAAGGGCCCGGGGGAAGGCCGAATGAGTGCCAGGTCGGGATTTCGTGAGAGGAGGCCGAACCAAGCTGCCCAGAGGGGCAAAGTGGCACGGAGCTGCTCCTCCGCGTTAGCCAACATGGCACGGAGCAGAATCAGCGTGTTGGGCAACGTCCACGTTGCCTTATCTGCTGCCTCAAGTATATAAAGGACTCACACTTTGATATTAAGTCATTTTCATAAATCCTCGGCCAGCAAAGATTAGAGACGAAGGGAAACTATTAAAAATCATTCGGTTATGCCACTAAACGCCGTCGAAATCTAAATTAACTTCGAGTAGTGGAGTATAAGGCTGCAGAGAGCATCACTGCAGAGTTATTTTCGTAAAATACGCCCGGCGAATCGTCGTCCCGCCGAGCCTATGTTGGTAGAATTGTTTCAAACTAGTTTCAATACGATTACATGCCTAAAGTAAGTATTTCTCCCTTCTAGATTCCCTAGCAATTATGAGTTTTTGATCGTCTTTCAATAAGTTGAAGTATAGTCAATATATATATATATATATATATATAAGTGATTGTTTTCTTCAAATATGGTAATGAAGTTAGCCCTATTCTTCTGTTAATATGATTACAGTTGGGAAAAACAGCTGAAAACCAGCCGAACCTCGCTAGTTAATTGGTAAATAGCAAACGAGGTATGTTAAGGCATTTTCTTTCGGCAACTTAGTTTCTTCAGCATAGTAATCCAGTATGAATCCTAGTAAAGCATGTTAGGAGTATGTTATCATGTCTAGTTGTTATTGTCAGTCGAGACTCGTAAATTGTATTGTTTTGGGCTAGATAATTCCTGTATAAATTCCGTGACCACTCCATGGTTAATAGCTGTGTCGCCACTGGCCTTTGGCAAGGATACATCGCTCTATGGAGCGGAGTGCTATCTGCAAGGGATGAAGATGGGGATCCAGATCCTCATATTGCCGTGGTAGGCCTTATACACCCCCCCCCGAGCATTTACGCCCAGGGTGTAGATATCAGGAGTCCTCCAGACTCAGACTCAGACACAGGTACAGTCAGGGGTCGAGTGGGCCCAGTTGCAGAGCCAGGGGATTGACATGATGCTTATAGCTGGTAGTTGACTCAGTATGACCTGGATAGGGGTATATAGATTGAGGTGTACTCAATGGGGTCAATGGGGCCCAAGTGGATTGTTCTGTGCTGATTGTACCTTCCGTCTTATGGGGGCCAGGTAAGGTTTATGTTGCTCTAGTTACTGATAATTAGACAGTAGGATGCCTCATTTGTCACCCTTCTTATCACAATTATGTTTAGTCCTGATTTGACTACTTCAGTCATTTTCAGTCCGTTTCCTTTACTTTAGTTATTGTTAGTTATTTAAAGTTACTGCTTTACATACTCAGTACTTGTGGTACTGATGCCCTCTTCTGGGGCGCTGCATTACTTGTCTTCAGGTACACATAGACGAGGAGCAGGTCCCTCGTAGTTCCAGTCAGCCGTACGGAGCCGTCAACTCCTTTCTTTTGGAGCTTGTGTGATAGAGGTTTATTTCTTTTGTTTGTACAGTATGGGTAGGTCGAGGCCCTATCCCGACCATCTTATTACTCCTAGAGGCTTGCAGATTGCATTTCTTCCCTGTGGTTAGATGATATCGGCCATGTGGGGCCCATATGTGTTTTAGACTATGTGTGTTGGCCGTGTGGGATTCTATTTAGTTGTTGATTGGTGGCCTTGTCGGTCATAGCTCAGTTTAGCATCAGCCTTTACTTTCTAGTTATAACTAGATATCATGGTGGCCTTGTCGGCCCGTATAGAACTCCCTATAATTGTTTGTCTCAGGTTAGCTGTTTATTTTCACAGGTGGCTATAGGCCTTGTCGGCCGGGGGTTGTATTTACAACTGCTATATAGCCCATTGTTTTCTTGATTCTAGAGTTAGAGTCAGTCCTGCACCAGAAGTGCTTAGGCTCAATCAGCTCAGCAGTTCAGGTCTTAGTAGGGCACCAGGTGCCAGTCATGCCTCCCAAGGTGGGGCGTGACAATTCAATACCATAGTCATAAGAGAAACTTTATAAATCATCACTTGAGCCAAATTAACATAAAATAATAATGCATAAAATATGTGGAATAATGAGAGATTATTATAACCGACATACCCCATATGAGCACACATGGAGCCCGACCTGTAAATCCCTAGTTGGGAGAGTTTTCGTACCTTTCCAAGGGTAGAACCATGAAAGGAGTGATATCACACATTAAAGGGCCCATTTGGGAAAAGGGGATAGTCACAAGGGAGGTCCATCATGTCCTATGGTGGCACGTAGTTATGAGATTTGGCGCAAAACTTGGGCCCCGAACCTACTCGATGTTAAATACTACTCCTAAAACACATATAGTGCTCATAGTATAATATGCATGAGATTCATGGTCTAGTTAAATTGTGATCATCATAAACATGCTTGTAAATACGTGAACTAGCCATGAGGTAAGGCCTATGAGTCTGCCACAAACATAATTAGTAAATCATGAGATTCATGCATACTTGTAAGTCATGTTTAGCTTTGTAAATCATAAATTCATAATGGGCATTTGAATAAATCCATATTATGACTCATAAATCATGATGGGTTTAAGAATATCCACAATAGAGGTGAAGATCATAACTCAATTCATCATAGAATATGCATAATTAGGTATAATTTTCAGGGTGATGCATGCTACACCCACAGAGTCAATTGAGTTGGCGGTATTCCGGCTACAGGACATCGCCGTATTGTGGTATGAGAGTTGGGAGAGGTCCCAAGGGAGAGATGTTCCCCCTCCGACCTGGCCCAACTTCTTAGAGGCTTTCTTGGATCATTACCTATCGTGGGAGATTCGACAGGCCCAGGTTGATCAGTTCCTACACTTGGAGCAGGGGTCGATGAGTGTTCGAGAATATGCCATGCTGTTTGATTCCTTGGATCGATATGCGCCAGCCTTTGTGGACACAATGACGACCAGGGTACACCGCTTTATTATAGGGTTGAACCCAGAATATGTTGAGACCTGCATCACAGCCACACTGCGAGAGGATATGGATATCGCCCGTGTGCAGGCTTTTGCTCAGAATATTGAGGGTATCAGACAGTGGCAACGGGAGATTAGGAGGATAAGTTAGGAGCAGTGCCACAGGGACAGATCGGATGAATTCCAAGAGGAGTCTCGGGGAGGACCTAGGCCATGATTATTAGATAAGCCGCCTAGACCCCCGCCTCCACTACAGTGGAAGAGGAGCCGGTCTAGTCGCCGAGGGAAGCCAGAGCCCGGCGAAGATTCGCGACCAGTAGGTTCACAGCAACAGAGAGAGTGAAGCAGAGTGGGTTTACAATACCATTTTGTGCTATTTGCATTCTACGCCACTTTGGAGCATGCAGGTATGGTTCCACAGCATGCTACATTTGTGGACAGGAGGGTCATCAGATGAGGAATTGTCTAGCTAGGGGTCAGGGTGACCAGGATCGATAGGATAGGTCCTCGGTAGGATCACGAGCTCCAACATCCCTGGCAGGGCGTAGGCCTTCAGTTTCAATAGGCAGAGGCCGAGGCAGATCAAGGGCCTCGAGGTGGGGGTGCCAGCCCAGATCGTACTTATGCACTACCGGGGCGACAGGAGTTAGAGTCGTCACCAGATGTTGTGACAGGTATGCTGAACATTTGCTCTCATCCTGCTTATGTGTTGATAGATCCAGGATCCACCTTGTCCTATGTTACACCGTTAGTGGCTTGAAAATTTAGTATTATGCCGAAATTACTTCGGTGACCTTTCTCTGTGTCTACAACCGTTGGTGACTCTATTATAGCCAGAAGGGTCTATAGGGGGTGTACAATAGAGGTTGCCAATCGTCAGACTACGACAGATTTGATAGAACTAGAAATGGTTGATTTTGATGCCATTATGGGTATGGATTGGCTAGCTCCATGCTATGCCAATGTCGAATGTTGGACCAAGATTTTCCGATTCCACTTTCCAGGGGAGGTAGTACGGGAGTGGAAAGGTAGTACAGTCATGCCAAAGGGTAGGTTTATTTCCTATCTTCAGGTGAGAAAATTGATAACAAAAAGGTGCATTTATCATGTTGTCAGAGTTTAGGATGTTCGGGCAGAGCCTCCGACCCTTCATTCTATCCCAGTGGTTAATGAATTTCCTGATGTATTTCTAGATGAGCTTCTTGGTATTTCCCCAGAAAGGGAAATTTGATTTTTCAATTGATCTATTACCAGGCAGTCAGCCTATATCTATTCCTCCATATCGGATGGCTCCTGCTGAAGTCAGAGAGCTAAAGGAACAATTGAAGGATTTGCTAGACAAGGGCTTTATCAGGCCGAGAACCTCACCATGGGGTGCGCCAGTTCTGTTCGTGAGGAAGAAGGACAACTCCCTCCATATGTGTGTAGATTATCGGCAACTGAATAAAGTCACTGTCAAGAATAAGTACTCGCTTCCTAGAATAGACGACCTGTTTGATCAGCTACAGGGAGCGAGGTATTTTTATAAGATTGATTTAAGGTTATGATATCATCAGGTCTGGGTACGTGAAAGAGATATTCCAAAGACTGCCTTCAGGACCAGATATGGCCACTTTGAATTTCTAGTCATGTCCTTCGGACTGACAAACACCCCAGCAGTGTTCATGGACCTGATGAACAACATTTTTAGACCATACTTGGACTTGTTCGTGATAGTATTTATCGATGATATTCTGGTGTATTCCCGTTAAGAGGCAGATCACCGGGATCATCTACGGACAGTACTCCAAATTCTCAGAGTTCGCCAGCTATATGCAAAATTTTCTAAATGTGAATTTTGGCTGAATTCAGTAGACTTCTTGGGCCATATTGTGTTAGATGCTGGTATACAGGTAGATACGCAGAAGATAGAGGCAGTGAAAACATGGCCTAGACCTACCACTCCGATCGAGGTACGTAGTTTCCTGGGGTTAGCCGGGTATTATAGAAGGTTCGTGGAAGGATTTTCCACTTTAGCAGCACCTTTAACCAAACAGACGCAAAAGGCAGCAAAATTCCATTAGACTGAGGCATGTGAGCAGAGCTTTCAAGAACTGAAAGACAGATTGACATTGGCACCGGTGCTAGCGTTGCCAGAAGGAATAGAGGGTTATGCAGTCTATTATAACGCTTCGGGTGTTGGGTTAGGATGTGTTTTGATGCAGCATGGTAAGGTGATTGCCTATGCCTCCAGGCAGCTGAGGAAGCATGAGAAGAACTACCCTACCCATGACCTGGAGTTAGCCACAGTGATTCATGCCTTGAAAATATGGAGACACTACCTGTATGGCGTCCACATAGATATTTTCACTGATCATTAAGGCTGGCAGTATATTTTTACCCAGAAAGAGTTGAATCTGCGACAGAGTCGCTGGTTGGAGCTGTTAAAGGATTATGATGTGAATATTTTATATCACCCAGGAAGGGCCAATGTTGTAGCAGATGCCCTTAGCGGCAAATCCATGGGAAGCCTGGCATATTTACAGCCCGAGCGACAGGAATTGGCCCGAGAATTGCATCAGCTAGCTAGTTTAGCCGTTCGTATAGTGGAATCAGGAGACAATGGAGAGGTAATCCAAAATACCGCAGTGTCATCATTGGTTGTGGAAGTGAAAGAACGGTAGTATGAAGATCCTAGCCTTGTTCAGCTCAAAAATAGGGTCCAACGAGGGGAAGTGACCGATTTTGAGGTAACCGAGGACGGAGTTTTGAGATATAGGGATCGCCTCTGCATTCCAGACATAGCGGGGCTTCGCCAGCAAATTATGGGCGAGCTACACTATGCCCATTACTCTCTCCATCCAGGTTCAACAAAGATGTACCATGACGTAAAAGAGATTTACTGGTGGCCGAGAATGAAAAAGGGGATAGCAGAATTCGTAGCTCAATGTCCCAACTGCCAATAGGTGAAAGCTGAACATCAGAAACCAGGCGGACAGATACAAAATATAGCCATGCCTTTATGGAAATGGGAGGCAGTTAATATGGATTTCGTAGTAGGGTTACCTCGTACTAGGTGTAAATATGATTCTATCTAGATAATTGTTGACAGGTTGACAAAATCAGCCCACTTTCTGCCAGTAAGGGCTACCTTTGAGACGAAGATTATGCTGAGCTGTATATTAGAGAAATAGTTCGATTGTATGGTGTTCCGCTGCCAATTATCTCTGACAGAGGGGCGCAGTTTACAAGTAAGTTTTGGCAATCTTTTCAGAGGGGCCTGTGGACGCAGGTTAACCTGAGCACAACCCTCCATCCTCAGACAGACGGGCAGGCAGAACGTACAATCAAGACACTCGAGGATATGTTACGGCCATGTGTTCTAGATTTTGGAGGCAGCTGGGATGAACATCTACCACTTATTGAATTTGCCTATAATAACAGTTATCATTCAGCAATTCAAATAGCGCCTTATGAAACGTTATATGGGAGGAATGGCAGATCGCCAACTGGTTGGTTTGAGGTAGGGGAATCAACATTTATTGGGCCAGATATTATTCATCAGTCATAAGAGAAAGTAAAGCTTATCAAGGAATGTCTGCTGACAGCTCAGAGCCGCCAGAAATCTTATGCTGATGTGCAGCAAAGAAACCTAGAATTTAATGTGGGTAACTGGGTATTCCTGAAGGTTTCACCGATGAAGGGTGTGACGAGATTTGGTAAGAAAGGCAAGCTCTGCCCGAGGTTTATTGGGCCTTATCAGATTCGCCGAAGGATAGGCCAGGTAGCTTATGAATTGGATTTACCTCCAGAATTAGAATCCGTTTACCTAGTTTTTCACGTATCATGCTGGGGAAGTGCATAGGAGATCCCTCCCGTATTTTCCCAGTCAAAGACGTCCAAATCACTGAGGAGTTAGCCTATGAAGAAGCTCCAGTAGCCATACTAGATTGGCAGATCCGCAAACTAAGAACTAAAGATGTTGCTTCTGTTAAAGTGTTATGGCGAAATAAGAACCGAGAGGAGATGACCTGGGAAGTAGAAGATGATATGAAAACCAGATATCCTCAGTTATTTCAGACTTAGATTATGCAGCCAGAGATATATTGTTATTGTTGTTTCATAAGTTGCATCATATACATGTATATGTGGAGTAGTTGACTTCAGTCTGTTGTGAAATGAATGCCATAGTCTTGTGTGGAGTACCTGTATTGGACTTTTCTGCGTTTCAGGGTTTTTGGGTAGTCCATATTACAACGGAGACTCTGCCAAAATATTTCCAGAATAAGTAATTGCAAGGTTAAGGTTCTTGCAAGTAGAAGTTAACATTCGAGGATGAGTGTTCTTAAGGAGGGGGGGGAGGATGTTACACCCCGCAAGTTTCTAGCATTTAGTTGGCCTATTCGTATGTTGGTGGAGAGTTTTAAAGTGCCATACATATCAGGAAAGGGCCCGGGGGAAGGCCTAACCAAGCTTCCCAGAGGGGCAAAGTGGCACGGAGCTGCTCCTCCACATTAGCCAATGTGGCATGGAGCATAATCAGTGCATTGGAAAACGTGCCATGTTGCCTTGTCTGCTTCCTCAAGTATATAAAGGCCTCACACTTAGATGTTAAGTCATTTTCATAAATTCTTGGCCAACATAGATTAGAGATGAAGGGAAACTATTAAAAATCATCTGATTACGCAACTAAACGCCATCCAAATCTAAATTAACTCCGGGTAGTGAAGTATAAGGCTGCAGAGAGCATCACTACGGAGTTATTTTCGTAAAATATGGCCAACGAATCGTCGTTCCATCGAGCCTAAGTTGGTGGAAATGTTTCAAACTAGTGTCAATATGATCACGTGCCTAAAGTAAGTATTTCTCCCTTCTAGATTCCCGAGAAATTATGAGTTTTTGATTGTCTTTCAATAAGTTGAAGTATAGTCAGTATATATATATATATATATATATATATATATAAGTGATTGTTTTCTTCAAAATAGTAATGAAGTTAGCCCTATTCTTCCGTTAATATGATTACAGTTGGGAAGAATAGCTGAATACTAGCCGAACCTCGCCAGTTAATCGATAAATAGCGAACGAGGTATGTTAAGGCATTTTCTTTCGGCAACTTAGTTTCTTCAGCATAGTAATCCAGTATGAATCCTAGTAAAGCATGTTTAGGAGTATGTTATCATGTCTAGTTGTTATTGTCAGTCGAGACTCGTAAATTGTATTATTTTAGGCTGGATTATTCCTGTATAGCTTTCGTGACCACCCCATGGTTAATAGTTGTGTCGCCGCCCGCCAGGAGCGAGGATACGTTGCTCTAAGGAGCGGCATGCCGTCCTCAAGGGACAAAGATGGGGATCCAAATCCTCATATTGCCGTGGTTGGCCTTATACACACCCCCGCTGAGCATTTACGCCCGGGGTGTAGATATCAGGAGTCCTCCGGACTCAGGCTCAGACACAGGTATAGTCAGGGGTCGAGCGGGCCCAGTTGCAGAGCCAGGGGATTGACATGACGCTTATAGCTGGTAGTTGACTCAGTATGATCTGGATAGGGGTATATAGATTGAGGTGTACTCATTGGGGATAATGGGGGCCTAGGTGGGTTGTTCTGTGCTGATTGTACCTTCCGGCTTATGGGGGCCAGATAAGGTTAATGGTTCTTTAGTTACTGATAATTAGACAGTAGGATGCCTCGTTTGTCACCCTCCTTATAACAGTTATGTTTAGTCCTGATTTCACTACTTCAGTCATTTTCAGTCCGTTTTCTTTACTTTAGTTATTGTCAGTTCTATTTTATTACTTTTAGTTATTTAAAGTTACTGCTTTACATACTCAGTACCTGTGGTACTGATGCCCTCTTCTGGGGCGCTACATTACTTGCCTGCTGGTACATATAGACGAGGAGCAAGTCCCTCGTAGTTCCAGTCAGCCGTACAAAGCCATCAGCTCCTTTCTTCCGGAGCTTGTGTAATAGAGGTTTATTTCTTTTGTTTGTATAGTATGGGTAGGTCGGGGCCCTGTCCCGACCATCTTATTACTCCTAGAGGCTTGCAGATTGCATTACTTCCCTGTGGTTAGATGATATCGGTCATGTGGGGCCCATATGTGTTTTAGACTATGTGTGTTGGCCGTGTGGGGCCCTATTTAGCTGTTGATTGGTGGCCTTGTCAGTCATAGCTTAGTTTAGAATCGGCCTTTACTTTCCAGTTATAACTAGATATCATGGTGGTCTTGTCGGCCGGTATAGGACTCCCTATAATTGTGTCTCATGTTAGCTGTTTATTTTCACAGGTGGCTATAGGCCTTGTTGGCTGGGGGTTGTATTTATGGCCTCTATATAGCCCGTTGTTTTCTTGATTCTAGAGTTAGAGTCAACCCTGCACCAGAAGTGCTTAGGCTCAGTCAGCTCTGCAGTTCAGGTCCTAGTAGGGCACCAGGTGCCAGTCATGCTTCCCAAGGTGGGGCCTGACAATTCAATACCATAGTCATAAGAGAAACTTTATAAATCATCACTTGAGCCAAATTAACATAAAATAATAATGCATAAAATATGCGGAACAATGGGAGATTATTATAACCGACATACCCCATATGAGCACGCATGGAGCCCGACTTGTAAATCCCTAGTCAGGAGAGTGTTCGTACCTTTCCATGGGTAGAACCATGAAGGGAGTGATATCACACATTAAAGGGCCCATTTGGGAAAAGGGGATAGTCACAAGGGAGGTACCATCATGTCCTACGGTGGCACGTAGTTATGAGATTTGGCGCAAAACCTGGGCCCCAAACCTACTCGATGTTAAATACTACTCCTAAAACACATATAGTGCTCATAGTATAATATGCATGAGATTCATGGTCTAGTTAAATCGTGATCATCATAAACATGCTCGTAAATACGCGAACTAGCCATGAGGTAAGGCCCGTGAGTTTGCCACAAACTAATTAGTAAATCATGAGATTCATGCATATTTGTAACTCATGTTTAGGCTTTGTAAATCATAAATTCATAATGGGCATTTGAATAAATCCATATTATGACTCATAAATAATGATGGGTTTAAGAATATCCACAATAGAGGTGAAGATCATAACTCAATTCATCATAGAATATGCAAAATTAGGCATAATTTATTAGAAATTGAAATCAATAAATTTATAATCGAATTAGTTGTGAAATCTGATCACGATTCATAAAATATGATGTATATCATGAAAAGTAATAACCCATGGATAGATCACTAGAATTCCACAAGATTTAAGATAAAACCCCATAAGATTTTTGAAAAACACTTCATGAATTAGGAGAGATTGGGCATGGGTGCGAAAACACCAACTCATAACCCTCTATACCTGTAAATGGCTGATTCTTACACTCCCTTGAATGCCTAAGAAGAAATTGACGAAAACCTAGAAGGATTGCCTTGATCACCTCTCTAGACTATCAATCTTGCATGCATGAATATGAAAATGGCTTAAAATGAACTTAACCCCTTTAAAAGTCATTATTCATAACTCAAAACGACGTAGTTTAGGCCTTAGGATCTTAAGAATTACGGAAAAGCCCTTACTAAATTAGTAGAAAATGACTGCCAGTTGGTTCCCACGAGGGACCTAATGACTCATCATCATAGGCCATGACTCGTGGAGTCATCCGTCAAGTACATTGCCTAGAAATCGTCTACGACTTGTAAAGGGAGACTTAACGACTCGTTATGGTGACCACGACTCATGGCCACCACTCGTCAGGTACACCGCCTAAGACTTTCAAATAACCTCCATTAGCTGACCATGACTATCCCACGAATCGTGGTGACTGACCACGACTTGTAGGGTCCTTTCGTTAAGTACACTGCCTCCTTCCTTCACTTTTCTGACCCACCACTTCCCACAACTGACCTAACGAGTCGTAGGTCCTGACCATGACTCGTGGTCATGTCCGTGGGGAGTCAAATTCCCAAATTTTAGATTCATCTCTTGAACCTTACCATGAGTCACATCACGACTCGTGGCTGCTCCAATGGGTCACCTCACGACCCGTTCTGATACCTAATGCCAAATTTTTAATTTTCTCTGTTTCAAGTCTCGAGTCTGATCTTTGGGCTTCCAGGGTATAGCAATATCTCCCTCTTGGGAACATTCATCCTCGAATGTTGGAAAACATATAGAAAAGCACAGAAATGAAATCATCATATTCAAATACTGATCATTTAAGCCGAAAACTAACGGAATGACAATCTCCGATTCAAACTACATAGCTGAACTAAATTCATGAATCATACATACATCCATATACATAAAAGAAACTTGGACACATGAACTGATCAAGAAAAGTAAATAGAGTTTTAGGTCAAAACTGATACCTCAAGTTGGAACTGAGCCAGTAGAGAATAAATGTGGATATCTACCATTATATCCGCTTCGGCTTCCTACGTAGCTCCCTCAACATGCTGATTCCTCCATAACACTTTAACTAAAACTACTTCCTTGTTCCTTAGCCTTCAAACTTGATGATCTAGTATTTCTACCGGAACCTCCTCATAACTGAGGCTGTCCTTCACGCCAACATTGCCCACCGGGACAACTAAAGCTGGATCACCCAAACACTTCTTTAAGAGCGATACATGGAATACAGGATGCACAAAAGCTAATTCTGAGGGAAACTCCAATTTGTATGTTACCTTGCCAACACGTCTCACAATTCGGTACAGGCCAACATAGTTCTTCCCGAACCTTATCACTCCCTTCATGGGAGACACCTTCAAAATAACCCAAACCCAATCATCAACTTCAAATTCTAATTCTCTCCTTCTCAAGTCGGCATTGGACTTTTGGCAACTCTGGGTGATTTTCAACCTGTCCCTTATCAACTGAACCTTCTCCATAGCCTCATGAACCGAATCTGGCCCTATCATCACCACTTCACCAACCTCAAACCAACTAATTGGCGATCTACATCTCCGCCCATAGAGAGCCTCAAAAATAGCCATCTAGATGTTGGAATGATAGCTGTTATTTTATGCAAACCCTTGAAGTCAACTACGCAGGCTCTCAACATGTCTTTGAGAGTCTGAATTGTCCGCTCCACTTGACCATCCGTTTGCGGGTGAAATGCTATGCTTAGCTTAACCTAAATACCAAGTCCTTTTTGAAACGACCTCCAAAACTGAGAGGTAAATTGGGTACCTCTTTGAAATGATGGACAATGGAACTCCATGCAATCGAACTAGCTCCTAGATATATAGCTTGGCATAATCCTCCTCCGAATCCGTGGTTTTGACCGGTAGAAAATTACGTCCTTGGTCAACCTGTCTACCACAACCCAAATGGAGTCATATTGTCGACGAGTGCATGGTAAATCTGTGATGAAATCCATATTAATTTATTCCCACTTCCAAGTAGGAATACAAATATCCCGAAGCACACCTCCCGATCTCTGGTGCTCGATCTTTACTTGCTGACAGTTTGGGCACTTAGCTACGAATTCTGCGATTTCCTTCTTCATGCCATTCCACCAATAGACTTCCCGTAAGTCACAGTGCATCTTGGTGGCACCTGGATGGATAGAATACATAGATCCATGAGCCTCATGCAACATTCGGCTCCTCAATCTCAACATCTGGAACACATAGGCGACCCTGGTATCGAAGCGCACCATCTCCCCCTTTGGAGAAGGCCTCTACCTTTTGATTCTGAACGACTTTCTTTAACTTTACCAAAATTGAGTCTTCATCTTTCCTATCCTTTACATCAATTACCAATGAAGATTCTGATCTATTCTGAACGACAACACCACCATCGATCGAGTCAACCAACCTAACTCCCAACCTTGCGAGTCGATGTATATCCTTTACCAGCTCCTTATTCCCCTCATCCACATAGGACACATTCTCTATAGAGAGTCTACTAAGTGCATCTGCTACTACATTGGCCTAACCCAGATGGTAAAGGACACTCATATCATAGTGCTTGAGTAGCTCCAACCACCTCCTTTGTCGAAGATTGAGATCCTTCTGTGTAAACACATATTGTAAACTCTCGTGGTCCGTAAACACATCCACGTGGACCCCATACAAGTAATGTCACCATATCTTCAATGCGAATACCACTACGACCAATTCAAGATCATGAGTTGGGTAATTCTTCTCGTGAACTCTCAGCTGTTTAGAGGAATATGCTATAACTTTCTCGCACTACTTCAATACACTCCCAAGTTCAATCATTGAAGCATCACAATACACCATGAACCCATCGGTACCCTCCAGTAGAGTTAACACCGGTGCTGAAGTAAGTCGGGTTTTCAACTCCTGGAAGCTCTTATCACAAGCCTTCAACCATTGGAATTTCACCTTCTTTTGGGTCAATTTGGTCAAGGGTGTTGCAATAGATGAGAAACCTTCAACAGATCTCCGATAATAGCCAGCTAAACCCAAGAAGCTCTGAATATCTGAAGGATTCACTGATCTAGGCCAATTCTTTACTGCTTCTACTTTATGAGAATCCACCTTTATGCCCTCACTTGATACCACATGGACCAAAAATGCAATGGAGTTCAACCAAAACTCACACTTGCTGATTTTGGGATATAATTGGTGATCCTTGAGAGTCTGTAGCACCACTCTCAAATGAGTGGCATGCTCTTCCTCGCTTCGAGAGTATATATCAGGATATCATTGATCTTGGGCAGAATTGCATGCCTAAGTGATACTCAAATGCTTCATTTCGACTTGTTTATCTATTATTATGTGTATATTCTCATGTGATTATTTGATAAATGTGAATTTATACTAACCAACATTATTAGTGTTGTTTTGCAGGTAAAAGGAAATTTTGGAAGCTAATATATATGTTGATGAAGTGCGGGAATGGACTTGGAAGCAAGAAGCGAAAGTTGACAAGGGAAAGTGGCAAAAATAAGGGCTCCGCGATGGTGTTGTGTCACGCTACCATCGCGGAGGCATTTTTCCTAGGATGAATTAATTATGTCAATTTCCAGTGGAGGTTCGCATTACCTCCTTGGCACGGAGGCAGTGCTCCGCGATGCACTCCGTGTCACGTTGAGTGTGATTATCTGGAACCTTAAGTTCCAGTGAAGGTGCGCGATAGCACCATGGCACGGAGGCAAGGCTCCGCGATACAAGCTGTGCAACGGTGAGGTGCAGTTACCTCGGAGTCGACTTCCAGTGGGGTTCCGCGATAGCCCCGTGGCACGGAGGGAGTGCTCCGCGATACACTCCGTGCCACGTTGCTTGTTATTCCAGGAAAAATTCTCAATAGTATAAATAGCACACTTAGGTTTTATTTTAAATATTTTGACTTGGTTGAGCAAGAACGTGGGTTACAGGCAGTTGAGAGGACGAAAATTCTAGGGTTATTCTCTTCCTTTTTCTCTTTAATTTCAATTGCTTGTATGAATTCTACTTATTTGAAGATGTTTACTTCACAAATGAGTGGCTAATTCACTTCTTGCTGAGGTTAAGGATAATTGTAGAGAAATGTAATTATCGATCATTTCATTTTTCATCTTTTCTTCAGTGGTTGTTCTATCAATTCTTGTTTTTACTGCATTAATGTTTGGCCAATGTTAATGTATATCTTAGAAATCCAATTTTGATTTTGAAAAGGAAAGAAATTGGACAGATGTGAATTGGTAGGATATGATCTTTTCTTAGTTGAGAAAATTGAGAATTGATTTACATTCAGAATAGAAATATATCTGAAAGTCTTATTAGTCAATTATGGAATCTCTTATGTATGGCTAGGGCATGAGATTCTTGTATCACAGAAATGTAGAATAAGGTTTCGTGATTCTTTAATTGGATAGGAGTCCAAAGATCCAATCCATAGGCAATTAATTCCTGACTAGCAATCGAAGAGAAGATTAGCTGAATTGAATTAATAAAGTACATCCCTGCATGCCTGCCTTAACCTCAGCTTGTTCATTGCTATTGTTCAAAATCAAATTATAATCTAGACTTAGATTCGTATTAATTAGTGATGTTTACTCATAAAACATTATTTATTTGGTTGTCTGCATTCATAGAGATGTCGTTCACTGATGCTTAAGTTAATTAATACCGTAGTTCAGTCCCTATGGGATCGATACTTGGCTTGAAATAAAGCCACTTTACTACTTGTACGACGACGTGCACTTGCGTGTAGTTTTGGGTCGAGCAAGTTTTTTTTCTTAGTGTTAGTTTACAAATTCAATATAAGTGCCAAGGACTGGCAATTGGTAAATTTATTTTCTTAGTGTTAGATTACAAATTCAATAGAAGTGCTGAAAACTTGGTCTTAGCCTTTCTCTTGCAGGTATTGAATTTTTTTCTGAATACTGGCAAGAGATAAGGGGTTGGTGGATTCATTTATAGAGACGGAGAGACAATTTCATCGCCAAAGAAGGGAAGCTCTAGAGAAGAAGTTGCAGTTGCTAAACAGGCAATTCTGAAGCAGCAACAAAATCCACCAATTGTAAGGGCAGTTTTAGTGCCCAAGGAGATGGCAGCAAGGCCGGTCCTCGAAGTGGCAATCCCACATGCAAATAATGTTACGTCTAGTATTCGCAGACCAAAGCTAGGAGGGAGGTTTGAGCTTAAACAGAACATGGTGCAGTTGTTGCACACCAGTGGGCAATTCACAGGTCTCCCTCATGAAGATTTGCAACAAAATCTCCAAAACTTTTTGGAGATAAGTGACACTTACATTCCCTCTGGAGTATCATCCGACTATGTGCAGCTTACATTATTTCCATTCTCATTATTGAGGGAAGCAAAGAGGTGGTTGAATGCTGAACCACCTAATTCTATCACCACTTGGGATGATCTTGCAAGAAAGTTTTTGATACGATTCTTTCCATCTGGGAAGACAGCCAGACTTAGAAGTCAGATTCTAAGTTTTAAATAGGGAGAGGGTGAGAATTTGTATCAAGCTTGGGAGAGGTTCAAGTCTATGCTAAGGGACTGTCCTCATTATCACCAATCTAATGATGTGTTGGTGCACACATTTATTCAGGGTTTAGAACCACATACTAAAATTTTGTTAGATTCAACTGCTGGTGGGCAGGCATTGGAGAAGACTTATGAGGAGCTCTACACTTTGTTAAACCGTATTTCACAGGGAAATCTAGGATGGAATGCGGATTCAACACGAGGAGGAACGAGGAAAGGTGCAGGAGTTTTTGAGGTGGATGGTTTTACAGCTATTTCTACACAGATAGCTGCGTTGCAAAATCAACTCAACACCCACTTCAGCAGTATGAACTTTAATCAAGCACAAGCACCAGTTAATGCAGTTCATCAGGTATGGTGTGAAGTATGTGGGAGTAGTGAACACTCAGCTGAGTGTTGTGGTGCAAACCCAGACTCGGTGAATTTTGTTGGGAACATCCAGTGGAATAATAATCAACGAAACAATTACAACTCAAATTGGAGGAATCATCTGAATTTCTCTTGGGGGAGTAATAGCCATCAAGGATAGAGTTCGAATCAGGGCGTGCAGAGATATCAATGGGGGAATAAGAATTTTCAGGCTCAATACAGAGAAAACAATGCACCTCCTCCACCACCCAACAACATTGAGGATATGTTCAAAACAATTATAGCTAACCAAGTGCAAATGCAGGCTGATTATGTGAAATTAGCGGCCGACATGAAAAATCAGCAGTTATCTACAAAGGTGTTGGATTACCAGTTTGGACAATTAGCTAGAGCTCAAAACACCAGGCCCAGAGAAGGACTACGGAGTGATACTGACCCAAACCCCAAGCAGGTCAATGTAGTGACTACAAGGAGTGGACTACAACTTAAGGAGGTGGAACTAGAAAGACCACCTCAGCAATCTGGAACAGTGGAAAAAGATGGGGAACATGATGATGTGAGGGAGAAGGAAAAGGCAATTGAGACAGAAAGACCACCACCCCCGTTCCCTCAAAGATTAAAGAAGCATAAGGAAGAAGCTTGCTTTAAGAAGTTCATGGAGGTGCTGAAACAGGTACACATTAATTTACCTTTGGTTGATGTTTTGCAGGGAGTGCCGAAATATGCAAAGTATATCAAGGACATCGTAGCAAACAAAAGTAGATTGACGGAGTATGCTACGGTGGCGCTTACTGAGGAGTGCACTTCCTGGATACAGAACAGGTTGCTGACAAAGATCAAGGATCCTGGGAGCTTTACCATTCAGATTACAATCGGGCAAAGTATTCGAGCTCGCGGATTATATGATTTGAGAGCAAGCATAAACTTGATGCCGACATTAGTGTTCAAGAAGTTGGGGCTGGGCAACCCCAGACCAACTACTGTGATCTTGCAGCTAGCTGACCGTTCTTTGGCCAGACCATATGGTATTGTGGAGGACGTGTTAGTGCAAGTGGGCTCTCTCATTTTCCCGGTGGATTTTATTATCTTGGATTTCGAGCCGGATGCGGAAGTCCCATTTATTTTGGGACGTCCTTTCTTGGCAACCGGGCGAGCTTTGATTGATGTGGCTGCTGGGCAGCTAACCATGCGAGCACATGACAAAGTATAGGTTTTTGATGTGTATAAGGCCATGAAGCTGCTGGCCATCTATGAGGAGCTATCAGCGATCAATGTGCTAAATAAGGAATCGATTCTGCAGATTGTTGACTCTCAGGACCCATTGGAGAGAGCCTTGATGGGCTCCGATCATTTTTGAGACAGTGCTACATACGAGATGGTGTGGACACTGAATGAGTGAAAATGGTTTCCCAGGTAGCGAGACTTTGAGTCATTGATGAGATCCTTGGAACCATTGCCAAAACCATCAATTGAGGAGGCACCAAAATTGGAGTTGAAGACATTGCCTCCACATCTGAAGTATGTATTGTTGGGGGAAGATGACACCTTGCCAGTCATCATTTCCACAGAATTGACAGAGGCACAAGTGAGTGAGGCATTGGTGGTCCTCAAGAGGCAGAAGAAAGCAATGGGGTGGAAAATATCGGACATCAGAGGAATTAATCCAACTTTTTGCACACATAGGATTTTTATGGAAAAAGGATCAAAGCCAACTGTACAACATTAGCGGAGGTTGAATCCGGTGATGAAGGATGTAGTTAAGAAGGAAGTGATTAAGTGGCTTGATGCAGGTGTGGTATATCCCATTTCAGATAGTGAATGGGTCAGTCCCGTTCAGTGTGTCCCAAAGAAAGGAGGGATAACCGTGGTCACCAACGAAAAGAATGAGTTGATTCCCACACACACAGTCACAGGCTGGCGGATTTGCATGGATTACAGGAAGCTCAATGAGGCCACGAGGAAAGATTATTATCCTATCCCATTTATTGATCAGATATTGGACAAGTTGGCAGGTCAAGAATATTATTGTTTCCTTGATGCATATTCTGGCTATAACCAAATAGCCATAGCACGGAGGACTAGGAGAAGACCACTTTTACATGCCCTTAGGGGACATATGCTTTCAGGCGGATGCCATTTGGTCTATGCAGTGCACCAGCAACATTCCAGAGATACATGATGGCGATCTTTCACGATATGGTGGAAGATTTTGTCGAGGTATTTATGGATGATTTTTCTGTTTTCGATAATTCGTTTGCTACATGTTTGCAGAATCTTGACAGGGTGCTAGCTCGATGTGAAGACTCTAACCTTGTGCTCAACTGGGAGAAATGCAATTTTTTAGTCAAGGAGGGTATCGTCCTTGGCCATAAGGTGTCATGCAAGGAGTTGGAAGTCGATCGTGCGAAGATCGAAGTGATCGAAAAGCTACCACCACCAGTGTCAGTGAAGGATGTTCGCAGTTTTCTTGGACATGCAGGGTTCTATAGATGGTTCATCAAGAACTTCTCTAAATTTTCTAGACCGATATGCTGGTTGCTAGAAAAAGAGGTGAAGTTCGAGTTTGAAGAGGATTGTGTTAAAGCATTCGAGGAGTTAAAACAGAAGCTGGTTGAAGCGCCTATTCTCATCTCTCCGGATTAGGAGCAACCGTTTGAGTTAATGTGTGATGCAAGTGACGTGGCTATAAGAGCTGTATTGGGGCAGCGGAGGAATAAAATTTTTCATTCCATTTATTATGCAAGCAAATCACTTGACGCAACCCAGGTCAATTATACGGTCACGGAAAAGGAGATGCTAGCATTGTTGTTCGCATTTGATAAATTCAGGTCCTACTTGGTGGGTTCTAAAGTAGTGGTGTATAATGATCATGTAGCAATTCGGTATCTGTTTAACAAGAAGGATGCAAAGCCCATACTAATCAGATGGATATTATTGCTACAAGAGTTTGACCTAGAGATTCGGGACAGAAAGGGGAGCGAGAATCAAGTGGAAGATCACCTATCGCGATTGGAAAGCCGGTCGCATATAAAGGCAGGTGATATTATCAAAGAAGAGTTCCCAGATGAGTAGCTCTTGACAATAAGGGAAGCTGAAATCCCTTGGTATGCAGACATTGTGAATTTGCTGGTAAGTGGAGTCTACCCACCGGAGGCTACGACTCAGCAAAGAAAGAAGTTGAGACATGATTGCAGGTATTACATATGGGATGAGCCATATCTATTTAAGCAGGGACCGAATCAGGTGATGAGACGATGCATCCCAGAGAGCCAGATCGCAGAAGTATTGAGGAGTTGTCACTCATCAATGTATGGAGGGCACCACGGAGGCGAGCAGACAGCTCACAAGGTGCTACAGTCAGGTTTATTTTGGCCTACACTGTTTAGAGATTCTATGGCATAAGTAAAAATGTGTGATAGATGTCAAAGAACAGGCACAATTGGTAGAAGACAGGAGATGCCATTGCAGCAAATATTAGAAGTGGAGATTTTTGATGTATGGGGAATAGACTTCATGGGCCCGTTCCCACCTTCATTTGGTAATCGTTATATCTTGGTAGTGGTTGACTATGTATCCAAGTGGGTCGAGGCAACAGCTTGTCCCAAGAATGACAACAAGGTGGTGACGAAATTTGTGAAAAAGCATATTTTCACCAAGTTTGGGACACCTGATGGAGGGGCTCATTTTGTGAATGCGAGTTTCAAGAATTTGCTAGCTAAGTATGGGGTGCGGCACAAGGTAGCAACAACGTATCATCCCCAAACTAGTGGGCAAGTGGAGGTGTCAAACAGAGAGATATAGCAGATTCTACAGAAGACAGTGAATGCACAATGAATTGATTGGTCAAGCAAACTTGATGATGCGTTGTGGGCTTATAGAACTGCATACAAGACACCCATTGGGACTTCTCCGTACAGATTGGTCTATGGAAAGGCATGTCATTTGCCTGTGGAGATGGAACATCGAGCTTTTTGGGCTGTGAGAAAGCTGGACATGGATCTGGAGCTAGCAGCGAAGAAAAGATTGATGCAACTCAGTGAACTAGATGAGTTTTGATGGCATGCCTATGAAAGTGACAAATGCTACAAGGAGAGAACTAAAAGATGGCACGACAGACATATGGTGCATCGGATCTTTTAGCCGGGGCAGAAAGTGTTGTTATTTAATTCAAGATTGAAGCTTTTTCCAGGTAAGTTGCGGTCCAAGTGGTCAAGGCCGTTTGAAGTGGTGAGAATGACCCCACACGGGGCAGTGGAGTTGTGGCAAGAAGATAGAAGTGCCATATTTTTGGTGAATGGGCAATGATGTAAGCATTATTGGGATGAGGACGTTATTTGAGAGAAGACGTCCATCACTCTAGAGGATGATTGAGCATGAATAGCGTCGAGCTGTGATGGTAAATCAGGCGCTGCACGGGAGGCAACCCGTGAATGTGTTGTAATAGAAGAGTAGAATTATTAAAGAAAAACAAAGAAAAAGAAAAATAAAAATTGTTGCGTTACAACCTATGATTTCTAACCAATTTCTTGTGGTGAAATGATTTTCAGGTGGAACGGAGGGTAAAAATACAGAAAAATGCAAAGAAAAAAAATCAAGGTAAGAAAATAAAAATTGGCACATTCTAGTGAGCCTGCGCGATGGCTCCGTGTCACAGAGGAGGGCCTCCGCATTACCCTCCGTGACATGTTGAGGCTTATTTCGAATTTTAAAAAAATCTAGAATACCTTCACAATGGCTCCGTGTCACAGAGGCAGTGCTCCGCGTTACCCTCCGTGACACGTTGAGGTGTATTTCGCGTCAGGTCACCTCGGGTCACCGGGTAACCCGCACGAAAAAACCTCATTTTAACCCCAAATTCCTTCATTTTTTCCCTATTCTCTCATTTCCTCCACAACCCACACCCAAAATCCCCTTCTCCCCCAACGTGACACGGACTTAGTGATCAACTTTCTTCAAGTTTTCTTCAATTTCATCGAAGAAAAGGTATGTTCTTGAATTTTTCCTTATTATTGCTCAAATTATTCTTGAACATGTTTGGTGATTAAACTTTGCCCTAAGTGAGAAATAAGCTTGAAATCACTTGAGTTATGATTGAATGATGTTCATAGTATCGTTGTTAGTAGATGAACTCAATGATTGCATGTTTTATTGAAATTCTTGCGAAATTGCTAGCTATTGTTGAGGATTGAATAGGAAGAAGACTAAATGCTTTAAAATGTTGATAAATTGGGTTATGCATGTTGGGTGAAAGGAAATGTATTGTGATTGATGTTGAATATGCTAAGTTAGAAGAGGGATTTTCGGGAGAATGCAACTGGAGAATTACATAGGTTGTTGAAAAAAAAAATTGCAAAGTGCTAACGATGATGTAATTGAATCGATGGAGAAATTTTTATTCATTGTACGAAGTCTGAGTAGTACAAAGTAATTATCCCATCGAATTATATGAATGCACTAAGCATGTTGAATACTAAGAATGGCAAGATCAGGAATGTCTTGTCGAATTGTGTTGATTGTGGCTTAAGACTAAGTGTGGGGTGATCCAATTAAACCCAACATTAGTTGTAGCTAATTATGACTTGAATAACATTGAAATTGTATGTTTGAATATACAGGAACAATGTTGGGCCGACAAGACAAGGGCAAGGGCGCATCCATATCGGGCGCCAGTAGAAAGAGGGTAAGATTGGGAGCAGCAGTTCCAGCAGCACCAGTGGTTCCTAGAGGTCAACACAGACAATACGGAACCAGATGGGTGAGTCATGAGGGGAAGAAGTGGTATGCCAAACATAAAGAAACCAAATACTTCCTCGAGGAGCAGATAGCACGGGAACCACTGGCATAGGAATTCCCATGGATTGTATATAGGATTGACACCGCTGGGCTTAACTTCATTTTCGAAGAACCCATGGAGTTCAATCTCCATCTTATCCGGGAGTTCTATTCCAATTGGAACCCGACCTTATGCAGCCACACCATAAAAATCAGAGGAGAGGTAGTCACATTTGAGCCCTACCACTTGAATGCAATCCTGGGGGTGCGGGACACAGACGCTCATGTCCTCCGTCAGCTGAACATCACTTCACCCTATGCGGACATCAGACGCACCTCATGTGGAGCCCGATCGACAGCCAGGTGAGGTAGGCACAAGGAGAGGGGCTACCATCAGACATTGCCTATTCTCAAATGAATAGGGAGGCCCGTATTTGGTTGAATATTGTGTGTTCATGCCTGATCCCGGGGGTGCACGTGACAGATGTCACCCGGGATAGAGTTTGTTTGGTGTATGCCCTTATGAAGGGGCTGGAAATCAATGTTGGGGCGGTGATCATCTCCGCCATGAAGAGAGCCCGACTGTATTAGGGGCATAGATACGGGTTCGGTAGTCTGCTTACCACATTCCTGAGGGGCCACAATATTAAGGAGGAGGCCCTAGATTACATCCCACAGATCAACAGGCGTGCCTTGGATGTCACCAAAACCAAGGCACCTGACACTACTTTTGGGCCGGTGCTCACACTAGCCGAGCGATATGCTCGGGATGATCAGTACATGGCCCGCATGTACGGGATGCAGATGTTGCAGCTACACATTGGAGGACGGCCCCACAATGGAGGATGAGCTGTGGCAGCTCGAGTTGGATTACCCATTCAACGAGAATGCCCGAGCTTTATGCAGAGTGGGGCCTGCATTTATGGAGCCCGTGGATGATGATGTCCCTACCGATGAGGAGACACGCCAGGAGGACTCAGATGTTGAGTCGGACGAGGACGACGGGGGCGATTCTGACATGGGGGACGAAGCACTAGCACCTGATGAAGAAGTTGAATACTTTAATTGATCAGGGAGTTTCACCACCCAACCTTTGTGATATTTTGAAATTATGTGAACACTGGGAATAGTGTTCGGCTTAAGTGTGGGGTGGGAGTAGTTAGGTGCTAGCTGTTTTGTTTATGTTTGGTTTATGTTTGTTGTGCTTGTGCTAAATGTGACCTGGTGACTCTGTGTTTCATGTTCTGTAATTAATGTTGGTGTTGTAATGAAATCTTGAGTTGTTGTTGTGTTGCTGTTGTGTATGATGTGTAAATATTTTTAAAATTATATTTTTATCTTTTTCTATTGATTTTTCTATCGAAATTTTTTGTTGAATTTTTTATGTTGGGTTTCTCGAATTTTGTTTTTGGTGCTTTTACCGAGAATAGTCCCATTGGACCGAAGTTGTAGATAGCAACTGTTCCCTATGATAGATGGATGCCGACCGTCTTAAGGGAAATGTAGTCGATAGGAGTAGTTTTTTTCTTTTTTTCTTCTTTCTGTTGTTTGTTTCCAAAACGTATTGCTAATTAATGGTTCGAAATTCTTGTTATGTGTTGTACATGATATTAAGATGCAAAGGTGATTCATATGAAAGCATGAAAAGGTGTTAAACATGTTTATATACCTAGGCCATAGAATTCGATTTGGTGTGATCGAGGCTTAATAGTGAATTCTTGTAATTAGCTAATTGAAGAGTCTGTGAATATGTCTTGAGTTGAGCATATGCAATGAGTGTGAGGTGAGGTTTCGACTATTCCATGCTATTGTGAAGTGTCTAGAACTTGCCTGGTGTGTGTACTAAACAAAATGAAGGATGTGGATTGTAGGAAAGGATGTAGGCATTTCTTTGAATAAACCGAAAGTTTCTCCCATATCATACCTACCTTGAATGTTACATCCTAGTTAGCCCCATTGAGCCTTTAGCCTATTCTTTGAGAGGTACAAACCGAGCTTAATCCCTTCTTTTCATTAGTCATGAATTTGATCCAAAACCCTTAAGCGCTTACAAAAAAACATTTTTCCCAAAGTGTAAAGGAGTGAGAAGTGTGAACCGGAAGGAAAGCGGAAGTTGTGAAAACTAAAGAAAAGGTCAAAGGTGCGCTTGTTGAAATTGATTAATTAATAGTAGAGAGTAAGAGAATCAATGAATGAGAAAAAAAATAAAGATGCATAACTACTCTTTGCTAGTAAGTCGAGTGTGCTTAAAGAAATGGGAACAAAAACAAAGAAGAAAATTCAAGAATGAGAGGATGGAGGAAGAAGCAATGCCCATACTAAAGGTGGGATGTATTGAAGAGCGCTTAGGGATGCTAGTTTCTATTATTGGTTAGCCCAGTATTGACTAGTTCCTCAGCTTACATTACAACCCATTAAGTCCTACGTGATCTTACATCATGCGTCCTTATATTAGTGGAGTAAAGCACTAGAGGCAAGCTTTATGGTTCATGACATGATGCATGTGAATTCTATGGGAGAGAGAGCAAAATTGTAATTGTATACCCCTACACGTGGTGCTTTGGAAATCTTATGATGGCAAATGGGGTAATTCTCTTATGTTGTGAGGGCACATGCTTGACGAGAGATAAAATTTCTTGTCGGATGTCTTGATCAGTTGGTTTGCATGAGTTTGCCAAGATCGAGAATCTATTTTTGAGGTTAGGAGGTCTTAATGTGGTGTACTTCATTGTATTGATGATACCATGCATGTCTTCTTGATGATTTGCTATCCTAAATAATCTGTATAGCCGTAGCTTGAATGGTCGAGCCAAATTAGTTATTTTGGTTTTCAATTGCATGAGATGTGAAAGTATTGTTCGAGGACGAACAAGGTTTTAAGTGTGGGGTAAGTGATCTTGGGCAGAACTGCATGCCCAAGTGATACTCAAATGCTTCATTTCAACTTGTTTATCTATTATTATGTGTATATTCTCATGTGATTATTTGATAAATGTGAATTTATACTAACCAACATTATTAGTGTTGTTTTGTAGGTAAAAGGAAATTTTGGAAGCTAATATATATGTTGGTGAAGTGCGGGAATGGACTTGGAAGCAAGAAGCGAAAGTTGACAAGGGAAAGTTGCAAAAATAAGGGCTCCGCGATGGCGCCGTGTCATGCTACCATCGTGGAGGCATTCTTCCTGGGATGAATTAATTATGTCAATTTCCAGTGGAGGTTCGCGTTACCTCCGTGGCACGGAGGCAGTGCTCCGTGATGCACTCTGTGTCACGTTGAGTGTGATTACCTGGAACCTCAAGTTCCAGTGAAGGTGCGCGATAGCACCGTGGCATGGAGGCAAGGCTCCACGATACAAGCTGTGCCATTGTAAGATGCAGTTACCTGGGAGCCGACTTCCAGTGGGGTTCCGCGATAGCCCCGTGGCACGGAGGGAGTGCTCCGCGATACACTCTGTGCCACGTTGCTTGTTATTCCAGAAAAAATTCTCAATAGTATAAATAGCACACTTAGGTTTTATTTTAAAAATTTTGACTTGGTTGAGCAAGAACGTGGGTTACACGCAGTTGAGAGGACAAAAATTCAAGGGTTATTCTCTTCCTTTTTCTCTTTAATTTCAATTTCTTGTATGAATTCTACTTATTTGAAGATGTTACTTCACAAATGAGTGGCTAATTCACTTCTTGCTGAGGTTAAGGATAATTGTAGAGGAATGTAATTATCGATCATTTCAGTTTTCATCTTTTCTTCAATGGTTGTTCTATCAATTCTTATTTTTACTACATTAATGTTTGGCCAATGTTAATGTATATCTTAGAAATCGAATTTTGATTTTGAAAAGGAAAGAAATTGGACAGATGTGAATTGGTAGGATATGATCTTTTCTTAGTTGAGAAAATTGAGAATTGATTTACATTCAGAATAGAAATATATCTGAAAGTCTTATTAGTCAATTATGGAATCAGTTATGTATGGCTAGAGCATGAGATTCTTATATCACAGAAATGTAGAATAAGGTTTCATGATTCTTTAATTGGATACGAGTCGAAAGATCCAATCCATAGGCAATTAATTCCTGACTAGCAACCAAAGAGAAGATTAGCTGAATTGAATTAATAAAGTACATCCCTGCATGCCTGTCTTAATATCAGCTTGTTCATTGCTATTGTTCAGACTCAAATTATAATCTAGACTTAGATTCGTATTAATTAGTGATCTTAAGTCCTAAAACATTATTTATTTGGTTGTCTGCATTCATAGAGATGTCGTTCATTGACGCTTAAGTTAATTAATACCGTAGTTCAGTCCCTGTGGGATCGATACTTGGCTTGAAATAAAGCCACTTTACTACTTGTACGACCACGTGCACTTGCATGTAGTTTTGGGTTGAGCAATCATCAATAAACACAGTCATGAACATATCCAAGTATGGCTTGAATACCCTGTTCATCAAGTCTATAAAAGCTGCAGGAGTATTCGTTAGTACAAAAGACATAACTACACACTCATAATGACCATACTGCGTCCTGAAGGCTATCTTCGGGATATCTCTCTCCCGAACTTTGAGCTAATGGTACCCGGATCTGAGATCTATCTTTGAAAAGCACCTGGCACCCTGAAGCTAGTCAAATAAATCTTCAATCTTGGGCATAGGATATCTGTTCTTGATGGTAACCTTGTTCAATTGCTGATAGTCAATGCACATCCGAAGGGAACCATCCTTCTTTCGAACAAATAAAACTGGTGCACCCCCTGGATACTTGCTTGATCTAATGAAACCCTTATCTAATAGTTCCTTTAACTACTCTTTTAACTCCTTTAGCTCGGTTTGAGCCATTCTGTAGGGAGGAATAGATATAGGCTACGTGTCGGGGAGAAGGTTATGCAAAAATCAATCTCCTGCTCGGGAGAGATTCCTAGTAAATCATCTAGGAAGACTTCCGGATACTTACATACTACTGGAACTGACTGGATAGTCAAGGTTCATGTCGCATCCTTAAACCTAACTAGATGGTACACACAACCCTTAGAAATCATCTTTCTGGCCTTAAGGTAGGAAATGAAACAATCTACAGACACAACTGAACTACCCTTCCACTCTAAGACTGGTTCACCCAGAAATCTGAACTCTACTGCCCAAGTTCTATAATTAATAGAGGCATAAAATGCATACAACCAATTCATGCTAAGAATAATATCAAAGTCAGTCATGGCTAACTCTACAAGGTCTGCGGAGGTGAATTTATATAATATTGTGATTGGAAAACTTCTATACACTCGCCTAGCTACAACTGAATCACCAATGGGAGTATTGACTGAGAATGGTTCTGACAAAATTTCGGGAATGACTCCAAAGCTACTAGAAATATAAGGTGTCACAAAAGACAAGGTAGCCCCTGGATCTAAGAAAGCATAAACATCAAGGTGAAACACTCGTAACATACCAATAACCACATCCGGTGAAGTCTTCTGCTCCTGACGGGTCGCATAGAACCTGTTCTGGCGCTAACCGGCAGCTGAACCAGTCAAGGCGCTCTGCTGAGAGGGATGTGCTTCTGGAGCGGCTGAACTAGCGGCTGGCATACGGGCCCCACTGCCCCTGAGCTGGACAAAGGGAAATCCCTGAGTTTGTGTCTGGGTTTGTCACACCCGAAACAAACGTCTGAACCAATGAGGCACCTCCCAGGGTGATTCTTGCCGCACCTTGCACAAGTTGGGAAAGTGCGCTCTATCTGCATTCTACCCTAGCCCCTCGAATCTGAAGCCCTGCTTCTCTGATCCCCTCGTGATCTAGATGGTGTACTAGCTGATGATGGTGCTGGGGAAAAAGACCTGTGATGAGACTACTAGCGTTGTCCACCCCCAGATCTAGGCTGAGAAATCCCATAATTATCTGTCCTGGCCCTCTTGGCCTCTCTCTACCTCCGATACACTGTCTCCATCTGCTAGGCATGCAACACTATGCAGGGAAAATCTATGTCTCGGTGCAGCATGGCGATCCTATAGTCCTTATCCAGGTAGTTTGCTACTCCATGCACAAATCGACTCACCTGAGCCCTCTGGTCTGCCACTAACACTGGTGTATACTTGGATAAGCGAGTGAACTCCAGAGCGTACTCCTGAACTGACATATCACCCTGCTTTTGTATTTACGAACTCGGATGCCTTAAGTTCCCTCATCTCTCGAGGGAAGAACCGATCCAAAAAGGCTGCATGAAACTCTTCCCAACCTATAGGGCCTGCTCCCACTGCCCTACTATCTCTCCATTGTTTAAACCAAATATGCACCACCCCTTTCGGCTGATAAGAGGCCAAATCAACACACTCGCCATTTGTCGCCCCCATGACCTGGGTGATCTTCAGAATCTCATCGATGAATCCATGCGGTTCTCATCTACTTTCGACCCAAGGAACTCCAGCGGGTTCATTCTCAAGAAATCCCTGACTCGAGCTGCCGCTGCATTACCATCTTGTGGAACATGTGCAATTGCCTGCTGATTGACCTGAGTAGTCAAGGCCTGTGCGAGCATCTGAATAACTGCCCAATATTCAGCATGGGCAACCGGCTCTGGTACATGGTGCTCCTGAACTTGTAGGGCCTACTAGTGCCCGTTCCCTTCGCCAGCCTCGTGGCCATCTCCATTCCCATTTCTCCTACCATTTACTCTGCGGGGAGCCATGATCTTGTAATCGCGAATAGCACTAATTAGAAGGATAGGGAGTCATTTCATCGAATGACATAGATCATGAAAGAAGGGAACATTTCCTAAACGTCTCGCAGCCTCTCCGTCATAAGTGTGGCATGCTTCACACCCATGAAGGAGACTCTACTTAATGCGACTTTTAGATGCCCTAGGACACTTCAAACCTACGGCTCTAATACCAAGTTTGTCATGACCCGAACATAGGCCCAGATCACAACACTGGACAAGGAGCCCCGAGAGACTCCAAGTCGACCCATGGTGTAAGCATACATCTAACTCGCTCAATAAAAATGAAGAATCAACATGATAAACTTAGCGGAAGTCTAAATTAAACATAATAACAAAATACACAATCTGAAGCTGAATTCATTCTTTGTATGAAAAGCCTTTAAACATGATGAGTTGATGGGACAAGACCCCCAACTAACTCAACAAGATGAAACTGAAAATACATAGAGAAAGTTTGAGTAAGTCTAGTCCTCCGAAGATAAGGACTCACCAACAATGTAAGATGCTAACTCTGAATACTGACTACGAACGGGGCTGAGCTTGAGAGCGGGTCCTGTATCATGAAACGATACAACATAGAGTATACAGTCAGTATGCGGAATGTACTGAGTATGCAAGGTAAGTAAAATGGACATTTTAAAATAGATAAAAACTCATAAGAGATCATAAGAGCGGGACAACATGCTCATAACATGAATATCATACGACAACATAAAGCTCAAGGTTTTTAAAATCATTGGTAACCCATTCAATACTATAGTCATAAGAGAAACTTTATAAATCATCACTTGAGCCAAATTAACATAACATAATAATGCATAAAACCTGTGGAACAACGGGAGATTCTTATAACCGATATACCCCATATGAGCAGACATAGAGCCCAACCTGTAAATCCCTAGTCGGGAGGGTGTTCGTACCTTGCCAAGGGTAGAACCATGAAGGGAGTGATATCACACATTAAAGGGACAATTTGGGAAAAGGGGACAATCACAAGGGAGGTCCCATCATGTCCTACGGTGGCACGTAGTTTTGAAATTTGGGGCAAAACCTGGTCCCCGAACCTACTTGGTGTTAAATACTACTCCCAAAACATATATAATGCTCATAGTATATTATGCATGAGATTTATGGGCTAGTTAAATCATGATAATCATAAACATGCTTGTAAATACATGAACAAGCCATGAGGGTAAGGCCCGTGACTCGGCCGCAAACATAATTAGTAAATAATGAGATTCATGCATACTTCTAAGTCATGTATAGGCTTTGTAAATCATAAATTCATAACGTGCATTTGAATAACTCCTTATTATGACTCATAAATCTTGATGGATTTAAGAATATCCACAGTAGAGGTGAAGATCATAACTCAATTCATCATAGAATATGCATAATTAGGCATAATTTATTAGAAATTGAAATCAATAAATTTATAATTGAATTAGTTATAAAATATGATCATGATTCATAAAATATGATGTAAGTCATGAAGGTAATAACCCATGGATAGATCACTAGAATTCCACAAAATTTAAGAAAAAACCTGATAAGATTTTTGAACAACACTCCATGAATTAGGAGAGATTGGGCATGGGTGTGAATGAAAACACCCATTCATAACCCTACATACATTTAAATGGCTGATTCTTACACTCCCTTGAATGCCCAAGAAGATATTGAAGAAAACCTTGAAGGATTGCCTTGATCACCTCTCTAGACTATCACTCTTGCATGCATGAATATGAAAATGGCCTAAAATGAACTTAACCCTTTTAAAAGTCATTATTCATAACTTAAAATGACGTAGTTTAGGCCTTAGGATCTTAGGAATTATGAAAAATCCCTTACTAAATTCGCAGAATATAACTGCCAGTTCGTCCCCACAAGGGACCTAATGACTCGTCATCATAGGCCACGACTCGTGGAGTCATATGTCAAGTACACCGCCTTGAAATTGTCTGGGGCTCGTAATGGGAGAGTTAACGACTCGTTACTAGTGACCAGGACTCGTGGTCACCATTCGTTAGGTACACCGCCTATGACTTTCAAATAACGTCCATCACCTGACCACGAATCATCCCATGAATCGTGGTGACTGACCACGACTCTTGGGGTCCTTTCGTTAAGTACACTGCCTCCTTCCTTCACTTTTCTCACCCACCATTTCCCACGACTGACCTAACGAGTCGTGGAGCCTGACCATGACTTGTGGTCATTTCCGTGGGGAGTCAACTTACCAAATTTCAGATTCATCTCTTGAACCTCACCACGACTCATGGGTTGTTCCAACGGGTCACCTCATGACCCTTTCTGATACCTGATGCCAAATTTCTTATTTTCTCTGTTTCAACTCGCAGGTCTGATCTTTGGGCTTCCGGGGTATAACATGATGAATGTTCATGTATGATGAAGTATTAATGATGAAAGGCATGTTTTCAAGTTACCCATGTTTATAATCATGCTTTAGTGAATTGAGTGTTTTCAAGCATGTTAAAGTATTGGGCAATTCCCGCATGTTCAAGAATGATTTATGATATAGATTTTCATGATTTATCGGTTTATGACGTTGGCCAATTAATGGGCCCTTGATTCATGGATAAACATGTATGTAAATGGGGATCAACGATGTTAATGTCTATTTGGCCATGAATCTCATGAATGATGTTTATGATTTACAAACGAGCCTAATGTGCATGTTTTTGAGAGCAGTGTCTAGCACTGAGTAGCCCGGCGTTCAAAGGACTGTGCCGGTGTCTCATAACTACGTGCCACCGTAGGTTCATGATGATACATTACAATGTTAATGGATTCCCTCTGTCGTGATATCACATAATGCACGTCCCTTTCTTGGTAAGCCTGGGACGACTCTGCCCAATTGAGTGAGATAGTTGTGGCATCATATAAGGCTCTACCATGATAGTGTCGGTTATGACGAGTACTCCCATTTTTCCACATTTTTTATGCATTGTTATGTTTATGTTACTTTTGTTCAAGTTATGATTTATAAAGTTTCTCTTATGACTATGGTAATTAATTGATTACAAATATTTTGAAAACCTTGAGCCTTGTGTTACATTATGATATTTATGTTATGAGCATGTTGTCCTACTCTTATGATCTCTTATGAACTTTTATGTATTTTAAATGTCCGTTACACATACCTTGCATACTCGATACATTCAACATATTGACCGCATACTCTATACTATATCATTTCATAATACAAGCTCCTATCTTCAGACCTAGCACAATCATTAGTTCATTCCTGGAGTTAGCATCTAGCTCATTGGTGAGTCCTCATTCTCCGAGGACCAGTTGATATTAGTTATCTCTTTATTTCCAGTTTTATAGACTTGTCGGGTTAGTTAGGGGTGTCGTCCCATCAACCCATCAGATATGTTAGAGGCTTTCAGAATAAGTGTAGCATTCAGCTATCATGTATGAAGTGCGTTTCATTTTCTATGATATGTCATGTTTATGCTTCCGCTATGCTTTTATGCTGAGTATTCTGCTTTATTGATATTGATTTAGATGTATGTTCATGCCATGGGTCGACTTGGAGTCTCTCGAGACTCCTTGTCCTGTGTTACGATTCGGGTCTATGTTCGGGTCATGACAAACTTGGTATCAGAGAAATAGGTTTGAGGTGTCCTATGGTGTCTGAAAGCCGCGTTAAGTAGAGTCTTTTTCATGGGTGTGAAGCGCGCATTATGAAGAAGAGGCTATGAGACGTCTAGGAAATGTTCCAATTTTTCATGATCTATGTCGTGTGATGAAATGTCCCCTTATCCTCCTAACTCATGCTATTCGCGATTATAGAATCATAGCTCCTCGCATAGTTAACGGTAGAAGGAATGGGAATGGAAATGACCACGAGGATGGCGATGGAGATGGGCACCAACAAGCCCCACCTGTCTGGAAGCACCATACACCGGAGCCGATTGTCCATGCTGAATTCTAGGCAGCTATCCAGATACTAGCTCAAGCCTTGACTACTCAGGTAAACCAGCAGGCTGTGGTGCATATTCCGCAAAATGAAAATGCAGAGGCAACTCGAGTCAGAGATTTCTTGAGAATGAACCCTCTAGAGTTCCTTGGGTCAAAAGTTGATGAGGACCCGCATGAGATCATTGATGAGATTGTGAAGATCACCTAGGTCATGGGAGTGAATGGAGTTGAGTGTGCTGAGTTGGCCTCATATTAGTTAAAAGGGGTTGCACACATCTGGTTTCGATAATAGAAAGATAATAGGGCCGTCGGAGCAAGCCCTGTCGCTTGGGAGGAGTTCCATGTTGCATTCCTAGATCAGTTCTTCCCACGTGAGATGAGGGAGTTGAAGGTAGCTGAGTTTGTGAATTTGAAGCAGGGAAGATACCGGTATAGGAGTATTCCCTTGAGTTCACTCGCTTATCAAAGTACAACTAAGAGTTAGTGGTTGATCGGAGGGCATGAGTGAGCAGGTTTGTTCATGGGGTAGCAAGCTATTTGGACAAAGATTGTAGGACCGCTATGCTCCACCAGGATATGGATTTCCCTCGGATAGTCTTGTATGCCCAGCAGATGGAGGTGGCATATATGAGGGAGAGAGAGGCAAAAAGGGCCCGGATAGATAGCTATGGGTTCACCCAACAGAGATCCGGTAGTGGTCACCGCCCTTAGATTCAGCATAGATCACTAGCTCCAGCGCCATCATCAGCCAATGTTCCGTCTAGACCCAAGGGTGATCAGAGGAACAGGGCCTCAGGTTCGAGGGACCAGAGGGGAATGCAGGTAGAGCACACCTTTCCAGCCTACGGGAAGTGTGGCAAGAGTCATGTCGGGGAGTGTTTTCTCGGGTCAGATATCTGTTATGGATGCGGTAGATTCGGCCACATGCGCCGAGCATGTCCATTTGCTAGACAGGATGATGATAGAGGTCGTGCACAAACTACTAGGTCAATAGCAGCTCCAGCACGTTCAGCTCCACTTGGGGCATCCACTAGTGGGGCCGACAAGCAGCATCAAAATAGATTCTATGCCCTCACCTCATGTCAGGAGCAGGAGACTTCACCGGATATGGTTACTGGTATGTTATGAGTGTTTCACCTTGATGCTTATGCTTTGTTAGATCCAAGGGCTACTTTGTCTTTTGTGACACCTTATATTGCTAGTAGCTTTGGAGTCAGTCCCAAAATTCTGTCAGAACCTTTCTTAGTCTCTACTCCCATTGGTGATTCAGTTGTAGCTAGGGGGTGTATAGAAGTTGCCCGATCACAGTATTGCATAAAGTCACCTCCATAGACCTAGTAGAGTTAGCCACGATTGACTTTGATATTATTCTTGGCATGGATTTGTTGTATGCATGTTATGCTTCTGTTAATTGTAGAACCTGTAAGGTGGAGTTCCTCTTTTCGGGTGAGTTAGTCTTAGAGTGGAAGGGTAGTTCGATCGTGCCTGTAGGTCGTTTTTTTCCTATATTAAGGCTAGGAAGATGATTTCCAAAGTTTGTGTGTACCATCTAGTTAGGGTTAAGGATGTTGGGTCCGAGACCCCGACTATCCACTCAGTTCCGGTGGTATGTGAGTATCCAGAAATGTTCCTTGATGATTTACAAGGTATTCCTCCCGAGAGGGAAATCGATTTTGGTATTGACCTTCTTCCTAACACACAACCTATATCTATTCCTCCCTACAGAATGGCTCCAGCCAAGCTAAAAGAGTTGTAGGAGCAGTTGAAGGATCTTTTTGATAAAGGTTTCATCAGACCAAGAAAGTCCCCGTAGGGTGCACTAGTTCTCTTTGTCCGAAAGAAAGATGGTTCTCTTCATATGTGTATTGATTATTGGTAATTGAACAAGGTCACCGTTAAGAATAGGTATCCCTTACCCAGGATTGATGATTTATTTGACCAGTTTCGGGTGGCAAGTGTTTTTCGAAGATAGATCTCAGATCTGGGTACCATTGCTCAGAGTTTGGGAGAGAGACATCCCAAAGATAGCCTTCAGGACGTGGTATGGTCATTATGAGTTTGTAGTTATGTCTTTTAAACTAACAAATGCTCCTGCAGCTATTATGAACTTGATGAATAGGGTGTTCAAGTCATACCTGGATATGTTCGTGATTGTGTTTATTGATGACATCCTGATATACTCTCAGAGCAAGGAGGAGCATGTTGCTCATTTGAGACTTGTGCTACAGACTCTCAAGGATCGCTAATTATATTCCAAATTCAGCAAGTGCGAGTTTTGGTTGAACTTCGTGGCATTTTTGGGCCATGTGGTATCAAGTGAGGGCATAAAGGTGGACTCTCAAAAAAATAGAAGCGGTGAAGAATTGGCCTAGACCGGTGAATCCTTTAGATATCCGAAGAATTTTAGGCTTAGCTGGCTACTATCAGAGATTTGTTGAAGGTTTCTCATCTATTGAAGCACCCTTGGCCAAATTGACCTAAAAGAAGGTGAAATTCCAATTATCAGAGGCTTGTGAGAGAAGCTTTCAGGAGTTGAAGACCCGACTTACTTCAGCACTGGTGTTAACCCTACCTGAGGGTATCGATGGGTTCGTGGTGTATTTTGATGCTTCATGGATCAGACTTGGGTATGTATTGACACAACACGGAAAAGTTATAGCATATGCCTCCAGACAGCTGAAAGTTCATGAGAAGAATTACCCGACCCATGATCTTGAATTGGCCGCGGTTGTATTCACCTTGAAGATATGGAGACATTATTTGTACGGGGTCCACGTGGATGTGTTTACGGACCATAAGAGTTTACAATATGTGTTTACCCAGAAGGATCTCAATCTTCGGCAAAGGAGGTGGTTGGAGCAACTTAAGGATAACGATATGAGTGTGCTTTACCATCTGGGCAAAGCAAATGTAGTAGCAGATGCACTTAATAGACTCTACATGGAAAGTGTGTCCCATGTAGATGAGGGAAAGAAGGAGCTAGTGAAAGACATGCATCGACTTGCAAGGTTGGGAGTTTGGTTGGTTGATTCGACCAATGGCGGTGTTATAGTTCAGAATGGATCAGAATCATCCTTGGTGATTGATGTAAAAGCTAGGCAAGAAGCGGACCCTATTTTGGTAAAGTTAAAGGAGGTCGTTCAGAATCAAAAGGTAGATGTCTTCTCTAAATGGGGAGATGTTGTGCTTTGATACCGGGGTCACTTATGTGTTCTGGATGTTGGTGATTTGAGGAAGCGGATATTGCACGAGGCTCATGGATCCAGATATTCAATCCATCTAGGAGCCACCAAGATATATCGTGATTTACGGGAAATCTATTGGTGGAATGGTATGAAGAAGGACATCGCAAAATTTATTGCTAAGAGTCCAAATTGTCAGCAAGTGAAGGTCGAGCATCAGAGACTGGGAGGTGTGCTTCAAGATATTAGTATTCCTACTTGGAAATGTGAAGAAATCAATATGGACTTCATCACAAGGTTGCATCACACTCGACGACAATATGACTCCATTTTAGGTTGTTGTAGACAGGTTGACCAAAGCCGCTCATTTTCTACCGATCAAAACCACGGATTTGGCGGAGGATTATGCCAAACTATACATTTGAGAGCTAGTTCAGTTGCATGGAGTGCCTTTTTCCATAATATCAGACAGGGATAGAGAATTTACCTTTTAGTTTTAGAGGTCATTTCAAAAAAGACTTGGTACTCAGGTTAAGCTCAACACAACATTTCACCTGCAAACGAATGGTCAAGCGGAGCGGAAAATCCATATTTTTGAGGACATGTTGAGAGAATGTGCGATTGACCTCAAGGGTAGTTGGGATGATCATTTGCCTCTTATCGAGTTTTCATACAATAACAACTACTATTCCAATATTCAAATGGCTCCGTTTGAGGATCTCTATGGGCGGAGATGTAGATCTCCTATTGACTGGTTTGAAGTTGCCGAAGCTGCGATTATAGGATGAGATTTAGTCCATGAGGCTATGGAGAAGGTTCAACTCATATGGGATAGGTTGAAAACAGTTCAAAGTTGCCAAAAGTCCTATGCTGATGTGAGAAGGAGAGAACTCGAGTTTGAAGTGGACGATTAGGTGTTTCTGAAGGTGTCTCCCATAAAGGGAGTGATGTGGTTTGGAAAGAACGGAAAACTCAGCTCTTGTTATGTTGGCCCCTAACAAATTGTGAAATGGGTTGGCAAGGTGGCATATGAATTGGAGTTGCCCTCCGAATTAGCTTTTGTGCATCCCGTATTCTATGTATCGCTTTTAAAGAAGTGTTTGGGTGATCCAGCTCTGGTTGTCCCAGTGGACAGTGTCAGTGTGAAAGACTGCCTTAGTTATGAAGAGGTTCCGGTGGAAATACTGGATCGTCAAGTTCAAAGGCTAAGGAACAAGGAAGTAGCTTCAATCAAAGTTTTATGGAGGAATCAACATGTTGAAAGAGCTACGTGAGAAGCCACAGCAGACATGATGGTTAGATACCTACATTTATTCTCTACCATCAGACAATGGTCTGTTGTATCCTCTGTAGTTCCCCCCTGACGACCTACACTTGGGCCTTCCCATAAGCCACACCATGACTCATGCCTCCTTCCTACGAGTCATTGTTTTCATCCGTCACTTCGACTGGGAACTTTTCTACTCTTTCCCACGGTTGCCCACCACGATCCGTTACTGCTCACAGCGGGTCGTCCTATGACCCATTACTTCCTCCTAGGCTAAGGACCAGTATCACCACTACCTCAAACAATGACTCCTGACATAAAACCATGGGTCGTTCCTTGACCCATTACTCCCACTTCGACCCTGCTACACCTCACCACGAACACTTCCTACGGATCATTGGTTAGACCAATGATCCGTTACATGATCTGTTCTAAGGTAATTTCCCAAATTTTTGCTAACTTCCATTTTTAAATCCCAAGTCTAGTTTTGGGCACTTTCGAGGTATTAAAATATCTCCCCCTTGGGAACATTCATCCTTGAATGTGGGAAAACATACAGAAAATAGAGAATTGCAATCATCATACTCAAATACTAATCATTTAAGCTGAAAGTTGACGGAATGACTAACTCTGATTCAAACTACATGGCTGATCTGAATTCATGAATCATATACACATCCACATACATGAAAGAAAACTGATCATGTAACCTTAGAACAGATCATGTAACGGATCATTGGTCTAACCAATGATCCATAGGAAGTGTTCGTGGTGAGGTGTAGCAGGGTCGAAGTGGGAGTAATGGGTCAAGGAACGACCCATGGTTTTATGTCAGGAGTCATTGTTTGAGGTAGTGGTGATACTGGTCCTTAGCCTAGGAGGAAGTAATGGGTCATAGGACGACCCGCTGTGAGCAGTAACGGATCGTGGTGGGCAACCGTGGGAAAGAGTAGAAAAGTTCCCAGTCGAAGTGACGGATGAAAACAATGACTCGTAGGAAGGAGGCATGAGTCATGGTGTGGCTTATGGGAAGGCCCAAGTGTAGGTCGTTAGGGGGGAACTACAGAGGATACAACAGACCATTGTCTGATGGAATGACTCATCCTGTCAAGTCGTGGGATTGAATCTGAGAAGGAAGTTTGGGCAGTGGAAGCAACGGACGGATACCATGAGTCGTGGTATCCAGGCACGACCCATTGGATCGGTCGTTGTCACTGCTAGTGCAGAACTTTTAGGAAATTCATTAAGGGTATTTTCGTCATTCCTAAGTCCTACGGTCCTAAACTACATTGTTTAAGGCTCGAAATGCAGTGTTTTATGAGGGGAAAATCTATCCTAGGCTCATTCATATCCATGCATGCATATTGAAGGGGTTTAGGAGGTGATCAAGTAAGAGGCCTTCAAGCTTTCCTTCAATCTTTCATTGGTCTTTCAAGGAGTGGTAAAATATGATCTTCGCCAAGTATGTAGGGTTATGAATGGGTGAATCCATTCACACCAATGCCCAATCTCTCTCTAAATCATGAAATTCATATGTTAATTCTATGGGGGTTTTAACCCAATGCATGAATTTCCTTATTCTCTGCATGGGTATTATCTAAATGAGTTTTTATTATTGGATGATTAATTTTGAGCAAGTTTTATGTTGTTTTCATTAAAATCACATTTCAAGCTTTATAAATTTAAAATGCCCATTTATGAGAAGTTTATGAAAGTAGAGATTTATGATGAATGTTCATGTATGATGAAGTATTAATGATGAAAGGCACATTTTCAAGTTATCCATGTTTATAATTATTTTTTCAAGTGAATTGAGTATTTTCAAGCATGTTAAAGTATTGGCCAATGCCCACATGTTCAAGAATGATTTATGATATGAATTTTCAGGATTTATCGATTTTATGACGTTGACCGATTAATGGGCCCTTGATTCATGGCTAAACATGTCTGTAAATGGGGATCAATGATGTTAATGTCTATTTGGCCATGAATCTCATGAATGATATTTATGATTTACATATGAGCCTAATGTGCATGTTTTTGGGAGCAGTGTCTAGCACATAATGCACGTCCTTCGCCTGGCAAGCCTAGGACGACTCTACCCACTTGAGTGAGATAGTTGGGGCATCATATAAGGTTCTACCATGATGTTGTCTATTATGACGAGTCCTCCCATTGTTCCGCATGTTTTATGCATTGTTATGTTTATGTTCCTTTGGCTCAAGTTATGATTTATAAAGTTTCTCTTATGACTATGGTAATGAATGGATTACGAATGTTTTGAAAACCTTGAGCCTTATGTTACATTATGATATTTGTGTTATGAGCATGTTGTCCTACTCTTATGATCTCTTATGAACTTTTATGTATTTTAAATGTCCGTTATACTTACCTTGATACTCGGTACATTTCTCATACTGACCGCATACTTTATGCTGTATCATTTAATGATAAAAGCTCCGATCTTCAGACCCAGCACCGTCATTAGCTCATTCCCGGAGTTAGCATCTAGTTCATTGGTGAGTCCTCATTCTTCGAGGAACAACTGATATCAATTATCTCTTTATGTTCAGTTTTCTAAACTTGTCGGGTTAGTTGGGGGTGTTGTCCCATCAACCCATCAGATATGCTAGACGCTTTCAAACTATGTGTAGCATTCAATTGTCACATATGAAGTGCGTTTTGCTTTCTATGTTATTTCATGTTTATGCTTCCACTATGCCGTTATGTTGAGTATTCCGCTTTATTGATATTGAGTTAGATGTATGTTCATGCCATTGGTCTACTTGGAGTCTCTCGGGGCTCCTTATCTCGTGTTACGATCCAGGTCTACGTTCGGGTCGTGACAATTTTAACCTCCAATATTTACTTTTCCATTTTAAGACAATGCTGCAACTTAGTTCAATTCGATAGACAACTTTTGTGCCATCAAATCTCTATTCACTGTGGATTTGACCCCGACTCACGAGTTGGTAATTATATTGCAATGACCGATTTCACTTTCTACTTGTGAGGAGTGGATTTGGACGTCATCAATTTTGGCGCTGTTGTTGGGGAATCAAATTAAATAGCCCCTAGTTGTGTTGACTTGAATTAATTGAGCATCTTGTATTTTGTTTTCACATTGTTGATGGTTGGGGTGAAGATGAGCCCCTTTTAAAGGCTAATTTGGAACCCCGATGGGTCGTCTTATGTTGAATCTCTCTGATTGATGGATGAAATGTGGAAAAGAGAGGAGAGAAAAGACGCTATGTTGATAGTAGTAATGAGTCACATTGAGCTGTTAACAAATTGTATAATGGATTTTCATATGATGTATCAACAAGACAACCAGGTTTATTGGTATCCTTGTAATGAAAATCAAGGTCAGAACTCTAATTGTACAGCTGAATAAAGTAGTTAGGGAAGTGAAGAATCCTCCTGCTCCTGCATTGAAGGAATGCTTAAAGTGGTTCTTGAACAAGTTGTTGCGACTGATTCAGGGATTCAAGAGCTAAAAAGTGATATCTTAAACCTCACTCAACTAATGAAAGACCATGAAGTGTCCTTCAGGCAGTTAGGGGAGAGAATGAGTGTGCTAGCATCTTGGATGGAATCAAAGGCAAGCATGATAACCCATGAGCTGACTAAAGAAGAGACCACTTTAACCCCAAGCAATGTTGATGAGGAAGACATAGAATGGGAAGTAGAGGAGTCATTTTTCAAGGAGACATGGGAAGGCATTCTCTTGAATATTGATGGTAGAGGAAGTGAAGAGCTAGAGGAAGCATGTCTTACTATAAAAAGTCTAGGGTTCCTATTCCTTCTAGCCTAGGAAGCTTGACCTTGACCTCAAGAATAGAACAACTCTACCGTTACAACCTCTAATCCTCATACCAACAATTTTGGAGCTTAAGCCGCTACCTGCCCATTTGAGGTTTGCGTATCTTAGGTCTAACGACACACTACCTGTGATCATCTCAGCTAAGCTCAATAAACAACAACTGGAAACACTTCGGTGGTCTTAAGGAAGCACATCCGAGCAATAGGGTGGACTATAGATGACATCATTGGTATACCTCCGGGTATTTGCACTCATAAGATCAACCTTTAGGAAGATTATATCCCTTTGGTTGAGCATAAGAGACGTTTAAACCCACCGATGCAAGAGGGTAGTAAAGAAAGAAATCATCAAATGGGTAGATGAAGTAGTTGTATACCCAATAGCTGATAGCAGTTGGATAAGCCCAGTCCAATGTGTTCCTAAGAAAGTGGGGAATCACAATGGTACCAAATTAGAAGGATGAGTTGGTTAAAACACGTCTAGTCACTGGATAGAGGGTGTGTATGGACTACCACAAGCTGAACTCATGGGCCAAGAAAGATCATTTTCCAGTCCCATTCATTGATCAAATGCTAGACCAATTGGTTGGGAAAGAGTATTACTGCTTCTTGGATGGATACTCAGGCTACAATCAGATTTCTATCACCCTGGAAGATCAAGAAAAAACCACATTCACATGTCCTTATGGAACTTTTGCATTTAAGAGGATGCGCTTCGGGCTTTGTAATGTCCCAGCTATGTTTCAAAAGTGCATGATGTCAATTTTTTTAGATATGGTAGAGGAGATTATGGAAGACTTCATGGATGACTTGTTGGTTGTGGGAAATTCATTTGAGACTTGGTTCACCTAGTTGAGGTGTTGAAAAGATGTGAGGAAATGAACTTGGTACTTAATTTGGAAAGGTGCCATTTTATGGTAAAAGAATATATTGTTCTAAGTCACAAAATTTTTGAGAAAGGGATATAGGTAGAGCAAGCGAAAATTAACGGTGTAGCTTTCCTACCTCCTTCAAAGACTATGAAGGGAATTCAGAGTTTTTTGGGACATGCAGGGTTTTATTGCCATTTTATCAAAGACTTTTCCAAGGTAGATCAACCTTTGTGCTGATTGTTGGAAAAAGATGCAAAATTTTATTTTGACAAGGCTTGTATGAGGGCTTCCATTGAGTTGAAAGAAAAGACTGGTCGAAGCCTTTCGAATTGATGTGTGATGCTAGTGGTGTAGCTTAGGGGTAGTCCTTGGGAAAAGGAAGGAAAATATCTTTCACCCCATATACTATGCCAACAAAGCCCTGAATGATGCACGAGCAAATTACATAGTGACAGAACAAGAGCTGCTCGCAGTAGTGTTTGCGTTTGAAAAATTTTGAGCATACTTGTTAGGGACCAAGATAGTGGTGTACACTGACCATGCTGCATCAGATATCTGATGATTAAAAAAAGATGCTAAAACAAGGCTTATCAGGTGGGTCCTTTTTCTCCAAAAATTTGATTTTGAAGTAAAGAATAGGAGAGGATGCGAGAATCAGGTGGCTGACCATCTTTTTCGTCTAGAAACAGATGGTAAGCCAGGTGTAAATTAGGAGATTGATGATGATTTCCCTGACAAGCACATTTTGGCTGCATCCCACAACTTAATTCCTCGGTTTGCAGATTTTGCTAACTACTTGGCAAGCAACATTACTCGTAAAGGATTAAACTTCCATCAAGAGAAGAAGTTTATGTATAATGTCCAAAATTTCTATTCGTATGATCCATATATCTTCCGTATTTATGCTGATGGCATGATTCAAAGATGTGTCCCAGAGGTTGAAATGATTCCAATCCTCAAGGCATGTCATTCATGGCCAGTTGGAGGCCATTATAGGATTGTGAAAATAGCTGCAAAAGTGCTATAATGTGGGTTTTATTGGTCCACTCTCCATCATGATGCCCATGACTTCGTTAAACAATATGATCATTGCCAACAAATCGGAAGCATCTCTAGGCAACATGAGCTTCCTTTGACACCAATCCTAGAGGTGGAATTATTTGATGTATGGGTGATCGACTTCATGGGGTTGTTCGTGAGCTCCTATGGAAACACTTACATTCTAGTGGCTGTAGACTATGTGTCTAAATGGGTTGAAGCTGTGGCGTCGCCCAACCATGAGGGGAGGAGTGTGACAACCTTTTTGAAAAAGCATATCTTCTCACGTTTTGGCACCCCTAGAGCTATTATTAGAAACAAAGGTTAACACTTTTGCAATCGATTGTTCAGCGTGTTTCTAGCAAAGTATGGTGTGAAGTACAAACTTGCTACCCTTTATCATCCTCAGACCAGTGGCCAAGAAGAGGTATCCAATTGGGAAATTAAGTCTATTTTTATTAAAAAAGTCAATGCCAATAGAACATATTGGGCAAGGAAACTAGATGACGCCTTTTGGGCCTACCGGACAGCATATAAAACGCTAATTGGAATGTCCCCATACAACTTGTGTTTGGAAAAGCTTGCCACTTACCAGTGGAATTGGAGCATAAGGCCATATGGGACTTGAAGAGTTTGAACCTTGATTGGGGGAAAGCCGTTTAGAGGCGAGGGGAGAATCTCAATAAGATGGACGAGTTTAGGATGAGGGCTTATGAAAATGCTTCATACACAAATCCCGAATGAAGTACTACTATGATTAGAAAATTTTGAAAAGGGAATTTACTGCGGGAGAGTGGGTGCTACTCTTTAACTCTAGGTTGAGGTTGTTTCCGGGAAGCTTAAATCTAAGTGGTCGGGTCCCTTTAAGGTGTACCAAATTTTTGAAAATGGAGCTGTTGAGCTTGAAATAGATGATCATCTAAGGTTTAATGTGAATGGCCAACGAGTAAAAAAGTACTTGGGAGTATTGGCAGAAGTCAACATGGTGGAGGTTGCATACTTGGATGAGCTGTAGTAGAAAAAGCACCTTTGTCGTGCCACGCCGTTAAATAAGGCGCTTCTTGGGAGGAAACCCAAGTATTTTTATGTTTGATTCTTTGATATATTTGTTGTTTTTGTTTTGTAGGTTAATTGGTTGAGGAACTAGGTGAAAGAAAAATAGGGCAAGCCCTGCGAAACCAGGTGCTCAAGTGCGAGTTGCCGCTCAAGCGCAAGAGGAGAGCACAATGATGGATGAAAAAGGGGGAGAGTCGACGCCTCACTTGCGAAACACCAGTGAAAACCTGCGAAACATAGATTTGGTGCAGGCTCAAACCAGTGAACCTGGAAGTTGAAGGGTGAAATGCGAATCACCGGTGAAACGCAGATGGCAACCCGCGAAATGCCGGTCAACTGTTGTCTGCAAGCAGTGAGCTAGGCACGAGCAATGATCACCTGTGGTTGGAACTGCGAAATGCCAGTAACCACCATCGTTCGCAGGTCCAGCGTAGGCACATGTAAGTACTTTATTTAAAATATTGACCAAACCCATAGACCGACCCGACTCATGTTTCTCCCAAGCTGGTCAAATCCCTTTTTAAATCCCCAAAAACCCTTCTTCTCCACCTTTTCACCTTCCCTATAACCCACCTACCAACCATTATACCTTTCTAACATCACCCCATTAACTCCCATTAAACCCACCTCCTTAACCTATCAATCACTATCACTCCCTTCCTCCTATAAAATCCCCCTTTTCCATTCTCTTCATTTCACCTTGTCTCACTAAACTCTCCCTAAGCAAAAGAATTTATGCTCTTTGGAGATTAACCATTGTTGATTAAGACACTAAGTTCCAATCTAGTTGCTTTTTATGTCTTCTCAATTGGTATGTGTGTTCATTGCTCTTATTATGCTAGTTGTTTGAGAATGATTATCTAAAATTAAGCATGCTAGATTCAAAATGTTCTTAACTCATGTTCCCCATTTCCCATCTTGTGCTCTTCCATTGTTGAAGTTGGTTCGGATACTCATCTTGGTAGAAATGCTATATGAATTTGTGTGTTTGATATAATAGCTGGGGGTGAAGTTTAAGTAAACCTGTGTGCTTAAAATGCATGATTTATCCTATGATAGATGGGTTGACATCTTTCTTAAGGGTAAATCGTCACTTTTATTCTATTGTGCTGTTTGAATGGGTAAAATAATCATTTGGGGGTGAGTTGAGTAAGGCATGAACTTGAGATATTTTTGTTTAATTGGTTTGGGGTGAACAATGCTGAACGACGCTTAACTTGATAGTCACTAGTCAAGTCCTACGAAACGCAGGTACGGGTTGGAGGCTTCAGGCCACTATTTAGCACTCGTGTTTCACCTGTGCATCGTGGGTCGAGATCGGCGAAACACAGGTGTAGTGCAGGGAGAGCGCCATTCTGCTCAGTTGTCTGCCCAGGCCTGTGGCTTAGCTGCAACTTGCGGGTCTCCACCTGTGTTTCGCAGTTGTAGCGCAGGTACTGCCAACACATGATTTTGATGTTTCAACTTGTTGTCATCCAATTCTTAGGTTTTTATTTCTAGCTTAGTTTAGCTATCTCTTTTACTTTCATATTATCAAAAACACAAAAATAGTAGCGTGTGGCACTAATATTTCTTTTGCAGCATCATGACTTCATCTAGGCAAGCGGACAAGGGAAAGGCACCCTCCACGTCCAAGAATAAAGTCAAGGGGAAAGCTAAAGCAACCTCAGCCCCCACTAATACTAGAGATGCCATCATCTACTGTGTGCATGACATGAAGGCACATTATGTCATCTTTGAAGAGAGGCCAATCACCATTGAGAAACGCTTTGATTTGGTGAGGTTGGGACTGATTTCCTAAACATCACGACATAGTTCAACGATAGACAATGGTACATGTTTGCTGCACCTCTACTGAACTACTACACCAACCTTGTGTTAGGCTTTTATGTATCCTACCAGGAAAGACACAAGGTAATAAAGCACAAGGGGAAGGTTGATGAGTTTCCTTGCCTCCCCTCAGTCGGAGTTTGGGGTGTGGAGATAGATATCACTTTGGCAGCCATAAATGCACTATTTTGGGAGGATGAAATCAATTCAGCTATGGAGTATGCTGTAAAAGTGGCCACCAAAGAGCATCAGTTCTGTTGGATAGCTCCCATCATCGCCATTGGTTAGCCCTTATGGGCCTCCATAGGTGGTGATATCTCAAGGCATGATCTAAAGTTTGAGGGCCAAGTTATGGCTGGAGTTTGTTTTTGGCCGAATTATGCCCTCTAAAAATGACCAAAGAGTGAATCTAGAGGCATCCATACTCATTGCCCGCATCATGACAGGGTGCCCATTAACTTTGGGGAAATAGTGGCCACACAAATGAAGCGTAAGGCCAGACAGCAAGGAACTTCAATTCCATATGTTGTTCTCGTCTCTCAGTTGTTCCTATAAGCAGGGGGACCATTATTCCCCGATGAATCCCCCAGCTCCACCACTGGTATCACTAATGTTAAAAGAAAGAGGGATGTGGATGCACCTAAGATCAAAAGAAAGAGGATGCAAGCATGGGAGACTCCTGAGGATTACATTTCTCTTGACATTAAGGAGACCACCATTGCTCCTGATCTTAACATGTCCCACCCCGAGAAATCGGTTCATGCATCCGGATAAGCACCATTTAGGTGGCCTTCACCTCGTCCCACATCCTCTTGCCCAAGTAAAATACATAAGTTAGCTGAAATGACACATCATGAGAGCCAACTCCAAAAGTTGGCTCAAAATCCCCCTGCTCTTATCGTTAAATAGTGAAGAGGGAGATGAATAATGTGTTTGATAGCTTGAACAACTATGCTCTTGAGTGGATGTGGTTGAGGGAGTAGTCTCTTCTCTCCGAGCTGAGGTAAGAAAGTTGAGGAACTGAGCACCAATGGAGGATCCGAACATGAGTATACTTGATGCAGCCATGGTTGCCCCATCTACAGCTCGGGCCCCATTGATGATCTATTTGAGGGACTAGGTGGATATGATGAGAAAAACTTGGGTGAGGTCGACCTTGATGAAAATAAAGAGGCCAACGATGAGGAAGAGTAGCCGCATTAGGGAGTTCCTACCATCCTTTTTTCTTCTTGTATACATTGGAGACAATGTATATTCATAGTTGGGGGTGGATTGTATATCTCTTTTGTTGGTCATGTTTGGTCTTGTGTTGGTTTTTTCCCTTGTTGGGCTAAATCTCTTATACTGTGGTTGTATTAGTTTTAATTTTTGCTTAAGTGGTTGAATGCCCTTGCTGGGCTTCTGTTAAAAGAATATGTTAAAAGAAATGTTGATTGTTGACTTTTTAGTGCCGTTGATGGGTTCATTCTAAATTGCCAAATGTTGATGACCCATGTCTTAATGATCGCCTTTGTTCATAGTAGTTAGCAAATAAACTCTAAGGGTTTTATTTATGCCACGGTTCTTTCCCAAGGAGCAATTTTCTTTTCTTTTCTTTTATTCTCAAGCCAAGTGGTATTTCCCAATGATAGATTGAGAGGCAACTTTCTTAAGGAAAAATGTCGAGTTTAGAGTCTTTTTGAGTCAGTTGTTGCGATTGTTTTCGAGAGGTACCACCAAATATTTCTTAAATGGCACTGAAAAAAGAATTTTGAGGAAAAAAGAGCATTTGAATTTAAAAGTTGAGTACTCTTTTGTCATGAGTTACACATTCCTTGTTTGGCTTTTTGATTCACATGCTATCTTGTCTAAAATCATACTCTTGATGTGGTTTTGAAAATTGTGTGAACTCCTTGGAAGGTGATGCCTTGTGGGGTGAGGTTTTAGATTAATTTTCATGCATAAATGATTTTCTAGAACTTGCCCCTAGTGTCACTCAACGCAAAATCCTAGATATAGCTGTACTTATAACATGATTTTAGGCTTTCTTTTGATAGCTACTTGGCCTATATGACCTCCTTGAATATCCATCCTTGCTAGCCAATGTTGAGCCTTTAAATCCTTTCCTTGAGAACCACATTACAAGTCTATTAGCCTTTTGTAATCCCTCTTTTGGCACCTATCCTCCCTAGTGCTAGTTGTGAGAAGAAATGAAAAATGATGCTTGAGGCCCAAAAGTGTGAGAATAAAAAAGGGAGAAATGAGGCAAAAGCCTAAGTTTGGGAGTTTGCAAAAGAAAATGAGAAAAATTATGTGAGTTCCAATGTGAGATAGCACCAAATTATGAGGAAATGAATGAATTGGTCGGTTGAAAAGAACCTTTAAACCTTAGAAGAAAGGGAATTGTTGAAAGGTGCTACCTCTTGCTTAGATGAAGTTAAAAGTGGTAACTAAGGACATATAAGGGTGGCTCTTGATACAAAAGTGAAAATGTTGATCAAGGAAGATGAGATGGGAGTGATCTCAAGAGGAATGGAGTATGCAAAAATGATCAAAAAAGGGCATTAGAGAGGTTATAGTCACTAAAAATAAAAAGTCATCCTATCTTTATTCCTAGCCTTCATTATGACCTCCAAGTCCTAATTGATTTTAAGTGTAGCAACTCTACATTAGTGTCGAGTTACACAAAGGGCAAGACAATAGGTCAAGTTGTGTGTATGAGAATTTCTTTGTGAGAGTGAGTTTTGTCTTATCCTATAATCCCTTTGAGTATGAATTGCTGGAAAATTAAATGGGATTCTCTCTTGATGTGAGTGGCATCACTTCCTTGGGGAACATGCTTGCACATGTTAAAAGAGGTGATTGAGATAAGAATGCAGTGAGCTTTAAGGAAAACTTTGAATGTGAATTTTCAATGATTTAAGATACTATGTAAGCTCATTCTGATCAACTATGCCCCTTATTTTGAATGAAGGAAACATTTGTGAATCACGCTAATTGTTTGTGGTTACCTCTTGAAGCATTGCATAAGGTGTTGAGTCTTCTCTTTTTCTTTGAGTTGGTGAGCGATTTTGGGGTTGCCTTAGTCCTAGTGGTCCCTTGTGCAAAAACACTCATGTGGTTTGACATGCTTATTCCATTATTCAGCTGTAAAGAAATTCCTTGCTTGAGGACAAGCAACGGCTCAAGTTTGGGGGTTTGATGAGTTGGTAATTTTTCAACTCATTAGGCTTTTAAACATGATCTTTTGCTTGGTTTTCAAGTCAATTAGGAAGATTTTATGCCTTTTTTGTTGAATGTTTGCAGGTATTCAATTTAAACAGACCAAGTGAAGAACTTGAGCAAAAAAACATGGTTTGGGCTGAAAGAGGAGGAACCGTGTTTCACAGGTTGACAGCTGCGAAACGTAGGCCAAACGCAGAAGGGAACTGTTGGGAAGTTGAAGGCACACCTGTGAAATGCAGGTTATCACTGGCGAATCATAGGTGCCAATACCAGATCACACTTGGACTTACTGACCCACAACTGCGAGCAAGCGGTGCCCCAGGGATGTGAACCTGTGAAACACCGGTATTTCGCAAGTGAGGCCATCATCAAAGGGGTAAAATCATCCAGCACAGGAAAAGAGGAGTAGCTTTAACCTATTTTTGTATTCCTTATAAAGTACCGAAAATTCCATTCCATTAGAGTATTGTATTGTTTTGAATTTCTGGGAGAGAATAGATAGAGAGCTTTTCTTCATCATCTTCTTCCTCCTTAAGGTAAAAACCTCTATTGAAGAATAACCTTGAGCTTGAAATTTACTCTTGATGATGAATTATATGGTTTTATTTATTAATATAAGATCTTTTTCATCACCCATGAGTAACTAAGCATCTTGTGAGGAGTGCGTGCATGACAGGGGCTAAATTGGATTGGGTGTTGCTATTTTAATCTTAGACTTACTTATTTCAAATAAATATATTGTTTTCTCCAAATTATAATTAAATTACTCATAGTTACAAATATGGGTTGTGTTTACTTATTCTATTATTTCTTTAAAAAGGGAATAGAATATGAGTGAGATAAAAATATTGGGTATTTGGGTTTTGAATTTGTGTGGTTAGGCTAGAGATAGAAAAAACCCATTGTCATACACTCAATAAAAAATTGAGGCTAAAAATAGTCAATTCTTACCCAAGTTATAGTGGTTGATGTGTATGGGACCTTGGGGTTTGAGAAAACCCGAGGCAAGAAATACTCAAGTGGTTGAGAAACATAGAGTATTGCCTTTTCCACGACTATTTATGCTTGTGAATAATAATTTGATTTCCTAGTTAACTCCAATCAAATTGACGCCCCGTCCATACCACACCCCTTAGCTCTTGCTCATCCTTGATTATTCAAGTTAGTTGCCTTGTAGTTGATTGATTGAATTTAAATTCTATTTGATATCATTTTAACCCCCAATATTTACTTTTCCATTTTTAAGACAATGATAAGACTTAGTTCAATTGGATAGACAACTTTTGTGCTATCAAATCTCTATTCCTTGTGGATTCAACCTTGACTCAATAGTTAGGTAATTATATTCTGACGATCATTTACACTTTCTCCTTGTGAGGAGTGGATTTGGACGTCTATGGGTTTTTAGTAAACTCCACCTATAAGAGGATTTTACAAGTCCTGTACGCTAATGAGACAGGGGCAGTGGAATTTGCCTCCTATCAGTTGAAGGATGTAGCTATCACGTGGTACAAGCAATGGAAATTATCCCAAGGGGAAGATGCAATCCCTGCTGTGTGGGATGATTTCATGGGCGCCTTCATTGATCACTTCCTACCTATAGATCGAAGGGAATCCAAAACAGAGGAGTTTATATCTCTCAGACAAGGCTTTATGAGTGTGAGTCTTAAGTTCACACAACTATCATGGTATGCTCTAGAGATGGTCTTTACTATACGGGCAAGGATGCGCCATTATGTATATGGTTTGACAACTCACTTGGCCGGTATTTGTACCTTAACCTTGTTGAATAAGAAGATGGATATTTATAGGTTAATGGCTTATGGTCAATAGATGGAGGACTTGAAGAAGAGGATTAGAGCAGATAGAGAAAGCAATCAGAACAAAAGGACAAGGTCATCTAGCTATAATGACCGTAACACCGGTAGGAACTTCTTTAATGGGAGATCATTATACAGGGCATAGTCTACCACAAGTGCCAAGTGCACCACCTTCCAGATACAGGAATGATAGATGAGGCCAAAATGGCCAAAGGCAAAACTATAAAGCACCAAGCTCTCAACTACAAGGCAGTGTTGCACTAATTCGCAACAACTTCTCTGTAACAGATATGGTAAGAGGAACCCAGGGGAGTGTCGCATGGGTATGAATGTATGTTATGGGTGTGGTCGTAGAAGCCATATTCAAAAAATATAATCTGTCAACCAAATGGGGTGATGATGGCAATGTCATTTCATCCTAGAAATTAGCAACCACTCAGATAGCTCCTCCACGTGATTCTCAGACCCCAGCAGGACAGGTAATAATAGAGGCAAAGAACATAATCACCTCTATGCCTTATCTGGTCGACAAGATCTAGAGGCAGTCCCAGATATTACAACAGGTATATTAAAAGTTTTTACTTATGATATTTATGTACTAATGGATCCTTGATCCATACCGTCTTATTAACCCCTTATGTTGTTAAGAAGTTTGGGCTAGAACCTGAATGATTACGTGAACCATTCTTTGTATCCACTCCAGTCAGTGAGTCAGTTATTGCCAAACAAGTCTATTGAGGTTGTGAGATTATGGTGGTTCATAGAACCACACCGATCGATTTTGTTGAATTAGTGATGGTTGATTTCAATGCCATTATGGGATGGATTGGCTGTCATCTTATTATACTACCCTTAATTATAGGACTAAAATGGTTATGTTCCAATTTCCTAATGAGCCAGTCTTAGAATGGAAAGGTAATAATGTTATGCTAAAGGGTAGGTTTATTTCCTATCTTAGATCTGGAAAGCTAATTTCCAAGGGATGCTTGTATTATCTGGTTCATGTGATGGACATTAATGTTGAAACACAGTCTCTTCAGTCCGTACCTATAGTTAATGAATGTCCATAGGTGTTTCCAGATGAACTTCCAAGGATTTCTCCAGATAGGAAGATCGATTTCGGGATAGATGTTCTTCCCGGTACCAAACCAATATTTATTCCTCCATATAGAATGGCACCAGCAGAATTGAAAGAATTGAAGAAACAATTGAAGGACCTACTTGACAAGGGGTTCATTTGACCCATTGTCTCACCATGGGGAGGACCAGTCTTGTTTGTTGAAAGAAGGATGTGTCGTTATGTATATACATTGACTATCGACAGTTGAACAAGGTTACCATAAATAAAAAATACCCACTTTTGAGGATAGATGATTTGTTTGACCAACTATAGGGTGCCAAGTGTTTCTCCAAGATTGACCTTTGATTAGGTTATCACTAATTGAAGGTTAGAGAAGACGATGTTTTGAAAATAACATTTATCACTCGATACAGATATTTTGAGTTCCTTGTTATGTCTTTTGGGCTGACGAATGCCTCAGTTGCTTTTATGGATCTCATGAATAGGTTGTTTAAATCTTATCTTGACCTGTTTTGTGATTGTCTTTATTGATGACATATTAGTGTACTCACGGAAAGAGGCTGAACATGAGGACCACCTCAGGTTAGTACTGTAGACTCTTTGAGATTATCAACTATATATAAAGTTTTTAAAATGTGAGTTTTGGTTGAACTTAGTAGCATTCCTAGGCCACATAGTATCCGGTGAGTGTATTAGGGTTGATTCCCAGAATATAGAAGTGGTAAAGAATTGGCGTAGACCCATAACTCCTAAAGAGATCATGAGCTTTTTGATTTGGCAGGCTATTACAGGTGATTTATTGAGGGATATCATCCCTATCTTCCCCATTGACTAAATTTTCATAGAAAAAGATAAAGTTCCAATAGTCAGATGCATGTGAAAAGAGTTTCCAAGAATTAAAGACCAAATTGACTACCACTCCAGTCCTAACTTTAATAAGGGAATCGATGGGTTCGTGGTTTATTGTGATGCTTTAGGGACTAGTCTTGGTTGTGTTTTGATGAAACATGGGATAGTTGTAGCCTATGCTTCTATGCAGTTAAAGATCCATGAGAAGAACTATCCAACACATGATTTGGAATTGGCTGCTGTAGTGTTTGCGCTTAAGATATGGTGTCACTATTTGTATGAAGTTCACATGGATATCTTCATAGACCACAAAAGTATTCAATATATTTTCAAACAGAAAGTGTTGAACCTTAGACAATGAAGATGGCTTGGATTGCTTAAGGACTATGACGTTGAGATACTCTATAATCTAGGACAGGCCAATCTAGTAGCCGATGCTCTTAGCTAACTGTCTATGGGAGGTATAGCTCATGTTGAAGAAGACAAAATAGATTTATCTAGATACATTCATAGATTGGCTAGCCTAGGGGTCCATTTGTTAGACTCCGAGGATGGCAATGTGGTTGTTCAAAATAAAGCGAAATCATCCGTAGTAGTAGAAGTGAAGGAGAAGTAATATGAAGGTCCTATCTTGCTCAAGTTGAAAGATGTAATTCACAAGCAAAAGGCTATGGCTTTTGAGATAGGGGGAGATGGTAATTTAAGGTATCAAGGCATATTATGTGTCCCAGAGGTGGACAATCTATGTGAGAAAGTCACGACTGAAGCACATAGCTCCAGGAACTCTATCCATCCAGGTTCAACAAAGATGCACCATGATTTAAAAGAGATTTATTGGTAGAATGAAATGAAGAAGAACATAGCAGACCATGTGGCTAAGTGTCCAAATTGCCAATAGGTTAAAGTAGAGCATCAGAGGCCCAGTGGCCTAGCACAGAATATTGAACTTCACATATGGAAATGTGAAATGATCAACATAGACTTTGTAACAATTTTACCTTACTCTTTTCAGAAACGTTACTCAATTTGAGTGATTATGGACTGGCTTACCAAGTCAACACACCTTTTCCCTATTAAGACGACAGATTCATAGAGAATTATGCCAAACTATATATTCAGGAGCTTTTTAGGCAGCAAGGGACTCCAGTGTCCATCATCTCTGACAGAGGTGCTCAGTTCACAATCCACTTTTAGAAGTTTTTATAGAAAGGGTTGGGTACACATGTGAACCTTAGCGCTGTTTTTCACTCGCAGATAGACGGACAGGCTGAGCACACTATTCAGATGCTCGAAGATATATTGAGAGCATGTGCTCTGGATTTTAAGGGAAATTGGGATGATCACCTACCATTGGTTGGGTTTGCATATTATAATCTCCAGTATTAAGATGGCACCCTATGAGGCTCTACATGGGTGTACATTTGGATCACCCATTAGTTTGTTTGAGGTAGGTGAAGCATAAATTATTGGGACTAGACTTGGTCCATCAGGCTATGGTGAAGGTCAAACTAATTTAAGAATGGTTACAGACTGCTCAAAGCCATCAGAAATCCTATTTGAATGTGCGACACAAAGATTTAGAATTTAATGTTGACGATTGGGTATTCTTAAAAGTTCTTCCTATGAAACGCATTTTGCACTTTAGAAAGAAAGGAAAGCTTTGTCCTAGATATATTGTTCCATATATCTTTGAGAAATTGCTAGCAAGAATGATGAGTTATAATAACAAATGAATGGAAAGGTAAACTTTGAGAAAATGACTATGTTTATGCTTCTTATGTATTCCTCCATGCCTATTCACTTTCGATGCCCTATGAGGCTAATGATATTATTTATGGTTGACTGTTGCATTATTTGAACTTGGGGATGGTAACAATTACAAAGGAAACTCTGGAAAAATTTCTATAGGATTTCAGAGAAATACTAGCACTCACAGTCATTATTTGAGGACGAATGATCCCAAGGGGGAGATATTTTAACACCTCATACTCTTAGAGGAAGCTCCCGACCTTATTCCACGACCGTAAAGTGTTTTGAAGGGTGATAATGGTAAGTCAAGTCCTTTCTTAAAGAAGAAAAGTGATAAAAAGTGGGAAATATGAAAGTAAAGTGCCAATTTCATTCTTTTAACTAACTGAGGAAGAATTTGCAAATTGATAAAACCTGGGGAGCGAATTTTCCATCTCCAAGGAAAAATGAAGGAATCACTACACATGCATTGAAAGAGCGGTCCGTTAGTTAGTTCGTCGTTTGAAACCGTACTGATATGTAGATAGACCCAAACCTATTGGATTGAATTGAAACTATGTGTTAATATCAATTCTTAAGTGTGTGAAGTGAATTGGATATGCATTAAGGTCATAAGGAACCTCTAGTACAAAGTTGAGTTGAGAGCCTTTCTACCGATTGAGTTTTCATATAAGTTCTTACAAGGGTCAATATTAAATGAACATAACTCCAAATTTACAAAGTATTTTTGGGTGAGTCAAACCTTCAAATTAAATCCCTTTTATTCTTCTTCCCAACACATCCAACCTTTTGTCAATCGGAGTTCGGAGTAAAAAGTTATGTGTAGTTTAGTGAAGCACTGTCAGGTTCGACGGAAAGAATGACGGTCCATCAATCAACCAACATCTCATCATTTAGGCAGTCATTTGGTAATAGAAACTATGAAATTACACCCAAAAATGATGGGCAAGTTGTCAGTATGTCGACCAACCGACGACTTATCATTTGGGGTGTCACCTGGGGAATTGCTGGAATTCTAAAAGACGCCTTTGTCACACCCCATCTTGGGAGGCATAACTGGAACCTAATGCCATACTGGACTCGAAGATAACCTGGCTAGAAACATACACTCCTGCTGCATACCAACATCACATACCAAGAAAACAAACAACTATATCCCTGGGGTGGCCAAGGCCGCAATACAAACCTGTGCAAAAACAGCTAATCCTACAGTTGCAATAACAATATCATCTTATGCGGGCCGATAAGACCACCATGCTATCTAAGTCATAACAAAAGGGAGCAGGCACATAAAACATAAATATAAGCCAGCAAGGCTGCTAAAAAATTACACAACTAAGCCTTGCGCGACTACTACACCCGTCTAACTCAAAATTATAGTTTGCAAGCCTGTAAGAAAGGAATATTGGTCGGGACAGGGCCCCGACCTACCCAAAAACTATGCATTAAAAGAAAGGAAAACCACTAATATTTGGAAACTCCAAAATAAAGGAGCCGACCAACCTATTGGATCTGAGCAGCTACTAAGCAGGTCGTGGAACCTGTCTGTCTGAACCTGCAAGCAAGTATGCAACACCTCATGCATTGACGTCAGTATAATATATATAGAATATGTAAGGCAGAAAAATGATAATTGAATAAAAGCTGATAAGAAACTGAAAGTAATCAATAATAAGGGCCAGAAGTTAACCTGAATGATTTCACTATCATAATCTGTATCTAGCAAGAAAATATACAAACGAAAACCTAACCTTGCCCCCATAAGCCTAGAAGGTACAGGCATCACAGAAATAACCTACCTGTGCCCCCATAAGCCTAACAAGTGCAAGCAATCTATATACTCCTCCTATCGGTATCACTGCAAGCCCGTAGGCAAACTGTAACTAAGATATAACCAATCTATGGAATTGTGATTAAGGCTTTTGGGCTCTTATAACTGTATCTGAGCCTTCTAGGCTCCTATAACAGCACCCTGAGTGCATAAGGCTCTACTGAGGGTCAGTGATGCCAACTCAAGCATAGGGGAAGCTGGTAAGGGCACCAGATTTCAAATGGCTCTGTAGGCCTTAGTATAGTCTCTTGCGACTTCATATTGCTTTGTGAGCATAGTATAGCCACATAGGCACTTTATGATTATATATCTCTCCTCAAGCAGCCTATATAGCATCTGACAAGCCTAACTTATATACTACACATTGCTCAATAAGCGTAAATAGCCCCTCAAGCTTAACACAATCGCAACTTGCCTATAAAACGTTCTATGTAGTAGCCAACAGGCACATTCCATGAGCCCACAACTGGCAAGATGGTCATGGAAGAAATTACAACCTTAGTTAGCTTAGAAAGAAAAGGGACGAGGCCTAGGGTGACCTAAGCGATAATTTGAAGGTCATACTAGTACAATGGTAGTTCATAAGCGAACAACAAGGTTGTAGGCGACCACCTATATGGTTCCTTCGCCTAGAATGACTACGGGGCTGCTACTAACTAGATATGATTCTAAGAAGTCAACCATAATATCCTACAGAAAACTATTACTATTCTTAACCTGAAGGTAATGCTGTGATACTAAGGTTCTAGTCCCCTAAGCGTTAACCTGGTCTGTCTAGATAACATATAGCTCCTGTGAGCAATCTGTAGCCCCGTAGGCAGGTATATCTATACTTTATCCCTTCTAGGAAACTTGTACGTGGGCATCTATATGAGTAGCCAAAGGAATTGGCCCCATGTCTAACCGCTGATAAGGTCCCTACTTAGGGTATCACATAATCTATCAAACTTCTAACAACTAGGGTGGTTTTCTGAGCGACCTATACGACAAGCGATAAGTCGACTGAAAATATACGATCACGAACAGTAGGTCGATCACCGAGCAGGCTATCACTCAGTTAATTAGGCCAACCTAGGACCACTAACTCATAGGTAATACTGTACTATCAAGATTCTAGCCCTATAGGTGTCAAGGTATGCCAACAACCTGTAGGCGAGCTTTACTGTCTATATAGGAATCAAATAGAAAGTTATATCGCCCAGATGTGCCCTATGCTGCCCTACCTTAGCAAAGTATGCTTAACAACTAACTACAAGCTTCTAAGGCCCTGGTATGATAGCAAGACATTAGTAATCCTGCTAGACGGTAAATAAGTGAACAAGAAAATCTCTATAACGCTCCTAGCGATAGACAAACTAAATATAGTCTTTCCCTACAAGGGATACTATGTTATAACCTCAATTCTTCTCATAGCAGCTAACCATAACATATATAATCATAATCTACTATAGAGGTACAAGTCGTATCAACTATACAACGAGAATACTTACAAAAATAGATTAGCCTTAACAAACCTCAATTGCCGAATTCTTGTTTAATTAATATAATCCCTCCGTACTCCAACCCTTTCGTAAAGCGAGAAAGGCTATTCCACTTCAGAAATCAAGCCAGCAATATTGACCCGCCAAAACTCGACGATACAAATTATAACGAGTCTAACCCGACAAAATCTCATGAATTCTTATAGTTTACAAGGGTAGAAGTACTTACTATCACCCATAGACATAATATACTTGAATATAGATGATTTTTACGGTTTGTACTCCATAGGGCTCCATCAAACTAGGCCAATTTTCAAGATTTAACTCCGTAGATGTGTTCTTCGTAGGCCCGAGAATCTTTACCGAAGAAGAATTAGTGATTGGATATGATTTCATAGCGTAACTTATCTTCAATTTGGTGAAAATTGCATGGGATAATCTCCTTAGGCTGATCTCGCACTTGATGAAATGTTTTAAATAAAACACAATTTCGTTACTTATATATATAAAGGGCAGTGGGGGGGGGGGAGGGGGGTCCGCAGTGCACCTCCCATTGCATCGGCATAGAGGCGCGATGCGCCGCCCCTAGAAGAGGTTGGAGGTGTGAGACACGGTGCCACTTGCAGCCTACCTCAGTCTCCTTCCACTCGTTCCTCAATAACGCGCTCACGCGTTCCACCTTTGAGCTTTCTCCGGCATGTGCCATACTCTCAACACTCTCAACAAGAACATGCACACGTCAGTTAGACGAAGAAAACTTATAGGGTGTTACATTATTCCCCCTAGGCACATTCGTCCTCAAACGTAATTTAACCTCAAGAGACTTTAATTCTTAAGCTTTACCCAAAAATTTCGATCGAGTCTGCCCTGTAATATGGACTATCCAGAAACCTGAAATGCAGAAAAGCCCAACACAGGTGCCTCACAGGATGCTACAATAATTGAATAACATAGTTCTACAACATATAGGTAAGCAACTGACCACAATAGCAATAAAATCAACAATATCATATCCGAGAACTACCTCACAACTCTAACTGTCTGAGTCTATATACTATCGCTGTAGAGCCTATAACAACTAAGGATATCTAGACCTCATTTCATCCTCAGCTTCCCATGTCATCTCTTCTACATGTCGGTTTCTCCATAAGAATTTAACAGAGGCTACATCCTTGGTTCTCAATCTACTGACCTGCTGATCTAATTATTGGAGTCTCCTTGTAGGACAACTCTTTTGTGACCTGAACATCCTCAACTGGGATACCCTGAGAAGGATCTCCCACACACTTGCATAACATCAATACATGAAAACGGGATGAACAGATTCTAGCCCAGAAGGAAATTCTAGCTCATAGGGCACTTGGCCCATCTTCTGGAGGATTCGGTATGGCTCAATAAATTTAGGCTCAGCTTGACCTTCTTGTCAAATCTCATACGCCTTTCATACGAGTAACTCTCAGGGATTCCTATTTATCAAGACACAATACTCTAGGACTCTACGCCATATATCGGAATAGGACTTCAGACTACTCTGAGCTATTGATGGACGTTCTCTAATGAGCATAACTTTTCCTTATGTTTGATGTGTCATATCAGGTCCAATCAACCCTGACTCGCCTATTCCGACCCATACTATAGGGAACTTTCATTTCCATCCATATAAAGACTTATAACCTACCATCTTGGTGGTAGAATGGTAACTATTAATATATGCAAAGTCAATAAAAGGTAGGTGATCATCCCAGCTTCCTTGAAGTCCAACACACATGCTCGTAACATATCCTCGAGCGTTTGAATGGTGCGCTCTGCTTGGCATCTATCTGGGGATACAAAGATGTACTCAAGTTAACCTGCATCCTCAAACCTTTCTAAATTGACTCCCAGAATCTAACTATAAACTATGCCCTGCTGTCAAAAATGATAGACACTGGGACACCATGCATTCAGACTATTCCTTTAATGTATAACTCATCAAAATCTTTAACTGAGAATATAGTCCTGACCGGCAAGAAATAGACTTATCTCATCAGCCTTTCAACAATGACCCAAGTAGGGTCAAATTTATGCCTGGTACGAGGTAAATCTGTAATTAAATTCATATTGATTGCTTCCCACTTCCATGCAGGCACGACTATCTCCTTAGTTAGCCCGCCAGGTTTCTAACGTTTAGCTTTTACCTATTGGAAATTGGGACACTGCGCTACCAACTCAACTATATCTTTTTTCATCCCTTTTGCTATAATCTACTGTCGAAGCCATACCATATCTAGAGTATAGAGTCATCCCCTGGATTCAATACTTCATCTCCTATTATTTCAAAAGCCAATAACTCTTCATATTGAGCCTCGCCTCTAGGTTGTACCAGGCTAGAGTTTTCATACTGTCGCTCCTTCACCTCCACAACTAGAGGTGATACTATAGTATCCTAGGTCACAACCACACTACATCTGAGTGCCAACTTGATGCTTATATCTCGACATTCAGCAACATTTCCAAGCTCTATCAGCCGCTACAGCCTAGGTGTGGTTCTGTCCTCTTCTAGAGCTAGATGCTCATGTCTTGCCCCTACTTCTATAGGCTGAAGTCTGAGGTTTGTGCCTCACGTAACATACTAGCGAGGATACTACTAGCCAAGTATATTAACCTATATCGTCTTGACCTGCATTCGGGCTGGTTCCCATCGTAAAACCTCTCTGCCTTTTAACATAACAAGCTGGGGGGCCATAGCCATTATTCTCTAGGTATTCCGTACTGCCATCAACACACTACAGTGGGATTAGTCTAATTTTGACTTGAGCTTTGCTATTGTTGGGAGTCTATTGCTTATGGACTCTCACATGTACTTGGCTGCTCCTAACAATGTTTACCGGCTATCCTGACTTTACTGTAGTGAAGGCCTAGGTGGCCTATTTAAAGTAAGATTCTTAACCATTTTTATAATATCTCAAGGGAATCGGCGGGTCTAGCCTCCTTTTTCTATTCACCCTTAATAACATACTGCCAACACCTACGCCCTCTTTACTGAGAAATGGCTAGGAGTCGGGAAATAACCATATCATTCTGTAGTGAGGCTAAGGTAGGAAACTCGACAAACTTTAAAGGGCTGGAAGTAAGAATCTCACAATTTCACAACCTTTCGAACCTTTCAAGTAATCCAACATTAGCTGTGATCCCTGTCCAATACTGAGTAGCTACTAGGTAAGCCTACGTATATACTACACTCCTGACATCCCGATTCGAGGGTATAGGAAGAACTGGGAGTGATGTTGGCATATCTGCTACCCTATGAGATTCCTGGTGCCCTGGAAAATGATAGGGAGATCGAGAAAATGTCTCCCTTTAGCCCTTAGGTTGGGCTGTCCCCAACCGTGGCGCCCTGCTGGTACCTTCTCCTGCAGCTGTATCTAACTCACGACTGGCTGTAGTCTGTCTCATATCAAGCATCAATCTAGACAGACATAGCAATATAAGCTTAGGGACTCAACCCTATACAACTCATCTCTATAGCATGATCTTGAGAAAAAGGAGGGGTAACCATACTACCATGCCTCGTAGCTCCCTGCTTATAAAATGTGGTGCGCAAAACATTTATAAATAAGACTCTACTAGACACAGCTTGCAAACTTCCTAGGATATGATGTTTCTCTGATACCAAGTTTGTCATGCCCCACCTTGAGAGGCGTAACTGGAATCTAATGCCATACTTGACTCTGAGCTGAACTGGCTGGATACATACACTCCTAGTGCATACCAACAACACATATCAAGAAAACAAACATCTATATCTCAGCTCAAAACATAGCCTCGGGCTAACAAGGCTGCAATACAAACCTGTGCAAAAACAGCTAACCCAACAATTGCAATAACAATATCATCCTATATGGGTCGACAAGCCACCATGCTGTCTAAGTCATAACAAAAGGGAGCTGGCACATAAAACATAAATATAAACCAGTAAGGCTGCTAAAAGATAACAAAACTAAGCCCCACGTGGATACTATGCACATCTAACTCAAAACTATAGTCTGCAAGCCTCTAATAATGGAATATTGGTTGGGACAGGGCCCTGACCTACCCAAAAACTATGCATCAAAAGATAGGCAAACCTCTAATATCTGGCAATTCCGAAAGAAAGGAGCCGGCCAACCTGTTTGATCTGAGCAACTATTAAGGAGGTCTCGAAACTTGTCAATCTGAACCTGCATGTAAGTGTGCAGAGCCCTATGCATGGGCGTCAGTACAATATGTAGCAAATATGTAAGCCTGAAAAATGATAACTGCATAAAAGCTGATAAGAAACTGAAAGTAATCAATAATAAGGGCCATAAGTTAACTTGAATGATTTCACAATCATAATCTGTATCTAGCAAACAAATATAAAAATAAGAACCTAACCTAGCCCCCATAAGCATGGAAGGTCCAAGAAGCACAAAAATAACCTACCTGGGCCCCCATAAGCCCTACAAGTGCAAGTAATCTATATACTCCTCCTACTCGTATCACTATAGACTCATAGGCAAACTGTAACTAAGGTATAACCAATCTTTGGAATTGTGATTGAGCCTTTTGGGCTCCTGTAATTGTATCTGAGCCTTCTAGGCTCCTGCAATTGTATTTGAGCCTTCTGGGCTCCTATAATTGTATCTGAGCCTTCTGGGCTCCTATAACTGCACCCTAAGAACACAAGGCCCTACTGAAGGTCAGTGATGCCAACTCTGGTATAAGGGAAGCTGGTAAGGGAACCAGACTTCAAATGGGTCTGCAGGCGTCAGTATAGTCGCTTGCGACATTATAATGCTCTGTGAGCATAGTATAGCCCCATAAGCACTTTATAATAATATCTTGCTCCTTGAGCAGCATGTATAACATATAACAGGCCTAACTTATATACTACATGTCGCGTTGTAAGCATACATAGCCCCTCAATCCTAACACAACCGCAACTCACCCCTAATTGTTCTACGTAGCAACCAATGGGCACATTCCATATGGCCAGAGCTGACCAGATGATCATGGTAGAAATTACAACCTCAGTCGGCTAAAAATAAAAGGGGCGAGGTCCGGGGTGACCTAAGCAATAATATGAAGTTCATACTAGTAAAATGGTAGTTCATAAGCAAACATTAAAGTGTAGGCGACTATCTATATGGTCCCTTCACCTAGAACGAATACGGGTATGCTACTAACTGGATATGATCCTAAGCAGTCAGCCACAATAACCTACAGGCAGCTACTACAATTCTTAACTTGAAGGTAATGCTGTAATACTAAGGATCTAGTCCCCTAGGCGTCAACCTGGTCTATCCAGATAGCATATAGCTCCTGTGAGCAATCTGTAGCCCCATAGGTAGGTATATCTGGACTTTTTCCCTTCTAGGCAACCTATACGTGGGCATCTATATGAATATCCAAAGGTGTTGGCCCCACGTCTAACCGATGATAAGGTCCCTACTTAGGGTATCACATAATCTATCAGACTTCTAACAACTAGGGTGGTTTCCTGAGCGACCTATACGACAAGCGGTAAGTCGACTAAACTATATAGTCACGAACAGTAGGCTGATCACCTAGAAGGATATCATTCAGTTAATTAGGACAACGTGGGGCCACTAACTCGTAGGTAAGACTCTACTATCAAGATTCTATCCCTATAGGCGTCAAGGTACGCCAGCGGCCTGTAGGCGAGCTTTACTATCTATAAAGGAATCAAATAGAAAGTTATATCCGCCAGTTGCACCCTATGATTCCCCACCTTATCAAAGTATGTTCAACAGCTAACTACAAGCTTCTAAGGCCCTGGCATGACAACAAGACATCAGTAATCCTTCTAAACGGTAAATAAGTGAACGGGGAAATCTCTATGACGCTCCTAGCGATAGACCAACTAAATATACTCTTTTCCGATAAGGGATACTATGTTATAACCTTAATTCACCTCGTAGCATCAAACCACCGTATATATAATCATAAGCTACTATAAAGGTACATGTCGTATCAACTATACGAAGAGAATACTTGCTGAAAGAGATTAGCCTTAAAATACCTCAATTGCTGAATTATTGTTTAATCAATCCTTCTTCGATCCAGAACTTTTAATCCCTCCATATTCCAGCTCTTACGTCAAGGGAGCAAGGGTATTCCCTTTAGAAATTAAGCCAGCAACATTAACCAGCCAAAATACGATGATACAAGTTACAACGAGTCTAACCCCACAAAATCTCATGAATTCTTATAGTTTAGAAGGGTAGAAGTACTTACTATCATCCATAGACATACTAGACTTGAATAGAGATGATTTCTATGGCTTCTATATAGGGATCCATCAAACTAGGCCAATTTACAAGATTCAACTCTGTAGATGTGTCCTTTGCAGGCCCGAGAATCATTACTGAAGAAGAATAAGCGATTGGAGATGATTTCATAGCATAACTTACCTTCAATTTGTGGATTTGATATATCATGTTGTTGAATTGTTAGGAAGACTTTCTAAAGAAGGGATTGGTTATTAGATGTTAGATGTACTAATGGAATGACTTATAAACATGAGGCTCCCTAAGTTGATGAAGGAAATTGTATTCATAGAATCATGCCTTTAACTCTATTCAGAGCCTACTTGAGCTTGTGACAAATGATGAGTTTAAATCTTATATGAATCACTTTACAAAAAATTCCTAAGGCTTATATACTCCTTACACTATAAAACTCTTAAAGGTTTGTTTATGTCATGTATCTAAGTTTAAGATCTCTTCACGACTTACGACTGGACCTAATTCATGCTAAAGAGTCATTACTAGACTATTCCATAAGTTACCTAAGAGATAGTTATTGAGTTAAGGTATTGTAGTATGTCATTATTTAAACATTTACAACATGGGCACCATTGATTGTATTATGCATTACGACTGACATTCTCGATCGCAAAGCCTATGGGCAATGATGCTTTATAATTACTGATTTCGGGCAAAATAGCATGCCCGAGTGATGCTTTATACCCTAATTTAGTCTTGTTTATCTAATTTATTTTATACATTTTCATGTGATTTTATATAAATGTGAATATATGTGCTAACCAACATGAGTAGTCCTTGTTTTGTAGGTTTCAATGATTTTGAGGAACAAATTCATAAGTTGGTGAAGGAGAGGAATGGAGTCGGGAGCAATGGGCGAAAGTCGGCAAGGAGTAGGCCATGGCAAGGCTGGCCGTGCCACGCTGTGCGTGTGCCGCGCCCAGTGCCGTGCCTCGCCTAAGCCAGGCACGCGAGCAGATGCGGCAGGCAGGCAGCACCAGCGTGCCAGCCACGTGCCACGCCGTTCCAGCTTCGCGACAGGGGACTGCCAACGCGCTGCATGAGTAGCGTCTCACGCCGGCAGCGCGGTGACACTCGGTAGTTTTGGCTTCCGGAGGCAATTTCCAGAGAGCCTCCGCGTTACTTCCGTGTCACGGAGGCAGTGCTCCGTGATACACTCTGTGACACAGAGCCGTTCCATGATAGGCTAAATTGGGCACGTTTGTCATTTACTATAAATAGGTCCCTTAGCTCCTAAATCCAATTTGTCACGATTTTATTCTGGAAAACTACCTAGGAGTGAAGGGAGAAGTGGGAGAACTCATCTAGGGTTTGTCAAATTCCCTTCTCATCTACCAAATTCTTGTAAGTATGTTAATTTAGTTGTAGTTTCTTCTAGTTTTACGAACATGAATGGCTAGAACCCTTCCTCTAGAGTTGAAGCCATGAATTATGATTGTGATTCTATGAAATTGTTTTGGAATTAAGTTATTAATTGTTGCTTCCATCTTGCATTCTGGATTGTTGGTTGTCTTTATGATTGATCACCATGAAAACATATACGTTAGCTTGGCATAGGCTTGAGAAAGCAGTGACCTAGGTCAGAACATGAGAATGTGAGGAGCATGTTTATATCTCACGATATAATTTTGTGTTAGGATAGAAATTACCTAACACCTTGCTTGGTTGGTAAAATGGGGGTATTTAAAGACCGACTTAGGATTATCACATCACCACTTAGAGAAGTAGTTGTGAGGCTAAATTGAGTTAAATGATTAGGTGCACGAAAGTCCCTAATCATTTCCACGTAAACCACAACGTAATTGATTGCCCACGAACTAGAAGTAGCATCCTCGCTCACAATGATGCAGTGAGGCTAGTTTGTCGTGTTTAGAGGCTCGAAAGACGATGAATATGCAATTCTAATTATGTGAAACTACAATTGATAGTTGCATACTTAACCCATTGCAAATCGTAGCATCACATGATTATCTGGTTTTAACTCTATGTTGCTCCTAGAGTGCATTCAGAATATTTCGTTGACCAAATTTAGACTTAATTAAAAATCTCCCTCGAAAACTTTTATAACCAACATTTTCGGTAATTAAGATCACACTTGTAATGGATAGTGAGAGGAATGGGTCCAGTCCCTGTGGGTTCGACATTCCGATTCTTAAAAAGAGCCACTATATTACTTGCACGACCCGTACACTTGCGGACGCGCGAATGAGGGAACGAACAAGTTTTTGGTGCCGTTGCCGGGGACTCGGCGAAGTTTTGATAATTTATCTATTTTGGTGTGATTTTTGAATTTCCTAAAGTGTTGAGAAACTTGGTCTTAGTCTGATCATTTGCAGGTGACAGATTGTCCTGCCTAGCTGGCTAAAAATAGAGAGCTTGTGGAACCGTTGCTTGAGCCTGAACGTCAAATCCATTTGTGAAGGACAGTAGCTCTAGAGCAAACGTTGAAGAGACTTCAAGAAAAGGTACAACAACAACCACCCGCGGGACAAACACTATTGTCATCGGAAGCAATGGCGGCTAGACTAGTTCGCGAAGTGGCAATCCCACAAGCGACTAATGTGAACTCTAGTATCCGTAAACCGGAGCCTGGAGGGAACTTTGAGCTTAAACAAAACATGGTGCAGCTGTTACATTCTAGTGTTCAATTCACTGGAATGGCACATGAGGACCCGCAACAGCACTTATAGAGCTTTTTATAGATTAGTGACACGTTTGTCCCCACCGGCGTGTCCAGAGATTATGTCTGATTGACCCTCTTCCAATTTTCATTGTTGGGAGAAGCGAAAAAGTGGTTGAAGACTGAGCCACCGAACTCCATAACTTCATGGAATGACTTGGCTAAGAAGTTCCTTATCAGATTCTTTCCTTTAGGCAAGATTGCAAAGCTGCGAAGTGAAATACTCAATTTCAAGCAGAAGCCTGATGAGAACTTATATTTGGCTTGGGAAAGATTCAAGTCATTATTGAGAGACTGTCCCCATCACCAGCAATCGAATGAAGTGTTGGCCCATACCTTTGTAGAAAGTCTAGACCCACACACAAAAATATTACTAGACTCTGCATTGGGTGGGAAAGCCTTGGAGAAGACATATGATGAGTTGTACACTTTGTTGAATAGAATTGCACAGGGAAATCCAGAGTGGCACATCGAGTCATCGAGAGGGGCAGGAAAGAGATCGGGGTTGATAGAGGTTGATGGAATGAATGCCTTGGCAGCACAGTTAGCTTTGTTCCAACATCAGATGATGACTCAGTTCAATAAACTGAGTATGAACCAACACCAGGGCCAGGTTAATGCAGTTCAGCAAGCTCCTAGTTGGTGTGAAATCTGCGGTAATACTGGGCACAATGCAGAATCTTGTGGAGCCAATTCGGAATCAGTCAATTTTGTTGGTAATGTGCATAGGAATCAGAATTTTGGAAACAACGCCAACAGAAATTGGTGGGGCCACCAAAATTTTTCTTGGGGTGGAAACTAAAAGCAGAGTTATATGCACCCTCAACAACAACAATATCAGCAAAATAGGCAGAATAATGGGCAACTGAGCAGCAGCATTGAGGAAACCTTGCAGAAAATCATGGAAACCCAGACTTAGTTAGTGGAAAATCAGGCGAGGATGGCAACAGACTTAAAGAATCAGCAAGTGGCCACCCGCAATCATGAAAAACAAGTGGGTCAGATAGCAACTGCTCAAAATATGAGATCGCAAGGGGGATTACGAAGCGACACAAATCCTAACCCCCGACAGATCAATGCCATCAGTCTGAGAAGCGGTAAGCAATTAGCTGATGCAGTGCCAAAAGAGCTGAGAAAGAAGGTGCAGCCGGAGTTGGTTAGACCAGGACCATCCATCAACATGGGAGATAATCAAAGTTCTGGGAAACAAAATGCACAATCTTCATTGCAGCCAGCACAAAGACCACCACCACCATTCCCTCAGAAATTCAGAAAGAGCAAGGAGGAGGAATGCTTCAAAAAGTTATTTGAGAGTTTCAAAGAACTTCACATAAATTTGCCTCTTATTAATGTCTTGCAAGGAATGCCCAAGTATGCTAAATACTTGAAGGATGTGATGGCGAACAAAGTTAGATTGGTGGACATCCAGACTGTAGCACTGACTGAGGAGTGCAGTCACAGGGTATTGAGCAAAATGCCAAAGAATCTCAAAGACCCAGGGAGTTTTACCCTCCCCATACAAATTGGTAAAGCTGAGGTGCTACGAGCTTTGTGTGACTTAGGGGCAGTAGTTAATATAATGCCCCTATCCTTATTAAACACCCTGGGGTTGGGAAAACCAAGGCCGACAAGGTTGATGCTGCAGCTGGCTGACAAGTCGCGAGTGACACTTGATGGAATAATAGAGGACCTTCTCATCAAAGTAGGTAAGTTCATTATACTTGCTGATTTTATCATCTTAGATTTTCAGGTTGATGACCAGGTACCCTTGATCTTGGGACGACCATTCTTGGCCACCGGAGGAGGGGTGATTGACTTGAAAGCAGGGAGCCTGAAAATGAAGGTTGAGGATGAAGAAGAACTCTTCTGCGTTTACAAGAAATGAACCCATCCGCACACTATAGAAACCTTTGTCAGGTTAGTGTGTTGTTAGCGGATGAGTGTGGGGTGGAGGATTCCACAAGTGCACGGCCAAAGGCAATGTCAAGTGTTCTACCCGAGTCTGATAGAGGACTTCAAATTGAGAAGAAGTTGGAGAAAGAGAGGACCAGAGTGGAGGTTGTTTCCTTTAAACAGCAAAAGAAAAGGAGATGGTTCTCGAAAGAGAACCCAGGTATGAGGATGGCCTGAAAAGGATAGTCCACGTCGTGCTACGACGTAAAATAAGGCGCTACTTGGGAGGCAACCCAAGGGTACCTTAGGTACAAATTGTTTAATTTTGATTTTGTGTTGATTTTGTTGTTTTCATTATGTTTGTGTTTTTGGTGGAAAGTTAAGCACAGATGGAAGGGAAGTCTGAGTACCGAGAAGGAGGAAGCTAAAAAGCATGAAATAGAAGAGGTGTTGGGTCAAACACTCACCTAGGAGAACTTGAAGAAAAGCATGCTTTTAGCTTGGGATAGAGGCCCAGGGAGTATTTCTCGTCCTTTAAATTTTAATTTAATGCTATGAGGACATAGCAGGATTTAAGTGTGGGGTGAGAAAAATGTAAAAAAATTTTGTGCTTAACGATTTTTGGTGAATGTAATGCTTGTATGAAATAATTGAAAATTTTTTGTGATTTTTGTGAGTCAAGCATGACTTCATCACCCGTTGGTTTTTCTTTTCGGTTCTTTTCGGACGAGGGGTCTTTGAACCGAAGAATAAAATTTTTTCTTTGTCTGTATATAATGTTTTTAGTCATAGTTAGGGACTGTTTCCGATGATGGATGGATGACGACCATCTTGAGGAAATATTAGTCAATAGGTTTTGGGTTTTTGAAACCATAACTAATTGGTGCTTGATGTTCTTGTCATGTGCTATACACGATTATAAGATACAAGGGTGGTTAGTGTTGAAGCATGCAAGTGTATAACTTTGTGTGAGACACTTAGGCTCTTGAATTCGACTCAATATGATTGAAGCTTAATGTCTGAATTCTTGTGATTGGCTGAGTTATGAGTCTGCTGAATGTGTCTCGAATTGAGCATGTGCCATGAGTGTAAGGTTTTTGAGTATTCTTTGCTATTGTGGATTGTCTAGAACTTGCCTGGTGTGTTTATAAAACGAAATGAAGGATGTGAATTGTAGGAGATGATTTAGGCATTTCTTTGAATGAACCCAAATGTTATCCCACATTTTACCTACCTTGAATAATTAATCCTAGTTAGCCTCATTGAGCCTCGAGCCTATTCTTTTGATAGCTGCAACATAAGCTTAATCCTTTTTCTTTCATTAGCCTTGAATTTGATCCAAAACTCCTAAGCGCTTAAGTGAATAATCCTAAAGAGTAAAGGAGTGAGAAAAAATGAAAAAGAAGGAAAAATGGAAGTTGTGAAAGTTGAGAAAGGTCAAGGGTGCACTGGTGTGAAAATGGCTGATTATTATAAGGAGTAAGAAAACAAATTAATGAAAAATTATTTATAGAGCTCCTTACTAATAAGCTAAAAGTGCCTAAAGAAAGGGGGAGCATAAGAGGAAAAAGAAAGTTGAAAGGAGAAAAAGGTGAAGTAAGGGAAGGGAAGTTCGTGATGAGGGTGTAATATATTAAAAGCGCTTGGGAAAGATAGTCACTATTATTGGCCAGAATAGTACCTACCCGTCCCTTAGCTTACATTACAACCCATTAAGTCCTACTTGATCTTACATTCACACATCCTTAAATTAGTGGAATAAAACACTAAGGGCAAGCTTATGGGTCATTACATGATGCATGTGAATCCTTTGTGAGAGTGAGTGTAATTCTATTCATGTACCCACACATGTTGTGAGTTAAAAAGTTTTTGCGTGTGAAAATGGATAACTCTCGTTCTGTGAGGGAACATGTTGAATGAAGGATATAATTCATGTGGGATTTCTTAATTAGTTGATTTGCATGAGTTTGCTAAGATTGAGAGTCGCTTCTTGAGGTTAAGAAGTCTTAGGGGGGTTGTATTTCATTTCAATGATTAAATCGTGCATGCTCTATTTGTATCTTGTTATCTTACGTAATCATTGTAGCCGTAGCTTGAATTATCTTACTAAATTAGTTATGTGTGAGTCTCCATATGCATGAGATGTAAAAGGTTGTTCGAGGATGAACAAGACTTTAAGTGTGGGGTTGTGATCTCGGGCAAAATAGCATGCCCGAGTGATGCTTTATACCCTAATTTAGTCTTGTTTATCTAATTTATTTTATAAATTTTCATGTGATTTTATATAAATGTGAATATATGTGCTAACCAACATAATTAGTCCTTGTTTTGTAGGTTTCAATGATTTTGAGGAACTAACTCATAAGTTGGTGAAAGAGAGGAATGGAGTCGGGAGCAATGGGCGAAAGTCGGCAAGGAGTAGGCCATGGCAAGGCTGGCCGCGCCAGGCAGCGTGCCACGCTGTGCGTGTGCCGTGCCCAGCGCCGTGCCACGCCTAGGCCAGGTAGGCAACACCAGCACGCCAGCAACGTGCCACGCTGTGCCAGCTCCGCGACAAGGGGACTGCCAACGCGCTACATGAGCAGCGTGTCACGCCGGCAGCACGGTGACACTCGACAGTTTTGGCTTCCGAAGACAATTTCCAGAGAGCCTCCGCGTTACCTCCGTGTCACGGAGGCAGTGCTCCGCGATACACTCCGTGACACAGAGCCATTCCACGACAGGCTAACTTGGGCACGTTTTTCATTTACTATAAATAGGTCCCTTAGCTCCTAAATCCAATTTGTCACGATTTTATTCTGGAAAACTACCTAGGAGTGAAGGGAGAAGTGGGAGAACTCATCTAGGGTTTGTCAAATTCCCTTCTCATCTACCAAATTCTTGTAAGTATGTTAATTTAGTTGTAGTTTCTTGTAGTTTTACGAACATGAATGGCTAGAACCCTTCCTCTAGGGTTGAAGCCATGAATTATGATTGTGATTCTATGAAATTGTTTTGGAATTAAGTTGTTGATTGTTGCTTCCATCTTGCATTCTGGATTGTTGGTTGTCTTTATGATTGATCACCATGAAAACATATACGTTAGCTTGGGCATAGGCTTGAGAAAGCAGTGACCTAGGTCAGAACATGAGAATGTAAGGAGCATGTCTATATCTCACGATATAATTTCGTGTTAGGATAGAAATATACCTAACACCTTGCTTGGTTGATAAAATGGGGGTATTTAAAGACCGACCTAGGATTATCACATCACCACTCGAAGAAGTAGTTCTGAGGCTATGTTGAGTTAAATGATTAGACACACGAAAGTCCCTAATCATTTCCACGTAAACCACAACATAATTGATTGCCCACGAACTAGAAGTAGCATCCTCAGTCATAATGATGCATGAGGCTAGTTTGTCGTGTTTAGAGGCTTGAAAGACCATGAACATGCAATTCTAATTATGTGAAACTACAATTGATAGTTGCATACTTAACCCATTGCAAATCGTAGCATCACATGATTATCTGGTTTTAACTCTATGTTGCTCCTAGAGTGCATTCAGAATATTTCGTTGACCAAATTTAGACTTAATTAAAAATCTCCCTCGAAAACTTTTATAACTAACATTTTCGGTAATTAAGATCACACTTGTAACGGATAGTGAGAGGAATGGGTCCAGTCCCTGTGGGTTCGACATTTTGATTCTTAAAAAGAGCCACTATATTACTTGCATGACCCGTACACTTGTGGACGCACGAATGAGGGCATGGACAATTACCTACAATTATTATATTGATTGGGAAGATATTAGATGATTACCACCAATTGATATTATCTATTAGGAAGAGGTGCCTACCATTGGAAAACGTGCAGTCGCGCAGTCATAACACTCATATGCATATACATGATTGCATCGACATACAAAGGTGAGTTACGGTTAAGTTGCAGGTTTCTAAGCCTTAGTTTATCTCTGTCCTCCTATATTTCTCATCTCTTGACTCAAATATCTTTATGATTATTGTATTGTGACTATTTCTTTTCAATCTTACATACTAGTATATATTACTTGTACTGACATCCCTTCTCTTGGGGACGCTGTATTCATGCTATAGGTGTGATGGTCCTGATAATCCTGTACAGTAGGAGCTTGTCGAGTTCAACTATTGAGTTGGTATGCTCCTATATTTCTGGAGTAGTTGTCTATATTCTAGTTTTGTATATTCATGAGTTTTGTGTATAGATTGATGGGTAGGCCGGGGCGTTGTCCAGACCATCAGTATTACTACTCTTTAGAGGCTTTATGGATTAGTTGTGGGATGCATAATTTAGTTTATGGTCGTACCAGCCTTTTGCATCTATGTAGTTGTGTTGCAGCCTCGTCGTCTTGCCTTTTTTAATTGATGTTATTGAATTGTGTCCTTGTCAGCCCTATTCTTATTATTGTACTGCTATTATGACCTTGCCGGTCCATATTTACTCTTTTGTCTAACAGGTTGTGATAGTTGCCATGATGGCCCGAATGACATAATTATGCCGGGTTATAGTTGGCTTCCTCGGTCAAGTAGGCACTATGCCAGTCGCGCCTCCCTAGGTTTGGGGCATGACAAACTTGGTACCAAAATAACATCAAGTCTCAAGAAGTCCACAAGTCGAGTCTAGTATAGTCTTGATTATGGGTATGTTGTGCAAAATACTTATAATTAGGAGGCTATAGGTAATTTAAGAATGGTTACATTTCTTTCATCTATAGATCATGCAAGTAGAAAGAAAATTATAGAGGTTGAATGCTTCTACTTGGACTTTGCCCGATAAGGAAACCGGGCCTTATGTCTTAAATGAGTAATTATGTCCTTGGCATGTTTAGGCAAGTAACTAAAGAAGTTAGAATGGATTCAAAAATTTTAGTTTCTCAAATATTAACAACTCTTAAGGGAATAGTGAGCGCAAAACCTAAAACTCTAAATGAACCTAAGTACTCCCAGTTGAGTTTAAACTCTCTAAATTGAATTAAAGTATTATGAAGTTGGATCTGAGTATCCAAAGTTAATTCTAAGAGTTTGTAAGCGAGGGTCAGTTTTATATCGCTCGAGTCTCAAGTTTATATTAAGCTCCTAAGTCATGCTTATGTCCCCTTTCTGTCAGATGCTATAGGTAAGGTATTTATTTTGTCCTCTGAGTTGGACCCATTCTTTAAGTCAGTTATATTGCATCCTTCAATTACCAGTCTAAGTATCGATTTTTCATATCTTGCCGATTGTTGCATTGTTCAGTTGCTTTTCTAAGCATCAATTTTTCTCATGTTGCATGCTTTTCATATTTTTATAGTATGTCCTCTCTGGTCCTGATATCAGATGGCTGATTGTGCGATGCCGCATGCCCTTTCGGTCCTAGTATCAGATGGCGGATTGTGTGAAGTGTTATATATATGAAAGTCCTGGTCCAAGTATCATGCAACTCTCAAGTTCCAGTCCAAGTATTGGAAGTGTCTGCATATGAGTCTGTTGAGTTATTCTTATGCACAAAGTCTGCATATAAGGTAGTAGGTTACTGAGTTACAGATTATCTCTCCCTACCTAATCTTTGAGTTATGTTCAGCTGCTATTTTCCATTGTATGTGTTTATAGGTTCCAGAGTTTCAGGTTGTTGCTATTTCCTTCTTTGGTTTAGTTTATCTTTGGCATTATTTTATTTACAACTTTTAGTTTTATATACCAATGCATTTTCTCGTACTGACGTCACTTCGCCTGAGGACCCCTGCAATCATTCTATAGGAGTAGGTAGGGGCTCGTATTGTCAATTATAGTATGAGCCTAGATTGAAGCAAGAGTTGGCTTGCTCCTTTCTTTCAGGAGCCATGTTTTTCGTTTTGGGTGTATTGAGTTTTGAGTACAATATGGATAGGTCGGGGCCCTGTCCCGTGCATTTTAGTTTGCTTAATCTTTAGAGGCTTTTGTTGACCAGTTGTATAGTTGTATAGTTTTAGCTCAGTATGTGGCCTTTCTGGCCTTCCGCAGTTCTATTCAAATATTGTTATGGTCTTGTTAGCATTTTATCTTTTGTTATGTATGTTGAGACCTAGTCGGTCCATTTCCTACGCTATAGTTGGCTACAAAAAGTGGCCTAGTTGGCCTAAAAGTTGTAGTACATATGTTATATAGCCGGCTTCTTGATCACTTGGAGTCGAGTGCCAGTTGCGCCCTTCCCTAGTTTGAGGCATGACATGCACGGTTGAAATTATTGGCTGCCAAATCTTTGTAGAACTGGTGGTCTAGAAATGTTTGATTTTGATGTAATTATGAGCATGGATCAGATAGTGCCATGTTATTCTAGTGTTGAGTACTGAACAAAGATTATCAGATTCCATTTCCTTTGAGAAGTAGTTTGAGAATTAAAAGGCACTGCAGCTACATGAAAAGGCAGGTTCACATCCTATCTCTGGGAAAGGAAGTTGATTACAAAAGGCTGTATTTATCGTGTCGCCAGAGTTCAGGATATACAAGCAGAATCCTGATGTGTTGTGGATTTACAGCACTGTTGATGCTCAAAACTAAGAAAATAACATGGACTTAGGTGTATTTATGTGGTTATGAGGCACTTTTCCTTTCATTTCAGGATAAATGGGTGTTGGAACAATAAATTGCAAAAGGAAGCTAAAAGTGTGCAAAAGAGGTAAAAAGTGCAGTCCGCAGTACGATCCGTAGGATGGACCTATGAGTCGTACTGAGGGGCGTGATAAGAAGCTGAAAGTTTAACCTGGAAGACTGATCCCATGAGAGTTGTCACAGATCATACAATGGTGGTACGAGTCGTGGTAAGTCAGTCGTGATGAAATCCAGAAGAATTGCACAGGAGGCTGATTTTCAGTATGGGAGTACCCTACGATCCGTGAGATAAAGGTAAGAGTCGTACCATACCGGTCGTGGTGAAGTTCAGACAAAGTTCAAATTATCAAGATCAAGCCACGGGTGCAATGTATGAGTCGTAGGATGATGTTACAAACCGTACCTTGGCCCAATACTTAGCCAAAATCCAGCCAACACTTCAAGCCACGAGTTGATGCCATGGTCCGTTAGAAGCCCCCATGAGTCGTAGGAGGACTCGTGATGAGGTCGGCAACAGATATGGAAAGCAGTCCTGTTAGCTTAGGAAAAGGATTCTTGTGTCTCTATAAATACTTTTTATGTTTTATTTTTCATAGAGGACGACGAATAGACTTAATTTTAGTAGAAAAAACATTGTAGTAAGAAATTTGACGTCATTGAAAGAGAGAATTGAGTTGGTTCAACCTTGTGACCTTTTCTTGAACTCATATTGTTCTTGCTACTTGTTATTCAAGATTTCATGGATTAACTGAAGGAGTTGTTTTTATCAATCATCTTTGTAAGTATTGTTTTATGTTTTCAATCATGAATACAATTCACAACCTTGCAACTATGAGAGGCTAAAACCTCCATAGCTAGGGTTGTGGGAACCATGGTGGATTAACAAGATAGGGTTGCACAAAGTGAGTCTAAAACAAATACTAATTACTTATATTGTAGTCTTTTCATCTTTAATGATTCTTAGTGGTTCCCAACGTTAGGAAGTGCCTGAATTCATTACTTGATTTAGTCGATGAGGTAGAGATTAGGAAAAGAGAATTACAAGAGAGCCTTGATCTTGATGATTGTTGTATTAACTTGAGCTGTGGTCGCAAGATAGTTATATCTGGAACTTAGTGATAATGGTTAGTTTACAAAACTCATGAGACATGGTCGAGTAATTGAGGATAGTCATTCAATATGGATTGGTCGATCGTTTTAATGAACCTAAGTTATCAGTTCTGTAAGTAAGTATTAGTAACGATCACGAGTGTATACCCAAAGCTATTATGAACCCATGGGGAACACAAACCCTAGTTATCCTTTAATTATTTATTAACAAATAGAATCTTGACTGCTATTTATTTTTGTTATTGATTTTTATTAGAATCCCCCCATTGTGAAGTAATTACCATACAAGTTCATCTACCGGCAGTAATCTAGATCTTCCATATTCCCTGTGGGTTCGACCCCAACCTGTAAGTTGGGTACTTTATTGACTACGTTCACTTCATACTTCAGTTGGAAGTGTGGTTTGAGCTTTATCAAAAAGTGGCACCGTTGCCGAGGAATAAGACTAAGACTAGGTTATTTACTTGTAGTTGACTTTTTTGTAATTATTTCCTTAATTACAGTTATTTTTGTGTCTTTGATTACCCATAGGTTGTCCTCCAGTGAATGCCAAGAACTCGGAGTAGAGGAGGCCCCCTTGTTCCACTAATTCCCAAAATCGAACAAGCACTTCATTGAATGAAAAACCCGGAGCAGAGAGAAGCTCGTTTAGCTGACTAGGCAAGCCGAGCTAGCTCGATTAGCTGCAATTCAGCAGGCTGGTGATGACAGAGATGAGGTGGCAAACACTGGTCGACATGGGAGGGGAAACCGAGCTCAGAGATTTTCCCCGTAGTTCTTCGATGATGAGGACCCAGACATTAATGAAGTTAGGTTAAATGGAGCAATTGTGCCACCACCACTTCCCGCTGGGGCCAAATTTGACATTACAAGCACCATGATTCAATTGCTAAACATGAAGGGGGTGTTCAGTGGCCACGCAACGGATGACGCCAACCTGCACTTGATGAACTTTGTAGGAATATGCAAGGCATACAGGTTTCCCTGAGTAAGCCAGGATGCCACACGACTCTGACTCTTCCCTTTCTCTCTATCAGGGGAAGCTACTTTGTGGTTATCGGAGTTGCCCAACGACTCCATAACCAATTGGAGGGAACTTAAACAATCCTTCTTGGAGAGATTCTTTCCCCCATCAAGGATGTTACAGTTAAAAGATGAGATCTAAAATTTTCGGCAAATTAAGATGGAGGCACTTCATGAAACCTAGTTGAGGTTCAAAAAGAAGTTGACTAAGTGCCCGAACCATAAAATCTCAGATGACAGTTTGTTGGAAATCTTTTACAGGTCTCTTAGTAATAGCACCAAGGCTGTTGCAGACACGGTGGCTGGAGGAGCTTTGATGAGTCACACCTGGGAGGAAGCAGCCACTATCCTTGATAGGGTGACTAAGAGAAACAGGGCCTAGCATACGAGGGAGGCTGATGCCGTGACAAGTACATATGCTATTGGTTTGACTACAGACCAACGAAGGAAGAAGGAAGAACGCGATCAGGAGTTGGCTAACATGCGCACATCATTGGATTTGCTGACAAGGCATATCATGGGAGAAGGAGCCAAAAAGGTAAATGTAGTGGGAACTCAGGGAAGGGAGCAAGGAGTAGATCATTCTGATTCTGAGGAAGAGGCAAACTTCCTAGATAGCCAAGTGGCAGGTTTTGGGGCCAACGCCCAAGCGTCTGGACAAGACAATTGGCGCCAAGGTTCTGGAAATCAAGGTTGAAACCAATACATAGACAACTACAATAGGAAGGGGTTCAGGGATAGGAGCCATGGTCGTGAGCGAGAGGAAGAATGGAGAAGAAATGACGTATATTGCAATGACCAGGTTGGAGTCTATGTGCCTCCCAATGCACAAGAAGGGGAGGCCGGACAATCAAAGGTTGAGAGTATGATGGCCGAAATGCTGAAAAAGGTGAGCTCCACGGATGATCAGTTAAAAAAAATTGAAGTGACTATCTAGCATGGGTCAGAAAGTGGAATCTCATGCCACCGCCATCAAGAAGATAGAACCCCAAATTGGGCAACTGTCGGCATCAATGAACCCTAGGCAAAAGGGTACACTTCCTAGCAACACTGTCTAGAATCCAAAGAATGATGCTCATTGCATGGCAGTGATGACTAGGAGTGGTGAAACCATAGTTGACCCCCTGTTCCTTGTTGAAGTTGAAAGGAGGAAAGAGAGCGTGATTGAGGAAGTAGATATTAGTGATGAGACACAACATGATGAGTTGCAAGAGGCCCCTAAGGAGAGAAGGAATGCGACATTGATCAAGGGGCAACTCTAGTGCAAAAGGCTATCCCAAGACCACCGCCACCATTCCCACAAAGGATGAAAAAAAAGGCGAACAATGGTAAGTTCCAAAAATTTCTTTCAATGATTAAACAACTTTCTGTGAAAATACTGTTGGTCGAAGCACTAGAGCAGATGCCAGGATATGCAAATTCATGAAGGACCTGGTGATGAAGAAAAGATCTGTAAGCTATGAGCCGGTTAACAATGTCCATCACTTCAGTGCCATAGCAACAAGGGTCTTAGCTCAGAAAAAGGAAGACCCAGGTGCCTTCATGATACCTTGCACCATTGGTAATGTCGAGTTCGCAAGGGCACTCTATGATCTAGGAGCTAACATTAATCTAATGCCCTTGCGGTCTTCAAGAAGCTAGGATTGGGAGCCCCCACATCAACCATCATGCGGCTACTGATGGACGACAGAACAGTAAAGAGACAATGGGCATCCTAGTTGATGTGCTCGTCAAGGTTGATAAGTTCATATTCCCAGCAGACTTCGTGATTTGGGATTGCAAGGTCGATTATAAGGTCCCCATCATTCTGGGGAGACCATTCTCACTATTGGGAGAGCTGTAGTAGATGTGGAAGCTGGCCTATTAAAGTTCAGGCTAAACAAAGAAGAGGTCACTTTCAACATCTGTCGGACCATGAAGCAACCAAAGGAATATAGTGTTATCTCAGCACTTGAGGAGGAGTATGAGTCACTTGACGAATTCTGAGTAGTCAAGAGACCTGCGTCGGGCCGCGACATTAAATCAAGTGCTTCTTGGGAGGAAACCCAAGTGGTGGTTTGGTGAAAACTGAGTAACCAAACTACCTGCGTCGTGCTGCGACGTCAAATCAAGCGCTTCTTGGAAGGCAACCCAAGTTAGTGAACTAATGTGTGCTCCGTGTGCAAGGAAACAAAAATTAGGTGGCTGAAGAATCTTCTGCTACAGGATCCAGTACGACTCATGGTGAGGTCCTACGAGTCGTGGCAGTAGTGGTGGTGAAAAGCTGAGAAAATTCGAAGAAAAGTCCAACCCACGACTCATCCTATGATTTGTACCTCAATGGTACGACCCGTAGGATGCACTCGTAGGTCACCAGGTAAGTTCTCATTCGTTAAAATCATTACGGGCCAGGGGATGAGTCATAGATTGCTCCTACGACTCGTGGTACGAGTCGTGAAGGGTCAAAATTACCCAATTCGGCCCAGATTTTTAAATCTGCCCTTACCTACTGAAACTTCAAAATTCACCATTCTCCCACGTGAACACCTTGCAACCCACAACCCACGACTTGTGAATCTTCTTCCCAACACCCGTAGCTACCCATCATCAAGAAAGTAAGCACAAAGTTCTTGCTTCAACTAAGTGTGCAAAGCCCTAGAAGTTGATTTCCAGTCTTTGAATCGAAATCAAGTAAGTGATTTACATTGCAAGTTCTAAATGTTTGAAAGTGAACTTAAGGGAATCAAAAACCCATAAGAATCACTGGTATGCTTGAAAATCAATGAGTATGTTCAAAAACACCATCTCGACTGGAAACCCACTGACAATTTATGGAATTTTGGCCTTGGAACACCTAAAGGGAGTTACGGGTATGGGAGGATTAAGTAGTGTAAAAAGGAGTTTACCATATGCTAGACGTGGGGGAAATCTGAGTACCCAAAAATGTGCAAAGCAAATACTTACATACTGAGCAAAAGAAGCATAAAAATGGGTTGTAAAAGGGTATGCAGCACAGTACGGGTCGTAGGTTAACACTACGAGTCTTACCAAGTGTTCATACCACTTATCTTGAAAAAAATTTGATCTGGGAAGCCCATCCTACGACTCGTGGAATCGACCTATGGGTCGTACCACGAGTCATGGAGAAAAGCAGAGATCTAATAAAAATGGGACTTTATCAGACGACTCAAGGTACGGATCGTACATTCATGGTACGAGTCGTACCTGCGAGTCGTGGGGAACCATCAGGGCTTCTCACGAGTCATACCTTCGAGGTACGACTCGTAGTGAGGACTCATGATGAGATACTGAACTTCTTCTATCTGATTTTTCTTTTTCGAAAACGGAATGCTAACCTCTTTCTTTACAGGTACAATGACATACAAAAAGCATGGAAGACAAAACACAAGACCGTAGGACATTGATAGATGAAACAACTGACTCAGAGTCTGGTCAGGCTGGAGATTCACCTAGTGGTTCACTTGAGGATTATCAAGTAGACACCTCAGACACCGATGGAACTAGAACCAGTAGGGCAAGAAAAAAAGGCCCTAGCAGAAGCAACTACCGCCACATCCGGTCAAGCTCCCCAATCTGAAGAGGGAGCTAGAGAGGAACAACAAAGGCCGAAAGCCGGCTCCAACACTGAGGAAAGGTCAGAAGGGACTCAGAATGATGCGGAAAGCTGTGATGAAGAAGTGGAGGAGGAGACCCCTGCTAGAGAAAACAAAACAATGCGGTGGAGAGTGCCGGGTGCTAAAGAAATATATGAACAAGGCATCGCTCTCACCGCCAAGAACAAACCAAAAAGAAGAATCCAAGAAGAACCGTGGATCCTCACTAATTCATTGAACGAAGTTGAGGAGATAAAGCATATTTTTAGATTCTATGGGTTAGAATAGATGGCCAAGACCCCTATACAATACACAAAAGAGATCGTCAGGGAGTTCTATGCTAACTACCTGGCCACAATGGAGGAGAACGCAAAGGAGGGGAAAAAGATAAAGAATCCAACCCTGTTTGGAGAGTGTTCTAGTCCGAGAGAAAGTAGTAGATATATCCAATCGGAATATTGCACGGATGTTGTATGGACCTCAGTTTAGACCAACAAGGATAACACCATAGTATGATTACAGGGTGGAGGCAATGAAGCAGATCAGGAGTCTGAGTAGGGGTGAGCGACAGAGGCAGCTGCAATGGCTAGCAGAGGTGATCGCTGAGTAAAAGGATGAGGCCGAGTGGGTTACAAGTGGCAAGCAGGTGACAAAGAATTCACTAAACTTCATAGAAAAAGCCTGTTGGACATTGGTGAGACCTCGATTAGTACCCACAATCAATGATAACACGCTGACTGCCGACAGAGCGGCGTTGGTGGCATGCCTCATGTCTCGTTATCCTCTTAACATCCTGTGGATCATAGCTATAGAGATATGAGACCGGGCATAGGAAGTAAGCACTACTATCCTATTCCTGAGCCTTGTATACAGTTTGTGCAGGGAGGCGAGAGTTCAGCGGGGTGATGAGAGATTGATTGGAGGCCAATGAATTGTAGACATAGGCCTTATCTGGGATGAGATGAACCCAGTAAGCAGATCCAATGCCTATAGCTATCCCAGCAGCTCAGCCAACAAGGGATGTACAGGTGAATGTCTCCAGTACTCAGGAGCAGAGCGAGACACCGACTACAAATGTCGATCATTCAGAGTTAGCTCCCAGCACCTCAGCTACACCGCTGCCCAATGGACAGACTCAGACTCCAGCAGGGTACATCTTACCATAGGATTTCCACCAGAAGTTAGCAAAGAGATTGACCATGGACGAGCGCAAAATTCAGGAAATGGTGGAGAATGTAAAGCCATGGGTCAAATCCAAGATAGATGCAACAACTCAGGCTCTTCATGCCATCTTGGATAGTTTTGAGAGTAGATTTAACATAAGGATGGAAGAGTAGTCAGACACTGGCAGTCTCCGTGTGGATTTGGGGGCTCTTCAGAGTCAAGTGGTTGAGTTGTCTTTACGACAACCAACTGTTATAGCAGCCCCCACTCTTTCGGACCTAGATTCAGAGCTTGATTAGGATTTTGATTTGGCAGCATACTGGGGGCCAACTGCAGCTGGTGATAAAGGCAAGAAGAGAGTTGCAGAAGATGCTGGTGAGGAGAATTTGAGAAAAAAGAGAAAGAAGGAGAAGAAAGAACTCAAGAGGGCTAGAGCGGAGAGTATGTGGGCTCATGAGGAGCATATGACGGAGCTGTATGAGAGAGTTAGAAGGGCAGGAAGCTCCACCATAGCTCAGCCCAAGCTTGCTAGTGGCCATGACCCTTCGAGTGAGCCACATTTAACCCCAGTTACTATAGAGGCCGTTCAAGCGGCTATACCCACTGAGGGGGGACCACTACCCCCATTGTTACACCATTGAGTGTGGCAACCACCGCTAGCGCCACTACTACCGCGGAGGTACAACCTTCACAAGATGACAGAGAGAAGTCTGAGTAGCCATGGGTATGTCCTTCTCCCTTCATACTTATACTTTATGTTTCGTGGATGAAGCTCATTTTTTTAAAAGGGGGGGGGTGTACTTGTATTTTTGGGATATTTTTGTTCATCTGAGGGTTTTTCTTGCCGTGTTTCTTTTCCCTTAGGCATGCTATCTAGTAGAACTGGCATGTGTTAGGATTTTTGTTTTTAGTTGTGATTTTTGTTTGATTAGAAAGTAACATAGGAATACTCAGCCAATGGATATGCAGTAGTTTTGTTGTTTTTGAAAAAATTGACCCTACTTAAAATTTTTGTTGTGTATTTGTGACAACAATGCATGTTTATGTGGATCGTTTTAAATCATTTAGTTATTAATAGTGCTAGTCTGGTTAAGCCATGTATGAACCAGACAGGTAAAGTAAAAATAGTTCATGTACCACGTGTGAGTGAGGTCTTAATATTTATTGCGGTATGTTGTTAAAGATCTAGAACTTGCTTGGTTGGTCTCTGCATAGGTTAAAGATGGTTGGTTAGGAGATGATCATAGGCCATTTTTGTTATAGCTCACTTTTAGCCTATATTGCCCTACCAAAGTTTCATGAATCCCTTGGTCCCAAGTTTGAACCTTAATAGACCATATTTCTTTGATTTACCTGTTAACCGTACCCATTTGTTTATTATGAACCTGTTTGGCCCTGGTCCTTCCTTGGATATTGTGAACCTCAACATAAGCAAAATGCTTAAGTTGAGGGTGGCTAGAGTAGGGGTGCATAAATGGTGGGAGCGGGAGAAAAGGAAAGAAAAGAAAGAGAAAAAAATGGTGAAAAAAGGTGTCGTGAGGTGAAAAAGTAAAAAGCTGAAAATTTGAGAATATTGAGAAAAAAGAAGAAAAATTCAAAATAGCTTGAAATTGTTGAAAAATGTGAAATATCACCTCACCTATGCAAGTATTCTTAAAATGGGAAAAAAGGGAAGAGAAGAAGTCAAAAAGAATGAAGGGTGAATAGGAAAATGGTGTAGCCAATGGATGTAGTGTCAAGAAAGGGATAGTCACTCATAAAATATTTCATCTTTATCATGTCCATCCCTAAGCCTACATTACAAGTCATATCAAGTCCTATAGTGATCTTAATTTTACCATCTAACAAACCAAAGCAGAGAAAATAAGGGCAGGTCTATGGTATCTGATGCATAATACTTGCAGTTCTTTGAGAGAGTGAGTGCTTCATTTGTCTAGTCCCATGTTTTATCTGATACTTCGTACTAGAGTGGGGACTTCATTTTTTGTAAGGGTACATGGATTATGTTTGCTTTTACCATTGGTCTATGTGAAACACATAGGTGATGACTTGATTGCTTGTTGATAGTTAGATAACATGTCTTGATCCCTGAGTATGATGTTCTGATGTTGCTTGCAATACATTAGCTAATGATATTTCAGGAGGAAAGGTCAATAGAATTGAATATAGAGTGCACATATTTGTTTGAGTTTTGGCTGTAGTATCTTAAGTTTATTTTCTAGTTGAGCGTAGTGTTTAGTTTTCTTTTCTTTGCCTGAGGACATACAAAAGTCTTAAGTTGAGGGTGTTGACGTGCTATGGATTTACAGCACTATTGATGCTCAAAATTAAGAAAATAGCATGAACTTAGGTGTATTTATGTGGATATGAGGCACTCTTCCTTTGATTTTAGGATAAATAGGTGTTGGAACAATAAATTACAAAAGGAAGCTAAAAGTGTGCAAAAAAGGGTAAAAAGTGCAGTCCACAATATGATCAGTAGGATGGACCTACGAGTCATACTGAGGGCCATAATAAGAAGCTGAAAGTTTAACCTGGAAGACTGATCCCATGAGACTTGTCACGGATCGTACCATGGTGGTACGAGTCGTGGTAAGCCAGTTGTGATGAAATCCAGAAGAACTGCACAGGAGGCTGATTTTTTGTATGGGAGTACCCTACGATCTGTGAGAAGAAGGTATGAGTCGTACCATACCGGTCGTGGTGAAGTTCAGACAAAGTTCAAAGTATCAGGATCAAGCCATGGGTGCAATGTATGAGTCGTAGGATGATGGTATGAACTGTACCTTGGCCCAATACTTAGCCAAAATTCAGCAAGCACTTCAAGCCACGAGTTGATGCCACGGTCCGTGAGAAGCCCCTACAAGTCGTAGGAGGACCCATGACGAGGTCGGCGACAGATATGGAAACAGTCGTATTAGCTTAGGAAAAGGATTCTTATGTCTATATAAATACTTTTTATGTTTTATTTTTCATAGAGGACGACGAATATACTTAATTTTAGTAGAAAAAACATTGTAGTAAGAAATTTGACGTCATTGAAAGAGAGAATTGAGTTGGTTCAACCTTGTGATCAACCTTTTCTTGAACTCATATTATTCTTGCTACTTGTTATTCAAGATTTTGTGGATTAATTGAAGGAGTTATTTTTCTCAATCATCTTTGTAAGTATTGTTTTATATTTTCAATCATGAATACAATTCACAACCTTGCAAATATGAGATGTTAAAACCTCCATAGCTAGGGTTGGGGAAACCATGGTGGATTAACAAGTTAGGGTTGCACAAAGTGAGTCTAAAACCAATACTAATTACTTATATTGCAGTCTCTTCATCTTTAATGATTCTTAGCGTTGCGCAACGTTAGGAAGTTCCTGAATTCTTTACTTGCTTTGGTCGAAGAGGTAGAGATTAGGAAAAGAGAATTACAACAGACCCTTGATCTTGATGATCGTTGTATTAACTTGAGCTGTGGTCTCATGATAGTTATATGTGGAACTTAGTGATAATGGTTAGATTGAAAATCTCATGAGACTTGGTCGAGTAATTAAGGATAGTCATTCAATATGGATTGGTCGATCGTTTGAATGAACCTAAGTTATCAGTTCTGTAAGTAAGTATTGGTAAAAATCATGAGCGTATACCCAAAGCTGTTATGAACCCATGGGGAACAAAAACTCTAGTTATCCTTTTAATTATTGATTAACAAATAGAATCTTGACTGCTGTTTATTTTTGTTATTGATTTTTATTAGAATCCCCCATTGTGAAGTAATTACTGTCACACCCCGCCTTGGGGGTATGACTGCCACCTGGTGCCCTACTAGGACCTAACCTGCTAAACTGTTAAGCCTGGGCACCTCTGGTGCCTAGCTGGCTCTGACTCACATTTCTGGAAACAAAGGGCTATATAACGGCTGTAAATACAGCCCCCGGCCTAATGGCCTATCGCCTTCTGTACCTGTATTATCAGCTGACCAGAAACATGGTAATTTAGGGGAACCTATGCGGGCCGACAAGGCCACCATGCTGTCTAGTTATCTGCAATTCAATCATAACGTATTAAAAAGCTACGTGACCGGCAAGGTCACCACTATTGATAACTATGGCTCCACACGACCATCACAATAGAAAGAAGGAATGCTAACAACTATGCAACTGCACGGCCTCTCACGACCGGCTCATCTGACCACAGGGAATATAAACAGACTGCAAGCCTCTAGGAAGAATAATAGAAATGATCGGTACAGGGCCCCGACCTACCCGTACTATACAACAAAAGGAACTGAACTACACCTCTAGAGGTTCAGTCTCCGGATGACAGGAGCTGAATACTTAACCGCTGATGGGGATCACGTGGTATCGCCTGCTCGTCTATGGGTACCTGCAGGCAAGTAATGTAGCGCCCCACTGGGCATCAGTACTGCTGGTACTGAGTATGTAAAGCAACTGAAATAACATAACTGAAAACAACATCTGAAAGCAATAATATGACTGATGAAGCTGAAGTAGAAGGAATCACTTAACTATCTGATAATGTAAACCTTACCTTCTCTCAATCTTTACTGGAAGGGATAAGAGTCATACCTGGAACGTATCGTGCTACTGCTGATCTACTTGTAGCTAACATAACATGACATAACATGAAATAACATAACATAGCACACACAAACCTTACCCGGCCCCCATAAGCCGGGAGGTACAACCAGCACAGAATCTATACCCCTACCCCGGTCATCCCATCTCCTATAGTGGCTGTAAGCATCCTGCCAGTCCCAGGGTATGCACTTGGGCTCGCTGAGCCCCTGACTATAACTGCATCTGAGTCCGGAGGACTCCTGAATCTGCACCCGGGCGTATCCGCTCGACTGGGGTGTGTAAGGGCCGATCAAGGCACAAATATGGGGAAAAACTGGCATCCCATCTTCGTCCCCTGGCGGGACGGCATGCCACTCCGTAGAGTGACGTATCCTCGTCCTCTGGCGGACGAGTCGACACAGCTATCAACCCTGGGCGGTCATGGATGCTAGGTAATCCAACCCCAAACAATACAACGGTCTCAACTGGTAATACTATCTGTGTATCTCACATGCTGAGGCTACTAGGGGTAAAGTACCGTATATATATTACATACTGAACTAATGATAGTAATCTGTATGTATCTGTTACGTGCTAAGGCAGGTGAATATATATAAATACGAACATAATCCCCTGCCAGACTGTACTGGGGCAAATGCTATACAAGATAATGTTTCTGCTGAAAACTCTATTGTTTACTGGGCTTCTGTATACGCTATATGCTGGACTAGTGATAGAAATATGTACATACTTAATATATACTGAGGCTGGAAGTACTATATATGTATGTACGAATATAGTCTTTTTGCTGAGCTATGTTGTATACTGATTTTCTATAGTAACATGATTTACTATTCCTGACATGCTTTCTAAACTTCATTTTAGTCTGCTATTCTATTTCTGAAGCGCTTTACGGGTATTGCATTGTTATACGGGGTTTCAACTGAATACAACCATATCTCAACATGGCATATCACATTACATACTGAGTATACTGGGCAATCTCTAACACTTGCGTTAGAATCTGTATCATACTGATAGGTTTCATATACATTACAACCCAATGTTTCTCACATCGTACCAATATTCATAATAATGCAATACTCGACTTCTGAACATTCTACTGGTCCGTAATTTATTACACTATACTGATATTACTTAACTTGCCGAAGGAAACTAACTTTACATACCTTATCTTCGACTATTCGTCCGTCGGACGAGGCTTGGCCGGTACTTCAACTATTTTCTCCCAACTACATTCATAAATACGTCAATCAATACTAAATACAGCTTTATTGTAAAGAGCAACATTACTCTCGATATAGTTTATAGCCTAAACTTAGGCTTATCGAAAGACGGTCGAAAACTCGCTATTTTTCAGCGGCCCAGAAGAGAGAAGTATTCACTTCTCAGCTAGGAACACATAGACATTAATTTAGAGCAATTCTACTTACTTTAGTTCGGTGGCTCGCCGATTCGTCGGCCGTATTTCGCGAAACTAATTCCGTAGAAATGCTCTCTGCTTCTAAATACTCAGGTATCTGGGATTAATTTGAGTTTGGGCAGCGTTTGGCAGCGTAATCGGACGAAAATTATTTAATTCCTTCGTTCCTCTTTCTTTTCTCAGCGTTTGCCTCTGTTTTCTGGAAAGTTTTTAAGTGTGGAATGAGTTTAAACCGAAGTGGGGGCTTTATATACTTGGGCCTGAACTTGGGCAACGTGCCACGGAGCTATCGCGGAGGGGCTCTGCCTCGGCTCCTCCCGCGATGGTTCGACGGGTTTCTCATCTGATCTTTTCCCGGGCCTTTCTCCAATACGTATGACCTTCAAATATGCTTAACCAACGTGGGAATAGGTCACCTACGTGCCGGGAATTCTACGGGGTGTAACATTCTCCCCCCCCTTAAGAACATTCGTCCTCGAATGTACACTGTTATCTAGTGGACTACTTACTTTACTTTTCTGGAAAAAAAAATTTGGCAGAGTTTCCCCTGTAATATGGACTATCGCAAAAACCTAAAACGCAGAAAAGTCCAACACAGGCACTGCACACACTATTCTAAAATCCACTGGACAACTAAATATCACTTCTTTCTTTGTCATTTACAACATACAACCATAAAGTGCTGTATAAATAATGATACGGACATACCTGTCGTCTGACTAGGCCTGAAATAAGTGAGGGTATCTGATTTTCATATCTTCTTCAGCCTCCCACGTCATTTCCTCCCGATTTCTGTTATGCCACAATACCTTGACAGATGCAACATCTTTAGTTCTCAGCCTGCGAATCTGTCTGTCTAAGATAGCTACGGGAACCTCTTCATATGCTAACTCTTCTATGACCTGGACATCCTGAACTGGAACTACTGTAGAAGGGTCCCCTACGAACTTCCTTAACATAGAAACATGGAATACTGGGTGAACCGACGCTAACTCTGGAGGCAAGTTCAACTCGTATGCCACGCGGCCTATTCTTCGCCGAACCTGATACGGCCCAATGAATCTTGGGCTAAGCTTGCCCTTCTTGCCAAACCTCATTACCCCTTTCATCGGGGACACTTTCAGATATACCCAATCGTTTACTGAAAATTCTAGATTTCTGCGCCGCCTATCTGCGTATGACTTCTGGCGGCTCTGAGCGGTCAGTAAACGTTCTCGGATAAGCTTTATCTTTTCCTCGGACTGCCGAACAATGTCTGGGCCAACTAATGCTGATTCCCCTATCTCAAACTAGCCCACCGGCGATCTACATTTTCGCCTGTACAATGCTTCGAAAGGCGCCATCTGGATAGCTGAATGGTAGCTGTTATTATAAGCAAATTCAATTAACGAAAGATGTTCATCCCAGCTACCCCCAAAATCTAACACACACGCTCGTAGCATATCTTCGAGCGTCTGAATTGTACGTTCAGCCTGCCCGTCTGTCTGAGGATGGAATGCTGTGCTCAAATTAATCTACGTCCCCAGACCTTTCTGAAATGACTGCCAGAATCTAGCTGTAAATTGTGCTCCCCTATCTGAAATAATAGATACCGGCACTCCATGCAATCTAACTATTTCTCTGATATATAATTTGGCATAATCCTCAGCTGAGAAGGAAGCCCTTACTGGCAGGAAATGAGCTGATTTTGTCAGCCTGTCAACTATTACCCAAATGGAATCATTTCTGCGTCTAGTACGGGGTAACCCTGTTACAAAATCCATGTTTATTACTTCCCATTTCCACATAGGTATCATTATCTCCTGAGTCAAACCACCCGGTTTCTGGTGCTCTTCTTTTACCTGCTGACAATTAGCACATCTAGATACCAATTCAGCTATCTCAGTTTTCATACCTGGCCACCAGTAGATGTCTCTGATGTCGTGGTACATTTTCGTCGCCCCTGGGTGAAGGGAATAGCGAGCGTAGTGTACCTCATGCATGATCTGCCCACGAAGTCCTGCGACATTCGGGACACAAAGGCGGCCCTTACAATGTAGCACACCATCCTCGGTTATTTGAAAATCTGGCTCCTTACCCTTCTGAACTCTATCTCTGAGCTGGACTAAATCGGGATCCTCATACTGCCGTTCTTTTACCTCTGTAACTAACAATGACACTGCAGAATTCTGAATTACTGCTCCATTATTTTCTGTTTCTATTACTCGAACGGCTAGGCCAGCTAACTGATTAATTTCTTTAGCTAATTTCTATTTCTCAGGTCGCAAATACGCCAAAATCCCCATTGACTTACGGCTCAGGGCATCTTCTACAACATTAGCTTTTCCGGGGTGGTATAGAATATTCACATCATAGTCTTTTAACAGCTCTAACCAGCGGCGTTGCCGTAAATTCAACTCCCTCTGAGTGAAAATGTACTGCAGGCTCTTATGATCTGTGTAAATATCAACATGGACGCCGTACAGGTAATGCCTCCATATTTTTAAGGCATGAATTACTGCGGCCAATTCCAGGTCATGGGTAGGATAATTCTTTTCGTGTTTCCTCAGCTGTCTGGAAGCATATGCAATCACTTTACCATGCTGCATTAACACACAACCCAATCCGACACCTGACGCGTCGCAATAGACTGAATAACCCTTTGTGCCTTCCGGCAATGCTAATACTGGGGCGGAGGTTAATCTGTCTTTTAGTTCCTGGAAACTCTGCTCGCATGCCTCTGTCCACTGAAACTTTGCTAGTTTCTGTGTCAATTTAGTTAAAGGTGCTGCAATGGTTGAGAATCCCTCAACGAACCTCCGATAATATCCTGCCAACCCCAGGAAGCTACGAACTTCAGTCGGGGTGGTAGGCCTAGGCCATGACTTAACTGCTTCTATCTTCTGCTTATCTACCTGTATACCGGTGTCTGAGACAATATTCCCTAAAAAGGCCACTGAATTAAGCCAGAATTCACACTTCGAAAACTTAGCATACAACTGGCGATCCCTGAGAATCTGGAGCACTGTCCGCAAATGAGTCCGGTGATCTGCTTCAGAGCGAGAATACACCAGAATGTCATCAATGAATACTATCACGAACAAGTCCAGGAAAGGTCTGAAAATACTGTTCATCAGGTCCATGAAGACTGCTGGGGCATTCGTTAGCCCGAAGGACATAACCAGAAATTCAAAATGTCCATATCGGGTCCTGAATGCTGTCTTAGGAATATCTCTCTCACGTACTCGGACCTGGTGATATCCGGACCGGAAGTCAATTTTGGAAAAGTATCTGGCTCCTTGTAGCTGATCAAATAAGTCATCAATTCTGGGAAGCGGATACTTGTTCTTTACTGTAACTTTGTTTAGCTGCCGATAATCTATGCACATTCAGAGCGAGCCATCTTTCTTTCTCACAAACAAGACTGGCGCACCCCACGGGGAAGTACTAGGCCTGATAAAACCTTTATCTAACAAGTCTTTCAACTGCTCCTTCAATTCTCTGAGTTCTGTAGGAGCCATACGATAAGGAGGTATTGATATTGGCTGAGTGCCTGGTAGCAAGTCAATAGCAAAGTCTATTTCCCTTTCTGGGGGAATACCAGGTAACTCATCAGGAAATACATCTGGGAATTCATTTACTACTGGGACAGACTGGAGTGTCGGAGATTCTGCTTGGACATCCTGAACTCTGACAAGATGGTAGATGCACCCCTTAGATATCAACTTTCTCGCCTGAAGGTAGGAAATAAACCTACCTTTTGGCGTAGCGGTGCTCCCCTTCCACTCTCGTACTGCTTCTCCTGGGAAGTGGAATCGGACCGTCTTGGTCCAACATTCAACATTGGCAAAACATGGTACTAACCAGTCCATACCCATTATGGCATCGAAGTCTATCATTTCTAACTCGACCAGATCTACTGTGGTCTGACGGTCAACAATCTCTACTGTACACCCGCGGTAGATTCGGCTAGCTGTGATAGAGTCACCGACGGGCGTAGATACTAAGAAGGGCTGCTGTAATGATTCTGGTGCAATACTAAACTTCCGTGCCACAAATGGAGTAATATAGGACAAGGTATACCCTGGATCAATTAACACATAAGCAGGGTGTGAGCAGATAGTTAGCATACCTGTCACGACATCAGGCGATGCTTCTGAATCTTGCCTCCCTGGTAAGGCATATGTGCGGCTTGGACCCGCACCTGTACTGGAGGCCCCTGATCTGCCCCGACCCCTGCCTGCTGAAACTGAGGGCCTGCGCCCAGTCGAAGATGCTGTAGCTTGTGATCCTATTGATGCCCTATCCTGTCTATCCCGGTCCTCTCGACCTCTGGCTGGGCAATCTTTCATCAAATGGCCTTCTTGGCCACAATTATAACATGCGGTGGAGCCATATCTGCATGCTCCAGGATGGCGTCGACTGCATATAGGGCAAAGTGGTAGGGTATACCTGCTCTGCTCTGCCCTCCTCTGTGATGGTGAATCTGCCATCTGCGAACCTCTACCAGTCCCTGACTGTCCCCTGCAGCTGAATCTACCCCCCTGTGGTTGTGGCGGAGGTGGGGGCCTGGGCGTCCTGTCTGACAATCGGGGCCTGGGTCCTCCCCGGGCCTCTCTCTGTAACTCAACTGGCCTGTCCCGGCGACGCTGTTCCTGACTAACCCTTCTGACCTCTCGTTGTCGCTGTTTGATGCCCTCAATATTCTGGGCAAATGCCTGAATGCGAGCAATATCCATGTCCTCTCGCAGTGTGGCTGTAGTGCACATCTCAACATATTCTGGATTCAACCCCGTAATAAAGCGATGCACTCTGGATGCCATAGTATCAACAAAGGCCGGTGCATATCGGGCTAAGGAATCAAACTGCAAAGAATATTCCCGAACACTCATAGCCCCCTGTTCTAGATGTAGGAACTGGTCTACCCGGGCCTGTCGAATCTCCCACGGCAAATAATGATCCAGAAAGGCTCCTGAAAAGCTAGCCCAGGTGGGAGGGGAAACATCTCTCCCTCGGGACCTCTCCCAGCTTTCATACCATAACACCGCAATATCCCGTAACCGGAATGCTGCCAACTCGACTGACTCGGTAGATGTGGCATGCATAACCCTGAAGATCCTCTGCATTTGGTCCAGAAAATCCTGAGGGTCCTCTGTCCGGTCCGTGCCTGTAAATTCTGGAGGATTCAAAGCTAAGAACTCTCGGACCCTCGAACTACCGGGCCCTCCTGACGATTCTGCAACTGTAGATGGCATTGGCTGACGCTGAGCAGCCATCATCTGTGCTAACATAACTACAGCACTCCTAACCTCTTGGTCAGAAGGAGTCAATATAGGGGCTGCTGAAGGTAGTGTGCCCCAAGTGGCTCCTGACGTGGTGGAGACTGCTGAGGAGGCTGGGATGATGCCTCTGTAGTGCCCTCTGGTCGGGCTGTCTCCAAAGGAGGGTGAGGCATCCTGCTGGTGCCTTCCCCTGCTGCAACATCTAAGTTCCGACCTGTGATAGGATGGCGCTGGTCTGACATTATCTGTAACCAAAGAATATGGTAAGATTTTTAGGGACTCAACCCTAAACTATACCGCTCTACAGCACGACTGAATAAGAATAAAAGACAACCATCCTATCATGCCTTGCAGCCTCCTATCCATAGTATGTGGTGCACAACACATCCATGGACAACACTCTGCTTTGCACGGCTTGCAGAATCCCTGGGATACGACCTGCTCTGATACCAAGTTTGTCACACCCCGCCTTGGGGGTATGACTGGCACCTGGTGCCCTACTAGGACCTAACCTGCTAAACTGTTAAGCCTGGGCACCTCTGGTGCCTAGCTGGCTCTGACTCACATTTCTGGAAACAAAGGGCTATATAACAGCTGTAAATACAGCCCCCGGCCTAATGGCCTATCGCCTTCTGTACCTGTATTATCAGCTGACCAGAAACATGGTAATTTAGGGGAACCTATGCGGGCCGACAAGGCCACCATGCTGTCTAGTTATCTGCAATTCAATCATAACGTATTAAAAAGCTACGTGACCGGCAAGGTCACCACTAGTGATAACTATGGCCCCACACGACCATCACAATAGAAAGAAGGAATGCTAACAACTATGCAACCGCACGGCCTCTCACGACCGGCTCATCTGACCACAGGGAATATAAACAGACTGCAAGCCTCTAGGAAGAATAATAGAAATGATCGGTACAGGGCCCGGACCTACCCGTACTGTACAACAAAAGGAACTGAACTACACCTCTAGAGGTTCAGTCTCCGGATGACAGGAGCTGAATACTTAACCGCTGATGGGGATCACGTGGTATCGCCTGCTCGTCTATGGGTACCTGCAGGCAAGAAATGCAGCGCCCCACTGGGCGTCAGTACCGCTGGTACTGAGTATGTAAAGCAACTGAAATAACATAACTGAAAACAACATCTGAAAGCAATAATATGACTGATGAAGCTGAAGTAGAAGGAATCACTTAACTATCTGATAATGTAAACCTTACCTTCTCTCAATCTTTACTGGAAGGGATAAGAGTCATACCTGGAACGTATCGTGCTACTGCTGATCTACTTGTAGCTAACATAACATGACATAACATGAAATAACATAACATAGCACACACAAACCTTACCCGGCCCCCCTTAAGCCGGGAGGTACAACCAGCACAGAATCTATACCCCTACCCCGGTCATCCCATCTCCTATAGTGGCTGTAAGCATCCTGCCGGTCCCAGGGTATGCACTTGGGCACGCTGAGCCCCTGACTATAACTGCATCTGAGTCCGGAGGACTCCTGAATCTGCACCCGGGCGTATCCGCTCGACTGGGGTGTGTAAGGGCCGATCAAGGCACAAATATGGGGAAAAACTGGCATCCCATCTTCGTCCCCTGGAGGGACGGCATGCCACTCCGTAGAGTGACGTATCCTCGTCCTCTGGCGGACGAGTCGACACAGCTATCAACCCTGGCCGGTCATGGATGCTAGGTAATCCAACCCCAAACAATACAACGGTCTCAACTGGTAATACTATCTGTGTATCTCACATGCTGAGGCTACTAGGGGTAAAGTACCGTATATATATTACATACTGAACTAATGATAGTAATCTGTACGTATCTGTTACGTGCTGAGGCAGGTGAATATATATAAATACGAACATAATCCCCTGCCAGACTGTACTGGGCAAATGCTATACAAGATAATGTTTCTGCTGAAAACTCTATTGTTTACTGGGCTTCTGTATACGCTATATGCTGGACTAGTGATAGAAATATGTACATACTTAATACATACTGAGGCTGGAAGTACTATATATGTATGTACGAATATAGTCTTTCTGCTGAGCTATGCTGTATACTGATTTTCTATAGTAACATGATTTACTATTCCTGACATGCTTTCTAAACTTCATTTTAGTCTGCTATTCTATTTCTGAAGTGCTTTACGGGTATTGCATTGTTATACGGGGTTTCAACTGAATACAACCATATCTCAACATGGCATATCACATTACATACTGAGTATACTGGGCAATCTCTAACACTTGCGTTAGAATCTGTATCATACTGATAGGTTTCATATACATTACAACCTAATGTTTCTCACATCGTACCAATATTCATAATAACGCAATACTCGACTTCTGAACATTCTACTGGTCCGTAATTTATTACACTATACTGATATTACTTAAATTTCCGAAGGAAACTAACTTTACATACCTTATCTTCGACTATTCGTCCGTCGGACGAGGCTCGGCCGGTACTTCAACTATTTTCTCCCAACTACATTCATAAATACGTCAATCAATACTAAATACAGCTTTATTGTAAAGAGCAACGTTACTCTCGATATAGTTTATAGCCTAAACTTAGGCTTATCGAAAGACGGTCGAAAACTCGCTATTTTTCAGCGGCCCAGAAGAGAGAAGTATTCACTTCTCAGCTAGGAACACATAGACATTAATTTAGAGCAATTCTACTTACTTTAGTTCGGTGGCTCGCCGATTCATCGGCCGTATTTCGCGAAACTAATTTCGTAGAAATGCTCTCTGCTGCTAAATACTCGGGTATCTGGGATTAATTTGAGTTTGGGCAGCGTTTGGCAGCGTAATCGGATGAAAATTATTTAATTCCTTCGTTCCTCTTTCTTTTCTCAGCGTTTGCCTCTGTTTTCTGGAAAGTTTTTAAGTGTGGAATGAGTTTAAACCGAAGTGGGGGCTTTATATACTTGGGCCTGAACTTGGGCAACATGTCACGGAGCCATCGCGGAGGCCTCACCTCCGTGACACGCTGCCATCGCGGAGGGGCTCTGCCTCGGCTCCTCCCGCGATGGTTGGACGGGTTTCTCGTCCGATCTTTTCCCAGGCCTTTCTCCAACACGTATGACCTTCAAATATGCTTAACCAACGTGGGAATAGGTCACCTACGTGCCGGGAATTCTACAGGGTGTAACAATTACCATACAAGTTTATCTACCGGCTATAATCTAGATCTTCCATATTCCCTGTGGGTTCGACCCCAACCTCTAAGTTGGGTACTTTATTGATAACGTCCACTTCATACTTCAGTTGGAAGTGTGGTTTGAGCCTTATTAAATCCTCAACTCTTCAATCTATTTCAGTGGTAAATGATGTCCCGAGTGTATTTTTAAATCAGCTTCCTCATATTCCCCAGAGCGAGAAATAGATTTTGCTATTGATATTCTACTAGGTACATAGACCATATATATTCCTCCTTATAAAATGGCCCTTGCTGAGCTAAAGAAGTTGAAGGATCAACTGAAAGAGTTGCTGAATAAAGGCTTTATGAGGCCTAGTGCTTCGCCTTGGGGTGTGCCAGTCTTTATTGTGAGAAAGAAGGATGGCTCACTATGAATGTGTGTAGATTACCAGTAGCTAAATAAAGTTACCATTAAGAACAAATATCCCCTTTCGACAATAGATGATTTATTTGATCAGCTGCAAGGTGCCAGATATTTCTCAAAGATTGATTTATTATTAAGGTACCATCAGGTACGTGTTCGAGAGAAACATATTTCAAAGATAGCTTTCAGAACTAGATATGGCCACCTTTGGGTTTTTGGTTATGTATTTCGGATTGACGAATTCCCCACATTATTTATAGACCAGATGAACAGTATATTTAGGTCATTCTTAGTTTTATTCATGATAGTTTTTTGATGATATCCTTGTATATTCACGTTCAGAGGATGAGCATAGAGATCATCTGTAAGCAATAGTCTAGGTACTCAGAGATAACGAGTTATACGCGAAGTTCTCTAAATGTGAGTTTTGGTTGAATTATGTGGCTTTCTTGGGCCACATTATGTCAGACGCAGGCATCCAATTTGGCTCACAGAAAATAGAGGCCGTGAAGACTTGGACTAGACTTACAACCCCAACTGAAGTTCGCAGTTTTCTAGGGTTAGTAGGTATTATAAAAGATTTGTGGAAGGATTCTCCGCATTATCACCACCATTAACGAAGTTGACCTAGAAGGTAGCTAAGTTCTAGTGGACCGAGTCTTGTGAGTAGAGTTTCTAGGATTTGAAAGAAGATTGACATCTGCACTAGAATTAGCCATACCAGAGGGTTCAGAAGGTTTTGCGGTATATTATGATACTTTAGGCATTGGGCTAGGGTATGTTCTGATGCAGTATGGCTAGGTGACTTCCTATGCTTCGAGATAGTAGAAGAAACACATGAAGAACTAACCGACCCATGATCTAGAATTGGCTGCAATTGTCTATGCTTTCAATATCTAGAGGCATTATTTATATGGTGTTCATGTTGACATCGTTACAGCTCACAAGAGTCTCTAGTATATTTTTAAGCAGAAAGAGTTGAACCTACGACAACGTCATTGGCTTGAGTGGCTAAAAGACTACGACATTTATATCCTATATCACCTAGGAAAGGCTAATGTTGTAACTGATGCCCTTAGTCGTAGATCTATGGGTAGCTTGTCATATTTGAGGCTAGAAAAGAGAGAGTTGGCTTGAGAGTTGCACTAGTTAGCCAGTTTAGGGGTTCGATTGGTGGACTCAAATGATAGGAGGTTGTAATCCAAAATCCTGCAGTGTCATCTCTAGTTATGGAGGTGAAAGAGTGACAACACGAAGATTCAAGCCTGATACAGCTTAGAGGCAAAGCTCAGTAGGAAGGTTCATTAGCCTTTGAGATAGCAAGAGACGGAGTCTTGAAATTCAAAGGCCAATTTTAGGTTCCAAATATGCCAGGATTTCACCAGTATATTATGGCAGAGGTACATTATTCCCGCTATTTTCTTCATCTGAATTCAACAAAAATATACCATGATATAAAAGAAATCTATTGGTGGCATAGGATGAAGAAAGATATTTCTAAGTTTATAGCACAATATCCCAATTGACAGTAGGTAAAAGACGAATATCAAAAGCCTAACTAGCTAACTTAGGAGATAGCTGTGCTTATATAGATATGGGAAGCGATCAATATGGATTTTATTACAGGATTACCTCGTACTAGGCATAAGTTTAACTCTATTTGGGTCATTTTTGGTAGGCCGATAAAATTAGCCCATTTCTACTAGTCCGAACTACATTCTCAGTTGAGGATTATGCTGAGTTATATATTAAAGAGATAGTCAGGCTATACGGTGTTCCAATGTTAATCATTTCTGATATAGGGGCATAGTTTACAACAAATTCTTGGAAGTCAGTCTAGAAGGGTTTGGGGACATAAGAAACCTGATTATAATTTTTCATCCCTAAACAAATGGCTAAGCGGAGCGCACAATTCAGACACACGAAGATATGTTATGGCCTTCATATTAGACTTCAGAGGAAGTTAGGATGACCACCTGTCTCTTATGAGTTTGCTTATAATAACAAATACTATTCTAGCATTAAAATGGTGCCTTACAAAGCTTTAGGCGGAAATACAGGTCCCCCATAGGATGGTTCTTGGTTAGTGATCAAGATTGATTGGACCTGACCAGATACATCAGTCTGAAGAAAAGGTTGAGTTCATCAAGGAGCGATTATTGATAGTTTAGAGTCATCAAAAGTCCTACTCTGATCTACAAGATAGAGACTTAGAGTTCCATGTCGATAATTAGGTATTCCTAAAAAACTCACCTATGAAGAGCGTTATGAGATTTGCAAGAAGGACAAGCTTAGCCTAAGATTCATTAGGCCATACCGGATCTTTTGGAGGATAGGCCGAGCGACTTATGAGCTAGAGTTGCCTTCAGAGCTAGAATCTATTCATTCAGTTTTTCATGTGTTGATGGGATGAAAGTGCATAGAAGACCCTTCTCGGGTTGTCCTAGTTGAGGATGTTCATATCACAAAGGTGTTTTCCTACAAGGAAATCCAGTTTCCATATTAGATCGACAAGTTTAAAGATTAAGGACCAAGGATATGGATTTCGTTAAAGTCCTATGGAGAAATAGGAATGTGGAAGAAGTAACCTGGGAAGCTGAGGATGACATATGATCTAGGTACCCTCACTTGTTTTAGACCCCAGGATGATAACATATTAGCTCAGATCACCACAGTGAGATGAGATACCTATTCGAGCTGTATATATGTATATATATATATATATATATTAATTGTTATTATTGTTGTATCTTGCTCATATTATTATTGTGTAGCTATGCTATTAAGCTATTTTGTGACATCCTGTGAGATTCCTAGTTTGGACGTTTCTGCATTATAAGTTTTAGATAGTCTATAATATATAGGAGACTCATCAAAACTTTCCAGCTACTCCTACAGACTTGAAATTATGAATCTAAGTTACATTGGAGAACAAATGTTCCCAGGGGGAAAGGATGTAACACCCATATTTAAGTGATAAAATCGTGCTTTGGAGATATGGTTAAGAGTGCTTAATATCACAAGAAGAATATGTTATGAGGTATTCAAATCACTCAATAATCATACATTAAGATTTGAAGTCGAAAAAATGGTAAAACAAAAATCGGTAAAAGTTATCGCAAATTACTTTCAGAAATTCTCTAAAATTTGGGTCATATGTCTGAAAGCTTTTCTCCAAATATTCAAAGAGTTAGGAGGCTTACTTCCAATCAAATTAAAGTTATATGAGTCTAGTTTCCAATGCACTAAATGGTTCATTGATATGGCTTCAGAATAGAGAGATATTCGCATTTTCGCGAGACCGCACAAGCAAGCACGTGGAGGCGGGCCCCATGTCGGCGGGAAAGATATAGATATATCTTGGGAGAAGTTTTTTCATTCAAAATAGTTCCCAAAAGATCAAGTCGTCCTCCTCCACTCTTCCCTAGGGTTTCAAGGTTTATTATAGGTGATTGCACCATCCAAACTCTCCCAAAATCAAGATAAAAGTCGGCGTTGTCGGGGAGAGAGACTAGTGCGTGTTTGTTTCGTCGATTTTGGATTTAATTGAAGGTTTTTTCGAAGGGTAAGATTGTTTTGGAGGCTTTTTATGATTTTTTTTCTTTTATATTGTTAGATAAGGGTTCCTAACACTTCCTCCATCATTAATTCGAAGGTATATGCTATATATCGAAACAACTACCAATGTCGGAAACTCCTTCCATTTGTTTCATTGTGGACTACTTTAGATAGTTGTGAAGTTGTATAATATAGTGATTATTGTCCTCCAGTATATAATTAAAGATTGGTTGTGAATATTCGAGCTATCAGATCGCTTATGAGGTATGTTATGTCTAAATCTTTTTTGGCAAGTTTTCTTCGTTGTATATTTGATACGACTTGTTCTTTATGTCCATAATATTCATAGACATAATAGTTAGTGACTTGGTTGGCTAGTGGAGTTATATATATGTATACAAGGAGCTTTACTTATTGGGATTTGTCTTGTTTAGCTGCTACCTAAAAGCGACATAAGAATCTTTTCTTCTAAATTGTCATCGCTTAATAGGCTATTGATAATTCGTTGACGCATAGTAGCTTTAAGGCCTTGGGGTTATCTGGTTAGCATTTAATACTGTTATTGGAAACATAATCATTAGTTTGTCCTAGAAACCATTTTACTACGATGCCTATACATTACATAGTTCGCCCACAGGCGTATATTCGTATTGTAGTTACACCTTTGGATTAGTAACTTCTTGGCTAGCTATTGAACTATAGTAGTTAACTGAAAAATTTATTAGCGATCTTATAGCAAGATGCAACTTACAGATGGTCATACAGGTCGTTAGAGAGCCACCTTACTTACTAATAGATTAGTAGATTACTTGACGCCTTCATCAGCTATCTTGTCAGCTAATTAGTGATAGGACCTATGTCTACGAGCTATTCATGTACATGTACCCACTTATAGGCTGCCTAGAAGGGCTATTGACCAACAGACCTCGCCTATGGGACTATACTTTGCTTATAAGATCCATATTGAAGTTTACTCACATATGGACTCCCTTTATGCCTAAGTTGGCATTACTGACCTATAACACCCCAAAAGTCCCTAAGATCAGATCCTAGACATGAAGCAGAAAACCAGTAGGAAGTGAAAAAACTCTCCACAGGACGACCCACATAACGAGTCGTGGTGAGAAAGGACGACTCGTGGGTTGGTGTCATGGTCATAACAAGCAGTCCAAAACCTAAGCCAGCCCCAGACACCCTGAATCAAAGGAAGACTTGGGGTATCCTATGATGACTCATCTTGAGCGGTCATAATAAAAGGTTTAGAAATTGTTCAAATCCTCCCCAGTGACCATGGATAGAGACCACGAGTCATGGTCACCTATGATGACTCTTCCTGAACATCCGTGGTGTGAGCTTCAGAAACTAGTCAAGTTGGCCTCAGAGACCATGAATGGATATTCAAGAGCCATGGTAGGATACCACAAGTCATGGTACGAACCGTCAGGACTAGACAATAGTTTTTCAGTTTGTTTTTTCAAGGATATTTTCGTAACTTCCTAAGCTCCTAAACTAGGCCATTTTGGGTTTCCTAAGAGGGATATTATAGGGATTTACATAGTTAAAACTCTTATTCCCTCGCATTACACCATACATTCCAAAATGTATAGCATTTAAGGCTCTCAAGGAAGTTAGGGTTCTCCACCATCAACCTAGGGATTCTCAAGCATAGTCAAGGTACAAGTATGTGGGATTCTGAATAAGGGCTTCCTTCCACCCTTATGCCCAAACCCCAAGTTTCAATTCATAATTTCAAGATGAATGATCAATTCCATAATTTGTAGGATTGGAACTCTCTTATGCGAAAACTCTCAATTGTCTTGGGATATGTTTCTCTTAGGTTTCTATATGTACTTTGCAAATATATTTAGATTGAATTCTTTGAAAAACTCCTATTTATCTCTATATTCAAGTTAGCATGTTTTGCTCAAAATAAGTATAATTTTCATGAGCTTTATTGCTAAGTATCATGGATGCAAAATCAATACAGTTCTGCATGACTGGTCTTCAAGAAATAATTTACATGATTTTTAAACTAGTCTATGCAAAACCTATCATATTTCAAATATAATTTATGAGAACCTATGTATGTTATTAGAGTAGTATTTAACACCGAGCGGGGCAAGGAAACGACAAGCAAGTCGACGAGATTGTAGGAATAATAGTTTTCATATGAAGGGGGACTACGCTTTAACATCCCAAAGGACGGCTTGCCATAAAACTAGGCTTCAACATCCGGGAGGATGGCTTACCAAGTCAGTCGAACAGTAAATTTCACCATAGAAATAAAGGATTTTCCCTACAAAATGGGTTGGCTATTACATCCACCCGGACGGTTTGCCAAGCTACTAAACTCGGGAAAATTTTTACTCTAGTTATAAATTTAGCTGTTATAAACTTCAGAAAACTATTGTACTTGTAACAATCTAGCTTACCCGATGTGTTGAGGCCCCTTACTACTCAAGGATCAGCCATACCATGCCTTTTGAAAGGAAGAACAAGAGAGAATTTAGCGAACACTCATATTATTAAACATAGGAAATTTTTACAAACTCTTTCAAACATCGCTAAACTCTACCCTACAATGTATAACCTAGCCTCCTTTATATAGGGGTTAGGAGACTACAAGATAGAATCGATGCAAGATAGACTTGACACACCTTTCGAGACAACCTAACAAAAAATAATTGGCACACCTATTTACATGGTCTAATAAAAATAAATCTGGCACACTTATCTAGGCACACTCATCTAAAAAACCTAATAACAATAGACACCTAATAAAATCAATAGCCTAATAAAATAGCTATCCTAATATGTCAAAGGGAAGCCCATGTGATGGCATGTGAAGTGGGGCCCGCTTTTGTCTTCATATGGGTAGTAAATTTCGACAGTTAATCTGAGGCGGTGAGCTTCTAGATTCCTGCACACGTCATCAACCATTATTCGATGGGACAATGTTTGGAGGTGTTGCTGGTGGGTTTGATCATCCTTCACCTAGATCCCATTGGAAGCCATGTTTTCCGTCGAAGAAGCTAATATCGTTCAAGCTCCGTTTCAACGATCTTGTGAAGTAACATTTTCTACTTGACATTCCTTCCATGGCTTGCTCCATATTTTGATAGCTCTGTGGTGGAGTATTTGATGGAACATTTAGTCTTATCCGTATGATGGCCTGAGTGATCTCATATTTGGTGATCTCGTAGGGTGCTTGATATTCTTTTGCTGCTTGTCGGAATTCTTCCTAGCAATGATGTTTATCAGTGTGGTTCCATGGTGCCCATTCTTTTGGCCAAACCTCTTTTGGAATGCATTTATTTTACTGGAAGATAAATCTTTGTGCTTCCTAATATTCGTCTTCCAAGGACAAAACAGAGACTGGAAATTTCCAACAAAATGAGAGTTCTGGCTCACCATGGACTTTCCGTCGATTAACTTTATTGGTTGACGTAGCATGAACACCTTTGCATCATATGAATTCTTGAAACATTGAATCCAGCATTTTCATGGCCTAAACCACTGTAGGAATATTTTTAAAGTTGGTTTAATCTTCTCAAAGTCCCTGAATACATTGCACTTGAATTCTATCAGGATGTAATACTGGTGATATAAGTACCAGAAGAACCATAAGTGTTCATGTGGAAAATCATTTGCAAGTGGTATGAACATATGACAAAACGGGCAATCCGGGTTGACTCCATATGGCTTTAGGATGGATCCTCCATATTTTCTAAACACCTATAGCTCATAAAAAGTCCGTCGTTCTATCAGGATGGATAGATCGAATGGGTCTACATATTGACTATATAAGTCTGGTGAATAGCTTGGCAGCTTCGATGACCTGGGACCTGGTGGGTTAGTAATCATGAATACTTGGCCGACTGGTTCCTTTATCTTCTTGGGTTTCTCTGGCAAAATCATTTTTATGAATTCATCTGGTCAGGATAGGAAATCTGCCAGGAAATTATTTTTCCCCTTCAGGTGCTTGTGGAATTTGTAGGGGAGAACCATTGTGCCCATCTAAGAATTTGCGGATGTGGAAATATCTTTGGATTTATCTATATCATCTTCGAAAATGCTTGCATATCCATCTCGATCAGGAACTCTGTGTGAACTAAGAAGAAATTGAACTTCTTGATCCCATTCTTCAAAACAAGAATATCCTTGAGGGTGGAATGCTAGTGTTGTTCCGCATCTTTGAATCTTCTTCTAGCATATCCGCATATCTTCCTATGGCCATCTTTTTCCTCTAGAAGAACTTCACTCCAATATTCATTGATGGCATCTGTCTGCAGTATCTTGTTTCCATCTGAAGGAATATGGAGAGTTTTCACCTATTAGAACACCTGCTTTATTTTTTTGACTGCTTTATCTTGCTCCTTACCCAAAGATTGGCATTCTTCTTGAGCATCTTAGTAAGTGGAGTGATATATGTAGAGACTTCAGGAATAAAATCTCTAGCATAATGATGGTCCCGCAAGTGTACGGGTCGTACAAGTAATATAGTGGCCCTTTTTAAGAGCCGGATATCGAACCCACAGGGACTAGACCAATTCAGCTAACTATCAAGTTCAAGTGTGACATTAAATGCCGCAAGTGTTGATTGTAGAAGTTTTCGATAGAGTTAATTAAGTCTAGGGACGATCAATGAAATACTCTGAATTAGTTTAAGGAGCAACCAGAGTTAAAGCCAGATAATCATGCGATACTACGATTTGCAATGGTTTAAGTATGAAACTATCAATTGTCCTCTCACATAATTGGAATTGCATGTTCATGGTCTTTCGAACCTCTAAACACGACAAACTAGCCTCACTACTACATTGTTGAGAGAGGATGTTATTTTTTGTTCGTGGGCAATTCACTACGTGGATGTGGTTTATGGGGTTTATGCTCTTGATTAGGGACTTTGATACCTCTAATCATTTAACTCAACTTAGCCTCACAACTACTTCTTCGAGTGGTGATGTGATAATTCTAAGTTGGTGTCTAGCTCATCCCATTTTATCAACCAAGCAAGGTATTAGGTATATTTCTATCCTAACACACATCATATCGTGAGATACAATCTTTCACCCTACGTTCTCTTGTTCTTGCCTAGGTTATCTTTCTCAAGAATGTACCTAAGCTTAACGCACTTGTTTTCATGGTGATCAGTCATAAAAACAACCATAATTCAGAATGAAAGACAAAACAATAATTAATAACTTAAAACCAAACCAAAATCGCAAAATCACAATATCTTGTGGCTTCAACCCTAGAGGGAGGGTTCTAGCCACTCATGTTCGTATAATTACAAGAAAACATAATTAAAGTAACCTGCTTACAAGAATTGGTAGAAGAGAAGATGAAATTAATGAACCCTAGGTAAGTTCTCCCACTTCTCCCTCACTCCTCGGTAGTTTTTCAGAAATAAATCGTGCCTTTTAAATCTTGACTTTTTTTTTATTTTAGGAGCTAAGGGACCTATTTATAGTAAATGAGAGATGTATAAAATTATGCCCGGCATGGAATAGCTCCGTGTCATGGAGGTTATCACGCCAATATGCCTCGGTGATCACATAGGCACACTGGAAATCAAAACAGTCGCCAAGCAGAAGCTGGCCGCGATGGCAGCATGTTACGCTGCTTGTGCAGCGCGTTTGATGGCGTGTCATGGCCTGGTCACGCAGCCTGCCTGCCATGGCACGTTTCCAACCCACAGGTGGGCTGTTTCGCGCATCCTCCTTGCCGACTTTCACATTGTACTTCCAATTCCATTCCTCCACTTCACCAACTCATGGATTAGTTCTTCAAATTCATTTTAAACCTACAAAAACAAGAACTAATCATGTTGGTTAGTATATATATTCATATTTACATAGAAATACATGAGAATGCATATAATTAAGTTGATAAACAAGACGAAACTAAGTTATAAAGCATCACTCGGGCATGCTATTTTGCCCGAGATCACCTACCCCACACTTAAAGCCTTGTTCGTCCTCGAACAACCCTTTTACATCTCATGTAAATGAAGACTTAACTAATTTAGCAAGACAATTCAAGCTACGGCTATAATGATTATTTAAGATAGCAAGTTAAAAATAGAGCATGCATGATTTAATCAATGAAATAATATACAACTCCGTTAAGACTTCCTAACCTCAAGAATCGACTCTCAATCTTAGCAAACTCATGCAAATCAACCGATCAAGAAATCCTTCGGTAATGTTATCTCTCATTAAACATGTGCCATCACAACAAGAGACTTACCCATTTTTACTCACACATTTTCAAATCACAACAAGTATGGGTATATGAATAAAATTACGCTCGCTCTCTCAAAGAATTCACATGCATCATGTAGTGAACCATAAGCTTGCCCTTAGTGTTTTACTCCACTAATTTAAGGATGTATGAACGTAAGATCAAGTAGGACTTAATGCCTTGTAATGTAAGCTAAGAGACGGGTAGGTACTATTCTGGCCAGTAATAGTGGCTATCTTTCCCAAGAACTTTTAATAACTTCAACCTTCATTAAGGATATCTCTTCTCTTACTTCACCCTCATTCTTTTCAATCCTGAATTTTTTCTTCTTGTTCCCCTTTCTTTAAGCACACTCAGGTTAGTAGTAAGGAGTACTTAAGCAATTTTTTTTTCATTCAGTTATTTTCTTACTCCCTACTAATAATCAACCATTTTAACACAAGTGCACCTTTGTCCTTTTCTCAACTTTTACAACTGCTACTTTTCCTTCTTTTTCATGCTTCTCACTCCTTCACTCTTTCGGATTTGTTTCCTTATGCGCTTAGGAGTTTTGGATCAAATTCAAGGCTAATGAAAGAAAAAGGATTAAGCTTATGTTGTAGCTATGAAAGAATAGTCTTAAGGCTCAATGGGGCTCACTAGGATTCAACATTCAAGGTAGGTAAAGTGAGGGATAAGCATTAGGTTCATTCAAAGAAATGCCTAAATCATCTCCTACAGTCCACATCCTTTGTTTCGTTTTATATACACACCAGGCAAGTTCTAGACATTCCACAATAGCACGGAATATTCGAAAAACTTACACTCTCAGCACATGCTCAATTCAAGACACATTCATCAGACTCTTACTCAGCTAATCACACAAATTCAAAATTAAGCTTCAACAACATTGAGTCAAATTCACGAGCCTAAGTGTCTAAAACAAAGTTATAAACTTCTTACATGCTTCAACACTAACCACACTTGTATCTTATAATCATGTATAGCACATAACAAGAATATCAAGCCATCAATTAGCTACAGGTTCAAAAACCAACCTATTGACTAATTTTCCTCAAGACGGTCTCATCCATCCATCGTCGGAGACAGTCTCTAACTATGACTAAAAACACTATATACAGACAAAGAAAATTTTTATTCTTCGGTTCAAAGACCTCCCATCGGAAAAGAATCGAAAAGAAAAACCAACGGGTGATGAAGTCATGCTTGACTCACAAACATTTTTTTTTCAAATATTTCTCACAAGCATTACATTCACCAAAAATTGTTAAGCACAAAATTTTTTTTTGAAATTTTCCTCACCCCACACTTGAATCATGCTATGTCCTCATAGCATCAAATTAAAATTAAACAGGATGAGAAATACTCCCTGAGGCCTCTAGGCCTAGCTAATAGCATGCTTTTCTTCCTTTGAACAAGTGGGTATTTGACCCCACACTTTTACTCTTTCATGCTTTTTAGCTTCCTCCTCCACGGGTACTCAGACTTCCCCTCCATCTGTGCTTAACTTTCCACCAAAAACAACACAAGATGAAAAATAAATAAAATAAACACAAATGCAAGAAATTAAAATGGTACCTATGGTACCCTTGGGTTGCCTCCCAAGCAGCGCCTAATTTTACGTCGTGGCACGACGTATCAAGTTTCACCACTTTTTCCTCCACCTTGAGGATATGAATCTCACCCCTAATTTCTTTTCTAATTTTCTCTTATGCTCCTGGGGTGGTGGTGAAAAATTCAAAGGACCAAGCAATAGATGTTGCCTTTGGCATTTATTGGTCCTTAAGTAAGTGAAGTCATTCTTTCCTTCAGAATCAGCAAATTTCAGAATATATGTGGCTTGTTCCCCCTCTATATCTTTCTCCACAAGTTTGGAAGACTCTAGTTCTAGGTTGTCAGCAAAACTCAATGTCGAAAAATGATTCGAGTGGGGTACAATACACCTCAAATCTAAAATTGCATTGTACTTGACCTCCTTATTTGTATCCACCTTCTCTACATCGACATCTAATTCCCCATGACTGTCAAATGGGTAGGACTCTATCTCTTCTTTCATAAATGGATTGGCTATATGTGTGAGACTATCACGGGGACTCTCAAGAGATTCTAATTGTTGGGTTTCTTCCAAAATTCTCCCTTGTCTTCTTCTTGTAGTTCCTCTTGAGTATCGCCTAAAACCGTTACCTGCAATTTACCACAAGCTTCAGCCTCAGCCATCATCTCCGTGATTTTGACGCCCATCATTTCTAGGGCCTCTCCATTTTATTCTTGCTGAATTCTCAATGCTTCCCTCTCCTCCTTCATTGCTTCTGTTTGCTCAAGGATCTGTTTTAGCATGTCTTCTATTCGAGCTTGGCATTCCATGTCCTTATTTTCATCATGCCTATAATCAGCAAAAACAATAGAAGGATCATAGTAGGGGCTAGGGGGAGGGGAGTATGCATTTGGACAGCCATCCCAATGGCCATCTTGACCACCACATATATTGCAATAGTATTCATTTGGGCAACCATCCTAATGGCCATTTTGACCTCCACATATATTACAAGTATTACAGTGTTTCAATAAGTGGGGTCCTCCACAATTCTGACAAGATTCGCCAAAATATGAGTATCCACCATTTAAACCATTTATATTCCATGATGTCATGTTAAGAAGTGTATCAGATTAAAAATAAAAATTTAAAATAAATCTAAAACTAATAAAGAATTTTTTTTCAACCCTTAAGGAAATTTAAAAATCACACAAAAACAGACAAATTCACTAAACTTCGTCGAGTCCCCGGTGACGGCGCCAAAAACTTGATGGTCCCGCAAGTATACAGGTCGTACAAGTAATATAGTGGCCCTTTTTAAGAGCCAGATGTCGAACCCACAGGGAATAGACCAATTCAGCTAACTATCAAGTTCAAGTGTGACATTAAATGCCGCAAGTGTTGAGTGTAGAAGTTTTTGATAGAGTTAATTAAGTCTAGGGACGGTCAACAAAATACTCTGAATTAATTTAAGGAGCAACTAGAGTTAAAGCCAGATAATCATGCGATACTACGATTTGCAATGGTTTAAGTATGAAACTATCAATTGTCCTCTCACATAATTGGAATTGCATGTTCATGGTCTTTCGAACGTCTAAACACGACAAACTAGCCTCACTACTACATTGTTGAGCGAGGATGTTATTTCTTGTTCGTGGGCAATTCACTACGTGGATGTGGTTTATGCTCTTGATAAGGGACTTTCATACCTATAATCATTTAACTCAACTTAGCCTCACAACTACTTCTTCGAGTGGTGATGTGATAATTCTAAGTTGATGTCTAGCTCATCCCATTTTATCAACCAAGCAAGGTATTAGGTATATTTCTATCCTAACACACATCATATCGTGAGATACAATCTTGCTCCCTACATTCTCTTGTTCTTGCCTAGGTTATCTTTCTCACGCATGTACCTAAGCTTAACCCACTTGTTTTCATGGTGATCATTCATAAAAATAACCACAATTCAAAACGAAAGACAAAACAATAATTAATAACTTAAAACCAAAACAAAATCGCAAAATCACAATCATATCTTGTGGCTTCAACCCTAGAGGGAGGGTTCTAGCCACACATGTTTGTATAATTACAAGAAAACATAAATAAAGTAACCTACTTACAAGAATTGGTAGAAGAGAAGATGAAATTGATGAACCCTACGTGAGTTATCCCACTTCTCCCTCACTCCTTGGCAGTTTTTCAGAAATAAATCGTGCCTTCTAAATCTTGACGTTTCTTTTATTTTAGGAGCTAAGGGACCTATTTATAGTAAATGAGAGATGTATAAAATTATGCCCAGCATGGAATATCTCCATGTCACGGAGGTTATCGCGCCAATATGCCTCTGTGACACGGAGGCATCGCGTAGGCACACTGGAAATTAAAATAGTCGCCAAGCAGAAGCTGGCCGCAATGGCAGCGTGTCACGCTGCTTGTGCAGCGCGTTTCATGGCGTGTCACGGCCTGGTCGCGCAGCCTGCCTGCCATGGCACGTTTCCAAATCGCATGTGGGCTGTTTCGCGCATCCTCCTTGCCAACTTTCGCGTTGTACTTCCGATTCCATGCCTCCACTTCACCAACTCATGGAGTAGTTCTTCAAATTCATTTTAAACCTACAAAAACAAGAACTAATCATGTTGGTTAGTATATATATTCACATTTACATAGAAATACATGAGAATGCATATAATTAAGTTGATAAACAAGATGAAACTAATTTATAAAGCATCACCTGGGCATGTTATTTTGCCCGAGATCACATAATTTATCACCCCTAAAAATTGTTGAAGTTGCATTGTGGTGAAGTTGGTGTCTGGAAATCTGAGCAGTTCCTGACATATATGCGGACCTGGACTGTATGCTCTATTGCTAAAATACATCCCTAAGAAATCAATCTCTTTCTTAACAAGGACCATTTTCTTTGCAGGGAGCATGACTCCATTTTCTCTTACTATATCATGAAAATGACGGAGTAAGGCAAGGTGTCCCTCCAAAGTATTACTGAATAATAGGATTTCGTCAACGTATACTACTGAGGTGTGAAGGATAGGTTGAAATATTTTAATCATGAACTTTTGGAATAGAGAGGGTGCAGGTTTCGACCCAAATGGTATAACCTTCCATTGGAAGTGTTTGTCAGGAATGCAAAATCCTATTTTTCGTCTTTCCCCAGGATGTATCCCGAATTGCCAAAATCCAGATTTAAGATCAAACTTGAAAAATATCTATCTTTGGCTAAGTGTGAAAATAAGGTGAGCCTATTTGGTATAGGGAATTTATCATCTTGGAGGAAATGGTTAAGAGTCTGGTAGTTTATGACTAATCTGAGTTTACATCTGGTCTATTTAGCTCTCTTGTTGACGTAGAAATCTTTTCCCATTGAGAATCAGATGGTTCGATCAGCCCAAACTCCATAAGTTCAGCACAAACCTTCTTTTCAAGATGAAGGTGCTTTAGATTCATATCTGAGTGGCTTGCCTTGGTTGGGTTGATGTTTTCATTCTTCTTGAATGGGAGTTTGATGAAACACCCTTCATTCAACCATAGTGGATGTTTGCACTTCTTCATAAACTCCTTGTGGGATTCAGCACATGAATGTTCCATCAACTATTGTTTGATCTCTCTGATATGTTTGTTCTCAGTGATCTGGAATAGGCGTGACACTTCTGAGTAATGCTTGAATTGCTTTTTGAACTCTATTTCATAATCTCCAATGTGGAGTCAGTCCTTGAGTTGTCTATAGATGTCGAACCCAATTATGAGATCCTTTCCTAGGACATCTGATCTGAACAACTTTGTTCTGAACTTTAATCCTGGGAAGAACTCAATTGTGATTGGGTGTTTTGTGATGACTATGGTTGTTAGGATTCCATTTTATGCGGTGTTGAAGTTCTTAAAGTGGGAAATCCATTGATCATCGGGAAGGACTACGGAATACATTAACGATGATGCTACACCAGTATCCATGAAGACAATAACCTGAATCGGCTTATCCCACTTGGATGGATTAACATTTAGTTGGACCTAAGGAATATTGATAATTCTGTTGATCTCTTCCTCAGCCTCTGAAATCTGGTAGTGATCATGCCCATGTTCTTCATACACATCCATGGAGAAAATAGTGTCCTCCGATGGTTCATCTTCTGCTGAAAGAACTGACTCAAGATCATTGTCCTTGACATCAACATACTCTTCTATCTCGGTGAGAAGTCAGATAAATCTTCTAGCTTGAGGACAGTCCTTTACAAAGTGTCCAATCTTGTGGCAGATAAAACATCTGTCATTCTTCTGGAACCTGCTTAGACGCTTTCTCCTGAAGTATTTTTTTTGCCTGGTGAATTTGGATCTTCCACCGGCAGGCTTTGGCCATTTGAACTTCTTGTATTTCTTGAATCTACTTTTCCTTTCGGGGCATGGGCAAGAGCAACTGGACCCAGCGATTAAGTCAGTTTAGCTGCAAGCTTTATTAAAGACTGGATTATTGTGCATGATCTGCTTTAGAATAAATCTCTTTGTACAGATATCTTCCAGTGCCATAAAAAATTCTTGCCTTATATAGCCGACTTGGGGGATTGTGATTAACTATAACTTTTCCTCGACAATCGTTGTGGTTCGTCCTGCTAACATCTTTAGCAAGGATGAAACAAAGGCTTGCTTACAATTGGTATCTCCACCTAGTTTGAAGTATAATTTGTGCCATCTTCTGGAAATAAATATCAATGAAATCTCTATCAAATGATACACATTTCATCTTAAAGAATTGTCTTCATAGCTTTTTATTCCTTTGGCCTGTGTCTCCACAAAAGACTTCATGCAGAATTTTGATGTTGAAAGAAAAGTCTTGGGATGTGAGGAAAGTATTCTTATCATGTATCCCCAGTGAAGACCACCAATCTCTAAGGATACCAAAGAACCTTGACGTGAATTCTGACAGGAGTAGATACTTCTCTTACTCTAGCAAGCGTTTCGTCACCATCCAAGTAAGGAAGTCTTGGATCGTTTTGGGCCATTTTGAAATCTTTGCATCATCGAGAGTGAAATTATGGAACCCAGTTCCAACCAATTTTGGTGTTGGTTGTTCTGGTCTTATTTTAGAAATTGGGTCATGTGTCATCCCTTCTTGATCATCATCAACTTCATAAACTTCTGGTTCTCTTGGTCGGTTCATGTATATTGGTGGATTGTCTTCCTCGGAGGTGTCTAGTGAGAGATTCTCACTTGATTCAGAATCCGCTTCTTCAATAGGATTGCTATCTATTGTTTCTTCAATCCTGGATCCTGCGCTATCATCTTCTTCCAAGCCATAGAGGTCTGGAACAACTTAATCTGAAATCATCAAGTTTTCTGGATCTGGCTCTTTAGAACTTTCTCCAAGCTCTTTCCTTCGCCTGGCCTACTTTTCTGCTACAAGAGCATCTTTCTTTTCCCAAACTCATTTTGCAATGTCAAACTCAGTTTCCTCTTAGGTTTTTTGAGTGTAGGATACGGGTTCATGTGGAATCAAAGGAGAGGTAGTACCAAGTTGGCTCAATTTAGGTGGTGAATATGTTTGTGATGACATAGGGAAAAAAGGACTTTGGAGAGTAGCTTTGGGTTCTTTGTGTCTCAAAAGGTCCATGTCTCAGTTACCTTATTTTCTCTTTAATATCAGCCATCTCTTTTTGTTACTGTAAAAAAAAGTGGAAAAGTGAGGTGCCTGACATATCTTATACTGCATATTGGTCAGTCGCAATTCCAGCACTCGGATAAGGGCGGCATGTTGATTGGATGTCTGTTCCACTTTCTTGTCAATTGTTTTCCACCTTGCTCATCATCTTGTTCTGTGTGTGAGCAACATTCTAGGGGGAAATGCCGATATTGGTCAACACTTTGTTTTGGCAGATTGCATTTTCTGATTGCCAGTTGATGGTAGCCTCAATATCACTTGTTGGTGGCTTTTCTCAACTGGGCAACACAACATTTTTCTTTGGTATTTTTGGTTCATGGTTTACATCGTATTTTTCAAAGGATTGTTGTGAGGGGAAATCTGGAGTATGAATGGAGATGGATGGGCTCATCATAAAGATTTAAGGATTATGAGGTTTTTTGGCTAGAGTAGGTAGAGTTGGCCAGTCTTGAGGTTTGTAGGAGACAAGGAATTCGTACTTTCCTGGGTGGATCAGGGAACCTATAGATGGATCCCCATCTTCATATCGCTTACGGAGTTCCTTTTCTGAGCATCTCCCCTTCTTCTTTTTGGGTTTGGCGCTCTTCCCATGTAGCTCGTCATATTCAATCTCATCCTCTAGACATTCTTGGCAGCCATATTCAATATCCCAAGGGCAGTGGCGAGTGAAGGGACATTTGAACCACCATATGTCACGACCTTCATGATTGAACTATTTGATCCAATCATGTTCACTCATGACAGCTAGAAGGCTCCAATCGAATGCATCCTCTTCATCTTTAGGCAAGGGTATGGATGTAGGTTGGTACATCTAAAGAGAAAAGGTTGTGTTGTTTGATTTTTGAGATAAGAGTGGTCAAAGCTGATGGCTACAGTTTTATCCTATTTTTTGACAAACATTGGTTCAGTGGATCAAAGAGGTTCAACAGGAGGTTTTCTCATCCGCTCATAGTTGGTGACCCATGAGTAAGGAATAATTGTGACAAGTTCTTCCTTTGGTATCTTTATAGGTATTTGGGTGCATGTGGTAGTTCCGTTGGTGGTGTCTACATATAGTAGCAAAGCATCGTCTCCACCCAGAAATGAAAGTTCCATGGCATGATTCTGAACTCGCCAAACTATCTAATAGTGAAGAGTTTCCTAGATAGCATCTCTAGCTTGTGGAGCTCCCTGTATTTGGACTTGGATCTTTAAAGCTTATGTCAGATATGCGTCTCTTAGGAATATATTGAAATTCCATGACTTGAACATAAGCCCGGCTAGAGACACGGGAGAAGGAACCGCGAGAGGCTCCAAGTCGACCCATGGCATGAACATAGTAGCTAAGAACATAACTGAAACTGAAATAGATAAACATGCTTAAGTAGAAGTCTGAAAAATCCAATAACATCTGAACAACGAAAAACATAATACTGATCCAAAGCTGAATACGCTATGTCTGATAAGCCTCTATAACCTAACGAGTTGATGGGACAAGATCCCAACTAACTCACTAACAAGTTGAAAACTGAAAGTACTGATAACAATCTGATAAGAAGGTCCTCAAAGGATGAGGACTCACCAACAGGCTGAGAAATGCTAACTCTGAGAATCTGGCTACTGAACTTCCAAGCCTGTATCATGAAATTATACAACATAGAGTATGCAGTCAGTACTTTGAATGTACTGAGTATGCAAGGTAATTAAGAATGGATAGTTAAAATACATAAGATTTCATAAGAGTAGGATAGTATAAACATGAGTATCATAATATAAACGTGAGGGCTCAAGGTTATTCAAACCATTCATAATCTAGTCATAATCATAATCATAATCACAAGAGAAAACTTATAAAACATAACTTGAGCCAAAGCAACATAATCATGACAATGCGTAAATCATGAGGAATAGTGGGAGATTCTTATAACCGATATACCCCATATGAGTACACATGGAGCCCGACCTGTAAGCCCCTAGTAAAGAGGATCTTCATTCCTTGCCAAGGGTAGAACCATGAAAAAGGCGTGATATCACTCATGAAAGGCCCATACGGGCAAAGGGAACAGTCTCAAGAGAGGTCCCATCATGGTTATGTTGGCACGTAGTTTTGAGACTCAGGATGCTTGGACCCCGGGTCTACTCGGTGTTAAATACTACTCTCAAAACATATTTATTGCTCATATCATGGTAGGGCAAACATACATGAGATTCATGGTCTAGTTTAAATCATGATAATCATAAGAATGCTTCAAGTACGTGAACTAGCCATGAAATAAAGCCCGTGAGTCGGCCAAAATCATAAATTCATAAATCATTAAGAACGCGTATATTTTTGAAAATCCATATACTTGATATTCATAAATCCATGAAGAGTACTTGAAGAGAAATCATAACATGAATCATAAATCGTAATTTAGGCTTAGTAAGATCATAAACCATAATAGAATCAAAACTTGACTTTTATGAAGCTTGCATAATTAGGCATAATTTAATTAAAATTTGAAAGTATGAATTAATAATCAAAATAGGTATAAAATTTGCCCTTAGAACTTAAAACATGATTTGATACATGAAGGCAGTTGACCCAAAAATAGAACATAGAGAATTTCACAAAATTAAGAATAAACCCCATAAGATCATGAACTATCTAGAACTTAAATTCATGGAATTGAGAAGATTTTTGAGCATGAGAGTGAAAGGAACTCTCAGTCATAGCCCTACATACCTGGGTAAATCTGTTTTACACTCCTCTTTAAAAGCCTAAAGGAATTGGGGAATTTCTCAAGCTTGACCTCCAAGGAAGAACTCTAAACTTGCATGCATGGAATGGTAAGGATTATGATACGTTAAGCACCCTTAAAACCCTTCTAACTGAGCTTAAAACAACATAGTTTAGGACTTAAGAGCTTAGGAATTATGAAACTTCATCTGTAATTCTTCCCATAAAAGTAGAGTATATTTATATCCAAAGAAACTTCCAAAAATCCTAGTAAAAATGAGCAAAATCTCAGCTCAAAAATAGTCCATCGGCAGCTTACTTAGCTGCCAATTTCTAGCTTTTCAGGTTTAAAGAGGGCGAAATACTTACCTTTCTTCTTAGATTTAGTCCATACTTCAAGGTGGACATATAGGCAGTAAAACCAGCTCCTAAAATGCATCAAATTCTCCCAAAACAACTAACAAAAGGAGGTCCAAAACACCTAGCACACTTGGAAACCAACTTTCTTAACTTGTCTTGTGTTTGATTGAGTTGTGCTTGAGGTCTCCTCTTCAATTTTCCCTGTTCTAACTATTGGAAATGACAGAGAAATAAGTTCTTAGCAAGAATTCGAATTGGATTAGGATGGAAATGCCTTTCAGAAACAAAAATCTGATTTTTATGTAATTAGGGTGGTGGAGGCGCTAAGGCGTCATACTCATGTCACCACTCGGGGTGCTTCGGTAAAATACTCATAACTTCTTACTCCGAACTCCGATTAATGAGCAGTTTGATGTTCTATAAACTAGAACTCGAAGAGCTTTACTTTGATAGGTAGTGGACTTCTAACTCATTATCCATTAGGAGATATGGTCATTTAAAATTAACCCTTACTTATGAACTTTACATACTCTCTGCTTTTCCCTTCGTACACATTTCCCTCGTCATCTACGACCAATATTCAACCTGTACATCCCTTAGCATAGGATACAAGCATCAAATAATCACCAAAAATTATTCGGGGTGTAACAAACATGGACCCAAAAATAACCCAAGGTGTGAAGAAAGAAGAGTTCATGAAAGTCCGCCTGAGGCTATAGCTAGCGTGGTGCGCCAACCCATAAACTTCAGAGAAATCTGCACAAAGTTGGTGCTATGGGTGGCATGGGGTGCCAGGTTCTGAACTTTAAAGAAGAATTTGATCAACATCTTAGCGATATATGAGGCATGGAGTGCTAGAAGCATTCCAGACTTAGGAAATTTTTTCAACACTTTGGTGCTTTGGATGGAGTGGCACGCCAAGAGGGTCCAAAAGTTTTGAAAATTGGCTAACACCTTGGTGCTATGGCTGGCGTGGGGCACCCGAAGCTAAACTTAAGAGGAAAATTGAGCCAAACTTAGGGCTACAGAGCGCGCGGTGCATTGATCTTGGGAAGAATTATATGCCCAAGTGATACTCAAATGCTTCATTTCATCTTGTTTATCCATAGATATTTGTACATGCTCATGTGATTTGTAGTTAAAAGGTGAATTTACATTAACCAACATGATTAGTGTTGTTTTGCAGGAAAAATGTAATTTTAGGAAGCTAAGGTGCATGTTGGGAGAAATTGGGAATGAACTCGGAAGCAAGCAGTGGAATAGGCCAAGGAAATGCAGCAAATTAAGGGGCTCCGCGATGGAGCCGTGTCACACTGCCATCGCGGAGGCATTTTGCCCCAGATGATTAAAATAGGCCAAGTTCCAGTGGAGGTCCACGTTGCCTCCATGGCACGTTGGACATAATTACCTGGAACATGTAATTCCAGTGAAGGTCCGTGTTGGAGCCGTGGCACGCTGGCCAAGCCCCGCGTTGCATGCCGTGGCACGTTGAGGAGTAAGAGCTGGAGGATCGAAATTCCAGTACCTGAGATCGCCAAATGCTCGGGAGTTCCTCTATTTCAATCCTTTTCCTTCTTCTTGTTGCTGGATATCTCGTTCGTACGCATCTTCTATTTGTTTGGGTCCGCGTTTGTGGCGTGTCACGGAGGCAGTGCTCCGCGATGCACTCCGTGACACGTTGCTTGTTATTTCGGGAAAAATTCCCACTAGTATAAATAGCACACTTAGGTTTATTTTTAATGATTCTGACTTAGTTGAGCAAGGACGTGGGTTACAGGCAGTTGAGGGGACGAAAATCTTAGGGTTCTTCTCTATCTCTTTCTCCTTTATTTCAATTGTTTGTATGATTTATACTCATTTGATGATGTTTAATCCACAAATGAGTGGCTAAATTCACTTATTGATGAGGTTAAGAACATTTGTAGTAGAATGTAATTATTGATCATCTTGGTTTTTCATCTTTTCTTCCATGGTTGTTCTATCAATTCTTGTTCTTACTGCATTAATGTTTGGCCAATGTTAATGTACATCTAAAAAATTCTGTTTTCGCTCGAAAGAGAAAGAAATTGGAAAGTTGTGAATTGGTAGGATATGATCGCTTCTTGGTTTGGGAAAATTGAGAATTGATTTACCTTCAGAATAGAAATATATCTGAAAGTCATAGTAGTCAATTAAGGAATCAGTTTCGTATGTGTCACACCCCGCCTTGGGGGGTATGACTGGCACCTGGTGCCCTACTAGGACCTGAACTGCTGGACTGCTAAGCCTGGGAACATCTGGTGCCTGGCTGGCTCTAACTCACATTTCTGGAAACAAAGGGCTATATAACGGCTGTAAACACAGCCCCCGGCCCATTGGCCTATAGCCTCCTGTACCTGTACTAACAGCTGACCAGAAACATATTAATATAGGGTAACCTATGCGGGCCGACAAGGCCACCATGCTGTCTAGTTATCTATAACTCAATCATGAAATACTAGAAAGCTACGTGACCGGTAAGGTCACCACTACTGTCAAGCTATGGCCCCACACGGCCAACATAAAGGAAACAGAAGTACTAACAGCTAAACAACTGCACGGCCTCACACTATCAGCTCATCTGACCACAGGGAAACATATACAGACTGCAAGGCTCTAGGAATAATAATAGAAATGATTGGGACAGGGCCCCGACCTACCCGTACTGTACAACAAAAGAAAACGGAATACACTTCTGGGATTCAGTCTCCGGATGACAGGAGCTGAATGCTCGATCGCTGACAGGAATCACGTGGTATCGCCTGCTCATCTATGAGTACCTGCAGGCAAGTAATGCAGTGCCCCACCGGGTGTCAGTACCACTAGTACTGAGTATGTAAAACAATAACTGAAGGAAATATCTGAAAACAACAATACGACTGATGAAACTGAAGTAGGAAGGAATAGATTAACTGTCTGATGATGTAAGTCATACCTTCTCTGAATTATACTGGAAGGAGTAGGAGTCATACCTAGTGATTTATCGTCCTACTGTCGATCTACTTGTATCTACTGTACATGGCATAACATATCATAACATCACATAGCACACACAAACCTTACCCGGCCCCCATAAGCCGGGAGGTACAACCAGCACAGAATCTATACCCCTACCCCAGTCATCCCATCTCCTATAAACCCTGTAAGCATCCTGCTGGTCCCCTGGGTATGCACTTGGGCTTGCTGAGCCCCTGACTATAACTGCATCTGAGTCCGGAGGACTCCTGAATCAACACCCGGGCGTATCCGCTCGACAGGGGTGTGTAAGGGCCGATCAAGGCACAAATATGGGGAAAACTGGCAACCCATCTTCGTCCCCTGTGGTATAGCATGCCCCTCCATAGAGCGACGTATCCTCGTCCTCTGGCGGACGAGTCGATACAGCTATCAACCCTGGGCGGTCATGGATGCTAGGTAGTCCAACCCCAAACCATACAACAGTCTCAACTAGTAATACTATCTGCATATCCCACATACTGAAGCTAATAGTGGTAAAGTATTTGTATATACTATATGCTGAGCTAGCGATAGTAATATGTACGTACTTAATGCATGCTGAGGCTGGTAATAGTATATATGTACAAATATAGTCTTCTGCCAGACTGTACTGGGGCTAATGCTGAACAAGATATAGTCTTCCTGCTGAAACTATGTTGTATACTGAGTTTCTATAGTAACATGATTTACTAGTCCTAATATTCTTTCTAACTTCGCTTTAACTTATCGTTCTATTTCTGATATGTCTTACAGATATTACATTGCTTTACTGGATTTCAACTGAATACAATGATATCCTAACATTCTGTGTCACATCACATACTGAGCATGCTGTGCAGTTCTTAACACTTATATTAGAATCTATATCGTGCTAGCAAGTCCTGCGCTGATCATAACATGATGTTTCTAGTATCGTACTGATCTTGGGCAGATTTATATGCCCAAGTGATACTCAAACGTATTATTTTCGCCTTGTTTGTGTGCAATATGTATATATTCTCATGTAATTGATAATAAAATGTGAATTTATACTAACCAACATGATTAGCATTTGTTTTGCAGGAAAATATGATTTTTAGGAGCTAAAATGCATGTTGGAACTATATCGGAGTTGGACTTGGATACGAGCGTGGAAAAGACATTGGAATGCACAAATTACAGGGGCTCCGCGATGGAGCCGTGCCACGCTACCATCGCGGAGGCACACTGCCTGGAGAGGAAATTAAATGTCAAATTCCAGTGAGGCCTCGCGACAGCTCCGTGGCACGGAGATAGGCCTCCGCATTGGCCTCCGTGCCACGTTGAGGCTAATTTACCGGACCCTGGATTTCCAGTGAAGGTCCGCGTCCACGCCGTGTCACGGAGGCAGTGCTCCGCGTTGACCTCCGTGACACGTTGCTTGTTATTCCGGGAAAAATTTCCCTCTAGTATAAATAGCACACTTAGGTTTATTTTAATTAGTTCAGACTGGGTGGAGCTAGGACGTGGGTTAGCAGCAGTTGAGGGACGAAAAAGCTAAGGGATTTCTTCTCTTCCTTTCTTCTGTCAATCAATTGTATGTATGATTTACACTTGTTTTAGGATGATCAATCCACAAATGAGTGGCTAATTCTCTTCCTTGCTAAGGTTTTGAACATGTGTAGTGAATTTTGATTGTAAATGATATGGTTTTCTTCTTCTTATTTCATGTTGTTCTATTAATTCTTGTTCTTACTGCATTAGTGCTTGGCCAACATTAATGTACATCTAAAAAGTCCAATTTTACTCGAGAGAGCAAGAAATTGGAAAGTTGTGAATTAATAGGGTATTGTTCTTAACTTGATTTGGGAAAATTGGGTTTTGATGTGCTTTCCTGATAGAAATATACTTGAAAGTCGTATTAGTCAGTTTAGGAACCGGAATTGTATTGCTAGGTCATGAATTGCATTTGATCACAGAAATGTAGACGAATGATTTATGACTCTTAAGTGAAATTAAATACGAGAGTTTTAATTTCTAGGCTACTGTTCTTGGCTAGCAACATGAAGAAGAGATTAACCGAATTATTATTACAATCGAATTCATTACTTGTTCTTAACCTTAGCATGCTCATATCCATAGTTTAAATTCACAGTAAATAATTGTTAATAGTTTTAGTATATCTTTTATAAACAAAAACTCATTTAACTGTTGGTTACGTTGTTGTTAGCATAATTAGAAGTAAGATAAGAATATAGTATACTTAGGCAAATTTTACATATCCTGAGCCTCATTGGATCGATACTTGGCTTACTTAGCCACTTTATTACTTGTTTGACCACGTGCACTTGCGTGTCGGTTTATAATATATAATACCAACCGAAAAAGACCGAACAAGTTTTTGGCGCCGTTGCCGGGGAGGCTAGGCAGATTTGTGAAATTGTGTTTATTGTAAATTTACTGTATTTTCATTTTTATTTTCTTAAGTGTTAACAACTTGGTCTTAGCCTGTATTTTGCAGACTTGATTTCTGTGAACACTGGCAAGGGATAAAGAGCTGGTGGAATCTTACTTAGAGCCTGAACGTGAATTTCATAGTCAACGTAGAGAAGCACTACAAAAGAAGCTGCAGTTGTTCCGACAATCTATTATGGAGCAACAACATCCACCAGTTGTGAGGGCAGTGTTAGTGCCCGATGAAGCAGCAGCAAGGCCAGTTCGCGAGGTGGCAATCCCACACGCTAACAATGTACATTCTAGCATCCGCAAACCAGAGCCTGGAGGGAGGTTTGAATTAAAGTAGAATATGGTGCAACTCTTGCACACAAGCGGGCAATTTACCGGTCTCCCTCATGAAGATCCACAACAACATCTCCAAAACTTTTTGGAGATAAGTGACACTTATATACCCGCTGGAGTGTCACCTAATTATGTTCGGCTCACCTTATTTCCGTTTTCCTTACTTGGTGAAGCCAAGAGGTGGTTAAAAGCTGAACCACCCAATTCTATATCAACGTGGGATGATCTTGCACGAAAGTTTTTGATCAGATTTTTCCCTTCTGGTAAAACAGCCAGACTTAGAAGTCAAATTCTAAGTTTTAAACAGAGGGAGGGAGAAAATCTATATCAAGCCTGGGAAAGATTTAAATCCATGTTGCGGGACTGTCCTCATCATCATCAGTCCAATGAGGTGTTGGTACACACATTTATTGAGGGTTTGGAACCCCACACTAAAATTCTGTTAGATTCAGCAGCTGGAGGGCAAGCGCTGGAAAAGACCTATGAGGAGCTGTACACTTTGCTCAACCGAATTTCACAGGGCAATCCAGAATGGAATGCAGATTCATTAAGAGGTGGAGCAAGGAAAGCAGCGGGAGTGCTTGAAGTGGATGGATTTACAGCTATCGCTGCATAGATAGCTGCCTTGCAAAATCAGTTAAATAACCACTTCAGCAATATGAACTTGAACCAGCCTTCAGCTTCAGTCAATGCGGTCCAACAGATGTGGTGTGAAGTGTGTGGTAGTAGTGAGCATTCAGCCGAGTGCTGTGGTGCAAATCCTGATTCTGTTAACTTTGTGGGCAATGCACAGAGAAATCAGCAGCAGTTTGGTAGTGGCTACAACTCAAATTGGAGGAACCATCCAAATTTTTCGTGGGGTAGCAACAACCAACAAGGCCAAGGTTCTGGTTAGGGTATACAGAGAAATCAAGGAGGGCAACAAAACTTTCAAGCTCAATTCAGAAATCACAATGCCCCTCCTCCACCACCATCACCTACCATTGAGGAGATGTTCAAGACCATGATCGCTAATCAGGAACAATTGCAGGCTGACTATGTTAAATTGGCAGCCGAAGTGAAGAACAATCAGTTGGCGACCAAGGCTCTTGAATATCAGTTTGGGCAATTTGCTAGTGCCCAAAATACAAGACCCAGAGGAGGACTACCTAGCGACACGGATCCTAATCCGAATCAGGTAAATGCAGTGACCACGAGGAGTGGTTTACAGTTGAAGGAGGTGGAACCGGAAAGACCGCCTCAAAAGTCAGGAGCAGCAGAAGTTGAGGATGAACAAAGTTCTGATAGGGGGAAGACTAAAGAAGCAGAATCAGAAAGGCCTCCACCCCCGTTCCCTCAACGACTTAAGAAACACAAGGAGGAGGCGTGTTTCAAGAAATTTATGGAGGTGCTTAAACAGGTACATGTTAACTTACCTCTTGTTGATGTCTTGCAGGGAGTGCCAAAGTATGCAAAATATATTAAAGACATCGTGGCTAACAAAAGTCGTTTGACTGAGTATGCCACGGTGGCTTTAACGGAGGAATGCACTTCCCGGATTCAGAATAGACTGCCCACGAAATTGAAAGACCCTGGAAGTTTTACTATCCAGCTGACTATTGGGCAAAGTATCCGAGCTCGTGGATTATGCAACTTGGGGGCAAGTATAAATCTGATGCCATCTTCGGTATTCAGAAAGTTAGGTCTAGGGAGTCCTAGACCTACAACGGTAATCTTGCAGCTAGCGGACAGGTCCTTAGCTAAGCCAGATGGCATTGTTGAGGATGTGTTAGTGCAAGTGGGCTCCCTCATTTTTCCGATCGATTTTATTGTTCTGGACTTTGAATCAGATGCTGAAGTTCCATTTATTTTGGGACGACCCTTTTTGGCAACCGGAAAAGCATTAATTGATGTAGCTGCGGGTCAACTTACAATGTGGGCACATGACAAGATAGAAGTGTTTGACGTGTACAAAGCACCCAAACTCCCGATTGTAAATGAGGAACTCTCGGTGATCAATGTGATTGATCATGGGAATGCTAATATAATGAATGATTCCCGAGAGTTAACAGGAAGGCCACCAGATGAGGTTGAGCACTACTGGGGGGAGGACAAGGATCGTGAAAAATCGTCCCTCACCCTAGTAGATAATTGAGCATAATGGACGTCGAGCCGCGACGGTAAACCAGGCGCTGCACGGGAGGCAACCCGTGAAAAATATTTTCTTTCTTTCTTTTCTTAGTGTAAATAATTTTTTATTTTTATTTTTATTTTTCTTTTCTCGATTAGGTTTAAATTTTTCGTTTTAGTTAGTATTTTTTTCATGGTAGTTAGGAAAATCTATTAATCTAACCAATTTCATTTAGTGAAGTGATTTTCAGGTCTAACCGAGAAAAATATGCATGGAAGCGGGAAAAATAAGGCAAGGTATGAAAATAATTTTTATTGAAGAAATAGTGCACTGGGGCGTTGGCTCCGTGTCACGGAGGAGTGGCTCTGCGTTACCCTCCGTGACACGTTGAAGGCAAAATCAGATTTTTTAAAATTTCCAGAGAGCCAACGCGTTGGCTCCGTGTCACGGAGGAGGGTCTCCGCGTTACCCTCCGTGACACGTTGCCCTTTATTCAGTGTCGGGTCACACCGGGTTGCCGGGTGACCCGCGTGTTTTTCTTTAAATTAACCTAAGTTTTGCCCCTTTTCACCCCATTTCTCTCCTCCTCCGCGACCAAAATACCCAATTCCCCCTCCCCAACCAACGTGCCATGCTAATAGGCAAGGAAAACGTCAAATTTCTTCGGTTCTTCAACTAAAAGGTATGTTTTCATCGTTTCTCTCAAGTTTTGGCGATTTTAGTCGAATTTGAGCATGTGAGGTGAAATATATCACCCCAAGTAGCAATTAAACATGATGTTGAATTATTTTGTGATTGATTATGTTCGGATTGTTGTAATTAGCGTTTGAACTTGTCGATTATGTGAATAATTTGAATTTGATTGAAATATTGCATTCTAGGGCTTGAGTTATTGAAATTGAATTGGGGAACTTGATAGTTTGATGAATTAGATGCCGGGGTGTGGTTGTAAATTGAGATAAGTCAATGTAAATATTGTATGAATGTTAAGAGAAGACGAATTCTCGAATTGTTGGGGAAAATGCGAAAATTTTGTAAATTTGTTTGATTATTTACATTTGTATGTAAATAGAATTTTCGTTGTTGTTTTTGTTTTTTTTTGTTTTGTTGCTAAGTGCGATGATTGGATTGCTATCGATAGTAGGATTGGGAGTAGCTGTATGAAGTCTGAGTAGTACGCTAACCGTTATGCTGTCGAAATTTTTCGTGAACGCACTAAGCAATATACCTTATAGTTGCTTGTGTTTGGTTTGTAAATAGAGTAATCCTTGCCGAAGTATTGTAAATATAGTTAAGGACTAAGTGTGGGGTAAACTTAGTTTAACCCGACCTTAGCCTAAGTTAACTTGTATTTAGCTTAACTTTGTGCTTGTTAATTTATATTGACAGGTACAATGGCTAGCAGACAGGATAAGGGCAAGGGTGCTTCTACCTCAGGCACCGGCAGAAAAAGAATGAGATTGGGCACCGCAGTCCCAGCTGCACCAGCTGTTCCGCGCGGCCAACGCCGCCAATACGGAACAAGGTGGGTAACCGAGGAAGGAAAGAAATGGTATGCTAAGCATAAAGAGAGCAAGTACTTCCCGGAGGAACATATTGCACGGGAACCACTAGCACAGGAGTTCCCCCGTATTGTGCAAAGGATTGAAGCAGCTAGGCTCAGCTTTATCTTTCAGGAGCCCAAGGAGTGCAACCTTCATTTGGTCCGAGAGTTCTATGCAAATTGGAACCCGGCCATCAGAAGCCACACAATAAAAATCAGAGGGCAGATTGTCACTCTGGAACCCCAGCAATTTAATGCCATCGTTGGAGCGCGGGACACAGACGCCCACGTTCTCCACCAACTAAACATCACCCCACCATATGCCGACATCAGACGTACGTTGTGTGGGGCTCGATCCACAGCCCGATGGAGTAGACATAAGGAGAGGGGTTACCACCAGACTCTGCCTTATTCGCAGATGAACAGGGAGGCCAGAATATGGCTAAAAATTGTATGTTCTTGCTTGATCCCGGGAGTTCACATGACGGATGTGACCCGGGACCGTGTCTGCTTGGTGTATGCCCTTATGAAAGGGCTTGAGATTAATGTTGGGGCGGTAATTATATCCGCCATGAAGAGAGCCAGACTACACCAGGGCCACAGATACGGGTTTGGCGGACTCATCACCACCTTCCTCCGAGGCCTCGATGTCGAGGAAGAAGCCTTGGATTACATTCTGCAGTTGGAGCGGAGGGCCCTCGATGTGACAAAAACTAAGGCCCCCGACACCACACACGGGCCAGTGCTGACTTTGGGCGAGCGACATGCTCGTGACGATCAGAACATGGCACGTATGTTCGGCATGCAGATGCTTCAGCTACGGATTGGTGGGAGACCAGCCACCGAGGAAGAATTATGGCAGCTGGAGCAGGATTACCCATTTGGCGAGAATGCCAAAGCCTTATGCCGAGTGGGACCAGCCTTCGTGGAGCCGACTGATGACGATGTCCCTACTGATGAGGAGACACGTCGGGAGGACTCCGATGTGGAGTCCGATGACGATGATGGAGCTGACTCAGACATGGGGGACGAGGCAGCAGCACCAGATAAAGAAGTCGAATATTTCGACTGATTAGGGAGTTCCACCACCCGAAATGTTGTTTTGTAATTTTTGTGAACACTGGGGACAGTGTTCGATTTAAGTGTGGGGTGGGGAGTAGCTAGGTGCTGGGACTTAGGCTCTAATCTGCTGTATGCTTTTTCCTTGGTTTGTATGTATGTTTGTGTTTTCCCTGTTATGAACTGATTTGTGTTGTATCTGTATATATTTGTTTGTGTGGTTAATGATGTGTGTTATGGAAAGTTGTGGTTGCCAGTGTAAATAGTTTGTAAATATTTCTTTCTTATCGAAATGATCGATATTTTTCAACATTTTTGCGAAAATATTTTGCACTTGTAAATATTTTTCTATCGAAATGATCGATGTGTTGCAAAAATTTTCGGTTTTTATTTTTTTTTGGGTTTCTCGGAGTTTGTTTTCGGTTCTTTTACCGAGAATAGTCCCATTGAACCGATGTCATAGTTAGTGACCGTTCCCTATGATGGATGGATGACGACCGTCTTAAGGGAAATGTAGTCGGTAGGAGTAGGATTTTAATTTGTTTTTAATTTTTCTTTGGTGGATTGCATCAATGAACTGTAGTTGCTTTATGGTTGCAAAAATTTCGTTGCGTGTGTAACTGATGTTCAAAATGTGAAAGTGATTCGTGTGAAAGCATGCAAGTTGGTAAATATGTTGAGTACCTAGGCTGTAGAATTTGATTCAGTATGATTGAGGCTTAATTTTGAATTCATGTGATTGGCTAATTAGAGAGTCTGTGAATGCATCTTGATTCGAGCATGTGCATGAAGTGTGAAGTGAGGTATTGTTATTCCATGCCATTGTGAATTGTCTAGAACTTGCCTGGTGTGTTTACAAAACGAAATGAAGGAGGTGTAGTGGTGGAAAGGATGTAGGCATTTCTTTGTTTTAACCGATAGTTTCCATTTTTTTCTTGTCAAATTCTACCTTTTTATATGTTGTATACCCTAGTCAGCCCGTTGAGCCTTTAGCTGATTTCTTTCTTTCTTTTGACCAAAATTATATAAACCAAGCTTTATTTCTTCTTTTCATTAGCTGTAAAAGTATATACAAAACTCTTAAGCGCTTACAAAGAAAAGAAAATGTTTCCCAAAGTGTTAAAGAGTGAGAAGAGTGAAAAGAAAAAGAAGAGCAGAGTGAGGAAAGAAAAGATGATGTTGAAGAGGCACTTGTTATAATTAAATGATATTGAGGGTACATGATAACCCTTTGTTTTGTGTCAAGTGTGTTTAATGAAATGGGCAGTACGAAAGTAAACCAGCATGAATGGGAGAAAAAGAGAAAAGAGAGGACCAATGTCCATGAGTCGATGGGAATGTGTTGAAAAGGCGCTTAAGGATGCTAGCGACTATTATTGGCTAATCCAATATATATACTAGATCCATAGCCCCGTTACAACCCATTAAAGTCCTACTTGATCCTACATTGCATTTCTTTATATTAGTGGAGTAATACACTAAGGGCAAGCCTATGGGTCACGACATGATGCATGTGAATTCTTTTGGGAGAGAGAGTGAAATTAATTTTTATATGCCCCTACTTGCATGTTTGTGTGTTGCATGAACAAAAAGGGGAAGATTCTCTTGAGTTGTGAGGGCACATGCTTGATGAAAGATTGATTTTCGTGTCGGATTTCTTGATTAGCTAATTTGCATGAGTTTGCCGATATCAAGAATCAATTCTTAAAGTCTAGGAAGTCTTGATGTATCAAAGGTCATTGTATTGTAAGACCAAGCATGTTTTCGTGATGATTTGCAAAAATTGAATAATCGGTATGACCGTAACGTAAATGGTCGCACCATAGTGACGAAGGTTGGGATGTAATTTGCATGAGTTGTGTATGTGTTGTTCGAGGACGAACAAGGATTTAAGTGTGGGGTAAGTGATCTTGGGCAGATTTATATGCCCAAGTGATACTCAAACGTATTATTTTCGCCTTGTTTGTGTGCAATATGTATATATTCTCATGTAATTGGTAATAAAATGTGAATTTATACTAACCAACATGATTAGCATTTGTTTTGTAGGAAAATATGATTTTTAGAAGCTAAAATGCATGTTGGAACTATATCAGAGTTGGACTTGGATACGAGCGTGGAAAAGACATTGGAATGCACAAATTATAGGGGCTCCGCGATGGAGCCGTGCCATGCTACCATCGCGGAGGCACACTGCCTGGAGAGGAAATTAAATGTCAAATTCCAGTGAGGCCTCGCGACAGCTCCGTGGCACGGAGATAGGCCTCCGCGTTGGCCTCCGTGCCACGTTGAGGCTAATTTACCGGACTCTGTATTTCTAGTGAAGGTCCGCGTCCACACCATGTCACGGAGGCAGTGCTCCGCGTTGACCTCCGTGACACGTTGCTTGTTATTCCGGGAAAAATTTCCCTCTAGTATAAATAGCACACTTAGGTTTATTTTAATTAGTTCAGACTGGGTGGAGCTAGGACGTGGGTTAGCAGCAGTTGAGGGACGAAAAAGCTAAGGGATTTCTTCTCTTCCTTTCTTCTTTCAATCAATTGTATGTATGATTTACACTTGTTTTAGGATGATCAATCCACAAATGAGTGGCTAATTCTCTTCCTTGCTAAGGTTTTGAACATGTGTAGTGAATTTTGATTGTAAATGATATGGTTTTCTTCTTCTTATTTCATGTTGTTCTATTAATTCTTGTTCTTACTGCATTAGTGCTTGGCCAACATTAATGTACATCTAAAAAGTCCAATTTCACTCGAGAGAGCAAGAAATTGGAAAGTTGTGAATTAATAGGGTATTGTTCTTAACTTGATTTGGGAAAATTGGGTTTTGATGTGCTTTCCTGATAGAAATATACTTGAAAGCCGTATTAGTCAGTTTAGGAACCGGAATTGTATTGCTAGGTCATGAATTGCATTTGATCACAGAAATGTAGACGAATGATTTATGACTCTTAAGTGAAATTAAATACGAGAGTTTTAATTTCTAGGCTACTGTTCTTGGCTAGCAACATGAAGAAGAGATTAACCGAATTATTATTACAATCGAATTCATTACTTGTTCTTAACCTTAGCATGCTCATATCCATAGTTTAAATTCACAGTAAATAATTGTTAATAGTTTTAGTATATATTTTATAAACAAAAACTCATTTAACTGTTGGTTACGTTGTTGTTAGCATAATTAGAAGTAAGATAAGAATATAGTATACTTAGGCAAATTTTACATATCCTGAGCCTCCTTGGATCGATACTTGGCTTACTTAGCCACTTTATTACTTGTTTGACCACGTGCACTTGCGTATCGGTTTATAATATATAATACCAACCGAAAAAGACCGAACACGTACCATCATTCGTAGTAAACATCATACATGGCTTCTGAATATTCTGCTGGCCTTTAAATTACTGTACTGCACCAAGATTACTAACTTGCCGAGGGAACTAGCTTTACATTTTAGTCAATTTAGGAATCGGTTTTGTATGGCTAGAACATGAATTGCATTTAATCACAGAAATGTAGGTGGATGGTTCATGATTCTTAAGTGGGGTTAAATACGAGAGTTTTAATCCCTTGGCAATAATTCTTGACTAGCAACCGGAGGAAAAGGCTAACCAAATTATATCAATAATTAATTTCATTACATGTTCGTTTAACCTCAGCATGCTCACATTCATAGTTTAGACTCACATTAGTTAATTGTTTTAGACTTAGCATAATTATTAGAAATCAAAAATATCAAACTCTTGGTTACATTGTTGTCTGCATTTTTAGAATTGAAATATAGTACACTTGAGCAGATTGCACTTCATCCCAGTCCCTGCGGGATCGATACTTGGCTTACTTAAGCCACTTTACTACTTGTTCGACCACGTGCACTTGCGTGTAGTTATATACCCATATAACAAACAGCCGAACAAAATACATGGTCATTTTTGTTGGCGACTCCCAACTACACGCAAGTGCATGTGGTCGTCCAAATAATATAGGATTTTTAAGTCCGGATGCCAAACCCAAGAGACTTGTGATTTAGTAACTTATAGTTAATTCAATTACTATAAATTAATTCAAGTGCAAAAAGTGACCAAAGAGTGTTTGAAGGTTCATTTATCCTACTAACAAATTAAAGACCGGAGAGTATTAATAGATTGTGATCACTAAGAGCAATATATTCCAGGGTTATGACTTTGTTTCTCAATCATGTCTAGTATGAAATCTCCTTGACTGACTAATTTATCTGGTTGTAGGTTTACAGGCTTAATTATATGATTATGGTCTTCTGAACCTCAACATGCAATTTTATGTCTATATTTCTATGATTAAGAATAAATCATGCGAACAATTTTAACTTCTCCCGCTAAGAAACCAAGAAAGGCGTTTTAGGTATATTCCTATTCTAACCGCAAATCAATTCTAAATTTTACTTCAAGAAAGGATCCTTCTCCTTATATTCTTCATTCTATCTTATTGATCCTTCTTCCGAGTTCACAACAAGAATATATATATATATATATATATATATATATATATATATATATATATATATATATATATATATGGTGTCCAATCTTCAAATAGTAAAAGCAAGAATATAAGAATAACCAATTGGATAAATTAACTCGTCAAGTCAATCATTCAGTAAACATTCATACTTTTATTCATAACCCCAGAACAAGGATTTTAAGCCACTCATGTTTTAGCAAAGATAAAAGAATTCAATGTGTTCATTCAAAGTAAAGACTTAAAAAAATAAGAATAAGAAAAACCTAATGGTGAAATCTCTCTTGCTTCTTGATGCTTGCTAACTGGTGACTAACCCCTTTAAAACTTCATGAAGGGATATATATATAGTAGTAGAAAATACCGTCCTATCCTACACGGGTCCAGATTATAAAATTTAAAAAATAATTTTGGGATAGACTTAGGCATGTCGTCCCAACCAACGTGTCACGCTGGTCTTCTGCAGTATTGGCTCTGGCGCGCCATGCCAGCCAGGGTGCTAGCCTACTATTTTTTGCTTCTGGAGTTTTCTCCTATCGTAGGGTGCCAACCAAAGCACCAACCTGCTCCACTTGAAATTTTTCTGAATTTTGGGCTCTGGGCCTAGGCGCCAGCCATAGCACTAGCTTGGTTTTATCCAGAAACTGATCTAATATTACTCTAATGATCTGAATGTCCTTGTTAGATTCTTTCAAGTTAATTCCACCACATTTTCCTATAAATAATCTAATTATATTCTTTAGCTTACTATCAAGAGCTTTCAATTAAAACATGCAACTTAAGTGAATATACTTCTGAAAACAAGGAAAAATATGGGTAAAATACGGAAAGCAGGCGTACAAATATGCCCAAGATCACCACTACACACATAAATCTTTGTTCATCCTCAAACAACTGTCACGGCCCGAGTCTACACCTTGGTCGCGACACGGTACTTAGAGTCATAAGTGACCCCAAGCAAACTAATGGCATAGCATAATACTAATAAGAGACATTCATTTAGAAAACTGAGCGGAAGCTGATTGAAATTACGGAACAACTATTTCTAAGTAATGAAATAATCTGAGTTAAGTAAATAAATAAGGAATCTAACATTAAAACAATAAGCTGACCTACTAACTAACTATCTGTCTGAAAGCCTCTATTAACTAATGAGTTGTTGGGAAAAGTCCCCAGCTAACTCTAAATGTTTGAAATTGAAAATTTAGACTAACGGCATATAGCATAATATAACTCCAGCCCTTGAAAGACGAGGACTCACCAACTATTTGATGATCATGATTAACCGTGGGGCTGAGTCTGAGTACCTGAGCCTATATCATAAAACGATATAGCATAGAAAGTACTTGAAATGTACTGAGTATGCGAGATATCAAATAATATAGAAAGGTGCTGATAATACATAAACTGGACTAATATGACATATTTGAACCATGCTTGAATCATAAATACTGAAAGAGTCTGAATATCATAAATATACTATAAGAACTAATAGATTGAAATTTAGTTATAAGCACATCTGAAATCTATAAGATTGTACTTTGAACTATGACTGTACTGTACTTTGGGAGTGCCTGTTAACCAACATGTAACCACGTGAGCTAGACGTGGAGCTCGATATTTACTCCCTATCGATAGGGCCCACCATAACTTGCTTGGGTACAATAACTAGGTTGTGTGATCACTAACTATAAAACCCATTCGGATTAAATTCCTATGGTGGTATGTAGTTCTAGGAATTTGGGTGCACTGAGCCGTGGCCCGCTCGGTGCTAAGTGCAACTCCCAACTAAAGACATAAATATACCTAACTGATTTGATTAATTCAAAACTGAGGTCCTAGGCTAAGTCAGAACTACATATCTGGAAGTCCCCTGAGAGCTTAAAGGACTTGATAGCTGCAAATACTGATAATACTAATAATAGGGGTATTACTGAGTATACCAAAATGTTAATTGTACTGTAAAGCATAAGATATAAATCATGTATATTTTTGGAAAATCACGCTGCTCAATCATGTTGCTGAATTGTAAAGTGAAATATCAAAGTCTTGTCAAAATAATAAGAATCTGATGTCATTCTTACCAATCAAAAATAACATTTTAGTTAGAACATGATACTAGTCAAGGAAGCTTAAAATCATTGAGAAGTTACGGAGTTTCAACATCTAAAATAAAATCCTAAGTCATGATTTCTAAAACTTCCAAGGCTAGGGTTACTAAAAAGCTTGGGACACAAGGGTGAAAGGAATCCTTGTTGAAGTCCCACATATATGGAGAAGACATCCCTTGAGAAAAATCTTGAATTTCTGCAACTGACCAAGAGCCCTAGTTCTTGCTTGAGGGAAAAGCCTTGGATCCTATTATGGTGTTCTGGTAGACTAAGGGGAGAAAGAGGGAGGAGAACCATTTACCCCTCTAAATCCTTTAAAAATATATCCAATACGATGTAGTTAGTACTTAGAAGAGTGGAATATATGAAATTACCCCTTGGAAGGTATTCAGAAATTTGAAATTTCTGGGTCGCTGTGCGTCTGACGGCTTAGGTGACAGGTCATCGCCTGTCTAATCATCCGTCGTCTCCACGTCTCCCTTAAATAGAAGGGCGTGAAAATTTTTCATAAGTGACAGGCCATCACACACATGACGTTCCGTCGGTCCTCTGTCTGTTCTTAAATAGAACGGCCTGAATTTTTTGCCTAAGTGACGGTCATCGTGATAGGTCATCACTCATTTGACGATCCATCAGAACCTCCATCACCCATAAGCTGGGGAAACCATACCTCAATTTCTGAAAGACATTCCAAACATACAAAACACCATAAGCTTGCCCATTAGTGTAATGCTCCATCAACCAAGCATCGAAAAAGTATGATCAAAAATATTTTCATGGGTTGTAATGTTAGTTACAAGAGGGGTAGGAGGTATTTGGCAAATAGTGGCTACCATCCCTAAGTACTTTAAGATATCAACTTAGTTGATTTGCTCTCTTTCTTATACCACCTCACTTTTCCAACTTGTGCTTTAGCATCCTTTAATATTGCCCCTTTTTTTCATTGCCTTTGCTTCAGTTTATTAATGCTAGCTAGGATATTTTCTCAATTCCTCTCTCTTTTTTTCACAAGCCCAGTGAAGAAAAAAAAATTTAAGTTTTCTCACCCACTAGCAATAAACAAGGCATTCTTTTACAATAGCACTCTTTTTCTCTACTTTTCTTTCTTACACATCTGCATTCCCTTACAGAAAAAATTCAATCCCACATTTATCCTTAAGCTTAGTCCTTCCTTTTCACTATTACTATCTTAAAGTGCATTAGGGCTATTTTGTATCAAATTAACGTGGGATACAATCAAAAAAAGGAATAGGCTCACAATGTGGTTAGTCAAGAAAATATGCTCATATGGATCAAAGGGGCTAATTATAGATAATGCAAGAGTAGCTTACACGCAAGTTAACAAAAATGGGCTAACAAAGAAATACTTTTATCATGTCCTACAATTTGACACATTGTTTGTCTTCATGCACACACCGGGAAAGTTCTAAATGTTAATATATGCAAGGAACACACTAAAAACTTATCTCACACGGCATCATGGCTCAAAAAATGGCTTCCTATGATTACATGTTCACACATAACCAAATTGGATGAATTTTCATAATTAAACCCATCTTTTACATTATTCGAGTCAGAGTTAAAGAACATATGCGCCTCTAGTGGAGCTCTTAACGTTTCATGCATTTTTCAAGTGAACCACTCATGACGTCTAGTTTTTATTCAGGTGGAGTATCAAGAGTTCAACTAGTGGCAGTGTCCTAACCTAAAAAATCCTATAACTGATTTTCTCTTAAGACAGGCATCGTCCATCCATCATCAGGACAAGTCACTACCTGTCACTGACACATCCTAAAAGAAATTAGAAAAATTTTAACTCGATTCAAAAGGGACTATTCTCGGGAAAAGAAGCGAAAACAAAAGTCAAGAGAACCCATTCTAAAGAACAAAGTTTTATCGTACATATCATGACCACCCTATAGCATCCAAGACATCCATTACTAACTTAATTACGACAACATCCTTTCAAAAAAAAACCCCAAATAACCAACAAAACAACATAAAAGGAAAGATTAAGACAACACAAGAGATAACAGTCGAGACCACAACACAATTTTAAAAACGTAACAAAGAAAGAACAAGGAAATTCTATTTCCCCCACCCCACACTTAGAAATTAGCTTTATGCCAAATGCTTAAAATTTCAATACTAAGGGAGAGAAAAATAACTTCTTGAGCCTCTAAGCATCATCATCAAAGTTGAAAAATAAAGTCCTGATCCTAACATCCTCTATGTAATCATCCATCATCATTTTGGTAGTAGCATCATCCTCGTCATCATCATCAACCTCATCAGCCGGAATGGTCCACTCAGCATCATCAAGTGGCTCTACAAAGGCCGGTCCCACTTCACACAACAGCATCACACTCTCTATCAGTGTGTACTTCTCATCAATTATGATATCTCGAAAGTTCCTAAAACTAGGCTCGGGTTTAGAAAAAAGATCAGCTGAAAAAGTTGGGAAATATCACAGGACGACTCATCGTACGAGTCATGGGAAGGGAGACGAGTCGTTAGTTTGAGTCATGGTAAGTTGTTAGGGTAAGGACCTGGACTAATGAGCCATAGCAAGACTCGTTGGTCGATGTGACGACTCATCGTCATGAGTCATGGTTAGCATCTCATAAAGGAGGGTCTAGAGTAACGAGTTAAGGAACGACTCATAGGTAGTTATAACGGATCGTGATAAGGTTCATGGTTTCTGGGTATGGAGGCGTCGTCACAAATGGTGTCACGATCCATGGTGGGAAACCACAATTCGTGGGATGTAATCGTGGGAAGGTTTAGAGAAATATCAGAGTCTGGTGGCAACAGGTGGTCTCACGACCCATAGGGCCATATAAAGACCTGTGACAAGCACCCATGGTATTTTCTTCAAGAATCAGTTTCCCGACCAGTGGTAACAATGAGGGGCGACCACGAGTCATTACTTCATGCTATGACTTGTGGTATGAGTCGTGGTCCCTAGCAGTGTTTAATTTCCAGATTTCTCATTAAGGATATTTTCGTAAATCCTAAGCTCTAAGGTCCTAAACTACATCATTTTAAGCATGGAAAAGAGTGTATTTAGGGTATTATTCACCCTAGATCACCCATTACTCTCTCAACACTCTAAAGTGAAAATCAATTCTTTCAAGTTTTCCCTAGGGTTCTTCCTCAAGATTCCTAAAAGATCAAGTGGGTTTTGATTTGCACATGGGATTTGATTAAATCAGGTATGCGGGTCGATTCAATGGGGTTTTCTCTCAATCTTATGCTCTTTCTCAATCAAAGTATGCTCATCCAATTTTCCCAAAGTCTAAATTTCGAAAGTTATGAAGTCTATGTTTGGGTTTTGAAATCCATCCGTGTTTTCTTTATGGGTAAAGCTGATTTGTTGTAAACGCATGATTTCCATGACAGGGTTTATGATTTCTTCAAGTATCTTATGGAATTAGAATGTCTCATGATTTAAGAATGATTATGAAATTCTAGGGTTTAGTTCCCCTTCATGAATTCCTTTGCTCCTCTTATGAATTTTAATCTCTCAAGTCCTAATTTATGATTTCTATTCAATAATGCATGATTTCTCAAAAGTACACTCTATGAAACTATGATTTCGGATTATGAGGATTATTATCAAGTACATATGATTATGAGAGATATGATTATGGCCGATCACGGGTCTTATTTCATGGCTAGTGCACGTATTTCAAGCATGCTTATGACTATCATGATTTAAACTAGTCCATGAATCTAATGTATGTTTTTCCCTACTATATATGAGCACTATATATATTTTGGAAGTAGTATTTAACACGAGTAGACCTGGAGCCAAGCCTACCCCGTGTCTCAAAACTACGTGTCAAAATAGCCATGATGGGACCTCTCTTGAAATTATTCCCTTTTTGCCCGAGTGGGCCTTTCATGAGTGATATCACACCTCTTTTCATGGTTCTATCCTTGGCAAGGTATGAACACCCTCCCGACTAGGATTTTACAGGTCAAGCTCCATGTATGCTCATATAGGATATGTCGATTATAAGAATCTCCCATTATTCCTCTCGATTTATGCATTATCATGTTTATGTTACTTTGGCTAAAGCTATGTTTTTATTAGTTATCTTTTATGACTATGATTATGACTAGAATATGAATGGTTTGAAAACCTTGAGCCTTCATGCTTATATTATGATATTTACTTCATGTTCATGTTGTCCTACTCTTAAGAACTCTTATGTATTTTAAATGTCTGTTTTTACTTACCTTGCATGCTCAATATATTCCAAGTAGTGATCGCATACTCTACGCTGTATTATTTCATGATACAGGTCCGAGGGATCAGTCTCAGCCGCATCATTAGTCCTATTTTCCTCTCAGGCCTATTTTTTCCAATATTGGTGATTTCTTATCCTTCGAGGGCATTCAGTTATCCATTTATATGTTATTTCAGTTTCAGACTTTTGTCGAGCTAGTTGGGGATGTTGTCCCATCAACTCATCAGTTATATTAGAGGCTTTCTAAATAATATGCAGAAAAATCAGCTTGTCAATGTTGATTCTGTTTTAATTTGATGTATATGCAGACATCCGCTTAAGCATGCTTTATTTTATTAGTTTCCGTTTGTTGTATGCTTTTAGCCATTATGTTTATTCCATGGGTCGACTTGGAGCATCCTGTGGTTCCTAGTCCTGTGTCTCTATCCGGACCTATGTTCAGGTCATGACAAACTTGGTATCAGAGTATTAGGTTTTGAAGTGTCCTAGAGTGTCTGAAAGTCGCCTTAAGTAAAGTATTTTTCATGGGTGTGAAGCGTGCCACACTTGTGACGAAGAGGCTACGAAACGTTTTAGGAAATTTCCCTTTCTTTCATGACCTATATCGTGCGATAAAATGTCTCCCCATTCCTTTAACTCTAGCTTTTTATGCATTTGTAGAATCATGCCTCCACACCGAGTAAATACAAGAAGAAACGGAAATGGAAATGGCCATGGTGATGGTAATGGAGATGGGCATCAGCAAGCCCCACCAGCCCCAGCGGATCCCATGCCTGAGCAGGTAGCACATGTTAAATTTAGGGCAGCCATTTAGATGTTGGCACGGGCTTTGACCGCTCAGGTCAACTAGCAAGTGGTGGCTTATATTCCCCAGAATGGGAACACAGCAGCGGCTAGAGTACGGGACTTCCTCAGGATGAACCCACCTGAGTTCTCAAGGTCAAGAGTGGATGAGGACTTGCATGAGTTCATCGAGGAGATCCAGAAGATCACCTAGATTATGGGAGTGACAAAGGAGGAGTGTGCAGACTTGGCCTCCTATTAGTTGAAAGGAGTCACCCACATATGGTTTAGACAGTGGAAGGATGGTCAGGGAGTTGAGGCGGGTTCCATTAGCTAGGATGAGTTTCTCACTGCATTCTTGGACCGATTATTTCCTTGAGAGATAAGGGAGATCAAGGCGGCTGAGTTCATGAACTTGAAACAGAACAATATGACCATTTAGGAGTATGCTCTAGAGTTCACTCGGTTGTCCGTATGCGCCAGAGATGGAGGCCGATCAGAGGACTCAGGTGAGCTAGTTTGTGAATGGAGTAGTCGATTACATAGTCAAGGACTGTAGGACTGCCATGCTGAATCAAGATATTGACTTCTCCCGACTAGTTTTGTATGCCTAGTAGATGGAGGTTGTGCAAATGAGGGGGAGAGAGAGAGGCCAAGAGGGTCAGGACGGGTAGTGTTGGGTTCACCCAGCAGAGATCCGGTGGCGGTCATCGCCCGTAGTTTTAGCAAAGGACATCATCCTGGGCACCATCATCAGCTTGTGTCTCGTCTAGACCCAGACATGATCAAAGTGGTAGGGCATCAGGCTCAAAGGGCCAGGGGAGCATTACATTTGATCGCACCTTTCTATACTATGTGAAGTGTGGCAAGAATCACCCATGGTGGTTTTTAGTTGGCTCAGATGCTTGCTTCAGGTGTGGCAAACCCAAACACAAACTCAGGGATTGCCCTTCAGCCAGACCGGGCGATAGTGGTGTCTGTACCCCAGCCACTAGTTCAACAGCTTAGGTAGCACACCCTTACAGCAAGGTGCTTCTACTAGTACAGCTGGCGCTCAGTACCAGAACAGGTTCTATGCACTCTTGTCGCGATAGGAGCAGGAGACTTCAGTCGATGTGATGATTGGTATGTTGCGAGTGTTTTATCTTGATGTTTATGCATTGTTAGATCCAGGGGATACCCTATCTTTTGTGAGTCCCTAAGTTGCTGTTAGTTTCGGTGTCAGTCCTGAAATCCTATCAAAACCCTTTTCAGTCTCTACTCCAGTTGGTGACTCAGTTCTAGCTCGACGGGTGTACAGAAATTTTCCTGTCACAATCTTTCAGAAAGTCACAGAAGCCGGCCTAGTAGAGTTAGATATGACTGATTTCGATGTTATCTTTGGCATGGATTGGCTACATGCATGTTATGCCTCGGTAAATTGTAGAAACCGTGCGGCAGAGTTTCGGTTTCTGGGTGAGCCAGTCCTAGAGTGAAATGGTAGTTCAATTGTGCCTTTATGTCGCTTCATTTCCTTGCTTAAGGCCAGGAAGATAATCTCCAAAGGTTATGTGTACCATCTAGTTCGGGTTAAGGATGCTACCTTCGAGACCCTGACTATCCAGTCAGTTTCTATAGTGTGTGAGTACCCAGAGGTCTTCCCAGATGATCTATCGGGAGTCCCTCCCGAGCAGGAGATCGATTTTGGTATTAACCTTATTCCCGACACGCAGCCCATATATATTCCTCCATATATAATGGCTCCAGTTGAGCTAAAGGAGTTAAAAGAATAGTTGAAGTACCTTCTTAACAAGGGTTTAATCAGACCTAGCAAATCCTCGTGGGGTGTACCAGTACTCTTTGTCCGGAAGAAGGGTGGTCCCCTTCGTATGTGTACCGACTATCGACAGTTGAACAAGATCACAATTAAGAATAAGTATCCCTTGCCCAAAATTGATGACTTGTTTGACAAACTTTAGGGTGCCAAGTGTTTCTCAAAGATAGACCTCAGATCTTGATATCATCAGCTCAGGATTAGAGAGAGTGACATCCCGAAGACAGCTTTCAGGACTCGGTATGGTCACTATGAGTTTGTAGTTATGTCTTTTGGACAAACGAACGCTCCTACAACATTTATGAATTTGATGAACAGGGTGTTCAAGACGTATCTGGATATGTTCGTCATCATGTTCATTGATGACATTCTCATATACTCTCGGAGCAAGGAGGAGCACGCTGCTCATTCGAGAGTGGTATTACAGACTCTCAAGGATCGTCGTTGTTTGCTAAATTCAGCAAGTGTGAGTTTTGGCTGAACTCAGTAGCATTTTTGGGTCATGTGGTATCAATGAGGGTGTGCAAGTAGATTCCTAGAAGGTAGAAGCTGTGAAGAATTGGCCTAGACCAGTTATCCGAAACCAGTTAGTCCTTCAGATATCAGGAGTTTCTTTGGGTTAGCTGGCTACTACAGGAGGTTTGTTGAAGGGGTTTCATCCATTGTCGCACCGTTGACTAAGTTGACCTAAAAGAAAGTGAAATTTCAGTGGTTGGAGGCCTGTGAGAAAAGCTTCCAAGGGTTGACTCACCTTAGCACCAGTGTTAACCCTACCTTAGGGTACCGATGGGTTTGTGGTATATTATGACGCCTCAAGGATCGGCCTTGGTTGTGTATTAATGCAGCATGATAAGGTTATAGCCTATGCTTCCAGGCAGCTTAAGGTCCATGACAAGAACTATCTGATTCATGATCTCGAGTTGGCAGCAGTAGTTTTTGCCTTGAAGATTTGGAGGCACTATCTATACGGGGTCCATGTGGATGTGTTTATGGACCACAAAATCCTACAATATGTGTTTACCTAAAAGGATATAAATCTACGTTAGAGGAGGTGGTTGGAGCTTCTTAAAGATTATGTACGAGTGTTTTTAATCATCTGGGCAAGGCTAATGTGGTGGCAGACGCTCTTAGCAGGCTTTCTATGGAGAGTGTGTCCCATGTAGATGGGGGGAGGAAAGAGTTGGTGAAGGATGTGCATCAGCTTGCGCGACTAGGGGTTCATCTTGTTGACTTGACAAATAATGGTGTCATTATTCAGAATGGATCAGAATCCTCTTTAGTGATTGAGGTCAAGGCTAGGCAAGACGAGATCCTATCTTGGTAAAGTTGAAGGAAGCGGGTCAAAACCAGAAGGTGGAGGTTTTCTCCCAAGGGGGAGATGGTGTGCTTCTACATCGGGGTTGTTTATGTGTTCCGAGTGTTGATGATTTCTGAGATCGGATGTTGCATGAGGCTCATGGTTCTAGGTTTTCTAGAATTAAACATGATCGCCATTTTTCTTGGTTCAAATGAGTGAGTTAGAATGTGCTTGTCGTGCCACCTCTTTGTCTTCTCCTTGTAGAGTTTTGCATTCTCGTATGCATGCAACCGAAATTCTTCAAGCTCATTTAGTTGCAGTATTCATTTCTAACCCGCTAACTCCAAATCAATATTGAGCTATTTGATAGCCCAGTATGCTTGGTGCTCCATCTCCACAGGTATATGACAAGTCTTACCATGCATTAGCTGATAAGGTGAAGTCCCGTGTAGGTGTTTTGTATGCAGTTCAGTGTGCCCACAATGCGTAATCTAGCTTAATAACCCAATCTTTCTGTTATGCAGTCATCGTCTTTTGAATAATCTGCTTTACCTCACGATCAAACACCTCTACTTGGCCACTAGTTTGGGAATGATAAGATGTGGCAATTTTATGTCTCACCCCATACTTAGCCAATATATTATTGAATCAATTGTTGATGAAATAAGTCCCACCATCACTTATTATCGCCCTTGGGGTCCCAAATCTTGTAAATATGTTCTTTTTCACAAACTTTACCACTACCTTTGAATCATTAGTGGGAAGAGCCACGGCTCCACCCATTTTTACACATAATCTACCATGAAAAAAATGTGCTTGTTTTCAAAGGATGGCGGAAAGGGACCTGTAAAGTCGATTCTCTATATATCAAAGATCTCTATCTCTATAATATTGTTCAAAATCATCTCATACCTCTTTGAAATTGCTCTCGTCCTTTCACATTGATCACAGCCCTTCACGTAAGCTGGAGCATCCTTGAAAAGAGTGGGCCAAAAGAAGTCGGATTGCAACACCTTCTGTGTTGTTCTTTCTCCTCCATGATATCTACCATATGGAGATGAATGACAGCTCTCAAGAACCTGCTTCACTTTACTTTCTGGGATGTATCTCCAGATCACTTGCTCTGGGCCTTGCTTGAACAAATAAGACTCATCCCATAAGTAGAAATGGGAATCATGATAGAGTTACTTCTTTTGTTGGGTGTTTGCATTAAGAGAGTACACCCCCACTAACCAGCAAATTAACAATGTCAGTGTACCATAGTAACTCAACAATCTCTAAAGCAAGGAGTTGTTCATTGGGGAACTCCTCACAAATTTGTCCATCTTTGCTCACATGAGACCAACTCTCAAGTCTCGATATACGGTCTGCAACCTAATTTTGCATTCCCTTTCTATTCTATATCTCAAGATCAAATTCCTAGAGTAGCAGAATCTACCTGACAAGCCTTGGCTTCATATCTTTCTTGTTGAATAAATAATGGATAGCACTATGATCCTTATAAATAGTCACCTTAGACCAAACAAGATAAGAATGAAAGTTGTTGAAAGCACACACTAATGTCAGTATCTCTTTCTTAGTCACAGTATAGTTCACTTGAGCTACATCAAAAGTTTTGCTGGCATAATAAATGGAATGAAACACCTTGTCCTTGCTCTGCCCAAGAACAGCTCCAACCGCCACATCATTTGCATCACACATTAGCTCAAAGGGCAACTCCCAAACTGATAAAACCAATATTGGAGCTTCTACTAACCTTTTCTTCAGATCCCCAAACCCTTTCACATAATCACTGCAAAAATCAAATTTCTCCTCTTTTTCCAGAAGTTTGCACATGGGTCTAGAATTCTTGGAGAAATCTTGATGAACCATCTGTAGAAGCCTGCATGCCCAAGAAAACTGCGGACACCTTTCACTGATACCGGTGGTGGAAACTTTTGAATCACCTCCACCTTGGCTCTTTCCACCTCAAGATCCTTTCGTGACACCTTATAACCAAGGACAATTCCCTCCTTAACCAAGAAATGACACTTTTCCCAATTGGGAAGCAAATTTGTCTCCTCATATCGGGCCAACACCCTATCAAGATTCTGCAGACAAGCCTCAAAAGAGTTACCAAAAACCAAAAAATCATCCACAAATATCTAAAAGGTGGCAGGTGCATTAAAAAGCCCAAATGGCATACGCTTAAAGGCATAAGTATCATATAGATAGGTGAACATCATTTTCTCTTGATCATTCGGTGTAATGGCTATCTGATTGTAGCTTGAGTACCCATCTATGAAAAAATAATATTCTTGGCCCACCAGATTGTCCAATATTTGATCAATGAAGGGAATGAGATAATGGTCCTTGCGTGTGGCCTCATTCAATTTCCTGTAGTCCATGCAAATTTGCCACCCAGTGACAGTACGTGAAGGAATTAGCTCATTCTTTTCATTTGTAATAACCTTCTTCTATCCTTTATATGGGACACATTGTACCTGGCTAACCCACTCACTATCAAAAATCAGATACACAGTACCCTTATCAATCCACTTGATCACTCTTTCTGCACCACGTCTTTTATAATCGGATTTAGCCTCCTTTAGTGTTGAACACTCGGCTTGCACCATTCCTCCTTTAATATCTTATGCATGTAAAACGTGGGGTTGATGCCATAAATGTTAGACATTTTCCACCTAATTGCTTTCTTCCCCCTTGTCAAAACTATCAATGCTTTCTTAACATGCACATAAGACAACCCTGCAGCAAGAAGTGTCATCCTTCCTCAAAAATGCATATTTGAGGGAGGAAGGTAATGCTTTCAATTCCAGATTGGGAGCATCCTCAATAGATGTATTGGGAAGGGGCCCAAGTGGTCTATTGAGTGTCTCAAAGTCGCCTCCGCGGATGAATATGCTTGCACCTCTAATGTCTGAACCATCTCCTGGGTGTCGGCATCACGAAAAATATCATAACCTATAAGTGCTCTCTCTAGTGGATCTCTAGATCTGATGAGAGGAAACTTTGATTTAATATCTATCACTATAATAGAAGATAACTCCTCATAGATAGTTGGAAGCTTTATTGCCTTGTACAAATCAAAGACCTCCACCTTGTCATGCACCCTCATAATCAGTTGCCCACTAGCTACATCAATCAATGATGTCCTATAGCTAAAAATGGACATCCCAAAATAAATGGAACTTCCATTGCGCTCGAAGTCCAGTATGACAAAATTTACTGGGAAGATGAAAGAACCAACTTGCACCAAGACATCCTTAATGATACTATCAGACCTTGCCAAAAGATCTATCTACTAACTAGAGAATAATAATGGTAGGGCGTGGACTTCCCAACCCTGTCTTCTTGAAGATAGAAGATGGCATGAAGTTAATGTTGGCTCCAAGCTCATCCAAATCCCGAGCTATGATTTTTTTCCCAATAGAAATCTCACTGGTGAAACTTCCCATATCCTTCAACTTGGTCAGTAACCCATTCCAAATCCTCAAAGTGCACTACTCAGCAACTACAACTGTAGCATACTCTGTCAACCGATTCTTTTTTGCCACTATGTCCTTCATATACTTAGCATTTTGGAACACCTTGCAACACGTCAATGAGAAGAATATTAATGTGTACCTACTTGAGTAAATCAAGAAACTTCTTGAAACTAGCTTCTTCTTTTTGCTTCTTGAATTTTTTTGTGGGAAAGGAGGGGGTGGCTTTATATTGGGAAGTTCCTTCCAAACTTCTGCTTTTTCCCCTTGCTTGTCTTGCTCGTTATCAACTTTCATATTTTTCTGCACTACTTCCTTTGGCACAAGATCCTCTAGCTCCCTGCCACTGCGGGTAGTGACTATATTCACTTGCTTAGGATTTGGGTATGTATACTTGATTAGCCTTCCTGGGCTCTTGTATTATGCTCCTATTATTTGACCCATTTGGTTTACAAGATTTCTCACTGAAAGTTTTTGGTTCCTCATGTCTGCAACCATCTTTGCTTGGTCACCATAATCTTTTTCAACATCTCTTCGACGCTGTTTTGCTGAGACCTTGACTGATTTCCTTATGACCACTGCTAGTAGTTTTGTTGATTTTGCCTTTGATTTTTATACTGTTTTGGTTCCCACCCCATGAGAAGTTGGGGTGATTTCGCCAATTTAGATTGTAGGGGTTACCAAAGTTTTGATTTCCACCTCTCTATGCATAACCTACAAAATTAACTGAATTGGGGTTTTGCCCCACATGCCTTCGCTGAATGATCACTCCCGCTGCAAATCTCACACCAAGTGTGAACCTACTGCGCTGCATTAACTGGAGCTTGGGACTAACCTATACACATATTGCTAAAGTGAGTGTTCATCTAATTTTGTAAGGAGGTTAACTGGGCAGACAATATTTTGAAACTATCAACTTCTAGCACACTTGCTACCGTTTTCACCATAGCCCTAGAGCCAGCTCCATTCCATTCCTGATTACCCTGTGAAATACGATTCAGGAAAGTGTATAGCTAATCATATGTCTTCTTTAAAGTTTGACCACCTGTTGTTGAGTCTAACATAATCTTTATGTGTCGCCAAGACTCTTTATAAATATATACACCAAAATCTTATTCGTCTGATGGTGATGAGGACAATCTCTGAGAAGTGCTTTGAATCTCTCCCAAGCCTGCTACAAGTTTTCACCTTCTCTCTACTTAAAGCTCGATATCTCACTCCTCAACCTTGCAGTTTTCCCTGATGGAAAGAAATGAATTAGAAAATTTTGTGCTAGATCGTTCCATAAGGTGATTGAGTTTGGAAGTTTTGCTTTCAACTATCTCTTGGCTTCCCCCAATAGGGGAGAACAGAAAAGGAGTGAGTCTCACTAATTGGCTGAGACTCTAGTCGTAGTGTATGTATCACCGATCTCCAAGAAATTCAGAATATGCTATTGTGGATCCTCATATGGAAGACCTGTGAATTGCCCACTAATGTGCAAAAGTTACACCATGTTCTATTTAAGCTTGAATCTACATCCCGCTTCAGGTTTGTGAATGCTAGAGGTAACATTGCCTGCGAGTGGGATTGCCAATTCATGTACTGGTCTTGGAGCAGTCATCTCTACTAAAACAATCTCACGATCCTGAACAACTTCACGATCCTAAACCTACTGGATTGGATATAAAGTAGTTTTTCTCCTTTTCTCATGAAGTAATTGTTCAGATTCAGGATGTGGGTCAACTATTTCTTTATCATGTGCCAGCTTATTGCAATTGCAAGAATGTACCGGTAGAAATAGCGACAAAGATCAAGTTGTCAACACTCAAACAATAAAACAGTAAAAGAAAAACCATAAATTTGCTAATTTCTAAGTCTCCGAAAATGACACCAAAAACTTGTTGGCGACTCCCAACTACACGCAAATGTACATGGTCATTCAAGTAATATAGGATTTTTAAGTCCAAATATTGAATCCAAGGGACTTGTAATTTAGCAACTTCTAGTTAATTCAATTATGATAAATTAATTCAAGTGCGAAAAGTAACCAAAGAGTGTTTGAAGGTTGATTTATGCTACAAATAAAATTAAATACTAGAGGGTATTAGAAGGTTGTGATCACTAAGAGCAATATATTCTAGGGTTACGATTTTGTTTCACAATTATGTCTAGTATTAAATCTCCTTGAGTGACTAGTTTATCTGGTTGTTAGTTTATGTGTTTGATTGTATAATTACGATCTTCTGAACCTTTGAGTGTCTATTCACATGCAATTCTATGTATATATTCCTATGATTAAGAAATCAAGAAAGGTGTTCTACACATATCCTATCCTAGACGCAAATCAATTTTAAGTTTTACTTCAAGAAAAGAACTTCCTCCTTATATTCCTCATTCTATCTTATTGATATTTCTTCCAAGTTAATGTAACACCCCAAAATTTTTCTAGACCAAACTCAGACTTTGCAAGAAAAACCCAGAAGAAACTAGAAACTTTGCCTCGGAACGACCGAGACAACAAGTCGTTGTCAGCTCAAACGGCCCGTCGTCTGGGTCGTGGTCAGAACTGTCTTGGTCCTTTCGGAACCAATGGGATATGGAACAATCTCATTGTGAGAAACAATGAGTCATCCTATCACTTGTTGCATCCCCAGCTCAGAACTCCCCTTTCCAAGAACCCACGACTCAACCAACGAGTCGTCATGTGAGACAACGACTCATAGTGTGAGTCATTTATTGGGATCCAAGTTATCCCCTTCAGTGACAATGAGTGGAAACAACGATCCATTGTCCCAAACAATGAGTTGTTGTATCACCTGTGGAGAGAAGGTCCAGTGTTTTTGTTCGATTTCTTGTCAGTGGTCACGGGAGGTACCAATGACCCGTTGGTTCATGCAACGAGTTGTGGTCCCTCTCGTTTCCAGTTCCAGTGATCCAAGAACCTAGGCCCAGGACCAACGACTGGTCCCAATGAGTCGTGGTCTCAACCAATGACTCATTGAGTGACCTGTTGGTCCCTGTCGGCAGCTTTTTCAGATTTTTTCCTAGGGATATTTTAGTAATTTCCCACCTTTTTAATCCCTAAATTACGTCATTTTGGGTTATTTTCAAGGAATTTAGAGGGGTAATCAATGATAGACTTCACTCCTCTCATTCCCTTAGAAGTCAGATTGTAAAACTCTCTCAGAAAAACTTAGAGCGGAAGTTGCGCAGTCGATTTTATTCTCAGATTCTCAAGGGATTTTTCTCTGGGATTTCTTCACCAGGTATATGGAAATCTAACAAAGGAATTTTCCTTCCACTGTACCCTAAAAATCCATCTAAATTTCTTATCAGTTATAGTCCTTGAGTTTCAAATATGAATGAATTTTCAGCCAGATTTCGTCTATATCATGTGAAATATTATTCATGCTAATTGTAGTTATATTTCCACTATTTTGTGACTATGTTGATATGTGTCCCTATAAAAAGGATTCTAGCCCTAGCTTTTGAATGCAGTCATTAGAGTCTTGCAAAGTTGACTAGTAATCATATTGCTAGATTCTACCAGTGTTGGGATTTCCATATTGTTATATCAATTGATTATCTCAGTCAGTTCATGCTAGTCCAGTTTCAGTTAGAATACTAGCCTACTCAGTATTTTTAGAAATGCCAGCTGATCAGTTTGACTATAGTCTTTTCTTGAGGTGTCAGTGGTGCCTCCCAATTATCAAAATTATTAGATTTTAGTTGGTTCTTTAGACGGTAACAACGCTTCCAGATAAGCAGCTCTGACCAGTCTTAGAACACCACTTACAGAATCCGGTCCGATAAGACTCTCAGGGTACTTCCAAATAAGCATTCCTGACTTAGTCTTGGACCCCAATTTTGAGCTATCAGCTTAGTAGTCAGCTAAGGACTATCTAGTGGGAGTAGAACTTAGCACCAAGCGGACGGGGGTTCCAGCGCACCTAGGTTCCCAGAACTACGTTGCCACCGTATGTTATTTTATTGGCCCTATGGCCCCAGACTTGTGATCACCCAGCTCATGCCTTTATACCCTGGCAAGGTATATTGGGTCCTACCAATGGGGTGTATACATCGAACTCCACGTTTAGCTCACGTGGTTATATATTGGTTATAGACTCTTCCACTGGTCAGTATAGTTTTAGTTTAGCTCAGCTCAATATAGTTTTAGATTTACTCAGTTCAGTTCAGTTTCGTACAGTTAGCTCAGATCAGTATCTCAGATTCAAGGCATGTTTATGACCACCAGTTGGGGTCATTATTGACCATATCAGTTATATATTCAGTTGTTTAGTTTTTAGTAAAGCAGTTGGTCATTTTATGTCATTTCAATTCAGTTATTCGTTTCTACATGTTTATATTATCTCTCACTTACTCAATACATTCCAAGTACTGACACATACCTTCTATGTTGTACCATATCATGATATAAGCGCGGGTTCTCAGCTTCAGCATCATTAGACAATTTCCTTTCGGTGATATCAGTAACTGCAATTGGTGAGTCCTCGTCTTTTGAGGAAGATATTTATTATTTAGTTATTTCTTTTAGTTAGACTTTAGAGTTAGCTGGGGGCTTGTACCAACAACTCATCATTTTTAGATAGCTTTCAGACATTCAGTTTTGCTTTCAGATGTATAAACTTTTATCAAATTAGCTTTCTTAAATGGTTTTATTATTTAAGCTTCCGCTATGATTACTCAGATTACCAGTGTTATGATAGACCATGGGTTGGCTTGGAGTTACTTGTGACTCCAAGTACTGTGTCTCATTTAGGGTATAGACTCAGGTCGTGATAGTTAACAACAAGAATATATATGTATTTCAATGGTGGCCAATCATCAAAATAGTAAAAGCAAAAATATAAGAAAAACCAATTTGATAAACTAATTCGTCAAGTCAATCATTCACTAAATATTCATAATTCTAGCCCTATCCCTAGAATAAGGGGTTTAGTTACTCATGTTTAAGAAAAAATGAGAATTTTATGTGCTCATTCAAAGTAAAGACTTGAAAAAATAAGAAGAAAAGAAACCTAATGGTGAAATCTCTCTTGCCTCTTGACATTTGCTAATTAGTGACCAACCCCTTCAAAAACGTCATGAGGGAATATATATAGTAGTGGAAAATACCCTCCTATCCTATGTGGGTCTGGATTACAAAAATTAAAAGAAACAACTTTGGGATAGCCTTAGGCGCACCGTGCCAACCAAGGTGCCAAGCTGGTCTTCTATAGTATTGGCTCTGGCACCACACCAGACAAGGCGTTAGCCTGCTATTTTTTTCTTCTGGTGTTGTTCTCCTGGCATAGGGGCCATTCATAGCCCAAACCTACTCCACTTGAATTTTTTTTGAAGTTTGGGCTTTGAGGCTAGGCACCAGCCATAGCACCAGCTTGGTTTTGCCTAAATACTCATCCAACATTGCTCCAATGCTCCAAACCTTCCTTGTTAGCTCCTTTTGGGTTAATGTCCATCATATTTTCCTGTAAGCCGTAGTTCTTAGTATTCGAACATTGGCTTGAGGCATTTTCTCTACCCTTTCTTACCCTGAAAAAGCAAGGACACCTGCGTTCTTGAACTGATAACCATCTTTCAGCTAACCTAGCCTCCTCCATCCCTCGGGAATAAAAAAGGGTAGTACAGGAATATTCACCTGTCGTCCATCGACTATGCCTTTTCGCCTAATCTTAGGCCCCGACTCACCCTCCGTGTACGAACATTGCAGATGAACCCTTAGGTTTTTGGGCGTTGGATTCTCACCAATGTTTGAGTTACTCAAGTCAGGCGAATGTTTAACCAAAAACACAGGTCTCCGCAAAGTCGTAAGACCATGTATGGGGGCTGACGCCTGCCCAGTGCTAGAAGGTCAAGGAAGTTGGTGACCTGATAATAGGGGAGTCGGCGACCGAAGCCTTGGTGAACGGCGGTCGTAATTATAATGGTCCTATGATAGCGAAATTCCTTGTCGGATATTTTTGAAACTCACACAGAAAAAGGAAGTGAGTTAGACAAAAATAAAAGCAAGTTGGACAAAAATAAATGAAGTGGATTAGACAAATCTTTTTTGTCGATAACCTCTGACCAATCAATCGAATATTGATTAATACGTAATCGATCGAACACTACTTGAAAACGGCTATTTAATCAAATTCATTAGTTCACTGTCTAGATTTTTCAATTAAAACATGCAATTGCAAGTGAATATACTTTTCAAAACAAGGCAAAACATGGATAAAATATGGAAAGCGGGTGTACAAATACTCCCAAGAACAATTATCAAGCTCCTAGGCAAAAGAATGCTACATCAATATCTTAAAAGTAAGTTGCAAAGTCTATGAAAATCAGCATGGAAAATTTCACTCATAGATCTAGGCTCAGATTATTATATTGTCAGGTTTACAAAAGAAGAAAATCTTAATAGAGTACTGGAATAAGGTCCTTGGTTCATCGATGGAAACTAATCTTCCAGTTCAAAAATGAGTACCAAATTTAGTATCGAGTCGAGCATCCCAAACTCTATCTGCTTTTGGGTTTGTCTCCCACAATTACCAACAAAATTCTATGACAGGGTGATACTCAAAAGAATTGATAATACCATTGGAAGACTATTAAAGATTAATATATAATTGATAATGTCATTTAAAGACTATTTAAGATTAATATATTTACCTGTGCAACATTAAGGGGCAGATATGCACGTTTGCATGTCGAAGTTCCCTTAGATACTCCAGTTAAGTCTCATATAAACATAGGCTTTCATAAACAAGTTATCATGTATGAAGGAGCTAAAAAAACTATGCAAATCATGTGGAAGAATTGGCCACACTCAGCCTACCTGTCTGCATCAACCGAATACGGGGAGCAAACGGACTATTACTACTAGTAATTCTACTAGTGTAATTAATTATTAATGACAAACAATTCAATTTACCAATAGCAGGAGGAGTCCACCTAAAAATCAATTGAACAAGCCAACAAATGTAGCATCAGGTATAAGTGCAAAAAAAAATTTACGCCAACTCCAGTAAGTACCTTAGTATCAAAAGTTAATTTACATTAACAAGACTGATGATTCTCATTTTTTATCATTCACTAATCAAGGCAATATTATCTGTTACCCCAAGACACATGTTCTGATTAGTAACAAATACTCTAATCTTTCTTTAGAAGAATATAATATGTCTTTGCCTACTAAAAAGATTAGAACATCTCCAACAATTGAGAACACAAGAAAACTCCCTTTCTCCATTAACTTCAAGGGAAACTAATAATCTGGATGAGCCACATGGAATGGACGCAAGGGATTATATCATGACCCCCATAATAATTTTTGAGATTTTTTTTATAATTATAGTTAATAAAACTAACCTCAATACTCATTAAAATCTTAAAACTATCAATATCCACAATAACTCTAGAAATCCATCCAATAGTGACAATTATCCAATACATATGGCAATCCCGAATGGCCAAATGGACATGCAAGTTGATGGGCCAAGCAATGAATCTAAACATTTAATACATACTGAGCAGAAGCTTCTAACATCAAATACCATGCAAAGCCAATCTTGTTAAAAGATACAACCATCCCATAAGACCTCCCATATCATAACCCCATCGCTTCAACCCTCTACTGCACCTACTAATTGGCCAAACACTTGTTTTCTACACTCCACAAGAAATTCTAAGCATGAACCATCTTTTCTTCTCGTGAAAACATAATCAATTAAATAAGCACCAATGTATGTATCAATGCAAATGAATATTCCACCGGAGGAAGCCAATTCAAAGGTAGTCTATAAAATGGAGCTAAACCAGGCCTCTTACACATAAATCAAAAATCTAAAAGAGGTGGCCCTTATGCTCTTCCCAAAAATGAAAGACCAAAAATACATTTATCACTGTCCGATGGCTATGAAGATGTGATCGATAGACATAACGCCTCCTATCAACATGACAACACAAAAATATGCAATAGTTATAAGCTTAACGTTGAGGAAGAATTTTCTCCAAGGAGTACAGAGAGTATGCTCCAAACAAACACTGCCTTTCTCCTAATGAATAGGACTATCATATTCATACTTTGAAATATTAGAGGATCCTATAATAATAATATAATAGAAACTTTAGGAATTATATTAATAATTATAATGCTTGATGGGTTACCTTACTAGAAATTATATTAGATAATCATGACTTGGTTAAAGATTATTTTGATTTAGCAGTATGATGGAGATCCGAGCACAAGGTAGATCACGTAAAATTTATTTTACTTTGGCATGACAACCTCACAAGTGTGACATGCTTTGAACAATCTTAACAGGAGCACCCTTGGATTCTTAGTATAATTTACATTAGCCCCATTGCTAATAGTAGATGTGATCTACGGAATAATCTTATGCATATCAAAAATACCTATAATGACTCTTGATTTGTTGGTAGTGATTTTAACGATATCACAACTCAAAATGAGAAATGAGGTGACAAACCTATTAATAGAGGTTGATCTACTAGATTTGCTAATTGTTTGAACTATTAAGAACTTATTGACTTAGGATTTAAAGGAGGTAGAAATAACTGGTCTAATCATCATAAAAGCCATTACTTAATTTTGAAATGGCTAAATCACTATGTTGGTAATGATAGGTGGATTAATGCTTACGTGAATGTTAGTGTTAGTCACCAACCTAGAACATGTTCAAACCATGCTTCTCTTCTTATTAATCTTAATAACACTAAGAGGGTAAATAGTCCCAAATTGTATAAGCTTAAATTTAATTGGTGTTTGTATCCGAATTTGGCAATATTGTGAGGGATAGCTGGAACAAGAAAAGACCTTCTAGATGTCAACCCTTGATTTGAAAATAGAGTTAGAATCTGGATTAATAATATCATTGAGGATGTTAAGAGAAATAAGAATATAATTATGACTAGGATTATGGGTAGTTATAAATATCCCAATCAGATCCATAGTTTCTTCCTTAGGAAATCAGAAGAGGAACTTCGGGCTGATTATAATAATATCCTTATAATAGAGGAATACTATTGGAAGATGAGAAGTAGAATAGATTGGTTAAACAATGATGATGTTAATACCAAGTTCTTTCATTTATCTGTTATTAATAGGAGGTGTATAAGTAATATTTCTTTTTTCTTTTTGCAAATGATGCTAACAATATTATTAGTGATCACGAGGCTCTTATAGAATACATTTATAATTATTTCAATAAGATCTACACCACTTTTCACGCACTAACCACCCTCCACAACACTAGCCATATCATTCTTACATTTGCTAATTATGATTTGTCCAGCCTAGACAATCCTTTATAATTTTGAAATTATCAAGGCTACTTACTCTTTCAAACCCAAAAAATGCTCGGGGATAGATCATTTTCATCTCTTTCTACCAAAATTATTGGAGCATTTTTGGCAATTATGTGAAAAACTATATCATGAGGTATTCGAACAATCTATCATTTCCTCAAACTTAAAAAAATACCTACATTTTCCTAATCCCAAAAATTAGAAATGCCAATCATCTTTAAAATTATGGACCTATTGGCCTCTGTAATATCATCTATAAGGTAATCATAAAAATCATCACTAACCATATTAAATTATTCCTGGAAACCATTATAGGTCTCTTTAAATCTAGCATCTTTAAGGGTAAAAGACCCTTAGACAATGCTACAGTTATCCATGAAATCATTAACCACTTCAAAAATTCTAAGTTGAGGAGTGTAAAATTTATATTAAAATTGACTTTGAAAAAGTGTTGAACAAGCTTGAGTGGTCCTTTATTTACCATGTTCTTATCTACTTCAAATTTACTCCTAAGATCTTGAAGCTTATTATGAATTGCATCTTTACAACCTCTATTTTCATATTAATAAATGGCTTAAAACCAATTTCTTTACTCCAACAAGAGGAATCCGCCAAGCAGACCCCATGTCCCGTTATCTCTTTATTTTATGTATGGAACTACGTTCAGTCTATATAAATTATCAAGTAGATATTGGCCCATGGGAACCTATACAAATGTGTTTCAAGAGGACCTAGTTTCTCACATCTTTTTTATGTGATGACCTTATCCTTATGGGCAAAGGCAATACTAATACCATCAACTCCATTCAACAATGCCTTATCACCTTCTAGCAGCTCTCGGGTCAAAGCATCAATAAATTGAAGTCCACTGTTATTTTTTCAAAAGGGCGCTTCCCCCATTCAATCCAATTGGTTATTGATACCCTGGGTATCTCTCCTACCACTAACTTTAAAATATATTTAGGCTTATCTATCATTAATCAGCATCCAAAGTATGCTGATTTTCACTATATTGTTGATACAATGTATAAGAGATTAAGCAACTAGAGAACTAATTTCATGACTAAAGCTGGCAGACTAGCGCTCATCAACTCAACCCTAAACTCCATCCCAGTATAGTTACAATGCAATACCTTAAACTTTCAAAGAAAATCATGAATCAAATTGACAAAATCAAAAGAGACTTTTTTGAGGTAGCACTACCCTAAAAGAAGACTTCACTATCTTAGCTGGGATTATGTTACCAAATCGAAGGATGAGGGGTGTTTGGGAATTAAGAATACTAGTCATAAAAACACTACTATCCTATCCCACCTTGTTTGAAGGCTTTGTACCAATCCTAACAACATTTGGGCTAAATGCCTAATCTTAAAATATTTCCATAGATCCACATAAATTTCTCCTTTACCTGGAAAAATATTTTACGGAGATGGAACATTTGCTCAAAAGGTGTCAAATGGATTATCGGTATTGAACATATTGATTTTTGAAATTATAACTGGTTGGACAACTCTACCAATATGAGATCTCTTATTCATGGACCATGAATCCATTTGATCTTCACTCAAAAATTCATACCTATAGATAAATTGATAAATGGCAGTTGGAGGGTTGTTCCTTCATCTTTCCTCCTGACATCATTAAAAAAATCTACACTATTCATATCCCAAAGAATATTCTTCTTCGAGATACACTGATTTGGGCTCTTAATTCAAATGACATGTTCTCCATTTCCTCTATTTAAAAAATCATTATCCTCCTATCTATGATGAAATTAGTCATAAATGGGTTTTGAAGCTTCACATCCTAAATAAAATTAATTTTTTTATCTAGCAATGCTCTCATAATTGACTTCCTACTAAGGTCTATTAAGCCAAACTGTCCATCCTTGATAATGACTTATGTCATGTACGTAACACCGCTAAAATAATCTATTATATATTTACTGGATGTGTTATTTATCAAACCTTCTAGAACTTTAATAATGTCCAACCTCCCAATGCCTCCTTAAATATCAATGAGTGACTCCAACAATTACATCAAATGGATGTCGATCTGCAACAACCTCTACTATAGTGGGATATTTCTATCCCTTTGCCCTTTGGCACATCTGGATCACTAGAAATCACAGCTCCTTCAATAAAAAATCATATCATATCTCTATCTCTCATGTTCATGCAACGACTCTTGAATACATTTACACTACTACTTCAAGTCCTTCAACACCTTTATCTGCAACATCCCAAGAGTCTCTAAGATCAAACCCTAGAACTGAAGTAGAAACCAGCAGCAAAATTAAAAGATTTCCTAAAAAACATACCATAGTACGACCCATTGTATAGAGGTACGAGCCGTGGTATCCATCTGAGGGATGAAGATCAGAGAGTAACTAAAATAGTCCGAGAAATCACGAGCAGTACCTATGGATCATGCTACGTAGGTACGGTTCGTACTATCTGGTCATGAGAAGAGGTACAGAGACTGACCAACCTGACTCTAGTGACCACGAGGGGTCACCACGAGTCATGGTCAGTCACCACGAGTTGTGGTATGACCCCTGGCACCAGATGGGCAAATTTTAATATTAGATTTTCAAGGGTATGTTCGTAACTTTTTATACTTTTAACTCCTAAAGCTGGTCATTATAGATTTCCTAAGGATGTTATTTAATAGTGTTGATTAGCCTAAACTCTCATTCCTCTCAAAATACCTTATATTGAAAATCAACTCTCAAGGAAGCAAGGATTCAGCTTTTCTAATTCTCTTAGATCTCAAGTCAAGTCAAGAAACCAACAAGCCCAAGTATGTGGGATCATAAATGGGAGATTTCTTTCACCCTCATGCCCAGAACCAAGCTCAATTTCATAAATTTAATTCTTTCATGTCTCCAACTATGATTTTCATGAATTTCAAAGGGTTAGACCCATCCTATGCAAAAATTCTATATTCTCTTATGGAATTGATTCTCTCATGATTCTACTTATGTTTTATGATTATGATTACATGACTTTCAATGAAAAACTCTCATGATTCTAATTTCAAGTTAGCATGATTTAATTAAGTATGTACGGATCTCATGAATATCAAGTTTATATATAATGGGTGAATTTTCGGCATTGTTTTCATGGCTAGTTCACGTATGTCAAGAAGTTTATGAATTTACATGATTTTAATTAGCCCGTGCAAAATATCCATACTTCAAGTATGATTATGAGCACTACGTATGTTTCTAGAGTAGTATTTAATGACGAGTATGCCATAGTTCAGCGCGCCCAAGTATCAGAATTACGTGCCACTGTAGGATAAGAGGTCCTCTCCAGTAGAGAGTGTCTTTGTTGCCCTTATCTAAAGGGTCCTCACTAGTTGAGAGTGTATCCCTTACCTAATGGGCTCATGAGTGATATCATGCCTTCATGGTTCTTACCCTTGGCAAGGTATGGACACCTTCTAAACCAGGGTACAGTTTGAGCCCATGATGCTCACGTGGAGTATGTTGGTTATAAGGATCTCTCACTATTTCACATATGTTCTACGTTTCTTCATCTTCATATTTTATGATGCCACGACTTATAGTATTTTGTCCCATTGATCAGTTTATGAGTTTTACTTGTGATTTCAAACATGTTAAGATTTATGATATTATTTGAAAATCTTGGGTCATTATACTTTAATTTATGATGAAAATCTCATGTTTTATGACTATATCATGATCATAACTTTTTAGTATGATGACCTTACTTTCATGTTTTACTTATCATCCATACTCAGTACATTCAAGATACTGATCACATACTTTTGTGCTATATCATCTCATGATATAGGTCGGGTACTCGGTCTTATCCCACAACTAGATACGTTCTCGTTCTAGAATCAACATTAGGTCTTGGTGAGTCCTCATCATCCAAGAACGTCAGTTCGGGTTTATGTCTGTCTTTAGTCATTTCAGTTTCAGACTTTGTAGAACTAGTTGGGGCCTGTCCCTTTAGCTTGTCTTATGTTTAGAGGATTTTTAGACTATGTTGTATAGATGTTTAGCAGGTTGACTTATTGTCTCCATTATGCGTTTTATGATATCTCAGACTTATTCCGCTTATGTTATGTCTTATGATTTGCTTCTGCCTAGTTTGTGTGTTTATGCTTATGTATGCATGTACCATGGGTTAGCTTGAAACCATTCGTGTAAGTCCCGTGCCTCGTTGGGGATCTATACTCGGGTCGTGATAAACTTGCTATCAAATTATCAGGATTAGGTGTATCCTAAGGTGCCTAAAAGTCACTTTAAGTAGAGTCTTTTTTCATGAGTGTGAAGTGCACCACACTTATGAGGAAGAGGCTATGAGACGTTTTAGGAAACTTATCTTCTTTCATGCTCTGTGTCATGCGATGAAGTCCAACTCACCTTACTCTTCTAACTCGTGCTATACGCGTTTGTAGAAAATGCCTCCTCGAAGAGCCAGTGGAAGAAGAAATAGCAATGGCAACGGTAATGGGAACCAGCCAGCCCCACCAGCTCTAGCAGACCCTTTGAATGAATAAGTGACTCATGTGGAGTTAGGGCTGCCTTCTAGATGTTGGTAGAGCCCATAACAGCTCAAGTCAACCAGCAAGCGGTTGCACCTGTGAACCCAAATGGGAGTGCTGCAACAGCTAGGGTGCGAGACTTCACTAGGATAAACCTGCTGGAGTTTCATGGATCTAACGTGGACGAGGATTCACAGAAGTTCATCAATGAGATCCAGAAGATCACTCAGATTATAAGGATTATATCACGACCCGAGTTCACACCCTAGCCGTAACACAGGACAAGGAACCCCTAAAGGCTCCAAGTCGGCCCATGCCATAATTATAGCATACTCTTAACATAAGAAACATCTAACATCATGAACAAGCGGAAGAAAATAACAAGAATCTAATATGATCCATAAAGACAATTTAATAACACTTAGATGCATAGCTGAAACTGTCTAGACAAGTCCGAAAGCCTTCTACTAAGCTGATGAGTTGCTGGGACAAGCCCCCAGCTAACTCCCGAAGTCTGAAAACTGGAACATAATAAAACAGGAATAGAAGTCACGTCCTCAAAAGATGAGGACTCACCACTAGCAACTGGGAGAAGAAGGAGCGTATCTAGCCACGCGGCTGAACTTGGAGACCTGAATCTATATCATGAAATGATATAGCACAAGAGGCGTACGGTCAGTACTTGGAATGTACTGAGTATGCAGGAACGTAAATAAATAACTCATAAGCATAAGTATACAAGCAGGGAGTACCATAAATCACAGGATTAGTAACACAACCGAAATGAGGTACAACAACTTAGTATGAGATCCACATATTCATATAGTCATAATCATATTATAAGGTCATGAAATGAGGTACAACAACTTAGTATGAGATCCACATATTCATATAGTCATAATCATATTATAAGGTCATGCATTAGTATAAGTTCAATGATGCACAAAAGTAGTAATCATAATGATACAGAGATGCAACGCCGTGACTGATATCATGAGGGTCCCTGACTGTCTAAGGGAACGAAGGCTCTGATATAGCGAGTAACTAACTAGCTAGGGATGTTAGTCCCGACTGAAGGAGGAGAAACATGCTTGGCTAGTATCTAGGGATGTGAGTCCCGACAGTCTAGGGAAATACTCTTGCTAACGAGAATCTCGATTGACTAGGGAAATATTCTTGCTAACGAGAATCCCGACTGACTAGGGAAACACTTGCTAACGATAATACGGACTGGCTAGGGAAATATTCTTGCTAACGAGAATCCTGACTGAATAACGGTAATCTAAACTGCAACAGCTAATCAGAGACAAGGATGTTTACTGATTTTTCCGTCATACAACATTCTCATCAGCAGGATGGGGACTACTTACTAATAACATCAAGCCCGACAGTTGAAATATCATTTTAGTGCGTTATCATCATAATTCACCTCATCAAGGAGTCCAATCAATAGCTATCTCAAGCATTTTACAGTAATGAGCATTCTACAGAGTCCATTATGCATATACTATCAAGACATTTCGAATTCCAAGTTCATCTCATTCAACATGTAATATGAGATCATACATGTTTTATAAATGCAACTCATACTCTATCAAGATACATGACTTCATTTATTTAGGTCTACAACATTCCACACACTTGATATAATCACTCCTTTGTGAACTTTTTAGCCACGGGCGTTTTAGATTCCAAGATTTTTATAAAAACAATTTTAGAAAGGGAAAAACAATGTAGAATCCACCAAGCTTCGTAGTTCAACAATGGAGATGCAATCTTGTCATGCCCAATCAATTAAATCTAGAACATGGTGATAGCACATAATTTACTTCAATTACTCAAGCCCACACCGCCTAGTCAATTCAACATGGTCATCAATATCATAATCAAGTCACTAGGGTTAATTATGCAATATCTCCACACTGCCATCAAAATCATGAATTTTTACGGTAATTAAAGGAGGAATGAACAATTCCCATTCAACACTTAAATCGGGTTAAGAAGAACATACTACACCCATACATACTCAACTTATATTTTCACAATTTCTTCATATTCATGCCTGGCTACAAAAATTAATTGAACAATAAGCAACACCCATTCATTAATCAAGCTAACTTATGAAAAAAATATTATCCTCATGTATTCCCAACATATGATCCATATTCCAAACAAACCATCAAATTAACGTCCCAAATAGATTCCATAATTGCAGTAATTATTTGCATTTAAGAAAAAGAATGAAGAAGAAATTACCCATTATTCAAACCCTAGATCATGATATTCTAAATAAATTAAATCCGATTCTTATTTAAAATATTTTGGGGAACAAGGATGAAAGAATATCCTTGTTGAAGTCCCGCATACCTGGTGGATGAAAATCCCGATCGAAAATCTTCCTTGAAGCTTGAAGAACACCTTGGTGAAATCCCTAGATAAGAGAGGAGGAAGAAAGAGATCAATACTATGAGGGTTTAGGTCTAGAAAAACCCTTAAAAACGTTCCCAAACATACCAAAACGACATCACTTAAGAACTGGGAGCATAGGATTTTACCAAAACACCCTCGAGAAAACTTAAAACTCTGGCCGAAACGGAACCCACGACCCAACTGACAAGTCGTTGTCACATCCAATGACTCATTAGGTGCACTCTTCAAGTCTACTGGAAATCTCAACCTTCAGGCTACGACCAATGTGACGACTCATTACCACACCCGACGAGTCGTCATGTACTTCCATCAAGCACACTGGAAATCCTTTTTAAAACCAAAGCTTCTCCCTCCTAATGACCGACATAACGAGTCATTTCCAGGCCAGATGACTTGTCAGGTCATCCGTTGCCACTGCCTCCTGACTCCCACACCATGACAGCACATGACGACTCGCAGTATCCTACCACGAGTCGTTAAGTCTCCCGTCCTGAGAAATTTTTGCCAGTTTTTTACACTTTTTCAATGAAACTCCCAAGTCTTATTCTTAACCCTTTCCGGGGTATTACAGATTACCAGAGAAGAGAGTGCAGACTTGGCCTTCTACTAGCTGAATGGGGTAGCTCACATATGGTATAAGCAGTGGAAAAAAGGTCATAGGGTAGACACAGCTCCAGTCCTTTTCGTGCAGAAGAAAGATGGTTTCTTAGGATGTGCATTGATTACCACCAATTGAACAAAATCACAATCAAGAATAAGTATCCTATTCCCAGGATTGATGACTTGTTCGATCAGCTTCAGGGCGCTAGTTGCTTTTCAGAGATAGACCTCAGATCCGGATATCACCAACTCAGAGTCAGAGAGTGTAACATTCTGAAGACAGCCTTCAGGACTCGATATGGTCACTATGAACTTGTTGTTATGTCTTTTGAACTAACGAATGCTCCTGCAACTTTTATGGATTTGATAAATAGGGTATTCAAGTAGTATTTGGATCTATTTGACATTGTCTACATAAACAATATCCTTATGCACTCTCAGAGTTAGGAGGAGCATGCTGATCATTTGATAATGATAATTGTGTTGCAAACTCTTAAAGACCGTTAGTTGTTTGCTAAGTTAAGCAAGTGTGAGTTTTGGCTAAAGTTATTTGCATTTTTTGGACATGTGGTATCAAATGAGGGTGTTTAGGTAGACTCTCAAAATACTGAGGTGGTGAAGAACTGGCCTAAACCTGACACTCCCACCGACATTAGAAGTTTTTTGGGTTTAGCTGGTTACTACAGGAGATTTGTACAAGAATTTTCATCCATTACCTCACCTTTGACCCGGTTGACTCAGAAAAAGGTCAAACTTCAATGGTCCAATGCTTGCGAGAGGAGCTTCCAAGAGTTAAAGGCTCAACTTATTTCTACTATTTTGACCCTACTAGAGAGTATATATGGTTTTGTAGTGTATTGTGATGCCTCAAGAGTTGGCCTCGAGTGTGTGTCGACGCAGCATGATAAGGTTATCGCTTATGCTTCTGGCAGCTTAAGACTCATGAGAAGAATTACCTAATGCATAACCTTGAGTTAGTAGCAATAGTGTTTGCCTTGAAGATTTGGAGGCACTACCTGCATAGGGTATGTGTTTTAGTCAGAAGAACTTGAACTTGTGACAAAAAGATACCCTGAGCTTATTAAAGACTATGATATGAGTGTTCTTTATAGTCACGTCCCGCCTTGGGAGGCATGATTGGCACCTGGTGCCCTACTAGGACCTAGACTGCTGGACTAGCTGACCTAAGCACTTCTGGTGCCAGGCTGGCTCTAACTCTGGATTCAAGAAAACGACGGGCTATATAACGGCTGTAAATACAGCCTCCATCCGACTAGGCCTATAGCCACCTGTAAGAAAACAACAGCTACCGAGAACAACTGAATTAATAGGGAACCTATGCGGGCAGACAAGGCCACCATGCTGTCTAGTTATTTCTGAATCAAGAAAACAAGTGCAAAACTGCTACATGACCAACAAGATCACCACTACCAACTGAATAAGGCCCCACACGGCCATCATAAGCAAAATAAAACATACACACGGCCTCACACGTCTGGTACAGCTAACCACAGGGAATATACAATCTGCAAGCCTCTAAGAATACTGATAAGATGGTCGGGACAGGGCCCCGGCCTACCCATACTGTACAACAAAAGAAAAGGAATAAACCTCTAGCTGTATAGCTCCAGATGACAAGAGCTGATGACTCTGTGTGCTGGCTGGAATTACGAGGGATCGGCTCCTCGTTTATGAGTACCTGCAGGCAAGTAATGCAGCGCCCCAAAACGGGCATCAGTACCACTGGTACTGAGTATGCAAAGCAACAGCTGGAAAATAACTGAAGACAAGCGATATAACTGATAGAACTGAAGTAGAAAGAAATAGAATGTAACTGACTGAAAGTATGAGTTTAAGAAAGGAGTAGGAGTCGTACCTGGTAACGTTCCATTCTACTGTCTATCTACTCATAACTAACATAACATGGCATAATATAGCATAACATAACATAACATAGAACACATAAACCTTACCTGGCCCCATAAGCCGGAAGGTACAACCAACACGTAATCTATACCCCTACCCCGGTCATCCCATCTCCCATAGTAACTATAAGCATCCTGCCGGTCCCCTGGGTATGCACTTGGGCCCGCTGAGCCCCTGACTATAACTTTACCTGAGTCTGGAGGACTCCTGAATCAACACCCCGGGCGTACCCGCTCGACGGGGGTGTATAAAAGCCGACCAAGGAAAAATATGGGGAAACTGGCATCCCATCTTCGTCCCTAGGGGACGGCATGCCACTCCGTAGAGTGACGTATCTTTGCCCTCTGGCGGACGAGTCGATACAGCTATTAACCCTGGGGCGGTCATGAATGCTAGGTAATCCAGCCCAAAACAATACAGTCAAGTCTCAACTAATAATACTAACTGCGTACACTACATGCTGAAACTAATGATAGTAATGTGTGTATATATATAGTACATGTTGAAACTGATAATGGCATATATATAATTAATGTCATACTGTGTTGAATCTGATACTGAAATAAGATATAATATTTCAGCTGAAAACCATGTTGTATAACTAAGTTTCACGGTAAACATGATTTACTATTTATAACATGCTTTCTAAATTTAATATTGATATACTATACTGTTTCTGAAATACTCTACTGAAATTGATACTGTGCTAGTAAGTTTCACGCTACACATGACATGATGTTTCTAACATCATTACTAAAATTTATACTAAACATAATATGCGGCTTCTGAAACATTCTACTGGCACTTGAACTATTTTACTATACCGGAACTACTAGTTTGCCGAAGAAACTGGCTTTACATACCTTGTCCATTAACTTTCTGAGTATCTGGCGTAACTCGTCTAATTTTCAGCTATTTCTCCCAACTGTAATCATATCCATGAAGGGAAAGAATCAATTCTATTATTATTAAAAAGAAACCATCTTTACAATATACACTCACTGCCTATTCTTTGACTTATCGAAGAACGGCAGAAAACTCGCTATTTCTCGAAAGTCCAGAAGAGAGAAATACTCACTTTAGGGCTAGGAGTATATTGATATTAATTTGGAGCAATTCCACTTACCTTAGCTCCATAGGACAACGATTCGCCGGCCGAATTTCACAAAACTAACTCCGTAGAAATATTCTCTGCAGCTTTATACTTCGGTATCCGAGGTTAATTTGAGTTTGGACTGCGTTTGACGGCGTAATCGGATGAATATTTATAAGGACCTCTCGTTCTCCCCTATTCCCCTTCGTTTCTGCTGGAAATTATATGTTGAAATGAAATAAAACTGAAGTGGGGGGGTTATATACTTGAGCCTGGACAGCCCCTTCGTGGCACGTTGGCCATCGCAGAGGGATGGCCTCCATGGCATGTTGCCATCGCGGAGGGGGTCTGCCCGGCCTCCTCTTGCGACGATTCGATGCGGCGCTTGTCTGGTCTTCCCCCGGGTCTTTTTCTAGCATGTATGGCATTCTAAAACTCATAACCAATATGTGAATAGCCATCTAAATGTCAAGAATTTACGGGGTATAACATCCTCCCCCCCTCAAGAATATTCGTCCTCTAATGTAAACTTCTACTTGCAAGAGTTTCAACTTACTTGACTTATTCTAGAAAAATTTTGGCAGAGTTTCCCCTGTAATATGGACTATCTCAAAGATCCTGAAACGTAGAAAAGCCCAATACAGGTACTCCACACAATACTAATATTCATCACCTCAATAGACTAAAGTCAACTATTTCATTTATATACATAATATAAGGCAATTCATAAAACATCAATACTAACGTACCTCTGGTTGATTAAGTCTGAAATAACTGAGGATATCTGACTTTCATATCTTCCTCTACTTCCCAATTCATTTCCTCTCGGTTCCTGTTATGCCATAATAACTTGACCGAAGCCACATCTTTAGTTCTCAATCTACGAATCTGCCAGTTTAGTATGGCTACTGGAACCTCTTTATAAGCCAGCTCCTCCGTAACCGGGACATCCTGAACTGGGACAACTCTGGAGGGGTCTCCTCTATACTTCCTTAGCATGAACACGTGGAAAACTGGGTGAACAGACTCTAATTCTGGAGGTAAGTTCAACTCGTATACCACTTGGCCTATTCTTCGGCGAATATGATAAGGCCCAACAAATCTCGGGCAGAGCTTACCTTTCTTGCCGAATCTCATCACCCCTTTCATAAGAGAAACTTTCAATAACACCCAGTCATTCACATTAAATTCCAGGTTTCTGCGCTGCACATCAGCATACGATTTCTGGCGGCTCTGAGCAGTCAGTAGGAGTTCTCTGATAAGCTTTACCTTTTCCTCTGACTGATGAATAATATCCGGCCCAATCAGCGCTGACTCTCCTACTTCAAACCAGCTAACTGGTGATCTGCACTTTCGCCCATACAATGCCTCATAAGGCGCCATTTGGATAGCTGAATGGTAACTGTTATTATAGGCAAACTCAAAAAGTGGTAAGTGCTCATCCCAACTACCTCCAAAGTCTAACACACAGACTCGCAGCATATCCTCGAGCTCTGAATAGTGCGTTCTGTCTGCCCATCTGTCTGAGGGTGAAAAGTTGTGCTGAGGTTAATCTGTGTCCCCAAGCCTCTCTGAAATGATTGCCAAAATTTAGTTGTGAATTGCGCCCCTCTGTCAAAGATAATGGACACTGGAACTCTGTGCAGCCTGACTATTTCTCTGATATACAACTCAGCATAATCTTTGGCGGAGAAAGTAGCCCTTACTGGCAGAAAATGGGCTGATTTTGTCAGTCTGTCAACAATTACCCAAACCGAGTCATTTCTATGTTTGGTACGGGGTAATCCTGCTACAAAATCCATATTTACTGCTTCCCAGTTCCAAAGAGGCACAGCTATGTCTTGAGTCAATCCGCCTGGTTTCTGGTGTTCCGCTTTTACTTGCTGGCAGTTAGGACACTAGGCTACGAATTCTGCTATTTCCCTCTTCATACCTGGACACCAGTAGATTTCTTTAATATCGTGGTACATTTTCGTCGCGCCTGGGTGGAGAGAATAGCGGGCGTAATGTGCCTCGCTCATAATCTACTAATGAAGGCTTGAAATATCTAGAACACAAAGGCGGCCTTTACATCGCAACACTTCATCCTCAGTTACCTGAAAATCCGGCGCTTTTCCTTGTTGAACTCTGTCTTTAAGCTGAACCAGGTCAGGATCTTCATACTGGCGTTCCTTTACCTCCACACTAATGACGACACTGCGGTGTTCTGAATTACCACTTTGTTGTCCTCTATTTTTGCTACACGAACAGCTAAACTAGCTAACTAGTGTATTTCTCGGGCCAATTCCCGCTGCTCGGGCTGCAAGTACGCCAAACTCCCTATAGACTTACGACTAAGGGCATCTGCTACTACGTTGGCTCTGCCTGGGTGATACAGAATATTTACATCATAATCTTTCAACAATTCCAACCAGCGATGCTTCCGTAAGTTCAACTCTCTCTGGGTGAAAATATACTATAGGCTCTTATGATCAGTGAAAATATCCATATGAACGCCATACAAGTAATGTCTCCATATCTTTAGGGTGTGGATCATTGTGGCTAATTCCAGGTCATGGGTAGGATAATTCTTTTCGTGTTTCCTCAGTTGTCTGGAAGCATAAGCAATTAGTTTACCATACTGCATCAACACACATCCTAACCCAATACACGAAGCGTCACAATAACTGCATAACCCTCTGTACCTTCTGGCAATGCTAACACTGGGGTGGAGGTCAACCTGTCTTTCAATTCCTGGAAACTCTGCTCACATGCCTCCGTCCACTAAAACTTTACTGCTTTTTGCGTCAGCTTAGTCAGAGGTGCCGCTATGGTGGAGAATCCCTCAACAAATCTTCTGTAGTACCCTGCTAATCCCAGAAAACTGTGTACTTCGGTCGGAGTGGTAGGTCTGGGCCACGTTTTTATTGCTTCTACTTTCTGTGTGTCTACTTGTATTCCTGCGTCCGACACGATGTGCCCCAAGAAGGATACTTAGTTCAACCAAAATTCACATTTAGAGAACTTGGCATACAGCTGACGGTCCCTGAGAATCTGGAGCACTATCCCCAAATGATCCTGGTGGTCTGCCTCTAAGCGAGAATACACCAGAATATCATCAATAAACACTATCACAAATAGGTCCAGGTATGGTCTGAAGATGTTGTTCATCAGGTCCATAAATACTGTTGGGGCATTCGTCAGCCCAAAGGACATGACTAGGAATTAAAAATGGCCGTATCTGGTCCTGAAGGCAGTCTTTGAAATGTCCCTTCCACGAACTCGAACCTAATGGTATCCGGACCATAAGTCAATCTTAGAGAAATATCTGGCCCCCTGTAACTGATCAAACAAATCATCTATTCTGGGAAGCGGATACTTATTCTTGACTATAACCTTTTTCAACTGTCTGTAGTCTATACACATGCGGAGGGAGCCATCCTTCTTTCTCACAAACAGAACCAGCGCACCCCAAGGTGAAGTACTCAGCCTAATACAGCCTTTATCTAACAGATCCTTTTGCTGCTTCTTTAGTTCTCTGAGTTCAGCAGGAGCCATACGATACGGAGGAATTGATATGGGCTGAGTTCCTGGTAGTAAATCAATTGCAAAATCTATTCCCTTTCTGGGGGAATACTAGGTAGCTCATCTGGGAATACGTCGAGGAATTCATTAACCACTGGAATAGACTGGAGAGTCGGAGGCTCCACTCGAACATCCTGAACTCTGATAATATGGTAAATGCACCCCTTGGCTATTAACTTTCTCGCCTGAAGATAGGAAATAAACCTACCTTTTGGCGTAATTGTACTGCCCTTCCACTCTCATACTGCCTCCCCTGAAAAGTGGAATCGGACTGTCTTGGTCCAGCATTGTATATTTGGATAGCACGGAGCCAACCAATCCATACCCATAATGGCGTCGAAATCAAGAATCTCTAACTCTACTAAATCTGCTACAGTCTGACGGTTAGCAACCTCTACTGTAAACCCTCGATAAACCCTTCTGGCTATAATAGAGTCGCTGATGGGTGTAGATATTAAAAAAGGTTGCTGAAGCAATTTCGGAACAATACTGAACTTTCGAGCCACCAATGGAGTAACATAGGACAAGGTAGATCCCGGATCTATCAATACATAAGCAGGGTAAGAGCAAATAGTCATCATACCTATCACAACATCAGGTGACGCTTCTGAATCATGCCTCCCTGGTAAAGCATATGTGCGGCTTGGACCTGCACCTACACTAGAGGCCCCTGATCTGCCCCGGCCTCTGCCTGCTGAAACTGAGGGCCTGCGCCCTGCCGAGGATGCTGAATCTCGTGACCCTACGGATGCCCTGTCCTATCTATCCTGGTAATCCTGACCTTTGGTTGGATAATCTCTCATCAGATGACCCTCTTGGCCACAAATATAACATCCGGTGGAGCTATATCTGCATGCTCCAGAATGGCGTCGACTACATATAGGGCGAAGTGGTAGGGTATACCTACTCTACTCCGCCCTCCTCTGTAGTGGTGAATCTGCGGTCTGCGAGCCTCCGCTGATCTCTGACTACCCCCTGTGACTAAATCTGCCCCTCTGCGGCTGTGGTGGAGACGGGGGTCTGGGCGGCCTATCTGACAATTATGGCCTGGGTCCTCCCCGGACCTCCCTTTGTAACTCGACTGGCCTATCCCTGCGGCGTTGTTCCTGACTGGTCCTCCTGATCTCCCGTTGCCGCTGCCTGATGCTCTCAATATTCTAGGCGAATGCCTGAACTCGGGCAATATCCATGTCCTCTCTCAGTGTAGCCGTAATACAAGTCTCAACATACTTTGGATTCAACCCCATGATGAAGCGGTGTACTCTGGATGCCATGGTATCAACAAAGGTTGGTGCATACCGGGCCAAAGAATCAAACAAGCAAGGCGTATTCTCGAACACTCATGGCCCCCTGCTCCAAATGTAAAAATTGATCCACCCAGGCCTGTCGAATCTCCCATGGTAAATAGTGATCCAGAAAAGCTCCTGAGAAGCTGGACCAGGTCGAAGGGGAAACATCTCTCCCTCGGGACCTTTTCCAGCTTTCATACCACAACACGGCGATGTCCCGTAACCGGAATGCTGCCAATTCAACCGATTCTATAGGCGTGGCATGCATAACCCTAAAAATTCCCTACATCTGGTCTAGAAAATCCTGAGGGTCCTCTGTCCGGTCCGTACCTGTAAACTGTGGGGGATTCAGAGCCAAAAATTCCCGGACCCTCGAACTACCGGGCCCTCCTGACGACTCTGCAACTGTAGATGGCATCGGCTGACGCTGAGAAGCAATCATTTGTGCTAACATGACTACTGCACTCCTGACCTCCTGGTCGGAAGGTATCGGTATAGGGACTACTGGAGGTGGTGTCACCCCAAGTGGCTCCTAATGTGGTGGAGACTGCTGAGAAGGTTGGGACGATGCCTCTGTATCGCCCTCTGATCGGGCTAATTCTAAACGAGGGTGGGGCATCCTGCTGGTGCCTTCCCCTGCTGCGGTGTCCAATCTTCGGCCTGTGGTAGGATGTCGATGGTTTGAAAATTTATCTGTAACCAAAGAATATAGTAAGCTCTAGGGACTCAACCCTATACTGTAGCGCTCTACAGAACGACTGAATAAGAATAAAAAAAGCAACTATCCTATTCTGCCTTGCAGCCTCCTGCCTATAGTATGTGGTGCACAACATATCCATAGGCAAGTACTTAGCACGGCTTGCAGACTCCTTGGGATACGACCTGCTCTGATACCAAGTTTGTCACGCCCCTCCTTGGGAGGCATGACTGGCACCTGGTGCCCTACTAGGACCTGGACTGCTGGACTAGCTGACCTAAGCACTTCTGGTGCCTGGCTGGCTCTAACTTTGGATTCAAGAAAACGACGGGCTATATAAGGCTGTAAATACAGCCTCCGGCCAACTAGGCCTATAGCCACCTGTAAGAAAACAACAGCTACCGAGAACAACTGAATCAATAGGGAACCTATGCGGGCAGACAAGGCCACCATGCTGTCTAGTTATTTCTGAATCAAGAAAACAAGTGCTAAGCTGCTACGTGACCAACAAGATCACCACTACCAACTGAATAAGGCCCCACACGGCCATCATAAACAAACTAAAACATACACACGGCCTCACACGACCGGTACAACTAACCACAGGGAATATACAATCTGCAAGCCTCTAAGAATACTGATAAGATGGTCGGGACAGGGCCCCGGCCTACCCATACTATACAACAAAAGAAGAGGAATAAACCTCTAGCTGTCTAGCTTCGAATGACAGGAGATGATGACTCTGTATGCTGGCTGGAATTACGAGGGATCAGCTCCTTGTCTATGAGTACCTGCAGGCAAGTAATGCAGCGCCCCAAAACGGGCGTCAGTACCTCTGGTACCGAGTATGCAAAGCAACAGCTAGAAAATAACTGAAGACAAGCAATATAACTGATAGAACTGAAGTAGAAAGAAATAGATTGTAACTGACTGAAAGTATGAGTTTAAGACTATCCTCAACTATGTTGAAAGGAGTAGGAGTCATACCTAGTAACGTGTCATTCTACTGTCTATCTACTCATAACTAGCATAACATGGTATAATATAGCATAACATAACATAACATAGCACACATAAACCTTACCTGGCCCCCATAAGCCGGAAGGTACAACCGACACGCAATCTATACCCCTACCCCGGTCATCCCATCTCTCATAGTATCTATAAGCATCCTGTCGGTACCCTGGGTATGCACTTGGGCCCGCTGAGCCCCTGACTATAACTGTACCTGAGTTCGGAGGACTCCTGAATCAACACCCCCGGCGTACCCGCTCGACGGGGGTGTACAAAAGCCGACCAAGGAAAAATATAGGGAAACTGGCATCCCATCTTCGTCCCTAGGGGACGGCATGCCACTCCGTAGAGCGATGTATCCTCACCCTCTGGCGGACGAGTCGATACAGCTATTAACCCTGGGGAGGTCATGAATGCTAGGTAATCCAGCCCAAAACAATACAATCAAGTCTCAACTAATAATACTAACTGCGTACACTACATGCTGAAACTAATGATAGTAATTTGTGTATATATATAGTACATACTGAAACTGATAATGGCATATATATAATTTCTGTCATACTGTGTTGAATCTGATACTGAAACAAGATATAATATTTCAGCTGAAAATCATGCTATATAACTAAGTTTCATGGTAAGCATGATTTACTATTTCTAACATGCTTTCTAAATTTCATATTGATATACTATACTGTTTCTGAAATACTCTACTGAAATTTATATTGTGCTAGTAAGTTTCACGCTACACATGACATGATGTTTCTAACATCATTACTAAAATTTATACTAAACATAATATGCGGCTTCTGAAACATTCTACTGGCACTTGAACTATTTTACTATACCGGAACTACTAGCTTGCCGAAGAAACTGGCTTTACATACCTTGTCCGTTAACTTTCTGAGTATCTGGCGTAACTCGACTAATTTTCAGCTATTTCTCCCAACTGTAATCATATCCACGAAGGGAAAAAATCAATTCTATTATTATTAAAAAGAAACCATATTTACAGTATACACTCACCGCCTATTCTTTGACTTATCGAAGAACGGCCGAAAACTCGCTATTTCTCAGAAGTCCAGAAGAGAGAAATACTCATTTAGGGCTAGGGGTATATTGACACTAATTTGGAGCAATTCCACTTACCTTAGCTCGGTAGGAAGACGGTTCGCCGGCCGAATTTCACAAAACTAACTCCGTAGAAATATTCTCTGCAGCTTTATACTTCAGTATCTGAGGTTAATTTGAGTTTGAACTGCGTTTGACGGCGTAATCGAATGAATATTTATAAGGACCCCTCGTTCTCCCCTGTTCCCCTTCGTTTCTACTGGAAATTATATGTTGAAATGAAATAAAACCGAAGTGGGGGGGTTTATATACTTGAGCCTGGACATCCCCTCTGTGGCACGTTGGCCATCGCGGAGGGACGGCCTCCGTGGCACGTTGCCATAGCGGAGGGGGCCTGCCTAGCCTTCTCTTGTGACGGTTCGATGCGGCGCTTGTCCGGTCTTCCCCCAGGCCTTTTTCCATCATGTATGGCATTCTAAAACTCGTAACCAACATGTGAATAGGCCATCTAAATGTCAAGAATTTATGGGGTGTAACATTTATCATCCGGGTAAGGCCAATATAGTGGCTGATGCTCTCAGCAGGTTTTCCATGGGGAGTATGGCCCATGTGGAGGATGGAAAGAAGGAGTTGGTTAGAGATATCCATAGGCTCGCTCGCTTAGGGGTTCGCCTTGCAGATTCAACAGATAGTGGTGTCATTATTCAGAATGGTTCAGAATCTTTATTAGTGATGGAGGTTAAGGCAAAACAAGATGAGGATCCTATCTTGGTGAAGTTGAAGGAAGTAGACCGGAATCAGAAAGTGGAGGTTTTCTCCCAAGGGAGATGGTGTACTCCGATATCAGGGCCAACTATGTGTTCCGAGTGTGGATGACTTGAGAGAGCGGATGTTGAGAGAGGCTCACAACTCTCGATATTCTATCCACCCAGGTGCCACCAAGATGTATCGTGATCTGCGAAGTCTATTGGTGGAATGGCATGAAGAAGGATATTGTAGAATTTGTGCCTAAGTGTCTAAATTGCCAACAAGTTAAGGTTAAGCACTAGAGCTCGGGAGGTATGATTCAAGATATGAGCATTTCTACTTTAAAGTGGGAAGAGATAAACATGGACTTCATTACAAGTTTACCTCATATGCCAACAACATGATTCTATATGGGTGATTATAGACCGAATGACTAAGTCAGCATATTTCTTTCCAGTTAAGACCACATATTCAGCCGAGGATTATGCTAGACTTTACATTCGGGAGTTATTCAAGTTACATGGAGTCCCTTTGTCCATAATTTCTTATAGAGGTACTCAGTTTACTTCACAATTTTGAACGTCATTTTAGAAGGGTCTTGGTACTCAGGTTAAGCTTAGCATAGCTTTTCACTCGCAAACAGATGGTCTAGCGGAGCGGACCATTCAGAATTTAGACTAAATGGTGAGAGCTTGCATGATTGATTTCAAGGCCAATTAGGATGAAAGTTTGCCTATTATTGAGTTTGCCTACAATAACAGTTACCGCTCCAGCATTCAGATGGCTCCATATGAGGCTCTTTATGATCGGAGATGTAGATCACCTATTGGATGGTTTGAGGTACGTGAGTATATGTTGATAGTTCTAGATTCAATTCATGAGGATATGGAGAAGGTTCAACTTATTAGAGAAAAGCTGAAAATAGCTCAGAGTCATCAGAAATCCTATGCGGATATGAGAAGGAAAGAGCTTGAGTTCACAGTTGTAGACTGGGTGTTTCTGAAGGTGTCACCCGTGAAGGGGGTGATGAGATTTGGAAAAAAGGGGAAGCTCAGTCCCTAATATGTTGGTCCTTACAGGATTTTGAGGTGTGCTGGCAATGTGGCTTATGAGTTGAAGTTGCCGGTAGAGTTAGCATCAGTGCATCCAGTTTTTAATGTGTGCTTGTTGAAAAAGTGCATTGGCAATCCAACTCTAGTTATACCGGTAGAGAGTATTCTTGTGAAGGATAGCCTCACCTATGAAGAGGTTTGATTGAGATTCTTGACCATCAAGTTCATAAGTTGAGAAATAAGAAAGTCGTTTCAGTGACAGTCTTTTGGAGGAATCAGCTTATAAAGGGAGCTACTTGGGAAGCCAAAGCAGATATGATGGCCAAGTACCCTCACCTTTCCTTTCTAGCTCATCTTTAGTATGAGGTACTAGTTTCTTCCTTAGTACTCTAATCAGTTTCATGTCCTTCAGTTCATCTCAAGTCTTAGTATGCATGTATGTTTCATGAAATCAGTTCAACATATGTACCTCAATTCGGAGTCAGTCACTCCATCAGTATTCTATTTATAACATTCATTATTGGGATTGCAGCTCTTTCCTTATCTTTCAGCTCTAGTAGTCTCCATTTGAGGTTCCCAACTGGGAGATAATATAACACCCCAAAAGTCCCTAAGATCAAATCCTAAACTTGGAGTAGAAACCAGTAGGAAAATTGGAATTTTCTCTCAGTAAGGACCACAGTACGAGGTGTGGTATAGTGGTATGGACTATGGTATCCATCCATGGGATGAAGATTAGAGAGTTACCAAAATAGTCTCGGAAATCACGAGCAGCACCTATGGATCATGCTATGCAAGTAATCATACTATCTGGTCGTGAGAAGAGGTACAGAGACTGACCAACCTAACTTCAGTGACCACGAGGTGTCACCACGAGCCATGGTCAGTCACCATGAGTCGTGGCATGACCCGTGGCACTAGATGGGCAATTTTAAGATCGGGTTTCCAGAGATATTTTCATAACTTTCTATGCTTTTAACTCCTAAGCCAGGTTGTTTTGGGTACCCTAAGGGGGATATTTAAGGATATTACTAATCCTAAACTCTTATTCCTCTCAAACACTGTAGATTGAAAATGAACTCTCAAGGAAGCTAGGGTTCATCTTCTCTAATTCTCTTTTATCTCAAGTCAAGTCAAGAAATCAACAAGCTCAGGTATGTGAGATCATCAATGGGGGATTTCTTTCACCCTCATGCCCAAACCCAAGCTCAATTTCATGAACTCAATTCTTCTATGTCTCCAACTATGATTTTCATGAATTTCTAAGGGTTAGACCCTTCCGATGCAAAAACTCTATATTCTCTTATGGAATTGATCCTCTCATGATTCTACTTATGTTTTATGATTATGATTACATTAATTTCGATGAAAAACTCTCATTATTCTCTATTTTTAAGTTAGCATGATTTACTCAAATATGTATGAATCTTATAAATATCAAGTTTATGTATCATGGATGAATCTTCAACATTGTTTTCATGGCTAGTTCACGTATGTCAAGCAGTTTATGAATTTACATGATTTTAACCAGCCCATGCAAAACCTCCATGTTTCAAGTATGATTATGAGTACTATGTATGTTTTGGAAGTAGTATTTAACACTGAGTAGGCTGGGGTTCAGCACACCCAGGTCTTAGAACTACGTGATACCATAGGATAAGGGGTCCTCGCTAATAGAGAGTGTCTCCATTGCCCTTAGCTAAGGGGTCCTCGCCAATTGAGAGTGTCTCCCTTACCTAATGGGCTCATGAGTGATATCACGCCTTCATGGTTCTTACCATTGGCAAGGTATGGACACCCTTCCAATCAAGGGTACAGATTGGGCCCCATGATGCTCACTTGGAGTATGTCAGTTATAAGTAGGGGTGGGCATTTGATTTTTTGGTTTGATTTTAAAATTTTCGGTTTGATTTTTTCGGTTTTTGGTTATGAAGAAGGGGCATCGAATACCGAACCGAATTAGTTCGGTCCAATTCAGTTTTTTTGTTATTCGGTCTGATTTATTTAATTCGGTTTTTTCGATTTCTGGGCTTGACTTGTGGACTTTTTTCTGCTTGTAAAATGGGTTACTTTTTAAATAAAATATGAATTATGTTATGCTTTTTAATTCAAAATGATCTATTTTTTAATATCATTGATGTTGAAAGACAATTGTAGCCTACAGTCTGTAGTAATCCAGTTCAAGAAGCTAAAATCGATAGTTGTATTGCATAAAATATCTCAACTTACACGTAAGTAAGTAACTAAAAATAGAAGAAGCAACATGCCAAATTGGCAGATTATATTTGACAACCTAAGGGCTTAGTCAATCGTAGAAAAATCAAAAACTAATAACAAACAAATTTCTTCAACAAACTTCGGCATTTCTTGTTCATAAATGATTTTTAGAGTTTGTTGTTGTTCATAATGACTTATATGTTAGCCTTTTCTTTACCTTTACAAGTATCATCATACATACATTTTCACATCACTGAAACTATATTGCATTATCACTAAAGATTCTAGTCATACAATAATTTTTTATACTCCTCAATCCATCACTATTCAACAAACATAATACTATCAAATAGTAGCAACTAGAAATCACATATTAAGTCTTAAATCACCAAAACACTAAATTCAACCATATTATGTCAATTATATAAATAATTCTCTAAATGGGCTTCGAGTTGAGTTGGATATAGTATTTTTATTTTTTTGAAATTAAGTTATAATTTTATTTTTTATTTTTTAAAAAATATTAAAAAATTTCACTTAAACCGAAATATCGAAATTTGAAAATCAAAAACCAAACTGAAAATCGAAATTATAGAAAAAATAAAATCAAAACTGAATCGAAAAATCGAAAAACTGAATTAGTCCGGTTCGGTCTGATTTTTCAGTTTTTCGGTATTTATGTCCACCCCCTAGTTACAAGATACTTCCGTTGTTCCACATATGTTTTATGTTTCTTCATGTTCATGTTTTATGATGCCCTTATAGTATTTTTGGCCCATTGACCAGTTTATGAGTTTTACTTATGATTTCAAACATGTTAAGCTTTATGATATTGTTTTGAAAACCTTGGGTTATTATACCTCAGTTTACGATGAAAATCTCATGTTTTATGATTGTATCACGATCGTGACTTTTTAACATAATGCCCTTGCTTTCATGTGTTACTTATCCTCCATACTCGGTAGATTCAAAGTATTGATTGCATACTCTTGTGCTATATCGTCTCATGATATAAGTTCGGGGTGTTCAGTCTCATCCTGCTGCTAGATATGCTCTCGCTCCAAATTCAACATCAAGTCTTGGTGAGTCCTCATCATCCAAAGACGTCAGTTTGGGTTTATGTCTGTCTTTAGTTATTTCAGTTTTAGACTTTGTAGAACTAGTTGGGGCCTTTCCTTTCAGCTCGTCTTATGTTTAGAGGCTTTTTAGACTATGTTGTATAGATGTTTAACGGGTTGACTTATTGTCTCTGTTATTCGTTTTATGATATCTCAGACTTATTCCACTTATGTTATGTCATATGATTTACTTCCACCTAGTTTGTATGTTTATGCTTATATATGCATGTATCACGGGTTAGCTTGGAGCCATTCATGGTTCTAGGTCCCGTATCGCATCCGGGGTCTATGCTCAGATCGTGACATTATCAAACCCTATTCAAAAATATATAAAAGAATTTTCATCCCCTTAAGGTACCTATAAGTTTAACACCAATGGAGCTTTTACAACTATAAAACAACAAGGTGTATTGGTGGAGTCATTAGGGATTCACATGGTATCTGGATTATGGGCTATTATAGAAATCACAATGGCATAAGCCATACACGCTTGGAGATGCTTTCCCTCCTTGATGGACTCAAATATGTGTATAGCAATGGCCACATGACACTGAAAGTGAAGATCGACTCCACTGAAATAATTTATGTACGAGAAAATAATAATCCTCTCTACACTATATATGTCTTGAATGCAGGTACTGATTGAAGAAACTGAAAATTCCAACTATTCGTCACAACTTTTGGGACCACAATAAAGTGACTGATAAGTTGGCACGTGAAGAAATGAAGGGAACAACCATTGATCACAACGTCTTTTTGAGCAATCAACCAAGCTGGCTATTGAAACATCTACAAGAAGATCAACGAGGAACTACTGTTATTAGGAAAATATCTTTAGCTACTTGTAATAGTCTACTACAACTACACAATCTGAGGATTATGAATTCTCATGTACTGCCTTAATTATATATAAATAATATTTTCTTTTTCGGAAAAAAAAAGAAGAGGAATGAATAGAATAACATAGATTAATGCAAAAGGTAATTTGCGTGTGGATGCATTTATTTGGAGATAAAATTATACTAAATTCTTTCTTATTATTATTTTAAATTGGATTGAAAGAATAGATATTTTTAAGATTGATCGAGAGAAATCAAGTTAGATTCTCATATTTAATTTTAATATTGAATAATACATAATATAATTGAGCTAATAAATAGACAAATGACATTTATTTGTGGCTTGTAGTTGTAATAGTAAATATATGTCTAATTAATTAGTGCGAGAATAAATTTTTAAAATCAAAATTAATGTAATAAAAGTGAAATTTACCCTTTATTTGTGTTATTCTGTCTAGTTAGAGTCTTTGTTTATTATCACTTGAGTACCATTTTCATACCATAAATTGTTACTCTCTTGTTCACTGTTACTTGTTCACTATATTAAAAATAAATTTTTAGTTTTACTTATTCTTTATATTGATAATAATTTTTCACTTTTATTTATTCACTTTAATATACATAAAACGATTTTTTTTTATTATACCGTTAATATTAACAATTTATTCTTTAAATTATTTTTAAAATTATTTTTTAAATTTATTAAAATTACATATTAATTAATATGACTATTATAATAAAATAGAAACTTAATTTAATATCTCTCAAAGAGAATGCAAAGTACGCCACAGACGAGTAAAAGAAAACAGAGGAAATGTTATGTATGACATCAATTTAGTTTTGATAGAGTAAAGAGGTTATTTAGACCCTGTTTGGATATGTTTTTTTTATGGCTTATAAGCTAAAAATTAATGGAAAATTTATATAGTTACTCATAAAAAATAAAATATTTAAATGATCATGCCTCTTTTCTTTTAATGCCCCTCAAAATAATTATACAAAATACTCTATTTAATTTGTTCTTTTTTCGGGATGACGTCATGCTGACGTCAGCACTGCACCTTTTTTTTGTCTCACACATGTCACTATCATGGTATTAATTTATTTATTTTTTTCTCTCTTTCTTTAATTTATTCCTTTTTAAATTAATTGAAGTTTGTTACTATTTTTTAGTCTTTTCTTTTAATTTTTTTATTTTAATTTTCTAATAAATAAATAAATACAGTAGCTAACTATATTTAGACTACTAAAAATATAGAAAAATTAAATAATGTAATTACAACAAGAAGTAATTTATAAAAAAATTACTAAAATTACTAGCTTATTTATTAAAATTTTTTTAAAAATTATTTTTTTTTCAAATCATTATTCTTTTTTTTTTTTACCATAATCTAATTTCATGCTTAAATTTGGCTCCTTTTTTTTCATTGTTCAATTTTTTATTTTTCTACTCCTTTCTTTTCCGTTTTTCTTTATTCTTTATCTTTTTTCTCTTATTTTGTTAAGTTTTTCTCAAATTATATTATTTTTTTTTCTTTTATCGTAATCTAATTTCACTCTCATTGATTCCATTTTTTCTTTTTTCTTTTATTTTTTCATCTTATTTTTTTATTTTTATTTTATCTAATTTTTTTTTATTTTTTCCATAATCTAATTTCATTTATTTTTTGGTCTTTCTTTTTATTCTACTTTTTCATTTTTTTGATACCATTGAAGTATCCTCTAGTCCTCTAATGCACACTCTTTAGTCCTCCATGATACCATTACAATATATTTATATACTAACATGGTATCACAGAGGACTACTCCAATCTTTCGATGAAGCATTCTTTAGTACTCCAAGATACCATCACAGTATATCTATATACTGGCATGGTATCATGGAGGACTGTGTCAGTCCTTCAATAAGACACTTTTTGGTCCTCCATGATACCATCATGGTATATCTATATACTAGCATAGAATAATTAAGGTCGGTTTTAGTCCTATAGGGAGAAAATCCTCGGTCCTTAGTGATACAATCATAGTATGTCTATATACTGTCATGGTATCATTTAGGTCTGCTTTAGTCCTCAATGATACCATCAGAATATATCTATATACTAGTGTGGTGTCATTGAGGGGTGCTTCACTCCTTCAGTAAAACTCCTCAGTCCTTCATGATACCATCACAATATATCTTTATACTGTCATGACATCATTGAGGTCTGCTTTAATTCTTCAATAAGACACTCCTAAGCCCTCCATGATACCTTCACAGTGTACCTATATAGTATTGTGGTATCATTGAGGTCTTTTTTAGTCCTTCAGCGAGACACTTCTCAGTCCTCCATGATACCATCATAATATATCTATATACGAGTATGAAATCATTAAAGGAGAAAATCCTCAATTCTTAATGATGCCATCACAATATCTCTATATATTGTCATAGAATCATTGAAGACTCTACTTCGGTCCTCAATGATACCAGTATGGTATCATTGAGGTCTGTGTTCGTCCTTCAATGAAACTCTTTAGTCCTCCTTGATACCATCACAATATATCTATATACTGACATGGTATCGTCAAGGTATGCTTCCGTTCTTCAATCAACACTTCTCAGTCCTCTATGATACCAACATAGTATATCTATATACTGAAATGGTATCATTTATGTCTGCTTCGATCCATCAGTGAGACACTTATCAGTCCTCTATGATGCCTACATGGTATATATCATATACTGACAATCTGTCATAGTATCATAGAATTTACGCTTAATTTTGATATTTTAATTTTTATATCAGTTTTAGCAAGTTAATTCTTATAAAAAATAATTACAAAAAATAGAGTCATATTTTAGATATAAGTTTCCGTTTTCATTTGCAAAAGCAAAAAAATAATAATAATTTTTTTTATCATTTTATATTTTAATAAATAAATTACTGGACTTTAATATTTTTAATTACTTTTTATTATAGTCTAGTTATATTTCTTTAATTTTTATTAATATATAGTTAGTTATTTTTTAAAAAAATACAAAAATATAGAAAGGAACAAAAAATTATAAAAAAGTAACCTAACAAAAAAAAAAGTAAAAAGAATCGAGAGAAAAAACAGAAAAAATAAAAAAAATAAAAAATAAGGAACAAATTATAAAAATGTTACCAAATAATATCTTTAATAAAGAATAAAAAAGACAAAAAAATAAAAATAATAAATAAGAAAATGACAAAGCAATAAATAAATGGATAATAAAATAAATGAAAGAACAAAGACAATAAATGTAAGGAAAAAGGCAATAAATGCAAGACAAAAAGAAGAGAAAGAAGCACTCTTCCAGCATGCAAATCGAGGGGGTATTTGGGGTAAATATTTTGCCCCAAATGGTTATTAAATGAAATTAGTATGAAAATGGACAAATCAGGATAATTAATTTATTTTAATGGGATATTTTGTGTACTATCCCCAAAATTGATAGTTAGTATTTCTAATTTACAATTTATAATTTCTTTTTATTATTTCAACTTATTTAAAACCAATTTTAATTTAAAAATATTTAAAATAAATCATGAATTCCCCTCCAAAATATATGCCAAATTATTCCACTTCTAATTGTCATTTGCCCCAGTCAAGGGGGACAATCCATGGACCATAGTAAGAACAAAAGTCGTAACAGGCAAAGCTCAATTTATTGAACGGCTGAGATTATTCCTGAGCGCATAGCATACCCGTTGAAAATATGAGCGACTATACAATAGGTCTTCCCCCACTACGAGTAAAAGAGAGAAACGAGTGACGGGAGACTCGTATAACTACTAGTAAGACAATATTCATTCACCACTCTCTGTGTGTGTGTTTTTCTCCTACTTATCTTTTCTTCTCCTCTTTCTACTGCTATATACTAGTCTCCTCCTCTTCCTTTTCCCATCTTTCTTCTGTATTACTTGCCTTTTTTATGCGTTCAACGCGGTGGAGCTGTGCGTGGCGGAGTTTGTGTACAGCTTCGGTGGTCGCGGAATCGATCGGGTGTTGGAAGTTGGAACAACAAGTTTGCAAAGTCAAGCCCTCTTTGATCAAGGTACTTTTGTCTTTTTTTCCTTGATTTTACCCTCAGATCACCAAATTTCTTGAGTTTTTGTTGATTACTCTCTGTCTTCGAATGATGGGGTTTTTTTTGTTTGTATTTACGGGCATTTTCAGCTTGTTTTTGTTCATTTTGAGCTGGGTAAAGCTTTTGTTTTGCTGCTTACGCTTTAAGTTTCTAACTTCTGTATGGGAGGTTGAGCTAGAGACAGAAACGGACGCGTTTTGAGGAAATATCAATTTAACCCTCATATCTGGGAGAAAAAATGTCGAGGGAAAATGGGTTGTTTCATTTATTTTTACTTTATCGCAAGATGATCTTAGGTGGTTTTAGGCTCTTCAAATTGATTTGTATGTGCTTCATGATTAATGTTGTCATTTTTGTTTTCAGAAAGACTTATGGTTGATTGTTTATCTTCATTTCTGAGCTATTTAGGAATTAAATGTAGTGAGAATTACCTTTTCTCCCCCAGTAAGTGAAGACGGATGTATGTTTTAGGATCATTGTAGACTTAGCTAAGAAGCAAATGATTCATATAGGTGATATGAGCTAGTTGTTATCAAGGTTTAGTTATTAGGTTTACACTTATATTTGGTTGGTGTTTGTGCTAGAGACTTGCATGTCCACGTAAGCATAAGTAAAATGTTTGGAGGATCCTGGTTTTTAAGGAGCTCTACTTTGTGTTCAAAGACAAGTTATTTAGTATATTTTATATAAAATTGAGGTGAATAGAGCAAAATGGGAAAAGATGATTCGTGTAGTCATCCCCAATTATTTGGGAATTGTGGTCTAGTTGAATTGTGTTGAGTTCTCACATCAGTAGGTGATAGGTTATTTAGTCTCCTTGTATATGGTATTGGGCAACCATCAACCTCATGAGAATTGTGTTGAGTTCCCACATGGGTAGATGATAGGTTATTTTGTTTTCTTATGCATGGTATTGGGAAACCATCACCAGTTGGCTTTTGTGGTTGAGTTAGGTCCAAAATTCATTTCTTATCATGGTATGCTTATTAGAGCATTTAGTGAGAAAATAATCATTGTAGAAGAGAAAATCTATTGCGGAGCAATTTTCTGCCAATTCCATGACTATTTTGAGGTTCCTTTGCTTCCAAGGGGTATTGTGTTAAGTTGCTCGGACTCTTTACTTTTGGTGCTGCACCTTTGTTGACGACGTGGGTGTGGGTGTGGGATCCATACCGGATCTAGTCAACTGATTTTGGGTACTTTGACCAAAATCAATGGAGAAATTCGAGAAAAATAAAATCAAAAGATAAAGTGAAATTGAAGAAAATGGATACCTTGTAGGTAGAAATTTCTATGTCGGTCTTTTTCCTTTTATGTCCCTTACCTCTTTATCAATATTTTCTCCGTAAAATACCTTGAAGTTCCATATAATAGCTCATAATGTAGACATATTTTTATAACTCTAGTTATAGATATTTGAATTATTTTTAGCCGAATCCCCGCACCCTATCCATATCCCTGAATCTTAGAATTAGATCATGAAGGATCTGACCTCTAGATCTGCACCTGTATCGGACACCCGCACCCGAGTCCAAGTAACATATTGCGCATATGCTAGTACCACCAATAGGATTGGAACCCTTGTGCGACCCAACCCAAGAAATTTCACAGCCGTAGTATCCTCTCTTATTTCTCTTCCTTCTCACAAGGTCAGAGCCATGCCCTTTTCAATTCATGATTTACTCGATGTTGGGCCCCAATCTTATATTGTCAACGCTCTAGATGTTCAATTCTGGATGTGCTGGGTTGTGTTGAGTTCCCATATCAATAGGTGATGTTTATTTGGTCTCCTTATATGTGGTATTGGATGACCATCACCTCACGAGCTACCTTTTGAGGTTGAGTTAGACCCAAGATTCATTTCTAATCAAATTAATTGATTGGCTCTTTTTTGTCATTAAAATGCGAAACATTTATCTTTATGTGATTGTTGTCCCTTAGTTGACTGGTATTTGTATTCTGATTTTTAAAAAGGATTTTTAAATGGGTTTTGAATAAAAGACCCTTCTCTTTTCAGGATTATGAAGATTGAAGTTTGACTATGCAAATTGTCATGCAGAATAAATAAGCTAGACCTGAAGCTTTTGTGCTGCAGTAACTTTATCAGAGAAAATGTTGGAGGCTCCAAAGTTTGCAGGACTTATAGACTTAAATGAGAACCATGATAATTATGGCCTCACTCAAAATTTTTACCATAAGCTTGGTGAAGGATCAAACATGTCAATTGACAGTTACGGGAGCTTGCAGATGAGCGATGGTGGAGGTTCCGTTGCTATGTCAATGGATAACAGCAGTGTTGGATCAAATGGTTCCCACACTCGTATTTTAAACCACCAGGGCCTCAAGCGTGTCCGCAATAACTATTCTGCGGTAGCTAGTGTAAACAGGGGGAGAGTTTCTCAAGGGTTGAGTGATGATGCCTTAGCTCAAGCTTTGATGGATCCTCGATTTCCTACTGATGGGCTTGAGAATTATGATGAGTGGACGATTGACTTGAGGAAGCTAAACATGGGTCCAGCTTTTGCTCAAGGGGCTTTTGGGAAACTCTACAAGGGAACATACAATGGTGAGGATGTTGCTATCAAGCTTCTGGAGAAGCCAGAAAATGATCTTGAGAGGGCTCACTTGATGGAGCAGGCATTTCAGCAGGAAGTCATGATGTTGGCAAGATTGAAGCATCCAAATATAGTGCGTTTCATTGGTGCATGTCGGAAATCTATGGTCTGGTGTATTGTGACTGAATATGCAAAAGGGGGATCAGTGCGTCAGTTTCTGGCCAGGCGACAAAATCGATCTGTGCCCTTGAAGTTAGCAGTGAAACAGGCTTTAGACGTGGCGAGGGGGATGGAATATGTACATGACCTGAATCTGATACACCGGGATCTAAAATCTGACAATCTACTGATTGCTGCAGACAAGTCAATCAAGATTGCGGATTTTGGGGTTGCTCGTATTGAGGTGCAGACTGAAGGAATGACACCAGAGACTGGAACATACCGCTGGATGGCTCCGTAAGTGTCTGGACTCTCGAGCAGTTTGTTTATCCTATTATCTTATTCCAGTCTTTGGCCTTTTGGCAAAAGCCAATAAGAGAGCTACTTTAGCTGTTTAACTTACTCCATTGGAATATTTTATCTTTTTGTGTTAGTTTTATAGTTCCGAATGTCCTATTATTTGATTCATATACGTTACCTGTTTGTGCATACAGTACAGCCTCTTAATTGCCAAGGAAAATGAGGAATGGCTGCAAACAGAAATAATTTTTGTTCAGCATGATATTTGCGTTGATAATAAATTCTTACTATAAGCTTCTCTCAGTGGTTTGAATACAGCAGCATGTTGCATACCTTTTTCAAAATTGAAAGGTCATGCACGCATATAAGCTATTTTTGGACTTTTTCTCCTTTAAATGTAGAAAGGTAATACTATTATCCTTAAAAAAAAAGAAGAGGTAATACCATCATCCCTTTTGCATACTCCACCTAAAATTGAATGTATAACATGCTTATTCTGTGTTTTGCACTCCACTATTCTTGTAGTTAATAATTGAAGCACTGTATGGACAATGGATATACTACAATTTAATCTGTCCAAGATCAATAAATTCCTTACTTGGATATCAAAAACTAATTAAGGGTGTCATGTAGAATTGCCCTTTTACAAGAAAAGAAAAAAAGGAAAAAAAAGGACAGCGACATTAGTTGGGTAAAGACTCTAGTTGTAGAGATTTTTCTAAATTTTTCCCATTTTTAACAAAGTTATTTACCTTATTCAAAAAAAAAATTATAAAGACTTTACAATAGTTCATTACTTATTAATGAAAAAACATTAGAATGTTTCACTGTCATGTAGTGTTTTGACTACTTTCCTTCAGCAAATTGCTAAAGATTAAAAACAAATTGTTTGTTTCTGAAGAATAGAAGTAACTGGTGATGGTACTTTGTACCACTACAAGTACAACTACAAGAGCTATCCCTTAATTCCACACTAGTTGTAGCTGCTTCTGACTAATTGACTTTAGTACTTAAGAATATGCAATTATTTTCTTTTTTCTAAATTTATTTTAGAGTAAAAAGAGCTTGAATGTGATTTTTGATGGCATAACGAAAGGGGAGTGCTCCCTTATTAATTACTAATTAAGAGTGTCATGTAAAAGTACTCTTTTACAAGATCGATTGATAGATAACCTGATCTGTTTTGATAGATCGAAAGAGATAGAGAGAGAATCTCTCAAGAATAAGGGGAAATCTCCTATTTCGATCTATAGATGAGACAACTATCATCAATATGAAAGAGGAAGCTTCTGGGCTCCTATTTCTATCTATAGATGAGACAACTATCATCAATATGAAAGAGGAAGCTTCTGGGCTGTACCTGTACAACTAGGGGTTGGGGGACGTTGAATAGTAAACTAAACGAAGATGACGCTGTCCAATTGGCCGAACGGAAGATTGACATGAGAATCCGATGTTCTTGGTACAGAATCCCATGCAGATTTCGTAACTGTTTTGTTTCTGTCACCGCGAGCTTAGGGCATTGGATTAGGATTCCCCCACCTCATAAAACATCATTTGATGCTTTTGACACATGATATGAAAGAAGATGAGTCTTTATTCGCCTTATCAGGCATAAAGGAAAAAAAGGAAAGCGGCATTAGTTGGGTAAAGACTCTAGTTGTAGAGATTGTTTTCTAAATTTTTCCCATTTTTAACAAAATTATTTACCTTATTCAAAAATAATAATTGTGAAGACTTTACAATAGTTCATTACTTATTAAGGAAAAAAATGACAAGTTATACTTTCTTTTGAAACTGTTTCCTCCTAATGCCAACTAGTCTCCATTACAGTGACATTGACACCTATTCATAAACCTTATTCCTCTTTTGCTTTGATATGTCCACTACTTCCTCTCATCCATTCCAATCTGACACTTCCCATTTTTCTCAAAATGTTTGGCATTATTCCATGCAACTTTCACAACTTTCAAGAATTTATATTCATTTAATTATTCAAATTTTGACCTTTGATTTGATGGTTTCTTTTATCAAACCAAGTTATCAAAAATAACTCTAATATTTTCAAGTATAAAGTCAAATTAACATCATGAATTCTGTTTAGTGTCAACGCCATCATATAAAATGAGACCTAGGAAGTTATGTATTAGTGTATGCAAAGGTCCTACAAGTTTGTGGTGTAATTTTATTTAAGGAAGCAATAGGGGATGTCCTTTGGGTACAAATATAAGAAAAGAAGACCTTCGCTGACCCTCGGATCATAAAGCAGTGCTTCTAACAGTAATAATTTGTGAAACATTAACCATTTTGGTAGTTTTAGCTACTTCAGCTTTAAAAGTTGAGCTTTCTTTTGTGGCATGTCGTTATTCTTGACTAGAGAGAGAGTGGCAGACTATGCTCCAATATTGTTTGGTGGGTGTTTTATTGCTGATTGAATATCTTTGTGCTTTGGTGCTTTTTATGAAAGGTTGAGTAAACATGATGACCGGGGTAGAGCCTTTAATTACTTCCCTTGTACATCTGTTTGTGAACAGTCTTTTGGACAAGAATTTGAGGAGGATTGTATGCTAATTGGAAATTCTTAAGTGCGTAGAAGTGGGAGCCAAACTCTGTCTCAACTTTTGGTAGCCAACTTTGAATTCGCGTTGCGAAGTTGGAGGGAAAGGCATTGTGCGTGTTCTATGAGTAGATGTGGAAACCAAATGTTTTAGGTGTTTTCACTCTTTTTTTTGTTTATGAAGTAATGGATTTTATAGAAAGGGCATTAAGAAGATGCAATTAGTGCAAAAGAGGGGATAGAGCCAGCTATAATACATTTAGGTGTTTTCACTCTTGGTCTTTGAAATGCTTTAAATCTGATCTATGGATTGGTATTAGTTTCAAAGTTTAGCCCAATGATACCAACAATTGGCCCTTTAATGTGATGCTGTGAATAAAATTTTATCTTTGTTTATAAAAAAAATACTCTTTATAACTCGATGAATTAATATTATCCTAACCATTTCGTGTTTTAGTTCTCTCGTGCAATCAAAATGGTATAGCACGTGAGTAATATGCTTTTCAGTGGTCTAGCCTTAGATTTCTCTTCACCGTGAATGCAGCAGACTGGTGTCCTATCTTAGATTTTTACCTCTAGGAATAGAGTTTAACTCATTTTATTTGAATTGCTTTTAGAAAGCCTAGCAACTCTCATTCATCATGCACAGCCATAGCCTTGACTACCTAAATGATTTCAAATAGATATTACTGCTTGTGTCAAGTTCAGAGACTAGAATAATATGAACAAAAGAAATCTATCAATGCATGGCATTGAAATGATGGTCTTTCGGAGGAATACTAAAGCATTGTGGTGGGGTTAGGGTCTTTGAGTCATCAACAAGAAGAACCTGAGTCAAGTGATCAGGTTAGCACATTTTACTGGTCTCATACAGCAGTCATTGCCGGGAGAAAGTGCTTTTCAAGACTTTCTCCTGAATCCTTCCCAATATATAGGTGGCTCTTCTTTTCCTTTGTTTTGCCTGCAGGAAATATTACAAGCTTGCCATATCAACTATATAATTCAGACTCCTACTCTTGAGATTTTTTTCTAATTTCATGGATTAATTTAGATTACTCTGCGAGAATCGGTGATCTCGTCTTGCTTACCGGGAGAGATGGACATTCTAGACCATTTTTTCCACCTGGATAGCGAGCGAGCACTCAACAATGAATACTACTAAAAGCGGCCTACTCTTCAACTGCTCTTGATTGGAATCTTCATGTGAAGATCACTCTAGATTCTGTGATTCAGTTACAGTTCAGTTAATCTTGCAGATACCTTAATTTGGCGGTTAGTTGATTGGTTTCCAGGTCATACCTAAATTGTCTAGTGCAATTATTACCATCTATAGAGTTTATGAAGTTTGTTAAATTGGGATAATTAATCTTACAGATACCTCCAATATAAATGTACACTTAGCCAGTTAGCCTTTGTCATAGCACGAGATTGTTTCTACACTATCTATTTAACCTTTACTTTAATAATGTTGACTGATTTTTAAAAAATAGAAACGTTGTTGACCGACTATCTTTCAGGATCACTCCTTCCTAAGATGGTGCTCACATTACTCAAGATAGATTCCAACACGATGTTCTAGTTCTAGAAAACAACCTTAGTAGATTTTCTAGTGCTGATCAACAACTTAGGTGGAAGCATTGGTTTGCTAAATCAACATTGGAAGGGGAACAAGGAGTATAATGTCATTGTAAGCAGGGAGTGCTTTTTTAAACTTTTTTATTTGCATTTTCCGGCAAACAAGCTTGTTTAAAAAGTTTTATTCGTAAACATAAAAAGGATTAGCTCCTTTATTGAAATAAGTTGAGAGGAACAAAGTGCTAATCCCTCCTTTTCACTTCACATTTCTCATCAAACAAATTTGGCAATTCAAAAGTCTTATTCTTAGACATATGAGGGATCAACACTTCGTCGAGAGCCTCAAAAGTTTCCCCCTTTTCTGAAGAAGAGGATCATTTTTGTCTCTCGAATTTTTGCAACTGTTAGGCCCCGAAGCTAGGATCGGGCAGACTGGCACTTGGTGCCTTAACTTGCCGAGCGAACGCTTCTATATGAACATAAAGATGCAACATTTTCATGATCCCATATATCAAAACAGAACGATAAACGTGAGTCACATAAGAGTGACCCTCGATCATGTGGCGAAAACATGGACATAAGAGTAAATTAAAACCTTCCTTTCATAAAATAACATAAGAAATCCTTTGAACAAATACAAGGATGTAAATCCAGATTTGAGACGACATGAGTTGACTCTAAAACATATGCATGACTTAAGTACTCTAGTCTACGAATCCTTTAATACATGACAACAAAATAAAAATACCGAGACAAGGCCCCGACATACCCAAAAGTATATAAATATATCAAAACATAAACTGGCCCCACATAAGAATTGGGGCTCACCAACTCCAGCTGAATGCATGTCGATGCGCCTATAGAGCTAACCTGTTATCCTGAACACCTGTACCTGCATCATGAGATGCAACCCTCCCAATAATAATAAAAAAGGACGTGAGTATTGTAGAACAGTACTCAAACAGATTGAATTACATAGGGAATAATAACACCATAAGGAAAGAAAGTCAAATTGAAGAGATGGTCTTCCCATGGCATTGATCAAATAAATATGCGAAAAAAGGGAAATAGCATCTTGCAATAAATAATCTTTCAAGTAAAGCATAACGAAAATGATGTCAATAATCATAGAAGTTGTAAATAAGTATCACACTTTTAGCTTGAACATATATTTAATCGTTAGTGGGGAGATCCTAGTCACTGACATTTTTTCAATACATAATAGTCACCATGTGAATGGCATGGCGTCCAATCAATGCCCGATCAACTAGGTTGTCTTCACCATGATCGCTGCATATATTGCCGATGTTCTATATATAACAATATCTTTGAGTCCTTTCTCCTGATTAAGTGGGAGACTCGTGTGAGCACCTTTGTCCCCATTGAGTTGGGGACTCGACTATCTAGTTGCTTGGCCCCCTGTGGTGGCCATACCCCTACATCAACAATGTGTAGCTTCCAATATTGGATCTTTTTGCTAATACCTTCTCAGTTTCTAAGAGAGCTCCCAAAAACATAAAACGTATAGGCTTGGAACCCCCTATTGCCAAATACCTTCTCAATTTCTAAGAGAGCTCCCAAAACATAAAACATATAGCTTGGAATCCTCTTTGCCTCCTTTCATTTAAATCATCTTTGGCTCAATTTCCTCTTTTTATAACTCTTGGCTCCTTGCTCATAGGGCATTTTCAAAACTCTTGGCTCATAGGCCTAAAACATTAATCAAAACATATGACTTAGTAGCCTATGATATTTTAGAAACAATATTTGTGGCTCAACGGCTATTAATATTTCTTTGGCATATTTTGTAAATCTCAATGGTAAGCGAAAGCATCTTCTAAAACATCATGAGAGGCATATAGTAACTTGCAAGTTTTAGACATGTAATGGATAGTAAAACATCATGAAAACATTTATAAAGCTTATGCAATCTCAACATTCAATACTGTGAGTGTGTATGCACGTGCCATGGGGTACATGGCAATAGATGACACTAAGGATTCTTATTATCTTGAGTACATATCACTGTAGGTTACACTTATGGAGTGCTTACAGCTCTTGAGGACATTATTTGTATGAGAGTCGTTGTTATCTCATGAGAATGTGAGTACGCAACGAATGTTGTAAAGTTAGTTCAACTAGCCTGCCAAGGGAATATGACTTTTGGTCTAAGAGAACATACTTTGGGATCTTAGAATCGTTAAGCGACGCATAGCTTGAGAGGAAACCAAGTATGGAGAGTACATATGCATTTTGACGGCCCTCGTTTAGGAGCTTAGGGAACATGAAGTTCTTTTGATGTATAAGACATAATCTCATAAACGCATAAGAAGTGTTGTCTAAGGGAAGGAATGTATCCATACTCTATACCTTTAGGAAGTCTTGGGGAATTTTAGCACACTTGTCGTAGGAAGCATATTATATGTCTAGCATAGAAAGGAATCATGAGGATTCCGGGATGTTGAAGCCCATGACGTAAAGAAAATCTAGCATCTCATATTGACAAACTCGTATCAATTCAATTAGGAGAACATATCAAATAGGATAAGCGTATAATTGAAGAGAACAAGTAGGAATTCCAAGATCGAGAGGTTTGGTCTTACATACTTCAATTCCAACCTTTATGCATATCACAAAGCTCAACTAACCCACTAAGCTACTCCTCCCTCCAAAAGGATGGACTGGCTCTGATACGGCTAAGGTGGTCAAGGGTGAGGAAATAGCAACCATGACAGCAAGATTGCAAGTACAATAGTTTACCTACAGAAGAGGACTGGGCTTCAACATCCTAGAGGATGGCTTGCCACAAACCTGGCTTCAACATCCCGAAGGACGGCTTGCCAAGCTAGTCGACCAATAAATTTAATTATAGATGTAAAAGATTTTCCCTATAAATGGGGCCTTCGACATCCTCAAGAATGACTTGCTAAGCTGCTCAACTTGGGAAATTTTTTACACTAAATACAAATTTAGCTGTTATAACTCAAAGAACTATTTGTACTTGTAACATGTTAAGTTGTCCAATATTTCATAACCTATCCTATTCTTTATTTATTTATTTTTTATTACTAATGGGGACGGAAAACAAGATGGGGGGGCTTGCCTCCTCGTTCCCTTTTACCTATGCCTATTAAGGATCAACCTTTCCATGCCTTTTGAAGAGAAGAATAAGAGAGGTAGAAAGCCACTCATTTATTTTATACAGGAAACTTTTACAAGAGGATTTTTTTTCTCCTGGAAAAGAAAGATCCATTGCATGAATTTGAACCCACCAAGCTATTTGATAGCGGAGAGTAGCTTGTATAGCATCTCTAGCTTGTCAAGCCCCTTGGATTTGGATCTTTAGCTCTTTCGTCAAGTATGGAGCATATAGGGACATGTTAAAGTTTGGGAATAAAGTGACAGTCTGTCCTAGCATTTAGAGTAATTTCTATGGTACCTAAGATTTGCATATTGGTACTCATTGTATCTGGTATCAGGGATTAAAAGGCGAGCACAACTGGTTGGCCTTTCCTTTCATGATATGCCAACGTAATCCTAACAACACTAAAATGGATATGGGTGAAGCCATGATTTTTTGATGTTAAGGAAAATCATTTGGAATATGTATACTGAAAAACTGTTTTTCTTGAGTTGCAAGAATAGGTGTTGGTCAAGTCTTGAGGAAACAACATATTCTTTAACTCCTCTGGGATTATGTTGGACCAAGGAACAGATTTGTAACCACGGAGAGCATGTCTTTTTGGCAAAAGCGGAATATGGATTTAGGAGGGGTGGGTAGGTTGAGGAACCTTTATTTTCATCGGGTATAACATCTGCTTCACAGAGGTAATCATATTTACATGAGAGCATTTTACTAAGAGTAGGAGACATTTATTTTTGTAAGGGACTTACAAGGATTGGATGAGGATGGAAATGACTCAAGACATATTTTACTAAATTGCTCCTTCTTCCAAAAGAATGGACTGGCTCTGATGCCACTAAGGTGGTTAAGGGCGAGGAAATAGCAAGCAAGACAACAAGATTGCAAGTACAATAGTTTACCTACAGAAGAGGACTGGGCTTCAATATCCCGGAGGAAGGTTTGCCACAAATCTAGCTTCAACGTCTTGAAGGACGGTTTGCCAAACTAGTCGACTAGTAAATTTGATCATATATGTAAAAGATTTTCCCTACAAATAGGCCGGCTTCAACATTCTCAAGAATGGCTTACCAAGCTACTCAACTCGGTAAAACTTTTACACTATTACAATTTAATTGTTATAACTCAGAAAACTATTGTACTTGTAACATGTTAACTTGCCCAATATTTCTTTACCCTATCCTAAATTGAGGATCAGCCTTTCCATGCCTTTCGAAGAGAAGGACAAGAGAGAAATTTAGAAAGCACTCATTTATTTCATATAGGAAACTTTTACAATAGGAATTTTTCCTCCCTAGCCTCCTTTATATAGGAGTTGGAAGATTATTATAAGACAAACCTAGCACACATATCTTATATACGAGTCCCATAAACATGTGAAGGAACCTAATAAAAACATAAAACACCTAAGCCTAAGCATGTGCAAGCATGTGAAAATTTAAATATATATATGGGAAAGCATGTGAATGGCATGTGGTAGCATGTGAAATTGGGGTAGAATTTTGTCTTCATTTGAGTAGCATGTGCAAACATGTGGGGAGCATGTGGAAGTGGTGTATAAAGATTTGTTTTGGTATGTGTTGTAAACTTTTTGTGGGTAATTTGTAGAGGTAAGTGGTGAAACTCTTGCGCACGTCATCAAGCATCATCTGATGGGGCAGTGTTCGAGGGTGTTGATGGTGGACTTGAGTATCCTTCATCCATCACCCATCTTATACCATGTTTTTTCTTGAAAAGGTCTTTATTTTCCAAGCTTCTTTTTAACGACCTTGTATAGTAACGTCTTCTATTGGATGGTGCTGCGATAGCATGCTTCAAGTTTTGTGAGTTCCGTGATGGGTTTTAATCGTATCCTTGTGATAGCTTGGGTGACTTCATCTCTGGTGATTCCATATGTTGTTTGGTACTCCGTTGTTGCTTGTCGAACTTTTTCCCTGTGGGGTTGATTATTGGTGTAATATCATTACGCCCACTCCTTCGGTCATATTTCCTTGGAATGCACTTATTTTGCCGAAAAAAAATTTTTGTGCTTCATAATATTCATCTTTCAGGGACAGAATAGAGACGGGGATTTTCCAGCAGAATGAGAGTTCTGTCTGAGCCTGGACCTTTTCGTCAATCATTTTTGTCGGCCGATGTAACATGAATACCTTTGCATCGTAGGAATCTTTAAAACATTGAACCCAATATCTTTGTTGTCTGAATCACAGTAGAAATGTTTGAGAGCAAGTTCGGTCTTGTCAAAAACCCGGAACACATTGAACTTGAACTCTATAAGGATATAATACTGGTGACATAAGTACCAGAAAGATAAATATTATGAAGTATAAAGATTTATTTTCTAGCAAAATAAGTGCATCGCAAAGAAAATTTGTCCGAAGGAGTGGGTGCAGTGAAATTACACAAGGTCGGTAAAAAGAAATTTGGAAAATGAAGACCTTTTCAAGAAAATATACGGCGTTGGATGGAGGATGGATGAAGGATTACTCAAACACTGTCCCATCAAATGATGCTTGATGACGTGTGCAAGATTTTCACCACTTAGCTCTACAAATTACCTACAAAAAAGTTTACTACACATACCAAAACAAATCTTTCTACCCACTTCCACATGCTACTCAAAAGAAGACAAAATCCTACCTCACTTAACATGCTTTTCCATGTATATATTTAAATTTTCACATGCTTGGGCTTAGGTGTTTTATATTTTTATTAGGTTCCTTCACATGTTTATAAGAACCGTATGTAAGATAAGTGTGATAGGTTTGCCTTGTAATAATCTCCCAACTCCTATATAAAGGAGGCTAGGTAGTACTTAGAAGGGAGAAAAAATCCTCTTGTAAAAGCTTCCTATATGAAATAAATGAGTGCTTTCTAAATTTCTCTCTCGTTCTTCTCTTCAAAAGGCATGGAAAGACTGATCCTTAATTTAGTATAGGGTTAAGAAATATTGAGCAAGTTAACATGTTACAAGTACAATAGTTCTCTGAGTTATAACAACTAAAATTTATAATTGTGTAAAAGTTTTCCCGAGTTGAGTAGCTTGGCAAGCCGCCCTTGAGATGTTGAAGCTAGCCCATTTGTAGGGATAATCTTTTACATCTTTGATCAAATTTACTGATCGACTAGATTGGCAATCCGTCTTTCGGGATCTTGAAGCCAGATTTGTGGCAAACCGTCCTTCAGGATGTTGAAGCTTAGTCCTCTTCTGTAGGTAAACTATTGTACTTGATGTCTTGCTTGCTATTTCCTCGCACTTGACCACCTTAGTGACCTTAATCTACAATAATAACGATGACAGGAAGCAAATATTGGCAGAAAGATTCAAGACTAAGCCACTTTGGCAATTTATCGAACACATGGTGCGATAGAATTCAAAAACCCTTCCTCGGTGGTATAACTACAACCATCCTCTTCCTCCTTTCCAATAACAACATAAAAACCCTCCTACAAGGTCACCTATACCTTTCCGAGCAACCCACAACAAAAACAATACTATCACAACCTTCACCTCTTCACAAAAATGTCAAAATCCCAGCTCATGCTTTCCAATCACCATCCATGAGCCTCATCTCAAAAACGTCCATAAAACATCAAGATTAACCCATGCAGGAGCTTAGAAGAAGAGTACCTTGTAGAAAAATAATTCCAAAAATCTTTACTCGAGCCCTAGTTGAAGAAAATCGTTGAATATCTAGAACATAGAAAAAGAATTTGGGTTAGAATTGTGTAATCGTTGAAGAAATATACATGGAAGACATCAGAGATCACCCATCTTGAGGTAGGATTAGAGGAGAAGGTTTTTGGAGCTGTAGGAGTTGAGTGAAAATGAAAAATGAAGGTTTGGAGGGGTTATTAGCCTTTTATGAGCTTTCCCAAATTTAGGGCCACAGGCACTGCTAGACGGTGGACTTGGCGCGGGACCCTTTTCCCCGGTAGTGACATTTGGTTTCAGCGCCACAAGCACTAGTAGACGGTGACTTGCGCTGGATCTTCTTCAATGAATTCCTCCAAGTACTTGGATGACACACTTTACTAAAACGTACATAACTCTTGCACAAAACTCGGAGTAACGAAGGGTTTGATTTGCTGGAAATTAGACTCAAAGAGCTTTAATTTGATAGGTAGAACACCATGTAATTCCTCGTAGATTGCGAGATACACTCGTTTAAAGTTGGACATTGCGTGAGAACTCAACATACGCTTCATTCCTTCCACGTTACATGCCTTGTCCTCCATCTACGGCCAAGATATGTGTCATATATTCCATGTACGGTCTGTGCATGGCTCTTCACTTGCCTAATAGTAGCTTCTCAATTCCATAACCACCCACAACTTATGGTACGACCTGTATATTGAATCTGCCGTCGTACTTCACACCAACCTTGGCGTAACACCTTCAAACTCGATCTTTCCAATTTTTAATCAACTCCCAACTTATATAACACATCACCAAGCAGTAATAGGTTCTCCAAACACTTAAAAACCATCAAAAATTTACCGTAACCCGGTCAAATCACATACGTCGAACAGACTAAACCTTAGCACGAACGGGGTCTTGCAACAACGATTCCTTTTGTAGGTCAAAAGGATGAGGACTCCAAAAAATTGGAAGTTCAATCTAATTCTTCTAAAATTTTCTATTTAAATCAGCAACCTCTTACTAGATGCTATTGAGAAGTAGCTCCATTGGTACCATATGGACGATACGGGAAGAGGAACAAAGAGTGTTTAAAGAAGTAGAAAACTCCCTCGTATATTTTAGTTGTGCTTTTAAAGGCAAAAAAAGGTTAAAAGAAAAAACACCGAAGAAATCCATGGAACTTGAAGCAAAAAGTGTGAAGCCCACAATTTTAGAAAATAAAGTACCATACATATATGACTTCAATTCTATAATAATCAAACTGCAGTTTAAGTAATTGATGTCAACATCCTAATATACGATAGTACCGTTATTAATCCAACTCAAGTACATTTGAGGAATAACTTGTTTTTTTAGTTAGTTTTTGGTGCACTCATGAAATTCCTGTATGTATGGAAGATTAGGTGACATTTGTAGAAAATCATATAATTGTGTCGGTTCTAAACTTTTGGTATATGGATTGTATTAGAGGAATTTTTTCACATTAATAAAATTCTTTATTTTATCAAAATAAAGAAAACAAAATGATCCAACTCCTCAATGTTGTAATTTTCAAAGAATCGACTTTGGCTTGTTGGGATCGTAGTCCGTCATTGTTTGAAGTGCATAATTCTCTAAAGTGCATCATGAAATGATAACTCATCTCTCCGTATATCCTATCATTTTAAGCGACAAAATGATGTCTTTTAATAACAATGTAGTTTACTGTAAATTTCTTTTTAGAAATATTATAAAAGCACATTCAATATCCCAATTTGCATTGACGAGTTGATGCTCTTGGTAGAAAATCATGTTTTTTTGTGGCTCCGGTTTTGGTCTAGTGGTAAGAAAGCAACTTGTAATGTGGGGGTTAGGCACACATCATGAGTTTGAACCTAGCTTAGGCAAAAGCTGGTATTCAAGTGGAGGAGGGTAGGAGGGCAGGGCTATTATCTACCGAGTTTTTAACCTTGTGCCACTAGCCCTTGGTGACTTCTTGGTTATTAAAAAAATGTTTTTTGTATGAGATTCTCTACTTTCATATACAACTCTTATGCGGGTTTTCCCTTTACATCATATAAATTATTAATCAGTCAAGCAGTCAACTACGTCTCATCTCAAACTAATTATGGTCTGATATATGAATACTCTATAGTTGTTCCACTGTTTTTTTTCTTCTTATTTCAATATTCAATTCGTCAAATCGTGACAAAAATTATGAATAATCTCTAAAAAATAGGTGATGAGGTACTCCCTCTATCCCAATTTATATGACATACTTTCCTTTTTAGTCAATCCCAAAAAGAATGATACATTTCTTATTTGGCAAATATTTAATGACAACTATCGATATTTTACCTATGTTGGGTTGTACTTATTTGAAAAAAAGTACACAAATGTGTACTCTCCTATTTAAAAATCCATTTACTTTAAGGGTAGTTTTGTAATATTGCAAACTCTTTCCGTATTTCTTAAATTCTGTGCCCATCAAACTACATCACATAAATTGGGACGGAGGGAGTAGTTATTAGGGAAAAAAAGGTGGTATCAAGAACTCGTAGTGTACTGAAGAATTTTGTTCCATTGTCCTCCTTTATGACTTGAATCCTTGTTTGAATATCTAATATTTTAACAATAAGCATTTTCCACTTTTTCATGAATCATGATGATTCGATCTCTAAATATTTTTGGATTCCATATGAAATGTTTATATTCTTGCCAGTATTTGGGAGTTCATTGCATAGAGATTTACATATTTGATGTGAGCAATCAAGGGATTGTTCTTTTGGGGTAAGTCCAATCACTATGTGTAAAAAGTCAAAAGGATTTCTCAGAATGTGTAAAAGGTCAAAAGGCTACATCTGAAATCAAGTGTGCCTCTCTCAATAGCTTCGTTGTTTATTTGTCGGTTACTTTAGCTAGTGTGAATCGATAGTTATGATATCTCACTTTATTGCCTTAGGTTATGTGCTTTTGCACTTCAGAGATGCATTATCTCATTTTTTGGGCACTATGTAGTTGTGCCGTTCAATAGAAAGTTGATGGGAGCCATCAAGTTTGGCCGCTATATTATTGAAAATGAGTAAACTTGCTTATTCCAGGAGGCAGGGTAAGATCTCCGTAAACTCTATCCTCCCCATCCTCCCCATTGTGCGATATCCTCCCCAGACCTCACTTGTGGGAATACTCTGGATATGTTATTGATGTTTAGCAGTTAATTCCTTTTTTCCTATCATGAATGCCTTTCTCAATTTGGATCAATAATTAATTCTTGCTTTAATTGATAAATTGGAAAACTTATTATCAATCATGAGTTCCGTGGAGTCTTTAGGGAACCACTAAATGCACTAGGTAGGTAAGTTATTTGTTAGTTGTTTTCTCAACATTAAAAAAAAAAAAAAAGAAAGAAAGGAGGTCAGTTATTTGTTTCTTGGGCTTCACATGGTGATCAGAAGGTGAACCTTGATTTAGATCAGAAAATCAGGATGCAAAGAGAATGATATGGAGCTCAGTCCCTTTATATCAGCTAGAAGTTCGCCACCTCTTATGTTGAAAGAGTAGATTAATTTTTTACATCTTGATTTTCTTTGTGCTGCATGAAAGTGAGGTAACCAGTTCTCTATTGGATAAGAAGGAAAATTGTTATTGAGAAACATTCAATTTTGAGAGTATTATTACTGAGAGTAACCGAGCACTAAGATAGTCCTGATTGGTTCTTTAAAAGAAAGGGGCAGGGGTGTCCCCTATATATGGTAACCTCTATTAGAATCAGCTGTGGGTTCTAATTTGCTTTCTTCCTCGTATTAATTCAAATACCCAATGTAGTCCTACAAGTGTTTGGGGAGGGTGGTGTGTACGCAGTCTTGCCCCTACCTTCCGAAGGTAGAGATGCTTTTTTCCTCGTATATGTTCTTTAATTGCACCAGAGAGCTAACAAACCCAACAACTACCTAGTATAATCCCACAAAGTGGGGTCTGGGGAGGTAGAGTGTACGCAGACCTTACCTTCACCTGAGAGGCAGATAGGCTGTTTCTGATACTCTCGGCACAAAGATAACCAAATCAAAGCAATCTAGGGAAAAGAGCTAACAAACTCAAACATCTAAATTCCAAAACATGTAAACCCTGCCCTCAATGCATCTCTCTTTCCTTTCTTTCCATAGTATCCAACATAGATTCCATATGCAGCTCCTAATTGCAATTGAAGCCCATACAGCAGCATAAAAGAATTATTGGCATCAGTTGCATCACCCAATTTAGCCGAAGCATGTTCTAAAACAAGCTTCAAAGGTGCCCATCACAGTTTTTTTAAAAGAATTGGTTGCTGTACTCCATCTCCTTGAAGCACAAGAAGTATTTATTGTAATATACACTACCTCTTCTCTGCATTTTACGTTGGGTAAAAGATGCATCATGCACCATTACCCTACGAAAGCATGCAACCTTGAGGTGCTTTTGATTTCCATATCATTTTCCAAGGCCAGGATGGTAAAATGCTTCTCATAGGATCTAAAGGTGCTGTAGCTTGAGTTTTAACAGAAAAATTCCCACTTCTATGTGCTCTCCATATTAATGTATCTTATGCGTAAAGATGCTTCTGTTCCACCTATTGATGCAAAAAAAAAAGGGTCTTTCCATCTCCCAGTCAAAGCAGTACCTTCAGATTTCCAGCATCCACCCATCCCCATATTTATGTTAAGCTTTACTTTGGTTGGAAATAGTGAAAAGTGGAGTACTTTCTTTTTTGTTTCTAATAGAACATTTCTTTTAGAAATTTTAGTCTGATAAACATGGTGATAGTCGCTGCCAGAAATAGTGAGGCCGGATTCTTGAGATCAGTAAAGATGTATGAGGTGGCTCTGGAGATATATAGGTTAGCTAATGTGGTTGAGATGGGCACATCACTGTGATGATAGATGTATCCAAAGAATGTAAAATGGATGAGTTGTTGAAGGAAAATATGAGCAAATATGCTTTCTGGCAAATGTAATAGTGGTCTTGCCTAAAAATGGGTGTCTTCATATCAGATAAAGTTTGTTGCTCAGCATGTGTAGGCACTCTGAACAAGTTAAATCTAGCTCTAGTATTTCAAGTTTTGATTTCTATACATCTGAAAAAGGAAATCACCTTCTAGCTAGTTTCCTCCTGAGAAACTCATTATGGTAGCAATTATCCTCGTATAGATTTTTTTGCTTCAATTTTTGCAATATATCGTGGTTCTTTCTTTTGCAAAAAAAAAAGAAGAAAACAATTCAAAGTTGTTTGATGTGTAGTTTTTGTTGTAGACTACTTGAGTTCATTTTCTCTGTTTTGCAGGGAGATGATCCAGCATCGGCCTTATACCCACAAAGTTGATGTTTATAGTTTTGGCATCGTTCTGTGGGAACTCATCACAGGTATGCTTCCTTTCCAGAAAATGACTGCTGTGCAGGCAGCTTTTGCCGTAGTGAACAAAGGTGTTCGTCCAGCAATCCCCAATGATTGTTTGCCTGTTCTAAGTGAGATCATGACCCGCTGCTGGGATGCTAACCCTGATAATCGGCCACCATTCTCTCAGGTGGTCAGAATGCTTGAGATTGCAGAAACAGAGATCATGACAACTGTCAGAAAGGCCCGTTTTAGGTGCTGCATAAGTCAACCTATGACAACTGATTAATGTGGGAAGCAGAAACTAGAAGCAGTAAAAGCAGGGGTAGAAAATTTGGGAAGCCAAAAACAATAGCTGATTTTAACTCCTCCTATGTTTGTCTCTCTATCAAACATAATTTCTCTGTTCAGATAGAAAGGAAGTTAGAAGTACTATTTGTTTCTTTGTTGTATCTTTTTTTGTTCTCTTTGGATTTAAGAAGCTGATTAGTAGTAATAGAGGGCTGATGTGTATTTATACCTGTCCTTTTGTGCAATTGTTAGACCCTACACTTTGTTGTTTTAAGTTTGATCAAAATATATAATGTCCTGAAGATCTCACTTTTTGATCCATGCCCATACCCTCATTTTATGTTATCCCCCAATTGCAGAAATATGTTAGCAAGAGTGACATATTTTTCTTGGAGGATATAGGGCGTATTGAAATCAATTCATATGACCGCAATAATATTATACAAAGTGGCATTGGCGTGTGAGAGGTTTTTGAGGACAGGAATTTTCTGATTATTGGGGAGCAAGAATGACTTTTTTGATTGGAGATGGGACATATTCAGATCAATTTATATGATCACAATATAGTAGTTGGTCTATGAGGGTTAGTTGCTGGAGATTGATTTTCCTAACTACTGGAAATCAACTCTTCCAGTTGGTCCCAACTGCTTGTTCCTTGAATTTCAACGAGTCTCAGGGTCATTATTTCCCAGTTAAGCGTCTTTGCTTGTTAACAGAAAGGACCTATGTAGAAGCTCATTCTGGACAAAGGAAATCTCTGACACAGATTTAGGCTTCTCTGATTGAGAGAAGAGTTGGCCAACATACGGGTCCGAAGCCCTGCCTTGACCGCTGTTCCAATCGTAAGCTAGTTTGACTACCCATTTTAAGTACTAATTGGATCCGTGCATTTTCTTAACCCCGAGAGTTGACAACTTATTCATGGTTAGCATAATCTATGAGACCCATAACCTTTGAGCCGGAAAAGGACAAAGTGTAATCGAGTGAAATTCATTTTTGTATCGTACAAAACTTCTATGCAAAGCCAAAATGAAATACATAAAGATATGATGTAAAGAACTTTGCTGGAATAATGCATGCAGCAGAGAAAACATCGATACCTATGACTCCATAAAAGAAACAATCCGACTATCATAGCCAGACATTATTTGGGTTGATAATGAAATACAGGCTGAATATAAAAGTTGTTCGATTTCTGTAAACATGTTGCGGCCTTCTCCCAATTATCACCCACCCATTTTGGCAATTCTACAGCAATAACAAAGCAGCCCCGGATACCGCCTGAAACTAAGAAAAGCTAGAGTACAATAAGGCATCAGCCTGGAGAGATCCACAAATTTCCAAATGTCGGATGGCTTCTTGTATTGCCTGCCATCACCTACTTTATAGAAACAACAAAGAAATAACGGGAAGACAGTTAGCACTAACACTACTGGCTGCTCTCTCCTTGCCCATGAACCGCAACTCACAACTAATTAAACAAATGACAAATGAAGGAAAGAGAGAGTTTTCTGATCCAAAGGTGATGAAAAGGCCACCTCCCAAAACGCTGTTAGCAATCTCCTCAACTATATGAGCCATGGTTGCCCAACCAAATAAACATTGAATGACTGCAGTAAACCCTGCCTCTGAAATCTGCTGCTACTGGCTTAAGGTAGTGCACTACAAACTCTATTTAAGGCAACTTCTTGTTGCCTTCCAAGTTTAGTGTGCCAGCAAGACTATCGGCTAGTTGACTTATTGTGTCAGCTGCAGTAGTAACTGCAGCACTACCAGATGGAAGTGTTCGCTGTTTGCCCTTCTTTTCAAGCAAGGATTTCTCCCTCTCATCATAAAAGGTGAAATCATCCAAGATAGAGGTATCCGCTTCATAGTTCTTGAAAATTTTCAACATTTCTAATCCCTCTGGCAATTTCACCTGAAATGACCAGAATGACAAAACAATGTAAAGCAACTGCAACTGCTAACCCACAAGCTACAGGGGCACATAATCCAAGCAAGAGTAAGGGCACAGGATTCTCAACTAGCAAGATTTTGAATATTAGCATACAGAGAGAAGAGGATAGAAATTTCTAGCAGTCATCGATCAATATATGCAAACTATCATGAAATAATTTGAGTGATCATAAAGGCAAAAGATCTGAACTAGCTACATTCAAGATAAGCATTTTGCAGAAAATTTGCAGCTCCAATAGGTAATACACATTGAGAACTGGATGATAATTTTAGACATTAGAGAAGAAAGAACAACAGTAGATAATTACAAGGAGTATAGTACAAGGCATGTACCTCTTGAGAATCTCGGCTGTGAGTCACTGGCTTATTGTCATTATGTTCCAGAAGTATGTGGCGAAACTGACTGTTAGGAACGTCCTTAATGACATGCCATTTAACAGGAAATTGCCCACTCCATCGGTCCTGCTGCCAGTACTCCGCGTTGTTCTCAAAATCAATAGGTCCAACCATCTCAGCAACTCCACAAAATTGTCCACTAGCATTGACCTAGAGTTATACCCAAAATTAAAAGCTCAAAAGTTAAGCATGCCTATCATATAGAAGTGTACTCAATATTTGTTAGCAGGCATTGGTGTTCACTAATTTCTCAATGATAATGACACCCAGGCTAAAAAGAGATACAAATATAGAAAAATCAGAAGTGGAAAAGAACTAAAAGACACTATATTTAGGTGTCCTCTGAGATTAATGACCAAGGATATCCTCTATATGAACCGTATCCCAGGAGAGTACTGCATATTTTAACTAACAAGGCAATATAAGAATTGAAGGAACATACCGAAAAAAAGAGGAATACAGGACAATTAGCATTCATCTCTTTTGCTTCACGATAAGCAGCATCAAGCTTTCTATTTCCCTGAGGAGTGCTTGCCCAGACACTATATTTAATACTTTTGTGAACATTATCTTCACTGAAGGACTTGATAACAAAGAATTTAGCATGCTCATAATCAGTGACAAATTCAGGCTGATTGTACTGATCGGGCTGCAAAATAGAAGTTAACTCAACTTCTCTACGAACAACAGATGACGAACTTTCCTCAATGGGAGCCTTGCTCTTTGGTTTTAATGCTCTTGGTCCTCTGTTTCGTTCACTTGCCATACCAAGTGATTCAGTGGAAATGTTGACAGAGTGTCGATCCCTTTCACGTCTTCCACCTCTGTCAGGAGTTAGCCAATTTCTGTGACCAGGTTCCCACAAAGAACTGGACCCACTACCATAATTTGCACTAGGATAAAGACCTCCTTGGGAATAATGCCTTGCTGAGGAGCCTGGTGTAAATCCAAGACCTTGATGTGAAGCCTGATTTTGATCAAATAAGTAGATAAGTCATTCAGAACAGGAGCTACTGAATATAAACTCAGAGACACACAAGGCAGGACCTAAGATAAGCAGTTCCCTGTGTATAGTTTCTTATTTAAGATAACAAAAAGTCAGTTGCTTTTCTGGGATGGGATGTATCTCAGCCCTATTGAAGTTAGGAGAAATAATACAGCATTGACTAGATCTCATTTCCATGGTAGTGAATTGAGTGTCTAATGACCATCATCAAGATTTTGCAGTTATAATATGCATGTGTTCTTTAACTCTTTTTGTTGAGTACAATATGCAGGATGTACAGAGTAAGAAGGTACATAAGAACAGATGGCCATAATTTCAAAAGCAATCATTGTGGTTAACAACTTAACATTACTAAAGTAGAATCATTTAAAGGAGGAGCAAAAGACTAATGCTTCATAGTTCCACTGATCAAATATTTGCTCTATACACTAAAACCAACACCGTGAGTTCCTAGTATCAGTATTTTAAAGAAAAATTACGGAAAAAAGAGACACCAAATATGACATCTACAAGGATAAAAAAGATAATATACAGTTTGATAAAAGGGGCCCTAAATTAGTGTTGCCACCTGTATAAATACCTTAAAATCCAAAGTGAGCAACTATAGAGAAGACTTTATTACAAGGCCATTTGTTAAGAGATGAAACACATTAGGATCATTATATATTGTTTTCTTATCGTACCACAAAATGGGCACAGTTTAACAGTTTCAACGCTATTAAAATGAAGTAATCCTTAATTATTTCAAATCTAGAATGAATTTGAATAGGTATCTCTTATATACAGTGTTGTACATGTGATGTGTCCATTTATTGGTAATAAGAATTTTTACAAGTCAAATTATTTCACTGATAATTCACAGATAGTGTAGCTTACAAAGTAGGGGATTTCCATTGAAACTCAATAAATCAAACCATCTGTACAATATGGTATATTCTCGTAGGAGAAGAGAATGGATTATAGAGAGAGAAGCTCCGACTTCTCTCTAGAATCCAAGAGATAGGAGAATATGTCTTTCATGGAAGCTTTAGCTTGGGCGACTTTAGATCTAGGAGGAAGATGCCAAGAGAAGAAGGCAACTAGGGAACCCAGATTCTCGCCATCAGAGGAACACATTCAAGAGAGGAAGAGTTCTCTAAAATCATGTTTGGCTGGATCCTTCATCAAATGGGTGGGCTTTCCTGAGGCCATTAGAAATTGGACTGCTGAGGAATGAGTAGTAGCAGATGGCCTAATCACGCAGCTGAGCGACACACAATTCCTGTTTCGTCTGTAAATTGCAGAACAAGCTCTCAAAATTCTTCATGGAGGGAGGATGTGGTTTGATGACAACTTTATGAAATTGGAAAGGTGGACGGAACAGGAAGGGCGTGTTGATTCTCATTTCTCTGGTGACACTGTGATGGTAAACTTGGTGGGTCTTCTGGTCCACCTTTGGTGCATTGATCTAGTCAAGAAGGTGGGGAATCTTTGTGGGGATTTTGTGACCGTTATATGCACTTTACATGACATGTCTAGAGTAAGAATCCTGGTGAAGAAAGGGGAAGGGTTCCTGTTTCATTACTGGTGGATGATTGTGAGAGAGATTATAGAATATGGATGTCCTCTGAGTTATGCCCGGTAACAATGTCACTAGAGAGGGGGGAAGACGAGGGAGCTGCGATGAGGGGAGTAGTAGTAGGTGGTCGGGGGGAGGGCGACGGTGAAGGGTGGTTTTGGACTGTCGGAAACAATGGACAAGACAGTCTGTCACAGTGAGGAAGAATGAAGGAGACGGGAGATTTGAATTTTGGAAAGATAGAAAAAACCCTAGGAAGGGTAAAAGACCTCTCTACCCCTGGATTAGGGAATGGGGTAGGAGAGATAGAGCGAACCAGTTCACTAATCAGAGAGAGAAAAACCGCCAACAAATGAAAGAACCAATGGGTCCTATTACCAGACGCACACAAGATAAAACTCAAAATGCAATCAAAATTTGCTTCAAAGACTAGAGAAGAACTGGTGCACAATAACGGCACTTCTGATGACCTGGGTGGCCAGAATTTCAGCTCCTGACGTAGCCAAAATTCCAGAAACAACAAGGAGGGTTGCCTCACTGTGGGGAGGGCAGAAGCTACTAAAGAAGCAAGTCACGACCCTCCCCAGCCTGTTCAAGCTTCCAGGTGTCTTCTGCCTAGGTCACCGGAGCTGGAATATGGCTGGAAATCGACTGCCTCCTTTTCAGGCACTTCGAAATTGCATTCTCAGTCTTCTTCTTCAGGAACTTGCTTTGTTCACAAGGAATTAGATGGGGAGAATTGACTAAACACTAGTTCCTGCAGCTTCCAGTGAGGTCTGCCAAACAGTGTAGCTAAATTGTGCGTCAATTTGAAAAAGGAAGGTTGAATGGGGGTCAGAACTATAACGGGAGTTTGGAGAGGGTAAACACTGTAAAGGATGCACATTTATGAGTTTTTCTGGGAATAATGACAGTGAGGGGGTTGGGAATATGTCCATTTTGCAATTTGGACAGGACCAACAGCTTAGTCCTAAGTTGCAATTAGTGTTATCTTCCGGAGATGAAAGGGAGAATTTGAGGGTTATGAAGGGGAAGGAAGAATATTTTCAGCCTTTAGATGTCATTGAAGGGGGAAGAAAAATGACCAAATGGGCCAAAGGAAAATACTTTAAGCAAGGTGTTGTGGATCTATGTGGAAGGTAAACAGGATAGAATCATTGAAGAAGAGAGCAGGAGGGGGGGAGGGGGAGTCTGGAAAGGGACTGGAGATATGTTAGGGAAGGCAAGGATTGTTCTCAAATGGGGGAAAGAAGTTCTTTTTGTGTGTGTGGTGGTGGTTGTTGGGGGTTTTTCTTTTTCCTTTTTTTTTTTGAGGGGGTGGGTGGGGTGGGGGTGGGGGTTTGGATTCTCTCATTATGGGAGAAGAGAAAAGTTGAATGCGTGGAGGCAAAGAGAGGGGAATTCTGATTAGCAGCAAGATTTCAGAAATGTGGGAACATGGTGGAGTGGAGGTTCAGGGGAGTGTATGGTCTTGTGAGGGAGGGATCAAAGGTGATGTCCTCAGAGGAGATGATAAATAATATCGGGGAGTGGGACATTTCTTGGGTGTTGGGAGGGAATTTTAACACTAACAAATATCCAGAGGAAAGGGAGGGGGGTAGGGTGATTACGAGGGCTATGGAGGAGGAGTTCTCTGAATTTACTGATAATCAGCTTTTTGTTGACCTTTCTTTGACAGGTGCCTCTTTCACTTGGTCTAGATCAGAAGATTCTTTCTCTAGATAGAGACTTATGACTCTGAACGTGATCTAGATTCCTCTTTCAAGACTGACTTCACCAATCACCCGTTATGCTTGATGGTGGAAGAGGAAGGAGTGTCAAAGCCCCATTCAGCTTTTAAACTATGTGGTTGAGGGTGGCAGATTATGGGGATAGAGTAGCGGGGTGGTGGAATAGTTATGTGGTTGTGGGAAACCCATCTTTTCGACTTGCCAAAAAGTTGAAGTTGCTCAAGAGGGATAGTGCAACAGGAAGGTGTTTGGGAGAGCTGAGGTGAAGATGAAAGAGCTGATTCATGAAGTAGGGGAACTGGATAGCGAGGGAGGGAGTTGGTGGAAGGGAAAAGATAAAGGAAAGAAGTAAAGAGAGAGCTAGCTTCTTTGATGTTAGCTCAAGAAACAAGTTGGAGGCAAAAATCAAGGGTCTTATGGTTAGAAGAGGGAGACTTGAATACAAAAATTTTTCACAGGGTAACGACCAGCAATAAGAGGAGAAACTACACAAAAGCGTTAGAGGTGAATGGGATAGTACATGAGGGGGAAATGGAGGTAGGAGGTGCAATTGTGGGGTTCTCTAAGTGTTTCTTACGGAGGCGGCGAAATGGAGGCCTAATTTGGGGGGTTTATAATTTAACCAAATAGGGGGAAGAAGAGATGAAGGAGGCGGTCAACAGTTATGTGGGGGATAAAGCTCCGAGATCTGATGGTTTCACTCTAGCATTCTTTCAGAAATGTTGGAGCATTGTGAAGGACGAGGTGTTGGAGACCATTGAAGCTTTGCAAGCTACAGAGGAGTTTAAGCCTTAATGCCTCATTTGTTATCACTATTCCCAAAAAAAGGGAGCTTTGAGTATCAAGGATAGACCTATTAGCCGAGTAGGAAGCATCTATAAGATTATATCTAAGGTGCTTTCTAACAGACTAAAGAAGGTCTTGGATGCGAGAATTTCTACTTCTCAAACGTTGCATGTACACAAATAGTAGATGCGACATTGGTAGCTAAGGAAGCAGTTGACTCAAGACACAAGCAAGGAGAACCAAGAATATTGTGCAAGATCTATGCCTGTAATCATGTCAATTGGGAGTTTTTGAATTTCATTATGTTGAAAATAAGATTTGGTGCATGAGGGAGGAAATGGATCAGCTTTTGTATCTCTATGGGAAGACACTCTGTTTTGGTGAATGAAAATTCAAGTGGCTTTTTTGGTAGCTCGAGAGGACTGATATAGGGATCCTTTATCCCCTATGTTGTTCATTTTAGTTATGGAAGTATTGAGGTGAATGATGGATAGAGTTGTGGCAGGAGGATATTTGAGGGTTTTGTTGCTGTGATTGGTGGCCATAGTGTGATGAAGATGTCCCATCTTTTGTTTGCAGATGAGACACCAGTGTTTTGCGATGCTGGCAGAGCCCAGTTATCCTATTTGAGACGAGTGTTGACATGATTTCATGTGGTGCCAAGGTTAAAAATCAACAACAACATGTTCAGTATAATCCCGCAAAATGAGGTATGGGAAGGATAGAGTGTATGCACACCTTACCTTCACCTCAGAGGTGGAGAGGTGGTTTTTGATAGACCCTCAGCTCAAGGGAAAAAAAAGTCCAAAGCAATCCAGAAAAAGAAATAACAGAAATACAAGAAATAACAGATAATAATAAAACAACAAATAGTGACATGGTAGTAACTACAACAAAATACTATGATAGTCCAAGTATAAGAAACAACATACAGTAACAAAAATCAAAGGCAAACAACTACAGGAGCGATACCAAAACTACTAGTATGGATGGGTAACAAGATAGCGCACTGCTACCTGCTAACCTTCTGCCCTAGTCTGCGCCTTCTATAACCTCTTGTCTAAGGTCATGTCCTAACACTGCATCATGTCCTGTCTAATCACCTCTCCCCAATATTTTTTTGGTCTACCTCTTCCTCTCTTGAAACCATCCATAGCCAACCTCTCACACTTTCGCACTGGGCATCCATACATCTCCTTTTAACATGCTCAAACCATCTTAGTCTCACTTCCCGTATCTTATCCTCCTCTATCAAAGACACTCCTGCCTTGTCCCAGATAGCCTCATTTCAAATCTAATCTCTCCGAATATGGCTACACCTTCATTATAGCATCCTCATTTTTGCAACTTTCAACTTCTGAACATGAAAATTCTTGATTGGCCAACAATCTGTCCCATACAACATGGTTTAACTACTACTCTATAGAACTTGTCTTTAAGTATGGTGGCACTTTCTTATTACACAGGACTCCATATGCGAGCCTCATCCACCATGCACCAATACGGTAATCGACATCCTCGTCAATCTCCCCATTTCCAAGATACTTGAAACTTCCTCTTTTACAAATGACCTGTGAATTAAGTCTCACTTCCACATCTGCCTTATGTGTTACGTCAATGAACTTATGTTCCAAGTATTTTGACTTGGTCTTACTCAACTTTAGCCCTTCAGACTCCAGGGTCTGTCTCCATACCTCTAGCTTAGTGTTAACTCTATCGTAAGTCTCATCAATCAGAACTATGCCATCTACATAACATACACCATAGCACGTCACCTTGAATTTGTTGCATCGATACATCCATCACCTTGGCAAATTAAAATGGGCTAAGGGTTGATCCCTGGTGCAACCCCATCAAAACTGCGAAGTGCTCTGAGTTTCCTCCCACTATTCTTACCTGAATCTTCGCTCCCTCGTACATGTCCTTGATCACCCAGTATACTCCATAGGTACACCTCTAGCCTCCAAGCATCTCCATAAAACTCCCTTGGAACTTTATTGTAAGTCTTCTCTGGATCGATGAACACCATGTGTAAGTCCTTCCTCTCTCTGTGCTACTCCACCGATCTTATAAGATGAATGACTTCTATAGTTGAGCGTCCCAGCATGAACCCGAACTGGTTTACGGAAATATCCACGCCCCTCCTCACCCTCATCTCCATCAACCTCCCTCAAACTTTCATAGTGTGGCTTAATAGCTTAATACCTCTATAGCTGTTACAATTATGAATATCACTCTTGTTCTTGTACAACGGAATCATTGTACTCCACCTCCATTCTTCCGGCATTTCATCGTCCTAAAGACGATATTAAACAACCCATTTAGCCACTCCATAACCATACCTGCGTTTTTCCAATATTCCACTAGGACCTCATCTGGCCTGGTTGCTCTTTCCTTATGCATCCTACATATAGCACCCTCAACCTCCACAACCTTAATACACCTACAAACACCCAAAATCGTGATGCCTCTCTGAGTTCTCCAAATCCCCAGCACCATTTATTTGTCTCTCTTCGTTCAGAAGGTTATGAAAGTATGACTGTTATCTTCGTTTAATGAGTGTCTCATCCATCAGTATTTTATAATCCTCATCCTTGATGCATTTCACTTGATCCAGATCTTGCTCCCTCTTTTCTCTCGCCTTAACTAGCTTGTACAACTTCTTATCCCTACCTTGTCCACTAATTAAACATACAGGTGTTCAAATGTCACTGTCTTTGCAGTTATAACCACCTTCTACGCCTCCTTATACCTTTCCCTATCCGTCCACTTTTCTTCCTCTTCCTTACTTTCCACCAACTTTGTATACACCACCTTCTTAGCCTCCACCTTCCCTTAGACTTTCCATTTCACCACTAGTCCCCTCAATGCCCACCCACTACCTCTAGAGACCCCAACACCTCTCTAACCACTTCCTTAATGCAACTAGAAGTTTTATCCCACATATTGTTCGTACCCCACTACTCTCCCAAACCCCCATAGCCATCAACTTCTCCCCAATCTCCTGAGCATTGTCCATAGTCGAGCTATCCCATTTGATCTTTGGCTTGTGATCCACAACCCTCTTCATCCTTTTCCTCTTGATCTCCAAATCCATCATCAAGAGTTTATGCTAGGTCGTAAGGTTCTTACTCAGATAACCTTGCAGTCTTTACAAAAACCTTTTATCATCCTTCCTAAGGAGCAAATAATTCATTTAAGTCTTAGCCACCATACCACGAAAGGTGAATCTCAAATTGGCTATCACCAAACCAAAAGACCTTCTGAAATCCAAAAGTGAGACTCATCCTTCCTTCCTATCTCCAAAACCAAAACCTCCATGCACATCGTTATGACCCGTCGGAGTAGACCCGATGTGTCCATTGAAATCTCCTCCTACAAATAACTTCTCTGTGTGTGGTATACCTCTCACCACCTTATACAAATCATCCCAATAATGCTTCTTTCCCCCTCGTCCAAGCCCCTTACGGTGCATATGCATTAATAATGTTCGAAGTGGACCCTCCAATGCTAACTTAATCACCATAATCCTGTCGTTGACCCCCCCTATCCCCTCGCACTTTCTCCCTTACCTCACTATCTATTAAGATTCCTACTCCATTCTTGTTCCTCGCAACTTTTGAATACAACTTATGCCCGTCCACATCTCGTGCCTTGGTTCCAACCCATTTGGTCTCCTAGACACAAGCTATATTAATCCTCCTCTTGAGAATCTTCACTAACTTTATCGACTTCGCCATTAAAGTCACCTATGATCCAAGAAAATACTCTCAGATTTAGAAGCTGCCTCAACCCACTTACCACCCCTAACCCTCACTCCCGTCCCAGACAGAGAACATGACCCTAGTTTACCACCGGACACCAGAGACACTAAAGGAAATAAAAACTACTCAAGGTTTTACAATAAACGGGAATTAAAATAATCAGACGTTCACTAAAATTGCTACCAAAACACAGCGTCTAGAATTAAAGGGAAAACAGTGCAACTAATAAGCAAGAAACACAAATATAAAGCAATCAAACAATTTTGCGGGAGTTAGCTAAACAATATATCTTAACTTAGAACCTAGGCTTATTAAAAATATCCTACTACTAATATAGCAAGAAATATGACTTACAAATTTTTGTTTGAGACAAGTAACACTTATATTTCAGTAAAAAGCTTAGCCACCCCGGAAAAAAAGGCTAACTTGAAAACTTTACAAGCAGTAAAAGGATACTTAAACCCCTGCCCAGAACCCTATACAATAATATATTGCCAATTAAATCTATTAACTCTCCTACTCCCCCCCCCCCCCACACACATATTCTATTTACACACACAAAAAAAAGAATAAGCTAAGACAATTCATCCTAATTTTCTAGATAAAACTGCTAGTGCCTTCAAAATATCTACCATTCCTTTCTTTCCACACTATCCACCAAATGCAAACAAGGAATGATCTTCCACTGAACTTCTTCCCCACCTCTGTTTCCAATACTCCACCAATTGTAAAACATTGCCAAAGTAAAGCTAGGTATAACCCAAGATATTCCCAAAATACAAAAGAACATGTGCCAGAGATTTATAGTTTGTCTGCAGTGTAAAAATAAGTGTTCATTGCTTTCACCCTCCTATTCACAGAAAGAACATCTTGAACAAATCTGATGACCTCTTCTTTGTAGTTATCTTAAGTTAGGCAAGCTTCACTAATCACCAACCAAAAAAAGACTGACACCTTCATAGAGATATTTACTTTTCGGACTTGTTTCCAAGACCAAATCTCCTTTACAGGACGTCTTTGATTCAACTGCCAGTACACTAACTTTACTGAGAAGGCCCTTTTACTGTTTAGTTTCCATCTCAGTTTGTCTATAGATTCAACGCATACACCAAAAGTTCCCAATATTTGAAGCAGCCTGACAAAACTCCCTACTTCCCCACCATTAAGAGCTCTTCTAAAGACTAGATTCCACCCTTGTTGACTCCACATTTGGTTGATCACGTTATGTTGTTGTAGACTTCCGGAATAAAGAATTGGAAACATAGACTTCAAATTGCTCTGCCCAATCCAGTGATCAACCCAAAATTCAGTTTTCTGTCTCCCACAATAATCTCCACATTTTTCCTATAGTCTTGCCATTGATTTCTCATAGTTCTCTACACTGCTACCATAAGGACTATTAACATCATTTATGGTCCATTGGTTCAACAATCCCATATTTCTGGGATATGAAATTCCTCCAAATTGTCCTGACCACATTATTGAACCTCCAAAGTCATTTTTGTCACAGACTTTTACTATGTAAATTCAAGTTCTTTGCCCAAACCACCATATCTCTTGCTCAAGGTTATAACCTCCTATTTAACTAGATTACTACTTTTTATTATCTTTGTTGCCATGACAAAGAAAGTCTTCTCAATTTGTCAATTCTTTTTTTGACCTCTTTGGGTAAATGCAAAGATAGACATTATGTAAGTAGGAAGAGCATCTAAAACTGAATTAGTGGGAGTCAATCTCCCACCTAGAGAAAGATACTGGGATTTTTCCTTGACAATTTTCTATCACACCTTTCTATAACCTCGTTCCATATTTCTATAGAATAGTTTTTAGCCCCCAAAGGCATCCCTAAAAAAATTGTAGGAAAGCTCCCATGTCGTAACCAAAGTTACCTGCTAGAGATAGCAAACTTGGAACATCATTGAAACGGATAAAGAAAGCTCTTTTTGCTAGTTGACACGTAAGTCTGTCAAAGCTTCAAAATAGCTAGGATGGCTCTGAGATGACTGATCTCTAGTACTGTCAAAGCTTCAAAATAGTTAGGATGGCTCTGAGATGACTGATCTGTACCAAGTACTAGAGAGTCATCCGCATACAAAGATGAGATATTTCCATTCCTTCAACGACATTTGGTTGAGATCCAAAGCCTTTGATCCGACCATTCAACTGTGCTACCTTAATCATATGATTAAGTCCTTCCATGACTATCAAGAATAGAAAAGATGACAAAAGATCACCTTATTTAAGGCCCTTTTGAGATTGAAAGAAACCTTCTGCCCACCATTAACCAAGACTAAGAATTTGACATTAGATATGCAAAATCTCATCTAGCTTACTCATTTGTTAGCAAAACCCATGTCTTTAAAGATTTTCAGCAAGAATTCCCAATTGACATGATTATAACAAAAGCCTTTTCAATGTCCAGCTTGCATAGAATCCCTGGTCTTTTGAGTTTTGACTCTGGAATCAACTAATTCATTAGCCAATACTGCAGCATCCATAATCTGTCTCCCTTTGAGAAAAGTCATTTGATGCACGTCGACCAACTCTCCCACTACTGATTTCATCCTTTTTGTTAAGAGGCTAGACATAATCGTATAGACCCCTCCAATGAGACTAATGGGTCTAAAATCTTTTAAATCTTCAGCACCATTCTTTTTGTGAATCAGGGCGATGAAGTAGCATTGAAGGACTTTTCAAACATCTCACTTTGATAGAAGTTTTGAATAGTAGCGCCATTATATGTTCCTAAATAACTTGCATTTTTATAAAGTCCCATTGTAAAACCAAAATCCGGAGTAGGAGCCTTGTCTACTGCATACAAGTTGATGACTTTGAATACCTCTGCCTCTGTGAAGGGTTTTTGTAACCATTCACTCTCTTCATCATTGATTTTAGAGCAATCTAAGAATTCAAATGAAGGCCCCCACGTTTCTGATTCTGTATATAACTTCTGGTAGAAATACACCATGGTTCTATAGGCATTTGCACCACCTCTTCATGCCGAACTTTCAACCTGTCTATGGTATTATATCTTTTATGAGCAGTAGCCATTCTCTGAAAGAATTTAATGTTCTTATCCCCTTGCTTTAGCCACAATACTCTTTGATTTCTGTCTCCAGCTTGTCTCTTCATTTTGGTCAAGTTCCTCCAGTTCCACCATTACTGTTGCTCTAATCATCGTCTCATCTTCATTTAGTTGTCTATTGTCTTGCATCTGATCCAACTCAGTTAACTGATTCGGTAGACTATTCTTCTTATTAACCAGCTCCCCAGAGTTTGTTCTACTCCGTTCCTTGAGTTTGTTCCATAGTAATTTGAGTTTACTGGCCAACTGAAAATTAGGGAAACCTTGGACCGCAAATTCAGACCACCATTTCAGGATCAGCCCTTTAAAACCGTCCACTCCTAGCCACCAATTCTCAAATTTGAAGTACAACTTCTTGAGGTTCCAATTTCCACACTCTTAAGGAAATTGGAGAATGATCAGAATTGGCTCTAGGTAGAGTTCTTTGTGTTACATCTCAGAAAGCTTCCTCCCAATCATTAGAAAAAAGAAATCTATCAAGTATAAACTAGGTGAATTTTCTCCAATCAATTGAAGATCATGCAGCCCTATATCCTCAATTAATTCAGAGAAATCTCTCATTATATTGGTAATTCTTGAGAAATTTCTCCTTTTTAACGTGTCTGATAGTGTTAAAATCCCCACATACTACACCCAAGGACATTCTATTAATCCTTTAGAGACTGAAATCTCTTCCCAACAATTATTTTTGTCCACTCTGGGTGTGGAGCACACACTCAAATGAGGCACCAATTGAAAGCGTCTGATAGTGTTAAAATCCCCACATACTACACCCAAGGACATTCTATTAATCCTTTAGAGACTGAAATCTCTTCCCAACAATTATTTTTGTCCACTCTGGGTGTGGAGCACACACTCAAACGAGGCACCAATTGAAAGCTTCTTGTAGAGCTTCAAATTTGCAGGACATTAAATAGGTCCCCTTGTTAATTAACTCCCCTTTTCATACTTTGTTGTCCCACAAAACCATAATTCCTCCACAAGTTCCTTGTGCTTCTAAGTAGCCACATTTCAACCATCTGCAGTCCCACAACTGCTTAGCCATCAACTCTATTTCGTTCTCCAATTTGTCTCTTGAAAGCAATAAATATCAGCTTTCCACTTTAACATCAAACTCTTAACCAGGTTCCTTTTATCTAACCTGTTAAGTCCTCTCACATTCCATGACACTAACTTTACTTTCATTGATAAGTTAGGCTTAGAGTACCCCCCCCCCCCTACTCCTAACTCCTTCCACTTCCACAATGAGTTCTGACTAAATTTTTCAATACATTTTTCCCAATCCCTTTGCTTTTGGGAGTTTTTGGTTTACTGCTCCCCTCAGATTTTCCCATATGATCCTCCTTTCGTCCAGATTGACTAACAAAGCAAAAGCTTCCTTTTCATATCCTACAAAGGCAGCACCATAAATGTTGCTAAATTCCAACACGTTGGAGTTTACCCAATTGGAAGCCTCTAATTCAACCTCCCACAATTCCTGGCCTCCAATAGCATCATGCACCTGCATCAATTGCATATTTGGCTCCTTTACCTCTGCATTATTCCCTTTGTTTATCTCCTCTTCAACAATAGTCATATTGCCCGTGTCTTTCTCCAGTCTTTCATCCCCATTTCCTTTGTCATCCTCCCCCTGAGATAGAGAAAAAGAGATTTGACTAAAAATTTTCTTCTTTATCACCGCCTCCCAATTCGCCATGCTCTCCAAAAATTTCGTAGCAATTTCTTTCAAGTTTGAGAAACAACGCAACTTGTGTTCTAATAAGAAAGTCATTGGCCAATGAGTCCTCACATGTGAAGTCACGTGACTCATTAATTAGTCTGTTGCCCTCCTCTGTTTGGGTCATATAACTTGGGTCTAACAATTTTTCGTTTTGAGGCCCAATTGAACAAGAGTCCAAAACATTAAAAGAATTGTCCGATAGATTACAAAAATCTACATTTTCATACACTGCTCCCACGTGCTTTGTCACGCTTCTCTTTTTCTACATACTAGCCTCTGACCCTTCGCACATCATCCTCGATATTTGTTGGTTGCTTGCATGAACCAACCTTTCTTCTCCGATGGATATTCTTGCTGGCGATTCCACCCAGATCTAAAGGGTAAAGAATATCCCTTCATGTTCCAGAGTTATTTCTTTAGGAATTTCACTTCCGTCCCAAGTTACTCTGAATCTTAGCCCATTTAAGATGATTTTGGAGCTTTGTCCCCTTTTCTGTCTCTACCCATCCACCGCAATGATCACCTATTGCTTTAAACACCTTAGCCAACCAAAAATGCAGTGGTAAACCAATGACCCTCGTCCACACAGTGCTCGGATGATCCTTGAGTATACCCCTATTACTGGAAACAACCACTGAAACCTTACAGTGTTGTTTTTCCAATGCCATCTACCCTTCATAACTTGTTTTGCACTGATTTTTCAAGCAAATTCGAAGAGGAATTTTCCATCACCTATGTCAAACATATTCATCCGTGGATGTGCCGCCATGTAGAAGTAGCCAATTTTCAAGTATCTGATAGAGTCAGTCCTTCGGATTTATTCTCAGAGAATAAACCAACAAGTCATCTACTCAGCACCTCTTTCTAATGAGATTTCAAATCTTCTTAAATGTGAATAACATCTCCCAGATTTGAAGACTGCCCTCCTTCTACTTCTTTGTTAGACATGTGGGATTTCTCAATGCATCTGAATAAAGGATCTCTTTATCTACAAGTCTCTGTTCTCTTACATTGCTTTGGTCATTTGAGTAGTTAATGAACCTACCAATCTTGTTAGTAATTATGTTCCATCCTGCATTGAATGTAATTTCAAAATGATTAGGACTGCCCTTCTCCTTCCACAGCCATTGATGATACTAATATAATGGCGAAAGCTATTAAAATTCCTTAACATAGAAGGTCTCTGAAAAACTCTCTTTTTTCCACCTTCTAACTCCATCGCCTCTAAACTTCAAGGCTTCTCTCAGAATCTGCATGATCCATTCCGAGGTTTTCCTGTCCAAAGACACCCTTCTAATGAAATTTTCTGCTCCTTCCAGTCCATTCAAACCATGAATCTGCTGTGTTAGTGGATCTCACAATGTCACAAGACTTAAAACTGACCGCAAAATAAATGTTGTTATCTGTCTGACCAATAAAAGAAAAGGAAAGATCGAAGAAAAGATTTCTTTCCGATGATCAGAAGGACCACCGAAACCCAGTCGCTAATTCAAAAGTAAGTTTAATGCATTACCTCGAACAAGTACCTGGAAAATATGATAATATCTTAATAATCAAAAGATACGGCTGAATTTAAAGAATATATTAAAGGGTGGAAGCTGAAATTTAGGGACTAATATCAAGAGCTATGACTAAAAATCAATCCTAGAAATGCAAGACCATACCGATTTGCGAGGTGGACAATGTCGAGGCTCTTGCACAGGTTTTGAATTGCAAGGTTTGGACTCTACCAACTACTTATTTGGGGCTACCACTAGTAGCTTCTAATAAAGACAAAACGGCTTGGAATCCAGTGATAGAGAGGGTAGAAAAAAAGGCTTGCAAGCTGGTAGAAGAGGAACTTATCTAAAAGGGGAATGGAAGTGTTAGTTAAGAGCACATCGTCGAGCATTGCTACATACTTCATGTCCTTGCTACAAGCTCCTATTAGTGTTACAGAGAAGTTGGAAAAAGCAAAGAGAGGTCTCTATGGAATGACTCGAGAGGGGAAAAGAAGTTACATTTGGTAAACTGGAAGTTTGTAACCACACCAAATCTTGGGGTGGCCTTAGATATAAAGACCTAAGGGGTTGTTTGGTATGCGGGATTGTATAAGCAGGTATATCCCGTGGGATTATTTTATCCCTACCTTATGGGATAGTAATCCCATAATTTTAGTACAAATGATGGGATGAAATAATCTCGTTATTAACTAATACTTCAAATCAAACATGAGATAAAGTTAATCTCAAATTTTCTCCTGGGATTATTATCTTATCCCATGTATCAAACAACCCCAAGGGTCTTTAATAAGGCGCTTTCACGAAAGTGGTTATAGAGAGTAGATGTAAATGCTTTTTGGAAGGGTGATTGTGAAGAAATAGGGGTTATGCAGAGGCGGACCCATATTGACCATGGGGGGTGCACGTGCACCTGGTAACTTTTAAATTTTTTTTGTATATATATATATGTATATATACCTTAAGAAAGGGTTATATATTTAACTGTGCACTCCCAATCACAAAACTTGTGGGGGTGCACTGGTCAGCTGAGCAGCTTTGGTTTACTTGGGTGTGGGACTCTGTGGGTTCAAACCCACATGAGAACATTTTCTTTCACTTTTAAAATTTTACCACTCCATAAGTCAACCCACCCTTTTTTCCACAAAAACAACTTTTTATTTTAAAATTTCAGGTTATCCACCTCATGGGGCGGCCCCACTTTTTTCTTTTACTTAATTTAAAAAGAAAATAATAACTAAAAACCACAAACTAGTACCTAAAGGACAAAGCAATTCCCAAATTCAATTCTGAAATTAAAAACCCATTACCCACGGCTGCATGCAGCAGGCTTCAAGATTGCCTCCTGCGACCTCCGTCCGGCCGCCGCCCACCCAACAATCACAGGTTTTTACTCTCATCTCAAGTCCAATTCTCACCTCTTTCTATTTTTATTAACTAACATAATATCATAAATTTTACTTCTTTTTTTTTGGTATTTCATGATTTATATTCCATCTATATTCATTGCTTTACTTTTAACCTATTTTATGCATATATACAATGTGTTTCACAAATCACAATATGTCAATTTCAATATATTTTTAGTGATATTAAATAAATAAAAATTGAAAAAGTATAACTTTATTAGTTTGTTTTAATAAATAATTCATTATTATAATGTGAATATTGAAATTTCACATTAAATAATTAACGAGGATTGATAAAGTAGTACTATTGAGTATTGATGTCCATTTAAAAATTACTTTTAATAATTTTAGTTGAGGATCTCAATGTATTGTGATTTGTGAATGAAGAACATGGTTATAACTTTTTCTTTTATTTTTTAAATGAATTTGCAGGATTCACATAATACAAGACAAGATCATACTATTTTCAATTCCGTTGAACTAAACAACTCTTTATTTCAAGGTTATCTATTCACTCATGAATTGGTAAGTGTTTCTTCTATTTTAGGATGTGATTCCAATATTGTGTATTATTTTCTTCTTTTTTTGGTGCTATAAAAGAAGGGGTGTGATTCCCCTAATGAAAATTTTGTGTTTACTTATAATTTTTTTATGAGGGGTGTGATTCCTCCATTATATATTATATTTGTTGTGATATGAAAGGAGGGGTGCGCTTCCCCTATTGAAATAGTCATGTTTTCTTACCTTTTTTTTAATGAGGGGTGTGATTCCTCCATTACATATTATTTTTGTTGTGCTATGGAAGGAGGGGTATAAGTCCCCTATTAAAAATATTACACTTATATTCTTGATGGAATCTTTGTTTTGTAGGAATTTGTTGTTGATTCTTGTGAATTGAAATGGATAGATTTTTGAAGAAATCTATATCATCTCAACCAAGTTCTAGTTTTAGAGATAATTCTTTTCGTCTTATAGATGAGCTTGATTTAGGTCACTTAAATATGACCCTGGAGAAAGAATACTTATTGATAAATATAGCACTAGAATACAAAATGAAGTGAGAAGACACTATATTCAACAAGGGCCTTATCAACCAGTTGTTCTTGAATTTCTTCAAACTAAATTCAGGAATAAAATGCGTCGATTTAATTCAACATGGTTTAAGGGTTCATATTCTAGGTGGATGGAGTACAGTGTGAAGAAAGATGATGCATTTTGCTTATGGTGTTATTTATTCAAAAATAACTATGTAAAGGGAGGTACATGTGATTTTTTCACAAAAATTGGATTTAAGGCTTGGAACAGAAGTTTGGAATGATTTGCTTTACATGTTGGTGAAGTAAATAGCATCCACAATAGGTGTTTCAACAAGATGCTAGATTTGACAAATCAATCTCAATCAATTCAAGTTGTTTTTGATAAACAATCTGAGAAAATAAGAAGCGAGCACCGGATTAGTTTAGATGCTTCAACTAATGTGGCAAGGCTCCTCTTGGAATTCGGATTGTCTTTTCAAGGTCATGATGAAAGTGAATCTTCGAAAAATAACGGCCTTTTTCTTGGTCTTTTGAAATGGCTTGGAAAAATGCTTCCGAATGTGGATGGTGTTATATTAAAGAATGCTCCAAAAAATGCTATGATGACTTCTCCAAAAATTCAAAAAGAGATTGTGAGTGCTTCTGCACAAGAAACTGTGAAAGCTATAATTGATGACTTGGATGGAGATTATTTTGGGATATTAGTTGATGAATCCAAGGGCATAGAACAAATGGCACTTGCTTTGCAGTATGTTAACAAAAAAGGCAAAGTGAATGAGCAAGTTATTACTATTGTTCGTGTTGGTGATACATCGGCAAAATCATTGAAGGAAACAATATGTTCTTTGCTTTTGAGGGACTCTTTAAGTACATCAAAAATACGTGGACGGGGCTATGAGATGAATGGTCTTAAAGCTTTGATTTTGCAGGAAACTCCATCGGCATATTGCATTCACTACTTTGCTCACCAATTACAATTGACTCTTGTAGCTGTTGCCAAAAAACATTTGCTTGTGAAAAATTTCTTTGCTATTATTTCTAATGTGTTGAATGTGGCAGGATCATCATTTAAGCGTAGAGATCAACTTCAGGAACATCAAGCAGAAATATTGGAGCAACTACTAGAGAGCGGTGAAGTTCAAAGTGGAAAAGGTTTAAATCAAGAACGAGGGCTTCAAAGGCAAGGTGACACTCGTTTGGGATCTCATTTTAGAACATTGGATAACTTTGTTGTTTTATTTTCATCTATAGTTCATGTGTTTGATGCGATTAAATGTGGAGGTTCTAACCCCAACGATAGATTGCAAGCAGGAGCTTTTTTGAGTATGATCAATGAATTTGAATTTGTGTTCTTGCTTCACTTGATGTTGAAAGTCTTGATCATGTCAAATGAGTTGAGCGCATCGTTACAAAGGAAAGAGCAAGATATTGTCAATGCCATGACTTTTCTTGACATCACTAAGGAAAGATTGCAATTGTTGAGAGATGATGGATGGGAATCTTTGATGAATGGAGTTTCTTCATTTTGTGATAATCATGATATTTCGGTACCTACGATGGATGAGTTTTATATTCCTGGAAGGTCCAAGCGTAACTTGTGGTGTTACTTATTCACACCACTTACGAGTTGAGCTCTTTTATGCAATAATTGACTTGCAACTTCAAGAGCTTAACAATTATTTTGATGTTGTGAGTGGTAACTTACTTCTTGGTATGGCAAGCTTGAATCCGGCTAATGCTTTTGCTAATTTTGATAAGGAAAGAATAATGACATTGGCCAAGCATTATACAGATGAGTTTGGTGAATCAGAGCTTTGAGATCTCAATTACCAACTTGATACTTTCATAATACACATGCGACGTGGTGATCCTACATTCTCTGATTTGAAGGGAATTGGTGATTTGGCAGAAGCATTGGTTAATCCAAATCTTGTGGAGACTTATTCTCTTGTATACTTGTGAAGTTGACGTTGATTTTACCTGTCGCTGCTGCAACGGTAGAAAGAGCATTCTCATCCATGAAGCATATCAAGAATGAATTGCGTAGTAGTATTGGTGATGAATTTTTAAATGATTGTTTAGTTTGTTACATCGAGAAGGACATATTTGTAAATAAAAGCAACGATATTATCATTGACCATTTTCAGAATATGAAAGCGTGCCGATGTCTAGTATGAATGGATGATCTACTTTTGTTATATAAGTACTAATTGAATGATATTTGATCGTTTTGAAGTTTATACTTTGTTCATAATTTAGCGATTTTTAAGTTTTAAGAGAATTGCACTCCAAACTTTGTACCTGGTAATTGACATGACTATGTTAAAGATAGTAGTGTACCCCTATCTTCAAATCCTAGGTTCGCCTCTGGGGTTATGGAGGACTAAAAATGCCCATCTCCTACTGTTATGGGCTATGGAGGAATATTTCAAAGGGGTGGAAAGAGTACTTTTCCAGTACGAGGAGGGAGTAGGGTGAGTTTTTGGGGTCATAGGTGGTATGGAAACAATATTTTGAGTTTCGCTTTCCCTAACATGTACAGGATTACTTGCCAAAAAAGGATGTCAATTATTAAATCATGGAGTTTACAAAGGGGAAAAGTGTTTTGGGATTTGAGGTTTAACAAAAACATACGAGCTAGTAAGTCAGAGAATTTCAAAACTTGATTGTTTGCTCCACCAACGAAAAATCACTATGATGTTTGGAAATGGGAAACAAGGGGAACGACTTCTTTTCCATTAAGTCCTATTATGTGAAGCTTTTAGTGAGAGAGGAGATTGTTTACCCACATACCTCGATATGGATCCCTAGAGTACCAAGAAAGGTGTGCTTCTTTAAGAGCATGATCACTTGTGGTAGTTGGTGTTTCATGTGCAAAGAATTAGGGGAAGACATAGATCACCTACTCTAACATTGCCGGGTAGCATCTTCATTATGAGGGGAGTTGATGAGATGGTCTGGTTTTGAGTGGGAGAACTGTGAAAGAAACAATGTTTTGTTGGGCTCGTAGAAAACGGGAGAGCAGATATAGGGAATGTAAAGTTGACCCTTTAGCACTGAGGTGGACCAGCACTGAGGTGGATCATATGGAGAGAGGAATAGGAGAGCTTTTGATGGACTAGAGAAAGATTTTGTACACTTAAGAAACAGCCTTTTTTCCTTATTTCTTTTTGGTGCACCAATGAGAGTACTTTTTATATAGATGATTATTAACAAGATAATGGATCTCACATAAGGCATCAAGAACGATGCAAGATCCACAAAGCATAGAAAAGCAAAAGACATTGTTAGCTCTATTACAAAAGGCTAATCTAAAGTAAAGGAGCTAACAAAGTCCAAAAAACCTTTGAGGGAATTGGCAGGGGAGAAATTGCTCCAGCTACAAAGACTTGTTAAAACTCTAGTAGCCTTAAGAATGTAGTAGCTAGGGAAAAGGTGCCTTCAAAGCATCTATTGTTTCTTTCTGTCCAGACACACCAAAATATGCAAGCAAGGATCATCTTCCATACTTCCCTAATGGGTTTTCTGACCTTCCATGAGCTCCAACTAACCAGTGCATCTTTAATGCTATCTGGCAATAACCCATTTTAGACCAAAAACTGAGATGAACATGTTCCATATGGCTGTGACTGCTGTACAATGAAGATGATGTTTGTTGGTCTCTACGGCCTGATGACACATGTAACATCTATTGACAATGAGGATTTTCCTCCTGATGAGGCTGTATTGGGTGAGGGAGGCTTCATTAAGGGCTAGCCAGCTAAAACAAATCACCTCGGGCAGGCGGTAACTTGGTTTTCCAGATTAACTTCCATGTCCAATTAAACTAGCATTTCATTTTGAGCACATAATGAATAATATGCTGCCTTCACAGAACATTTACCAACTGCTTTACCCCCACAAATGAGTCTGTCAGGTGATTGATAATTAATTTGGATAGATGATTGGTGGTACTCATTGGAACCATGTATTTTTCATTGAAAATCATGTATTTTTCTAAGATTCCTACTTTCTGTATACAAGCTAGTTAATGCTCTTTCGTTAATAATATTCTTACTTCATCTAAAAAGAATATTCTCATTAGTCCCAAAGTATAACCAAAACAAAAGGAAGCTTTTAACTCTACACAAAGGTTCGCCAAAAGTCCTATTATTTCAAATAGAATTCTCATACCCCTAATGCTATCCAATAAGACACTACCAAACATGGTCCAAGAATTGGGTGCTGATGAGATACAAGAGACTATCTCATATTTTCTACTGCAAATGATAGAAACCTTCAAAAAGCACTAGCATTGGACATATGCCAATATCCAATACTAATGCTGTTGAAAATAAAGGCTTGACTCTTGTAAATACAAACTTTTAACTAGCTATTCCATGACTTAGCAAAACACCTATGGAGCCTTTGTGATTGTGGCACGAATAATTTGTAAATATGAGTCACAGATATATTGCTAAACCATATTGCATTTCTTTTCATTAGTGTGAGGTAAGGTGGAAGTTAAAGAAGGAATGAAATATGTAAAGCCAGAATAAGTCTAAATGATCGAGTTTTAAATGCATCTATAATGCATCAAATGGTGTTTACCCTTAAATTTTTCTGATAAGTTGAAATCTTTACCACTAACGAACAAGCTACACATCGGAATAAGTACAACATAATTCTCTTACTAGGCTATGCACTAAGACTAGTTTATTAGGGTAGTATAACTTTTGGTGTATGCAGTGGCATATAATTATATTATACGAATGATTTTTTTTCTTGATAACCGTGGTTTCTGGGCCAACTTTCGCGCACCTCGACTAATTCTACAGGATACATGCCACCTCCCACAAGCAACAGGTACTGGTACCAGGTAACTTTATCACCAAGATTAGGACAAATGGGAAGATATCACTTAGTGTTTTTTGTCTCCACTGGAATTTGAACTTGAGACCTCATGTTTCTTAACACACTTCATTGACCGCTAGGCTACACCCTTGGTTGTATTATATGAATGATATTTGAGTTGATAAAACACTTATCCTTAGAATTAGTAACAGATATTTCCCAATTCATTGCTTCTGTCACTCGATTTTCCAGTGAAAACAAAAATGATAACAAACCTGCATGGCATTTTGCTCATACGACCCAAGTATGCCAACTGGTTGAGGATATAGTCCCGCAGATGTCATCTGAGACATGTATCTTCCAGAGTCCACGGGGTTAGGTCGATTAGGTAAAGATTGACCAGATCCAAATTCACCTTGGTAATTGTAGAAACCCATGTTGCTGCTTCCTGAAACTTCACCTCCACCAAACGATCCAACAGGTATGTAGTAACCTGATCCTGGCCCAAAATGTGTGCCATCAATTTCATGGCCAGAGCTTCCAGGTGCCACCAGATCAGGCTGTGAAGCTGGAAGACCTGACGTAACATGCGGCAAGCCAGGGGAAACAGGTGGTGCATAGTAAGGTGGAGAAACTGGAATCTGGTGAGAGTACAGCTGACCGTCTATCATAAAAGGAGAAAGAGGACTAGCAATGGGGGAGAACTGTCCGAATGCCATCTGAGCATCAAAGCCATAACCAGGAGGGAAAAAGAGCGGATTTTCATTGTACACCCCCTGCAAAGGGTCAAGGAGAAATTAATATTTGGTGACACACTGTATGGAATATAAATGCTTCCACACACAAAAACTGAAATCAAAACTTACTGGTGGAACAACATGCAAGTTGTTCACATTGACATCATTAGATTGTTCAACCCAACTCCCAGTGCCATTGTCGTAACCTGAGCCAGCAGGCAAATAAAGGACCACTGATCATAAGGATTTATAAAACTTAACATTTTTGTGTACCCCCTACTGTAACACCCATAGGATGGGGATGATGTTTAACAAAGGTAATCCTAGAATTAAGGTCTAGAAGTACATTAAAGATGGTGAATCCATTGGCAGAAGTACCATCTAGTGAGTAAAAACTTGTCTTTTACTTTACAAAATCACAATCATTGACAACCATTAATCAAAACTTTAAGGGGCCGTTTGGTTACTGTATCAGGCCAAGTTATTCATGTATTAATTTTATACCGTGTTTGGTTTTCAAATAGAATAAAAGTTATTCATGTATTAATTTTATACCATGTTTGGTTGGTAGATTTCAAATGTTATATAAAAGTTATTCATGTATTAATTTTATGCGGTGTTTGGTTGTGTTTTAGTACTTCTACATAACTAATACTTACATAACTTATGAGGAAATCTATGTATAATTTTATGCGGGGTAGAAGGTAGAATAAGTTACGTGGGTATTAGTTATACATGGATTAAAATAATAAAATTATACATCCACCCCTATCAATTTACTATTAAAATCTTTTTTAATTCGATATGTAAGTATACAATTTTTAAACTAAAAAAAATTATTGACTAAATTTTTTTTAAAAGGCCGTAAGCCCTCTTTTATTAAAATAAAAAAAGGTTATATTATTTTTGTGAAAAAACGGAAGAATTTTATACTATTTGTTTACTTATTTATTTATAAATAATATATAATAATTTATAATAAATTAAATAATTAATAATTAATAATTCATATATTGTAATTTCAATAACTATAAATCCTACATAAATAATACTTACATAACTAATACTTACATAACTAATACCTACATAACTAATACATGAATAACTAATCCCTGCATAAAATAATACATAGATTCTCTCATAACTAATTCATGTATTACTAATACCTGCATAACTCTAACCCATAACCAAACGACCCCTAAGTACGGTAGAACTTTTAAACTTCACAATCAAATGAAGCTCAAAATTAGTAATCTGGTAAAGAAAGAGATGACCAGATGTAGTCACTTCAAGAAAATGCAACTGAGAAAAGAGGTTACATTACATTTATCCAATCACATTGCCTTGAGATTTTAGTAGAACAAATTGAAATATGTAAAGAGAGAGAGCAGACAACTTGCAACCATAAAAGATGAAATCTAACAAAAGTTTAACAAAACAATGAAGACAAGAGAAACTTGTTCGGATTTCACAAAAGCATATTGCATGTATTACGCTAGTATCCCCAAAAGCATTGGAGCTATTATAAAAGTAACAACCTTTTAGTATATCAGAGAACCACATGGTGCGCTACAGTGATAGACAATGACCATTTGTAGGGGGGAAAAAAAGGAGAAATGATTTACTAGGAACTTATTCTTCGGCATCTTGCTGTATTCATGTGAAACTGGGTGAACTGCAACATCAACTAAACATTAGCCACAGGAACTAACCTCCATAGTAAAGACCTTGGTCCTGAGGAGAATAGGAATTGAGTGGATAAAAGGTGGATAGAGCTCCGGTTTCAGAGGTAACAGGGTGATCTGTAGCATTTCTTGAAGCCCCAGGGATGGCTGCATCCGGAGAAGCATTTGCAGAAACAATCCTTTCATCTTTGGGCGAAATAGGCTGATAATGGATTTAAAAAAAGTACTAACTGAATATGTAAAACCTATGCTGGCAAAACATACAAAAGATATATTATAATAACATTGAAGACTATTAGTAGTGTACCTGTTCTGCAGCATTTTGCGGCTCAACAACTCTTTCACCTATGACCACATCAAACAAGCCTGTTATTTGTCAAAACTAATAATGTTGCAGTAATAACTCAATAATATATGGGTTTTTATAAAAGGTGTGAAAACAACAACATCAGGGGACCCTGCAAAATCTAACTTCATTTCACTCACAGGTTTGATTTAAGACCAACAGGAAAAAAAAATTACACACATCTTCTGGCCACTTTCCCCCGATAGGTCTTAAACAAACCGTCCATCTGCCCCATTTGTGAATAAATGTTTCGATAGATAATACATAGTCGGCCCCTTGAACCTGCCAGGATATTCCATTTAAACACTCTAACTAAGCCTGTTCTAATTGAACACCTCAACTCCTAATAAAATATTTCAATTAGACACTTCCAATTGAACTCTAAAAAAAATTGCGCGTGTTCATTGTTCTATTAAATAGTTAAGCTAACCACATAAATATGTCATCTCCTTTAATTATATGTATCAATCTCAAGTAGAAAATGTCTGGGTTTTGCGGCTTATTAAGGCAAATACGTAAAATTAAAGGAAATGACATATTTTATGTCGTTAACTTAACTACCTAATAGATGAATGAAAACACACGCAAAAAAATTCAAAATTTAAACTGAAAGTGTCTAATTGGAACACTTTATTAGGAGTTGAGGTGTTCAATTGAAACAACGGTTAGTTCAAGTGTCTAAATAGAATATCCTGGCAAGTCTAAGGGACTGATTATGTATTAAATCTTTATTTATTTACTTGATAAGTAAAACAACAAAGATGAAGAATCAATTTCGAAAGACAAAATCCAAATGATAAACGCAAAAACTCTGCTACGCGAGGCAATAGGATATGACATAGCTCCCTTCAGATGAAAAGGCGGGATTCTTTCTCCCAAAGACCATAATAAGAGAGTAAAGCCTCAAAAGGGCTGCATCATGGAAAGATCGCTAAAATTTGGAGCTCGTAATTGGAAATGATACTCCACAAAGAAAACTTGAAAAATACAACTTTTTCATAAATTCAAAAATTGTTTAGGCATAAAAATGAATCAATCTGCATTTCAATTAAGATAAACCCAAGGTGTTCAATTTGTAAAAACAAGGGTTTGTGGTAGAAGAAAGAACGAACTTGTAATATACCAAATATTTAAATTGAGCACAATAGTCTTTTAACGATGACAAAGCAAAAACAAAAAAGAAAAGAGAATTAATTAAGTTGAAAACTCAGTGGTCCAATCCCATGATACAAGTTAAAGAATTAATTAAGTTGAAAACACAGTGGTCCAAACCCATGATATAAGTTAAAGAATTAATTAAGTTGAAAACTCAATGGTCCAAACCCATGATATAAGTTAAAGACAGAATGATATTAGAAGTAAATCAAAAAGAAACATAAAGGAGCAATTCAGTAAGCAAACGCAAAGAAAAAAATAATTCAACCCAAATCATCGAGGTAATAATTCTGACCTAGGGTTCTTTAACCTAAATCTTCAATTCCGAGGGCAAGATGTTACCAAAATTAAATTTTGATTAACATTTTCTATTGGTGCTGACAAGAGTTGACTTTTTGGGTCAACTTTTGACCGTGAGTTAAATGCTTCAACTTGTTCTATAATTACGAGAATGTTCACCCAAGGTTTTATTGACCATTCTAAATCTATTTTTGTGTAGTTTGAGGCGATCCGCAACCAGAGAGAAATGTTTTTTTTAATTGAAATAACTTGAACTGGAACATAGAGATGTTAACAGGGAGGTCCATACAGTTAGTAAAAAATCTCAAGAAATGGAGGTTTAATATAGTGTGTGTTCAAGAGACCAAATGGGTAGGAACTAAGGCGAGAGAGGCAGACGGGTATAAATATTGTTGTACTCAGTTGGTATTAGGGATAGGAATGGAGGAGTCCCAGTAGATAGGGAGCTGAAGGAACAAGTGGTACGGGTTAGGAGCATTAACGATATGGTGATGTTGATTAAGCTAGTTGTTGGAGGATCCACCTTGAATATTATTAGTGCTTACGCACCTCAATTGGGCTTGGACGAGGAGGCGAAGACACGTTTTTGGGAGGTTTTGGATGAGGTGGTGAGAGGTGTACCACATACGGAGAAGCTTTTCTTAGGAGGAAACTTCAATGGTCACATTAGATATACGTCAAGTGGTTATGATGATGTGCATGGAGTTTCGGTTTCGGGGTCAAGAAAGATGCGGGAGGCTCTCTATTGGAGTTCGCTAGGGCTTCTGGACTTGTGATAGCCAATTCGAGGTTCCTGAAGGAGGAGGAGCACCTGGTGACTTTTTATAGCCGGTGTCTAAGACAAAGATATATTATTTGCTCCTTAGGAGGGAGGATAAAGGTCTCTGTAAAGACTGTAAGGTTATCCCGAGCGAGAATCTCACGATCCAACATAGGCTATTAGTGATGGATTTGGAGATCAAGAGGAAGAGAGTTATGGATGATCAACCAAGATCAAATGGAGTAGTTTGAATATGCTTAGTGTCGTGGAGATGGGGGAGAAGTTGTTGGCTATGGGGGCTTGGGAGAGTAGTGGGGATGCAGACACTATGTGGGATAGGACTTGTGGCATTAGGGAAGCGGCTAGAGAGGTGTTGGGGGGTCTCGAGAGGTCACTTTGGTGGGTGTCGAGGGGACTGGTGGTGGAATGGATAAGTCCAAGGGAAGGTGGAGGCAAAGAAAGTGGCGTACGTGAAGTTGGTGGAAAGCAAGGACGAAGAGGAAAAGAGGACGAATCGAAATAAGTATAAGATGGCGAGGAGTGAGGCAAAGCTGGCGGTTACGGTGGCAAAATAGCAGCTTTTGAACGCCTGTATGTAGATTTAGAGGACAAAGACGGGGATAAGAAGTTGTACAAGTTAGCTAAGATGAGAGAGAGGAGGGCTCGTGATTTAGATCAGGTGAAGTGCATCAAGGATGAGGATGGTAAAGTACTAGTGAAGGAGGGCCCCATCAGATGGAGATGGCAGACATATTTCCATGAACTCTTAAATGAAGTAGGAGACAGTGTCGTCGAGTTGGGGAATTTGGAGCACTCGGAGAGACATCGCGATTATGGGTATTGTCGGTGTATAGGGATCGAGGAGGTCCAAGTAGTTGTTTGTAGTACGTGTAGAGGTAGAGCGACCGGACCAAATGAGATCCCAGTGAAATTTTGGAAGAGCACAGCTAGAGTGGATTTAGTGTGGCTGACTAAGTTGTTTAATATCATTTTCAAATTAGCAAGGATGCCCAAAGCATGGAGATGGAGTACAATGATTCCATTGTACAAAAACAAAAGTGATATTCAAAATTGCAACAACTATAGGGGTATCAAGCTATTAAGCCACACTTAAGCCGTATTCGATGAAAGTCGTATGTACGGCTTGGAGGGAGATTATTCATTGGTTAGGGTTAAGGAAAAAAGCTAGCTGGAAGTAATCTCTTCAAAGAGTGGTGGAGTTGATGGTGAGAAGGGGCGTGGCTATTTCTGAAAACTAATTCAGATTCATGCTAGGGCGCTCAACTACAGAAGTTATTCATCTCATAAGGAGACTGGTGGAGAAGTATAGGAAGAGGAAGAAGAACCTATACATGGTGTCATCGACCTTGAAAAGACCTATGACAAAGTCCCAAGAAAGGTTTTGTGGAGATGCTTGAAGGCTAGAGGTGTACCGATGGCGTATGCTAGAGAGATCAAAGATATGTATGAGGGAGCCAAGACCCAACTCAGGACAGTGGGAGGGGACTCAGAAGACTGTCCAGTTTTAATGGGGCTGCACCAGGGATCAACCTTTAGCCCATTTCTATTTGCTCTTGTACTGGATACATCAACATGGCAAATCCAGGGGGAGGTACCATGGTGTATGTTATTTGAAGTTAACATAGTTTTGATTGACGAAACACGTGAAGGAGTTCATGCTAAGCTGGAGGTTTGGAGACATACCCTGGAATCCAAAGGGTTCAACTTGAATCGGCCCAAGACCGAATACTGAGAGTGCAGGTTCAGTAAGGTGATGAATGAGGCTTATGTGATAGTGAGGCCAGATGCACAAACTATTCTAAAGAAATAAAGTTTCAAGTATCTTGGGTCTATTATTCAAGGTAATTGGGAGATTGACGAGGATGTCACTCATCGTATTAGTGCGGGTCGGATGAAATGGAAACTCACATCGGGAGTCCTGTGTGATAAGAAAGTGCTAGCTTAAGTTTTATAGATTAGTGATCAGACCTACTATGTTGTATGGGCGGAGTGTTGGCCGGTCAAGAAGTCAAATGTCCAAAAGATGAAGTTGCGGAAATGAGGATGTTGCGATGGATGTATGTGTATACTAGGAGAGATAGGATTAAAAATGAGAAATCCGGAACAAGGTAGGAGTAGCCCCCGTGGAGGACAAGATGCAGTAAGCAAGGTTGAGATGGTTCGGACATGTGTAGAGGAGATGCCCGAAGGCCCCAGTGCAGAGGTGTGAGAGGTTTTCGAGGGATGGTTCCAAGAGAGGTAGAGCCAGGCCAAAGAAGCATCAGGAGAGGTGATTAGACAGGACATGACGCAATTGCAATTTACCGAGGACATGGCCCCTAGATAGGAGGTTGTGGAGTACACGTATCAGGGCAGTAGGTTAGCAGGGAATAGAGCATTGTTTAATAATCACCCCGTACTAGTAGTTATAGTATTATTACCTTGCATGTAGATTTTTGATATTATCTATTGTTTCTTGAACCTTGTGTATTCTGATATTTTTACTTTAGATGATATTTGACATGCCTTGTTTCATCCGTTATTTCCTTTCAAGAATTGCTTTGATTTGTGTATCCTTGTGCCGAGGGTCTATTAAAAACAATCTCTCTGCCTTTGAGATGAAGGTAAGGTCTGCGTATACTCTACCCTCCCCAGACTCCACTTTGTGGGATTATAGTGGGTACGTTGTTGTTGTAACTTCAATTGTGAATCTTCAACTTTATGGCATGAAGCCACACCACCAATCATTTATTAATAGATTTCAGCATTTTAAATAAAATATCATATACACTAGCTGGTCAAACGATTAACTATACAAAACAGGTTTAGAATGGTTAAAAACTCTTAAGTAGACAGCCTCTTAATTTTTAGCACAAGTCTAACTTACGGTCAAAGGTCGACCGAAGAAGTCAACTCGGGTAAATGAGTCTTAAACCATGATTGCCAATAGATTCTCGTCGTGTCAAGGATTCCAAAAAGCTAATCAAAATTAAATTTTGATAACATTCACCCTCTCAAATCGACAATATGGGTTGAAAAGCCCTAGGTCTATGCTTTCTCAATTCTTCACATTTCCACTATAAAAATCTACTTATGATCACATAATAAATTCAAATTAAACGTTATAATCATTACCTTGATGATTTGGGTTGAAAATCTCTATTTCTTTCTTTTTTTTTCTCCTTTCTTTCTCTTTCTCCGTTTGCTTACTGGTTTGCTACTCTCTGTTCCCCTTTTGCCTTCTCACTTCTAATGGCTTCTAATGCCATTCGGACTTTTCTTCCTTATATGATGGGCTTGGCCCACTGTTTTCAACTAAATCAATTATTTTTTGTTTTTTGTTTTTTTGCTTTCTCATAGTCAAAAGACTATTATGTCCAATTTAAATATTTGGGATATTTCATTACCTTTGCAATGTCAAACACAAGTAGTTACACAACTCAAAAACATCAAATGTTCAGAAGCTCCTAAGTTCCCTTTTTCTAAGATGAAGTTGATCAATTTCTAGATTCTCAATGACAAGAATTCAAGAGAAATTATATTTATCACGTAAGGATGTATTTATGCATGGCCGTAAGTCTCACTGAAGTCATTAAACTAGTTGTCAACATTGCAAATTTCCAAGAAAATGGTAAAGATCCATGGGACTACTTATCTTCACATCAGCAAAATTGTGGAAGACATGTAAAGCACTAGAACTAACATAACAAAATACTTCACAATCAAGTATCTAGTGATCTAATCTCCGATTCAATTATATGTTAACTTCAAATTTACTTTAGGTACAAGAGCTTGGGTAATGCCGAAACAATCATTGAACTATCCCGCAAGTGGCAATTAATCACTAACCTAGATTGCAGTATCATATAAGCCTATCAATCAATCGACTACACCTCAATTTCGAAACAGTTAAGGTCTGCTATATGAATGACGACTCCTCATCCATTCACTCTATTTAGGTCAATTTCATCCAAATACTAAATAATTTATCTTTAAGACAAGATAAGAGTTCACTAAGAGTAAACAATAAAAAAGTGTTCTCTGAAACTAAATGTTCTTTTATATTCATCCTTACATGGTCATTTTTAAAACTGGAAAAAGAGATACCTTCCAAACAATGGACCTAATGTAAGTGTAACAACAACTAAGCTTTAATCTCAAATATTTGTTATTAACTAGGAGCTAGGAGGATATTTTGCTTCTGTTTGCATTGTGTTCTGCTCTGAGCTATACCAGATTGTTCTGAGATATTTGTCCTTTGGCAACTTTTGTTCATACAACTTTAGGACTAGTGCATCCCCTTTCATTAAATGAATAGTCATATACTGCAGATTGTGCATCTCGTAAAACATGCCAAACCATCTCAGAATATCTTCTCATACATAATCATCTGTATACTATTAAAGAAATTGGATAAAAACTGTGATTTTACTTGTTCAGATGTTGGAAGAATACCAATGGGTACAACACTCATACATTTACATGTATATAACGAAAAATGCAGTATGTACTTTGTGTAGGGTACACATTCAGCGGACACAAACAAAGAAAGAAAGCAGATTCACTGATTCAGTGTAGACAAAATTCACCAGTTAGGGCTCTTGCTCCTTTCTCAATTCTGGGATGACATATTAGTGAGGGAAAGTAATCATAATCTTGTTGCATATCTTATCATCGTAAAACTGCACGTCATGATTTTTAAATGATAACACTTCTTCAGAAATCATCTTCAATAGATGATACCTGTACAAAAATTGCTTTAAAACAGCTTACTTTAACACGTAATGATTTTTTTGAGAAATAACAGTGGTCCTTGTAATTATAGCCAACTTAATAGAAAATACAACTCAAAAAAAGTCCAGATATCCCCTTTCAAAGAAAAACTGCGAAGAAGCAATCTCCCTAAGAAAGAAAACTATCCACGATAAACCAATGTGTAGCGGGACCAAAAGAAAATTTCCCGTTCATACAATCATCAAACAAACAGCAAAGGGGGAGCTTTGGCTCAATAGTAGCGTTACTCTTTCAGTGACCCCACTATACATCTTAAGCATAAACACAAAGGGAAGACTGCCAAAGCTACGTCAGCTCTCTTCAACTCTTCCATCCTATTTGATCATTAAATGACGACCAAATAAATCTCTAACAAGATAAAACAAAGGTCGGCATAAGTAGACTCAATCCAATACAGAACCTCGTGCTCGAGCTATATATATATATATATATATATGCACATAGAGAAGTTCAAAAAACTATATACAAACACATCCATATATACTAGGAGGTGCCTCCCTCAGTTCCTTTAAATCATAGATCCACTCTTGATGCACCATAACCATGTATGTAATTACGCAGAAAAGAAAAGGGGATAGATAAAAACATGTACGAACCTGAAGATGAACCAGATGTGAATCGATCGATGCTCTGCTGATTCGTATCCTCCATCAATTGAAAATCAAAGTCAAATCTACTGAACTGAAGGAGACAAAAATAGTCCTAATCAATGCAAATCGAAAGAAGAATGGAATTGAGGATGATTTTAAGAAGTGAGATACGAAAACCCCAATCCCCAATTCTCTTATTCGAATTGAAGAATCAAAGAGAAAAGGGGAAATTTTGCTTCGCGGGAGGGTTTGAAAACAATTACACATAAAAAGGGTTTTAGGGTCCGTATCTGTACATATACTTTTTCTTTTTACTTCTGCGGAGTGCCCAACCAACCAGCAAGTTACCATTTCAGTTTTCACTTTTTCTACTTCCTCTTTATTACTTGTACCCGCATTAAAATATGCAAACTAATTTAGGGCCTGTTTGGTTTATTTGGTCAAAGTAATTATTTAGTTAGTAAAAATTTGATGTAAAGTGTAATTGGAAGGAAAAATTATACTCTCCACTTCACAATAAGAAAGTTGAGAATTGAGTGTAATTATATAATATAATTATAATGTTATTTTCTTATTTCTTCTTTTTTGTTTTTATTATTTTAATTTACTTTTAAAATTTTTTGAAATATATATTTCGTTTTACATAATTTTTTTTATTTTTTTTCTTTTCATTTTTCAATTTTTACTTTTTGTAGTTTCGTATAATTGCTCATATTTTTTGTTTTTGTAACTGTTTCATTGTTCTAATTTTTGAATTAAAGTATAATTTCATTATTGAATGAGGTTAAAGAATTATGTTTTTCTTTTCTTTTGAATTATATTTACTTAAGTTATGTTGGAACATATTTTATGTATGCTGCGATTTGACATAAGAGTATTATGTTAAATTATTTTTTAAATTTTAAATTTATGTTATATTTTCGATTTCAATTTATTTGCTTTAGTAGTATTGATCTGTTATTTTACAATGTGTGTCATTCATTTTTTCAATTAGAAATGTTAGATTTTTTTCTACCAAATATTTGAATAATTTTATCACATTATATTTAAAATATTAATTTTCTTGTCAAACACGCAGTCCATGATGTTCTTACAAAATGTGTACTTTAGTTTTTATAATTAATTAAATTAAAATATTATTAAATATTAATTATAAATATATATTTATTAATTAATATGTTTTCAAGAAACAATATGTATCTTAAGTATCTAATTTAATATTATTTTTAAAGAAAAATCAAATATTAACTTTTAATTTTTGATAATAATTTTTATTTTAAAATTTTAATCTAATTGTGTAATTATAGTTATGCAATCAAACAATATGCTTGTAATTACACGATAATTACGTTGTGACAATCAAATAGTAATTACTATATTATGTAATTATTAAGCTGTGTAACTGCTACCCTAATAATTACATTAATTTTAATTACCAAATGGCTTTTCAAACAAATCCTTGGAATACCAGCTTTGGATGTATGTTCGATGTCAATTACTAAATATATAAATAAAATGAATAAATTATTACGTGTGTAATTCACATGATTGAGTATACAACTTCAAAAATTACGTAAATATTAGTGAGCAATATATTTGAGTTATCACAAAAGAATCAAAGTTCAAAACAATCAATGTTAATTCGATTTAACTATTTTAATAAAGGGATAATATTTTTTTAAAAAATATTAAATGAATCAATATGTAGGACTTTGGAATAAATTGAGAATAGTATTTTAAAATATAGGGGCACGAGGCAAGGCATTTTAAGCAGCACGAGGTGAGGCATAAGCCTCAAGACACAGGGCGTAAGTCTCATGGATCTATAAGGCGTATATCTCATGTATATTTAATTTTATAATTTTATTACTAAGAAAATAAGCAAAAGTAATATTTTCAATAATTCTACAAATAAAATTCAAATAAATCACCAATAATATAAAGAATATTATAATTATTTTTTGAGAAAGGTAACAACAATAAAAGAAATGATAATAGCCGAGATAGTCTTTAAAATAAAGTCATCATCAACTTCATCATCGATCTCCACATCTACTAGTCGTTCTCACTCTCAACTAATATTTACACTGATTATTATTTATATATTTCAAAGGAGAATGATAAATAGTGTCAAAGTAATACCAAAAATATGGATAAAGTTATCTGAGGAAGATAATGCTATGCAATCTCAATTCTATCAATTTTAGACATAATTATCCAAAAAACTATTTATGACAAAACGATTTTCTATTACAATCGCTATCTTTATTGATATATTTTAGGAAAAATCACTATAATAAGAAAGGATGATAGAATAAAGTATAAATATTATTACACTAAAATAAAGAAAATTATTTATAGCAAAATACTTTTAAAATGATAAAAATCAAATTTAACGAAGGCTTATGCTTTTACCCCTCGGAACTTATGATTTTACATATATGACTTACATTTTATGAATCTACCCCTTTCATTTATGCCCCAAAGCATAACGACTCTGGGATTCGCCGCGCAAACACATCAGAAAACACTGATCGAGAACTTGTTGTTTTAACTTCCCTATAACTTTTCATTCTTTTTAATTAATAAAATGTAATATTATTTCATAGATTTTAGAGCTCAAGATTGATATCCTAGTTAATGTGTAGTTATTATTATAAAAAAAAAATAGTTGATGAATTTTATTATTTAGATGAAAATGAAATCTCTATTTTATTATATATAAAAAAATTCTACAAAATTCATTTTTAAAATTAGAAACTTCTAAATAATTTACATAAGAAAACTTTTATTAATAAAATTCAGTTGATTTCAAAGTCTTCAATGTTATAAAACAATAAATATATAATGTTTATTGTATAGTTTGAATAAAATAATATTTAGTAAATAAAAATTTAGTTAATTTAAAGTCCTAAATATTAAAAAATAATCAATTTATAATTTAGTTTTAGAAAAATTATTCAATTATGGGCTCAAAATACAATTATTTTAGTACAAATGGTGCCAACTAATGGATATACTTATAAAACACAATCATGTTATAAAAATTGATTTTAGATAAATAAAATGATTGAAATTTCTGCTTAATTATATCAATTCTTACTTCTACAGTATTAAATATATAATTAGGTATTAAGTAAATTTTACAATGCACAACCCAAATTTCTCAATATAATAATATCTAGATGGATAATGATCTTTTTTTTTAATTTATAAAAGATTAAAATTTCATATACAACTTAAAATACATAGTTCAAATGGGAAAACAGTTATATAAGGCGTAAAATTGTAACATCCCGTATAATTTAAGCAATAAATCCATACTTTTGAGGTAGGATTAAGAGTGCCTAATACGATAAAAAGGATGTGTTATAATATATTCGAATCACTCAATGATCATGTATTAAGATTTGAAGTCAAGCAAGTTGTAAAACAAAAATCAACAAAAGTTATTGCAAATTACTTTCAGAAATTCTCTGAAATTTGGGATAGATGTCTTAGAGATTTTCTCCCAATCTATAAAGAGCTTGGAGGCCTACTATATATCAAAATGAATGTCTATGAGTCTAGTTTCCAACACATTAAATCGTTTGTCGATACGACTTCAGAATAGAGAAATGTCCATATTTTCATGAGACTGCGTAAGCAGGCACGTGGAGGCACCCCCCCCCTATATATATATATATATATATAATTGCATCTTCTTTATTATTACTTTATTTCCTTCATCTCCAGAAGCAAAAAGCTCGTTTTCTCTCTAGCAATTAGTAGAATCTTGATAAAGTTGAAGGGATCTTATCCAAGTTAAAATTCGAGCCTAGAACATCGAACTAGTCGATTAGTATGCATTTTCTCCATCGATTTTAGGTCGATTTTCCGTGTATCTGAAGAGGAATCTTGCAGGTCTTCAAGTTCTCTACTGTTTATATCCGTCAAACAAAAGGTAAGGGCTTCTACACCTTGCTCTATTATTAAATTAAAAGTTATACACTTCTATCAGACATTGTTATTGACGTTGGAAACTCTCTTCCATTTATTGAATTATGGACTATTTTAGGTAGCCTTGAAGTTGCAGAATGTTGAGGCTATGTGTTGGTATTTAGTATTAAAGATGTTGATCGAAAATATCTGAAGTTTCGAATCACTGATGAGGTATGTTAAGGCTAAACCTCTTCTAACAAGAATTCTTCGTCGTCTAGTTGATACGACTTATTTGTGATTGTAATACCCCTAGCCATTATATGTGTTGATAGTTGGATGCTAGAGTGACATACTTATATACATGTGTTCTTCCATTGTTGGGAATAACTTTGACTTAACGGTTGCCTCATTGTAAAGGCGACGTAGAAATTTTCCTATTTATCATCGTCACTTAATCGACTAGTGTTAGATTGTTGTCTTACTGATGCCTTAAGGGACCGTGTTAGTTGCTTATTAGTTATATTGATAATTGGTAGCTTTCTAGGTAGTTTGGAGTGTAATCAAGTCGTTGTGACATCTATAATGTTATATACAACTCGCTTTCGAACCTTTGCCGTATCAAGATGCCTTTAGAGCTGTAATGCTAGTTATAGTATTACTCTTATGTTGTTAGTTGTTATGACTGCCTATAAGGCTATTGTGATTAGATTCTTAGAATACTATCTTGACGTTAGCAGCTGTATAATCATATTAGGCGTAGAAACTATATAGATTGGTCGCCTACAATTATATTGCTCACTTACAGGCTACTATAGTTGTTATTCCTTTTGAGCAACCTTGCTATTGTTATGTTGTTTACTTTCAAGGTACTAGATATTGTGGATTCCCATTGGACTATGTAGGTTAGCTGCAGGGTGCCACACCTCCTATGTTTGTGATCTTATAGTCCGTTATGATATACTAATTATCGTACAGGTCGCTTAGAGCCACTCTTCTTATTTCTAGGCTAGCTATTTCTATAATTATCTTCATGGTTGTCTGCTTAGATATGGAAATATGAGATATTCCTTTCAGATACTATATAAGCTATGAAAGGGGAAAGTATTAGTTATGCAGAATGCCTATAGGGCATATTTCGCTTATGGAGTGACATGATGCCTACAGGGGACTATGTTGAAGCCTGTAGAATCGTAATCTAATCTTCTACGAACTTCCTGATTGTTTAAGGTGGCGTTGTTGACCCCAGGGGAGCCTCAGTTGGCTGCAATACATTCATTTGGGCCCTAAGTGCCCGTGATACAACTATAGGAACCAAGAGGGCTCGAGATACAACTACAGAAGCTAAATGGACTAAGATACATACATTGAAGCATTGTGTGCTCATATGTAGATGCTAGAGAAGCTACATACAGAGGTATAGGTTGCCTAAGCAGGATATGTACAGATACATGTTGCTTGCTTAAAAAGAGCTAGTTACAATTAAGTCACAAACTGCCTACGGGGCTACAGTATTACCAATAGGGGTATTGATATATATTTGCTAAGGCTTATTTGGGCTAGGGATGGGCATAGTACGATATTTAAAACTTTGGTTCGGTAATATCAATTTTTAGTTTTTAAAAATATGATACCATTACCATACCAAATTAATTTGCTATGGTTCGATATTTTATTCGATTTCAATATTTTGTGATACGATATATCGGCAATTATAGTTTGTTTGATTTCAACTTACATATACTCATACAATAGAAAATTATGACTTTAGCTTTTTAAGTAACGTCATAATTATATTATACTAACACCTTTCACATGTAAATATATTAAAATAACGTATAAACTATTTCCTTTTTGAATCTATTCACAAAAAAAATACTTCAATCAAGATAGAGTAGTCAAAGTTTCGATGTCTAAATAACTAGTTTTGTACTAATACTATTATATATATATTTTTAGTTTTATAATAATAATATATATGAATTATATATGTACCTATATATTTTTATATGATATTCAGTATTTTAATATTTTCTTTATAATACCGAACATCGTATCAAATACCAAAATATTTTTAAAATCATACCAAATACCATAATACCAAAATCACGGTATCAAAATGTCTATTTTGATACGACATTTGGTATATATCACACCATCCCCACTCCAAATGGGGGCTTAGGTAGGTTGTTGTTTGTTGTTTTTACTGCAAGGCTTATAGGGGCCATGATTGGTTCTTGTTTGATTATTGTTTGTACAATATATATGCAATATAGATTAATGAGATTATTCAGGAACCTTCTAACTCTTATAGCTGATTACTTTCAATTTCTTCTATTAGCTTCAGTTCATTTTATTGTCTTACATACTTGGTGCATTATTGTACTGATGCCCTGAGCCTAGGGGCGCTGCGCTCCTGTCTGCAGGTCCTGAAAAATAGGTACAGAGACCTTCTCAGTAGAGTTGTTCAGTCTCAACAGTTTTGTCAGCTCATTCCTTTCTGAGTTTCCATATTCCAAAAGTTTGCTAGACTTATGTTATTCAGTTGATGGGTAGGTTGGGACCTTGTCTCGACCAAGTATCTACTCTTTAGAAGCCTGCAGATTATGAGGTTGTATAGATGAATGTAGTTGGCCAGGTCCAATCTTTTGCATTGACAAACTTGATGGCTTCTTTTTTCGTGTGTGTGTGTGTGTGTGTATATATGCTTACCTTCAGCTTATATGAGTTTAAACACTATGGTAGTCCTATCAACCGCGTAGGGATTTGTGATATTAGACAGCATGGTGGTCTCGTCAACTCCAATAGGATTATATTGTTATTGTAAACTGTTGGATAAGCTAAAATTTTTGTGCAGGTTATTGTATTATGCATTGCCGGTCAAGGGCTTCTTTAAGCCGAGATATACTTGTTTGATTATTTGATTTATATGTTGTTGGTGTGCCCCAGAAGCGTACATGTCCAACTAGGTAGGCTCAGGGTCGAGTATGGCATTAGGTGCCAGTTGAGCCTTCCAAGGTTGCGGCGTGACAAAAACATAATTAACAAAATTAATTTTTTAACTTATAGTTGAATTAATATTTAGGTTTTTGAAATAAATTGAGAATTTTTCACCTTAACTTTACTGTAATTAACCTTAACGTATAAGCTAATATCCAATTGATTGAGGTCATGCTTAAATACATTTAATCATGACTTTGATTGTGTTCGGCTTCATGGTGTGTTCAATTGCGATTTGAGATAATTATAGTTATTCATGTTTCATAGTTTTTAGAGTTAGAGATTTTATGATATCTTAACGTGTAATTATCATAGAAAACAATGGAAAATTCTCTATTTTAATTACATATTGTAACTCCTAAACTCCTCATTATATTATAATTTTAGTTTAAATAATAAAAGATTTAATTAATTTTAATGTCTTACATATTATGAAAAGTAATTTGATCTTGGGCAGAATTTCATGCCCAAGTGATACTCAAATGCTTCATTTCGACTTGTTTATCTATTATTATGTGTATATTCTCATGTGATTCTTTGATAAATGTGAATTTATACTAACCAACATGATTAGTGTTGTTTTGCAGGTAAAAGGAAATTTTGGAAGCTAATATATATGTTGGTGAAGTGCGGGAATGGACTTGGAAGCAAGAAGTGGAAGTTGACAAGGGAAAGTGGTAAAAATAAGGGCTCCACGATGGCGCCGTATCACGCTACCATCGCGGAGGCATTCTGCCTAGATGAATTATTTATGTCAAGTTCCAGTGAAGGTGCACGATAGCACCGTGGCACGAAGGCAAGGCTCCGCGATACAAGCCGTGCCACGTTGAGGTGCAATTACCTGTGAGCCGATTTCCAGTGAGGGTCCGCGATATCCCCGTGGCATGGAGGGAGTGCTCCGCGATACACTCCGTGCCATGTTGCTTGTTATTGCGGGAAAAATTCTCAATAGTATAAATAACACACTTAGGTTTTATTTTAAACATTCTGACTTGGTTGAGCAAGAACGTGGGTTGCAGGCAGTTGAGAGGACGAAAATTCTAGGGTTATTCTCTTCCTTTTTCTCTTTAATTTCAATTGCTTGTATGAATTCTACTTATTTGAAGATGTTTAATCCACAAATAAGTGGCTAATCCACCTCTTGCTGAGGTTAAGGATAATTGTAGAGTAATGTAATCATTAATCATTTTAGTTTTCATCTTCTATTCAATGGTTGTTCTATCAATTCTTGTTTTTACTGCATTAATGTTTGGCCAATGTTAATGTATATCTTAGAAATCCAATTTTGAGTTTGAAAAGGAAAGAAATTGGACAGATGTAAATTGGTAGGATATGATCTTTTCTTAGTTGAGATAATTGAGAATTGATTTACGTTCAGGATAGAAATATATCTGAAAGTCTTATTAGTCATTTATGGAATCGGTTATGTATGGCTAGAGCATGAGATTCTTATATCACAGAAATGTAGAATAAGGTTTCATGATTCTTTAATTGGATAGGAGTCGAAAGATCCAATCCATTGGCAATTAATTCCTGACTAGCAACCGAAGAGAAGCTTGACTGAAGTGAATTAAGAAATTACATCCATGCATGCCTGCCTTAACCCCAGCTTGTTCATTGTTATTGTTCAGACTCAAATTATAATCTTGACTTAGATTCTTATTACTTAGTGACCTTAACTCATAAAACATTATTTATTTGGTTGTCTGCATTCATAGAGATATCATTCACTGACGGTTAAGTTAATTAATACCGTAGTTGAGTCCCTGTGGGATCGATACTTGGCTTGAAATAAAGCCACTTTACTACTTGTACGACCTCGTGCACTTGCGTGTAGTTTTGGGTCGAACAAGTTTTTGGCGCCGTTGCCGGGGACTGGAAATTGGTAAATTTAATTTCTTAGTTTTAGTTTACAAATTCAATATAAGTGTTGACAACTTGATCTTAGCCTTTCTCTTGCAGGTATTGAATTTTTTTCTGAACGCTGGCAAGAGATAAGGGTTTGGTGGATTCATTTATAGAGCCGGAGAGACAATTTCATCGCCAAAGAAGGGAAGCTCTAAAGAAGAAGCTGCAGTTGCTAAGATAGGCAATTCTGGAGCAGCAACAGAATCCACCACTTGTAAGGGCAGTTTTAGTGCCCTAGGAGATGGCAGCAAGGCCGGTCCACGAAGTGGCAATCCCACATGCAAATAATGTTATATCTAGTATTCGCAGACCAGAGCCAGGAGGGAGGTTCGAGCTTAAACAGAACATGGTGCAGTTGTTGCACACCAGCGGGCAATTCACAGGTCTCCCTCATGAAGATTCACAACAATATCTCCAAAACTTTTTGGAGATAAGTGACACTTACATTCCCGCTGAAGTATCATCCGACTATGTGAGGCTTACATTATTCCCGTTCTCATTATTGGGGGAAGCAAAGAGGTGGTTGAAAGCTGAACCACCTAATTCTATCACCACTTGGGATGATCTTGCAAGAAAGTTTTTGATACGATTCTTTCCATCTGGGAAGACAGCCAGACTTAGAAGTCAGATTCTAAGTTTTAAACAGAGAGAGGGTGAGAATTTGTATCAAGCTTGGGAGAGGTTCAAGTCAATGTTAAGGGATTGTCCTCATCATCACCAGTCTAATGATGTGTTGGTGCATACATTCACTGAGGGTTTGGAACCACATACTAAAATTCTGTTAGATTCAGCAGCTGGTGGGCAGGCATTGGAGAAGACTTATGAGGAGTTCTACACTTTGTTAAACCGTATTTCACAGGGAAATCCAGAATAGAATGCAGATTCAACTCGAGGAGGAACAAGGAAAGCTGCAGGAGTTTTTGAGGTGGATGGTTTTACAGCTATTGCTGCACAGATAGCTGCGTTGCAAAGTCAACTCAACACCCACTTCAGCAGTATGAGCTTGAATCAAGCACAAGCTCCAGTCAATGCAGTTCATCAGGTATGGTGTGAAGTATGTGGGAGTAGTGAACACTCAGCTGAGTGTTGTGGTGCAAATCCATACTCGGTGAATTTTGGTGGGAATGCCCAGAGGAATAATAATCAACAGTATGGCAACAATTATAACTCAAATTGGAGGAATCATCCGAATTTCTCTTGGGGGAGTAATAGCCATCAAGGACAAAGTTCGAATCAGGGCGTGCAGAGAAATCAAGGGGGGAATCAGAATTTTCAGTCTCAATACAAAGGAAACAATGCACCTCTTCCACCACCCAACAACATTGAGGATATGTTCAAAACAATTATAGCTAACCAAGCGCAAATGCAGGCTGATTATGTGAAATTAGCGGCTATATGAAAAATCAGCAGTTAGCTACAAAGGCGTTGGAGTACCAGTTTGGACAGTTAGCTGGAGCTCAAAACACCAAGCCCAGAGGAGGACTACCGAGTGGTACTGACCCAAATCCCAAGCAGGTCAATGCAGTTATAATAAGGAGTGGCATTCAACTTAAGGAGGTGGAACCAGAAAGACCACCTCAGCAATTTGGAGCAGTGGAAAAAGATGGGGAACATGATGATGTGAGGGGGCAGGAAAAGGAAGCTGAGATAGAAAGACCATCACCCCCGTTCCCACAGAGATTAAATAAGCACAAGGAAGAAGCTTGCTTTATGAAATTCATGGAAGTACTGAAACAGGTACATATTAACTTACTTCTAGTTGATGTTTTGCAGGGAGTGCCGAAATATGCAAAGTATATCAAAGACATCGTAGCAAACAAAAGTAGGTTGACGGAGTATGCTACGGTGGCGCTTACTGAGGAGTGCACCTCCCGAATATAGAACAGGTTGCCGACAAAGCTCAAGGATCCTGGGAGCTTTACCATTCAGATTACAATCGGGCAAAGTATTCGAGCTCGCAGATTATGTGATTTGGGAGCAAGCATAAACTTGATGCCGACATCGGTGTTCAAGAAGTTGGGTCTGGGCAGCCCTAGACCAACTACTGTGATCTTGCAGCTAACTGACTGTTCTTTGGCTAGACCAGATGGCATTGTAGAGGATGTGCTAGTGCAAGTAGGCTCCCTCATTTTCCCGATGGATTTTATTATCTTGGATTTCGAACTGGATGCGGAAGTCCCATTTATTTTAGGACGTCCTTTCTTGGAAATCGGGCGAGCGTTGATTGATGTGGCTGCTGGGCAGCTAACCATGTGAGCACATGATAAAGTAGAGGTTTTTTATGTGTACAAGGCCATGAAGCTACCGGCCATCTATGAGGAGCTATCAACGATCAATGTGCTAAATAAGGAATCAATTCTGCAGATTGTTGACTCTCAGGACCCATTGGAGAGAGCCTTGATGGGCTCCGATCATTTTGGAGACAGTGCTACGTATGAGATGGTGCAGATGCTGAACGAGCCAAAATGGTTTCCCAGGAAGCAAGACTTTCAACCATTGATGAGGTCCTTGGAACCATTGCCAAAACCATCAATTGAGGAGGCACCAAAATTGGAGTTGAAGACATTGCCTCCACATCTGATATATGTATTTTTGGGGGAAGATGACACCTTGCCAGTCATCATTTCCGCAGAACTGACAGAGGCACAAGTGAGAGATGCATTGGTGGTCCTCAAGAGGTGGAAGAAAGTAATGGGTTGAAAAATGTCGGACATCAGAGGAATTAATCCAGCTTTTTGCACACACAAGATTTTTATGGAAGAAGGATCCAAGCCAACTGTGCAACATCAGCGGAGGTTGAATCCGGTGATGAAGGATGTAGTTAGGAAGGAAGTGATCAAGTGGCTTGATACAGGTGTGGTGTATCCCATTTCAGACAGTGAATGGGTTAGTCCAGTTCAGTGTGTTCCAAAGAAAGGAGGGATGAACGTGGTCACCAACGAAAAAAATGAGCTGATTCCCACACGCACAATCACAGGCTGGCGGATTTGCATGGATTACAAGAAGCTAAATGAGGCCATGAGAAAAGATCATTATCCTATCCCATTTATTGATCAGATATTGGACAGATTGGCAGGTCAAGAATATTATTGTTTCCTTGATGGATATTCTAGCTATAACCAAATAGCCATAGCACCGGAGGATCAGGAGAAGACTATTTTTACATATCCTTATGGGACATATGCTTTCAGGCGGATGCCATTTGGTCTGTGCAATGCACCAGCTACATTCCAGAGATGCATGATGGCAATCTTCCACGATATGGTGGAAGATTTTGTCAAGGTATTTATGGATGACTTTTCTGTTTTCGGTAATTCGTTTGCTATATGTTTGCAGAATCTTGATAGGGTGCTAGCTCGATGTGAAGACTCTAACCTTGTGCTCAACTGGGAGAGATGTCATTTTTTAGTCAAGTAGGGTATCGTCCTTGGCCATAAGGTGTTAGGCAAGGGGTTGGAAGTCGATCGTGCAAAGATCAAAGTGATCGAAAAGCTACCACCACCAATGTCAGTGAAGGGTGTTCGCAGTTTTCTCGGACATGCAGGGTTCTACAGACGGTTCATCAAGAACTTCTCTAAAATTTCTAGACCGATATGCCGGTTACTAGAAAAAGAGGTGAAGTTCGAGTTTGACGAGGATTGTGTTAAAGCATTCGAGGAGTTAAAACAGAAGCTGGTAGAAGTGCCTATTCTCATTTCTCCGGATTGGGAGCAACCGTTTGAATTAATCTGTGATGCAAGTGATGTGGCTGTAGGAGCTGTATTGGGGCAGCGGAGGAATAAAATTTTTCATTCCATTTATTATGCAAGAAAAACACTTGATGCAGCCTAAGTCAATTATACAGTCACGGAAAAGGAGATGGTAGCATTGGTGTTCGCATTTGATAAATTCAGGTCCTACTTGGTGGGTTCTAAAGTAGTGGTGTATACTGATCATGCAACAATTCGGTATCTGTTTAAGAAGAAGGATGCAAAGCCCAGACTAATCAGACTGATATTGTTGCTACAAGAGTTTGACCTAGAGATTCGAGATAGAAAGGGGAGCGAGAATCAAGTGGCAGATCACCTATCTCGATTGGAAAGCTGGTTGCATATAAAGGAAGGTGATAGTATCAAAGAAGAGTTCCCAGATGAGCAGCTCTTGGCAATAAAGGAAGCTGAAATTCCTTGGTATGCAGACATTGTGAATTTGCTGGTAAGTGGAGTTTGTCCACCGAAGGCTACGGCTCAGCAAAGAAAGAAGTTGAGACATGATTGCAGGTATTACATATGGGATGAGCCGTATCTGTTTAAACAATGACCGGATCAAGTGATGAGACGATGCATCCCAGAGAGCCAGATTGCAGAAGTATTGAGGAGTTGTCACTCATCGTTGTATGGAGGGCACCACTGAGGCGAGCGGACAGCTCACAAGGTGTTACAGTCAGGTTTCTTTTGGCCTACACTGTTAAGAGATTCTATAGCATACGTAAAAATGTGCGATAGATGTCAAAGAATAGGTACAATTGGTAGAAGACATGAAATGCCACTGCAGCAGATATTAGAAGTGGAGATTTTTGATGTATGGGGAATAGACTTCATGGGCCCGTTTCCACCATCATTTGGTAATCGTTACATCTTGGTAGCGGTTGACTATGTATCTAAGTGGGTCGAGGCAACAGCTTGCCCCAAGAATGACAACAAGGTGGTGACGAAATTTGTGAAAAAGCAAATTTTCATCAGGTTCAAGACACCCCGAGCTATTATCAGTGATGGAGGGGCTCATTTTGTAAATGTGAGTTTCAAGAACTTGTTAGCTAAGTATGGGGTGCGCCACAAGGTAGCAATAGCGTATCATCCCCAAACTAGTGGGCAAGTGGAGGTGTCAAACAGAGAGATAAAGCAGATTCTACAGAAGATAGTGAATGCACAACGAATTGATTGGTCAAGCAAACTCGACGATGCGTTGTGGGCTTATAGAACTGCATACAAGACACCCATTGGGACTTCTCCGTACAGATTGGTCTATGGAAAGGCATGTCATCTGTCTGTGGAGCTGGAACATCAAGCTTTTTGGGCTGTGAGAAAGCTGAACATGGATCCGGAGCTAGCCGGGAAGAAGAGGTTAATGCAACTTAGCGAACTAGATGAGTTTCGATGGCATGCCTATGAAAGTGCCAAATGCTACAAGGAGAAAACTAAAAGGTGGCACGACAGGAATATGGTGCATTCAGATCTTTGAGCCGGGGCAGAAAGTGTTTTTATTTAATTCAAGGTTGAAGCTTTTTCCAGGTAAGTTGCGGTCCAAGTGGTCAGGGCCGTTTGAAGTGGTGAGAATGACCCCACACGGGGCAGTGGAGTTGTGGCAAGAAGATATAAGTACCACATTTTTGGTGAACGGGCAACGATGTAAGCATTATTGGGGTGAGGACGTTATTCGAGAGAAGACGTCCATCACTCTAGAGGATGATTGAAAATGAGTAGCGTCGAGCCGCGATGATAAATCAGGCGCTGCACGGGAGGCAACCCGTGAATGAGTTGTAATAGAAGAGTAGAATTATTTGGAAAAAAAAAGAAAAAGAAAAACAAAGAAAAATAAAAATAAAAATTGTTGCGTTGCAACCTATGATCTCTAACCAATTTCTTGTGGTGAAATGATTTTCAGGTGGAACGGAGGGCAAAAATACAAAAAAAGTGCAAAGGAAAAAAATCAAGGTAAGAAAATAAAAATTGGCACATTCCACTGAGCCTGCGCGATGGCTCCGTGTCACGGAGGAGGGCCTCCGCGTTACCCTCCGTGACACGTTGAGGTGTATTATGGATTTTTAAAAATTTCCAGAATACCTACGCGATGGCTCCGTGTCACGGAGGCAGAACTCCGCATTACCCTGCGTGACACGTTGAGGGTTATTTCGCACCGGGTCACCTCGGGTCACCGGGTAACCCGTGTGAAAAACCTCTTTTAAACCCCAATTTCCTTCATTTTTTTCTACTTTCTCAATTCCTCCACGACCCACACCCAAAATCCCCTTCTCCCCCAATGTGACACGGACTTTGATCAACTTCCTTCGAGTTTTCTTCCATTTCATCGAAGTGAAGGTATGTTCTTGAATTTTTCCTTATCATTGCTCAAATTTTCGATTCTTGAACATTTTTTGTGGTAAAACCTTGCCCTAAGAGAGAAATAAGCTTGAAATCAATTCAGTTATGATTGAATGATGTTCATAGTATCGTTGTGAGTAGATTAACTCAATGATTGCATGTTTTGTTGAAATTCTTGCGAAATTGATAGCTAGGGTTGAGGATTGAATAGGAAGAAGAGTAAATGCTTTGAAATGTTGATAAATTTGGTTGTGCATGTTGGGTGAAGTGAAATGTAGTGTGATTGATGTTGAATATGCTAAGTTAGAAGAGGGATTTTCGGGAGAATGCAAATGGAGAATTACATAGGTTGTTGTGAAAAAAATGTCAAAGTGCTAATGATGATGTAATTGAATCGATGGAGAAATTTTTATTCATTGTACGAAGTCTGAGTAGTACAAGCAATTATCCCATCGACTTATATAAATGCACTAAGCATGTTGAATGCTCAGAATGGCAAAAGCAGGAATGTCTTATCGAATTGTGTTGATTGTGGCTTAAGACTAAGTGTGGGGTGATACAATTAAACCCAACCTTAGTTGTAGCTAATTATGAATTGAATAACATATAGACTGTATGTTTGAATGTACAGGAACAATGTCAGGCCGACAAGACAAGGGCAAGGGCGCATCCACATCGGGCGCCAGCAGAAAGAGGGTAAGATTGGGGACAACAGTTCCAACAACACCAACGCTTCCTAGAGGTTAACGCCAACAATACGGAACCAGATGGGTGACTTATGAGGGAAGAAGTGGTATCTAAACATAAAGAAACCAAATACTTCCCGGAGGAGCAGATAGCACGGGAATCACTGGCACAGGAATTCCCGTGGATTATACACAACATTGACACTGCTAGGCTAAACTTTATTTTTGAAGAACCCAGGGAGTGCAATCTCCATCTTATCTGGGAGTTCTATGCCAATTGGAACCCGACCTTACGCAACCACACCATAAAAATCAGAGGAAGGTTGTCACATTTGAGCCCCACCACTTGAATGCAATCCTAGGGGCGCAGGACACAGACGCTCATGTCCTTCGTCAGCTGAACATCACTCCACCCTATGCGGACATCAGACGCACCTTATGTGGAGCCCGATCGACAGCCAGGTGGGGTAGGCACAAGGAGAGGGGCTACCATCAGACGTTGCCCTATTGTTAGATGAACAGGAAGGCCCGAATTTGGTTGAAGATTGTTTGTTCATGCCTGATCCCGGGGGTGCACATGACAGATGTCACCCAGGATAGAGTTTGCTTGGTGTATGCCCTGATGAAGAGGTTGGAAATCAATGTTGGGGCGGTGATCATCTCCCCCATGAAGAGAGCCCGACTGCATCAGGGGCATAGATACGGGTTCGGTGGTCTGCTTACCACATTCCTGAGGGGCCACAATATTGAGGAGGAGGCCCTAGATTACATCCCTCAAATCGACAGGCGTGCCTTGGATGTCAACAAAACCAAGGCACCTGACACTACTTATGGGTCGGTGCTCACACTAGCCGAGCGACATGCTCGGGATGATCAGTACATGGCCCACATGTACGGGATGCAGATATTGCAGCTATGCATCGGAGGACAGCCCGCAACGGAGGATGAGCTATGGCAGCTCAAGTTGGATTACCCATTCAACGAGAATGCCCGAGCTTTATGCATAGTGGGGCCCGCGTTTGTGGAGCCCGTAGATGATGACGTCCCTACCGACGAGGAGACACGCCGGGAGGACTCAGGTTGAGTCGGACGAGGACGGCGGGTGCGATTCTGACATGGGGGACGAAACACTGGCAACTGATGAAGAAGTTAAAAACTTTGATTGATCAGGGAGTTTCACCACCCAACCATTGTGATATTTTGAAATTATGTGAACACTGGGGACAGTGTTCGGCTTAAGTATGGGGTGAGAGTAGTTAGGTGCTAGCTGTTTTGTTTATGTTTTGTTTATGTTTGTTGTGGTTGTGCTAAATGTGACCTTTTGACTCTGTGTTTCGTGTTCTGTAATTAATGTTGGTGTTGTAATGAATCTTGAGCTGTTGTTGTGTTGCTGTTGTGTATGATGTGTAAATATTTTTCAAATTATATTTTTATCTTTTTCTATCAAAATTTTTTGTTGAATGTTTTATGTTGGGTTTCTCGATTTTTGTTTTTGATGCTTTTCCCAAGAATAGTCCCATTGAATCGACGTCATAGACAGTGACTGTTCCCTATGATGGATGGATGACGACTATCTTAAGGGAAATGTAGTCGATAGGAGTAGTTTTTTTCTTTTTCTTCTTTCTTTTGTTTGTTTCCCAAACGTGTCACTAATTAATGGTTCAGAATTCTTGTTACGTGTTGTACATGATATTAAGATGCAAAGGTGATTTGTATGAAAGCATGCAAATGTGTTAAACATGTTGGGATACCTAGGCCATAGAATTCGATTCGGTGTGATCGAGGCTTAATAGTGAATTCTTGTAATTAGCTGATTGAAGAGTTTGTGAATATGTGTTGAGTTGAGCATGTGCAATGAGTGTGAGGTGAGGTTTCGATTATTCCATGCTATTGTGAAGTGTCTAGAACTTGCCTGGTGTGTATACTAAACGAAATGAAGGATGTGGATTGTAGGAAAGGATGTAGGCATTTTTTGGAATAAACAGAAAGTTTCTCCCTTATCATACCTACCTTGACTGTTATATCCTAGTTAGCCCCATTGAGCCTTTAGCCTATTCTTTGAGAGGTACAAACCGAGCTTAACCCCTTCTTTTTATTAGCCGTGAATTTGATCCAAAACCTTTAAGCGCTTAAGAAAAACAATTTTTCCCAAAGTGTAAAGGAGTGAGAAGTGTGAACCGGAAGGAAAGCGGAAGTTGTGAAAGCTAAGGAAAAGGTCAAAGGTGCACTTGTTGAAAATGATTAATTAATAGTAGAGAGTAAGAAAATCCATGAATGAGAAAAAATAAAGATGCATAACTACTCTTTGCCAGTAAGTCGAGTGTTCTTAAAGAAATGGGAACAAAAACAAAGAAGAAAATTCAAGAATGAGAGGATGGAGGAGGAAGCAATGCCCGTACTGAAGGTGGGATGTATTGAAAAGCGCTTAGGGAAGCTAGTTGCTATTATTGGTTAGCCCAATATTTACTAGTTTCTTAGCTTACATTACAACCCATTAAGTCCTACGTGATCTTACATCACCCGTCCTTATATTAGTGGAGTAAAACACTAGAGGCAAGGTTATGGTTCATGACATGATGCATATGAATTCTTTGGGAGAGAGAGCGAAATCGTATTCATTACCCCTACATGTAGTGCTCGGAAAATCTTCTGATGGAAAAGGGGGTAATCCTCTTGTGTTGTGAGGGCACATGCTTGACGAGAGATAAAATTTCATGTCGGATGTCTTGATCAGTTGATTTGCATGAGTTTTTCAAGATCGAGAATCGATTCTTGAGGTTAGGAGGTCTTAATGTGGTGTACTTTATTGTATTGATGAAACCATGCATGTTTTCTTGATGATTTGCTATCTTAAATAATCTGTATAGTCGTAGTTTGAATAGTCGAGCCAAATTAGATATGCGTGGGTTTCAATTGCATGAGATATAAAAGTATTGTTCGAGGACGAACAAGGTTTTAAGTGTGGGGTAAGTGATCTTGGGCAGAATTTCATGCCCAAGTGATACTCAAATGCTTCATTTCGACTTGTTTATCTATTATTATGTGTATATTCTCATGTGATTCTTTGATAAATGTGAATTTATACTAACCAACATGACTAGTGTTATTTTGCAGGTAAAAGGAAATTTTGGAAGCTAATATATATATTTGTGAAGTGCGGGAATGGACTTGGAAGCAAGAAGTGGAAGTTGACAAGGGAAAGTGGCAAAAATAAGGGCTCCGCGATGGCGCCGTGTCATGCTACCATCGCATAGGCATTCTGCCTGGATGAATTATTTATGTCAAGTTCCAGTGAAGGTGTGCGATAGCATCATGGCACGGAGGCAAGGCTCCGCGATACAAGCCGTGCCACGTTAAGGTGCAATTACCTGGGAGCCGATTTCCAGTGAGGGTCCGCGATATCCCCGTGGCACGGAGGGAGTGCTCCGTGATACACTCCGTGCCACGTTGCTTGTTATTGCGGGAAAAATTCTCAATAGTATAAATAGCACACTTAGGTTTTATTTTAAACATTCTGACTTGGTTGAGCAAGAACGTGGGTTGCAGGCAGTTGAGAGGACGAAAATTCTAGGGTTATTCTCTTCCTTTTTTTCTTTAATTTCAATTGCTTGTATGAATTCTACTTATTTGAAGATGTTTAATCCACAAATGAGTGGCTAATTCACCTCTTTTTGAGGTTAAGGATAATTGTAGAGGAATGTAATCATTAATCATTTCAGTTTTCATCTTCTCTTCAATGGTTGTTCTATCAATTCTTGTTTTTACTGCATTAATGTTTGGCCAATGTTAATGTATATCTTAGAAATCCAATTTTGAGTTTGAAAAGGAAAGAAATTGGATAGATGTGAATTGGTAGGATATGATCTTTTCTTAGTTGAGATAATTGAGAATTGATTTACGTTCAGAATAGAAATATATCTGAAAGTCTTATTAGTCATTTATGGAATCGGTTATGTATGGCTAGAGCATGAGATTCTTATATCATAGAAATATAGAATAAGGTTCATGATTCTTTAATTGGATAGGAGTCGAAAGATCCAATCCATTGGCAATTAATTCCTGACTAGCAACCGAAGAGAAGCTTGACTGAAGTGAATTAAGAAATTACATCCCTGCATGCCTGCCTTAACCCCAGCTTGTTCATTGCTATTGTTCAGACTCAAATTATAATCTTGACTTAGATTCTTATTAATTAGTGACCTTAACTCATAAAACATTATTTATTTGGTTGTCTGCATTCATAGAGATATCGTTCACTGATGGTTAAGTTAATTAATACCGTAGTTGAGTCCCTGTGGGATCGATACTTGGCTTGAAATAAAGCCACTTTACTACTTGTACGACCACGCGCACTTGCGTGTAGTTTTGGGTCGAACATAATTCAATTATGATTTTACTAAATGTGAATTATTTCTAATAGGATAAAAAAGTTTAAGTGAATTTGATTAGAGTTTGCACAATTGTCATTTATTCACCTCTTCAATTCACAAGCAAAAAACGTGATGATATTCATATAACTCTAGATAAATAAGAATATGATAGAGTTTAATAGAGAACATATACTAAGAGCAATTTTGTGACTAATTTATTTAGAGAATGTAGATCATTAGTGGCTTTGGCTGAATAGAATGCTCGCAGAGAACTATTGTTTAACAATTCCATAAGAAAGAATTTAATTCTTATTAAAATTAACCTGAGCAAGAAAATGTTGGCTGAGACGCTAAATTTAAGAAAAATAATTCATAGTGAGATTAGTAATAAAACTCACGAATCTTCTTTATACACACACACACACACACACACACACACACACATATCATGTCAATTGTTACAAAATTTATATTACCAGCCCAAGGTTATATACCAGATGGGTACTTTTGAAAAATTTAGTTTTAAACAAATTGTTAAAACTACTGAGGAAACTATTACTGTTGATTCTGATCATGGTACTTTTAGATTATTATCTGAAAGTGATTTGGACCCTTATAAGGAAACTCATAGATTTATACATATTGGTTTAGTGTATGTTGCATTTAAGCCACTTACTTTAAGAGACTTACTAGAGAGTTTTGTAGCAGCTCTGAGGAATGGTAGGAACCAGAACTAGAGAAAGTCTCTTATAGGGACTGTTCAGACTAGTCCGACACATGACCCTGTTTATTTTAATGTCTATCCTAATTTGCAGATTTCTTTAAATAATGAGAATTCTTTGAATACTTTAATATTAAGTATTAAATTATATGATTATGATTATATGCCTAGCACCGAGGTTATATGCATCTGTTACAGAATTTATTATAAACCTTTATATACTTTGAATCCTATGTGCAAACTCATGGATTTCAAAAATGAAATGATTTTGATTGAGACCAATTTTAGTAGGTCTAAAGTGATAACTAGAAGACCTATTAAATGGGATGAATATTGATTGTCCAAATGAGTAGATGATTGAAGAAGCAACCCCACCCAGAAATAATATTAATATTGATATTTCTAATATTGAACAGACTCCTGATGGAATTGTTAAAATCCATTTTACTGATCATAATCTGTTAATGGTTATGCTGATAATATTGGTTTTCCATCTAGAATGCTTAGATCTAACTCATCATATATCTCCTCAGTTAGATTATATTGTCTATATGTCGTCTAGAGTATCGACTTCTCAAATAAGAGAAGAAGATACATCTAGGACATCTGACAATCATGTTGATAATGTAAAATTAAAAATCATATTGTTACTCCTGATATGGAGCCTACTTTATCTGATATGGATTTTCCATCTGGTTTACATGGATCAAAACATACTACTTTATTTTAGGCCAAGTTCACCAATGAGGAAAAAGATCCAAAATGAATTTTTCCAACCTAAATGGGAACCATTTCTGTAACACCCCAAAACTTTCCTAGACCAGGCTCAGACCTTGCAAGAAAAAAAATCCATAAGAAACCAGAAAAAAATATCTCAAAACGACTGAGACAACGAGTCGTGGTCAGCTCCAACGACTCGTTGTGTCAGTCATGGTCAGTAGAATTTTGGTCTCTAGGGAACTAACCAGACAAGGTACAACCTATGGTGAGGAACAACGAGTCATCTTGTCAATCGTTGTTTCCCAGTGCAGAAATCCTTCTAGGACCCCACGATCAACTAAAGAGTCATTGTTAGAAACGACGACCCGTTGTGTGAGTCGTTGGGTGAGTACCCTAGGAAACCCTTCCAGAGGTGACGAGTGGGAATAATGACTTATTGTATCCCACAATGAGTCGTGGTCACCATCCGCTGTGTCAAATTTGGGAATTTTCAGAATTCATCCGGTGAAGGTGTGAACCAACGAGTCGTTGTTGTCAAGCTTACCAGGTTTCCTTGACCAGTGGCCACGGGAGGAACCAAAGAATCGTGGGCTCATACAATGAGTCGTGGTGACCGTGTTGCCCGATCCAGTGTTTTCTTGTCCCAAGCAGTAGAACCAACAAGAGGTCCCTACGACTAATGGTCATAACCAATGACTCGTTGAGTGACCCGTTGGGACCCTGTCGGCCAGTTTTTAGATTTAATTTCCAGGTTCTTTTTTGTAATTTCCCACCTACTTAGTCCCTAAACTACATCATTTTGGGTTTTAATCAGCGGTTTTAGAGGGGGTAACTGACGGTTTCTCTTATTTCTCATCCCTTCAATAGTTAGAATGTAAAGTTTCTCTCAAAAAGGCTCAGAGCAGAAGTTAGATAAAAACAATCCTCCTCAGATTTTTCAAGGAATTCTCTCAGGAATTTCCATCACCAGGTATGTGGGAATTCAACAAGGGAATGGTTCTTCCCTTGTGTCCCCAAAAATCTTCTCTATCATCTCTATCAGTTCTAGCCCTGAAACTTTCAAATGTGAAGAAAATATATGTCAGACTTCGTTTAATTCATGTGGAATATTATTTGTGTTAACTGTAGATATTTTTCAACCAGTTTGTGACTATATTGCTGCTTGTCCCTGTAAAATGAATTCTAGCCCTAGCTCTTGAATGCATGAAAAAAAACTAGAGTCTTGCATAATTGATTAATTATCGAAATTGCTTGATTCTATCAGTGTTGGAGGTTTCCATATTATTAGTTTGTATTGATATATCAGTCATATGTATGTTAGTTCAGTTTCAGTTAGAATGTTATAATACTCAGTGTTAGTCAGAGATGTCAGCTGATCAGTTTGACTATAGTTAATCCTTGAGGTGTCGGTGATACCTCCCTGTTATTAGTATTAGACTCAGTATCATATTTTAGTGGTTCTTTAGGCGGTCCTGACACTTTCAGATAAGTAGCTCTGGCCAGCCTTAGGACCCCAACTTCAGATTACAGTTTGTTCTTTAGACGGTTACGACGCTTCCAGATAAAAAGCTCTGACAGTCTTATAACCTAGTTACAGAATCCGGTTTGATAAGACTTTTAGGGAACTCTCAGATAGTATCCCTAACTCAGTTGAAGTCTTGGGCCCCAGTTTCGAGCTATCAACTTAGTAGTCAGTCTAGGACTATCCAGTAGGAGTAGGACTTAGCACCAAGCGGACGGGGGTTCCAGCGCACCCAGGTTCCAAGAACTACGTTGCCACCATAGGTTATATTTATTGGCCACATGGCCCAGACTTGTGATCACTCAGTTCATGCCTTTATACCCTGACAAGGTATATTGGGTCCTACCGATGGGGTGTATACATCGGACTCCACGTCTAGCTCGCGTGGTTATATGTCGGTTATAGACTTTCCTATTAGTTAGCTCAGTTCAGTGTCAGATTAGTCTATTCAGATCAGTTTAGTACAGTGTTTTGGATTAGTATTTCGAATTAGGGCATGTCCTTGACCATCAGATAGGGTTATTTAAACCATCTCAGTTTATTATAGTTATTCAGTTTCAGCGTTTTCAGTTGGTCATTACATGTCTTTTAAGTTCAGTTATTTTATTGCTTGTGTATGTTTTCTATCACTTACTCAGTACATTTAAAGTACTGACTCATACTTTTTATGTTGTATCATTTTATGATATAGCTGCAGGATCTCAGTCTCAGCCTCATTAGTAGATCGCTTTTAGAAGATTCCAGCTGCATCATTGGTGAGTCCTCATCTTTCGGGGACGAGGCATATTTCTTTCAATTATCTTTCTTTTATCTTAGATTTAGAGTTAGTTGGAGACCTGTCCTAGCAACTCTTCAGTTGTAGATTGGCTTTTAGACACGGACATAGTTTTAGACCTTCAGCTTTGTTTCAGTTGTTTTTAAACCTTATGATTCAACTTTAATTTTCATAAATGTTTTATATTATTACTTTAAAGCTTCCACTATGTTTTACTCAGAATGTCAGAATTATGATAGACCATGGGTTGACTTGGGGTTACTTGTGACTTCAAGGACCGTGTCTCGTCCAGGATATAGACTCAGGGCATGAAATTTCAAAAAATGGTTTTTTAAGAACTTTAATAAAGACCAGTAAAAATTCTTTCAGGAAGACTTTTATAATGATCTTTCTAAAGTTAATAAAGCTATTGTTTTTGTTCCTTGGTTTATGACAAAGTATGTCTATGATTATATTATCATGTTGGAACAAGATTATAAACTATCTGACGAAACAATTACCAAATCTATTTTACCTCCACAGTAGTCTTTTCAAATTGAAAAATAATAATAAAACTGTTTATTTCACTGCTTTTGTGGAAATGTTTGAAAATGATACTGCTCTTATTCGGCCAAACATGTTAAAACTTTGGTTAGACAGAATAATTATACAAATGTTTATGTGAGCATTTTAGGGGAACATATTCTTTCTTTGCATGATAAAATAGGTAGTCTATGCTTAGAATTAAAGAAGTGCAGGTTGTCTAATGATAGAGGAAAGGAGTTAATATCAAAAGCTACCCCTAGTATACAACCTCCATCAGAGGTCAAGGACTTCAAGTTACAGAACCTTGATGAACTGGAAAGATCATTGGAGAAAAAATTTTAGGGATTAAATATCACTCCCCTTCAGTTGAATGATGATGAATCTACCAGTGAAAGGAATAATATTCCTGATGAGACTAATAATATCTTAGAGACACATGCAAGGAAACCGGTCCAAAGGATGTACTACTATCCTAGACCAACTCCTCAAACAAGGAACAAGAATAATATGTCTCTAATAGTTTCAGTAGGGGCAGAAATATATAAATGGAATATTGATTGTTATACAGACAGACAAATTTATACTATAGCACACTAAATACTGATGTACAGTACAGTTTGTAAAGCTAATAAGAATTCTGAAAAGAGACGATTAATATGATTATTGCGGGTTACACAGGCCAATTAAAAGGTTGATGAGACAATTATTGTCACGCCCCTCCTCGAGAGGCATAACTGGCACCTGGTCCCCTACTAGAACCTGGACTGCTAGACTAGCTGAGCCTGAGCACTTCTGGTGCCAGGCTGGCTCTAACTCTGGATTCAGGAAAACGACGGGCTATATAACAGTTGTAAATACAACCTCCGGCCGACTAGGCCTATAGCCACTTGTAAGAAAACAACTACCCAGAACAACTGAATCAATAGGGAACCTATGCGGGCCAACAAGGCCACCATGCTGTCTAGTTATTTCTGAATCAAGAAAACAAGTGCTAAACTGCTACATGACCAACAAGATCACCACTACCAACTGATAAGGCCCCACACGACCATCATAAACAAACTAAAACATACACACGGCCTCACACGACCGGTACAGCTAACCACAGGGAATATACAATCTGCAAGCCTCTAAGAATACTGATAAGATAGTCGAGATAGGGCCCCGGCCTACCCATACTGTACAACAAAGAAAAGGAATAAACCTCTAGCTGTCTAGCTTCAGATGACTGGAGCTGATGACTCTGTGTGGTGGCTGGAATCACGAGGGATCGGCTCCTCGTCTATGAGTATCTGCAGGCAAGTAATGCAGCGCCCCCAAACGGGCGTTAGCACCATTGGTACCGAGTATGCAAAGCAATAACTTATCGTGACTGAAAATAGACAGTAATACTGATAGTTACTGAGTAACAGAAGATGGCTAAGACTGTCTGGGATGGCATAATCTGTACCGAGCTTAACTGTACTGGAAAGAAGATAAGAATCATACCTGTCAATGCGGCGTCCTGCTATCTATCAATTTAATAAGTAACATATATATATATATAGCATACAAGAACCTATACCAGCCCCCATAAGCCGGAAGGTGCCAATCAACACGTAATCTATATACCCCTACCCGGGTCAAACCATCCAAAAATAAATTCACTCCACTCACCTAATAACTATGAGCACCCCGCTGGCCCCCTGGGTATGCAGCTTGGGCTCTCTGGGCCCCTGACTATAACTGTATCTAAGTCTGGAGGACTCTTGTAACTATAATCTAAGAACTGTATCTGTAATTTGTAATCTGTGCCCTGGGCGCAAAGCGCTCGACAGGGTATGTATGCTATAATGCTGATCAACCTGCTATGGGGAATACTGCATCCCATCTTCATCCTACTACGGATGGCATGCCACTCCTTAGAGTGACGTATCCTCACCCTCTGGTGGGCGAGTCGACACAACTATTAACCCTGGGGCGGCAAGGAAGCTCTAAGAGTGCCCACATAACACAATCAGGTCTCAACAAATAACAATAATCACATATAACGTGTATAATAAATCTGATAATACTATTCATGTTTTGATATTCTATTCTGATTCTCTGGCTGAATTAAACTGAATCTGGTATTGAGTCTGAAATAATATCTCATTGTTTAATACTGATTTATTGACTTTTGTTCAAAATATGACATAATAACTCAAACATACTTAATACTCGGCTTCTAGAACTTCCTTCTGGAATTTATTCTATTTTACTATACTAGAATTACAAACTTGCCGAAGCAACTGGCTTTACATACCTCAGTTGTCGGCTTTCCGGCTAATTAGTATAACTCAGCCAATATTCAGCTATTTCTTCTAACTTAGCTTGGTAGGACGATGGTTTGCCAGCCGAATTGCATGAAACTAACTCTGCAAGAATGCTCCCTGCAGCTTACTACTTCACTACCCAAGATTAATTTGAGTTTGGACCGTGTTTAATAGCGTAAACGGAAGGAATTTCATCGAAACCTCTCGTGCCCTCTGTTTTCTGGTTTGTTTTCTACAAACTATGATAATTATCTAAAAAAAGTGGAGGCTTTATATAGTTGAGGCTAAACCTCACCTTTGTGGCACGTTGGCCATCGCAGAGGTGAGCCCTCCGTGACACGTTGGCCATCGCGGAGGGGGTCTGCCTGGCCTCCTCTTACGATGGTTCGACGTGGCGCTTGTTCGGTCTTCCCCTGGGCCTTTTCCTAGCATGTATGGCATTTTAAAACTCTTAACCAACATGCGAATAGGCCATCTAAATGTCAAGAATTTACGGGGTGTAACATCCTCCCCCCCTTAAGAACATTCGTCATCGAATGTAAACTTCTATTTGAAAAAATTTCAACTTACTTGACTTATTCTAGAAAAATTTTGACAGAGTTTCCCCTGTAATACGAACTATCTCAGAAATCCTGAAACGCAGAAAAGTCCAATACAGGTACTCCACACAACACTAGTATTCACCACAAAATCCAACTATTTCATTTATTCACATAATATAAGGCAATTCATAAAACAACAATACTAACGTACCTCTGGCTGATTAAGTCTGGAACAGTTGAGGATATCTGACTTTCATATCTTCCTCTGCTTGCCAAGTCATCTCCTCTCGGTTCCTGTTACGCCATAATACTTTGACAGAAGCAATATCTTTAGTTCTCAACCTATGAATCTGCCTGTCTAGTATTGCTACTGGAACCTCTTCATAATCCAGCTCTTCCGAAACCTGGACATCCTAAACTGGGACAACTCTAGAGGGGTCTCCTATATACTTCCTCAGCATGGACACGTGGAAAACTGGATGGACAGACTCTAATTATGGAGGCAAATTCAACTCGTATGCCACTTGGCCTATTCTTCGACGAATCTGATAAGGCCCAACAAATCTCGGGCTGAGCTTACCTTTCTTGCCGAATCTCATCACCCTTTTCATAGGAGAAACTTTCAAAAACACCCAGTCATTCACATTAAATTCCAGGTTTCTGCGCCGCACATCAACATATGATTTCTGGCGACTCTGAGCAGTCAATAGGCGTTCTCTGATAAGCTTTACCTTTTCTTCTGACTGATGAATAATATCTGGCCCAATCAGCACTGACTCTCCTACTTCAAACTAGCCAATTGGCGATTTGCATTTTCGCCCATACAAAGCCTCATAGGGCGCCATCTGGATAGCTAAGTGGTAACTATTGTTATAAGCAAACTTAATAAGTGGTAGGTTCTCATTCCAGCTACCTCCAAAGTCCAATACACATGCTCGTAACATATCCTCGAGCGTCTGAATAGTGCGTTCTGCCTGTCCATCTGTCTGAGGGTGGAAAGCTGTGCTCAGGTTAATCTATGTTCCCAGGCCTCTCTGAAATGATTGCCAAAATTTAGCTGTGAATTGCGCCCCTCTGTCAGATATAATGGACACTGGAACACCGTGCAGTCTGACTATTTCTCTTATATACAACTCAACATAATCTTCGGCAAAGAAAGTAGCCCTTATTGGCAGAAAATGGGCTGATTTTGTCAGTCTATCAACAATTACCCAAATCGAGTCATTTCTATGTCTGGTACGTGGTAATCCTGCTACAAAATCCATATTTACTGCTTCCCACTTCCAAAGAGGCACAACTATGTCTTGAGTCAATCCGCCTGGTTTCTGGTGTTCCGCTTTTACTTGCTGGCAGTTAGGACACTGGGCTACGAATTCTGCTATTTTCCTCTTCATACTTGGCCACCAGTAGATTTCTTTAATATCGTGGTACATTTTCGTCGCGCCTGGGTAGAGAGAATAGCGGGCGTAATGTACCTCGCTCATAATCTGCTGGCGAAGCCCTGAAATATCTGGAACACAAAGGCGGCCCTTACATCGCAACACTTCATCCTCAGTTACCTGAAAATCCGGCGCTTTTCCTTGCTAAACTTTGTCTTTAAGTTGAACCAGGTCAGGATCTTCATACTGCCGTTCCTTTACCTCCACAACTAATGACGACACTGCGGTGTTCTGAATTACCGCTCTGTTATCCTCTGTTTCTGCTACGCGAATGGCTAAACTGGCTAACTAGTGTATTTCTCTTACCAACTCCCGCTGCTCAGGCTGCAAGTATTCCAAATTCCCCATAGATTTGCGACTAAGGGCATCTGCTACCACGTTGGCTCTTCCTGGGTGGTACAAAATATTTACATCATACTCTTTCAGCAATTCCAACCAGCGGCGCTGCCGCAAATTCAACTCTCTCTGAGTGAAGATATATTGTAGGCTCTTATGATCAGTGAAAATATCCACATGGACTCCATACAAGTAATGTCTCCATATCTTTAGAGCATGGATCATTGCGGCTAGTTCTAGGTCATGGGTAGGATAATTCTTTTTGTTTTTCCTCAGCTGTCTGGAAGTATAAGCAATTACTTTACCATGTTGCATCAACACACATCCTAACCCAATACCAGGAGCATCACAATAGACTGCATATCCCTCTGTACCTTCTGGCAATGCTAATACCGGGGCGGAGGTCAACCTATCTTTCAATTCCTGGAAACTCTGTTCACATGCCTCCGTCCATTGAAACTTTACTGCTTTTTGTGTCAGCTTAGTTAGAGGTGCCACTATGGTGGAGAATCCCTCAACAAATCTTCTGTAGTACCCTGCTAATCCCAGAAAACTGCGGACTTCGGTCGGAGTGGTAGGTATGGGCCATGTTTTTACTACTTGTATTTTCTGTGTGTCTCCCTGTATACCAGCATCCGACATAATATGCCCTAAGAAAGCTACTGATTTTAGCCAGAATTCACATTTAGAGAACTTGGCGTACAGCTGACGGTCCCTGAGAATCTGGAGCACTGTCCGCAAATGATCCCGGTGGTCTACCTCAGAGCGAGAATACACCAGAATGTCGTCAATAAACACTAGCACGAACAGGTCCAGGTATGGTTTGAAGATGCTGTTCATCAGGTCCAGGAATACTGCTGGGGCATTCGTCAGCCCAAAGGACATGACTAGGAATTCAAAATGGCCATATCTGGTTCTGCAGGCAGTCTTTGGAATGTCCCTTTCACGAACTCAAACCTGATGGTATCTGGACTATAAGTCAATCTTGGAGAAATATCTGCCCCCCTGTAACTGATCAAACAAATCATCTATTCTGGGAAGCGGATACTTATTCTTGACTGTAACCTTATTCAACTGCCGGTAGTCTATACACATGCGGAGTGAGCCATCCTTCTTCCTCACAAATAGAACTGGCGCACGCCAAGGTGAAGTACTCGGCCTAATAAAGCCCTTATCTAACAGATCTTTCAGCTGCTCCTTTAATTCTCTAAGTTCAGCAGGAGCCATATGATACGGAGGAATTGATATGGGCTGAGTGCCTGGTAGCAAATCAATTGCAAAATCTATTTCTCTCTCGGGGGGAATACCAGGTAGCTCGTCTGGGAATACGTTGGGGAATTCATTAACCACTGGAACAGACTAGAGAGTCGGTGGCTCTACCCGAACATCTTGGACTCTGGCTATGTGGTAAATGCATCCCTTAGCTATCAACTTCCTCGCTTGAAGGTAGGAAATAAACCTACCTTTTGGCGTAGTTGTACTGCCCTTCCACTCTCGTACTGCCTCCCCTGGAAAGTGGAATCGGACCATCTTGGGACAGCATTCTACATTGACATAGCACGACACTAACCAATCCATACCCATAATGGCATCGAAATCAATCATCTCCAATTCTACCAGATCTACTGTAGTCTGACGATTAGCAACCTCTACTGTACACCCTCGATACACCCTTTTGGCTATGATGGAGTCACCGACGGGTGTAGATACTGAAAAGGGTTGCTGAAGCAACTCTGGCACAACATTGAACTTTCGAGCCACAAATGGGGTAACGTAGGACAAAGTAGATCCTGGATCAATTAATACATAAGCAGGGTGTGAGCAAATAGTCATCATACCTGTTACCACATCTGGAGATAACTCTGAGTCCTGACTCTCTGGTAATGCATAGGTACGGCTTGGGCCTGCACCTGAACTAGAGGCCCCTGATCTGCCTCGGCCTCTGCCTGCTGAGACTGAGGGCCTACGCCCTACCGAGGCTGTTGGAGCTTGCGGCCCTGCTGACGCCCTGTCCTGTCTATCTTGGCTACCCTAACCCCTGGCTAGACAGTCTCTCATCATGTGACCCTCTTGCCCGCATATATAACACCCTGCTCCAGTATGAGGTCAGCTGCAAATAGGGTAAGGGTGGGGTGTGTACCTGCTCTGCTCTACCCTCCTCTGCTAAGGTGAATCTACCGTTTGAGAACCGCCGCCAGACTCTGACTGTACTCTGCGACTGAATCTACCCCTTTGCTGTTGTGATGGAGGTGGGGGTCTAGGTGGCCTATCTGACCGTCGTGGCCTAGGTCCTCTCTGAATCTCCCTTTGTATTTCATCGTATCTATCCCTGCGGCGCTGTTCCTGATTTATTCGTCTGCTATCCTATTGCCGCTGTCTAAGGCCCTCAATAGTCTGGGCAAAGGACTGCACCCGAGCAATATCCATATCCTCCCCCAGCGTAGTTGTCATGCATGCCTCAATATATTCTGGGTTCAGACCCATAACAAACCGGTGGACTCTAGATGGCATGGTGTCCACAAAGGCTGGAGCATAGTGGGCTAAGGAATCGAACTGTAGGGCGTATTCCCGTACACTCCTCACCCCCTGCTCCAAGTGCAAAAACTGATCCATCCGGGCCTGTCGAATTTCCCGTGGAAGATAACGATCTAGGAAGGCCTTTGAAAAGCTGGACCAGGTCGGAGGGGCAACATCTCTCCCTCGGGACCTTTCCCAGCTCTCATACCACAACACAACAATATCCCGCAGCCGGAATACCGCTAACTCAACTGGTTCTGTAGATGTCACATGCATGACCTGGAAGATTCTCTGCATCTGATCTAGAAAGTCCTGGGGGTCCTCTGCCTGATCCGACCCTATGAACTGCAGGGGACCTAGTGCCAAGAATTCTTGGACCCTCAAACTGCCAGGCCCACCTGATGACTCTGCTGTTACGGGTGGCACTGACTGGCACTGAGTAGCCATCATTTGTGCCAACATAACTACTGCAGTTCGAATTTCCTGGTCGGATGGTGTAGGTACAGGAACTGTCGGAGTCGATATCGTCTCGAGTGGCTCCTAGTGAGGTGGGGACTGCTGAGAAGGTCGTGATGATGCCTCTGTATTACCCTCAGATCGGGCTGATTCTAAATGAGGCTGAGGCATCCTGCTAGTGCCTTCTCCTGCTGCAATATCCAATCTTCTACCTGTGACCGGATGTCACTGGTCTGCCATTTTATCTGTAAACAAAGAGTATGATAAGTTTTAGGGACTCAACCCTATACTGTACTGCTCTATGGCACGACTGAATATGAAGAAAGAGTAACCATCCTATTATTCCTTGCAGTCTCTTGCCTTTGGTATGTGGTGCACAACACATCCATAGACAAGACTCTACTTAGCACGGTTTGCAGACTCCTTGGCATACGACCTGCTCTGATACCAAGTTTGTCACGCCTCGCCTTGGGAGGCATGACTGGCACCTGGTGCCCTACTAGGACCTGGACTGCTGGACTAGCTGAATCCGAGCACATCTGGTGCCAGACTGGCTCTAACTCTAGATTCAGAAAAACGACGGGCTATATAACGGCTGTAAATACAGCCTCCGACCGACTAGGCCTATATCCACCTATAAGAAAACAACAGCTACCCAGAACAACTGAATCAATAGGGAACCTATGCGGGCCGATAAGGCCACCATGCTGTCTAGTTATTTTTTAATCAAGAAAACAAGTGCTAAACTGTTACGTGACCAACAAGATCACCACTACCAACTGTTTAAGGCCCCACACGACCATCATAATCAAACTAAAACACACACACGACCGGTATAACTAACCACAGGGAATATACAATCTGCAAGCCTCTAAGAATATTGATAAGATAGTCGGGACAAGGCCCCGACCTACCCATGCTGTACAACAAAGAAAAGGAATAAACCTCTAGCTGTCTAGCTCCGGATGACTAGAGCTGATGACTCTGTGTGCTGGCTAGAATCACGAGGGATCGGCTCCTTGTCTATGAGTATCTGCAGGCAACTAATGCAGTGCCCCCAAACGGGCATCAGCACCACTGGTACAGAGTATGCAAAGCAATAACTTATCGTGACTGAAAATAGACAGTAATACTGATAGTTACTGAGTAACAGAAGATGGCTAAGACTGTCTGGGATGGCATAATCTGTACCGAGCTTAACTGTACTGGAAAGAAGATAAGAATCATACCTGTCGATGCGGCGTCCTGCTATCTATCAATTTAATAAGTAACATATATATATATAGCATACAAGAACCTATACCAGCCCCCATAAGCCGGAAGGTGCCAATCAACACGTAATCTATATACCCCTACCCGGGTCAAACCATCCAAAAATAAATTCACTCCACTCACCTAATAACTACGAGCACCCCGCCGGCCCCCTGAGTATGCAGCTTGGGCTCTCTGGGCCCCTGACTATAATTGTATCTGAGTCCGGAGGACTTCTGTAACTGTAATCTAAGAACTGTATCTGTAATTTGTAATCTGTGCCCTGGGCGCAAGGCGCTCGACAGGGTATGCTATAATGCTGATCAGCCTGCTATGTGGAATGCTGCATCCCATCTTCATCCTACTGCGGACGGCATGCCGCTCCTTGGAGTGACGTATCCTCACCCTCTGGCGGGCGAGTCGACACAACTATTAACCTTGGGGCGGCAAGGAAGCTGTAAGGGTGCCCATATAACACAATCAGGTCTTAACAAACAACAATAATCACATATAATGTGTATAATAAATCTGATAATACTGTTCATGTTTTGATATTCTATTCTGATTCTCTGGCTGAATTAAACTGAATCTGAAATAATATCTCGTTGTTTAATACTTATTTACTGACTTTTGTTCTGAATATGACATAATAATGCAAACATACCTAATACTCGGCTTCTGAAACTTCCTTCTAGAATTTATTCTATTTTACTATACTAGAATTACTAACTTGCCAAAGGAACTGGCGTTACATACCTCAGTTGTCGGCTTTCCGGCTAACTGGCGTAACTCGACCAATATTCAGCTATTTCTTCAAACTTAGCTCGGTAGGACGACGGTTCACCGGCCAAATTTCATGAAACTAACTCCGCAAGAATGCTCCCTGCAGCTTAATACTTCACTACCCAAGATTAATTCGAGTTTGGACTGCGTTTAATAGCTTAAACGGAAGGAATTTCATCAAAACCTCTCATGCCCTCTGTTTTCTGGTTTGTTTTCTCGAAATTATGATAATTATCTAAAAAAAACCAAAGTGGAGGCTTTATATAGTTGAGGCTGAACCTCACCTCCGTGGCATGTTGGCCATCGCGGAGGTGAGCCCTCTGTGACATGTTGGCCATCGCGGAGGGGGTCTGCCCAGCCTCCTCTTGCGATGGTTCGACGTGGCTCTTTTTCGGTCTTCCCCCGGGCCTTTTCCTAGCATGTATGACATTCTAAAACTCTTAACCAACATGCGAATAGGCCATCTAAATGTCAAGAATTTATGGGGTGTAACATTTATCTTATGGGAACCCAAAGAATCGTTATTCTCAACGTTGTGATGGGTGAAGGAGGAACAGAGCCAAACATTGTATACTTCTTAGTTCTTACAACTATAGAACATTTTTCTGGAAGATGACCGGATAATAGTGAGACCATTAGAATAATGCTCCAAAACCTTAGGTGTAAAATTACATCCTTCTGATGGTATAAGGAAGTATTTCTATCCAGAGCAATAGAGTTACCTGAGTGTAATAACCTTAATTGGAAGTCTAAGTTTATGGATGGACTCCCTACCTTATTTGCTGAAAGGGTTAGGAAAGCCCTTAGAGGAGATGGTGTGAGTATTAATATGAGGCGTATACCTGTGGGAAGTTAATAAGCGTCTGTACCCAAGAAGGTTTATCCTTATGCAATGAGATCAAGCTGAATCAGCAGGTGAAGAGGTATCACCTTAATGAGAAACAACAATTGGGTGAATTTTGTGAATAACTCGTCATAGACATACCAGGATCTTCCAAAAGTCTAATAGACAGAAAGGGAAGAAGAAATATAAGGAAAGTCCTTATAGGCAAGAAAGGAAGGAGAAACGCCTGGAAAAGTGGTAAAGAAGAAAAAAAAGGCTTATAAACGTCGGAAGGATTTCTATAAGACTAATAAGTCTAAATCCTGCCATAAATGTGGAAGAGTAGGCCACTATGCAAGAGATTGCAGAGTTAAGGATAAAATTAAGAGCCTTGATTTGGTTTATAATATCAAGGATTCTCTGTATAAGATTTACTTAAATTCATCGCAAGAAAATTCTGGATCGGAACATTCTGATACTGAAGGATCCTCAACAAGTGAAGATCTGAGGGTTCTACACGAGGAAGAGGATATGTCCTCTTCGGAAGATGTATGTATGCCTTGTCAAATGGGACAACCTTGTGATAATAAGGACAATTATGAGTTTTATCAATTATATTCTCAATTCAAATATTTGAATATAAATGTCTTGAGTAATGATAATTTGATGGAAGTACTCAAGATAATTGATGATCCGAATTTGAGGTCACAAATTATTAATAAAGTATGTAATACTAATACTTCCACTGGTAATATTAGGATCCTAAAGGAAATTTCCTCTCAGCATACTACTTATACCATGGCTGAGGTAAGGAGACAACTTAAAGCCAGGTCTCAGAAGGATCATATTCCTACTACTATCAAAGATATGGTGGAAGAGATTAATAATCTCAAAAAAGAGATATTTTCTCTAAAAAATCATAATATGATTCTTGATGAGAGAATCTCTCATATTGAAGGAAAAGAAGTCGTTAATAAACGACTAGAAAAACAAGTTTTAGTTGAAAATGATTTTCCTATTATTTCTCATTATTTTCAAACTGATTTTCCAGAGATTTATAATATTTCTCCTACTGATGAAGAATTACTTTTGGGAACTATTGAGCTCATTACAACTCATAAACCTCTAGCAAAAATTACTCTTTTTATTGATTATAATTTAAAAAGAGATTTTACTGCTCTGATTGACAGTGGAGCTGATTTAAATTGTATATAAAAAAGGTTAATACCTTCAAGATATTTTCAAAAAATCACTGATAGTCTTCAAAATGCTAGTAGGCAAAAGATGGGTATAGAATATAAAACACCAAAAGCTTATATTTGTACAAATAATATTTGTATCCCTGAATCTTTTGTTTTGGTTAAAAAATATTTCAAATGAAGTTATTTTTAAAATGCTTTTTTTTCTGGCATATATATGCCATTACTTTGTGGGATGAAATTGGAATAATTGGTACTTTTGAAGAAAGAAAAATAAGGATTGATTTCATATCTCAACCATTTTCAAAATTTGTTAATGAAATAAAAGATATGATTTCTTCAAATAAATTTGATTTCCTCAAAAATGAAATTTGCAGTCTTACTATAGAAGAGACTTTGCAAAAACCAAAAAAACAAGGAAAAATTTAGATCTTAAAAAATCAGTTTTCCCTTCAAATATGTGGAGATCATCTAAATAATTTTTTGAAAAAGAAAAAAACATGTAGTAAGTCTTCCATAAGAAGAAAATTTTACTGAGGATAATATTCCTACTAAGGCAAGACCTTGCCAAATGATTAATATTTAGAATTATGAAAAAATAAAATTGATGCCTTATTACGGAGGGGATTAATAAAACCCTCTAAGTCTAAATGGTCATGTACTGCTTTTTATTTTAATAAACATGCTGAACAAGAACGTGGGATACCAAGATTGGTTATCAACTATAAACCCCTAAACAAAGGTTTAAAATGGATCTGATATCCTATTCCAAATAAAAAAAATTTACTAGATAGATTGCATGAGGCAATTATATTTTCAAAATTTAATTTGAAATCTGGGTATTGACATTCAAATTTCTGAAAATGATAAATATAAAATTGCTTTTAACGTTCCAATGAGACAACACAAATGGAATGTAATGACTTTTGGATTAAAACATGCCCCTTCTGATTTTCAGAAAATCATGAATGATATTTGTTGCCTTATAGAAATTTTATAATTGTCTATATAGATGGTATTTTAGTATTTTCAGAAACTTTGAAAATGCATTCCAAACACCTGGATTTATTCAAGAGAATTATTATACAAAATGGTTTGGTTATATCAAAACAAAAAAATGCATCTTTTCAAAACAAATGTCATATTTTTGGGTCATAATATGAAAAAGGAAAAATTATTCCCATACAAAGAAGTATTGAATTTACTTCTAAATTTCTAGATGTAATCACTGATAACACCCAACTTCAAAGATTTTTGGTGTTACACCCTGAATTTCATTTGATAATTATTTGATGGTTATATGTCATATTAAGGGAATTATGGGTTGTATGTTGTCCGCAGGTGAGGAGGGAAACATGTGCAAAGGGAAATGTGAAGAGTATGTGAAGTTTGTAAATAAGGATCAACTTTAAATAGACATATCTCCAAATATATAATGATTAAGAAGTCCCATAACCTATAATATGAAAGGTATTTGAGTCTAGTTTACAGCGAAAGAAACTTCTCATCAATCAGAGTTCGGAGTAAGAAGTTATGCTCGTTTAAAGACAGCACTGTCGGGTGGGAAAGCGCCTAGGCGCTGGGGGGGGGGGGCGAGACAGGCAGGCAGCAGGGGCGCGTGCGCGTGCGCGTGCAAGGGCATGTCGCACTGGTGCAGCACACGGGCGCCGCATGCGGGCTCCTTCCAGGCCTTGGCCAGCCCGCATATATGAAGTAAAATTGAGCTAGAAAGCTCATTTCTACTCTGTTTTAGTTGATTTTTTTCTTCAAAATTCAGAGAATTCAAAGCCCTATCACATGGTGAAAAGATATCCCAGGTAAGAAACTTCATTCTTATCTCTTTTGGTCTCTGGGGAAGAGAACCTTGAAAGAAAGTGATGGTTTGTTATTGTCTTGGTGTTGATTGTGGTGTTGTTGCATTTTTAGTTGGTTCTAGGCAGGAGAAAGAGTAGAAGTCTACACCTACTTTAGCTAATAACATCTCCAAGAAAGGATAAGTAATTTACTTTTTGATTTCTTTGAGTTTATGAGGTTATAACTTGGAGAATGTTGAGTATTGTGTTCTTGTTTCTTTGTGTGTTCTTGTGGCATGTTGTTGCCCAATTTTTCCAGAACTTTGGGGAAGTGAAATTGCTTCTTTTTGTGTTTGTAAATTGGACTTGGAAGGAGCCTTAAGGAGTAAGCTTGAAAAGAAGATTTTTGGCAAAATTAGAGTCGACGTGCCAATGTATGTAAAGGCATCTCTTTCCTTATTTTTCAAGAACGAAACTAGGTCATTGAAAAGGATCTATATTCGTATGTTTTTAAAATCATATTGAGGCATGTATGGTCCTTTCCAAAGGGTTGTAAATACTTGGCATAAATCTTGAATCGTTAAGAATGGTTGAAGCGAACAAATGTACAGCGAAAGACATAATTTTTATATGATTGTTTTCGTAGTTGTAAATCAAGTCTGAAGTCCCCTTAACGCGGGCACCGAGAGTTGGTCCTTTGCAGTATACTGTATATGTGATGTTGAATATATGTTAAGATCTGGTCACTTAGTTAAATTGGTAGGAAATGCTAATACAATGACATGTAATTGAACTTAAGCTCCTCAGATAATTACAAAAGTTATGTAAGTCAATCCAGCAACGTCCGAATTACGAGTATATATCTTTATTTGCCTATAAGGCATCACTTAGAGAGTTGCTCACGTGTTCTAAAGTTACAGAGCCCCATGTCTTACATCCTTAAGTTATGTCTTCACGTCCCTAATTTATGTTGAAATGTGCTAGCTACTCTAAGATATTTTGACGAGATCATATTTCAAGAATCATGCTAATGTCTCGGTCAAGTATTTGAAGTTTCGTACAAGTATAAGAACTCAAGTCTTTATATGTCAACCAGTAAGAAGTCTTAATATATATGATTTTCATGTTATAACATACAGTTGAATTATTTCAGTTATATTAAAGTGATGCATCTATATGTTTAGCTCTTGTTAGAGATATCATTTGAATTTCCTAAATTCAGAGGAGAGATTCTCCAATGTACTAATGTTCCTAATGTCTAAGTAAGTATAAGCACAAGCTATGATAATGAGTTAAGCTTAGAACTTTGAATACCAGGAAGTCTCCTGGAGGTCACCCAATTAACTAAATATGAGTTATACGTTATATAGAAGTCTCACACGTTGTATGTCTGTAGTTCAGCTCTCAGCTCTATGTTTATGTTAAGCATTATGACAAATAACTCCAAGTTCTTAGTTATAATTTCCATGTTTTCCTGCAAATAAGTCAAATGAATTAAGAAATATATGTGCTCATCTACGTGATAAGTTTGCCAATGAAATTCCAATGTGTAGTTGTCGGTACAGGTAAGGGAACCACCTCGTGGACAGTACGTATTTGCAGTTCCCAGATGTTAAAGAATTTTACAGAAACGAGCTCTATGTGTTCATATCCAAGAAATATGTTAAATTGGTAGGATTATTTGTAGGACGTTGTTTGTAAGCCTACAAATGTTCTTATATTGTCTAAACCTCTTGAAGGTCCATCGAGTTACTAAGTCGACGTGTATATATAAAATTTGACAGCTTTACATGATATATATGCATATTTTTTAGCTTTACATGATATTTTTGCTCACTTGAATTTATGTGTTACGAGAGAGGCCTATTCCGGCCACAAATTTAATATATGTCATTTATATGTCACACGTGTTAAATTGACTCAAAATAAGCCATATTGGCTCCATTTATGATTATGATTGAGAATTTTTTTTATTTTACACACCGGTTGGAGATATTTCTATTTTACCCCGGTATGGAATACCGGTTAGAGATATTTTTATTTTACCCCGGTGTGGTACATTGGCTGGAGATGTTTTTATTTTACCCTGGTATGGCACACCAGCTGGAGATATTTTTATTTTACCCCGGTGTAATACATCGGCTGGAGATATTTTTATTTTACCCGGGTGTGGTATATCGGATGGAGATATTTTTATTTTTTCCCGGTATGGTACACCAGCTGGATGAATTTTATATTTGGATTTATGGTTGGCTGGTTGCTGGCATTACAATTATAGTTTCTTTCTTGTGCACTTCTTAATTGCATTTTCATCTCATTATAGAGTTATTATCAGGTTTCAGATTCCAGGCTGTTCCTATTCCTTATTCCTGGTTCAGTTATCTTGAGTTCAATTATGTTATAGTAAGTTGTTATCAATTACAGGTTGCAGAGTTCTAGGTTACAACTATCCTTTATATGTTTATGTGCTGAATTAGTTATTACAAGATTGTTATCTCATGTTTATAGTTTCAGCCTTACATACTAGTACATTTCATTCGTATTGACGTCCCTTTGCTGGGGACCTGCATTCGTGCCGCAGGTGCAGGTAAAGGTCAGGATTGCTAGTTGAGTAGCAGTTCGTGAGATCAACAGATGGCTGGTAGGCTCCTTTCTCCTGGAGCTAGGGCTTAGTGATTTATTCTTGAGTTTTGAGATGCAGTTATGGGTAGGTCGGAGCCCTGTTCCGACCACCAGTCAGTTTACTCTTTAGAGGCTTTGTGGACTTAGTGTGTACAGTGTTATTCAGTTTGTGGCCTCGTTGGCTTATTGTTGCTTGGTTTAGCACACTAATTGCCTTGGTTGCATTTTGATTGTTTACCCCGTATTGTTGAGACCTTATGGATCCAGTTTATACTTCAGTTGATTATGACAGGTGGCCTGGATGGCCTAAGTGTTACAGTTACAGATGTCATATAGCTGGCTTCTCGTTCAATCATGAATCGAGTGCCAGTTACGCCTTACCCTAGTTTTGGGGTGTGACAGACTTGGTATCAGAGCGAAGTCGTATCCTAGGGAGTCCACAAGCCGTGTTTAGTGGAGTCTTGCTTATGGGTATGTTGTGCACCATACTTATAATCAGGAGGCTACAAGGCATTTAGGGGTTGTTTCACTTTGTTCATTAATAGATCGTTCTATAGAGCAAAGATATAAAGATTATTTGAAGTCTAAATCGTGCTTATGTTTTAGAATTCACCTGGATTAAGGCAGATGGCTACGAGATTTATCAACACTGATGTTTGAAAGGGTCCTAGTCGCACTCCTATTGATTCGTGAAATAGATTATATGCTCGAAGTGAGTTTTGTTTTACTCGTGTTACAGTTCCTCTGGTTCTAGTCAGAGCTACCGTGGGAAGGGATTCAACGCCTCATGTTGTCCCAGTTTCAGTAGATCCAGGAGGAGGTAGAGTTGTTTATCCTCCAGCACCTTCAGCTATATCAGAGGGACGAGATTTTGAGAAAGCATTTCAAATGTTAACCTGAATAGTGACGTTCAGCTGTTGAAATTAATGGCAGGGTCTAGGGGAATACTTATGAGAGCTTTAGTGCTCGTGGGTTTTGAGTCTAAATCCCATAGCCTTCACGAATCAGTACTTACCACGGTAACTTCGACAAGTTCGAGCTAATAAGTTTTTGTACCTAGAGCAAGGCAGCATGAGTATTCACGAATATAGTATCAGGTTTAATTCTTTGGCCCAATATGCTTCAGATAGGGTGCAGAATACGAGGGATAAAGTATATTAGGTTTGGGACCCCATCTGGTCTGAGAGTGTTTGGAAATGTCTACCCAGACAGATATAACTATTGCTCGCATACAAGCATTTGCTCACAGGATAGAGGATCTGATTCACCATCTTCAAGTACCGACATAAAAGTAGAATAGAGTGGGGGAGACCAGGTCAACAAGATTATTTAAGGTCCCTTGTAGTGTTTCAAGGCACTGGGTGGCCAGACATTTAGTTTCTCTTGAAGATTTAGTCCCTTTTTTTGTCCCTAGATCAAGCTTTAGTTTCAATTATTAGGACCGCCAATAATGGGCCGTGGTAAAAGCAGGGGTAAAAGCGTAGCTTTAGATTTAACATTGATCTTGTATCTTAAGTAGTGAATGGAAAGTGGTATTGGAGTTAATCATCCGCTATGGTAGCGTATAAATTTGCTTACGGTTAGAAAAGTTCATTGATTATATGGTGTTAAGGCATGTCTGTCTTATGTTAGATAAATAGATTGAATTGAATAAGTATAGATTGATAGAGACAGCGAAAGGAAGGATATGTTTACAAATATATTAATGTATGTTTATGGAACAATTCAAGGAAAATTTAAAGATGTTGTGGCTAAAGTTACGACTACCGAGATATAACCTTCATTCGAGGATGAATGATTTTAAGGGGGGGAGGATGTTACACCCCAAATTTTTTTTGATGATTATTTGATGGTTATATGTCATATTAAGGGAATTATGGGTTGTATGTTGTCCGTAGGTGAGGAGGGAAACATGTGCAAAGGAAAAAACGATGAGTATGTGAAGTTTGTAAATAAAGGTCAACTTTAAATAGACATATCTCCAAACATATAATGATTCAGAAGTCCCATAACCTATCAAATGAAAGATATTTGAGTCTAGTTTACAGTGAAAAAATAGCTCATCAATCAGAGTTCAGAGTAAAAAGTTATGCTTATTTAAAGATAGAACTGTCGGCTGGGAAAGCGACCAGGCGCGCGGGCGCAGAGACAGGAAAGCAGTAGGGGGGCGCACGCGCGAGGGCATGTCACATGGGTGCCACACGCAGGCGCCTCCCAGGCCTTGACCAACCCGCCTATATGAAGTAAAATTGAGCTAGAAAGCTCATTTCTACTTTGTTTTTATTCAGAATTCAGAGAATTCAAAGCCCTATCATATGGTGAAAAGATATCCCAGGTAAGAAACTTCACTCTTGTCTCTTTTGGTCTTTGGGGAAGAGAACCTTGGAAGAAAGTCATGGTTTGTTGTTGATTGTGGTGTTGCTGCATTTTTAGCTGGTTCTAGGCAGGAGAAAGAGTAGAAGTCTACACCCACTTTAGTTAATAACATCTCTAAGAAAGGGTAAGTAATTCCCTTTTTGATTTCTTTGAGTTTATGAGGTTATAACTTGGAGAATGTTGTAGTGTTGTGTTATTGTTTCTTTGTGTGTTCTTGTGGCATGTTGCTGCCAAATTTTTCCAGAACTTTGGTGAAGTGAAATTTTCTACCATGTCTGAAAAGGGTAATCCTAAGATCTTCTAAGTCTCTTATAATGGTGTAAGATTTCTTAAGCTCCTTAGATAATTACAAAAGTTATGTAAGTCAATCCAACATCGTTTGAATTACGGCTTTATATCTTTATTTGCCTATAAGGCATCACTTAGAGAGTTTCTCACGAGTTCTAAAGTTATAGAGCTCTAAGTCTCAGACCCTTAAATTATGTCTTCACATCCCTAATTTATGTTGAATGTGCTAGCTAATCTAAGAAGTTTTCAAGAGATCATATTTCGAGAATCATGCTAATGTCTCAGTCAAGTATTTGAAGTTTCGTACAAGTCTAAGAGTTCAAATCTTTATATGTCTTTCCAGTAGGAAATCTTAATATATATGATTTTCATGTTATAACATACAGTTGAATTATTTCAGTTATATTAAAGTCATGCATCTATATATTTAGCTCTTGTTGGAGTTATCATTTGAATTTCCTAAATTCAGAGGAGAGATTCTCCAATGTACTAATGTTCCTAATGTCTAAGTAAGTATAAGCGTAGGCTATGATAATGAGTTAAGCTTAGAACTTTGAATACCAGGAAGTCTCCTGGAGGTCACCCAGTTAACTAAATATGAGTATACGTTATATAGAAGTCTCATACGTTGTATGTCTGTAGTTCAGCTCTCAGCTCTATGTATATGTTAAGCGTTATGACAAATAACTCCAAGTTCTTAGTTATAATTTCCATGTTTTCCTGCAAATAAGTCAAATGAATTAAGAAGTATATGTGCTCATCTACGTGATAAGTTTGTCAATGAAATTTCAATGTATAGTTGTCGATACAGGTAAAGGAACCACCTGGTTGGCAGTACGTATTTGCAGTTCCTAGATGTTAAATAATTGTATAGAAATGAGCTCTATGTGTTTATATCCAAACAATATGTTAAATTGGTAGGATTATTTGTAGTACATTGTTTGTACGCCTACAAAAGTTCTTATGTTGTCTAAACTTCTTGACAGTCCATCGAGTAACTGAGTCGACATGTATATATATGATTTGACAGCTTTACATGATATATATGCATATTTTTTGAGCTTTACACGATATGTTTGCTCACTTGAAATTATGTGTTACGAAAGAGGCCTATTCCGCCCATAAATTTAATATTTGTCATTTATATGTCTACGTGTTAAATTGACTCAATATAAGCCATATCGGCTCCATTTATAATTATGATTGAGAATTATTTTTTTATTTTACCCCGGTGTGACACATCGGCTGGAGATATTTTTATTTACCCCGGTATGGTACATAGATTGGAGATATTTTTATTTTACCCCGGTGTGATACATCGGCTGGAGATATTTTTATTTTCCCCCGATATGGTACACCGGCTGGATGAATTTTATATGAATTTATGGTTGGCTGGTCGCTGACATTACAATTATAGTTTCTTTCTTGTGCATTTTTTAATTGCATTTTCATCTAATTATAGAGTTATTATCAGGTTTCGGATTCCAGCTTGTTCCTATTCCTTATTCCTGGTTCAGTTATCTTGAGTTCAATTATGTTATAGTAAGTTGTTATCAATTACAGGTTGCAGAGTTCCAGGTTATAACTATCCTTTATATGTTTATGTGCTGAGTCAGTTATTATAAGATTGTTATCTCATGTTTACAGTTTCAGCCTTACATACTAGTACATTTCATTTGTACTGACGTCGCTTTGCTTGGGGACCTGCATTCGTGCCACAGGTGCAGGTAAATGTCAGGATTGCTAGTTGAGTAGTAGTTCGTGAGATCAACGGATGGTTAGTAGGCTCCTTTCTTCCTGGAGCTAGGGCTTAGTTATTTATGCTTGAGTTTTGAGATGCAGTTATGGGTAGGTCGGAGCCCTGTTCTGACCATCAGTCAGTTTACTCTTTAGAGGCTTTGTGGACTTAGTGTGTACAGTGTTATTCAGTTTGTGGCCTCGTTGGCTTATTATTTCTTGGTTTAGCACACTAATTGCCTTGGTTGCATTTCGATTGTTTGCCCCATATTGTTGAGACCTTATGGATCCAGTTTATACTTCAAGTGATTATGACAGGTGGCTTGGAGTGCCTAAGTGTTACAGTTACAGATGTTATATAGCCGGCTTCTCGATCAATCATGAATCGAGTGCCAGTTGTGCCCTACCCCAGTTTTGGGGTGTGACATTTGGGAAGCTTAAATTATATTTCTCTTTTTATAAAAGATTTAGCTAAGGATACTTCTATCTTATATGACAGACTTAAGAAGAATCCTAAAGCCTGGACTGTTAATAATACTCAAGCAGTCAAACACATAAGGCAAAGGTTAATAACCTCCCCTGTCTTACTCTAGCCAACCCTAATTGGCAGAAGATTGTGGAGACAAATGCCTTTGATATTAGCTATGGTGAAATTCTAAAACAAATTCCTCCAAATGATAAGCGGGAATACCTGATTTAGTTTTACTCAAGAAAATAGGAATAATAACCAGAAAAATTATGCTACTGTAGCTAAGGAAATCCTTGCTATAGTAAAATGTGTTATAAAATTTCAAAATGATTTATATAATCAAAAGTTTTAAATAAAAACTGATTGTCAAGCTGCAAAATTCATCTTTAATAAAGATGTTAAGCATAATGTTTCCAAACAAATGTTTGCAAGATGACAAGCTTTATTGGCTCCATTTAATTTTGAAATTCATAATAGAAAGGAACAAATTATAGTCTTCTCGATTTTCTAACAAGAGAATGTTTGAGTTAATAACTCTATGTTCAATTATGACAGGATGATGAGACCAACTGGCGGCTTTTCCCCTTTAATTGAGGCTGGGGAAGAGGAAGAGGAAGAGGAAATTCGGGCAAAGAATATATCCTAGCTCATATAGGAAATCAGAAGCTAATACCTTCAAACATTGCAGGAATATCTGGTCTTAATATTGACCATCTGATGTACAAAAATATTTTGGATTTTCTAAAATCCAAGCAAGGTGAAAATAATCCACCTACATATTCCTTAGTCCTCACGGAAGAAGGCCTTGAAAATATTAAAGTCTATGACCAAAATGAAAAGGATTAAGTAATACTTCTCCTAGAGCAATCAAATTTGAAATGGAAAGATGACCCATGGCAAATTATAGGCAGATATTTTGATACGATATCATATGCCGTCCTTGCTTATAAGTACATGATGCATTATGAGATAATACTCTCATCAACTGGTCTGCTGAGTTTTAGCATTTTTACCCAGCTAATATCAGAAAAGTTTATAACTTTTCAAAAATTATTATAAAGAAAATCTTTACTCCTGAAGAATGGGGGATAATTACCATAAAAGAACGAGAGTATACGCATCCAGAACAAAAGGTTGCGGACAGATTCAATTACTGGGATTATGTTAAAAGCTTTAATAAAGCTCTTTTATATGAGAATGCTAACAAAAAGCATTCATGGTCATAAAAATATGTTCTCATATTTTTAAACAACATATTCCAAATTGGTTTTGCCAAAGGTGGACTTTATATAGTCCTTCTTTAAACATTCTCCCTGAAGATTACAAAAGGTTATATGCTGAACGAGTTGACATCTCACCCAAGTTAATAAACTTACAAAAAGATGATATTTATTTCAACGGGATGCCTTTAGTTTACTTCTTTATAGAAATCTCAATACCCTGAATTATGAAGTGGTCAATGGAAGTCCAAACAAATGATGAAGGATTTCCATACTTAAAAAAGAATCTTTCATACCAAGTTCTGGAACAAATTGCTCCAGAAGGCAAGAATCATGGATAGAAGATTATAGGCTCTATTAAACTTTCTATTGAGAATGGAAAGACCTATGCAGAAATTGCACATGTTAGGGAAGATATAAGCCCTTTCAAACAAATTACAAGGAAACTTCAAATGAAGAAAGGAGCTATCTGCAAATCAGAAATCCTTGCTTCTTATATGGAAGAAGTTAAAAAGGACTTAACAAAAAACATGGGCATGGAATTTTTATATAATCTCCATGGCGACATCTGTTGATAATACAACAGAAGATGAAGACATCTGTGTAGCAGGAGAAGCCTAGAGTGTTCAAGGTCTCATTTGTTTGCTCTTGATTTTTTACACTTCATAAAAATTTGAAGCTCAATCATTCAAATTACAATCACTAAATACATTTATTTCTATAATCAAAATCTTATTTCATTCACACTCAATCATTAAGTATGTTTTGTCTTTTTATTTTATATTATTCAATGAGTCTAAACTGATTTTAATAGTTAAAACTTATAACAAATTCTACTTATTCAAGGATTTTTGCACAAATGACATTTCACTACTCACCACCAGAACTATCTTTGCCTCCCATATTATTAACTACCGCTAGGTATGGGCCTACATTGTGGTTACATGTTCAGCGTAATCTTATAGCTTAAGATTAAACCTTATATTTGTTGTATTACCCTGTATCCTTCAATATGTGTAAGACTAAATTTATGTGGATGAACTTATTTAACTTGGGAAATGAGACTAGTATGGGAGCCTAAAGTATAAGCATCCAAGTGTACAAAAGTGAAAGTAATAGTTGAAGAGAATAAGATTTGAAAAGTAAAATGAATATGGATCAACGTGAGTAACCTATGCGCTTGAGATATGTGCTTCACCTATGTATTTCACCTACTTGGTTAAGTACTTGTTTAGACGCCCTACTTGACTGAGCAACTTGCTTAGACATCCTACTAGGTTAAGCTACTGTATAGACTTCCTATTTGGTTTAAATACTTTCTTAGATGTCCTACTTGGTTAAGCTACTTGTTTAGATGTCCTACTTGATTGAGCTACTTGTTTAGATATTCTACTTGGTTGAGCTACATGCTTAGACGTCCTATTTGCTTAACAAGGGCGATCCATGTGCTTAAGAAAAATTAATGACCTACTTGTCTAAGTAGATGATTCACCTACTTATATATGTAACCCATATTAAATGAAAGGATAAAAGAAATGACAAGTAGGTGACCGACCTATTTATATATGTGGCCCATATTAAATGAAAAGATAAAATAAAAGAAAAAGGGTCATTCGCACGAATACCCTTATTTTGAAGTGATCTTTATGTCACGCCCCTCCTTAGTAGGCGTAACTAAAACCTAATGCCACACTAGACCTTAAGCCGAGTAGGCTTGACATATACACCTTTGGTGCATACCAGCAGCACCTAATCAAGCAAATAATCAAGTATATATCGGCTTAAAGAAGACCTTCGCCTACAAGGCCACAATATAAATACTTACGCAGATATTCAGTTGATCCAACAATCTACAATAATAATAAAATCCTACGTGGGTTGACGAGATCACCATGTTGTCTAAATTAGGTAAAGCTGAAAGTAAACATATATACAAGGGCCATTAAGGCCATCAAACTGCTGATATAACGCAACAAGCCAACAAGGACAACAACGTACTCCTATACAATCCCGTAGTTTGCAAGCCTCTAAAGAGTAAATACTTGTCCAGGATAGGCCCCGAACTACCCAAAAAGAACTATATAGCAAAAGATAGGCAAACCTCTAAAGTATAGCAAATCAGAAAGAAAGGTTGACCAATATCCTAAGCCTGAACTGCTATTAAGGAGGTCTCTGAGCCCTTCTGTCTGAACCTGCAGGCAAGAGTACAACGCCCCTCAGGCTCGGGCATCAATTTTCACGACCCGAATCTACACTCTAGATGCGATACGGTGTCTAAATCCACAAGTGACCCCAAGCTAACCCATGATATAGCATATTTCTAATATGACATAAACTATTAAGGAAACTGAGCGGAAACTAACTGAAGTATAAAATATTCTTTTATGTATAAAGATATAATCTATTAAAAAACTAATATAATCTAATAAAAAACTAAAGTTTTATAACAACGCTGAGAAGTAAAGCTGAAACTAATACAACTCTGCCTGAAAGCCTCTAATAACTGATGAGCTACTGGGACAAGTACCCAGCTAACTCCAAAATCTAAAACTAATCTGAAGACAAATACTGAAATAAGAAAGATAACTCCGGTCCTCAGGAAATAAGGGCTCACCACTGTCAGGCGCTAAAAGAAGTCTAAATGCAATGCTAAGCCTGGATACCTGAATCTATATCATAAAATGATATAGCATAGAGAATATGCAGTCAATACCTTGAATGTACTGAGCAAGGGAGATATGCAACTGAAATATAAAACATGCTGGTAAAACTTGAAAGATGTAATTGGACTGATGTACAATGACCCTATCTGAACGCATAAGTACTGAAAGTAGCATGAAAATCAGATGGTATTGTAAGTGGTAATAAAATTGAGTTTAGGGCCATGTACATGTACTGAAAACTAAAAACTGAGACTAAGACTGAACCGACATATAACCACGTGAGCTAGACATGGAGTTCGATGTATACGCCCTATCGATAGGACCCAATATACCTTGCCAAGGTATAAAGGCATTGGTGTGTGATCACTACTCTAAGGTCCATATGGGCTAATAAGCTATGATGACACGTAGTTCTAGGAACCTGGGTACGCTGAACCCCGACCAACTCGGTGCTAAGTACTACTCCCAATCGGATATTTATTGTCACGCCCCGCCTTGGGGGGTATGACTGGCACCTGGTGCCCTAGTAGGACCTAGACTGCTAACTGGTGAGCCTAAGCACATCTGGTGCCTGGCTAGCTCTAGCTTAGATTCAAGGAATCAACGGGCTATATAACGGCTGTAAATACAGCCTCCGGTCGACTAGGCCTATAGCCACCTGTACCTGTAATAGCAGCTAACCAGAAACACACTCGTAACAAGGAACCTATGCGGGCCGACAAGGCCACCATGCTGACTAGTCATCTGAAACTACAACACAAGACTACGTGACCGGCAAGGTCACCACTACTATCAAACTAAGGCCTCACACGACCAACATAAACTGAAATGCTAAACAGCTATAACAAACTGCACGGCCTCACACGACCGGCTCAACTGACCACAGGAAAATATATACAGACTGCAAGCCTCTAAGAATACTGATAAGATGGTTGGGACAGGGCCCCGGCCTACCCATGCTGCACAACGAAAGAAAAGGGGTAAACCTCTGGCTATCTAGCTCTAGATGACTAGAGCTGATGACCCTGTGAGCTGGCTGGAATCACGAGGTATCGGCTCCTCATCTATGAGCACCTGCAGGCAAGTAATGCAGCGCCCCACCGGGCGTCAGTACCACTGGTACCGAGTATGCAAAACAACAACTGAAAAATATCTGAAAACAACAATACAACTGATGGAACTGAAATACAAGGAATAGACTAAACTGACTGAAAATGTAAAATTAAGCCTACTCTCAATTATACTGGAAGGAGTAGGAGTCATACCTGGAAATGTATCGCTTTATTTTCGATCTACTCGTATCTAATGTAACATGGCATAACATAACATAACATAGCATAGCACACACAAACCTTACCCGGCCCCCATAAGCCGGGAGGTACAATCAACACGCAATCTATACCCCTACCCCATTCGTCCCATCTCCTATAATAACTATAAGTATCCTGCCGATCCCCTGGGTATGCACTTGAGCTCGCTGAGCCCCTGACTAAAACTGTACCTGAGTTCGGAGGACTCCTGAATCAACACCCCGGGCGTACCCGCTCGACGGGGGTGTATAAAGGCCGACCAAGGCACAATATGGGGAAACCGGCATCCCATCTTCGTCCCCTGTGGGATGGCATGCCACTCCGTAGAGCGATGCATCCTCGCCCTCTGGGGGACGAGTCGATATAGCTATTGACCCTGGGGCGGTCGTGGATGGTAGGTAATCCAACCCCAAGACAATACAGTGGTCTCAACTAGTAATACTATCTGCATATACCACATACTGAAGCTAATAATGATAATGTATCTGTATATACTGTATGCTAAACTAGTGATAGTGATATGTATGTATTTAATACATTCTGAGACTGATAATGGTATATATATATATATATATAATCTTTTGCCATACTGTACTGAGTCTAATGTTGAACAAGATATAGTTTTTCTGCTGGAAATCATGCTGTATAACTGAGTTTCTATAGTAACATGATTTACTATTTCTAACATGCTTTCTAAACTTCATTTTAATCTATAATTCTACTTCTGAGATACCTTATAGATACTTATATTGCTTTACTAAGTTTCAACTGAATACGATAATATCCTAACATTCTTTACTAAATCACATACTGGGCATGCTGTACAGTTCCTAACACTTTGTATTAGAATTTATATCGTGCTAGCAAGTTCCACGCTATACATAACATGATGCTTCCAATGTCGTACCAATATTCATAATAAACATAACACAAGACTTCTGAACATTCTACTGGCCTTTAAACTATTTTACCATACCGAGACTACTAACTTGCCGAGGAAACTAGCTTTACATACCTTCGCTTCTGATTTCCCGACTAACCGGTGTAGCTTGGTCAGTATTCCAGCTATTTCTCCCAACTGCATTCATATATACATCAATCAGTACTAAATACAATTTTATTCTGAAGGACGACACCACTTTCGATGTAATTATAGCCTAAACTTAGGCTTATCGAAAGACGGTCGAAAACTCGCTATTTTCCAGAAGTCCAGAAGGGAGAAGTATTCACTTCACAGCTAGGAATACATAGACACTAGTCTGGAACAATTCCACTTACCTTAGCCTGGTTGCACGACGATTTGTCGGCCGTATCTCGCGAAACTAAATCCGTAGGAATGCTCCCTGCTTCTAAATACTTCGGTATCTGGAGTTAATTTGAGTTTGGACTACGTTTGACAGCGTAATCGAACGATAATATATTACCCCTCTTTGTCTCTCTCTGTTTCTCTGCGTTTTCTGGAAATTAAATAAGAAATATAACCTCACAAACCGAAGTGGGGGCTTTATATACTTAGGCCTGGACAGGCCCAACATGTCACGGAGCCAACGCGAAGGCTCCACCTCCGTGACACGTGGCCATCGCGGAGGGGCTCTGCCTCGGCTCCTTCCGCGATGGTTCTACAGGTTATCCATCCGATCCTTTCCCGGGCCTTTCTCTAGCACGTATGGCTTTCAAATATGCCTAACCACCGTGCGAATAGGTCATCTAGGTGTCAGAAATCTTACGAGGTATAACATTTATATATACATATGTACTGATATATAGATAGCTTAAAATCTGGTGCCTTATGACTAAGAACTACTTATCTATAAGTGTCCTGAGAGTCTATAAGACCTGATAAATTGATAGTATAAAATATACTGAGATTGCTGATAATACAGATGATATTGGAATTTCTGAGAATGATGAAAATATTGTAAAGCATATATGCATAATTCTGGAGAAAATCATGTGATCCTAATGCTGAAGTTATGCTGGAAGGGAAAAGGTGGAGGTACTTAGCCATCATATCTGCTTCAGCTTCCTAAGTAGCACCCTCTAAAAGCTGATTCCTCCGTACCTTCACTGAAGCGACCTCCTTATTCCTCAACTTACAAACCTGACGGTCAAGAATCTTAATTGGGACCTCTTCGTAAGAGAGACTATCTTTCACTCCGACACTTTCCAATGGAATGACTGAGGCCAGATCACCCATGAACTTCTTTAATAAAGACACATGGAAGACCGGGTGCACCGATGCTAACTCCGCAGGCAAGATCCAACTCATAGGCTACCTTGCTAAAATGCCTCAAGATCCTGTATGGACCAACATACTAAGTTTTCTTTTCTTACCAAACCTCATCACTCCTTTTATGGGTGAAATCTTTAAGTAGACCCATTCATCAACAACAAACTCAAGTTCTCTTCTCCTCACATCTGCATATAATTTCTAATGGCTTTAACCTATTTCCATTCTTTCTCTAATAATCTAAACTTTCTTTATAGCTTCATGAACTGAATCTGGACCTATCAACGAAACCTCACCTACCTCAAACTATCCAATAGGTGACCTATATCTCCGCCCATAAAGAGGCTCAAATGGGGCCATCTCGATGCTGGAGTGGTAACTGTTGTTATAAGTGAACTCAACGAGAGGTTTGTGATTATCCCAACTACCTCTGAAATTGATCACGCAAGCCCTCAGTATATCCTCTAGAGTATGAATTGTTCACTCAGCCTGACCATCTATCTACGGTTGAAAAGCTGTGCTGAGCTTAACTTGAGTACCAAGGACCTTCTAAAATGACTTCCAAAAGTTTAAGGTGAACGGAGTATCCCTATCCGAGGTGATGGACAAAGAAACTCCATGAAACCTCACTAACTCCCGAATGTAAAGTCTAGAATAATCCTCAGTAGAATCGGTAGTTTTAACTGGCAAGAAATATGTTGACTTGGTCATCCGATTTACAACCACCTATATCGAGTCAAGTTGTTTGCGTGTACGAGGTAGACATCTAACGAAATTCATGTTTATATCTTCCTACTGTATCCTGAGTCATACCTCCCACTCTCTGGTTCTCAACCTTTACCTGTTGGCAATTTGGACACTTAGCCATAAATTCTACTGTGTCCTTCTTCATGTCATTCCACTAATAAACTTTCCATAGGTCTCAATACATCTTGGTGTCACCGGGGTGGATAGAATACTGAGAGTTATAGTTTTACATTAATATTTGCTGCCTCAAATCATCCACGTTTGGAACACATAATCTGCCTCGATAATAGAGCACACTACCTCCCCCTTCGGAGAATGCTTCCACCTCTTTCTTAAGGACTGCTTCCTTCAACTTAAGAAATATTAGATCATCATCTTTCCTTGCTTTAACATCCACCACAAGAGAAGACTCTGAACCATTTTGGACTATGACTCCACCTTCGACTGAATTAACCAAATAAATTGCCAAATGAGCTAGCCTGTGAACATCTCTAACCAACTCTTTCCTATCATCCTCAATATGAGCAACACTATTCATCGATAATTTGCTGAGGGCGTCGGCTACTACATTATCTTTACAAGATTCTTATGTCATAGCCTTTCAACAACTCAATCCATCTCCTCTGATGAAGATTCAAATCTTTCTACCTATACATATATTTTAGACTTTTGTGGTCAGTAAACACATCCACATGAACACCATAGAGGTAGTGCCTCCAAATCTTCAAGGCAAAAGTTACCGCTTCAAGCTCATGATCGTGAGTCAGGTAATTTTTCTTATGAACCTTGAGCTATCTAGAGGCGTAGGCTACAATCTTGCCATGTTGCATCAGCATGCAACAAAGCCAATTAGCACCTCAATAAATCACAAGCCCATCTGAACCTTCTAGTAAAGCCAAAGCTGGGGCAGTAGTGAGTCGAGTCCTCAACTCTTAAAAACTCCGCACAAGCATCCGACTAGAACTTGACTTTCTTCTGAGTTAATCTGGACATAGAAGAGGCAATAGAGGAGAATCCTTCTACAAACCATCTATAATAACTGGCTATATCCAAGAAACTCCTAATATTTGATGGGCAAGTGAGTCTCAGTTAGTTCTTAACTGCTTTGATCTTTTGAGGATCAACCTGAATACCTTCGCTGGAGATGACATAGCAAAGGAATATTATTGATTTCAATCAAAATTCACAACTTGCTGAACTTAGTGAATAACTACGGTCCTTGAGAGTCTGCAAGACTATCCTCAAATGGTCTACATGCTCACCCTCACTTCAGGAATAGAAAAGTATGTCATCTATGAAGATGATATCGAGCATATCCATTAACTGCTTGAACACCTCGTTCATCAAATCTATAAAAACTAAAGTAGCATTCATTAGTCCAAAAGACATAACCACAAATTCGTAGTGACCATACCGTCCTGAAGGATGTCTTTGGAATGTCACTCTCCCTAACTCTGAGATGGTACCCAGACTTGAGGTCTAACTTTGAAAAATAGCTAGCACCTTGGAGCTGATTGAACAAGTTATCAATCCTGGGAATAGGATACTTATTCTTGATAATGAATTTGTTCAGCTGACGGTAATAGATGCACATTCAGAGTGAATCATCTTTCTTTCACACGAATTGAATTGGGGCACCCCTTGGAGAGATGCTGGGTCTGATGAACCCTTTGTCCAAAAGATCCTTCAGCTATTCCTTCAACTCTTTAAGCTCAACTGGAGCCATTTTGTAAGGAGGAATTAATATAGACTGGGTATTGTCACACCCCGCCTTGGGGGGTATGACTGGCACCTGGTGCCCTACTGGGACCTGAACTGCTGGACTGCTAAGCCTGGGCACATCTGGTGCCTGGCTGGCTCTAACTCATATTCCTAGAAACAAAGGGCTATATAACGACTGTAAACACAGCCCCCGGCCCATTGGCTTATAGCCTCCTGTACCTGTACTAACAGCTGACCAGAAACATATCAATTCAGGGAAACCTATGCGGGCCGACAAGGCCACCATGCTGTCTAGTTATCTATAACTTAATCATAAAACACTAGAAAGCTACGTGACCAGCAAGGTCACCACTACTGGAAAACTATGGCCCCACACGGCCAACATAAAAGAAAGAAAGAGTACTAACAACTATACAACTGCACGGCCTCACACGACCGGCTCCTCTGACCACAGGGAAATATATACAGACTGCAAGCCTCTAGGAATAGTAATAGAAATGATCGGGACAGGGCCCAGACCTACCCGTACTATATAACAAAAGAACTGAAATACACCTCTGGAATTCAGTCTCCGGATGACAAGAGCTGAATACTCGGTCCTGACAGAAATCACGTAGTATCGCCTGCTCGTCTATGAGTACCTGCAGGCAAGTAATGCAGCGCCCCACCGGGCGTCAGTACCGCTGGTACTGAGTATGTAAAGCAATAACTGAAAGAAACATCTGGAAACAATAATGTAACTGGTGAAACTGAAATAGAAGGAATAGATTAACTGTCTGATATTGTAAGTCATATCTTCTCTTAATTATACTGGAAAGAGTAGGAGTCATACCTGAGGATTGATCATTCTACTGTTGATCTACTCGTATCTACTGTAACACAGCATAACATATCATAACATACATAGCATACACAAACCTTACCCGGCCCCCATAATCCGGGAGGTACAACCAGCACAGAATCTACACCCCTACCCCAGTCATCCCATCTTCTATAACCCCTGTAAGCATCCTGCCGGTCCCCTGGGTATGCACTTGGGCTCGCTGACCCCCTGACTATAACTGTACCTGAGTCCGGAGGACTCCTGAATCAACACCCCAGGCGTATCCGCTCGACGGGGGTGTATATGGGCCGACCAAGGCACAATATAGGGAAAACTGGCATCCCAGCTTCGTCCCCTGGGGGACGGCATGACACTCCGAAGAGCGACGTATCCTCGTCCTCTGGCGGACGAGTCGATACAGCTATTAACCCTGGGGCGGTCATGGATGCTAGGTAATCCAACCCCAAACAATACAACGGTCTCAACTAGTAATACTGTCTGCGTATCTCACATGCTGAGGCTAATAGGGGTGAAGTATCGTATATATTACATGCTGAACTAATGATAGTAATCTGTACGTATTTAATACGTGCTAAGACTGGTAAACATGTATATATGAATATAGTCTCCTGCCAGACTGTACTGGGGCAAATGCTATACGAAGTATAGTATTTCTGCTGCAACCTATGCTGTATACTGAGTTTCTGTATTAACGTGATTTACTATTCCTAACATGCGTTCTAAACTTTATTTTAGCCTGCCATTCTATTTCTGAGGTGCTTACGGATATTACATCACTTTACGGGGTTTCAACGGAATACAATAACATCTTAACATTTCGTATCACATCACATACTGAGCATGCTGAGCAGTTTCTAATACTTGTGTTAGAAGCTATGTCGTATTAGTAAGTTTCACGCAAGTTACAATCTGATGCTTCTAATACCGTATCAACATTCACAATAAGCGTAACACTTGACTTCTGAACATTCTACTGGACTTTAAATTACTGTACTGTACCGAGACTACTAACTTGCCGAGGAAACTAGCTTTACATACCTTATTTTTGAACTATTCGTCCGTCGGACGAGGCTCGGCCGGTACTTCAACTATTTTCTCCCAACTGCATTCATAAATACGTCAATTAATACTAAATACAGCTTTATTGTAAAGAGCAACGTTACTTTCGATATAGTTTATAGCCCAAACTTAGGCTTATCGAAAGACGGTCGAAAACTCGCTATTTTTCAGCGGTCCAGATGGGAGAAATATTCACTTCACAGCTAGGAACACATAGACACTAATTTAGAGCAATTCCACTTACCTTAGCTCGGTGGCTCGACGATTCGTCGGCCGTATTTTACGAAACTGAGTCCGTAGGAATGCTCTCTGCTGCTAAATACCTCCGTATCTGGAGTTAATTTGAGTTTGGTCAACGTTTAGCAGCGTAATCGGACAAAAATTATATAATTTCTTCGTTCCTCTTTCTCCCTCTGCGTTTGCCCTCTGTTCTCTAGAAATTTAAATGTTTTTTATCACTTAAAACCGAAGTGGGGCTTTATATACTTGGGCCTGGACAAGGCCAACGTGTCACGGAGCCAACGCGGAGGCCTCTCCTCCGTGACACGCTGCCATCGCGGAGGGGCTCTGCCTCGGCTCCTTCCGCGATGGTTCGACAGGTTTCTCGTCCGATCTTTTCCCGGGCCTTTCTCCAGCACGTATGGCCTTCAAATACGCTTAACCAACGTGCGAATAGGTCGTCTAGGTGCCGGGAATTCTACGGGGTATAACATTTTCCCCCCTTAAGAACATTCGTCCTCGAATGTACACTGTTATCTAGAGGACTACTTACTTACTTTCCAGAAAAAAAATTTCGGTAGAGTTTCCCCTGTAATGTGGACTATAGCAAAAACCTGAAATACAGAAATGTCCAACACAGGCACTGCACATAATATTCTAGGATCCACTGGATAACTAGATATCAATATTTCTTTATCATTTACAGACATACAACCATAAGGTACTGCATAAGTAATAATACGGACATACCTGTCGCCTGACTAGGCCTGAAATAGGTGAGGGTATCTGGTTTTCATATCTTCTTCAGCTTCCCACGTTATTTCCTCTCGGTTCCTGTTACGGCACAATACTTTAACAGATGCAACATCTTTAGTTCTCAGCCTGCGAATCTCTCTGTCTAAGATAGCTATGGGAACCTCTTCATATTCTAACTCTTCTGTGACCTGGACATCTTGAACTGGAACTACTGTAGAAGGGTCCCCTACGAACTTCCTTAACATAGAGACATGAAAGACTGGGTGAACAGATGCTAACTCTGGAGGCAAGTTCAATTCGTATGCAACTCGGCCTATCCTTCGCCGAATCTGATATGGCCCAATGAATCTCGGGCTAAGTTTGCCTTTCTTGCCAAACCTCATTACCCCTTTCATCGGGGACACTTTCAGATATACCCAGTCATTTACCGCAAATTCTAGATCTTTCCGCCGCATATCTGCATACGATTTCTGGCGGCTCTGAGCGGTCAGTAAACGTTCTCGGATAAGCTTTATCTTTTCCTCTGACTGCCGAACAATGTCTGGGCCAACCAATGCTGATTCTCCTATTTCAAACCAACCCACCGGCGATCTACATTTTCGCCCGTATAATGCCTCGAAAGGCGCCATCTGGATGGCTGAATGATAACTGTTGTTATAAGCAAATTCAATTAATGAAAGGTGCTCATCCCAGCTACCCCCAAAATCTAGCACACATGCTCGTAGCATATCTTCGAGCGTCTGAATTGTATGTTCAGCCTGCCCATCTGTTTGAGGATGGAATGCTGTGTTCCCAAACCTTTCTGAAACGATTTCCAGAATCTAGCTGTAAATTGTGCTCCTCTATCTGAAATGATAGATACTGGCACTCCATGCAATCTAACTATTTCTCTGATATATAATTCGGTGTAATCCTCAGCTGAGAAAGTAGCCCTCACTGGCAGGAAATGAGTTGATTTTGTCAGCCTGTCAACTATTACCCAAATGGAATCATTTCTGCGTCTAGTACGGGGTAACCCTATTACAAAATCCATGTTTATCGCTTCCCATTTCCACATAGGTACCGTTATATCTTGCGTCAAACCGCCCGGTTTCTGGTGCTCTGCTTTCACCTGCTGACAATTAGAACATCTAGATACAAATTAGGCTATCTCAGATTTCATACCTGGCCACCAGTAAATGTCTCTGATGTCGTGGTACATTTTGGTTGCTCCTGGATGGAGGGAATAGCGAGCATAATGTACCTCATGCATGATCCGCCCGCGAAGCCCTGAAACATTCGGGACACAGAGGCGGCCCTTACAGCGTAGCACATCATCCTCAGTTATCTGAAAATCTGACTCCTTACCTCTCTGAATTCTATTTCTGAGTTGGACCAAATAAGGATCCTCGTACTGTCGTTCTTTTACCTCTGTAACTAATGATGACACAGCGGAATTCTGAATTACTGCTCTATTATTTTCTGTTTCCATTACTCGAACGGCTAAACCAGCTAGCTGATGAATTCCTGTGGCTAACTTCCGCTTCTCAGGTCGTAAATACGCCAAACTCCCCATTGACTTACGGCTCAGGGCATCTGCTACAACATTAGCTTTTCCGGGGTGGTATAGAATATTCACATCATAATCTTTTAACAATTCCAACCAGCGGCATTGCCGTAAATTGAACTCCCTCTGAGTGAAAATGTACTATAAGCTCTTATGATCTGTGTAAATATCAACATGGATGCCGTACAGGTAATGCCTCCACATCTTTAAGGCGTGGATTACTGCGGCCAATTCCAGGTCGTGGGTAGGGTAATTCTTTTCATGTTTTCTCAGCTGTCTGGAAGCATATGCAATTACTCTACCATGCTGCATCAACACACAACCTAACCCGATGCCTGACGCATCGCAATAGACTGAATAACCTTCAGTGCCTTCCGGCAATGCCAGTACTGGGGCGGAGGTTAATCTGTCTTTCAGTTCCTGGAAGCTCTGCTCGCATGCCTCTGTCCATTGAAACTTTACTGCTTTCTGTGTCAATTTGGTTAGAGGTGCCGCGATGGTCGAGAACCCTTCAACGAACCTTCTGTAATATCCTGCCAACCCCAGGAAGCTACGAACTTCAGTCGGAGTGGTAGGCCTAGGCCATGACTTAACTGCTTCTATTTTCTGCTTATCTACCTGTATACCAGCATCTGAGACGATATGCCCTAAAAAGGCCACTGAGTTAAGCCAAAATTCACACTTAGAAAATTTAGCATACAACTGGCGGTCCCTGAGAATCTGGAGCACTGTCCGCAAATGAGTCCGGTGATCTGCTTTGGAGCGAGAATACACCAGAATGTCATCAATGAATACTATCACGAACAAGTCCAGGAAAGGTCTGAAAATACTGTTCATCAGGTCCATAAAGACTGCTGGGGCATTCGTTAACCCGAAGGACATAACTAGAAATTCAAAATGTCCATATCGGGTCCTGAACGCTGTCTTAGGAATATCTCTCTCACGTACTCGGACCTGGTGATATCCGAATCGCAAGTCAATCTTAGAAAAGTATCTGGCTCCCTGCAACTGATCAAATAAGTCGTCAATTCTGGGGAGTGGGTACTTGTTCTTTACTGTAACTTTGTTTAGCTGCCGATAGTCTATGCACATTCGGAGCGAGCCATCTTTCTTCCTCACAAACAAGACTGGTGCACCCCACGGTGAAGTACTCGGCCTGATAAAACCTTTATCCAATAAATCTTTCAACTGCTCCTTTAATTCTCTGAGTTCTGCAGGAGCCATACGATAGGGAGGAATTGATATCGGCTGGGTGCCTGGTAATAAATCAATAGAGAAGTCTATTTCCCTTTCTGGGGGAATACCAAGTAACTCATCTGGAAACACGTCAGGGAATTCATTTACCACTGGAACAGACTGGAGTGTCGGAGATTCTGCTTGGACATCCTGAACTCTGACCAGATGGTAAATACATCCCTTAGATATCAACTTTCTCGCCTGAAGGTAGGAAATAAACCTACCTTTTGGCGTAGCGTTGCTACCCTTCCACTCCCGCACTGCTTCTCCTGGGAAGTGGAATCGGACCGTCTTGGTCCAACATTCAACATTGGCAAAACACGGTACTAACCAGTCCATACCCATTATGGCATCGAAGTCTATCATTTCTAACTCGACCAGATCTACTGTGGTCTGACGGTCAGCAACCTCTACTGTACACCCGCGGTAGATTCGGCTAGCTGTGATAGAGTCACCGACGGGCGTAGATACTAAAAAGGGCTGCTGCAATAATTCTGGTGTAATACTAAACTTTCGTGCCACAAATGGAGTAATGTAGGACAAAGTAGACCCTGGATCAATCAACACATAAGCAGGGTGTGAGCAGATAGTTAGCATACCTGTCACAACCTCAGGCGACGCTTCCGAATCTTGCCTCCCTGGTAAAGCATATGTGCGGCTTGGACCCGCACCTGTACTGGAGGCCCTTGATCTGCCCCGACCCCTGCCTGCTGAAACTGAGGGCCTGCACCCAGTCGAGGATGCTGTGGCTAGTGACCCTGCTGATGCCCTATCCTGTCTATCGCGGTCCTCTCGACCTCTGGCTGGGCAATCTTTCATTAAATGGCCTTCTTGGCCACAAATATAACAGTGGTGGAGCCATATCTGCATGCTCCAGGATGGCGTCGACTGCATATAGGGCAAAGTGGTAGGGTATACCTACTCTGCTCTACCCTCCTCTGTAATGGTGAATCTGCCATCTGCGAGCCTCTACCAGTCTCTGACTGCCCCCTGCGGCTGAATCTACCCCCCTGCGACTGTGGCGGAGGCGGGGGCTTGGGCGGCCTGTCTGACAATCATGGCCTGGGTCCTCCCCGGGCCTCCCTCTGTAACTCAACTGGCCTGTCCCGGCGACGCTGTTCCTGATTGACCCTTCTGATCTCCCGATGTCGCTGTCTGATGCCCTCAATATTCTGGGCAAATGCCTGGATTCGAGCAATGTCCATGTCCTCTCGCAATGTGGCCGTAATACAAGTCTCAACATATTCTGGATTCAACCCCATAATAAAACGGTGCACTCTGGATGCCATGGTATCAACAAAGGCCGGTGCATATCGAGCCAGAGAATCAAACCGCAAGGAATATTCCCGGACACTCATGGCCCCTTGCTCCAGATGTAGGAACTGGTCTACCCGGGCCTGTCGAATCTCCCGCGGCAAATAGTGATCCAGAAAGGCTCCTGAAAAGCTGGACCAGGTGGGAGGGGAAACATCTCTCCCTCGGGACCTTTCCCAGCTTTCATACCATAACACCGCAATATCCCGTAACCGGAATGCTGCCAATTCAACTGATTCGGTAGGCGTGGCATGCATAACCCTGAAGATTCTCTGCATTTGATCCAGAAAATCCTGAGGGTCCTCTGTCCGGTCTGTACCTGTAAACTGTGGGGGATTCAGGGCTAAGAACTCTCGGACCCTCAAACTACCGGGCCCTCCTGATGAGTCCGCAACTGTAGACGGCATTGGCTGACGCTGAGCAGCCATCATCTGTGCTAACATAACTAAAACACTCCTAACCTCCTGGTCGGAAGGTGTCGGTATAGGGACTGCGGAAGGTAATGTCGCCCCAAGTGGCTCCTGATGTGGTGGAGACTGCTGAGGAGGCTGGGACGATGCCTCTGTAGTGTCCTCTGATCGGGCTGTTTCTAAACGAGGGTGAGGCATCCTGCTGGTGCCTTCCCCTGCTGCAACATCTAAGCTCCGACCTGTGATAGGATGACGCTGGTATGACATTATCTGTAACCAAAGAATATGGTAAGCTTTTAGGGACTCAACCCTATACTGCACCGCTCTACAGCAAGACTGAATAAGAATAAAAGACAACCATCCTATCATGCCTTGCAGCCTCCCATCCATAGTATGTGGTGCACAACACATCCATGGACAATACTCTACTTAGCACGGCTTGCAGACTCCCTGGGATACGACCTGCTCTGATACCAAGTTTGTCACACCCCGCCTTGGGGGGTATGACTGGCACCTGGTGCCCTACTGGGACCTGAACTGCTGGACTGCTAAGCCTGGGCACATCTGGTGCCTGGCTGGCTCTAAGTCATATTCCTGGAAACAAAGGGCTATATAACGGCTGTAAACACAGCCCCCGGCCCATTGGCCTATAGCCTCCTGTACCTGTACTAACAGCTGACCAGAAACATATCAATTCAGGGAAACCTATGCGGGCCGACAAGGCCACCATGCTGTCTAGTTATCTATAACTTAATCATAAAACACTAGAAAGCTACGTGACCGGCAAGGTCACCACTACTGGCAAACTATGGCCCCACACGGCCAACATAAAAGAAAGAAAGAGTACTAACAACTATACAACTGCACGGCCTCACACGACCGGCTCCTCTGACCACAGGGAAATATATACAGACTGCAAGCCTCTAGGAATAGCAATAGAAATGATCGGGACAAGGCCCAGAACTACCCGTACTATATAACAAAAGAACTGAAATACACCTCTGGAATTCAGTCTCCGGATGACAGGAGCTGAATACTCGGTCGCTGACAGGAATCACGTAGTATCGCCTACTCGTCTATGAGTACCTGCAGGCAAGTAATGCAGCGCCCCACCGGGCGTCAGTACTGCTGGTACTGAGTATGTAAAGCAATAACTAAAAGAAACATCTGGAAACAATAATGTAACTGGTGAAACTGATATAGAAGGAATAGATTAACTGTCTGATATTGTAAGTCATATCTTCTCTTAATTATACTGGAAAGAGTAGGAGTCATACCTGAGGATTGATCGTTCTACTGTCGATCTACTCGTATCTACTATAACATAGCATAACATATCATAACATACATAGCATACACAAACCTTACCCGGCCCCCATAAGCCGGGAGGTACAACCAACACAGAATATACACCCCTACCCCGGTCATCCCATCTCCTATAACCCCTGTAAGCATCCTGCCGGTCCCCTGGGTATGCACTTGGGCTCGCTGAGCCCCTGACTATAACTGTACCTGAGTCTGGAGGACTCCTGAATCAACACCCCGGGCGTATCCGCTCGACGGGGGTGTATAAGGGCCGACCAAGGCACAATATGGGGAAAACTGGCATCCTATCTTCGTCCCCTGGGGGACGGTATGCCACTCCGAAGAGCGATGTATCCTCGTCCTCTGGCGGACGAGTCGATACAGCTATTAACCCTGGGGCGGTCATGGATGCTAGGTAATCCAACCCCAAACAATACAACGGTCTCAACTAGTAATACTGTCTGCGTATCTCACATGCTGAGGCTAATAGGGGTGAAGTATCGTATATATTACATGCTGAACTAATGATAGTAATCTGTACGTATTTAATACATGCTAAGACTGGTAAACATGTATATATGAATATAGTCTCCTGCCAGACTGTACTGGGGCAAATGCTATACGAAGTATAGTATTTCTGCTGCAACCTATGCTGTATACTGAGTTTCTGTATTAACGTGATTTACTATTCCTAACATGCGTTCTAAACTTTATTTTAGCCTGCCATTCTATTTCTGAGGTGCTTACGGATATTACATCACTTTACGGGGTTTCAACGGAATACAATAACATCTTAACATTTCGTATCACATCACATACTGAGCATGCTGAGCAGTTTCTAATACTTGTGTTAGAAGCTATGTCGTATTAGTAAGTTTCACGCAAGTTACAATCTGATGCTTCTAATACCGTATTTTCCTATTTCAACTTGCCGAGGAAACTAGCTTTACATACCTTATTTTTGAACTATTCGTCCGTCGGACGAGGCTCGGCCGGTACTTCAACTATTTTCTCCCAACTGCATTCATAAATACGTCAATTAATACTAAATACAACTTTATTGTAAAGAGCAACGTTACTTTCGCTATAGTTTATAGCCCAAACTTAGGCTTATCGAAAGACGGTCGAAAACTCGCTATTTTTCAGCGGTCCAGAAGGGAGAAATATTCACTTCACAGCTAGGAACACATAGACACTAATTTAGAGCAATTCCACTTACCTTAGCTCGGTGGCTCGACGATTCATCGGCCGTATTTTACGAAACTGAGTCCGTAGGAATGCTCTCTGCTGCTAAATACCTCCGTATCTGGAGTTAATTTGAGTTTGGGCAATGTTTAGCAGCGTAATCGGACGAAAATTATATAATTTCTTCGTTCCTCTTTCTCCCTCTGCGTTTTCCCTCTGTTCTCTAGAAATTTAAATGTTTTTTATCACTTAAAACTGAAGTGGGGCTTTATATACTTGGGCCTGGACAAGGCCAACGTGTCACGGAGCCAACGCGGAGGCCTCTCCTCCGTGACACGCTGCCATCGCGGAGGGGCTCTGCCTCGGCTCCTTCTGCGATGGTTCGACAGGTTTCTCGTCCGATCTTTTCCCGGGCCTTTCTCCAGCACGTATGGCCTTCAAATACGCTTAACCAACATGCGAATAGGTCGTCTAGGTGCCGGGAATTCTACGGGGTATAACAGGTATCTAGAAGAAGGTCTATGTCGAAGTCAATTTCCTACTTGGGAGGGACTTCGGGAAGATGTTCGAGAAATACTTTTGGGAACTCATTTACGAGTGGAACTGACTAAAGAATTGGGCTTTCAGAACTGGAATCCTTGACCCGAACTAGATGATGGATATGTCCCTTAGAAATCATTTTTTTGGCCTTAAGGTAAGAGATGAACCAACCCTTAGGCGTTGAGGTACTATCCTTCCACTCTAGGATTGGTTCATTAGGAAATTAAAACTTAATGACCCTAGTTCTATAGACGATTGAGGCATAGCAAGAGTGTTGCCATGCCACAAATAATGTCAAAATCAATTATATGTAACTCTACTAGATCAACTATGGCAGTTTTTTGTAAAACTGTAACTGAGCAATTTCTGTATACCCGACTAGCTATACCTGTCTCACCAACAGAAGTAGAGACTGGAAAGGGTTATGAGAGGATTTATGGACTAACTTTAGACTGTACCATAATATAAGGAGTTATGAAAGAGAGTGTGGCTCTTGCATCTAATGATGCATAAACATCAATCTGGCTGATAGGCAATCCTTCAACCTATGGCCCAACTGACACAACCAAAACAACCATCTTTGTTGAAACAGCACTCACCAGGATGGTTTTTACCACATTTCTGACATGCTGGGAAAGTGTGGCTGCTGGAGACATGACTCTGGGTCTTAGCCTGATGATCTACCTTTTTGATCAGTAGGGGGCCTAGGAGAAGGAGCACTGGCTGAAAAGGGTACTGGAGCTGATGACCTCTACTGATGATGTGAGTAATTCCTACCACCCAACCTCTGCTTTGAGTAGTCAAATTGCCCTATCCTAGTGCACTTGGTCTCTTTTTCCCTTTCTTTCAGCTTCTCCTCCTCAATTTTCTAGGCATGGTTCATGAGTATAGAAATGTCGATGTCACTGATGAGCATGGTGGTCCTGAACTCCTTGAAGACCAGGTTTGAAATTCCTGAAATGAACTTGCTTATCCGAGCCCTGGGTTCAGCAACCATTTCTAGAGCATATCTGGACAATTGAGTAAATTTTAGGGTATACTCTTGAACTGTCATGTAGTTCTGCTTCAAATTGATGAACTACTCTACCTTCACTTCCATCAGCTCATGGGGAAAGAACTTGTCCAAAAACACTGTTATGAATTCATCCCACTCCACTGGCCTACACCAACACGTCTTCCCTCTTTCCACTGTTTGTATCATATCTGGGCCACTCCCTTCAACCGATAAGCAGCCAAATCTACACTCTCCATGGAAGTGACGCCCATGATCCGAATGAGCTTCTGAATCTCATCAATAAGGTTTTCTAGGTCCAATCTACCTCAGACCTATGAAATTCTGGGGGATTCATCTAATAAAGTCTCGAACTCTAGTAGTAGTTGCATTACTATTTGAGTTAGTAGTTTCAACGACCTGCTAATTGATCTGATTGGTCACGGCCCAGTAAAGCATTGGAACGCAACCCTAAACTCAACATGAGTCACCTGCTCGTTCAGGGGGTCTATTGGAGTTGATCGGGCTTGCTGATTCCCATTCCCATTCATTGTCTATAAATGTATAGAGCATGAGTTAGAAGGATATTCTTAGAGTTTCACAGTCTATCACATGATCAGAATCATGAAACAAGGGAATTTTCTAAAACATCTCGTAGCCTCCTCCTCATAAGTGTGGCGCACTTCACACCCATGAAAAAGATTCTACTTAACGCGACTTTCAGAAACCCTAGGACACACCTAAACCTGAGGCTCTGATACCAAGTTTGTCATGATCTGAGTCTATACACTGGACTTGACATGGTTCCTAGAGCACAGGTGACCCCAAGCTAAATCATGGCATAACATATTTCCAATATGACATAAACTATTAAGGAAACTAAGCGGAAGTTGACTGAAATGTAAAACATTCTTTTATGTATAAAGATATAATCTAATAAAAGACTGGAGTTCTATAACAACACCGAGAAAAAAAGTCAAAACTAATATAACTCTGTCTGAAAGCCTTTAATAACTGATGAGCTTCTAGGACAAAGTCCCCATCTAACTCTAAAATTTGAAACTAATCTGAAGACAAATACGGAAATAAGAAAGATAACTCCATTCCATGGGAGATGAGGACTCACCACTATCAAGCGTTGGTAGTCCCTAGAAGGAGTCTAACTGTGATGCTGAGCCTAGATACCTGAAGCTATATCATAAAACGATATAGCATAGAGAGTATGCGATCAGTACTTTGAATGTACTAAGCATGTGAGCTACGCAACTGAAATATGAAACATGCTGCTAAAACCTAAAAGATGTAACTAATGTACAATGACCCTATTTGAATGCATAAGTACTGAAAGTAGCATAAAAAATTGATCGTATTGTAAGTGCTAGTAAAACTGATTTTAGGGCCATGTACATGTACCAGAAACTAAAAACTAAGATCAAGACCGAATATTATAACAGTACTATGGGAGTGTCTGTTAACAGACATATAACCATGTGAGTTAGATGTGGAGTTCGATGTATATGCCCTATCGATAGGACCCAATATACCTTGCCAAGGTATAAAGGCATCACTGTGTGATCACTAAACTGAGGCCCATGTGGGCTAATAACCTATGGCAGCAAGTAGTTTTGGGAACCTGGGTGCATTGAACCCCGACCCATCGGTGCTAAATACTACTCCCAACTGGATATTTAGATAGACATATATACTGAGATACTGATAGCTCAAAATCTGGTGCCCTACAACTAAGTCAGAACTACTTATCTGGAAGTGTCCTGAGAGTCTATAGGACCTGGTAAACTAATAATACTGAATATAGGACCTGGACCTCTTTCGGTTATTCTATGAACCCCTTACCATGGATTATTCCTACATATCACGGCTCATGGTATGGTCCATTCTGAGGCAAAATCACAGATTTTCTATTGGTTTCAATTCCAAGTCTAGGATCTGATTTTAGGGACTTTTAGGGTGTTACATCAGTACAGCAATGCACTGAGTATGTAAGGCAATAATAATAAGTTTTAACTAAAATTATAGGAAGAACTAAATGTAAACAACTGTAAGAATAAGAAAATAACCTATAAGGTCTTATTAAGTTATACAGGAAACTAAACAGGCAATAATCAAGCAAGAACCTAACCTGGCTCCCATAAGCCTGATAGGTACAAACAACAAACAATAACCTACTCAAGCCCTTAGAAGCCCTAAAAGGTACACCTCAATATATATCCCCATATTTGTAGAACTTCTTGGAGAGCAAATACACAAAAACCTTGAGAAGATTCATCGTTATTCCTGATTTTCAAAGTTTGATCGTGCAATTGATCATTGGGTTTTCTTCAACCAATATTGTAAGTGTTTAATTATGTTTGCTTCCATAAATTCTAATTTCTTTCTTGCAATCATGAATATCTAAACCCTCCACAACTAGGGTTGTGGGAACCATGGTGGAATGACAAACTAGGATGAACACAAAGTGATTTTATACCATTACAAATGTCTGTATTGTTCTTTTCTTCATGATTAATATTTATTAACAGTGCACAATGTTAGGACTAGCATGATTTATCTTCTTATTTGAACCTAGAGAAGTAGATATTAGGAAAAAAGAAGAACAACAAAGCCTTGAAAGTAAGTTTCATTGAATAGCTGGAGCTGCGGTTGCAGAAAAGTTAATTTGGAACCATTGATAAAGGTTAACTGAAATCACTCATGAGACCTAACTGGGTGATTGAGTAGAGTCATCTAATAGGGATGAACATAGTTTATCAGTTCTACAGGCTAAGTATTGGGATAGATCACGACTGTACTAATTTGACCTAGTTAAGAAGCCATGGGGAACATTTCCCTAGTAAATTGCATAACTTTGATAACAACAATATTTCAACATTGTCACCAGATCATTTTCTATTAAGATCCCCCTTAGGAAATAATTGAACTAAAAATGTGAATACTAGCATTAGTCTATATCTTGACCATATTCCCTGCGGGATCGACCCCAACCTTAGTTGGGTTCTTTATTGACAACGTCCGTATTATACTTCTTTAGAGGTGTAATTTGAGCATTATCACTCTTTTCCAACTACAGTCTATCGTGTATCGGGCATCAATATACACAGACATTAATAATAAGCTTACGGACTCAGATTGTAAGACTCGACTCTACAATATGATTGGAGCAGAAGAAGGGTAACCATCCTATTATGCCTCGTAGCTCCCTACTTATAAAATGTGGTGCACAACACATTTATGTATAAGACTCTACTAGACACGGCTTGCAGACTCCATAGGATACGACATTTCTCTGATATCAAGTTTTGTCACGCCCCTCCTTGAGAGGCGTAACTGGTACCTGATGCCCCACCGAATCTTGAGCTGACTTAGCTGGACATATACACCTCTGGTGCATACCAGCAACACCTAATCAAGCAAAAAATCAAGTAAATCTCATCTTAAAGAAGCCTTTCACCATCAAGGCCATAATATAAACACCTGCACATATATTCAGCTGACCCAATAATTCACAATAATAATAACAACATCCTATGCAGGCCGACAAGACTACCATATTATTTAAATTAGGTAAAGCTGAAAGTAAACATATATACAAGTGTCATTAAGGCCATTAAACTACCTATATAACACAACAAGCCAACATGGCCGACAACGTATTTGTTATACCCCGGGAGCTCAAAGATCAGACCCGGGAGTTGAAATAGGAAAACTATAAAATTGGTGCTGCAGGCACAGGACGAGTCATGGGACGACTCGTGAGAATGGCCCATGAGTCATCAGGTGACTCATTAGGAGGCCAGTGAGGAGTAGGAGAGTTTTGAAGAGAAGGGGTCCGAACGGGCGTGGCAACGACTCATGGCCAGACCCCACGAGTCGTCAGGTCAGCCGTGGGGTAAGGTAGAAGGAAGGAAAAAGAAATTGAGGCAGTGAACCTAACGGAAGCTGACCACGACTCGTTGGATAAGATAACGAGTCATTATGTCAATCATTGTGAGCCCAGGGAATCAGGCAGGCAGTGTACTTGACGAGCTAGGCAATGAGTCATTGCCAAGGACCACGATCCGTCAGGTCGTCCGTTAGGACCACCTAGCAGTATTTTCTTGCAAATTCAGTAAGTGTCTTTTCATAATTCCTAAGTTCGTAAGACCTAAACTACGTCATTTTAGCTTATGAAATGTGGATTTTAGAGGGATAATCTATTCTAAGTCCTCATTCATGCATGCAAGAGTATAAAGAAGTGCTCAAGGGTGATTCAAGGCTTCCCTCTTCAAAATCCTTCCAATTCCTTCTTGGGAATTCAAGGGAGATCAAAAATTAGTTGGTTTCAGGTATGTAAGGCTATCAATGGGTGTTTCCTTCCACACCCATACCCATTCCTTACGATTTCATGAAAATTCTATCAAAAGTTTATTGGGTTTTGAAATAGAATTATATAAAAAAATCTAATGATTTGTTAATGGGCTTTGTGATTTAGAATCTTATCATATTCTATGGGTTTTTTATCAGCTTTTATGATTTAAATTATTTATAATATTATCAATTTTGATTTCTATGAAATTAAGCCTAATTATGCATGACCCATGATGAATAAATTTATGATATGCTTTTCTATTAATAATATTTACAAGCCCGACATGAGTTATGATATAAATTATGGATTCAATCAATTACCCATCATAATTTCATGAATTTCAAGCTATATGCATGATCTACAAGTATGTATGAACCTTATGACTGACTCACGAGCCTTGTTTCATGGCTAGTTCATGTATGTACAAGTATGTTTATGATTATGATGATTTAACTAGCCTATGAATTCATGCATGTTATACTATGAGCACTATATATGTTTTAGGAGTAGTATCGAACACCGAGTAGGTTCGGGGGTCAGGTTAATCCCCAGATCTCATAAACTACGTGCCACCGTAGGTATGTTGGGACCTCCTTTGTGACTGTCCCCAGCCCAAATGGCCCTTTTCATGGTAATATCACGCCCTTCATGGTTCTACCCTTGGCAAGGTATGAACGGCCTCCCGACTAGGTTTACAGGTCAGACTTTATGTGTGCTCATATGGGGTATGTCGGTTAAGAGAATCTTCCACTGTTCCTTATCCTTGAGAATGTTTATGATTATGTATTTTGGCTCAAGTTATGTTAAGTAAAGCTTTTCTCCTATGATTATGATTACGTTTGTATTACAAATGTTTTGAAAACCTTGAGCCCTATGTTATGTTACGATGTTTACAATACGAGACTGATGTCCTATTCTTATGATTATTTATGAGTTTTATATATTTGAAATGTTTATTTTACTTACCTTGCATACTTGGTACATTCCACGTACTGAACGTATACTTTCTATGTTGTATCATTTCATGATACAGGACCCGGCTCTGAGGCTAACCCTCCTCAGTAGCTGTTCAGAGTTCGTTATCAGCTTATTTGGTGAGTCCTCATGTTCCGAGGGCCATATGTTTAGACTCCATTGTTCTCTTTCAGTTTCAGTATTGTAGGGTTAGTTGGGGTATTATCCCATCAACTCGTCTTTCATGATTGGAGGCTTTTCGGACTATCAGTTGTATTCAGCCGTCATGTATGGATTATGTATTGTCTTTTCTCCATTATTATTTCATGATTTTGTTTCACTATGTTAAGTCTTCTGCTTATGTGAATGAATTAGATGTATGCTCACGCTATGGGTCGACTTGGGGTCTCTCGGGGCTCCTTGTCCCATGTTTATGATCCGGGTGTACGTTTATGTCGTGACAGTATTCCTATATAGTCCATAGTTTGCAAGCCTCTAAAAAATAAATGCTTGGCTGGGAGAGGGCCCCGACCTACCCAAAAAGAACTATACAACAAAGGATAGGCAAACTTCTAAATTATGGCAACTCTATAAGAGAGGAGCTAACCAATATGCTAAGCCTAAACTGCTACTGAGGAGGTTTTTGAGCCTATCTTTCAAAACCTTTAGGTAAGAGTGCAGCGCCCCTAGGCTCGGGTGTCAGTATAATAATGCACCGAGTATGTAAGACAATAATAAGTTGTAACTTAAATGATAGAAAGAACTAAATGTAAATAGTTGTAAGAATAAGAAAATAACCTGAAAGTTCTTATGAAGTATATAGGAAAATAAATAGGCAATAATCAAACAAGAACCTAACCTGGCACCTATAAGCTTGAGGAGTACAAACAACAAATAATAACCTACTTGATCCCCCATAAGCCCTGATAGGTACACCTCAATCTTTATCCTCCTATTTGTAACACTTTATCCCCCATAAAAAGCATTGTATCTTGATTACACTTGGCTTCTGTATCTGTATCTTGAGCCTTCGGGGCTCCTGTAGTTGTATTTAAGACTTCTAAGCTCCTGTAACTGCATCCCGAGCACACAAGGCTCTATTGAGGGTTAGTAATGCCAACTTAGGCATAAAAGAAGTCCATAAGTGAGTATACTTCAATATGGCTCTTGTAACATCCCAGGTCGCCGCTTGTAGATATTGTCCGCTTTGGGCAGCTAGTCCCTCACGGCTTTAAAATGCGTCTACAAGAGAGAGGTATCCAAGCACTTATAAAGCACTCTTCGTTCCCCTCCACCACCGATGTGGGATTTGCCTAAGTAAACCAGGCGTTACGTATCGCCGTCCCTGGTTACCCCCCGTAGGGACTCAGCGTCCTCGCTGAGGTTTGCCCCACCACCAGCCGGCACCGGCTCTGATACCACTGTAACAGCCCAGGTCGCTGCTTGTAGATATTGTTCGCTTTGGGCAGCTAGTCCCTCACGGCTTTAAAACGCGTCTACAAGAGAGAGGTATCCAAGCACTTATAAAGCACTCTTCATTCCCCTCCACCACCGATGTGGGATTTGCCTAAGTAAACCAAGCGTTACGTATCGCCGTCCCTGGTTACCCCCCGTAGGGACTCAGCGTCCTCGCTGAGGTTTGCCCCACCACCGACCGGCACCGGCTCTGATACCACTGTAACATCCCATGTCGCCGCTTGTAGATATTGTCCGCTTTGGGCAGCTAGTCCCTCACGGCTTTAAAACGCGTCTACAATGTAGAGGTATCCAAGCACTTATAAAGCACTCTTCGTTCCCCTCCACCACCGATGTGGGATTTGCCTAAGTAAACCAGATGTTACGTATCGCCGTCCCTAGTTACCCCCCGTAGGGACTCAGCGTCCTCGCTGAGGTTTGCCCTACCACTGGCTGACACCGGCTCTGATACCACTGTAACAGCCCAGGTCGCCGCTTGTAGATATTGTCCGTTTTGGGCAGCTAGTCCCTCACAGCTTTAAAATGCGTCTACAAGAGAGAGGTATCCAAGCACTTATAAAGCACTCTTCGTTCCCCTCCACCACCGATGTGAGATTTGCCTAAGAAAACCAGGCGTTACGTATCGCCGTCCCTGGTTACCCCCCGTAGGGACTCAGCGTCCTCGCTGAGTTTGCCCCACCACCGGCCGGCACCGGCTCTGATACCACTGTAACAGCCCAGGTCGCCGCTTGTAGATATTGTCCGCTTTGGGCAGCTAGTCCCTCACGGCTTTAAAACGCGTCTACAAGAGAGAGGTATCCAAGCACTTATAAAGCACTCTTCGTTCTCCTCCACCACCGATGTGGGATTTGCCTAAGTAAACCAGGCGTTACGTATCGCCGTCCCTGGTTACCCCCCGTAGGGACTCAGCGTCCTCGCTGATGTTTGCCCCACCACCGGCCGGCACCGGCTCTGATACCACTGTAACATCCCAGGTCGCCGCTTGTAGATATTGTCCGATTTGGGCAGCTAGTCCCTCACGGCTTTAAAACGCGTCTACAATGTAGAGGTATCCAAGCACTTATAAAGCACTCTTCGTTCCCCTCCACAACCGATGTGGGATTTGCCTAAGTAAACCAGGAATTACGTATCGCCGTCCCTGGTTACCCCCCGTAGGGACTCAGCGTCCTCGCTGAGGTTTGCCCCACCACCGGCCGGCACCGGCTCTAATACCACTGTAACATCCCAGGTCGCCGCTTGTAGATATTGTCCGCTTTGGTATACCAGGGACGGCGATACGTAACGCCTGGTTTACTTAGGCAAATCCCACATCGGTGGTGGAGGGGAACGAAGAGTGCTTTATAAGTGCTTGGATACCTCTACATTGTAGACGCGTTTTAAAGCCGTGAGGGACTAGCTGCCCAAAGCGGACAATATCTACAAGCGGCGACCTGGGATGTTACAGTGGTATCAGAGCCGGTGTCGGGCCGGTGGTGGGGCAAACCTCAGCGAGAACGCTGAGTCCCTACGGGGGGTAACGCCTGGTTTACTTAGGCAAATCCCACATCGGTGGTGGAGGGGAACGAAGAGTGCTTTATAAGTGCTTGCATACCTCTCTCTTGTAGACGCGTTTTAAAGCCGTGAGGGACTAGCTGCCCAAAGCGGACAATATCTACAAGCGGCGACCTGGGCTGTTACAGTGGTATCAGAGCCGGTGCCGGCCGGTGGTGGGGCTAACCTCAGCGAGGACGCTGAGTCCCTACGGGGGGTAACCAGGGACGGCGATACGTAACGCCTGGTTTACTTAGGCAAATCCCACATCGGTGGTGGAGGGCTTTATAAGTGCTTGGATACCTCTCTCTTGTAGACGCGTTTTAAAGCCGTGAGGGACTAGCTGCCCAAAGCGGACAATATCTACAAGCGGCGACCTGGGCTGTTACAGTGGTATCAGAGCCGGTGCCGGCCGGTGGTGGGGCAAACCTCAGCGAGGACGCTGAGTCCCTACAGGGGGTAACCAGGGACGGCGATACGTAAAGCCTGGTTTACTTAGGCAAATCCCACATCGGTGGTGGAGGGGAATGAAGAATGCTTTATAAGTGCTTGGATACCTCTACATTGTAGACGCGTTTTAAAGCCGTGAGGGACTAGCTGCCCAAAGCGGACAATATCTACAAGCGGCGACCTGGGATGTTACAGTGGTATCAGAGCCGGTGCCGGCCGGTGGTGGGGCAAACCTCAGCGGGGACGCTGAGTCCCTACGGGGGGTAACCAGGGACGGCGATACGTAACGCCTGGTTTACTTAGGCAAATCCCACATCGGTGGTGGAGGGGAACGAAGAGTGCTTTATAAGTGCTTGGATACCTCTCTCTTGTAGACGCGTTTTAAAGCCGTGAGGGACTAGCTGCCCAAAGCGGACAATATCTACAAGCGGCGACCTGGGCTGTTACAGTCTTATTAGAGCCGGTGCCGGCCGGTGGTGGGGCAAACCTCAGCGAGGACGCTGAGTCCCTACGGGGGGTAACCAGGGACGGCGATACGTAACGCCTGGTTTACTTAGGCAAATCCCACATCGGTGGTGGAGGGGAATGAAGAGTGCTTTATAAGTGCTTGGATACCTCTACATTGTAGACGCGTTTTAAAGCCGTGAGGGACTAGCTGCCCAAAGCGGACAATATCTACAAGCGGCGACCTGGGGTGTTACAGCTCTACAGGTGTAACACTCCAAAAATCCCTAAGATCAGACTTGAGGACTAAAATAGAGAAAACAGGAAACCTGCACCAGGTCATAGAACGAGTCATTGGGTGACTCATCAAGTGACCCAACGGGTCATCAAGTGATCTATTAAGTGGGAAGGGGTGGTGAAAACTTGCATTCTAGAAGTCCTGATGACAGGTTAAGTGACCCGTTAAGTGTCATGATGAATCATTAAGTGGAGGCGTCAAGAAAAGATCAGAAATGGAATTTTGGTCATAGTGGTAACGGGTTAGGTAACGACCCGTGAGGAGACACAACAGGTCATGAGGTGAGTTGTTGGGTCTAGCACAGACCAATTCGCAGTCAGGTTATTAAGGATTCTTTCATAATTCATAGGTTCCTAAATCCTAAACTAAGTCATTTTAAGCTTCTAAAAGGGGTGTTGTAAAGGGTTTTGTTCATCCTAAACCCTTATTCTAATCCTAACACCCCAAATTGAAGATCAAATCCCCTCAAGAGAAGCTAGGGTTCTTCATAATCTTCCCCTCAATTTCCTTTGGGTCTCCAATCAAGTTGAGGATTCTTCAAGCCCGGGTATGTAGAATTATGAATGGGGGATCCTTCCACCCATATGCCCTTTTCAAGTTCAATTCCATGATTGCTGTGTTGTGAGTTTATAGCACTTTCAACGCTTAAAACTGGGAAAATAGCATGGACTTAGGTATGTTTATATGGAAATGAGGTGTTTTTACTTTATTTTCAAGGAAAATAGCTGTTGGAGCAAAAATGTGCAAAAGTTTTAGAAAAGTGCAGAAAATCAGCCAAGTACTAATCTCAGTACAAGCCATACCAAGATTGTATGAGCTGTACTGAGACTTATGGAAAAGATCAAAATACTGGAACAATGCTAAGGCAAAGTACAACTCTTAGTACGAGCTGTACCAAGCTGGTACGAGCCATAACTGGAATCGTGGAATATTTTAGGGAAATTTGCACAATTGAAATCTCCTAATATAGGTGGCAACTATGGATCGTAGAATATACCTATGACCTGTACTAGGAGCCATGAAAAGCTTCAGTGATTTTTTGGGACTTGGCAGTTCTCATGATACGACAACCTGTTACGAGCCGTAGGAGCAAGGTACGAGGCATACCAAGACACTCATAGAAAACTTCAGAAGATGCCAAAGTTTTCAGAGCCAAACCACGATTGGATTGTATGACTCGTGGGATCATGTTATGAGTCATACCATATGCAAACACTTAACCGATTCTGCAGAAGCCAAGGAATGTAGAAGATAAGGCACGACTTGTACAATCTTGTTACGATTTGTATGATGAGTCATAGGATGTGGTCGACGGTAGATTTGGTTATTTCCCTATTAACTTAAGAAAAGGATTTTATTGTCTATATAAATACTTTTTAAGTTTCTTTTAGTAGAGAGACAGTCAAAATTAGTTGGTTGTCAATTATTATCAAGATTGTAATTAGTTTTGGACAACATTGGAGAGCAATTCTTGAAATCATAACTTGGAGTGTTCAATTGTTCTTGAATTTGTTCATCATATCTTCTTGCAATATTTGAAACAGGTTTTCTTTCAATCATTATTGTAAGTATTTAATTATGTGTTTTTCTATGAATATTAATCACAATCTTAAGATCGTGAGAGGCTAAAACCTCCACAACTAGGATTGTGGGAACCATGGTGTATTAACGTGATAGGGTTATACAAAGTGATTCGAAACCAATGCTAAAACGCTTGTATTGTATTCTCTTCATCTTTAATGTTTCTTAATGAAGCGCAACGTTAAGACTTGCCTAAATTCTTTACTTTCTTGAACCTAGAGAAGTAGAGATTAGGAAAAGAGAATTACAACAAAGCCTTGATTCTTATGATCATTGTATAGCTTGATCTACGATCGTAGGATAGTTAATTTGGAACAAATTGATAGCGGTTAACTTGAAATTGCTCATGAGACCTAACCCGATGATTGAGTTTAGTCATACAATAGGGACGAACCAGTCGTTTGGATGAACCCTAGTTATCAGTTGTACAAGTAAGCATTGGGATTGATAACGAGTGTAAACCCAAAGTAGTTATGAACCTATGGGAAACACTTACCCTAGTTAATTGCAAATCTTGATTAATAACAACTGCTTTTCACCCTTATTTTACAATTGTTTTTCTATAAACCCCCCAATTTGGAGATAACACACCAAAAAGCTTAATATACCGACATTAGTCTAGTTCTTACCATATTCCCTGTGGGTTTGACCCAACCTCTTTGTTAGGTTCGTTATTGACAACATCTGCTTCATACTTCATCAGGAGTGTGAGTTTGAGCATTATAAAAAAGTGGCGCTGTTGCCGGGGAATATGACTAAGATTAGATTAATTTCTTGCATTTAACTTTTGATTGTTATTTCCTCATTTACATTTTCTTTTTGTTTTTGATACCCACAGGTTGTCTCTTGGTGAATGCCAAGTACTCAATAGAGTGAAAACCCCCCAATTTGGAGATAACACACAAAAAAGCTTACATACCGGCATTAGTCTAGATCTTACCATATTCCCTGTGGGTTCAGCCCCAACATCTTTGTTGGGTTCTTTATTGACAACGCCCGCTTCATACTTTGTCAGGAGTGTGCGTTTGAGCATTATCAATGATCTCTACTTCTAAAGTTCTAAATTATGAAATTTTAGGATTTGACCCAGTTCAATGAAATTATCCATGATCTCCATATGGGTTCAATTCTCTCATGTTCCAATTGATGAATTATGATTACTAGGGTAGATTTGACTCTCAAATTTCTTACTAATTCATGATTTCAAGTTAATGGTGATTTTCCCTATTATGCATGACTTATGAATTTCAAGCTTATGAGCCCATGATTTCAAGTATGATGAATTATCATGCATGAATATTTATGAATTCTTAAACTTATGACTTTGTGATTTTGAATTATGAAGCCTTAATCAAGTGTGTATTGATTTCATGAAAAATCAAGTTTATGTGTCATGGCCAATTGTGGCATTATTCTCATGACTAGTTCATGTATGTCAAGTATGATTATGATCCCATAATTTTAAGCTAGCCATGCAAGATTGTTTTCACAATAATGATTATGATCCATGTGCATGTTTTGGGAGTAGTGTTTAGCATCAAGTAGGCTAGGGGTTCAGGAAACACCCCGAGCCTCATAACTACGTGCCACCATAAGTATATATTCATGTATGGGGCCTTGCTGGAGAGTGTTCCCCCAGCCTGATGGGGCTCATAAGTGATATTACGCCTTTTTCCCTAGCAAGTCTTAGGATGACTCTGCCCACTTAATCCAGATAGTTGGGGCATCATGTAAGCTCTATCATGATGGTGTAGGTAATGACGAAGCCTCCCATTGTTCCTCATGTTTTAAGATACTCATTTTTATGACTTACGATACTATGTTTTATAACATATTCGACCCATTGATCAGTTTATGAGTTTTAACTTATGATTTCAAGTATGACACACTATATAATTTCTATTTCTAAACCTTGCATCATTATGTTTCAACTTATGATGAATATCTCATGATTATGATTACTTCAAGAATATGACTTTTAGCATGTTTTCCTTACTCTCATATTATATCTTGTTTTATATTCATGATTATAGACGATCATTTTACTAGCATGTTTTACTTTCTCTATATACTCTGTACATTGAAAGTACCGACCATATACTCTATTCTATATCATCTCATGATATAGGTTCGGGTGACCAGTCTTAGACCCGATGTAGCTCCCTCCCGCTTCAGTCCAGTACGATCTGAGTTTTGGTGAGTCCTCATGATCCGAGGATGACAGTTTTGGTTCATATATCTTTTCTTACATCTTTTAGTTTCAAACTTAGAGATCTAGTTGGGGGTGTTGTCCCATCAGCTCATCGTATGTTTAGAGGATTTTTAGACAGTTATGTACAGATGGTTCAACATTGTTGATTTGTGTGTACGCTTATGTTTTTATGTTATGCAGACTTTTGCTTATATCGAGTTCTAATTTATTTCCACTTTAAATATGCTCTATTTCATGCTATGTATGTATTAGGGGTTAGCTTAGAGCCATTCGTGGTTCTAGGTCCTATGTATCGCTTGGATCGTGACAAACTTGGTATTAGAGTAAAGGTTTAGGTATGTCCTAGGGTGTCTAAAAGCCGCGTTAAGTAGGGTCTTCTTCATGGGTGTGAAGCACGTCACACTTATGGGAAGAGGCTATGAAGCAGTTTTGGAAAATTTCCTTCTTTCATGATCTATGTCGATAAAGTACCTCTCTCTATTCATCTAACTCATGCTATACGTGTTTGCAGAAATATGCCTCCCTACTGAGTAAACGGAAGAAGAAATAACAACGACAATGGCCATGGAAATGGAAATGGAGATGGGCATCAGCCAGCCTTACCAGCTCCAGCTACTCCCTTGCTGGAGCAGGTAATTCATGCTGAGTTCAGAGCTACATTTAGATTTTAGCACAGGCTATGACCGCCCAAGTGAACCAACATGCTGTGGCTTATGTGAAACAAAATAGGAATGCAATGGCGGCTTGGGTGCGATACTTCATCAGGATGAAACCACCAAAGTTTGATAGGTCAAAAGTGGATGAGGACCCACCAAAGTTTATTGAGCAGGTCTAGAATATTACCCAGGTTATGGGTGTTTTGGAAGAGGAAAGTGCGGACTTGGTCTCCTATCAGCTGAAAGAGGTGGCTCATATATGGCTACAATAGTGGAAGGAGGGTAGGGGAGTTGGTGTAGTCCCTATTGGTTGGGATGAGTTTGTTATGATTTTCTTGGATAGCTTCTTCCCCCCAGAGTTGAGGGAAGCAAAGGCAGCGGAGTTCGTCAATCTGAAGCAGAATAATATGACCGTTTAGGAGTGTGCCCTCAAGTTCACCTGGCTGTCCAAGTATGCTCCACAGATGGTTGCCAACCCGAGGGCCCGTAAGAATAAGTTCGTGAACAAGGTCGCAGATTCATTGGTCAAGGAGTGCAGAACTGCTACGCTGATTTTATATATATATATATATTTCGAGTGATGATATATGCGCAGTAGATGGAGGTAGAACAAATGAAAGAAAAGGAGAGAGAGGCCAAGAGGGCCAAAACAAGGAGCTATGGGTACTCTCAGCAGAGTTTTGGTGGTAGACATCACCCTTAGTTCCACCAGAGGTTATCCGCCCTAGCTCCATAATCAACCAGTGTTCCATCTAGACGTCGAGGTGATTAGAGGAGTAGAGTGTCAGGCTCTAGGGGTCAGAGGAGCATGATAGTAGAGCACACTTTCCCAGCTTGTAGGAAATATGGTAAGAACTATCCGAGAGATTGTTTGGTTGGCTCAGATGTTTGCTTCGGGTGTGGGAAGCCCCGGCGCATGCATAGGGATTATCCTTTAGCTAGACAAGGTGATAGTAGAAGCAGTGCCCTAGCCACTCAACAACTCGCCCATCTCAGCAGGGTGCCTCTTCTAGTGCAAGTGGCGAATAGTGTTAGAATAGGTTCTATGCACTTTCATCCTATCAGGAGCAGGAGTGCTCACCCGATATGGACACTAGTATATTACGAGTCTTCCATATTTATGTTTATGCATTGTTAGGCCCAAGAGCCACATTATTATTTGTGAATACTTGTCTTGTTGTTAGTTTTGGTGTTAGTCCCGAAATCCTTTTAGAATGCTTCTCATTCTTTATTCCTATCGGTGAATCTGTTTCAGCTCGACGGGTATACAAAAATTGCCCTATCATGATTTTTCAGAAAGTCACCTCAGCCGGCTTAGTGGAGTTAGACATGACCGATTTCGATGTTATCTTCGGTATGGATTAGTTACATGCTTATTATGCTTCAATTAATTATAGAACCCGTACAATTGAGTTTCGATTTGTGGGTGAACCACTCCTACAATGGAAGGGTAGCTCAACCATGCTTGTAAGTTGCTTTGTTTCCTATCTTAAGGCCAGAAAGATGATCTCCAAGGGTTGTGTATACCACTTAATTCGGGTCAAGGATTCTACGACCGAGACAAAGACTTTCCAATCTGTTCCTGTGGTATGTGAGTATCCAGAGGTATTCCCAGATATCTATTGGGAGTCCTTATCGAGCAAGAGATTGACTTTGATATTGACCTTCTCCTAATACGCATCCATATCCATTTCTCCTGATAGAATGGCTCCAGCCGAGCTAAAGGAGTTGAAAAAGCGGTTGAAGAATCTATTAGATAAGGGTTTCATCAGGCCTAGTAAGTCTCCATGGGGTGCTCCAGTTCTCTTTGTTTGGAAGAAAGATGGCTCTCTTAGGATGTGCATTGATTATTGACAATTAAACAAGGTCACAATTAAGAATAAGTATCCCATCCCTAGGATTGATGACTTGTTTGACCAGCTCCAAGGTGCTAAGTGCTTTTCAAAGATAGACCTTAGATCCAACTATCATCAGCTCAGAGTTAGATAGAGTGACATACGGAAGATATCCTTCAGGACTCAATATGGTCACTATGAGTTTGTAGTTATGTCTTTTGGACTAACAAATACTCCTACAACTTTTGTGGATTTGATGAACAAGGTGTTCAAACAGTATTTGGATATGTTCGTGATTATCTTCAGAGATGATATCCTCATATACTCTCGGAGCGAGGAGGAATATGCCGCTCATTTGAGGATTGTGTTGCAAACCATTATGGATTGTCAGTTGTTTGCTAAATTTAGCAAGTGTGAGTTATGGCTAAACTCAATAGCATTTTTGGGTCATGTGGTGTCTAGTGAGAGTGTACAAGTAGACTCGCAAAAGATAGAGGTGGCAAAGAATTGGCCTAAACCTATTAGTCCCGCTGATATTATAAGTTTTTTAGATTTAGCTGGCTACTACAGGAGGTTCATAGAGGGATTTTCATTCAATGCAGCACCGTTGACTAAGTTAAGCCAGAAGAAGGTCAAATTTCAATGGTCGGATGCTTGTGAGAAGAGTTTTCAGGAGTTAAAGACTCAACTCACTTTAGCCCTAGTATTGACCCTACCGGAGGGTAGGAAGGCTTTGTTGTGTATTGTGATGTCTCTAGGTTTGGTCTTGGTTGTGTGTTGATGCAACATGGTAAGGTCATTGCGTATGCCTCGAGACAGCTTAAGACTCATGAGAAGAATTATCCAATGCATGACTTAGAGTTGGTAGCGGTGGTGTTTGCCTTGATGATTTGGAGACACTATTTATATGGGGTGCATGTGGATGTGTTCATAGTCCACAAGAGCCTTCAGTATGTGTTTACCCCGAAGGACCTGAATTTGCGGCAAAGGATATAGCTAGAGCTTCTCAAGGATTATGACATGAGTGTCCTTTATCATCTAGGCAAGGCCAATGTAGTGGCGGATGTCTCTTAGTAGACTATCAATGAAGAGTGTGTCCCATGTTAAGAATGGGAGAAAGCAATTGGTGAAAGATGTCCATAGGCTTGCTCATTTAGGAGTTCGCCTTATAGATTCGTCGGATGGTGGTGTCATTGTTCAAAATAGGTCGGAATCTCATTCTTGATGGAAGTTAAAGAAAGGCAAGATAAGGATCCTATCTTGGTAAAGCTGAAGGAAGCTATTCGGAATTAGAAAGTAGAGGTTTTCTCCCAAGGGGGAGATGGTGTACATCGATATCAGGGTAATTTGTGTGTTCTGGATGTGGGTGACTTGAGAAATCGGCTGTTGAGTAAATCTTATGGCTCTCGGTAGTCTATCCATCCAGGTGACCTATGGGAAGTCTATTGGTGGAATGACGTGAAGAAGGACATAGTGAAATTTGTGGCTAAGTGTTCGAATCATCAATAGGTAAAGGTTGAGCATCAGAGACTTGAAGGTATGCTTTAAGACATCAGTATCCCTATTTGGAAGTAGGAAGAGATCAACATGCACTTCATCATATGGTTTCCACATATGACTAACAGTGTGACTTTATATGGGTGATTGTGGACAGGTTGACCAAATCAACATATTTCTTACTGGTCAAAACTACAGTTAGCCGAGGATTATGCTAGATTGTACATCCGCGAGTTGTTTTGGTTACATGGAGTTCCTTTGTCCATTATCTTAGATAGGGGTACTTAGTTCACCTCTCAGTTCTGGAGATCATTTCAGAAGGGCCTTGGAACACAGGTGAAGCTTAGTACAACTTTTCACCCACAAATAGATGGTTAGGCTAAACAGACCATTCAGACTTCTGAGGACATATTGAGAGCGTGTGTTATTGATTTCAAGGGTAGTTGGGATGATACTTGCCTCTCATTGAATTTTATTACAACAACAACTATCACCCCAACATTCAGATGGCTCCATTTGAGGCTCTTTATGGGTGGAGGTATAGATTACCAATTGGATGGTTCGAAGTAGGTGAGGCTACATTGATAGGACCAGATTTAGTTCATGAGGCTTATGGAGAAAGTTTAGCTTATTAGAGAAAGGTTGAAAACAACTCAGAGTCATCAGAAATCGTATGCGATGTTAGGAGGAGAGAGCTTGAGTTCGAGACCGATGATTGGGTGTTTCTGAAGGTGTCTCCCATGAAGGGAGTTATGAGGTTCGGTAAGAAAGAAAATCTTAGTCCCCGATATGTTGTTCCTTGTAGGATTCTGAGGTGAGTTGGCATATGAGTTGGAGCTACCAACTAAATTAGACTTGGTGCATCCAGTTTTCCATGTGTCTTTGTTGAAAAAGTGCATTGGTGATCCAACTTTAGTTGTTTCGGTAGAGATCATTGGGGTGAAGGATAGCCTTACCTATGAGGAGGTTCTAATTTAGATCCTTGATCGCTAGGTTTAAAAGTTGAGGAATATTGAAGTAGCTCCAGTAAAGGTATTATGGAGGAATCAGTTTGTTGAAGGATCTATGTGGAAAGCCGAAGCAGATATGATGGCTAGATACCCACATCTTTACCCTTCCAGCTCAGTTCCAGCATGAGGTACTAGTTTCCTCCTTAATACTCTACTCAGTTCATGTCTCCTAGTTCCTTCATTCATAGCATGCATATATGTTTCATGAATTTAGTTCAGTCATGTATCTTAGTCCGGAGTCAATCACTCTGTCAATTTTCAACTATGGTTGTTTAGTTTTGGGATGCAGTTCCTTTCCTAGCCTTCTAGTATACTTAATCTATATCTGTGGATGAATGCTCCCAAGGGGGAGATAATGTAACACCTAAAAGTCCCTAAGATCAGATTCGAGGTCTAAAACGGAGAAAATAGGAAAACCTGCACCAAGTCACAAAATGAGTCATGAGTGACTCGTTAAGTGACCCGTTAAGTGGGAAGGGGTGGTAAAAACTTGGGTTTCAGAGAGTATTGATGACTTGTTAAGTATCTTGTTAAGTGTCGTGAAGAATCGTTAAGGGAGGCATCAAGAAAAGATCAAAGAATGGTATTTTGGTCACAGTGGTAACGGGTCAAGTAACGACCCGTGAGGAGACCCGACGGGTCGTGAGGTGAGTCGTTGGGTCTGGAAGAGACCAATTCGCAGTTGGGTTATTAAAGATGTTTCATAATTTATAGGTTCCTAATTCCTAAACTAAGTCGTTCTATACTTCTAAAAGGATATTCTAGAGGATTTTATTCATCTTAAACCCTCATTCTAATCCTAACACCCCAAAGTAAAGATCAAATCCCCTTAAGAGAAGCTAGGTGTCACACCCCGTAAAATGTTAACGGTTGGTAGGCGTACACATGGATTGGTGACGAGTAAGAAGAGCTTGATGCGTGGGGAGAAAGCCTCGGAAGAGGGGTCGAATGAGACCAGTACGCATAGGGCCAGCACGACGCACTAACCTGCTTGTGCTATGGCCAATGCGGCGCGCTAGGGGGATCAGCGCCCTGGGAGGCGCGACGCGGCAGGGCCTTGGCGCTATGGCCGGCTCCCTTGGCGCTTTGGCCAGCGCGGGGCGCCGCCCAGGCCACCGCCCTATGCCTATATATATGCTTCCTTACTCATTCGAATGCTTCATGAAACATTTCCCTCGGCCAAAAACAAAAGAACACACAACTTTCTTCAAGTTTTCATCAAATTATGCTAAGAAACGCCGTCCAAATTCAAATTAACTTTGGGTATGGAGTTCTAAGCCCGCAAGGAGAATTACTACAGAGTTTCTTTCATAAAATTTGCACGGCGGATCGTAACCCCGCCGAACCAATATTATCAGAATTGCTCCAAACTAATTTCTATACGATCACAGGCTTCAAGTAAGTACTTCTTCCTTCTGAACTCTCTGGAAATTATGTTTTCAGCCATGTTCCATTAAGTTGAAGTATAGTCAATATTGGTATTAAAAGTTATCCTTTTTCGTTGAATTTGGTATTGAAATTCGTCTTTCTCCCAGTATAATGGTTATAGCTGAAGAGAGCTGCCGAATATAAGTTGAAACTCGGCGGCTATTCAGGAAACGACAATCGAGGTATGTAAGGCTTAACCCTCGACAAGTATACTCGTCGTACAATGTTACGACTTATGTTCCAGAACAGAAATAACATTTTCATATGTTGTAGATAGCTGCTACCATTAGATTGTGATTAGACATATTGTAATTAACTGTGGCTGGTATATAGAGATCAGACACGCTGTGATCAGCTGCTATCTGTAGATTACGGTTACATAAGTTTTGGTTAGCTGCTAGAAAATGTATATGGATTTTATTAGAATTTTATTCTTATTGCCAAGCCTAGATCTTAGGAGCTCGCTAGAGTTATCAAGCCTGAGCTAGTAAGTTGAGCAGCATGGGCACAGCTAGGTGGTTTAGCTACCAGTTTGGTGTCTGTATTGTCAGGAAAGCACGCCTGGAGGCCATTGGCGTACCTTTACCCCCCAGGGCCAGAAATTCAGATAGGAAGGCCATACTTTAGAATCAGCACCCGAGGGTTGTCTAGTGAACTGAGTGACAGCCTGCCATCTAGTTAGCTACTACCAATAATTATCAGTCCTAATTGACTTAGCATTCATCCTACAGATCACCCCGAAAGCCAGTCTAGTCGTCTAGGTTAAATAGACCCGTGGGTACCCTAAGGAAAGGAACCTTATTCGCAGATAGAGGCAGGGCCAGCACCCCAGCCTGTTCTTAGAATATACTTAGGTACAGATGGCCGTAAGCGGCTAAGTCTATGTAGACTTATTTTTAAGGTTAGTAATCACCCAGAAAACTCATATAAGATGGGACCAGACCAAGATAGGGTCTAAAGGACTAGCACTGTGTTAATACAACACTACTCTCAGGCTAAGAATGTCAGTAGGCTGCCTGTGGAGGGTTAGGGGCCGACCGCCCAAAAGCATGTTCAGTTAGTAACAACCCTACAACAGTTCCAAGCAGAGGGACCAAGTAACTAGTCATCCGTGACCTCACAATTATTTATGAGTTATAGTTGTCCGAGTAGGACATTTAGAGTATTGTTAGGCCACTCCAAATCTCTCCTTATTCAGTCCAGACTATTAGAGATCATGATCACTATCAGGATCCCCTGATCAGATACAGGTGCACGGTGTGCCTACTAGCAGCCTTACAGACTATCCTAGGGGGAGAGCTATGGTAGCGTTGGGCCTAGGAGGCCAGATATGCCTTTTGAGTGACTAGATTAAGATTTTAGCACAACACCTTGGTCGGGGTTGCCCTCACTTAGGAGTCTTCCATGACCACCCCAGGGTTACTAGCTGTGTCGATGGCCACCATGGGTGAGATGACGTTGCTCTACGGAGCGGTATGCCGTCCACGAGGGACGAAGATGGGGTCCCAGGTCCTCATACAGTCCATTCAATGGGTGGGCTATTATATGCCGTGGTTGGCTCTATACACCCCCATTAAGCTTGGTGTCCAAGGTATAGATATATCAGATATTGGGAGTCCACTAGACTCAGACACAGCTACAGTTCAGGGGCCAAGTGGGCCCAGTTGTAGACCTAGGGGACTGATAGGTTGGCTACAGTACCAGTGGAGTTATAGAAACCTGTATAGGGGTATATAGATTGAGATGTGCTCTCCAGGGCTTATGGGGACCTGAACAAGTTATTCTGTGTTTATTGTACCTTACGACTTATGGGGGCCAGATGAGGTTCTTGTTTGTATTCTTCTCTGCTAGTTATAGTTTATAAATGCATAATTATACAGTCTTAGCTTACATACATGTAGTGTTGGTTAGATGCAGATTGCAAATCAGTAGGCGTACATGTTAATCTCTCTACCTCTCCTTTCTACTCACTTTCACTATTTCACAGCTTTTTTTAGCCTATTTACTGCCTTACGTATTCGGTACATATTGTACTAACGCCCAAATATGGGTCGCTGCATTACTTGCCTACAGGTTTGGACAGAAAGGGTTCAGGATCTTCAGTAGCAGCTGTTCAGAGTCGCAGTTGGGTCAACTCCTTTCATTCGGAGTTGCCAGGTTGTAGAGATATCTGTATTTCAGTTGTATAGCATTTTGGGGTAGGTCGGGGCCCTGTCCCGACCATTATTTGTACTCTTAGAGGCTTGTAGAATACAGTCGTAAGTTAGTTAGTTGTATGTTGGCTGTGTGGGGCCTTAATCAGTTATGTTTCATATGTTGGCCGTGTGGGGCCTAGGATAGTAGGTTGTCCTTTCTATTGCCTGTTGTTGGTTAGCTGTTTTCATTTACAAGTGGCTATATGGCCTTGTCGGCCGAATGTATTTACTGCCGAGATATAGCTCATTGTTTTCTTAAATTGAGTCGTAGGCTGGCTCCAGGCGTGCATAAGCCTAGCCAGGTCAGTTAGTTGCCAAAGTGGCACCAGGTGCCAGTCATTCCTCCTAAGGTGGGGCATGACTGTCACGCCCCACCTTGGGGGGTATGACTGGCACCTGGTGCCCGATTAAGATCTGACCTGCTGAACTGTTAAGTCTGGGCGCATCTGGCGCCTGGCTGGCTCTAGCTCAATTTCTGGAAACAAAGGGCTATATAATGGCTGTAAATACAGCCCCTGGCCCATTGGCCTATAGCCTTCTGTACCTGTATTACAGCTGACCAGAAACAAGGTAATTTAGGGGAACCTATGCGGGCCGACAAGGCCACCATGCTGTCTAGTTATCTGTAACTCAAGCATAACATACTGAAAAGCTACGTGACCGACAAGGTCACCACTACTGGCAAACTATGGCCCCACATGACCATTACAAAAGAAAGAAGGAGTAAAGGCAACTATACAACTGCACGGCCCCACACGACCGGCTCATCTGACCACAGGGAATATATACAGAATGCAAGCCTCTAGGAATAGTAATAGAACTGATCGGGACAGGGCCCCGACCTACCCATGCTATATACAACAAAAGGAACTGAACTACACCTCTGAAATTCAGCCTCCGGATGACTGGAGCTGAATACTCAACCGCTGACAGGGAGTCACGTAGAATCGCCTGCTCGTCTAGGAATACCTGCAGGCAAGTAATGCAGCGCCCCACTGGGCGTCAGTACCGCTGGTACTGAGTATGTAAAGCAAACTGAATACAGCTGAATACAAGTAATATAACTAAAAATTCTGAATAGTAGGAGATACTGAATCTGTAAGAATTGAAGGGATATCTGAAATGAATAACATAACTGTCAAAACTGAAATAAGAAGGAGTAGATAACTGTCTGATGGTGTAGATCGTACCTGTTCTTAATCATACTGAAGGGAGTAGGAATCATACCTTGAGACGTATCATTCTACTACTAATCTGCTCGTAACTACTGTAATATTGCATAACATACATAACATAACATGGCATACACAACCTTGCCCGTCCCCCATAAGCCGGGAGGTACAATCGACACAGAATCTATACCCCTACCCCGGTCAACCCATCTCCTATACTGGCTGTAAGCATCCTGCCGGTCCCCTGGGTATGCACTTGGGCTCGCTGAGCCCCTGACTATAACTGTATCTGAGTTCGGAGGACTCCTGAATCTGCACCCGGGCGTATCCGCTCGACTGGGGTGTGTAAGGCCGATCAAGGCACAAATATGGGGAAAAACTGGCATCCCATCTTCGTCCCCTGGCGGGACGGCATGCCACTCCATAGAGTGACGTATCCTCATCCTCTGGTGGACGAGTCGACACAGCTATTAACCCTGGGCGGTCATGGATGCTAGGTGATCCAACCCCAAACAATACAATGGTCTCAACTGGTAATACTATCTGAGTATCTCGCATGCTGAGGCTAATAGGGGTAAAGTATCATATATATTACATGCTGGGCTAATGATAGTAATCTGTACGTATTTAATACGTGCTGAGGCAGGTAAAGATGTATAAATATGAATATAGTCTCCTGCCGGGCTGTACTGGGCAAATGCTATATAAGATGATGTTTCTGCTGAAAACTCTGTTGTTTGCTAAGTTTCTGTATACACTATATGCTGGACTAGTGATAGAAATATGTACACACTTGATACATGCTGAGGCTGGAAGTACTATATATATATGTACGAATATAGTCTTTCTGCTGAACCATGCTGTATACTAATTTTCTATAGTAACCTGCTTTACTATTCCTGACATGCTTTCTGAACTTCATTTTAGCCTGCTATTCTATTTCTGAAGTGCTTTACGGATACTATACTACTCCGCGGGGTTTCAGCAGAACACAACAATATCTTAACATGGCATATTACGTCACACACTGAATATACTGGGCAACCTCTAACGCTTGCGTTAGAATCTATATCATACTGATAGGTTTCATACACATTACAACCCAATGTTTCTCAGATCGTGCCAATATTCATAATAACGCAATACTCGACTTCTGAACATTCTACTGGTCCGTAATTTATTACGCTATACTGATATTACTTAACTTGCCGAAGAAAACTAACTTTACATACCTTATCTTCGACTATTCGTCCTTTGGACGAGGCTCGGCCGGTACTTCAACTATTTTCTCCCAACTGCATTCATAAATACGTCAATCAATACTAAATACAGCTTTATTGTAAAGAGCAACGTTACTTTCGATATAGTTTATAGCCTAAACTTAGGCTTATCGAAAGACGGTCGAAAACTCGCTATTTTTCAGCGGCCCAGAAGGGAGAAGTATTCACTTCTCAGCTAGGAACACATAGACATTAATTTAGAGCAATTCTACTTACTTTAGTTCGGTGGCTCGCTGATTCGTCGGCCGTATTTCGCGAAACTAATTCCGTAGAAATGCTCTCTGCTGCTAAATACTTGAGTATCTGGGATTAATTTGAGTTTGGGCAGCATTTGGCAGCGTAATCGGACGAAAATATTTAATTTTCTTCGTCTTCCCTCGGTTCACAGCGTTTCTGGAAATTTTATAAGTATTGAATGATTTCCAACCGAAGTGGGGGCTTTATATACTTGGGCCTGGACACGGGCAACGTGTCACAGAGCCATCGCGGAGGCCTCACCTCTCTGACACGCTGCCATCGCGGAGGGGCTCTGCCTCGGCTCCTCCCGCGATGGTTCGACAGGTTTCTCGTCCGATCTTTTCCCGGGCCTTTCCCTAGCACATATGGCTTTCAAATATGCTTAACCAACGTGCGAATAGGTCATCTAAGTGCCGGAAATTCTACGGGGTATAACATTCTCCCCCCCTTAGGAACATTCGTCCTCGAATGTATACTGCTATCTATAGGACTACTTATTCTAGTTTCTGGAAAAATTTTGGCAGAGTTTCCCCTGTAATATGGACTATCGCAAAGACCTGAAACGCAGAAAAAGTCCAACACAGGCACTGCATACAATATTCTAAAATCCACTGGACAGCTAAATATCACTTCTTTCTTTATCATTTACAACATACAACCATAAAGTACTGTATAAATATTGATACGGACGTACCTGTCGTCTGACTAGGCCTGAAATAGGTGAGGGTATCTGGTTTTCATATCTTCTTCAGCCTCCCACGTCATTTCCTCCCGATTTCTATTACGCCACAATACCTTGACAGATGCAACATCCTTAGTTCTCAGCCTGCGAATCTGTCTGTCTAAGATAGCTACGGGAACCTCTTCATAGGCTAACTCCTCTGTGACCTGGACATCCTGAACTGGAACTAATGTAGAAGGGTCCCCTACGAACTTTCTTAACATAGAAACATGGAATACTGGGTGAACCGACGCTAACTCTGGAGGCAAGTTTAACTCGTATGCACGCGGCCTATTCTTCGCCGAATCTGATACGACCCAATGAATCTTGGGCTAAGTTTGCCTTTCTTGCCAAACCTCATTACCCCTTTCATCGGGGACACTTTCAGATATACCCAGTCGTTTACCGAAAATTCTAGATTTCTGCGCCGTCTATCTGCGTATGACTTCTGGCGGCTTTGAGCGGTCAGTAAACGTTCCCGGATAAGCTTTATCTTTTCTTCGGACTGCCGAACAATGTCTGGGCCAACTAATGCTGATTCTCCTATCTCAAACCAGCCCACCGGCGATCTACATTTTCGCCCGTATAATGCCTCAAAAGGCGCCATCTGAATAGCTGAATGGTAGCTGTTATTATAAGCAAATTCAATTAACGAAAGATGTTCATCCCAGCTACCCCCAAAATCTAACACACACGCTCGTAGCATATCTTCGAGCGTCTGAATTTGTACGTTCGGCCTGCCCATCTGTTTGAGGATGGAATGCTGTGCTCAAATTAATCTGCGTTCCCAAACCTTTCTGAAACGATTGCCAGAATCTAGCTGTAAACTGTGCTCCCCTGTCTGAAATGATAGATACCGGCACGCCATGCAATCTAACTATTTCTCTGATATACAATTCGGCATAATCCTTAGCTGAGAAGGTAGCCCTTACTGGCAGGAAATGAGCTGATTTTGTCAGCCTGTCAACTATTACCCAAATGGAATCATTTCCGCGTCTAGTACGGGGTAACCCTGTTACAAAATCCATGTTTATTACTTCCCATTTCCACATAGGTATCATTATCTCCTGAGTCAAACCACCCGATTTCTGGTGTTCTGCTTTCACCTGCTGACAATTAGCACATCTAGATACAAATTCAACTATCTCAGTTTTCATACCTGGCCACCAGTAGATGTCTCTGATGTCGTGGTACATTTTCGTCGCCCCTGGGTGAAGGGAATAGCGAGCGTAGTGTACCTCATGCATGATCTGCCCACGAAGTCCTGCGACATTCGAGACACAAAGGCGGCCCTTACAATGTAGCACACCATCCTCGGTTATTTGAAAATCTGGCTCCTTACCCTTCTGAACTCTATCTCTGAGCTGGACTAAATCGGGATCCTCATACTGCCGTTCTTTTACCTCTGTAACTAACGATGACACTGCAGAATTCTGAATTAGTGCTCCATTATTTTCTGTTTCTATTACTCGAACGGCTAGGCCAGCTAACTGATGAATTTCTTTAGCTAATTTCTGTTTCTCGGGTCGCAAATACGCCAAACTCCCCATTGACTTACGACTCAGGGCATCTGCTACCACATTAGCTTTTCCGGGGTGGTACAAAATATTCACATCATAGTCTTTCAACAACTCTAACCAGCGGCGTTGCCGCAGATTCAACTCCCTCTGGGTGAAAATGTACTGTAAACTTTTATGATCTGTATAAATATCAACATGGACGCCGTACAGATAATGCCTCCACATCTTCAAGGCATGAATTACTGCGGCCAATTCGAAGTCATGGGTAGGGTAATTCTTTTCGTGTTTTCTTAGCTGTCTGGAGGCATATGCAATTACTTTACCATGCTGCATCAACACACAACCCAACCCGACACCTGACGCGTCACAATAAACTGAATACCCTTCTATGCCTTCCGGCAGTACTAGTACTGGGGCGGAGGTTAATCTGTCTTTCAGTTCCTGGAAACTCTGCTCGCATACCTCCGTCCACTGGAACTTTGCTGCCTTCTGTGTCAATTTAGTTAAAGGTGCTGCAATGGTTGAGAATCCCTCAACGAATCTCCGATAATACCCTGCTAACCCCAGAAAACTACGAACTTCAGTCGGGGTGGTAGGCCTAGGCCATGACTTAACTACTTCTATCTTCTGCTTATCTACCTGTATACCAGCGTCTGAGACAATATGCCCTAAAAAGGCCACTGAGTTAAGCTAGAATTCACACTTTGAAAACTTAGCATACAACTGGCGGTCCCTGAGAATCTGGAGTACTGTCCGCAAATGAGTCCGGTGATCTGCTTCAGAGAGAGAATACACCAGAATGTCATCAATGAATACTATCACGAACAAGTCCAGGAAAGGTCTGAAAATACTGTTCATCAGGTCCATAAAAACTGCTGGGGCGATCGTTAGCCCGAAGGACATAACCAGAAATTCAAAATGCCCATATCGGGTCCTGAATGCTGTCTTAGGAATATCTCTTTCACGTACTCGGACCTGGTGGTATCCGGACCGCAAGTCAATCTTAGAAAAGTATCTGGCTCCCTGAAACTGATCAAATAAGTCATCAATTCTGGGGAGCGGATACTTGTTCTTTAGTGTAACTTTGTTTAGCTGCCGATAATCTATGCACATTCGGAGCGAACCGTCTTTCTTTCTCACAAACAAGACTGGCGCACCCCACGGGGAAGTACTCGGCCTGATAAAACCTTTATCTAACAAGTCTTTCAACTGCTCCTTTAATTCTCTGAGTTCTGCAGGAGCCATACGATAAGGAGGTATTGATATTGGCTGAGTGCCTGGTAGCAAGTCGATAGCAAAGCCTAATTCCCTTTCTGGGGGAATACCAGGTAACTCATCAGGAAATACATCTGGGAATTCATTTACTACTGGGACAGACTGGAGTGTCGGAGATTCTGCTTGGACATCCTGAACTCTGACAAGATGGTAGATGCACCCCTTAGATATCAACTTTCTCGCCTGAAGGTAGGAAATAAACCTACCTTTTGGCGTAGCGGTGCTACCCTTCCACTCCCGTACTGCTTCTCCTGGGAAGTGGAATCGGACCGTCTTGGTCCAACATTCAACATTGGCAAAGCATGGTACTAACCAGTCCATACCCATTATGGCATCGAAGTCTATCATTCCTAACTCGACCAGATCTACTGTGGTCTGACGGTCAACAATCTCTACTGTACACCCGCGGTAGATTCGGCTAGCTGTGATAGAGTCACCGACGGGCGTAGATACTAAGAAGGGCTGCTGTAATGATTCTGGTGCAATACTAAACTTCCGTGCCATAAATGGAGTAATATAGGACAAGGTAGACCCTGGATCAATTAACACATAAGCAGGGTGTGAGCAGATAGTTAGCATACTTGTCACGACATCAGGCGACGCTTCTGAATCTTGCCTCCCTGGTAAGGCATATGTACGGCTTGGGCCCGCACCTGTACTGGAGGCCCCTGATCTGCCCCGACCCCTGCCTGCTGAAACTGAGGGCCTGCGCCCAGTCGAAGATGCTGTAGCTCATGATCCTGTTGATGCCCTATCCTGTCTATCCCAGTCCTCTCGACCCCTGGCTGGGCAATCTTTCATCAAATGGCCTTCTTGGCCGCAATTATAACATGCGGTGGAGCCATATCTACATGCTCCAGGATGGCGTCGACTGCATATAGGGCAAAGTGGTAGGGTATACCTGCTCTGCTCTGCCCTCCTCTGTGATGGTGAATCTGCCATCTGCGAGCCTCTACCAGTCCCTGACTGTCCCCTGCGGCCGGATCTACCCCCTGTGACTATGGCGGAGGCGGGGGCCTGGGTGGCCTGTCTGACATTCAGGGCCTGGGTCCTCCCCGGGCCTCTCCCTGTAATTCAACTGGCCTGTCCCGGCGACGCTGTTCCTGATTAAACCTTCTGACCTCTCGTTGCCGCTGTCTGATGCCCTTAATATTCTAAGCAAATGCCTGAATGCGAGCAATATCCATGTCCTCTCGCAGTGTAGCTGTGGTACAAATCTCAACATATTCTGGATTCAAGCCCGTAATGAAACGATGCACTCTGGATGCCATGGTATCAATGAAGGCCGGTGCATATCGGGCTAAAGAATCAAACAGCAAAGAATATTCCCGAACACTCATGGCCCCCTGTTCTAGATGTAGGAACTGGTCTACCCGGGCCTGTCGAATCTCCCGCGGAAGATAATGATCCAGAAAGGCTCCTAAAAAGCTGGACCAGGTGGGAGGGGAAACATCTCTCCCTCGGGACCTTTCCCAGCTTTCGTACCATAACACCGCAATATCCCGTAACCGGAATACGGCCAACTCAACTGACTCGGTAGACGTGGCATGCATAACCCTGAAGATTCTCTGCATCGGATCCAGAAAATCTTGGGGGTCCTCTATTCGGTCCGTACCTGTGAACTGTGGGGGATTCAGGGCTAAGAATTCTCGGACCCTCGAACTACCGGGCCCTCCTGATGATTCTGCAGCTGTAGATGGCATTGGCTGACGCTGAGCAGCCATCATCTGTGCTAACAAAACTACAGCACTCCTAACCTCCTGATCAGAAGGAGTCAATATAGGGGCTGCTGAAGGTAATGTCGCCCCAAGTGACTCCGGACGTGGCGGAGACTGCTGAGGAGGCTGAGATGATGCCTCTGTAGGGCCCTCTGATCGGGCTGTCTCCAAATGAGGGGGAGGCATCCTACTGGTGCCTTCCCCTACTGCAACGTCTAAGCTCCGACCTGTGACGGGATGGCGCTGGTCTGACATTATCTGTAGCCAAAGAATATGGTAAGATTTTTGGAATTCAACCCTATACTGTACAGCTCTATAGCACGACTGAATCAGAATAAGAGACAACCATCCTATCATGCCTTGCAGCCTCCTACCCATAGTATGTGGTGCACAACACATCCATGGACAGGACTCTACTTAGCACGGCTTGCAGACTCCCTGGGATACGACCTGCTCTGATACCAAGTTTGTCACGCCCCACCTTGGGGGGTATGACTGGCACCTGGTGCCCGATTAAGATCTGACCTGCTGAACTGTTAAGCCTGGGCGCATCTGGCGCCTGGCTGGCTCTAGCTCAATTTCTGGAAACAAAGGGCTATATAACGGCTGTAAATACAGCCCCCGGCCCATTGGCCTATAGCCTTCTGTACCTGTATTACAGCTGACCAGAAACAAGGTAATTCAGGGGAACCTATGCGGGCCGACAAGGCCACCATGCTGTCTAGTTATCTGTAACTCAAGCATAACATACTGAAAAGCTACGTGACCGACAAGGTCACCACTACTGGCAAACTATGGCCCCACACGGCCATTACAAAAGAAAGAAGGAGTAAAGGCAACTATACAACTGCACGGCCCCACACGACCGGCTCATCTGACCACAGGGAATATATACAGAATGCAAGCCTCTAGGAATAATAATAGAACTGATCGGGACAGGGCCCCGACCTACCCATGCTATATACAACAAAAGGAACTGAACTACACCTCTGAAATTTAGCCTCCGGATGACTGGAGCTGAATACTCAACCGCTGACAGGGAGTCACGTAGAATCGCCTGCTCGTCTAGGAATACCTGCAGGCAAGTAATGCAGCGCCCCACTGGGCGTCAGTACCGCTGGTACTGAGTATGTAAAGCAAACTGAATACAGCTGAATACAAGTAATATAACTAAAAATTCTGAATAGTAGGAGATACTGAATCTGTAAGAACTGAAGGGATATCTGAAATGAATAACATAACTGTCAAAACTGAAATAAGAAGGAGTAGATAACTGTCTGATGGTGTAGATCGTACCTGTTCTTAATCATACTGAAGGGAGTAGGAATCATACCTGGAGACGTATCATTCTACTACTAATCTGCTCGTATCTACTGTAATATAGCATAACATACATAACATAACATGGCATACACAACCTTGTCCGGCCCCCATAAGCCAGGAGGTACAATCAACACAGAATCTATACCCCTACCCCGGTCAACCCATCTCCTATACTGGCTGTAAGCATCCTGCCGGTCCCCTGGGTATGCACTTGGGCTCGCTGAGCCCCTGACTATAACTGTATCTGAGTCCGGAGGACTCCTGAATCTGCACCCGGGCGTATCCGCTCGACTGGGGTGTGTAAGGCTGATCAAGGCACAAATATGGGGAAAAACTAGCATCCCATCTTCGTCCCCTGGTGGGACGGCATGCCACTCCGTAGAGTGACGTATCCTCGTCCTCTGGTGGACGAGTCGACACAGCTATTAACCCTGGGCGGTCATGGATGCTAGGTGATCCAACCCCAAACAATACAATGGTCTCAACTGGTAATACTATCTGAGTATCTCGCATGCTGAGGCTAATAGGGGTAAAGTATCATATATATTACATGCTGGGCTAATGATAGTAATCTGTACGTATTTAATACGTGCTGAGGCAGGTAAAGATGTATAAATATGAATATAGTCTCCTGCCGGGCTGTACTGGGCAAATGCTATATAAGATGATGTTTCTGCTGAAAACTCTGCTGTTTGCTAAGTTTCTGTATACACTATATGCTGGACTAGTGATAGAAATATGTACACACTTGATACATGCTGAGGCTGGAAGTACTATATATATATGTACGAATATAGTCTTTCTGCTGAACCATGCTGTATACTAATTTTCTATAGTAACCTGCTTTACTATTCCTGACATGCTTTCTGAACTTCATTTTAGCCTGCTATTCTATTTCTGAAGTGCTTTACGGATACTGTACTACTCCGCGGGGTTTCAGCTGAACACAACAATATCTTAACATGGCATATTACGTCACACACTGAATATACTGGGCAACCTCTAACGCTTGCGTTAGAATCTATATCATACTGATAGGTTTCATACACATTACAACTCAATGTTTCTCATATCGTGCCAACATTCATAATAACGCAATACTCGACTTCTGAACATTCTACTGGTCCGTAATTTATTACGCTATACTGATATTACTTAACTTGCCGAAGAAAACTAACTTTACATACCTTATCTTCGACTATTCGTCCTTCGAACGAGGCTCGACCGGTACTTCAACTATTTTCTCCCAACTGCATTCATAAATACGTCAATCAATACTAAATACAACTTTATTGTAAAGAGCAACGTTACTTTCGATATAGTTTATAGCCTAAACTTAGGCTTATCGAAAGACGGTCGAAAACTCGCTATTTTTCAGCGGCCCAGAAGGGAGAAGTATTCACTTCTCAGCTAGGAACACATAGACATTAATTTAGAGCAATTCTACTTACTTTAGTTCGGTGGCTCGCCGATTCGTCGGCCGTATTTCGCGAAACTAATTCCGTAGAAATGCTCTCTGCTACTAAATACTCGGGTATCTGGGATTAATTTGAGTTTGGGCAGCTATTGGCAGCGTAATCGGATGAAAATATTTAATTTTCTTCGTCTTCCCTCGGTTCACAGCGTTTCTGGAAATTTTATAAGTATTGAATGATTTCCAACCGAAGTGGGGGCTTTATATACTTGGGCCTGGACACGGGCAACGTGTCACGGAGCCATCGCGGAGGCCTCACCTCCGTGACACGCTGCCATCACGGAGGGGCTCTGCCTCGGCTCCTCCTGCGATGGTTCGACAGGTTTCTCGTCCGATCTTTTCCCGGGCCTTTTCCTAGCACGTATGGCTTTCAAATATGCTTAACCAACGTGCGAATAGGTCATCTAAGTGCCGGAAATTCTACGGGGTATAACAATGACAAACTTAGTATCAGAGCAGTTCGTATCCTAGGGAGTCTGCAAGCTGTGTCTCGTAGAGTCTTGCTTATAAATGTGTTGTGCACCGCATTCTATAAGCAGGAAGCTATGACGCATAATAGTATGATTACCCTTTCTTCTTCTCAAATTGTGCTATAGAGTCGAGTTATAAAGGGTTGAATCCCTAAGCTTTCATTGCTATGTGTGTCTAGGATAAGGTTCGATGTGAGACAGACTCCAGCCAGCTGTAGCAGTAGAAAAGGGTGCCAGTGTGATACCATAGTTGGGGGACGACCAGTTTGAGGACGAAGGCAAATGTCTTTTAATTTTCTCAGTATCTTCCTGGGGCACCAGGAATCTCATAAGGTAGTAGATATGCCAGCATCGTCCCCATTTTTTTTCATAAGGTAGTAGACCACCACCCCCGTTCCCTCAAAGATTAAAGAAGCACAAGGAAGAAGCTTGCTTTAAGAAGTTCATGGAGGTACTGAAACAGGTACACATTGATTTACCTTTGGTTGATGTTGAGCAGGGAGTGCCGAAATATGAAAAGTAATTCAAGGACATCATAGCAAGCAAAAGCAGATTGACGGAGTATGCTACGGTGACGCTTACTGAGGAGTGCACTTCCCGGCTACAGAATAGGTTGCCGACAAAGCTCAAGGACCCTGGGAGCTTTAACATTCAGATCACAATCGGGCAAAGTATCCGAGCTCGTGGACTATGTGATTTGGGAGCGAGCATAAACTTGATGCTGACATCGGTGTTCAAGAAGTTGGGGCTGGGCAGTTCTAGACCAACTACAGTGATCTTGAAGCTAGCAGACCGTTCTTTGGCCAGACCAGATGGTATTTTGGAGGATGTGCTAGTGCAAGTGGGCTCCCTCATTTTCCCGATAGATTTTATTATCTTGGATTTTGAGCCAAATGCGGAAGTCCCATTTATTTTGGGACGTCCTTTCTTGGCAACCGCGCGAGCGTTGATTGATGTAGCTGCGGGGCAGCTAACCATGCGAGCGCATGATAAAGTGGACGTGTTTGATGTGTATAAGGCCATGAAGCTTCCGGCCATTTAAGAGGAGCTATCAGCAATCAATGTGCTAAACCAGGAAGCAATTCTTCAGATTGTTGATTCTCAAGATCCATTGGAGAGAGTTTTGATGGGCTCCGATCATTTCGGAGATAGGAATACGTATGAGATGGTGTAGATGTTGAACGAACCAAAATGGTTTCTCAGGAAGCAAGACTTTCATCCATTGATGAGGTCCTTGGAACCATTTCCAAAACCATCAATTGAGGAAGCACCAAAACTGGAGTTGAAGACATTGCCTCCACATCTGAAGTATGTATTTTTGGGGGAAGATGACACCTTGCCAGTCATCATCTCCGCGAAACTAACGGAGGCACAGGTAAAGGATGCAGTGGTGGTTCTCAAGAGGAGGAAGAAAGCAATAGGGTGGCAAATGTCAGACATTAGGGGAATCAATCCAGCCTTTTGCACACAAAGAATTCTTATGGAGAAGGAGCAAAGCCAATTGTACAACATCAGTGGAGGTTGAATCCGGTGATGAAGGATGTAGTTAGGAAGGAAGTGATCAAGAGGCTTGATGCAGGTGTGGTCTATCCCATTTCAGAAAGTGAATGGGTCAGTCCCGTTCAGTGTGTCCCAAAGAAAGGAGGGATAACTGTGGTCACCAACGAGAAGAATGAACTGATTCCTACACGCACAGTCACAGGCTGGAGAATTTGCATGGACTACAGAAAGCTCAATGAGGCCATGAGTAAAGATCATTATCCTATCCCATTTATTTATCAGATATTGGACAGGTTGGCAGGTCAAGAATATTATTGTTTCCTTGATGGATATTCTAGCTATAACCAAATAGCAATAGCACTGGAGGACCAGGAGAAGACCACTTTTACATGTCCTTATGGGACATATGCTTTCAGGCGGATGCCATTTGGTCTATGCAATGCACCCGCCACATTCTAGAGATGCATGATAGCGATCTTTCACGATATGGTGGAAGATTTTGTCGAGGTATTTATGGATGATTTTTCTATTTTCAGTAATTCGTTTGCTACATGTTTGCAAAATCTTGACAGGGTGCTAGCTCGATGTGAAGACTCCAACCTTGTACTCAACTGGGAGAAATGTCATTTTTTAGTCAAGGAGGGTATCGTCCTTGACCATAAGGTATCCTTCAAGGGGTTGAAAGTCGATCGTGCAATGATCGAAGTGATTGAAAAGCTACCACCACCTGTGTTAGTGAAGGGTGTTCGCAGTTTTCTCGGACATGCAGGGTTCTACAGACGGTTCATCAAGAACTTCTCTAAAATTTCTAGACTGATATGCTGGTTGCTCAAAAAAGAGGTGAAGTTCGAGTTTGATGAGGATTGTGTTAAAGCATTCGAGGAGTTGAAACAGAAGTTGATAGAAGCACCTATTCTCATTTCTCCGGATTGGGAGCAACCGTTTGAATTAATGTGTGATGCAAGTGATGTGGCCGTAGGAGCTGTATTGGGGCAGCGGAGGAATAGAATTTTTCATTCCATTCATTATGCAGGCAAAACACTTGACGCAGCCCAAGTCAATTATACAGTCACGGAAAAGGAGATGCTAGCATTGGTGTTCGCATTTGATAAATTCAAGTCCTACTTGATGGGTTCTAAAGTAGTGGTGTATACTGATCATGCAGCGATTCGGTATCTGTTTAACAAGAAGGATGCAAAGCCCAGGCTGATCAGATGGATATTGTTGTTACAAGAGTTTGACCTAGAGATTCGGGACAGAAAGGGGAGCGAGAATCAAGTGGCAGATCACCTATCGCGATTGGAAAGCCGATTGCATGTGAAGGAAGGTGACAACATCAAGGAAGAGTTCCTAGATGAGCAGCTCTTGGCAATAAGGGAAGCTGAAATCCCTTGGTATGCAGACATTGTGAATTTTCTGGTGAGTGGAGTCTATCAACCGGAGGCTACGGCTCAGCAAAGAAAGAAGTTGAGACATGATTGCAGGTATTACATTTGGGATGAGCCGTACTTTTTTAAGCAGGGACCGGATCAAGTGATGAGAAGATGCATTTCGGAGAGCCAGATTGCAGAAGTATTTAGGAGTTGTCACTCATCATTGTATGGAGGGCACCACAGAGGCGAGCGGACAGCGCACAAGGTGCTACAGTCAGGTTTCTTTTGGCCTACACTATTTAGAGACTCTATGGCATATGTAAAAATGTGTGGTACATGTCAAAGAACAGGCACAAATGGTAGAAGGCAGGAGATGCCACTGCAGTAGATATTAGAAGTGGAGATCTTTGATGTATGGGGAATAGATTTCATGGGCCCGTTCCCACCGTCATTTGGTAATCGTTACATCTTGGTAGCCATTGATTATGTATCCAAGTGGGTCGAAGCAACAACTTGCCCCAGGAATGACAACAAGGTGGTAATAAAATTTGTGAAAAAGCATATTTTCACCAGGTTCGGGACACCTCGAGCCATTATCAGTGATGAAGGGGCTCATTTTGTAAATGCAAGTTTCAAGAATTTGCTAGCTAAGTATGGGGTGCGCCACAAGGTAGCAACAACGTATCATCCCCAAACTAGTGGACAAGTGGAGGTGTCGAACAGAGAGATAAAGCAGATTCTACAGAAGACAGTGAATGCACAACAAATTGATTGGTCAAGCAAACTCGACGATGCATTGTGGGCTTATAGAACTGAGTACAAGACACCCATTGGGACTTCTCCGTACAGATTGGTCTATGGAAAGGGGTGTCATCTGCCTGTGGAGCTAGAACATCGAGCTTTTTGGGTCATGAGAAAGTTGAACATGGACCCGGAGCTAGCATGGAAGAAGAGGCTGATGCAACTCAGCGAACTTGATGAGTTTCGATGGCTTGCTTATGAAAGTGCCAAATGCTACAAGGAGAAAACGAAGAGGTGGCACGATAGGCATATGGTGCATTAGATCTTTGAGCCGGGGCAGAAGGTGTTGCTATTTAATTCGAGACTGAAGCTTTTTTCAGGCAAATTGCGGTCCAAATGGTCAGGGCCATTTGAAGTGGTGAGAATGACCCCACACGGGGCAGTGGAGTTGTGGTAAGAAGATAGAAGTGCCACATTTTTAGTAAATGGGCAACGATGTAAGCATTATTGGGGTGAGGACGTCATTCGAGAGAAGACGTCCATCACTCTAGAGGATGATTGAGCATGAATGACGTTGAGCCGAGATGGTAAATCAGGCGCTGCACGGGAGGAAACTCGTGAATGTGTTGTAATAGACGAGTAGAACTATTTGATAAAAAAATATAAAAGAGAAAAACAAAGAAAAATAAAAATAAAAATATTTGCATTGAAACCTATGGATTCTAACCAATTTCTTGTGGTGAAATGATTTTCAGGTGGAACGGAGGGCAAAAATGCAAAGAAGCGCAAAGGAAAAAAAATTGAGGTGAGAAAATAAAAATTGGCACATTACAGTAAGCCTGCGTGATGGCTCCGTATCATGGAGGAGGGCCTCCGCATTACCCTCCGTGACACGTTGAGGCCTATTCCAGATTTTTTAGAAATCCAGAACACTGGTGCGATGGCTCCGTGTCACGGTGGCAGTGCTCCGTGTTGCACTCTGTGACACGTTGAGTGTTATTTCGCGTCGGGTCACACCGGGTCACCGGGTAACCCGCGCGAGAAATAACTTTTAAACCCCAATTTCTTTCAATTTCTTCCCACTTTACCATCCCCTTGGCGACCCACACCCAAAATCCCCTTCTCCCCCAACGTGACACGGGCCTAAGGATCGAATTCCTTCAAGTTTTCTTCGGTTTCATCAAATTAAAGGTATGTTCTTGAACTCTATCTCATTTTTGCTCAAATTTTCGATTCTTGAACATGTTTGGTGATTGAACCTTGCCCTAAGTGAGAAATGAACTTGAATTTACTTGGGTTATGATTGAATGATGTTCATAGTATCGTTGTGAGTATATGAACTCAATGATTGCATGTGTGATTGAAATTCTTGCGAAATTGATAGCTAGGGTTGAAGATGGAATAGGAAGATGACTAAATTCTTTTAAATGTTGAAAAAATTGGGTTGTGCATGTTGGGTGAAGTGAAATATATTGTTATTGATGTTGAATATGCTAAGTTAGAAGAGGGATTTTCGGGAAAATGCAATTGGAGAATTACATAGGTTATTGAAAAATTGCTAAGTGCTATGATGATGTAATTGAATCGATGGAGAAATTCATATTCATTGGACGAATTCTGAGTAGTACATAGTAATTGTTCCATCGACTTATATAAATGCACTAAGCATGTTGAATGATAAGAATGGCAAAAGCATGAATGTCTTGTTGAATTGTTTTGATTGCGGCTAAAGACTAAGTGTGGGGTGCCCCAATTTCACCCAACCTTAGTTGTAGCTGATATGACCTAAATAACATTAGGACTGTATGTTTGAATGTAAAGGAACAATGTCAGGCAGACAAGACAAGGGCAAGGGCGCATCCACATCGGGTGCTACCAGAAAAAGGGTCAGACTGGGAACAACAGTTCCAGCAGCACCAGCGGTTCCTAGAGGCCAACGCTGAAAATACGAAACCAGATGGGTGACTGATGAAGGGAAGAAGTGGTATGCTAGACATAAAGAAACCAAATACTTCCCGAAGGAGAAGATAGCATGGGAGCCGCTGGCACATGAATTCCTGCGGATTGTACAAAGGATTGACACCGCTGGGCTTAACTTCATCTTTGAAGAGCCCAGGGAGTGCAATCTCCATCTTATCCGGGAGTTTTATGCCAACTGGAACCCGACCTTACGCAGTCACACCGTCAAAATCAGGGGGCAGGTTGTCACTTTTGAGCCCCATCACTTGAATGCAATCCTGGGAGCGCGGGACACAAACGCTCATGTCCTCCGACAGCTGAACATTACTCCACCCTATGCGGACATCAGACGCACCTTATGTGGAGCCCGATCGACAGCCAGGTGGGGTAGACACAAGGAGAGGGGATACCATCAAACATTGCCTTACTCTCAGATGAACCGGGAAGCCCGGATTTGGTTTAAGATTGTGTGTTCCTGCCTGATTCCAGGGGTGCACATGACAGATATCACCCGGGATAGAGTTTGCTTGGTGTATGCCCTGATGAAGGGGCTGGAAATCAATGTGGGGGCGGTGATCATCTCCGCCATGAAGAGAGCCTGACTGCATAAGGGGCATAGATATGGGTTCGGTGGTCTGCTTACCACGTTCCTGAGGGGCCATGATATTGAGGAGGAGGCCCTGGACTACATCCCACAGATCGACAGGCTTGCCTTGGATGTCACTAAAACCAAGGCACCTAACACTACTTATGGGCCGGTGCTCACACTAGCCGAGTGACATGCTCGGGATGATCATTACATGGCCCGCATGTACGGGATGCAGATGTTGTAGCTGCGCATAGGCAGGAGGCCGGCAACAGAGGATGAGCTTTGGCAGCTCGAGTTGGACTACCCTTTCGGCGAGAATGCCCGGGCTCTATGTAGAGTGGGGCCCGCATTTGTGGAGCCCGTAGATGATGATGTCCCTATCGATGAGAAGACACATCGGGAGGACTCAGATGTTGAGTCAGACGAGGACGGCGGGGGCGATTCTGATATGGGAGACGAAGCAACGACACCTGATGAAGAAGTTGAATACTTTGATTGATCAGGGAGTTTCACCACCCAACCTTTGTGATATGTTGAATTTATGTGAACACTGGGGACAGTGTTCGGTTTAAGTGTGGGGTGGGAGTAGTTAGGTGCCAGCTGCTTTGTTTTTGTTTTGTTTTTTTGTTGTTGTGCCTGTGCTAAATGTGACCTTGTGACTCTATGTTGTGTGTTCTATAATTAATTTGGTGTTGTAATTAACGTTTAGCTGCTGTGTGTTGTGTAAATATTTTTCAAATTAATATATTTTATCTTTTTTTTCGAAATTTTTTTGTTGAATTTCTTTTATGTTGGGTTTCTCGTCCTTTGTTTTCGGTGCTTTTACCGAGAAATAGTCCCATTGAACCGAAGTCGTAGATAGCGACTGTTCCCTATGATGGATGGATGACGACCGTCTTAAGAGAAATGTAGTCGATAGGAGTAGTTTTTTTCTTTCTTTTCTTTCTTGTGTTTGTTTCCCGAATGTGTCACTACTTCATGGTTCGGAATTCTTGTTACGTGTTGTACATGATATTAAGATGCAAAGGTGATTCATATGAAAGCATGCAAATATGTAAACATGTTGAGATACCTAGGCCATAGAGTTTGATTCGGTGTGATCGAGGCTTAATAGTTAATTCTTGTAATTAGCTGATTGAAGAGTCTGTGAATATGTCTTGAGTTGAGCATGTGCAATGAGTGTGAGCTGAGGTTTCGACTATTCCATGCTATTGTGAAGTGTATAGAACTTGCCTGGTGTGTATGCTAAACGAAATGAAGGATGTGGATTGTAGGAAAGGATGTAGGCATTTCTTTGAGTAAATCGAAAGTTTCTCCCTTGTCATACCTACCTTGAATGTACATCCTAGTTAGCCCCATTGAGCCTTTAGCCTTTTTTTCTTTGTTTGAAGAGGTACAAACCGAGCTTAATCCCTTCTTTTCATTAGCTGTGAATTTGATCCATAAATCTTAAGCGCTCAAAAAAAACAATTTTCCCACAGTGTAAAGGAGTGAGAATTGTGAAAAGGAAGGAAAGCGGAAGTGGTGAAGATTAAAGAAAAGGTCAAAGGTGCACTTGTTGAAATTAAAAAAATAAATATGCATGACTAATCTTTGCTAGTAAGTCGAGTGTTCTTAAAGAAATGGGAACAAAAACAAAGAAAAATTTTAGGAATGAGAGGATGGAGGAAGAAACAATGCCCGTAATGAAGGTGGGATGTATTGAAAAGCGCTTAAGGAAGCTAGTGCTATTATTGGTTAGCCCAGTATTTACTAGTTCCTTAGCTGACATTACAACCCGTTAAGTCCTACGTGATCTTATATCATGCGTCCTTATATTAGTGGAGTAATACACTAGAGGCAAGCCTATGGTTCATGACATGATGCATGTGAATTCTTTGGGAGAGAGAACGAAATCGTATTCGTATACCCCTACATGTAGTGCTTTGGAAATCATATGATCGCAAATGGGGTAATTCTCTTGTGTTGTGAGGGCACATGCTTGATGAGAGATTAAATTTCATGTCAGATGTCTTGATCAATTGATTTGCACGAGTATCGAGAATGGATTCTTGAGTTTAGGAGGTCTTAATCTGGTGTACTTAATTTTGTTGATGAGACCATGCACGTTTTCTTGATGATTTTCTATATTAACTAATCGGTATAGCTGTAGCTTGAATTTTCGAGCCAAATTAGCTATGCGTGGGTGTCAATTTCTTGAGATGTAAGAGTATTGTTCGAGGAAGAACAAGGTTTTAAGTGTGGGGTAAGTGATATTGGGAAGAATTGCATGCCCAAGTGATACTCAAATGCTTCATTTCGACTTGTTTATCTATTGTTATGTATATTCTCATGTGATTTTTAGTTAAATGTGAATTTATACTAACCAACATGATTAGTGTTGTTTTGCAGGTAAAAAGAAAATTTGGGAAGCTAATATACATGTTGGTGAAGATCGAAAATGGACTTGGAAACAAGGACTGGAAAATGACAAGGGAGAGCAGCAAAAATAAGGTCTCCACGATGGAGCCATATCACGCTGCCATCGCGGAGGCATTCTGCCTCAGATGAATTATTTTTGCCAAATTCCAGTGGAGGCTCACGTTACCTCCGTGACACGGAGGCAGTGCTCCGCGATGCACTCCGTGTCACGTTGAGTGTAATTACCTGGAACCTGAAGTTCCAATGAAGGTGCGCGATAACACCGTGGTGCGGAGGCAAGGCTCCGCGATGCAAGCCGTGCCACGTTGAGGTGCATTTGCCTGGTAGCCGACTTCCAGTGAGGGTCCGCGATACCCCCGTGGTACGGAGCGAGTGCTCCGCGATACACTCCGTGCTGCATTGCTTGTTATTCCGGAAAAAATTCTCAAGAGTATAAATAGCACACTTAGGTTTTATTTTAAACATTCTGACATGGTTGAGCAAGAACGTGGGTTACAGGCAGTTGAGAGGACAAAAATTCTAGGGTTCTTCTCTTTCTCTTTAATCTCAATTGTTTGTATGAATTCTACTTATTTGATGATGTTTAATTCACAAATGAGTGGCTAAATTCACTTCTTGCCGAGGTTAAGAACAATTGTAGTGGAATGTAATTGTTGATCATTTCAGTTTTCATCTTTTCTTCAATGGTTGTTCTATCAATTCTTGTTTTTACTGCATTAATGTTTGGCCAATGTTAATGTATATCTAGAAATCCAATTTTGATTTTTAAAAGGAAAGAAATTGGAAAGATGTGAATTGGTAGGATATGATCTTTTCTTAGCTGTAAAAAAATTGAGAAAAGATTTACATTCAGAATAGAAATATATTCGAAAGTCTTATTAGTAAATTAAAGAATCGGTTATGTATGGCTAGAGTATGAAATTCTTTTATCACAGAAATGTAGATTAAGGTTCATGATTCTTAAATTGGATAGGAGTCAAAAGATCCAATCCATAGGCAATAATTCTTGACTAGCAACCGAAGAAAAGATTAGCTGAATTGAATTGATAAATTGCTTCCCTGCATGTTTGTTTTAACCTCAGCTTGCTCATCGCTATTGTTCAGACTCAAATTATAATCTTAACTTAGATTTTTATCACGTAGTAAACTTTAACTCTCAAAACATTATTTATTTGGTTGTCTGCATTCATAAAGATAGAGTTCACTGGAGCTTAAGTTAATTAATACCGTAGTTCAGTCCCTGTGGGATCGATACTTGGCTTTAAATAAGCCACTTTACTACTTGTTCGACCACGTGCACTTGTGTGTAGTCACCACAGCACCGAACACTCCCGAGGAAGAATCTGTTTAGGAAGGCTGTAGTGAACTCCTCCCATTCCACCGGTCCTGCTCCTGCTGGCCTTCCCTCCTTCCATTGCTCGTACCAGATCTGGGCTACCCCTTTTAGCTAGTAGGCAGCCAAGTCGGCACTCTTCGAGGAGCTGACACCCATAATTCGGGTGATCTTTCTAATCTCGTCCACAAACTCATGTGGGTCCTCTCCCACCTTAGATCCGTGAAAATCTAGAGGGTTCATCCGAGTGAAATCCCACACTCAGGAAGCTGCTGCAGACCCATTGTTGTTGATCGGAACCACCTGTTAGTTCATCTGGTTGGTAACTGTCTGAGCGAGTAGCTGAATAGCCGCCCTGAACCCTGTGGTGGACACTGAGTCGTCTTGAGGGGTCGCTGGAGCTGGTGGGGCAGGTCGGTGTACGTTACTGACCCTTCTTCCATTACCACGTCACGAAGGCATAATTCACTTAAATGAAATAGAGCACGAGTTAGGAGAATGATTCTAGAAATGAATTTCAACGCACGATAGAGTATGAATAAAAGGGAATTTTTCTATTAACATCTCTTAGCCTCCCCGTCATAAGTTTGGCGTGATTCATACCCATGAAAGGGACTCACTCAATGCGCTTTCAGACATCCGAGGATACTCTAAACCTAGTGCTTTGATACCAAGTTCGTCACACCCCGAGTCTACACCCTGGACGGAACACGGTACTTGGAGTTACAAGTTACCCAAGTCAACCCCTGACCTATCATACACTGGCATTCTAAGTAAACACATAAATATAGCGGAAGCTTTAAAGTAAAATATAAAACATTTTTATGAGAATGAAGCTGATTCATAATGTTTAAAAACATCTGAGCAAAACTACAAATCTGAATAAACAAGTCTGAGTCTGAAAGACACTACAACTGATGAGTTGCTGGAACAAGCCCCCAGCTAACTCCAAGTCTAAATAGAAGAAAAGAGAAATGAAATAAATGATCTTCATCCTCAAAAGATAAGGACTCACTAATAGTGCAGCTGGAGTCTTCTGAGAGTGATCGACCCATTGAGGCTGAGACTGAGATCCTGTAGCTGTATCATAAAACGATACAACATAAAAGGTATGCATTAGTACTTTGAATGTACTGAGTAAGTGAGAGAAACCATACACAAGAAATGAAATAACTGAACTGAAAAGACATACAATGCATAACTGAACTACTGAAACTGAATAACTATAATAAGCTGAGATAGTCTGAAGACCTTGTCTAATGGTCAAGGACATGTCACGCCCCACCTTGGGAGGCATGACTGGCACTTGTTGCTATACTGGGATCTGAACTGATCTGACTGAGCTTATGCACCTCTGATGCTCGCCTGCTCTCCAATTTAAGAAAACGACGAGCTATATCTCAGCCGCAAACACATTCTCCGGCCGGCAAGGCTGCATAGCCACCTATAAAAGAAAATAGCTAACCAACAATAAGCAGTACCAAGGGATCCTATGTGGGCCGACAAGACCACCATGCTATTTAGTTACCTTATAATGGAAACAAGAAATCTAAACTATACTATAGCCAACAAGGCTACTAACTAATAGCTATACTAGGCCCCACACGGCCATCACGCAAAGGCAAACATACATAGGACCCACACGGCCAACAACAACAAACTAATCTTGGAAATCTGTAGCCAGGAAGCCTTTAAGAGTGGAATAATGGTCGGGAGAGGGCCTCGACCTACCCATAAACTGTACAACAAAAGAACAAACCTTCTAACTAACAACTCTGAGGCAAAAAGAGTTGATCAGACTGCTGACTCGGTTGATGACTAGGGAGGTCCTGAACTGCATCTATCCGTACCTTCAGGAAAGTAATGCAGCGCCCCAGAGATGGGCGTCAGTACAATATGTACTGAATATGTAAGGCAACAAATGAAAATGATTGAATAGTGCTGATAATAAAACTGAAACAATTCAATAGGAGGGATAGAGAGTTAACCTAATATAACCCTATAATCTTCTGTATAACTGACAATAAATAGTGCAAACAAAAACCTTACCTGGCCCCTATAAGCCTGGAAGGTAAAACCAACACAGAATAACTCGTCTGGGGCCCCCATAAGCCCTGGCGAGCAAAATCCAGTATACATACCCCTAACAAGGTCAAACAATGGGTAACTATAGCCAACCTATCGTCCCCTGGGTCTACAGCTGAGCCCCCTCAGCTCCTGATCTGTAGTTGTGTTTGAGCCCGATGGACCCCTGATAAATGCATCTTGGCTATCAGGCTCGACGAGGGTCAGTGATGCTGTTACGGCATAAAGATAGTAGTCCAACCATGGAATGGACTGTAATATGTCTCTTGGGCTTTGCATCGTCCCTTGGGATGGCATTCTCTCCTAGGAGCAACGTCATATAGCCTCGTAGGCATCAAAACAACTAGTAATCTTGGGGTTGGTCACGGAAGGCTATACAGGGTAGGGTCAATCCCAATCTGAATAGAGAACACTAATCTCAGACTAATACTAGCAACTCACCACAACAATCATGCTTCTGGTGTTCTTACGGGAGTCTGGGTTGTATTATGACATGACAGGAACAACTTTCCGAAAGAATTCACCTTAACATACCTTGAATGTTGATTTTTGATTTAACTGGCGAGATTTAACTTACAAACTGCAGTTCCTTCCAACTATACTCTTTATACTGAGAGAATAGAACTTATTTCAATACTAAACTTGGAAATGATCGATAACTTTCGATAATAGAATTAACTATAATTAAACTTTGAATAACTAAACCTAAAATCTACAATTTCCTGAGAGTTCAGAAGGGAGAAATGCTTACCTAAAGCCTGTGACCGAGTAGGAATCAATTTGGAGCAATTCTAACAACTTCTACTCGGCGGAGCTCCATTTGTTCGAGTGAATTTTTGAGAAATAACTCCGTAGTAATGCTTTCATAGGCCCAAAACTCGTTTCCCAAAGTTAATTCACGTTTGGACCGCGTTGAGCAGCGTAATCAAATGAAAATTGTATGAAAGTTGCGCTCTATTGTTTCTCTAGCCGAGGGGCTTAATATCAAACGAAATTCAATTGAAGGAGGGCTCTATATATATAAATTTGGGTGGTATATAGGGGGTCCATGTCACGGCCCCCATCACACCATTTTACGGGCGTGCCATGCCACCCAATGTGGAGGAGGGGTCCGTGACACGCTGCCTGTCACAGCCTGCCCCTGGCCCTCTCCCTCGTGCTAACTAGATACTGTGCTCGTACGTCCCTCCCCGGAGCCTTTTTTGTATGCGTCATACTCTAAAACTCTCGACTTACATACGAATGCACTGATTAAACAATAGAAACTTATGAGGTGTAACATCCTCCCCCCTTAGGAACATTCATCCTCGAATGTCACTCTCAAGATTAAAGGAGTTAACTCTCTTAACTAAGATTTAGAAAAAATTTGGCAGAGTCCCCTCTGTAATATGGACTATCTGGAAACCTAAAATACAGAAATGTCCAACATAGGCACCTCGCAGAACGCTATAAACAGCTATCTCACCACAAAAAGGTAACCAGCTAAGTAGTACTGATAGGTAAGAAATGAGCTGACTTCATTAATCTGTCGATAATGATCCGGATAGAATCGAACCTGTGCCTAGTACGGGTAATCCTATTACAAAGTCAATATTGATCGCTTCCCATTTCCACATAGGAATTGCTACATCCTGAGTTCATCCAATGAATTTCTGATGTTCGGCCTTTACCTGCTGACAGTTAGGACATTATGCTACAAATTCTGCTACACTCTTTTTCGTTCCTGGCCACCAGTATATTTCTTTTATGTCATGATACATCTTTGACGAACTTGGGTGAAGAGAATAATAGGAATAATGTACATCTGCTATGATCTGCTGGTGAAGTCGTGCCACATCTGGAACACAGAGGCGACCCCTAAATCTTAAGACCCTGTCTTCTATCAATTCGAATGCCTCTAACTCGCCTTTTTGAACCTTATCTCTGAGCTGTACTAGGTTGGGATCTTCATACTGCTGCTGCTTCACCTTCACAACCAGGGATGATACTACGGTATTCTGAATCACAGCCCCATTATTCTCTAAGTCCACAATCCGGATGGCTAAGCTGGCTAACCAGTGCAATTCTCGAGCCATTTCTCGTTGTTCTAGCCTCAGATGTGCCAAGCTTCCTATAGATCTGTGGCTAAGTGCATCTGCTACAATATTGGCTTTCCCTGGGTGATATAAAATGTTTACGTCGTAGTCTTTCAGCAGCTCTAACCAATGATGTTGTCACAAATTCAATTCCTTCTACGTGAAGATGTACTAGAGGCTCTTATGATCGGTAAAAAATGTCCACATGCACCCCATACCGGTAATATCTCACGATTTTCAAGGCATGAACTACTGCAGCTAATTCCAGGTCATGAGTGGGATAGTTCTTTTCATGCTTCCTAAGATGCCTCGAAGCATAAGCACTTACCTTACCATGCTGCATCAGGACGCATTCTAACCCAATGCCTGAAGCGTCACTATACAGCATAACCCTCTGAACCTTCTGGCGAAGCTAACACCGGTGCCAACATTAATCTGTTCTTTAGCTCTTGGAAGCTCTGCTCGCAGGCCTCAGTCCACTAAAATTTGGCTGCTTTCTAAGTCAGATTAGTCAAGGGCGCTGATATAGTAGAAAATCCTTCCACAAACCTCTGGTAATACCCGACTAATCCCAGGAAACTACAAACTTCCGTTGGAGTTGTAGGTCTAGGCCATGTCTTTGCCGCCTTAATTTTCTGCGAATCAACCTGAATACCGGCCTATGATACAATATGGCCCAGGAAGGCCACGGAGTTCAACCAAAACTCACATTTAGAAAATTTTGCATACAAATGACGATCTCTGAGAGTCTGAAGCACCGTTCGCAAATGATTTCTGTGTTCTGCTTCTGAACAGGAGTACACCAGGATGTCATTGATAAATACTATTATAAACAAATCTAAATACGACCTGAAGATTCTATTCATCATATCTATGGACACTGCTGGGGCATTTTTCAACCCGAAGGACATGACAAGGAATTCAAAATGACCATACCTAGTCTTGAAAGCTGTCCTCGGGATATCTTTCTCCTGAACTCGTACCTGGTGATACCCTGATTTTAAGTCGATCTTGGAGAAATATTTCACCCCTTGTAACTGATCAAACAAGTCATCTATCCTGGGAAGTGGGTATTTATTCTTAATATTAACTTTGTTCAACTGTCGGTAGTCTATGCACATGCGGAGAAAGCCATCTTTCTTCCTCACAAACAAAACTGGCACACTCCACGGTGATGTGCTCGGCCTGATGAAGCCCTTATCTAACAGATCTTTCAACTGTTCCTTTAGTTCTGTTAATTCAGCTGGAGACATTCGGTAAGGATGAATGGATATAGGCTGAATACCTAGTAACAAGTCGATAGAGAAATCGATTTCCCATTCTGGGGGAATACCAGGAAGTTCATCCAGAAACACATCTGGAAATTCATTGACTACTGGAATGGACTACAGAGTCGGGGATTCTACTTGGATATCCTGAATCCTGACAATATGATATATATAGAACTTTGCTATTAATTTTCTCGCCCGAAGATAGGATATGAACCTACCTCTTGGCGTAGATGCACTTGCCTTCCACTCTCGCACTACCTCCCCTAGGAAGTGGAATCGGACTGTCTTGGTCCAGCACTCCACGTTGGCATAACATGGAGCCAGCCAGTCCATACCCATAATTGCATGAAAGTTGATCATTTCTAGCTCCACTAAATCTGCTAAAGTCTGGCGACCAACGACTTCTACTGTGCAACCCTGATAGATCCTTTTTGCTATAATAGAATCACCGACGGACGTAGACACTAAAAAGGGCCGCTGAAGTAATTCAGGCGTTATACCAAACTTCCGAGCCACTAATGGGGTAACATAGGACAAGGTGGAACCTGGGTCTATCAAAATATAAACTAGGTGAGAGAAAATGTCCAGCATATCTGTCACAACATCCGACGACGACTCTGACTTCAGTCGCCCCGGTAAAGCATAAGTGCGATCTAGGCCGCTGCCTAAACTAGATTCCCTTGACCTTTCTCCGCCTCTGCCGGTTGAAACTGAGGGCCTGCGCCCTGCTGAAGGTGCTGGGGCATGTGACCCTGCTAAAGATCTGTCCTGTTGGTCTCGATCACCCTGACCTCTAGCTGGACAATCCCTCATCATGTGACCTTCTTGTCCACAGGTGTAACAAGCAGTAGAGCCATACATGCATGTCCCAAGATGACGTCAACTACAAATGGCACAATGTGGAATGGTAGGCCTGCTCTAATCTGACCCCCTTTGCTACTCAGAATCCAATGCCCGTGAGATCTTATCGGGTCCTGACTGCCCTCGGCGGTCTGATCTGCCACCTTTCTGCTGCTATGGAGGTGGGGGCTTGGGTGGCCTGCTTGATATTCATGGCCTAGGTACGCTCTGAAATTCTGCCTGTATATCACTAGGTCTGGCCCTACGACACTGATCTTGACTTGCCCTTTCTACCTCCCGCTGTCACTGCCTGATCCCTTCAATATTCTGAGCGAAAGCCTAAATAAGGGTGATATCCATGTCCTCCCACAGAGTAGTCGTAACATAAGTTTCCACGTACTCTAGGAGCAGCCCTATAATAAACCGATGCACTCTAGCTGGCATAGTGTCTACAAAAGCTGGTGCATATCTAGCCAAGGAATCAAATCTCATAGCATATTCCTGAACACTCATTGAGCCCTGCTCTAGGTGCAAAAACTGATCTACCCAGGCCTGTCAAATTTCCTACGACAAATAGTGATCTAGAAAGGCCTACAAAAAGCTGGACCAAGTCGGAGGGGGAGCATCTATGCCTTGGGATCTCTCCCAGCTCTTGTACCATAACACTTCTATGTCCCATAGCTGAAATACCGCTAACTCAACCGACTCAGCAGGCATAACATGCATCACTCTGAAAATCTTCTAAAATTGGTCTAGGAAGTCCTGAGGGTCCTCTTCTTTATCCATCCCTATAAACTGCGGGGGACTCAGGGCAAGGAACTCCCGGACCCTCGAACTCCAAGGTCCTCCTGAAGACTTAGAAACCACTGGTACCATAGGCTGGCGCTGAGTGTCCATCATCTAGACTAACATATAGACAACGCTTCTAACCTCCTGATCTGATAGTATAGGTATAGGAGCCGTTGGAGGTGGTGCCAGCATGTCCATTGCCCTGGAAGACTCCTGGCTTGGTGAAGACTGCTGAGGATACTGAGATGAAGTATCCCTATTGCCCTCAGATCGGGCTGGCTCTGACTGGGGCACCCTGCTAGTGCCCTCTCCTGCCGCAGCATCTAACTTCCAGCCGGTCGTAGTCTATTGCGTGTCCGACATTTCTCTGTAGACAAGAAGAATAAGGTAATCTTAGGGACTCGACCCTATACAGCATAACTTTATAGCATGACCGAAGATGAAAGAAGGGTAACCACACAATTATGCCATGTAGCCTCCTGTATATGGAATGTGGTGCACCACACACCCATAGACAAGACTCTACTAGACACGGCTTGCAAACTCCCTAGGATATGACCTATTTTGATACCAAGTTTGTCACACCCCACCTTGGGAGGCGTGACTGGCACCTGGTGCCATACTAGGATCTAAACTGACCTGACTGGGCTTATGCACCTCTAATGCATGCCTGCTCTCCAATTTAAGAAAACGACGAGCTATATCTCAGCCGCAAACACAGCCTCTAGTTGACAAGGCCGCATATCCATCTATAAAAGAAAACAACTAACCAACAATAAACAGTACCAAGGGATCCTATGCAGACCGATAAGACCACCATGCTATCTAGTTACCTTATAATGGAAACAAGCAATTAATACTATACTATAACCGACAAGGCTGCTAATAGCTATACTAGGCCCCACACGACCATCATGCAAAGGCAAACATATATAGGCCCCACACGGCCAACAACAACAAAAAAATCCTAGAAATCTGTAGCCTGCAAGCCTCTAAGAGTAGAATAATGGTCAAGGAAGGGCCCCGACCTACCCATAAACTGTACAACAAAAGAACAAACCTTCTAACAAACAATTCTGAGGAAAAAGGAACTGATCAAACTGCTTACTCGGCTAATGTCTAGGGATGTCCTGAACTACGTCTATTCATACCTGCAGGCAAGTAATGCAGCGTACCAAAGATGGGTGTCAATACAATATGTACCGAATATGTAAGGCGACAAATGAAAATGAATGAACAGTGCTGATAATGAAACTGAAACAATTCAATAGGAGGGATAGAGAGTTAACCTGATATAATCCTATAATCTGTTGTATAAATGACAATAAATAGTGCAGAAAAGAACCTTACCTAGCCCCCATAAGACTGGAAGGTACAACTAGCACAGAATAACCCGTCCGGGGCCCCCATAAGCCATGGGGAGCACACTCCAATCTACATACCCCTAAGAAGGTCAAAATGAGTCAATTGGTAACTATAGCCAACCTACCGGTCCCTTGGGTCTGCAGCTGAGCCCGCTCGGCTCTTGATTTGTAGCTGTGTTTGAGTCCAACGGACCCTTGATAACTGCACCCTGGGCACCAGGCTCAACGAGGGTCAGTGATGCTAATATGACATAAAGATAGTAGTCCAGCCATGGAATGGAATGTAATATGGACCTTGGGCCTCTACATCGTCCCTTTGGATGACATATCACCCCTTGGAGCAACGTCATATAGCCTCGTAGGAGTCGTCACAACTAGTAACCCTGGGGTTGGTCAAGGAAGGCAGGGCAAGGTCAATCCTAATCTGAACAGACAACACTAATCTCAGACTAATATTAGAAGCTAACCAAAACAATCATGCTTCTGGTGTTCTTACGGGAGTCTGGGTTGTATTATGACATGACAGGAATAACTTGCCAAAAGAATTGGCCTTAACATACCTCGAATGTTGATTTGTAATTTAACTGGCGTGATTTAACTTGCAAACTATAATTCCTTCCAATTGTACCCTTTATACTGAGAGAATAGAACTTATTTTAATACTAAACTTGGCAATTATCGATAACTTTCGATAATAGAATTAACTATAATCCAACTTCAAATAACTCGACCGACAATATACAATTTCCTGAGAGTTCATAAGGGAGAAATGCTTACCTAAAGACTATGACTAAGGAGGAATCTATTTGGAGCAATTCTGATAACTTCTACTCAGCGTAGCTCCAACTTGCCTAGCAAAGTTTTGAGAAATAACTCCGTAGTAATGCTTCCCGTAGGCCTAAAACTCATTGCCCGAAGTTAATTCACGTTTGGGCCACGTTAAGCAGCGTAATTGGATGAAAATTATATGAAAGTCGCATTCTATTCTTTCTTTGGCCGAGGGGCTTAATATCAAATGAAATTCAATTGAAGGAGGGCTCTATATATATAACTTTGGGCAGTGGACTGGGGGTCCGTGTCACAACCCCCATCGTGCGATTTTACGGGCGTGCCACGCCGCCCAATGTGGAGGAGGGGGTTCGTGACACGCTGCTTGTCACGGCCTTCCCCCGACCCTCTCCCTCGCGCTAGCTCGATATCGTGCTCGTACTTTCCTCCCCCGAGACCTTTTTCGTGTACGTCATACTCTAAAACTTTCGACTTACGTAAGAATGCATCGATTAAATAATAGAAACTTATGGGGTGTAATAGGACATGCCCTAAATCTAAGATACTGAACTGAGCTGGACTGATTAATCTCAGACTAACTTGAGCTGAATAGTGGGAGAGTATATAACCGACATATAACCACGTGAGCTAGAAATGAAGTCCGATGTATACACTTTATCGGTAGGACCCAATATACCTTGCTAGGGTATAAAGGAATGAACTTGGTGATCCCAAGTATGGGTCTATGAGGCCAATAAACTATAACCTACAATGACAACGTAGTTCTTGGAACCTGGGTGCACTGGAAACCTAGTCCGCTTGGTGCTAAGTCTTACTCCCACTAGATAGTCCTAGATTGAATACTAAGCTGATAGCTCAAAACTGGGGCCGAAGACTAGTCAGGAAATACCTATCTAGAAGCACCCTAAGAGTCTTATTGGACCAAATTCTATAACAGGATTTTCTTAGACTGGTCAGAGCTGCTTCTCTAGAAGCATTGTAACCATCTAAAGAACAAACTGTAATCTGAAGCTGGGGGTCCTAAGGCTGGTTAGAGCTTCTTATCTGAAAGTGTCATGATTGCCTAAAGAACCACTAAAGCTGATAGTGAGACTATTTTTGATAACTGGGAGACACTACTAACACCTAGGGAATTTTTGTAGTCAAACAGGTCAGATGACATTTCTGACTAACACTAGATATTCTAACATTTTGATTGAAACTGAACTGATAATTTTTCAATACAAATAACAACATGGGAGTCCCCAACACTGATAGAATCAAGAAAAATTTTGATATGTAAATACTATTGCAAGATTCTATTTTTTCTGTATTCAAGACTAGGGCTAGATTTCACGTTACAGGAACAAACAACAACATAGTCACAAACTGGTGGATAAACATCAACATTTAGCATGAATGATATTCCACATGATTTAAACGAGGTCTGACAGATAATTTCATCACATTCAAAAGTCTCAGGGCTAAGACTGATAGAGAAAATAAAGAAGGATTTTGGGGACACAAGGGAAGAACTATTCCCCTGTTGAATTCCCTCATACCTGGCTAAGAATTTCTGGAGAAAATCCCTGAGAAAATTCTGAGAAGACAACGTCTGCCCTAGCTTCTGCTCTGAACTTCTTGTCTATTCTACATTTAGGATTGAGGGAAGGAGAGAAAAATAAAGGGGAAAAGGTCGTTCTACCCCTTTAACTCCCTCTTAAACGAGCCCAAAAAAATGGGGTTTCAATATTAAAAAGGTGGGAAATTACCAACATGCCCTGGAAGAAGGAACTAAAACTGACCAACATTGAACATGGGGCCTCAGAACGGGTCATTAGTTGGACCCATGACCCATTGGAACCCACCGTTGGTTCTGGGTCTAGAAACCATGCCCACTGGAAATGAACCATGAGAGGGTACCACGATCCATTGGAAGAACGGATGGGTCATTGGTACATCCCTTTTATACTAGTAGGAAAACTTTGTCTTGAGGCAACGATCAATACAATGAATCATTGGTAGGACCAACGGGTCATTGCATTGACTCGTGGTCCACACTGCTAGGGACTGGGACGAGCTGTTGGTTCCTCTCTTTGCCTTAGGGAAGGGTCTGCTAGGATTCTGAACTTGGGATCCAACAGACAACTCGTTGTTTCAACCAATGAGTCATCCTATGCCTCATTGTTTCCCCCGAAGGAAAAATGCTATGCTAACAACGACCTGTTGGAGCTTCCCACGACCCGTTGTCTGGGTCGTCCTGTAATAAAATTCCTAGTTTTTCTTCTGGGCTTTCTTAAAATGCCTGAGTCTGGTCTAGGAAAGATTTGGGGTGTTACACTGTCACCATCACTGTCAGGGCCATGGCGGGCCGTCAGCCATGCCGTTGGACCTGGACATCACTAGTGACGATTCATCGCCTGTCTGACGACCGTCACTTGCACCATTAGGGATGTGACGGGCCATCAGCCACGTCATCACTCCCTGCACCAGACTTGCAATTTCAGTTATTTTTCCTTAAAAAAGCTATTTTGAAGTTTGAGGTGTTACATAATTAGAGTTTAAACAACACTATATTAGAAACCGGGCCTAAAGCTTAACACGTATATTCAAAGGCCAACAAGGCCAATCCGATACCACAATTGTACAACAAGGACACCAAGACCTATAATAGCTATACAACCCAAAACAGATGTCTACGAGCCTCTAAGAGTTCAACTACTAATAAACGATAAAGACAGGGCCTCGACCTAACCAATATATACATATGTACTCCAAAAACAAAACAAATGGTTAATCTAAAAAATCTGGGTCTTATCAACAGCTAGAAATCTCGCTCAGATATGTGGATCACAATTCACCTGCTGATCAACACCTGCACGCATGTGTTACTGGGGGAAGTCATCATACCCTATAAGTCAGCTTCAACCCTGGGCTTGACTCGTAGTAGGAACAACTCTCATGTGTTAGGTACTTGCGCAGCCTCGAGCATCCAAGTTAGTATATATAGCCAACCACGATACAAACCAACAAAAAAACACACACAAAAAAAAAAAATAGCCCACAAAATGATCAACTACGTCACCAAACGCTAACCTCAACGCGACTTTAAGTTTACATATTCAATCGTCCCACCGAGGTAGCTACACACATGAGTCTAAATTCAAGTTCGAGATATATTTATAAGTCTAAAGACCAATACAAAAAGCAACTCAATCACAACAATAAGAGTAAGATTTAAGGGTTATAAAACAGCCACTCGCACAGTGATAATGATAAGATGAAATTCAATGGAAACATGCCAAAAATATATACAGAAAAAACCTTAACATACTTCTAGATCGATGACACAAATTTAGCCAAAACTCCACTTACTGAGCCAGAAGGATTTTTCCACAAAGCAACAGCTCAACCATAAGCACAAAACACAACTAATTCGACAATGAAAGCACACAAATACGTACATAGTAAGATTTCTACGAAATAGATTATAGAAGCTTCAACATGGGAACATATATATATATATATATATATATATATATATATATGATATGTGGATAAATATCCAGAGGGAAGAACACTTAGCCAGCTGATCCACATGAAACAACAACCAAATCAACGAAATGATAATAATAAATGCAACACGAGCAAGTTGATAGACTTGACATTCTAATCGTGGAACCAAGTTAGGACAATTAAATATAGCGTCAATAATTTTTTGAAACTATGTGAATCCATATATATGTAGATGTACCATTGCTCCTAGGATTTCTTGGTGCTAACGAAAAGGAAGCAGAAACAATACTAACCTATACATACATACGACTATAAAGAAAGTGGGTGTCTTTAAGATAATTAGGCATTTAATGGTCAAAAAACTATTTGATGGCTAAGGCCTAGTTATTTGCTGGATCAGTTCCTTCACTTCCTTGGTGAGTGGAGGTGGCAATTCCTCACTTATCCCAATTTCATTATATTTGGTGGGTTCTGTATCACGCATACACTCGGGTATTGTGTAGGTTTAACATGCATAAATTTTTGTTTCAAATTCAGATTGACGAACGATTTATTTTGATAGAAACTAGACTCAAAGACCTTTAATTTGATATTGATTTAACAGGTAGTAGGCCCCCTGACTCCTTATAAATTGGGAGATATGCTCATCCCAAGTTACACCACATACATTACTTATTCGAAATACATTGTCTCAAAATTCTCTACATGATTTGACTTAATATTTTCATTAAAATATTAATAAAACATACTATCTTGAAAAATTTAATATATACACTAAATATATCATTGTAGAAAAGTTTCATAAATATTAAGGCATAAAATATATTTATCAAATTTTAATTCAAACGGATATCCCTGAACATGCAGGGTATTACATCCTCCCTCTTAGAAACATTCGACTCCGAATGTTGACAATACATATGAATCAGTTCTAAGAATTATCGCATCACAACAGTACTCACATCAACAAATAGAATCTATGAGCCCATAACATGGTGACTCCAAATGGCATAATGCATCCCTGGACCTACCAAGGTACAAACATGACACCACCGAGTAATAAGATAAAGGATCATATTGCTACCACATCTAGCTACTAACCGACTATAGTCCTTTGGATCACAAGCATCATGCATAATTTAGAAAACATAAATCTAGACCTAAATCCAACAACATCAGGTTTACCACCCAATTTCAATCTAGAAAAAAGGGTAACAATCCTAGATGTCTTGTAACTTCCTATTTATAAGTACACTACACAAAGCACAAATAAATAAGACTCTAATAGACATGACTAATAGACTCTCTAGGAAACAACATTCTCTGATACCAAGTTTTTCATGTCCCAACTTCAGGAGGCGTGATCGATACTTGATGACTCACTTGATCGAGTGAACATGCAACTAACCAACAACAAGCTTGAGTTGACGAGGCTCACCACCACAATATATATAAATACAATTAGAGTTTAAACAACACTATAGGGGAAACCAGGCCTCAAGTTTAACACATATATACAAAGGCCGAGAAGGCCAATATGATACCACAACGGTACAACAAGGCCACCAAGACCTATAATATCTATACAATCCAAAATAGACGTCTACAGTTCTCTAAGAGTTCAACTACTAATAAATGATCGAGACTAGGCCCCAACCTACCCACTATATACACATGTACTCCAAAAAAAAAACAAATAATAACTCCAAAAAGTATGGAGCTTACCATAAATTAAAACTCCCCCTGAGGTACATATCGATCATAATTCGCCTACCGATCAACACTTGTAGGTATGTAGGCAACGCCCCCAAACTCGGGGTGTTAGTATGAAAATGTACCAAGTATGTAAGACAACAAAGATAAGATTTATATACAATAAAATAGAAAGGAGTACAAGGGGAAATAATAGATCAACCAAACTCACTAATTAAAAGCAGCAGCTCACAAGATGATACCTGACTCCTGTCCAAACTATCCAACAATTACAGCAATTTCAGGTACTGTCAGCTCATGTGTTCTTCATAGCAATCAGAGCAACCAATAATAAAAGTAATACAACAATCAATAATCGATCTCAAGCGTTTCCAGAAGCTCTCATGGCTATTTAGGCTATCCGTATCAAGCTTAGCCATGCTAGAACAACTCTGAGGTGAGGTTCAGCCCCAAGTATATAAAGCTCCCACTTCATTTTTTTGTGATAATCATCAGATATTTTCCAGTGAGCAAATAGAAAATAGAGAGGACGAAGGGTTTAATATAAATTCCTTCCATTTACACTGTTAAACGCGGTCCAAACTCGAAATAACTTCGGGTAGTAGGTATTGAGCTGTAGGGAGCATTCTTACTAAGTTAGTTTCGTGAAATTCGGCCGGCGAATCACCGTCTAACCGAGCTAAGGTAAGTGGAATTGCTCCAAATTAGTGTCAATATACTCCTAACCTTAAAGTGAGTATTTCTCCCTTCTGGACTTCCGAGAAATAGCGAGTTTTCGGCTGTTTTTGAAGTTTGGGATATATATATATATATATATATATATTCAAAGTAGTGTTTTCTTCCAGAATATTGATGAATTTAGTTCTAATTGCTATAAATATGAATGCAGTTAGAAGAAATAGCTAGACATTGGCCGAGCTACACCAGTTATCCAAAAAGTCAGTAACTGAGGTATGTAATTCTAGTATAGTAAAGCCAATTTCTTTGGCAAGATAGTAATTCTAGTATAGTAAAATAGAATAAATTCTAGAAGAATGTTTCAAAGGCGAGTATTATGCCCAGTGTGAATTCAGTAAGCATGCTTGAATAATTATTATGTCATATTCAGAATAAAAGTCAGTAAATTAGTATCAGACAACGAGAATTATTTCAGACTCAGTATAACTCAGTATCAGATTCAGTATAATTTAGCAAGGGATTTAGAATAGAATATCAGAACATAGACAATATTATCACATTTAATATATATGTTATATGTGATTATTGTTGTTTATAGAGATCTGATTGTTCTATGTTGGGCACCCTTAGAGCTTCCTTGCCACCCCAAGGTTAATAGTTGTGTCGACTCGCCCGCCAGAGGGTGAGGATACGTCACTCCAAGAAGTGGCATGCTGTCCGCCAGAGGACGAAGATTCGAGGCAGCATTCCCTATAACAGGCTGATCAGCATTATAGCACAAGCGCCTGGGGTACATATTACAGATTACAGATATAGATACAGATCTCAGATCACAGTTTACAGGAGTCCTCTGGACTCAGATACAGCTATAGTCAGGGGCCTAGAGAGCCCAAGTTGCATACCCAGGGGGCCGGCGGGATGCTCGTAGTTACTAGGTGAGTGGTGTGAATAGTTACTAGGTGGATGGCGACCCGGGTAGGGGTATATAGATTGCATGTTGATTGGTACCTTCCGGCTTATGGGGGCTGGTATAGGTTCTTGTATGTTATATGTGTTATTTATTAAATTAATAGACAGCAGGACGCCGCACTGACATGTATGATTCTCACCTTCTCTCCCGTACAGTTAAGCTCATTCAGATTCTTCTATCCAAAGCAGTCTTAGCCATCTCCTATACTTCAGTAACTATCAGTATTACTGTTTATCTTCAGTTATGTTCTAGTTATTGCTTTGCATACTCGGTACCTGTGGTACCGATGCCCATTTGGGGGCGCTGCATTACTTGCCTGCAGGTACTCATAGACGAGAAGCCGATCCCTCGTAATTCCAGCCAGCACACAGAGTCATCAGCTCCTTTTATCCGGAGCTTGACAGCTAGAGGTTTATTTCTCTTTTTGTTGTACAGTACGGGTAGGCCGGGGCCCTGTCCCGACCATCTTATCAGTATTCTTAGAGGCTTGCAGATTGTATATTCCCTGTGGTTAGTCGTACCGGTCGTGTGAGGCCGTGTGTATATTTTAGTTTTTTTATGATGGCCGTGTGGGGCCTTGTATAGTTGATAGTTGGTGACCTTGTCGGTCACAAAGCAGTTTAGCATTTAGTTTAACTTTTCAGTGAAACTAGTCAGCATGGTGGCCTTGTCGGGCCGAATAGGTTCCTTTATACTCCTGTGGTTCTGGTCAGCTGTTGTTTTCTTACAGGAGGCTATAGGCCTAGTCGGTCGGAGGCTGTATTTATAGCCGTTATATAGCCCGTTGGTTCCATGAATCCAGGGTTAGAGCCAGCCTGGCACCAGAAGTGCTTAGGCTCAGTAGTCCAGCAGTCCAGGTCTTAGTAGGGCACGAGGTGCCAGTCATGCCTCCCAAGGCGGGGCGTGACAAACTTGGTAACAGAGCAGGTCATATCCCAGGGAGTCTGCAAGCCGTGCTAAGTAGAGTCTTGTCTATGGATGTGTTGTCCACCACATACCATAGGCAGGAGGCTGCAAAGCATAATAGGATGGTTACTCTTTCTTTATATTCAGTCGTGCCATAGAGTAGTACAGTATAGGGTTGAGTCCCTAAAACTTATCATACTCTTTGTTTACAGATAAAATGGCAGACCAGCAACATCCTGTCAGAGGTAGAAGACTGGATACCGTAGCAGGAGAAGGCACCAACAGGATGCCTCAGCCTCATCTAGAATCAGCCCGATCTGAGGGCGATACAGAGGTGTTATCTCGACCTTCTCAGCAATCCCCACCCCACCAGGAGCAACTCGGGACGACACCACCTCCGATAGTTCCTATACCCACACCATGCGACTAGGAAATTCAAAGTGCAGTAGTTATGTTGGCAGAAATGATGGATACTCAGTGCCAGTCAGTGCCACCCGTAACAGCAGAGTCATCAGGTGGTCCTGGCAGTTCGAGGGTCTGAGAATTCTTTGTACTATGTCCCCTACAGTTCACAGGGTCGGATCAGGCAGAGGACCCCCAGGACTTCCTGGATCAGATGCAGAGAATCTTCCGGATCATGCATGTGACATCTACATAGTCGGTTGAGTTAGCGGCATTCCAGCTGCGGGATATTGCCGTGTTGTGGTATGAAAGTTGGGAAAGGTCCCGAGGGAGAGATGTTGTCCCTCCTATCTAGTCCAGCTTTTTAGAGGCCTTCCTGGACTTTTATCTGCCACGAGAAATCCGACAGGCCCTGATGGATAGTTTTTACACTTGGAGCAGGGGCGAGGAGTGTACGGGAATACGCTTTGCAGTTCGATTTCTTGGCCCGTTATGCTCCAGCCTTTGTGGACACCATGCCATCTAAGGTCCACCGGTTTATTATGGGTCTGAACCCAGAGTATATTGAGGCATGCATGACAGCTACGCTGCGGGAAGATATGGATATTGCTCGGTTGCAGGCCTTTGCCCAGACTATTGAGGGCCTTAGACAGCGGCAGCAGGATAGCGACGAATAAATCAGGAATAGCGCCACAGGGGTAGATCAGATGAGATACAGGGGGAGATCTGGAGAGGGCATAGGCCACGGTTGTCAGATAGGCCACCTAGACCCGCACCTCCATCACAACAGCAGAGGGGTAGATTCAGTCGCCGAGAACAGTCAGAGTCCGGCGGCAGTTCTCAAACGGTAGATTCACCCCATCAGAGGAGGGCAAAGCAGAGAAGGTATACACCCCCACCTTGCCCTATTTACAGCCGACCCCACACTGGAGTTTGCAGATATGGCTCCACAGGGTGTTATATATGCGGGCAGGAGGGTCATATGATGAGTGACTGTCCAGCCAGGGGTCAGGGTAATCGAGACAAACAGGACAGGGTGTCAGCAGGGCCACGAGCTCCAGTGGCCTCAACAAGGCGTAGGCCCTTAGTCCCAGCAGGAAGAGGCCGAGGCAGATTAGGGGCCTCTAGTTCAGGTACGGGCCCAAGCCGTACCTATGCATTACCAGGGAGGCAGGACTCAGAGGCATCTCCAGATGTGGTAATAGGTATGATGACTATTTTCTCTCACCCTGCTTATGTATTGATTGATCCAAGATCTACCTTGTCCTACGTTACCCCATTTGTGGCTCAAAAGTTTAGTATTGTACCAGAGTTGCTTCAGCAACCCTTTTTAGTATCTACACCCGTCGGTGACTCCATCATAGCCAGAAGGGTTTATCGAGGGTGTACAGTAGAGGTTGCTGATCGTCAGACCATAGTAGATCTGGTGGAATTAGAGATGACTCATTTCGATGCCATTATGGGTATGTATTAGTTGGCGCCGTGCTATGCCAATGTAGAATTCTGGACCAAGATGGTCCGATTTCACTTTCCAGTGGAGGCAGTACGAGAGTGGAAGGGCAGTACAGCTACGCCAAAAGGTAGGTTTATTTCCTACCTTCAGGCAAGGAAGTTGATAGCTAAGGGATGCATTTTCCACATAGTCAGAGTCCAGGATGTGCGGGTAGAGCCTCTGACTCTCTAGTCTGTTCCAGTGGTTAATGAATTACCCGACGTATTCCAAGATGAGCTACCTGGTATTCCTCCAGAAAGAGAAATAGATTTTGCAATTGATTTGCTACCAGAAACTCAGCCCATATCGATCCCTCCGTATCGTATGGCTCTTGTTGAACTAAGAGAACTAAACGAGCAGCTGAAGGATCTGTTAGATAAGGGCTTTATTAGGCCGACTACTTCACCTTGGGGTGCGCCAGTTCTGTTTATGAGAAAAAAGGATGGCTCTCTCCGCATGTGTATAGACTACAAGCAGTTGAACAAGGTTACAATCAAGAATAAGTATCCGCTTCCAAGAATAGATGATTTGTTTGATTAGTTACAGGGGGTCAGATATTTCTCCAAGATTGACTTACGGTCCGGATTTCATCAGGTTCGAGTTCGTGAAAGGGACATTCTGAAGACTTCCTTCAGTTCCAGATACGACCATTTTGAATTCCTAGTCATGTCCTTTGGGCTGACGAATGCTCCCGCAGTATTCATGGACCTGATGAACACCATCTTCAGACCATACCTGGACCTATTCTTGATAGTGTTTATTGACGATATTCTGGTGTATTCTCACTCATAGGCAGACCACCAGGATCATTTGCGGACAGTGCTCTAGATTCTTAGGAACCGTCAGCTGTATGCCAAGTTCTCTAAATGTGAATTTTGGCTGAACTCAGTAGCCTTCTTGGGGCATATCGTGTCGGATGTTGGTATACAAGTAGACACATAGAAAATAGAAGCAGTAAAAACATGGCCCAGACCTACCACTCCGATCGAAGTACGTAGTTTTCCGAGATTAGCAGGGTACTAGAGAAGATTTATTGAGGGATTCTCCACCATAGCGGCACCTCTGACTAAGCTGATGCAAAAAGCAGTAAAGTTTTAGTAGACAGAGGCATGTGAGCAGAGTTTCCAGGAATTGAAAGACAGGTTGACCTCCGCCCCTCAGTGTTAGCATTTCCAGAAGGTACAGAGGGTTATGCAGTTTATTGTGACGCTTCGGGTATTGGGTTAGGATGTGTGTTGATACAACATGGTAAAGTAATTGCTTATGCTTCCAGACAGCTGAGGAAACACAAAAAGAATTATCCTACCCATGACCTGGAACTAGCCGCAGTGATCCATGCCCTAAAGATATGGAGACATTACTTGTATGGCGTCCATGTGGATATTTTCACTGATCATAAAAGCCTATAGTATATCTTCACCCAGAGAGAGTTGAATTTGCGGCATCATCATTGGTTGGAGTTGTTAAAAGATTATGATGTAAATATTCTGTATCACCCAGGAAGAGCCAATGTAGTAGCAGATGCCCTTAGCCGTAAGTCTATGGGGAGTTTGGCGTAATTGTAGCCCGAGCAGCGGGAATTGGCCCGAGAAATACACCAGTTAGCCAGTTTAGCCGTTCGTGTAGCAGAAACAGAGGACAACAGAGTGGTAATTCAGAACACTGCAGTGTCGTCATTAGTTGTGGAGGTAAAGGGATGGTAGTATGAAGATCCTGACCTGGTTCAGCTTAAAGACAAAGTTCAGCAAGGAAAAGCACCGGATTTTCAGGTAACTGAGGATGAAGTGTTTTGATGTAAGAGCCGCCTTTGTGTTCCAGACGTTGAAGGGCTTTGCCAACAGTTTATGGGCGAGGTACATTACGCCCACTATTCTCTCTATCCAGGCGTGATGAAAATGTACCACAATATCAAAGAAATCTACTGGTGGCTAGGTATGAAGAGGAAAATAGCAGAATTCATAGCCCAGTGTCCTAACTGCCAGCAAGTAAAAGCTGAACACCAGAAACCAGGCAGATTGACTCAAGACATAGCTATGACTTTTTGGAAGTGGGAAGCAGTAAATATGGATTTTGTAGAAGGATTACCCCGTACCAGGCTTAGAAATAACTCAAATTGGGTAATTGTTGACAGACTGACAAAATCAGCCCATTTTCTGCTAGTAAGGGCTACTTTCTCTACCGAAGATTATGGTGAGTTGTATATATGAGAAATAGTCAGACTGCACGGTGTTCCAGTGTCCATTATCTCTGATAGAGGGGCATAATTTATAGCCAAATTTTGGCAATCATTTCAGAGAGGCTTGGGAACACAGATTAATCTAAGCACAGCTTTTCATCCTCAGACAGATGGGCAGGCAGAACGCACTATTCAAATGCTCAAGGATATGTTGCGAGCGTGTGTGTTGGACTTTGGAGGTAGCTGGGATGAGCACTTACCATTTATTGAGTTCGCTTATAATAACAGTTACCATTCAGCTATCTAGATGGCGTCTTATGAGGCATTGTATGGGCGAAAGTGCAGATCGCCAGTTGGCTGGTTTGAAGTAGGAGAGTCAGCACTGATTGGGCTGGATATTATTCATCAGTCAGAGGAAAAAGTAAATCTTATCAGAGAACACCTACTGACTACTCAGAGCCGCCAAAAATCATATGCTGATGTGCGGCGCAGAAACTTGGAATTTAATGTGAATGATTGGGTATTCTTGAAAGTTTCTCCAATGAAAGGGGTGATGAGATTCGGCAAGAAAGGAAAGCTCAGCCCGAGATTTGTTGGGCCTTATAAGATTCTCCAAAGAATAGGACGAGTGGCATACGAGTTGAACTTACCTCCAGAGTTAGAGTCTGTTCATCCAGTTTTCCACGTGTCCATGCTGAGGAAGTACATAGGAGACCCCTCCAGAGTTGTCCCAGTTCAGGATGTTTAGGTTTCGGAGGAGCTGGCTTATGAAGAGGTTCCAGTAGCCATATTAGACCAGCAAATTCATAGATTAAGAACTAAAGACGTTGCTTTTGTCAAGGTGTTATGACGTAACAGGAACCGAGAGGAAATGACTAGGGAAGCAGAGGAAGATATGAAAGTCAGATATCCTCATTTATTTCAAACTTAATCAGCCAGAGGTACGTTAGTATTGTTATTTTATGAGTTGCCTTATATTTATGTGTATAAATGAAACTGTTGACTCTAGTCTATTGCGTGATGAATGTTCGACTATTTTATATGGGTATCTAAACCGACACACAAGTGCACGTGGTCGAACAAGTAGTAAGTGGCTTTAGTAAGCCAAGTATCGATCCCTCAGAGACTCGGATTAAGTGAAGTTTGCTTAAGTATACTATACTATATTTAACTTCTAAATATGCTGACAACAACATAACCAAAAAATGAATAATTTGTTTTATAAATTTTATACTAAACTACAAACAATTATCTACTTTGAATTTGGACTATGAATAAGAGCATGCTGAGGTTAAAGAACATGTAATGAAACTGATTATCATCATAAATTGGTTAATCTTTTCTTCCAGTTGCTAGCCAAGAACATTAGCCAAGAGATTAAAACTCTCGTATTTAATCTCACTTAAGAATCATAAACCATCCGTCTACATTTCTGTGATCAAATGCAATTCATGACCTAGCAATACAATTCCGGTTCCTAAATTGACTAATACGGCTTTCAAGTATATTTCTATCTGGAAAGCACATCAAAACTCAATTTTTCCAAATCAAGTAAAGAACAATATTCTATTAATTCACAACTTTCCAATTTCGTGCTCTCTCGAGTGCAATTGGACTTTTTAGATGTACATTAATGTAGGCCACACACCAATGCAGTAGAAACAAGAATCAATAGAACAACATGGAAGAAAAAGATGAAAAACCAAATAATTCAATAATCAAAATTCATCACAAGTGTTCATAACCTCAGTAAGGAAGGGAATTAGCCACTCATTTGTGGATTAATCATCCTAAAACAAGTGTTAATCATACAAACAATTGAATTAGAGAAGAAAGAAAGAGAGAAAAAACCCTGAACTTTTCGTCCCTCAACTGCTTGTAACCCACGTCCTTGCTCCACCAAGTCTGAATTCTGAAAAATAAACCTAAGTGTGCTATTTATAGTAGTAGGACTCTTTTCCGGAATAACAAGCAACGTGTCACGGAGTGCATCGCGGAGCACGGCCTCCGTGACACGCTACGGACGCGGAAGCCCTCTGGAAAATCACCCGAAACTGGCCTGGGCAGCACCCTGCCGCGTTGGCAGCGTGTCACGCTGCTTGGGCAGCGCGTTGGAGCCCTTGGTCGTGGAGGCCACCTGCTGTGGCACGTGGCCAACGCGCAGGTGGGCTGTTGTGTGCCTCCTCTTCGCCGACGTTCGAGTGTTAATTCCGTTTCCAAGCCTCTACCGCACCAACTCATGGATTAGTTGCTCAAAAGTCATCAAAACATACAAAACAAAGGCTAATCATGTTGGTTAGCACATATCTTTACTTCATCTAAAATTACATGAAAATGTATACAATAATCTTAGATAAACAAGACTAATTTAAGTTGTAAAGCTTATCTCGGGCATATATTTTTGCCCGTGATCACAACCCCACACTTAAAGCCTTGTTCGTCCTCGAACAACCTTTTACATATCATGCATATGGAGACTCCCACATAACTAATTTAGCAAGATAATTCAAGTTACGGCTATAATGATTACGTAAGATACATGCTAAAAATAGAGCATGCCTGATTTGATCATTGAAATGAAGTACAACTATGTTAAGACTTCTTAACCTCAAGAATCGACTCTCAATTGTAGCAAACTCATGCAAATCAACTGATTAAGAAATCCCACATGAATTATATCCTTCATTCAACATGTGCCCCTCACGGAAAGAGAGTTACCCAATTTCACACGCAAAAACAATTTTTATATCACAACATGTGTGGGTACATGCATAGAATTACACTCACTCTCACAAAGAATTCACATGCATTATGTAATGACCCATAAGCTTGACCTTAGTGTTTTATTCCACTAATTTAAGGATGGGTGAATGTAAGATCAAGTAGGACTTTTTAGGTTGTAATGTAACTCAGGTGCGGGTAAGTACTATTATGATCAGTAATAGTGACTATCTTTCCTAAGCGCTTTTAATACATCATGCCTTCATTACAACTTCCCTTCCCTCACTTCACCTTTTTCTCTTTTCATCTTTCTTTTTCCTCTTTTGTTCCCCCCTTCCTTTAGGCGCTTTTAGCTTATTAGTAAGGAGTTCTATAAGTAACTTTTCATTTATTTATTTTCTTACTCCCTACTAATACTCACCCGTATTCAAACAAGTGCACCCTCGTCCTTTATCAACTTTTACAATTGCTACTTTTCCTTCTTTTTCATTCTTCTCACTCCTTTGCTCTTTCAGATTTTTCCTTTAAGCGCTTAGGAGTTTTGGTTCAATTTCAAGGCTAATGAAAGAAAAAGGATTAAGCTTCTGTTGCAGCTGTCAAAGAATAGGCTCAAGGCTCAATGGGGTTAACTAGGATTAATTTTTCAAGGTAGGTATAATGAGGGATAAAAGTTTGGTTCATTCAAAGAAATGCCTAAATCATCTCTACAATTCACATCCTTCATTTTGTTTTATATACACACCAAGCAAGTTCTAGACATTCCACAATGGCACAGAATACTCAAAAACCTTACACTCATGGCACATGCTCAAATCAAGACACAATCAGTAGACTCTTACTCAGCTAATCACAAGAATTCAGAATTAAGCTTCCATCATATTGAGTCAAATTCAAGAGCCTAAGTGTCTCGAACAAAGTTATACACTTGCATGCTTCCCACTGAACATACTTGCATCTTACAACCATGTATAGCACATAAAAAGAACATCAAGCACCAATTAGTTATGGTTTCAAAAACCCAAAACCTATCGACTAATTTTTCCTCAAGACGGTCGTCATCCATCCATCGTCGGAAACAGTCCCTAACTATGACTAAAAACACTATATATAGACAACAGAAAGAAAGAAAAAGAAATTTTTTATTCTTCGGTTCAAAGACCCCCCGTCGGAAAAGAACCGAAAAGAAAAACCAACGGGTGATGAAGTCATGCTTAATTCACAAAAAAATTTCACAAGCATTACATTCACCAAAAATCGTTAAGCACAAAAATTTGAAATTTCACTTGAAATTTCCCTCACCCCACACTTAAATCATGTTATGTCCTCATAGCATCAAATTAAAATTTAAAAAGGGTGAGAAATACTCCCTGAGGCCTTTAGGCCTAGCTAACAGCATTCCTTTCTTCAACTTTGCACAAGTGGGTGTTCAACCCCACACTTTTTCTCTTCCATGTTTGTTAGCTTCCTCCTCCACGGGTACTCAGACTTCCTCTCCATCTATGCTTAACTTTCCACCAAAACAACACAAGATGAAAAATAAATAAAATCAACTTAAAAGCAAGAAATTAAAATGGTACGCATGGTACCCTTGGGTTGCCTCCCAAGCAGCGCCTAATTTTACGTCGCGGCACGATGTACCAAGTTTCACCGCTTATTCCTCCACCTTGAGGATATGAATCTCACCCCTAATTTCTTCTCTAATTTCCTCTTATGCTCCAGGGGTGGTGGTGAAAAATTGTAAGGACCAAACAGTAGGTGTTGCCTTTTTACTTTATTGGCCCTCAAGTAAGCGAAGTCATTTTGTCTCTCCGCGTTGGCAAATTTCAAAATATATGGTGCTTGGTCCTCCTCTAGACATTTCTCTATAAGCTTGGAAGACTCTCTTTCTATGTTGTCAACCAAATTTAACGTCGAAAAATGTGTAGAGTGTGGTCCAATACACCTCAACTCTGAAACTGCATTTTGCTTGACCTCCTTACTTGTATACTCCTTTTCAGCATCGACATCTATCTCTTCATTAATGTCAAATGGGGGTTACTCTATCTCTTCTTCCATGAATGGATTTTCTATAAGTGTGAGCCCGTCACGGGGACACTCAAGAGATTCTAATTGTTGGGCTTCATCTAAAAATTCACCCTTGTCGTCCTCTTGTATTTCCTCTTGAATATCGGCTAAAGTTGTTACCTGCAATTTATCACAAGCTTCAGCTTCAGCGATCATCTCCGTGAATTTGATGATCATCCTTTCTAGAGCCTCTGCATTCTCTTCTTGCTGAATTCTCAATACTGCCATCGCCTCCTTCATTGCTTCTGATTGCTCCAAGAGTTGTTTCATCATGTCTTCTATTCGAACTTGGCGTCCCAAGTCCTCATTTTCAGCATGCCTATATTTAGGAAAAACAACAAAAGGATCATAGTAGGGGCTTGGGGGAGGGGAATATGCATTCGGACAGCCATCCCAATGGCCATCTTGACCACCACATATATTACACGTGTTACATTGTTGCCACAAGTGGTGTCCTCCGCAATTCAGACAAGTTTCACTAAAATATGAGTATCCACCATTGAAACCATTTATATTCCACGATGTCATGTCAATAAGGGTATTTGAAAAAGAAAAAGTAAAATGCAAAAGAATTAAAACAAACACTAAGACTAAGTTGTCAACACTTGAGAAAAATAAAAATACAGTCAATTACTCTTAAAACAAATTCACCTATTGCCAAGTCCCCGGCAACGGCGCCAAAAACTTGTTCGGCTGTTTTATATGGGTATCTAAACCGACACGCAAGTGCACGTGGTCGAACAAGTAGTAAGTGGCTTTAGTAAGCCAAGTATCGATCCCTCAGAGACTCGGATTAAGTGAAGTTTGCTTAAGTATACTATACTATATTTAACTTCTAAATATGATGACAACAACGTAACCAAAAAATGAATAATTTGTTTTATAAATTTTATACTAAACTACAAACAATTATCTACTTTGAATTTGGACTATGAATAAGAGCATGCCGAGGTTAAAGAACATGTAATGAAACTGATTATCATCATAAATTGGTTAATCTTTTCTTCCAGTTGCTAGCCAAGAACATTAGCCAAGAGATTAAAACTCTCGTATTTAATCTCACTTAAGAATCATAAACCATCCGTCTACATTTCTGTGATCAAATGCAATTCATGACCTAGCAATACAATTCCGGTTCCTAAATTGACTAATACGGCTTTCAAGTATATTTCTATCAGGGAAGCACATCAAAACTCAATTTTCCCAAATCAAGTAAAGAACAATATCCTATTAATTCACAACTTTCCAATTTCGTGCTCTCTCGAGTGAAATCGGACTTTTTAGATGTACATTAATGTAGGCCACACACCAATGCAGTAGAAACAAGAATTAATAGAACAACATGGAAGAAAAAGATGAAAAACCAAATAATTCAATAATCAAAATTCATCACAAGTGTTCATAACCTCAGCAAGGAAGGGAATTAGCCACTCATTTGTGGATTAATCATCCTAAAACAAGTGTTAATCATACAAACAATTGAATTAGAGAAGAAAGAAAGAGAGAAAAAACCCTCAACTTTTCGTCCCTCAACTGCCTGTAACCCACGTCCTTGCTCCACCAAGTCTGAATTCTAAAAAATAAACCTAAGTGTGCTATTTATAGTAGTAGGACTCTTTCCCGGAATAACGAGCAACGTGTCACGGAGTGCATCGCGGAGCATGGCCTCTGTGACACACTACGGACGCGGAAGCCCTCTGGAAAATCACCCGAAACTGGCCTGGGCAGCACCCTGCTGCGTTGGCAGCGTGTCATGCTGCTTGGGCAGCGCGTTGGAAGCCGTTGGTCGCGGAGGCCACCTGCCGTGGCACGTTGCCAACGCGCAGGTGGGCTGTTGTGTGCCTCCTCTTCGCCGATGTTCGCGTGTTAATTTCGTTTCCAAGCCTTTACCTCACCAACTCATGGATTAGTTGCTCAAAAGTCATAAAAACCTACAAAACAAAGGCTAATCATGTTGGTTAGCACATATCTTTACTTCATCTAAAATTACATGAAAATGTATACAATAATCTTAGATAAACAAGACTAATTTAAGTCGTAAAGCTTATCTCGGGCATATATTTTTGCCCGTGATCAATGAATACTATAGTATTGTGTGGAATACCTATGTTGGACTTTTCTGCGTTTTAGGATTTTTGAGGTAGTCCATATTACAGGGGAAACTCTGCCAAAAGTTTTCGAGAATAAGTCGAGTAAGTTGAGATTCCTGTGAGTAGGAGTTTACATTCGAGGATGAATGTTCTTAAGGAGGGGAGGATGTTACACCCCGTAAATTCTTAACATTTAGATTGCCTATTCGCATGTTGGTTAAGAGTTTTAGAATGCCATACTTGCTAGAAAAAGCCCGGGGAAAGACCGGACAAGTGCCACGTCGAACCATCGCAAGAGGAGGCTGGGCAGACCCCCTCCGCAATCGCCAACGTGTCACAGAGGGCTCACCTCCGCGATGGCCAACGTGCCACGGAGGTGAGGTTCAGCCCCAAGCATATAAAGCCCCCACTTCATTTTTTTGTGATAATCATCAGATATTTTCCAGTGAGCAAACAAAAGACAGAGAGGATAAAGGGTTTAATATAAATTCCTTCCGTTTACGCTGTTAAACGCGGTCGAAACTCAAAATAACTTCGTGTAGCGAGGTATTGAGATGCAGGGAGCATTCCTACGGAGTTAGTTTTGTGAAATTTGGCCGGTGAATCGCCGTCTCACCGAGCTAAGGTAAGTGGAATTGCTCCAAATTAGTGTCAATATACTCCTAGCCTTAAAGTGAGTATTTCTCCCTTCTGGATTTCCGAGAAATAGCGAGTTTTCAGCTGTTTTTTGATAAGTCAAAGTTTGGGCTATATATATATTCAAAGTAGTGTTTTCTTCCAAAATATTGATGAATTTAGTTCTAATTGCTATAAATATGAATGCAGTTGGAAGAAATAGCTGGATATTGCTGAGCTACACCAGTTAGCCAAAAAGTCAGTAACTGAGGTATGTAAAGCCAGTTTCTTCGGCAAGATACTAATTCTAGTATAGTAAAATAGAATAAATTCCAGAAGAACATTTCAAAGCCGAGTATTATTCCTAGTGTGAATTCAGTAAGTATTCTTGAATAATTATTATGTCATATTCAGAATAAAAGTCAGTAAATTAGTATCAGACGGCGAGAATTATTCTAGACTCAGTATAACTCAGTATCAGATGTAGTATAATTCAGCAAGGGATTCAAAATAGAATATCAGAACATGGACAGTATTATCAGATTTAATATATATGTTATATGTGATTATTGTTGTTTGTAGAGACCTGATTGTTCTATGTTGGGCACCCTTAGAGATTCCTTGCCGCCCCAGGGTTAATAGTTGTGTCGACTCGCCTGCCAGAGTGTGAGGATATGTCACTCCAAGGAGTGGCATGCCGTCTTCCATAGGACGAAGATGGGAGGCAGCATTCCCCATAGCAGGCTGATCAACATTATAGCACACCCCCGTCGAGCGCTTGCGCCCGGGGTACAAATTACAGATTACAGATACAGATCTCAGATCACAGTTTATAGGAGTCCTCCGGACTCAGATACAATTATAGTCAGGGGCCTAGAGAGCCCAAGTTGCATACCCAAGGGGCCGGCAGGATGCTCGTAGTTACTAGGTGAGTGGTGTGAATAGTTACTAGTGGATGGCAACCCGGGTAGGGGTATATAGATTGCATGTTCATTGGTACCTTCCGGTTTATGGGGGCTGGTATAGGTTCTTGTATGCTATATGTGTTATTTATTAAATTGATAGATAGCAGGATGCCACACTGACAGGTATGATTCTCACCTTCTCTCTAGTACGATTAAGCTCATTTCAGATTCTGCTATCCCAGGCAGTCTTAGCCATCTCCTATACTTCAGTAACTATAAGTATCACTGTTTATCTTCATGTTCTAGTTATTTCTTTGCATACTCGGTACCTGTGGTACTGACGCCCGTTTGGGGGCGCTGCATTACTTGCCTGCAGGTACTCATAGACGAGGAGTCGATCCCTCGTAATTCCAGCCAGCACACAGAGTCATCATCTTCTGTCATCCGTAGCTTGACAACTAGAGGTTTATTTCTCTTTTTGTTGTACAGTACGGGTAGGCCGGGGCCCTGTCCCGACCGTCTTATCAGTATTATTAGAGGCTTGCATATTATATATTCCCTGTGGTTGGTCGTACCGGTCGTGTGAGGCCGTGTGTATGTTTTAGTTTGTTTATGATGGCTGTGTGGGGCCTTGTATAGTTGATAGTTGGTGACCTTGTCGGTCACAGAGCAGTTAGCATTTAGTTCAGCTTTTCAGTGAAACTAGTCAGCATGGTGGCCTTGTCGGCCCGCATAGGTTCCTTTATACTCCTGTGGTTCTGGTCAGCTGTTGTTTTCTTACAGGAGGCTATAGGCCTAGTCGGCCGGAGGCTGTATTTACAGCCGTTATATAGCCCGTTGGTTCCATGAATCCAGGGTTAGAGCCAGCCTGGCACCAGAAGTGCTTAGGCTCAGTAGTCCAGCAGTCCAGGTCTTAGTAGCGTATGAGGTGCCAGTCATTCCTCCCAAGGGGGGGCGTGACAGATAATGTGTATCAGTGTTGATGATGGGAAGTAGGCCAAGAGTTGTGGTCAGTGGTAACGACTTGTCCAATCCCTTGTTGAGACTAGCAGTGTGATTTTCCTGTGAAAATTTCAAGGGGTTTTTCATAATTCCTAAGTTCCTAGGCTCTAAACTACGTCGTTTTTGGTAGATTTTGGAGAGAATTAAAGGGGTAATCGACTAACCCTCTTATTTCACTCAACTCTTGATCTACAAATCAAAGAGGCTCCTGACAGGCATTTCAGCACTAAACTAGGGCTTCCAATTTTCCTTCAGATCTCTCTAGACTTATTTCAAGGATTCTACTCCAGTTATATGAGAATTTAACAACGGAATTTTCCTTCCCGTGTTCCCCAAAAACCTTTTCTGAAAACTTTACCAGTTCTACGCCCTGAAGTTCAAAGCTAGGGTTGTGATTAGTCGAATTATGGGTTTTCTTTTAGATCATGTTTCTGTTAAATTCTTGAAAGTTTATGTATATTATCACATGTATGGACATCATTCTCTATGAAATATGCGCTTAGCCCTAGCCCTTATTTACAGTTGAAGGAGTCTTGCATGATTTTCTAGGTGAAATTGTTGTTGATTCCTATAGAGCTTATAACCTTAGTGTTATTATAATTCTGGGAGCAAGTTAGCTTGATGCTAGGCTCAGTCTTGATTAGTACCTAGCCTGTTTAGAGTCTCACAGTAATATCAGCTGATCAGTTTGACTATAGTCAGTTTTCCTGAGGTGTCAGTAATACCTCCCAGTCCTAGTATGTATATTCAGTTATCAGTTAGTTCTTTAGATGATTATGACGCTTTCAGATAAGGAACTCTAACCAGTCTTTGAATCGCTAGTATCAGTTTTCAGTTAATTCTTTAGATGTTTACGACGCTTCCAGGTAAGATGTAACACCTCGAAACCATCCTATATCAAACTCAAACCTTGCAGGAAAAATCCAAAAGAAACCAAAAAATTTTGCCTGAGAATGACTGAGACAACGAGTCGTGGTTAGCTCCAATGACCCGTTGTCTAAGTAGTAGTTAGCCCTGCCTTGGACCTTCGGGAACCAACAGGACATGGAACGACCCGTTGTGAGAAACAACGAGTCTTCCTGTTACTCGTAGGTTCCCAACTCAGAACTCTTTTTTCCAAGAACCCACGACTCAACTAACAAGTCGTTGTGTGATACAATGACTCATGCTGTGAGTCATTAGTATAATATCCCCTTCAGTGACAACGAATGGCAACAACGACCCGTTGTATCACACAACGAGTCATTGTCACCAATCGTGGTGTCAAGCTCAAGAATTCTCCAGGATTTCTAGTGGAGGTGACGAGTCGATACAATGACTCGTTTGGTCTACCAATGACTCATTGTGTTTCTTGTTGTTACACTTCCTACATTTTTTCTTCCAGAGGCCACGAAAGGTACCAACGACCCGTTGGTTCATCCAACGAGTCGTAGTTCCTCTCGTTGCTAGTTCCAGTGAGCCAAGAACCTAGGCCCTAGGACAAAAAACTTGTCCCAACGAATGGTGGTCTCAACCAACGACTCGTTGAGTGACCGTTGGTCCTTGTCAACAATTTTTCTAGATTTTTTCCTAGGGATATTTTAGTAATTTTCCACCTTTTAAATCCCTAAAATAAGTTTGGGTTATTTTTAGGGAATTTAGAGGGGTAAACGATGATGCACTTCACTCATCTCATTCCCTTAGAAGTCATATCGTAAAACCCTCTTAGAAGAACTCAGAGCAGGAGCTAGGGCAATTGATTTTCTTCTCAGATTTTCAAGGGATTCTCTCCGGGATTTCTTCACTAGGTACATGGGAATTCAAAAAGGGAATTTTTTTCCCTTGAGTCCCCAAAACCCTAACAAAATATTCTATCAATTATAGCCCTGAGGTTTCAAAATTTAGAAAGTTTTCAAAAAGAATTCGGTAAATTTTAGGTGGAATATTATCCATGTTATTAACTGCTATATTTTCCTAATTCTTAGAAATCATGTGGAAACTAGCTTCTTGTGAAATGATTTAGCCCTAGCTTTGGCATTCAGTAAATTAGAGTCTTGCATATTTGACTAATTATTCATGTTGCTTTATTCTTTCAGTGTTGGGATTCCCTTGTTGTTAAAATTAGTTGAAATCTCAGTCAGATGCATGCTAGTCCAGTTTCAATCAGAATATTAGTATACTCAATATTTTCAGAAATATCAGCAGATTAGTTTGACTATGGTCTTTTCTTGAGGTATTAGTGGTGCCTCCTAGTTATCAGTAATTAGATTCAGATATCAGTTATAAGATTTTAGTTGGTTCTTTATATGGTTAAAACCCTTCCTGATAAGCAGCTCTGGGCAGTCTTAGAACCCCCAGCTTTAGTTTTAGTTTGTTCACTAGACGGTTACGACGCTTTTAGATAAGCAACTCTGACCAGTATTAGAACACCAGTTACAGAATCCAATCCGGTAAGACTCTCAGGGTACTTCCATATAGGTATCCCGGACTTAGTCTTGGGCCCAAGTTTGGAGCTATCAGCTTAGTAGTTAGCCTAGGACTGTCCAGTGGGAGTAGGACTTAGCACCGAGCCCACCGGGGTTCCAGCGCACCCCGGTTGCTAGAACTACATTGCCACCATAGGTTATTTTATTGGCCCTTTGGCCCCAGACTTGTGATCACCCAACTCATGCCTTTATCCCTTGGCAAGGTATATTGGGTCCTACCTATAAGGTGTATAAATCGGAATCCACGTTTAGCTCACGTGGTTATATGTCGGTATAGACTCTCCCACTAGTCTGTATAGTTTTAGTTTAACTCAGCTCAGTACAGTTACAGATTTATTCAGTCTAGTTCAGTTCAGAACAGTTAGGTCAGATCAGTATCTCAGATTCAAGCATGTTTATGACCACCAGTCAGGGTCATTATTAACCATCTCAGTTATATTGCAGTTGTTTAGTTTTTAGTATTTTAGGTGGTGATTACATGTCATTACAATTCAGTTATTTGTTCTTATTGTTACATTTTCTCCCACTTACTCAGTACATTCAAAGTACTGACGCATACTTTCTATGATGTATCGTATCATGATACAGGTGTAGGTTCCCACCCTCAGCATCGTTAGACGATTTTCTTCCAGTGATATCAACAGCTACAGTTGGTGAATCCTTATCTTTTGAGGACAATATATATTATTCAGTTATTTTTTTCAGTTAGACTTTAGAGTTAGCTGGGGGATTGTCCCAGCAACTCATCATTTGTAGATGGTTCTCAGACATAGACTCAGACATTCAGTTTTTCTTTCAGATGTATGAACTTTTATCAGATTAGCTTTCTTAAATGATTTATTATTTAAGCTTCCACTATGATTACTCAGATTACCAGTGTTATGATAGACCATGGGTTGGCTTGGGGTTACTTGTGACTCCAAGTACCATGTCTCATTCAAGGAATAGACTCGAGTCTGGACAAACTTGGTATCAGAGCGCTAGGTTTAGAGTATCCTAGGATGTCTGAAAGCCGCATCAAGTAGAGTCCTTTTCATGGGTGTGAAGCGTGCCACACTTATGACGGGGAGGCTACGATACATTATTAGGACAACTCCCTTTGTTCATACTGCTTTTCTTGCATTGAATTTTAATTCTAGAGACGTTCTCCTAACTCGTTCTCTATTTCGTTTAAGTGAAACTATGCCTCCAAGACGCGAAAATGGAAGAAGGGCCAGCAACACTAATCGACCTGTCCCACCAGCTCCAGCAGCCCTTCAGGATGACCAAGTGACCTCAGCGGAATTCAGTTTGGCAATCCAGCTGCTGGCTCAAACAATCCAGTAGGTAGTACCGATAAACTCCAATGGGTCTGCAGCAGCTGCCAAGGTTCGGGACTTCACCCGAATGAACCCTCCATCCTTCCATGGATCCAAGGTGGGAGAGGACCCACAGGAGTTCATGGATGAGGTACAGAAGATCACCCAGATCATGGGTGTTAGTTCCGCTGAGAGTGTTGATCTGACTGCCTACCAGTTGAAAAGGGTGGCATAGATCTAGTACGATTAGTGGAAAGAAGGGAGAACAATAGGAGCAGGACTGGTAGAGTGGGAAGAGTTCGCCACAACATTATTAGACAGATTCTTCCCTCAGGAGTTAGGGGAGGCTAAGGTTGTATAGTTCATGAATTTGAAGCAGGGCAACAAGATAGTGGGGGAATATACGTTGGAGTTCACTTGGTTGTCAAGATATGCTCCAAAGATAGTAGCCAAGCCAAGGGCTGGCACGCTTAAGTTCATCAATGGAGTATCAAACCTAGTCCTTAAGGAGTGCAGGACTCCGATGCTCATAAAATACATTGAACTCTCCAGCCTCATTGTTCATGCCCAACAGATTGATGTAGAAAAGCTGAAAGACATGGAGTGGGAGAATAAGCGGGCTAGAACTGGCCAATCAGAGAATGGCCACCAGAGGTCTGAAGGTAGTAGCCTCCCACAGTAGCAGCAACGGTAGTAGAGGGCTCCAACACCCACTTCAACTAGCGCCCCTACCTTCCGGTTCCGCAAAGATCGGAAGGCTGGAGCATCTGGCTCTCAGTCCCAGAGCCACAGCGCCAACAACCGTTATCCAGCTTGCCCTAAGTGTGGCAAGAACCATCCAGGGGAATTCCTTCAGGGCGGAGAGGGTTTCTTTGGGTGTGGACAGCTAGGTCACCAGCTCATGGAATGTCCGTCAACAGGACGGGGGAGATCACAGTCTACCACTTCAGCAGCTCCAGCAGGCCAACACTTCAAGTACAGATTGCGGTCAGTACCTAAACCATTTCTATGCTTTGTCCTCTCATTAGGATCAGGAGAGCTCATCTGACGTGGTCACAGGTATGTTACGTCTCTTCCTTCTAGATGTGTATTCCCTACTAGATCCAAGAGTCACACTATTGTTCATGAATCCCTATGTAGCTGTCAAGTCTAAAATCAGTCCAGAAGTCCTCTCAGAACCATTCTCAGTCTCTAGCCCAGTTGGTGAGTCAGTTAGAGCCAGCCGGGCGTATAGAAACTACCCCATCTCAGTATTGAATAAGGTCATCCCAACTGATCTAGCAGAGTTAGACATGGTCGATTTTGATCTCATTCTTGGCATGGATTGATTACACTCCAGTTATTCCTTAGTTGACTGTAGAACTAAAGTCGTCAAATTTCAGTTTCCTAATGAGCCATTTTTAGAGTGGATGGGTACTAGTTCAGTGCCTAAGGGTCGGTTTATTTTCTACCTTAAGGCAAGGAAGCTCATTATGAAAGGGTGAAAGGCTGCATTTATCATCTAGTTCGGGTCAGAGATTCCATCTTTGATACACCAACTATCTAGTTAGTTACAGTTGTCAACGAGTTCCTGGACGTGTTTTCAGAAGATCTTCCCGGAGTCCCTCTCAAGCGGGAAATAGACTTCGACATAGACCTTCTTCCAGACACTTAGCCTATCTCCATCTCTGCTTATATAATGGATCCAACTAAGCTTAAGGAGTTGAAGGAGCAGCTAAAAGACCTTCTTGATAAGGGTTTCGTCAGGCCCAACATCTCCCCATGGGGTGCTCCAGTATTATTCGTGCGAAAGAAAGATGGTACTCTCAGAGTGTGTATCGATTACCGTCAGCTGAACAAAGTCATAGTTAAGAAAAGGTATCCCCTATCCAGGATTGATGACTTATTCGATCAGCTTCAGGGAGCCATTTCTTTCTCCAAGGTAGATCTCAGGTCGGGTATCATTAGCTTAGAGTCGAACAATGTGACATATCGAAAACAACCTTCAGAACTCGGTATGGTCACTATGAATTCGTGGTTATGTCCTTCGGACTAACTAATGCCCCCGCAGCATTCATGGACCTGATGAACAAGGTTTTCAATCCATATCTAGACATATTCGTCATTGTATTCATTGATGACATTCTGATGTACTCCAGAAACGAGGAGGAACTTGCTAACCATATGAGGATAGTGCTACAAACGCTCAAAGACCGCTAGTTGTTTGCTAAGTTTAGCAAATGTGAATTATGTGACTTTCTTTGGTCATGTAGTCTCGATTGAGTGTATTTAGGTAGATCCTCAAAATATAGCAGCAATGAAAGACTGGCCAAGATCTACTTCCCCAACAAAAATTAGAAGTTTCTTGGGTCTAGCCAGTTATTACCGACGTTTTGTGGAAGGATTTTCCTCTATTGCATCTACTCTGACTAGGTTGACTCAGAAAAAGGTGAACTTTTAGTGGTCAGATGCGTGTGAGAAGAGTTTCCAGGAGTTAAAGACTCAACTCACTATCGCTCCAATTTTAACCTTACCGGAAGGAACAGATGGGTTCGTAGTATCTTGTGACGCTTCTAGAGTGGGGCTCGGTTGTGTTCTGATGAAGCGGGGTATGATGATAGATTACGCCTCCAAAAAACTCAAGGTTCACGAAAAGAACTAACCAACTCATGACCTTGAGTTGGCAGTGATCTTGGGAAAATTTATATGCCAAAGTGATACTTAAATGTGTCATCTTAGCCTTGTTTATCTATCAATGTTTATACATTCTCAAGTGATTGATAATAAAATTTGAATTTATACTAACTAACATGATTAGCGTTGTTTTGCAGGTGAAATGTAATTCTGGGAAGCTAAAATACGTGTTGGGAGAGATCGGGGTTGGACTCGAATGTTAGCAAAGGAAAAGGCATTGGAAGGCACAAATTAAAGGGGCTCCGCGATGGAGCCGTGTCACGCTACCATCGCGGAGGCCTTCTGCCTGGATAGGGAATTTTTGGTCAAATTCCAGTGTGGGTGCGCATTGGGGCCGTGGCACGTTGGCCTAGCCCCGCGTTGCACGCCGTGCCACGTTGGGCCTTATTACCTAGACAGTCAATTTCCAGTGAGGCCCCACGTCAGTGGCGTGTCACGGAGGCAGTGCTCCACGATGCACTCCGTGACACGTTGCTTGTTATTCCGGGAAAAATTCCCACTAGTATAAATAGAACACTTATGTTCATTTTTCAATATTCTGACTTGGTGGAGCAAGAACGTGGGTTACAGGCAGTTGAGGGGATGAAATTCTCAGGGTTTTTCTCTATCTCCTTCTTCTTTAATACAATTGCTTGTATGTTTAACACTCATTTAATGATGTTTAATCCACAAATGAGTGGCTAATTCCTCTTCTTGCTGAGGTTAAGAACAATTGTATTGAAATGTAGTTATTGATCAATTGGGTTTTTCATCTTTTCTTCCATGGTTATTCTATTGATTCTTGTTCTTACTACATTAATGTGTGGCCAACTTTAATGTACATCTAAAAAGTCCGGTTTCACTCGAGAGAGCAAGAAATTGGAAAGTTGTGAATCAATAGGATATGATCTTTTCTTAGTTTGGGAAAATTGAGAATTGATTTACCTTCAGGATAGAAATATACCTGAAAGTCGTATTAGTCAATTAAGGAACCGGTTTTGTATGGCTAGAACATGAATTTCGTTTAATCACAGAAATGTAGGTGGACGGTTCATGATTCTTAAGTTGGGTTAAATACGAGAGTTTTAATCCATTAGCAATAGTTCTTGACTAGCAACCGGAGGAAAAGTTAACCAAATTATATTGATAATTTATTTCCTTACATGTTCGTTTAACCTCGGCATGCTCACATTCATAGTTCAGACTCAAATTATATAATCTTTGTAGATTTAGGATAAAATTAGAAATCAAAATATCAAACTCTTGTTTGCACTGTAGTCTTCATTGTTATAGTTAAAATATAGTACACTTGAGTAGATAGCTACCTTATCCCAGTCCCTGTGGGACCGATACTTGGCTTACTTAAGCCACTTTACTACTTGTTCGACCATGTGCACTTGCGTGTAGCTTTATACCCAAAGCAAAAGCCCCGAACAAGTTTTTGGCGCCGTTGTCGGGGACTGGCAATTGGTGAATTTTTCTTAAGTGTTAATTTACTATATTTTTTTCTTAGTGTTGACAACTTGGTCTTAGCCTGTATTTTGCAGAAATACAGCTGAACACTGGCAAGAGACATGGAGTTGGTGGACTCATATTTATAGCCTGAAAGACTATTTCATCGTCAGCGGAGAGAAGCTCTAGAGAGAAAGCTGCAGTTGCTCAGACAAACAATTATGGAGCAACAACAGAATGCACCAGTGGTAAGGGCAATGTTAGTGCCCGAGGAAGTAGCAGCTAGGCCGGTTCGCGAGGTGGCAATCCCACATGCTAAAAATGTCACATCTAGCATCCGCAAACCTGAGCCAGGAGGGAGGTTCGAGCTCAAGCAAAACATGCTGCAATTGCTGCACACCAGCGAGCAGTTCACAGGTCTCCCTCATGAGGATCCACAGCAGCATCTCCAAAATTTTTTGGAGATAAGTGACACTTACATCCCCGCTGGAGTGTCATCAGATTATGTCAGGCTTACATTGTTCCCATTTTCACTATTGGGAGAAGCCAAGAGGTGGTTGAAAGCTGAGCCACCAAATTCTATTACTACTTGAGATGATCTTGCAAGGAAATTCTTGATACGATTTTTTCCCTCCGGTAAAACAACAAGACTTAGAAGTCAGATTCTAAGTTTCAAACAGAGAGAGGGAGAGAATCTATATCAAGCTTGGGAGAGATTCAAGTCCATGTTGCGGGATTGTCCTCATCATCATCAATCCAATGATGTGCTGGTGCATACTTTTATAGAGGGTTTGGAACCCCACACAAAAATCTTGCTAGACTCAGCAGCTGGGGGACAAGCATTAGAGAAAACTTTTGAGGAGTTGTATACCTTGTTAAATCGTATTTTGCAGGGCAATCCGGAGTGGAATGCTGATTCGTCAAGAAGAGGACAAGGAAAGCAGCAGGAGTTCTAGAAGTGGTGGTTTTATAGCTATTGCTGCACAGATAGCTGCTTTACAGAATCAACTCAACACCCACTTCAGTAACATGACAATGAACCAGAATCAAGCCCCGGTGAATGCAGTGCAGCAGATTTACTGTGAAGTGTGCGGGAGTAGTGAGCACTCAGCTGAGTGTTGTGGAGCAAATCCTAACTCGGTGAACTTTGTGGGAAATGTACAAAGGAACAACCACCAATAGTATGGCAACATCTACAATTCCAACTGGAGGAATCATCCGAATTTCTCTTGGGGTAGCAACAACCATCAAGGACAAAGTTCGAGTCAGGGGGCGCAGAGGAATCAAGGAGGTCATCAGAACTATCAGGCACAATATAGAAACAACGATGCACCTCCTCCACCACCATCACCCAGTATTGAGGAGATGTTCAAGACAATGATAGCTAACCAAGCTCAATTGCAGGCTGACTATGTGAAATTGGCAGCCGAGGTAAAGAACAACCAGTTAGCTACTAAGGCACTTGAATATCAATTTGGGCAATTTGCTGAAGCCCAAAATACCAGGCCTAGAAGAGGACTTTCGAGCGACACAGATCCCAATCCCAAGCAGGTGAATGCGGTGACCACAAGGAGTGGTTTGCAGCTGAAAGAGGTGGAACCAGAAAGACCACCTCAACAATCAGGAGCAGCAGAAGTTGAGAGGGAGCAAAGTGATGGGAGGGGGAAGAAAAAGGAAGCTGAATTAGAAAGACCACAACCCCCGTTCCCTCAAAGATTAAAGAAACACAAGGAGGAGGCGTGTTTCAAGAAATTCATGGAGGTGCTGAAACAGGTACATATTAACTTACCTCTTGTTGATGTTTTGCAGGGAGTGCCGAAATATGCAAAGTACATTAAGGACATCTGGCGAACAAAAGTCAGTTGACTGAGTATGCTACGGTGGCTCTCACGGAGGAGTGCACTTCCCGGATACAAAACCGACTGCCCGCAAAGCTCAAAGATCCTAGGAGCTTTACTATACAAATTACAATTGGGCAGAGTATCCGAGCTCGCGGATTATGTGATTTGGGAGCAAGCATTAATTTGATGCCACCATCGGTATTCAAGAAGTTGGGTCTAGGGAGTCCTAGACCAACAACAGTGACCTTGCAACTAGCAGATCGGTCCTTAGCCAGACCTAATGGCATTGTGGAGGATGTGCTGGTGCAAGTGGGCTCCCTTATCTTCCCGGTAGATTTTGTTGTGCTGGATTTTGAGCCAGACGCGGAAGTCCCATTTATTTTGGGATGTCCTTTCTTGTTGACCGGGAAAGCGTTGATTGATGTAGCTGCAGGGAAGCTAACCATGCGGGCACACGACAAGGTGGAAGTGTTCGATGTATATAAGGCCCCCAAGCTCCCGACTGTATACGAGGAACTCTCGGTGATCAACGTGATTGATCAAGGTGATGATGCGCAGATAAGTGATTCACGAGAGTTATTGGGAAAACCACCGGAATGATGTAAGCACTACTGGGGTGAGGACGGTGGTCGAGAGAAAACGTCCGTCACCCTAGAAGATGACTGAGCTGAATGAAGTCGAGCCGCGACGGTAAACCAGGCGCTGCACGGGAGGCAACCCGTGAAATTTTTCTTTCTAAATTGTGAATAGATTTCTTTTTTTTTTCTTGATTAACAACAAAATTTCTAGTTTTTATTTTTGTTTTTATTTTTATTTTGAGTGAAACCTATAATTCTAACCAATTTCTTACCATAAGATGAATTTCAGGTTGAACGGAGGATAAATGTGCAAGGGATCGCAAAGGAAAATTCGAGGTATGAAAAATAATAAAAAGTGGCAAAATAGTGAGCTAGGGCGACAGCTCCATGTCACGGAGGGCATGCTCCACGTTACCCTCCGTGACACGTTGAGGTGTAAATCTGGAATTTTTAAAATTCCAGAACACCCACGTGACAGCTAAGTGTCACGGAGGGCATGCTCCACGTTACCCTCCGTGACACGTTGAAGTGTATATCGCGACGGGTCACACCGGGTCGCCGGGTGACCCGCGCGAATTTCCCACTTTTAAACCTCGATTCCCCCTCTATTTTCCTCATTTTTCATATCTTCCACGACCAACCTCCCAAAAACCCCTTCCCCCTCAACGTGACACGGACTTAGGCCAAGAATTTCATCGAGTTTTCATCAATTCTTCGAATTCAAGGTATGTTCTTCAATTCTATCTCATTTCTTGTCGATTTTCTTCGAGATTGAACATGTGATATGAGCTAAACTTGCCCTAAGTAGAAATTAAGCTTAAATTCAATTGAATTATTGTTGATTGATGTTCGGAGTATCATTGTGATTGCTTGAACTCGTTAATTACATAGTTTAATCGAATTTTTGATAAAATCATAGCTAGGGCTTGCCTTTGAGTTTGAAATGGAAAAATTTAGTTGAACTAGTGAAATTCATGCTGGGTTGTACATGTTGAGTGAGATGAGTCAATGTGCTAACTGTTACTATGCTAAAAGACCGACGGATTCTCGGGTGAAGGAAATATTGGAATTTGCAAGAATTGGGTGAATTGTAGAGGATCATGTAGTTAAATTTTTCTTTTGTTTCTCCTTGCTAAGTGCTATGGGATAAAATGTTATCGATGGTAATGATTGTGGCTAGCTGTACGAAATCTGAGTAGTACATAGAATATATACCATCGAATTCTCCAAATGCACTAAGCATATTTGTTATGTTTTGTTGTTTGTTTGTGTAAGTAAGCATGATCTTGCCTTAATGTTGTAATTTTGGCTAAGGACTAAGTGTGGGGTAGCCTAGCCTAACCCAACCTTAGTTGAAACAAATTTTAATTGGCTTAACATTGATCTTGTCTATTTGGGTTGACAGGAAAAATGGCAAGCAGGCAAGACAAGGGAAAAGGCGCATCAACATCTGGTGCCGGAAGAAAAAGAATCAGATTGGGCATAGCGGTCCCAGCAGCACCAACGGTTCCACGCGGCCAACGCCGTCAATATGGAACCAGGTGGGTGACAGAGGAGGGGAAGAAGTGGTACGCAAAGCACAAGGAGAGCAAGTACTTCCCCGAGGAACACATAGCAAGGGAACCGTTGGCACAGGAGTTCCCCAGGATTGTACAGAGGATCGAGGCAGCTGGGCTGAACTTCATCTTTGAAGAGCCCAAAGAATGCAACTTGCACTTGATTCGGGAATTCGACGCCAACTGGAACCCAACTCTCAGAAGTCACACCATCAAAATAAGGGGGCAAATAGTCACTTTTGAGCCCCACCACCTCAATACTATCTTAGGGGCGCGGGACACAGACGCCCACGTGCTTCGATAGCTGAATATCACTCCACCATATGCGGACATCAGACGCACTTTGTGTGGAACCCGATCGACGGCTAGGTGGAGCAGACATAAGGAGAGGGGCTACCATCAGACTTTGCCCTACTCACAGATGAACAGGGAAGCCAGGATATGGCTTAAGATCATGTGTTCCTGCCTTATCCTAGGGGTGCATATGATAGATGTAACCCAGGATCGTGTATGCTTGGTGTACGCCCTGATGAAAGGGCTGGAGATCAATGTGGGGGCGGTGATTATCTCCGCCATGAAGAGAGCCCGATTGCATCAGGGGCACAAATATGGATTTGGTGGATTACTCACCACGTTCCTGAGGGGTCTGGACATTGAGGAAGAGGCCCTTGATTATATCCCACAGATGGAACGGCGGGCCTTAGATGTCACCAAAACTAAGGCTCCCGACACCACCCACGGGCCAGTGCTTACACTAGCTGAGCGACATGCTCGGGATGATCAGTACATGGATCGCATGTACGGGATGTAGATGCTCCAGCTACGGATAGGCGGGAGGCCGGCAACAGAAGAGGAGCTATGGCAGCTCGAGCTAGACTATCCTTTTGGCGAAAATGCCAGGGTTCTATGCCAAGTGGGGCCAGCTTTTGTAGAGCCCACGGATGATGATGTCCCTACAAATGAGGAGACACATCGTGAGGACTCCGATGTGGAGTCCGATGATGACGATGGGGGTGATTCAGACATGGGAGACGAGGCAGCAACACATGATGAAGAAGTGGAGTATTTTGATTGATCAGGGAGTTCCGCCACCCATTTTTTGTGCTATGTTAATTTTTATGAACACTGGGGATAGTGTTCGAGATAAGTGTGGGGTGGGAGTAGTTAGGTGCTGGTTGTGTTGTGTGTATGTTTTGTTCTGTTGTTGTGCCTGTGGAAAAATTTTGTGACCCTGTGATTTGTGATTGTGAAGTTTTTGTTCTGTATTGTAATTAAATGTGAAACTGTTGTGTGTTACTGAATGTTGCTAGCTGATTTTGTACATATTGTTGTTTCATCGAAATGATCGATATTTTTAAAATTTTTTTTTCAATTCTTGGGTTTCTCGGCGTTTGTTTTCGGTTCTTTACCTAGAATGGTCCCATTGAACCGAAGTCCTAAGTAGTGACCGTTCCCTATGATGAGTGGATGACGACCGTCTTAAGGGAAATGTAGTCGTTAGGAGTAGATTTTTTATTTAATTTTCAATTGTTTTCTTTTGTGGGCTGCATCCCAAAACCTGTAGTTACTTTATGGTTGCAGAATTCTGGTTGCGTGTTGTACATGATATTCTAAATGCAAAGGTGATTCATATGAAAGCATGCAACTTTATAAATATGTTGAGATACCTAGGCCATAGAGTCGATTCAGAGTGATTGAGGCTTAATGTTTGAATTCTTGTAATTAGCTGATTGAAGAGTCTGTGAATACGTCTTGAATTGAGCATGTGCAATAAGTGTGAAGTGAGGTTTTGTTTATTCCATGCCATTGTGAAGTGTCTAGAACTTGCCTGGTGTGTGTATGAAACGAAATGAAGGACGCGTATTGTAGGAAAGGATGTAGGCATTTCTTTGTTTTTAACCGAAAGTTTCTCTTTTTCATTATTGTACCCACCTTGAATATACACCCTAGTTAGCCCGTTGAGCCTTTAGCCTATTATTTTTTTTCTTGTGTCAAAATGTGTAAACCGAGCTTAACCCCTTCTTTTCATTAGCCGTAAATTTGATCCAAAACTCTTAAGCGCTTAAGAGGAGAAAATAATTTTCCCAAAGTGTCAAAGAGTGAGAATGGGGAAAAGAAAAGAAAAGCAGAGTGATGAAAGCAAACAAAAGGTTGAAGGTGCACTGTTTATAAATAAAATATAACGAAGGTGTCTGAATAATCTTTGTTATCGAGTCAAGTGTGCTTAAAGATATGGTCCAAACTAAAGACAGACTTCAAGAATGGGAGGATGAAGGAAGAAACAATGCCCATGAGTTTGATGGGATGTATTGAAAAGGTGCTTAAGGATGCTAGTGGCTATTATTGGCTAGCCCAATATTTACTAGTTCCGTAGCTTACATTACTACCCGTTAAAGTCCTACATGATCCTACATCACATTTCCTTATATTAGTGGAGTAATGCACTAAGGGCAAGCCTATGGTTCATGACATGATGCATGTGAATTCTTTTGGGAGAGAGAGTGAAATTGTGTTTATATGCCCCTGCATGTAACCGTTAGAGTTCATGTGATTAAAAAGGGAAAATTCTCTTGCGTTGTGAGGGCACATGCTTGATGAGAGATTAAGTTTCATGTTGGATATCTTGATCAGCTGATTTGCATGAGTTTGCCAATATCGAGAGTCGATTCTTAAGTCGTGGAGGTCTTGATGTGTTGAAGGTCATTGCATTGATAGGACCATGCGTGTTTTCTTGATGATTTGTTGTATTGAATAATCGGTATACCGTAGCCTGAATTGTCGAACCAAAGTAGCCAGGGTGGGGTGTAAATTGCATGAGGTGTAAGATTGTTGTTCGGGGACGAACAAGGATTTAAGTGTGGGGTAAGTGATCTTGGGAAAATTTATATGCCCAAGTGATACTTAAATGTGTCATCTTAGCCTTGTTTATCTATCAATGTTTATACATTCTCATGTGATTGATAATAAAATGTGAATTTATACTAACCAACATGATTAGCGTTGTTTTGCAGGTGAAATGTAATTCTGGGAAGCTAAAATGCGTGTTGGGAGAGATCGGGGTTGGATAGGGAATTTTTGGCCAAATTCCAGTGTGAGTGCGCGTTGGGGCCGTGGCACGTTGGCCTAGCCCCGCGTTGCACGCCGTGCCACGTTGGGCCTATTACCTGGACAGTCAATTTCCAGTGAGGCCCCACGTCAGTGGCCTGTCACGGAGCCAGTGCTCTGCGATGCACTCCGTGACACGTTGCTTGTTATTCCGGGAAAAATTCCCACTAGTATAAATAGAACACTTAGGTTCATTTTTCAATATTCTGACTTGGTGGAGCAAGAATGTGGGTTACAGGCAGTTGAGGGGACGAAATTCTCAGGGTTTTTCTCTATCTCCTTCTTCTTTAATTCAATTGCTTGTATGTTTAACACTCATTTAACAATGTTTAATCCACAAATGAGTGGCTAATTCCTCTTCTTGCTGAGGTTAAGAAAAATTGTATTGAAATGTAGTTATTGATCAATTGGGTTTTTCATCTTTTCTTCCATGGTTGTTCTATTGATTCTTGTTCTTACTGCATTAATGTGTGGCCAACTTTAATGTACATCTAAAAAGTCCGGTTTCACTCGAGAGAGCAAGAAATTGGAAAGTTGTGAATCAATAGGATATGATCTTTTCTTAGTTTGGGAAAATTGAGAATTGATTTACCTTCAGGATAGAAATATACCTGAAAGTTGTATTAGTCAATTAAGGAACCGATTTTGTATGGCTAGAACATGAATTTCGTTTAATCACATAAATGTAGGTGGACGGTTCATGATTCTTAAGTTGGGTTAAATATGAGAGTTTTAATCCATTGGCAATAGTTCTTGACTAGTAACCGGAGGAAAAGTTAACCAAATTATATCGATAATTTATTTCCTTACATGTTCGTTTAACCTCAGCATGCTCACATTCATAGTTCAGACTCAAATTATATAATCTTTGTAGATTTAGGATAAAATTAGAAATCAAAATATCAAACTCTTGTTTGCACTGTTGTCTTCATTGTTAGAGTTAAAATATAGTACACTTGAGTAGATTGCTACCTTATCCCAGTCCCTGTGGGATTGATACTTGGCTTACTTAAGCCACTTTACTACTTTTCGACCACGTGCACTTGCGTGTAGCTTTATACCCAAAGCAAAAGCCCCGAATAGGCAGCAGTGGTGTTTGCATTGAAAATATGGATGCATTATCTTTACGGGGCTCACGTGGATATTTTCACCAATCATAAGAGCCTTCAGTATGTGTTCAGTTAGAAAGAATTGAATCTTTGTCAGAGAAGGTGGTTGGAGCTATTGACGGAATACGACATGAGTATGTTGTACACCCAGGCAAGGCCAATGTGGTGGTTGATTCCCTAAGCAGGATGTCCATGGGGAGCGTGGCTCATGTTGAACAAAACAGAAAAGAATTGTCAAAGGATATTCACAGGTTAGCTCGGTTGGGAGTGCAATTGGTTGATTCAGCTGAGGGCGGAGTAGTAGTGCAAAGCGGATCATATCCCTCATTAGTTGTTGAAGTTAAGTCAAGGCAGGATGAAGATCCCATACTGCTTAAGCTAAAAGAAGCAATTCTCATAAAAGAAGTGGAGGCTTTCTCCAAAAGGGGAGATAGTATGCTCCGTTACCAAGGTAGACTATGCGTACCAGATGTAGGTGACTTGAGACAGCAGATACCAGTAGAAGCACACAGTTCGAGATATTCTATTCATGCAGGTGCCACTAAGATGTATCGTGATCTACGGGATACGAATGACATGAAAAGAGATATTGCAGAATTTGTGGCTAAGCGCCTGAACTATCAGTAGGTTAAGGTGGAACATCAGAGACCTAGGGGTATGACTCAGGATATCAGCATACCCACATGGAAGTAGAAATAAATGAATATGGACTTTATTATAGGTCTACCTTCTACTCGCCGACAACATGACTCAATCTGAGTGATAGTAGACCGCATGACCAAGTCAGCATATTTTCTCCCAGTTAAAACTATAGAATCAGCTGAAGATTATGCTAGGCTATATATTCAGGAGCTAGTCAGACTGCATGGGGTGCCCTTGTCCATTATCTCAGATAGAGGTACCTAGTTCACCTTGTATTTCTTGAAGTCATTTCAGAAAGGACTCGGTACCCAGGTCAAGCTCAGCACAGAGTTTCACCCTCCGATAGATGGAAAAGCTGAGCGAACTATTCAGACCTTAGAAGATATGCTGAGAGCTTGTGTGATCAATTTCAAGGGTAGTTTGGATGATCACTTGCCTCTCATCGAGTTTGCGTACAACAACAGCTACCACTCCAGTATTCAGATGGCCCCGTTTGAGGCATTATATGGTAGAAGGTGTAGATCTCCTAAGGGTGGTTTGAGGTTGGTGAAGCAACCTTGATAGGGCTAGACTCAATTCATGAAGCTATGCAAAAGGTGCAACTTATTAGGGGGAGATTGAAAACAGCGCAAAGCCGACAGAAATCTTATGCGGATGTAAGGAGAAGAGAGTTAGAATTCACAGTAGATGATTGAGTTTACCTAAAAATTTCACCCATGAAAGGGGTGATGGGGTTTGGGAAGAAAGGGAAGCTTAGTCCAAGATATGTGGGACTTTACAGGATTCTGAGGTGAATTGACAGTGTGGCATATGAGTTAAAATTTCCTCCAGAGTTAGCATTGGCGCACCCAGTCTTCCATGTGTCACTATTAAAGAAGTGCATCGGTGATCCGACTTTAGTTGTGCCACTGGAAAATGTGGGATGTCTCTCTTACAAAGAGGTCCCAGTTCAGATCCTAGACCATCAGGTTTGTAAGCTGAGAAACAAGGAGGTTGCTTCAGTAAAAGTCTTGTGGAAGAACCAACTAGTGGAGGGAGCCATATCGGAGGTAGAAGTAAACATGATGCCAAATATCCTCATTTATTCCCTTCCAGTTCAGTTCCATCATCAGGTACTAAATTCCTCTTTAATACTCTCTTCAGTTCCGTACTCATCAGCTCTACTTAGATTTTCAATGTGCATTATAGTTGCATCAACTCTATTAGCATGGTTAAATAAGTTCAGAGTCAGTTACTCTTTCAAAAACCAGTTCATAGCCTTAGTCTGGGAATTTCAGCTCTTTTCCTAGTTTTCCAGTAGTTTTAGCCTTCATTTGAGGATGAATGATCCCAAGGGGGAGATATTGTAACACCCCAAAACCTTCCTAAACCAAACTCAGACCTTGTAGGAAAAATCAAGAAGAAACCAGAAATTTTGCCTCAAAATGACCGAGACAACAAGTCGTGTTCAGCTCCAACGACCTGTTGTCTAAGTCATGGTCAACCCTGCCTTGGTCCTTTGGGAACCAACAGGACATGGAATTACCTGTTGTGAGAAACAACAAGTCGTCTTGTCACTCATTGGTCCCCAGCTCAGAACTCCTTTTTCTAGGAACCCACGACTCAACTAACGAGTCATCGTGTGATACAATGACTCGTGCTGTGAGTCGTTAGTAAGATATCCTAGATATCCCCTTCAGTGACAACGAGTGGCAACAACTACCCATTGCATCACACAACGAGTCGTTGTCACCACCCATGGTGTCAAGCTCAAGAATTCTCCAGGATTTCCAGTGGAGGTGACGAGTCGTTACAATGACCCATTAGGTATACCAACGAGTCATTGTATTGCTCATTGTTAGGCATCCCATATTTTTTCTTCCAGAGGCCACGGAAGGTACCAACGACCCATTGATTCATCCAACGAGTCGTGGTTCCTCTCATTGCCAGTTCCAGTGAGCCAAGAACCCAGGCCCCAGGACAGCCAACTAGTGCCGATGAATGGTCGTCTCAACCAATGACTCGTTGAGTGACTCGTTGGTCCCTGTCAGTAGTTTTTCTAGATTTTCCCTAGGGATATTTTAGTAATTTTCCACCTTTTTAATCCCTAAAATACGTCATTTTGGGTTATTTTCATGGAATTTAGAGGGGTAAATGACGATATACTTTATCCTCTCATTCCCTTAGAAGTCAGATCGTAAACCCTCTCAGAAGAACTCAGAGCAGGAGCTAGGGAAATCGATTTTCTTCTCAGATTTTCAAGGGATTCTCTCTGGGATTTCTGTTCGATGGTTTGGAATGCCTACACGCAAGTGCACGTGGTCGAACAAGTAGAAAAATGGCTAGAGTAGCCAAGTATCGATCCCACAGGGACTAGACCAAGGTAATAATCGAATCAAGTGTTAATAAACTCTAACTCTAATAATGCAGACAACAGTTTCAAGAAGATTTTGGGAGTTTGTTTCCTAATTTATACTAATCTAAAACAAATGTACAAATTGAGTCTGAACTATAGTAATGAGCATGCTGAGGCTAAAACGAACATGAAGGGAAGCAATTTATTTACACAAATTGGTTAATCATTCCTTCGGTTGATAGTCAAGAATTATTGCCTATGGATTAAAACTCTCGTATTTAACCCAACTTAAGAATCATGAACCTTCCACCTACATTTCTGTGATAAGAAGAAATTCATGTTCTAGCCATACGAAATCGATTCCTTAATTGACTAATACGACTTTCAGATATATTTCTATTCTGAAGGTAAATCAATTCTCAATTTTCCCAAACCAAGAACAGATCATATCCTATTAATTCACAACTTTCCAATTTCTTTCTCTTTCGAGCGCAAATCGGATTTTTTAGATATACATTAATATTGGCCACACATTAATGCAGTAAAAACAAGAATTAATAAAACAACCATGGAAAAAAAGATGAAAAACCAAGATGATCAATAATTACATTCCACTAAAAATGTTCTTAACATCAGCAAGAAGTGAATTTAGCCACTCATTTGTGGATTAAACATCGTTAAATGAGTGTAAATCATACAAATAATTGAAATAAGGAAGAAAGAGATAGATAAGAACCCTAAGAATTTCGTCCCCTCAACTGTCTGTACCCCACGTTCTTGCTCAACCAAGTCAGAAATATTAAAAATAAACCTAAGTGTGTTATTTATACTAGTGGGAATTTTTCCCGGAATAACAAGCAACGTGTCACGGAGTGCATCACGGAGCACTGCCTCCGTGACACACCACAAACGCGGACCCTCACTGGAATCCGGTCCTCCAGGTAATTATGCCCAACGTGCCAGGGCGTGCAACGCGGGGCTTGGCCAACGTGCCACGGCCCCAACGCGGACCTTTACTGGAACTTGGCCTATTTTAATCATCCGGGGCAGAATGCATCCGCGATGGCAGCGTGAGACGGCTCCATCGCGGAGGCCCTTGCATGACCTTGGCCTTTTCCACTGCTCGCTTCCGAGTCCATTCCCGATTTCTCCCAACATGCATCTTAGCTTCCTAAAATTACATTTTTCCTGCAAAACAACACTAATCATGTTGGTTAGTATAAATTCACATTTTAACTACAAATCACATGAGAATGTACAACTATCAATGGATAAACAAGACGAAATGAAGCATTTGAGTATCACTTGGGCATATAATTCTGCCCAAGATCAATTTCTTCACCAGGTATATGGGAATTCAACAAGAGAACTGTTCTTCCCTTATGTCCCCAAAACCCTTCGGTAATCTTCTATCAGTTATAGCCTTGAGGTTTCAAAATTTAGAAAGTATTCAAACAGAATTCGGTAAATTTCAGGTGGAATATTATCCAGGTCATTAACTGCTATATTTTCTTAATTCTTAGAAATCATGTGGAAACTAGCTTCTTAGGAAATGATTTAGCCCTAGCTTTGGCATTTAGTAAATCAGAGTCTTGCATATTTGACTAATTATTCATGTTGCTTGATTCTATCAGTGTTGGGATTACCTTGTTAAAATAAGTTGAAATCTCAGTCAGATGCATGCTAGTCCAGTTTCAGTCAGAATATTAGTATACTTAGTATTATTCAAAAATTAGTTGATCAGTTTGAGTACAGTCATTTCTTAAGGTGTCAGTGATGCCTCCCAGTTATCAGTTATTAGACTCAGATATCAGTTATCAGATTTTAGTTGGTTCTTTGGAAGGTTACGACATATGAACACGATTTCTCTCTCTCTCCCAAAGAATTCACATGCATCATGTCATGACCCATAAGCTTGCCTCTAGTGTATTACTCCACTAATATAAGGACGAGTGATGTAAGATCACGTAGGACTTAACGGGTTGTAATATAAGCTAAGGAACTAGTACATACTGGGCTAACCAATAATAGCAACTAGCACCCTTAAGCACTTTTCAGTACATCCCACAAAAGTATGGGCATTGTTTCTTCATTCATCCTCCCCTTTCTTGGAGCCTTTCTTTATTTTTGTTCCCATTTCTTTAAGCACACTCGACTTAATAACAAAGATTAGTTATACATCTTCATTTCATTAAATTCGGTACGTGCACCTTTGACCTTTTCTTTACTTTCACCACTTCCGCTTTTCCTTTCTTTTCACAATTACTACTCCTTGACACTGTGAGAAAATTACTTTTCTTGAGCGCTTAAGAGTTTTGGATCCAATTCACAGATAATGAAAAGAAGGGGTTAAGCTCGACTTGTACCTTTTCGACAAAAGAAAAAAATAGGCTAAAGGCTCAATGGGCTAACTAGGATGTACATTCAAGGTAGGTACGAAATAATGAAAAAAACTTTCGGTTAAATCAAAGAAATGCCTACATCCTTTCCTACAATACACATCCTTCATTTCGTTTCATACACACACCAGGCAAGTTCTAGACACTTCACAATAGCATGGAAGAATCGAAACCTCACCACACACTCATTGCACATGCTCAACTCAAGACATATTCACTGACTCTTTAATCAGCTAATTACAAGAATTCAAACATTAAGCCTCAATCACACCAAATCGAACTCTATGGTCTAGGTATCTCAACATGTTTACAAAGTTGCATCCTTTCATACGAATCACCTTTGCATTCTAGATATCATGTACAACACGTAACAAGAATTCTGAACCATAAAGTAACGACACGTTTGGGATACAAACAAAAGAAAAAAAATTAAAAAGAACAACAGAAATCTACTCCTATCGACTACATTTCCCTTAAGAAGGTCGTCATCCATCCATCATAGGGAACAGTCACTATTTACGACTTCAGTTCAATGGGACTATTCTCGGTAAAAGTACCGAAAATAAACATCGAGAAACCCAATCATAAAAATATTTCAAGAAAAATTTTAAAAATATCAATAATTTCGATAAAACAATAATATTTACACAACCAACTAACAACAACTTGATACAACACACAACAGATTCACATAATTACAACACCGAATTACAATACAAAACATAAACACCAAAATCATAGGGTCACAATTTTTCACAGGCACAACAACAAAACAACCAGCACCTAACTATTCCCACCCCACACTTAAATCTAACACTGTCCCCAGTGTCCACAAAATTCAGCATAGCACAAGAGTAGGTGGTGAAACTCCCTGATCAATCGAAGTATTCCACTTCTTCGTCAGGTGCGGTTGCCTCGTCCCCCATATCCGAATCACCCCAGCTATCCTCATCTGACTCAAAATCTGAGTCATCGCGGCGTGTCTCCTCGTCTGTGGGGACATCATCATCAACGGGCTCTACAAAAGGTAGCCCCACTCGGCATAGAGCCCTGGCATTTTCGCCGAAGGGGTATTCCAACTCGAGCTGCCACAACTCATCTTCTATTGCTTGCCTCCCGCCTATGCGCAACTGTAGCATCTGCATTCCGAACATGCGGGCCATATACTGATCATCCTGAGCATGTTGCTCGGCTAATGTGAGAACTAGCCCGTGAGTGGTGTCAGGTGCCCCAACATTAATCTTTAGCCCTTTCATCAGGGCGTATACTAAGAACACACGACCCTGGGTGACATCTGTCATGTGCACCCCTGGGATCAGGAAGGAACACACAATCTTAAGCCAAATTCTGGCATCGCTGTTCATTTGAGAGTAGGGCAGCGTCTGATGGTAGCCCCTCTCTTTATGCCTGCTCCACCGTGCTGTTGAACGGGCTCCACACAGAGTGTGTATGATATCCGCATATGGTGGAGTGATATTCAGCTGTTGGAGTACATGGGCGTCTGTGTCCCTCGCCCCCAAAATGGCATTAAGGTGATGGGGCTCAAAAGTGACTACCTGCCCCCTTATTTTGACGGTGTGACTGCGGAGTGTTGGGTTCCAGTTGGCATAGAACTCCCGAATTAGGTGGAGATTGCACTCCTTGGTTTCTTCAAAGATGAAGTTCATCCCGGCAGCGTCAATCCGGTGTACAATTCTGGGGAATTCCTGTGCCAACGGCTCCCTTGCAATGTGCTCCTCGGGGAAGTATTTGTTCTCCTTATGCTTGTGTACCATTTCTTCCCTTCGTTTGTCACCCATCGGGTTCCGTATTGACAGCGTTGGCCGCACGGAACCGCTGGTGCTGCTGGGACTGCTGTTCCCAGTCTAATTCTTTTCCTTCCGGCGCCCGATGTAGATGCGCCCTTTCCTTTGTCTTGCCTACTTGCCATTGTTCCTGTGAAATCAAACAGATAGTCCCAATGTTATTCAAATTAAAATTAGCTTCGACTAATGTTGGGTTAATCTAGGCCACCCCACACTTATTCTTTAGCCACAATTACGACATTACGGAAAGATGATTCTCACTTTCCACTTTACAAAAAAAACAACAACATGCCTCGTGCGTTTAGAGAATTCGATGGAATAAATGCTACGTACTACTCAACACAACCTATGCAATTCACCAATTTCTATGCAATTCAACAATTTCATTCTCCCAAAAATCCATCATTTACTTAGCATATTCACATCAAGCACAACACAATTCACCTTACCCAACATGCCCAACTCATAATTTCCACATTTTCAATCAGATTTAGTTTCTTCGCAATAAAATTCTAACCCTAGCTACATATTTCACTAAAATTCGATCAAGCATGTATTTATCGAGTTCATACAATCAAAATGATACTACGAACATCATTCAACAATAACTTAAATGAATTCAAGCTCAATTACAATTAGGGCAAGTTTTACTCACTTCACATGCTCAAAATCGAAAACTTTGACAAGAATTGAGATGAAGTTAAAGAACATACCTTTAATTCGATGAAATCGAAGAAAAGTCAAAGAAAACTTGTGCCTAGGTCCGTGTCATGTTGGGGAAGGGGGAGTTTTTGGGTGTTTGTCATGGAGGGGGTGAGAAATGAGGGAAAATTGAGGGAATTTAGGGTTGAAAAGGAGGATTTTCACACGGGTCACCCGGCGACCCGGTGTGACCCGTCGCGATTAAAGCCTCAACGTGTTACGGAGGGTAACGCGGAGCACCCCCTCCGTGACACGGAGCCAACGCGGAGGTATTCTAGAATTTTAAAAATTCCAGAATTACACCTCAACGTGTCACGGAGGGTAATGTGGAGGCCCTCCTCCGTGACACGGAGCTATCGCGCAGGCTCACTATTTTGCCACTTTTTATTATTTTTCTCACCTTGATTTTTCCTTTGCGATCCTTTGCATTTTTGCCCTCTGTTCAACCTGAAATTCATCTCACAACAAGAAATTGGTTAGAATTCATAGGTTTCACATAAAATACAAATTTTGTTTTTATTTTTATTTTTCTATTTTTTTTCTTTCTTTTTTTTCTTTCTTTTCTTCTAAATCTACTCAAGTATTACAACAATTTCACGGGTTGCCTCCCGTGTAGCACCTGGTTTACTGTCGTGGCTCGACGTCATTGAAGCTTAGTCATCCTCTAAGGTGACAAATGTCTTCTCTCGACTACCGTGCTCACCCCAGTAATGCTTACATCGCTACCCATTGACTAAGAACGTGGCATTTCGATCTTCTTGCCACGAGTCCAATTTTGGGGGGTCCTTCACCGGTGGTTTTCCCACTGGCTCTTGCGAATCAACACTCTGAGCAATATTCGCTCGATCAAGCACGTTGATCACTGAGAGTTCCTCATACACGGCCGGAAGCTTCGTGGCCTTGTACACATCAAATACCTCCACCTTGTCATGTGCCCGCATGGTTAGCTGCCCTGCAGCTACATCAATCAGTGCTTTCCCGGTCGCCAAGAAAGGACGTCCCAAAATAAATGGGACTTCCGCATCCAGCTCAAAATCCAGCTCAACGAAGTCTACCGGGAAGATAAGGGAGCCCACTTGCACCAGCATGTCTTCCACAATTCCATCTGGTCTGGCCAAGGAACGATACGCTAGTTGTAAGATCGCTGTTGTTGGTCTAGGACTGCCTAGCCCTAATTTCTTGAATACCGATGTCGGCATCAAGTTAATGCTCACTCCCAAATCACATAATCCATGAGCTTGGATACTCTGCCTGATTTTAAGTTGAATTGTAAAGCTCACAGGGTCTTTGAGCTTTGTGGACAACCTATTTTGTATCCGAGAAGTGCACTCCTCCGTAAGCGCCACCGTAGCATACTCTGTCAACCTGATTTTGTTCACCATGATGTCCTTGATATATTTTGCGTACTTCGGCACTCCCTGCAAAACATCAACAAGAGGCAAATTAATGTGTACCTGTTTAAGCACCTCCATGAATTTATTGAAACACGCTTCCTCCTTGTGTTTCTTTAATCTTTGAGGGAACGGGGGTGGTGGTCTTTCTGGTTAAGCTTCCTTCTCCTTCCCCCTATCATCATTGTGTTCCCTCTCATGCTCCACTGCTCCCGACTGCTGCGGTGGTCTTTTTGGTTCCACCTCCTTGAGTTGTAAACCACTCCTTGTGGACACTGCATTCACTTGCTTGGGGTTGGGGTCAGTGTCATTCGGAAGTCCACCTCTCGGCCTGGTGTTCTGAGCTCCATCTTGTTGCCCAAACTGGTACTCCAATGCCTTTGTAGCTAACTGATTGTTCTTTACATCGGCTGCCAATTTCACATAGTCAGCCTGCAATTGAGCTTGGTTAGCTATCATCGTTTTGAACATTTCCTCGATGCTGGGTGATGGTGGTGGAGGAGGTGCATTGTTGCTTATGTATTGCGACTGATAGTTCTGCTACCCTCCTTGATTTCTCTGTGCCCCCTGACTCGAACTCTGCCCTTGATGGCTGTTACTACTCCAAGAGAAATTCGGGTGACTCCTCCAATTAGAGTTGTAGTTGTTTCCATACTGTTGGTGATTATTTCTCTGTACATTACCAACAAAGTTCACTGAATCAGGATTCACACCACAAAACTCAGCTGAGTGTTCATTACTGCCACACACTTCACACCAAATCTGCTACACTACATTCACTGTGGCTTGAGACTGATTCATGCTCATATTGCTGAAGTGGGTATTGAGTTGATTATGTAACGCAGCTATCTGTGCAGCGATAGTTGTAAAACCATCCACTTCTAAGACTCTTGCCGTTTTCCTTGTTCCTCCTCTAGAAGAGTCCACATTCCACTCTGGATTTCCCTGCGAAATATGGTTTAACAAAGTATACAGCTCCTCATACGTTTTTTCTAATGCTTGTCCCCCAGCTGCTGAGTCTAGCAAGATTTTTGTGTGGGGTTCCAAACCCTCTATGAAAGTATGCACTAGCACATCATTAGATTGGTGATGGTGAGGACAATCCCACAACATAGATTTGAATTGTTCCCAAGCTTGATACAGATTTTCCCCCTTTCTTTGTTTAAAACTTAGAATTTGACTTCTAAGTCTTACTATTTTATCAGATGGAAAGAACTGTATCAAAACTTTCCATGCATGATCATCCCAAGTAGTGATGGAATTAGGTGGTTCAGCTTTCAGACACCTCTTTGCTTCTCCCAAAAGTGAAAATGGGAACAATGTAAGCCTGACATAATCGGGTGACACTCCCGCGGGGATGTAAGTCTTTTGGAGATGTTGTTGTGGATCCTTGTGAGGGAGACCTGTGAATTTCCCGCTGGTGTAGCAATTGCACCATATTCTGTTTAAGCTCGAACCTCCCTCCTGGCTCAGGTTTGCGAATGCTAGATGTAACATTGTTAGCATGTGGGATTGCCACTTCGCGAACCCGCCTAGCTGCCATTTCTTCGGGCACTAACACTGCCCTTACAATTGGTGGATTCTGTTGTTGCTCCAGGATTGTTTGTCTGAGCAACTGCAGCTTTCTCTCTAGAGCTTCTCTCCTTTGACGATGGAATTGTCTTTCCGGCTCTAAGTGTGAATCCACCAGCTCCTTGTCCCTTGCCAGTGTTCAACAGAATTCAATATCTGCAAAAGACAAGCTAAGACCAAGTTGTCAACACTAATAAGAAATCGTAAACTACCACTTAAGACAACAATTTCACCAATTGCCAGTCTCCGGCAACGGCGCCAAAAACTTGTTCGATGGTTTGGAATGCCTACACGCAAGTGGACGTGGTCGAACAAGTAGTAAAATGGCTAGAGTAGCCAAGTATCGATCCCATAGGGACCGGACCAAGGTAATAATCGAATCAAGTGTTAATAAACTCTAACTCTAATAATGCAGACAACAGTTTCAAGAAGATTTTGGGAGTTTGTTTCCTAATTTATACTAATCTAAAACAAATGTACAAATTGAGTCTGAACTATAGTAATGAGCATGCTGAGGCTAAAATGAACATGTAGGGAAGCAATTTATTTACACAAATTGGTTAATCTTTCCTTCGGTTGCTAGTCAAGAATTATTGCCTATGGATTAAAACTCTCGTATTTAACCCAACTTAAGAATCATGAACCTTCCACCTACATTTATGTGATAAGAAGAAATTCATGTTCTAGCCATACGAAACCGATTCCTTAATTGACTAATACGACTTTCAGATATGTTTCTATTTTGAAGGTAAATCAATTCTCAATTTTCCCAAACCAAGAACAGATCATATCCTATTAATTCACAACTTTCCAATTTCTTTCTCTTTCGAACGCAAACCGGATTTTTTAGATATACATTAATATTGGCCACACATTAATGCAGTAAAAACAAGAATTAATAGAACAACCATGGAAGAAAAGATGAAAAATCAAGATGATCAATAATGACATTCCACTACAAATGTTCTTAACCTCAGCAAGAAGTGAATTTAGCCACTCATTTGTGGAGTAAACATCGTTAAATGAGTGTAAATCATACAAATAATTGAAATAAGGAAGAAAGAGATAGAGAAGAACCCTAAGAATTTCGTCCCCTCAACTGCCTGTAACCCACGTTCTTGCTCAACCAAGTCAGAAATATTAAAAATATACCTAAGTGTGCTGTTTATACTAGTGGGAATTTTTTCCGTAATAACAAGCAACGTGTCATGGAGTGCATCGCGGAGCACTGCCTCCATGACACACCACAAACGCGGACCCTCACTGGAATCCGGTCCTCCAGGTAATTATGCCCAACGTGTCACGGCATGCAACGCGGGGCTTGGCCAACGTGCCACGGCCCCAACGCGAACCTTCACTGGAACTTGGCCTATTTTAATCATCCGGGGTAGAATGCATCTGCGATGGCAGCGTGACACGGCTCCATTACGGAGCCCCTTAATTTGCTGCATGACCTTGGCCTTTTCATCTGCTCGCTTACGAGTCCATTCTCGATTTATCCAACATGCATCTTAGCTTCCTAAAATTACATTTTTCCTGCAAAACAACACTAATCATGTTGGTTAGTATAAATTCACATTTTAACTACAAATCACATGAGAATGTACAACTATCAATGGATAAACAAGACGAAATGAAGTATTTGAGTATCACTTGGGCATATAATTCTGCCCAAGATCAATTTCTTCACCAGGTATGTGGGAATTCAACAAGAGAATTGTTCTTCCCTTATGTACCCAAAACCCTTCGGTAATCTTCTATCAGTTATAGCCCTGAGGTTTCAAAATTTAGAAAGTTTTCAAACAAAATTCGGTAAATTTCAAGTGGAATATTATCCAGGTTATTAACTGCTATATTTTCTTAATTCTTAGAAATCATGTGGAAACTAGCTTCTTATGAAATGATTTAGCCCTAGCTTTGGCATTCAGTAAATCAGAGTCTTGCATATTTGACTAATTATTCATGTTGCTTGATTCTATCAGTGTTGGGATTACCTTGTTAAAATAAGTTGAAATCTCAGTCAGATGCATGCTAGTCCAGTTTCAGTCAGAATATTAGTATACTTGGTATTATTCAAAAATTAGTTGATCAATTTGAGTACAGTCTTTTCTTAAGGTGTCAGTGATGCCTCCCAGTTATCAGTTATTAGACTCAGATATCAGTTATCAGATTTTAGTTGGTTCTTTGGAAGGTTACGACATATGAACACGATTTCGCTCTCTCTCCCAAAGAATTCACATGCATCATGTCATGACCCATAAGCTTGCCTCTAGTATATTACTCCACTAATATAAGGATGAGTGATGTAAGATCACGTAGGGCTTAACGAGTTGTAATGTGAGCTAAGAAACTAGTACATACTGGGCTAACCAATAATAGCAACTAGCACCCTTAAGCACTTTTCAATACATCCCAACACATTATGGGCATTGTTTCTTCCTTCACCCTCCCCTTTCTTGGAGCCTTTCTTTATTTTTGTTCCCATTTCTTTAAGCACACTCAACTTAATAACAAAGATTAGTTATACATCTTCATTTCAGTAAATTCGGCACGTGCACCTTTGACCTTTTCTTTACTTTCACCACTTCCTCTTTTCCTTTCTTTTCAAAATTACTACTCCTTGACACTGTGGGAAAATTACTTTTCTTGAGCGCTTAAGAGTTTTGGATGAAATTCACGGATAATGAAAAGAAGGGGTTAAGCTCGACTTGTACCTTTTCGACAAAAGAAAAAAATAGGCTAAAGGCTCAATGGGCTAACTAGGATGTACATTCAAGGTAGGTACGATAATGAAAAAAACTTTCGGTTAAATCAAAGAAATGCCTACATCTTTTCCTACAATACACATCCTTCATTTCATTTCATACACACACCAGGCAAGTTCTAGACACTTCACAATAGCATGGAAGAATCGAAACCTCACCACACACTCATTGCACATGCTCAACTCAAGACATATTCATAGACTCTTCAATCAGCTAATTACAAGAATTCAAACATTAAGCCTCAATCACACCGAATCGAACTCTATGGTCTACGTATCTCAACATGTTTACAAAGTTTCATGCTTTCATACGAATCACCTTTGCATTCTAAATATCATGTACAACACGCAACAAGAATTCTGAACCATAAAGTAACGACACGTTTGGGATACAAACAAGCAAAAGAAAAAAAAAATTAAAAAGAACAATAGAAATCTACTCCTATCGACTACATTTCCCTTAAGAAGGTCGTCATCCATCCATCATAGGGAACGGTCACTATTTACGACTTCAGTTCAATGGGACTATTCTCGGTAAAAGCACCGAAAACAAACGTCGAAAAACCCAATCATAAAAATATTTCAAGAAAAATTTTAAAAATATCGATAATTTCGATAAAACAATAATATTTACACAACCAGCTAACAACAACTCCATACCGCACACAACAGATTCACAGTAATTACAACACCGAATTACAATATAAAACATAAACACCAAAATCATAGGGTCACAATTTTTCACAGGCACAACAACAAAACAACTAGCACCTAACTATTCCCACCCCACACTTAAATCTAACACTGTCCCCAGTGTCCACAAAATTTAGCATAGCACAAGAGTAGGTGGTGAAACTCCCTGATCAATCGAAGTATTCCACTTCTTCGTCAGGTGCGGTTGCCTCGTCCCCTATATCCGAATCACCCCAGCTATCCTCATCTGACTCAACATCTGAGTCATCGCGGCGTGTCTCCTCGTCTGTGGGGACATCATCATCAACGGGCTCCACAAAAGGTAGCCCCACTCGGCATAGAGCCCTGGCATTTTCGCCGAAGGGGTAGTCCAACTCGAGCTGCCACAGCTCATCTTCTGTTGCTGGCCTCCCGCCTATGCCAACTGTAGCATCTGCATCCCGAACATGTGGGCCATATACTTATCATCCTGAGCATGTCGCTCGGCTAATGTGAGAACTAGCCTGTGAGTGGTGTCGGGTGCCTTAGTTTTGGTGACGTCCAAGGAATGCCTCTCCATCTGCGGGATGTAGTCCAGGGCCTCTTCCTCAACATCTAGGCCCCTCAGGAATGTGATCAGCAAACCACCAAACCCGTATGTGTTCCCTTGATGCAAACGGGCTCTCTTCATGGCGGAGATAATCACCGCCCCAACATTAATCTCTAGCCCTTTCATCAGGGCATATACCAAGAACACACGATCCCGGGTGACATCTGTCATGTGCACCCCCGGGATCAGGAAGGAACACAAGATCTTAAGCCAAATTCTGGCTTCCCTGTTCATTTGAGAGTAGGGCAGCGTCTGATGGTAGCCCCTCTCCTTATGCCTGCTCCACTGTGCTGTAGAACGGGCTCCACACAGAGTGCGTCTGATATCCGCATATGGTGGAGTGATATTCAGCTGCCGGAGTACATGGGCGTCTGTGTCCCTCGCCCCCAAAATGGCATTAAGGTGATGGGGCTCAAAAGTGACTACCTGCCCTCTTATTTTGACGGTGTGACTGCGGAGTGTTGGGTTCCAATTGGCGTAGAACTCCCGAATCAAGTGGAGATTGCACTCCTTGGGCTTTTCAAATATGAAATTCATCCTGGCAGCATCAATCCGATGTACAATTCTGGGGAATTCCTGTGCCAACGGCTCCCTTGCAATGTGCTCCTCGGGGAAGTATTTGATCTCCTTATGCTTTGTGTACCATTTCTTCCCTTCGTTTGTCACCCATCGGGTTCCGTATTGACGGCGTTGGCTGCACGGAACCGCTGGTGCTGCTATGACTGCTATTCCCAGTCTAATTCTTTTCCTTCCAGCGCCCGATGTAGATGCGCCCTTTCCTTTGTCTTGCCCGCTTTTCATTGTTCCGGTCAAATCAAACAGACAGTCCCAATGTTATTCAAATTAAAATTAGCTTCGACTAAGGTTGGGTTAAGCTAGGCCACCCCACACTTAGTCTTTAGCCACAATTACGACATTACGGCAAGACGATTCTCACTTTCCACTTTACAAAAAAATACAACAACATGCCTCGTGCTTTTAGAGAATTCGATGGAATAAATGCTATGTACTACTCAGACTTCGTACAACTAATCAAAATATCACCATTGATACCATTTCATCACATAGCACTTAGCAAAAAAAAACTTCTCTCAACACAACCTATGCAATTCACCAATTTCTATGCAATTCAACAATTTCATTCTCCCGAAAATCCATCGTTTACTTAGCATATTCACATCAAGCACAACACAATTCACCATACCCAACATGCCCAACCCATAATTTCCACATTTTCAATCACATTTAGTTTCTTCGCAATCAAATTCTAACCCTAGCTACATATTTCACCAAAATTCTATCAAGCATGTATTTATCGAGTTCATACAATCAAAATGATACTACGAACATCAATCAACAATAACTTAAATGAATTCAAGCTCAATTACAATTAGGGCAAGTTTTACTCACTTCACATGCTCAAAAATCGAAAACTTTGACAAGAATTGAGATGAAGTTAAAGAACATACCTTTTATTCGATGAAATCGAAGAAAAGTCGAAGAAAACTTGTCCTAGGTCCGTTTCATATTAGGGAAGGGGGAGTTTTTGGGTGTTTGTTGTGGAGGGGGTGAGAAATGAGGGAAAATTGAGGGAATTCGGGGTCAAAAAGGGGGATTTTCGCGCGGGTCACCCGGCGACCCGGTGTGACCTGTCGCGATTAAAGCCTCAACGTGTTACGGAGGGTAACGCGGAGCACCCCCTCCGTGACACGGAGCCAACGCAGAGGTATTCTAGAATTTTAAAAATTCCATAATTACACCTCAACATGTCACGGAGGGTAATGCGGAGGCCCTCCTCCGTGACACGGAGACATCGCGCAGGCTCACTGTTTTGACACTTTTTATTATTTTTCTCACCTTGATTTTTCCTTTGTGATCCTTTGCATTTTTGCCCTCTGTTCAACCTGAAATTCATCTCACAACAAGAAATTGGTTAGAATTCATAGGTTTCACATAAAATACAAATTTTGTTTTTATTTTTTTTTTCTATTTTTTTTCTTTCTTTTTTTTCTTTCTTTTCTACTAAATCTACTCAAGTATTACAACAATTTCACGGGTTGCCTCCCGTGCAGCGCCTGGTTTACCGTCGCGGCTCGACGTCATTGAAGCTTAGTCATCCTCTAGGGTGACAGATGTCTTCTCAAGACTACCGTCCTCACCCCAGTAATGCTTACATCGCTGCCCATTGACTAAGAACGTGGCATTTCGATCTTCTTGCCACGAGTCCAATTTTGGGGGGTCCTTCACCGGTGGTTTTCCCACTGGCTCTCGCGAATCAACACTCTAAGCAATATTCGCTCGATCAAGCACGTTGATCACTGAGATTTCCTCATACACGGCCGGAAGCTTCGTGGCCTTGTACACATCATATACCTCCACCTTCTCATGTGCCCGCATGGTTAGCTGCCCTGCAGCTACATCAATCAGTGCTTTCCAGGTCGCCGAGAAAGGACGTCCCAAAATAAATGGGACTTCCACATCCGGCTCAAAATCCAGCACAACGAAGTCTACCAGGAAGATAAAGGAGCCCACTTGCACCAGCACGTCTTCCACAATGCCATCTGGTTGCAAGATCACTGTTGTTGGTCCAGGATTGCCTAGCCCTAATTTCTTGAATACCGATGTCGGCAACAAGTTAATGCTCGCTCCCAAATCACATAATCCACGAGCTTGGATACTCTACCCAATTGTAAGTTGAATTGTAAAGCTCCCAGGGTCTTTGAGCTTTGTGGGCAACCTATTTTGTATCCGGGAAGTGCACTCCTCCGTAAGCGCCACCGTAGCGTACTCTGTCAACCTGCTTTTGTTCGCCACGATGTACTTGATATATTTTGCGTACTTCGTCACTCCCTGCAAAACATCAACAATAGGCAAATTAATGTGTACCTGTTTAAGCACCTCCATGAATTTTTTGAATCATGCTTCCTCCTTGTGTTTCTTTAATCTTGGAGGGAACGGGGGTGGTGGTCTTTCTGGTTCAGCTTCCTTCTCCTTCCCCCTATCATCATTGTGTTCCCTCTCATGCTCCACTGCTCCCGACTGCTGCGGTGGTCTTTTTGGTTCCACCTCCTTGAGTTGTAAACCACTCCTTGTGGTCACTGCATTCACTTGCTTGGGGTTGGGGTCAGTGTCACTCGGAAGTCCTCCTCTCGGCCTGGTGTTCTGAGCTCCAGCTAGTTGCCCAAACTAGTACTCCAATGCCTTTGTAGCTAACTGATTGTTCTTTACATCGGCTGCCAATTTCACATAGTCAGCCTGCAATTGAGCTTGGTTAGCTATCATCGTTTTGAACATTTCCTCGATGCTGGGTGATGGTGGTGGAGGAGGTGCATTGTTGCTTCTGTATTGCGACTGATAGTTCTGCTGCCCTCCTTGATTTCTCTGTGCCCCCTGACTCGAACTCTGCCCTTAATGGCTGTTACTACCCCAAGAGAAATTCGGGTGACTCCTCTAATTAGAGTTGTAGTTGTTGCCATACTGTTGGTGATTATTTCTCTATACATTACCAACAAAGTTCACTGAATCAGGATTTGCACCACAAAACTCAGCTGAGTGTTCATTACTGCCACACACTTCACACCAAATCTGCTGCACTACATTCACTGTGGCTTGAGACTGATTCATGCTCATATTGCTGAAGTGGGTATTGAGTTGATTCTGTAACGCAGCTATCTGTGCAGCGATAGCTATAAAACCATCCACTTCCAAGACTCTTGCCGCTTTCCCTGTTCCTCCTCTAGAAGAGTCCGCATTCCACTCTGGATTGCCCTGCGAAATACGGTTTAACAAAGTATACAGCTCCTCCTACGTTTTTTCTAATTCTTGTCCCCCAGCTGCTGAGTCTAGCAAGATTTTTGTGTGGGGTTCCAAACCCTCTATGAAAGTATGCACCAGCACATCATTAGATTGGTGATGGTGAGGACAATCCCACAACATAGATTTGAATCGTTCCCAAGCTTGATACAGATTCTCCCCCTCTCTTTGTTTAAAACGTAGAATTTGACTTCTAAGTCTTGCTGTTTTATCAGATGGAAAGAACCGTATCAAAAATTTTCATGCAAGATCATCCCAAGTAGTGATGGAATTAGGTAGTTCAGCTTTCAGAAACCTCTTTGCTTCTCCCAAAAGTGAAAATGGGAACAATGTAAGCCTGACATAATCGGGTGACACTCCCGCGGGGATGTAAGTGTCACTTATCTCCAAAAAGTTTTGGAGATGTTGTTGTGGATCCTCGTGAGGGAGACCTGTGAATTTTCCGCTGGTGTGAAGCAATTGCACCATATTCTGTTTAAGCTCGAACCTCCCTCCTGGCTCAGGTTTGCGAATGCTAGATGTAACATTGTTAGCAAGTGGGATTGCCACTTCGCGAACCGACCTAGCTTCCATTTCTTCGGGCACTAACACTGCCCTTACAATTGGTGGATTCTGTTGTTGCTCCAGGATTTTTTGTCTGAGCAACTGCAGCTTTCTCTCTAGAGCTTCTCTCCTTTGATGATGGAATTGTCTTTCCGGCTCTAAGTGTGAATCCACCAGCTCCTTGTCCCTTGCCAGTGTTCAACAGAATTCAATATCTGCAAAAGACAAGCTAAGACCAAGTTGTCAACACTAATAAGAAATCGTAAACTCACACTTAAGACAACAATTTCACCAATTGTCAGTCCCCGGCAACGGCGCCAAAAACTTGTTCGATGGTTTGGAATGCCTACACACAAGTGCACGTAGTCAAACAAGTAGTAAAATGGCTAGAGTAGCCAAGTATCGATCCCACAGGGACTTGACCAAGGTAATAATCAAATCAAGTGTTAATAAACTCTAACTCTAATAATGCAGACAACAGTTTCAAGAAGATTTTGGGAGTTTGTTTCCTAATTTATACTAATCTAAAACAAATGTACAAATTGAGTCTGAACTATAGTAATGAGCATGCTGAGGCTAAAACGAACATGAAGGGAAGCAATTTATTTACACAAATTGGTTAATCTTTCCTTCGGTTGCTAGTCAAGAATTATTGCCTATGGATTAAAACTCTCGTATTTAACCCAACTTAAGAATCATGAACCTTCCACCTACATTTATGTGATAAGAAGAAATTCATGTTCTAGCCATACGAAACCAATTCCTTAATTGACTAATACGACTTTCAGATATATTTCTATTCTGAAGGTAAATCAATTCTCAATTTTCCCAAACCAAGAAGAGATCATATCCTATTAATTCACAACTTTCCAATTTCTTTCTCTTTCGAGCGCAAACTGGATTTTTTAGATATACATTAATATTGGCCACACATTAATGCAGTAAAAACAAGAATTAATAGAACAACCATGGAAGAAAAGATGAAAAACCAAGATGATCAATAATTACATTCCACTACATATGTTCTTAGCCTCAGTAAGAAGTGAATTTAGCCACTCATTTGTGGATTAAACATCGTTAAATGAGTGTAAATCATACAAATAATTGAAATAAGGAAGAAAGCGATAGAGAAGAACCCTAAGAATTTCGTCCCCTCAACTGCCTGTAACCCACGTTCTTGCTCAACCAAGTCAGAAATATTAAAAATAAACCTAAGTGTGCTATTTATACTAGTGGGAATTTTTCCCGGAATGACAAGCAACGTGTCACGGAGTGCATCGCGGAGCACTGCCTCCGTGACACACCACAAACGCGGACCCTCACTGGAATCCGGTCCTCCAGGTAATTATGCCCAACGTGCCACGGAGTGCAACGTGGGGCTTGGCCAACGTGCCACGGCCCCAACACGGACCTTCACTGGAACTTGGCCTATTTTAATCATCCGGGGTAGAATGCATCCGCGATGGAAGCGTGACACGGCTCCATCGCGGAGCCCCTTGCATGACCTTGGCCTTTTCCACTGCTTGCTTCCGAGTCCATTCCCGATTTCTCCCAACATGCATCTTAGCTTCCTAAAATTACATTTTTCCTGCAAAACAACACTAATCATGTTGGTTAGTATAAATTCACATTTTAACTACAAATCACATGAGAATGTACAACTATCAATGGATAAACAAGACGAAATGAAGCATTTGAGTATCACTTGGGCATATAATTCTGCCCAAGATCAATTTCTTCACCAGGTATGTGGGAATTCAACAAGAGAATTGTTCTTTCCTTATGTCCCCAAAACCTTTCGGTAATCTTCTATCAGTTATAGCCCTGAGGTTTCAAAATTTAGAAAGTTTTCAGATATAATTCGGAAAATTTCAGGTGGAATATTATCCAGGTTATTAACTGCTATATTTTCTTAATTCTTAGAAATCATGTGGAAACTAGCTTCTTATGAAATGATTTAGCCATAGATTTGGCATTCAGTAAATCAGAGTCTTGCATATTTGACTAATTATTCATGTTGCTTGATTCTATCAGTGTTGGGATTACCTTGTTAAAATAAGTTGAAATCTCAGTCAGATGCATGCTAGTCCAGTTTCAGTCAGAATATTAGTATACTTAGTATTATTCAAAAATTAGTTAATCAGTTTGAGTACAGTCATTTCTTAAGGTGTCAGTGATGCCTCTCAGTTATCAATTACTAGACTCAGATATTAGTTATCAGATTTTAGTTGGTTCTTTGGAAGGTTACGACACTTCCAGATAAGCAGCTCTTTTTTGTTCATACTCCTTATTGTGTGTTGAAGTTGAATCCCAAAATGTCCTCCTAACTCGTGCTTTATTCATTTCAGTGAAAAATATGCCTCAAAGATGGGGAAATGGAAGAAGGGATGGCAACGCCAATTGACCTGACCCACAAGCTCCAACAGCCCCTCAAGACGACCAAGTGTCCACAGCAAAATTTCGAGCGACAATCTAGCTGCTAGCGCAGACGGTGACTAACCAAGTGAACCAACATGTGGTTCCAGTGAATGTAAACAGATCTGCAGCAGCTGCTAGGGTTTGGGACTTTACCCGAATGAACCCTCTAGATTTATATGGATCCAAGGTGGGAGAGGACTCGCAAGAGTTTGTAGACGAGGTGCGGAAGTTCACCCAAATTATGGGTGTTAGTTCGTAGAGAGGGAAGACCTGACTTCCTACCAGTTGAAAGAGGCAGCTTAGATTTGGTATAACCAATGGAAGGAAGGGAGGCCAACAGAAGCAGGGCCAGTAGAGTGGGATGAGTTCACGACCGCATTTCTAGACAGATTCTTTCCTCGGGAATTGAGGGAGTCCAAGGTCGTTGAATTCATGAATTTAAAGCAGGGTAGCAGGACTGTGGAGGAGTATGCGTTGGAGTTCACTCAGTTGTCGAGGTATGCTCCAGAGATGGTAGCCGTGCCAAGGGCTCACATGCTCAAATTCATCAATGAAGTGTCAGACTTGGTACTTAAGGAGTGCAGAACCGCGATGCTCATCAAGGATATTGACCTCTCCAACCTCATCATTCACTCACAGTAGATTAAGGTAGAGAAGTTGAAGGATATTGAGTAGGAGAACAAGCGGGCTAGAACAGGTCAGTCGGGTTATGACCACCAGAGGTCCGGCAACAGTAGTCACCCACAACAGCAGCAACAAAGGACTCCAACACCCATATCAGCCAATGCCCCTACTTTTCGGTCCCGCAAGGATCGAAAGGGTGGAGCATCTAGCTCTTAGTCCCAGTGTTACAGTGCCAGCAACTATACCCAGTTTGTCCTAAATGTGGCAAGAACCATCCAGGTGAATGCTGATGGGCAAAGAGGGTTATTTCGGATGTGGGCAGTTAGGTCACAAGTTAAAGGAGTGTCCGTCAACAGGACGGGGGAAAACTCAGTCTACCACTTCAGCAGCTCCAGCAAGTCGTCCAGCTCAGCAGGGTAACACTTCAGGTATGGATGGCGGCTAGCGCCAAAACAGTTTTTATGCTTTGTCCTCTCGTCAGGATCAGGAGAGCTCACCTGACGTGGTCACATGTATGTTATGTCTCTTCCATCTAGATGTACATGACCTACTATATCCAGGAGACATACTATTATTCGTGACTCCTTACATAGCTGTTCAGTTTGAAATCAATCCAGAAGTCCTCTCTAAACCATTCTCAATCTATACCCCAATTGGTGAGTCAGTTAGAGCCAACCGAGTATATAAAAACTGCCCAATCTCAATATTGAGTAAAATTATTCCAACTGACCTAGTAGTGCTAGAAATGGTCGATTTTGACCTCATTCTTGGAATGGATTTGCTACATTCGGGTTATGCCTCAGTCGACTACAGAACTAGAGTCGTCAGATTTTAGTTTCCCAATGAGCCAGTCTTAGAATGGATGGGTAGTGTTTCAGCGCTTAAGGGTCAGTCTATTTCCTACCTTAAGGCAAGGAAGCTCATTTTGAAAGGGTGCATCTATCACCTAGTTCGAGTCAAATATTCTAGCTCTGAGACCCCAACTATTCATTCAGTTCCAGTGTCAGCGAATTCCCTTACGTGTTTCCCGTAGATCTTCCCGGAGTCCCTCCTGAGCGGGAAATAGACTTCGGCATAGACCTTCTTCTAGAAACTCAGCCCATCTCTATTCCTCTTTATAGAATGGCTCCAGCTGAGCTTAAGGAGTTGAACGAACTGCTAAAAGATCTTCTAGATAAGGGTTTCATTAGGCCCAACATCTCTCCATGGGGTGCTCCAGTGTTGTTCATGAGGAAGAAAGACGGTACTCTCAGAATGTGTATCGACTAATGTCAACTGAACAAAGTTACAGTTAAGAACATGCATCCTCTACCCAGGATTGATGACTTGTTCGATCAGCTTCAAGGAGCCAGTTGTTTTTCCAAGGTATCTCAGGTCGAGGTATCATCAGCTCAGGGTCAGGGAATGTGACATACCAAAAATAGCCTTCAGAACTCGATATGGTCACTATGAAATTGTGGTTATGTCCTTTGGACTAACTAATGCCCCTGCAGTTTTCATGGACCTAATGAACAGGGTATTCAAACAGTAACATGTTCTTCATTATGTTCATAGAAGATATTTTGGTGTACTACAAAAATGAAGAGGGGCATGCTAACCATCTGAGGATAGTGTTGCAGACTCTCAAAGATCGCCAACTATTCGTTAAATTTAGCATATGTGAATTCTAGCTGAAGTCTGTGGCTTTCCTTGGTCACGTGGTCTCAGGTGAGGGTATTTAGGTAGGTCCTCAAAAGATAGCAGCAATGAAAGACTGGCTGAGACCCACTTCCCCAACAGATATCAGGAGTTTCCAGGGTCTAGCTGGTTATTACTGATGATTTGTAAAGGGATTTTCTTCTATTGCATATCCTCTGACTAAACTAACTCAGAAAAAGGTGAAGTTTCAATGGTCAGATGTATGTGAGAAGAGTTTCCAAGAGCTGAAGACTCAACTCATTATAGCTCCAGTTTTGACCTTACCAGAAGGATCAGATGGGTTTGTGGTCTATTGTGATGCTTCCCGAGTTGGCTTCGGTTGCGTTCTGATGCAGCGGGGTAAGGTGGTAGCTTATCGTCTAGACAGCTCAAGGTTCATGAGAAGAACTATCCAGCTCATGATCTTGAATTGGTAGCAGTGGCGTTTGCTTTGAAGATATGGAGGCATTACCTTTATGGGGTTCATGTAGATATTTTCACCGATCACAAAAGCCTTCAATACATGTTCAGTCAGAAGGATCTGAACCTTCGTCAGAGAAGGTGGTTGGAGTTATTGAAGGATTACGACATGAGTGTGCTGTACCACCCGGGAAAGGCAAATATGGTGGCGGATGCCTTAAGTAGGATGTCTATGGGGAGCGTTGCTCATATTGAAGAGGGCAAAAAAGAGCTAGCAAAGGATATTCACAGGTTCGCTTGGTTGGGATTGCAGTTGGCGGATTCAACAAAGAGCGGAGTAGTACTACAGAGTGGGTTAGAATCCTCGTTAGTTGTTAAGATTAAGTCGAAGCAGGATGAAGACCCCATACTTATTAAGCTGAAAGAAGAAGTTCTAAGAAAAGAAGTGAAAGCTTTCTCCAAACGGGGAGATGGGGTACTTTGTTACTAGGGAAGACTATGCATTCGGGATGTAGATGAATTGAGACAGTGATACTGGCAGAAGCACATAGCTCCAGATATTCTATACGCCCAGGTACCACTAAGATGTACCGTGACCTGCGAGAAATCTACTGGTGGAACGACATGAAAAATGATATTGCATAATTTGGGGCTAAGTGCCCGAACTGCCAGCAGGTTAAAGATGAGCATCAGAGACCTAGGGTATGACTCAGGATATCAACATACCTACATGGAAGTGGGAATAAGTGAGTATGGACTTTATTACAGGCCTACCTCGTACTCGTCGACAGCATGATTCAATTTGGGTGATTGTAGATCGGATGACCAAGTCGGCACATTTCCTCCTAGTTAAAACTATAGACTCAGCCGAGCATTACGCTAGATTGTACATCCAGGAGTTAGCCAGACTGCATGGGGTTCCCTTGACCATCATTTCAGATTGAGGTACCCAGTTCACCTCGCATTTCTAGAAGTCATTTTAGAAAGGACTCGGTTCTCAAGTCAAACTCAGCACAGCTTTTCACCCTCAGGCAGATGGACAAGCGAATTGTACTATTCAGATCTTAGAAGACATGTTGAGAGCTTATGTGATCGACTTTAAATGTAGTTGGGATGATCACCTCTCTTTCATCGAATTTGCATACAACAACAACTACCACTCCAGTATTTAGATGGCCCCATTTGAGGCATTATATGGTAGAAGGTGTAGGTCTCCTATAAGGTGGTTTGAAGTTGGCGAAGCTACCTTAATAGGACCAGACTCAGTTCATGAAGCTATGCAGAAACTTATCAGAGAAAGGTTGAAACTAGCTCAGAGCTGGCAGAAATCATATGCGGATGTGAGGAGGAGAGGTAGAATTTGTTGTAGATGATTGGATTTATCTAAAAATTTCACCCATGAAAGCGGTGATGAGGTTTGGAAAGAAAGGGAAAGTCAGTCTGACGTATGTAGGACCCTACAGGATTCTGAGGAGAATTGGCAATGTGGCCTATGAGTTAGAATTACCTTCGGAGTTAGCATCTTGCACTCAGTCTTTCATGTGTCACTATTGAAGAAGTGTATCGGTGATCCGACCTCAGTTGTGCCACTAGACAGTGTGGGAGTGAAGGATAGTCTCTCTTATGAAGATGTCCCAGTTCATATCCTAGACCATTAGGTTCGTAAGCTGATAAACAAGGAAGTTTCTTCAGTGAAAGTCTTGTGGAGGCACCAGCTAGTTGAGGGAGCCACATGAGAGGCAGGAGCAGACATGATGGCTAAATATCCTCATTTATTCCCTTCCAGTTCAGCTTTAACATCAGGTATTAAATCCTCCTTAGTACTATATTCAGTTTCACGTTCAGTTAATGTGCCCGAGTTTCTTTCATGTTAGTATTTGTATGTGTGGTTTATGAATTCAGTTCAGTCATGTAATTCAGTCTGAAATCAGTCACTCTGTCAACTTTTAGCTTTAGATGTTCAGTTTTTTAGTATGAAAGTTGCTTTCCCCATCTTTTAATATGTTTATCAACATTTGAGGATGAATGTTCCCAAGGGAGAGATATTGTAATACCCCGAAAACCCTTAAGATCAGACCTGAGGGTTCAAACGGAGAAAATAGAAATTTCTACACCGGGTTACAGGACGAGTCAACAAGTGACCCGTGAAGTACTCCACGAGTCGTAAAGTGACTCGTGGAGTGTACGAAAAGTAGGCTGAGATTTGTGGTCTGGGGGTTGACCACGAGAGAAGCCACAATTCATGGTCAGGGCAGCGAGTGTTGGTCGTGGTCAGGAGCTAGATGGGATGTTGAAATTTTGGGCAGTGTTCATCATGAATTCTCACCACGATTCATGGTGTCCCTCATGGTGATTGTCAAGATAATGTGTCTCAATATTGATGATGGGAAGCAGGTCATGAGTCGTGGTCAGTGGTAACGAGTCGTTCAGTCCCTCATTGGGACTAGCAGTGTGATTTTTCTGTGAAATTTTAAAGGGCTTTTTCATAATTCCTAAGTTTCTAGGATCTAAACTATGTATTTTGGGCATGTCTTGGAGAGAATTAAAGGGGTAATCGACTAAATCCCTCTCATTTCACTGAACTCTCGATCTCCAGAGCAAAGAGACTCCTAATAGGCATCTTAGAGCTAAGCTAGGGCTTCCAATTTTCCTTTATATTTATCCAGAATTCTTTCAAGGATTGTACTCCAGGTATGTGGGAATTTAACAAGGGAATTTTCCTTCCCTTGTGCCCCAAAAATCTTTTCTAATAACTTTATCAATTCCATAACCTGAAGTTCAAAGCTAGGGTGTGATTAGTCGAATTATGGGTTTTCTTGTAGATCATGTTTCTATTAAATTCTTGAAAGTTTGTGTCTATAATCACATGTGTGGATATCATTCTCTATGAAATATGCGCTTAGCCCTAGCCCTTATTTATAGTTGAAGGAGTCTTGCATGATTTTCTAGGTGAAATTGTTGTTGATTTCTGTAGCGCTATTAACCTTAGTGTTATTATAACTATGGGAGCAAGTTAACTTGATTCTAGGCTCAGTCTTGATCAGTGCCTAGCCTGTTCAGAATCTCACAGTAATGTCAACTGATCAGTTTGACTATAGTCAGTTTTCTTGAGATGTCAGTAATACCTCCCAGTCTAGTTTGTAGATTCAGTTATCAGTTAGTTCTTTAGACGGTTACGATGCTTTCAAATAAGAAGATCTGACCAATCTTAGAACCTCCAGTATCAGTTTTCAGTTAGTTCTTTAGACGGTTACGACGCTTCCAGGTATGCAGCTCTGACTAGTCTTAGAACACCAATTTTCAGTGATCCAGTCATACAGACTCTCAGGTTGCTTCCAAATAAGTATTCCTGACTTAGTCCAGGACCCCAACTTCGAGCTATCAGCTTAGTAGTTAAGTTAGGACTATCCAGTGGGATTTTACTTAGCACCGAGTGGACCGGGGCTCCAGCGCACCCAGGTTCCCAGAACTACGTTTCCACCGTAGATTCTTAGCCCATCGGGCCCCAGACTTGTGATCACCCAGTTCAGCCACTATACCTTGGCAAGGTACATTGGGCTTTCTCGAATGGGGTTTATACATCGGACTCCATTTTTAGCTCACGTGGTTATATGTCGGTTATAGACTCTCCCACTTGTCAGCACAGTTTTAGTTCAGTTCAGTTTAGTTTAGCTCAGTTCAGTCACTAAGTTCCAGGACATGTTTATGACCATCAGTCAGGGTCATTATTGACCATTTCAATTATAGTCCAGCTTTTATTAGTATTCAGTAATAGTTGGTCATTTCATGTTATTTTAGTTCGGTACTTATTTTTCCATGCTTATTGTATATCTCACTTACTTAGTACATTCAAAGTATTGATGCATACTTTCTATGTTGTATCGTATTATGATATATGAGAAGGTTCTCATTCTCAGCATCGTTAGTAGTTCCCTCTAGCGATTTCAGCAGCAGTAGTCCGTTTGGTGAATCCTCATCTTTCGAGGATGATATTTTCTTTTCAGTTAGTTTCTTTTCAGCCAGATTTTAGAGTTAGCTGAGGGTTTGTCCCAGCAACTCGTCAGATAGTAGTTGGCTTTCAGACTCAGATATTCAGTATTCCTTACAGTTATGTTACACTTTCAGTATTATTGATTACATAATTATTTTTATACAACTTTTGTGTATGTTTACTCAGTTTACCAGTGTAATGATAGACCGTGGGTTAGCTTAGGGTCACTTGTGGCACCAAGTACCATGTCTCCTCCAGGATGTAGACTCGGGTCGTGACAATATATATATATATGTGTATGTGTGTGTGTATTTATGTATGTTATATATATATATGTATGTATATATATATGTATGTATGTATGTATGTATGTATGTATGTACGTACGTACGTACGTCTGTATGTGTGTATGCAAACAACCCATAAAACAATCAATTACGCCACCAGATGCTAATCTCAACACGCCTCTAAGTTTACGTATTCAACTATCCCATCGACGTATCCCAAACATGCGAGTCTAAAATCAAATATGAGCTATATTTCTAAGTCTAAAGATCAACACAAATAGCAGTTGAATCACAAGAATAAGAGTAAGATTTAATACGATGGTAATGATAAGACGAAATTCAAGGGCAACATGCCAAAAAGAGATACGAAAAAAGGCTTAACATACCTCTTGATAGATGACACAAACTTAGTCAAAACTCCACTTACCTAGGCAAAAGGATTATTCCATGAATCAGTAGCTCAACCAAAAGAACAAAATGCTATTAACCCAATAAAAAAATGCACAAATACGTACACGGTAAGATTTCTATGAAATCATTTATAGAAACTTCAACACGAAAATCTAACGATACTCATAAGTCTATATCTATGATATGTAGATGAATACCAATAAGGAAAAACACTTATGCAGTTGTTCCACATGAAACAATCACTAAATCAGCGGAACAATAATAACAAATACAATATGAGTTAGTCGGCAAATTTGATGTTGTAATCCTGAATTCAAGTTCGGATAATCAAATATAGAGTAAAAAAATATTTTTTCATAAACTACGTGCATACATATGTGTTTAGATGTACCACTACTCCTAAGAGTTCTTGGTGCTAAGGAAAAGGAAGCAAAAATAGTACTAACATATATATATATATATATATATAAGACTATAGAGAAATTGGGTGGCTTTAAGATAATTAGTCATTTAATGGTCAAAAATCTATTTAATGGCTAAGGCCTAGTTAATTGTTGCATCAATTCCTCCACTTCTTCGTGGGAGTGGAGGTAATAATTCTCACTTATCCCTATCCCATTATTTTGGGGTGGGTTCTATATCACGTAGGCACTCCGTATTGCGTAGGTTCATAGTAAAACACAAATAACTTTTTTATCTGAACTTGGATTGATGGGCGATTATTTTACTGGAAACTACATTCAAAGGCATTTCATTTAATTGATAGTAGGCCCTCTGACTTCTTATAAATTGAGAGATATACTCGTTCCAAATCATGCCATATACGAGACTTATTCAAAATATACTATCTCAAATTTTTCTACATGGCTAGACTTAATATTTCTGTTAAAATATTGATAAAATATAACAATCTTGTATAATTTAACATATATACTAAATATAATAATTTTTCAAAATTTGATATTAATATTAATAGAATATAATAATCTCATCCCAACCATTAAATTAATTTTTAACACTTTATTTTAGGATTTGAGACTTTGTACAAGCTAATATAATCATTTCGGACTTATGAATGGATTGGGGAGAGTTTTGGAACCAAAGCGACCCATTTCACCATAATAGATTGTATTTTATTTTTCTGTTAGTACAACTTTATTCGCGATCATGGAGCTTATTTGAAAATCACGTTGAAATAGTGACTGGAAGTTACATAGCAGTTCCATGGACTATGGTCATGATCACGTAGGGCATAAAAGGGAATAGGGGTCTGACTATTGTTCATCATGAACGCAGGAGTAGAGGTGCAAACTAGAAGGGTAATGATCAAGTTAGGCCTGATTGCGAGGACTTTATTGAGAATGCATAGGACCTGGTAATATATAAAAGTCAAGTTTCAGATTTTTAATTAATTATAATATCTTTTGGGGGAGGGGGTGGGGGTTAAGCTCCACCAAGTGCGATTTGTGAGGAGAAATTTATCATTTGAGTTGGGTAAGTATCTCAAACTCAATTTTCGGTTATATCTCATAATTTTTCATTATATTTAAGACTTTAACAATTGATCTAGAAGTGTAACATTGAGGAATTTTTTCATAAATACTGCAATATATAATTTGAGAATTTGCAGGTTGATTTGAAGTCAAAATAAGAATCTAAGCATATATTGGAATCCTTAGCTAACGGGCAACTCGATTGTAAAATTTATTTCGATATTCGATCATGGGACCTAAGGTTGACTTTTTATGGGTTAACTTTATTGATTTTGACATAGACCACCTACTAAATTATAGAAACCGATTCCTTGTCTTTGTTTGACATTGTTTAATAGTCTTTTGAGTAGTGTTAAGACGATTGGACATGTTTGGATAAACAAAAGTGGTCGTGAGAGGTTAAAGCTTATTTAAATTTTAACCTCAATAGGAGAATTTTTCATACTTTATGTGATATACCTGCTTTTTAATGTTGGGAATAATGTACACATAGTATGACGAGCATATATGCAACAAGCAAGTATATTATGACCCGTTTTAAAATTTGTTATTGACTTGATGAGCAGAGTCATCACCTAATATTTATTTAGAGTTAGAAACCATTTTATCCAAAAACATTTACCTTTCAAATATTTGCTTAAGATTTCAAATAATTAGCCAAAAAAGGTGTTGGTCACATTAAGAAATCCGCAAATGCGACTATCAGTGATGTTAAAAAGTTTGAAGCTAAATGTAACTTATTTTGTCATAGGGTTTGTAAAGTGGTTTGACATAAATTATTATCTTTAGATTTAATTATTTGAATTACTTTCCACTAATTTTGGTTAATGTTTGCAAAAAGTGGTTCTGCTCTTTGAAAATTTTTATGTTCATATGACTTTTAGACTTTGAATTAAATGAATTAATTCAATTTTTAAACTTAATGAATAAATGAACTCATGTTGTAACAACTATTAAAGACATAAGAAGTCCTTACATCATATTAACAAGTCTAGAGTCTTTAAGACTTGTTTCCAACTTGAAAATTTAATTGAGAAATTTCTACAAATAGTACTATGTAGCAAAATAATTACAAAAAATAATGTGATTTACCTAAATTACATTAAATAGCATAGTTTTTATTTGTTGATATTGTTTCCCATAGGGATTAGGTTTGTATCTAAATATCAAACCCTTAACTCCATCCTTAATATGAGCCATATGTTATACAACTAGCGGAATCTTGGTATCCAATGCCAGTAAATCACTGTTTTTATGATATGAAATTTTTTTCCTCAATATCTAAGAGTTTAAATTAAAATACCGTATCTGCATAAATTATAGGTATGAAATCGTAGATTTTGACGAATTCCTCTTTTTATTTGGTGTATCATTGTTTGAGATTTGGTGAAAATTTCAAATTCTTTTGGTGTATCAACGTTACAACTGTTTGAAAATATGTTCAACATAACAGTATTGCTTCGTCATTCAGGTGAGTGGACTCCAAATAATATTTATAAAGATTGTGCTATAGATGAAATCATCATCAAGGAATATGTTTCGTATAAAGGACTTGTTGGAGCGACTATGAAGCAATTGAGGATTGATGATACAGTTAAAAGAATTCAAATAAGATACATTATTGAAGGTAATTTCACACTGATGGTGATTAGAAACGATATGGGAGTGAGATTGTATGTTGAATTAAAGAAATTTAACAGAGAGTTTGGATTGTATCTATTATCTATCAAAATTTCATATAAGTATGAGAATAATAGTGTTATCATAAATGTTAGTCATTCTGTTGATTCTGTGCCGGTTGGTAGTTTGGAACTAGTGGTTCATTTGAATTCAATAGATACATTAGCCATTACTTCGATTAAATCAGATGATTCAAAACTGATACAAAACAATCAATTCGATTTTATAATTTCCGATCGTACACAAAAAGATGTAAGAGAAGCTCAGACCTACAAGGATAAGGCAACTGTAGTTGTGGTAATAAGTCGATATGCAATTGATCAAAGGTTTCAATACAAAGTATCTAGATCTAATTCCAAAAGGTTAGCTTTCCTATGATTGTATCAAATGAATACATTCATTGATTTTTAAAAATATTAGATGATACATTATATATGTAATTAAGTAATATTGTATCTAATAAGTTACAACAGTTACACTATTTGATATTGTAAAAATTTTTTTTTGGATACATTAACAATGTAAGTGTAAAAAAATCTATTTATGAATGTATCTATTTTAAAATAGTAATGTGTATCAATAACCTCATATATCTGTATATAATTAAAATATATAATTAAATCATTATTTATTAATTTGCATTTATTTTGGATACAATTAAAAAATCTTTTTTAAAAAAAAATAATTTCTTATAAATTTATGTATCATTATATATTGTGAGACAATGAAATTAAGTTATTTTGTATCATTAAGTTTTTTTTAAACTTAGATACATTGAGAAATAATGTAGGAAAAAAATCTTCTACATAATTCATATTATGTTTTATTGTTGTATCTATATTTAACAATAATTTATTTTTGTGTCAAAACTTCACATGATGACAGTTTTACAATTCAGTGTGTATTTGAAGAATGTGGATGGTTTTTAAAGGCATTTAGTTTAAACAAGTCTCAATTGTTAAATATTAGAGAGCTCCACAATAGGCATACATTTCAATTGAAGGATAGTATATTTTACTAACGGCAAGCAAGTAGTGCATTTATGGATGGTATTATTGCACTAAAGTATGAAAATCACAAAAATAAGTACACGCCTAGGGACATAATTGTCACAACCGAAACATAGACCTGGATCGCAACACGGGACAAGGAGCCCCGAGAGACTCCAAGTTGACCCATGGAATGAACATACATCTAACTCAAGATCACTAAAGCGGAATACGTAACATAAGGACATATCAGAAGCATAAACATAACATAATATGGTAAGCGAAACGTACTACATACATGACAGCTAAATACTACACATAGTCTGAAAGCCTCTAAGATATCCGATGGGTTGATGAAACAACATCCCCAACTAACCAGCAAGTCTAAAAAACTGAACATGAAAAGATAACAGAATCACGCTGGTCCTCGTAGGATGAGGACTCACCGAAAGCTGGATGCTAAATTCCGAGATGAACTACTAACTGTGCTGGGTCTGAAGATCGGAGCCTGTATCATGAAATGAAAAAGCAAAGAGTATGCGGTCAGTACGTGGAATGTACCTAGTATGCAAGGTAAGTAAAACGGACATTTAATAATAATACACAAAATCTCATAAGAGATCATAAGAGTGGGACAACACGCTCATAACATAAATACCATAAGATAACATGGGGCTCAAGATTTTCAAATCGTTCGTAATCCATTCATTACAATATCCATAAGAGAAACTTTATAAATCATTACTTGAGCCAAAGTAACATTAACATAATAATGCATAAAACATACGAAACAATGGAAGATTCTTATAACCAACATACCCCATATGAGCACACATGGAACCCAACATATAAATCTCTAGTCGGGAGGGTGTTTGTACCTTTCCAAGAGTAGAACCATGAAGGGTGTGATATCACACATAAAAGGCTTAGTTAGGCGAAAGAGATAGTCTCAAGGGAGGTCCCATCATGTCCTATGGTGGCACGTAGTTCTGAGATTTGAAGCAAACTCTGGGCTCCGAACCTACTCAGTGTTAAATACTACTCCCAAAACATATATAGTAACACTCCCAAAACATATATAGTGATCATAATATAATATGCATGAAATACATGGACTAGTTAAATCATGATAATAATAAGATTGCTTATAAATACATGAACTAGCCATGAGAGTAAGGCCCGTGAGTCGGCTAAAATTATAATTAGTAAATCATGAGGTTCATGCGTATTTGTAGATCATGTGTGTGCTTTTTAAATCTCAAATTCATAATGGGCATTTAAATAATTCCATATCGTAGGTCATAAATCATGATGGGTTGAAAAATCATCAAAATCAGGGTAATATCATAACTCAATTTGTCATAGAACATGTGTGAGTGGGTATAATTTAATAGAAATTTGAATCAATAAATTTATAATCGAATTAGTTGTAAAATCTTATCATAATTCATAAAATATGGTATAAAACATAAGTAATAACCCATGGATAGATCATTAGAATTCCCCAAGATTTAAGATAAAACCCCATAAAATTTTTAATCAGAACTTCATGAATTAGGAGAGATTGGGCATAGGTATGAATGAAAACGCCCACTCATAACACTACATATCTGATTATACCTAATTCTTAAACTTTCCTGATTGCCCAAGAACAAATTGAGAAGAATTGGAAGAGCTAAGGCTTGATCTCCTCTCTAACTCTCTCTAACTTGCATGCATGGGCTTTTGAATAGGTTAGAATGACTTAACCTATCTTAATATACTATGAAAATAACTTAAAATGACGTAGTATAGGACCTTAGAGCGTCAGAATGATGAAAATACCCTTAAAAACTTCGCAAAAAATAACTGCTCATCAGTCCCCACGAGGGACCTAACGAGTCATTGTCACCTTGCATGAGTCTTCACTTTGGTCGTTGGGTACACTGCCAAATTTCGCCTGGAACTTGTAACGAGCCATCCCACGAGTCGTTACCGGTGACCACGATCACTTCCACTGCCTCAAACCTAAATCATTATCTTCCTGATGATCAAGAGCCACCCAATGAATCCTGGTGACTGACCACGATTCATGGAACCTATCCGTTAGGAGCACTGCCTTCACATTTTCCCCTTTCTAAATTCCTTGTCCACGGCTGACCTGATGAGTCGTGGAGCCTGACCATGGCTCGTGGTCATGCCCGTGAAGACTCCCTTAAACAATTCCTTTAACTCAAGCCATCCCTTACCACGAGGCACCTCATGACTCGTGGTCCTCCCCACAAGTCACAAAACGAGTGCAAAATTTTCAGTTTTCTCTGTTTCAACTCCCGGGTCTGATCTTTGGGCTTCTGGGGTATAAAAATATCTCCCCCTTGGGAATATTCATCCTCGAATGTTGGAAAGTCATACAGAACATCAGAGAAATGCAATCATCATATTCAAATACTGATCATTTAAACTAAAAACTAACGGAATGACTATCTCCGATTCAAACTACATAGCTAAATTGATTTCACGAATCATATATACATCCATATACATAATAGCAACTTGGGCATATGAGCTGAACATGAAAACTAAATAGAGTTTGAGAGCAAAACTGATACCTCAAGCTGGAACTGAGCTGGTAGAGAATAAATGTGGGTATTTAGCCATCATATCCACTTCGGCTTCCCACGTAGCTCCTTCAACCTGCTGATTCCTCCATAGAACCTTGACTGAAGCTACTTTTTTGTTCCTTAGCCTTCGAACCTGATGATCCAATATTTCTACCGGAACCTTCTCATAATTAAGGCTGTCTTTCACACCAACGCCATCCACTGGGACAACTAAGGCTAGATCACCCAAACACTTCTTTAAGAGCGATACATGGAATACAGGATGTACAGAAGCTAATTCTGAGGGAAACTCCAATTTGTATGCCACCTTACCAACCCGTTTCACAATCCAGTATGGGCCAACATAACGAGGGCTGAGTTTTCCTTTCTTTCAAAACCACATCACTACCTTCATAGGAGATACTTTCAGAAACACCCAATCATCTACTTCGAACTCAAACTCCCTCCTTCTCACATCGGCATAGGACTTTTGGCCACTTTGAGCTGTTTTCAGCCTGTTCCATATGAGCTGAACCTTCTCCATAGCCTCATGGACCGAATATGGTCCTATCATTGCAGCTTCACCAACTTCGAACCAACCAATGGGTGATCTACATCTCCGCCCATAGAGAGCCTCAAATGGAGCCATTTGATTACTAGAATGGTAGCTGTTATTGTATACAAACTTGATAAGAGGCAAATTATCATCCTAACTATCCTTGAAGTCAATCACGCATGCTCTCAATATATCCTTGAGAGTTTGATTTATCTGTTCCGCTTGACCATCCGTTTGCGGGTGAAATGTTGTGCTAAGCTTAACCTAGGTACCTAGTCCTTTTTGAAATGACCTCCAAAACTGAAAGGTAAATTGGGTACATCTGTATGATATGATGGACAAGGGCACTCCATGCAACCGAACTAGCTCTCAGATGTATAGTTTGGATAATCCTCCACCAAATCCGTGGTTTTGATCGGTAGAAAATAAGCAGCCTTGGTAAACCTATCTACTACAAACAAATGGAGTCATATTTTCGATGAGTGTGAGGCAGCCCTGTGATGAGTCCATATTAATTTCTTCCCACTTTCAAGTGGGAATACTGATATCCTGAAGCACACCTCCCCGTATTTGATGCTCAACCTTCACTTGCTAACAGTTTGGACACTTAGCTACAAAATTGCGATGTCCTTCTTCATGCTATTCCACCAATAGACTTCTCGTAAGTTACGGTACATCTTGGTGGCACCTGGATGGATAAAATACCTGGATCCATGAGCCTTGTGCAACATCGAACTCCTCAAATCATCAACATCCGAAACACATAAGCAACCCTGGTACCGAAGGACACCATCTCCCCCTTTGGAGAAAGCCTCTACCTTCTGATTTTGAACCGCTTCCTTCAAATTTACTAGTCATCAAAGACGATTCTGATCTATTCTAAACAATAACACTGCCATCTGTCGAGTCAACTAACCAAACTCCCAACCTTGCAAGTTTGTGCACATCCTTCACTAGCTCCTTTCCCTCATCGAAATGGGACACACTCTCCATACAGAGTCTACTAAGTTCATCTTCTACTACATTTGGCTTGCCCGGATGGTAAAGCACACTCATATCGTAGTCCTTAAGTAGCTCCAACCACCTCCTTTGTCGAAGATTGAGATCCTTCTGGGTAAATACATATTGTAAACACTTATGGTCCATAAACACATCCACGTGGACCCTGTACAAATAATGTCGCCATATCTTCAAGGTGAATACCCACCGCGGCCAACTCAAGATCATGGGTCGAGTAATTCTTCTCGTGAACCTTCAACTGTTTAGAGGCATATGCTATAACTTTTCCGTGTTGCATCAATACACACCCAAGTCCAATCCTTGAAGCATCACAATACACCACGAACCCATCGGTACCCTCAGGTAGGGTTAACACCGATGCTAAAGTAAGTCGAGTCTTCAACTCTTGGAAGCTCATCTCATAAGCCTCCGACCATTGGAATTTCACCTTCTTCTGGGTCAATTTTGTCAAAGGTGCTGCAATCGATGAGAAACCTTCCATAAATCTTCGATAGTAGCCAACTATACCCAAGAAGCTCCGAATATCTGAAGGATTCACCGGTCTAGGCCAATTCTTCACCCTTTCTATTTTCACAGAGTCCACCTTTATACCCTCACTTGATACCACATGGCCTAAAAACGCCACTAAGTTCAACTAGAATTTGCACTTGCTGAATTTGGCATATAATTGCCAATCCTTGAGAGACTGCAGCACTACTCTCAAATGAGCAGCATGCTCCTCCTTGCTCCGAGAGTATATCAGGATGTAATCAATAAACACAATCACGAACATATCCAAGTATGGCTTGAACATCCTGTTCATCAAGTCCATAAATGCTGTAGGAGCATTTGTTAGACCCAAAAGACATAACTATAAACCCATAATGACCATACTGCGTCCTGAAGGCTGTCTTCGGGATGTCGCTCTCCCGAACTCTGAGCTGAAGGTACCCGGATCTCAGTTCTATTTTGGAAAAGCACTTGGAACCCTAGAGCTAGTCAAATAAATCATCAATCCTGGGTAGAGGATACCGGTTCTTAACGGTGACTTTGTTCAATTGCCGAAAATCAATGCACATCCAAAGGGAACCATCCTTCTTTCGGACAAATAAGATTGGTGCACCCCATGGAGACTTGCTCGTTCTAATGAAACCTTTATCTAACAGGTCCTTCAACTCCTTTAGATCGGTTGGAGTCATTTTGTAAGTAGGGATAGATATAGGCCACGTATTGGGAAGAAGGTCAATGTAAAAATCAATTTCCCTCTCGGGAGGAACACCCGGTAAATCATCAGGGAATACTTTTAGTTACTCACGCACTACCGAAACTGACTGGATAGTCGGGGTCTCGGACTCAACATCCTTAACCCTAACTAGATGATACACACAACCCTTGAAAATCATCTTTCTTGCCTTAAGATTGGAAATGAAACTACCTACAGGAACGACCAAACTACCCTTCCACTACAAGACTGACTCACCCAGAAATGAAACTCCACCGCACGGGTTCTACAATTAACAGAAGCATAACATGCATAAAACCAATCCATACCGAGAATAATATCAAAGTCAGTCATAGCTAACTCTACAAGGTCTGTAGAGGTGACTTTATACAATACTGTGATCTGACAACTTCTATACACCCGCCTAGCTACATCTGAATCACCAATGGGAGTAGAGACTGAGAATGATTCTGATAGAATTTTGGGACTGACGTCAAAGGTACTAGCAATATAAGGTGTCACAAAAGACAAGGAAGCCCCTGGATCTAACAAAGCATAAGCATCAAGGTGAAACACTCGTAATGTACCAGTAACCACATACGGTGAAGTCTCCTACTCCTAATGGGTAACAAGGGCATAAAACCTGTTCTGACGCTGATCGTCAATTGAACTAGTCGAAGTGCCCTGCTGGGAGGGACGTGATGCTGGAGAAGCTGAACTAGCGATTGGTATACGGGCTCCGCCGCCCCCTAATCTGCCCAAAAGGCAATCCATGAGTCTGTGTCCGGGTTTTCCACACTCGAAACAAGTGTTTGATCTAACTAGGCACCTACTTGGGTGATTCTTGCCGCACCTTGCGCAGGCTGAGAAAGTGCGCTCTATCAGCATGCTACCCTGACCCCTCAAATCTGAAGCCTTGCTCCTCCGATCCCCTAGTGATCTAGATGGTGTACTAGCTGATGATGGTGCTGGAGCAAAAGACTTGTGATGAGAGTACTTGTAATACCCTAAAAGTGCCTAGGCGTAGACCTGGAAGTTAAAAGTTGAAAACAGCTGAAATTAGGAAAATATAATAGATAGGGCAACATAATGACTCGTGGTATCTAACCACGGTCGTTGTATGCAGTCATGCTGTGGGGAAATTCTGGTTGCAATGGAGACAACGGGTGATGCAACGACTCATTGCTCAGAACAACGAGTCATTGTTGGCAGTCGTAGGAGAGGCTAGACTTAAATGTCGAGGATACCACGGGTCATCCAACGACTCCTAGTGAGAAGTGACGACCCATGGTCACCGATCGTCATTTGGTTGCAAGAATTTCTAGTGCATGTGATGGATCAAGACCACGACTTGTTGGAAGCAACCATGAGTCGTGGTGAGGCTCATGGTCAGGAGGTCCTGTTTTGTGAAGGGGCAAGCAACGGTCGACATGGCGACTCGTTGGTCTAAAGGACGAGTCATCCTATCCATATGTTATTCTATCCCGGAGGCTAGTCTCAACAGTGCACACGACGTTCCATACAACTGGTCATCGTTTCTTCCATCGACTCATTGGTACGACCTGTTGGACCGATTTGGACAGTTTTCAAGGAAGATTCATTAAGGGCATTTTCGAATTTTCCATGCTATGAGACCCTAAAATACGTCATTTTAGCTTATGAAAGGTGGGTTTTAGAGGGATAATTTATTCTAAGTCTTCATTCATGCATGCAAGAGTATAGAGAGTTGATAAAAGGGTGATTTAAGGCTTCTCTCTTCAAATTCCTCTGATTCCTTCTTGGGCATTCAAGGGAGATTAAGAACCAGTCATTTTCAGGTATGTAAGGCTATCAATAGGTGTTTCCTTTCATAGCCATGCCCATTCTACATTGGGATATCGACTTTCCCCGCATTGTGTTGCATGCACAGCAGATGGAGTCGGTCTACTGGAGGAAGGGGGAGGCCAATAGGGCCAGGACCGACAACTATGGGACTTGTCAGGTCAGGTCAGGGGGTGGAGAGCGTCAGCAGTCCCAGCACAGGTCCATCACTCCAGCTCCATCATCGGCTAGCACGCCATCTATATTCATAGGAGATTGGGGGAGCAGAGCTTCAGAGTCAAGAGGCTAGGGTAGCATGCAGGTGGAGCATTCTTTTCCAGTTTGTGTGGGGTGCGGTAAGAATCACCCCGAGAGGTGCTTAGTTGTCTTGGATGCTTGCTTCGGGTATGGAAAACCTGGACACGAACTTAAGGATTGCTCCTCAGCCAGATCATGGGTCGGTGGATCCTGTGAGACAACAACCAGTTCGGCTGATCCAGCAGCACGTCCCCCTCAGCAGGGTGCCTCTACTAGTTTAGTAGGCAGTCAACGCCAAATTAGGTTTTATGCTTTAGTTCCCTGCCAGGAGTAGGAGGCTTCACCAGATATGGTCACTGGTATGTTGCAAGTCTTCCATATTGATGCTTATGTCTTGTTAGATCTAGGAGCTACTTTGTCTTTTGTGACCCCTTATATTGCTAGTACTTTTGGAGTTAGCCCTAAAATCCTGTCAGAACCGTTCTTAGTCTCTACTCTAGTCGATGATTCAGTTGTAGCTAGGTGGGTGTATAGTGGTTGCCCCATTACAGTATTACTTAAGGTCACCTCTGCAAACTTAGTAGAGTTAGATATGGCTGACTTTGATATCATTTTGGGCATGAATTGGTTGTTTGAGTGTTATGCTTCTGTTAATTGTAGGACTCGTGTAGTGGAATTCCGATTTCTGGGTGAGTCAGTTTTGAAGTGGAAGGGTAATTCAGTTGTACCAGCCGGTTGGTTTATTTCATATCTTAAGGCTAGAAAAATGATTTCTAAAGGTTGCATGTATCACTTAGTTAGGGTTAAGGATGTTGAGTCTGAGACCTCGACCATCCAGTTAGTTTCGGTGGTGTGTGAGTATCTGGAGGTCTTTCCCAATAATTTGCCAGGTGTTCCTCCTGAGAGGAAAATTGATTTTTGTATTGACCTCTTACCTAATACGCAGCCTATATTTGTTCCTCCTTACAATATGGCTCCAACCAAGCTAAAAGAGTTGAAGGATCAGTTGAAGGACTTGTTAGATAAGGGTTTCATTAGAACGAGCAAGTCTCCATGGGGTGCACCAGTTTTATTTATTCGAAAGAAGGATGGATCACTTCAGATATGCATTGACTATCGGCAACTGAACAAGGTCACCGTCAAGAATAGGTACCCCTTACCCAGGATTGATGATTTGTTTGACCATCTCCAGGGTTCCAGGTGTTTCTCCAAGATAGATCTCAAGTCTAGGTATCACCAGCTCAGGGTTTGGGAGAGTGATATTCCAAAGAAAGCCTTCAGGATGTGGTATGGCCATTATGAGTTTGTAGTTATGTCTTTTGGACTAGCGAATACTCCTGCAGCTTTCATGGACGTGATGAACAGGGTGTTCAAACAATATCTAGACATGTTCGTGATCATGTTCATCGATGATATCCTTATATACTCTTGGAGCAAGGAGGAGCATGCCACTCATTTGAGAGTAGTGCTGCAGACTCTCAAGGATTGCCAATTGTATGCAAAGTTCAGCAAATGTGAGTTTTGGTTGGACTCAGTTGCATTTTTGGGCCATGTGGTATCAAGTGAAGGCATAAGGGTGGATTTTCAGAAAATCGAGGCGGTGAAGAATTGGCCTAGACCGGTGAATCCTTCGGATATTTAGAGTTTCTTGGGCCTAGCAGGCTACTATCGGAGATTTGTTGAGGGCTTTTCATCAATTGCAGCACCATTGACCAGGTTGACTCAGAAGAAGGTGAATTTTTAATGGTCGGAGGCTTGTGAGAAAAGCTTTCAAGAGTTGAAGACCCGACTCACTACCGCACCGGTGTTAATACTACCTGAGGGTACGGATGGTTTTGCTGTATATTACGATGCTTCAAGCATCGGGCTTGGGTATGTGTTGATGGAGCATGGGAAAGTGATAGCATATGCCTCAAGACAGTTGAAAGTCCATGAGAAGAATTACCCAACCCATGATTTTGAGTTGGTCGTGGTGGTTTTCGCATTGAAGATATGACGACATTACTTGTATGGGGTCCACGTGGATGTATTCACGGATCACAAGAGCTTTCAATATGTGCTCACGCAGAAAGATCTCAATCTTCGGCAAAGGAGGTGGTTGGAGCTACTAAAGGACTACGATATGAGTGTCCTTTACCACCCGAGTAAGGCTAATGTGGTAGAAGATGCACTTAGTAGGCTCTCTATGGAGAGTGAGTCCCACGTGGATGAGGTAAAGAAGGAGTTGGTGAAAGATGTCCATCGACTTGCAAGGTTGGGAGTTAGATTGGTCGACTCGATCGATGGCGGCGTTGTTGTGCAAAATGGATCAGAATCGTCCTTGGTGACTGATGTGAAGGCTAGACAAGATGAGGATCCAATTTTGGTAAAGCTGAAAGAAGCCGTTCAGAGTGAGAAGGTAGAGGTCTTCTCCCAAGGGGATGATGGTGTGCTGCGGTACCAAGATCGTTTGTGTGTTCCAGATGTGGATGATTTAAGGAGTCAGATACTGCATGAGTCACACGGAACTAGGTATTCTATCCATCCAGGTGCAACTAAGATGTATCATGACTTGCGAGGAATATATTGGTGGAATGGCATGAAGAGGGATATTGCAGAATTCGTAGCCAAGCGCCCAAACTGCCAGCAAGTGAAAGTCGAGCATCATAGGCTGGGAGGCGTACTTCAGGATATTATCATTCCCACTTGGAAGTGGGAAGATATTAATATGGATTTTATTACAGGCCTACCTCGTACTCGCCGACACTATGATTCTATTTGGGTGGTGGTAGACAGGTTGACTAAGGCTGCACACTTTTTACCAGTCAAAACCACAGATTCGGCGGATGATTATGCCAAACTGTATATTCGGGAGTTGGTTTGGATACATGGAGTTCCCTTGTCTATTATCTCGGACCAAGGTGCTTAGTTTTGGTGGTCTTTTCAAAAAGGTCTTGGGACTCATGTTAAACTCAGCACAACACTTCAAAGGTAGTTGGGATGATCCCTTGCCCATGATCGAGTTTGCTTACAATAACAGCTACCACTCCAATATCCAAATGGCACCGTTCGAGGCTCTCTATGGGCGGAGATGTAGATCACCTATCGGATGGTTGAGGTTGGTAAGGCAGCTATGATAGGGCCTGATTCGGTTCACGAGGCTATGGTGAAGGTTCAGTTGATAAGGGACAGGCTGGAAACTGCTCAGAGTCATCAGATATCATAAGCTGATGTGAGGAGAAGGGATTTGGAGTTCGAGGTAGATGATTGGGTATTTCTGAAGGTATCTCCCATGAAGGGAGTGATGCGATTTGGAAAGAAAGGAAAACTCAATTCCCGCTATGTTGGTCCCTACCGGATTCTAAGAAGAGTTGGTAAGGTAGCGTATGAGTTGAACTTGCCCTCACAGTTATCTTCTGTGAGTCCTGTGTTTCATGTATCATTTTTGAAGAAATGTTTGCGAGATCCAGCTTCAGCTGTTCCAGTGGACAGCGTTGGTGTAAAACACAACCTTAGCTATGAGGAAGTTTTGGTGGAAATCTTATATCGTCAAGTTTGAAAGCTAAGGAACAAGGAAGTAGCTTCATTTAAGGTTTAATGGAGGAATCAACATGTTGAAAGAACTACGTGGGAAGCTGAAGCGGATATGACGGCTAAATATCCACAGTTATTCTCTACCAGCTCAGTTCCGACTTGAGGTATCAGTTATGCTCTATGACTCTATTTAGTTTTCATGTTTAGTTCATGTGTTAAAGATTCTTTTATGTGTATGGATGTGTATGTGAAGCATAAGATCATATCATCTATGTGATGGGAATCGGAGGTAGTCATTCCGTGAGTTTTTGGTTTAAATAATCAGTATTTGAATATGATAATTGCATGTTTCTGTTTTATGCTTGTTTCCTACATTCGAAGACGAATGTTCCAAAGGGGGAGATATTGTAATACCTCGAAAGTGCCTAGGAATAGACCCGGGAGTTAAAAGTTGAAAACTACTGAAACTAGGAAAATATCACAGAATGGGTGACGTAACGACTCGTGGTATCTAACCAAGGGTCGTTGTATGCAGTCGTGGTATGGGGAAATTCTGGTGGCAGTGGAGACAACGAGCGATGCAACGACTCATTGCTCGGAACAAAGAGTCATTGTTGGCAGTCGTAGGAGAGGCTGGACTTAGTAGTTGAGGATACCATGGGTCATCTAACGACTCGTGGCGAGAAGTGACGACCCGTGGTCACTGATCTTGGGTAGATTTATATGCCCAAGTGATACTCAAAAGTATCATTTTAGCCTTGTTTATCTATCAATGTGTATACATTCTCATGTAATTGGTAATAAAATGTGATTTTATACTAACCAACATGATTAGCATTGTTTTGCAGGTAAAATGTGATTTCGGGAAGCTAAAATGCATGTTGGATGATATCAGAGTTGGACTTGGATGCGAGTAGGGGAAAAGGCATTGGACAGCATGAATTAAAGGGGCTCCGCGATGGAGCCGTGTCACGCTGCCATCGCGGAGGCATTCTGCCTGGATGGGGAAAATTCACCCAAATTCCAGTGGAGGTCCGCGTTTGCTCCGTGGCGTGGAGCCAGTGCTCCGCGATGCACGCCGTGCCACGTTGAGCCTGAATTCCCGGACCCCCAATTCCAGTGAGGGTCTGTGTTCATGGCATGTCACGGAGGCAGTGCTCCGCGATGCACTCCGTGACACGTTGCTCATTATTCCGGGAAAAATTCCCAGCAGTATAAATAGAACACTTAAGCTCATTTTTGAGAATTCTGACTTGGTGGAGCAAGGACGTGGGTTACAGGCAGTTGAGGGACGAAAAGTTTAGGGTTTTTTCTCTCTTTCTTTCTTCTTTAATTCAATTGCTTGTATGATTAACACTCATTTTATGATGATTAATCCACAAATGAGTGGCTAATTCCTCATCTTGCTGAGGTTATGAACAATTGTGATGAAATTTGATTATTGATTCTACGGTTTTTCATCTTTTCTTCCATGTTGTTCTATTAATTCTTGTTCTTACTGCATTAGTGTGTGGCCTACATTAATGTACATCTAAAAAGTCCGGTTTCACTCGAGAGAGCACGAAATTGGAAAGTTGTGAATTAATAGGATATGTTCTTTACTTGATTTGGGAAAATTGAGTTTTGATTTGCTTTCAGGATAGAAATATACCTAAAAGTCGTATTAGTCAAATTAGGAACCAGAATTGTATGGCTAGAACATGAATTGCATTTGATCACAGAAATGTAGACGGATGGTTCATGATTCTTAAGTGAGGTTAAATACGAGAGTTTTAATCTCTTGGCAAATGTTCTTGGCTAGCAACAGGAAGAAAAGATTAACCAAGTTATGATGATAATCAATTTCATTACATGTTCGTTTAACCTCAGCATGCTCTCATTCATAGTTCAGATTCAAAGTAGATAATTGTTTTAGTTTTAGTATAAAAAATTATAAAACAAACTATCAAACTTTTGGTTACACTGTTGTCTGCATTTTTAGAAGTAAAATATAGTACACTTGAGCAGATTGCACTTCATCCAAGTCTCTGTGGGATCGATACTTGGCTTACTAAAGCCACTTACTACTTGTTCGACCACGTGCACTTGCGTGTCGGTTTTATAACCCAACAAACACCCGAACAAGTTCTTGGCGCCGTTGCCGAGGACTTGGCAATTGGTGAATTTTTCTTAAGTGTAAATTTACTATATTTTTTTTTCTTAAGTGCTGACAACTTGGTCTTAGTGTTTGTTTTAATTCTTTTTCATTTTATTTTATTTTATTTTTTTGCTTGTTCGTATACCCTTATTAACATGACATTGTGGAATACAAATGGTATAAATGGTGGATACTCATATTTTAGCGAATCTTGTCTGAATTGCGGAGGACACCACTCGTGGCAACACTGTAACACGTGCAATATATGTGGTGGTCAAGATGGCCATTGAGATGGCTGTCCGAATGCATATTCCCCTCCCCCAAGCCCCTACTATGATCCTTCTGTTGTTTTTTCTGAATATAGGCATGCTGAAAATGAGGACTTGGGACGCCAAGCTCGAATAGAAGACATGCTGAAACAACTCTTGGAGCAATCAGAAGCAATGAAGGAGGCGATGGCAATATTGAGAATTCAGCAAGAAGAGAATGCAGAGGCTCTAGAAAGGATGAGCGTCAAATTCACGAAGATGATTGCTGAGGCTGAAGCTTGTGATAAATTGCAGGTGACAGTTTTAGCCGATATTCAAGAGGAAGACAAGGGTGAATTTTTGGATGAAGCCCAACAATTAGAATCTCTTGGGTGTCCCTGTGATGGGCTCACACTTATGGAAAATCCATTCATGGAAGAAGAGATAGAGTATCCCCCATTTGACATTAATGGAGAGATAGATGTCGATGCTGAGAAGGTGTATACAAGTAAGGAGGTCAAGCACAATGCATTTTCAGAGTTGAGGTTTATTGGACCACACTCGAAGCATTTTTCGACATTAAGTTTGGTTGAAAACATAGAAATAGTGTCTTCCAAGCTTATAGAGAAATGTCTAGAGGAGGACCAATCCCCATATATTTTGAAATTTGCTAACTCAGAAAGACAAAATGACTTCGCTTACTTAAGGGCCAATAAGTTCAAAAGGCAACATCTACTGCTTGGTCCTTACAATATTTCACCACCACCCCTGGAGCATAAGAGGAAATTAGAGAAGAAATTAGGGGTGAGATTCATATCCTCAAGGTGGAGGAAAAAGCGGTGAAACTGGATACGTCGAGCCGCGACGGTAAACCAGGCGCTGCACGGGAGGCAACCCGTGAAAAAATTTTCTTTCTTTCATTTTGTAAAGTGTAAATAGATTTTTCTTTTCTTTTCTTTTTCTTGATTTACTACAAAATTTTTCGTTTTAGTTTTTGTTTATTTATATTTAGAGTGAAACCTATAATTCTAACCAATTTTGTATAGTGAGATGATTTTCAGGTCAAACGGAGAAAAATATGCCCGGAATCGCGAAGGAAAAGTTGAGGTATGAAAAATTAATAAAAAGTGGAAAACAGTGAGCTGGGGCGACAGCTCCGTGGCACGGAGGAGGACCTCCGCGTTACCCTCCGTGACACGTTGAGGTATAACCCGAAATTTTCAAAAATTTCCAGAACAGCCTCGCGATGGCTCCGTGTCACGGAGGCAGTGCACCGCGATGCACTCCGTGACACGTTACCGTGTATATTGCGACGGGTCACACCGGGTCGCCGGGTGACCCGCGCGATTTTCTTCCTTTTTAACCCCGAAAACCTCCCCTTTTCCCTCATTTTCTAATCCCTCCGCGACCAAACCCCCCAAAACCCATCCCTCATCAACGTGCCACGGAGTAAGGCAAGAAATTCACCAAGTTTTCTTCGATTCTTCAAAAACAAGGTATGTTCTTCGATTCCCTCTCAAATTCTTCTCAATTTTCTTCGATTTTTAGCATGGGAGGTGAGCTAAATTGCCCTAAGTCAAAATTAATCATGAATTTGATTTCATTGTTGATTGATGAATGTTCGGAATGTCGTATGATTGTTTGAACTTGTCGATTGCATAAATTGATTGAATTTGATTGATAAAATCAATTCTAGGGCTTGTTTGTTGGAATTTGAAGTTGAAAATGTATTGAACTTGTGAATTTTATGCCGGGATGGATGTGTTGAATGAGATGAGTCGATGTACAAATTGTTAGGATGTTAATAGAACGACGGATTCTCGGGTTGGGGGAAATGTTGAAATTTGTAAGAATTGGTTGGTTGGATAGGTTCGTGTGTAGATATACTTTTGTTGTTGTTTTTGTTTCTTTGTTTTTCTTTGCTAAGTGCGATGGTTAAAATGTAGCGATGGTAGTGATTGTGATTAGCAGTACGAAGTCTGAGTAGTACGTAGAAGTTATACCGTCGAATTTTTTGAATGCACTAAGCATGATTGTATAGTTGGTTGTTTTGTGTAAATAAAGATATTCTTGCCGTATTGTTGTAATTGTAGCTAAGGACTAAGTGTGGGGTAACCTAGCGTAACCCGACCTTAGCCGAAGTTAATATCCGTTAGCTTAACATTGATCTTGTTTACTTGGGTTTACAGGTGAAATGGCTAGCCGGCAAGATAAAGGACAAGGCGCGTCAACTTCAGGCGCCGGAAGGAAACGAATCAGACTGGGCACAGCAGTCCCAGCTACACCAGCAGTTCCACGCGGCCAGCGCCGCCAATACGAAACAAGATGGGTGACCGATGAGGGGAAAAAGTGGTACGCAAAGCACAAAGAAAATAAATATTTCCCCGAGGAGCATATAGCACGGGAACCATTGGCACAAGAGTTCCCCGGGATGGTTCACCGGATCGAGGCAGCTGGGCTCAAGTTCATCTTTGAAGAGCCCAAAGAATGCAATCTACACTTGGTTCGGGAGTTCTATGCCAATTGGAACCCGACAATTAGGAGTCACACCATCAAGATAAGAGGGCAAATAGTCACTCTGGAGCCCCACCACCTCAATGCCATCATAGGAGCGCGGGACACAGACGCCCACGTCCTCCAACAGCTGAACATTACCCCACCGTATGCGGACATCAGACGCTCATTGTGTGGGACCCGATCAACAGCTAGATGGAGCAGACACAAAGAGAGGGGCTACCACCAGACGTTGCCCTATTCACAGATGAACAGGGAAGCCCGAATCTGGCTGAAGATAGTCTGTACATGCCTAATCCCGGGGGTACATATGACTGATGTAACCCGGGATCGTGTTTGCCTGGTGTACGCCCTGATGAAAGGGTTGGAGATCAATGTAGGGGCGGTTATTATATCCGCCATGAAGAGAGCCCGGTTGCACCAGGGGCACAGGTATGGTTCTGGTGGACTACTCACCACCTTTCTCAAGGGCCTCGATGTTGAGGAGGAGGCCCTCGATTATATCCCGCAGTTGGAGCGGCGGGCCTTAGACGTTACTAAAACTAAGGCTCCCGACACCACCCACGGGCCAGTGCTTACACTTGGCGAGCGACATGCTCGTGATGACCAGTACATGGCTCGGATGTATGGGATGCAGATACTCCAGCTAAGGATAGGTGGGAGGCCGGCGATAGAGGAGGAGCTATGGCAGCTCGAGCTAGACTACCCTTTTGGCGAAAACGCCAGGGCTCTATGTCGAGTGGGGCCAGCATTTGTAGAGCCCAAAGATGATGATGTCCCCACGGACGAGGAGACACGTCGGGAGGACTCCGATGTGGAGTCTGATGATGACGACGGAGGCGACTCGGACATGGGAGATGAAGCAGCAGCACCCGATGAAGAAGTGGAATACTTTGACTGATCAGGGAGTTCCACCACCCGAATTTGTGCTATTTTGAAATTTTGTGAACACTGGGGATAGTGTTCGAGCTAAGTGTGGGGTGGGAGTAGTTAGGTGCTGGGCTGGGCTGTTTTGCATGTATGCTCTATTTTGCTGTCGTGTATGTGAAAATGTGTTTGTCCCTGTGAGTTGTGAATTTTCAAGTTATTGTTCCGTATTTGTAAATATTTGTTAAATTGATGTGTGTTGCTGAATGTTGCTAGCTGATTCTGATTCTTTACATATTTTTGTTATTTTGTTATCGAAATGATCGATATTTTTAAATTTTTTTAAAATAGCTTGTAAATTTTAAAATATTTTGTAAATAATTTTTCTATCAAAATGATCGATATTTTCGACATTTTTAATTTTGGGTTTCTCGGCGTTTGTTTTCGATTCTTTTACCGAGAATGGTCCCATTGAACTGACGTCTTAAGTAGTGACCGTTCCCTATGATGGACGGATTACGACCGTCTTAAGGGAAATGTAGTCGTTAGGAGAAGTTTTTTTTCTCAATTATTTTTTTAGTTTTTCTTTGGTGGATTGCATCCCGGAACCTGTAGTTACTATATGGTTGCGAAATTCTGGTTGAGTGTTGTACATGATAATCAAAATGCAAAGGTGATTCGTATGAAAGCATGCAAATTTGTAAATATGTTGAGATACCTAGGCTGTATCGATTCAGTGTGATTGAGGCTTAATGTTTGAATTCATGTAATTAGCTGATTGAAGAGTCTGTGAATACATCTTGAATCGAGCATGTGCAGAAAGTGTGAAGTGAGGTGTTGACATTCCATGCTATTGTGAAGTGTCTAGAACTTGCCTGGTGTGTGTACAAAACGAAATGAAGGAGGTGTATTGTAGGAAAGGATGTAGGCATTTCTTTATTTTAACCGAGAGTTTCTATTATTTTTTCCTTGTCATACCCTCCTTTCTGTGATTGTATACCCTAGTCAGCCCTTTGAGCCTTTAGCCGATTGTTTCTTTTGTTTGTCCAAAAAGTGTAAACCGAGCTTAATTCCTTCTTTTCATTAGCCGTAAAGTCTATACAAAACTCTTAAGCGCTTAAGAAGAGAAAATCATTATCCCAAAGTGTCAAAGAGTGAGAATGGTGAAAAGAAAAAGAAAAGCAGAGTGAGGGAAGAAAAGAAAAGGTTGAAGGTGCACTTGTTATAAATAAATGATAACGAAGGTGCATGAATAATCTTTGTTGTTGTGTCAAGTGTGCTTAATGAAATGGGCCATACTAAATAAAATCATCAAGAATGGGATGATGAAAAAAAAAAAGAAGAGAAACAATGTCCATGAGTTGATGGGAATGTGTTGAAAAGGCGCTTAAGGATGCTAGTGGCTATTATTGACTAATCCAATATTTACTAGTTCCATAGCTTCCATTACAACCCATTAAAGTCCTACGTGATCTTACATCGCATGTCTTTATATTAGTGGAGTAATACACTAAGGGCAAGCTTATGGGTCATGACATGATGCATGTGAATTCTTTTGGGAGAGAGAGTGAAATTGTGTGTACATGCCCCTGTTTGAATGTTTGTGAGTCATATGAGCAAAAAGGGGAAGATTCTCTTGTGTTGTGAGGGCACATGCTTGATGAAAAGTTAATTTTCGTGTCGGATATCTTGATTAGCTTATTTGCATGAGTTTGCCGATATCGAGAGTCGATTCTTAAAGTCTAGGAGGTCTTAAGGTATTGAAGGTCATTGCATTGATAAGACCATGCATGTTTTCTTGATGATTTGCTGTATTGAGTAATCGGTATAACCGTAGCTTAAATTGTCGAACCAAAGTAGCGAGGTTGGGATGTAAATTGCATGAATTGTATGTTTGTTGTTCGAGGACGAACAAGGATTTAAGTGTGGGGTAAGTGATCTTGGGCAGATTTATATGCCTAAGTGATACTCAAAAGTATCATTTTAGCCTTGTTTATCTATCAATGTGTATACATTCTCATGTAATTGGTAATAAAATGTGATTTTATACTAACCAACATGATTAGCATTGTTTTGCAGGTAAAATGTGATTTCGGGAAGCTAAAATGCATGTTGGATGATATCGGAGTTGGACTTGGATGCGAGCAGGGGAAAAGGCATTGGACAGCATGAATTAAAGGGGCTCCGCGATGGAGCCGTGTCACGCTGCCATCGCGGAGGCATTCTGCCTGGATGGGGAAAATTCACCCAAATTCCAGTGGAGGTTCGCGTTTGCTCCGTGGCACGGAGCCAGTGCTCCACGATGCACGTCGTTCCACGTTGAGCCTGAATTCCCGGACCCCCAGTTCCATTGAGGGTCCGCGTTCATGGCGTGTCACGGAGGCAGTGCTTCGCGATGCACTCCGTGACACATTGCTCATTATTCCGGGAAAAATTCCCAGCAGTATAAATAGAACACTTAAGCTTATTTTTGAGAATTCTGACTTGGTGGAGCAAGGACGTGGGTTACAGGCAGTCGAGGGACGAAAAGTTCAGGGTTTTTTCTCTCTTTCTTTCTTCTTTAATTCAATTGCTTGTATGATTAACACTCATTTTATGATGATTAATCCACAAATGAGTTGCTAATTCCTCTCCTTGCTGAGGTTATGAACAATTGTGATGAAATTTGATTATTGATTCTATGGTTTATCATCTTTTCTTCCATGTTGTTCTATTAATTCTTGTTCTTACTACATTAGTGTGTGGCCTATATTAATGTACATCTAAAAAGTCCGATTTCACTCGAGAGAGCACGAAATTGGAAAGTTGTGAATTAATAGGATATGTTCTTTACTTGATTTGGGAAAATTGAGTTTTGATTTGCTTTCAGGATAGAAATATACCTAAAAGTCGTATTAGTCAAATTAGGAACTGGAATTGTATGGCTAGAACATGAATTGCATTTGATCACAGAAATATAGACGGATGGTTCATGATTCTTAAGTGAGGTTAAATACGAGAGTTTTAATCTCTTGGCAAATGTTCTTGGCTAGCAACAGGAAGAAAAGATTAACCAAGTTATGATGATAATCAATTTCATTACATGTTCGTTTAACTTCAGCATGCTCTCATTCATAGTTCAGATTCAAAGTAGATAATTGTTTTAGCTTTAGTATAAAAAATTATAAAACAAACTATCAAACTTTTGGTTACACTGTTGTCTGCATTTTTAGAAGTAAAATATAGTACACTTGAGCAGATTGCACTTCATCCAAGTCTCTGTGGGATCGATACTTGGCTTACTAAAGCCACTTACTACTTGTTGGACCACGTGCACTTGCGTGTCGGTTTTATAACCCAACAAACACCCGAACAGTCACCGGTCGTCGTTTGGTTGCAAGAATTTCCAGTGCATGTGACGGATCAAGACCACGACTCGTTGGAAGCAACCATGAGTCGTGGTGAGGCTCATGGTCAGGAGGTCCAGTTTTGTGAAGGGGCAAACAACGGTCGACTTGATGACCCGTTAGTCTAAAGGACGAGTCTTCCTATCCATCCGTTGTTCTATCCCGGAGGCTAGTCTCAGCAGTTCGCACGATGGGCCATACAACGGGTCATCATTTCTTCCAACTACTCATTTGTACGACCCGTTGGACCGATCTGGACAGTTTTCAGGAAAGATTCATTAAGGGCATTTTTTACTTTTTCATGCTATGAGACCCTAAACTACGTCGTTTTAGCTTATGAAAGGTTGGTTTTAGAGGGATAATTTATTCTAAGTCTTCATTCATGTATGCAAGATTATAAAGAGGTGATCAAAGGGTGATTTAAGGCTTCTCTCATCAAATTCTTCCAATTCCTTCTTGGGCACTCAAGGGAGATTAAGAACCAGTTGTTTTCAGGTATGTAAGGCTATCAATGGGTGTTTCCTTTCACACCCATGCTCATTCTCTACTATTTCATGAAAATTCTATAAAAAAATTATGGGTTTTTGAAGTAGATTTATATAAAAATCTATTGATTGTTAATGGTCTTTGTGATTTTAGAATCTTATCATATTCTATGGGTTTTTGATCAGATTTTATGATTTAAATTATTTATGATGTTATCGATTTTTATTTCTATAGAACTAAGCCTAATTATGCATGACCCATGATGAATAGCCTAATTATGCATGACCCATGATGAATCGATTTATGATCTACTTTTCCATTTATGATATTTTACAAGCCTAGCATGAATTATGATTTAAATTATGGATTTAATCAATTACCCATCACGATTTCATGAATTTCAAGCTATATGCATGATCTACAAGTATGTATGAACCTTATGATTTATGACGTATGTTTTGGCCGACTCACGGGCCTTGTTTCATGGCTAGTTCATGTATGTACAAGTATATTTATGATTATCACGATTTAACTAGCCCATGAATTCATGCATGTTATACTATGAGCACTATATATGTTTTGGGAGTTGTATCGTACACTGAGTAGGTTCTGAGCCCCTAATCTCATAAACTACGTGCCACCATAAGTATGTTGGGACCTCCTTTGTGACTTTCCCCGGCACAAATGGCCCTTTATATGGTGATATGATTCCCTTCATGGTTCTACCCTTGGCAAGGTACGAACGACTCCCCAACTAGGTTTACAAGTCGGACTTCAATGTGTGCTCATATGGGGTATGTCGGTTAAGAGAATCTCCCACTGCTCCTCATGATTTATGCATGATTATGTTTATGTATATTGGCTCAAGTCACATTTAATAAAGGTTTTATCTTATGATTATGATTACGATCGTATTATGAATGTTTCAAAAACATTGAGCCTTACGATATGTTACGTTATGATATTTATGACATGAGCATGTTGCCCTACTCTTATGATGTTTTATGAGATTTTATATATTTTAGATGTTCATTTTACTTACCTTGCATACTCGGTACATTCCACGTACTGACCGCATACTTTTCGTATTGTATCGTCTTATGATACAGGACCTAGCTCTCAGACTCACCCTCCTCAATAGCTCTTCAGAGGTCACTATCAGCTTATTTGGTGAGTCCTCATATTCTGAGGGCCATATGTTCAGATTCTATTGTTCTCTTTTAGTTTCAGTATTGTAGGGATAGTTGGGGATTGTCCCTTCAACCCGTCTTTCATGATTAGAGGCTTTTCAGACTATCAAATGTATTTAGCCTTCATGTATGGATCATGTATTTTCTTTTCTCCATTATTATGTCATGATTTAGGTTACTTATGTTTAGTTCTTCTACTTATTTGAATGAATTAGATGTATGCTGACGTCAATGGTCGACTTGGGGTCTCTCGGGGCTCCTTGTCCTGTGTCTACGATCCGGGTGTACATTTGGGTCATGACACTGCTGGTGCTGTCCACCCCTCGATCTAGGCTGAGGAATCCCATAATTGTCTATACTGGCCCTCTTGGCCGCTCTCTGCCTTCAGTACACTGTCTCCATTTGTTTGGCATGCAACACTATGCGAGGAAAGTCTATGTCTCGATGCAGCATAGCGATCCTACAGTCCTTATCCAGGTAGTCCTCCACTCCATGAATAAATCAGCTCACCTAAGCCCTCTGGTCTGCCACTAACTCTGGTTTATACTTGGATAAGCGGGTGAACTCTAAAGCGTACTCCTGAACCGACATGCCACCCTGCTTCAGATTTATAAACTCGGTAGGCTTTAGTTCCCTCATCTCACGAGGGAAGAACCGATCTAAAAAGGCTGCATGAAACTCTTCCGAACTGATAGGGCTTGCTCCCACTGCCCTACTATCTTTCCACTGTTTAAACCAAATATGTGAAACCCCTTCAACTGATGAGAGGCCAAATCAATGCACTCCCTATTAGTTACCCCCATGACCTGGGTGATCTTTAGAATCTCATCAATGAATTCATGCGGGTCCTCGTCCACTTTTGACTCGAGGAACTCTAGAGGGTTCATTCTCAAGAAATCCCTGACTCGAGCCGTCGCTGCATTTACATTTTGCGGAACATGCGCAACTGCTTGTTGATTGACATGAGCGGTCAAGGCCTGCGGGAGCATCTGGATAGCTGCCCTAAATTCAACATGGGCAACTGGCTCCGGTGCATGGTGCTCCTGGACTGGTGGGGTCTGCTGGTGCCCGTCTCCATTTGCATCCTCATGCCGTCTCCATTCCCATTCCTTCTACCATTTACTCTTCGGGGAGCCATGATTCTGCAATCGCGAATAGCACAAATTAGAAGGATAGGGAGACATTTCATCGCATGACATAGATCATGAAAGAAGGGAACATTTCCTAAACGTCTCATAGCCTCTTCGTCATAAGTGTAGTTCTCTTCACACCCATGAAAAAAACTCTACTTAACGCGACTTTCAGACACCCTAGGACACTTCAAACCCATAGCTCTGATACCAAGTTTGTCACGACCCGAACATAGACCCGGATTGTAACACGGGACAAGGAGCCTCGAGAGACTCCAAGTATACCCATGGCATGAACATACATCTAACTCAAGATCAATAAATCTAAATACGTAACATAATGACATAGCAGAAGAATAAACATAACATAACATGGTAAGCGGAATGTACTACATACATGATAGCTGAATACTACACATAGTCTGAAAGCCTCTAACATATCCGATGGGTTGATGGGAAAACATTCCCAACTAACCTGACAAGTCTAGAAAACTGAACATGAAAATATAACTGAATCACGCTGGTCCTCGGAGGATGAGGATTCATCGAAAGCTGGATGCTAAACTCCGAAATGAACTACTGATTGTTTTGGGTCGAAGATAGGAGCCTGTATCATGAAATAATACAACAAGAGTATGCGGTTAGTATGTGAAATGTATCGAGTATGCAAGGTAAGTAAAATGGACATTTAATAATAATACACAAAAGCTCATAAGAGATCATAAGAGTGGGACAACATGCTCATAACGTATATACCACAAGATAACATGAGACTTAAGGTTTTCAAATCATTCGTAATTCATTCATTACCATAGCCATAAGAGAAATTATATAAATCATTACTTGAGCCAAATTAACATGAACATAATAATGCATAAAATATGCGGAACAATGGGAGATTCTTATAACCGACATCCCTAGTCAGGAAGGTGTTCGTACCTTGCCAAGGGTAGAACCATGAAGGGCGTGATATCACACATGGAAGGCCCAGTTGGGCGAAGGGGATAGTCTCAAGGGAGGTCCCATCATGTCCTACTGTGGCACATAGTTCTGAGATTCAGGGCAAAACCTAGGCCTCGAACCTAATCGGTATAAAATACTATTCCCAAAACATATATAGTGCTCATAGTATAATATCCATGAAATACATGGGCTAGTTAAATCATGATAATCATAAGCATGCTTGTAAATACGTAAACTAGCCATGAGCAAGGCCCGTGAGTCAGCCAAAATCACAATTAGTAAATCATGAGGTTCATGCATATTTGTAGATCATGTGTGTGCTTTTTAAATCACAAATTCATAATGGGCATTTAAATAATTCCATGTCATAGGTCATAAATGATGATGGGTTGAAAAATCATCAAAATCAGGGTAAAATTATAACTCAATTTGTCATAGAACATGTCTGAGTGGGTATAATTTAATAGAAATTTGAATCAATAAATTTATAATCGAATTAGTTGTAAAATCTTATCATAATTCATAAAATATGGTATAAAACATGAGAAGTAATAACCCATGGATAGATCATTATAATTCCCCAAGATTTAAGATAAAACCCCATAAGATTTTTAATCAAAACTTCATGAATTAGGAGAGATTGGGCATGGGTGTGAATTAAAACACCCACTCATAACCCTACATACCTGATTATAGCTGATTCTTACACTTTCATGATTGCCCAAGAAGAAATTGAGAAGAATTGGAAGAGCTAAGTCTTGATCTCCTCTCTAACTCTCTCTAACTTGCATGCACGGGTTTTTGAATAGGTTAGAATGACTTATCCTATTTTAATACACTTTGAAAATAACTTAAAATGACGTAGTATAAGACCTTAGAGCGTAGGAATAATGAAAATACCCTTAAAAACTTCGCAGAAAATAATTGCTTGTCAATCCCCGCGAGGGACCTAATGAGTTGTTGCCACCTTGCACGAGTCGTCACTTTGGTCGTTGGGTGCACTGTCAAATTTTTCCTGGAACTTGTAATGGGCCATCTCATGAGTCGTTATCAGTGACCACGACTCATGGTCACCATTCATCACTTTCACTGCCTCAACCCTAAATCATTATCTTCCTGATGATAACGAGTCACCCAACGAATCATGGTGACTGACCATGATTTGTGGAACCTATCTGTTAGGAGCATTGCCTCACATTTTCCCCTTCTTAAATTCCTTGGCCACAGCTGAACTGATGAGTCATGGGCCCTAGCCATGACTCGTGGTCATGCCCGTGATGACTCCCTTCAACAATTCCTTTAACTCAAGCGAGCCCTTACCACGAGTCACCTCACGACTCTTGGTCCTCCTCACAGGTCATAGAAATACTGTTCTATGACCTGGTGCAAAATTTTCAGTTTTCTCCGTTTCAACTCTCGGGTCTAATCTTTGGGCTTTCGGGGTATAACAATAATAGATGACATGAAACTAGATCTTGGTATTGATATTTCATACATGAAGGCATGACATGCTAAGGAGAAAGCTCTGAATATGTTGAGGGGTGACCCATCAGATTCATTTAGTAAATTGCCAAATTACTTGTATATGTTAGATAAAGCATATCCAAATTCATATATTAGGATGCACAAGTCTTCTAATAAAGAATTCATGCATCTGTTTATATCTCTACATGCATTCATTATAGGATTTTAGCACTGTAGACCAATTGTGGTTATGGATGGGAGTCACCTTAAGTCAAAACATAACTTTTGTTTCTGCAAGCATGCTAGATAGAGCAGATATCAAAATATTTATTTTTAATTTTATTGATGCATATTATTTATTCTAGTATATTTTTTTATTTCATCCATAACAAATATATAAAAATATACATTTACAAAGTCTATTTTTTTTCAAGAAGCTACTCCCTCTAGCATATGGAGTAATTGACATTGAAACTGATGCTTCTTGGAAGTGGTTTTTTGAGAATTTTAAGGTTGTTTCTTGCAAAGACGATAGTATGTGTATTGTTTTCGATAGGAATGAGAGCATCATAAAATCTATTTTCTTAGTGTATCCATCAGTACCACACTACTTACAACCCATACATCATTATGAGGAGAAATAAACTTAGAACACTCAAACGAGGCTAGACTATGGATATAATGGTGTGGTCGTGTGAGCTGGTGAAAAATTTATTATTTTAGGAAGCTACTGGTTGTGGTGAACTGCTGCAATGATGAAATTTCCACTATAGCGAGACCATAGTAATGGTCAGATTTTCGTCGTGACGAACCGGGAGAGTAAACGCCAGATTCGCTGTAGCAGCATCCTGACTGCCATAGCAGGTTCGCTGCAGCGAATGACGAAAATCAGAAATGGATTTTAAGTGGGGTTTCAGGGGTTATATCACATTATTTTCAAAGCACAAAATTTAAAGAACTGAAAACGATTTTTTTCCCTAGAGCAGTTGAAACTCCTTCTTAAGGTAAGATTCTTAACTTGCTACCACTACGGTTGATTATGTAAACACCTAGAAATCTAGGGGGAACCTCTAATAGTGATTTGCTTTCAAAGAAACCCTAGGTTGATAGAATTAGGGCTGAATCATGGGGAACTAATGGGAGTTTGATTTTAAGTTTAAAAGGGGAGTAATGATCATTTCCTAATATGTAGTTCATATAGAACATGGTTCATGTAGAAATTGAAACCTAGAACTAGGTGAATTTGAACTTTATCCTTAAAATTGCCTTTAAAGATGGGGGGGGGGGGGGGGGAGGAGGTTGAGAGAGTAAGGTTAGGATATTGAGCCATGAGTAACAAAGTGGCTGGTGGTAATGGGTTGAATGGGGTGGGTTGATTTCCCAAAAACCCTTGCGCTAGTAATAGATTATTGAATTATGTTAAATTCCTATTCTAGACTTTGCACATTCGAAAGCATTGAGGAAGGGAAAGGTAGAGTGATTGTTATTCATACACTCCCAAATAAAGGTAGGTTATGGTTTAGAGGAGTTACACCTTATATACTGACATGTATATATGTGGATGATAATGTGTTGATTGGTCTCCGGGCATTAGCTATGAAATAATTTTCATGTTTTATTTAATCCCTGAAGTGAACTTGACATGTTGTTGATATTTAAAGAGTTGTGATTGATGTATGAAATGTTATATATGTTATTGGTGTTGTCATAATAGTAAGAGATGAATTGTTAGATAATCAATGGAGGTTGATATAAATGAGACCTCTTAAAAGATTAACAACGAATTTGTTGATAGTATAATCACTATGATATTGAATGCGGATAATGTGAATATCTTGAGATGGGTGGATCGTGTCCGAGGGGAGCATTCGAGTGAGAAAGATTGATTGACTAGCTTGTGTCTAATGGAAGCATCCGGATGAGCACACAAGTGGGAGTGGGTACCACGCCGGTACAGTACATGGATTTATAGAGTCCCCTACAGGTCATGATTGGATGGGCAGAAATAAGACTCTCTGGCATGTGTGTATATCGATGTTGAGTGGGGGAGTGATCATGGTGACATGACAGATGAGTGTGCCCGGCATGTCACCATTTATTCTATTTTGTGATGTTACATAAGAATGTTAGAATTGCAATGAGACCTAGTAATTGAATTATGTTATCTTTGTGATGAATTTATTCTATATCGCCTGTGGTTTTGTAGTATTTACGCATAACGATGACAGTGACATATATATATATATATATATATATATATATATATATATATATATATATATATATATATATATATATATATATATATATATATATATGTCTAAATGGAGAAGATGATGTTTGAGTTGTAAAGATTTAGTGAAATGATGAAGGTGCAGCTAAGTCGAGCTACTACCCAGGGCAATATCGCTGCAGTGGTCAAGTGATCATTGTAGCGAAGAGCCCAATCCAGTGACTAGGCCGACTGTAACTTGAGCAGATTGGACTTCCTAAAATGAGTTTTTTTTATGTATGAATGATGATTTGGGTTGGTTCTATATTGTTGTTTCATACTTATGTGTTATTATGTAAGGTCGACTGATAATGTCTACTGGTACTATATTTGTACTAAAGCTACTCTTGCACTTCTTTTTTGAGTGTAGAATTAGATCCAGGAAGCTCATCTCATCCTCATCTTTAGCTCAACAGTGAAATTTCCGAAAAGGTGAGCGAAGCAAGACAGGAAATCCCACTCTTCCTTCCAAGATGTCTTTTTTCCAAACATTATGGTTTAATTTATGTTGTTTGTTTTCTTCATAGAAACTGTTAGCTAGACGTCTAAAGTGCAATGACAATCAGGCTCTGAGAGTATGATTATAGGATTTGGGTTTTTATTTGTCTTTTTCCTCATTTATCAATGATCCGTTAATTTACTATTAAATGCTTTACTCATCTTTAATATGTTGGTTTTTGGGCAAAATAGTTGGGAAAGATTGGTTCACCCACCGAGAGTTAGTGTGGATACCAATCATGACCATTTGAGTTATGACAAGTATACCTGCATATGACACCTTTAGAACAATGTATGTAAGAAATATAAAAAAAGTTAGGAGCGCTTGGGGGATGCATTTTACCGAATGGCAAAAGCTTAGAAACAAGAATAGTTTGATGAATTAATGAAAAGAATACAGATAGTGGATGTTAGAGTAAAATAGTATTTGGTATCTGCTGGATATGAAAAGTAGGCTAGATTATATGCTCCAATTAATACAGGGTGGACAATGACGTCGAACATTGCAGAATCTATTAATTCTAGTTTAAAAGATGCTCGTGAACTCTCAATATATGATTTTCTAGAAAAGTTTAGGTTTTTTTTTTGCAGAATGGAACTGCACAAATAGGAAAAAGGCTACGCATACATTTACAACACTCAAAAGAAAGTTTTAAGAGTTGTTTCTTCTCAATGAGTCAAAATGTACACGTATGACTATATGTATATGATACATCTTATTCACTATAAAAATCCTTAAATATTTTTCAGTGATATTTGTTGATAACTTGTATCTTTTTAATTATTTTTTAATTTAATAGTCATGAAAAAGTATTTGTTTATTGAAAGATGTATCTAAATTCTAAAATTTTACTTATATGAAGGTGGTGCAATCAACTGAATACTTGTACACCATAAACGATGATGGTAGGCGTTTCATTATTTGTCTTGAGAGTAAAACATGCAATTGTGGGAGGTTCTAGATCGATGAGATTCCGTGTGCACATGCATGAGCTGTTATAAAAAGTAAGAATTTAGGAGAAGGTTCTTTTTCTCTGATTACTACAAATCAGTAACGGTGCTAAAAATATATGAAGTCTCGATTTTTTCACTACCAGATGAAAAAGATTGAGATATCCTAAAATATGTCTTGGAAGAAGTTGTTTTTCCGCCCATTTAAAAAAAGACCCCTTGGAAGGCCAAAGAAGATAAGACACAAATTATTCATAGAAACACTCTCGAAGAGCACTATTACATGTGGACTATGTGGTCATGATGGGCACAATAGACGTACTTGTATATTTCTATTAGGAAATGATATAGATTGTTTCCTGTTATTGATTTAATGTTGACATTGTTTTGATACATTGATTGATGTGGTTTAAGAGGAAAATTTACATATAAGACATTGTGTCAAAATAATACAAATGAGAATTTATTCTTGACATATCATATTTACTCAATAATGTTGGTTGCATTAATATCTTTTTCATCCGAATGTGTATTGAACCACAATTTGTGTGTATGGAAAAAAGTTTATTTTAGCAGTTTAATTTGTAATTGTGTAAAGTTTTCTTGAGCAGTTATATACCTTATATAGCTATATCATTATCTTTGAAAAGTACACAAGGATGAGTGAGAAGCATCACATGTATAATTAAAATTAAAAATCTAAAAAAAAATAATGTATTAAATCAATATAACTCTTATATACTAATAAAGTTTGCTATGGAAATTGATGCATAGGAATGATACATAATGTTTCAACTGTTACACTATTTGGTAATATAAATTTTTTTTTGGATTCATTAAAAATGTAAATGTAAACTAAAACAATCTCATTAAGAATGTATCTATTTTTACATAGTAATATGTATCGGTGACTTCATGTATCTAATTTAAATGTATTTGTATACAACTATTATATAGCTCAATCATTATTTATTAAATTGCAGTTATTTTAGATATAATTAAAAAAATTACACTATTTTTTTTTATCAATTTATGTATCATTATTTAGAATAATACGATGAAAATAGGTACATCAAGGTACTATTTTATAACACTTTTAACATAAAAAATAAAAAAAATATATCATATAAAGCATTATGATAAAAAAGATACATTGTTGCATGTTATCATTATATTAGAATCTTCATTAATAAAATACAAACTTGTTCATGCAAGAAAACAAACTGTTCATATAAAAATCAGAAAGCTAAATAACAATGTTTGGGTGAGATGTAGATTTGTTTAATAGCCTGTTAGGATTTGCCTACGGTACATTATCACTTATTGCGCCACTCTTAATTTTTTGAGATCCATAATCCAACAAAAGTGCATCGTATCTAGGTCTATGTAAATTAGTTTCAAAATCAACAACACGTATATCAACTCCATTTCTTAAATATTCCGCGTAAGCTGCTACATAAACACCACATTCCCTTTAATAAAAAAAGACGTTAGCAAAAATTGAAGTGAAAATCAACTGATGATATGTATAAAAAAATTATGATATCATTAAAACGTACACGCTATCATGAGCTTGTTGCGACAAATTGTCCACAAATTGGACATTCAAATATTTAAACTGCATTTTATTCATATAAGAGTCATCTCTTGACTAGTTAGTATCTTTTCTATCGCGGTAGAACCCACTAAGCATGAAATATAGTGGTAAAAGTTTCACTATTTTGTTAACTTCAGCCATCACAGAAGCATCATAACCAGCCGATCGATATGAAATTGTAGATCCTGATAAACCTGTATTTAAAATGCACGACTACAAGAATCCAGTGACTTCTATCTCTACAATTGAATGGAATCATGACTGTATATGTGTCGTCGGACATTAGCAATCATCCTATATCACTTGATGTAGTCACAAATCACATCCTCTTCTTTTGCTATGTTGTGTCCCCATCTTATTGTGCATATTTATCATATATCTCTTCAATTCTTGTCTTAAAAATGCAGTCCACTGTGGTGTGTCTAAAAACTTCATTCACATCACTTTTTCCACAAGTAGTAGAAATGACATCCATATGCTGAAAGATGTAAAGAAAATACTTGGTTTGATGTATCTGATACTTGTATCTATAAAATTTATAGATTCTGACTGCAACACTATTTTTCAAAAATAAATATAATAGGAAGAGTTAAATAATGTAATATTAAATGTAATGAGGTTATACCTCGTCATTCCAAATCGATTAGCAAAAGATAGAACATAAAATCAATTTTTATCTATCACAAGCTTCATGACAAAGTCGAATGATATCGGAATGGTTGCTGATTTTTTTTGTAGTGATCATCCTTGTCCTTCCTATTAAATATATACTTCAATGTACAAATTAATTAAAAAAAATATAATTGTAAATCCATAATATTTTTTTAACAAATAAACTTCCTTATGAGCTTGATTTTTTAGTGACCCATCTTGAATTCATTTGGCATATGATTGGAGAAAATGTTGTCATGTGGTCCAATTATAGAGGCATTCTCAAATGGATGCTTTTTGTCCAAGATGAGAGTCAGAATGATTGAACTGGCAGAAGTAGACCCAAAATCCGTGAGATATGGGCGACCTATTTCTTGGGTCAGGTTACTTGTTTCTATGGATTGGCGTGGTATAATCTAGGCCAGTAGGGTGATGTATGGTGATCCTGGATTTTGGATCTGGCATGGAAGTAGATCATCATCTATCTAACTCCTAGAGGTGTATCAATTTTATGAAGTGGTGATCCTTTTTGGTTGTTTAAATTTTTGACACACCTTTGCATTTGAATCTTTCTCCATATGGGATACATCACCATAATAAATGTCAATTTTAGTCTTCAATATTGTAACACCTTCTGCTTTTGAGGTTTGCTTTGCCCAAATTTTTATTAACATGCAACACCTAATTAATAATGCATCAATAGATATCTGTATTAATAAAATAATTTAACTAAATTAAAAATATTTTTTAAGATATCAAAATCATATATATCTTATGATCAAACTCTCTAAGACAGAACAAAATTAAGACTATATTTCAATGATACAACTTAAAAGTATAAAAGAAAATTTTGATATAGCTTAAGATTAAATATAAGTTTATTAGATGTTAAAATTATGTATATATACTCAAATTTATGCATTTGTGTAGTCTAAATATAAGAATATAAGTACCTTTGCGTCCTGATGACATGGGAACATCCTGCTTGATTGTCTTGATTCACCATGTGTTGCAAGTTACTGCCTGTGTGATGTTCTCCCATTATCTCGTTATGTTTGAAAAATTTACCCAACTATATTTTGTCAAATAAAATAAAAACCAGTGTAATTTTTAAAAAAAAACTAATATGTGAAACCTCTAAATCCTCTCCTTTATGAATCTCTTCTGTTGATGCAACCTTTAATGTATCACCACTATCGTTGCCGCTCTATGGTGCAACATCTTGCTCACATCTTCTTTCATTAGAACCATCCAATGTTGTCAGCCCCGAGCATAGGCCCGGATCTAGACACAGAACTTAGAACCATAGATGACTCCAAGTTGAACCATGACATGAACATGAAAACTAAAGCTCAACATAAATAAAGCGGAAGACTAAATTCTGATAAAGCAAAAGTCTAAATAATACAAACATTTGTCGAATGGAAATATCATAACACTAAATCCGAAGTTGAATATACAAACTATATCTGATAAGCCTCTATTCCTCTAACATACTAATGAACTGATGGGATAACACCCCCAACTAGCTTACTACAAATATGAAATAGAAACAAAAACTCAACTAACTGAAGGTCCTCGAAGGATAACGACTAAGCAACTAGTTGTCTGTGCTAAACTTTGCGAACTGACTAGCAATGGGACAAAATCTGAATGTCTGAGCCTGTATCATGGAACGATACATCATAGAGTATGTGGTCAGTACTTGGAATGTACTGAGTATGCAAGGTAAGTAAAACGTGCTAAGTAAGTAAAACTGAAATCATGCATATCTTAAATCATAACGTCATAAGATTCTAAGAGTAATGGTTGTATGCTTGAATTTGAAAATTTGTATAGACATGACTGAAATAAGTACATATGGCTTGCCATATCTGAAATCATAGGTAAAAACTCATAAGTCGATCCTTGGATCAAACCCGCTGAAAACATGATATAATATTTTATAGTACATGCATTACTAAAATCATGAGGAACAATAGGAGACCCGTCTTAACCGACAACCACCATGTATGAGATTATGGTGATCCCACGTCTTGCCCACGTGATAGAGAGCTATCCTAAGCCTTGTAAGGGCGAAGGATTAAGTAAGGTGTGATATCATAATGCCCTTGGCAGGGGGAATGGTCTCTTGAGAGGCCCCAAATTATACCTACATTGGCGTGTAGTTTATGAGTCTGGGGAACCTTGGAACCCCTAGCCTACTCGGCGCTAGACACTACTCCCAAAATATATGTAATGCTTATATAAACATATATCAAAATATAACTTAAATCTCAACATATGGGGAGTCTTGACTCAAAACTTGAGATAACTGTACATATTAGCCTTGGCTAAATCATGAAACCTTGATTAACTTGAGTGGGCTTTCCCAAATATTAACATCATGCTTGCATGAAATAGACATCATAAGCAAAACCATAAATATGTTCATAGGTAATTTGAAAACATTCATATATGCTAGAAATTTCATCATACTTGGAAGCATCACTCATAAACTCAACTTTTCATGAAACTTGCATAATTGGGCATCATGTTCTTAAAATTTGAAATCTTGAATTGTAATCAAAATAGGTGAAAACCTACCCATGAAAATTAAAACATCATTAAAAACATGAGGGGAATTGACCCATGAATTAAATATAGAGAATTTCATAAATTGGCTTAAGACTCCATAGAATCATACACTTGAATTCATGATCTTGAGATGAGATTTGGGCATGAGAGTGAAGGGAATCTGTCATTCATGACCCTACATACCTGGGTAAATTGATTCTACACTCTTCCTTGAAAGCCCAAGAGATTTGGAGAAGAACTTGAAGAATTCTAGATTTGATTTCCTTTGGGATTCTCTAATCTTGCATGCATGGGGAGGGAATAGGTTAGAATAGAATAAACCCTCTTAGAATCCTCCTAACTAAGCTTAAACGATGTAGTTTAGGACTTAGGAGCTTAGAAATTATGGAAACCCCCATATTAAATTCGCAGAAAAATTGCTCGCTGCCGAAGCAATGACTCACACCACGAGTCGTACCCTAATACCACGACTCATGGGTTTCTCCCATTGTTTCCACTTCTTCATCCGTGAGTTTCTAGAGTTTTCCACATGTCACACAATGACTCATATCATCATCCCACGAGTCATTGGACCCATCCATTACTACGACTGGGAAAATTTCCTGCTCCTTCCTACAGGTGTGAGTAACGACTCATTGTTCCTCACAACGAGTCATACCTTGACCTGTACCTTCCAACTCTGCCACCTTAGATACAACCAACGATCCCTTACCATAATCCATGGTTCCTCATAACGAATTGTGTCACGACTCATACCTTCCATTTTGACAGTCCAGAACAAAACGACGACTCCAGTCCATTAATCATTACTAGGACCCATGAGTCATTACTGGACTTGTTGCTATCAACCTTTCTTCAACAAAATTCTAAACACGAGTGATCCTATAACTCATGAATTCTCCCCACAACTCGTACTATGAGTCGTTTTGAGGTAATTCTTCCCACTTTTCTACTCATCACAGTTCAAATTCTGAGTCTAGTCTTAGGCACTTTCAGGGTCTTACAATATCTCCCCCTTGGGAAGATTCATCCTCGAATGTGGGTAAACATGCTGAATACCTGGGGAAGGGAACTGCTATCCTAAATACTAAATATCTAAAGCTGAAAACTGACGGAGTGATTGACTCCAGACTGATATACATGACTGAACTGAATTCATGAATCATACATACATAAATTGACATGAACGAAACTAGGAGACATGAACTAAACATGTAATTGAATAGAATTTTGTGGAGGAAACGAGTACCTCAAGCTGGAACAAAGATGGAAGGGAAAAGATATGGGTATTTAGCAATCATATCTTCTTCGGCTTCCCACATAACTCCCTCAACAAGCTGATTTCTCCACAGAACCTTTACTGAAGCTACTTCTTTATTCCTCAACTTTCGAATTTGGCGATCAAGGATTTCAACCGAAACCTCTTTGTAGAAAAGGTTATCATTCACACCAATGCTCTCTATCGGAACAATAAATGTAGGATCACCAACGCACTTCTTCAAGAGCGATACATAGAAAACTGGGTGAACCGACACTAAATCCATGGAAAACTCTAACTCATACGCCACTTTGCCAACACGTCCCACAATCCTATATGGACCAACATATTGGGGACTAATTTTCCCTTTATTTCCAAACCTCATCACTCCCTTCATGAGAGACACTTTCAGAAACACCCAATGATCAACCTTAAATTCAACTTCTCTCCTCCTCACATCCACATATGACTTTTGGTGACTCTGAGCTGCTTTCAACCTTTCCTTTATAAGTTGAACTTTCTCCATAGCCTCATGAACTGAATCTGGACCTATCATTGTAGCTTCACCTACTTCAAACCAACCAATAGGAGATCTACACCTTCGCCTATAAAGAGCCTTAAACAGAGCCATTTGAATACTGGAGTGATAAGCCGTTGTTGTAAGCAAACTTAATAAGAGGTAAATGATCATTCCAACTACCTTTAAATTCAATCACACATGCTCTTAAAATATCCTCGAGAGTATGAATAATTTGCTCGGCCTGACCGTCCGTCTGCGGGTGAAAAGCTGAGCTAAGCTTGACCCAAGTGCCAAGGCCCTTCTGAAACGACTTCCAAAACTGCGAGGTGAATTGAGTACCTCTATCTGATATGATGGACAAGGTAATATCATGCAACCAAACTAACTCCTGAATACATAATTTAGCATAATCCTCCGCTGAGTCGGTGGTTTTGACAGGTAGAAAGTGGGCTACTTTAGTCAACCTGTCTTCAACCACCCAAATAGAGACATACTATCGATGTGTATGAGGTAACCCTATAATAAAATCCATATTGATCTCTTCCCACTTTCAAGTGGGAATACTAATGTCCTGTAGCACACCTTCAGGTCTTTAATGCTCCACTTTCACCTATTGGCAATTCAGACACTTAGCCACAAACTTTGCTATGTCCTTCTTCATACCATTCTACCAATAGACTTTTCATAGGTCACGATACATCTTGGTGGCACCTGGATGTATAGAATATAGAGAACCATGAGCCTCATGAAACATCTGCTCCCACAAATCATCAACATCTAGAATACACAAATGACCTTGATATCGAAGTAGACCATCTCCCCCTTGGGAGAAGACCTCTACCTTCTGATTCTGAACTATTTCCTTCAAGTTTACCAAAATAGGATCCTCATCTTGCCTAGCCTTGACCTCAGTCACCAAAGAGGATTTTGAACCATTTTGAACAATGACACCATAATCTGTCGAGTCAACAAGACGAACTCCTAATCCTGCAAGCCAATGCACATCTTTTACCAACTCTTTTCTTCCATTTCCACATGAGAAATACTCTCCATGGATAGCCTACTGAGGGCATCCACCACTATATTGTCCTTGCTTGGATTATAAAGGACACTCATGTCATAATCCTTGAGAAGCTCTAACCACCTCCTTTGTCGCAGATTCAAGTCCTTCTGTGTAAAGATATACCGAAGATTCTTGTAGTCTGTGAACACGTATACATGCACTCTAGACAAATAGTGCCTCCAAATCTTCAATGAAAACACCACTGCTACCAATTCTAGTTCATGCGTCAGGTAAATCTTCTCATGAGTCTTAAGCTGTCTAGAGGCATATGCAATGACCTCGTCATGCTACATCAACACACAACCAAGACCAACCTTAAAGGCATCACAATATACCACAAACCCATATGTACCCTTGGTTAATGTCAATACTAGGCTTAAGTGAGTTGAGTCTTTAACTCTTCTCACAGGCATCTGACCACTGAAATTTGGCTTTTTTCTGGGTCAACTTAGTCAATGGTGCTGCAATGAATGAAAATCCCTCAACAAACCTTTTGTAGTAGCCAGCTAAACCCAATAAACTCCTGATATCCAAAGGATTAACTGGTCTAGGCCAATTCTTTGCAACTTCTATCTTTTGTGAGTTCACTTGTACACCCTCACTTGACACCACAGGGCCCAAAAATGCTATTGAGTTCAGCTAAAACTCACACTTACTGAATTTAGCAAACAACTGGCGATCCTTAAGAGTATGTAGTACAATCCTCAAATGAGTGGCATGATTTTCCTCGCTTTGAGAGTATATGAGAATGTCATCTATGAACACAATCATGAACATGTACAAATATGGATTGAACACCCTATTCATCTAATTCATAAAAGCTAAAGGAGCATTCGTTAGTACAAAAGACATAACTACAAACTCATAGTGACCATACCAAGTCCTGAAGGCTGTCTTCGTGATGTCACTCTCCCTGATTCTAAGATGGTGATAGACGAAACTGAGATCTATCTTTGAGAAATACTTAGTACCCTGAAGTTGGTCAAACAAGTCATCAATCCTGGGGAGGAGATACTTGTTCTTGATTGTAACCTTGTTCAACTGTTGTAGTCGATGTACATATGAAGAGATCCATCCTTCTTTCGAACAAATAGAACTGACGCACCCCATGGGCATTTTCTAGGTATGATGAAACCCTTGTCTATGAGATCCTTCAATTGCTCTTTCAACTCCTTTAGCTCAACTGGAGCCATTTTGTAAGGAGAAATAGATATAGGATGCGTATCAGAAAGAAGGTCAATACCAAAATTGATCTCTCACTTGGGAGGGACTCCAAGTAGATCATCTAGGAACATCTCCGGATACTCACACACTATAGGAATTGACTGGGGAGTAAGGGTCTCGATCGTGGCATCCTTAACCCAAACTAGATGGTAAACACAACCCTTAGAAATCATATTTTGGCCTTAAGGTAGGAATAAAGTGACCTACAGGTACAATTGAGCTACCCTACCATTCTAGGACTGGCCCAGGATAAGTCATTGAAATCGAGAGTTGAAATGGGGAAAGCCTAAAAGTCTGGGTTGCAAGTACAAGATGAGTCATTGGACGACTCGAGAGGAGAGCCCACGAGTCGTCAGGTGACTTGTGGGGAGGCCTGGGAGAATGAAATAAGATAAGGAAAGAGGAGTCCCACGGGCTTGGGAATGACTTGTGGTCAAACACCACGAGTCGTTAGGTCATTCGTGGGGTGGAGGTATAATAAAAGTAGAAAATACAAGGAAGTGGACTTAATGAAAGGATACCACGACTCGTCATGCCTGGCAACGAGTCGTGGTATGATTCGTTGGGTGGAATTTAAATGAATTGATTTTAGGGAGGCAGTGCATTTGACGAGTGGTGGTCACGACTGTAACGGGTCATCTTTTCAATCATTAGGACCCCCAGTGACTAGTTAAGATAGTGTACCTGACGGGCAAGGTGATGGATCGTGTGGGCAGGTAACGAGTCATCAGGTCACCCATCAGGATCACCTGGCAGTTATTTTCTGCAAATTAGTAAGGGATTTTTCGTAAATTCCTAAGATCCTAAGGCCTAAAATACGAAATTTTAGGTTATGAATAGGGAAATTTAAAGGGGTTAAGTTTAGTTTTCACCTCATTCATTCATGCATGCAAGGTAGGGAAGTGGGAGAGTGATTCAAGCTTAGTGTCACGCCCCACCTTGGGAGGCATGACTGGCACCTGGTGACCTACTAGGACCTGGACTGCTGGACTACTGAGCCTAAGCACTTCTAGTGCCAAGCTGGCTCTAATTCTGGATTTATGAAAACAACAGACTATATAACGGTTGTAAATACAGCCTCCGGCCGACTAGGCCTATAGCCACCTGTAGGAATATAACAGCTAACCAGAACACCTGAGCATAAGGGATCCTATGCGGCCCGACAAGGCCACCATGTTGATTAGTTATCACTGAAAAGTATAATCAAGTGCTGAACTGATCTGTGACTGACCAGGTCACCAGCTGACAACTGAACAAGGTCCCACACAGCTATCACATGCAAACTGAAGCATACATACGGCCCCATACGACCGGTACAACTAACCACAGGGAATATACAATCCGCAAGCCTTTAAGAATAATAAGATGGTTGGGATAGGGCCCCGGCCTACCCATACTATACAAAAAAAGGGAAGTAAAACTTTAGCTGTCAAGCTCCGGATGACAGGAGCTAAAGACTCTGTACACTGGCTGGAACTACGAGGGATCTGCTCCTCGTCTATAAGTACCTGCAGGCAAGTAATGTAGCGCCCTAAAACGGGCGTCAGCACCACTGGTACTGAGTATGCAAGCAATAACTAAAAATAACTAAAAGTAAACAATAATACTGATAGATACTGATGTAATAGGAGACGGGCTGACACTGACTAAAAAGAGCGTAACTTTACTGAAGAGAGTAAGAGTCATATCTGATAACATGACGGTCTACTTTCTATCTATTAATAACTAACACAACATAGCATACAAAGAACCTTACCAGCCCCCATAAGCCATAAGGTACGAACCAGCACACAATCTATATACCCCTACCCAGGTCATACCATCAACCTAGTAACTATGAGCATCCAGCCGGCCCCCTAGGTATGCAACTTGGGCTCACTTGGCCCCTGACTATAGCTGTATTTGAGTCTGAAGGACTATTGAAATCTGAAATCTGAAATCTGAAATCTATAATCTGAAAACTGTAATCTGCACCCCAGCCGCAAGCACTCGACAGGGGGTGTGGTATAGTGCTGATCATCCTGCTATGGGGAATCTGCATCCCATCTTCGTCCGCTGGCGGATGACATGCCACTCCGTAGAGTGACGTATCCTCACCCTCTGGCGGGCGAGTCAACACAGCTATTGACCTTGGGGCGATCAAGGAAGCTCTAAGGATGCCCAACATAGAACAATCATGTCTCCACAGATAGCAATAACCGCATGTAATATATATATATATATATATATACACATATATATATACATATATATATATACATATATATATACTGAATCTGATAATAATATTTATATTATGGTATTCTGTTCTAAATTTCATACTGAAATATACTGAATCTGATACTGAAATATGCTGAATCTAATACTAAAATATACTGAATCTGAAATAATATGTCTGGAATATTCTGCTGGGATTTATACTATTTTACTGAGTTTTATGTTGAACACTGTATAATAATTCTAACATGCTTACTGAACTCATACTGAATATAATATACGGCTTCTGAAACATTCTACTGGAATTTGTACTATTTTTCTATACTAGAACTACTAGCTTGCCGAAAGAAAATTGGCTTTACATACCTCAACTGCCGACTTTCTGATTAACTGGCATAGCTCGGCTAGTATTCAGCTATTTCTCCCAACTGTATTCATATTCACGAAAGAATAGAATTAATTCTACTATTATTTTGGAAAGAAACCATACTTATGGATATGCCTACTGCCTATTTTTTGACTTATCGGAGAACGGCCGAAAACTCGTAATTTCTCAGAAGTCTAGAAGGGAGAAATACTCACTTTAATGCTGGGAGTATATTAACACTAGTTTGGAGCAATTCCACTTACCTTGGCTCGGTGAGACGACGATTCTTTGGCCAAATTTCATGAAACTAACTCCGTAGGAATGCTCCCTGCAATTTTATACTTCGCTACCCGAACTTAATTTGAGTTTGGACTACGTTTGACAGTGTAAACAAAAGGAAATTTATGTTGAACCTTCGTCCCTCCCCTATTTCTGTTCGTTCTCTGGAAATGAAGAATGAAAATGACAAAAAAAAACCGAGGTGGGGCTTTATATACTTGGATCTGAACCACCTTTAAGTTGCATTTGTCGAATGCGATTTATAAGTCGCATTTGCCTTGCGACGCTCCGACTTGGCGCTTGTCCGGTCTCTCTCCAGGCCTTTTTCTCGCACTATGGCATTCTAAAACTCTTAACCAACAAGCAAATAGGCCAACTAAGTGTCAAGAACTTACGGGGTGTAACACTTAGCATTCCTTAATTCATTTCAATTTCATTCTTGGATAATCAAGGGAAGTGAAGAATCAGATATCCCAAGTATCTAAGGCTATCAGTGGGTGATTTCTTCCACACCCATGCCCCTCCTCTATGATTCTCACAATGATTTCAACAAAAACTAATGGGGTTTTGAATTTTATTTACTTAAACTCTAATGATTTGATTATGGTTTTTGTGATTTTAAAATCTTATTATAATTTATGGGTTTTTATCAACTTTTGTGATTTAAATTAATTATAATATTATTGATTCAGAGGTTCTATGTATTTAAGCCTAATTATGCATGCCCCATGATGAATTGATTTATGATGTACTCACCCATTGATGATATTTATAAACCCAACATGAATTATGATTTAAATCATGAATTTATTGTGTTAGCCATTATGATTTTATGAAATTCAAGCTATATGCATGATCTACAAGTATGTATGAACCGTATGAATCATGAATTATGTTTTGGCCGACTCACGGGCCTCGTTGCATGGCTAGTTCACGTATGTACAAGTATATTTATGATTACCATGATTTAACTAGCCCATGAATTTATGTATGTTATACTATGAGCACTATATATGTTTTGGGAGTAGTATCGAACACCGAATAGATTCGGGGCCTAGGTTCTGCCCCGGATCTCAGAAACTACATGCCACCATAGGTATGTTGGGACCTCCTATGTGACTGTCCCCGGCCCAAATGGCCCTTTTCATGGTGATATCACACTTTCATGGTTCTACCCTTGGCAAGGTACGGACACCCTCCCGACTAGGGTTATAAGTCAGGCTTCATGCGTGCTTATATTGGGTATGTCGGTTAAGAGAATCTCTCACTGTTCCTCATGAATTATGCATGTTATGATTATGAGTTTTGGCTCAAGTCTTGTTAAGTGAAGCTCTTTCCTCATAATTATGATCATGCCTATATTACGAATGTTTTGAAAAACCTTGGGCCTTATGACATGTTATGATTTACGATACGAGCATGACATCCTACCCTTATGATTGTTTATGAATTTTATACATGTTTTAAATTTCCGTTTTAATTTCCTTGCATACTCAGTACATTCCATAAACTGGCCTTATACTTTCTATGTTGTATCGTTTCATGATACAAGCCCCCGTTCTTAGGCTCACCCTCACCCGTCAATTGTCTTGGAGTTGCTCTCAGCGTACTTAGTAAGTCCTCACGTTCTAAGGGCTATATGCTCGGACTCTATGTTTTCTTCAGTTTCTAGATTGCTGGGTTAGTTGGGGAGTTTTCCCATCAACCCGTCTTTCATGATTAGAGGCTTTTCAGACTACAAGTTGTATTCAGCCGTCATGTATGGATTATGTATTGTCCTTTCTTTGTATTTATGACATGTTTACATTTCTTATGTTAAGTATTCCGCTTATGTGAATGAATTAGATGTATTCTCATGCCATGGGTTGGCTTGGAGTCTCTAGGGGCTTCTTGTCCCGTGTCTACAATTCAGGTGTACGTTCGGGTCGTGACAAACTTGGTATCAGAGCCATAGGTTTGAAGTGTCCTAAGGAGTCGGAAAGCTACTTTAAGTAGAGTCTTTTTCAAGGGTGTTAAGTGAGCCACACCTATGACGAAGAGGCTACTAGACATTTAGAAAATGTTTTCTTCTTTCATGATCTATGTCGTGCGATGAAAGTCCTCTACCCTTCTAATTCATGCTATTAATGTTTGCAGCATCATGCCTCCATGCCGAGTGAACCCCAGAAGAAATGGTAACGGTAATGATCATAAGGGTGCAAATGGTGAGGAGCATCAGCCAGCCCCACCCATTCACGAGGGCCACACACCAGAGCCAGCTGCCACGCTGAGTTTAGGGCAGCGATTCAGATACTGGCACAGGCCATGACTTCCCAGGTTCAGAATCAAACAATGGCGCATTACCCTCAGAACGGGAATGCGGCGTCGCCAGGGTGAGGGATTTCTTGAGGCCTCCGGAGTTCACGAGATCGAAGATAGACGAGGACCCACATGATTTTATTGAGGAGATTTTGAAGGTCACCTAGGTTATGGGGGTGAAAAATGGAGAGTATGTTGACTTGACCCCCTATCAGCTAAAAAGGGTAGCTCACATATGGTTTAAGCAATGGAGAGATGCCAGAGAGGTGGGTGCAGGCCTGATAGGTTGGCATGAGTTTCACACTATATTTATGGATCGGTTCTTTCCTCGGGAGTTGAGGGAGCTCAAGGCGACTGAGTTCGTTAATCTGAACCAAGGTTATATGTCTGTCTAGGAGTATGCATTAGAGTTCACCTGGCTATCTAAGTATGCTATGGAGTTGGTGGCGGATTATTTGGGAAAAAATTTCTAGATCGCCATGCTTCACCGGGACATTGATTTCCCCATATTGAATTGCATGTGCAGTAGATGGAGTTGATCTACAGGAGGCAGAGAGAGGCCAAGAGGGCTAGGACCGATAGTTATGGGGTTTCTCAAGCTAGGATAGGGGGTGGACCATGTCAGCAATCTCAGCATAGGTCTATTGCTCTAGCTCCATCATCAGCCAACATGGCATCCAGGTTTAGGGGAGATCAGAGGAGCAGGGCTTCAGGCTCGAGGGATCAGGGTAGCATGCAGGTAGAGCGCACTTTTCCAGTTTGTGCTAAGTACGGCAAGAATCATCCTGGGAGGTGCTTAGTCGGCGCGGATGCTTGTTTAGGGTGTGGAAAACCCAGACATAGAATCAGAGATTGCCCTTCAACCAGTTCTACTGCTCTAGCAGCACGACACCCTCAGTAGGGTGCCTCTACTAGTTCAGCAGGCGGTCAATGCCAAAACAGGTTTTATGCTCTAATGTCCCTCCAGGAGTAGGAGGCTTCACCAGATGTTGTCACAGGTATGTTATAAGTCTTCCATATTGATGCTTATGCCTTGTTAGATCCAGGAGCTACTTTGTCTTTTTGTGACCCCTTATATTGCTAGTAGTTTTGGATTTAGCCCTGAAATTCTGTCAGAACCGTTATCTATCTCTACCCCAATCGGTGAATCAGTTGTAGCTAGGCGGGTGTATAGAGGTTGCCCCATCACAGTGGTGCATAAGGTTACCTCCGCGAACTTAGTAGAGTTGGCCATGACTGACTTTGACATCATTTTGGGTATGGACTGGTTGTATGCATGTTATGCTTCGATTAATTGTAGGACCCGTGCGGTGGAATTTCGATTTCTGGGTGAGTCAGTTTTGGAGTGGAAGGGAAATTCAGCTGTACCCGCCGGTCAGTTTATTTCACATCTTAAGGACAAGAAGATGATTTCTAAGGGTTGCATGTATCACCTAGTTACGGTTAAGGATGTTGAGTACGAAACCCCGACTATTCAGACAGTTCCTGTGGTGTGTGAATATCCAGAGGTTTTCCCCAATGATTTGCCAGGTGTCCCTTCGAAGAGGGAAATTGATTTTTGTATTGACCTATTGCTCAATATGCAGCCTATCTCCATCCCTCCCTATAGTATGGCTCCAGCCGAGTTAAAGGAGTTGAAGGATTATTTGAAGGACCTTCTAGACAAGGGCTTTATTAGACCAAGCAAGTCTCCATGGGGTGCACCGATGCTATTTTTCCGAAAGAAGGATGGTTCCCTTCACATGCGTATTGATTATCGGCAGTTGAACAAGGTCACCATCAAGAATAGGTACCCCTTACCCAGGATTGATGACTTGTTTGACCAGCTTCAGGGTGTCATATGTTTCTCAAAAATAGATCTTAGGTCTGGGTATCACCAGCTCAGGGTTCGAGAGAGTGACATTCCAAAAATCTCTTTTAGGACTCAGTAAGGTCATTACGAATTTGTTATTATGTATTTTGGACTAACCAATTCCCCTAAAGCTTTTATGGACTTTATAAATAGGGTATTCAAGCAATATCTTGACATGTTCGTGATCATGTTCATCGATGATATCCTTATATACTCTCGGAGCGAGGAGGAGCATGCCGCTCACTTTAGAGTAGTGCTTCAAACCCTCAAGGATCGTTAGTTGTATGCTAAGTTCAGCAACTGTGAATTTTGGCTAGACTCCTTGACGTTCTTGGGCCATGTGGTGTGGAGTAAGGGAATAAGGGTAGATCCTCAAAAAATCGAGGAGGTGAAGAATTGGCCCAGACCAGTGAATCCTCCAGAAATTCGGAGTTTCTTGGGCCTTGGCAGACTACTACCGGAGAATTTTAGAGGGTTTCTCCTCAATTGCAGCACCATTGACTAGGTTGTGCCAGAAAAAGGTAAATTCCAATTGTTGGAGGCTTGTGAGAAAAGCTTTCAAGAGTTGAAGACTCGACTCACTTCAGCATCAGTGTTGACCCTGCCCGAAGGTACCAAGGGTTTTGTAGAATATTGTGATGCTTCGAGGATCGGACATGGGTGTGTGTTGATGCAGCATGGGAAAGTGATAGCGTATGCCTCAAGATAGTTGAAAATCCATGAGAAAAATTACTCGACCCATGATCTTGAGCTGTCCGCGGTGGTGTTTGCATTGAAGATATGGCGACACTATTTGTATGGGGTCCATGTGGATGTATTTATGGATCAAAAGAGCTTGCAATATGTGTTCACGCAGAAAGATCTTAATCTTCGACAAAGGAGGTGGTTGGAGCTACTTAAGGACTATGATATGAGTGTTCTTTACCACCCGGGTAAGGCTAATGTGGTGGCGGACGCACTTAGTAGTCTCTCTAAGGAGAGTGTGTCCCACGTGTATGAGGGAAAGAAAGAGTTGGTGAAAGATGTCCATCGACTGGCAAGGTTGGGAGTTAGGTTGGTAGACTCGACCGATGGCGGCGTTGTTATGCAAAATGGATCAAAATCATCCTTGGTGGTGGATGTGAAACTAGGCAAGATGAGGATTCGATGTTGGTAAAGCTGAAGGAAGCCGTTCGAAGTAAAAAGGTGGAGGTTTTCTCCCAAGAGGGAGATGGGGTGCTATGGTACCAGGGTCATCTGTGTTCCAGATGTAAGTGATTTGAGGGACTGGATATTGCATGAGGCACATGGATCCATATATTCTATCCATCCGGGTGCCATCAAGATGTATCATGATTTGCGGGAAATAAATTGGTGGAACGGCCTGAAGAAGCATATTGCAGAATTCATAGCCAAGTGCCCAAATTGTCAGTAAGTGAAAGTCGAACGTCAAAGGCTAGGAGGTGTACTTCATGATATTAGCATTCCTACTTGGAAGTGGAAAGAGATTAATATGGATTTCATTATAGGCCTACCTCGTACTCGCTGACACTATGATTCTATTTGGGTGGTTGTAGACAAGTTGACCAAGGTTGCACACTTTCTACCGGTCAAAACCACGAATTCAGCGGATGATTATGCCAACTTGTATATTCGAGAATTGGTTCGACTTTATGGAGTGACCTTTTCTCTTATTTCAGACCGAGGTACTCAGTTTACCTCTCAGTTTCAGCGGTCTTTTCAGAAAGGGCTTGGGACTCAAGTTATGCTCAACACAGTCTTTCATCCGCAAATAGATGGCCAAGATGAATGAACAATCCAGACTCTCGAGGATATGTTGAGAGCATGTGTGATGGATTTCAAAGGTAGCTGGGATGATCATTTTCCCTTGATCTAGTTTGCTTATAATAACAGCTATCACTCGAATATCCAGATGGCATCGTTAGATGCTCTTTATGGGCGAAGGTGTAGATCGCCTATAGGATGGTTTGAGGTTGGTGAGGCAGCCATGATACGACCGGATTCGATTCATGAGGCCATGGTAAAGGTTTAGTTGATGAGGGACCAGTTAAAAACCGCTTAGAGTTGCCAGAAATCATATGCCGATGTGAGGAGAAGGGATATGGAGTTTGATGTAGACAATTGAGTATTTATCAAGGTATCTCCCATGAAGGGAGTCATGCGGTTCGGGAAGAAGGGGAAACTCAGTCCCCGATATGTTGGTCCCTACCGAATCATGAGAAGTGTTGGTAAGGTAGCATATGAGTTGGACTTGCCCACAGAGTTGTCTTCGGTACCCCGTGTTTCATGTATCACTCGAAGAAATGTTTGGGAGATCCAACTTTAGCAGTTCCAGTGAACAGCGACAGTGTAAAAGACAGCCTCAACTATGAAGAAGTTCCGGTGGAAATATTAGATCGTCAGGTCCATAAGCTAAGGAACAAGGAAGTAGCTTTAGTTAAGGTTTTATGGAGAAATCAACATGTTGAGGGAGCTACACGGGAAGCCGAAGCAGATATGATGGCTAAATACCCACATTTATTCTCTACCGGTTCAATTTCGACTTGAGGTATCAGGTATTCCCTATGACTCTATTAAGTTTTCATGTTCAATTCATGTGTTCAAGTTTCTTTTATGTGTATGAATATGTATGTGAAGCATGAGATCAGTTCAGCTATGTGTAATGAATCGGAGATAGTCATTCCGTAAGAATTTCGATTAAAATGATCAGTATTTGGGTATGATAATTGTATATCTCTGTTCTCTACTTGTTTCCAACATTCGAGGACAAATGTTCCCAAGGGGGAGATATTGTTATACCCCGAGGATTCAAAGATCGGACTCGGGAGTTGAAATGGGGAAAGACTAAAAATCTGGGTTGCAAGCACAGGACGAGTCATTGGACGACTCGTGAGGAGAGCCCACGAGTCGTCAGGTGACTCGAGGGGAGGCCTGGGAGAATGGGACTAAAATAAGGAAAAAGGAGTCCCCACGGGCTTGGGAATGATTTGTGGTCAGACACCACGAGTCGTTAGGTCATCCATGTGGTGAAGGTATAATAAAAGTAGAAAAGGCAAGCCAGTGGACTTAACGGAAGGAGACCACGACTCGTCATGCCTGGTGATGAGTCGTGGTATGAGTCGTTGGGTGGAATTTAAATGAATTGATTTTAGGGAGGCAGTGCATTTGATGAGTGGTGGCCACGAGTCATGGCTTCCCGCAACGAGTCGTCTTGTCGATCGTTAGGACCCCTGGTGACCAGTTAAGATAGTGTACCTGACGAGCAAGGTGACGGATCATGTGGGAAGGTAACAAGTCGTTAGGTCACCCGTCTGGGTCACCCGGCAGTTATTTTCTACAAATTAGTAAGGGCTTTTTCGTAAATTCCTAAGATCCTAAGGCCTAAACTATGACGTTTTGGGTTGTGAATAGGGAAATTTAAAGGGGCTAAGTTTAGTTTTCACCTTATTCATTCAGGCATGCAAGGTAGGGAAGTGGGAGAGTGATTCAAGCTTAGCATTCCTCAATTCATTTCAATTTCATTCTTGGATAATCAAGGGAAGTGAAGAATCAGATATCCCAGGTATGTAAGGCTATCAGTGGGTGATTCTTCCACACCCATGCCCCTCCTCTATGATTCTTACAAAGATTTCAACAAAAACTCATGGGGTTTTGAATTTGATTTACTTAAACTCTAATGATTTGATTGTGGGTTTTGTGATTTTAAAATCCTATTATAATCTATGGGTTTTTATCAGCTTTTGTGATTTAAATTAATTATGATATTATTGATTCGGAGGTTCTATGTATTTAAGCCTAATTATGCATGCCTCGTGATGAATTGATTTATGATGTACTCACCCATTGATGATATTTATAAACCCAACATGAATTATGATTTGAATCATGAATTTATTATGTTACCCATTATGGTTTTATGAAATTCAACATATATGCATGATCTACAAGTATGTATGAACCTTATGAATCATGAATTATGTTTTGGCCGACTCACGGGCCTCCTTGCATGGCTAGTTCTCGTATGTACAAGTATATTTATGATTATCATGATTTAACTAGCCCATGAATTCATGTATGTTATACTATGAGAACTATATATGTTTTGAGAGTATATCGAAGACCAAATAGATTCGGGGCCTAGGTTCTGCCCCGGATCTCACAAACTACATGCCACCATAGGTATGTTGGGACCTCCTATGTGACTGTCCCCGGCCAAATGGCCCTTTTCATGGTGATATCACACTTTCATGGTTCGACCCTTGGCAAGGTACGAACACCTTCCCGACTAGGATTACAAGTCGGGCTTTATGTGTGCTCATATGGGGTATGTCGGTTAAGAGAATCTCCCACTGTTCCTCATGAATTATGCATGTTATGATTATGCATTTTGGCTCAAGTCTTGTTAAGTAATGCTCTTTCCTCATGCATGTTATGATTATGCGTACGTCATACCTTTTTGCTTCAAATTGATGAACTCCGTGGCCTTTGCCTCCCTCAACTCTCTAGGAAAGAATCTATCTAGGAAAGCTGTCATGAACTCATCCCAGCTCACAGGTACTGCGCCCATTACTTTACCGTCTCTCCACTGATGGTACCGAATATAAGAAACCCCCTTCGGGTGATAGAAGGCTAAGTCTGCGCTCTTTTCTCTCGTAACCCCTGTAATCTGGGTGATCTTCTGTATCTCCTCCAAGAACTCATGTGGGTCCTCATTCACTCTCGACCCAAGGAACTCAGGGGGATTCATCCTAAGAAAATCCGAACTCGAGCTACCACTACGCTCCCATTTTGTGGTACATGGGCCACCGCCTGCTGGTTGACCTGAGCGGTCAAAGCCTGGGCCAACATCTGAAAAGCTTCCCTAAACTCAACATGAGAGACTTACTCGGGTCACGGACCTGGTGGGGCTGGTTGGTGCCCATCTCCATTGCCATCCACGTGGCCATTTTCATTTTTGTTCCTTCTTCCATTAACTCAACATGGAGGCATGATTTTGCAAACATGTATAGCACGAGTTAAAAGGATAGAGAGAGTTAAAAGGATGAAAGAAGGGAAATTTCCTAAAATGTTTCGTAGCCTCTTTTTCATAAATGTGGCGCACTTCACACCCATGAAAAAGACTCTATTTAAAGAAGCTTTCAAACATCCTAGGAAACACTGAACCTTTGCTCTGATGCCATCTTTGTCACTACCCGAACATAGGCCCAAATCTAGACACAGAACCTAAAACTATAAATTGCTCCAAGTCTACTCATGGCATGAAAATGAAAACTAAATCTCAACATAAATAAACAAAAAGACTAAATTATGATATAGAGGAAGTCTGAATAATACAAACATTTGTCCAACGGAAATATCATAACACTGAATCTGAAGTTAATACACAAACTATGTCTAATAAGCCTCTAAAATACTGACAAACTGATGGGACAACACCCCCAACTAGCTCACTACAATTCTAAAACAGAAAATGACAAAAACTCAATTAACTGAAGGTCCTTGAAAGATGAGGACTCACCAAAAAGCTGTCTGGGCTGAACTCTAGAAATTGACTAATGACGGGACAGAATCTGAATGTCTGAGCCAGTATCATGAAACGATACAACATAAAGTATGCGGTCAGTACTTGAAATGTACTGAGTATGCAAGGTAAGTAAAATAGGCTAAGTAAGTAAAACTAAAATCATGCATATCTTAAATCATAACATCATAAGATTTTGAGAGTAAAGGCTGTATGATGGAATCTAAAAACATGAATAGACATAACTGAAATAAGTACATATTGTTACACCCCGTAAATTCTTGACATTTAGATGGCCTATTCGCATGTTGGTTAAGAGTTTTAGAATGCCATACATGCTAGAAAAAGGCTCGGGGAAAGACCGGACAAGCGCCATGTTGAACCATCGCAAGAGGAGGCTAGGCAGACCCCCTCCGCGATGGCCAACGTGTCATGGAGAGCTCACCTCCGTGTTGGCCGGCGTGTCATGGAGGTGAAGTCCAGCCCCAAGTATATAAGCCCCCACTTCGATTTTTAAGTGATAATTATCAATATTTCCAGTGTGTAAACCAGAGAACTGTAGAGAAACAGAGAGGACAAGGGTTTCCATTAAAATTCCTTCCGTTTACACTGTTAAACGCGGTCCAAACTCGAAATAACCTCGGGTAGCGAGGTATTGAGCTGCAGGGAGAATTCCTACAGAGTTAGTTACGTGAAATTCGGCTGGCGAATTGCCGTCTCACCGAGCTAAGGTAAGTGGAATTGCTCCAAATTAGTGTCAATATACTCCTAGCCCTAAGGTGAGTATTTCTCCCTTCTGGATTTCCGAGAAATAGTGAGTTTTCGGCTGTTTTTCGATAAGTCAAAGTTTGGGCTGTATAGATATTCAAAGTAGTGTTTTCTTCCAGAATATTGATGAATTTAGTTCTAATTTCTATAAATATGAACGCAGTTGGAAGAAATAGCTGGATATTGGCCGAGCTACACCAGTTAGCCAAGAAGTCAGTAACTGAGGTATATAAAGCTAGTTTTTTCGGCAAGTCAGTAATTCTAGCATAGTAAAATAGAGTAAATTCCTTAAGAAAGTTTCAAAAGCCGAGCATTATGTTCAGTGTGAATTCAGTAAGCATGTCTGAGTTATTATACCATATGCAGAATAAAAGTCAGTAAATTAGTATCAGACAGCGAGATATTATTCCAGACTTAGTATAACTCAATATCAAATTCAGTTTAATTCAGCAAGAGATTCAGAATAGAATATCAAATCACGGACAGTATTATTAGATTTATTATACATGTTATATGTGATTGTTGTTGCTTGTAGAGACCTGATTATTTTATGTGGGCACCCTTAGAGCTTCCTTGCCGCCCCAGGGTTAATAGCTGTGTCGACTCACCCACCAGAGGGTGAGGATACATCAATCCAAGGAGTGGCATACGGTCCACCAGAGGACGCAGATGGGATGTAACATTCCCCATAGCAGGCTGATCAGCATTATAGCATACCCCTATCAAGCGCTTGCGCCCAAGGTATAGATTACAGATTACAAATACAAATCTCAGATCACAGTTTACAGGAGTCCTCCGGACTCAGATACAGCTAGAGTTAGGGGCCCAGAGAGCCCAAGTTGCATACCCAGGGGGCCGGCGGGGTGCTCATAGTTACTAGGTGAGTGGAGTGAATATTCATTTTTGGATGGCGACCCGGTTAGGGGTATATAGATTGCATGTTGATTGGTACCTTTCGGCTTATGGGGGATGGTATAGGTTCTTGTATGCTATATGTGTTATTTATTAAATTGATAGATAGCAGGATGCCGCATTGATAGGTATGATTCTCACCTTCTCTCCAGTACAGGTAAGCTTAGTTTAGATTCTGCTATCCCAGACAGTCTTAGCCATCTTCTGTTATTCAGTAACTATCAGTATTACTATCTATTTTTAGTTATGTTTAGTTATTGCTTGGCATACTCGGTAGCAGTGGTACTGACGCCCGTTTAGGGGCACTGCATTACTTGCCTGCAGGTACTCATAGACGAGGAGCCGATCCCTCGTAATTCCAGCCAGCACACAGGGTCATCATCTCCTGTCATCCGGAGCTTGACAGATAGAGGTTTATTCCTTTTTTTTTGGTTGTACAGTACGGGTAGGTCGAGGCCCTGTCCAACCATCTTATCAGTAGTCTTAGAGGCTTGCAGATTGTATATTCCCTATGGTTAGTTGTACCGGTCGTGTGAGGCCGTATCTATGTTTTAGTTTGTTTATGATGGTTGTGTAGGGCCTTATTCAGTTAATAGTTGGTGACCTTGCCATTCATAGAGTAGTTTAGCATTCAATTCAGCGTTTCAGTGAAACTAGTCAGCATGGCGGCCTTGTCGGTCCGTATAAGTTCCTTTATACTACTGTGGTTCTAGTCAGCTGTTGTTTTCTTATAAGAGGCTATAGGCCTAGTCGGCCGGAGGCTGTATTTACAGCCGTTATATAGCCTGTTGGTTCCAGGAATCCAGAGTTAGAACCAGCCTGGCACTAGTAGTGCTTAGGCTCAGTAGTCCAGCAGTCCAGGTCTTAGTAGGGAACCAGGTGCCAGTCATGCCTCCCAAGGTGGGGGGTGACACATATGGCTTGTCATATATGAAATTATAGGTAAAAGCTAATAAGCCGATCTTGGATCAAACCTTCTGAAAAAATGATATAATATCTTATAGTACATACATTACTGAAATCATGAGGAACAATGGGAGACCCATCTTAACCGACAACCACCATGTATGAACTCAGGGTGATCCCATGTCTTGCCTGCGTGGAGGAGAGCCATCCTAAGCCTTGATAGGTTGAAGGATTCTGTAAGGGGTGATATCACGGTGTGCCCTTGGGAAGAGGGAACGCTCTCTTGAGAGGCCCCAAAGTATACCTACGTTGGCGCGTAGTTTATGAAACTGGGGAATCTTGGAATCCCTAACCTACTCGGTGCTAGACACTACACCCAAAACATGTGTAATGCTCATATAAACATATATCAAAACATAACTTAAATCTCAACATATGGGAACTCTTAACTCCAAAACTTGAGATAATTGAACTTATAAGCCTTGGCTAAATCATGAAATCTTGCTTGACTTAAGTGGGTTTGCCCAAATCTTAACATCATGCTTGCATGAAATAGACATCATAAGTAAAACCATAAATATGTTCATGGGTAATTTCAAAACATTCATATATGCTAGAAATTTCATCATACTTGGAAGCATAACTGTCACTCCCCGATTCTGCACCCTTGACGTAACGCGGTAGTTGAAGCCACAAGTGACCCCAAGTGAACCCCATGGTCTATCATTCAATAGCATTCTGAGTAAACATGCACATCAGAACTTAAAATAATAGCATAAATTATTTAAGAAAAACAAATTTGAAGGTAAAGGTTCCAATCTTTAAATACACTGAATAAACTGAAAGTCATATCTGTCTGAAATCCATCTAACTGAGGAGTTGCTGGGACAAGCCCCCAGCTAAATCTAAGTCTAAAAAAACCATATCCAAATGAAATAAATAAACAAAGCCCTCGAATGAGAAGGACTCACACTCTGATCTGCTGAAATGGAATTCTTTGAAACTGAAGTAACTATCTGTGCTGGACCTGAGAACCTGCGACTGTATCATGAAATGATACAGCATGAAAAGCATGCGTCAGTACTTTGAATGTACTGAGTAAGTGGGAGAAACATACATAATATAAAGTTTGAACTGAAAATGACACGCCATGACCAACAGGTTAATTGAACTAAACTACTGATACAATCTGAAATGGTCAAGACGATCCTGTCTGATGGTCTAGGACATGCCCTAAATGCGAAACACTGAATCTGAGATACTAGACTGAACTGAGCTACTTATTCTGATACCGGACTGAACTGACTAGTGGGAGAGTCTATAATTGACATTTAACCACGTGAGCTAGAGGTGGAGTCTAATGTATACACCCCACTGGAGGACCAAATATACCTTGCAAGGGTATAAAGGCATGAACTAAGTGATCACAAAAATATATCTGCGGCCAATCAGACCAAGTAATACTGAAATCTACGGCGGCAACGTAGTTCTAGGAACCTAGGTGTGCTGGAACCCCGGCTCGCTCGGTGCTAAGTTCTACTCCACCTGAAACACCTAAACTGAACTACGAAGCTGATAGCTCAAACTGGGGCCCAAGACTAGTCAGGGACGAATAACTGCAAGTACCCTGAGAGCCTTATCGGACCAAATTCTGAAATTGGGTTCTGAGACTAGTTAGAGCGGCTTTTCTAGAAGTGTCATAACCGTCTACAAAACAACTAATAACTGAAGGGGTCCTGGGGCTGGTCAGAGTATAACTAAATGGCATGACCGCCTAATGGATCAATTAACTAAAATCTAAATCTAGGTCTGAAAACTGGGAGGCACCACTGACACCTCGAAAATAAATTGAAGTCAAACTGATCAATTGACATTTTCTAGAAAACACTGTGGTTGCTAAAATCTAACTGAAGCTAGACTGATATGATTCGGACTGAGGCTAGACTAATAGAGTTATGTGTTCTAACTAACTAAATTACTAAGCAGCTAGTAGAGAATTTCATTCCATGTACTAAAGTCATTCTGATTCTTGAGATATTTACCCAACATATCCGATTAGCAAGAAAATTGTAGGAATTCAACCCAAAGAATCCTTCATTCACTAGAGGGAATTTAACAAGTAAAATCATTACTCAAAATTTTTAGGTCTAAAATTCACTTTTGTACTAATACTGACAATTTGATGAGGAACTGATAAAGATTATATTAATAATAAGTATAAACATCGTTCTGAGGGAAATCAACGAAAATAAACATGAATGCTTCTCATACTCGAAAGCTCAGGGCTTAAAACTTATAGAAGAAATTAATGAGGACTTTGGGGACGCAAGGGAGGGACAATCCCCTTGCTAAAACCCCACATACCTGGTGAAGAATTCCCTGAAGAAGAGGACCTGGACTACTGCGATGAATGAATAACCCTAAGTCTTGCTAGAGAATTTCTTGGGAGAACCGTCGATGAAATTCTGAGTGTAGACATGAGAATGAGGGAAGGAACTGTCCCAACCCTCTAATAAGTATGATTTTTTGTTCAAAACGACGTAGTTTAATGCCTGAGAGGATAGAAAATTAGTAAATAGCCCTTAAAAATTCGCTAGGAAAAACTGTCAGGTGTTCCTAACGGGTGAGCTAACGACTCGTTACCAGGTCCAATGAGTCGTTGGGTCCTCCCGTCAAGTTCACTAAAAAATTTCTACTGACTCCTGGCGGGCACATGACGAGTCATCATGACTGGAAATGATTCGTCGTGTCGTCCGTCGGTGCACTGGTAAGAAGGTTAGAAAGGACTGGAAATGAAGGACCTGACGAGTCATTACTGCTGATGCCGACTCGTGGTGACCTTCCATCAAGTACACTGTAAATTCCTCAAATTTCTGAACTTTGGCTTGGCAACGGGCGACTTAATGAGTTGTAGGGCCTGATAACGACTCGTGGGGTCGTCTGTTAGGAACATTGAAATATATTCTTGGCATCCTTCACACGATTTACCTGACGAGTCGTTGGGTCCCTTAACAACCCATCAGGTTGGTCGTTCTGCAACTTCTCTGCAGTTTTTTAGATTTTCTGAATTAAGTCCCGAATATTGATTTTGAGCTTCCGGGGCATTACAATAACTCATAAACTCAACTTTTCATGAAACTTACATAATTGGGTATCATGTTCTTGAAATTTGAAATCACGAATTGTAATCAAAATAGGTATAAAACCTGCCCACGGATCTTAAAACATCATTAAAATATGAGGAAAATTGACCCATGAATTACATATAGAGAATTTCATAAATTGAGTTAAGACCACAGAGAATCATATACTTGAATTCATGATCTTGAGATGAGATTTGGACATGGGAGTGAAGGGAATCTCTCATTCATGACCTTATATAACTGGGTGAGCTGATTGTACACTCTTCCTTGAAAGCACAATAGATTTGGGAAAGAACCTAAAGAATTCTAAATTTGATCTCCTTTTGGATTCTCTAATCTTTCATGCATGGGGAGGAAATATGTTAAAATAGTCTAAACCCTCTTAAAATCCTTGTAACTGAGCTTAAAATGATGTAGTTTAGGACTTAGAAGCTTAGAAATTATGAAAATGCCCTTATTAAATTCATAAAATAACTGCTCACTATCGAAGCAACGACTTACACCATGAGTCATACCTTGATACCACGACTAATGGGTTCCTTCCTTTGTTGCCACTACTTCATCCCTGAGTTTCTAGAGTTTTCCATGGGTCACACAACGACTCGTACCACCATCCCATGAGTTGTTTGACCTATCCGATATTAAGACTGAAAATATTTTCTGCTCCTTCTTTTGGGTGTGTGTAACGAATTGTTATTTCTCACAATGGGTTGTGCCTTGACCCGTACCTTCCAACTCTGCCACCTTAAATCCAACCAATGAGCCCTTACCACGATCTGTGGTTCCTTACAACGAATCGTGTCATGGCTCGTACCTTCCATCTTGAAAGTCCAGAACCAAACAACGACTACAATCCACGAATCATTACTAGGACCCATGAGTCATTACTGGACTCGTTGCTATCAACCTTTCTTCAGCAGTATGCTAACCACGAGCGATCCTACAACTCGTGACTTCTTCCCACGAGTCGTTCTGAGATAATTCTTCCCACTTTCTACTGATTAAATTCTAATTTCCGAGTCTAGTCTTAGGCACTTTGGGCGTATTACAAATGTGTTTGTAGGGACTTCACTATTGGCACTCTGTTAAAGATTAAACTTTTTATTAAAAACTAATATGTTAGAAATTGTGCGTATTGTTTATTAAATTATCTTTGAATCAAGAATCTCTGTATTAGAATGACCTTTTGCTTTTAAAGCTTCCATAACTTTTGCATAGTGATCGTTAATAAGATTATGTATATCAGTAAACTGATTATCAACCTAATAAACAAATGTTATGATATATTAGCAGTTTTTGATACATTATACATTTAATGATACAAAACAGACTTTTGATACAATATTTATTTTTTGATACAATAATAGTTTTACTAAATAAATTCAAATTTTTAGGTGCCGTTATGTAAATTAAATTATTATTTTTATATTGTAAAATAAATTATGTACCGACTTCTTCATCAACTCTATATCTTGCCTCATCAACATAACCTCGTCTAGTTTGCTTCAACTTGGCTCTGCTTTTTCTTTTGTCGTATCATGTGATTTTTGTGTGACAGTCTTAGTCCTTGATTTTTTAGGAGACTATGCCTGTGTATTTTTCTTTGCCATTGATGCATGCTTCTAAATCGTAAGCTTCTTCAAAGTTTATTTGTGGACCACCTTTGTTTTTAACTTCTTTGAAGGTTTGGCTAGATTTGCACCAACATCTTGATTGGGTCTTTTGTGCCTCACCATAGAAGGTGTAGAACTAAAATCATCAAAGTCATCTTTATTTGTGGATCTATTCGCCTCGACAACAACAATATCAGGTTCAGTCAACTGATAGAGTTTCATTTCATTTGGTGTTGGTGAAATATTTGTAAATACCACCTATCATTGAAAAATGTAAAATCATAAATATATGATACACTAGAAAGTTTTGATACATGTATCAAAATATTCTAGTGTATTATAATGATGCCTAATAATGTATCAGAAAATAAGGAACAACTTAATGTGTATGATAAAAATGTGTATAAGTAATAATGATACTTTGACATATATCAGCACTATATAATATAACTTATCGTATGTTTCTAATATTTTTAATATATTGCATCTTACACAGAAATAAAAAGATTATGAAAATTATAATTAATAATGAAATAATTTAAAGGTACCCTTATTGGGTTATTGTTTCTGCTAAATATCTCTTCCACCATCATTGCGTAAGAGATTTGGTCGCTAACAACTCTCCAATTCAAAATTCTAGGAATGAAATCACCAACTTTTACAGCAATATTGGGGTCAATGACAGGACAATACTCGTACATCCATACTTGCATTGCAAGTGGCATACTAAGTAGTGTATAATATTATTTCACATATGTCATATTATACCAGATTGATTTCGATAGTTGGATAAAAGCGTCCTTACCCCAAGGATTCTCGCTATATCTTTCACTCTCAACCAGATCAAACTAGATTCTAGGGATTGAATTGGTTGATTCTTTTGAACAAATGAATGTATTAATGAAATATAGCAAAGCTATCTTCAGGGCATTTTAGTTGTTTTGCCTCCAAACCTTCCTCTGAAAACAGTCAACTAACTCATACTTCTTCACAATCTTTCTTCCTCCGAAGTATATAACAATGAGTCTGTTTGGATTCTTCCTTGAAAATACAAAGTTAGACATGTTACCGATACAACTTAATCCAATAACTAACCCAAATTCTCTAATGGTAAACCGTAATACAGTACCATTAATCCTCATCCAAAACTCATCACTATTTGACTGATCTAACTCAAGTACCATAAAACATCTTGCCTTGTGCTTGGACTACACGATGTGACATGTTGAGATAAACACCAAAGCAGGTGTCCCTAAATAAATTAATCTATTGTGATGTCAAGGTGGTCACTAGATCTTCCGCGATTTTTTCACTTGATCAGCAACCCATATGTGGAAACTTTGTTGATGGGTTTTCCACAAAAAACTCAGTTTCTGAAAAACAATGAATACCAATTTAAATTGCTTACAATGGAAGTTGATGCGAAAAAAAATGATACAGATGACACTTCGTTAGCATAATGTACCAAAGTGTATAATTGATACTGATACAATGGTACATAATAATTCTGGATCTATCAAATAATATGACGCTGATACATGTATCATAAATCAACTACTAAACTTATACATGATATAATAGTACATAACAAATCTGTTCTATGCATGATACAATTGACAATTTCCTAGCGTAATGCTCCAAATTTAAAAAATATATTAATATTTAACAAAAAAATTGATACATATCAATATAAAAAGTGTATAATTGATATACAACAAATCTGAAATTATCAAAAATATGATACTGATACTTTATCAAAAAACTCAAATATCTAATTGAAAATTATTTATTTCACTGGAAAAATTGATACATACTTATAAGTATATAAAAGAAAACAAATACAGATTCAACGATTCTATAATCTACAAATTTCTTTAAACATTAGATGTTTCATAAAAATTGATACATTTGTCATATATTCAAAAATCTCTATTAAAAACATGAACGAGAAAACTCCATTTTGTAAATGATTCAATGTATTGATACATGGACAACAAAGCAATAATGGAAAAAAAATACCTAAATTGATATACAAATCAATATGGGTATTTTTTTCAAATTGAATAAAATTTGTAATTTATTCATCAAACAAATCAATAAAGGCAAAAAAATTGAGAACTCACTCTCTTTTTGGAAGTGTGGGTTTTGAAGATTCGACTTGAGATTGACCTTTTTCTTTGCTAATTCGAGTCATATCTCTAGTCTTTCCATGTATTTGTTCTATGTATGTATCATCCGTTGATTTTTTGATACATGTATCTTCGGCAATTGCCTTGCCCTTACTCAATTTTCTCTGTTCTTCAATCATGTCCGCATTATAATTGGGTCATTGCGAAATTTGGTCCTTCTCTCAGAATCTATCGTGCACCTGTATCAAATAGTTGTTCTTGAGTGAAAAGACACAGAACAAACGATGGACAATCTTGTATAGATTGTTCATTAGATGATGTACCTCGAGTTACTCTTCTAGAAGATAATTCATCCACCATTTTTAAGCAAGATTATACCTTGATAAAAATCCTAAAATTTTAAGATGTTAGAAAAGTTGATAATGAAATATGAAGTAAGATAAGTGAAATACACATCAAAAACCATAAAAACATACACAAGAATCAAGGAATAATGGAGGATCATGAGAGAAAAAATCGGATGAAAATCGTGAGAGGAAAAATCGAAGAAAATATTGAGAGATTTTGAAAGATGGAAAAGTGGTGATTGAATTGAAGAAAAATATGGGTAGTGGATTGGAGGGAGAAGGTAGAAAGGTTGATACATGATAACCGCACGGTAACAAGCTATTTGTGTAATTATTTTGCTATTTTTTATATATTTTTAAAAGTGTTGTTATCTATTGTAAATATATAGTAAGATTTGCTTAATTATGTAATTTTTCTAGTTCAATTCTTGTTTTTGAAGTGTGTTTTGGGCCTCAATCCCAATCTGAAATTAGCTAAACAGTTTTTTGAAAGTTTCTTTGTGCAATATAGATATTAAAAATTATTTGGAACTGTGATATTGCAAACCAGTTCTGGAATTCATTATATTTTGAAATCGTTTCTTTTGTACAAGTAAATACTTTGAAAATTTACTTGGTTAGAAATTAGAATATTGAAAACCTGTAATAAAACTGCACGAGAATGAAAATGTGAAACTGGAAACGTAATTGATGTTCTTAACTTCTTGTACATTGAGATTTATTTAACTCAACATCCACTAAAAAATTGATGAACTAATAAATTACAACTAAACTAGGTAATAAATTGATGAACTCTGCCTAGGTTCATTATCTGGCTAAAAAACAAAATTAAAAAAAAGTGAAGTTAGTAATTATCCCAAAAAAAGAATTGAAAATAAAGGATAGTAATAAAGACAAAATTTAAGGGAAAAATACATAAGATACGTCAAAAACTAAATTAATTACATAAAAATGGACCATTTTATACTAATTACTTCATCGACATAAAATAATTACAATTCATGCCCCCTTGTGAGTTTGAAAGTTTTTCGCGCATTAGATACTATGACAGTATATGAATATATTATGATGGTATCATATTGTATATCATGACAATATATAAATATATTGTGATGGTTTCATGAAGTATACCATGACAGTATATAAATATATTGTGATGGTACCATGCATGATTAAGGAGTATATCCCTGAAGGACTGCTTATTTCTTAGTGATATCATGACAATATATGAATATACTATGACCGTATCATGAAGGATTGAAGAGCCCTGTGCGCTATTCCTGAAGGATTGCTCATCCTTAGTGATACCATGACAGTATATTGATATACTATGACGGTATCATGAAAGATTGCAAGATGAAATATTTTCTATAATTAATTAGGGGGTAAGAAAATAAAGGGATAGAAGCGCGTAAATACTTTCCAGCGTTGGAACAACTACGAAACTTTCCCAAAATTTAAATGATTGGAATTCTGGATCAACCCCAGCTTCCTCTTCAGTCTTATTCGGCAGGGTTAACTTAATGGTTGTACAATGCTGGAGTTTATCCCAACACAAAATGTATTGGGAAAAATCCAATGGATTCGTTTATAGTACAGGTTGTAAAGATAGGCTTGACAAAGGAAATGATAATTCCTGAGAAAATAGAACAACAAAGCAAATAATTCTTTTCTGTTTATTTCCCATTTTATCTGTGATTCTGTATATGATCCTGAGTTGGATTAATGAATAAAGAACTACAGAAGCCAAAGAAAGGAAATATTCAGAAAAAAGTTAAAAAATTAAAGCGTCAGTACCACTGGTATGAGTATGCAAAGTGAAACTGAACATAACTGAAAATAAATAGTAATACTGATAGTTACTGAAGTGAGAGGATAGATAAAACTATTTAGGATAGTAGAATCTGTACTGAGCTTAACTGTACTGGAAGGAAGATAAGAACCATACCTGTCGATGTGGCGTCCTGCTAACTATTTATTTAATAAGTAACATGTATATATATAGCATACAAGAACCTATACCAGCCCCCCATAAGCCGGAAGGTGCCAATCAACATGCAATCTATATACCCCTACCCAGGTCAAACCATCCAAAAATAAATTCACTCCACTCACCTAGTAACTACGAGCACCGCACCCGCCCCCTGGGTATGCAGTTTGGGCTCTCTGGGCCCCTAACTATAACTGTATCTGAGTCCGTAGGACTTCTGTAACTGTAATCTGAAATCTGTATCTGTAATCTGTAATCTGTGCCTTGGGCGCAAGCGCTCGACAGGGTATACTGTAATGCTGATCAGCCTGCTATGGGGAATGCTGCATCCCATTTTCGTCCTACTGCGGACGGCATGCCACTCCTTGGAGTGACGTATCCTCACCCTCTGGCGGGCGAGTCGACATAGCTATTAACCCTGGGGCGGCAAAGAAGATCTAAGGGTGCCCACATAACACAATTAGGTCTTAACAAACAACAATATCACATATAACATGTATAATAAATCTGATAATATAGTTCATGCTTTGATATCCTATTCTGATTCTTTGGCTGGACTAAACTAAATCTGCTACTGAGTCTGAAATAATATCTCGCTTTTTAATACTGATTTACTAACTTTTATTCTGAATATGACATAACAATACAAACATACTTAATACTTGGCTTCTTGAACTTCTTTCTAAAATTTATTCTATTTTACTATGCTAAATTGCTAACTTGCCGAAGAAACTAGCTTTACATACCTCAGTTGTCGGCTTTCCGGCTAACTGACGTAACTCGGCCAATATTCAACTATTTCTTCCTACTGCATTCACATTCATAGCAATTAGAACTAAATTCATCAATATTCTGGAAAACAACTGAAAACTCGCTATTTCTCGAAAGTCCAGAAGGGAGAAATACTAACGTTAGGGCTAGGAGTATATTGACATTAATTTGGATCAATTCCACTTACCTTAGCTCTGTAGGACGATGATTCGCCTATCGAATTTCATGAAACCAACTCCACAGGAATGCTCCCTGCAGCTTTATACTTCAGTATCCAGGGTTAATTTGAGTTTGGACCGCGTTTGACGGCGTAATCGGATGAAATTTGGTTGAATTCTCTCGTGCCCTCTGTTCTCTGTTCGTTCTGGAAATTAAAAGAAAGTGAATTATTAAAAACCAAAATGGGAGGCCCTTTTATACTTGGGCCTGAACAGGGCCTCCGTGACACGCCAGTCATTGCGGAGGCCCCCCCTCATTGACACACTGCCATAGCGAAGGGGTTCTTCCTGGCTCCCTCTTTCAGCTCTCCGACTTGGCGCTTGTCCGGTCTCCTCCCGGGCCTTTTTCTAGCACGTATGGTATTCTAAAATTCTTAACCAATATGCGAATAGGCCATCTACATGTCAAGAATTTACGGGGCGTAACATCCTCCCCCCTTAAGAACATTCGTCCTGGAATGTAAACTTCTACTTGCAAGAATTTTAACTTATTTGACTTAGTTTAGAAAAATTTTGGCAGAGTCTCCCCTGTAATATGGACTATCTCAAAAATCCTGAAACGCAGAAAGGTCCAATACAGGTACTCCACACAACACTAGTATTCACCACATAAGCCAGCTATTTCATTTATTTACATAATATAAGGCAATTCATAAGACAACAATACTAACGTACCTTTAGCTGATTAAGTCTGGAACAGTTGAGGATATTTGAATTTCATATCTTCCCCTGCTTCCCAAGTCATCTCCTCTCGGTTCCTATTACTCCATAATACTTTGATAGAAGTAATTCTTTAGTTCTCAACCTGCGAATCTGCCTGTCTAGTATGGCTACTAGAACCTCTTCATAAGCCAGCTCTTCCGTAACCTGGACATCCAGAACTGGAACAATTCTGGAGGGGTCTCCTAAATACTTCCTCAGCATAGATACGTGGAAAACTGGATAAACAGACTCTAATTCTGGAGGTAAGTTCAAATCGTATGCTACTTGGCCTATTCTTCGACGAATCTAATAAGGCCCAACAAATCTCCAGCTGAGCTTACCTTTCTTGCCAAATCTCATCACCCCTTTCATTGGAGAAACTTTCAAAAACACCCAATCATTCACATTAAATTCTAGGTTTCTGCGCCGCACATCAGCATACGATTTCTGGAGGCTTTGAGCAATCAGTAGGCGTTCTATGATAAGCTTTACCTTTTCCTCTGACTGATGAATAATATTCGGCCCAATTAGCACTGACTCTCCTACTTCAAACCAGCCAACTGGCGATCTACATTTTTGCCCATACAAAGCCTCATAGGGTACCATCTGGATAGCTGAGTGGTAACTATTGTTATAAGCAAACTCAATGAGCGGTAGGTGCTCATCCCAGCTACCTCCAAAGTCTAGTACACACACTCGTAACATATCCTCAAGCGTCTGAATAGTGCGTTCTGCCTGCCCATCTATCTGAGGGTAGAATGCTATGCTCAGATTAATCTGTGTTCCCAGGCCTCTCTGAAATGATTGCCAAAATCTAGCTATAAATTGCGCCCCTCTGTCAGAGATAATGGACAATGGAACACCGTGCAGTCTGACTATTTCTTTGATATATAACTCAGCATAATCTTCGGTAGAGAAAGTAGCCCTTGTTCGGTGCTTTTGCTTTGGGTATAAAGCTACACGCAAGTGCACGTGGTCGAACAAGTAGTAAAGTGGCTTAAGTAAGCCAAGTATCGATCCCATAGGGACTGGGATGAAGTGAAATCTGCTCAAGTGTACTATATTTTAATTCTAAAAATGCAGACAACAGCGTAACCAAAAGTTTGATATTTTGATTTATAATGTTTATGCTAAATCTAAAACAACTATCTAATGTGAGTCTGAACTATGAATGTGAGCATGCTGAGGTTAAACGAACATGTAACGAAATTAATTATCGACATAATTTGGTTAGTCTTTTCCTCCGGTTGCTAGCCAAGCACTATTGCCAAGAGATTAAAACTCTCGTATTTAACCCCACTTAAGAATCATGAACCATCCACCTACATTTCTGTGATTAAATGCAATTCATGTTCTAGCCATACAAACCCTGTTCCTAAATTGACTAATATGACTTTCAGGTATATTTCTATCCTGAAAGTAAATTAATTCTCAATTTTCCCAAACTAAGAAAAGATCATATCCTATTAATTCACAACTTTCCAATTTCTTGCTCTCTTGAGTGAAACCGGACTTTTTAGATATACATTAACGTAGGCCACACATTAATGCAGTAAGAACAAGAATTAATAGAACAACCATGGAAGAAAAGATGAAAAACCAATATGATCAACCATCACATTTCACTACAATTGTTCACAACCTCAGCAAGAAGATGAATTAGCCACTCATTTGTGGATTAAACATCGTTAAATGAGTGTTAAACATACAAGCAATTGAATACAAGGAGAAGGAAAGAGAGAAAAAACTGTGATAATTTCGTCCCCTCAACTGCTTGTAACCCACGTTCTTGCTCCACCAAGTCAGAATATTGAAAAATGAACCTAAGTGTTCTATTTATACTAGTGGGAATTTTTCCCGGAATAACGAGCAACGTGTCACGGAGTGCATCGCGGAGCACTGCCTCCGTGACGCGCTACGGACGCAGACCTTCACTGGAACTGGGGGTCCAGGAAATAAAGCCCAACGTGGAATGGCGTGCAACGCGGAGCCAAGCCACCGTGCCACGGACCCATCGCAAACCCACACTGGAATTTGGCTGAAAATTCCCATCCAGGCAGAAGGCCTCCGCGATGGCAGCGTGACACGGCTCCATCGCGGAGCCCCTTTATTTTGTGCTTTCCAATGCCTTGTCCCGTGCTCACGTCCAAGTCCAACCCCAATCTCTTCCAACATGCATTTAAGCTTCCCAAAATCACATTTTACCTGCAAAACAATGCTAATCATGTTGGTTAGTATAAATTCACATTTTATTACCAATTACATGAGAATGTATACACATTGATAGATAAACAAGGCTAAAATGACACTTTTGAGTATCATTAGGGCATATAAATTTGCCCAAGATCACTTACCCCACACTTAAATCCTTGTTCGTCCTCGAACAACAATCCTACACCTCATGCAATTTACATCCCAACCTTGCTACTTTGGTTCGACAATTTAGGCTACGGTCATACCGATTATTCAATACAGCAAATCATCAAGAAAACATGCATGGTCCTATCAATGGAATGACCTTCAATACATCAAGACCTCCTAGACTTAAGAATCGACTCTCGATATTGGCAAACTCATGCAAATCAGCTGATCAAGATATCCGACACGAAAATTAATCTCTCATCAAGCATGTGCCCTCACAACACAAGAGAATCTTCCCCTTTTTGATCATATGACACAAAATTTCAAGCAGGGGCATGCAAACACAATTTCGCTCTCTCCCAAAAGAATTCACATGCATCATGTCATGACCCATAAGCTTGCCCTTAGTGTATTACTCCACTAATAAAAAGAAGTGTGATGTAAGATCACATAGGACTTTAACTGGTTGTAATGGAAGCTACAGAACTAGTAAATATTGGGTTAGGCAATAATAGCCACTAGCATCCTTAAGCGCCTTTTCAACACATCCCATCAACTCATGGACATTGTTTCTTTTTTCATCCTCCCATTCTTGACGTTTTTCTTTAGTTTGGACCATCTTATTAAGCACACTTGACACAACAACAAAGATTATTTATGCACCTTCATTATAGTTTATTTATAGCAAGTGCACCTTCAACCTTTTCTTTTCTTCTATCACTCTGCTTTTCTTTTCTTTTCACCACTCTCACTCTTTTGACACTTTGGGAAAATTATTTTCTCTTCTTAAGCGCTTAAGAGTTTTGTATCGACTTTACGGCTAATGAAAAGAAAGGATTAAGCTCGGTTTACACTTTTTGACAAAAGAAAAAAATAATAGGCTAAAGGCTCAACGGGCTGACTAGGGTATACAATCCAGGTGGGTACGAAAATGAAAAATAGAAACTTTCGGTTAAAACAAAGAAATGCCTACATCCTCTCCTACAATACACCTCCTTCATTTCGTTTTGTACACACACCAGGCAAGTTCTAGACACTTCACAATAGCATGGAATAACAAAACCTCACTTCACACTTATTGCACATGCTCAATTCAAGATGTATCATACTCTTCAATCAGCTAATTACAGGAATTCAAACATTAAGCCTCAATCACACTGAATCGAACTCTATGGCTTAGGTATCTCAATATATTTACAAAGTTGCATGCTTTCATACAAATCACCTTTGCATTTTAAATATCATGTACAACACGCAACCATAATTCCGCAACCATCAAGTAACTACAGGTTTTGGGATGCAACCCACAAAAGAAAACAACTGAAAAATAATTGAAAACCTTACTCCTAACGACTACATTTCCCTTAAGACGATCGTCATCCATCCATCATAGGGAACGGTCACTAACTATGACTTCGGCTCAATGGGACCATTCTCGGTAAAAGAACCGAAAACAAACACCGAGAAACCCAATCAGAAAAAGATTTCACAAAAAAATTTTAAAAATATCGATAATTTCGATAAAACAAAAATATTTACACAGCCAGCTAACAACAACTCCATACAACACACAACAGCTTCACATTAATTACAATACAAAGCATAAACATCAAAATCACAGGGTCACGATTTTTCACAGGCACAACAACAAAACAGAAACATAAATAACAATAAAACAACCAGCACCTAACTATTCCCACCCCACACTTAAATCGAACACGGTCCCCAATGTTCACAAAATTCATCATAGCACAAGAGTAGGTGGTGAAACTCCCTGATCAATCGAAGTATTCCACTTCTTCGTCAGGTGCGGTTGCCTCGTCCCCCATATCCGAATCACCCCCGCTATCCTCATCTTACTCAATATCTAAGTCCTCGCGGCGTGTCTCCTCATCTGTGGGGACATCATCATCAGTGGGCTCCACAAAAGCTGGCCCCACTCGGCATAGAGCCCTGGCATTTTCTCCGAAAGGGTAGTCCAACTCGAGCTGCCATAACTCATCTTCTGTTGCTGGCCTCCCGCCTATGCGCAACTGTAGCATCTGCATCCCGAACATGTGGGCCATATACTGATCATCCCGAGCATGTCGCTCGGCTAATGTGAGAACTGGCCCATGATTGGTGTCGGGTGCCTTAGTTTTGGTGACGTCCAAGGCACGCCTCTCCATCTGCGGGATGTAGTCTAGGGCCTCTTCCTCAACATCTAGGCCCCTCAGGAACGTGGTCAGCAAGCCACCAAACCCGCACCTGTGCCCTTGATGCAAAGAAGCTCTCTTCATGGCAGAGATGATAACCGCCCCAACATTAATCTCTAGCCCTTTCATCAGGGCGTATACCAAGCACACACGATCCTGGGTGACATCTGTCATGTGCACCCCCAGGATCTAGCATGAACACACGATCTTAAGCCAAATTCTGGCTTCCCTGTTCATTTGAGAGTAGGGCAACGTCTGATGGTAGCCCCTCTCCTTGTGCATGCTCCACCGTGCTGTAGAACGGGCTCTATACAAAATGCGTCTGATGTCCGCATATGGTGGAGTGATGTTCAGCTGCCGGAGTACATGGGCGTCTGTGTCCCGCGCCCCCAAGATGGCATTAAGGTGATGGGGCTCAAAGGTGACTACCTGCCCCCTTATCTTTATGGTGTGACTTCTGAGTGTCGGGTTTTAGTTGGCGTAGAACTCCCGAATCAGGTGGAGATTGCACTCCTTGGTCTCTTCAAAGATGAAGTTCACCTCGGCAGCGTCAATCCGGTGTACAATTCTGGGAACTCCTGTGCCAACGGCTCCCTTGTAATATGTTCCTCAGGGAAGTATTTGTTCTCCTTGTGCTTTGTGTACCATTTCTTCCCTTCATTTGTCACCCATCGGGTTCTGTATTGACGGCGTTGTCCGCGCAGAACCGCTGGTGCTGCTGGGACTGCTGTTCCCAGTCTAATTCTTTTCCTTCTGGCGCCCGATGTAGATGCGCACTTTCCTTTGTCTTGCCTGCTTGCCATTGTTCCTATCAAATTAAACAGATAGTCCCAATGTTATTCAAATTAAAATTAGCTTCGACTAAGTATGGGTTAAGCTAGGCCACCCCACACTTAGTCTTTAGCCACAATCACGACATTACGGCAAGACAATTCTCACTTTCCAATTTACACGAAAAAACAACAACATGCCTCATGCATTCAGAGAATTCGATGGAATATATTCTACATACTACTCAGACTTCATACAGCTAATCCAAATATCACCATCGATACCATTTCATCATGTAGCACTTAGCAAAAACAAAAAAAAAATTCTCTTAACACAACCTATGCAATTCAACAATTTCATATTCCCGAAAATCCATCGTTTACTTAGCATATTCACCACAAGCACAACACAATTCACCTTACCCAATATGGCCAACCCATAATTTCCACATTTAAAATCACATTTCGTTTCTTCGCAATCAAATTCTAACCCTAGCTACATATTTCACCAAAATTCGATCAAGCATGTATTTATCGAGTTCATACAATCAAAATGATACTCCGAACTTTAATCAACACTAACTTAAAGGAATTCAAGCTCAATTTACAATTAGGGCAAGTTTTTCTCACTTTACATGCTCAAGCTTGACAAATTTGACAAGAATTGAGAAGAAAATAGAGGACATACCTTTAGTTCGATGAAACCGAAGAAAAGTCGAAGAAAACTTGTGCCTAAGTCCATGTCACATTGGGGAAGGGGGAGTTTTTGTGTTTTTGTCGCGGAGGGGGTGAGAAATGAGTGAAAATAGAGGGAATTCGGGGTTAAAAAGGGTTAATTTCACATGGGTCACCCGGCGACCCGGTGTGACCCGTCGCGATTAAAGCATCAACGTGTTAAGGAGGGTAACGCGGAGCACCCCCTCCGTGATACGGAGCCAACGCGGAGGTATTCTGGAATTTTATAAATTCCAGAATTAAACCTCAACGTGTCACAGAGGGTAACACGGAGGCCCTCCTCCGTGACACGGAGCCATCGCGCAGGCTCACTGTTTTGCCACTTTTTATTATTTTTCTCACCTCGATTTTTCCTTTGCGATCCTTTGCATTTTTGCCCTCCGTTCAACCTGAAATTCATCTCACGACAAGAAATTGGTTAGAATTCATAGGTTTCACATAAAATACAATTTTTGTTTTTATTTTTATTTTTCTAATATTTTCTTTCTTTTTCTTCTCTTTCTTCTACGAAATCTACTCAAATATTATAAAAATTCCACGGGTTGCCTCCCGTGCAGCGCCTGGTTTACCTTCGCGGCTCGACGTCATTGAAGCTTAGTTATCCTCTAGGGTGACTGATGTCTTCTCTCGACTACCGTCCTCACCCCAGTAATGCTTACATCGTTGCCCATTGACTAAGAACGTGGCACTTCGATCTTTTTGCCATGATTCCAACTTTGGGGGGTACTTCACTGGTGGTTTTCCCACTGGCTCTCGCGAATCAACACTCTGAACAATATTCGCTCAATTAAGCACGTTGATCACTGAGAGTTCCTCATACATGGCCGGAAGCTTTGTGGCCTTGTACACATCAAATACCTCCACCTTGTCGTATGCCCGCATGGTTAGCTGCCCTGCAGCTACATCAATAAGTGCTTCACCAGTTGCCAAGAAAGGACGTCCCAAAATAAATGGGACTTCCACATCCGGCTCAAAATCCAGCACAATGAAGTCAACCGGGAAGATAAGAGAGCCCACTTGCACCAACACGTCCTCCACAATGCCATATGGTCTGGCCAAAGAACGATCCGCTAGTTGCAAGATCACTGTTGTCGGTCTAGGACTGTCTAGCCCCAATTTCATGAATACCGATATCGGCATCAAGTTAATGCTCGCTCCCAAATCACATAATCCACGAGCTCGAATACTCTGCCCAATTGTAAGTTGAATTGTAAAGCTCCCAGGGTCTTTGATCTTTGTGGGCAACCGATTTTGTATCCGGGAAGTGCACTCCTCCGTAAGTGCCACTGAAGCGTACTTCGTCAACCTGCTTTTGTTCGCCACGATGTCTTTGATATATTTTGCGTACTTCGGCACTCCCTGCAAAACATCAGCAAGAGGTAAATTAATGTGTACCTATTTAAGCACCTCCATGAACTTTTTGAAACACGCTTCCTCCTTGTGTTTCCTTAGTTTTTAAGAGAATGGGGGTGGTGGTCTTTCTGGTTCAGCTTCCTTCTCCTTCCCCCTATCATCATTATGTTCCCTTTCCTTCTCCAATGCTCCCGACTGCTGTGGTGGTCTTTCTGGTTCCACCTCCTTGAGTTGCAAACTACTCCTTGTGGTCACTGCATTTACTTGCTTGGGGTTGGGGTCATTTTCACTTGGAAGTCCTCCTCTCGGCCTGGTGTTCTGAGCTCCAGCTAGTTGCCCAAACTGGTACTCTAATGCCTTTGTAGCTAAATGATTGTTCTTTACATCGGCTGCCAATTTCACATAGTCAACCTGCAATTGAGCTTGGTTAGCTATCATCATTTTGAACATTTCCTCGATACTGGGTGATGGTGGTGGAGGAGGTGCATTGTTGCTTCTGTATTGCGACTGATAGTGCTGCTGCCCTCCTTGATTTCTCTGTGCTCCCTGACTCGAACTCTGCCCTTGATGGCTGTTACTACCCCAAGAGAAATTCGGGTGACTTCTCCAATTAGAGTTGTAGTTGTTGCCATACTGTTGGTGATTATTTCTCTGTACATTACCAACAAAGTTTACTGAATCAGGATTTGCACCACAACACTCAGCTGAGTGTTCATTACTGCCCCACACTTCACACCAAATCTGCTGCACTACATTCACTGGGGCTTGAGAATGATTCATGCTCATATTGCTGAAGTGGGTATTGAGTTGATTCTGTAATGCAGCTATCTGTGCAGTGATAGTTGTAAAATCATCCACTTCCAAGACTCCTGCTGCTTTCCTTGTTCCTCCTCTAGAAGAGTCCGCATTCCACTCTGGATTTCCCTGCGAAATACGGTTCAACAAGGTATACAACCCCTCATAAGTTTTTTCTAATGCTTGTCCCCCAGCTGTTGAGTCTTGCAAGATTTTTGTGTGGGGTTCCAAACCCTCTATGAAAGTATGCACCAACACATCATTGGATTGGTGATGATGAGGACAATCCCGCAACATAGATTTGAATCTCTCCCAGGCTTGATACAGATTCTCTCCCTCTCTCTGTTTAAAACATAGAATTTGACTTCTAAGTCTTGCTGTTTTACCGGATAGAAAGAACCGTATCAAGAATTTCTTTGCAAGATCATCCCAAGTAGTGATGGAATTAGGTGGCTCAGCTTTCAGCCATCTCTTTGCTTCTCCCAAAAGTGACAATGGGAACAATGTAAGCCTGACATAATCGGGTGACACTCCAGCAGATATGTAAGTGTCACTTATCTCCAAAACGTTTTGGAGATGTTGTTGTGGATCCTCGTGAGGGAGACCTGTGAATTGCCCGCTGGTGTGCAGCAATTGCACCATATTCTGTTTAAGCTCGAACCTCCCTCCTGGCTCAGGTTTGCGAATGCTAGATGTAACATTGTTAGCATGTGGGATTGCCACTTCGCGAACCGGCCTAGCTGCCATTTCTTCGGGCACTAACACTGCCCTTACAATGGGTGGATTCTGTTGTTGCTCCAGGATTGTCTGTCTGAGCAACTGCAGCTTTCTCTCTAGAGCTTCTCTCCTTTGGGAATGGAATTGTCTTTCTGGCTCTAAGTGTGAATCCACCAGCTCCTTGTCCCTTGCCAGTGTTCAACAGAATTCAATATCTGCAAAAGACAAGATAAGACCAAGTTGTCAACACTAATAAGAAATAGTAAACTAACACTTAAGACAACAATTTTACCAATTGCCAAGTCCCCGGAAACGGCGCCAAAAACTTGTTCGGGCTGTTTCGCAACTACACGAAAGTGCACGTGGTCGAACAAGTAGTAAAATGGCTAAAGTAAGCCAAGTATCGATCCCACAGGGACTGGACCAAGGTAATAATCGAATTAAGCGTTAATAAACTCTAACTCTAATAATGCAGACAAAAGTTTCAAGAATATTTTGGGAGTTTGTTTCCTAATTTATACTAAACTAAAACAAATGTACAATTTGAGTCTGAACTATAGTAATGAGCATGCTGAGGCTAAAACGAACATGCAGGGAAGCAATTTATTGATACAAATCGGTTAATCTTTCCTTCGGTTGCTTGTCAAGAATTATTGCCTATGGATTAAAACTCTCGTATTTAACCCAACTTAAGAATCATGAACCTTCCACCTACATTTCTGTGATAAAAAGAAATTCATGTTCTAGCCATACAAAACCGATTCCTTAATTGACTAATATGACTTTTAGATATATTTCTATTGTGAAGGTAAATCAATTCTCAATTTTCCCAAACCAAGAAGAGATCATATCCTACCAATTCACAACTTTCCAATTTCTTTCTCTTACGAGCGCAAACCGGATTTTTAGATATACATTAATATTGGCCAAACATTAATGCAGTAAAAACAAGAATTAATAGAACAACCATAGAAGAAAAGATGAAAAACCAAGATGATCAATAATTACATTCCACTAGCAATGTTCATAACCTCAACAATAAGTGAATTTAGCCACTCATTTGTGGATTAAACATCGTTAAATGAGTGTTAATCATACAAACAATTGAAATAAAGAAGAAAGAGATAGAGAAGAACCCTAAGAATTTCGTCCCCCTCAACTGCTTGTAACCCACGTTCTTGCTCAACCAAGTCAGAATAATTAAAAATAAACCTAAGTGTGCTATTTATACTAGTGGAAATTTTTCCCGGAATAACAAGCAACGTGTCACGGAGTGCATCGCGGAGCACTTCCTCCGTGAAATGCCACAAACGCGGACCCTCACTGGAATCCGGTCCTCCAGGTAATTATGCCCAACGTGCCACGGCGTGCAACGCGGGGCTTGGCCAATGTGCCACGGCCCCAACGCGGACCTTCACTGGAACTTGGCCTATTTTCATCATCCGGGGCAGAATGCATCCGCGATGGCAGCGTGATACGGCTCCATCGCGGAGCCCCTTAATTTGCTGCATAACCTGGGCCTTTTCCACTACTCGCTTCCGAGTCTATTCTCGATTTCTCCCAACATGCATCTTAGATTCCTAAAATTCCATTTTTCCTGCAAAACAACACTAATCATGTTGGTTAGTATAAAATCACATTTTAACTACAAATCACATGAGAATGTACAATTATCAATATATAAACAAGACGAAATGAAGCATTTGAGTATCACTTGGGCATATAATTCTGCCCAAGATCAGAAGCAATTCTTCAAATTGCTGATTCTCAAGATCCATTGGAGAGAGCTTTGATGGGCTCCGATCATTTCGGAGACAGGAATACGTATGAGATGGTGCAGATGTTGAACGAACCAAAATAGTTTCCCAGGAAGCAAGACTTTTAACCATTGATAAGGTCCTTGGAACCATTGCCAAAACCATCTAATGAGGAAGCACCAAAACTGGAGTTGAAGACATTTCCTCCACATCTGAAGTATGTATTTTTGGGGGAAGATGACACCTTGCCAGTCATCATCTCCGCAGAACTGATAGAGGCACAAGTAAAGGATGCATTGGTGGTTCTCAAGAGGTGGAAGAAAGCAATAGGGTGGCAAATGTCAGACACTAGGGGAATCAACCCAGCCTTTTGCACACAGAATTTTTATGGAAAAAGGAGCAAAGCCAACTGTACAACATCAGCGGAGGTTGAATCCGGTGATGAAGGATGTGGTTAGGAAGGAAGTGATCAAGTGGCTTGATGCAGGTGTGGTCTATCCCATTTCAGACAATGAATGGGTTAGTCCCGTTCAGTGTGTCCCAAAAAAAGGAGGGATGACCGTGGTCACCAACGAGAAGAATGAGCTGATTCCTACGCGCACAGTCACAGGCTGGCGAATTTGCATGGACTACAGAAAGCTCAATGAGGCGACGAGGAAAGATCATTATCCTATCCCATTTATTGATCAGATATTGGACAGGTTAGCAGGTCAATAATATTATTGTTTCCTTGATGGATATTCTGGCTATAACCAAATAGCCATAGCACCAGAGGACCAGGAGAAGACCACTTTCACAGGTCCTTATGGGACATATGCTTTCAGGCGGATGCCATTTGGTCTATGAAATGCACCCGCCACATTCCAAAGATACATGATAGCGATTTTTCACGATATGGTGGAAGATTTCGTCGAGGTATTTATGGATGATTTTTCTATTTTCGGTAATTCATTTGCTACATGTTTGCAGATTCTTGACAAGGTGCTAGCTCAATGTGAAGACTCCAACCTTGTACTCAACTGGGAGAAATGTCATTTTTTAGTCCAGGAGGGTATCGTCCTTGTCCATAAGGTGTCTTGCAAAGGTTTGGAAGTTGATCGTGCAAAGATAGAAGTGATCGCAAAGCTGCCACCACCTTTGTCAGTGAAGGGTGTTCGCAGTTTTCTCGGACATGCAGGGTTCTACAGACGGTTCATCAAGAACTTCTCTAAAATTTATAAACCGATATGCTGGTTACTAGAAAAAGAGGTGAAGTTCGAGTTTGATGAGGATTGTGTTAAAGTATTCGTGGAGTTGAAACAGAAACTGGTAGAAGCACCTATTCTCATTTCTCCGAATTGGGAGCAACCATTTGAATTAATGTGTGATGCAAGCGATGTGGCTGTAGGGGCTGTATTGGGGCAGCAGAGGAATATAATTTTTCATTCCATTTATTATGCAAGCAAAACACTTGACGCAGCCCAAGTCAATTATACAATCACTGAAAAGGAGATGCTAGCATTGGTGTTCGCATTTGACAAATACAGGTCCTACTTGATGGGTTCTAAAGTAGTGGTGTATACCAATCATGCAGCAATTCGGTATCTGTTTAACAAGAAGGATGCAAAGCCCAGGCCGATCAGATGGATCTTGTTGTTACAAGAGTTTGACCTAGAGATTCAGGATAGAAAGGGGAGCGAGAATCAAGTGGCAGATCACCTATCGCGACTGGAAAGCCGATTGCATGTGAAGGAAGGTGACAACATCAAGGAAGAGTTCCCGGATGAGTAGCTTTTGGCAATAAGGGAAGATAAAATAACTTGGTATGATGACATTGTGAATTTGTTGGTAAGTGGAGTCTATCCACCAGAGGCTACGGCTCAGCAAAGAAAGAAGTTGAGACATGATTGCAGGTATTACATTTGGGATGATCCATACTTGTTTAAGCAGGGACTTGATCAGGTGATGAGAAGATGCATTCCAGAGAGCCAGATTGCAGAAGTATTGAGGAGTTGGCACTCATCATTGTATAGAGGACATCACAGAGGCGAGCGGACAGCGCACAAGGTAGTACAGTCAGGTTTCTTTTGGCCTACACTATTTAGAGACTCTATTGTTGTACCCCATAGAATTATCGGCACCTAGACGACCTATTCGCACGTTGGTTAAGCATATTTTAAAGCCATACATGCTAGAGAAAGGCCCGGGAAAAGATCGGACGAGAAACCTGTCGAACCATCGTGGAAGGAGCCGAGGCAGAGCCCCTCCGCGATGGCAGCGTGTCACGGAGGTGGAGCCTCCGCGTTGGCTCCGTGACACGTTGGCCTTGTCCAGGCCCAAGTATATAAAGCCCCACTTCGGTTTATTTTAGAATTTAATCATTTAAACCTCAGAAAACAGAGAGCAAACGCAGGAGAAGGAAAAAGGAGCGAAGTAGTTATATAATTTTCGTCCGATTACGCTGCTAAACGTTGTCCAAATTCAAATTAACTCCAGATACGGAGGTATTTAGCAGCAGAGAGCATTCCTACGGATTTATTTTCATGAAATACAGCCGACGAATCGTCGAGCTACCGAGCTAAGGTAAGTAGAATTGCTCTAAATTAGTGTCTATGCGTTCCTAGCTGTGAAGTGAATATTTCTCCCTTCTGGACCGCTGGAAAATAGCGAGTTTTCGACCGTCTTTCGATAAGCCTAAGTTTAGGCTACAAACTATATCGAAAGTGACGTGGCTCTTTACAATAAAGCTGTGTTTAGTATTAATTGACATATTTATGAATGCAGTTGGGAGAAAACAGTTGAAGTACCGGCCGAGCCTCGTCCGACAGACGGATAACTCGAGGTTAAGGTATGTAAAGCTAGTTCCTTCGGCAAGTTAGTAGTTTTAGCCCTGTATAGTACAATAGACTCCGTAATAGAATTCCCGGAGTCGAATGTTAAGTATTGTGCAAGTTCAGTAAACCTAGTTTGCGTTGTTATATCTTATCTAGTTTGAAAGTTAGAAAAGCATGCGCCCAAGGGCAAGTTAGTAGTTCAGATCTAGTATAGTCTATTATGTGATTAGCAAGCTTGTTGTAAGAATAAAAAGGAACAGATTTTCATAATAAAAGTCAGTAAAGAAAGATCAGATAGACAGACAGTTATGGCTACAAACTAGCCATTCAAACATTATCTTGGCTACAGATTATCCATACAGTTAAACAGAGATTTCAAAATCAGTATAATCAGTAAAGAATCAGTTCAGTATAGAAACAGGTCAGAATAAGAAGTTAGATTCCAGATAGTCTTTTCAGTTATACATGCTTGCTATTTCTATGTGCTATTTGTTTGTTGAGACTAGTTGTGGCATGTGGGCACCCTTTTAGCATCCCCACTGCCCCTGGGTTATAGCTGTGTCAATACCAGATTCAGATACCGCCACCAGCTGGGCGATGTCGTCCGCCTAGAGGACGATGATGGCCGACCACCATGATAATACGGTCCAGACCACCCTACTTGCAGGGGTAGTTCAGTTACTCTGCGCAGAGCCAGTCCACCCTGTTTACAGGGGCAGAACACTCTGTGTGCGCTTGTGGCCGGGGGCAGATCCAGATACAGATTTTTTTATAAAATTACCCTGTTGCGTGCTTGCACCCAGGGGCAGTTTTTATTACACACCCCGTGTGCACTTGCGCCCAGAGGCAGGAGTCTTCGGACTCAGACACAGTTTATTGTCAGAGGCCAAGGCCTGAGCTACGTACCCAAGGGGGCCGGTAGGAGGAGCTCACAATTATCAGATGAGTGGAGTGACTTATTTTTGGTTGGTTTTGACCCGGGTAGGGGTATATAGATTGTTTGCTTACTTGGCGCCATCCGGCTTATGGGGTTTGGTATTGGCTCTTGCTTGCTACTTGTATATCTATTTATGTGCTCTATATATTATATACTAGCTACTAGACAGCAGGCCGTCGCGTCTACAGGTACGCCTCTGCCTTATCAGTACAGAAAGCTTAAGTCAGTTTATATCAGCTTCTTCAGATTCAGCTATCTCCTGCTATATAGAAATGCTAGTTATGCTATCTATATTTAGTTGTTTTCAGTTGTATTACTTCAGTTGCTTTGCATACTCAGTACCAGTGGTACTGACGCCCAGTGGGGCGCTGCATTACTTGCCTGCAGGTACTCATAGACGAGCAGGTAATACTACGTGATTCCTGTCAGCGATCGAGTATTCAGCTCCTGTCATCCGGAGACTGAGTATCAGAGGTGTATTTCAGTTCTTTTTTGTTATATAGTACGGGTAGGTCGGGGCCCTGTCCCGATCATTCTATTGCTATTCTTAGAGGCTTGCAGTCTGTATATGTTTTTCCTGTGGTCAGATAAGCCGGTCGTGTGAGGCCGTGCAGTTGTATAGCCGTTAGTACTCTTTCTCTCTTTTATGTTGGCCGTGTGGGGCCATAAGTTTGACAGTAGTGGTGACCTTACCGGTCACGTAGCTTCCTAGTATCTCATTGCTGAGTTGCAGATAACTAGACAGCATGGTGGCCTTGTCGGCCCGCATAGGTTCCCCTATAGTTGCATGTTCTGGTCAGCTGTTATTACAGGTACAGGAGGCTATAGGCCACTGGGCCAGGGGCTGTGTTTACAGCCATTATATAGCCCCTTGTTTCCAAAAATGTGAGTCAGAGCCAGCCAGGTACCAGATGTGCCTAGGCTTAGCAGTCCAGTAGTTCAGGTCCTAGTAGGGCACCAGGTGCCAGTCATACCCCCCAAGGCGGGGTGTGACAAACTTGGTATCAGAGAAAGTCGTATCCCAGGGAGTCTGCAAGCCGTACTAAGTAGAGTCTTGTCTATGGATGTGTTGTGCACCACATACTATAGGCAGGAGGCTGCGAGGCATGATAGGATGGTTACCCTTCCTTCTCAGTCAGTCGTGCTTTAGAACGGTACAGAATAGGGTTGAGTCCCTAAGAACTTACCGTATTCTTTGATTACAGATACAAAGGCAGATCGGCATTACCCTATCACAGGCAGAAGATCAGAGATAGCAACGGAAGGGAGCATCAGTCAGTTACATGATAACTACAGTAGCAGGAGGAGGTACCCGAGGCCTCCCAGCATGATACCTTTGTCGGTACTATTCCCAGTATACGTTGATAACGTCAGAATAGGAAGTCAGAAGTATAATGTACATATGAGTTGATTTACTTATTAGTTATATAAGATCTGATTAATATTATAGACAAGGTCAGACCACCAGGTGAGTATGAAAAAGAGAGGGAAATGTAGGCATCCCAAATACATTTTTTTCGGATATGGTACAGTCAAATGCTTTTACTTGTTGCAATAAGAAAAAGGCTATTCCCACCTCTTGGTTTTGATGCCAGTATAGTAAAGGGGCATAAGACTTGAGATGGGGTTGTCAAATCAAGCAGTAAGTAAAGATGCGCTGATTGATCCTAGTAAGTATTAGAAAGTATAAAGAGCCCTTATGATTACGTAAGCTGAGCAGACCCTTATGATAACAAGCCAGTAAAGAAAATAAGACTGTTAGCTTACCCGAAGTAGGGGTAACAGACCTGCTAGTGATGAATGCCTAATAATAGTTAAGTTTGAGTCAGAAAAAGGCCAAGTCCGCCATATATGCTAACAGATAGCAAGACATATCTGTAAGATTATAGTTATGATCTAGTCGTGACATCGAAAGATATAGAGGTCATGTGAATCAGATGGGCTTGAATATACGCCAGAAGAAGTATAGGCCGAGGCTTGATCAGTAATCTCATTAGCAACGAAAGGCAGGTACCTTGAACCCCAGAGTTCAGCTTAAGTAAGATGAGGGAAGGAAGCAGGAATGTCAGATCTTGTGGGGAAATTAGAATTACCCCCGGGTTGATAAAATATCGTATTAAGGATTAAGCCTCGAGCTGACAGTAGGATTGCAGTTCAGAATACCGCGGTATGTCCGCTATGGAAAAGTTGAGAAGTTACCGATACAGCAATTCTAATTCAGTGTAGCCTAGAGATAAGGCCCAGTAGACAGTCATGGGCTCTCAATATATGCCTAGTAAGGCTACAAGATTCGAACGTCGACCCCCACATCACAAGAGTGGCTAATTTCAAACAGCAGACGATAACCAAAATGTCTATGTTTGTTACTTTCAGAATGGGGTGACAATGCAATGAAAAGATAAGTCAGGGCAGGAGATATTATTAGGCCGTAAAAAGCAATGTATCATGTACGATATGAGGTTCAGCAGAGCATGTCAGAGATTATGTATTATCGCAGAACTCAGTACATATTGTACGTAGCTATTGATATACATACATATACAGATAATAGGTATGTTGTGAGTAGCTGCCTAAGGGGTATAATCATAGATGCTGATTAGAAATAGAAAGCATATACAAATTGCATTGCAGGACACCCCCTTGCCAAAAAAAAAAGAGAAGAAAGAGGGAGAAGAAAGAAAGAAAAGAAGAAGAGAAAGGGCGGATTAAGTGTGAGTTACGGATGAAGTCATAGAAACTATCTCAGTTTTCAGTTATTTGGTTAACAGACTTATGTGTTGTTGTCAGATCTAGGCTCTAGGAGCTTACCAGAGTTAATGGCCTAAAACAGATGGCTAGATGAAAAGCGCACAGTTAGACGGTCTACCGACCAGCTGGCGCCTGCATTAGCAGGGAGGTGTCCCTGAAGATCGGTAACAGTAGTGCATGTGCTAGAACCAGGATTAGAGGCCGAATAGGAAAATTCCAGAGATTAGCAATACAAGAATTGTTCTAGTATGTTAAGTGGTTGTACGTCATTTTCCCAGCCTTGTAGGTGAGAGTCGGCCTTAGCCAACCTAACAGTTATTATGTGGAACACCCCATAAGTCAGCCGGCCGTCCCAGTCAGATACCGTGGGTACTCCAAGGAAGGGTCCACATCAGTAGTCAACGACAGACTAGTACTTCAGCTGGTTCTCATAACATATTTAGATACAGCACCCTAGTAGAAGGCCAGTATTTACAGAATAGCTCATAAGATCGAGAATTCCCCAGAATAGCAGTATAAATCCAAGTGGATACACACAAGGCGTAAGAAATTGATAGTACCCTGCTAGAATAGTGTTTATTAAGACCAGGGGATCAGTAGACTCCCCGTGAAAATCCAGAGATTGATCGCCTGGGAGTAAGTGTGATTAAGCCCAGCCTTACAGTGGTTTAAGCAAAATAACAAGAGCAATTAGATGCCCACGAGTCTACAGATACGCACGAACTATAAGCACTCAAGTAGAACAGTTAGAGTATTGTTAGACTACTGCCACATTCGGGTCATTCAACCTGACTATTAAGTTATTTAAGGTTATGCAGTCAGTTCATTAGAGGTCATGGTCAATATCAGGACCCCCCCGATCAGATATGGGCGCATGGTGTACAGAAAGATACACAGAAAAATCGAAACAGTGAAGACATAGCCTAGACCTACCACTCCGATCGAAGTACGCAATCCCTGCGGTTAGCCGGGTACGGCGGAGGGTTTGTGGAAGGATTTTCCACTTTAGCAGCACCTCTGACTAAATTGGTACAGAAGGCAGCAAAGTTCCAGCAGACTGAGGTGTGCGAGCAGAACTCCTAGGAGTTAAAAGCCAGGTTAACATCGGCTCCAGTGTTAGTATTTCCAGGAGGTATAAAGGGTTGATGCAGCGTGGTAAGGTAATAGCTTATGCTTTCAGGCAGTTGAAGAAACGTGAAGAGAATTATCTTACCCACGACCTGGAGTTAGCTGCAGTAGCTTATGCTTTAAAGAGTGAAAATTTTGTATCACCCGGGAAGGGCTAATATGGTAGTAGATGCCCTTAGCCATAAATCTATGGGGAGTTGGCATACTTGCAGCCTGAACAGCGAGAATAGACCCGAGAATTTCACTAGTTAGCCGGTTTAGCCGTTCACATAGCAGAAATAAAAGGTAACAGAGTGAAAATACAGAATGTCGCAATGTTGTCGTTGGTGGTGGAAGTAAAGGAACGGCAGTATAGAAACCCTAGCCAGGTTCAATTTGAACATAAGATTCAGTAAGGAGAGGTGACATTTTCAGATAACCGAGGATGAAGTGTTACGATATAAAGGCCACATTGTGTTCCATAGATTTTGGGGGCATCGCCAGCAGCTTATAAGCGAGGCGCATTACGCCCGCTATTCTCTTTACCCAGGCGCGACGAAAATGTGCCATGATGTCAAAGAAAACTACTGGTGGCCAGGTATGAAAAGAGAAATTGCTGAATTTGTAGCCTAGTGTCCTAACTGCCGACAGGCGAAAGCAGAATATCAGAAACCAGGCGGTAATTCAGGATGTAATTGTACCTCTCTGAAAATGGGAAGCAGTAAATATGGATTTTGTGGCAGAATCACCCTGTACTGAACATGGATATGATTCCATTTGGGGTAATAGTTGACAGGCTGACAAAATCAGCTTATTTCCTACCAGTAAGGGCTACCTTCTCGGCCGAGGATTATGCCGAATTGTATATCAGAGAAATAGTTAGATTACATGGAATACCAGTATCCATTATTTCAGATAGGGGAGCACAGTTCACAGCTAGATTCTGGCAGTCGTTTCAGAAAGGTTTGGGAACGCAGATTAATTTGAGCACAGCATTCCATCCTCAGACAGATGAGCAGGCTGAGCACACAATTCAGACGCTCGAAGATATGTTGCGAGCGTGTGTGCTAGATTTTGGTAGTAGCCAAAAGTGAGCATTTACCGTTAATTGAATTTTCCTCCAGAATTAGAATCCGTTCGCCCGGTCTTTCATGTATTTATGCTGAGGAAATGCATAGGAGACCCGTCCAGAGCAGTCCCAGTCCAGAATACCCAGGTTACGAAAAAGCTGGCCTATGAAGAGGTTCCAATAACTATCTTAAACAGACAGATTCGCAGATTAAGGACTAAAGATATTAGGTCTATCAAGGTATTGAGGCGTAACAAGAACCGAGAGGAGATGACTTGAGGAACGGAGGAAGAGGACCAGATATCCTCACCTATTTCAGGCCTAGTCAGGCAACAAGTACGTCCGTATTATTGCTTATGTGGAATCTCATGGTTGTATATGTGTAAATGAGAAAAATGGATACGTAACCATCCAGTGAATCCTACCGTATGGTGTACAGTACCTGTATTGGACTTTTCTGCATTTCAGATTTTGGCTATAGTCCATATACAGGGGAGACTCTGCCGAAATTTTCTAGAAAGTAAGTAAGTAGTCCTCTAGATAACAGTGTACATTCGAGGACGAATGTTCTTAAGGGGGGGAGAATGTTATACCCCGTAGAATTCCCGGCACCTAGACGACCTATTCGCACGTTGGTTAAGCATATTTGAAAGCCATACATGCTAGAGAAAGGCCCGGGAAAAGATCGGACGAGAAACCTGTCGAACCATCGCTGAAGGAGCTGAGGCAGAGCCCCTCCGCGATGGCAGCGTGTCACGGAGGTGGAGCCTCTGCGTTGGCTCCGTGACACGTTGGCCTTGTCCAGGCCCAAGTATATAAAGCCCCACTTCGGTTTATTTTAGAATTTAATCATTTAAACCTCAGAAAAGAGAGAGCAAAAGCAGGAGAAGGAAAAAAGAGCGAAGTAGTTATATAATTTTCGTCCGATTACGCTGCTAAACGTTGTCCAAATTCAAATTAACTCCAGATACGGAGGTATTTAGCAGCATAGAGCATTCCTACAGATTTAGTTTCGTGAAATACAGCCGACGAATCGTCGAGCTACCAATCTAAGGTAAGTAGAATTGCTCTAAATTAGTGTCTATGCGTTCCTAGCTGTGAAGTGAATATTTCTCCCTTCTGGACCGCTGGAAAATAGCGAGTTTTTGACCGTCTTTCGATAAGCCTAAGTTTAGGCTATAAACTATATCGAAAGTGACGTGGCTCTTTACAATAAAGCTGTGTTTAGTATTAATTGACATATTTATGAATGCAGTTGGGAGAAAACAGTTGAAGTACCGGCCGAGCCTCGTCCGACAGACGGATAACTCGAGGTTAAGGTATGTAAAGCTAGTTCCTTCGGCAAGTTAGTAGTTTTAGCCCTGTATAGTACAATAGACTCCGTAATAGAATTCCCGGAGTCAAATGTTAAGTATTGTGCAAGTTCAGTAAACCTAGTTTGCGTTGTTATATCGTATCTAGTCTGAAAGTTAGAAAAGCATGCGCCCAAGGGCAAGTTAGTAGTTCAGATCTAGTATAGTCTATTATGTGATTAGCAAGCTTGTTGTAAGAATAAAAAGGAACAGATTTTCATAATAAAAGTCAGTAAAGAAAGATCAGATAGACAGACAGTTATGGCTACAGACTAGCCATTCAAACATTATCTTGGCTACAGATTAGCCATACAGTTAAACAGAGATTTCAGAATCAGTATAATCAGTAAAGAATCAGTTCAGTATAGAAATAGGTCAGAATAAGAAGTTAGATTCCAGATAGTCTTTTCAGTTATACATGCTTGCTATTTCTATGTGCTATTTGTTTGTTGAGACTAGTTGTGGCATGTGGGCACCCTTTTAGCATCCCCACCACCCTTGGGTTATAGCTGTGTCAACACCAGATTCAGATACCGCCACCAGCTGGGCGATGCCGTCCGCCTAGAGGACGATGATGGCCGACCACCATGATAATACGGTCCAGACCACCCTACTTGCAGGGGTAGTTCAGTTACTCTGCGCAGAGCCAGTCCACCCTGTTTACAGGGGCAGAACACTCTGTGTGCGCTTGTGGTCGGGGGCAGATCCAGATACAGATTTTTTTATAAAATTACCCTGTTGTGTGCTTGCACCCAGGGGCAGTTTTTATTACACACCCCGTGTGCACTTGCGCCCAGAGGCAGGAGTCTTCGGACTCAGACACAGTTTATTGTCAGAGGCCAAGGCCTGAGCTACGTACCCAAGGGGGCCGGTAGGAGGAGCTCACAGTTATTAGATGAGTGGAGTGACTTATTTTTGGTTGGTTTTGACCCGGGTAGGGGTATATAGATTGTTTGCTTGCTTGGCGCCATCCGGCTTATGGGGGTTGGTATTGGCTCTTGCTTACTACTTGTATATCTATTTATGTGCTCTGTATATTATATACTAGCTACTAGACAGCAGGCCGTCGCGTCTATAGGTACGCCTCTGCCTTATCAGTACAGAAAGCTTAAGTCAGTTTATATCAGCTTCTTCAGATTCAGCTATCTCCTGCTATATAGAAATGCTAGTTATGCTATCTATATTCAGTTGTTTTCAGTTGTATTACTTCAGTTGCTTTGCATACTCAGTACCAGTGGTACTGACGCCCAGTGGGGCCCTGCATTACTTGCCAGCAGGTACTCATAGACGAGCAGGTAATACTACGTGATTCCTGTCAGCGATCGAGTATTCAGCTCTTGTCATCCGGAGACTGAGTATCAGAGGTGTATTTTAGTTCTTTTTTGTTATATAGTACGGGTAGGTCGGGGCCCTGTCCCGATCATTCTCTTGCTATTCTTAGAGGCTTGCAGTCTGTATATGTTTTCCCTGTGGTCAGATGAGCCGGTCGTGTGAGGCCGTGCAGTTGTATAGCCGTTAGTACTCTTTCTCTCTTTTATGTTGACCGTGTGGGGCCATAAGTTTGACAGTAGTGGTGACCTTGCCGGTCACGTAGCTTTCTAGTATCTCATTGCTGAGTTGCAGATAACTAGACAGCATGGTGGCCTTGTCGGCCCGCATAGGTTCCCCTATAGTTGCATGTTCTGGTCAGCTGTTATTACAGGTACAGGAGGCTATAGGCCACTGGGCCGGGGGCTGTGTTTACAGCCGTTATATAGCCCCTTGTTTCCAGAAATGTGAGTCAAAGCCAGCCAGGTACCAGATGTGCCTAGGTTTAGCAGTCCAGTAGTTCAGGTCCTAGTAGGGCACCAGGTGCCAGTCATACCCCCCAAGGCGGGGTGTGACATCTATGGCATATGTAAAAATGTGTGATAGATGTCAAAGAACAGGCACAATTGGTAGAAGGCAGGAGATGCCACTGCAACAGATATTAGAAGTGGAGATCTTTGATGTACGAGGAATAGATTTCATGGGCCCGTTCCCACCGTCATTTGGTAATCGTTACATCTTGGTAGCCGTTGATTATGCATCCAAGTGGGTTGAAGCAATAGCTTGCCGCAGGAATGACAATAAGGTGGTAACAAAATTTGTGAAAAAGCATATTTTCACCAGGTTCGGGACACCCCGAGCCATTATCAGTGATGGAGGGGCTCATTTTGTAAATTTAAGTTTCAAGAATTTGCTAGCTAAGTATGGGGTGCGCCACAAGGTAGCAACAACGTATCATCCCCAAACTAGTGGGCAAGTGGAGGTGTCGAACAGAGAGATAAAGCAGACTCTACAGAAGACAGTGAATGCACAATGAATTGATTGGTCAAGAAAACTTGACGATGCGTTGTGGGCTTATAAACTGAGTACAAGACACCCATTGGGACTTCTCCATACATATTGGTCTACGGAAAGGCGTGTCATTTGCCTATGGAGCTAGAACATTGAGCTCTTTGGGCCGTGAGAAAGTTGAACATGGATCCGGAGCTAGCAGGGAAGAAGAGGCTGATGCAACTCAGCGAACTTGATGAGTTTCAATGGCATGCTTATGAAAGTGCCAAATGCTACAAGGAGAAAACGAAGAAGTGGCACGATAGGTATATGGTGCATCGGATCTTTGAGCCGGGGCAGAAGGTGTTGCTATTTAATTCGAGACTAAAGCTTTTTCCAGGCAAATTGCAGTCCAAATGGTCAAGGCCGTTTGAAGTGGTGAGAATGACCCCACACGGGGCAGTGGAGTTGTGTCAAGAAGATAGAAGTGCCACATTTTTGGTGGATGGGCAACGATGTAAGCATTATTGGAGTGAGGACGTTATTCGAGAGAAGACGTCCATCACTCTAGAGGATGATTGAGCATGAATGACGTCTAGCCGCGATGGTAAATCAGGCGTTATACGGGAGGAAACCCGTGAATGTGTTGTAATAAAAGAGTAGAATTATTTCAAAAAAAAAATAGAAAAGAAAAAAAAAGAAAAAAAAATAAAGAAAAAGAAAAATAATAAATTTTTGCGTTGAAACTTATGAATTCTAACCAATTTCTTATGGTGACATAATTTTCAGGTGGAACGGAGGGCAAAAATACAAAAAAGGGCAAAGGAAAAAAGTCAAGGTGAGAAAATAAAAATTGGCACATTACAATGAGCCTGCGCGATGGCTCCGTGTCACGGAGGAGGGCCTCCGCGTTACCCTCCGTGACACGTTGAGGCTTGTTCCGGATTCTTCAAAAATCCAGGACACCGGCGCGATGGCTCCGTGTCACAGAGGCAGTGCCCCGCGTTGCACTCTGTGACACGTTGAGGGTTATTTCGCGTTGGGTCACCTCGGGTCACCAAGTAAACCCGCGCGAAAACCCCCATTTTAAACCCAAATCCCTTCATTGTTTCCCATTTCCTCAAATCCTCCGCGACCAACACCCCAAAATCCCCTCCTCCCCGAACGTGACACGGACCTAGGGATCAAATTCCTTCAAGTTTTCTTCGATTTCAACAAATCAAAGGAACAATGTCAGGCAGACAAGACAAGGGCAAGGGCGCATCCACATCGGGCGCCAGTAGAGAAAGGGTCAGATTGGGAACAGCAGTTCCAGCAGCACCAGCGGTTCCTAGAGGTCAACACAGACAATACGGAACCCGATGGGTGCCATATGAGGGGAAGAAGTGGTATGCGAAACATAAAGAAACCAAATACTTCGCGGAGGAGCAGATAGTACGGGAGCCGCTGGCACAGGAATTCCTGCGGATTGTACACAGGATTGACACCTCTAGGCTTAGCTTCATCTTCAAAGAGCCCAGGGAGTGCAATTTCCATCTTATCTGGGAGTTCTATGCAAACTGGAACCCGACCCTACGCAGTCACACCGTCAAAATCAGGGGGTAGGTTGTCACTTTTGAGCCCCGTCACTTGAATGCAATCCTGGGGGCGCGGGACACAGACGCTCATGTCCTTCATTAGTTGAACATCACTCCACCATATGAGGACATCAGACGCACCCTATGTGGAGCCCGATTGACAGCAAGGTGGGGTAGGCACAAGGAGAGGGGCTACCATTAGACATTGCCCTACTCTCAGATGAACCGGGAAGCCCGAATTTGGTTGAAGATTGTGTGTTCCTGCCTGATCCCGGGGGTGCACATGACAGATGTCACCCGAGATAGAGTGTGCGTGGTGTATGCCCTGATGAAGGGGCTGGAAATCAATGTTGGGGCGGTAATCATCTCTGCCATGAAGAGAGCCCGACTACATCAGGGGCATAGATACGGGTTCGGTGGTTTGCTTACCACATTCCTGAGGGGCCACGATATTGAGGAGGAGGCCCTGGATTACATCCCATAGATTGACAGGCATGCCTTGGATGTCACCAAAACCAAGGCACCTGACACTACTTATGGGCCGGTGCTCACACTAGCTGAGCGACATGCTCGGGATGACAAGTATATGGCCCGCATATATGGGATGCAGATGTTGCAACTGTGCATTGGTGGGAGACCCGCAACGGAGGATGAGCTGTGGTAGCTCGAGTTGGATTACCCATTCAATGAGAATGCCCAAGCTCTATGCAGAGTGAGGCCCGCATTTGTGGAGCCCGTGGATGATGATGTCCCTACCGATGAGGAGACACGCCGGGAGGACTCTGAGGTTGAGTCTGACGAGGACAGTGGGGGCAATTCTGATATGGGAGAGGAAGCAACGGCAGCCGATGAAGAAGTTGAATACTTCGATTGATCAAGGAGTTCACCACCCAACCTTTGTGCTATGTTGATATTATGTGAACACTGGGGATAGTGTTAGGTTTTAAGTGTGGGGTGGAAGTAGTTAGGTGCTAGCTGCTTTGTTTATGTTTATCTTTTTGTTTGTTGTGCTTATGCAAAATGTGACCTTGTGACTCTGTGTTGTGTGTTCTGTAATTAATTTGGTGTTGTAATGAATGTTGAGCTGCTGTGTATGTGTTGAGCTACCGTTGGTTATATTGAGTAAATAATTTTTATCTTTTTCTAGTGAAAGTTTTAAATTTTTTGGTTGAATTTCTTTTATGTTGGGTTTATCGGCTTTTGTTTTCGGTGCTTTTACCAAGAATAGTCCAATTGAACCAAAGTCGTAGATAGCGACCATTCCCTATGATGGATGGATGATGACCGTCTTAAGGGAAATGTAGTCGATAGGAGTAGTTTTTTCCTTTCTTTTCTTTCTTTTGTTTGTTTCCCAAACGTGTCGCTACTTCATGGTTCGGAATTCTTGTTACATGTTGTACATGATATTAAGATGAAAAGGTTATTTGTGTGAAAGCATGCAAATGTGTTAAACATGTTGAGATACCTAGGCCATAGAGTTCGATTCGGTGTGATCGAGGCCTAATAGTGAATTCTTGTAATTAGCTGATTGAAGAGTCTGTTAATATGTCTTGAGTTGAGCATGTGCAATGAGTGTGAGGTGAGGTTTCGACTATTCCATGCTATTGTGCAGTGTCTAGAACTTTCTTGGTGTGTGTACTAAACGAAATGAAGGATGTGTATTGTAGGAAAGGATGTAGGCATTTCTTTGAATAAACCGAAAGTTTCTCCATTATCATACCTACCTTGAATGTGCATCCTAGTTAGCCCCATTGAGCCTTTAGCCTATTTTTTTCTTTCTTTGAAGAGGTACAAACCGAGCTTAATCCCTTCTTTTCATTAGCCATGAATTTGATCCAAAACTCTTAAGCGCTCAAGAAAAACAATTTTCCCACAGTGTAAAGGAGTGAGAATTGTGAAAAGGAAGGAAAACGGAAGTTGTGAAAGTTAAAGAAAGGTCAAAGGTGCACTTGCTGAGATTAAATAAAATGAAGATGTATAACTAATCTTTGCTAGTAAGTCGAGTGTGCTTAAAGAAATGGAAACAAAAACAAAGAAAAAATTTCAAGAATGAGAGGATGAAGGAAGAAACAATGCCCGTAATGAAGGTGGGATGTATTGAAAAGCGCTTAAGGAAGCTAGTTGCTATTATTGGTTAGCCCAGTATTTACTAGTTCCTTAGCTTACATTACAACCCCTTATGTCCTATGTGATCTTACATCACGCATCCTTATATTAGTGGAGTAATACACTAGAGGCAAGCCTATGGTTCATGACATGATGCATGTGAATTCTTTGGGAGAGAGAGCGAAATCGAATTCATATACCCCTACATGTAGTGCTTTGGAAATCATATGATAGCAAATGGGGTAATTCTCATGTGTTCTGAGGGCACATGCTTGACGAGAGATTAAATTTCACGTTGGATTCCTTGATCAGTTGATTTGCATGAGTTTGCCAAGATAGAGAATCGATTCTTGAGTTTAGGAGATCTTAATGTGGTGTACTCCATTGTATTGATGAGACCATGCATGTTTTCATGATGATTTTCTATATTAAATAATCGTTATAGCCGTAGCTTCCATGGTCGAGCCAAAGTAGCTATGCATGAGTGTCAATTGCATGAGATGTGAGAGTATTGTTCGAGGACGAACAAGGTTTTAAGTGCGGGTAAGTGATCTTGGGCAGAATTGCATGCCCAAGTGATACTCAAATGCTTCATTTCGACTTGTTTATCTATCATTATGTGTATATTCTCATGTGATTTTTAGTTAAATGTGAATTTATACTGACCAACATGATTAGTGTTGTTTTGCAGGAAAAAGGAAATTTTGGAAGCTAATATATATGTTGGTGAAGTGAGAGAATGGCCTTGGAAACAAGGAGTGGAAGTTGACAAGGGAGAGCAGCAAAAATAAGGGCTCCGCGATGGAGCCGTGTCATGCTACCATCGCGGAGGCATTCTGCCTCGGACGAACTATTTTATCAAAATCCAGTGGAGGTTCACGTTACCTCCCTGACACAGAGGCAATGCTCCGTGATGTACTCCGTGTCACATTGAGTGTAATTACCTGGAACCTCAACTTCCAGTGAGAGTCCGCGATACCCCCGTGGCACGGAGGGAGTGCTCCGCGATACACTCCGTGCCACGTTGCTTGTTATTCCGGGAAAAATTCTCAAGAGTATAAATAGCACACTTAGGTTTTATTTTAAACATTCTGACTTTGTTGAGCAAGAACGTAGGTTATAGGTAGTTGAGAGGACGAAAATTCTAGGGTCCTTCTCTTCCTCTTTCTCTTTAAAATCAGTTGTTTGTATGAATTCTACTTATTTGATGATGTAAAATCCAAAAATGAGTGGATAATTCACTTCTTACCGAGGTTAAGAACAATTGTAATGGAATGTAATTGTTGATCATTTCAGTTTTCATCTTTTCTTCAATGGTTGTTCTATCCATTCTGGTTTTTACTGCATTAATGTTTGGCCAATGTTAATGTATATCTAGAAATCCAAATTTGATTTTGAAAAGGAAAGAAATTGGACTGATGTGAATTGGTAGGATATGATATCTTCTTAGTTTAGAAAATTGAGAATTGATTTACATTCAGAATAGAAATATATCTAAAAGTCTTATTAGTCAATTAAGGAATCGGTTATGTATGGCTAGAGCATGAAATTCTTTTATCACAGAAATGTATTTTAAGGTCTCATGATTCTTAATTGGATAGGAGTCAAAAGATCCAATCCATAGGCAATAAATTCCTGACTACCAACCGAAGGAAAGATTAGCTGAATTGAATTGATAAATTTCTTCCCTGCATGTTTGTTTTAACCTCAGCTTGCTCATTGCTATTGTTCAGACTCAAATTATAATCTTGACTTAGATTCTTAATACTTAGTAAACTTTTACTCTCAAAATAATATTTATTTAGTTGTCTGCATTCATAAGGATATAGTTCACTGACGCTTAAGTTAATTAATACCGTAGTTCAGTCCCGGTGGAATCATTTCTTGGCTTGAAATAAGCCACTTTACTACTTGTTCGACCACGTGCACTTGTGTGTAGTCACCACAGTACCGAACATAGGTACAGGAGCTATGGGAGGTGGTGTCGTGCCGAATGGATCCTGGTGAGGTGGGGACTGCTGAGAAGGCTGTGATGATGCCTCTGTATCGCCCTCAGATCGGGCTGATTCTAAATGAAGCTGAGGCATCCTGCTGGTGCCTTCTCCTGCTGCGGTATCCAGTCTTCTGCCTGTGGTAGGGTGTCACTGGGTTGCTATTTTATCTGTAAACATAGAGTATGATAAGTTTTAGGGATTCAACCCTATACTGTACTGCTCTATGGCACGACTGAATATGAAGAAAAAGTAACCATCCTATTATGCCTTGCAGCCTCCTGCCTATGGTATGTGGTGCACAACACATCCATAGACAAGACTCTACTTAGCACGGCTTGCAGACTCCCTAGGACATGACCTACTCTGCTACCAAGTTTGTCACGCCCCGCTTTGAGAGGCTTTGTCACGTCCCGCCTTGGGAGGCATGACTGGCACCTGGTGACCTACTAGGACCTGGACTGCTAGGCTTGCTAAGCCTGAGCACTTCTGGTGTCAGGCTGGCCCTAACTCTGGATTCAAGGAAACGACGGGCTATATAATGGCTGTAAATACAGCCTCTGGCTGAATAGGCCTATAGCCACCTGTAAGACAACAACAGCTAACCAGAACAACAGAAGTTCAAAGGAACCTATGTGGGCCGACAAGGCCACCATGCTGTCTAGTTACTTCTGAATCAAGAAAACAGGTGCTAAACTGCTACGTGACCGACAATGTCACCACTACCAACTGAATAAGGCCCCACACGAACATCATAAACAAGCTAAAACATACACACGGCCTCACGCGACTGGTACATCTAACCACAGAGAATACACAATCTGCAAGCCTCTAAGAATACTGATAAGATGGTCGGGGTAGGGCCCCGGCCTACCCATACTGTACAACAAAAGAAAAGAAATAAACCTCTAGCTGTCTAGCACCGGATGATAGGAGCGGATGACTCTATGTGCTGGCTGGAATCACAAGGGATCGACTCCTCGTCTATGAGTACCTGCAGGCAAGTAATGCAGCGCCCCCAAACGGGCGTCAGTACCATTGGTACCGAGTATGCAAAGCAAAACTGAACATAACTGAAAATAAATAGTAATAGTGATAGTTACTGAAGTGACAAGAGGATAGCTAAAACTGTTTGGGATAGCAGCATCTTTACCGAGCTTAACTGTACTGGAAAGAAGATAAGAACCATACCTAACGATGCAGTGTCCTGCTAAGTATTCATTTAATAAGTAACATGTATATATATAGCATACAAGAACCTATACCAGCCCCCATAAGTCGGAAGGTGTCAATCAACATGCAATCTATATACCCCTACCTGGGTCAAACCATCCAAAAACAAATTCACTCCACTCACCTAGTAACTACGAGCAGCCCACCCGCCCCTTGGGTATGCAGCTTGGGCTCTCTGGGCCCCTGACTGTAACTGTATCTAAGTCCGGAGGACTCCTGTAACTGTAATCTAAAATTTGTATCTGTAATCTGTAATCTGTAATCTGTGCCCTGGGCGCAAGCGCTCGACAGGGTATATTGTAATGCTGATCAGCCTGCTATGGGGAATGCTGCATCCCATCTTCGTCCTACTGCGGACGGCATGCCACTCATTGGAGTGATGTATCCTCACCCTCTGGCGGGCGAGTCGACACAACTATTAACCCTGGGGCCGCAAGGAAGCTCTAAGGGTTCCCACATAACACAATCAGGTCTCAACAAACAACAATATCACATATAACATATATAATAAATCTGATAATACGGTTCATGCTTTGATATCCTATTCTGATTCTTTGGCTGGACTAAACTGAATCTAGTATTGAGTCTGAAATAATATCTCGCTATTTAATACTGATTTACCAACTTTTATTCTGAATATGACATAACAATACAAACATACTTAAAACACGGCTTCTGGAACTTCCTTCTAGAATTTATTCTATTTTACTATGCTAGAATTGCTAACTTGCCGAAAAAACTAGCTTTACATACCTCAGTTATCGGCTTTCCGGCTAACTGACGTAACTCGGCCAATATTCAGCTATTTCTTCCAACTATATTCACATTCATAGCAATTAGAACTAAATTCATCAATATTCTGGAAGAAAATACTACTTTGAATATATATATAGCCCAAACTTTGAGTTATCGGAAAACAACCGAAAACTCGCTATTTCTCGGAAGTCCAGAAGGGAGAAATACTCACTTTAGGGCTAGGAGTATATTGACATTAATATGGAGCAATTCCACTTACCTTAGGTTGGTAGGATGACGATTCGCAGGCCGAATTTCATGAAACTAACTCCGTAGGAATGCTCTCTGCAGCTTTATACTTCAGTATCCAGGGTTAATTTGAGTTTGGACCGCGTTTGACGGCGTAATCGAATGAAATTTGGTTGAATTCTCTCGCGCCCTCTATTCTCTGTTCGTTCTGGAAATTAAAAGAAAATGAATGATTAAAAACCGATGTGGGAGGCCCTTTTATACTTGGGCCTAAACTGGGCCTCCGTGACACGCCAGTCATCGCGGAGGCCCCCCCTCCGTGACACGCTGCCATTGCGGAAGGGTTCTGCCTGGCTCCCTCTTGTGGCTCTCCGACTTGGCGCTTGTCCGGTCTTCCCCCGGGCCTTTTTCTAGAACTCATGGCATTCTAAAACTCTTAACCAACATGCGAATAGTCCATCTACATGTCAAGAATTTACGGGGCGTAACATACATGGAGGGAATTAACCCATGGATAGATCATACAGGATTTCGCAAGAATTGGGATAAACCTAATAAGATCATGAAGCATAAATCTAGAATTGAGAGATTCATGGAATGGGGAATAATTTTGAGCATGAGAGTGAAAGGAACTCTCATTTATGGCCTCACATACTTGGGTAAGTTGATCTTACACTCTTCCTTGAATGCCCAAAGGAAATTGAAGGAGAATTGGTAGATTTTAGACTTGGTCACCCCCAGGAACCTTCTAGTCTTACATGCATGGAGAGGAGAGATATAGAATGAGCTAAACCCTCTTAAAACAATCCTAACTGAGCTTAAAACAACATAGTTTAGGCCTTAAGAACTTAGAAATTACAAAAAGTCTTTAATAAATTCGCAGGGAAAAAATATAGTGCCAGTTCCAATGAGGGACTGGACGACCCGTCGCCACTAACCATGACTTGTGGTCTGAACTCGTCGCTAAAACTAGAAGCTTGAATTCATTGGTCACCACGAGGGACACCACGACTCGTGGTGATGAATCATCAGGAATACTGCCAAAACTTTCAACCTTCGAGTCAAACTTCTGACCACGACTAACATGAAGACTCGTGGTACTGACCACGACTTTTAGCCTCACCCATGGTCAGCCCCCAAACCAATAAATCAAACCAAGTCTTCCCTCCTCCCCACGACTCACCTAACGACTCATGGTGCACCTTACAGGTCACTGAATGACTCATCCTATGACCTGGTGTAGAAAAACCTATTTTCTTCATTTCAACCGTCGGTATTATCTTAGGGCATTTGAGCTATTATAATATCTCCCCCTTGGGAACATTCGTCCTCGAATGTGGATGAACATACTGAAAAGATGAGAAATGCAATCATCATACAAAATACTGAACATTTAGAGCTGAAAACTGATGGAGTGACTGACTTCGGACTGAATTTCATGATTGAACTGAATTCATGAATCATACATACATGCATTGACATGAACGAAACTGGGGCACATAAACTGAACATGAAACTGATTAGAGTACTAGGGAGAAAACTGATACCTCAAGCTGAAACTGAGCCAGAAGGGAATATATGCGGGTATTTAGCCATCATATCTACTTCAGCTTCCCACGTAGTGTCACACCCCGCCTTGGGGGGTATGACTGGCACCTGGTGCCCTACTAGGACCTGACCTGCTAGACTGTTAAGCCTGGGCGCATCTGGCACCTGGCTGGCTCTAACTCACATTTCTGGAAACAAAGGGCTATATAACGGCTTTAAATACAGCCCCCGGCCTATTGGCCTATGGCTTTCTGTACCTGCACTAGCAGCTGACCAGAAACATAGTAATTCAGGGAAACCTATGCGGGCCGACAAGGCCACCATGCTGTCTAGTTATCTATAGCTCAAACATAACATACTGAAAAGCTACGTGACCGGCAACGTCACCACTACTGACAAACTATGGCCCCACACGACCAACATAAGAAAGCGGGAATACTGATAACGAAACAACTGCACGGCCTCACACGACCGGCTCATCTGACCATAGGGAATACATAAAGACTGCAAGCCTCTAGGAATAGTAATAGAACTGGCCGGGACAGGGCCCCGACCTACCCGTACTATATACAACAAAAGAAACTGAACTACACCTCTGAAATTCAGCCTCCGGATGACTGGAGCTGAATACTCAACCGCTGACAGGGAGTCACGTAGAATCGCCTGCTCGTCTAAGAGTACCTGCTGGCAAGTAATGCAGCGCCCCACCGGGCGTCAGTACCGCTGGTACTGAGTATGTAAAGCAAAGACTAAAAAAAAGATATCTGAAATCAATAACATAACTGACAAAACTGAAATAAGAAGAACCAGATTATCTGTCTGAAGATGTAAGTCGTACCTGTTCTCAATCATACGGGGAGGAATAGATGTCATATCTGGAGACGTATCGTCCTAATACTAATCTACTCATGTCTAATATAACATAGCACAACATACATAACATAACATGGCATACACAACCTTACCCGGCCCCCATAAGCCGGGAGGTACAATCAACACAGAATCTATGCCCCTACCCCGGTCATCCTATCTCCTACAGTGGCTGTAAGCATCCTGTCGGTCCCTAGGTATGCACTTGGGCTCGCTGAGCCCCTGACTATAACTGTATCTAAGTCCGAAGGACTCCAAATCAACACCCCGGGCGTACCCGCTCGACGGGGGTGTATAAGGGCCGACCAAGGCACAATATGGGGAAACTGGCATCCCATCTTCGTCCCCTTGCGGGACGGCATATCACTCCGTAGAGTGACGTATCCTCGTCCTCTGGCGGACGAGTCGATACAGCTATTAACCCTGGGCGGTCAGGGATGCTAGGTAATCCAACCCCAATCAATACAACGGTCTCAACTAGTCATGCTGTCTGTGTATCTCATAAGCTAAGGCTAACAGGTGTAAGGTATCATATAAATCACATACTGAGCTAATAATAGCTATCTATAAGTCTCTGATACATACTGAGACAGGTAAGTATAAATATGAATATAGCCTCCTGTCAAACTGTACTGGGGCAAAGGTTATACAAGAAGGTGGTTCTGCTGGAAGCTACACTGTTTATTGAGTTTCTGTATTAACATGATTTCCTATTTCTAACATGCTTTCTAACTTTATTTAGTTACTATTCTATGTCTGGAATGCTTTACGGATACTGTACTACTTCACGAGGCTTCAGCTAAACACAACAATATCTTAACATGGCATATTACATCATATACTGAATATACTGGGCAATCTTAATCACTTACGTCCGAATCTATATCATACGGATAGATATCGTACACATTACAACCCAAAACTTCTCGTATTGCACCAATATTCATAATAACACAATAATCGACTTCTGAACATTCTACTGGTCTGTAAATTACCATACTGTCTCAATATTTCTTAACTTGCCGAGGAAACTAACTTTACATACCTTATCTTTGAATATTCGTCCGTCGGACGAGGCTCGGCCGGTACTTCAACTATTTTCTCCCAACTGCATTCATAAATACGTCAATCAATACTAAATACAACGTTATTGTAAAGAGCGACGTTACTTTCGATTTAATTTATAGCCTAAACTTAGGCTTATCAAAAGATGGTCAAAAACTCGCTATTTTTCAGCGGCCCAGAAGGGAGAAGTATTCACTTCTCAACTAGGAACACATAGACATTAATTTAGAGCAATTCTACTTACTTTGGTTCGGTGGCTCGCCGATTCAACGGCCGTATTTCGCGAAACTAATTCCGTAGAAATGCTCTCTGCTACTAAATACCTTGGTATCTAGGATTAATTTGAGTTTGGGCAGCGTTTTGCAGCGTAATCGGACGATAATTTATAATTTTCCTTAGTTTTCCCTCTGTTCACTGAGGTTTCTGGAAATTATTAAGTGATGAAATGATTTTAAACCGAAGTGGGGGCTTATATACTTGGGTCTGGACCTGGGCAATGTGTCACGGAGCCATCGTGGAGGCCTCACCTCCGTGACACGCTGCCATCGCGGAGGGGCTCTGCCTCGGCTCCTTCCGCGATGGTTCGACGGGTTTCTTGTCCGATCTTTTCCCGGGCCTTTCCCTAGCACGTATGGCTTTCAAATATACTCAACCAACGTGCGAATAGGTCATCTAAGTGCCAGGAATTCTACTGGGTATAACATTCTCCCCCCCTTAGGAACATTCGTCCTCGAATGTACACTGTTATCTAGAGGACTGCTTGCTTTACTTTTCTAGAAACATTTTGGCAGAGTTTCCCCTGTAATATGGACTATCGCAAAAGAACCTTAAATGCAGAAAAGTCCAACACAGGCACTGCACACAATATTCTAAGATTCACTGGACAACTAAATATCACTTCTTCTTTATCATTTACAAACATACAATTGTAAGATACTGTATAAGTAATGATACGGACATACCTGTCGTCTGACTAGGCCTGAAATAGGTGAGGGTATCTGGTTTTCATATCTTCTTCAGCCTCCCACGTCATTTCCTCCCGATTTCTGTTACGCCACAATACTTTGACAGATGCAACATCTTTAGTTCTCAGCCTGCGAATCTGTCTGTCTAAGATAGCTACGGGAACCTCTTCATAGGCTAACTCCTCTGTGACCTGAACATCCTGGACTGGAACTACTGTAGAAGGGTCCCCTACGAACTTTCTTAACATAGAAACATGGAATACTGGGTGAACCGATGCTAACTTTGGAGGCAAGTTCAGCTCGTATGCCACGCGGCCTATTCTTCGCTGAATTTGATACGGCCCAATGAATCTTGGGCTAAGCTTGCCTTTCTTGCCAAACCTCATTACCCCTTTCATCGGGGACACTTTCAGATATACCCAATCGTTTACCGAAAATTCTAGATTTCTGTGCCGCCTATCTGCGTATGACTTTTGGCGGCTCTGAGCGGTCAGTAAACGTTCTCGGATAAGCTTTATCTTTTCCTCGGACTGCCGAACAATGTCTGGGCCAATTAATGCTGATTCCCCTATTTCAAACCAGCCCACTGGCGATCTACATTTTTGCCCGTATAATGCCTCGAAAGGCGCCATCTGAATAGATGAATGGTAGCTGTTATTATAAGCAAATTCGATTAACGAAAGATGTTCATCCCAGCTACCCCCAAAATCTAACACACACGCTCGTAGCATATCTTCGAGCGTCTGAATTGTACGTTCAGCCTGCCCGTCTGTCTGAGGATGAAATGCTGTGCTCAAATTAATCTGCGTCCCCAGACCTTTCTGAAATGACTGCCAGAACCTAGCTGTAAACTGTGCCCCTCTGTCTGAAATGATAGATGCCGGCACTCCATGCAATCTAACTATTTCTCTGATATACAATTCGGCATAATCCTCAGCTGAGAAGGTAGCCCTTACTGGCATGAAATGAGCTGATTTTGTCAGCCTGTCAACTATTACCCAAATGGAATCATTTCTGCGTCTAGTACGGGGTAACCCTGTTACAAAATCCATATTTATTGCTTCCCATTTCCACGTAGGTATCATCATCTCTTGCGTCAAACCACCCGGCATCTGGTGCTCTGCTTTCACCTGCTGACAATTAGCACATCTAGATACAAATTCAGCTACCTCAGTTTTCATACCTGGCCACCAGTAAATGTCTCTGATGTCGTGGTACATTTTCGTCGCCCCTGGATGAAGGGAATAGCGAGCGTAATGTACCTCGTGCATAATCTTCCCACGAAGGCCTGAGACGTTCGGGACACAAAGGCGGCCCTTACAGCGTAGCACACCATTCTCGGTTATCTGAAAATCTGGCTCCTTACCCTTCTGAACTCTATCTCTGAGCTGGACTAAATCGGGATCCTCGTACTGTCGTTCTTTTACCTCTGTAGCCAACGATGACACTGCAGAATTCTGAATTACGGCCCCATTATTTTCTGTTTCCATTACTCGAACGGCTAGCCTAGCTAACTGATGAATTTCTTTAGCTAATTTTTGTTTCTTGGGTCGCAAGTACGCCAAACTTCCCATTGACTTACGGCTCAGGGCGTCTGCCACAACATTGGCTTTTCCCGGATGGTACAGGATGTTCACATCATAATCCTTCAACAATTCTAACCAGCGACGTTGCCGCAGATTTAACTCCCTCTGAGTAAAAATGTACTGCAAGCTCTTATGATCTGTATATATATCAACATGGACGCCGTACAGGTAATGCCTCCACATCTTCAAGGCATGAATTACTGCGGCCAATTCTAGATCATGGGTGGGGTAATTCTTTTCATGCTTCTTCAACTGTCTGGAAGCATATGCAATTACTCTACCATGCTGCATCAACACACAACCCAACCCGATACCTGACGCATCACAATAAACTGAATACCCTTCTGTGCCTTCCGGCAGTGCTAGTACTGGGGCGGAGGTTAATCTGTCTTTCAGTTCCTGGAAACTCTGCTCGCATGCCTCCGTCCACTGGAACTTTGCTGCCTTCTGTGTCAATTTGGTTAAAGGTGCTGCAATGGTTGAGAATCCCTCAACGAACCTCCGATAGTATCCTGCCAACCCCAGAAAGCTACGAACTTCAGTCGGGGTGGTAGGCCTAGGCCATGACTTAACTGCTTCTATCTTCTGCTTGTCTACCTGTATACCAGCGTCCGAGACAATATGCCCTAAAAAGGCTACTGAGTTAAGCCAAAATTCACACTTCGAAAATTTTGCGTACAACTGGCGGTCCCTGAGAATCTGGAGCACTGTCCGCAAATGAGTCCGGTGATCTGCCTCAGAGCGAGAATACACCAGAATATCATCAATAAATACTATCACGAACAAGTCCAGGAAAGGTATGAAAATACTGTTCATCAGGTCCATAAAGACTGCTGGGGCATTCGTTAGCCCGATGGACATAACCAAAAATTCAAAATGCCCATATCGGGTCCTGAATGCTGTCTTAGGAATATCCCTCTCACGTACTCGGACCTGGTGATAGCCGGACCGCAAGTCAATCTTAGAAAAGTATCTGGCTCCCTGTAGCTGATCAAATAAGTCATCGATTCTGGGAAGCGGATACTTGTTCTTTACTGTAACTTTGTTTAGTTGCCGATAATCTATACACATCCGGAGCGAGCCATCTTTCTATCTCACGAACAAGACTGGCGCACCCCACGGGGAAGTACTCGGCCTGATAAAACCTTTATCTAACAAGTCTTTCAACTGCTCCTTTAATTCTTTGAGTTCTGCAGGAGCCATCCAATAAGGAGGTATTGATATTGGCTGAGTGCCTGGTAACAAATCGATAGCAAAGTCTATTTCCCTTTCCGGGGGAATACCAGGTAACTCATCAGGAAATACATCTGGGAATTCATTTACCACTGGGACAGACTGGAGTGTCGGAGATTCTGCCTGGACATCCTGAACTCTGACAAGATGGTAAATACACCCCTTAGATATCAATTTTCTCGCCTGAAGGTAGGAAATAAACCTACCTTTTGGCGTCGCGGTGCTGCCCTTCCACTCCCGTACTGCCTCCCCCGGGAAGTGGAATCGGACCGTTTTGGTCCAAGATTCAACATTAGCAAAACATGGTACTAACCAATCCATACCCATTATGGCATCGAAGTCTATCATTTCTAACTCGACCAAATCTACTGTGGTCTGACGATCAGCAACCTCTACTGTACACCCGCGGTAAATTCGGCTAGCTGTGATAGAGTCACCAACGGGCGTAGATACTAGGAAGGGCTGCTGTAATGATTCTGGTACAATACTAAACTTCCGTGCCACAAATGGAGTAATATAGGACAAAGTAGACCCTGGATCAATTAGCACATAAGCAGGGTGTGAGCAGATAGTTAGCATACCTGTCACAACATCAGGCGATGCCTCTGAATCTTGCCTCCCTGGCAAGGCATATGTGCGGCTTGGACCCGCACCTGTACTGGAGGCCCCTGATCTGCCCCGATCCCTGCCTGCTGAAACTGGGGGCCTGCGCCCAGTTGGGGATGCTGTAACTCGCGATCCTGCTGATGCGCTATCCTGTCTATCCCGGTCCTCTCGACCTCTAGCTGGGCAATCTCTCATCAAATGGCCTTCTTGGCCACAAATATAGCATGCCGTGGAACCATACCTGCATGCTCCAGAATGACGTCGACTGCATATAGGGCAAAGTGGTAGGGTATACCTACTCTGCTCCGCCCTCCTCTGTAATGGTGAGTCTGCCATCTGCGAGCCTCTACCAGCCTCTGACTGCCCTCTACGACTGAATCTACCTCCCTGTGACTGCGGTGGAGGTGGGGGCCTGGGCGGCCTGTCTGACAATCGTGGCCTGGGTCCTCCCCGGGCCTCTCTCTGTAACTCACCTGGCCTATCCCAGCGACGCTGCTCCTGATTGATCCTTCTAATCTCCCGATGCCGCTGTCTGATGCCCTCAATATTCTGGGCAAATGCCTGGATTCGGGAAATATCCATGTCCTCTCGCAGTGTGGCCGTGATACAAGTCTCGACATATTATGGGTTCAACCCCATAATAAAATGGTGCACTCTGGATGCCATGGTATCCACGAAGGCTGGTGCATATCGAGCCAAAGAGTCAAACCGCAAGGAATATTCCCGAACACTCATGGCCCCCTGCTCTAGATGTAGGAACTGATCTACCAGGGCCTGTCGGATCTCCCGCGGCAAATAATGATCTAGAAAGGCTCCCGAAAAGCTAGACCAGGTGGGAGGGGAAACATCTCTCCCTCGGGACCTCTCCCAGCTTTCATACCATAATACCGCAATATCTCGTAACCGGAATGCTGCTAATTCAACTGATTCAGTAGGCGTAGCATGCATAACCCTGAAGATTCTCTGCATCTAATCCAGAAAATCCTGAGGGTCCTCTGTTCGGTCCGTGCCTGTGAACTGCGGGGGATTCAGGGCTAAGAACTCTCAGACCCTCGAACTACCGGGCCCTCCTGATGCTTCTGCAACTGTGGATGGCATTTGCTGACGCTGAGCAGCCATCATCTGTGCTATCATAACTACAGCACTCCTAACCTCCTGGTCGGAAGGTGTCGGTATAGGGACTGCTGAAGGTACTGTCGCCCCAAATGGCTCCTAACGTGGTGGAGACTACTGAGGAGGCTGGGATGAAGCCTCTGTAGGGCCCTCTGATCGAGCTGTCTCCAAATGAGGGGGAGGCATCCTGCTGGTGCCCTCCCCTGCTGTAATGTCTAAGCTCCGACCTGTGGTAGGATGTTGCTGGTCTGACATTATCTGTAACCAAAGAATATGGTAAGCTCTTAGGGACTCAACCCTATACTGTACCGCTCTATAGCACGACTGAATCAGAATAAAAGACAACCATCCTATCATGCCTTGCAGCCTCCTACCCATAGTATGTGGTGCACAACACATCCATGGACAGGACTCTACTTAGCACGGCTTGCAGACTCCCTGAGATACGACCTGCTCTGATACCAAGTTCGTCACACCCCGCCTTGGGGGGTATGACTGGCACCTGGTGCCCTACTAGGACCTGACCTGCTGGACTGTTAAGCCTGGGCGCATCTGGCGCCTGGCTGGCTCTAACTCACATTTCTAGAAACAAAGGGCTATATAACGGCTGTAAATACAGCCCCCGGCCTATTAGCCTATAGCCTTCTGTACCTGCACTAGCAGCTGACCAGAAACATAGTAATTCAGGGAAACCTATGCGGGCCGACAAGGCCACCATGCTGTCTAGTTATCTATAGCTCAAACATAACATACTGAAAAGCTACGTGACCGGCAAGGTCACCACTACTGACAAACTATGGCCCCACACAGCCAACATAAGAAAGCGGGAATACTGATAACGAAACAACTGCACGGCCTCACACGACCGGCTCATCTGACCACAGGGAATACATACAAACTGCAAGCCTCTAGGAATAGTAATAGAACTGGCCGGGACAGGGCCCCGACCTACCCGTACTATATACAACAAAAGAAACTGAACTACACCTCTGAAATTCAGCCTCCAGATGACTGGAGCTGAATACTTAACCGCTGACAGGGAGTCACGTAGAATCGCCTGCTCGTCTAAGAGTACCTGCAGGCAAGTAATGCAGCGCCCCACTGGGCGTCAGTACTACTGGTACTGAGTATGTAAAGCAAAGACTGAAAAAAAAGATATTTGAAATCAATAACATAACTGACGAAACCGAAATAAGAAGAACCAGATTATCTGTCTGAAGATGTAAGTCGTACCTGTTCTCAATCATACGGGGAGGAATAGATGTCATATCTGGAGACGTATCGTCCTACTACTAATCTACTCATGTCTAATATAACATAGCACAACATACATAACATAACATGGCATACACAACCTTACCCGGCCCCCATAAGCCGGGAGGTACAATCAACACAGAATCTATGCCCTACCCCGGTCATCCCATCTCCTACAGTGGCTGTAAGCATCCTGCCGGTCCCTGGGTATGCACTTGGGCTCGCTGAGCCTCCGACTATAACTGTATGTGAGTCCGAAGGACTCCAAATCAACACCCCGGGCGTACCCGCTCGACGGGGGTGTATAAGGGCCGACCAAGGCACAATATGGGGAAACTGGCATCCCATCTTCGTCCCCTTGCGGGATGGCATATCACTCCGTAGAGTGACGTATCCTCGTCCTCTGGCGGACGAGTCGATACAGCTATTAACCCTGGGCGGTCAGGGATGCTAGGTAGTCCAACCCCAATCAATACAACGGTCTCAACTAGTCATGCTGTCTGTGTATCTCATAAGCTAAGGCTAACAGGTGTAAGGTATCATATAAATCACATACTGAGCTAATAATAGCAATCTATAAGTGTCTGATACATGCTGAGATAGGTAAGTATAAATATGAATATAGCCTCCTGTCAAACTGTACTGGGGCAAAGGTTATACAAGAAGGTGGTTCTGCTGGAAGCTACACTGTTTACTGAGTTTCTGTATTAACATGATTTCCTATTTCTAACATGCTTTCTAACTTTATTTAGTTACTATTCTATGTCTGGAATGCTTTACAGATACTATACTACTTCACGAGGCTTCAGCTAAACACAACAATATCTTAACATGGCATATTACATCATATACTGAATATACTGGGCAATCTTAATCACTTACGTCCGAATCTATATCATACGGATAGATATCGTACACATTACAACCCAAAACTTCTCGTATTGCACCAATATTCATAATAACACAATAATCGACTTCTGAACATTCTACTGATCTGTAAATTACCATACTGTCTCAATATTTCTTAACTTACCGAGGAAACTAACTTTACATACCTTATCTTTGAATATTCGTCCGTCGGACGAGGCTCGGCCGGTACTTCAACTATTTTCTCCCAACTGCATTCATAAATACGTCAATCAATACTAAATACAACGTTATTGTAAAGAGCGACGTTACTTTCAATTTAATTTATAGCCTAAACTTAGGCTTATCGAACGACGGTCAAAAACTCTCTATTTTTCAGCGGCCCAGAAGGGAGAAGTATTCACTTCTCAACTAGGAACACATAGACATTAATTTAGAGCAATTCTACTTACTTTGGTTCGGTGGCTCGCCGATTCGTCGGCCGTATTTCGCGAAACTAATTCCGTAGAAATGCTCTCTGCTGCTAAATACCTTGGTATCTAGGATTAATTTGAGTTTGGGCAGCGTTTGGCAGCGTAATCGGATGATAATTTATAATTTTCCTTCGTTTTCCCTCTGTTCACTGCGGTTTCTGGAAATTATTAAGTGATGAAATGATTTTAAACTGAAGTGGGGGCTTATATACTTGGGCCTGGACCTGGGCAACGTGTCACGGAGCCATCGCGGAGGCCTCACCTCCGTGACACGCTGCCATCGCGGAGGGGCTCTGCCTCGGCTCCTTCTGCGGTGGTTCGACGGGTTTCTCGTCCGATCTTTTTCCGGGCCTTTCCCTAGCACGTATGGCTTTCAAATATACTCAACCAACGTGCGAATAGGTCATCTAAGTGCCGGGAATTCTACTGGGTATAACACGTAGCTCCCTCAACATGTTGATCCCTCTGAAAAACCATGACTGAGGCTACTTCTTTGTTTCTTATCTTTCGAACTTGACGATCAAGTATTTCCACTGGAACCTCCTCATAGATAAGGCTATCCTTCATGCCTATGCTTTCCGCCGGGACAGCCAAAGCTGGGTCAACCATGCACTTCTTCAAAAATGACACATGAAACACCGAATGCGCTGAAGCAAATTCTGAGGGAAACTCCAACTCGTAGGCCTCCTTGCCAACCCATCTTATAATCTGGCACAACCCAAAATAACAGGGAATGAGTTTTCCTTTCTTTCAAAATCTAATCACTCCCTTCATGGGAGATACCTTCAGAAACACCCAATCATCAACTTCAAACTCAAGTTATCTCCTCCTCACATCCGCAAGGACTTTTGACGACTCTGAGCTATTTTCAACCTTTCCCTTATAAGCTGAACCTTCTCCATAGACCCGTGAACCAAATTTTAACCTATCAATGTAGCTTCACAGACCTCAAACCAACCAATAGGTGATCTATACCCCCTCCCATAAAGAGCCTCAAATGGATCCATTCGATAGCTGGAATGGTAGCTGTTGTTACATGCAAACTCAATGAGAGGCAAATGATCATCTCAAGTACCCTTGAAATCAATCACACACACTCTAAACATATCCTCCAGATTCCTAATGGTCTGCTCCGCCTAACCATCTATTTGTGGGTGAAATGCTGCGCTAAGCTTGACATGAGTACCAAGTCCCTTCTGAAATGATCTCCAAAATTGGGAGGTAAACTGAGTACCTCTATCCGACATGATGTACAAGGGCACTCCATGCAATCGAACTAACTCCTGAATTTACAATTTAGCATAATCCTCTGTTGAATCAGTAGTTTTGACTGGTAGAAAATGAGCTGCCTTAGTCAACCTATCTACAACCACCCAAATAGGGTCATACTATCGACGAGTGCGAGGCAACCCTGTAATGAAGTCCATACTGATCTCCTCCCATTTTCAAATAGGGATACTAATATCTTGGAGCACACCTCCAGTTCTTTGATGCTCAACCATCACCTGTTGATAATTCGGACACTTAGCCACAAACTCTGTTATGTCCTTTTTCATGCCATTCCACCGATATACTTCCCTAGGTCACGGTACATCATGGTGGCACCGGGATGTATAGAATATCCGGAACCATGAGCCTCAAGTAACATTCAATCTCTCAAATTACCAACACCGGAAACACAAAGATGACTTTGATATGGAAGCACACCATATCCCCCTCGGGAGAAGACCTCCACTTTTTGATTATGAATGGCTTCCTTTAACTTTACCAAAATAGGATCCTCGTCATGTCTAGCCTTGACCTCGGTCACCAAGGAAGATTTTGACCCATTCTTAACAATGACACCACTAGCCGTCGAGTCAACAAGACAAACTCCTAGTCGTGCAAGCCGATGCACTTCCTTCACTAACTCTTTCCTTTCCTCATCTACATGGGACACACTCTCTATTGAAACCCTGCTAAGAGCATCTGCCGCCGCATTTGCCTTGCCCAGATGATAAAGGACAATCATATCATAGTCTTTAAGAAACTCCAACTACCTCCTCTGACATAGATTTAAGTCCTTCTGAATGAACATGTAATGTATGCTTTTGTGGTCCGTAAACACATCCACATGGACTCCATATAGATAGTGTCTCCAAATCTTCAAGGAAAATACTACCGCTGCCAACTCAAGGTTGTGAGTTGGATAGTTCTTTACATAGACTTTCAGCTGCCTGGAAGCATAGGCTATAACTTTACCGCACTACATTAATACACAACCAAGGTCGATCCTTGAGGAATCACAATATACCACAAACCCATTGGTACCCTCTCATAAGGTCAACATTGGTGCTGAGGTGAGTCGAGTCTTCAACTCTTGGAAGCTTTTCTCACAAGCCTCCGACCATTGAAACTTCACTTTCTTCTGGGTCAACTTAGTCAATGGTGTGGCAATGGATGAAAACCCTTCAACAAACCTCTGATAGTAACCATCTAAACCCAAGAAACTCCTGATATCCGAAGGACTAACTGTTCTAGGACAATTCTTCATTGCTTCTATCTTTTGGGAGTCCACCTGCACACACTTACTTGACACCACATGGCCCGAAAATGCAACTGAGTCTAGATAAAACTCGTGTTTGCTAAACTTAGCATACAATTGGAAATCCTTATGAGTTTGTAGCACCACCGTCAAATGAGCAGCATGCTCCTCCTTGCTCCGAGAGTATTTGAGAATATCATCTATGAAAACAATCATGAACATATCCAAATTGGCTTAAACACCCTGTTCATCAAATCCATAAAAGCAACAGGAGCATTTGTTAGTCCAAAAGACATAACTACAAACTCATAGTGACCATACCAGTCCTGAAGGCTATCTTCGGAATGTCACTCTCCCGAAGCCTGAGTTGAGGGTATCCGGATCTGAGGTCTATCTTTGTGAAACACTTGGCACCCTAGAGCTGGTCAAACAAATCATCAATCCTGGGGAGGGGATATCTGTTCTTTATTGTAACCTTGTTCACTTGCCCATAATCAATGCACATCCGAAGGAAACCATCCTTCTTTCAGACAAAGAGTACTGGCGCACCCCTCGGGGATTTGTTAGGTCTGATGAAACCCTTGTCTAAGAGGTCCTTCAACTCCTTCAGCTCGGCTGGAGCTATTTTGTAAGGAGGAATAGATATAGGTTGCGTATCGGGAAAAAGGTCAATACCATAATCAATCTCCCGCTCAGGAAAAATTCCCGGCAAATCCTCCGAAAACACTTCTAGATATTTACACACTACAGGAACTGACTAGATAGTCGGGGTTTCGGATGTAGCATCCTTAACCCTAACTAGAGGATACACAAAACCCTGAGAAATCATGTTTCTGTCCTTAAGGTAGGAAATGAAGCTACTTACAAGCGCAGCTGAACTACCTTTCCACTCTAAGACTAGCTCACCTAGAAATTAAACTCTACCGCACGGGTTCTACAATTTACTAAGGTATAACATGCATGTAGCCAATCCATGCCAAAAATAACATCAAAATCTATCATGGCTAGCTCTACTAAATTCGCTAAGGTGACTTTCTGAAGGACTGTGACCGGGCAATTTCTATATACCCGTTGAGCTATAACTAAATCATTGAATGGAGTATAGACTGAGAAGGGTACTAATAGGATTTTGGGACTGACTCCAAAATTACTAACAACATAAGGCGTCACAAAAGATAAAGTAGCCCCTAGATCTAACAACTCATATACATCAATGTGGAATACTCGTAACATACCAATGACTACATCCTATGAAGTCTCGTGTCTTGTCGAGATACAAGGGCATAAAACCTGTTCTGGCATTGGCCACCACCTATATTAGTGGATGCACCCTGTTGAGCTGGGGCTGTAGTTGAACTGGTAGCCTGAGCACGACCTCTACTATCACCTTGTCTAGCCAAGGGACACTCCCGACACATGTGGATGGATCTACCACACCCAAAACATATATCTGATCCCATCAAGCACTCTCCTATATGATTCTTGCCACACTTCCCATAGGCTGGAAAGGTACACTCCGTCTGCATGCTACTCTGGCCCCTCAAACCTGAGGCTCTGCTCCTCTGATCACCTCGCGGTCTGGATGGAGCACTAGCTAATATGGCGCTAGAGCTAATGACCTCTGATGAGACTGTTGGTGATGTCTCCCCCCCGATCACTGTTGAGAGAACCCATAACTGTGTGTCCTGTCCCTCTTGGCCTCTCTCTCTCAGCTGCACCTCCTCTATTTGCTAGGTGTACAAAACTAATCGAGGAAAATCAATATCCTGATGAAGCATAGCGGTCCTACAATCCTTAACCAGGTAGTCCGCTACTTCGTGTACAAATCTACTCACCCGAACTCTCTGATCAGCCACTAGCTCTGGTGCCTATTTGGACAAACGAGTGAACTACAAAGCATACTCCTGGACTGTCATATTACGCTAGCTTAGGTTCACAAACTCAGATTCTTTAATCTCCCTCATCTCACGCGGGAAGAATCGATCCAGAAATGTTGTATGGAACTCATCCCAACCAATGGGGCCTGCTCGAACTGTCCTGCTATACTTCCATTGCTTGAACTAGATGTGCACTATCTCTTTCAACTGATATGAGGCTAAATCTGCATATTCCTCCCTGGTCTCCCCCATGATCTGGGTGATCTTCAGAACTTCGTTAATAAACTCATGCGGATCCTCGTACACCCTTGACCCAAGGAACTCTGGAGGGTTAATCCTAAAAAAATCTCTTACTCTCGTCATTGCTGCATTCCCATTCAGAGGGACATGCGCTACCGTCTGTTGGTTGACTTGGGTAGTCAAAGCCTTAGCTAGCATCTGTATGGTTACCCTAAACTTTTTGTGGGAGACCTCTCGGGCACATGATCCTCGGGAGCTAGCGGGGCCTGCTGGTGCCTATCCCCATTGCCATTCTGATAGGCATTTCCGTTTCCGTTTCTTCTTCTTCTTCTGTTAACTCAGCAAGGAGGCATGATTCTACAAATGCGTATAGCACGAGTTAGAAGGATAGAGAGACATTTCATTGCACAACATAGATCATGAAAGAAGGGAACTTTTCCTAAACATCTCGTAGCCTCTTCATCATAAGTGTGGCGCTTCACACCCATGAAAAAGACTCTACTTAACGCGGCTTTCAGACAGCCTAGGACACTTTAAAACCTAATGCTCTGATACTAAGTTTTTCACAACCCGAACATAGGCTCGGATAGAGACACGGGACAAGGAGCCCCGAGAGGCTCCAAGTCGATCCATGACATGAACATAACAACTAAGAGCATACTATAAGTAGATATTGATATAATACTAAAGCATGCTTAAGCAAAAGTTTGCGTACATGTTAATCTAAAAAAAAGTCAACAATGACAAGCTGATTTCTACATAATATCTGAATAGCCTCTATCATAACAGATGAGCTAATGGGAAAACATCCACAATTAGCTCGACAAAAGAGAGACTGTAACTGAAATAACATGACTATAGATAACTGAATGCCCTCAAAGAATGAGGACTCACAAATCCCGTCTAACACAGGTCTGAGAAGAGAGCAAGACTAATAATGCGGCTGAGGCTAATCTCTCGGACCTGTATCATGAAACGATACAGCATAAAGTATATGGTCAGTACTTGGAATGTACCGAGTATGCAAGGTAAGTAAAATCAATAGTTGAAATACATAAGAGTTCAGAAGAATAGGACCACATTAATGTGAAGTAAATATCATAACATAGAAAAAGAGCTCAAGGTTCTCAAAGCATTCATAATTCATTTGTAATCATAACCGTAAGAGAAACCTTATAAAAATATAACTTGAGACAAAATAATATAGCATGACAATGCATAAATCATGAGGAACACTGGGAGGACTCGTCATAACCTACACCATCATGATAGAGCTTACATGATACCCCAACTATCTCGCTCAAGTGGGCAGAGCCGTCCTAAGCTTGCCAGGCAAGGGAGATGTAGTATGGTGATATAACAGGGATCTGAAAATGAATGTATATACCTATGGTGGCATGTAGTTCTGAGACCATGGGGTTTTCCTGAACGCCAAGTCTAGTCGGTGCTAGACACTGCTCCCAAAAACATGCACATGAGGCTCATATATTAAGCATAAATCATTAATGAAGTTCATGTCTAATTACATCATAACATACTTGATCATACTTGAAATACGTGATTTTCCATGAATAAGGTACCATGAGTTGGCCAAGAGTCATAAATTCATTAATCATGAAATCCATGCATACTTGTAAAATATGAATATATTTGATATTCATAAATCCATGATGAATACTTGAAAAGAATTCATAACATAATTCATTAATCATAATCTAGACTTGATAAGATAATAACCATAATAGAGTCATAACTTGACTTTTCATGAAGTATGTATAATTGGGTATAATTCAATTAAATTTGAGTCTATAAATTAATAATAAAAAATACCTATAAAAATCTACCCATAGATCATAAAACATGATTTGATACATGGTGGGAATTAACCCATGGATAGATCATAGAGGATTTAACAAGAATTGGGATGAACCCCATAAGATCATGAAACATAAACCTAGAAGTGAGATTCATGGAATGGGGAAGAATTTTGAGCATGAGAGTGAAAGGAACTCTCATTCATGGCCTCACATACCGGGGTAAGTTGATCTTACACTCTTCCTTGAATGCCCAAAGAAAATTAAAGGAGAACTAATGGTTTTTAGACTTGATCACCCCTACGAACCTTCTAGTCTTGCATACATGGAGAGGAGTGATTTAGAATGAGATAAACCCTCTTAAAACAATCCTAACTGAGCTTAAAATGACGTAGTTTAGGCCTTAGGAACTTAGAAATTATGGAAAAGTCCTTAATAAATTCATAGGGGAAAAAGACACACTGCCACTCCCGACGAAGGACTGGATGACCCATTGCCACTGACCACGACTCATAGTCTGAGCTCTTCACCAGAATTCGAAGCTTACCATCATTGGTCACCATGAGGGACACCACGACTCGTGGTGACGAATCGTCAGGAACACTGCCAAAACTTTCAATCTTCCAGTCAAACTTTTGATCTCGGCTTTAATACCCGGGGAAAGCCTAAGAATAGACCCGGGAGTGTAATTGGAAAAGTGAAAAAGAATTGGAAAATACCATAGGATGGACCACAGAACGACTCGTGGTATCAAACCACGAGTCATTGAATGCTATTATTGGTCAGGGAAAGGTTGGTGGCAGTGGAGACAACGAGAGGTATTATGAACCACTGTGGGATACAAAGTCCATCCTTTCAATCGTGGTTAGGGTCAGGCTGGGCGACAAGGTAAATGAAGGGAGACCCAACAACCCATTAGAAGTAACCATGGGTCGTTGGTTGTGGTTGTTGCTAGAGGCAAATAATTTCCAGTGGAGGTGACGGGTTGAGACCATGACTCGTTGTAAGGAACCACGAGTCGTGCTGAGGCTCGTGGTAAGGGGGTTAAAATTTTATGATGAGCAAACAACGGACGGTGCAACGGACCGTGGCTTAAGAGGACGAGTAGTCCTGTCTTTCAGTTGGTTAGTTTTGAGAGAAGGCATTCAGCAGTCCATTCAACAAGGGACATGACGGGTCATTGGTGGTTCCCACGACCCGTTGTTACCACTCATGGGTTTCATCCGGCCAGATTTCAACGCAGGTTCATTAAGGGCATATTTGATTTTTTCACGCTTTTAAACCCTAAACTATGTTGTTTTGTGTATTTTTTCTGAGTTTGATAAGATGAGTTAAGTCCTTTATGCACTCCCATTATCATCCAAGAACTTTACAGAGATTTTTGGAAGATTCAAGGTCTTCTTCCCCAAGTTTCCATAAATTTCTTTGTGGGTATTCAAGGAACCTCAAAATTAATGTCACGCCCCGCCTTGAGGGGGTATGACTGGCACCTGGTGCGCTATTAGGACCTGAACTGCTAGACTACTGAGCCTAAGCACATCTGGTGCCTGGATGGCTCTAACTCAGATTCATGGAATCAACGGGCTATATAACGGCTGTAAATACAGCCTCCAGCCGATTGGGACTACAGCCACCTGTACTGTATCATCAGCTAACCAAAATCATACTCATATAGGGAAACCTATGCGGGCCGACAAGGCCACCATGCTGTCTAGTTATCCCTAACTCAATATAATGAATACGAACATCTACGTGACCGGCAAGGTCACCACTACTATCTGAACATGGCCCCACACGGCCAACACAATCAACAACACTAAACAACTTAACAACGCACGACCCCACATGACCAGCACAACTAATCACAGGGAGATATATACATCATCTGCAAGCCTCTAAGAATACTGATAAGATGGTGGGGACAGGGCCCGACCTACCCGTACTATACAACAAAAGAAAATTAAATACACCTCTGAATATCAAGCTCCGGATGACAGGAGCTGATGACTCAGCGCTGGCTGGGATCACGAGGGATCGGCTCCTCGTCTTTGAGTACCTGCAGGCAAGTAATGCAACGCCCCAAACGGGCGTCAGTACCACTGGTACCGAGTATGCAAAGCAACTGAACATAACTAAATATAAACAACGATGCTAGTAAATTCTGAATAGAAGGAAGTATCTAAATCCGTCTGAACTAGCAGGATCTGGAATAGGCTTATCTGTACTGAAGGTAAGGTAGAATCATACTTGTCGTCAGGGCAACCTGCTGTCTATCAACTAATAGATATCATGTATATACATATATATATAACACACAAGAACCTATACCAGCCCCCATAAGCTGGAAGGTGCCAATCAACACACAATCTATATACCCCTACTCAGGTCAAAACCATCCAAAAATAAATCACTCCACTCGTCTACTAACTACGAGCACCTCTACCAGCCCCTTGGGTCTCCAGCTCGGGCTATGGCCTCTGATATAAATAACTGTGTCTGAGCCCGGAGGACTCCTGTACTGTAATTTGTAATCTGTATCTGTATCTGTAATCTGCCCCCAAGGCGTAAGCACACAACAGTGTAAGCTATACTGCTATGCTGATCAGCCTGATATGGGGAATGCTTCGTCCCATCTTCGTCCTTCTGCGGACGGCATACCACTCCTTGGAGTGGTGTATCCCCACCCTCACGGTGGGTTGACACAGTTACCAACCCAGGGGCGGCGAGGATGCTCAAAGGGTGCCCTCATAACACAAACACGTCTCAACACACAATAATCACATATAGCAAGCATGTTTAAACTGAAAATACTATCTGTACTCTGATTTCTCATTCTGAACTCTTTTCTGTGTTACACTGATTCTCATACTGAACTATACTGTATCTGAGATATTATCTGACTGTCTGGCTGTACTGTATCTGAGATATTATCTAACTGTCTGACTACACTGTATCTGGAATATTATATGACTGTCTGATATGGCTTTACTAACTTTTATTCTGAATATATACATATCATAACATTATAAACATGCTTGCTAAACTCAAAACACGCTTGCTAAACTCATACTGGACTCAATTCTCAACTTCTCGAACTCTTTCTTCTACACCTCGCGCTATTTATTGTACTGGGTTACTAACTTGCCGAAGGAAATTAGCTTTACATACCTTCGCTTTAGAGTTCCCACTAATTGGCGTAGTTCGGTCAGTATTTCTGCTATTCCTCTCGACTGCATTCATATACATACCAATTAGAGCTAAATACGCTAATATTTCAGAAGAAAACATCACTTTCAATATATATATAGCCCAAACTTTGGCTTACCAAAAAATGGTCAAAACTCGCTACTTCTTGAAAGTACAGAAGGGAGAAATACTCACTTTAGGGCTAGGAGTATATTGACACTAATTTGGAGCAATTCCACTTACCTTATCTCGGTAGCACGGCGATTCGCCGACCGAATTTCACGAAACTAAATCCGTAGGAATGCTCCTTACTGCTTAATACCTTGGTATCTGGAGTTAATTTGAGTTTGGATCGTGTTTGATGGCGTAATCGGACGAATATTATAAGAGATTCTCGTTCCTCCCTGTTTTCCCTTGGTTTCTCTAGAAATTATATGAGTTATATCATTAAAACCCGAAGTGAGGGGTTTATATACTTGGGCCTGGACAGGGCCTCAGTGACACGGAGCCAACGCGGAGGCCCTCCCTCCGTGGCACGTTGCCATCGCGGAGGGGTTCTGCCCCGGCTCCTCCCACGATGGTTCGACGGATTTCTTATCCGGTCTTTCCCCAGGCCTTTTTCCTAGGATGTATGGCATTCAAAAACTCTTAACCAACATGCGAATAGGCCATCTACATGTCAAGAATTTACGGGGTGTAACATTCTCTCCCCCTTAAGAACATTCGTCCTCGAATGTAAACCTCTATTTATAGGAATTCTCGACTTACTCAACTTATTCCTAGAAAAATTTTGGCAGAGTTTCCCCTGTAATGTGGACTATCTCAAGAACCTGAAATGCAGAAAAGTCCAATACAGGTACTCCACACAATACTATAGTATCCATCTCATAAAAGACTAGAGTTGACTCTCTCATTTATACATATACTACAAGGCACCATATAAAATAACAATACTAACATACCTGTTATTTGACTAGGTTTGGAACAAATGAGGATATCTAGTTGTCATATCTTCCTCTGCTTCCCAGGTCATCTCTTCTCGGTTCTTATTACGCCACAGCACCTTGACAGAAGCAATATCTTTCGTCCTCAATCTACGAATCTGTCTGTCTAAGATAGCTACTGGAACCTCTTCATAGGCCAGCTCCTCCGTAATCTGAACATCCTGGACTGGGACTACTCTGGATGGGTCTCCCATGCACTTCCTTAGCATAGATACGTGGAAAACTGGATGAACAGATTCTAATTCTGGAGGCAAGTTTAATTTGTATGCCACTCGGCCTACTCTCCGCCGGATCTGATAAGGACCAATGAATATCGGACTGAGATTACCTTTCTTGCCGAATCTCATCACCCCTTTCATTGGGGATACTTTTAGAAATACCCAGTCATTCACATCAAATTCCAGGTCTCTGCGCCACACATCAGCATACTATTTCTGGCGGATCTGGGCAGTCAGTAGGCGTTCCCTGATAAGCTTTACCTTCTCATCTGACTGTTGAATAATATCTGGCCTAATCAGCGCTGACTCTCCCACTTCAAACCAGCCAACTGGCGACCTACATTTTCACCCATACAGTGCCTCACAGGGCGCCATCTGGATGGCTGAGTGATAGCTATTATTATAAGCAAATTCAATTAGTGGCAAATGCTCGTCCCAGCTACCCCCAAAGTCTAGCATACACGCCCGTAGCATATCCTCGAGCGTTTAAATAGTGCGTTCAGCCTGTCCATCTGTCTGAGGGTGGAATGTTGTGCTCAAATTAATTTGCGTTCCCAGACCTCTATGAAATGACTGCCAAAATCTAGCTGTAAATTATGCTCCTCTGTCAGAGATAATAGATACTGGAACACCATGTAATCTAACTATTTCTCTGATATACAATTCAGCGTAATCCTCGGCAGAGAAAATAGCTTTCACTGGCAGGAAATGGGTTGATTTCGTTATTCTGTCGACTATTACCCAAATGGAGTCATGTCCATGTCTGGTACGGGGTAATCTTGCTACAAAGTCCATGTTCACTGCTTCCCATTTTCAGAGAGGCACAGCTATGTCCTGAGTCAATCCGCCCGGTTTTTGGTGTTCCGCTTTTACCTGTTGGCAGTTAGGACATTGGGCTACAAATTCTACTATTTCCCTCTTCATACTTGGCCACCAGTAAGTCTCCTTGATATCGTGGTACATTTTCGTCACGCCTGGGTGGAGAGAATAGCGGGCGTAATGTACCTTATTCATAATCTGCTGGCGGAGCCCTGAAATATCTGGAACACAGAGGCGGCCCTTACATCATAGCACTTCATCCTCAGTTATCTGAAAATCTGGCGCTTTCCCTTGCTGAATTCTGCCCTTATGCTGGACTAGGTCAGGATCTTCATATTGCCGTTCCTTTACCTCCATAACTAATGACGACACAACGGTCTTTTGAATTAACACTCTGTTGTCCTCTATTTCTGCTACACGAACAGCTAGGCTAGCTAATTGATGTATTTCTATGACTAACTCCCACTTCTCGGGCTGTAAATATGCCAAACGTCCCATTGATTTACGACTAAGAGCATCTGCTACTACATTGGCTTTTCCCGGATGATACAGAATGTTCACGTCATAATCTTTCAATAACTCCAACCAGCGACGCTGTCGCAAATTTAACTCCATCTGAGTAAATATATACTGTAGGCTCTTATGATCTGTGAAAATATCCACATGGATGCCATACAAGTAATGTCTCCATATCTTTAAGGCGTGGATCACTGCAGCTAACTCCAGGTCATGGGTAGGGTAATTCTTTTCGTGTTTCCTCAGCTGTCTGGAAGCATACACAATCACTTTACCGTGCTGCATCAACACACAACCCAACCCAATACCTGATGCGTCACAATACACTGAATAACCCTCTATACCTTCCGGTAATGCTAACACTGGAGCCGAGGTTAATCTGTCCTTTAATTCTTGGAAACTCTACTCACATGCCTCCGTCCACTGAAACTTTACTTCTTTCTGCGTCAGCTTAGTCAGAGGTGCCTCTATGGTGGAGAATCCCTCAACAAATCTTCTGTAATATCCCGCTAATCCCAAAAAACTGCGGACTTCGGTCGGAGTGGTAGGTCTAGTCCATGTTTTGACTGCTTCTATTTTCTGCGTGTCAACCTGTATACCAACACCCGACATAATATGCCCCAAGAAAGCTACTGAGTTCAGCCAGAATTCACATTTGGAGAACTTAGCATACAACTAACCATCCTTGAGAATCTGGAGCACTGTCCATAAATGGGCCTGGTGGTTTGCCTCTGAGCGAGAATACACCAGAATATCATCGATAAATACTATCATGAAGAGGTCCAGGTATGGTCTGAAAGTGTTGTTCATTTGGTCCATAAATACTGCTGGGGCATTCGTCAACCCAAATGACATAACTAAAAATTCAAAGTGGCCATATCGGGTCCTGAAGGTCGTTTTAGGAATGTCTCTTTCACGAACTCGAACCTGATGATATCCGGACCGTAAGTCAATCTTGGAGAAATATCTGGCCCCTTGTAGCTGATCAAACAAATCATCTATTCTGGGTAGCGGATACTTATTCTTTACTGTAACTTTATTCAGCTGCCGGTAATCTATACACATGCGGAGCGAGCCATCCTTCTTTCTCCCAAATAGAACTGGCGCACCCCACGGTGAAGTACTCGGCCTGATAAAACCCTTATCTAACAGATACTTCAACTGCTCCTTTAATTCTCTAAGTTCAGCAGGAGCCATACGATACGGAGGAATTGATATAGGCTGAGTGCCTGGTAGTAAGTCGATTGCAAAATCTATTTCCCTTTCTGGGGGAATAACAGGTAACTCATCTGGAAATACATCAGGGAATTCATTCACCACTGGAATAGACTGTAGTGTCGGAGACTCTACCCGAACATCCTGAACCCTGACTAGGTGGTAAATACATCCCTTCGCTATCAATTTCCTCGCCTGAAGGTAGGAAATAAACCTACCTTTTGGCGTAGCTATGCTGCCCCTCCACTCTCGCACTACCTCCCCTGGAAAGTAGAATCGGACCGTCTTGGTCCAACATTCTACATTGGCATAGCACGACACCAACCAATCCATACCCATAATGGCATCGAAATCAATCATTTCTAGTTCTACCAGATCTACTGTAGTCTGACGATCAGCAACCTCTATTGTACACCCTCGATAAATTCTGCTAGCTATAATGGAGTCACCGACGGGTGTAGCTACTGAAAAGGGCTGCTGTAACAATTCTGGTGCAACACTAAACTTTCGAGCCACAAATGGGGTAACATAGGTCAAAGTAGACCTTGGATCAATCTGTACATAAGCGGGGTATTAGAAAATAGTCATCATACCTATTACCACAGCTGGAGACGCTTCTGAGTCCTGTCTCCCTGGTAATGCATAGGTACGGCTTGAGCCCGTACCTGAACTAAAGGCTCCTGATCTACCTCAGCCTCTACCTGCTGAACCTGAGGGCCTACGCCCTGCCGAGGCTGTTGAAGCTCGTGGCCCTGCTGATGTCCTGTCCTAGGTATCTCGTCTACCTTGCCCCCTGGCCGGACAATCTCTCATCATGTGCCCCTCCTGCCCGCATATATATCACCCTGTGGAGCCATATCTACAAGCTCCGATGTGAGGTCGTCTGCAAATAGGGCAGGGTGGGGGTGTGTATCTGCTCTGCTCCACCCTCCTCTACTGAGGTGAATCCATTGTTCGAGAACTGCCACTAGACTCTGACTGCCCTCGACGAATAAATCTACCCCGCTGCTGTTGTGGTAGAAGTGGGGGTCTAGGGGGTCTGTCTGACAACTGGGGCCTGGGTCCTCTCTGAATCTCCCTTTGTATATCATCTGATCTATCCCTGCGGCGCTGCTCCTAATTTATCTGTCTACTGTCCTGTTGCCGCTGTCTCAGGCCCTCAATAGTCTGGGCAAAGGCCTGCACCCGGGCAATGTCCATATCTTCCCGTAATGTAGCTGTCATGCATGCCTCAATGTATTCTGGGTTCAAACCCATAATAAACCGGTGGACTCTGGATGGCATAGTGTCCACAAAAGCTGGAGCATAGCGGGCTAAGGAGTCAAACTGTAAGGCATATTCTCGTACACTCCACGCCCCCTACTCCAAGTGCAAAAACTGATCCATCCAGGCCTGCCGGATCTCCAGTGGCAAATAACGGTCCAGGAAGGCCTCCGAGAAGCTAGACCAGGTCGGAGGGGAAACATCCCTCCCTCGAGACCTTTCCCAGCTCTCGTACCATAATACGGCTACGTCTCGCAACCGGAATACTGCTAACTCCACCGATTCTGTAGGCGTCACATGCATGACCCGGAAGATTCTCTGCATCTGATCTAGGAAATCCTGGGGGTCCTCTACTTGATCTGACCCTGTGAACTGTGGGGGACCCAATTCCAAAAATTCCCTGACCCTCGAACTGCCAGATCCACCTGATGGCTCTACTGTTACAGGTGGCACTGAGTGGCCATCATTTGTGCCAACATAACAACTGCACTGCGAACCTCCTGGTCGGATGGCGTAGGTACAGGAACTGTCGGAGGCAGTGTCATCCCGAATGTCTCCTGGTGAGATGGGGACTGCTAACAAGGTTGTGATGATGCCTCTATATCGCCCTCAAATCGGGCCGATTCTAAATGAAGCTGAGGCATCCTGTTGGTGCCTTCTCCTGTTGCGGTATCCAACCTTCTACCCATGGCAGGGTGTCGCTGATCTGCCATTTTTATCTGTAGACAAAGAATATGATAAGTTTTAAGAACTCAACCATATATTGTACTGTTCTATGGCACGATGGAATATGAAGGAAGAGAAACCATCCTATCATGCCTTGCAGCCTCCTGCCTATAGTATGTGGTGCACAACACATCCATAGACAAGACTCTACTTAGCACGGCTTGCAGACTCCCTAGGACACGACCTGCTCTGATACCAAGTTTGTCACGCCCCGCCTTGGGGGGTATGACTGGCACCTGGTGCCCTATTAGGACCTGAACTGCTAGACTACTGAGCCTAAGCACATCTGGTGCCTGGATGGCTCTAGCTTAGATTCATGGAATCAACGGGCTATATAACGGCTGTAAATACAGCCTCCGGCCGACTGGGCCTATAGCCACCTGTACTGTATCATCAGCTAACCAGAATCATACTCATATAGGGAAACCTATGCGGGCCAACAAAGCCACCATGCTGTCTAGTTATCCCTAACTCAATATAATGAATACTGAACATCTACGTGACCGGCAAGGTCACTACTACTATCTGAACATGGCCCCACATGGCCAACACAATCAACAATAGTAAACATCTAAACAATGCACGGCCCCACACGACCCACACAACTAATCACAAGGAGATATATACATCATCTGCAAGCCTCTAAGAATATTGATAAGATGGTCGGGACAGGGCCCCGACCTACCCGTACTATACAACAAAAGAAAATGAAATACACCTCTGAATATCAAGCTCCGAATGACAGGAGTTGATGACTCTGCACTAGCTAGGATCACGAGGGATCGGCTTCTCGTCTTTGAGTACCTGCAGGCAAGTAATGCAGCGCCCCAAATGGGCATCAGTACCACTGGTACTAAGTATGCAATGCAACTGAACATAACTGAATATAAACAACGATGCTAGTAAATTCTGAATAGCAGGAAGTATCTAAAACTATCTGAACTAGCAGGATCTGGAATAGGCTTATCTGTACTGAAGGTAAGGTAGAATCATACATGTCGTCAGGGCGACCTGCTGTCTATCAACTAATAGATATCATGTATACACATATATATATATAACACACAAGAACCTATACCAGCCCCCATAAGCCGGAAGGTGCCAATCAACACACAATCTATATACCCCTACCCGAGTCAAAACCATCTAAAAATAAATCACTCCACTCGTCTACTAACTACGAGCACCTCTACCGGCCCCCTGGGTCTCCAGCTCGGGCTATGGCCTCTGATATAAATAACTGTGGCTGAGCCCGGAGGACTCCTGTACTGTAACATGTAATCTGTATCTGTATCTCTAATCTGCCCCCTGGGCGCAAGCGCACAACAGGGTAAGCTATACTGCTATGCTGATCAGCCTGGTATGGGGAATGCTTCATCCCATCTTCGTCTTACTGCGAACGGCATACCACTCCTTGGAGTGGCGTATCCCCACCCTCACGGTGGGTCGACACAGTTACCAACCCAGGGGCGGCGAGGACACTCAAAGTGTGCCCTCATAACACAAACAGGTCTCAACAAACAATAATCACATATAGCAAGCATGTTTAAACTGAAAATACTATCTGTACTCTGATTTCTCATTTTGAACTCTTTTCTGTGTTATACTGATTCTCATACTGAACTATACTGTATCTGAGATATTATCTGACTGTCTGGCTGTACTGTATCTGAGATATTATCTAACTGTCTGACTACACTGTATCTGGAATATTATATGACTGTCTGATATTACTTTGCTAACTTTTATTCTGAATATATATATATCATAACATTGTAAACATGCTTGCTAAATTCAAAACACGCTTGCTAAGCTCATACTGGACTCAATTCTCGACTTTTCAAACTCTTTCTTCTACACCTCACGCTATTTATTGTACTGGGTAAACTAGCGGATCGTTCCTTAGCCAGACCTGATGGCATTGTGGAGGACGTGCTGGTGCAAGTGGGCTCCCTTATCTTCCCGGTAGATTTCATCGTGCTGGATTTTGAGCCAGATGCGGAAGTCCCATTTATTTTGCGACGTCCTTTCTTGGAAACCGGGAAAGCGCTGATTGATGTAGCTGCAGGGCAGCTAACCATGCGAGCACATGACAAGGTGGAGGTGTTTGATGTATACAAGGCCACCAAGATCCCGGCTGTGTATGAGGATCTCTCGGTGATCAATGTGATTAATCAAGCTGATGTTGTCCAGAGAGTTTAGTCACGGGAGTTATTGGGGAAATCACCGGAGAGATGTAAGCACTACTGCGGTAAGGAAGGTGGTCGCGAGAAAATGTTCGTCACCCTAGAAGATGATTGAGCTGAATGACGTCGAGCCGTGACGGTAAACCAAGCGCTGCACGGGAGGCAACCCATGAAATTGTTTTGTAAAATGTGAATAGATTTTGTAGAAAAAAGAAGAAAAAAGAAAAAATATGAGAAAAAGAAAAAAAATAATTAAAAACAAAATTTTTATTTTTTATTTTAAGTGAATCCTATAATTCTAACCAATTTCTTATTGTGAGATGAATTTCAGATTGAACGGAGGATAAATACGCAAAGGATCGCAAAGGAAAAATCGAGGTAAGAAAATTAATAAAAAGTGGCAAAACAGTGAGCCTACGCGATGGCTCCGTGTCACGGAGGAGGGCCTCCGTGTTACCCTCCGTGACACATTGAAGGTAATTCTGGAATTTTTTTTTTCAAATTCTAGAACAACTGCGCGATGGCTCCGTGTCACGGAGGGCATGCTCCGCGTTACCCTCCGTGACACGTTGAGGTGTATTTCGCGATGAGTCACATCGGGTCGCCGGGTGACCCGCGCGAAATCTTCACTTTTTAACCTCGATTTCCCCCTCATTTTTTCCTCATTTTTCATTCCCTCCGCGACAAACATCCCAAAAACCCCTTCTCCCTCAACGTGACACGGGCCTAGGCACACTTTTTCATCAAGTTTTCTTCATTTCATCGAATTCAAGGTATGTTCTTCTACTCTATCTCAATTCTTGTCAAATTTTTCGATGTTGAACATGTGATATGAGCAAAACTTGCCCTAAGTAGAAATTGAGCTTAAATTCAATTGAGTTATTGTTGATTGACGTTCGTAGAATCATTGTGATTGAATGAACTCAATAATTACATAGCTTGATAGAATTTTTGATAAAATCATAGCTAGGGCTTGAATTTGAGTGTGAAAAGGAAAAATTTAGTTGAACTTTGGAATTCTTGTTGGATTGTGTATGTTGGGTGAGATGAGTCAGTTGTGCTAACTGTTAATATGCAACAAGACCAACAGATTTTTGGGTTAAGGAAATTGTGGAAATTGCAAGAAATGGGTGAATTATATGGATTCATGTAGATAACTTTTCTTTGTTTCTCCTTGCTAAGTGCTATGGGATGAAAAGTGATCGATGGTAGTGTTGTGGTTAGCTGTACGAAGTCTGAGTAGTACAAAAGAATTTATACTGTCGAATTCTCTGAATGCACTAAGCATATTTGTTATGCTTTGTTGTTTGTTTTTGGAAATGAGTATGATCTTGCCGTAACATGGTGATTGGGGCTAAAGACTAAGTGTGGGGTAGCCTAGCTTAACCCAACCTTAGTCGAAGATAATTTTAGTTGGAATAACATTGGGACTGTCTTTTGGGTTTGACAGGAACAATGGCAAGCAGGCAAGACAAGGGAAAGGGCGCATCAACATCAGGTGCTAGAAGGAAAAGAATTAGGCTGGGAACAGCAGTCCCAGCAGCACCAGCGGTTCCACGTGGCCAACACCGTCAATATGGAACCAGATGGGTGACAGAGGAGGGGAAGAAATGGTACGCGAAGCATAAGGAAAGCAATTACTTCCCTGAGGAACACATTGCTAGGGAACCATTGTCTCAGGAGTTCCCCAGGATTGTCCATAGGATCGAGGCAGTCGGGCTGAACTTCATCTTTGAAGAGCCCAAGGAGTGCAACCTGCACCTGATTTGAGAATTCTACGCCAATTGGAACCCGACTCTCAGAAGTCAAACCATCAAGATAAGGGGGCAGATAGTCACTTTTGAGCCCCATCACCTTAATGCTATCTTAGGGGCGCGGGACACAGACGCCCATGTGCTTCGACAGCTGAATATCACTCCACCATATGCGGATATCCAACGCACTTTGTGTGGAACTCGGTCTACAGCACGTTGGAGCAGGCATAAGGAGAGGGGCTACCATCAGACCTTGCCCTACTCACAGATGAACAGGGAAGCTAGGATATGGCTGAAGATTGTGTGTTCCTGCCTGATCCCGGGGGTGCATATGACATATGTCACCCGGGATCGTGTATGCTTGGTATACGCCCTGATGAAAGGGCTGGAGATCAATGTCGGGGCGGTGATCATCTCCGCTATGAAGAGAGCCCGTTTGCATCAGGGGCACAGGTACGGGTTTGGTGGCTTACTGACCACGTTCCTGAGGGGCCTAGATGTTGAGGAGGAGGCCCTTGACTACATCCCGCAGATGGAGAGGCGGGCCTTAGATGTCACCAAAACTAAGGCACCCGACACCACCCACGGGCCAGTTCTTACACTAGCCGAGCGACATGCTCGGGATGATCAGTACATGGCTCGCATGTTTGGGATGCAGATGCTCCAGCTGCACATAGGCGGGAGGCCGGCAACAGAAGAGAAGCTGTGGTAGCTCGAGCTAGACTACCCTTTTGGCGAAAATGCCAGGGCTCTATGCCGAGTGGGGCCAGCTTTTGTGGAGCCCACCGATGATGATGTCCCCACAGATGAGGAGACACGTCGTGATGACTCCGATGTGGAGTCAGATGATGACGATGGGGGCGATTCAAACATGGGAGACGAGGCAGCAGCACCTGACGAAGAAATGGAATATTTTGATTGATCAGGGAGTTTCACCACCCATTTTTTGTGCTATGCTGAATTTTATGAACACTGGGTACAGTGTTCGATTTAAGTGTGGGGTGGGAGTAGTTAGGTGTTTGTTGCTGTTGTTATTCTTAATGCCTCTGTCTGTTGTTGTGCTTGGATAAACTTGTGGCCCTGTGAATTTTTGTGTATGTCTGTATTGTGATTAAGGTGAAGCTGTTGTGTGCTGTTAAATGTTGTTAGCTGATTTTGTACATATTTTTGGTTTTATCAAAATGATCGATATGTTTAACAAAAAGAAAATTTTTTCATGAATTTTCAAATTTTTGGGTTTCTTGGTGTTTGTTTTCGTTCTTTTACCGAGAATAGTCCCATTGAACCGAAGTCTTAGTTAGTGACCGTTTCCTATGATGGATGGATGACGACCGTCTTAGGGGAAATGTAGTCATTAGGAGTAGATTTTTTTTCATTTATTTTTCAGTTTTTTTCTTTTGTGGGTTTGCATCCCAATACCAGTAGTTACGTTATGGTTGTAAAATTCTGGTTGCGTGTTGTACATGATATTTGAAATGCAAAGGTGATTCGTATGAAAGCATGCAACTTTGTAAATATGTTGAGATACCTAGGCCATAGAGTTCGACTCAGTGTGATTGAGGCTTAATGATTGAATTCTTGTAATTAGCTGATAGAAGAATCTGTGAATATATCTTGAGTTGAGCATGTGCAGTGTATGGTGAGGTTTTGTTTATTCCATGCTATTGTGAAGTGTCTAGAACTTGCATGGTGTGTGTACGAAACGAAATGAAGGATGTGTAGTGTAGGAAAGGATGTAGGCATTTCTTTGAAAGCATTGGTTAGAAATCATGATAAAACATACTTGACTTTACTTTGGGATTGCCCAAGACATGAAATCATACATACATGAATAATGCTTCATAACTCAAAATCATGGAAGCATAAGTTTAAGAATTCATAAAAATTCATGCATACATTGATAATTCATCATACTATAAATCATGGGCTCTAAAGCTTGAAATTCTTAAACCATGCATAATAGGGTAAAATCATCATAAGCTTCACATCATGAATTCGTGAGGAACTTGAGAGTAAAATCTGCTCTAATAACTATATTTCATCAATTAGAACATGAGGGAGTTGAACCCATAGTGATATCATGCATAATTTCATGTTATTGGGTTAAACCCTAGAATTTCAACATAATATGCTTAGAGACTTGAACTCATAGAATAGGGATGAAATTGGGTATGAGGGTGAAAGGACTTCCCCATTCGTAACCCTACATACTTGAGCTTGATGGAATTCTTGCTAGGATTTGATGCCCAAGAGGATTTGGAGAAGAACAAGGACCTTGATGCTTGAGGCATGAGAGGATTCTGATCTTCAACTTGGAGTATTAGGAGTATAATGAGGCTTTTAGATGATTAAAACACTTAAAAACACCCTTTAAGATGCTTAAAACAACTTACTTTATGAGTTAGGAACTCATGAATTATGAAAACACCCTTAATGATCCGACCAGAAAATAACTCACTGCCAGACCCAATTACTGACCCGACGACCCGTTGGGAGACTTGAGGGGTCGTCACTTGACCTGTTGCTACTCCAATGTTTCTCCAATTTTGGATCCTTTCTTGATGCCTCACTTGACGATTCGTCGTGTCACTTAACCAGTTGTCAAGTCTCTCTGAAACCCAAGTTTTCATCAACCTTCCCACTTAATAGGTCACACCACGACCCATTGGGTCACTTGACGAGTCACACAATGACTCATTTCGTTACCTAGTGCAGGTTTTTTTGTTTTCTTCATTTTAGTCCTTGGGTCTAATCATAGAAACTTTTGGGTTGTTACTTTTATCTCCCCCATGGGAACATTCGTCCTTGAATAAAGATTAAGCTTGATAGCTCGCCACAGAACCCTATAAGGACCAACATATCAGGGACTAAGCTTCCCTTTCTTGCCGAACCTCATAACTCCTTTCATTGGAGACACCTTTAGAAACACCTCATCATCAACTTCAAACTCATGCTCTCTCCTCCTAACATCCACATAAGATTTCTGAAGACTCTGAGCTATTTTCAGCCCTTCTCTAATAAGCTGAACCTTCTCCATAGCCTCATAAATTAAATATCTGGTCGTGTCAATGTAGCTTCACCTACCTCTAACCATCAAATAGGAGGTCTACACCTCTTCCCATAAAGAGCCTCAATGGAGCCATCTGAATGTTGGAGTGCTAGAATTTATTATAGGAAAACTTGATGAGAGGCAAGTGATTATCCCAACTACCCTTCAAATCAATCACATATGCTCTCAACATGTCCTTAGGAGTCTGAATGGTCCCCTCGACCTGACCATCTTTCTGCGGGTGAAAAGATGTACTAAGCTTCACCTGAGTACCAAGGCCTTTCTAGAATAACCTCTAAAACTGAGAGGTAAATTGGGTACCCTAATCTGAGATGATGTACAAAGGAACTCCATGCAACTGAAGTAACCCCTGAATGTACAATCTAGTATAATCCTCGGTTGAATCTATAATTTTGACTATAAGAAATGTGTTAATTTGGTCAACCTATCCATAATCACCCTTATAGAGTCATACTGTTAGCGTGTACGAGGCCACCCTGTAATGAAGTCCATATTGATCTCTTTCAACTTCCAAGTAGGGATGCTGATGTCCTAAAGCATACCTCCAGGTCTCTGATGCTCAACCTTCACCTGTTGGCAATTCGGATACTTAGGCACAAATTTTTCTATGTCCTTCTTCATACCGTTGCATAATTAGAATTCACATAGACCAAGGTACATCTTGGTGGAACCTGGATGAATAGAATATCGAGAGCCATGAGCCTTACTAAAACTGCTCTCTCAAGTCCTCCGTAGCAGAAACACAAACGACCTTGATATCGAAGTACACCATCCCCCCCTAAGAGAAAACCTCCACCTTCTGTTTTTGGACTGCTTCCTTCAACTTCACTAGGATAGGATCCTCATCTTTCCTTACTTTAACATTCATCACCAATGAAGATTTCAACCAATTCTAAATAATAACACCACCATCCGATGAGTCTATGAGGCGAACTCTCAAACGAGCAACCCTATGGACATCCTTCACCAAATCCTTTCTCCCATTCTTGACATAGGATACACTCTCAACGGATAGCCTACTAAGAGCATTCGCCACTGCATTGGTTTTGCTTAGACGATAGAGGACACTCATATGATAGTCCTATGAGAAGCTCTAGCCATCTCGTTTGCCGCAAATTCAGGTCCTTCTGAGTAAATACATACTAAAGGCTATTCTCGTCAATGAACACATTCACATGCACCCCATACAAATAGTGCCTCCAAATCTTCAGTGAAAACACCACAGTTGCCAACTCTAGGTCATGCATCAGATAATTCTTCTCATGATTCATAAGTTTTCTAGAAGCCTACACAATGATCTTACCATGCTGCATCAACACACAACCAAGACCAACCCTAGAGGCATCACAATACACCACAAAGCCATCAATGCCCTTCAGTAGGGTCAATACCGGCGCTGAAGTGAGTCGAGTCTTTAACTCCTAAAAACTCTTCCCACATGCATTTGACCACTGAAATTTGATATTCTTGTAGGTCAAATTAGTCAACAGTGCTAAAATGGATGAAAATCCCTCTGTAAACCTCTTGTAGTAGCCAGCTAACCCAAGAAGCTCCTAATATCAGTAGGACTGGCAGGTCTAGGACAATTCTTCACCGCCTCTATCTTTTGAGATTCTACCGGCACACCCTCACTAGACACCGCATAGCCCAAGAATGCTACTGAGTTCAGCCAAAACTCACACTTGCTAAATTTAGCAAACAACTGGCTATCCTTGAGAGTCTGTGACACAATCCTCAAATAAGCGACATGCTCCTCCTCGCTTCGGGAGTATATGAGAGTATTATCTATGATGACAATCACAAACATATCCAAATATTGCTCGAACACCTTATTCATCAAGTCCATAAATATTGCAGGAGCATTCGTTAGTCAAAAAGACATAACTACAAACTCATAGTAGCCATACCGAGTCTTGAAAGCTGTCTTCGGCATGTCACTGTCTCTCACTCTATCTTCGGATCTGAGTTCTATCTTTGAAAAACACTTAGCACCTTGAAATTGGTCAAGTAGGTCATCATTCCTGGGAAGGGGATACTTGTTTTTGATCGTGATCTTGTTCAACTGCCGATAATCAATGCACATTCTAAGGGAACCATCCTTCTTCTAAACAAAGAGAATTGGAGCACCTAATGGCGACTTACTAGGCCTGATGAAACCCTTCTAGGAGATCTTTCAACTACATTTTCAATTTCCTTAGTTTTCCTGGAGCTATTCTGTAAGGAAGAATGGATATGGTTTGCGTATCAGGGAGAAGGTCAATACCGAAGTTAATCTCCTGCTCAAGAGGAACACCGAGTAGATCATCTGGGAACACCTCAAGATATTCACATACAATAGGAACTTACTAGAGATTCGGGGACTTGGATGTATAATTCTTGAACCGAACTAGATGGTATACACAAACGTTGGAGATCATCTTCCTAGCCTTGAGATAGGAAATAATGCGACTTATAGGCATAGCTAAACTGCCCTTCCAATCTAAGACTAGTTCACCCAAAGAAAAGGAACTCTACCAAATGGGTAATTGAAGCATAGGAAGTGTGTGACAAATCCATACCAAAGATAACATCAAAATCAATCGTGTCTAACTCTACTAAGTCGACTGAGTTAACTTTCTAAAGAATTGTGATAGGGAAATTTCTATATACCCGTCGAGCTAAAACTGACTCACCCATAGGAGTGGAGATTGAGAAGGGTTCTGACAGAATTTCTGAGAATGACACCAAAACTAAAAGCAACATAAGGAGTCACAAAAGATAATGTAGCCTCTGGATCTAACAATGCATAAATATCAAGATGGAATACTCGTAACATACCAGTGACAATATCGGGTGAGTACTCCTGCTCCTAACTAGACAAAAGTGCATATAACCTATTCTGGTGTTGTATGACATCTGCACTAGAAGATGCGCCCTGCTGAGATGGGCTAGCAGCTAGAGTTGTTGAAGTGGTGGCTGGGGCACGACCTCCACCTTCACCCTGTCTTAGATGATGGACAATCTTGAAGCATATGTTTGGGCTTCCCACACCCGAAAAAACTATCGGAGCCAACTAAGCACTCTCCAGGGTGCTTCCTACCACACTTCCTGCAAACAGGAAAAGTGTGCTCCCTTGGCATGCTCCTCTAACCTCTAGAGCCTAATGCTCTGCAACTCTGATCTCCTCGAGGTCTGGATGGAACACTAACTGATAATATAGTAAGGGTTGACGACCTCTGGTGGGACTAAGGGAGATGTCCATCACCAAATCTCTACTGAAAATGCCCATAGCTCCTTGTCCTGGCCCTCTTGGCCTCTCTCTCCTTTTCCTTCATCTGCTCTGCCTCTATCTGCTGGGCATATATTATTAGTTGGGAGTATCTATGTCACTAATTAGTATGGCGTTCTTGTACCCCTTGACCAATGAATCTACCGCCCCATTCAAAAACATGCTCATACAAGCCTCGAGTCCATAACCATCTCTGGAGCATAGTTGGAAAGCTAGGTAAACATGACGAAGGCATACTCTTGAACAGTAATATCATTCTGCTTTAGATTGACGAACTTGATTGCCTTTTCTTCCCTCAACTCTCGGGGAAAGATTTTGTCTAAGAAAGCCGTAACAAACTCATCCCAACCAACAAGGACTACACTAACTCCCTTGCGCTCCTTCCACTGATGAAACTATATATGCGCAACCCCCTTCAGCTGATAGGGGCTAAGGCTGCACTATCCTTTCCTGAAACACCTATCACCTAGGTAATATTCTAGGCCTTTTCAATAAACTCCTGTAGATCCTCGTCCATTTTTGGCCTAAAAAACTCATGTGGGTTCATCCTAATAATGTATTGCACCCCAGCCATCGCCGCATTCCCATTTTGGTTCATATAAGCCTCAACCTGCTGGTTGACCTAGGTGGCCATGGCTTGTCGTGACCCTAGCTGAGACCCCAAATCGAGATACAGAGCTTAGAACCATGAAAGACTCTAATTTAACCCATGGTATATTCATAGCATTACTTTATAGCATAACTAAGTGGAAAATATCTTGAACATGAGTAAGCAAATGGTTGAGTATCATAAAGCATTTATCAAACAGTAACATCACAACGCTAAATCTCAAAGTTGAACATACTAGTCTATGTCTGAAAAGCCTCTACTATCTGATGAGTTGCTAGGACAAGCCCCTAGCAAATTCCAACTCTGAAACAAAACTGACATAACGAATCTAAACTGATAGATGTCCTCGAATGATGAGGACTCACCCAAAGTAGGGGCTGAACTGGACTGAGATGGGAGCAGATACCAATTAGACTAAGCTGGATCAACACAAAGTATATCATGAAACGACATACCATAGAATATGTGGTTAGTAATTGGAGTATACTGAGTATGTAAGGTAAGTGAAACATGCTTAGTAAAATGTGAGTTGTAATCATGCATATAAATCAAAAGATCATGAGAGTAAGGATTGCATGCTGAAAATTGTATCTGAGGTATACATAATCATAAGTTGGTTTCGTAACTAAACATAGTGACCCAAGATTTATAAATAGAAATCATATAACATGTCAAAGATAAAATCGTAAGTAAAAGCTCATAACTGATCATTGGGTCAAATCTGCTGTAAAACATAATATCATAAGACATAAATGTGAGAAATTGAAATTATGAGGAACAATGGGAGACTCATCATAACCGACACCATCATGATAGAGCTTACATAATGCCCCAAACATCACACTCAAGTGGGCAGATTTGTCGAAAACCTTGCCAAGGCTAAGGATGCTCAACCATGATATCAATATAAAGCTGAGCCACTTGGGGTGGGGGAAAACTCTCTTGAGAGGTCCCAAACATACATATATACCTATGTCGGCACATTATTTATGAGACCGAGGAACCTCGGAACCCCATGCCTACTCGATGCTAAACACTACTCCCAAATCATATATAGTTCTCACATTGTTTTTAAACAAAGCTGAAGCCATAATCTCGAACATAGCTTGAGTTTGAATGTTGGGAGTCTTGACTCCATATCTTATCATAAGCTTCATTTGGAGTCTTGACTCCAAATATATCATGAACTGATATTATTAGAATTGGTTAAATCATAAATAACATACCTAACTTGTATGGTCTTGCCCAAATCATAAAATCATACATACTTGAAATAGACATCATAAGTAAAAATTATGGATTCATATGTTGAGAGTTCATAAATATTCATGCATACTACATATCTCATCATATTTGAAATCATGGATCATAAGCTTGAACTTCATAAAACTTGCATAATAGGGAATAATTTGTAATAACATGAAATCATGAATTTAAAATTAAATTGAGGATAAAATCTGCCCATATGAATTAAAACGTACTGTACAAAATGAGGGTATTAGACCTATAAGCATAGCATAGGTATTTCCCTAAAATTGGATTAAAACCCTAGGAATCAATACAGTTGATTAAGAACTTGAATTAATGAATTTGAGAAGAATGTTGGGCATGAGGGTGGAAGAAATCCCCCATTTATAGCCCTATATACCTGGGTGAATTAATTTCCAAACTAGCCGTGAAAGCCCGAGAGAATTGTGGAAGAAATTTAGGAGAATTGTAGTTTGATCTTTGAAGAAAATTTCAATTCAATGATATGGGAGCCTAATGACTTAGGATATGCCAAACCCTATTAAAACACTCATTTTAGGGCTTAAAATGACGTCATTATGAAGTTAGAAGCTTGTAAAATTACAAAACTACCCCTAGGAATTCGCATAGAAAAATTATTTGCTGACTACAATGACCAATCCAATGGCTCATTGTAGGATAGGATGGGTCGTTGAATCATCCATTGTATTTGAACCACTTTTGGTACTCTGCTGAAGTTCTAACAAATGACCTATCAGGACAAGTCGTCATATGAAACAACCACCCATCACTCCGTCTGTTGCTTCATGGGGAAATTATGGTACTCTTCTGGTTTTCCAACTAATGAACAGATAGGATGAGTCGTTATTTGAAACAACGACTCGTTATATCCGCTTGTCCTCACTAAAATAAGATTTGGGCCTTTTCTAAACTCCATTCAATGATCACCTAGGATAACCCATTACATGAAACAACGTGTTGTCACTTGGCTCATCATTTTCTGGGAATCCTGATTGGGGACTTACTACGAGGCACACGACGGGTCATTGTTCCCTACAACAACTCGTCCCTTGAGTCATCCTGTGACTCTGGTGCAATTTTCCTACTTTTTTCTATTTCAACCCTCGGGTCTGATCTTATTGACTTTTGGGATGTTAGAGTATCTCCCCTTTGGGAACGTTTATCCTGGAATGTAGATTAAGTATACTAAAAGGCTGGGGAAAGAACTGTAATCCCAAAACTAAACAATTGAAGTTGAAAACTAACAGAGTGACTGACTCCAGACTAAAATATATGACTGAACCAAATTCATGAAACATACATATATGCTATGACATGAAGGGAACTTAAAGACACGAACTTGACATAAAACTAAATAGAGTATTAAGGAGGAAACTGATACCTCATGTTGGAACTGAACTGGAAAGGAAAAGATGCAGGTAACTAGATATCAAATCTGCTTCAGCTTCCCACGAAGCTCCCTCAACAAGCTGATTCCTCCACAACACCTTTGTTGAAGCTACTTTCTTGTTTCTTAACTTATGAACCTGATAATCAAGGATCTCAACCTGAACCTCCTCATAGGTAAGAGTATCCTTCCACCTATGTTCTCCATCGAAACAACTAAGTCAGGGTCACCAATGCATTTATTTAATAGAGATACATGGAAAACTGGATGCTTCGAAGCTAACTCTGCTGGTAGCTCCAACTCATATGCCACCTTGCTAACTCACCTCGGAATCCTATAAGGATCAACATATCGGGGACTAAGCTTTCCTTTCTTTCTGAACCTCATCACTCCCTTCATGGGAGACACCTTCAGAAATGCCCAATCATCAACCTCAAAATAAAGCTCCCTCTTCCTAACATCCGCATATGATTTCTAACGACTTTGAGCTGTTTTCAACCTTTCTATAATTAGTTGAACCTTATCCATAGCTTTATGAGCTAATTCTGGCCCTATCAATGAAACCTCACCTACGTCGAACCATCCAATAGGTGATCTACACCTCTGCCCTTAAAAAGCCTCAGACGGAGCCAGCTGAATGTTGGAGTGATAACTGATACTGTAAGAAAACTTGATGAGAGGCAAGTGATCATCCAAACTACCCTTGAAATTGATCATACACACTCTAAACATATCCTCAAGAGTCTGAATGTTCCATTTGTCTTGACCATTTTTCTGCGAGTGAAAAGTTGTGCTAACTTTTACCTGAGTACCAAGTCCTTTCTGAAATGATCTCCAAAACTGAGAGGTGAACTGTGTACGCCCTATCTAATATTATGGAAAAAGTAAATCTATGCAACCAAACCAACTCCCAAATGTGCAATCTAGCATAATCCTTGGCGAAATCGGAAGTTTTGACCGATAAGAAATGAGCTGATTTTATCAACCTGTCCTCTATCAACCATTACAGTCATACTATTAGCATGTGTGAGACAAGCCTGTAGTGAAGTTCATATTGATCTCCTCCCACTTCCATTTGGGGTTGATAATGTCTTGAAGCATACCTTTAGTTCTTTGATGCTCAACCTTCAGCTGCTGACAATGCAGACACTAAGCCATAAATTCCACTATGTTCTTCTTCATTCCTTCCGCCAATAGACTTCTTGTAGATCACGGTACATCTTAGTGGAACCTGGATGGATGGAGTATCAAGACCCATGATCCTCGCTCAATATCCGCTCTCTCAAGTCATTTTATGATGGCACACACAATTGACCCTGATATCGGAGTACACCACCTCCCCCTTAGAAGAAAACCTCCACCTTCTAATTCCGGACAGCTTCCTTTAGCTTCACTAGAATAGGATCCTCATCTTGCCTAGCTTTGACTTATATCACCAAAAATGATTCCGAATCATTCTGAACAATTACACCACCATCCCTCGAATCTATAAGGTGAACCCTAAAAGGAGCAAGCCTGTGGAAATCCTTTACTAACTCCTTCCTCCAATCATCCACATGAGACACAATCTCCATGGACATCCTACTAAGAGCATTCGCCACTACATTGGCCCTTTCCCGGATAATAAAGGACACTCCTGTCATAGTCCTTGTGAAGCTCTAACCATCTCCTTTGCTGAAAATTCATGTCCTTCTGAGTAAACACATACTAAAGGCTCTTATGGTTTGTGAATACATCGAAATGCACCCTACATAAATAGTATCTCCAAATCTTTAAGGAAAACACCACTACTGCCAACTCTAGGTCATGCGTTGGGTAATTCTTCTCATAAGTCCTTAGATATCTAGGGGCATATACAATGACCTTACTATGTTGCATCAACACACAACCAACACCATCCTATAGGCATCACAATATAGAGCAAAACAATTTGTGCCCTCCGGTAGGGTCAACACTGGGGCTGAAGTGAGTCAAGTATTTAACTGTTGAAAACTCTTCTCACAAGCATTGGACAACTAAAAATTGACCTTCTTTCTCATAGTCAACGGTGTTGCAATGGATTAAAATCCCTCAATGAACCTTCTGTAGTAGCCAGTTAAACCCAAAAAACTCCTAATATCCAAAGGACTAACTGTTCAAGGCAAAATTTTCACCGCTTCTATATTTCGAGAGTCCACTTGCATGCCCTCGGCAGACACTACTTGGCCCAAAAATGCTATTGAGTCCAGCCAAAACTTACACTTGCTAAATTTAGCAAACAGCTAGCGGTCTTTGAGAGTCTGTAACATTCTTCAAATAAGGGACATACTCCTCCTCACTCTGAGAGTATATGAGAATATCATCTATGAGTCCAAAAGACATAACTACAAACTCATAATGACTATACCAAGACTTGAAGATTGTCTTCTGAATGTCACTTTCCCTAAATCTAAGCTGATGATATACGGATCTGAGGTCTATCATTGAGAAGTACTTAGCAACCTGAAGCTGGTCAAATAGGTCATTAATCTTGGGAAAGGGATACTTATTCTTGATTTTGACCTTGTTCAACTACCGATAATCAATGCACATTGTAAGGGAACTATCCTTCTTCTAAAAAAGAGAACTGGCGCACCCCATGGGGATTTGCTATGTTTGATGAAACCCTTATCTACGAGATCTTTCAACTAGTCTTTAGACTCCTTTAGCTAGGCTGGAGCCATTATGTTAGGAGGAATGGATATGGGATGCATATTAGAGAGATGGTCATTACAAAGTTAGTCTCCCACTTGGGAGGGACTCCTGGTAGATCATGAGGGAGAACCTCTTGATACTCTCATACAACAGGAACTGACTGAAGAGTCGAGATTTCAGACATAGCATCCTGCACCCCGACTAGATGTTACACATAGCCTAGAGATCATCTTTCTAGCCTTGAGGTATGAAACACAATGACTGGTGTGTTGTGGATTCACAACACTTTTGACACTCAAAACTAAGAAAATAGCATAGAATTAGGTGTGTTTATGTGGATATACGGAACATTTCCTTTGGTTGTAGGATAAATAGGTGTTTGACCTAAAAATTGCAAAAGAATGCCTGAAGTATGCAAAATATGCTCAAAGTGCAGACCATAGTACAAGCGGTGGGAAGGTCCTACAAGTCGTATTGATGGCTGTGAAAAGTTGCAAAAGGCGAGAGTTGAAGAGATGCAATGTACAAGCATTAGTATGAGTCATACCAAGCTGGTACGAGTCGTGGTGATGAAGTCGTGACTAAATTCAGAAGATTTGCATAAGCGGCTGACTCCTGCTACAGAAAGAAAGTACGAACCATGGGAAGAAGGTACGAGTCATACCATGACTGTTGTGTTGAACATCAGAAGAATTCCAAAGTTTCAGAATCAAATCGTGGGAGCTCAGTACGGATAGTAGGATGGAGGTATGAATCATACCAGTATCCAATACTTAGCCAAAATTCAGCCAACGGGTATGAAAGGAGGCTACGAGTCGTAGGATGCTGCTACAGATCGTAGGTTGGCTCGTGACGAATGTGGAACCAGATATGGAAATTCATCCTGTTGGACTAGGAATAGGATTCTTGTGTCTGTATAAATACGTTTTAGGTTTTATTTTTCTATAGATAGAGTAGAATTCGAGAGAGAAGACAAGGGAAGAGATTTTGAGGAGAGAAAGAGAGAATTGAATTGATTTAACTTGTGATCAACCTTTTCTTGAATTCTTCTTTTTCTTGCTACTTGTTCTTCAAGATTTTGGTGATTAATTAAAGGAAGTGTTTTTCTTATCCATAATTGTAAGTATTGATTTTTGTTATTAATCATGAATGCAATTCACAACCTTACAACTATGAGAGGCTAAAACCTCCATAGCTAGGGTTGTAGGAACCATGGTGGATTAACAATCTAGGGTTGCAAAATGTGATGTTGAAACCAATACAAAATACTTATATTGTATTCTCTTCATGCTTAAACGTCTCTTAACGGTGCACAACTTGAGGACATGCCCGAATTCTTTACTTGCTTAGGACTAAGAGGTATGGATTAGGAAAACAGAATTACAATATAGCGTTGATTTTGATAATCATTGTACTAACTTGAGCTGTGGTCGCAGGATAGTTAAGTCTAGAACTTAGATGATAACAGATAGTTTGAAATGGCTCATGAGACTTGGTCGAGCGATTGAGTATAGTCATTCAATAGGGATTGGTTGGTCGTTTGAATGAACCTAAGGTGTCAGTTCTATAACAAAGTATTGGTGATACTCAGTAGTGTATACCCAAAGAAATTATGAACCCATGGGGAACACAAACCCTAGTTATCCTTTAATATTGATTCAAAACCATAATTTTTATAACTGTTTTCATTATAGATTTTCTTTAGAACCCCAAATTTTAAAGTAACTACCTCAGAAGTTCACTTACCGGTTGTAATCTAGTTCTCCCATATTCCTTGTGGATTTGACCCCAACCTCTAGTTGGATTCTTTATTGACAACGTACACTTCATTCTTCTATAAGAGGTTTGGTTTACGTATTATCAAAAAGTGGCGCCATTGCCGGGGAATATGGCTGAGACTAGGTTATTAGCTTGTATTTGAATTTTTGGTAGTTATTTCCTTAATTACATTTATTTTTGTGTTTTTCATACCCACGAGATGTTCTCCGGTGAATGACAAGCACTCGGAGTAGAGGAGATCCCTGTGTTCCACTAAATCCACAAATTGAGAGAGCACTACCTAGAATGGAGAACCACGAGCAAAGAAAAGCCCACATAGCTGAAGAAGATAGGAAAGCTGCACTACAGCATGTGGAAGATGACAAATATGAGGTAGTGAATGCTGGTCGACACGGAAGGGGCAACAGAGATCATAGATTTGCCCCTTTGTTCTTCGACGATGATGATGACCTAAACATTGATGAAGTTGGGTCGACTGGAGAAATTATGCCACCACCACTGCCCGCTGGGGCAAAGTTTGACATTACAAGCACCATGATTCAATTGCTAAACATGAAAAGGGTGTTCAGTGGTCACGCAGCGGATGACGCCAACCTGCACTTAATGAACTTCGTAGGAATATGCAAGGTGTACAGGTTACCCGGAGTAAGCCAAGATGTAATATGGATCAGACTCTTCCCTTTTTCTCTATCAAGGAAAGCTATTTTATGGTTATCGGAGTTGTCCAATGACTCCATAACCAACTAGAGGGAGCTCAAACAGGCCTTTTTGGAGAGATTCTTTCCCCCATCCAGGAAGTTGCAGCTAAAGGATGAGATCTATAATTTTCGACAGATTAAGACTAAGGCACTCCATGAAACTTGATTGAGATTCAAAAAGAAGTTGACAAAGTGACGTAACCACAAAATCCTAGATGATAGTTTGTTGGAAATCTTTTATAGGACTCTGAAAAATAGCACCAAAGCTGTAGCAGACACAGTGGCTGGAGGAGCATCGATGAGTCACACCTGGGAGCATGCTGCCACCATTCTTGATAGGGTGACTAAGACAAACAGGGCCTGGAATATAAGGGAGGCTGATGCAGTGGCAGGCACATATGTTGTTGGTTTGACTGCAGACCAACGAAGAAAATAAGAAGAGCGCGACCAGGAGTTGGCTCACATGCGCACATCATTGGACTTGCTGACAAAGCACATTATGGGAGACGGAGCCAAACAGGTCAATGCAGTGGGAACTCAAGGTAGGGAGCAAGGAGCTGATCACTCTAATTCTGAAGAAGAGGCAAACTTCCTAGATAGCTAGGGTAGGTTTACAAACCAACGCCCAAGCGTCTGGACAAGATAATTGGCGCCAAGGTTTTGGAAATCAAGGTCAGAACCAGTATAGTGAAAACTACAATGAAAACGGGTTCAGAGACAGGAGTCGAGGTCGTGAGCGAGAAGGAGATTGGAGATGAAATTATGGATACTGCAACGACCAGGCTGGACTCCATGTGCCTCCCAACGCACAAGAAGGGGAGGCTAGGCCACCAAAATTAGAGAGCATGATGGCTGAGATGTTGAAGAAGGTGAGGTCCACTGACGAGAAGCTGAAGGAGATCCAAGGTGACTTATCAAGTATCGGTCAGAAAGTGGAATCTCACGCTACCACCATCAAGCAGATTGAACATCAAGTTCGGCAACTTTCAGCATCAATGAACCCTAGACAAAAGGGTACATTACCTAGCAACACTGTCCAAAATCCAAAGAATGATGCACATTGTATGGCAGTGATGACTAGGAGTGGTAAAAGCACAGTTGACCCCACGTTTCTAGTTGAAGTTGAGCGGATGAAAGAGAGCATAATGGAGGAAGATGATGCTAGTGCTGAGAGAGAGAATGGTGAGTTGCAAAAGGCCCCGAGAGGTGAGAAGGAACCTAACATGGATCAAGGGGCAACCCAAGTGCATAAAGCTATCCCACGACCACCTCCACCATTCCTCCAAAGGATGAAGAAGAAGGCGGATATTGGTAAGTTCTAGAAATTCCTTTCAATGCTTAAGAAACTATCTGTGAACATACCGTTGGTCGAAGAATTAGAGCAGATGCCAGGATATGCAAAATTTATGAAGGACCTGGTAACTAACAAGAGATCTATGAACTATGAGCATGTTGACAATATGCATCACTGTAGTGCCATAGCTATAAGGGTACTAGTGTAGAAAAGGAAATACCCAGGTTCCTTCACTATACCATGCATAATTGGCAATGTCGAGTTCGCAAGGGCACTCTGTGATCTCGGAGCTAGCATTAATTTGATGCCCTTGGCCGTGTTCAAGAAATTAGGATTAGGAGCCCCCACACCGACCAATGCGGCTACTAATGGCCGATAGAACAGTTAAGAAGCCGGTGGGAATCCTAATCGATGTGCTTGTGAAGGTAGCTAAATTTATATTACCAGCAGACTTCGTGATTTTGGATTGCGAGGTTGATTATGAGGTCCCCATCATTTTTGGGAGACCATTCCTTACAACCAAGAGGGCTCTAGTAGATGTGGAAGTTGTCCTGCTAAAATTTAGATTAAATTAAGAAGAGGTCATATTCAACATCTGCAGGACAATAAAGCAACCCAAGGAATTTAGTGTGATCTCAACACTAGAAGATGAGTATGAATCGCTTGATGAATTTTGAGTAGTCAAGAGATTTGATTTGTGTCGCGACATTAAATTAGGCGCTTCTTGGGAGGCAACCCAAGTGGTAGTTTGGTGAAGTTTGAGTAACCAGGCTACCTACATCGTGTCGAGAGGTTAAATCAAGCGCTTCTTGGAAGGTAATCCAAGTTATTGAACTAATGTGTGCTTAGTGTGCAGGGAAAACTAAAAACAGAAGGTTGAAATATCATCTGCTACTGCCTTCAGTATGACTCGTGATGAGATTCTACGGGCTGTAGCAGCAGTCGTGGCGGGTTCAGGAAAAAATGACCCAAAACTTCTACCTACGATTCGTCCTACGGATCGTACCTCGGTGGTACAAGTTGTAGGATGTATTCGTAGGTCACCAGGTAAGTTTTTCAACAGGGTCACGTACGAGTCCAGGGGACGAGCCGTAGGTACTTCCTACGACTCGTGGTACGAGTCGTGACGGGATAAAACTGGCAATAATAAATGACTCGGCCCAAAATTTTTTAAGTTTTCCCTTACCTATTTAAAACCCTACAAACACCCTCTCCTATGCTTAAACACTAAAGGGCATGACTCAAACGTACTCCCCCTACCAGGAACTCAAAATTGCTGAAAAAATAAAGCAAAATTGTTGCTCAACCCAAGTTATGAAAACCCTATACAGTCATTTACAGTTGATGAAGCATCAATCAAGTAAGTGTGTTGTATTAAACATTGTTAAAATTTATATATTGAGAGTAATGGTGTCAAAACCCCTGTGAGTCACTCACTAGGCTCAAAGCTTGATTTTGAAAAAAGAGACAACAATCAGGACATTGTGTAATATTCTTTTCGACTAAAGGGATGCTAAATTATTGATGAAATGAGGTTTTGAAGCTTAATGAGTTACGGGTAGTAGGTCAAAAAGGGGAGGATTGGGCTTGGGTTAAATTGGGTCAATGTCTTTCATACAACTCGTGGAATTGACCTACGGGTCATACCGTGAGTCGTGGAAAAATTCAGAAAACTACCAACGCAGGGCTTCATCAGACGACTCAAGGTACGGATCGTACCATAGTGGTATGAGTCATACCTGCGAATCGTACTGAAAGATGATTGTAATGCTGGGACTTCTCATGAGTCGTACCTTCATGGTACGAATCGTAGTGATGAACCGTGATGAGAATATGAACATCTCCTTTCTAAGTCTTCTTTTTCAAAAACGGAGTTCTAACATCTTTCTCTACAGGTACAATGACGTACAAATGCCGGACAAACAAAATAAAAGCCCGAAGGACACTGATTGATGAAACAACTGAGTCAGAGTCTGACAAGACAAGAGACTCACCTAGTTGTTCAATTGAAGAGTATCAAGTAGACACTTCAGTCACTGATGGAAACCGAACCATTAGGGTAAAAGAAAAGGCCCAAGTTGAAGCAACCACTGCCATATCCGTTCAAGCTCCCAGTCTAAGGAGGGATTTAGAGAGGAACAAAAGAAGTCAGGAAGCAACTCCAATGCTGAAGAAGGGTTAGGGGAGACCCAAAGTCAAGAAGAAAGTGGAAGTGAAGAGTCAGAAGAGGAGGCTCCTAATGTTGCACAAGAGCAGCCCCCACCCAGGGAAAGCCGTACAATTTGGTGGAGAGTGCCGGGAGCTAATGAAATCTATGAGCAAGGCATCTCTCTCACCACCAAGAATAAGCATCCAAGAAAAGCCGTGGATCCTCACAACCTCATTGAACGAAGTTGAGGAGATGAACAGATTTTTAGCTTCTATGGTTTTGAGCAGATGGCCAAGACTCATGCACAGTACATAGAAGACATAATTCGATAGTTCTATGCCAACTACTTGGCCACCATGGAGGTAAAGGCAAAGGAAGGGTACAAGATAAAAGACCAGCCTCGTCTGGAGAGTGTTATCCGAGGTTGAGAGGTTGATATATCTGAGTGGACCATTGCTCGAATGTTGTATGGACCACAGTTTGTGCCTACCGGGATGATGCCATAGTACGATTATAGGGTGGAGGTAATGAAGAAGATTAGATCCATGACTGTGCTAGAGAGATAGAGGCAGCTGCAATGGCTAACATGGGTAATTGATGAGAATAAGGATGAAGCTGAATGGGTTACAGGTGGAAAGCAGGTGACTAAGAACCACAAAATTTCATAGCAAAAGCCTGCTGGATACTAGTGGACCACCGGTTGGCACCTACAGTCAACGACAATACATTAAGTGCTGACAGAGCGGCTTTGGTGGCATGCCTCATGTCTCATTATCCCATAAATATCCTGAGGATCATAGAAGATGAGATACGAGACTGGCGGTGGGAGTGAGTACTACTATCCTATTCCCGAGTCTTGTGTTCAGATTATGTATGGAGGCAGAAGTTCCACGGACTGACGAGTGGTTAATTGGAGGCTAAAGGATTGCAGACATAGGTCTTATCCGGGATAAGATGAACCTAATGAGAAAATCCAGAATTCCCACAATAATTCTATCAGCCCAACCAACAGGGGATGCACAGGTGAATGTCCCCATTACACAGGAGTAGAGCGAGACACCGGCTATAGACGCCGGTCATTTAGAGTCAGCTCCTAGCACCTCAGCTGCACCACTGCCCAACATGCAAGCTAAGATGCCAGTAGGGTATACCTTGGTACTACAGGACTTCCTCCAAAAGCTAGAAAAATGATTGACAATGGCGGAGCAAAAGATTTAGGATATGATGGATAATGTAAAACCATGGGTCAAGTAAGAGATTGAGGCAGCAGCTCATGCTCTACATGCTCGCCTAGATAGCTTTGAGAGTTTATTCAATGAGAGGATGGCAGAGCAGACTAATACCAGCAGTATCCATGTGGAGTTGGGGGCTCTTTGGAGCCAAGTAGTTGAGTTGTCATCACATCAACCAACAGTATTAGCAGCCCCCACTCTTCCAGACCTAGATGCCGAGCCTGATGATGAGATTGATTTGGCGACATATTGGGAGTCGACCACAGCTATTGAAAAGGGTAAGAAAAGAGCTACTGAGGATGATAGAGAGGAAAGTCTGAAAAAGAAGAGGAAGAAGGAAATAAAAGAGGGCAAGCAGGCTAGAGTAGAGAGCATACGGACTCATGACATACATATGTCTGAGCTGCATGAGAGAGTTAGAGGAGCAAGCAACTCCACCATACCTCAGCCCAAGCTTGCCAATGCTTGTGACCCTTCGGGGGAGCCACATTCCGCCCTGATAGTTACAGAGGTCATCCAAGCGGCCACAATCACTGAGAGGGGGGGACCTCTCCTCCTATTGACACAAAATTATACGCGCTGGCCACTACTAGTGCCACTACTACAGTGGAGGTACCACCTCCACAAAATGACAGGAGTGCCTAGTGTGCCACAGATATGTTCTCTTCCCTATGTTCTTATAGATGATGCTTCGGGGACAAAGCTTACTTTTCAAAAAGGGAAGGGGGTATACTTGTGATTTTTGGGATTTTTGATTCGTCTGAGGGTTTTTCTTGGCGTGTTTCTTTTCCCTCAGGCATGCTATCTAGTAGAACCGGCATGTGTAGGATTTTTATATTTTTAGTTTGTGATTTTTGTTTAATTAGAAAGTATCTTAGGAGTACTCATCCAATAAAAATTCACTAGTTTTGGTTTTTGAAAAAAAATTGACTTTGATTTTTTTAAAAAAATTGACCCTGTTTAAAAATTTTCTTATGCATTAGTTATGTATTTATGACAACATGTATGATTGCTGTGGATCTTTTGATGTCATTTAGTTTGTCAACATGAGTAATCTTGTTAAGCCATGTTTAAGACAGACAGGTGAGGTAAAAATAGTTCATGTACCATGAGTGAGTGAGGTATAATATTCAGTTCGATATTGTGTTGAAGATCTAGATCTTGCCTGGTTGGTCTTTGCATAGACTAAGGATGGTTGGTTAGGATATGATCATAGACCATTTTTGTTTAGCTCACTTTTAGCCTATATTACCCTACCAAAATTTCATGAATCCCTTGATCCCACGTTTAAGCCTTAAATGACCATGTTTCTTTGATTTACCGATTATCTGTACCCATTTATTTTTTACAATGAACCTGTTTTGGCCTTGGTCCTTCCTTGGATATTGTGAACCTCAACATAAGCAAAATGTTTAGTTGAGGGTGGATAGAGTAGGGGTGTGTAAATGGTGGAAACGGAACAAAGGAAAAGAAAAGAGGAAAGAAATGGTGAAAAATGAGGTGTGGTGAGATGAAAAGAAAAAAGAAGATGAAAAATATTGAGAATCTTGAAAAAGTTCAAAAGAAAATCAAAAATGATGAAAAATTTGAAAACTCACCACACCCATGCGAATGTGTAAAAAGGAGTAAAAAGGGAAGAAAAAGGAATGAAAGAGTAAAAGGGTGAAATAGGTGAATGGTGTAGCCAATGTATGTAGTGCCAAGGAAGGGATAGTCACTTATAAAATATTCCATCTTTACCATGTAAAGCCCTGAGCCTACATTACAAGCCATACAAAGTCCTATAGTGTTCCTAACTTGACCATCTGATAAACCAAAGCAGAAAAAATAAGGGTGAGCCTATGGTATATGACACATAATACTTGTAACTTCGTTGTAAGAGTGAGTGCCTTACCTGTTTAGTTCCATATTATGTTTGACATCTCATATCTGAGTGGGGACTTCATTTGTGTGAGGGTACATGGATTATGTTTGCTTTTACCATTGGTCTATGTGGAAAACATTGGTCATGACTTGATTGCCAGTTGAAAATGGATGACACGTTTTGATCTCTGTTTATGATGTTTTGAGGTTTCTTGTAATGCATTAGCTGATGTTTTTCCATGAGAAAGGGTCAATAGAGTTTGTATAGAAAGTGCAAGATTTGTTTAAGTATTGGCTGTAGTATCTTAAGTCTATTTTCTAGTTGAGCGTGGTGTTTAGTTTTTCTTTTCGTTTCCCGAGGACATGCAAAAGTCTTAAGTTGAGGGTGTTGATATGTTGTGGATTTACAACACTTTTCACGCTCAAAACTAATAAAATAGCATAGACTTAGGTATGTTTATGTGGATATAAGGAACTTTTCCTTTGGGTGTAGGATAAATTGGTGTTGGACATAAAAATTGAAAAAGAAAGCTTGAAGCATGCAACATATGCTCAAAGTGCAGACCACAGTACGAGCCATGGGAAGGTCCTACGAGTCGTACTGATGGCCGTGAAAAGTTGCAGAAGGCTAGAGTTGAAGAGATACAATGTACGAGTATCAGTACAAGTCATACCAAGCTGGTAAGAGTCGTGGTGATGATGTCGAACAAAATCCAAAAGATTTGCATAAGAGGCTAACTCCTGCTACGGAAAGAAAGTACGAACCGTAGGAAGAAGGTAGGAGTCATACCATGACGGTCGTGATGAACTTCAGAAGAATTCGAAAGTTTTAAAATAAAACCACGGGAGCTCAGTACAGATTTTAGGATGGAGGTACGAATCGTTACAGGATCCAACACTTAGCCAAACTTTAGCCAACCATGCATGGTTCAAAAGGAAGCTACCCGTTATAGGATGCTACTACAAATCATAGGTTGGCTCGTGACAAATGCAAAACCAGATATGGAAATTCATCTTGTTAGCCTAGGAATAGGATTCTTGTGTCTGTATAAATACGTTTTAGGTTTTATTTTTCTACAGACATAGTAGAGTTTGAGAGAGAAGACAAGAGAAGAGATTTTGAGGAGAGAAAGAGAGAATTGGGTTGATTTAACTTGTGATCAACCTTTTCTAGAATTCTTCTTGTTCGTGCTACTTGTTCTTCAATATTTTGGTGATTAATTAAAGGAAGTGTTTTTCTCATCCATAATTGTAAGTATTGATTTTTTTTCTTAATCATGAATGCAATTCACATCCTTACAACTATGAGAGGCTAAAACATCCATAGCTAGGGTTGCGGGAACCATGGTGGATTAACAAGATAGGGTTGCACAAAGTGATGTTAAAACCAATACAAAATATTTATGTTGTATTCTCTTCATGCGTAAACATTTCATAACGGTGCACAACGTTAGGAAATGCCTGAATTTTTTACTTTCTTAGGACTAAGATGTATATTAGGCAAAGAGAATTACAACAGAGCCTTTATTTTGATAATCATTGTATTAACTTGAGCTGTGGTCGCAGGATAGTTAAATCTTGAACTTAGTAATAACAGATAGTTTGAAACCGCTCATGAGACTTGGTCGAGTGATTGAGTATAGGCATCCAATAGGGACTGGTCGGTCGTTTGGTTGAACCTAAGTTATAATTTCTATAAGTAAGTATTGGTGATACTCACTAGTGTATACCCAAAGCAGTTATGAACCCATAGGTAACACAAACCCTAGTTATCCTTTAATATTGATTCAAAATCATAATTTTGATAATTGTCTTCATTATTGATTTTCTTTTAAACCCCTCAATTTTGAATTAACTACCTCACAAGTTCACTTACCGGCTATAATCTAGTTCTGCCATATTCCCTCAGGGTTTGACCCCAACCTCTAGTTGGATTCTTTATTGACAACATCCGCTTCATACTTCAGTAAGAGGTGTGGTTTGAGCATTATCAGCGACCTAGAGGCACAACTTAACTACCCTTCCACTTTAGGACTGGCTCACCCAGAAATCAGAACTCTATCATACGGGTTCTACAATTTACTGAAACAAAACAAGTATACAACCAATCCATGCCGAAGATAACATCAAAATTGTTCATGTCTAACTCTACTAGATCGGTTGAGGTGACTTTATGAAGGACTGTGATAGGAAAATTCTTGTATACCTGCCGAGCTAGAACTGGCTCACCGACTAGAGTGGAGACTGAGAAGGGTTCTAATAGGATTTCGGGAGTGACTCCGAAACTAAAAGCAACATAAGGAGTCAAAAAAGATAAGGTATCCCCTGGATCTAAAAATGCATACACATCATGATGGAATACTCATAACATACCCATAACCACGTCGGGTGAGCACTCCTGCTCCTACCTAGATGAATGTGCATAGAACCTGTTCTGGTGTTGGCCGCCAAATTTACTAGTGGATGCACCTTGCTGATCTGAAAGTGCTGGTGAAGCTACTGAACTGGTGGCTTGGTCATGGCCTCTACCATGTCCTTGTATGACTGAACAAAAATCTCTATGCATGTGTTCGGGCTTCCCACACCTGAAGCACATGCATGAACCCACTAGGCACTCTCCAGTGTACCTCTTACCATATCTCTCACAAGCTAGAATATTGAGCTCTCCTGAGATATTCCTCTAACCTCTAGAGCCTGATGCTATACCCCTCTGATCATATCTAGGTCTGGACGGAACACTAGCTAACGATTGTGCTGGGGCCGATGACCTCTGGTGAAACTGGGGATGATGTTTGCGATCAGACTCTACTAGGAATGCCCATAGCTCCCTGTCCTGGCCCTTTTGGCCTCTTTCTCCTTTTCCTTTATCTGCTCTGCCTCAATCTGCTGGGCATAGATGATCAAGCGGGAGAAATCTATGTCATTAATCAACATGACAGTCCAGCATTCAGAATCTGTCACTCTATTCACAAACCTGCTGACATGAGTCCTAGGATCAGCAACCATCTCTGGTACATACTTGGACAACAGGGTAAACTCCAAAGCATACTCCTGGATAGTTCTATTTTTCTACTTCAAGTTGATGAACTCTTCTGCCTTTGCCTCCCTCAACTCCCTAGGGAAGAACCTATCCAAGAAAAAAATCATGACTCATCCAAACCCATGGGAACTGCTCTAACTCCTCTACTATCCTTCCACTGACAGAACCATATGTGAGCAATCCCCTTCAACTAAGAGGAGGCTAAATCTGCACTCTTCTCTCTAATCACCCCCATAATCTGGGGATCTTCTGCACCTCCTCAAGGAACTCATTCGAGTCCTTATCCACCTCGACCCAAGAAACTCAGGTGGGTTCATCCTGAGAAAATCTCGTACTCTCGCTATTTTTGCATTCACATTATGAGGAACATGGGCCACCGCCTGCTGGTTGACTAGAGCAGTTATGGCCCATGCCAACATCTGAAATGTTGCCCTGAACTCGGCATGTGACCTTCTCGGGCAAAGGATCCGCTGGTGCTGGTGGGACTCGTTTATGCCCATCTCCATTGCCATTTCCATAGCCATTTCCGTTGAAATTTCTTCTACCATTAACTTGGCATGGAGACATATTTTACAAATGCATATAACATGAGTTAGAGGAATAGAGAGGTACCTAATTGCACGACATAAATCATGAAAGAAAAGAAATTTCCCAAAATATCTTATAGCCTCTTCTCCACAAGTGTGGCGCGCTTCACACCCATGAAAAAGACTCTACTTAACGTGACTTTTAGACATCCTAGGACACACCTAAACCTTTCCTCTAGTACCTAATTTGTCACGACCCGAGCCGAAATCCTAGATCAAGACATAGAGCCTAGAACTACATATGATTCCAAGCTAACCCATGGTATATTCATAGCATGAATTAAAAGCATAAGTGGAAAATAGCCTAAACATGCGTAAGTGTAAGGTTCAGTTTCATAAAGCGTATATCAAATAATAACATCACAATGATTGTAATACTCCAGAAGTGTGTAGGAATAGAACCAAAAGTGAAGTTGAAAACTGCAGAAAATGGGGAAAAATATTTGAGGAAGCGCCAAGGTACGACTCATGGTATCAAACCACAAGTCGTTGTAACGAGTCGTTGGTTGGGATTATGCTGGCTGATAGTTCAAACAACAGGTGACACGATCTACTCATTGTGGAAAACAACAAGTCGTTGTTACCATTCGTTAGAAGGGGCTGGGTTCTTCAGGAGGGTTATAACGGGTCCCCTAACGATCTGTCAGGAGAAAAAATGAGTCGTTGATTGTGGAAGTTATTGGAGAATAGGGTTTCCAGTGGGCTTGATATAAGGGAAACAATGACTAATCGTTGGTTGTGACGAGTCGTGGTGTGGCCCATTAGAAGATAAGATGCCAAGGTCCATGAGCAAACCACGAACGATGTAACGGACCGTTGGTTGGTAGGACGAGTCATCCTATCCTTCCATTGAATGGTTCCGAAGCATACTTTCAGCAATACATATGACAAGGGACACGACGGGTCATTGTTGGTTCCAACGACCCGTTGGTGTTATCTATTGGTCCCATCCTGCCATATTTTTGGGTAGATTCATTAAGGGTAATTTCTACTTTTTCATGATATAAGGCCCTAAACTACGTCCTTTTGTTTTGGAAAAGATGGGTTTTTAAGAAAATGGCCTATTCTAAACTCTCATTCATGCATGCAAGGATATTGAAAGGTGATCTAAGGGGATTTTAAGCTTTTCTCTTCAATTTTTCCAATTTCATTCTTTGGGAGAATTAGAATTTGATAATCCCAGGTATGTAAGGTCATCAATGGGTTATTTCTCCCACACCCATGCTCCTACTCTATGATTTTACTTAAAATTTATCAAAAACTCATGGGGTTTACTATTTGATTTATATAAAATCTAATGACTTAATTATGGGTTTTGTGATTTTGAAATCTTATCATAATCTATGGATTTTGATCATATTTTGAGATTTTAAATTTATTATAATATTGTCGATTTTGATTTCTAAACAATTAAGATTGATTATGCATGTCCCATGGTGAATCGATTTATGATCTATTTTTCCATCGATGTTCTTGATAAGACCAACATGAACTATGTTTTAAATTATGACTTTGTTATGTCATTCATTATGATTTTATGAAATTCAAGCTATATGCATGATCTACAAGTATGCATGAATCTTATTAACCATGAATTATGTTTTTGGCCAACTCACGGGCCTCATGTCATGGCTAGATCACATATATTCAAGCATGTTTATGGTCATCATGATTTAGCTAGCCCATGAACTCACATATGTATTCTTATGAACACTATATATATTTTGAGGGTAGTATGAAACAGCGAGTAGGTTTGGGGCTTAGGTTAAGCCCCAGATCTCATGAACTACGTGTCGCTGTAGGTATGTTGGGACCCCTTTCATGTTAGTCCCTGGCCCAAATGGCCATTTCATGGTGATATCACACTTTCATGGTTCTATCCTTGGCAAGGAACGGACACCCTCCCAACTAGGGTCACAAGTCGATCTTCATGTGTGCTCATATGGGGTATGTCGGTTAAGAGAATCTCCCACTATTCCTCATGATTGATGCATGTTTATGATTATGATTACGATTGTGTTACGAATGTTTTTAAAACCTTGAGCCTTATGTTATATTACGATATTTATGTTATGATTATGTTTTCCTACTCTTATGTTCATTTATGAGTTTTAAATATTTTAAATTGTCACGCCCCGCCTTGAGGGGTATGACTGGCACCTGGTGCCCTAGTAGGACCTAGACTGCTAGCTGGTGAGCCAAAGCACATCTGGTGCCTGGCTGACTCTAACTCAAATTTCTGGAAACAAAGGGCTATATAACGGCTGTAAACACAGCCTCCGGCCAACTGGCCTATAGCCACCTGTACCTGTAATAGCAGCTAACCAGAAACATACTACCATAGGGGAAACCTATGCGGGCCGACAAGGCCACCATGCTGTCTAGTTCTCTGTAACTCAACAATAGCATGCTAAATAATTACGTGACCGGCAAGGTCACCACTACTGACTAGTTATGGCCACACACGGCCAACAGGAACTGAAATACTAACTAACTATAACAAACTGCACGGCCTCACACGACCGGCTCAACTGACCACAAGGAAACATATACAGACTGCAAGCCTCTAGGAATAACAATAGAAATGATCGGGACAGGGCCCCGACCTACCCGTACTGTACAACAAAAGAAAACAAAATACACCTCTGGAATTCAGACTCCGGATGACAGGAGTTGAATACTCAATAGCTGACTGGAATCATGAGGGATCGCCTCCTCGTCTATGAGTACCTGCAGGCAAGTAATGCAGCACCCTACTGGGCGTCAGTACCACTGGTACTGAGTATGCAAAGCAACTGAAGTAATACAACTGAAAACAACTGAATATAGATAGCATAACTAACATTTCTGTATAGTAGGAGATAGCTGAATCTGAAGAAGCTGATATAAACTGACTCAAGCTTTCTGTACTGATAAGGCAGAGGCGTACCTGTAGACGCGACGGCCTGCTGTCTAGTAGCTAGTATATAATATATAGAGCACATAAATAGATATACAAGTAGCAAGCAAGAGCCAATCCCAACCCCCATAAGCCGGATGACGCCAAGCAAGCAAACAATCTATATACCCCTACCCGGGTCAAAACCAACCAAAAATAAGTCACTCCACTCATCTGATAACTGTGAGCTCCTCCTATCGGCCCCCTTGGGTACGTAGCTCAGGCCTTGGCCTCTGACAATAAACTGTGTTTGAGTCCGAAGACTCCTACCTCTGGGCGCAGGTGCACGCGGGGTGTGTAATAAAAACTGCCCCTGGGTGCAAGCACGTAACAGGGTGATTTTATAAAAATCTGTATCTGAAACTGCCCCCGGCCACAAGTGCACACAGAGTGTTCTGCCCCTGTAAACAGGGTGGACTGGCTCTGTGCAGAGTAAACTGAACTACCCCTGCAAGCAGGGTGGTCTAGACCGTATTATCATGGTGGTCAGCCATCATCGTCCTCTAGGCGGACGGCATCGCCCAGCTAGTGGCGGTATCTGAATCTGGTATCGACACAGCTATAACCCAGGGGCGGTGGGGATGCTAAAAGGGACACCCACATGCCACAATAAGTCTCAACAAACAAATAGCACATAAAAATAGCAAGCATGTATAACTGAAAAGACTGTCTGGAATCTAACTTCTTATTCTGATCTGTTTCTATACCGAACTGATTCTTTACTGACTATACTGATTTTGTACTCTCTGTTTAACTGTACGGCTAATCTGTAGCCAAGATACTATCTGTCTGAATGGCTAAACTGTAGCCAAAACTGTCTGTCTATCTGATCTTTCTTTACTGACTGTTATTATGAAAATCTGTTCCTTTTTATTCTACAACATGCTTGCTATTCACATAATAGGCTGTACTGAATCTGAACTACTAACTTGCCCTTGGGCACATGCTTTTCTACTTTCAGACTGAATATGATATCACAATGCGAACTAGGTTTAAATGAACTTGCACAATACTTAACATTCAACTTCCGGGAATTCTACTACGGAGTTTATGGTACTATACAAGGCTAAAGCTACTAACTTGCCGAAGGAACTAGCTTTACATACCTTAACCTCGAGTTATCCGTCTGTCGGACGAGGCTCGGTCAGTACTCCAACTATTTCTCCCAACTGCATTCATATACACGTCAATTAGTACTAAATACAACACTATTCTGAAGGACGACGTCACTTTCGATATAATTATAGCCTAAACTTAGGATTATCGAAAAACGATCAAAAACTTGCTATTTTTCAGAAGCCCAGAAGGGAGAAGTATTCACTTTACGGCTAGGAGCACATAGACACTAGTTTGGAGCAATTCTACTTACCTTAGTCCGATAGCTCGATGATTCGTCGGTCGTATTTCGCGAAACAAAATCCGTAGGAATGCTCCCTGCTGCTAAATACCTCAGTACCTGAGGTTAATTCGAGTTTGGACCGCGTTTGGCGGCGTAATCGGACGAATTTTAGTAGGAGATCTTCGTTTTCCCCTTCTCTCTAATTACTCTCTGTTTTCTACTGGAAATTATAAGGAATTTTAATAAAAAATCGAAGTTGGGCTTATATATATAATGTAAACTATAAATCGCATTCCTGGAATGCGATTTATAAGTCGCAATTTTGGAATGCGATTTATAAGTTGCATTCCTGAAATGCAATTTATAAGTCGCATTTTGCCTTGCGACGCGCCGACTTGGCGCTTGTCCGATCTTTCCTCGGGCCTTTTTCTAGCATGTATGGATTTCAAATACTCTTAACCAACACGCGAATAGGCCATCTATATGCAATGAATTTACGAGGTATAACATTCTCCCCCCTTAAGAACATTCGTCCTCGAATGACATTCTGTCTAGAGGACTTCTCAACTTGTTTCTAGAAAAATTTCGGTAGAGTTTTTCCTGTATTATGGACTATCTCAAAATTCCTGAAAAGCAGAAAAGCCCAATACAGGTACTCCACACAGTGCTATAAGTTCACTTAATAGCTAACATCAGTCTTTCTCATTTCATACATACACAACTATAAGGTGTTGCATAAATAATAATACGGACATACCTGTCGCCTGACTAGGCCTGGAATAAGTGTGGATATCTAGTTTTCATATCTTCCTCCGCCTCCCATGTCATCTCCTCTCGGTTTCTGTTACGCCACAATACTTTGACAGACGCAATATCTTTAGTTCTCAATCTATGAACCTGCCTGTCTAGGATGGCTACTGGAACCTCTTCATAGGCCAGCTCTTCGGTAACCTAGATATCCTGGACTGGGACTGCTCTGGATGGGTCTCCTATGCATTTCCTCAGCATAGATACATGAAAGACCGGATGAACGGATTCCAATTCTGGAGGTAAGTTCAACTCATATGCTACTCGGCCTATCCTTCGACGAATCTGATAAGGCCTAACAAACCTCGGACTGAGCTTACCCTTCTTACCGAATCGCATCACCCCTTTCATTGGAGATACATTCAGAAATACCCAGTCATTCACATTAAACTCCAGGTCTTTGCGCCGTACATCTGCATATGATTTCTGGCGACTCTGTGCAGTCAATAGGCGTTCTCTGATAAGCTTTACTTTCTCTTCTGACTGCTGAACAATGTCTGGCCCAATTATCGCTGATTCCCCTACTTCGAACCAGCCAACCGGTGATCTGCACTTTCGCCCGTATAAAGCCTCAAAAGGTGCCATCTGAATAGCCGAGTGATAGCTATTATTATAAGAAAATTCTATCAGCGGCAAATGCTCGTCCCAACTACCACCAAAGTCTAGCACACACGCTCGCAGCATATGCTCGAGTGTTTGAATAGTGCGCTCAGCCTGTCCGTCTGTCTGAGGGTAGAAAGTTGTGCTTAGATTAATCTGCGTCCCCAGTCCCTTCTGGAATGATTGCCAAAACCTAGCCGTGAACTGCGCTCCTCTGTCTGAAATAGTGGATACCGGCACTCCGTGCAATCTAACTATCTCTCGGATATACAACTCCGCATAATCTTCAGCCGAGAAAGTAGTTCTTACTGGCAGGAAATGAGCTGATTTAGTCAATCTGTCTACTATCACCCATACAGAGTCATGTCTGCGTCTGGTACGAGGTAATCCTGCCACAAAATCCATATTTACTGCTTCCCACTTCCAGAGAGGCACAACTATGTCCTAAGTCAAACCGCCTGGTTTCTGATGTTCTGCTTTCACCTGCTGGCAGTTAGGACACCGGGCTACAAATTCAGCAATTTCTTCTTTTTTTTTATCTAGCCACAAGTAGTTTTCTTTGATATCATGGTACATTTTTTGTCACGTCAGGGTGGAGAAAATAGTTGCTGGCGCAGTGCACCTCGTTCATGATCTGATGGCGGAGGCCTGAAACATCTAGAGCACATAGACGGTCTTTACAACGCAGCACTCCATCCTCTGTTATTTGTGAATCTGGCGCTTCCCTTGCAGGATTCTGTCCTTAAGCTGGACCAGGTCAGGATCTGCATACTGCCGTTTTCTTACCTCCACAACTAAGGACGACACAGCGGGGTTCTAGATTACCGCTCTGTTGTCCTTCATTTCTATCACACGAACGGCTAAATTGACCAATTGATGTATCTCCCTGACCAACTCCCGTTGCTCGGGTTTCTCATATGCCACATTCCTAATAGATCTATAGCTAAGAGCGTTTGCTGCTCCATTACCTCTTCTTGACTGACATAACACTTTTATACTTAGAGAGCTCGGCATAAAATTGACGGTCATACTGGCTTGTCTTGCCAAAGAGATCGACAAGTAGTTTACAGGCGTAGCTAGAGCTTATCTGGCCTTCCGGCCACATGCTAAGGCTACTTGTTGCTGGGATAACCTGAATGACCGTCTGCGCACCTTGTGCCTTTATCTGATCAGAGGATCCTGATATTGATCATGACCTCTAATGATCTAGTTGCATAACCTTAAATAACTGAATAGTCGGGTTGAATGACCCGAATGTGGCAGTAGTCTAACAATGCTCTAACTGTTCCACTTGAGTACTTATAGTTCATGCATAACTGCAGACTTGTGGGCATCTAATTGCTTTGTTATTTTGCTTGAACCACTGTAAGGCTGGGCTTAATCAAACTTACTCCCAGACGATCAATCTCTGGATCTTCACGGGGAGTCTACTGATCTCCTGGTCTTAATAAACACTGTGCTAGCAGGGTACTATCCATTTCTTATGCCTTGTGTGTATCCACTTGGATTTATACTGCTATTCTGGGGAATTCTCGGTCTTATGAGCTATTCTGTAAATACTGGCCTTCTGCTAGGGCTCTGTATCTGAATATCTTACGAGAACCAGCTGAAGTACTAGTCTATCACTGACTACTGATGTGGACCCCTTTCTTGGGGTGCCCACGGGCTTGTCTAACTTGCGGGGTATTCCTTGTAATAACTGCTAGGTTGACTAAGGTTGACTCTCACCTACAAGGCTGGGAAAACGATGTACGACTACTTAACATACTGGAAAAATTCTGGTTCTGGCATATGCGATAATGCTAATAAATTTTAGGGATGCTTCCCTACCAGTACAAGCGCCAGCTAGTCGTTAGACCGTCTAACTGTGCCCTTGTCATCTAGCCATCTGATTCAGGTTACTAACTCTTGTAAGCTTCTAAAACCTAGATCTGACAACAACATATAAGTCTGTTAACTTAATAACTGAGATCTGAGACAGTTTCTATGGATTCGTACGTAAATCACACTTAACTTGCCCCTTCTCTTTCGCTTTTCTCCTTTTTTCTCCTCTCTTTTCTCTTTTTATTTTTGACAAGGGGTCCTGCAATGCAATTTGTATATACTTCCCAGCACTAATATACATCTGTGTGATTGTAACCCCTATTAGCAGCTGCTCACAGCATATTTATTATCTACACAAATATATATTAATAAATACGTACAATACATACTGAATTCTGTGGTGATACGTAATCTCTGACACACTTTGCTAAATTTCATATTGTACATGATGTACTGCTTCTATGGTCTAATAATACCTCCTGCCTTCTGTTAACATTTCATTGTATTGTCACCCCATTCTGAAAGTAACAAACATAACACTTTAGTTATTGTGTGCTATTTGAAATTCCGCCACTCTTGCGATGTGGGGTCAACGTTCGAATCTTGTGGCCTTACCTGGCATATATTGAGAGCCCATGACTGTCTGCTGGGCCTTATCTCTAGGTCACACTAGATTAGAATTGTTGTATCGGTAACTTCTTAACTTCTCCATAGCGGACATACTGCGGTATTCTGAACCGCAATCTTACTGTCAGCCCGAGGCTTAATCCTTAATACGATATTTTATCAATCCGGGGGTAATTCTAATTTTCCCCACAAGATCTGACATTCCTGCTTCTTCCCCTCATCTTACTTAAGCTGAACTCTGGGGTTCAAGGTACCTGCTCTTTATACTTTCTAATACTTACTAGGATCAATCAGCCCATCTTTACTTACTGCTTGATTTGGCAACCCCATCTCAAGTATTATGCCCTTTTACTATACTGGAATCAAAATCAAGAGGTAGGAATAGCCCTTTTTTTGCAACAAATAGAAATATTTAACTGTACCATATCCAAAAGGATGTATTTGGGATTCCTGCATTTCCCTCTCTTTCTCATACTTACCTGGTGGTCTGACCTTGTCTGTAATCTTAATCAGATCTTATATAGCTAATAAATAAATCAACTCGTATATACATTATACTTCTGACCTCCTATTCTGACGTTATCAACGTATACTGGGAATAGTACCAATAAAAGTATCACTCTGGGAGGTCTCTGGTACCTCCTCCTGCTGCCGTAAGTATCTTGTAACTGGCTGATGCCCTCTTCTGTTGCTATATCTGATCTTCAGCCTGTAATAGAGTAATGCTGATCTGCCTTTGTATCTGTAATCAAAGAATACGGTAAATTTTTAGAGACTCCACCCTATACTGTACCGCTCTAAAGCACGACTGACTGAGAAGGAAGGGTAACCATCCTATCATGCCTCGCAGCCTCCTGCCTATAGTATGTGGTGCACAACACATCCATAGACAAGACTCTACTTAGCACGGCTTGCAGACTCCCTGAGACACGACCTGCTCTGATACCAAGTTTGTCACGCCCCGCCTTGAGGGGTATGACTGGCACCTGGTGCCCTAGTAGGACCTAGACTGCTAGCTGGTGAGCCAAAGCACATCTGGTGCCTGGCTGACTCTAACTCAAATTTCTGGAAACAAAGGGCTATATAACGGCTGTAAACACAGCCTCCGGCCAACTGGCCTATAGCCACCTGTACCTGTAATAGCAGCTAACCAGAAACATACTACCATAGGGGAAACCTATGCGGGCCGACAAGGCCACCATGCTGTCTAGTTCTCTGTAACTCAACAATAGCATGCTAAATAATTACGTGACCGGCAAGGTCACCACTACTGACTAGTTATGGCCACACACGGCCAACAGGAACTGAAATACTAACTAACTATAACAAACTGCACGGCCTCACACGACCGGCTCAACTGACCACAAGGAAACATATACAGACTGCAAGCCTCTAGGAATAACAATAGAAATGATCGGGACAGGGCCCCGACCTACCCGTACTGTACAACAAAAGAAAACAAAATACACCTCTGGAATTCAGACTCCGGATGACAGGAGTTGAATACTCAATAGCTGACTGGAATCACGAGGGATCGCCTCCTCGTCTATGAGTACCTGCAGGAAAGTAATGCAGCACCCTACTGGGCGTCAGTACCACTGGTACTGAGTATGCAAAGCAACTGAAGTAATACAACTGAAAACAACTGAATATAGATAGCATAACTAACATTTCTGTATAGCAGGAGATAGCTGAATCTGAAGAAGCTGATATAAACTGACTCAAGCTTTCTGTACTGATAAGGCAGAGGCGTACCTGTAGACGCGACGGCCTGCTGTCTAGTAGCTAGTATATAATATATAGAGCACATAAATAGATATACAAGTGGCAAGCAAGAGCCAATCCCAACCCCCATAAGCCGGATGGCGCCAAGCAAGCAAACAATCTATATACCCCTACCCGGGTCAAAACCAACCAAAAATAAGTCACTCCACTCATCTGATAACTGTGAGCTCCTCCTATCGGCCCCCTTGGGTACGTAGCTCAGGCCTTGGCCTCTGACAATAAACTGTGTTTGAGTCCGAAGACTCCTACCTCTGGGCGCAGGTGCACGCGGGGTGTGTAATAAAAACTGCCCCTGGGTGCAAGCACGTAACAGGGTGATTTTATAAAAATCTGTATCTGAAACTGCCCCCGGCCACAAGCGCACACAGAGTGTTCTGCCCCTGTAAACAGGGTGGACTGGCTCTGCGCAGAGTAAACTGAACTACCCCTGCAAGCAGGGTGGTCTGGACCGTATTATCATGGTGGTCAGCCATCATCGTCCTCTAGGCGGACGGCATCGCCCAGCTGGTGGCGGTATCTGAATCTGGTATCGACACAGCTATAACCCAGGGACGGTGGGGATGCTAAAAGGGACACCCACATGCCACAATAAGTCTCAACAAACAAATAGCACATAAAAATAGCAAACATGTATAACTGAAAAGACTGTCTGGAATCTAACTTCTTATTCTGATCTGTTTCTATACCGAACTGATTCTTTACTGACTATACTGATTTTGTACTCTCTGTTTAACTGTACGGCTAATCTGTAGCCAAGATACTATCTGTCTAAATGGCTAAGCTGTAGCCAAAACTGTCTGTCTATCTGATCTTTCTTTACTGACTGTTATTATGAAAATCTGTTCCTTTTTATTCTACAACATGCTTGCTATTCACATAATAGGCTGTACTGAATCTGAACTACTAACTTGCCCTTGGGCACATGCTTTTCTACTTTCAGACTGAATATGATATCACAATGCGAACTAGGTTTAAATGAACTTGCACAATACTTAACATTCAACTTCCGGGAATTCTACTACGGAGTTTATGGTACTATACAAGGCTAAAGCTACTAACTTGCCGAAGGAACTAGCTTTACATACCTTAACCTCGAGTTATCCGTCTGTCGGACAAGGCTCGGTCAGTACTCCAACTATTTCTCCCAACTGCATTCATATACACGTCAATTAGTACTAAATACAACACTATTCTGAAGGACGACGTCACTTTCGATATAATTATAGCCTAAACTTAGGCTTATCGAAAAACGATCAAAAACTTGCTATTTTTCAGAAGCCCAGAAGGGAGAAGTATTCACTTTACGGCTAGGAGCACATAGACACTAGTTTGGAGCAATTCTACTTACCTTAGTCCGATAGCTCGACGATTCGTCGGTCGTATTTCGCGAAACAAAATCCGTAGGAATGCTCCCTGCTGCTAAATACCTCAGTACCTGAGGTTAATTCGAGTTTGGACCGCGTTTGGCGGCGTAATCGGACGAATTTTAGTAGGAGATCTTCGTTTTCCCCTTCTCTCTAATTACTCTCTGTTTTCTACTGGAAATTATAAGGAATTTTAATAAAAAATCGAAGTTGGGCTTATATATATAATGTAAACTATAAATCGCATTCCTGGAATGCGATTTATAAGTCGCAATTCTGGAATGCGATTTATAAGTTGCATTCCTGAAATGCAATTTATAAGTCGCATTTTGCCTTGCGACGCGCCGACTTGGCGCTTGTCCGATCTTTCCTCGGGCCTTTTTCTAGCATGTATGGATTTCAAATACTCTTAACCAACACGCGAATAGGCCATCTATATGCAATGAATTTACGGGGTATAACATAAATGTTCAATTTACTTACCCTGCATACTCGGTACATTCCACGTACTGACCACATACTTTCTATGCTGTATCGTTTCATGATACAGGACCCAGTTCTTAAGATCTTCTCCACCATTAGTACATCTCAGAGTTAGCTACCAGCTTTGTTGGTGAGTCCTCATGTTCCAAGGGCCATATGTCTAGACATTTATGATGTTCTTTTTTTTTCCGTTTTGCCGGGTTAGTTGAGGATGTTGTCCCATCAACCCATCTTACATGATAGAGGCTTTCAGACCATATGGGTACTGAGACAATATGTAAGTCTAGTGCTTCCCGATTATTATGTTTTGTTATGTTACGTTTATGTATATGCTATGTCGCATGTTTAGTATTCTGCTTTAAGTTAAATAAACTTAGATGAATGTTCATGCCATAGGTCGACTTGGTGTCTCTCGAGGCTCCTTGTCGCGTGTTACGATCTGTGTCTACGTTCCGGTCATGACAAACTTTGTATCAGAGCCATAAGTTTTAAGTGTCCTAGTGAGTCTGAAAGCCGTGTTAAGCAGAGTCTTTTTCATGGGTGTGAAGCACACCACACTTATGACAAATAGGCTACTAGACGTTTAGGAAACATTCCCTTCTTTCATGATCTATGTCGTGCGATGAACGTCATTTACTCTTCTAATTCATATTATTCGCGTTTGTAGAGTCGTGCTTCCATGTTGAGTAAATGCCAGGAGAAATGGAAATAGTAATTGTCACACCCCGCCTTGGGGGGTATGACTGGCACCTGGTGCCCTACTAGGACCTGACCTACTGGACTGTTAAGCCTGGGCGCATCTGGCGCCTGGCTGGCGCTAACTCACATTTCTGGAAACAAAGGGCTATATGACGGCTGTAAATACAGCCCCCGGCCCATTGGCCTATAGCCTCCTGTACCTGCACTAGCAGCTGACCAGAAACATAGTAATTCAGGGAAACCTATGCGGGCCGACAAGGCCACCATGCTGTCTAGTTATCTATAACTCAAACATAGCATACTAAGAAGCTACGTGACCGGCAAGGTCACCACTACTGGCAAACTATGGCCCCACATGGCCATTAGAAAAGAAAGAAAGAGTAAAGGCAACTATACAACTGCACGGCCCCACACGACCGGCTCATCTGACCACAGGGAATACATACATACTGCAAGCCTCTAGGAATAGTAATAGAACTGGCCGGGACAGGGCCCCGACCTACCCGTACTGTATACAACAAAAGAAACTGAACTACACCTATGAAATTCAGCCTCCGAATGACTGGGGCTGAATACTCAACCGCTGACAGGGAGTCAAGTAGAATCGCCTGCTCGTCTATGAGTACCTGCAGGCAAGTAATGCAGCGCCCCACCGGGTGTCAGTACCGCTGGTACTGAGTATGTAAAGCAATGACTGAAAAAGATATCCGAAATCAATAATATAACTGTCAAAACTGAAATAGGAAGAACTAGATTATCTGTCTGATGATGTAAGTCGTACCTGTTCTCAATTATACTGAGAGGAGTAGATGTCATATCTGGAGGCGTATCATTCTACTACTAATCTACTCACGTCTAATATAACATAGCATAACATACATATCATAATATAGCACACACAAACCTTACCCGGCCCCCATAAGCCGGGAGGTACAATCAACACAGAATCTATGCCCCTACCCCGGTCATCCCATCACCTATAGTGGCTATAAGCATCCTGCCGGTCCCTGGGTATGCACTTGGGCTCGCTGAGCCCCTGACTATAACTGTACCTGAGTCCGAAGGACTCTAAATCAACACCCCGAGCGTACCCGCTCGACGGGGGTGTATAAGGGCCGACCAAGGCACAATATGGGGAAACTGGCATCCCATCTTCGTCCCCTTGTGGGACGGCATATCACTCCGTAGAGTGACGTATCCTCGTCCTCTGGCGGATGAGTCGATACAGCTATTAACCCTGGGCGGTCAGGGATGCTAGGTAATCCAACCCCAATCAATACAATGGTCTCAACTAATCATGTTGTCTGTGTATCTCATAAGCTAAGGCTATCAGGTGTAGGGTATCGTATAAATCACATACTGAGCTAATAATAGCAATCTGTAAGTGTCTGATACATACTGAGACAGGTAAGTATAAATATAAATATAGCCTCCTGTCAAACTGTACTGGGGTAAAAGTTATACGAGGAGGTGTTTCTGCTGAAAACTATACTGTTTACTAAGTTTCTGTGTTAACATAATTTCCTATTTCTAACATGCTTCCTAAAACATATATAGTTACTATTCTATATCTGGAATGCTTTACTGATACTGTACTATCTCGCGAGGTTTCAGCTAAACACAATAATATCTTAACATGGCATATTACATCACATACTGAATATACTGGGCAGCCTTAACCACTTACGCCCGAATCTATATCGTACGGATAGGTATCGTACATGTTACAACCCAAAACTTCTCATATTGCACCAATATTCAAAATAACACGATAATCGATTTCTAAACATGCTACTGGTCTGTAAATTACTATACTGCTTCGAGGTTACTCAACTTGTCGAGGAAACTTAACTTTACATACCTTATCTTTGAATATCCGTCCGTCGGACGAGGCTCGGCCGGTACTTCAACTATTTTCTCCCAACTGCATTCATAAATACGTCAATCAATACTAAATACAACTTTATTTAAAAAGGCAACGTCACTTTCGATATAGTTTATAGCCTAAACTTAGGCTTATCGAAAGACGGTCAAAAACTCGCTATTTTTCAACGGCCCAGAAGGGAGAAGTATTCACTTCTCAGCTAGGAACACATAGAAATTAATTTAGAGCAATTGTACTTACTTTAGTTCGGGGGCTCGCCGATTCGTCGGCCGTATTTCGCAAAACTAACTCCGTAGAAATGCTCTCTGCTGCTAAATACCTTGGTATCTAGGATTAATTTGGGTTTGGGCAGCGTTTGGCAGCGTAATCGGACGATAATTTATGATCTCCCTTCGTTTTCCCTCTGTTCACTACGTTCTCTGGAAGTTATTAAGTAATGAAATGATTTTAAACCGAAGTGGAGGCTTATATACTTGGGCCTGAACCTGGGCAACGTGTCACAGAGCCATCGCGGAGGCCTCACCTCCGTGACACGCTGCCATCGCGGAGGGGCTCTGCCTCGGCTCCTCCCGCGATGGTTCAACGGGTTTCTCATCCGATCTTTTCCCGGGCCTTTCCCTAGCACGTATGGCTTTCAAATATGCTTAACCAACGTGCGAATAGGTCATCTAAGTGCCGGGAATTCTACGGGGTATAACATTCTCCCCCCCTTAGGAACATTCGTCCTCGAATGTATACTGTTATCTAGAGGACTGCTTACCTTACTTTCTGGAAAAATTTTGGTAGAGTTTCCCCTGAAATATGGACTATCGCAAAAACCTAAAATGCAGAAAAGTCCAACACAGGCACCGCACACAATATTCCAAGATTCACTAAACAACTAAATATCACTTCTTTCTTTATCATTTACAAACATACAATCATAAGATACTGTATAAGTAATGATACGGACATACCTGTCGTCTGACTAGGCCTGAAATAGGTGAGGGTATCTGATTTTCATATCTTCTTCAGCCTCCCACGTCATTTCCTCCCGATTTCTGTTACGCCATAATACTTTGACAGACGCAACATCTTTAGTTCTCAGCCTGCGAATCTTTCTGTCTAAGATGGCTACGGGAACCTCTTCATAGGCTAATTCTTCTGTGATCTGAACATCCTGAACTGGAACTACTGTAGAAGGGTCCCCTACGAACTTCCTTAACATAGAAACATGGAATACTGGGTGAACCGACGCTAACTCTGGAGGCAAGTTTAACTCGTATGCCACGCGGCCTATTCTTCGCCGAATCTGATACGGTCCAATGAATCTTGGGCTAAGCTTGCCTTTCTTACCAAATCTCATTACCCCTTTCATCGGGGACACTTTCAGGTATACCCAGTCATGCACCGCAAATTCTAGATTTCTGCGCCGCATATCTGCATAGGACTTCTGGCGGCTCTGAGCAGTCAGTAAACGTTCTCGGATAAGCTTTACCTTTTCCTCAGATTGCCGAACAATGTCTGGGCCAACTAACACTGATTCTACTACTTCAAACCAGCCCACCGGCGATCTACATTTTCGCCCATATAATGCCTCGAAAGGCGCCATCTGAATAGCTGAATGGTAGCTGTTATTATAAGCAAATTCAATTAACGAGAGGTGTTCATCCCAGCTACCCCCAAAATCTAACACACACGCTCGTAGCATATCTTCGAGCGTCTGAATCGTACGTTCAGCCTGCCCGTCTGTCTGAGGGTGGAATGCTGTGCTCAAATTAATCTGCGTCCCCAAACCCTTCTGAAATGACTGCCAGAACCTAGCTGTAAACTGCGCTCCCCTATCTGAAATAATAGAGATCGGCACTCCATGCAATCTAACTATTTCTCTGATATACAATTCGACATAATCCTCAGCAGAGAAAGTAGCCCTTACTGGCAGGAAATGAGCTGATTTTGTCAGCCTATCAACTATTACCCAAATGGAATCATTTCTGCGTCTAGTACGGGGTAACCCTGTTACAAAATCCATGTTTATTGCTTCCCATTTCCACGTGGGTACCGTTATCTCTTGCGTCAAACCCCCCGGTTTCTGGTGCTCTGCTTTCACCTGCTGACAATTAGCACATCTAGATACAAATTCAGCTACCTCAGTTTTCATACCTGGCCACCAATAGATGTCTCTGATATCGTGGTACATTTTCGTCGCCCCTGGATGAAGGGAATAGCGAGCGTAGTGTACCTCGTGCATGATCTGCCCACAAAGTCCTGAGACATTCGAGACACAGAGGCGGCCCTTACAACGTAGCGCATCATCCCCGGCTATCTGAAAATCTGGCTCCTTACCTTTCTGAATTCTATCTCTGAGCTGGACTAAATCGGGATCCTCGTACTGTCGTTCTTTTAACTTTGCAACCAATGATGACACTGCAGAATTATGAATTACGGCCCCATTATTTTCTGTTTCCATTACTCAAACGGCTAGGCCAGCTAACTGATGGATTTCTTTGGCTAACTTCTGCTTCTCAGGTCGCAAATACGCTAAACTCCCCATTGACTTACGGCTCAGGGCATCTGCTACAACATTAGCTTTTCCAGGGTGGTATAGAATATTCACATCATAGTCTTTTAACAACTCCAACCAGCGGCATTGCCGCAGATTCAACTCCCTCTGAGTGAAAATGTACTGTAGGCTCTTATGATCTGTGTAAATATCAACATGAACTCCGTACAGATAATGCCTCCACATCTTCAAGGCATGAATTACTGCGGCCAATTCTAGGTCATGGGTAGGGTAATTCTTTTCGTGTTTCCTCAGCTGTCTGGAAGCATATGCAATTACTCTACCATACTGCATCAACATACAGCCCAACCCGACACCTGACGCGTCGCAATAAACTGAATACCCTTCTGTGCCTTCCGGCAGTGCTAGTACTGGGGCGGAGGTTAACCTGTCTTTCAGTTCCTGGAAACTCTGCTCACATGCCTCCGTCCACTGAAACTTGGCTGCTTTCTGTGTCAATTTAGTTAAAGGTGCTGCAATGGTTGAGAATCCCTCAACGAACCTCCGATAGTATCCTGCCAACCCCAGAAAGCTACGAACTTCAGTCGGGGTGGTAGGCCTAGGCCATGACTTAACTGCTTCTATTTTCTGCTTGTCTACCTGTATACCAGCTTCTGAGACAATATGTCCTAAAAAGTCTACTGAGTTAAGCCAGAATTCACATTTCGAAAACTTAGCATACAACTGGCGGTCCCTGAGAATCTGGAGCACTCTCCGCAAATAACTCCGGTGATCTGCTTCAGAGCGAGAATACACCAGAATGTCATCAATAAATACTATCACGAACAAGTCCAGGAAAGGTCTTAAAATACTGTTCATCATGTCCATAAAGACTACTGGGGCATTCGTTAGCCCGAAGGACATAACCAGAAATTCAAAATGCCCATGTCGGGTCTTGAATGCTGTCTTAGGAATATCCCTCTCACGTACTCGGACCTGGTGATAGCCGGACCGCAAGTCAATCTTAGAAAAGTATCTGGCTCCCTGTAGCTGATCAAATAGGTCATCAATCCTGGGAAGTGGATACTTGTTCTTTACTGTAACTTTGTTTAGCTGCCGATAGTCTATGCACATTCGGTGCGAGCCATCTTTCTTTCTCACAAACAAGACTGGCGCACCCCACGGGGAAGTACTCGGCCTGATAAAACCCTTGTCTAACAAATCTTTCAACTGCTCCTTTAATTCTATGAGTTCTGCAGGAGCCATACGGTAAGGAGGTATTGATATTGGCTGAGTGCCTGGTAGCAAGTCAATAGCGAAGTCTATTTCCCTTTCTGGGGGAATACCAGGTAACTCATCAGGAAATACATCTGGGAATTCATTTACCACTGGAACAGACTGGAGTGTCGGAGATTCTGCTTGGACATCCTGAACTCTGACAAGATGGTAAATGCACCCCTTAGATATCAACTTTCTCGCCCGAAGGTAGGAAATAAACCTACCTTTTGGCATCACGGTGCTGCCCTTCCACTCCCGTACTGCCTCCCCCGGGAAGTGTAATCGGACCGTTTTGGTCCAACATTCAACGTCAGCAAAACATGGTACTAACCAATCCATACCCATTATGGCATCGAAGTCTATCATTTCTAACTCGACCAGATCTACTGTGGTATGACAATCAGCAACCTCTACTGTACACCCGCGGTAGATTCGACTAGCTGTGATAGAGTCACCAACGGGCGTAGATACTAGGAAGGGCTGCTGTAATTATTCTGGTACAATACTAAACTTTCGTGCCACAAATGGAGTAATATAGGACAAAGTAGACCCTGGATCAATTAGCACATAAGCAGGGTGTGAGCAGATAGTTAGCATACCTGTCATAACATCAGGCGATGCCTCTGAATCTTGCCTCCCTGGTAAGGCATATGTGCGGCTTGGACCCGCACCTGTACTGGAGGCCCCTGCTCTGCCTCGACCCCTGCCTGTTGAAACTGAGGGCCTACGCCCAGTCGAGGATGTTGTAGCTCGTGATCCTGTTGATGCCCTATCCTGTCTGTCCCGGTCCTCACGACCTCTGGCTGGGCAATCTCTCATCAAATGGCCTTCTTGGCCACAAATATAGCATGCGGTGGAACCATACCTGCATGCTCCAGAATGACGTCGACTGCATATAGGGCAAAGTGGTAGGGTATACCTACTCTGCTCCGCCCTCCTCTGTGACGGTGAGTCTGCCGTCTGCGAACTTCTACCAGCCTCTGACTGCTCCTTGCGGCTGAATCTACCTCCCTGTGACTGTGGCGGAGGCGGGGGCCTGGGCGGCCTGTCTGAAAATCGTGGCCTGGGTCCTCCCCGGGCCTCTCTCTGTAACTCGGCTGGCCTATCCCGGCGACGCTGCTCCTGATTGACCCTTCTAATCTCCCGATGCCGCTGTCTGATGCCCTCAATATTCTGGGCAAATGCCTGGATTCAGGAAATATCCATGTCCTCTCGCAGTGTGGCCGTGATACAAGTCTCGACATATTCTGGGTTCAACCCCATAATAAAACGGTGCACTCTGGATGCCATGGTATCCACGAAAGCCGGTGCATATCGAGCCAAGGAGTCAAACCGCAAGGAATATTCCCGAACACTCATGGCCCCCTGTTCCAGATGTAGGAACTGGTCTACCCGGGCCTGTCGGATCTCCCGCGGCAAATAGTGATCTAGAAAGGCTCCTGAAAAGCTGGACCAGGTGGGAGGGGGAACATCTCTCCCTCGGGACCTCTCCCAGCTTTCATACCATAACACCGCAATATCTCGCAACCGGAATGCGGCCAATTCAACTGACTCAGTAGGCGTAGCATACATAACCCTGAAGATTCTCTGCATCTGATCCAGAAAATCCTGGGGGTCCTCTGTTCGGTCCGTGCCTGTGAACTGTGGGGGATTCAGGGCTAAGAACTCTCGGACCCTCGAACTACCGGGCCCTCCTGATACTTCTGCAACTGTGGATGGCATTTGCTGACGCTGAGCAGCCATCATCTGTGCTATCATAACTACAACACTCCTAACCTCCTGGTCGGAAGGTGTTGGTATAGGGACTACTGAAGATACTGTCGCTCCAAACGGCTCCTGACATGGTGGAGACTGTTGAGGAGGCTGGGATGAAGCCTCTGTAGGGCCCTCTGATCGGGCTGTCTCCAAATGAGGGGGAGGCATCCTGCTGGTGCCCTCCCCTGCTGCAATGTCTAAGCTCCGACTTGTGGTAGGATGTTGCTGGTCTGACATTATCTGTAGCCAAAGAATATGGTAAGCTCTTACGTACTCAACCCTATACTGTACCGCTCTATAGCACGACTGAATCAGAATAAAAGACAACCATCCTATCATGCCTTGCAGCCTCCTACCCATAGTATGTGGTGCACAACACATCCATGGACAGGACTCTACTTAGCATGGCTTGCAGACTCCCTGGGACACGACCTGCTCTGATACCAAGTTTGTCACACCCCGCCTTGGGGAGTATGACTGGCACCTGGTGCCCTACTAGGACCTGACCTGCTGGACTGTTAAGCCTGGGCGCATCTGGCGCCTGGCTGGCGCTAACTCACATTTCTGGAAACAAAGGGCTATATGACGGCTGTAAATACAGCCCCCGGCCCATTGGCCTATAGCCTCTTGTACCTGCACTAGCAGCTGACTAGAAACATAGTAATTCAGGGAAACCTATACGGGCCGACAAGGCCACCATGCTGTCTAGTTATCTATAACTCAAACATAGCATACTAAGAAGCTACGTGACCGGCAAGGTCACCACTACTGGCGAACTATGGCCCCACACGGCCATTACAAAAGAAAGAAAGAGTAAAGGCAACTATACAACTGCACGGCCCCACACGACCGGCTCATCTGACCACAGGGAATACATACAGACTGCAAGCCTCTAGGAATAGTAATAGAACTGGCCGGGACAGGGCCCCGACCTACCCGTACTATATACAACAAAAGAAACTGAACTACACCTCTGAAATTCAGCCTCCGGATGACTGGGGCTGAATACTCAACCGCTGACAGGGAGTCACGTAGAATCGCCTGCTCGTCTATGAGTACCTGCAGGCAAGTAATGCAGCGCCCCACCAGGCGTCAGTACCGCTGGTACTGAGTATGTAAAGCAATGACTGAAAAAGATATCCGAAATCAATAATATAACTGTCAAAACTGAAATAGGAAGAACTAGATTATCTGTCTGATGATGTAAGTCGTACCTGTTCTCAATTATACTGAGAGGAGTAGATGTCATATCTGGAGGCGTATCATTCTACTACTAATCTACTCACGTCTAATATAACATAGCATAACATACATATCATAATATAGCACACACAAACCTTACCCGGCCCCCATAAGCCGGGAGGTACAATCAACACAGAATCTATGCCCCTACCCCGGTCATCCCATCTCCTATAGTGGCTGTAAGCATCCTGCCGGTCCCTGGGTATGCACTTGGGCTCGCTGAGCCCCTGACTATAACTGTACCTGAGTCCGAAGGACTCTAAATCAACACCCCGGGCGTACCCGCTCGACGGGGGTGTATAAGGGCCGACCAAGGCACAATATGGGGAAACTGGAATCCCATCTTCGTTCCCTTGAGGGACGGCATATCACTCCGTAGAGTGACGTATCCTCGTCCTCTGGCGGACGAGTGGATACAGATATTAACCCTGGGCGGTCAGGGATGCTAGGTAATCCAACCCCAATCAATACAATGGTCTCAACTAATCATGCTGTCTGTGTATCTCATAAGCTAAGACTATCAGGTGTAGGGTATCGTATAAATCACATACTGAGCTAATAATAGCAATCTGTAAGTGTCTGATACATACTGAGACAGGTAAGTATAAATATAAATATAGCCTCCTGTCAAACTGTACTGGGGTAAAAGTTATACGAGGAGGTGTTTCTGGTGAAAACTATACTGTTTACTAAGTTTCTGTGTTAACATAATTTCCTATTTCTAACATGCTTCCTAAACCATATATAGTTACTATTCTATATCTAGAATGCTTTACTGATACTGTACTATCTCGCGAGGTTTCAGCTAAACACAACAATATCTGAACATGGCATATTACATCACATACTGAATATATTGGGCAGCCTTAACCACTTACGCCCGAATCTATATCGTACGGATAGGTATCGTACACGTTACAACCCAAAACTTCTCATATTGCTCCAATATTCAAAATAACACGATAATTGATTTCTAAACATGCTACTGGTCTGTAAATTACTATACTGCTTCGAGGTTACTCAACTTGCCGAGGAAACTTAACTTTACATACCTTATCTTTGAATATCCGTCCGTCGGACGAGGCTCGGCCGGTACTTCAACTATTTTCTCCCAACTGCATTCATAAATACGTCAATCAATACTAAATACAACTTTATTTAAAAAGGCAACGTCACTTTCGATATAGTTTATAGCCTAAACTTAGGCTTATCGAAAGACGGTCGAAAACTCGCTATTTTTCAACGGCCCAGAAGGGAGAAGTATTCACTTCTCAGCTAGGAACACATAGACATTAATTTAGAGCAATTGTACTTACTTTAGTTCGGTGGCTCACCGATTTGTCAGCCGTATTTCACGAAACTAACTCCGTAGAAATGCTCTCTGCTGCTAAATACCTTGGTATCTAGGATTAATTTGGGTTTGGGCAGCGTTTGGCAGTGTAATCGGACGATAATTTATGATCTCCCTTCGTTTTCCCTCTGTTCACTACGTTCTCTGGAAGTTATTAAGTAATGAAATGATTTTAAACCGAAGTGGAGGCTTATATACTTGGGCCTGAACCTGGGCAACGTGTAACGGAGCCATCGCGGAGGCCTCACCTCCGTGACACGCTGCCATCGCGGAGGGGCTCTGCCTCGGCTCCTCCCGCGATGGTTCGACGGGTTTCTCGTCCGATCTTTTTCCGGGCCTTTCCCTAGCACGTATGGCTTTCAAATATGCTTAACCAACGTGCGAATAGGTCATCTAAGTGCCGGGAATTCTACGGGGTATAACAGTAATGATCATGAGGGTGCCCATGATGGTGAGCATCAGCCAGCTCCACCCGTTCACGAGGAGCACGCACCAGAGCTGGCTGCCCAGGCTGAGTTTAGGGTGGCGATTCAGATGCTGGCACAGGGTATGACAGCTCAGGTTCAAAATTATACCGTGGCACATTACCCGTAGAATGGGCGTGCGGTAGCTGCTAGGGCGAGCAATTTCTTGAGGATGAACCCTCCGGAGTTCACGGGGTCGAAAATAGACGAGGATCCACATGATTTTACTGAGGAGATTTTGAAGATCACCCAGGTTATGGGGGTGAACAATGGGGAATGAATTGACTTTACCTCCTATCAGCTAAAGGGGGTAGAACATATATGGTTTACGCAATGGAGAGATGCCAGGACAGCGGGGGCAGGCCCGATAGGTTGGGATGAGTTTCACACTGCATTCATGGACCGATTCTTCCCTCGGGAGATGAGAGAGCTCAAGGCGGCCGAGTTTGTTAATCTAAAGAAAGGTAATATGTTGGTCCAGGAATATGCATTAGAGTTTACCCAGTTATCTAAATATTCTCCGGAGTTGGTGGCGGATCAGCGGCTCGGGTGAGCTATTTTATGTATGGGGTAGTAGATTATTTGGAGAACAATTGACGGATCGCCATGCTTCACCGGGATATTGATTTTCCCCATATTTTATTGCATGCACTGCATATGGATTCAGTCTATAGGAGGCATAGAGAGGTCAAGAGAGCCAAGACTGATAACTATTCGGTTTCTAAGGCCAGGACAGGGGGTGGACCATGTCAGCATTTCAAACACAAGTACATGGCTCTTGCTCCATCATCTACCAGCACGCCATCCAAGTTTATGGGAGACCATATGAGTAGGGCTACAGGCTCGAGGGATCATGGTAGCATGCAGGTGGAGTGCACTCTTCCAGTGTTTGCGAATTGCGGTAAGAATCATCCCAAGAGGTGCCTGGCCGGTGCGGATTCTAGTTTCGAGTGTGCAAAACTCGGACACTAGATCAGAGATTGCCCTGCAGCTAGTCCTACCGCTCCAGCAGCACGACCCCATTAGCAGGGTGCCTCCACTAGTTCAACAAGTGGTTAGCGCTAAAACAGGTTTTATGCCCTAGTTCCTTGCTAGAAGCAGGAGGCTTAGCCAGACGTGGTCACGGGTATGTTGCAAGTCTTCTATATTGATGCTTAGGCTTTGTTAGATCCAGGATCTACTTTGTCTTTTGTGACCCCTTACATTGCTCGTAGTTTTGGAGTTAGTCCTAAAATTCTGTCAGAATCATTCTCTGTATCTACTCCAGTCAGTGAATCAGTGGTAGCTAGATGGGTATATAGAGAGTGTCCTATCATAGTGTTGTATAAAGTTACCTCTGTAGACTTAGTAGAGTTGGCCATGACGGACTTTTATATCATATTGGGTATTGATTGGTTGTTTGCATGTTACACTTCAATTTATTATAGGACCCGTGCGGTGGAATTCCGATTTCCAGGTGAGTCAGTTCTGGAATGGAAGGGTATTTCGGTTGTACTAGCTGGTCGGTTTATTTCATACCTTAAGGCCAGGAAAATGATCTCTAAGGGTTTCATGTACCACTTAGTTAGGGTTAAGGATGTAGAGTCCGAGACCCCGACTCTTAGTCAGTTCCAGTGTTGTGTGAGTATCCAGAGGTTTTCCCTTATGATTTGCCAGGTGTTCCACTGGAAAAGGAAATTGATTTCGGTATTGATCTATTACCTGATACACAACCTATCTCCATTCCTCCGTACAAGATGGATCCATCTGAGCTAAAAGAGTTAAAAGAACAATTGAAGGACTTGTTGGATACGGGTTTCATTCGATCGAGAAAGTCTTCATGGGGTGCACCGGTTCTATTTGTTTGGAAGAAGGATGGGTCCCTTCGAATGTGTATTGATTATCGATAGCTGAATAAGGTCACTAGAAAAAATAGGTACCCCTTGCCCAGGATTGATGATTTATTTGACCAGCTCCAAGGTGCCATGTGGTTCTCGAAGATAGATCTCAAGTCCGGGTATCATCAGCTCCGAGATCGAGAGTGTGATATCCCAAATACAATATTCAGAACCCGGTATGGCCATTATGACCTTGTAGTTATGTCATTTAGACCTGATAAACCGGGTGTTCAAGCAATATCTGGACATGTTCGTGATCGTGTTCATCGATGACATCCTTATATACTCCCAGAGCGAGGAGGCGAATGCCGCTCATTTGAGGATAGTGTTGCGAATTCTCAAGGATTGTCAATTGTATGCAAAGTTTAGCAAGTGCGCATTTTGGCTAGACTCGGTGGCATTTAAGGGTCATTTAGTATCGAGTGAAGGCATAAAGATAGATTCACAGAAAATTGAAGCGGTGAAAAATTGGCCCAGAACGGTGAATCCTTTATAAATTCGGAGTTTCTTGTGTTTAGCAGGCTACTACCGAAGATTTGTTGAGGGATTTTTATCAATTGCAGCCCCATTGACCAGGTTGACTCAGAAAAAGATAAAGTTCCAATGGTCGGACACTTGTGAGAAAAGCTTCCAAGAATTGAACACCCAACTCACTTCAGCACTGCATTGACCTTACCTGAGGGTATGAATGGCTTTTTTGTATATTGTGATGCTTCGAGAGTCGAACTTGGATGTGTGATGATGCAGCATGGAAAGTAATAGCATATGCCTCTCGACAGTTGAAAGTTCACGAAAACAATTACCCGACCCATGATCTTGAGTTGGCCGCAGTGGTGTTTGTATTGAAGATATGGCGGCCTTACTTGTATGGGGTCCATGTGGATGTGTTCACAGATCACAAAATCTTGAATTATGTGTTCACGCAGAAGGATCCAAATCTTCGGCAAAGGAGGTGGTTGGAGTTATATGCGTGTTCTTTACTACCCGGGCAAGGCTAATGTAGTGGCAGATGCACTTAGTAGGCTCTATATGGAGAGTGTGTCCCACGTGTATGAGGGAAAGAAGGAGTTGATAAAAGATGTCCACCGGCTTGCAAGATTGGGAGTTAGATTGATCGACTCAACCGATGGTGGCGTTGTTGTGCAGACTAGGTCAGAATCATCCTTGGTGGTTGATGTCAAATCTAAGCAAGATGAGGATTCGAATTTGAGGAAGCTGAAGGAAGCGGTGCGGAGTCAAAAGGTGGAGGTTTTCTCCCAAGGGGGAGATGGTGTGCTACGATACCAGGGTCACTTATGTGTCCCAAACGTTGATGATTTGAGAGTTTGGATATTGCATGAGGTACATGGTACTAGATATTCTATCCATACGGGATCCACAAATATGTAACGAGACTTGCGAGAAATCTATTGGTGGAATGGTATGAAGAAGGATATTGTAGAGTTCGTAGCCAAATGTCCAAATTGTCAACAAGTGAACGTTGAGCATCAAAGGCTGGGAGGCGTACTTCAGGATGTTAGCATTCCCACATGGAAGTGGGAAGAGATTAACATCGATTTCATTACAAGCCTACCTCATACTCGACGACACTATGATTCCATTTGGGTGGTGGGAGACAGGTTAATCAAGGTTGCACGCTTTCTGCCGGTCAAGACCATGGATTCAATGGATGATTATGCCAAATTGTATATTCAGGAGTTGATTCAACTTCATGGAGTGCCCTTGTCTATTATTTCAGATCGAGGTACTCTGTTTACCTCCCAGTTCTGGCAGTCTTTTCAAAAGGGACTTGGGACTCAAGTCAAACTTAGTACGGCCTTTCATCCTCAAAAGGATGGCCAAGCCGAGCAAAAAATCCAGACTCTTGAGGACATATTGAGGGCAAGTGTTATGGATTTTAAAGTTGGTTGGGATGATCATTTGCTCTTAATAGAGTTTGCTTATAATAACAACTACCACTCTAGTATCCAGATGGCACCGTTCGAGGCTCTTTACGGGTGAAGGTGTAGAACGCCCATCGGATGGTTTGAGGTTTGGGAGGCAGTCATGATAGGACCTGATTTGATTTATGAGGCCATGGTAAAGGTCCAGTTGATAAGGGACCGATTGAAAACTGCTCAAAGTTGTCAGAAATCATACGCTGATGTGTCGAGAAGGGATCTGAAGTTTGATATGGACAACAGGGTACTTCTCAAGGTATCTCCCATGAAGGGAGTCATGCGGTTTGGAAAGAAAGGGAAACTCAGTCCCCGATATGTAGGCCCCTACCGAGTGGTGAGAGGAGTTGGTAAGGTGGCATATGAGTTGGATTTTCCATCAGAGTTATCTTCAGTACATCCCGTGTTTCATGTGTCGCTTTTGAAGAAGTGCTGGGACATCCAGCTCTAGTGCTTCCGGTTGAAAGTATCGGTGTAAGAGACAACATCAGCAATGACTAAGTTCCGATAAAAATATTAGGCTGTCAAGTCCGTAAGCTAAGGAGCAAGGAAGTAGCCTCGGTTAAGGCCTTATAGAGAAATCAGCATGTTGAGGGAGCTATGTGGGAAGCCGAAGCAGATATGATGGCTAAATACCCGCATTTATTCTCTACCGGCTCCGCTTCCGACTTGAGGTATCAGTTTTACTCTATGATTCTATTTAGTTTTCATGTTCAGTTCATGTGTTCAAGTTTCTTTTGTGTGTATGAATGTGTATGTGAAGCATGCGATCAGTTCAGCTATGTGTTATGAATTGGTGGTAGTTATTCCATGAAATTTTCGGTTAAAAAGATCAGTATTTCAGTATGATAATTGTATGTCTCTGATTTCTTCTTGTTTTGAACATTTGAAGACGAATGTTCCCAAGGGGGAGATATTGTAATACCCCAAAAGTGCGTAGAAATAGACCCGGAAGTGAAAAGTTGAAAACTACAGAAAATGGGAAAAGATCTCTCAGGATGAGCCATGGCACGACTCGTGGTATCATACCACAAGTCGTTGTAATGAGTCGTTGGTTGGGATTAGGCTGGGTGACAGTGCAGACAATGGGTGACATGACGACTCATTGTAGATAACAACGAGTCGTTGTTAGAATTCATTAGAAAGGGCTAGGTTCTTTAGGTGGGTTATAACAGGTCTACTAATGACCCGTCAGGAGAAACAACGAGTCATTGGTTGTGGTCATTGTTAGAGGATAGGGTTTCTAGTGGGCTTGACGAAAGGGAAGCAATGACTTGTCATTGGTCGTGACGAGTCATGGTGTGGCCCATTAGAAGATAAGTGGCCAAGGTCCATGAGCAATCCACGGACGATGTAACGGACCGTTGGTTGGTAGGACAAGTCGTCCTATCCATCCATTGAATGGTTCCGAAAGTAGACTTTCAGCAGTGCATACGATGAGGGACACGACGGGTTGTCATTGGTTCTGATGACCCGTTGGTGCTGTCCGTTGGTCCCATCTGGCCAGATCTCAGGGAAGGTTCATTAAGGGTAATTTTTACTTTTTCATGATATAAGGCTCTAAACTACGTCATTTTGGTTTTGAAAAGCTGGGTTTTTAAGAAAATGGCCTATTTTAAACTCTCATTCATGCATATAAGGATATTGAAAGGTGATCTAAGGGGATTTTAAGCTTTTCTCTTCAATTCTTCCAATTTCATTTTTGGGTCCCTAAGGAGAGCTAGAATTTCATAGTCCCAAGTATGTAAGGTCATAAATGGGTGAATTCTTCCACACCCATGCTCCTACTCAATGATTTACTTAATATTTATCAAAAACTCTTGGGTGTCACGACCCGAACGTACACCCGGATCGTAGATATGGGACAAGGGACCCCGAGAGACACCAAATCAACCCATGGCACATGCATTCAACTAATCTCATTTAAATAAATGGAATATTAAGCATAACACATCGCGGAAACGTAACCATGACATAACATCAGGAAACACCAAACATTTACACAAACTAAATACTACTCATTTGTCTGAAAGCCTCTAATACGTAAGATGGGTTGATGGGACAACATCCCCAACTAACCCGAGTAATACTAAAACATAATTAACAGGAAAGTTTATCAAACGACCCTCAGAACATGAGGACTCACCAACAAGCTGACATCGTAGGTTGGGATGGACTAAGAATAAGGATGAAGATGAGCCTGATATCCCAACCCTGTATCATGAAATGATACAACATAGAAAGTATGTGGTCAGTACATGAAATGTACTGAGTATGCAAGGTAAGTAAAACGGACATTTTAAAAGTAAAGTAAACTCACAAATAGACATAGGAGAAGGACATCATGCTTACATCAAAATCTTTGTAACAAAACATAAGGCTCAAGACTTTCAAAATCATTCATAATCACTCATTATCATAATTGTAAATAACTTTATCATAATATAACTTGATCTAGTAACATAAATGTAACAATGCATAAAAACATGTGGGACAATGGGAGGACTCGTCATAACCGACACCATCATGGTCGAGCCTTTCATGATGCCCCACTGTCTTGCTCAAGTGGGAAGAGCCGACACTGGCTTGACAGGCGAGGGTCGTGCATAAGGTGTGAAATCACATTTGAGGGAATCATTATCAATACATCATATCATTTACAATCCCATGGTGGCACGTGGTTATGTGACACCGGCGTAGTCATTTGAAAGCCAGGCTGCTCGGTGCTAGACACGGCTCCCAAAAACATACTTATAGGCTCATACTTAAATCGTTAACATCATGCATGAATATTCATTGGCTAAGATATAACATTTATCATCATTGATCCCCTTTAAAACATGCTTAGCCAAGAATCAAGGCCCTTTTTATCGGCCAACATCAAAAATAAATAAATCATGAAATTCATTTCATAAATCATAAACCATTCTTCATCATGTGGGAATTACCCGATGCTTCATCATATTTAGTTCTTTTAAAACATGCTCATAGCATGGGTAACTTGAAAATCACGCTTTTGTATAATCAATAAACTCAAATTATAGAGTACTCATCATAAATCATAACTTCCATGAACTTTCATCAAATGGGCATTTTGGATTTAAAAGCTTGAAACATGAATTAAAGAAAATAATAATAAAACCTGCCCATCCTTCATAACTAAATAATTAAAACTCAATTAAGTCATACCCATAAAGAGAAATAATATTGTCATGCTTTGGGTAAAACCCCATGGAATTTGAGTAGGAGAATTCATGAATTAACTCAAAATTTTGGCATGGGTGGGAAAGAATTTAACCCGTTTTAAAATACTACATACCTAGAAATAGATGGACTTAAAGTTCCTTGAACACCCACAAAGAATTTGATGAAAATTTGGGGAAGAAGATCTTGAATCTCCCAAAAACCTCTCTAAAATCCTTGCATGAGAATGGGCATACATAGTGGGCTTAACCCATCTTATCTAACTCAAAAACATATCCAAAACGATGTAGTTTAGACCTTAATGGAGGGGTTTGGGAGTTTGGGAGTAAGAGATTGAGAGAGAATTGAGGAATGCGGATGCCTTTGGCTTCCGTCTGATGTTCTATTTATAACAAAATTTACAAACTATTACATTTGGCCTTTACTGTTCATGAATAGCGACTGGTGGCCGACAACTTTTACTATTTACTTTGCGACTTTCTTGCTAAAGTAGCCGCCCTCTACTGTATACTTTATGACTTTTACAAGAAACAAACAAAAATTTTACTTTACAGTTGTCCTTTACTTTCGGACTTTTTTTTTTTTTTTTTTTTTTATGGAGGGGTTTGGGAGTTTACTAATCTGGGCTTACCTACTCGCAGCTTACTAATCACGTACATAGCAAACTTAATCAAGCTTTCATCATAACGGTATAACAAGAAGATAATATCACATAATACTTAGCAGATTATCAGGAATATAGCAGTTTAGTTATTCATAATTATGAATTTTCATACCTCAGTTTGTAGTTTTGCATCACTGCTAGATTTTTCCATTGATGGATATTTTAAGATAGATTGTTTTTATTTTTTGATTATATGGCTCTGATACCAATGGAGGGGTTTGGGAGTTTGGGAGTAAGAGATTGAGAGAGAATTGAGGAATGCGGATGCCTTTGGCTTCCGTCTGATGTTCTATTTATAACAAAATTTACAAACTATTACATTTGGCCTTTACTGTTCATGAACGACCTTTACTGTTCATGAATAGCGACTGGTGGCCGACAACTTTTACTATTTACTTTGCGACTTTCTTGCTAAAGTAGCCACCCTCTACTGTATACTTTATGACTTTTACAGAAAACAAACAAAAATTTTACTTTACAGTTGTCCTTTACTTTCGGACTTTTTTTTTTTTTTTTTTTTTTAAAATAAAAAACATCATTTCTGACTCCTTCTTATCTGCTTCTTTTGATCTGATCATTCGTCGTTTTTCTTCTTTTTGGCCGACACCTTTATCTGTTGGCCGACATCTTCATTTTCTTCTATCTTCTTTCTTTTCAGCTTTTGCTTTCCTCTTTTGTCCTTATCTTATTGCAGCTGTACATCCGGTATCTGATTGTTATCTTCACCATGGCACTTGGAGCAATGGTGGTCCGGATATTTTTGTCCGACTATCTTGCAGTATCTTGTTAGTAGAGCTGGAGAGATGTAATTTTTCCGTATGGCTCTAGTTGTAGGTATCTCTTCTGGTTTTAGGAGGCTGATTATCCATTGTCTAAGTTCTTCCATATCAGCTTCCTTATATTCTTTTGAGTTTGCGTAGATAATTGCCTGGTCCCGTGAATAATAGTTCCAGACTGCATTCCCATTTAGGTAATTGTTAGCTAATTCGTTTATTATTGTCGCGAGTCCTATTATCCTTTTGTTGGAGTAGAACTCTGGTATCTCTTCATGTGATATCTCATCTTGTGGTTCTATCTTTTCAGGGATTATCATTTCTTTCGTAAGTCCTATCTTTACTACTTGTATGATAGGTTTTATCTCTGTAAGTAGTATCTCTGCTGGGGCTGAGTATACTTTTATATAAAAGAAAGTTCCCTTGGTAATTCTTTTGTAGGTAGTGAAGGCCTTATGTATTTCAGGTATCATAGCTACTTCTTCTCCAGTTGCCGTATATACGGTATTAAGTAATCCATAATCGTAGCAAGTTCTTACTAGATTCACATTAGTTTTTGGTTGTGCAATTAATTTATTATACCCTTGTAGATGCTGTGTCACATAATCTTCTGCGGGGTTATTTGTGGTGGTAGATCTTGGATTTTTGTTTAAAAAAGTTTGGATTCTGTGTATATTTTGTATGTATTTGGTAGTAATATGGTTGTAGGTTTGTTTATCTTGGTTCAAACTTTCTTTATAGGTGGTAGTTTGTGGTGGTGGAGTAGGTGGTATATTCTTTTTGGGTGTAAATGGTTTGTCAAATAATTGTTTTTTGATAGCTTCTCTTCTTTCTGTAGGTCTTGAGGTACCGGCAACTGCACTAGGTGAAATGTTAGCTTGGGTTTTAGGGAGTTTCCCAACGTCTCCTTTTAGCTCTGGATTTTTTACGTCTTCCGATCGACGTATCTCCGCATGTTTTAAGTCATGCTGCTGACTAATAGCTTTGCCTTTTAGCTTTTGTATTTCTTCCTCCATATTTTCCACTTTTTTACAAAGTGTGCTCAGGAGTCCGAGTATCTGATCCATCTTACCTTCTTCAGTTTTTGAGTCTTGAGATGTAATCTGCAATTGTATTCTTTTCAGTCTTGATAACTTCAATTGTAAATGAAAAATTCAATATATTTAATACCAGTCTTCTTATTTCCTTTGTTGTTACAGAATCTTGTACTTTTCTAGTTATCCACCATTTTACTTGTGTATTATCTGTTCTAACAATAAATTTATTATAGACAATATATGGTTCAAATGCAAGTAAACATTTATATAATGCAAATAGTTCTTTTCTGTTTATTTCCCACTTAATTTGTGGTTCCGTGTATGATCTTGAGTGATATCTACAATGATGTTCTGTTTTCTCGTTTTCATATTTATATTTTAATACTCCTCCATAGCTGTGATTACTTGAGTCTGATTCCACTATATAGGTGAATTGTTTATTTTCATCTGGGAAATATAATTTTGGTAGTTTCTTACACATTTCTTTTATTCTTTTTATGTAGTTTTTGTCCCTTTCGTCAAAATAATATTCTACATCCTTTTTTAATTTTCTTTGTAAAGGTTTTAGATTTTCTGCTAGCTTTGGTACATATTTTCTTACTTGGTTAACTAATCCTAAAAAGGATTGTAATTTTTTCTTAGTGTCTAATAATTCTTCAGAATCAATTATCTTTTGTACTATATGTGTTTGCATTTTTATTCCGTTTTTATCTATCTGTATACCTAGAAATTCTATTTGGTTTTTCAGTATTTCAGCTTTCTTTTTGGTCAAACTTATTCCTGATATTTCTACAATGTGTATGGATTTTTCTAATAGCCTTATATGTTCTTCTTTTGTCCTTGAATAAAGTAATATGTCATCTGTGTATACTATACAATTTTCTAGTTGGTTAAAATAATTATCCATAAAGTGTTGGTATCTTCCTGGTGCATTTTTGTATCCAAAAGGTAATACGTTCCATTCGTAGAACCCTTGTGGTACAGTAAATGCTGTCAATTGTTTTGATTCTTCTTCTAGCTTTAGGTGATAAAATCCTGACTTACAGTCAAATTTACTGAAGTAATTATATCCTTGTATTTGTCTTATTTTTAGTATCTTATTTGGAATTGGGTAATTATATGTTTTAGTTTTTGCATTTAAATTTCTGTAGTCTATTACCATTCTACTTTTTCCTCTTTTTTGTTCACTATGTTTATTTACTATAAATGCCGGACTGTTATGTTTACTATTACTTTCTTGTATGTAATTGTTTTCTAGTAGTTCTTTTATATGCATCTGGAATTCTTTTTGATCTTCAAAATTATATCTTAGTGGTTTTTGTGTTATTATACTATTTTCATCTATTAGTTCGATTTTTACTTTAGTTTTATATTTTTCCCATCCTTGTAGTGGGTTTTCATTATACAATGATTCTAACTTATCTTGTAATATTTGTACCTTATCTATTGTGAATATTATCATTTCAATTTTTTGGTCGTTAGTTGTTATATTTTCTAATTTTTGAGTAATTTTTTCGCTTCCTTTAATCCATGGCGTATTTTTTCTTATTTTGTTACTTACTCTTTTTGCTCCTATTTTCTTATTACATGGGGTAGTAAACCACCAATGTGTTTTTGTTATAGTATGTGGGTATAACTTTTCTAAAAATGGCATTCCTAATAGTATATCTCTATTAGTGAATTCATAACTATACATTTCTTCTATTATTAATATTTTATCCCATATTTGTACTTTTATATTTTTAGCTTTGTGTGATATCATGCTTCCTTCATTGTTAATGCCAGTGACTATAAGTGGTGTTTTTAGTTTTTCCCATTTTTCTTCTGGTAAGCAATTATGTTTACACATATTTGCTCCTGCTCCCGTATCTACCATAGGTGTGTAATATCTGTTGTAATAGCCTTCTACTATTATTTTCATTAGTATATATATTTTTGTCATTCTTTCATATTAAAGTTCTTTTAATGATTATCTTTTTATTCTCGTAATGTATTGTTAGTTGCTTTTCATCTATATTGTATGGTTTTACTGTTTCTAGCCATTTTATTCCTAGAGTAATATTATCTTTTCCTTGGTATATTTTTAATTTTATTTTTATTGGTATTCCTCCAATAATTAATTCCTGTTCTGTACTTTGTTCCATATTTGTTAATATTCCTGGTAGTTCTGTGTTCATATTTTCGTTTTTACTAATTTCCTCTTCTCTTATTAGTTCTCTTGTAACATAGCTTTCATTTTGTCCTGTATCTATTTTTATTAAGTATTTTCGTTGGTTTAATATTCCTGTTATATAATATTGGTATGGTTGTATTTCATCCATTATTTGTTCTAGTAACCTCGGTTGTATTTCATATTCTATCCTTCTTGAGATACTATTTCTAGATGATGATGGTGTATCATAATTTATCCTTTTTGTTGTACTTAATCTTTCTCTTACTATTTCTAAATCTTCTTCAATATCCATTTCTTTGTAACTGTAGTCATTATTATCAATGACGGTAACTATTTTATCAAAAGGGTTTTCTATTTTAATTCTTTGAATTTTATTTTTGGCTACTATTTTGTGTTTTGTTGTTAATACATATAAGTTTTTACATCTAGCTGTAAATATTTTACTACCTGGTGCCAGCTCTATTCCTGACATTTTCCAGTATAATACTAATGATTTATCTATATTTCTATCATCTATAGCTACTGAGTAGTTTGCACTTATTATAAACTTAAATTTTTGATATATTAAGTTTCCCTTAACTGCACTTATTACGCTTTTTTCTATTGGGTGAACTATTCTGTCATCTGCTAAATATAGTTCAATTGGTGTATCTATTCCTTCCCTAAAACATGCTTTTATAAGTATCTCTGTTGCTCCTAGGTGTACGTATTTTATTGGATTTTTCGCTTTTATTTCTTGGATTTCTTTATTTATTATCTTTTTATTTATTATGGGTATCTTAGCTTTACCTTGGGCATATTTGCAATCTATTATATGTTCTTTTTGGCTTACTACATAATACTCTTCTTGTCTTAATTTAAAGAAATTTCTTAATTTAGGTACTTCTAATATTTTATCTATGCTTAAATCTAATTCTTTTCCTTTTATTTGTTCAAACATATTATTATCAAATATTATTTTTTGTTCTGAACTTTCGCTATCTTGATATTCTTTTTTACTTATAATTTTTATATCTGTTTCAGTCATTATCTGTTTCATATTCTTTTATCTCGTTTTCATTATCTGTTTTTTCATATTCTGTTAATTCGTATATGCTATCTTCATCATTTAAGTCATAGTCTATATAATCTATTTGTTTGTATTTTTCATCTTTGATTATTATTTCTACTTCTGATATCTATTTTTTATTTATGTTTTTAGGTACTCGACAGTCTCTAGCTAAATGTCCTAATTTACCACAATTGTAGCATTTGCATTCTGATATATTTTTCTTAGCTCTATGGGGTCTCTTCTATTTATAATTTTTTATATAATATCTTCTTCTTGGTTTCTTATACTTGTATTTAGTTCTAAATGGTCTGTATTTTTTAATTCTCTTTTTATATTTATATTTATTTGTGCATCCAAACCGCGGTGCTGTTCTAGTTGTGCAACATGCTAGATTTTTTACTAATATTTTTTCCATTTTCATATCTTCTTTATGTTTTTCACATAATTTTGTAAACCATTTTTGTAGAAATTTTATTCTAGATCCTAGTGTATCTACTAATCCCGATTCTTGCCAGTCTTTAGTTATTTTTGAACTAAATGGTTCTGGTAATTTTGTATAGTATAATTTTCTTATTTCTCTACTTTCTTCATTTGTGTATAGTCTTTTATAGTAGTACTCTTTAAATGCACATGTGTATTCATCCATATAGCTCATTTTACATATACTTAATTTATTCATTAGATTTCTGTTTAGTTCTTTATCTTTTTGCCGTTCATCTATTTCTGTAGTCATACTACTGAATTAATTTCTAATTGTCATTTCGTATTTGTTTAGTATATCTATAGATGTTGTTGCTGGTTCATTATTAATTTTCTTATTATTTCTTAATGTTTCTAAACTTTCTGGTGATAAATTTTGTAACCATATTTTAGCTGTTCCTATTAGTGTTCTTTCTATATATCCAGGGGCGTCTGTTATTAATATTTTATTATCTATTAATTGTTTTGAAATATATCCTATCCATAATTGGATTGTTTTATTTGTGTCTGCTACACAATCTAAGTCCAAGAAATTATATTGTTCTATATTTTGTTTAGGTGTCCATTTTTTATTTAATCTTTTATCCCATAGTGTTTTACTTCTGTTTTCTCTTTCATAGGTATAATAAGTTTGTGTAGTATTTAATCTTCTTGGGCTTCTAGTTCCTGACGTACTAGGTTTTTCATCTATATCTTCTACATTAATTTCTATGTTGTTTTCTTTTTCTATTAGGTTAGTATAGGTTTCCGAGGTTTCTGAATATTGATCTAAGTTTTCTTCATCATCTTGTTCACTTATGTCGTCTATTCCTATTTTAGGTTGATTCTCTATTGTTCCTGATTCTTCTAATAATATCTTAAATTTTTCTATTTCTTCTGTAAGTTTTAACTCTTCTCGTTGTTTTTCTTTAGCTTTTAATTTTTCTTCATATAATCGTTTAAGTTTTTCTAATTCTTTTTCTAGTTCTTGGATTTTTGTGTCTTTTTCTTCTTTAATTTTTTGAACTTCTGTTTGTGCTTGTTTTTTAATTTTTTCTATTTCCTTTTTCTTGTCTATTTCTTCATTTTCTTTGTTTATTCTTACCATTGCTGTTAGACTATCTTCTAATTTTGCTGATTCTTTTTCTAACATTAAATACAATTGGTCTCCTATTACTTTAAATCTTCGTCCTAAATTTGAGTGTATAATTTTTATTTCTAATCCTTTTTGACTCATATATTTTTCTTCTTCTACAGCATATTCTTCTTTATTCATAGTAGCCCGTGTTGTAATTTATATTCTAGGTGTTGTAGTTTGATTTCCAAATAGAATATTTCTTTTCTTTGTGTTTTTATTGATGTTTGACATGCTCCTGCAAATATATTGTATCTTAATCTTTCTTTTCTAAATTCGATTTCATCGGATATTTCGTTTATTTTATTAATTAATTGGCTTCTGTATTTTTCGTCGTTATCTATATTGTTTCTCATTTTTTCTTTTTTAGATATTTTATATATTTATATTCTGTTTTTGAAATTAGATTTATCAGGTATTCAAGTCTATCATTATTTGTTCTGTTTAGACTTAGCTGTTTATATTCTGGGTATAATATTTTTAATTGGTTTTTCAATTTTTTAACCTTTTTCTGAATATGTCCTTTTCTTGGTTTTTGTAGTCCTTTATTCATTAATCCTGTGTAAACATTTTATTATAATATTCAATTTTTAATGGTTCTAGTCTCTGTAGCTCTTTTATATTTTCGAATGCATATTCTAAATATTCTAGATTACTATTTCCCATATACTCCCTTATATTAGTTTCTAATAAAATTGTTGTTAATCTTATTTCTTCTATAGTTTCTAACCAATATTCCATATATTCGTAGTTTATCATTGCTAATCTGAATCTTTATCTAATTTTCTAATTTCTTCTATAGTCATCTCCGTCCATTCTTGGTTCATTAATTTTATGATTTCATTGAGTTCTGTTATTTCTTCTAATATCTGAACTAAGATTTTTATCATACATAAGATAAGTATGTGATATCTACAATCTTTACCTGGTTGGTTTGAATTCATTTTATGAATTTTTTCTAAACATAATATTCACTCTAATCTTCTTAGGTATTATCTGAAATTATCCAGTTATTATAACGTTATTTTGAATAGTCTTTTTCGGTCATTACTATGCGTTTTCAGCTTTGATCAGTTACCCTGACAGCGCCTCAACACCGTGTACTCCCCTAAAACGGCTCTCTTGGCCTTACCGGTTTCCACCTTAGGATGGCATAGTCTGGGCTTACCTACTCGCAGCTTACTAATCACGTACATAGCAAACTTAATCAAGCTTTCATCATAACGGTATAACAAGAAGATAATATCACATAATACTTAGCAGATTATCAGGAATATTGCAGTTTAGTTATTCATAATTATGAATTTCCATACCTCAGTTTGTAGTTTTGCATCACTGCTAGATTTTTCCATTGATGGATATTTTAAGATAGATTGTTTTTATTTTTTGATTATATGGCTCTGATACCAATGGAGGGGTTTGGGAGTTTGGGAGTAAGAGATTGAGAGAGAATTGAGGAATGCGGATGCCTTTGGCTTCCGTCTGATGTTCTATTTATAACAAAATTTACAAACTATTACATTTGGCCTTTACTGTTCATGAATAGCGACTGGTGGCCGATAACTTTTACTATTTACTTTGCGACTTTCTTGCTAAACTAGCCGCCCTCTACTGTATACTTTATGACTTTTACAAAAAACAAACAAAAATTTTACTTTACGGTTGTCCTTTACTTTCGGACTTTTTTTTTTTTTTTTTTTTTTAGGATGTTATGAAACCACCCTTATTAAGACGCAGGAAATTCTGGTCACCAGTCCTCACGAGGGACCTAACGGGTTATTGCCACAGGGCACGACTCGTGGCCTTGATCCATTGAGTCCACTACCCAAATTTCCATGGTTGACCCCACGGGAGACTTCACGAGTTGTGAGGTCAGACAATGACTCGTGGTCACCTTCCGTGGCCTACACTGTCCCTCCCATTTTGCCAATCCACCAAGGTTTACCCGTGGTGACCTCACGAGTCGTGAGGTCTGACCACGACTCGTGGTCAAGCTCATGGCCTCCTTACTCAGGCCTTTCCACACCATGCTAACCATGAGTCACCTCACGACTCGTGGTCACTCATCACGACTAACCTCACTAGTCGTTCTGTGACCTGATGCAAATTTTCAGTTTTTCTTCATTTTCACTTCCGGGTCTGATCCTTGGGTTCTCGGGATATAACAATTGAGTTTTGAATTTTATTTATAAAATCTAATGATTTAATTATGGGTTTTATGATTTTAAAATCTTATCATAATCTACGAATTTTAATCATCTTTTGATATCTTAAATTGATATAATATTATCAATTTTGATTTCTAAACAATTAAGCTTGATTATGCATGTCCCATGGTGAATCAATTTATGATCTATTTTTCCATTGATGTTCTTGACAAGCCCAACATGAATTATATTTTAAATTATGACTTTATTATGTTATTCATTATGATTTTATGAAATTCAAGCTATATGCATGATCTACAAGTATGCATGAATCTTATTAATCATGAATTATGTTTTGGCCGACTCACAGACCTCATGTCATGGCTAGATCACATATGTTCAATCATGTTTCTGATTAACATGATTTAACTATCCCATGAACTCATATATATATATTCTTGTGAGCACTATATATGTTTTGGGAGTAGTATCGAACACCGAGTAGGTTCGGGGCTCAGGTTAAGCCCCGGATCTCAGGAACTATGTGCCACCGTAGGTATGTTGCGCCCCCTTTCATGTTAGTCCCTGGCCCAAATAGCCCTTTCATGGTTATATTACACTTTCATTGTTCTACCCTAGGTAAGGTACGGACACCTTCCGGACTAGGGTTACAAGTCGGGCTTGATGTGTGCTCATATGGGGTATGTCGGTTAAGAGAATCTCCCACTATTCCTCATGATTGATTCATGTTAATGATTATGTATACTGGCTCAAGTCATGTTCAATAAAGCTTTTCTCTTTTGATTATGATTATGATTGTGTTATGAATGTTTTGAAAACCTTGAGCCTTACGTAATATTACGATATTTAAATTATGAGCATGTCGTCCTACTCTTAAGTTCATTTATGAGTTTTGAATATTTTAAATGTCCATTGTTACTTACCCTGCATACTTAGTACATTCCACATACTGACCGCATACTTTCTATATTGTATCATTTCATGATATAGGACCCGGTTCTCAGGCTCATCTCCACCATTAGTCCATCTCAGAGTTAGATACCAACTTTGTTGGTAAGTCCTCATGTTCCGAGGGCCATATGTATAGACATTTATGATGTTCTTTTGTTTTCGTTTTGCCGGTTAGTTGTGGATGTTGTCCCATCAACCCATCATACATGATAGAGTCTTTCAGACCATATGTTGTAGTCAGCTGATATGTACGTCTAGTACTTCCCGATTTTTATGTTGCGCTATGTTACGTTTATGTTTCCGCTATGTCCCATGTTTAGTATTCCGCTTTAAGTGAAATAAAGTTAGATGAATGTTCATGCCATGGGTCGACTTGGAGTCTCTCGGGGATCCTTGTCCTGTGTTACGATCCGAGTCTATGTTCGCGTCATGACAATGCTGAATCTCAAAGCTGAACATACTACTGTATGTCCGAAAAGACTCTACTATCTGATAAGTTGCTAGGATAAGCCTCCATCTATCTCCAAATCTTAAACTAAACTTACATATAAAATCTAAACTGGTAGATGTCCTCGGATGATGAGGAATCACCTAAAGCAGGGGCTGAACAAGATTGAGATGGGAGTAGCTAGCGAGGAGGGAGAGCTGGATTACCAAACCTATATCATGAGATGATATAGCATAGAGTATGTGGTCATAACTTGGAAATTTACTAAGTATGTAAGGTAAGTAAAAACATGCTTAGTAAAATGTTAGTAGAAATAATGCATATAAATCAAAAGATCATGAGTGTAAGAACTGCATACTGAATACTATATCTAGTTTAGGAGTTAGGAACATAGGAATTAGGAAACACCCTTAATGATTTGTCATGAAATAACTCACTGCTAGCCCAAACGAGTAACCCAATGACCTGTTAGGAGACATGACAGGTCGTCACTTGACCCGTTGCCAGTGGCCAATTTTTGTCCAATTTCAGATCCTTTTTTGATGCCTCACTTGATTATTCGTCATGTCACTTAATGTGCCACTTAACTAGTGGTCAAGACTCTCTGAAACTCGAGTCTTTCAACAAACTTCCCACTTAACAGGTCACACCATGACCCGTTGGGTCACTTTACTAATCACATTATGATTCGTTCTATGACCTGGTGCAGGTTTTCTTATTTTTCTGTTTCAGTCCTCGGGTCTAATCTTAGGGAATTTTGGGGTGTTATAAATTTAGGAAAGGATTTCATTAATTGTGTAAATACTTTCTTTGTGTTTTTTTTAGAGAGTCCCAATATTTTAAAGAATCATTATGTTTTTTGGAGTTTCGCAATGCAACTTGGAGAACAAAAGATACATGAAGATTTGAACAAGTTTTCTTCATTGTGTTCATAACTTTAAAGGTTTATTATGTAATTGATCATTGGGTTTTTATTCCATCATCATTATAAGTCTTTACTCATGAATTTTTCTACGTTTTCTACAGTTGTTCTTGCTAATATGAGTAGCTAAACACCCAGGTTATGGGAACCATGGTAAAACAATAAATAGGGTTAATACATAGTGATTCTAAACCATTACTGATGCTTATATTGTTCTTCCCTTCATATTAATTGTTTCTAGATGGTACACAACGTTAGGACTAGCCAGTATCTTCTACTTGCATGAACATTGAGAAGTAGAGATTATGAAAAGGGAAAGACAATAAAGACTTGCAATTATCAATTTTCATTTAATAACTTGATCTGCGGTTGTAGAAAAGTTTATTTGGAATCATTGATTAAGGATAGTCGGTAACACTCATGAGGCCTAATCCAGTGATTGAGTGTATCAGCCGTTTGGATGAATTTATTTTATTAATTCTACAATTTAAGTATTAGATTAGATCACAAGTGCAATAATCTGACATAGTTATGACACCATGGAGAATACCTCCCTAGTTAATTGCATTTTCTTATCACAACACCATTTTACAACATTGTTACTTATTATTTTCTATATAAACCCCCCTTAGGAAATAATAGAACAAAAATATAAGTAATAGCATTAGTCAAAATCTTGACCATATTCCTCATACCGTAATCTTGGTTGGGTTCTTTGTTGACAACGACTGCGTTGTAGTTCTTTTGAAGTGTAATTTGAGCATTACCAATGGGCTGGGTCATGACCCGCCCAATTTGACTCAATTTTTTGGATTTCCTACCTTCCTCCTACCTCACCCTTTACTCAAGTCCACCCTTCACCTACCCTCGACCCTAACTCGAGATTCGATCTTTACTCAAAATTTGAGTTTCGACCCTCCTTCTCAACTCAAGAGTTAAGATCTAGCTCAACCTAACCTTGACATAAGACTTGAGTACCGAGCCTCAATTTGAAACACAGACATGAGACTAGAGACTAAACTCGAGGCCTAATTGGGGAATCGAGACCCAACCTCAACCCAAATCTACTAAAAAATAGCAAAGAATAACCTCAGGAGGCTTGTCTTTATTCTATTAGAATTTATATTTCATGAAAGTAACAGACCTCCCAAGGTTATTTTTTCATTTTTTATCTTTGCAAAGCGACCTTATAAGGTTGATGCTCCTCTAGACCCGAGCTTATTAAATAAGGCCATGAAAAATTCTTTTTTTTGGCCTTGTTATGATAGGGGGAGTCACTTCATACATTCTAGATATATAGTTGGGTAAAATTTCGCGTGATTCATTAAACAAGATAGAAATGCCATCATTTCTAGATCATTTATCTAATCTATATATCTAATTAAATGAAGAATGAACCAATAGTGATTTTGAAAAAAAAAATTAAAACCTACTCGAGGTTGATTTTTGAAAAAAAAAATTTTTAAAGAAATCAACATCAACAAGTCGATTGCATTTTTCCAATTATTTGGTGTTAAAAAAACAAACCTTTGAAGGTCGTTATTGTCAAAAACTATATATTTTTAAAAATCAACCTCCGATTGTCTGTTAGCATCTTTTCAATATTTTTGAGGTTACTTTTTGGAAGTATTACAGTAGTGCGCGACTCGATCCTGAACTATGACTCGAGACACAATTAAACACAATTCAGGATTAATGCCCCTACCCATTAAAAAATAAAAGTAAATCTCAATTAGTAAATATAAATTAAAGTTGATCATAAGTATGAGCTAGAATTGGGCTAGTATTGAGCTAAATTAAAGATTACTTAAAAACGAGTAATGTTGGATTGGGAGAAAATTAGTCCAGAATGAAATTATCTTATTCCAAATTATAAAATAGTATGTGGGTTGGCAGGCCATTAATTATTGGGACACATTTGGCACCCCTATTCTAAAATCATGCATGTGTTATTCTTCATGTTTTATGGACATTTTTGACATGGGGCTCATGGAAGGTGATTGGAAGCTAGGAGCCAGAATTTTAATATTTTGTGAAGAGGATAAGGTTGTGGTAGTATTTTTCTTATTATTGGATGCTAGGAGATGTATAGATTACCTTGTAGGAGGGTTTTATGTTGTTATTGGATAGGAGGAAGAGGATAGCTGTAGCTATACAATTGAGGAAGGATTTTTGAATTCTATCCCTCCATGTGTTCCATAAATTGCCAAAATAGCATAGTCTTGGATATGTCTGCTAATATTCACTTCCTATAATCATTATTATTGTAGTTAAGGTCTTATCAGAGTAGTTAAGCTTTGTGATACACTTAAAGACGTAATTGAGTTATATGAGGATAAATCTCTAAATCATGGAACTCCTACTTGTTCTCTTCAATTATACACTTATAGTATTTGATATGTTCTCCTAATTGATCGATACAAGTTATTCAATATGGAATTCAAGACCTTTTTTATTCCATGTTCTTCAACATCCGGGATCCTAATGGTACCTTTATTTTCTAGAAAATAATATGCTTCCGACAACAAGTGTGCTAGAATTCCCCAAGACTTCCCAAAGGTATAGAATATGGTTATGTTCCTTCCCTTAGACTTGAATGAGACTTCTTGTACATTTCCAAGATTATGAATTAGAAATCAAAAGTGCTACATGTTTCCTAAGCTTGTATACGAGGGATGTCTAATACATATATACCCTCCATACTTAGTTTCCTCTCAATCTATGTGTCTCTTCATGGCTTTAACATCCCCAAAGTATGTTTTCTTAGACCAAAGGTCATATACCCTTGGCCGGATAGTTGAATTAACTTTAAAACAACTCTTACATAAACATATTCCCATGAGATAACAATAATTTCATACAAATAGTATCCCTAAGAGCCATAAGCACTCCATGAATCTAACCTTCAGTGATATGTACTCAAGATAAAAGGAATTCATAGTATCATTTATTGTTATGCAATCCCAAGACCAGGGTCCTCATGATACACTCCATAGTAATATGTTCCCCATGGAACATGCATACATAGTCATGCTTTTGAATGTTGGTATTGCATCAGATTTATAAATATTTACATATTGATTTACTATCTATTACATGTCTAAAGCTTGCGAGTTACTATACATCTTTCATGATGTTTTAAAATATGTTTTTGCTTACAATTGAGATTTACAAAATATGGCAATGAGATATTTATGGACCTTGAGCGAAAAACTTTTTTCTAAAATTTCATAGGCTAGTAAGACATATGTTTTGGCTTAATTTTTTTGGCTTTATCAGCCAAGAATTTTGAAATAGTCCTATGAGCCAAGAATTTTAAGCAAAGGTGAATGAACAAAGAGTTATAAAAAAGGGTCAGTTAGTCAAATATGATGATTAAATAAAACGAGCCCACGAGGGTTCCAAGTTGTATATTTTATATTTTGGGAGATCTGTTAGAAACTGAGTAGCTATTGGCAATATGGACTAATATCGGAACCCACACATTTCTACTATAGGGCTATGGTCGCCATATCGGGCCAAGTGTCTAGAGAGTCAAGCCTCCCCAAATTAATAAGGATAAGGGTTCTCAAACAAGTCTCCCATTGTATTAGGACAAAGTACTCAAAGACATAATTATATACAGAATATCGTCGATCCATCCGACAATCATTGTGAAGATGACCTAGTTGATCAAGAATTGATCTAATGCCATATGGTACATATGGTAACTATTATTTATTTAAAGGATGTCAGTGAATAGGATCTCCCACTAAAGATTAAATATATTTTCAAGCTAAAAGTATGATACTTATTTATAGGTTTACAATTATTGACATCATTTTCATTATGCTTTACTTAAAAGATTGTTTTTTGCCAGATGTTATTTCTCTTTTTTTTCCCTCATATTTATTTGATCAAGTCAGTGGTAGGACCCTCTCTTCCATTTGACTTTCTTTAATTTTATTATGATGTTATTATTCTCTGTGTTATTTAGTCTAGTTTACATAGGGGTGTTATTCCACAGTTCTCACATCCTTTTTTATCATAGTTGGGTGCATTACATCTCAAAATGCAGGTTTATGTTCTCAGGACAACAGGTTTCCTCTATAGGAGCATCACTCTACATTCAACTGGAGTTGGTGAGACTCACTTCTTATATGGGACCAGTCTATTCTTTTGATGTATTTAAATATTTTTAGGTACGCCGGAACCTTGTATCAGTATTTTCATAATGATGTAATGTATTAGAGCCTTCATACACTAGAGTATTTAGTCATTCATATATTTTGGAGTCCACTCATGTCATCTAAAATCTGAATTTACATCCTTGTATTTTATCAAAAGATTTCTTATGTTGTTTAACTGAAGAAAGGTTTTAGTTTACTCATGTCAATGTTCTCACTATGTGATAGAGAGATACTCTTATGTGACTCATATTTATAGCTTCAATTTTATTTAAGGTGTTATGGAAATGTTGTAACTCCATGTTCATATAGAAGTGTTCACTCAGGCAAGCTAAGGAACCAGGTTCAATCCCCATATGAATAGGTTCGAGGTGTATTAGGTGAGAGGTCAAGGTTGGGAGCAATTCAGATATTTGCATAACATGGAATTCTGTATTATAAGATTATATAGCCCCATATTTATCTATTTGACTATGTACAACACATTATTTTTTGTTCCATGATTTAAATCCAACAACCTGATGTTAATCTTTTCAAGTAGTGCAGTAAACAAGAACCCATGAGGCATGGCATGGTTTTCCTTTATAGTGTCTGCAACTCTTTCCATATGTTTAATCATCAACCTAGACAGCTTGATGGGATATCCAATATAAAGCAGCTCCATCACAACCAAATCTAGCAAGAACGCCTCATTTCTCCTCTAAAGCATAGGCACTATGCCTTTATGCACAAACTTAAGTAGAAGCTTGTGAAATGGTTCATGTCTAACTTTAACACCTTTTTATGAATGTCTAATTCGAACTTCAAAAAAATTTTGACACATGTAAATTTGAGTCTAGGTCATCATTAATTGAGGGTCACGCCTTTTTGATGTAATAAGAAAATCCTTCATAGGGAACCTCTAAAATGTGTCCCAATTACACAACATCAAATACCATATCAACGTCTATTATATTGCTCTTGTCCAACTTGTTGTATTCAAAGTTTAAGCAGAACTATGTCACATCATCCTTGCTAATGTCAAGAAGGGATATGAAGAATAGGTGTTTCTATCCTTGAATATCTAGTTTCATAACTAGATGTAGCATATCCCTTTCATCTATGTTGTCTTGCAATTTTCTAAGAATTACATTCCCTCTCTCAAACAAAAATATTTTGTCAACTTCTTCCTTCTTTCATTTCCTTTTTATAGTCTTCTCCTTTTTCTTTCTAAGTGTTCTCCTCTATAGAAACTGCCTTACTTTCTTTTTCTTTTTATTCTCTTTTTTAGGAATAATAGTCTCATCATCTGGTTCATTAGTTGTCCCTATTTCTTTCTCTTTTCGATTCATATTTGTTGCCTTGTATTGCTTATCCAAGTTATCATTCTGAGCTTTTATTTCACTCTTTGTAATAAGATGTAATACCCTAAAAGTACCTAAGAAATAGATGGGAGAATTAGAAATGAGTTCTGCAAAAAATTTGGGTTTTTGCACCAGAATGACTCGTGGTACGAGTTGTGATAGGAAGTGACGAGTCGTGGTCTCACTCGTGGTGGAATTATGAAGTTTGGTGTCTAGACCACGAGTCACTCCATGAGTCCTAAGATATAGGTACGACTCATGGTTAGGAGTCGTGATGACTTTCTTGTGGTTCTAGGGTATTATCTAACAGATCATGGTATGTGTTCGGTGCGTTGTTGGGGTTATAAAACCGACACGCAAGTGCATGTGGTCAAACAAGTAATAAAGTGGCTAAGTAAGCCAAGTATCGATCCAAGGAGGCTCAGGGTATGTAAAAATTGCCCAAGTATACTATATTCTTATTTTACTTCTAACTATGCTAACAACAACGTAACCAACAGTTAATTGAGTTTTTGTTTATAAAATATATACTAAAACTATTAACAATTATTTACTATGAATTTAAACTATGGATATGAGCATGCCAAGGTTAAGAACAAGTAATGGATTCGATTGTAATAATAATTCGGTTAATCTCTTCTTCATGTTGCTAGCCAAGAACATTAGCCTAGAAATTAAAACTCTCGTATTTAATTTCACTTAAGAATCATAAACCATTCATCTACATTTCTGTGATCAAATTCAATTTACGACCTAGCAATACAATTCCGGTTCCTCAATTGACTAATACGGCTTTCAAGTATATTTCTATCAGGAAAGCACATCAAAACCCAATTTTCCCAAATCAAGTTAAGAACAATACCCTATTAATTCACAACTTTCCAATTTCTTGCTCTCTCGAGTGAAATTGGACTTTTTAGATGTACATTAATGTCGGCCAAGCACTAATGTAGTAAGAACAAGAATTAATAGAACAACATGAAAGAAGAAGAAGAAAACCATATCATTTACAATCAAAATTCACTACACATGTTCAAAACCTTAGCAAGGAAGAGAACTAGCCACTCATTTGTGGATTGATCATCCTAAAACAAGTGTAAATCATACATACAATTGATTGAAAGAAGAAAGGAAGAGAAGAAATCTCTTAGCCTTTTCGTCCCTCAACTGCTGCTAACCCACGCCCTAGCTCCACCAAGTCTGAACTAAAACTGAACTAATTAAAATAAACCTAAGTGTGCTATTTATACTAGAGGGAAATTTTTCCCGGAATAACAAGTAACGTGTCACGGAGGTCAACGCGGAGAACTGCCTCCGTGACACGGCGTGGACGCGGACCTTCACTGGAAATCCAGGGTCCGGTAAATTAGCCTCAACGTGGCACAAAGGCCAACGCGGAGGCCTATCTCCGTGCCACGGAGATGTCGCGAGGCCTCACTGGAATTTGCCATTTAATTCCCTCTCCAGGCAGTGTGCCTCCGCGATGGTAGCGTGGCACGGCTCCATCGCGGAGCCCCTATAATTTGTGCATTCCAATGTCTTTTCCACGCTCGTATCCAAGTCCAACTCCGATATAGTTCCAACATGCATTTTAGCTCCTAAAAATAATATTTACCTGCAAAAAAAATGCTAATCATGTTGGTTAGTATAAATTCACATTTTATTACCAATTACATGAGAATATATACACATTGCACACAAACAAGGCGAAAATAATACGTTTGAGTATCACTTGGGCATATAAATCTGCCCAAGATCACTTACCCCACACTTAAATCCTTGTTCGTCCTCGAACAACACATACACAACTCATGCAAATTACATCCCAACCTTCGTCACTATGGTGCGACAATTTACGCTACGGTCATACCGATTATTCAATTTTTGCAAATCATCACGAAAACATGCTTGGTCTTACAATACAATGACCTTTAATACATCAAGACTTCCTATACTTTAAGAATTGATTCTTGATATCGGCAAACTCATGCAAATCAGCTAATCAAGAAATTCGACACGAAAATCAATCTTTCATCAAGCATGTGCCCTCACAACTCAAGAGAATCTTCCCCTTTTTGTTCATGCAACACACAAACATTCAAGTCGGGGCATCTAAAAATTAATTTCACTCACTCTCCCAAAAGAATTCACATGCATCATGTCATGACCCATAGGCTTTCCCTTAGTGTATTACTCCACTAATATAAAGACATGCAATGTAAGATCACGTAGGACTTTAATGGGTTGTAACGGGGGTATGGATCTAGTATATATATTGGATTAGCCAATAATAGTCGCTAGCATCCTTAAGCGCCTTTTCGACACATTCCTATCGACTCATGAACATTGTTCCTCTCTTTTCTCTTTTTCTCCCATTCATGCTGGTTTACTTTCGTACTGCCCATTTCATCAAACACACTTGACACAAAACAAAGGGTTTTCATGTACCCTCAATATCATTTAATTACAACAAGTGCCTCTTCAACATCATCTTTTCTTTCTTCACTCTGCTTTTCTTTTTCTTTTCACTCTTTAACACTTTGGGAAACATTTTCTTTTCTTTGTAAGCGCTTAAGAGCTTCGTATAGACTTTAAGGCTAATGAAAAGAAGGAATAAAGCTTAGTTTATACAATTTTGGACAAAAGAAAGAAAGAAATCGGCTAAAGGCTCAACGGGCTGACTAGGGTATACAACATATAAAAAAGGTAGAATTTGACAAGAAAAAAATGGAAACTATCGGTTAAAAACAAAGAAATGCCTACATCCTTTCCAACACTACACCTCCTTCATTTCGTTTTGTAAACACACCAGGCAAGTTCTAGACAATTCACAATGGCATGGAATAACAATACCTCACTTTACACTTCATGCACATGCTCGAATCAAGATGCATTCACAGACTCTCTAATTAGCCAAACACATGAATTCAAAATTAAGCCTCAATCATACTGAATCAACTTCTATAGCCTAGGTAACTCAACATATTTACCAATTGCATGCTTTTAAACGAATCATTTTCACATTCTGAACATCAGTTACACACACAACAAAATTTTTGCAACCATAAAGCAACTACAGTTCATTGATGCAATCCACCAAAGAAAAATTAAAAACAAATTAAAATCCTACTCCTACCGACTACATTTCCCTTAAGACGGTCGTCATCCATCCCTCATAGGGAACGGTCACTAACTATGACATTCGGTTCAATGGGACTATTCTCGGTAAAAGAATCGAAAACAAACTCCGAGAAACCCAAAAAAATAAAAACCAAAATTTTTTGCAACACATCAATCATTTCAATAGAAAGAAAATATTTACAAGTGCAAAATATTCTCGACAATTTTTGAAAAAAATATCGATCATCTCGATAGAAAAAATAAAAAAATATTTACAAAATATTTACACTGGCAACCATAACTTTTCATACCACACATCATTAACCACACAAACAAATATATACAGATACACCCCAAATCAGTTCACCACAGGGAAAGCACGAACATACATACAAACCAAGGAAAAACATACAACAAATTAAAGCCCAAGTTCCAGCACCTAGCTACTCCCCACCCCACACTTAAATCGAACACTGTCCCCAGTGTTCACAAAAATTACAAAACAAAATTTCGGGTGGTGGAACTCCCTGATCAGTCGAAATATTCAACTTCTTCATCTGGTGCTGCTGCCTCGTCGCCCATATCTGAGTCAGCTCCATCGTCATCATCGGACTCCACATCGGAGTCCTCACGACGTGTCTCCTCATCAGTAGGGACATCGTCATCCGTCGGCTCCACAAAGGCTGGTCCCACTCGGCATAAGGCTCTGGCATTCTCGCCAAATGGGTAATCCAGCTCCAGCTGCCATAATTCTTCCTCGGTGGCTGGTCTCCCACCAATTCGTAGCTACAGCATCTGCATGCCGAACATACGTGCCATGTACTGATCGTCACGAGCATGTCGCTCGCCCAAAGTCAGCACTGGCCCGTGTGTGGTGTCGGGGGCCTTAGTTTTTGTCACATCGAGGGCCCTCCGCTCCAACTGCGGAATATAGTCCAAAGCCTCTTCCTCAATGTCGAGGCCTCGGAGGAAGGTGGTGATGAGTCCGCCAAACCCGTATATGTGGCCCTGGTGTAGTCTGGCTCTCTTCATGGCGGATATAATGACCGCCCCAACATTAATCTCAAGCCCTTTCATAAGGGCATACACCAAGCAGACACGGTCCCGGGTCACATCCGTCATGTGAACTCCCGGGATTAAGCACGAGCACACAATCTTCAGCCATATTCTGGCCTCCCTGTTCATCTGCGAATAAGGCAGAGTCTGGTGGTAACCCCTCTACTTATGTCTACTCCATCGGGCTGTGGATCGAGCCCCACACAATGTACGTCTGATGTCGGCGTACGGTGGGGTGATGTTTAGCTGGCGGAGAACGTGGGCGTCTGTGTCCCGCGTTCCAACGATGGCATTAAATTGGTGGAGTTCCAGAGTGACAATCTGCCCTCTGATTTTTATTGTGTGGCTTCTGATGGCCGGGTTCCAGTTTGCATAGAATTCCCGGACCAAATGTAGGTTGCACTCCTTGGGCTCTTGAAAGATAAAGCTGAGCCCAACTGCCTCGATTCTCTGCACAATACGTGGGAACTCCTGTGCAAGTGGTTCCCGTGCAATATGTTCCTCAGGGAAGTACTTGTTTTATTTATGTTTCGCGTACCACTTCTTCCCTTCATCGGTTACCCATCTTGTTCCGTATTGGCGGCGTTGGCCGTGCGGAACAGCTGGTGCAGCTGGGACTGCAGTGCCCAACCTCAATCTTTTCCGTCCGGTGCCTGAGGTAGAAGCACCCTTGCCCTTGTCCTGTCGACTTGCCATTGTACCTGTCAATATACATAAACAAGCACAAAGTTAAGCTAAATACAAGTTAACTTAGGCTAAGGTCGGGTTAAACTAAGTTTACCCCACACTTAGTCCCTAACTATATTTACAATACTTCGGCAAGGATTACTCTATTTACAACCTCAAACACAAGCAACTATAAGGTATATTGCTTAGTGCGTTCACGAAAAATTTCGAAAGCATAACGGTTAGCGTACTACTCAGACTTCATACAGCTACTCCCAATCCTACTATCGATAGCAATCCAATCATCGCACTTAGCAACAAAACAAAAAAAAACAAAAACAACAACAAAAATTCTATGTACATACAAATCTAAATAATCAAACCAATTTACAAAATTTTCGCATTTTCCCCAACAATTCGAGAATTCGTCTTCTCTTAACATTCATACAATATTTACATCGACTTATCTCAATTTACAACCACACCCCGGCATCTAATTCATCAAACTATCAAGTTCCCCAATTCAATTTCAATAACTCAAGCCCTAGAATGCAATATTTCAATCAAATTCGAATTATTCACATAATCGACAAGTTCAAACGCTAATTACAACAATCCGAACATAATCAATCACAAAATAATTCAACATCATGTTTAATTGCTACTTGGGGTGATATATTTCACCTCACATGCTCAAATTTGACTAAAATCACCAAAAACTTGAGAGAAACGATGAAAACATACCTTTTAGTTGAAGAACCGAAGAAATTTGACGTTTTCCTTGCCTATTAGCGTGGCACGTTGGTTGGGGAGGGGGAATTGGGTGTTTTGGTCGCGGAGGAGGAGAGAAATGGGGAGAAAAGAGGCAAAATCGGGGTTAATTTAAAGAAAAACACGCGGGTCACCCGGCAACCCGGTGTGACCTGGCACTGAATAAAGGGCAACGTGTCACGGAGGGTAACGCGGAGCCCCTCCTCCGTGACATGGAGCCAACGCGTTGGCTCTCTGGAAATTTTAAAAAATCTGATTTTGCCTTCAATGTGTCACGGAGGGTAACGCGGAGCCCCTCCTCCGTGACACAGAGCCAACGCCCCAGTGCACTGTTTCTTCAATAAAAATTATTTTCATACCTTGCCTTATTTTTCCTGCTTCCATGCATATTTTTCTCCGTTAGACCTGAAAATCACCTCACTAAACGAAATTGGTTAGATTAATAGATTTTCCTAACTACCATGAAAAAAATACTAACTAAAACGAAAAAATTTGTACGAAATCAAGAAAAAGAAAAATTAAAAATAAAAAATAAAAAATACAAATTATGTACACTATACTAAATGAAGAAAAATAGAATATTTTTCTTTTCACGGGTTGCCTCCCGTGCAGCGCCTGGTTTACCGTCGTGGCTCGACGTCCATTATGCTCAATTATCTACTAGGGTGAGGACGATTTTTCACGATCCTTGTCCTCCCCCCAGTAGTGCTCAACCTCATCTGGTGGCCTTCCTGTTAACTCTCGGGAATCATTCATTATATCAGCATTCCCATGATCAATCACATTGATCACCGAGAGTTCCTCATTTACAATCGGGAGCTTGGGTGCTTTGTACACGTCAAAAACTTCTATCTTGTCATGTGCCCGCATTGTAAGTTGACCCGCAGCTACATCAATTAATGCTTTTCCGGTTGCCAAAAAGGGACGTCCCAAAATAAATGGGACTTCAGCATCTGGTTCAAAGTCCAGAACAATAAAATCGACCGGAAAATGAGGGAACCCACTTGCACTAACACATCCTCAACAATACCATCCGGTTTAGCTAAGGACCTGTCCGCTAGCTGCAAGATTACCGTTGTAGGTCTAGGACTCCCTAGACCTAACTTTCTGAATACCGAAGATGGCATCAGATTTATACTTGCCCCCAAGTCGCATAATCCACGAGCTCGGATACTTTGCCCAATAGTCAGCTGGATAGTAAAACTTCCAGGTCTTTCAGTTTCGTGGGCAGTCTATTCTGAATCCGGGAAGTGCATTCCTCCGTTAAAGCCACCGTGGCATACTCAGTCAAACGACTTTTGTTAGCCACGATGTCTTTAATATATTTTGCATACTTTGGCACTCCCTGCAAGACATCAACAAGAGGTAAGTTAACATGTACCTGTTTAAGCACCTCCATAAATTTCTTGAAACACGCCTCCTCCTTGTGTTTCTTAAGTCGTTGAGGGAACGGGGGTGGAGGCCTTTCTGATTTTGCTTCTTTAGTCTTCCCCCTATCAAAACTTTGTTCCTCCTCAACATCTGCTGCTCCTGACTTTTGAGGCGGTCTTTCCGGTTCTACCTCCTTCAACTGTAAGCCACTCCTCGTGGTCACCGCATTTACCTGCTTCGGATTAGGATCTGTGTCGCTAGGTAGTCCTCCTCTGGGTCTTGTATTTTGGGCACTAGCAAATTGCCCAAACTGATATTCAAGGGCCTTGGTCGCCAATTGATTGTTCTTCACTTCGGCTACCAATTTAACATAGTCAGCCTGCAATTGTGCCTGATTAGCGATCATGGTTTTGAACATCTCCTCAATACTCGGTGATTGTGGTGGAGGAGGGGCATTGTGATTTCTGAATTGAGCTTGATAGTTTTGTTGCCCTCCTTGATTTCTCTGCATACCCTGACCAGAACTTTGGCCTTGTTGGTTGTTGCTACCCCACGAAAAATTCGGATGGTTCCTCCAATTTGAGTTGTAGCCACTACCAAACTGCTGCTGATTTCTCTGTGCATTGCCCACAAAGTTAACAGAATCAGGATTTGCACCACAGCATTCAGCTGAATGCTCACTACTACCACACACTTCACACCACATCTGCTGGACTGCATTGACCAAAGCTGAAGGCTGGTTCAAGTTCATATTACTGAAGTGATTATTTAACTGATTTTGCAAGGCAACTATCTGTGCAGCGATAGCTGTAAATCCATCCACTTCAAGCACTCCCGCTGCTTTCCTTGCTCCACCTCGAGATGAATCTGCATTCCATTCTGGATTGCCTTGTGAAATTCGGTTGAGCAAAGTGTACAACTCCTCGTAAGTCTTTCCCAGTGCTTGCCCTCCAGTTGCTGAATCTAACAGAATTTTAGTGTGGGGTTCCAAACCCTCAATAAATGTGTGTACCAACACCTCATTGGACTGATGATGATGAGGAAAGTCCCGCAACATGGATTTAAATCTTTCCCAGGCTTGATATAGATTTTCTCCCTCCCTCTGTTTAAAACTTAGAATTTGACTTCTAAGTCTGGCTGTTTTACCAGAAGGGAAAAATCTAATCAAAAACTTCCGTGCAAGATCATCCCACGTTGATATAGAATTGGGTGGTTCAGCTTTTAACCACCTCTTAGCTTCACCAAGTAAGGACAACGGAAATAAGGTGAGCCGAACATAATCAGGTGACACTCCAGCGGGTATATAAGTGTCACTTATCTCCAAAATGTTTTGGACATGTTGTTGTGGATCTTCATGAGGGAGACCGGTAAATTGCCCGCTTGTGTGCAAAAGTTGCACCATATTCTGCTTTAATTCAAATCTCCCTCCAGTCTCTGGTTTGCGGATGCTAGAATGTACATTGTTAGCGTGTGGGATTGCCACCTCGCGAACCGGCCTTGCTGCTGCTTCATCGGGCACTAACACTGCCCTCACAACTGGTGGATTTTGTTGCTCCATAATAGATTGTCGGAACAACTGCAACTTCTTTTGTAGAGCTTCTCTATGTTGACTATGAAATTCACGTTCAGGCTCTAAGTAAGATTCCACCAGCTCCTTGTCCCTTGCCAGTGTTCACAGAAACAAAATCTGCAAAATACAGGCTAAGACCAAGTTGTTAACACTTAAGAAAATAAAAATAAAAATACAGTAAATTTACACTAAACACAATTTCACAAATTTGCCTAGCCTCCCCGGCAACGGCACCAAAAACTTGTTCGGTGCGTTGTTGGGGTTATAAAACCGACACGCAAGTGCACGTGGTCAAACAAGTAATAAAGTGGCTAAGTAAGCCAAGTATCGATCCAAGGAGGCTCAGGGTATGTAAAAATTGCCTAAGTATACTATATTCTTATTTTACTTCTAACTATGCTAACAACAACGTAACCAACAGTTAATTGAGTTTTTGTTTATAAAATATATACTAAAACTATTAACAATTATTTACTATGAATTTAAACTATGGATATGAGCATGCCAAGGTTAAGAACAAGTAATGAATTCGATTGTAATAATAATTTGGTTAATCTCTTCTTCATGTTGCTAGCCAAGAACATTAGCCTAGAAATTAAAACTCTCGTATTTAATTTCACTTAAGAATCATAAACCATTCGTCTACATTTCTGTGATCAAATGCAATTTACGACCTAGCAATACAATTCCGGTTCCTCAATTGACTAATACGGCTTTCAAGTATATTTCTATCAGGAAAGCACATCAAAACCCAATTTTCCCAAATCAAGTTAAGAATAATACCCTATTAATTCACAACTTTCCAATTTCTTGCTCTCTCGAGTGAAATTGGACTTTTTAGATGTACATTAATGTCGGCCAAGCACTAATGTAGTAAGAACAAGAATTAATAGAACAACATGAAAGAAGAAGAAGAAAACCATATCATTTACAATCAAAATTCACTACACATGTTCAAAACCTTAGCAAGGAAGAGAACTAGCCACTCATTTGTGGATTGATCATCCTAAAACAAGTGTAAATCATACATACAATTGATTGAAAGAAGAAAGGAAGAGAAGAAATCTCTTAGCCTTTTCGTCCCTCAACTGCTGCTAACCCACGTCCTAGCTCCACCAAGTCTGAACTAAAACTGAACTAATTAAAATAAACCTAAGTGTGCTATTTATACTAGAGGGAAATTTTTCCCGGAATAACAAGCAACGTGTCACGGAGGTCAACGCGGAGCACTGCCTCCGTGACACGGCGTGGACGTGGACCTTCACTGGAAATCCAGGGTCCGGTAAATTAGCCTCAACGTGGCACGGAGGCCAACGCGGAGGCCTATCTCCGTGCCACGGAGCTGTCGCGAGGCCTCACTGGAATTTGCCATTTAATTCCCTCTCCAGGCAGTGTGCTTCCGCGATGGTAGCGTGGCACGGCTCCATCGCGGAGCCCCTATAATTTGTGCATTCCAATGTCTTTTCCACGCTCGTATCCAAGTCCAACTCTGATATAGTTCCAACATGCATTTTAGCTCCTAAAAAATCATATTTACCTGCAAAACAAATTCTAATCATGTTGGTTAGTATAAATTCACATTTTATTACCAATTACATGAGAATATATACACATTGCACACAAACAAGGCGAACATAATACGTTTGAGTATCACTTGGGCATATAAATCTGCCCAAGATCAGTATGACTCGTATTAAAAATGAGTCATGATGGAAGTCGTGGTTTGGAATTAGTAGGTGAAGGGGATTATGTCACGATTGACAGTACGACTCATGGTGTCCATGGAATTGTTGTGACATTCAGAGATGCCGCAAGGAGGAGGAGTGGTGACCATGAGAGGTAACCACAAGTCATTACTTTATGGCATGACTCGTGTTGAGAGTCGTGATGACCGACAGTCCATATTTTCTAGATTTTTCATTAAGGGTATTTTTGTAATTTCTAAGCTCTCATGTCCTAAACTACGTCATTTTAAGATCTTTTAGGAGGAGATTAAAAGGGTTTAACCTATCCTAATTTATTCAACTCCCATGCATGCAAGAGTAGAAGTTTCTCTTTGAAGATCAAGCTTGAAACCCTCCAATTTTCTTGGGATATAAGGAAGAGTGTGGAATCAGATTTCCCAGGTATGTAGGGCTATGAATGGGAGTTCCCTTTCAATCTCACATCCAAATTTCTCTTTAATTCCATGAATTTAAGTTCCATATAAAGTTCATGATCTTATGGGACATATTCCTAATTCTATGAAATTTTCTATAATTTATCTATGGGTTAATTTCCTTCATGTTTCAAATCATGTTTTAAGATCTGTGGACAAATTTTATACCTATTTTGACTATTAATTCATTGTTCCAAATTTTAATCAATTTATGTGAAAATTATGCAAGTTTCATGAAAAGTCAAGTTTACGATTATATTATGATTTTGATCTTCGTAAGCTCTAAATTATGATTTATGATATGATTTCTTTCAAGTACTCTTCATGAATTTATGAATTTCAAGTATAGTGATTTTCTCAAGCATGTATGTTTTTCATGATTTATGACTTTATGATTTTGGCTGACTCACAGGCCCTAATTTATGGCTAATCATGTATTTCAAGTATGATCAAGTATGTTATGATTTATGTAGCCAAGAACTTCATGTATGACTTCACGATTATTATATGAGCCTTCATGTACATGTTTATGGGAGTCGTGTCTAGCACTGAGTAGGCCCAACATACAGGTAAACCTCATGGTCTCAGAACTACGTGCCAATGTAGGTTTATGCTTATGGACACTAGGTGGGTCCCTATTAGTGATGTCACGTCATGTACTTCCTTGGCTTGGAAAGCTTGGGACGGCTTTACCTACTTAAGCGAGATAATTGGGGCATCATGTAAGCACTATTATGATGGTGTCGGTTAAGACGAGTCCTCCTATTGTTGTCATATTTATGATACTTTGGCTCAAGTAATGTTTTTATAAGGTTTCTCTTATGATTATGATTATGAATATTTCATGAATAGTTCTGAAAATCTTGAGCCTCATGTTTATGTTATGACTATCATTGCATGTTTCGAACTGTCCTACTCCTATGAACTCTTATGTATTTTTATTAGTACATTTTACTTACCTTGCATACTCATTCTATTTCAAGTACTGACCACATATCCTATGTTGTATCGTTTCATGATAGAGGCTCAGATTTTTAGGGTCAGTCTCTCCGTTAGTCGGTCATCAGAGTTCAGTTCAGCCTACTATTGGTGAATCCTCATCCTTCGAGGACCTTCAGCTAGTTGCATTATTGCTATCTTCAATTTTAGTCAGGTAGTGAGCTAGTTGGTTTTGTCCCATCAGCTTATCAATATGTAGAGCCTTTTCAGACATAGTGTTGTATTCAGTTTAAGAGTTACGTATTACCATTTGTTCAAATATTTAATATGCAGACTTCCGCTATTTTAGGATTTTGATTCTTTCCGCCTTGATTATGTTGAGTTAGTTATCATGTTCATGCAATGGGTCGACTTGGAGCTATTTATGGTTCTAGGTTTCGTATCTCGATTTAGGCCCACGATTGAGTTGTGATAAACTTGGTATCAGAGAAAAGGTTCAGTGTGTCCTAGGGTGTCTGAAAGCCACGTTAAGTAGAGTCTTTTTCATGGGTGTGAAGTGCGCCGCACTTATGACGAAGATGCTACGAAGCGTTTTATGAAAATTTCCCTTCTTTCGTGATCTATGCTATATGTGTTTGCAGAATCATGTCTCCACACTAAGTTAACGGAAGAAGAAATGATAATGGAAATGGAGATGGCCATGAGAATGGCAACGAAGATGGTCACCATCAAGCCCTAACAGCCTTAGAGGACCATGTGCCTGAGCAGGTTGCGCAATCTGAGTTTAGGGAATCCATCTACATGTTGGCACAAACGTTGACTGCCCAAGTCAACCAGCAGGAAGTGGCTCATAATCCCCAAAACGGGAATGCAGTGGCGGCTAGAGTTAGGGATTTCCTCAGGATGAATCCCCCTGAGTTTCTTAGGTCAAGAGTGGACAAAAGACCCACATGAGTTCATTTAGGAGATTTAGAAGATCACTCAAGTTATGAGACTAAAAGGGGAGGAGTGCGCAGACCTAGCCTCTTATTAGTTGAAAGGGATTTCTTATATTTTGTACAAACAGTGGAAGGATGGCCGGTGAGTCAGAACGGGTCCCATTGGTTGGGATGAGTTTCTCATCGCGTTCTTGAACCGATTCCTTCCCCAAGAGATAAGAGAAATCAAGGCAGTAGAGTTTGTGAACCTAAGATAGAACAACATGATAGTTCAACAGTATGCTCTAGAGTTCACCCGTTTGTCCAGGTACACGTCGGAGATGGTGGTTGATCAGAGAGCCGGGTGAGCAAATTTGTGAACGGGGTAGCGGACTACTTGGTCAAGGATTTCAGGACCGCTATGCTACATCAGGATATCGACTTCTCTCGAATGATTTTTTATGCCCAGCAGATAGAGGTAGTGCATATGAGGGAGAGGCAGATAGAGTCCAAAAGGGTTAGGACAGATAGTTTTGGGTTCTCCCAACAGAGGTCGGGTGGTAAACATCACCAGCATTTCCACCAGAGGTCATTGACCCAAGCGTTGTCATTAGGTAGTGTTCCATCCATGTCTCAGGGTGATCAGAGAAGCAGGGCATTAGGTTCTATGGGACAGAGGAACACGTCGGAAGAGCGCACCTTTCCAGTTTGCGGATAATGTGGTAAGAACACATAGGAGAGTGCTTCGCCAAATTAGATATTTGCTTCGGATGTGGGAAACCCGGGCACATGCACAGGCAGTGTCCTTTGGCTAGGTAGGGTGATGGCAGGGGTCGTACTCAGGCTACCATATTTAGTAGCACATCCTTCTCAGTAGGGTGCATCCATTAGTATAGGTGGTGGTCAGTGTCAGAATAGGTTTTATGCCCTATTGTCTCGGCAGGAGCAGGAGGTCTCCCTAGATGTAGTCACTTGTATGTTACCAGTATTCCATCTTGATGTTTATGCATTATTAGATCCAAGGGATACTTTATATTTTGTGACACCCTATGTTTCTAGTAGTTTCAGAGTTAGTCCCAAAATCCTATCAAAACCCTTCTCAGTCTCTACTCCATTTTGTGACTCAGTTATAGCTCGATGGGTATACAAAAATTGCCCTATCAAGGTCCTTTAGAATGTTATCTTAGCAGATTTAGTAGAGTAACACATGACAGATTTTGATGCTATTTTTTGCATGGATTGGTTGCATTCATGTTATGCCTCCGTGAATTGTAGAACCCCTGCAACAGAGTTTCGGTTTCCGGGTGAGCCAGTCCTAGAGTGGAAGGGTAGTTCAGTTATACCTGTAGATTGCTTTATTTCCCACCTTAAGGTCAGAAAGATAATTTCTAAGGATTGTGTTTACCATCTATTTTGGGTTAAGGATGCTACATCTGAGACCCCAACTCTATTCAATTCATGTAGTGTGCGAGTACCCGAAGGTGTTTCCAGATGATCTACCCAGAGTCCCTCCCGAGAAGGAGATCGACGTTGGCATTGACCTTCTTTCCGATACGCAGCCCATATTTATTCCTCCTTACAAATTGGCTCTAGCTGAGTGAAAGGAGTTTAAAGAGCATTTGAGTGATCTGTTGGACAAGGGTTTCATCAAACCTAGCAAATCCTTATAGGGTGCACCAGTTCTCTTTGTTCGAAAGAAGGATGATTTTCTTCGTATGTGCATTGACTATTGGCAGCTAAACAAGGTTAGCATTAAGAGAAAGTATCCTCTTTCTAGAATTAATGATTTGTTTGACCAATTTCAGGGTGCTAAGTTCTTCTCAAAGATAGATGTTAGGTCTGGTTATCACCAGCTCAGAGTTAGGGAGAGTGACATCCCGAAGACAAACTTTAGGACTCAGTATGGTCACTATGAGTTTATAGTTATGTCATTTGGCCTAACTAATGCTCCTATAGCTTTTATGGATTTGATGAACAGCATGTTCAATCCATATTTTGATATGTTCGTGACTATGTTCATAGATGACATTCTCATATACACTAGGAGTAAGGAGGAGCATGCTGCTAATTTGCGGATTGTACTACAGACTCTCAAGGATCGCCAACTGTTTGCTAAATTCAGGAAGTGTGAGTGTTGGTTGGACTCAATTGCACTGTTGGGTCATGTGGTGTCAAGTGAGGGTGTACAGGTGGACTCTCAAAACATAGAAGCTGTGAAGAATTGGCCTAGACCAGTTAATCCTTCGAGTATCAGGAGTTTCTCAGGTTTGGTTGGTTACTACAAAAGGTTTGTTGAAGGAATATTTTTCAGATTTTTCATTAAGGGAATTTTAGTAATTCCTATGCTCCTAAGTCCTAAACTACATTATTTTAAGCTCTATTAGGAGGATTTTAAGAGGGTTTAATCTATCCTAATTCATTCAACTCCTATGCATGCAAGAGTAGAAGTTTCTCTTTGATGATCAAGCTTGAAACCCTCCAATTCTCTTGGGCTTTCAAGGAAGAGGGTGGAATACGATTTCCCAAGTATGTAGGGATATGAATGCACTCTCATGTCCAAATTTCTCTTCAATTCCATGAATTTAAGTTCTGGATCAAGTTCATTATCTTATAGGGCTTGTTTCCAATTCTATGAAATTCTCTATGATTTATCTATGAGTCAATTCCCTTCATGTTTAAAATCGTGTTTTAAGATCTATGGGAAGATTTTATACCTATTTTGATTATTAATTCATGGCTCCAAATTTTAATCAATTTATCCCAATTATGTAAGTTTCATGAAAAGTCAAGTTGATGATTCTATTATGATTTTGATCTTCCTACGGCCTAAGTTATGATTTATGATTCATAAAATGATTTCCTTCAAGTACTATTCATAACTTTATGAATGTCAAGTATAGTGATTTTCTCAAGCATGTATGTTCTTCCTGATTTATGACTTTATGATTTTTGCAATCTCACGGGCCCTAATTCATGGATAATCATGTTTTTAAAGTATGCAAGTATGTTATGATTTATCTAGCCATGAACTTCATGTATGACTTCACGATTACTATATAAGCCTTCATGTGCATATATTTGGGAGTTGTGTCTAGCACTGAGTAGGCTCGGCATTCAAGTAAGCCCAGTGGTCTCAGAACTATGCACCAACGTAAGTTTATGTTTATGTACTCTAAGTGGGCCCCTATTATGTCATGCACGTCATTGGTCTAGCAGGCCTGGGATGGCTCTTCCACTTGAACGAGATAGTTGGAGCATCATGTAAGCTATATCATGATGGTGTCAATTAAGACGAGTCCTTCCATTGATCCTCATGATTTATGTGTTGTCATGTTTAAGATACTTTGGCTTAAGTTATGCTTTATAAGGTTTCTCTTATGATTATAATTATGACTAGTTTATGAATAGTTCTGAATATCTTGAACCTCATGTTTATGTTATGATTATCATTGCATGTTTTGAACTGTCCTATTCCTATGAACTCTTATGTATTTTGATTAGTCCATTTTACTCACCTTGCATACATAGTGCATTCTAAGTACTGACCGCATACTCAATGCTATAGCATTTCATGATACAGGCTTAGACATTTAGGGTCAGTCTCCTTTAGCCGGTCATCAGAGTTCAGTTTAGCCTGCTGTTGGTGAGTCCTCATCCTTCGAGGACCTTCAGTTAGTTTATTGTTGCTATTTTTAGTTTCAATCAGTTAGTGAGTGTGACACCCTGAATGTCCTTAAGACCAAACCAGGGAACTGAAATGAAGAAAACAGAAAAACCTTCACCAGGTCACAAAACGAGTCGTGCAGTGACTCGTTGTATGAATCGACGGGTCGTTAAGTGACCCGTCGTGTGTGTTGTAGTTTGTAAATGTTTGTCCTTCATGAGAACATAATGAGTAATGGGACGAGTGGTGTCACCACATCACAGCTCGTCAAGTGAGTTGTTTTCTAGAAGGGGGAGGAAGGTCCAGTGGTGACGACGAGTGGTGGTGACGAGTCATTGAGTAGAGCGACGACCCGTGATGTTCCTCGTCGTGATTGGCCAGGTATGAGACCAGTGTAGGTCACGACTGGAACTCACGAGTTGTGTCGGCACCCAATGACTCGTGAAGTCCCTTGTGCCTAGGTCCCAAAAATTTCAGCCAATCAGGCCTGTAGTGCTAATGAATGGGACGACGAGTCATCTTATGTAGTAACGACTCGTCCAGTCCCTCATGAGGACTGGCAGGGTCTAAATTCCTACGTTTTTAATAGGGGTGTTTCCATAATTCCTAAATACCTAGGCCCTAAACTATGTTATTTTGGGTACGTCCAGGAGAGAAGTAAAGGAGTGATCAACATATTCCTCCCATTCCTTCTCTCAGCACTTAGACTCTGTATGAAGAAGTTCCAGACAGACTCCTTAGATCAAGCTAGGGCATTCACCTTCTTTGCAAGTTCTCAAGGATTTTCTCAGGGATTCTTCCACCAGGTATGTGGGCATTTAACAAGGGAATTGTTCTACCCTTGTGCCCCTAAAACTTTCCTAAAATATCTTATCAGTTCTAGCTCTGAAGTTCACCGTTAGGGTTCAATTGTTAGTAAATTAGAGAATTTCTTCCTGTTATAACTCTTTTGACTATTGAGGGTTGTTATTAGTGATAATTTTGGTCACTATCTCCTTACATGAATTATGATTATTTTGGTCCTAGTTCTTGAATGAAGTAATTATTTTCTTGCTTAATTGATTAGACATAAATGTTTCTTGACTCTATCAATTACATAATTTCCATGTTAATACTATCCTATGACTTCTCGGTTAGTTGCATGTAATCTCCATCAAAATGTTAGTATTTTCAGTATCTTTTAGTAATGTCAGCTGATCAGTATGACTATAGTCACTTCTTGAGGTGTCAGTAATGCCTCCCAGTTATTAGTTTCAGTTTGTTCTTTAGATGATTACGACGCTTCCCAATAAGCAGCTCTGGCCAGTCTTAGAACACCAGTTATAGTTATCCGATTCGATAAAACTCTCAGGATACTTCCAGATAAGTATCCTTGACTTAGTCTTGGGCCCCAGCTTTGAGCTATAAGCTTAGTAGTCAGACTAGGACTATCCAGTGGGAGTAGGACTTAGCACCGAGTGGACCGGGGTTCCAGCGCACCCAGGTTCCTAAAATTACATTTCCACATTAGGTTATTTAGCCCAAATAGGCCCAGACATTTATCTCACAGTTCATTCCTTTATACCATGGCAAGGTATATTGGGTCCTATCGATGGGGAATATACATCGAACTTCATGTTTAGCTAATAAGGTTTTATGTCAGTTATAGACTCTCTCACATGTCAGTACAGTCTCAATTCAGTTCAGATCAACTTAGCTAAGCTTAGTATCTCAGTTCCAGGACATGTTATGACCATCAGCCAGGGTCATTATTGACCATATCAGTTGTAGTTTAGTTTTACCAGTTTACAGTATTTTAATTGGTCATTTCATGTTATTGCAGCTCAGTTACTTATTCTTTCATGCTTATTGTATCTCTCACTAACTCAATACATTCAAAATACTGACGCATACTTTCTATGTTGTATCGTATTATGATACAGGCACAGGTTCTCAGTCCCAGCATCGTCAATAGTTCCCTCAAACAATATCAACAACAACATTTAGTGAGTCCTCATCTTCTGAGGAAACTATTTGTTTTTAGTTAGTTTCTTTACAGTCAGACTTTAGAGTTAGCTGGGGGTTTGTCCCAACAACTCATCAGTTAGTAGTTAGCTTTCAGACACAGTGCAATATTATTTCATTTGATATATTGACTCATGTCAAATCGGCATTTCTTGAATGTTTGTATTTTCTTAAATCTTCCTCTTATGTTTACTCAGTTCACCAGTGTAATGATAGATCAATGGTTAGCTTGGGGTCACTTGTGACACCAAGTATTGTGTCTCAGCTAGGGTGTAGGCTCGGGTCGTGACAGTGAGCTAGTTGGGGTATTCTCTCATCAGCTTGTTAGTATGTAGAGTCTTTTTAGATATAGCATTATATTCAGTTTTAGATTCAGTGTTATGTATTACCATTGTTCAAATGTTTAATATTTAGACTTCTTCTATTTCAGGATTCCGTTTCTTTCAGCCTCAATTATGTTGAGTTATTTATCATGTTCATGTCATGAGTCGACTTGGTGCCATTTATGATTCTATATATTCTGTGTCTCAACCCGGGCCCATGTTCAGGTCGAGACATAAGAGTTCTACCCTTGGAAATATTAGCGGTAGGTTAGCGGGAATGATCTCAACCATTGGACATTCGACAAAGACTTTTTGTTAACCATTTTGTTTATCACCTTTTCTCCTAGCAATCATAAAAGTTTTATTATTTTCATTTTCGTTTGAGTTTTCTCCATAATATCATTGGGTATGGGGAACTAATATCTATTTTTCCTTTGAATAGAAGTCAAAGGATAGTCACCGTCAACATTTTTAGCATCCACACTTTAGGAATCGGGGTGAACAAAAGGACTAGGTTCTATAGGTTGAACCTCCTTGGTTTGTGGATTTGTCTTTACTACAGTATCAAGGGAATAAGTTGTGGAACTGGTTTGTGCTACCATAAGACCTCTCCTTCTTTAGTTTCATATGCATCCTCTCCTTTAATATTTGATGCATTCAAACCCACACAATCTTCAAGTAATAAAGGACGATAAATTCTAGATATCATACCCACAGTATCCATAGATATTTGTAAGATTGTTCATACAATTTAAATTTTTTAAAAACTATTCAAGAGAAAAAAAATTATTCCTTAGTGGTGTTTATACTACTACTTATGAAAGAAAAATACTTAAAATAAATGCTTAAATGGTTGGTTATTGTTGAGAGGAGATGAGCTCTAGGGTCTTTACCATCCAATTGAAGTATCAATTGGTTATACTTATTAATTTTCATGAGTTACTAATTGTAGGTAGATATCACATAGTTAAGAATTTTCCAATAACTCTAAGACTACTCGACTAACCTTAACGCCTGTATTTCTACGATCATCAACTAACAGTGAAATACATGTAATATTTCATCTGTATCAAGTAATCAAGACTAATGGATATATTTTTGTCCACATTAGTGAATTATTCCCCTTTCCTTATAAGGTTCACAAAAAAGTCTACTTCTTTTTATTGCCCTTGCAGGCCTTTTTCAAGTTTACTTTATGAGCCATATATAGTGTTTAACTATTTCGTCAAATAATCAAATAATTTATAGTGTTTAACTATTTCATCAAATAATTAAATAATTTATCCCTAGAAGAAATAGATAAATCAATCATGAAAAGCTTCAATGATTATGAACAAAAATCAACAATCAACCTTTATGTTTATGCCAAAACCTTAGAACAGTGTAGTTTATCTACTCATAATTCTCATATGATTATGAAAAATCATTTGTTTGCAAGAAATAATTGCAAGAAAGTAAGGAGAAGAGTTAATGAGGAAGAAAATCTCATCTTGCCCTTGCTTTGAGCTACAAAAACTGTCCAACGGTGACAAATACGGGCAAAGGGTGTATTACGGAGCCTAGGAAGCCTGGGACTCTTAAAAATTGAATCCAAAATGGATCAGGAAACTCTAGTGTAATGCCCCGAAAGTGCCTAAGACTAGATCCCAGATTTGAAAATGAAAAGTAGAAGAAATCTGAAAAATTTTCTCAAAAACGATCATTGTACAGGTCATTAGGGGGACTAACGATCCATTAGATGTCATCGTGAAGAGATACTGGAGGTCTGGAGTTGGGAGTAATGGTTCTAGGAATGACCTGTTTTTTGATGTAACAGGTCATTGGATATGAGCCATTGTCAAGTCGATTTGATTCAGGGGGAAATAATGAGTCACATGACGACTCGTCGTTGGGAGCTACAAGTTGTTGTAAGTGCCCATTGGGAGGAATCCCGGGAGATGAGCAGTGGTGTTGACAGATGGTTACCACACGACTCATGGAATCTATCATGGAACCAACTTTGAGGGTCCAATAGTCAGGGGGTAACAACGAGGCGTGTAACGAATCGTTGGAGCCAGTAACAGTCCGTTGTGACACCCGTTGTGACTGGAAGAACAATTTTTCTAGGAAATTCATTAAGGGTATTTTCGTTATTCCTAAGCAATAGGGTCCTAAACTACATCATTTTAAGATTGAAATAGAGTGTTTTAAAATGGGTTATGTCATTCTAAGCCTATCCTAATTCATGCATGCAAGCTTAGGCGTTTTGAGAGGTGACCATGTCTAGCTTCTACAATTCTTCCCCAATTCTCTTTGGGCTATCAAGGAAGCGTGAGAATCAGATCCCTTCATGTATGTAAGTCTATGAATGGGTGTAATTGTCCACACCCATGCCCAATTCCCTCTCAATTCATAATGTTCTAATTGATGATTCCATGGGGTTTTCACCCAATGCGTGAATTTCTAAGTTTTAATCATGAGTATGATCTAAGTATATTTTGAATGATGAATTATGATTAATGGGAAGATTTTACTATATTTTAAATAATAAATTATGTTACAAGTTTTCTAAACTATGATGCCCATCCATGAATGTTCATGAAAGGTGAGATCCATGAGATATGTGTTCAGGAGATGTTCATGAATAAAGTATGATTTCAAAATACCCATGTTTATGTTCATGTTTTCAAAGTTAATCAAGTTGATTTCAAGTATCTTAATGTATTGGGAAAACCCATATGATCAAGCACGTTTATGATTTCATGAATGAGCTTACCATATGGTTTTAGAGTCAAGACTCCCATTATTTTCATCTCGTGGTATGGTTTGAGTCAATGCTCCTCATATTCTTTTTATATTTTTCCATGTATTATTACATTCAGCTTCGTCACTAGATGGTGGTTCAGCTTCATTTAAAAATGATGGTGAGCAAATGTATGTCTTTGAAAGTAGTGTCTAGCATCGAGCAGGCTAAGGGTCAGTCAACCCTGTGCCTCAGAACTACACACCAACATAGGTTACATATATATTTTTGGGACCTCCTTTGTGATATTCCCCTACCCCCAAGGGTTCTTCAGCTTGATATCTATATCATGGTTTCGTCCTTAGCCCTGGAAAAGCTTTGGACGGCTTTGCACTCTTGAGTATAATAGTTGGGACCATGTAAGCTCTATCGTGGTAATTTTGATTACATGACGAGTCCTCCCAATGTTCCTCATTATTTATGCATGGTTGTGATTATGTACTTTGGCTCAAGTAAAGTTTAATAAAGCTTTTCTCTTATGATTATGAATATGATTGACTTACAAATGTTTTGGAAAATTTTGAGCCCTACATTTACATTATAATATTTACGTTATGATCATGTTGTCCTACTCTTATGAACTCTTATGTACTTAAAATGTCCTTTCTACTTACCTTGCATATTCGGTACATTCCACGTACTGACTGCATACTCTATGTTGTATCATTTTATGATACAGGATCCGACACCCAGGTTTAGTCTCGCCGCTAGTCAAATTCCAAGAGTTAACTTTCCTCCGTCTCTATTGGTGAGTCCTCATCTATAGAAGGCCCTTCTTATCAGTTGTATGTCATATTTTTAGTTTTTAGAATCTAGTGAGTTAGTTGGGGTCTTATCCTATCAACTCGTTAGTGATAGAGCCTTTTTGGACATACTTTGTATTTCATCTTTAGACTCTTGTATGAAAACTGATTTTATGTTTTGTGAGACTTCCGCTATGTTATTTATGATAATCTCCACTTATCTATGATTGAGTTAGATGTATGTTCACGCCATGGGTCGACTTCGATCCTCTCGGGGTTTCTTGTCCCGTATCTGGATCCAGGCCTATGATCGAGCCGTGGCAAAGTTATTATCCAAGCAAGGTTTTAAAGTGTCCTAGGTTTTTTTCGAAAGTCGCGTTAAGTAGAGTCTTTTTCAAAGGTGTGAAGCACGCCACACTTATGATGAAGAGACTACGAGACATTTAGGAAATGTTCCCTTCTTTCATGATCTATGTCATGTGGGGAGATGTCTCTCTACCCTTCTACCTCGTGCTATAAGTTCAACTCTCTCCATTCCTCTAACTCATGCTATACGCGTGTGCATAAACATGTCTTTTCAGAGCGACAACGGGAGTCAGTTAGTCCCACCAACCCCAAAGGATTCCATGTTCGAGCAGGTTGCAGATGCAGAACTCAAGGATGCTTTTAGTGTGTTAATATGGGCCATGATGACCCAGCCTAACCAGAAGGCTATCCTATTAGCGAACCCTACCAGAGAGGCGGCAGCTACTAGGGTTCAAGACTTCACGAAGAGGAGTCTGTCTAAGTTTGGTGGTGCAAGTATGGATGGAGAGTTTTAAAGGAGAGAAGGTAGGAACAAAAGGCCCAGGATCGAAGACTTGGAGAGTCCCCAACAAGGGTCAAGTGGTGGAAGCCACGCTCAACCCCAGCATAGGTCTTTAGCTCATGTTCGAGAAAGCAGGCCTCGAGTGAAGGAGATTTCCTATCCAGTTTTTGAGCACTACGGGAAGAACCACCTAAGAAAGTGCATGGTGGGTTCAGATGTTTTCTGCTATTTTGGCCGGCCTGGTCATACACACAGAGATTGCCCTTCAGCCAAGCGAGATGACCAGAGAAGTCGTGCCCCGGCCACCCCTCCAGAAACCCTACCTAGCCGGTCAGCATACCTTAAATACAGTAGAACACATATTGGATAGTGTTTGGTAGGTTCAGGCGCTTGTTACAGATATCGGGAGGCCGGACACATGCGTTGGAATTGCCCATCGGTCAAGCAGGGAAAGGGTAGAGCCAGTGGGCCAATCACCAGATCAGTAGGTCCAACAGGTCGCCCATCTTAGCAGGACAACTTACCAAGAGCAAGTGGCAGTCAACCTCAGATATAGTCCCAGGTATGTAATAAGTCTACCTATCGAACCTACCCTAATTGCTAGTTCCGAGGACTACTGTATAAGGTACAAGGTCTCTGTTACGTTTTAGTATGAGATTTTTTGTGTGGAGGTGGATGGGAAGTCCAAAGTAGTGATACTAGTATAACATTAATGAAGAAACCTAGAGCCTTAGAATTATGGCCTTAAATTATGCGGGAGATTGTAAGTGAAGGGCCAAGTATAGTCTTAAGTTTTCTAGTAAGGAAGTTCTTGAAATAGTATCTAGGGGTAGTCAATCCATCCTCCTTTAGGTGTTTTCCCTTATGTTTCGTTCAATACTAAGCTCAACTCATGCTTATGTTCAAAACCCTAAGATGATAGGTAACCCTGTTAGTCAGCGACCCCAAATTTCCCCATGACTCTATAAAGACTCAGCTTTATGTCATGATTCTAGTTATGAATGTGAACTCATGTCTCTTAGCATGCTCAGCTCTATGAACTAATTCCTTATGATTTGCCTTATCGGCTCATAAGACCATGTTATATCAAGTATATGCCCAGCATAGATTTCTCAAATGATTCATGCACATGATTTCCTTATTTTGAACCCTATATATGTTTCGCATGATGGAAATGATGGTTAAATTAGGTACGTTCAAGGCAAATCCCAATCCCTTCCATAGGTGCTGGGTGTGTAGGAGTTCAGGAAGTGCAGTTATTAGCCAAGCCGGGATGCAATAACCCGCATGCTCATTTTTTATTGTTGATCCATTTCCCTGGGTTGAACCTTTTCGTATATTTATTTTGTTATTTATAACTTGCAGATGGTGGATGACACAGTTCCTAAGATGACCCAATGAATATTGAGTGACATTTTTGGTTTTCGGAAGGTTTGAGGTTTGAAGGGTTTGGCCAAAGTCAACATTTCAAGTTAGTGAGCTTGAATTTGGATTTCAAGAGCGTTGTTAGTTTTGGATGATGATTTCTGACTTAGTTGGGTAGTTGGCATGGATCCCGAGGTGATTCGAGAGTGATTAGAACCTTTGGTAGAATTTATGATCTTTAAGGAGGCTAGGTTTGACCATGGTCAAATTTTGATCAAAACAACCTCATTTCGGTAATTTGATGATTTCAATAGTTACCGGATGTGTTTTATGATTGAATTGCATGTTTGGTTTGTGATCGGAGGATTCTTGATGAGTTTCGGGTGGATTTGAATGTTTTATGTGTTTAGCATGATGTTAGGTATAAAATATGGCAACTCAGGGGTTCATTTTTCGATATGTTAAAAAATTTTAGCAGAATTATAGGAGTACATCTTGTTAACTCGACCGATAGTGGTGTTATTGTTCAGAACGGATCAAAATCATCCTTGGTGACTACTATGAAAGCTCAACAAGACGAGGACCCTATTTTGGTAAAGTTAAACAAGCCATTCAGAATTAGAAGGTAGATGTCTTCTTCAAAGGGGGAGATGGTGTGCCTCGATATCAGGGTCGTTTGTGCATTTCGGATGTTGATGATTTGAGAGATCAGATTTTTCACAAGGCTCATGGTTCTAGATACTCTATACATCTAGGTGCTACCAAGATGTATCATGACCTAAGGAAAGTCTATTGGTGGAATGGCATGAAGAAGGACATTGTAGAATTTGTGGCTAAGTGTCCGAATTGTCAATAGGTGAAAGTGGAGCATCAAAGACCGACAGGTGTACTTCAAGACATCAGCGTTCCTACTTGGAAGTGGGAGGAGATTTATATGGACTTTATCATAGGGTTGCCTCGCGTTCGTCGACAATATGACTCCATTTGGGTGGTTGTGATTGACAAAAACAACTCATTTCCTACCGGCCAAAACTACTGATTCAAAGGAGGATTATGCTAAACTATACATTCAGGAGCTAGTTCGGTTACATGAAGTTCCATTTTCCATCATATCAGATCAACGTACTCAGTTTACCTCCCAATTTTGGAGATCATTTCAAAAGGGACTTGGCACTCAGGTCAAGCTCAGTGCAGCATTTCACCTGCAAATGGATGGTCAGGTGGAGCAGACTATTTGGACTCTTGAAAACATGTTGAGAGCATGTGTGATTGACTTTAAGGATAGTTGGGATGAACATTTGCCTCTAATTGAGTCTACGTGTAACAACAACTACCATTCCAACATTCAAATGCCTCTGTTTGATGCTCTCTGTAGGCGGAGATGTAGATCGCCTATTGGTTGGTTTGAAGTCGATGAAGCTGCGATGATAGGACCAGAGTCAATCCATGAGGCCATGGACAAATTTCAGCTTATAAGGGACAGGTTGAAAACAGCTTTGAGTCACCAAAAGTCCTATGCGGATGTAAGGAGGAGAGAACTTGAGCTTGAAGTCGATGATTTGGTGTTTTTGAAGGTATCTCCCATGAAGAGAGTGATAAGGTTAGGAAAGAAAAGGAAACTCACTCCTCGTTATGTTGGCCCATATCGGATTGTGAAACGGGTTGGCAAGGTACCATATGAGTTGAAGTTGCCCTCAGAATTACCTCAGTCCATCCAGTTTTCCATGTATCGCTCTTAAAGAAGTGTTTGAGTGATCCAACTCTAGTTGTTCTGGTGGACAGTGTCGATGTGAAAGATAACCTTAGTTGTGAAGAGGTTCCGGTGGAGATACTAGACCGTTAGGTTCATAAGCTAAGAAATAAAGAAATATCTTCAGTCAAGGTTTTATGGAAGAATCAGCAAATTGGGGGAGCCACGTGGGAAGCCGAAGCTGATATATCCCTTCTTGCTCAGTTTCAGCTTGAGATATAAATTTCCTCCTTAATACTCTATTCAGTTTCTTGTTCATCCCTTGCATCCTAGTTTCTTCCATGTAAATGGATGAATGTGTGACTCGAGAATTCAATTTAGTCATGTAGTTCAATTCGAAGTCAGCCACTCCGTCAGTTTCAGCATGTATATTCAGTATTTGAATATGGTGATTGCATTTCTTCGCTTTTTGTATATTTTTCCAAATTCAAGGACGAATGTTCCCAAGGGGGAGATATTGAAATGCCCTGGAAGTTTCTAATACTAGACTCGAGATTTAAAAATGAAAAGTAACAGAAATCTAGAAAGTTTTCTCAGAATGGGTCATTGTACGGGTCGTTGGGGGAACTAACGACCTATTGGATGTGCCCGTGATGAGATACAACAGGTTTGGAGTTAGGAGTAACGGCTCTAGGAATGACCCATTTTTTTATGTAATGGGTCGTGGGATGTTAGCCCTTGTGAGGTAGGTCTGGTTCCGGGGGGAAGTAATGAGTCACAGATGACTCATCATTGGGAGCAACGAGTCGTTGTAAGTGCCTATTGGGAGGAATCCTGGGAGATGGGCGGTGGTGTCGACGGATGGTTACCATGAGTCGTTGGAGCAGGGTACGACTCGTAGAACCTATTGTGGTATAGGTTTGGGAGTCCCGTATTCAGGGGTTAAATGAGGGGTCGAACGGACTGTTGGAGCCAGTAACGGTCAGTTGTGACGCCCGTTGTCACTAGTAGAACAGTTTTTCCAGGAATTTCATTAAGGGTATTTTCATAATTCCTAATCCCTAGGGTCCTAAACTACGTCATTTTAAGCTCGAAATAGAGTGTTTTAAGAGGGGTTATGTCATTCTAAGCCTATCCTAATTCATGCATGCAACTTAGGGGTTTTGAGAGCTGATCAAGTCTAGCTTCTTCATGTTCTTCCTCAATTCTCTTTGGGCTATTAAGGAAGTGTGAGAATCAGATCCCTTCAGGTATCTAAGGCTATAAATGGATGTAATTGTTCACACCCATTCCCAATTCTCTCTCAATTCATGATGTTCTAATTGATGATTCCATGGGGTTTTCACCCAATTCATGAATTCCCATGTTTTAATCATGGGTATGATCTAAGTATGTTTTGAATGATGAATTATGATTAATAGACAGATTTTACAATGTTTTAAACTATAAATTATGTTTCAAGTTTTCTAACCTATATTTCCCATCCATGAATGTTCATGAAAGATGAGATCCAAGAGATATGTGTTCAATTATGATGAGATGTTCATGAATAAAGTTTGATTTCGAAATACCCATCTTTATGTTCATGTTTTCAAAGTGAATCAATTTCAAGTATGTTAATGTATTGGGCAAGCCCATATGATCAAGTATGTTTTATGATTTCATGATTTATGTTACCACATGGTTTTGGAATCAAGACTCCAATTATTTTCAGCGTGTGGTGTGGTTTGAGCTAAGGCTCCTCATGTTATTTTTTTTTTAGATTTTTGCATGTATTATTGCAGTCAGCTTCGTCACTAGACAATGGTTCATCTTCATTGGAAAAAGATGGAGAGAAAATGCATTTCTTTGGGAATAATGTCTAGCACCGAGTAGGCTAAGGGTTAGTCAACCCCGTGCCTCAGAATTACGCGCCAACATAGGTTACATATATATTTTTGGGACCTCCCTAGTGAGCTTTCCCTGCCCCCAAGGGGCCTTCAGCTTGATATCGATATTATGCTTTCGTCCTTAGCCCTGACAAAGCTTTGGACGGCTCTACCCTTTTGAGTTTAATAATTGAGACCATGTAAGCTCTATCGTGAAATGTCGGTTACATGAAGAGTCCTCCCACTGTTCCTCATTATTTAGGAATGGTTATGATTATATACTTTGGCTCAAGTCATGTTTAATAAACCTTTTCTTTTATGATTATGAATATGATTGATTTACAAATGTTTTGGAAAACCTTGAGCCCTATGTTCACATTATGATATTTACGTTATGATCATGTTGTCCTACTCTTATGAACTCTTATGTGTTTAAACTGTTCGTTCTACTTACCTTGCATACTCAGTACATTCTGTTTTATGATTTAGGATTCGACACCCAGGTTTAGTCTCGCCGCTTGTCAGATTCCAGGAGTTAGCTTTCCTCACTCTCAGTTGGTGAGTCCATCTTGCGAGGGCCCTCCATATTAGTTGTATGTCATATTTTCAATTTTCAGATTATGGTGAGGTAGTTGGGGTCTTGTCCCGTTAACTCGTCAATGATAGAGGCTTTTCAGACATAATTTGCATTTTAGCTTTATACTCTTGTATGAAAATATATATTATGTTTTGTTAAACTTTTTCTATATTATTTATGATGATCTCTGCTTATCTATGATTGAGTTATATGTATGTTCATGCTATGGATCGACTTGGAGCCTTTCGGAGTTTCTTGTCCCGTGTCTCGATCGGGGCCTATATTCGGGTCGTGACACCTAGTGCCCATGCCACCCTAGTGCGCAAGGGGTGGTGTAATAGGACAAAAACCATTCTGCGAGCTAGTATTTTTTCACCAGCCTTGCTCCACCCTATCCATAGAAAGGTCATGGTGGCTTGCTCCACCATTTTGATGCAGAGAGTAGCGCAACTGCTACTGCAGTTTTCTATTTTCTACTTCTCTTGTGACGCTTTGCTATGTTGCTTTGTTTTTATCATATTTGATTATTTCTTGCCCTTTTTCAGTTCTGTATCATCCAAAGCTCTTTGATCATACCAACATGTAAAAATATAGAAACATATATATAATCCATAAAATTAATACTTAAATAGATGACAAAGTGCTAATATGTGAGGTAAATAAGGGCAAGAAATATGTACTTTTGGCCTCTCATCAACACCCCACACTTAGACCCTTGCTCGTTCTGGAGCAAGCAGTTGAATTACTATACATTATCTCTAGATGGACTACACTAATTGAATAGGTCTGCTCCGGCTATGACTACTTTGACCACATTGAAATCACAATTTTCTATCATAACATGCATTGATATCAAAATATGCTCACAAATAACCTTTTAAGATGACTAAGCCTCAAGAATTGACTCAAGATTTGTTAAATATTGGATAACACATATATGTCACTTAATTAAGGGATAAAACACTTCATCTATCTTTTATTAACCACGTTCTTTCACCAAACAAGAGAGTTGCCCACATTCACTCAGAAAGTACCAAAAATCACATATATGGGCGTACAAATAAAGTAATTCACAATTACTCTAACAAAGAACTCTCATGCAACATATGATTAACCATAAGCTTGTCCTTAGTACAAATACTCTAGTAATGTAAAAACATCGAATTTAGGATCAAGTAGGACTTAAATAAATATAATGTAGGGTAAAAGTTGAGTAGGAATTATTTGGTCAAAATAATGACTATCCTTCCTAAGAACGTTAATACTTCACACATTTTTTAAAATTTTATTAAGCATCATATTTAACTTGCTAACTCTTCTTTTTCTCACCCACTATTATTCCTTATTCCTCCATATCTTTACGCGTATGATAACTTGTTAATAGTATCAATTGTTTTTTATATTTTTCTTCTTTCTTCGTTTTCCACTCCCTACTAATAACATATATTTTTGTTAACACTTGCCTGCTTAATCTTTTTTTAGGCTTCCCATCTCAACTCCCCATGTTTCCACTCTTACTTCATTCAAATGCTCAATTTTTCAATTAAAAGTTCCTCAGGAGTTTTGCGATCAAATTTAAAGGTTTATTAGAACAAAGGAATTTAGCTTTTGTCGCGGTTACCAAGAAAATAGGCTAAAGGATCAATAGGAATAACTATGGATATCACATATGGGTAGGTAAATAGTAGGATAGAAGTAGGCAAATCAAAGAAACGCCTATATAATCATCTAGATTCACCACTCTTCATTTTGCTTAGCACATATACCACACATGCTTTATACATCAATATGAAAGTATGGAATACCACAAAATATCTTACAGACACATGAAGAATGTTCAACTCAAGATGAATCCATGTAGACTCTCAATTAAGTAAACAATAATAAAAATTTAATATCAAATCAATACAATCACATAAAGTCTAGTAAACGAACCTATATGTCTCAAAAGAGGTCATTCACTTTTTTATAGCATGTTTTCAACTTTAAAACCAATAATTGCATTATTTGGTCAAATTAGTATCTAATCCAAGCACCTAGCATTCAAATGGCTCTAAGGCTCAAGTTTCCTACCTAGCTCTTAGTAACTAATTTCCCTTAAGACAATCTTCATTCATCCATCATTGGGGAAGTCTTTTTATTCTCCTAAAAAGATAAAATTACTCCTAAAATGTTAAAATTTATTCGGTTTAAGAATTCCCCCTCGTAAAAGAACTGAGGACATAAGAAAAATCAAGGGATGGATGAGACATGCCTTTTCCAAAAATTTTAACTTAAAGTGATTTAAGGGCATACTCATCTTTAACCTCAAGATATTTGAAGATATAACCAACCCATACTTAAATTTATGTTTTTTGTCCTTAGAGAATCTAAAAAATTTGTGGCCCTCAAGGGCCTAGCTACAAATATGTTTCTTCAATCAAGTATCCTTTGATCCCACATTTAAGATCAAAACCTATCTTTAGCTTTCATTTTGGGTACTCAAACTTTCCCTCATCTGCACAACAAAAACAAAAAACATGATACTGTAATAAATAAGAAGCTACACTATTATAATTGGATTGCCTCCCAACTAGCGCCCAATTAATGTTATTGCACAATGCATCCCTCAATTCAAGACTCTCTCAATTGTTTCTTTCCCCTATGCGGAGGTTCATCACATTCAATCCTTATGCACTTTTGCTCCTCTTTAACCTATTCTAATCCATGCGCATACCACTCACCAATTTTTCTTGCTCTCAAACATCAAAGCACAAATAGGTCTTTTGGATTTCCTTTTTTCCACCATACACTTACAATGGACCACCTTTGTGATCATGTATAAATCGTTGTAGTGCGACGAGATGGAGATTGCTTTGTATACATTAAATTTGGCTTTCTTATCATGTACCCCAATCTTGAGCTTTCCTATTCTTGAGCCAATAATGGACCCTCTATTGACTAAGAATGGGAGCCCCAACAAGACTGACACCGTCTTATCTACTTAAAATCAAGAATGATAAACCAGTAGAAATTATAAACTTACTAACTCAGATGATTACAGCCTCAATAATATTGTCAGGAGTGACCCGAGATATATCAGCCAACTGCAAGTAATAGTTGTGATCCATAGTTCTCCCAAACTGTCTTGAACATAGATTGGAGCATCAAATTGATACTTGCCCCAAAATCACATAGAGCTTGCCTAATATAACTTTCACCAATTTGAATGGAAGAGTGAAACTCCCTAGGTATTTCAGCATTTGAGGAAGCTTATTAGACACCCTTGAGCTACACTTTTCAGTAAGTTCAACAGTTCAAACTCTGTTAGTCGCCGCTTGCAAGAAACTACATCCTTGAGATATTTAACATATTTTGCATCTATTTTAGAGCGTCAATAAGAGGGATGTTTATATGTAGCTCCTTGAAGATATAAAGGAACTTTCTTAACCATCCTTAATCTTCTATAATCTCTGTCAAAAAAGTGGTGTAGGTCCTTCCACATGACTGTCTTTCTTCATTCCTACTCTATTTTGGGCAACTATGTGCCTTCTACTTACACTTCCTATGGAGGTGGTGATCTTGGGCAAATTTATATGCCCAAGTGATACTCAAAAGTACCATTTTAGCCTTGTTTATCTACCAATGTGTACACATTCTCATGTAATTGGTAATAAAATGTGAATTTATACTAACCAACATGATTAGCATTGTTTTGCAGGTAAAATGTGATTTCGGGAAGCTAAAATGCATGTTGGATGATATCGGGGTTGGACTTTGATGCGAGCAAGGGATAAAGCATTGGACAGCATGAATTAAAGGGGCTCCGCGATGGAGCCGTGTCACGCTTCCATCGCGGAGGCCTTCTGCCTGGATAGGGAAATTTCGCCCAAATTCCAGTGGAGGTCCGCGTTTGGTCCATGGCACAGTGGCTTGGCTCCGCGTTGCACGCCGTGCCACGTTGGGCCTTAATTCCTGGACCCCCAATTCCAGTGAGGGTCCGCGTCCATAGCATGTCATGGAGGCAGTGCTCCGCGATGCACTCCGTGACACATTGCTCGTTATTCCGGGAAAAATTCCCAGCAGTATAAATAGAACACTTAGGTTCATTTTTCAATATTCTGACTTGGTGGAGCAAGGACGTGGGTTACAGGCAGTTGAGGGACGAAAATATCAGGGTTTTTTCTCTCTTTCTTTCTTCTTTAATTCAATTGCTTGTATGATTAACACTCATTTTAAGATGTTTAATCGACAGATGAGTGGCTAATTCCTCTCCTTGCTGAGGTTATGAACAATTGTGATGAAATTTGATCATTGATTCTTTGGTTTTTCATCTTTTCTTCCATGTTGTTCTATTAATTCTTGTTCTTACTGCATTAATGTGTGGCCTACGTTAATGTACATCTAAAAAGTCCGGTTTCACTCGAGAGAGCAAGAAATTGGAAAGTTGTGAATTAATAGGATATGTTCTTTACTTGGTTTGGGAAAATTGAGTCTTGATTTGCTTTCAGGATAGAAATATACCCGAAAGTCGTATTAGTCAATTTAGGAACCGGGATTGTATGGCTAGAACATGAATTGCATTTAATCACAGAAATGTAGGTGGATGGTTCATGATTCTTAAGTGAGGTTAAATATGAGAGTTTTAATCTCTTGGCAGTAGTTCTTGGCTAGCAACTGGAGGAAAAGATCAACCAACTTAGGATGATAATCAATTTCATTACATGTTCGTTTAACCTCAAGATGCTCTCATTCATAGTTCAGATTCAAAGTAGATAATTGTTTTTAGCTTTAGTATAAAAATTATAAAACAAACTATCAAACTTTTGGTTACACTGTTGTCTGCATTTTTAGAAGTAAAATATAGTACACTTGAGCAAATTGCAATTCATCCAAGTCTCTGTGGGATCGACACTTGGCTTACTAAAAAGCCACTTACTACTTGTTCGACCACGTGCACTTGCGTGTTGTATTATATACTCACACGACAGACCGAACAAGTTTTTGGCGCCGTTGCCGGAGACTTGGCAATTGGTGAATTTGTTTTAAGTGTTAATTTACTGTATTTTTATTTTCTTAGTGTTGACAACTTGGTCTTAGCCTGTATTTTGCATACTTAATTGTTGTTGAACACTAGCAAGGGACAAGGAGCTGGTGGAATCGTATATAGAGCCAGAAAGGATATTTCACAGTAAACGAAGAGAAGCTCTACAAAGATAGCTGCAGTTGCTCAGACAGACGATCATGGAGCAACAATAGCATCCACAGGTAGTACGGGCAGTGTTAGTGCCCGAAGAAGCAGCAGCTCGGCCGGTTCGCGAGGTGGCAATCCCACATGCCAAGAATGTTACATCTAGTATCCGCAAACCTGAGCTAGGAGGGAGATTTGAACTTAAACAGAATATGGTGCAGTTGTTGCACACTAGCGGGCAGTTTACCGGTCTCCCTCATGAAGATCCACAGCAGCATCTCCAAAATATTTTGGAGATAAGTGACACTTAGATCCCCGCTGGAGTGTCATCAGACTATGTCCGGCTTACATTGTTCCCATTCTCATTATTGGGAGAAGCCAAGAGGTGGTTGAAAGCTGAGCCACCGAATTCTATTTCTACGTGGGATGATCTTGCACGGAAGTTCTTGATACGGTTTTTTCCCTCTGGTAAAACAGCAAGACTTAGAAGTCAGATTCTAAGTTTCAAACAGAGAGAGGGAGAAAATTTATATCAGGCCTTGGAGAGATTTAAATCCATGTTGCGGGATTGTCCTTATCATCATCAGTCCAATGATGTGCTGGTGCACACATTTATAGAGGGTTTTGAGCCCCACACCAAAATATTGCTAGACTCAGCAGCTGGAGGGAAAGCGCTGGAGAAAACTTATGAGGAGTTGTATACCTTGTTGAACCGTATTTCATAGGGCAATCCAGAATGGAATGCTGATTCATCAAGAGGTGGGACAAGGAAAGTAGCAGGAGTGGTACAAGTGGATGGGTTTACAGTTATCGCTGCACAGATAGCTGCATTGCAAAATCAACTTAACACCCACTTCAGCAACATGACATTGAACCAGTCTCAAGCCCCAGTTAATGCAGTACAGCAGATGTGGTGTGAAGTGTGTGGAAGTAGTGAGCACTCAGCTGAGTGTTGTGGAGCCAATCCTGACTCGGTAAACTTTGTGGGTAATGCGCAAAGGAACCACCAACAGTATGGTAGTAGCTACAATTCCAATTGGAGGAATCATCCTAATTTCTCATGGGGTAGCAACAACCATCAGGGCCAAAGTTCGGGTCAGGGTGTGCAAAGGAACCAAGGAGGGCAGCAAAATTATCAAGCACAATTCAGAAACAACAATGCACCTCCTCCACCACCATCACCCAGCATTGAGGAGATGTTCAAGACCATGATAGCTAACCAAGCTCAATTGCAGGCTGACTATGTGAAATTGGCAGCCGAAGTGAAAAACAACCAGTTAGCTACCAAGGCACTTGAATATCAATTTGGGCAATTTGCTAGTGCCCAAAACACAAGGCCTAGAGGAGGCCGAGCGACACGAATCCCAATCCCAAGCAGGTAAATGCAGTGACCACAAGGAGTGGTTTGCAGCTGAAAGAGGTGGAACCAGAAAGACCACCTCAACAGTCGGGAGCAGCAGAAGTTGAGAGGGAGCAAAGTACTGAAAGGGGGAAGACTAAGGAAGCTGAATCAAAAAGACCTCCACCCCCATTCCCTCAACAACTAAAGAAACACAAGGAGGAGGCGTGTTTCAAGAAATTCATGGAGGTGCTGAAACAGGTACATATTAACTTACCTCTTGTTGATGTCTTGCAGGGAGTGCCGAAATATGCTAAGTATATAAAGGACATCGTGGCAAACAAAAGTCGGTTGACTGAGTATGCTACGGTGGCTCTAACGGAGGAGTGCACTTCCCAGATTCAAAATAGACTGCCCACAAAGCTAAAAAACCCTGGGAGTTTTACTATCCAGATTACTATTGGGCAGAGCATCCGAGCTCGTGGATTGTGTGATTTGGGAGCGAGCATAAATTTGATGCCATCTTCGGTATTCAGAAAGTTCGGTCTAGGGAGTCCTAGACCCATAACTGTAATTTTGAAATTGGCGGATCGATCCTTAGACAGACCTGATGGCATTGTAGAGGACGTTCTGGTGCAAGTTGGCTCCCTAATTTTCCCGGTAGATTTTGTCGTGCTGGATTTTGAACCAGACGCGGAAGTCCCATTTATTTTGGGACGTCCTTTCTAGGCAACCGGGAAAGCACTAATTGACGTAGCTGCGGGGAAGCTAACAATGCGAGCACATGACAAGGTGTAGGTGTTCGATGTGTACAAGGCACCCAAGCTCCCGATGGTGCATGAAGAACTCTCGGTGATTAATGTGATTGATCAAGGCGATGATGAGCAGAGGAAGGATTCACGGGAGTTAATGGGAAAACCACCAGATATGTGTAAGCACTACTGGGGGGAGGATGGTGATCGAGAGAAATCGTCCATCACCCTAGAGGAAAATTGAGCTTAACGACGTCGAGCCGCGATGGTAAACCAGGCGCTGCACGGGAGGCAACCCGTGAAAAATTTTTTCTTTCATTTTGTAAAGTGTAAATAGATTTTTCTTTTCTTGATTTACTACAAAATAAATTTCGTTTTAGTTTTTGTTTTATTTGTATTTAGAGTGAAACCTATAATTCTAATCAATTTTGTATAGTGAGATGAATTTCAGGTCAAACGGAGAAAAATATGCACGAAATCGTGAAGGAAAAGTTGAGGTATGAAAAATTAATAAAAAGTGGCAAACAGTGAGCTGAGGCGACAGCTCCGTGTCACGGAGGTGGACCTCCGCGTTACCTCCGTGACACGTTGAGGTAGAATCCGGATATTTTTAAAATTTCCAGAACAGTCTCGCAATGGCTCCGTGTCACGGAGGTAGTGCACCGCGATGCACTCTGTGACACGTTGCCTTGTATATCGCAACGGGTCACACCGGGTCGCCGGGTGACCCACGCGATTTCCTTACTTTTTAACCCCAAAAACCCTCCCTTTTCCCTCATTTTTTAATCTCTCCACGACCAAACCCCCCAAAACCCATCCCCTATCAACGTCACACGGAGAAAGGCAAGAAATTCAATGATTTTTCTTCGATTCTTCAAAGACAAGGTAAGTTTTTCGATTTCCTCTCAAATTCTTGTCGATTTTTCTTCGATATTGAGCATGGGAGGTGAGCTAAATTGCCCTACATAGTAATTAATCATGAATCCGAGTTAATTGTTGTTGATGAATGTTCGGAATGTCGTTATGATCGCTTGAACTTGTCGATTGCATAAATTAATCGAATTTGATTGATATATTAATTATAGGGCTTGTATGTTGAATTTGAAGTTGAAAATGTATTGAACTTGTGAACTTCATGCCGAGATGGACGTGTTGAATGAGATGAGTCGATGTACAAATTGTTAGGATGTTAATAGAACGACTGATTCTCGGGTTAAGGGAATGTTGAAATTTGTAAGAATTTGGTTAGTTGTATAGGTTTGTGTAGATAAATTTTTGTTGTTGTTTTCATTTCTTTGTTTTTCTGTGCTAAGTGCGATGGTTAAGATGTTAGCGATGGTAGTGATTGTGATTAGCTATACGAAGTCTGAGTAGTACGCATAAGTTATACCATCGAATTTTTCGAATGCACTAAGCATGATTGTATAGTTGTTTATTGTGTGTAAATAAAGATAATCTTGCCTTATTGTTGTAACTGTAGCTAAGGACTAAGTGTGGGGTAACCTAGCGTAACCCGACTTTAGCCGAAGTTAATATCCGTGAGCTTAACATTGATCTTGTTTACTTGGGTTGACAGGTAAAATGGCAAGCCGGCAAGATAAAGGAAAAGGCGCATCAACTTCGGGCGCCGGAAGGAAGTGAATCAGACTGGGTACAATAGTCCCAGCTGCACCAGAAGTTCCACGCGGCCAACGCCGCCAATACGGAACGAGATGGGTAACTGATGAGGGGAAAAAGTGGTACGCAAAGCACAAAGAAAACAAATATTTCCCCGAGGAGCATATAGCACGGGAAACATTGGCACAGGAGTTCCCTAAGATGGTCCACCGGATCGAGGCAGCTGGGCTCAATTTCATATTTGAGGAGCCCAAGGAATGCAATTTGCACCTGGTTTGGGAGTTCTATGCCAATTGGAACCCGACGATCAGAAGTCACACCATCAAGATCAGAGGGAAAATAGTCACTTTGGAGCCCCACCACCTCAATGCCATCATAGGAGCGCGGGACACAGATGCCCACGTACTCCGACAGCTGAACATTACCCCACCGTATGCGGACATCAGACGCACATTGTCTGGGACCCGATCAACAGCTAGATGGAGCAGACACAAAGAGAGGGGCTACCACCAGACTCTGCCATATTCACAGATGAACAGGGAAGTCCAAATATGGCTGAAGATAGTCTACTCATGCCTAATCCCGGGGGTACATATGACAGATGTAACTCGGGATCGTGTATGCCTGGTGTACGCCCTGATGAAAGGGCTGGAGATCAATGTGGGGGCGGTAATTATCTCCGCCATGAAGAGAGCCCGGTTGCACCAGGGGCACAGGTATGGCTTTGGTGGACTACTCACCACCTTCCTCAGGGGCCTAGACGTCGAGGAGGAGGCCCTTGACTATATCCCGCAGATGGAGCGGCAGGCCTTAGATGTTACTAAAACTAAGGCTCCCGACACCACCCACGGGCCAGTGCTTACACTTGGCGAGCGACATGCTCGTGATGACCAGTATATGGCTCGGATGTATGGGATGTAGATGCTCCAGCTGAGGATAGGCGGGAGGCCGGCGACAGAGGAGGAGCTATGGCAGCTCGAGCTAGACTACCCTTTCGGCAAAAATACCAAGGCTCTATGCCAAGTGGGGCCAGCATTTGTAGAGCCCACAGATGATGATGTCCCCACAGACGAGGAGACACGTCTGGAGGACTCTGATGTGTAGTCCGATGATGACGACGGAGGTGACTCGGACATGGGAGATGAAGCAGCAGCACCCGACGAAGAAGTGGAATACTTTGACTGATCAGGGAGTTCCACCACCCGATTTTGTGCTATTTTAATTTTTGTGAACACTGTCCCCAGTGTTCGAACTAAGTGTGGGGTGGGAGTAGTTAGGTGCTGGGCTGGGCTGTTTTTTATGTATGCTCTATTCTGTTGTCGTGTATGTGAAATTTGTTTGTCCCTGTGAGTGTGAATTGTTAAGTTGTTTTGTATTTGTAAATTTATGTGAAATTGATGTGTGTTGCTGAATGCTGCTAGCTGATTCTGATTCTGTACATATTTTTGTTATCGAAATGATCGATAAATTTTTTTTAAATTGTACATATTTTTCTATCAAAATGATCGATATTTTCAACATTTTTTTACTTCTTGGGTTTCTCGGCGTTTGTTTTCGGTTCTTTTACTGAGATTAGTCCCATTGAACCGAAGTCATAGTAGTGACCGTTCCCTATGATGGATGGATAACGACCGTCTTAAGGGAAATGTAGTCGTTAGGAGTAGATTTTTTCAATTTTTTTTCAGTTTTTTTTCTTTGTGGGTTGCATCCCAAAACCTATAGTTACTGGATGGTTGCGAAATTCTAGTTGCGTGTTGTATATGATATTCAAAAGGCAAAGGTGATTCATATGAAAGCATGCAAATTTGTAAATATGTTGAGATATCTAGGCCACAGAGTTCGATTCAGTGTGATTGAGGCTTAATGTTTGAATTCCTGTAATTAGCTGATTGAAGAGTCTGTGAATACATCTTGAATTGAGCATGTGCAAAAAGTGTGAAGTGAGGTGTTGATATTCCATGCTATTGTGAAGTGTCTAGAACTTGCCTGGTGTGTGCACAAAAGGAAATGAAGGAGGTGTATTGTAGGAAAGGATGTAGGCATTTCTTTGTTTTAACTGAGAGTTTCTATTTTTCCTTGTCGTACACACCTTGATTGTATACCCTAGTCAGCCCGTTGAGCCTTTAGCCGATTATTTTTTTCTTGTGTCATAAAGTGTAAACCGAGCTTAATTCCTTCTTTTCATTAGCCGTAAAGTCTATACAAAACTCTTAAGCGCTTAAGAAAAGAAAATCATTTTCCCGAAGTGTCAAAGAGTGAGAATGGTGAAAACAAAAAGAAAAGCAGAGTGAGAGAAGAAAAGAAAAGGTTGAAGGTGCACTTGCTATAAATAAACGATAGTGAAGGTGCATGAATAATATTTGTTGTTGTGTCAAGTGTGCTTAATACGATGGGTCATACTAAAGAAAATCATCAAGAATGGGATGATGAAAAAAAAGAAACAATGTCCATGAGTTGATGGGATGTGTTGAAGAGGCGCTTAAGGATGCTAGTGGCTATTATTGGTTAATCCAATATTTACTAGTTCCGTAGCTTCCATTACAACCCGTTCAAGTCCTACGTGATCTTACATCGCACTTCTTTATATTAGTGGAGTAATACACTAATGGCAAGCTTATGGGTCATGACATGATGCATGTGAATTCTTTTGGGAGAGAGAGCGAAATTGTTTTTACATGCCCCTGCTTGAATGTTTGTGAGTCATATGAGCAAAAAGGGGAAGATTCTCTTGTGTTGTGAGGGCACATGCTTGATGAAAGATTAATTTTCGTGTCGGATATCTTGATCAGCTGATTTGCATGAGTTTGCCAATATCGAGAGTCGATTCTTAAAGTCTATGAGGTCTTAATGTATTGAAGGTCATTGCATTGATCAGAGCATGCATGTTTTCTTGATGATTTGCTGAATTGAATAATCGGTATGACCGTAGCCTAAATTGTCGAACTGAAGTAGCGAGGTTGGGATGTAAATTGCATGAAGTGTAGGATTGTTGTTCGAGGACGAACAAGGATTTAAGTGTGGGGTAAGTGATCTTGGGCAAATTTATATGCCCAAGTGATACTCAAAAGTACCATTTTAGCCTTGTTTATCAACCAATGTGTATACATTCTCATGTAATTGGTAATAAAATGTGAATTTATACTAACCAACATGATTAGCATTGTTTTGCAGGTAAAATGTGATTTTGGGAAGCTAAAATGCATGTTGGATGATATCGGGTTTGGACTTGGATGCGAGCAAGGGATAAAGCATTGGACAGCATGAATTAAAGGGGCTCCGCGACGGAGTCGTGTCACGCTGCCATCGCGGAGGCCTTCTGCCTGGATAGGGAAATTTCCCCCAAATTCCAGTGGAGGTCCGCGTTTGGTCCGTGGCACGGTGGCTTGGCTCCGTGTTGCACGCCGTGCCACGTTGGTCCTTAATTCCTGGACCCCCAATTCCAGTGAGGGTCCGCGTCCGTAGCGTGTCACGAAGGTAGTGCTCCGCGATGCACTCCGTGACACGTTACTCGTTATTCAGGGAAAAATTCCCAGCAGTATAAATAGAACACTTAGGTTCATTTTTCAATATTCTGACTTGGTGGAGCAAGGACGTGGGCTACAGGCAGTTGAGGGACGAAAATATCAGGGTTTTTTCTCTCTTTCTTTCTTCTTTAATTCAATTGCTTGTATGATTAACACTCATTTTAAGATGTTTAATCCACAAATGAGTGGCTAATTCCTCTCCTTGCTGAGGTTATGAACAATTGTGATGAAATTTGATCATTGATTCTTTGGTTTTTCATCTTTTCTTCCATGTTGTTCTATTAATTCTTGTTCTTACTGCATTAATGTGTGACCTACGTTAATGTACATCTAAAAAGTCCGGTTTCACTCGAGAGAGCAAGAAATTGGAAAGTTGTGAATTAATAGGATATGTTCTTTACTTGGTTTGGGAAAATTGAGTCTTGATTTGCTTTCAGGATAGAAATATACCTGAAAGTCGTATTAGTCAATTTAGGAACCGGAATTGTATGGCTAGAACATGAATTGCATTTAATCACAGAAATGTAGGTGGATGGTTCATGATTCTTAAGTGAGGTTAAATAGGAGAGTTTTAATCTCTTGGCAGTAGTTCTTGGCTAGCAACTGGAGGAAAAGTTCAACCAACTTATGATGATAATCAATTTCATTACATGTTCGTTTAACCTCAGCATGCTCTCATTCATAGTTCAGATTCAAAGTAGATAATTGTTTTTAGCTTTAGTATAAAAATTATAAAACAAACTATCAAACTTTTGGTTACACTGTTGTCTGCATTTTTAGAAGTAAAATATAGTACACTTGAGCAAATTGCAATTCATCCAAGTCTCTGTGGGATCGATACTTGGCTTACTAAAAAGCCACTTACTACTTGTTCGACCACGTGCACTTGCATGTTGTTTTATATACCCACACGACAGACCGAACAGGTGGAATTATAGTTAACTCCTTTTCACTCCTCAACGAGATGGACTTTACGTGTTTTTGTGCTCTATATCACTAGGCAAGATACCTGCAGGTTTAGGATGTTGCAAAAAAGCCATCTACCCCTTCTGCCTCTCTAGCTCATATATTGACTTCTGGATCTCATTTATGGAAACTGTTATTGGGTAGCAACATGTCGTTCATGAGCTACAATATACTATTATTGTACCATCATATACTTCATTATATATTCCAGAGAGCTATGAGATTGCTGAGGTGGAGGCTGCTAAAAGTTAGCCTGAGGCCTGTAACCGTTATGATTGTTGCCCGACGCTTGACTCTTCATATTATAACTTTGCTTGTTTCCAAATTGGGTTCCTTGGATACCATAACCTATATTTTATTTCCCCACATAATGCGCAACTTAAATATGGCTGCCCTTCTCCACAAAGTTCACAGGTTGTTTGAATCTATTTGTCACGATCCGAACATAGGCCCAGATCGAGACACGGGACAAAGAGCCCCGTGAGATCCAAGTCGACCCATGGCATGAACATACATCTAACTCAATCAAGAAAAGCAGAAGCCTTAACATAATAAACATAGTGTAAATGCAAACATAACATAACAATCTGAATATACAACTCAAGTCAGAAACTAAATACAATCTATTTTTTGAAAAACCTCTAATTCTAATGAGTTGATGGGACAAGACCCCAACTAACTCTCTAAGTCTAGGAACTGAAATTATATGATAACTGATAATGAGTAGTCCTCAAGAGATGAGGACTCACCACTGAAGCGGAAAGCTAACTCCGGAGAACTGGCTAGTGATAGGGCTGAGTCTGAAGATTAGAGCCTGTATCATGAAAAGATACAGCATAGAATATGCAGTCAGTACGTGGAATGTACCGAGAATGCAAGGTAAGTAATCAGACAATTTAAAATACATACAAGTTCATAAGAGTAGGATAGCATGATCATAATGTAATACCATAATGTAAACATAAGGCTTAAGGTTTTCAAAACATTCGTAAATTAGCCTTAATCATAATCATAAGAGAAAAGCTTTATTGAACATGACTTGAGCCAAAGTGCATAATCATAAACATGCATAAATCATGGGGAACAGTGGAAGATTCTTATAACCTACATACCCCATATGTGCACACATGGAGACCGACCTGTAAACCCCTAGTCGGGAGGGTATTCGTACCTTTCCCAGGATAGAACCATGAAAATAAGTGTGATATCACTCATGAAAGGACCATTCGGGCAAAGAGGACCGTCTCAAGGGAGGTCCCATCGTGACCTATGGTGGCACATAGTTCTGAGACTCAGGGCAAAACCTGGGCCTCAAACCTACTCAGTGTTAAATAGTACTCTCAAAACATATATAATGCTCATAGGATAATATACATGAAATTCAAGGACTAGTTAATTCATGATAATATTAAGCATGCCTAAAAATACGTGAACTAGCCATGAAATAAGGCTCTTGAGCCGGCTATAATTATAATTCATAAATCATGAGGTTCATGCATACTTGTAAAACATGTATATACATGACATCCATAAATTCATGATGAACATTTGGTAAAAATTATATCATTAGTCATAAATCATAATGGGTTAATGAACATCAACATAAAAGTAGAATCATAATTTGAACTTCCATAAAACATGCATAATTGGGCATAGTTTTGTAGAGATTTAAATCTATAAGTTTATAATTGAAATAGTTGTAAAATCTTCCCACGATTCATAGAATATAAATTGATACGTGAAGGGGATTAACCCATAGAGAGATCATAAGAATTTCATAAGAATTGGGATAAAACCCCATAAAATTATCAATAGAATTTCATGAATTAGGGAGAGATTGTGCATGGCTGTGAACAACTTCACCCATTCATAACCCTATAGACCTGAGATGGACTGATTTCACCACTCCCTTGATTGATCAATGAGGAATTGAGGAAAACTTGAAGGAATTAAGCTTGATCACGTCCTTAGCTCTCCAAGTTTGCATGCATGAGTAGGAATAGTCTAGAATGAACTTGACCCTCTTAATACTCACTGTTCATAGCTTAAAACGATATAGTTTAGGCCGTAGGATCACCCTTACTAAATTCGTACAAAAATAATTGACTGCCAGTCCCCACGAGGGACTGGACGAGTCGTTGTCTAAGGCCACGACTCGTGGCCACCAATCGTCGGGTACACTGCCAACATTTTCCCAAGGCTCATCATGGGACACTGCACGAGTCATTACTGGTGACCACCACTCATGGCCTTTACTGCCCAAAAATCATCAACTCTTAGTCAATCCTGACCACGCTGACTCAACAAGTCATGGAGTCTGACCACGACTCGTGGTCATGCCCATGGTGACCCCTGATTACAAATTTCCAAAATCAAGTCCAGTACCTCACCATGAGTCACTTCACGACTCGTGGTCTACCCCAAGGCTCACAAAATGAGTCGTTCTATGACTTGGTGCAGAATTTCTAACTTTCTTCGTTTCAACTCCCCAGTCTGATCTTAGGGTTTCCGGGGCATTACAATATCTCCCCTTTGGGAACATTCATCCTTGAATATTGAAATCCATATAGAAAAGTAGTGAAATACAATCACCACATTCAAATACTAATCATATTAGCTGAAAACTAACGGAATGACTAACTCCGATTCAAACTACATGGTTGAACTGCATTCATGAATCATACATTCATACATAGACATGAAACTGGGGCACATGAACTAAATATGAAACTGAATAGAGTTTTAGGGTGGAAACCGATACCTCAAGCTGGAACTAAGCCAGTAGGGAATAAATGTGGGTATCTAGCCATCATATCTGCTTCAGCTTCCCAAGTAGCTTCCTCAACATGCTGATTCCTCCATAAAATCTTAACTCAAGCTACTTCCTTGTTCCTTAGCTTCCGAACCTGATCCAATATCTCCAGCGAAATCTCCTTATAACTAAGGCTGTCTTTCAATCCTACACTCTCCACTAGAACAACTAAAGTTGGATCCCCAAAGCACTTTTTAAGAGTGATACATGGAAAACGGGATGAACTAAAGTGAACTCTGAGGGTAACTCTAACTCATAGGCCACTTTGCCCCCGCGTCTCACAATCCTGTACAGGCCTACATATCGGGGACTGAGTTTCCCTATCATTCCGAACCTTATTGCTCCCTTCATGGGAGACACCTTTAAAACACCCAATCATCAACTTTGGAGTCAAGTTCCCTCCTTTTGAAATTAGCGTAGGAATTTTGGTGACTTTGAGCTGTTTTCAACCTATCCGGTATGAGCTAAACTTTCTCCATAGCCTCATGGACCGAATCCGCTCATATCATCACAGCTTCACCGACTTCAAACCAACAAATAGGCGATCTATATCTTCGCCCATAGAGAGCCTCAAACGGAGCCATCTGAATGCTGCAATGGTAGTTGTCGTTATACACTAACTCAATGAGAGGCAATGATCATCCAAACTATCCTTGAAATCAATGACACAGGCTCTCAACATATCCTCAAGAGTCTGAATAGTCCATTCTGCCTGACCATCTATTTGTGGGTGAAAGGCTATGTTAAGCTTGACCTGAGTCAGAAGTCCCTTCGAACGTTCTCTAGAACTGAGAGGTAAACTGAGTACCCCTATCTTATATGATCGACAAGGGAACTCCATGCAATCGAACCAACTCTCGAATGTATATCTTAGCATAATCCTCGGTTGAATCAGTAGTTTTAACCGGTAGGAAATGAGCCACTTTAGTCAACCTGTCTACCATAACCCAAATGGAGTCATACTGTCTACGAGTGCGAGGCAAACCTGTAATGAAGTCCATATTGATCTCTTCCTACTTCCAAGTAGGAATGCTAATATCCTGAAGCACACCTCCCGGTCTCTGGTGCTCAACTCTCACTTGCTAAAATTCGGGCATTTAGCTACAAATTCTGCGATGTCCTTCTTCATGCCATTCCACCAATAGACTTCCCGTATGTCAGGGTACATGTTGGTAGCTCCTTGATGTATCGAATATCATGAACCATGAACCTCATGCAACATCCAACTTCTCAAATCATTAATATCCGGGACACATAAGAGACCTTTATATCAAAGCACCCCGTCTCCCCCTTTGGAGAAGACCTCTACCTTCTGATTCTGAACAGCTTCCTTTAACTTTACCAAAATAGGGTCCTCGTCTTGCCTAACTTATACATAAGTCACCAAGGATGGTACTGATCCATTCTGAATAATAACTGCCATCGGTCGAGTCAATCAAACAAACTACCAACCTTGCAAGTCGATTCACGTCCTTCACCAGCTCCTTTCTCCCCTCATCCACATGGGACACACTCTCCATGGAGAGTCTAAAAAGTTCTTCTTCCACTACATTAGCCTTTCCCGGATGGTAAAGGACACTCATGTCGTAATCTTTGAGTAGCTCCAACCACCTTCTTTGCCGCAGGTTTAGGTCCTTCTGGGTAAACACATTGTAAACTCTTGTGGTCCGTAAACACATCTACATGGACCCCATACAAATAGTGTCTTTTCACGACCCGAGAGGGGACCCGGATCGTAGACATGGGACAAGGGACCTAGAGAGACCCCAAGTCAACCCATGGAATAAGCATTCACTATCTCATTCAATAAACATGAAGGAAACATAAATATAACTCAACAGAAGTCTAACTTAGCATAACAACAGAATAAACATCTAAGTTGAATACATGTATAAGTATGAATAGCCTCTAGTATGGACGAGCTGATGGGACAACACCCCCAACTAGCTCAGAATATACTAAAATTGAAAGTACGCTCAAAATAACTGAAAGTCTAGTCCTCGGAGGATGAGGATTCACCAAGCAAGCAAATGCTAACTCTAATAGGCAGCTACGAACGGGGCTGAACTTGAGAACCCGATCTTGCATCATGAAAAGATGCAACATAGAAGGTATGGGGTCAGTACGTGGAATGTACCGAGTATGCAAGGTAAGTAAAACCGCTTTAATAATAAAGTCAACTAAATATAGTCATACATATATATAATAAGCTTTGAGAGTAAGTAGAAGAACACATGCATAATTTCTAAAATCGAACTTTATCATAACGTGCTCATACATGGCTTTGGAACATCATGGCTGACTCGAATGACTCAAAGCTAGAGCATAACATTTATCAAAAGATGAACAATGAGTCAAACCTTGCTTCCCCAACATTTATGCATAAGATAATCATCATGAGTAACGCATATGCAAATTCAAATGATATAGACAATGGGAGACTTGTCACTTAACCGACATTCCACGATAGAGCTTATGTGGTCCCCACTATCACACTCAAGTGGGCAGAGCCGTCCATAACCTTTCCAGGCCGATGGATGGTACAATGATATCAATATTAAGCTCAAAGGGCCAATCAGGCTGGGGATACCTCATAAGGGAGGTCCAAATAATATAATAGAATCAACCTACGTTGGTGTGTAGATCTGGGGCATAGGGTAGTCGACCCTTAGCCCGCTCGGTAATAGACTCTTCTCCCAAAACATGCAATGCACTACATTGTATAAATACGATGCTGAACATCGTCAAGTGATGAAGCTCAACATAAACTCATGCATAAAATCAACATCATGTGAAACAAAGCTCAATATTGTCTACTGACAAAGCTCATTATGAAATCATGCATGCATTAGACATCATATGAATATGAAGCTCAACAATGTCATCTCGACAAAGCTTAGAATAGAACCATGCTTAGACCCAACATCATGTGAAATGAAGCTTAATGACAACATAATTCTCAATTATGAAATTCATACATATGAGAAGCTTTATTATGACACATACCACAAGCTCGAGAATAATGGGAGACTTTACTCCAAAATCATATGGTAGGGCTACTTTAGGATTATCACTTCATTATCATCAACTCAGGTGCCTTGCCCAAAACCTTATCATGCTAGAACCCATTCAAATCATTTGAAAACTTTTTAATTTGGGAGATTTCAATCCAAAACAAAATAATATAATCACTTCAATAAAATCGACATTCATACTCAACAATGGGCACTACCTAAAGCTTCACCCCACATGGGTCTATTTAACCTTCTTTGACAATATCATGAAAATCATGGGTAAGAGTGAAAACATGCTTTTCATCAACTACTTCATCATCATCACATCATATTACGAACTCCCCACACATGGGCGTTTTAGGTTAAATTTTTAGAAAATAATTTTGTAAAAGAAATTAAGTTAGAATCTTCCCAAGCTCAATTAATCATCAATATCAACTCCATTAATCATACCCATGAGTACAAATGTAAGAATCTTGCAATTTGATGAAAACCCATACTTGATCATCACAAATTAGTTATAAATTAATACGGAATGGGCATGGGTGTGGAAGAAAGCACCCACTCATAGCCTTACATACCTGAAATTTGAAGAATCTTATCTCTTCCTAATTACCCAGCTGAGATTTCCCTTGAAATCGTTGAATTTCTCCTCACTTTCTTCCCTTCAAGCTCTCACTCTTGCATTCATGAAGAAAATGGCCTAGATGGGTTTATCTCAGTTTAAAACCCTCTATTATGAGCTCAAAACGATGTAGTATAGTCCCTTAGAACTTAGGAATTACGAAAAAGCCCTTACTGAAATCGCTGAAAATAACTGTCAGGGGGTCCTAACAGACGACCTGACTACTCATTGCTAGGGCTCACAATCCGTTGGATCACCCATAAAGTACACTGCCTCTTCACTTCAAGAAATTTCCACTGGTCGGTAACAGCCCACCTAATGGGTCGTTAGGGCAGACAGCGAGTCGTTGGATGACATCCATCAAGTACACTGGATAAGCCTTGCTAACATTCCCTGGGACCGACCAACGATTGACTTGACGGCTCGTGGTGACTGACCACGAGTTGTTACATCCCTCGTGAGGACCTTGTGTCTTCCAACATCTCAGGCCTTCCCCATGAGCCATCTGACGACTCGTTATCCCTCCTCACGAGTCATCAAGTGACCCGTTCTTGCAACTTTCAACATTTTTTTCCAGTTTTTCTCCTAATTTTCTTCTGGGTCCGATTTTTGAATTCCCGAGGTATAACAATATCTCCCCCTTGGGAACATTTGTCCTCAACTGTTAGAAACAAGAAGAAAACCCAGAAACAACGATCAAAATATATAGATATATAGATGCTAATCCTTGATTTTAAAGTCGAAAACTGACGGGATGGCTACTCCCTAAGAGAACCACATAGCTGGTCAGAGTTCAGACATTACAAACATATTTCATTTCATAAAACAAACTTATTCGCATGCATTGAACATGAAAAACTGAATAGAGGTTTAGGGTGAAAATTTGATACCTCCAACTGAAGCTGAGCCGGTAGGGAACAAATGGGGGTATTTAGCCATCATATCCGCTTCGGCCTCTCATGTGGCTCCCTCGATGTGCTGATTGCTCCATAAAACCTTAACTGAAGCTCCCTCTTTTTTCCTCATCCTCCGAACTTGTCGATCCAAAATTTCGACTGGAATTTCTTCATAACTGAGGCTGTCTTTCACACTAATGCTAGCTATCGAAACTACCAAGGATGGATCACCCAAACACTTTTTCAACAATGATACACGGAAAATGGGATGAACTGGAGCCAATTCTGAGGGCAAGTCCAACTCATACGCCACCTTACCTACTCTTCTCACCACCCAGTATGGACCAACATAGCGGGGACTGAGTTTACCTTTCTTTTCGAACCGCATGAATCCCTTCATGAGAGATAACTTTAGAAAAACCAAGTCATCTATATCAAACTCAAAATATTTTCTCCTCAAATTCGCATACGATTTCTGGCGACTCTGAGCGGTTTCCAACCGGTCCCTTATCAACTAAACCTTCACCATCGCCTCATGAACAGAGTCTGGACCTATCATGGCTACCTCACCAACCTTGAACCATCCGATGGGAGATCTACACCTTCGCCCGTAGAGGGCCTCGAATGGTGCCATCTGGATACTAGAGTGGTAACTATTATTATAAGCAAACTCGATCAAGGGAAAATGATCATCCCAACTACCTTTGAAATCCATCACACATGCCCTCAACATATCCTCAAGAGTCTGAATGGTTCGTTCTGCTTCGCCGTCCGTCTGAGGGTGAAAAGTTGTGCTTAGCTTAACCTGTGTCCTGAGCCCTTTTAGAAATGAACGCCAGAAATAAGAAGTAAACTAAGTACCTCGATCTGAAATAATAGATAAAGGCACTCCATGAAGCTAAACCAATTCCCAAATATACAACTTAGCATAATCGTCTGTTGAATCCGTGGTCTTGACCGGTAGGAAGTGTGCAGCCTTGGTCAACTTTCCACCACAACTCAAATGGAGTAGTATTGCCGGCAAGTATGTGGTAGACCTGTAATGAAGTCCATATTGATTTCTCTCCACTTCCATGTGGGGATGGCAATATCCTGAAGTACACCTCCAGGTCTTTGATGCTAGACTTTCACTTGTTGATGGTTTGGACAGTTTGCTACGAACTCCGCAATATCCCTTTTCATACCATCCTACCAATAGATTTCTCGCAAGTCTCGACACATTTTCGTGGATCCTGGATGAATAGAATATTTGGTACCATGTTCCTCATGCAATATCTGAACTCCCAAATTATCAACGTCCGGAACACATAGTCGGCCTTGGTATGGTAGCACACCATATCCCCCTTGGGAGAAAACCTCCACTTTATGATTTCACACTGCCTCCTTCAGCTTCCTCAATATCGGATCCTCATCTTGCCTGGATTTAACATCAACTACAAAAGATGATTCTAACCCGTTATGCACAACAACACCGCCATTAGTCGAATCTATCAGTCTAACTCCCAGCCTTGCAAGCCGGTGAACATCTTTCACCAATTCCTTCTTCCCTTCATCCACATGGGACACACTCTTCATTGAGAGTCTACTAAGCGCATCCGCAACCACATTAGCCTTGCCCTGGTGGTAAAGGACACTCATGTCATAATCCTTAAGTAACTCCAACCACCTCCTTTGCCGAAGATTTAGATCTTTCTGTGTGAACACATACTGCAAACTCTTGTGGTCCATAAACACATCCACGTGGACTCCATAAAAGTAATTCCACCATATATTCAATGCAAACACCACCTCCACCAATTCAAGATCGTGGGTCGGGTAATTCTTTTCATGCACCTTCAGCTTTCGAGAGGCATAAGCAATCACCCTTCCCCGCTGCATAAATACACACCCAAGTCCAACTCTGGAAGCATCACAATACACCACGAAACCATCGTTACCCATGGGTAGGGTCAATATTGGTGCTAAGGTGAGCCAAGCATTCAACTCTTAGAAGCTTTCATCACAAGCCTTCGACCACTGGAACTTCACCTTTTTCTGAGTCAACTTAGTCAAAGGCGCTGCAATGGTTGAGAAACCCTCAACAAACCTCTAATTGTAGCTAGCTAAGCCCAAGAAACTTTGAATATCTGAAGGATTCACTGGTCTGGGCCAATTCTTCACCGCCTCGATTTTCTGCGGGTCTACTTTTATGCCTTCTCTAGACACCACATGGCCCAAGAATGCCACGGAGTCCAACCAAAACTCACACTTGCTAAAATTTGCATACAATTGGCGGTCCTTTAGGGTCTAAAGCACTACTCTTAAGTGAGTGCCATGCTCCTCCTCGCTCTGAGAGTACACCAAGATATCATTAATGAACACAATCACAAACACATCCAAATATGGCTTGAACACCCTGTTCATCAAGTCCATAAAAGCCGCAGGAGCATTCGTTAATCCAAAAGACATAACTACAAACTCGAAATGACCATATCGTGTCTTGAATGCCGTCTTTGGGATATCACTCTCCCGAACTCTGAGCTGATGATACCAAGATCTGAGATCTATCTTGGAGAAATAGTTCGCGCCCTGAAGCTGATCGAACAAATCATCCGTCCTAGGTAAGGGATACCTATTCTTGATTGTGACTTTGTTCAACTGTCGATAATCAATGCACATATGAAAGGAACCATCTTTCTTCCGAACAAATAATAGTGGTGCACCCCATGGGGACTGGCTCGGTCTGATGAAACCCTTATCTAGCAAGTCCTTTAACTGATCCTTCAACTATTTTAGCTCGGATGGAGCCATCCTGTAGCATGGAATAGATATAGGCTGCGTATCGGGAAGGAGGTCAATACCGAAATAAATCTCCCGCTCGGGAGGAATACCTAGCAAATCATTAGGAAAGACTTATGGATACTCACGTACTACTTGAACTGACTGGATAGTCGGGGTTTCGGATTCCACATCCTTAACCCTAACTAGATGATACATGCAACCCTTAGAAACCATCTTCCTGGACTTGAGGTAGGAAACGAAGCAACCTATAGGAAAAACTGAACTACCCTTCAATTCTAAAACTAGCTCACCTGGGAATCGGAACTCTACTGATCGGATCCTGCAATTAATGGAAGCATAACAAGCATACAACCAATCCATGCCAAGAATAACATCAAAATCTGTCATGGCTAACTCTATCAAATCTGCTGAGGTGACCTTATGGAGAACTGAGACCGGGAAATCTCTATACACCCGTCTAGCTATAACTAAGTCATCTACTAGAGTAGAAACTAATAAGGATTCTGACAAGACATCGGGACTGACTTCAAAGCTAATGGCTATATAAGGTGTCACAAAGGACAAGGTGGACCCTGGATCTAACAATGCATAAGCATCAACATGGAAGACTCGAAACATACCAGTAACCACATCCGGGGAGACCTCCTACTCCTAACGGGATGCTAGGGCATAGAATCTGTTCTAACGCTAACTGCCAGCTGCATTGGTAGATGCCCCCTGATGAGCTGAGCGAGGGGGTGAGGATTCTGAGCTAGAAGCAGGGCCACAACCCCCAACCTGATCTTGTCTCGCTGTTGGACAATCTCGAAGCATGTGTCCGGGTTGCCCGCACACAAAAGACGCACCAGATCCTGCCAAGCATTGGCCTATATGCCCTCGGCCACATCTGCGATAGGTTGGAACTCCTAAATCTGCGGGCCTGCTGCTTTGACCCCTCAATCCTGACGCTCTCCCTCTCAGAACATGCCTAGGCCGAGATGGAACACTCAAGGCTGATGAAGCTAGGGAGGATAATCTCTGGTGAGTCTGCTGACGATGCCCACTATCGGACCTCTGTTGGGAAAATCTGTGGTCCTTAGTCCTGGCCTTCTTGGCCTCTATCTCTCTCTCTCGAATGTGCCGCCTCCATATGTTGGGCGTACAAAACCATTCGAGGGAAGTCCATATCCTGATGGAGCATAGCAATCCTGCATTCCTTATCCAAGTAACCTGCTATCCCATGCACAAAACTGCTCACTCGCGCCCTCTGGTCAGCCACTAACTCAGGAGCATACTTCGATAGGCGAGTGAACTCAAGGGAATACTCTAGTACCATCATCCTCCCTTGCTTCAGATTTACGAACTTAGCTGCCTTTAGCTCCGTCTTCTCCCGAAGGAAAAACTGATCAAGGAATGCGACTTGCAACTCCTCCCAAGTGATCAGACCTGCTCCGGTGACCCTATTGTCCTTCCATTGACGGAACCAGATATGCGCAACCCTTTCAACTGGTAGGAGGCCAACTCTGCGCACTCAACACTGCTCACCCCCATAAACTGGGTGATCTTGACGATCTCATTGATGAATTCATATGGGTCCTCACCTACCTTAGACCCCAAGTACTCCGGCGGGTTCATCCTCAAGAAGTCCCTAATAGAGCCGCCGCTGCATTGCCATTATGCGGAACATGCACAACAGCCTTTTGATTGACCTGACCGGTCAAGGCCTACGCAAGCATTTGGATAGCGGCCCGAAACTCAGCATGAGTGGCTGTCTCCGGTGCTTGAGACTCCTGAACTGGTGGGATTGGCTGATGCCCACGACCTTTGCCATCCTCGTGGCCTTCACCATCTCCATTTCTCCTTCCGTTAATCCTTCTAGGAGCCATGACTCTACAATCACGAATAGCATGAATTAGAGGGATAGAAAGACTCTTCATCGCACGACATAGATTATGAAAAATGGGAACATTTCCTGAAACGTTTCATAGCCTCTTCGTCATAAGTGTGGCGCGCTTCACACCCATGAAAAAGACTACTTAACGCGGCTTTAAGACTCCCTAGGACACTTCAAACCTATTTCTTTGATACAAAGTTTTTCACGACCCGAGAGGGGACCCGGATAGTAGACACGGGACTAGGGACCCCACGAGATCCCAAGTCAACCCATGGCTTAAGCAATAACTATCTCATTTAATAAACATGAAGGAAACATAAATATAACTCAGCGGATGTCTAACTTAGCATAACAACAGAATAAACATCTGAGCTGAATACATTTCTAAGTCTGAATAGCCTCTAGTCTGGATGAGTTGATGGGACAACACCCCCAACTTGCTCAGAATATACTGAAACTGAAAGTACGCTCAAAATAACTAAAAGTCTAGTCCTCGAAGGGTGAGGACTCACCAAGCAAGCAAATGCTAACTCTGATAGGCAGCTATGAATGAGGCTGAACTTGAGAACCCGATCCTGCATCATGAAACAATGCAACATAGAAGGTATCTGGTCAGTACGTGGAATGTACCGAGTATGCAAGGTAAGTAAAACCTCTTTAATTATAAAATCAGCTAAATCTAGTCATACATATATATAATAATATTTGAGAGTAAGTAGAAGAACACATGCATAATTTATAAAATCGAACTTTATCATAACGTGCTCATGCATGGCTTTGGAACATCATGGCTGACTCGAATGACTCAAAGCTAGAGCATAACATTTATCAAAAGCTGAACAATGAGTCAAACCTTGCTTCCCCAACATGCATGCATAAGATAATCATCATGAGTAACGCATATGCAAATTCAAATGATATAGACAATGGGAGATTCGTCACTTAACCGACATTTCACGATAGAGCTTATGTGGTTCCAACTATCACACTCAAGTGGGTAGAGCCATCCATAACCTTGCTAGGGCGATGGATGGTACAATGATATCAATATTAAGCTCAAAGGGCCAATCTGGCCGGGGATAGCTCACAAGGGAGGTCCCAATAATATAATAGAATCAACCTACGTTGGCGCTTAGTTTTGGGGCATAGGGCAGTCGACCCTTAGCCCGTTTGGTGCTAGACTCTTCTCCCAAAAAATGCAATGCTCTACATCGTATAAATACAAAGCTCAACATCTTCTAGTGACGAAGCTCAACATAAAGTCATCCATAAACTCAACATCATATGAAACAAAGCTCAACATTGTCTATTGACAAATCTCATTATGAAATCATGCATGCATTAGAAATCATATAAATATGAAGCACAATAATGTCATCTCGAAAAAGCTTAGAATAGAACCATGCTTAGACTTAACATCATGTGAAATGAAGCTTAATGAAAACATAGATCTCAATTATGAATTTCATACATATGAGAAGCTTTATTATGAAACATACCACAACCTCAAGAATAATGGGAGACTTTACTCCAAAGTCATGTGATAGGGCTACTTTAGGATTATCACTTCATTATCATCAACGTAGGGGCCTTGACCAGAACCTTATCATGTTAGAGCCCGTTCAAATCATTTGAATACGTTTTAGGAGATTACACTCCAAATCTAAATAATATAATCACTTCAATAAAATCGACATTCATACTCAACATTGGGCACTACCCACAGCTTCACCCTACATGGGTATATTTAACCTTCTTTGACAACATCATCAAAATCATGGGTAAGAGTGAAAACATGCTTTTCATCAACTAATTCATCATCATTACATTATATTAGGAACTCCCCACACATAGGCGTTTTAGATTCAATTTTTAGAAAATAATTTTGTAAAAGAAATTAAGTTAAAATCCTCCCAAGCTCAATAAATCATCAATATCAACTCCATTAATCATACCCATGAGTAGAAATGTAAGAATCTTGCAATTAGATGAAAACAATACTTGATCATCACAAATTATAAATTAATAGGAAATGGGCATGGGTGTGGAAGAAAGCACCCACTCATAGCCTTACATACCTGGGATTTGAAGAATTTTATCTCTTCCTAATTACCCAGCTGAGATTTCCCTTGAAATCCTTGAATTCTCCTCACTTTCTTCCCTTCAAGCTCTTACCCTTGCATGCATTAAGAAAATGGCCTAGATGGGTTTATCTCAGCTTAAAACCCTCTATTACGAGCTCAAAACAATGTAGTATAGGCCCTTAGAACTTAGGAATTACAGAAAAGCCCTTATTGAAATTGCTAAAAATAACTGTCAGGGGTCCTAACGGATGACCTGACGACTCGTTTCTAGGGCTCACGATCTATTGGATCACCCGTCAAGTACACTGCCTCTTCACTTCAAGAAATTTCCACTAGCTGGTAACTGCCCACCTAACGGGTCGTTAGGGCTAACAATGAGTCGTTGGGTGCTATCCGTTAAGTACACTGGATAAGCCTTGCTAACTTTCCCTAGCACCGACCAATGATTGACTTGACGACTCTTGGTGACTGACCACGAGTCATTACATCTCCCATGAGGACCTCGAGTCCTCCAACATCTCAGGCCTTGCTCACGAGCCATTTGACGACTCGTTATGCCTCCTCACGAGTTTTCAAGTGACCCGTTCTGCAACCGGCGAGATTTTTTTCTAGTTTTTCTCCTGATTCACTTTCGAGTCCGATTTTTGAATTCCCGAGGTATAACATGTCTCCATATCTTCAAGGAAAACACCACCACCGCCAATTCAAGTTCATGGGTTGGGTAATTCCTTTCATTAATCTTCAGCTGCCTGGAAGCGTATGCTATGACTTTACCATGCTGCATCAATACACAACCAAGGCCGATCCTAGAAGCATCGCAATACAACACAAACCCATCAGTACCCTCGGGTAAGGTTAACACTGGTGCTGAGGTAAGTCGAGTCTTCAACTCCTGAAAGGTCCTTTTACAAGCATCTGATCATTGGAATTTGACTTTCTTTTGGGTCAATTTGGTCAATGGTTCTATAATAGATGAAAAAACCTCAACAAACCTTCGATAGTAGCCACCTAAACCTAAGAATCTCCTGATTTCTGAAGGATTCACCAGTCTAGGCCACTTCTTCAATGATTCAATCTTCTGAAAGTCCACATTTATACCCTCACCGACACCACTTGACCCAAAAATGCCACTGAGTTCAACCAAAACTTGCACTTGTTGAATTTCGCATGTAGTTGGTGGTCCTTGAGAGTCTATAGTACCACCTTCAAATGAGTGGCATGCTACTCCTCGCTCCGAGAGTATATTAGGATGTCATCAATAAACACGATCACGAACATATCCAAGTATGGCTTGAACACCCTATTCATGAAGTTCATAAAAACTACAGGATCATTCGTTAGTCCAAAAGACATAACTACAAACTCAAAATGACCATTCCGCGTCCTAAAGGCTGTCTTCGAAATGTTACTCTCTTGAACCCTGCGCTGATGGTGTTCGGATTTGAGGTCTATCTTTGAAAAGCACTTAGCACCCTGAAGCTGGTCAAACAAATAATTAATCCTCGGAAGAGGATACGTATTCTTGATGGTGACCTTGTTCAATTTCCGATAATCAATACACATACAAAGAGATTCATCTTTCTTTCGGACAAAGAGAACTGGTGCACCCCATGGGGATTTGCTCGGTCTGATTAACTTATCTAAGAGATCTTTCAACTGCTCCTTCAACTCCTTTAGCTCGGCTGGAGCCATTTTGTAAGGAGGAATAGATATAGGTTGTGTGTCGGGAAGAAGGTCAATATAAAAATCGATTTTCCTCTCTAGAGGAATACCCGGTATATCATTAGGGAGCACTTTTGGATACTCACATACTACTAGAACTGACTGGATAGTCAGGATTTCGGATGTAGCATCCTTAACCCTAACTAAATGGTACACACAACCTTTGGAAATCATCTTTCTAGCCTTAAGGTAGGAAATGAAACAACCTACAGGCATAGTTGAACTACCCTTCCACTCTAGGACTGGATCACCCGGAAATCTGAACTCTACAACATAGGTTCTACAGTTAACACAGGCATAGCATGCATGTAGCAAATCCACGCCAAAGATAACATCAAAATTAGTCATGGCTAACTCTACTAGGTCTACTGAGGTGATTTTTGAAGAACTGAGATCGGGAAATTTCTATATACCCATCTAGATATAACTAAATCATAGTTTGGAGTAGAGACTGATAAAGGTTCTGACAGGATTTCGGGACTGACTCCGAAACTACAAGCAACATAAGTCATCATAAAAGACATGTTAGCCCCTGGATCTAACAAATCATAAACATCAAGGTGGAAAACTCGTAACCTACCAATAACCTCATCTCTGGAAGTCTCCCTCTCCTATCAAGATGCAAGACTTCCCTCTCCTGTCAAGATGCAAGGGCATAAAACCTGTTCTGACGCTGACCGCTAGCTGAACTAGTCGATGCACCCAGCTGGGAGGGATGTGCTGCTGGAGCTGCTGAACTAGCGGTTGGCATACGAGCTCCACCACCCCCTAATCTGGCTGAAGGACAATCCGTGAGTCTGTGTCCGGGTTTGCCACACCTAAAACAAGTGTCTGAGCTAACTAAACACCTCCTTGGGTGATTCTTGCCACACTTTGCACAAGCTGGGAAGGTGTGGTCTATCTGCATGCCACTCTGGCCCCTCAAATTTGAGGCCCTGCTCCTCTGGTCACCTCTTGATCTGGATGGTGTACTAGCTGATAATGGTGCGGGAGCGAAAGACTTATGATGCGACTGCTGGCAATGTCCACATCCCGATCTAGGTTGAGAAGTGCCAAAACTATCTATTCTGGCCCTCTTGGCCTCTCTCCTCCTCGGATACACTGCCTCCATCTGCTGGGCGTGTAAAACTATGTGAGGAAAATCCATGTCCTGGTGTAGCATGCCGATCCTACAATCCTTATCCAGGTAGTTCTCCACTCCATGTACGAACCTGCTCACCCGAGCTTTCTGATCTGCCACTAACTCTGGCGCATACTTTGATAAACTCCTGAACTCCAAAGCGTACTCCTAAAATTTCATGTTACCCTGATTTAGACTAACAAACTTGGCCGCTTTCAGCTCCCTCATCACACAAGGGAAGAACTAATATAGAAAGGCGGCATGAAACTCATCCCAACTGATAGGGCCTTCTCCCACTACCCTACTATCTTTCCACTATTTGAACCAGATATGCGCAACCCCTTTCAGCTGATAAGAGGTCAAGTAGACGCACTCCCTATTTGTCACCCCCATGACCTGGGTGACCTTCAGAATCTCATCAATGAACTCATATGGATCCTCATCCACTCTTGACCCAAGGAACTCTGGTGGGTTCATCCTCAGAAAATCCATAATCGAGCCGCCGCCGCATTACCCTCTGAGGGAGATGCGCCACCGCTTGTTGATTGACCTGGACGGTCAAGGCCTATTCTAACATACGTATGGCTGCCTTGAATTAAGCGTGGGCAGCCGACTCTGGTGCATGCTCCTCATGGGCTGGTGGTGCCTGATGGTGCTCTTCTCCGTTGTCCTTCTCATAGCCGTTTCCATTCCTCCTTCCATTTTCTCGACATGGAGGCATGATTCTGCAAACGTGTATGGCACGACCTAGAAGGATAGATAGACATCTCATTGCACAACATGAGATCATGAAAGAAGGGAACATTTCCTAAATGTTTCATAGCCTGTTCGTCATAAGTGTGGTGCAATTCACACTTATGAAAAAGACTCTACTTAATGTAGCTTTTAGACACCCTAGGACACTTTTAAACCTATGGCTCTGATACCATGTTTTTCATGACCCGAACATAAGCCCGAATCAAGACACTGGCAAGAAGCCCCGTGAAACCCTAAGTCGACCCATGGTATGAACATACATCTAACTCAATCAAGTAAAGCGGAAGACTTAACATAATAACAATCTGAATATACAACTCAAGTCTGAAACTACATACAATCTATTGTCTGAAAACCTCTAATTCTGATGAGTTGATGGGACAAGACCCCAACTAACTCTCTTAGTCTGGGAACTGAAAGTATAAGATAACTGATAATGAGTAGTCCTCATGAGATGAGTACTCACCATTGAAGCTGAAAGCTAACTCCCGAGAACTGGCAAGTGACGGGGCTGAGTCTGAAGATCGGAGCCTGTATCATAAAATGACACAACATAGAATATGTGGTCAGTACGTGGAATGTATTGAGTATGCAAGGTAAGTAGAGGATAATTTAAAATACATGCAAGTTCATAAGAGTAGAACAACATGTTCATAATGTAAGTACCATAATGTAAACATAAGGCTCAAGATTTTCAATTCATTCGTAAATTAGCCATAATCATAATCATATGAGAAAAACGTTATTAACATGACTTGAGACAAAGTGCATAATCATAAACATTCATAAATCATGAGGAACAGCGGGAGATTCTTATAACCAACATAACCCATATGAGCACACATGGAGCCCGACATGTAAACCCCTAGTCGGGAGAGTGTGCGTACCTTGCCAAAAGTAGAACAATGAATATAAGTGTGATATCACTCATGAAAGGCCCATTCGGGCAAAGGGGATAGTCTCAAGGGAGGTCCCATCGTGACCTACGGTGGCACGTAGTTTTGAGACTTGGGGCAAAACCTGGGCCTCGAACGTACTCGGTATTAAACACAACTCCCAAAACATAAATAGTTCTCATAGGATATTATACATGAAATTCATGGACTAGCTAAACTATTATAATCTTAAGCATGCTTTAAAATACGTGAACTAGCCATGAAATAAGGCTCGTGAGTTGGTCATAATGATATGTCATAAATCATGAGGTTCATCCATACTTGTAAAACGTGTATCTACTTGAAATCATAAATTCATGATGAACATATGAGAGAAATCATATCATAAGTCATAAATCATAATGGGTTAATGAACATCAACATCATAGCAGAATCATAATTTGAACTTCCATAACACATGCATATTTGGGCATAGTTTTGTACACATTTAATTTGTTAGTTTATAATTGAAGTAGTTTTCAAATCTTCCCATGATTCATAGAATATAAATTGATACGTGAAGGAGATTAACCCATAGAGAGATCATAAGAATTTCATAAGAATTGGGATAAAATCCCATAATATTATCAATAGAATTTCATGAATTAGGGAGAGACTGGGCATGGGTGTGAACAAATTCACCCATTCATAACCCTACATACCTGAGATGGACTGATTTCACCACTCCCTTGATTGCCCAATGAATAATTGAGGAAAACTTGAAGGAATTAGGCTTGATAACCTCCTTAGCTCTCTAAATTTGCATGCATGAGTAGGAATAGTCTTGAATGAACTTGATCCTCTTCATACTCACTATTCATAGCTTAAAACGATGTAGTTTAGGCCTTAGGATCATACAAACTATGGATAAGCCCTTACTAAATTTGCAGAAAAATAACTAACTGCCAGTCCCTATGAGGGACTGGATGAGTTGTCGTCCACAACAATGACTAGTGGCCACTAACCGTCGGGTACACTGCTAACATTTCCCCAGAGCTCATCACGGGACACTGCACCAGTCGTTACTGGTGATCATGACTCGTAGTCACCACTCGTGATCTTCACTGCCCAAAAATCATCAACTCTTAGCCAATCTTTACCATGGATGACTCAATAAGTCGTGGGGTCTGAGAAGGGCTCGTGGTCATGCCCGTGGTGACCCCAGATTACAAATTTCCAGACTCAACTCCAGCACCTCACCACGAGTCACTTCACGACACTTGATCTACCCCACGGGTCACAGAACGACACATTTTGTGACCATGTGCAGAATTTCCAATTTTCTTTATTTCAACTCTTGGGTCTGATTGGGGTTTTCAGGGAATTACACTGTTTAACCTATTGAACCGGTGTAATGGAAACCAACTTGTTTTCACCAATCAACCAATATTTAAATGAATGGTTTTAATACCATCGATCTCTAACATACCTAGTCCCTTGTGAGTAACAAATGCTCAGATACGCTCCTTATAATCTTGCTACCTGTAGACATAGAGCCTTTATTTCATCATGGCTTTTGTACAAGATTTTCCCTTTAGTAGCATCTAACACTATCCTGGACTTCTAACTTAGTCCTTTGATAAACTTATAGCCTGTGATTTCTTTTAGTTGCATAAGGTGTGGTCATTCTCTTATATAGCCTTTAATCACTCCTATGCTTAAGCCAATGATTCTCCATCTTTCTGAATGAACAGTGAGATCTTCCCTCACAACTCTTTTGTTCTCTAGTAGAGCAATCTATTGAGAATTTATTAGAAAAAAATATGCCAAGAGATGTTATATCTTGCAGGATCACTCAATAACCGCTCTCTTGCTTCTCCAACCAGTGAGAAAGGGAAGAGTGTTAACTTTAAGTATTCATTTGAGACACACTCATAGTGGACGATGATGGGCATATTCTTATGCCTATTTGCCATACTTATTCCCATCATTTACCTTGTTTTAAGATGTTTATCCTTATGAAATGCATGAATTAATGAATGGGTGTGTTAATGCTTTAACAAGTGTTTTAGATGGTTTCAATAGGTAACATATGAAAATAGACTCAAAAATTGTCCAGGGTGTGAAGAAAGAAGAATTTGATAAAAATTTTCCTAGTGAGATAGCTGGTGTGGCATGCTAGCCACAAAACTTCACAGAAAATTATGCTCAGGTTGGTGCTATGGCTAGCGTGTCATGCCAAAGCTAAAACATCAGAAGAATTTTTTATCAATACCTTGGTGAATTGAGTGGAGCAGCGCGCCAGAAAGGTTTTGGACTTGGAAAATTTTTCTAACACTCTGGTACATTCTAGAAGCGGTGTGCTAGAGACCAAACTTCAGAGAAAATTCAAGCCAAGTTTGGCGAGATGAGTGGTGCGGCGCGCCAGGGCCTTTACAAGATGGATATTTTTAAGTCTAAAAGATGAGTTACTTGAGAGCAAAAGAGTCATTTTCTACCTAGCTTATAAATACCTTGTCTAGGGTATTTGTTAGGTATCTTTCAGTAGATTGATCAATTATACGTAGTCTTTTTGGGGGAGAGACAAGAAGTTTATTTTCTTCTAGGTTATTCTTCTTTACTCTATCTTTGTTAATTTGAATGATGAATTCTTGGGTTTTACACTTGAACATGAGTGGCAAGACTCCTTTTTCTAGGGTTTTGGCCATGGCTGATGGTATACGTCTAATATTCGATTATGCTAGACTTTTAATTCTTCTTTTCCAGATTATTTATGCTTACTTGATTTCATGCTTATTTGTTAGACTGATCACCTTTTGAATATTATCTGTTGGCTCATTGGTTGAGCTCGGGAGGAGGAACTAATGAGGATTAAAAAGAAGCATAGAATAGATTTCAGTTATCTTGTTCAATAGTTTAAGAGTTGATTTTATTGTTGCAGATAGGGATATACCTTGCAACCCTACTTAGTTGAGCCAAGTAGCTTCAATTGTTCTCTCTGTTTTCCTACAACCATAGGGATATAGGTGTTAGAGTTCATGAGATAGTTTTCGGCTATTCGGGAGAATAGTTGATAAGTAATTTCATAACTTGTAACTAGCAGCCTTAGAAGAATATTGTCTAGCGTATTCAAATCCTAAACTCAGCATCGAAAGAAAAAGTTCCAAAACCATAGATTTCTATCATCATTTGAATTACAAACTCTTTGCAAATGAAATTAGTTTTTAGTTTAATTTACGTTTCAAGTTTAGTAGAATAATCCCAAAACCATTTCCCCATTTTACTTGTATTTTTCCGAATAGTGAAATAAAGATTCAAAACTTAAGCAATTAATCTATCAAGTCCCTATGGGTATGATATCGGGACTTCATCATCCTGTATTACTTGATGACCACGTGCACTTACATGCGCTTGGCGATATCAAGTTTTGGCGTCATTGTCGGGGACTTGAATTGATTGATTTTTTATGGTTAGGATTTTTACTACACTATTCTGCTCTTTATGTTTGTTATTGGTTGTTGAACGTTTCAGGTGGTGTTTGTTCGGTGTATGCCAGCTACTAGAAGTCAGGGACAACCCTTGGATTACTTTGATATGAAAATTGAGAGAACATTTCGTAGGTTACCAATGGCAAAGAATAATGAGAAAGCACAAGGCAACAACCGAGAAAAGATTCCTGTGCTCAATTTTTCTCGGCTAAACTTGGAGAATGCTTCCAAAGTGATCATCAAGCTGGCCATCACTAGAAACTTTGAGTTGAAGGAGGGAACGTGTCGTTGGTTCAAAACACTTGTCAATATCAGGGCAAGTCACATGAGGATCCCCACAGGCATTTGGTGACATTCATGGAACTTAGTGAGAATTTTCACTATCAAAATGGATTGGATGAGTATGTTAAGCTCACTTTGTTCCCATTTTCACTAATTGGAGAAGCGAAGGTGTGGCTTCAGAATGAGACAACAGGGTCTATCACCACTTGGGAAGCTCTTTCAAACAAGTTTATAAACAGGTTTTTCTCTGTAAGGAGAATGAAAGAGTAGAGAGGAAGATCTTAGGATTTGTTCAGAAGGATGCCGTGACCCTGGCTCAAGCTTGGGAAATATACAAGGGATACTCTCGAGATTGTCTGCACCATATGCAGCCAAAGGAGATTATTGGGGACAACTTCATAGAAGGGCTAAAGCCAGAGTCTAAGGTTTTACTGGATCCTACAACACAGGGGAAAATCTTGTCCAAAAGCTATAATGAGATAGAGGCTCTATTGAATATCATGTCAGTTGGGTGCCAAGATTATTAGGATTCAGGCAAAGGTTTTACAACAACCAAAGTTCCAGGGAGACTTAAGGTTGATGGTGTAGCCGTAATTCGGGCAGATATTAGTCAATTGGGAAATGTGATAAGCAAGTTAGTGATCACACTAGTTGCAAGTTAGGTTCATCAGGTTCAGCAAGCTCAGACTCGGCCGCCATCATGTGAGGCGTGTAGAGAAGGTCATGCATATTTAGGTTGTCAACTAAACCTAGAATTTATCTATTTTGTGGGTCAAAAAGGTCATAGTGAAGGTTTTGCAAGAAACATTTACCATGAGGAGTACAAGAATGCAGTTAATCCCTCATGTGGAGGAAATCATAACTTTTAGAGGCCCCCCAACAACTTCCTGAGACCTCAAGGCTAGCAACATGGTAGTTCTTTAGAGGAGACCATGAAGTAGTGGATGGTTCAACAAACTTAGGTTGTTAATAAGATGCAAAAGTCAATCCACGAGTTGGAAAGGCAAATAGGCCAACCGGTCCTTCGACAAACAAATAGACTCCGAGGGACACTTCCAAGTAACACTGAGAAGAACCTCAAGGAGAATGTCAGCGCAATCTTTTTATGTAGTGGGAAGGAACTGGTGCCACGACCCGAACATAGACCCGTATCGAGACACGAAATCTAGAACCATAAATGTCTCCAAGACGACCCATGGAATGAACACGATAACTAAGGCTCAACATAAATAAATCAGATAATTGAGTTTTGAAATAGCAAAAGTCTAAACATTATAGCATCTAAACAACGGAATATCAAAATACTAAATCCAAAGCTGAATACAACACAATGTCCGAAAATCCTCTAACACACAGACATGCTGATAGGACAACACCCCAACTAGCTCAATATAAGTTTGAAACTGAAAGATGATAAAAAACAAAGCTAACTGAAGGTTCTCGAAGGATGAGGGCTCACCTACTAGAGCACTTGAAAATCTCAGGAGACTGGCTAGCGGCGGGACTGAATCTAAACGTCTGAACTTGTATCATGAAATGATACAACATGGAGTATGTGGTCAGTACTTGGAATGTACCGAGTATGCAAGGTAAGTAAAACAGGATAAGAAAGTATAATTGAAAACATGCATAACATAAATCATATCATTATAAGATTTTGAGAGAAAGGACTGCACTCTAATATCTTGAAAACTTGATTAAACACAAGTTGAATTTCATAATTGGATCAAAAGACCTACAGCTAAAACTGATATTCCTAAGTAAAACTGATAGACTAAATTGTAGGTTAAACCTGTAGAAAACATCACATCATAACTGATAAACATGCATAACTTAAACCATGAGGAATAATGGGAGACGCATCATATAAGCGACATAATCACGATAGAGCTTACGTGATCCCAACTATTACACTCAAGTGGGCAGAGCCGTCCAAAGCCTTTGCAGGGCTCGGGCGTTACCATGATATCGATATCAAGCTGAAGACCCCTCGGGGGTGGGGTAAGCTCATAAGGGAGGTCCCAAGGAATCTGAATAAACCTACGTTGGTGCGTAGTTCAAAGGCCTGGGGTTTATCTGCACCCTAAGCCTACTCGGTGCTAGATACTACTCCCAAAACATGCATATGCTCTCTATCATTTTTCAATGAAGCTAAACCATCGTCTTTCAGCGAAGCTGATCAAGAAATTACATACATAATCTGAAATCTGAATATAAGGAGTATTGACTCAAAACATACCACAAGCTGAAAAGTGGGAGTCTAGACTCCAAAATCATATGGTAAGCTAGTATTATAAAATAGAGCTAATTCGTCAAACATACTTAGATCATGTGGGATTGGCCAAACATAAACATGCTTGAAATAGATGTGACAGTCAAAATCACGGATACATGCACGGGTAAATCATAATCACACTTTCAGTAGACATCTCATCATACTTGAAAACATAGACCATAATCTCAACTTTTCATGAAACTTTCATAATTGGGTATCATATCTTTTAAACTTTGAAATCATAAATTGTAATTAGAATAATTATAGAACATGCCTGTGAACCTTAAAACATCATTAGAAACATGAAGAGAATTGACCCATGATTGAAAAATAGAGAATTTCATAGGTTGGGTTAAAACCCAATGGAACCACATACATTGAAGTCATGAATTGAGAAGGGATTTGGGCATGAGAGTGAACAGAGACTCCCATTCATAACCCTACATACCTCTGTAAATCTAATTTCACACCCTTCCTTGAATGCCCAAGGTATTTGGGAAGAACTAAGGGAATTCTCAAGCTTAATCTCCAATAGAACACTCTAATCCTGTATGCATGGAATAGAATGTCTTAGAATAAGTTTAGAACTCTTAAAACCCTCCTAATAGAGCTTAAAATGACATAGTTTAGGACCTAGAAGCTTAAAAATTACAAAAACATCTTACTAAAATGTAGGAAATCTAGACACTGCTTGTCCTCACGAGTGACCTCATGAATCGTGAGGTACTCCACGACTCGTGACCACCACTCGTGGTCACCCCCTGACCATGATTTTCCACCAATAAAACTCCACTTAATGGGTCACTTCATGACTCATGAAGTCTCCTCACGAGTCACTGAATGACTCATCCTATGACCTAGATATTATTTTCCTACTTGAACCCTCAGGTCTGATATTAGGGACTTGGGTATTACGGCTGGGTGAAGTGACACCCAGAGATAATAAACCAGAGATAGAATAGGTTGCGAAGTCAAAGTATGAGGTTGGTGAGTCAAGTCAATCACAACAAAAAATTGTGGATGTTAGACCACCCCTTCTATTTCCACAGAGATTCACAAAGCAGAAGGCGGACACAACTTGTAAGAAGTTTCTTGATATGTTGTAGTAGGTATTAGTTAATCTCCCCTTGGTAGACTTGTTGCAAGAGGTTCCTAAGTACGCCATATATTTGAAGGATATTATGGAAATAAGCAAAGGCTCGTATAGTTCGAAACTATAGCTCTCACAGAAGAGTGCGGTTCCTATGAGAAAAATAACATTTCAAGAGGTCATAATTGAAAGAGGTCGGCTCGGCATTGTGTGATCTGGGTGCTAGTATCAATTTCATGCCTGCATCGTTGGTTAGAAAATTGGGATTAGGAGAATTAATTCCTTCCATAGTGACATTAAAGTTGGATAACAGGTCCGTCGCTTATCCCGAGGCCATTATTAAAATGTGTTGATTAAAGTGGGACTGTTCATCCTGCCTAGGGACTTTATCATCCTTGACTATAAGAATGAAAAAGCAGTTTCCATCATTTTGGGAAGAGGATTCTTGGCCCCATCATTTTGGGAAGAGGATTCTTGGCCACTACTAATACAGTTATAAGAGTGAAGTCAGGCAGTATATCAATGACTATGGACGGTCAAGAGGCTGTCTTTCATGTATTTAGAATAGCAAGATTGCCACTTCACTATGAGGAGCTTTATACAAGCATACTGGTGGATTCTGGAAAGTATAAGAAGGATGTTGAGAAGCATGTGTTTTGAGTTAACTCAGCAGGAAATTGGATTATGAATCATCTCTTTCAATTGGAGAAGTGAGAAGTCTTGTATCATGCCGTCATTTTAAATCAGGTGTTGCACGAGAGGCAACTCGGGAATGTTGTTCCATGAGTACAAATAAGGCACTTTGTGGGATGTAACCCATCTTTTTAACACATTTTTATTTTATAGAGAAAAATAGGGAATTTGAGGTTAAAAACCAAAGAAACGAAGCTGGAAAAATTCTATGTCTGGGGAGAAATATCTAACATAGGGTGTTAGGTGTTGACTTCAGAAGAAAATAAAACTTTTTAGGTTCGTGTAGTGGCTGGCGCACCATGATAGACCCAATTCACCAAAAAAAAGAATTTCTAAGTGTACGGGCCATTAACTGGCCCGTTGTGCGAAGGGCATTTTGGGCAAAAAATATTTCTTAGGTCTATGTGGTCAAGTCCAACCCAAGGACCCTAAATTAATAAAAACCCATGACCCATAATCTTTATTTTAATTCCCATTCATCTTCTCTTTCTAAAAAAAAGAAAAAAGAATATTCTCTCTCCTCTCTCTCTAAGTCGTAAGTCCATCTCCCAATTCCCTTATTGTTGTCTTCTCCAAAAATCTTTATGAAGTAAGAGTCTTCAACTGAAGTAAGTAAATTTTTTCTCTCCTTTGGTATCTAATGTTGTAAGTATGCTCCCATTACCCTTTTTCCCCAAATCAAAAATCCAAAACCTCCATTGTAGGAAAGAAGCTTGAACTTCATAATGTGGGTTTTCATGACTTAAATACCCTAGATTCTTCCATAATAATGTTGTATCCTTGATTAAGTTGCTTGTTTTGGTTGAAATTTTCTCATTTTAACTTATGGGTGTGAAGAGGCTAATGAATGGGTTGTAGAGAGTTTTATGAAAATTTGTGAATTTGGAGTATTTTTTTTGAAGAAGTTACTTGAATAATGTGATGCTTGAATTGTGAAATTATTGGGTTGTTGAAAATTCATATTAATTCATTGTGAAAATTAGAGAAATTCATGTAATTTATTGGTTGAATGTTGTGACTACTTCTACACTTGGGTTGTTGTGAACTATGCATCAATAATGGAGGAGGTAAAGTGAGTGGTTAACTTGAAGAACTCTTAAAAAATGAGTGCTTGGTGAGGAAAATCTAGAATATGGTTGTGGAGTGTAAAAGTTTGTGAATGAATTGGGCTAATAATATTTAGCATGATAATGGGGGAAGTCTGAGCACCCTATTTGACAAATTCTCACAATTATTCTAGCAAATTAAGTGTGGATTTATTTTGTACATTTAACAGCTAATTAGCAAGCCTTGTTGTTCATGAACTAACTATTGTGATTATTGATGTTGACTGGCAGGTGTTATGGCTTCACGTGCAGACAAAGGAAGGGAAGTAGCAGTTAGTAGCAAGGGGTTCAAAAGGTGCAAGAAGGGAGTTGCATTAAGCTCATTAGCCTAAAAGGCATCCCCTGCTAAGAGGTTGGAGCTAAGGCCGTGGAGGAGCATGGTCTCAAGTGGTTTAATTCCCAAAAGGAAGCCAAGTATGCCCTGAAGAATTAGATTGATGAGGGATGTCTGGCACTTGAGTTCCCCATCATTCAGGACACCATCTGTGAGTTGGGGCTTAGGTACATGTTTGCTGAGCCAGAAGAGTACAACCTCACCTTAGTGAGGAAATTTTATTCCAGTTGGAACACCTCTTATGGAGAGAGAACAAAGATTAAGGTACGAGGACAAGTGGTTAGTTTCACTACTAGGTCTTTCAATGCATTCTTTGGCAAACCAATGCTGGACCCATAGATGTATTTCATGTTCCTTGAGAAGACCCTATACTGTGGCATTCACCATATTTTATGTAGAGAGCATTCAGCTTCTAAGTGGGCAAGAGGTGAAAATGGCACTCATTCGATACTCTCACTCTCCTACTTGACTAGGGAGCCCAAACTTTTGGTCAAGTTGGTCTGCGCTTTACTTCTCCCCAGGATACACACCATCGTGATAACTCGAACGCGAGTAGTATTAGTGTATGTGCTGATAAAGGGGCTGCTGAGGGACAACATAAGGTGATCCAGAGATAACTGCTGATGGAAGTACTGTTATGGCATCTTGTTGACTTAGTTCTTGTGAGACCATGGTATTAAGGAGGAGAAGGTAGACCTTCATCTACCTCTAGTAGGGAACTTGGCGGGGAAAATGATTGATGTCACAAAAGTAAAGTAGCCAACCAACTCATCAACACCATTTCTCACTTTAGATGAGCGCAATGCTTAGGATGACAATTGGAGAGGCTGTATGTTTTGGATGTTTGAGTTGTAGAAGAAGATTGGAGGTACACCAATGACTACTGTGGATATGTCTGCACTAGAGGAGTGGTACTCACTCATAGACAGTGTCATAATTATGTGCAAGGTAGGACCGCCTTTTGAGGAGCCATTAGATGATGATGAGCCTATAGTACTAACTGATACAGTTGGCGATAATGATGATGAGGAGGATGATGCCACCACTGGAGCTATGCAGGTTGATGACGCAGAAGGAGATGATGATTATGATGATGATGATGATGAGTATAATCCTAATGAAGAGAACTTTGCTGAGTAGCCCAGAAAGTTCTTTTTCTCTCCCTGCTTGACATGATATGTTTGTGCATTGGGGATAGTGCACTATTTACATGTGGGGTGGAGGAAATAGATTTTCTGTTTATTCTATCTTTGCTAAAATATTAGTGGGCTATAATAACAGTTGTCAAACTTCTATGTTTGTTAGTTGGGCTGTAATAGGTAGTATGTGGATGGCTATTGAACTGAATGATGTTATATCATATGACTATTCATGTATGTGTGTTTGTTTTTTTTAATTGAGAGTCAAAAAAATTTAGAGTCTTCACAGAGGTATTGGCTGGTCCCCGATGATGACCTTCTTAAAGACAAATTAGTCACATTTTTTACTTTTAGGATGAAGTCAAAAATCACCAATTGTGTGCTCTTGATATTCTACTTAGAGGTTAAGCTAGAAGCAGTGAAGTGGTCATCATAAATGCGTGAGAGGTACAATTCCATGAGAGACACATAGGTTCTTTAACTTGACACAAGAAAATGGATTTTAGGTCTTAATAATTGAAGTTCATTCAATATGATTGTGTGGATATGTTACCATAATAAACTAACTCAGATCATGATGCCATGAGGGGTGAGCTTGAATTTTTGTGTTTTGTATATAGTGCAATATCTAGAACTTGCCTAAGTGTGTATATGATAGCTAGTTGCCAAAGAGGTACGATGTGATTAATGCATTTCTTTGAAATAACCACGTTTGTCCATGAATTTTGTACCTTCCTTACGATTATCCCTAGTTAATCCCATTAAACTATGATCCTTAATTTTATTGTTAGCCATAAAAGAAGCCTATTTCCTTCGTTGTGTGACCTCTAGAATTTTTGATCCAAAGATAGTATGAGGCACTTTTAGATTTAAGAATGAAGGTTCCATCGATGTAGAAAATATCAATGGAAAGGAAAGAACGAAAAAAATGTGGATTGAAAGATGAGAAAAAAGGAAAGAGGGGTGCCCATACAAGATATTGTTTACTTGCTGCAGAAGCTAAATGAAAGATTCTTAATAGTTGATTATTTTTGTTGATATTATAAGAAGAAACTAGAAATCAAGTAGTATAAAGAGGGGCATGAGAAAATAAAGGGGATTAGTGAAAGAAAGGGTAAGCAGTTAAAAGAAAAAGAGGTGGACAATAAAGATGAAATGAAGTCATATGATTTCTATTTCTAAATCTTGGGTTACTATGTTCAGTTATGATAACCAGCTTATGATTATGTATATCTCAGATAAAGTTTTTAGCATTCGGTCCTTACTCTTATGATCTTTTGGTTTATATACATTATTTCAACTAACATCTTACTAAGCATGTTTTTGCTTACCTTAAATACCTAGTACATTCCAAGTATTGACCACATACTCTATGCTATATCATATTATTATATAGGTTCGGGTGATCCAACTCAGTTTAGTCGGTAGCTACTCAAATCTCAGTCAAACCCAACCCCTGCTTTAGGTGAGTCCTCATCATCCAAGGACATCTATCATTTTAGAGTTGTTATGTCAGTTTAGTTTCAAACTTGGAGTTAGCTAGGGGCTTGTACCAGAAACTCATCAGATAGTAGAGGATTTTCTGACATAGACAAGTACGTTTAGCTTTGAGATTGAGCATTGTGATGTTATTGTTTGATATACGTTTTATGATACTCAACCTTATGCTTATTAATGTTCAGGCTATTTTCCTCTTACTTATGCTTTAAAGTCAAGCCATGAATGTACTATGGGTTAGCTTTAAGTTGTTCGCTGTTCTAGGCTTCGTGTATCGATCCAGGGTCTCAGCTCGGGTCATGACACCTTAAGTAGCTTAATCATTTTTCTCTTCCAAATTTTCTTCAACTATCTCCTCTACTTCACATTGTTTCTTGGAATCTCCTTCTGATTCTAGTACATTTCTACCATCTCAAACCTTCCCACTTATTTAAATTTCTTCTACTATTTTGAGGGTTTCCTTCTCAAGAAGAGTATTTCCAAGGGATATTTCAACAGTGGGTTCTAAGGTAGTAGATTGAGTTACTTGTTATACCTGAGAAGCAGCATCAATGATGCAGATTCCCCTTGAGTTGTTGAACTTTCTTCTTTGCTAAAGTTCAACACTGCCTTTATAGTAGTTTTCTCTATTTTTCTTATTTTTGTATGAGAAGATATTATATTGGTAGTATTTCCTGGGACATAGGATTTTAGTTCATCCCACTTATTTGGGTTGATCTATTTCTCTTTGGCAGGGGCCTTAGTGCTCGATTTGGGCTCAGTGGATACTTGGCTAGATTTTGACATGGTTGGAGAGAGCATTTCCGGATTTGGAATAATATATATATATATATATATATATATATATATATATATATATATATATGTGTGTGTGTGTGTGTGTGTGTGTGTGTGTGTGTGTAGAGAGTGAGAGAGAAAGAGAAAGAGAGAGAGAAATGAGAGACATGTGACCATACAAGGGATGCTTGTGATTTTGAAGTAATAAACACTATGAGGATGAAATGGGATTTTATAAAGAGGAAGGGTTTCTGACGAGAGTCCTAATTTGACAAAGAAAAGAATTTTTTAGATGGGTATGATTTGCAAATGATCCTTTATAATGGGTGAATTTGTTTTCACAATTTTTTTGATATAGCCACGAAATGGAATTTCACTTTGAAAATAGGATCTCTCTTTATTTTTGGACGCGAGAATGTAGTGAGAATGTTAGACCAATATTCCAAAAGAAATTTTTAGAGTTTATTCGCACGTATAGTACCAATATTTTACAACTTATTTTGCATTACGCTTTAGAATATAGGTACATACGTGAACCGATGAGGGCCAAGTTTGTTACCTACTTCCTTCACTTCCATGGTTAGCTTTTTAGCTACAGTAACAGTAATATCATGTGACATCAACAAAAATATATTTCTTAAGCAAGTTTTAATACATGTTATGGTATAATATCGAGCCAGACGTCTCCCATCTTAGTCACTAGAATTAAATCTTGCTACTATCTTGCCAATATACCATTAATATAATGAAATTAAATTAATCCGTAGTTACAGACTATTTCTTTTAAAGTATTTTCTATTCCTTGGTAAAAATAAAAACAACAGCTACTTAGCCTCAAAAGTATCAAAACACCAAGTGTAAATAAAACGAAAATATGTCATTAATCTCGAAAAGAATAAAAACAATAAGACAAAGCAAAGAAAAATATCATTCTTCGTACTAAATTCAATTTTTGTTATTTTCCAATTGACACTATAAGAAAAAGAATATGGAGTTGATCCCTTTATGTCCTTCATAGGTTTTTTTCTTCTTTCTTCTAGACAGTGATGGTGAGAGGTGAAGTTTTATCCATTCAAATCCTTAAGCAATCTCTTATCAAGTGTCAATACTGATTTTTCTCTCTCTCTCTTTCCTACAAAAATAATCAAGGATAAACTTTAGAAACTCAAATAAGCTTGGGTCCTTTCTTATGCACAAATAGGTGAATCAAGTTCTTTTTAGTCTAGATGGATAACAAACATATTTTGTCTTGGACAATACCCTTTACCCATTTTGTTGAAGCACATCATCTCTTTGTATGCATTAATAGATCCATGAAACTTACTCTACGATGTTCGCTCTTGCCGCTAGAATATAATCTATATCCAGGAACTTCTACATATTTAGATCTTATTTAAGAAGAAGTTTCTTGTTCCCATTTCTAGTCATGTTTCTATTGTAATTCTCATTGAGCCATGTTGGTGCATCAGAAGATTTATGTTATTTGGTGACTCTAACAAGTTCTTAGTTATCTTTGTTTTGATTTTCTTTAAGAAGTCTTTCTTTTCTTTCAGAATTCAAATTCTATTTTCTTAATTTCATATCCTTTTCAAGAGCACTCTGAATCTTGCCATTTTATATTTTCCCTTTTGGGATGTCTCTTAATATTTCTGAAGTTCTAATCTAAGTGTCTTGTTCTCATAGTACACCTTAAGAACTTGATCATTAAGATATTATTTTCGCTTTCCAGTTCTACTTTATTTAGTTCAAAAGATTTATTTTCAAATCTTAGAAAAGAAAATCATATTATTAATTGATCATTACGAACACTAAGTCTATACACTTCTTTCATCGGATAGAGCATGGCTAACATTATCTGTTTTCTTATATAAGACCTGAAAGTGTTACTTATATTAAGAGATATTTACCTTGTCAATGTTTTCATCATAGTCTAAGTTGTTGATAGCCATCATAGTGGACACCATCTTCTTTCATATGGACATTTTTATGCTAAATTCACAAGAGACATGGTATGGTTATTTTCCTTCTTTTCAATTTCCTTATCATCGCTGTTTTCTTATGCTGCTAAGAAGGCTAATTTTATAGCTTTTTTGGGCTGCCCTTCTTTTAGCATTGTTTTGTCCAAGAACCCAACCCTTTTGTTTTTCTATAAGTTCTTTTTCATTTTTTCCTCTTAGTACTCAACTTCTATCACCGAACGTCCTTGATCATATAATCCATTTTGTGACATTTATGGCATCCACCAAAGGCACATTTGCTATCTAGTTTGAGTTTATTAGAGTTCTCCCTTTTCTTCTTAGGATTATGTATAAACCTCTTTATGTTTATAGAAAATATATTAATATCTTAGTCATAATAAGAATCATCAAAAGTAACCTTAAGGACCAAGGCCTTCTCCTATTTTAGTTCTTCCTTCCTTTGTTCGATATTTCTCATCTCATTAGTCTTGAGATTTCAAATGAGTTCATCTAGAGTTATGTGATAGAATTCCTTGACTTCATGTATTGAAGTTACATTTTATCCAGGAAGTAGGTAGAATTTCAAGGATTTTACTAAATAGTCCTTTAGAATGAAATTTTTACGAAGAGACTTCAACTTGTTCGTGGTTTTAACACTTTATAAATCTGAGTGAAAATTTTAATTTATTTTACGCTGGATCAACCTGAATTATTGAAAATTATGAGTTGCGTATTTTATTTGAGGGTATTCGTATCTAGTTTTTGATGTTTTAAATTGTTCATCAGCACGAGCCCTATACAAAAAGTTATGTCTATGTGTGCACTAAAAATTATTCTAAGTGATAGATGTGATAGTTGATATGACACGTGATCCATCATATCCAAGTTGGATATGCTGGGTAATGCATCGCGTGCATTGGAATGTAAGCTAGGGAAAATCATTCTAAGTGTTCTGACGTATTGGCCTATGCGGAGCATGCTACATCGCAATGAAGTTCCATATGATAGAGCACCGATTTGTCACTTTTCATGCATGATGGTGATGTGTCGGAATTTTATGACACATTTGTTTCATTTTATAGAGTTTTGCATGCCTTTTTAAGTGTTACTTTAAGTCAATACTAACACTATTTTGTTAAATTTTAGAAATTCAATGATTGATGAAAGAAGACATAAATTCATTGAAGTCTGTCAAATACAGGCAAAAGACAGACCGCACACCAAGATGTGGTCCATAATTCCAATCGCAAGTTGATCCAAAGAGTGTCACAAAGTAGTCTATGAGAGACAGCTCAAGATGTGTACTGCACATTCAAATGCAGACCATCAATTGAATTGCATGTTCCAACTCAATTCCTATAGTGAAGAAATTGATTGAAGAAAGTACGGACCGTCTTTCAAAAAGAATGTCAGCCAATTAAAAGATTAAAAGCATCTAGGCAGAATGCAATATCAAGCGACGCTTCAAGAAACAGACCGCACTTTTAATATGTGGTCCGTCGGGGGTTTTGGGGCTTAGTATAAAGAGTATTTTTTGATATTTTTTAGAGAGTTCTGCGTAGTTTTTGACTTAAAGACTTAGTTTTCATAGTTTTTGCATTTCTTTGAAGATACCCATTGTAATTGAAGAATTCATTAAAGTTTAATTGATCAATTCAAGTTTTGTCTCTATCCTCATTTCTAAGTAAGTGATCATGCTTAATTCAATGCTTTTTTCTTCTTCTTTTAGTATGGGTAGCTAACCCTGATCTAGGGTTGTGAACCATATTGATCCTAATTACGTGGAATGATGGGCTTGCTAATATTTGATTGATTTGTGCATTATAAAGTGAGATTGATGGTGAAAGTCTTCCAATCATGCAAAATTGCTTAATTATACTTGAAAGAGCCAATTGAGGTTTGGTAGCATCAACCAACAGTGACCCTAAGGCTATAAACCATGTTTAATAGATTCACCTAGACATAGGATGAATTCAAATGGCAATTTGCAATTAGCTTTGATTTGAATCCTAATCAATTTGAGAATATTATTTTAGATTGACATTGTTGAGGTTGTTGAGAGATGTCTAGCAATTGCCTAAACAAATTACTTGGATACTTGCAAAAAGCCAATTATTATTACTCCCGATTGAGTGATATAGGGGGGTCAACCCTAAGTGGGAATACTTCCTTAGAATTTTCTCTCAATTGATTATACATTAATCATCATAGTTTTAGTTTAATTATATTTTCACCATTAATGTGAGTAGATCATCAATAATCAAATCATATTTGCATTGCTTGATTATTTTGGATCTAGACATACTCCTTGTGGATACAATCCCAACTCCTTGTTGAATTATTATATTTTATCAACCACATACATGTTGCGCCGTCATTTGATGACGTATTTGATGCTTTTAACTATGAATTGAGTATAGTTCTTAAGAAACATTTGTTAGATTTGATTGTTTTTTTATGTCTATTGTTCAGAAAATAAATCAAGGCAAGAGATGGTGTGAAACAAGCTGTAAGGACCAAGTGACGGCCTAATTGATGGGCTCTCAACCATGTGACAAGTCGTCACATCTATCGTCAAGCTAACCCTTCTGTGATTTGGCAAGTGACAGCAACTCTAGTATGTGACAGGCCATCATGTCTATCATCAATCTTAAGCAATGGAACTGCAAGGTCAAGAGTAACTGACGACCAAAGTGACGAACTATCGGCTTGTCGACAGGCCGTCAACTATGGTGTCATTACTGATGAAAACAAGGTCATCACTGGATAAGGCTGACAGCCTAAGTGACGGACAGTCAGCTGGGCGATGGGCCGTCAACTTGGTTGTCACACAAGAAGTGGGACTTCGATTTTGAATTACTCAAGGCTATAAATAGCAGCTTCTAGGTTTATGTTGGATATTAGACTTTTGTGAGAGAAAAATACATCAACTTGTACGTTACTTTTGAAAGCTCTTGAAGAATTATTGTGAGTTAGTGGAAATATTATCAAGATTTCATCTCTTCTTTGTAAGTTGAATCTTCTTTGATAAACATGATTTTTTTCGTGATATCAATGATCATGGATGGATAAATTCTATTACTGGCGTTGTGTGATTCATGGTATACTGTAACACCCCAAAAAAGTTTCATAGACAAAAACCTAGACTTAGCATGAAGAACCAAAAAGGAAGTAGAAAATTTTGCCTCAGGAAGACTCAACTAACGAGTCATTGTCAGTGACGACAACCCACTGTGTGTCATTACTATCCCTACAGTTTTCAATTCTCAGATTCAACGGGTGGAACAATGACCCTCGTGGTAAAAAATGAGTCATTGCGTTGCCCGTCATGTCAACCTCAAAATATGGTCAAAATCCTCTTTCAAACGATGAGCCTTCTCACGAGTCGTTGCTTGTTCAAACAACCCATCGTAGAGAGCCATTGAAAGGATTCTAGTAAGGGAAAAAAACTCTCCCAATAACAACAAGTGGGACCAACAACCTATTGTTCCTTCTAGCGAGTTGTTTTTCCCATCCTTTGTCAAGACCAGAAATCATTTAGGATTTACAATAGTAGAAAAAAGTAGTGACAATAACCTATTGTGTCAACGAATGAGTCGTTGTGTCGTCCATTGATAGGAGTTCAGAAATTTGTTTCAAATTCTTCTAGTGACCATGAAAAGATTCAACGAACTATCGTATCACCTAACATGTCATCCTCTCCTTCGTTGGTCAAAGTCTAGAAACCAAATTTCTAGACCTAAGACCAATGAATAGCCCCAACGGGTCGTAGTCACAACCACCAACCCGTTGTGTGACCCGTTGGATCCCAACGGACAATTTTCTAGACTTTTTCTCAGGGGCATATTTGTAACTTTCAGTTATTTTAGTTCCTAAACTATGTCATTTTGGGATAAATTATTAGGGGTTTAAAGGGAGTTAGTCGATCCTTCTCCCTGACTTCGCATAAAATCTATCAAAAATAGTATGATGAAAGCACAAACTTCTTAGAGCAAGAGCTAGGGCATTCATCTCTTCCTCAAATATTCAAAGCTAACTCCCAGGGATTCTCCTCCAGGTATGTGGGACTTTAACAAGGGTATCCTTTCACCCTGGTGTCCCAAAGTTTTCAGCAAACCTTAGCTTTGTAGTACCTCCGGAGATTATGATTTAGGGACTTTCTTTGACTGTGAAATTCCCCCTACTTCCTCTATAATGTCAGAATACCATCAAAAGAATTCTTACATGCTCATGATAGTATTTTAAGTTATACATTATGTTTCACTTGAACTTGAACTTGGCATGATTTGTCATAGTGTTTATTTAAAAACTAGTAATGTCTTAAAATAGCATGAACTGTCACGTATACCAAATTTGTTCTTAGAAAATATGCAATTGTGCTATACAGTATCTTTTTTCATTTTCAGCATGCCCAATCACAACAATATAATTAGGACTCAGTATACTAGTATTCTTCAGAATTGTTAGTTGACGAGTTTGACTACTATCAGTCCTTGAGAAACTCAATAAACTTAGTAGTATTAGTTTATCAGCTTGTTAGTTGTTTTTTAAACCGTTATGACACTCTTAGATAAAGAAACTCTAACAAGTCTTACAACACTGTTTCTTTTAGGTCCTTACACTTTCAGAACACTTCCAGATAATTAGTTCAGACTTAAATCTAGGACATTAGTTTCGAGCTATCAGCACAGTTAGACTTAGTAGGATTTTCAGTGGGAGTATTACTTAGCACAAATTGGGCCAGTGTTTAGCGTACCCAGGTTCCCATAACTATGTTGCAACTGTAGATTATTAGCCCGAATAGGCCCCAAATAGTGATAACTCAGTTCAGCTACTATACCCTGGCAAGGTATAGTGGGTCTTATCTGATGGGGGATATACATTAGGCTCCATGTTAAGCTCACGTGGTTACATGTCGGTTCTAGTCTCTCCCACACCTCTGTACAACATAGTTTAGTCCAGTTCAGTTATGATTTCAGTTCAGTTCAGTTTCTTCAAATTTTAGTCTACTTTGTAGTATTTCACTGTAGTTTACTATTATTCAACATATATATATTTTGCTTCCTTTTCACATACTCAGTGTATTTGATGTACTGAGACATATTTTTATACTATATCATTTTATGATATAGACTCAGGTACCCAACCTTAGCACTATGATTAGATCCTCTCAACGACATCCCAACAGCTTCTGTGGTGAGTCCTCATCTGCCGAGGGCCGAATTTTCATTTTTATTTTTATTTTGTTTTGTTATTTCAGTTCAGATATTATATTTAGCTGGGGGTTTGTCCCAATAACTCATCAGTTCATGTTAAAAGGCTTTTAGATAATATTTATAGAATCAGCTAGATTTTCAGATTAATTCAGATTTTGTCATTTATTAAGTAATAATTATTTCTTTATCAACTTCTGCTCTTGTATTTTCATTTCAGCAGGTCAGTTTTAGTAAAATATGCTCTACCAGGATTTGCTTAGGGTCACTTGTGACTCTAAGTACTGTGTCGCGTCCAAGGTGCAGACTCGGGTCATGACATAGACTAACATAATTATGGTGATTGATGTGTGGATAAGTTTAGGGTAATCGTGTGTATTAAGTTTAGATAATATTTATAGAATCAGCTAGATTTTCAGATTAATTTAGATTTTGTCATTTATTAAGTAATAATTATTTCTTTATCAACTTCTGCTCTTGTATTTTCATTTCAGCAGGTCAGTTTTAGTAAAATATGCTCTACCAGGATTTGCTTAGGGTCACTTGTGACTCTAAGTACTGTGTCGCGTCCAAGGTGCAGACTCGGGTCATGACATAGACTAACATAATTATGGTGATTGATGTGTGGATAAGTTTAAGGTAATCGTGTGTATTAGAAATTCTTTCATTTAGAATGATTTCTAGTGGTTGCATATATTAGAATAAACCCTAGATTTAACTTTCTTGAGTAAGAGGTATAAATCTAGATGAAAAGAGTTGATAATAAGGATCCAAGGTGTTAACCCTTGACTGATGATTAATGTTGTAATAAGATTATTCAACTTAGGTTAACCATAAAAGCTCATTTTTCATCACTCTTATTTTCATAATATAAGAGTGATATCGGTCTGAATAGGTTGAGAAATGTTTGGATGAGATAATTTAGTTAACAACCTACACACATAGCATTAAGCTAGTCCACTGTTGTCAATCACCAAATATTGTTAAGAAAACTATTGATCATAACCCTAGTTTAATTTTTTCTTGGATTCAATAGTATTAAATAATAGCTAGTGTTTCTTGTGTTTGACTGATAGTGAAATATAAAAGACTTCCCCAAACTCCCAGTTTTATAGAAATAACTCACTAAAAGAAGATACTCACATAAGAATTAGTTTTCACCATATTCCCTGTGTAATTCTATCTCATCATTATTGGGTTCTATATTTGATAACGACCGCGTTATACTTCTTATCATAGAGGTGTAATTTGGGTGTATCAAATTTTGGCGCCGTTACTAGAGAGTACGGTCTTAGATTAAGTCAGGAGTGTTTATTTGACCTTAGTCATATTTCCTAGTTTTACTTTTATTTGTTGTTTCTGTTTATACAGGGTATAGGTCAGTGCATGCCAAGTACCCGAAATTGGGTGAACCATTGACTCCTTACAATCCTAAACTAGAGACTAATCTGAGGAGAGCTATGAATATATCACAACATGAGGCTGCAAGGTTATAGAAGCTTTCTAACACTCAAGCTAAGGCAACAGGCAACATGCACCTAACAACGAGAATGATGATGTTGTTAGGGATGACCTGAATAAACAAAATGTTGAGAATGTAGCCCCTGGAAATCATCGTCAGCCCTAGAGAGCTAGGGGAAAATGTCGGTAAGCGATTCCATTTGATTATGATGAGGAAGATGATGTTGACTTGGATGGAGTTGGAATTTTTGGAGCCATTATCTGTTATACCCCGTAGAATTCCCGACATTTAGATGACCTGTTCGTACGTTGGTTAAGCGTATTTGAAAGCCATACGTGCTAGGGAAAGGCCCGGGAAAAGATCGGACAAGAAACCTGTCGAACCATTGCGGGAGGAGCCAAGGCAGATCCCCTCCGCGATGGCAGCGTGTCACGGAGGTGAGGCCTCCGCGATGGCTCCGTGACACGTTGCCTGTGTCCAGGCCCAAGTATATAAAGCCTCCACTTCAGTCCAAATCAGATTACACTTGAAAATATTTCCAGAACACGCTGTGAACAGAGAGAAACGAAGGAAAATTAAATATTTTCATCCGATTACGCTGCCAAACGCTGCCCAAACCCAAATTAATCCTAGATACCAAGGTATTTAGCAGCAGAGAGCATTTCTACGGAGTTAGTTTTGCGAAAAACGGCCGACGAATCGGCGAGCCGCCGAACTAAAGTAAGTAGAATTGCTCTAAATTAATGTCTATGTGTTCCTAGCTGAGAAGTAAATAATTCTCCCTTCTGGGCCACTGGAAAATAGCGAGTTTTTGACCGTATTTCGATGAGCCTAAGTTTAGGCTATAAATTAAATCGAAAGTAACGTCGCTCTTTACAATAATGTTGTATTTAGTATTGATTGACGTATTTATGAATGCAGTTGGGAGAAAATAGTTGAAGTACCGGCCGAGCCTCGTCCGACGGACGAATAGTCGAAGATAAGGTATGTAAAGTTAGTTTCCTTCGGCAAGTTAAGTGATATCAGTATAGCGTAATAAATTATGGACCAGTATAATGTTCAGAAGTCGAGTATTGCGTTATTATGAATGTTGGTACGATGTGAGAAACATTGGGTTGTAATGTGTAGGAAACCTATCAGTATGATATAGATTCTAACGCAAGCGTTAGAGATTGCCCAGTATATTCAGTGTGTGATGTAATATGCCATGTTAAGATATTGTTGTGTTTAGCTGAAACCCCGCGGAGTAGTACAGTATCCGTAAAGCACTTCAGAAATAGAATAGCAGGCTAAAATAAAGTTCAGAAAGCATGTCAGGATTAGTAAATCCTGTTACTATAGAAAGTTAGTATACAGCGTAGTCTAGCAAAAAGATTATATTCGTACATACATATATAGTACTTCCAGCCTCAGCATGTATTAAGTATGTACTTATTTCTATCACTAGTCCAGCATATAGTGTATACAGAAACTTAGTAAACAGCAGAATTTTCAGCAGAAATATTATCTTATATAGTATTTGCTCAGTACAGCCTGGCAGGAGACTATATTCATATTTATATATCTTTACCTGCCTCAGCACGTATTAAATACGTACAGATTACTATCATTAGCCCAGCATGTATATATATGATACCTTACCCCTAGTAGCCTCAGCATGTGAGGTAGACAGATAGTATTACCAGTTGAGATCGTTGTATTTGGGGTTGGATTACCTAGCATCCATGACCGCCCAGGGTTAATAGCTGTATCGACTCGTCCGCCAGAGGACGAGGATAAGTCACTCTACGGAGTGGCATGCCGTCCCGCCAGGGGACGAAGATGGGATGCCAGGTTTTCCCCATATTTGTGCCTTGATCGGCCCTTACACACCCCAGTCGAGCGGATACGCCCGGGTGCAGATTCAGAAGTCCTCCGGACTCAGATACAGTTATAGTCAGGGGCTCAGCGAGCCCAAGTGCATACCCAGGGGACCGGCAGGATGCTTACAGCCAGTATAGGAGATGGGTTGACCGGGGTAGGGGTATAGATTCCGTGTTGATTGTACCTCCCGGCTTATGGGGGCCAGGTAAGGTTGTGTATGCCATGTTATGTTATGTATGTTATGCTATATTACAGTAGATACGAGCAGATTAGTAGTAGAATGATACGTCTCCAGGTATGATTCCTACTCCCTTCAGTATGATTAAGAACAGGTACGATCTACACCATCAGACAGTTATCTACTCCTTCTTATTTCAGTTTTGACAGTTATGTTAATGATTGCAGATATCCCTTCAGTTCTTACAGATTCAGTTATCTCCTACTATTTAGGATTTTTAGCTATATTACTTGTATTCAGTTGTATTCAGTTTGCTTTACATACTCAGTACCAGCGGTACTGACGCCCAGTGGGGCGCTGCATTACTTGCCTGCAGGTACCCATAGACGAGCAGGCGATACCACGTGATCCCCATCAGCGGTTGAGTATTCAGCTCCTGTCATCTGGAGACTGAATTTCTAGAGGTGTAGTCCAGTTCTTTTGTTGTACAGTACGGGTAGGTCGGGGCCCTGTCCCGATCATTTCTATTATCCTTCTTAGAGGCTTGCAGTCTGTATATATTCCCTGTGGTCAGATGAGCCGGTCGTGTGAGGCCGTGCAGTTGTATAGTTGCCTTTACTCCTTCTTTCTTTTGTGATGGCCGTGTGGGGCCATAGTTTGCCAGTAGTGGTGACCTTGCCGGTCACGTAGCTTTTCAGTATGTTATGCTTGAGTTACAGATAACTAGACAGCATGGTGGCCTTGTCGGCCCGCATAGGTTCCCCTGAATTACCTTGTTTCTGGTCAGCTGTAATACAGGTACAAGAGGCTATAGGCCAATGGGCCGGGGGCTGTATTTACAGCCGTTATATAGCCCTTTGTTTCCAGAAATTTGAGTTAGTGCCAGCCAGGGGCCAGATGCGCCCAGGCTTAACAGTTTAGCAGGTCAGGTCTTAGTAGGGCACCAGGTGCCAGTCATACCCCCCCCCCAAGGTGGGGCATGACATTATCCCTCCACCACTAGCTCCAAAAGCTAAATTCAACATCACAAGCACTATGATCTAGTTGTTGAATTTGAAAGGCTTATTCTGAGGAGTGGTTGGTGATAATCCTAACATACATCTGATAAATTTCATGGGAATCTGCAAGTCATTTAAGTTGTGTCACGATACGAGTGTACACCCTAGATGTGACTTGGTACTTGGTGCCATAAGTAACCTCAAGTTAACCCATGTCTTAACATCACACCGATACACTAAATTCAGAACATGGGCGAAAGTTGAGAGAACATAACTAAATAGCTTTTCTAAAAAAACAAGAACAATCTGATAAAATACTGAAAATTCATGCCCAAATACAAAACATACCGAACATCTCTATGTCTGAAAGATATCTAAGAATTGAAGAGTTATTCGGAAAAGTCCCCAACTAACTCTAAAGTATAACTCAAAAGAAAACTAAGCTAAAAAGGTACTCTAATCCTCAGAAGATGAGGACTACAAATGTGTTGCTGCTGAGGTCATTGGGAAGGAACTATTGTCAATGCTGTGATTGAGAAGCTGGACCTGTATCATAATATAATACAAAATGGAAATATGCGTCAACACTTTGAATGTACTAAGTATGCACAATGTAAGTAAAAATTATAGAATACACAACTGAACTGATAAACACTGAATATAACTGTAACAATGTAACACGGGTTCTGATTGAGTATCATAGCTACATACTGTAATCTAAATAAAATGAGTTGAACTAGAACAGAAATTGTACTGAACTGAAATGATAAGTGGGAGAGTCTATTAACTGACATTTAACCACGTGATCTAAACATAGAGCTCCATGATACGCCCCATCGATAGGACCCTATATACCTTTCCAGGGTATAAAGGCATGTCTAGTGTCATCATTTTCTGAGGCTCATTTGGACTAATAACCTATGCTGATAACCAGGGTAAAATAAAAATATCTCCAGCCGATGTATCACACCAGGGTAAAATAAAAATATCTCCAGTTGATGTACTACATTGGGGTAAAATAAAAATATCTCCAGTCGATGTACCACACCGCGGTAAAATAAAAATATCGCCAGCCTATGTACCACATCGGGGTAAAATAAAAATAATTCTCAATCATAATCATAAATAGGGTCAATATGGCTTGTATTGAGTCAATTTAACACGTATGGCATATAAATGACAAATGTTAAATTAGTGGCCAGAATAGGCCTCTTTCATAACCCATAAATGCAAGTGAGCACCCATATAATGTAAAGCTAGAAAATATGTATATATATCACGTAAAGCTGTCAAATTATACATGAACATGTCGAATTAGTTACTTGAAGGACCTTCAAGAGGTTTAGACAACATACGAACTTTTGTAGGCTTACAGACAATGTCCTACAAATAATCCTCCAATTTAACATATTACATGGATAGAAACACATAGAGCTCATCTCTACACAATTTTTTAACATCTGGGAACTGTAAATATATACTGCCTACCAGGTGGTTCCTTTTACTATATCAACAACTATACATTGAAAATTCATTGCTAAATTTATCATGTAGATAAGCATATACAGTTCTTAATTTATTTGACGTATTTGTACGAAAACATGGAAATTATAACTAGGAACATGGAGTTATTTGTCATATACATAGAGTTAAGAACTGAACTACATGCATACAACATATGAGACTTCTATATAGTGTATAACTCATATTTAGTTAACTGGGTGCCCTCTAGGAGACTTCCTGCTATTCAAAGTTCTGAGCTTAACTGATCATTATCATAGCCTGCACTTATACTTACTTAGACATTAGGAACATCGATACATGGGAGAATCTCTCCTATGAATTTAAAAAATTCAATTGATAACTCAACAAGAGCTAAACATAAAGATGCATGACTTGAATATAACTGAAAGAATTCAACTGTATGTTATAACATGAAAATCATATACATTAAGACTTCTTAATGGAAATACATATACAAATTTGAGTTTTTAGACTCGTATACAACATCAGATACTTGACCGAGACATTAGCATAATTCTCGAAATATGATCTCTCAAAAACTTCTTAGATCAGCTAGCACATGTTAACATAAATTAGGGATGTAAATACATAACTTAAGGATATGAGACTTGGAGCTCTATAACTTAGGAACTCGTTAGTAACTCTCTATGTGATTCCTTATAGGCAAATAAAGATATATAGCCGTAATTCGGGTGATGCTGGATTGACTTACATGACTTTGCAATTATCTGCGGAGCTTAAGAAAGCTTACATAATCATAAGTGACTTAGAAGATCCTAGGATTACCCTTTTCATACATGGTATAAAATTTCAACACTTAGAATAGATAACTTAACATAATCGTTTAGGGGTATAACAGAGAGCTTCTCCACTTAAGTTACTATTTTGCAGATGTTCAGCTCTAATTATTTCGTAGAAGGTTAACATTTTAGTGGTTATTTGTCAACGTAACTCATATTGAACATAAACAACTTAATTTATAACTCTTTTGCTAAACGTCTTTAGAACAGGGTTAATCTTCCTAGCTGTTGCCTACCTCGTTCACTATCGTTACCCGTATCGCCTAATTTAACAATATTTAGCTATACTTTCCTTATTCGTCTTAACTTCTTTGCCAAAAATTATTCACTCTACACTCAAGACTTTACCCTCATGTTCACTATTCCATCAATTCTTATACGCACTTACCTCTTTGCCTAATTGACGACTTAGCCACACTTTCCCCATTAACATGTATCAACTTAGCTTATTCGTTACGTGCCGCTTACTTAGCATTAAAGTGGAAAAACATAAAATATACTTTTTACCTTAAGCAACTTAAAACATAAACATATTGGAAGGATTAAAAATATTATTAAAACATCATTTCAATAAGCTCTTTTACCCATAATCGGCTTAGCGTCATCTTCTTAGCTTAAGTTCAATTACATGTCGTCGTCTTAGCATTTCCTACCAATTTCACTAAGTGACCAGATCTTAACATATATTAAACATCACATATACAATATACTACAAAGGAACAGCTCATGGTTCCCACGTTAAGGGGACTTTAGACTCGATTTAGAACTACGGCAACAATCCTACAAAAGTTACCCCTTTCGCTTCACATTTGTTTGCTTCAACCATTCTTAACGATTCAAGATTTATGACAAGTGTTCCCAACCCTATGGAAAAGATCATACAAGCCTCAATATGATTTTAAAAACATAGGAATATTGATCCTTTCAATAACTTAATTTCGTGCTTGAAAAACAAGGAAAGGGACGCCTTTACATACCTTGGCACGTCGACTCTAATTTTGCTGAAAATCTTCCTTTCAATCTTACTACTTAAGGATCCTTCCAAGTCCAATTTACAAACCCAACAAGAAGCAACTTTACTTCACAAAAGTTCTGAAAAATTAGGCAGCAACATGCCAAAAAAACACATCTCAGATTGCACTATTAGCCAAAAAATTTTGGGGTGTAACACCGGATCTGAGGCTCATCCTCATCCTTAGTCCATCTCAGCTTGCGCTATCAACTTGTTGGTGAGTCCTCCTGTTTCGAGGGATGTTTGATAAACTTTCATGTTGATTATGTTTCAGTATTGCTCGTGTTAGTTGGTTTGTTGTCCCATCAACCCATCTTATGTATTAGAGGCTTTCGGACAAATGTGTAGTACTCAGCTTATGTAAATGTTTTGTATTTCCTGATGCTATGTCATGGTTACGTTTCCGCGATGTTTTATTCTTAATATTCCGCTTATTTAAATGATATTAGTTATATGCATGTGCCATGGGTTGAATTGCGGTTTTTCAGGGTTCATGTCCTGTATCTGCGATCCTAGTCTACGTTCGAGTCGTGACAAACTTGGTATCAGTGCAATAAGTTTGAAGTATCCTAGAGTGTCCAAAAGCCTTGTTAAGTAGAGTATTTTTCATGGGTGTGAAGCGCGCCACACCTATGACAAGGAGGCTACTAGACGTTTAGGAAATGTTCCCTTCTTTCATGTTCTATGTCGTGCGAATAAAAGCCTTTCCGTCGTTCTAATTCGTGCGATTTGCGATTGCAGAATTATCACTCCTACAAGAATGAAAGGAAGGAGGAATGGAAATGATGAAGGCCACAGAGATGGAAATGACCATGGGCATCAGCAAGCCCCACCTATTCAGGATCCCCAGGCACCAGAGCCAGTTGCCCACGCTGAGTTTCGGGCAGCTATTAAGATGTTGGCACAGGCATTGACCGCTCAAGTCAACCAGCAGGCTATTGCGCAGGTCCCATAGAATGGAAATGCAGTGGCGGCTCAGATTAGAGACTTCTTGAGGATGAACCCTCTTGAGTTCACAGGATCAAAGGTGGATGAGGATCCACACTAGTTCATTGAACGGATCTTGAAGGTCACTCAGGTTATGGGGGTGACAAATGGGGAGTGCATAGACTTGGCCTCATATCAGCTAAAAGAGGTCACTCATATTTGGTACAAGCAATGGAAGGACAGCAAGGTAGCAGGAGCAGGCTCTATCAGTTAGGATGAGTTCCACATGGCCTTTCTTGATAGGTTCTTCCCTTGGGATATGAGGGAATTGAAAGAAACTGAGTTTGTTAACCTCAAGAAAGGAAAAATGACAGTGCTGGAGTATTTGTTTGAGTTCACCCAGTTGTCAAAATATACCACAGAGTTGGTGATGGATTAGAGGGCGCGGGTGAGCTGATTTGTTCATGGCGTGGAGGGTTATATAGACAAGGATTGTAGTACTTCTATGCTTCACCAGGATATGGACTTTCCTCGCATAGTGTTGTATGCCCAGCAGATGGAGGCGGCTCATACGAGGGAGAGGAAGGCAAAGAGGGCTCGGACAGATAGTCGTTGGTTCTCACATCAGAGGTCCGACGGTGGCTACCGTCCACAGTTTTAGCAGAGGTCACTAGCTCCACCACCTTCATCAGCTACTGTCCCATCCAGGTCTAGAGGTGATCAGAGGAGCAAGGCTTTAGGGTCGACGGATCAGAGGGGCACCTAGTTAGAGTATACCTCTCTAGCCTGTGAGAAGTGCGGCAAGAGTCACACCAAAGAGTGCCTGCTCGGCTCAGATGTCTGCTACGGGTGTGGTAGATCCAGGCACATGCGCCGAGCGTGCCCATATGCTAGACTAGGTAATGATAGGGGTCGTGCACAGACCACCAGAATAGCAGCAGCTCCAGCCCGTTCCGCTTTGCAGGGAGCATCGACTAGTGGAGGTGGCGGACAATGCCAAAACTGATTCTATGCTCTTGCCTCGCGCTAGGAGAAGGAGATTTCGCAAGATGTGGTCACTGGTATGTTATGTGTCTCTCATATTAATGTTTATTCCTTATTATATTTGGGAGCTACATTTATCTTTTGTGACTCTTTACATTGCTAGTAGCCTTAGAGTTAGTCCCCAGACCTTGTCAGAGCCATTTTCAGTTTCTAAACCTGTTGGTGATTTGGTTGTAGCTATGCGAGTATGTAGAGGGTGCCCGGTCACGGTGTTGCATAAGGTTACCTTCGCAAATCTAGTAGAGTTAACTATGACTGACTTTGATGTTATTCTTTGTATGGATTGCTTTTTTACATGTTATGCCATGATTAACTATAGGACACGTACCGTGGAGTTTTTTTTTCCGGGTGAGTTAGTTTTAGAGTTGAAGGGTAGTTCGGCGGTACAAACAGGTTGGTTTATTTCCTATATTAAGGCTAGGAAGATGATCTCTAAGGGATGCATGTACCACCTAGTTAGGGTTAAGGATGTGGAGTCCGATACCCTGACTATCCAGTCAGTTCCGGTGGTGTGCAAGTATCTAAAGGCGTTTCTCCAGGATTTGCCAGGTGTTCCTATGGAAAGGGAAATCGATTTCGGGATTGATCTATTGCCAGATACATAGCCTATTTCTATCCCTGCTTATAGGATGGCTCCAGCCGAGCTAAAGGAATTAACGGATCAGTTGAAGGACTTGCTGGATAAGGGTTTCATTAGATCGAGCAACTCTCCATAGGGTGCACCAGTTCTCTTCATTCAAAAGAAGAATGGGTCCCTTCAGATGTGTATTGATTATCGACAGCTTAATAAGGTCACCATCAAGAAAAGGTACCTCTTTCCCAGGATTGATGATTTATTTGACTAGCTCCAGGGTGCTAGGTGTTTCTTGAAGATAGATCTCAGGTCCGGATATCACCAGCTCAGAGTTTGGGAGTGTGATATTCCAAAGACAGCCTTCAAAACTCGGTATGGCCATTATGAGTTTGTAGTATGGCTTTTGGACTAACCAATACTCCTGCAGCTTTTATGGACTGATGAATAGGGTGTTCAAGCAATATCTGGATGTGTTCGTGATCGTGTTCATCGATGACATGCTTATATACTCTCGGAGCGAGGAGGAGCATGCCACTCATTTGAGAATAGTGCTGCAAACCCTCAAGGATCGTCAGCTGTATGCAAAGTTTAGCAAGTGTGAATTTTTGCTAAACTCGGTAGCATTTCTGGGAAATGTGGTATCAAGCGAAGGAATAAGGGTAGATTCCCAGAAGACCGAGGCAGTGAAAAATTGGCATAGACCGGTGAATTGTTCGGAAATTCAGAGTTTCTTAGGCCTAGTAGGTTACTACCAAAGGTCTGTTGAGGGCTTCTCCCTTATTGCAGCACCTTTGACTAAGTTGACTTAGAAAAAGATGAAGTTCCAATGGTCGGCTGCTTGTGAGAAAAGCTTCCAAGAATTGAAGACCCGACTCACTTTAGCACCAGTGTTGACCTTACCCGAGGGTACTGATGGCTTTGTAGTGTATTTTGATGCTTCGAGAGTCATACTGGGATGTGTGTTGATACAGCGTGGGAAGGTAACTACATATGCCTCGAGACAGCTGAGAGTCCATGAAAAGAATTATCTGACCCATGATATTGAGTTGACCGCGGTGGTGTTTGCATTGAAGATATGGAGGCATTACATGTATGGGGTCCACGTGGATGTGTTTATGGATCACAAGAGTTTGCAATATGTGTTCACACAGAAAGACATAAATCTTCGATAAAGGAGGTGGTTGGAATTGCTAAAGGACTATGACATGAGTGTCCTCAACCACTCGAGCAAGGCTAATATGGTTGCAGATACGCTTAGTAGGCTCTCTATGGAGAGTGTGTCCCACGTGGATGAGGGGAAGAAGGAGTTGGTTAAAGATGTCCACCGGCTTGCCAAGCTGGGAGTTAGATTGCTCGACTTGGCAGATGGTGGCATTGTTGTGCATAATGGATAAGAATCATCCTTAGTGGTTGATGTTACATCCAGGCAAGATGAGGATCCAAATTTGAGGAAGCTGAAGGAGGCGGTGCAAAGTCAAAAGGTGGAGGTTTTCTCCCAAGGGGAAGATGGCGTGCTACGATACCAGGGTCAACTATGTGTCCCAGATGTTGAGGATTTGAGAATTTGGATATTGCATGAGGCACATGGTACAATATATTCTATTAATCTAGGATCCACAAAGATGTATCAGGACTTGTGAGAAAGCTATTGGTGGGATGGTATGAAGAAAGATATTGCAGAGTTCGTAGAAAAATGCCCGAACTACCAGCAACTGAAAGTCGAACATCAAAGTCTGGGAGGCGTACTCCAGGATATCAGCATCCCCACTTAGAACTGGGAGTAAATAAATATGGATTTTTTAGAGGCCTACCTCATACTCGCCGACACTATGACTCCATTTGGGTGGTGGTAGACAGGCTAACGAAGGTGGCACACTTCTTACTAGTCAAGACCACGGATTCAGCAGATGATTATGCCAAGTTGTATATTCGGGAGTTGGTTTGACTTCATGGAGTTCCCTTGTATATTATCTCAGACCGAGCTACTCAGTTTACCTCTCAATTTTGGCGGTCTTTTCTAAAAGGACTTGGAACACAAATTAAGCTCAGTACAGCCTTCCATCCACAAATAGATGGCAAGGCAGAACGAACCATTCAGACCCTTGAGGATATGTTGAGTCAATGTGTTATGGATTTCAAAGGTAGTTGGGATGATCATTTGCCCTTGATCGAGTTTGCTTATAATAACAATTACCACTCTAGTATCCAAATGGAACAATTTGAAGCTCTTTATAGGCGGAGGTATAGATCTCCCATCGGATGATTTGAGGTTTGTGAGGCAGCTATGATAGGAACAAATTCGGTTTATGAGGCGATGGTGAAGGTTCTGTTGAAAAGGGACCGGTTGAAAACCGCTCAGGGTCATTAGAAATCATATGCTGATGTGAGAAGAAGGGATTTGGAGTTTGATGTGGACGATTGGGTATTTCTAAAGGTATCTCCCATGAAGGGATTCGTTGCGGTTCGGAAAGAAAGGTAAACTTAGTCCCCGCTATATTGGTCCTTACCGAGTTGTGAGAAGAGTTGGCAAGGTAGCATATGAGTTAGACTTTCCCTCAGAGTTTTCATCAATTCATATCGTCTTCCATGTGTCACTTTTGAAGAACTGCTTGGGTGATCCATCCTTGGTAGTTCTGGTAGACAACATTGGGGTGAAAGACAGCCTCAGTTATGAAGAAGTCCCGGTTGAAATCTTAGATCGTCAGGTTTGTAAGTTGAGAAACACAGAAGTAGCTTTAGTTGAGGTTTTATGGAGAGATCAGCATGTTGAGGGAGCTATGTGGGAGACCGAGGTGGACCTGATAGGTAAATATCCATATTTGTTCTCTACTGGCTCAGTTCCGACTTAAGGTATTAGTTTTGCCCTATGACTCTATTTAGTTTTCATGTTTGGTTCATGTGTGCAAGTTTTTGTTATGTGTATGAATGTGTATGTAAAGTAGTAGGTCAGTTCAGCTATATGGTCTTATTCGGAGGTAGTCATTCCATGAAATTTGGTTAAAATAATCAGTATATGGCTACGTTAAATTTTTTATTTCTGTTTGCTGCTTGTTTCACATTCCAGGATGAATGTTTCCAAGGGGGTGATATTGTAATACCCCGGAAAGGGCTAAGAGTAGACCTGGCAGTCAAATTTGAAAAGTGCAGAACACTGGCAAAAATATCACAGGACTTGACCATATGACTCGTGGTAAGATACCACGAGTCGTCATATGCAGTCGTGGTTGGGAAAGCCAGGGAAATAGTAGAGAACACAAACTGTACAATGACCCTTTGTCAGGAACAACGAGTCGTTGTCAGGAACAATGAGTCGTTGTCAGGAAGAACGATTCGTTGTCACCAATTGCTGTGAGGTTTGCAGTTAGACTGAGGAGGAAGCAACGGGAAATCCCATGATTCGTGGTTAAGAGAGACGACCCGTTGTTTCTAGTCATCGTTTGTGGGTTGAAGGTTCTAGTGCAAACAACGGATGGAAACCACGAATCGTTTGAAGTCACTACGATTCATGGTGATGCTCGTGGGAAGGAAAGCCAGATTTGGTCAAGGAGTAGACGATGGTCGATCCAACGAATCATCCTTTGAAGTCACGATTCGTCCTGACAATCCGTGGGAAGGATCCGAGGCATGAGATGAAGCAGTGAACTCAACGAATCGATACCACAAGTCGTGGTATGTTATCACGACCCGTTGGGTCGATCATTGGTCTGTCCAGGGCAAGTTTTCAGGGAAATTATTTTAAGGGCATTTTCGATCTTTCCACATTTTAGCCCTTAAACTACGTCGTTCGGGATATTTTCTGAGTATGATAATATGAGTTAAGTCCTTTATGCATGTCCATTCTCATGCAAGAATTTTAGAGAGATGTTTGGGAGATTCAAGGTCATCTTCCCCAAGTTTCCATCAATTTGTTTGTGGGTATTCAAGGAGTTTCGAATCAACCCATTTCTAGGTATATAGGGTTTTAAAATGGGTGGAGTTCTTCCTCACCCATACCCAATTTCAATTTAAATCATTAATCCTCCTATTCAAGTCTATGGGGTTTTACTAAAATGCATGAAAATGTGATTTCTCTTTATGAGTATGATTTAATTGAGTTTTAATTATTGAATTATGAATAATGGGAAGGTTTTAACATTATTTTCTTTTAATAATGTTTCAAGCTATTAAATCCAAATTTCCCATTTGATGAAAGTTCATGGAAGTTATGATTTATGATGAATACTCTATAATTTGAATTTATTGATGAAGGAAAAGCATGATTTTCTAGTTACCCATGTTTATGAGTATATTTTGAAAGAATTGAGTATGATGAAGTAATGGGAAATGCCCACATGTTGAAGAATGATTTACGGTTTATGAAATGAATTACATAATTTATTAATTTATGATGTTGGCCGATGAAAAGTGCTTTGGTTCTTGGCTAAGAATGTTTTAAAGGGGATCAATGATGATAAATGTTATATCTTAGACAATGAGTTTTAATGCATGATGTTATTGATTTACGTATGAACCTATATGCATGATTTTGGGAGTCATGTCTAGCACCGAGCAGCCTGACTTTCATAGAACTACGCCGGTGTCTCATAACCACTTGCCAGCGTGGGTTTCTAAATGATATGATGTATTGATAATGTTCCCCTCAAATGTGATATCACGTCTTATTCACGACCCTCGCCTGGCAAGCTAGGTTCGGCTCTGCCCACTTCAATGAGATAGTTGGGGCATCATGAAAGGCTCTACCATGATGGTGTCGGTTATGACGAGTTCTCCCATTGTTCCACATGTTTTATGCATTGTTATGTTTATGTTATTGGCTCAAGTTATATTTTGATAAAGTTACTTATGATTATTATAATGAATGATTATGAATGATTTGAAAGTCTTGAACCCTATGTTTTATTATGAAGATTTTGATGCAAGCATGATGTCCTTCTCCTATGTCTATTTATGAATTTACTTTACTTTTAAAATATATGTTTTACTTACCTTGCATACTTGGTACATTTCACGTGTTGACCACATACTTTCTATGCTATATCGTTTCATGATACAGGGTATGGATCTCAGGCTCATCCTCATCCTTAGTCTATCTCAGCTTACGCTATCAGCTTGTAGGTGAGTCCTCATTTTCCGAGGGTCGTTTGATAAACTTTCATGTTGATTATGTTTAATTATTGCTCGGGTTAGTTGGGGATGTTGTGCCATCAACCCACTTATGTATTAGAGGCTTTCGGACAAATGCTTAGTACTCTACTTATGTAAATGTTTGGTATTTCCTGATGCTATGTCATGGTTACATTTCTGTGATTTTTTATGCTTAATATTCCGCTTATTTAAATGAGATTAGTTGTATTCATGTGCCATGGGTTTAATTGAGGTCTGTAGGGGTCCCTGTCCATTGTTTACGATCAGGGTGTATGTATAGGTCGTGACAATAGGTGAAATCTTCAAATAAACCCCATCATCTATAGCAAACTCTAGCTCTCTTCTCCTCAAATCTGCATGTGATTTATGTCAGCTCTATGCTGCATTCAACCTTTCTATGATAAGTTGAACCTACTGCATAGCCTCATGAACTGAGTCTTGTCCCACCATGGTAGCTTCAACAACTTCGAACCATCCTATAGGAGATCTACACCTCCTACCATACAATGCCCCAAACGGAGCCATCTAAATGCTAGAGTTGTAGCTATTCTTGCATATAAATTCGATGAGAGGTAGGTGATCATCCCTAATACTCTTGAAATCAATCACACAAGCCCTCAACATGTCTTTCAAGGTCTAAATAGTCTGCTCAGCATGTCCATTTGTCTGTGGGTGAAAAGCTATGTTGACCTTTACCTGAGTACCAAGTCCTTTCATAAATGACTTTTAGAAATGCGAGGTAAAGTGTGTACCTTTATCTAAAATGATGGACAATGGAACCCCATTCAGTCTTACTAACTCCTAGATGTACAGTCTAGCATAATCTTCAGCTGAGTCTGTAGTCTTAACTTGTACGAAATGTGCTGACTTAGTCATCCAGTTTACAGCCACCCAAATTGAATCATGCTGGTGACGCATATGGGGTAAACCTGTGATGAAGATCATATTCACTTCTTCCCACTTCCAAGTAGGAATACTAATATCCTGTGTCGTATCCACAGGTCTTTGATGTTCAACATTCACCTTCTTGCAGTTCGGACACTTAGCCACCAATTCTGCAATGTCCTTCTTCATGTCATTCCACTAATAGATTTTTCATAGATCACGGTACATCTTAGTGGCACCTGAATGAATAGAGTACCTGGAGCTGTGTGCTTCAGCCAATATTCTCTGTCTCAAGTCATCTACATCTGGAACACACAGCCAGGCTTGGTACAAAGTACACCATCTCCCCCTTTGGAGATAGCCTCAACCTCTTTTCTTAGAACTGCTTCTTTCAGTTTGAGTAGTATGAGGTCTTCATTCTATTTTGACTTAACTTCTACAACTAGTGAGGACTCTGACCTGCTCTGGATAACCACTCTGCCCTCAGTTGAGTCAACTAATTGCACTCCCAATCAAGCTAACCTATGGATATCTTTTGATAGCTCCTTTCTACCTTCTTCAACGTGAGCATTGCTTCCCATAGACGTCCTGCTTAGGGAATTAACCACCACATTGGCCTTGCCAGGGTGGTATAACACACTCATGTCATAATCCTCCAATAATTACAGCCATCTTCTCTAACTGAGGTTAAAGTCCTTCTGACTCAACACGTACTGGAGGCTCTTGTGATCAATGAAAACATCCATATAGACCCCATAAAGGTAATGTCTCCATATCTTCAAACCAAATACTACTGCCGCCAATTCAAGATCATGAGTCGGATAGTTCTTGTCATGAACCTTGAGCTCTGGAGGCATAAGCTATTACCTTACCCTGCTACATCAGAATGCGACCAAGGCCAAGTTGGGAAGCATCACAATAAACTATGAACCAATTGATTCCTTCTGGTAAGGTCAAAACTGGAGTTTTAGTGAGTGGAAACTTAAACTCTTGGAAACTCTTTTCACATGAATCTTACTTCTGAAACTTCACCTATTTCCTAGTTAGTTTTGTCAAAGGGGATATAATAGAACAAATCCCTTCTATAAACCGTCGGTAATAACTGGCTAAACTTAAAAAACTCCCAACATCTGCTAGGGAAGTGGGTCTTGGATAATCTTTTACCACTCCTATCTTTTGAGTATCCACCTGAATACCCTCACCTAATACCACATGATCGAGGAAAGCCACTGACCTCAGCCAATATTAACACTTATTAAATTTAGCGAACAAATGACGGTCTCTAAGAGTCTGTAACACTATCCTCAGGTGGTTAGCATGATCCTCTTCATTCCCGAAGTATACGAAGATTTCATCTATGAACACAATGATGAACATGTCCAAGTACGACTTAAGTACCTTGTTAATCAAGTCCATAAAAGCTGCATTAGTTAGTCCAAAAGACATAACCACAAATTCATAGTGATCATACCGAGCTCTGAAAGCTATTTTCAAAATGTAACATTCTTTGACCCTGAGCTGGTGGTATCCTGACCTAAGGTCTATCTCAGAGAAACTACTAGCTCCCTAAAGCTGATCGAATAAGTCATCTATCCTGGGTAAGGGATACCTATTTTTAACTGTAACTTTGTTTAGTTGACGGTAGTTGATGCACATTCTGAGGGTACCACCTTTCTTTCTCTCGAACAACTGTTATACCCCTGAAGCCCTAAGATCAGACCCGGGAGTTGAAATAGAGAAAATTTAAAATTTGGCACCACATCACAAAATGAGTCGTTTTGTGATTCGTGGGGTGGACCACGAGTCATGAAGTGACTCATAGTGAGGTGCTGGACTTGAGTTGAAAATTTGAACTTTGAAGTTCCCATGGACATGACCATGAGTCATGGTTAGTCCCCATGAATCATTGAGTTAGTCGTGGTCAAGGTCTATGGGAAGGTGAAGAAGAAGTTGGCAATGTACCCTACGGATGGACACCATGAGTCGTGGTCAGACACCATGATCCGTTGGATAAGCTGTGGTCAACCATTTGCTAATGACTTAAGATTTTGGGCAGTGAAGGTGACGAGTGGTGACCACGAGTTGTGGTCAACAGTAATGACTCATAGGGTTCCCCATGGCGAACCCAGGTGAATTATGGATAGTGCACACGATGACTGAGACCACGATTCATGGTCCTTGGTATCAATTTGTCCAGTCCCTTATGGGGACTAGTAGTCAGTTATTTTCTGCGAATTTTTAGTAAGGGTTTTTCCATAATTCCTATGATCCTAAGGCCTAAACTATGTCATTTTAAGCTGTGGATGATAAGTTTTAAGAGGGGTTAGTTCATTTCAGTCTATTCTGATCCATGCATGAAAAAGTTATGTTCTAAAGAGGTGATCAAGCTCATTTTCCTTCAAGTTTTCTTCAATTAAATTCTTAATTGAGCAATCAGAAAAGTGGCAGAATCAGATCTTATCAGGTACGTAGGGTTATTAATGGGTGAATTTGTTAACACCCATGCCCAATCCCTCTATATATCATTAAAATTCATATGTTGATCCTATGGGGTTTTAACCCAATGCATGAAATTCCTAATTTTCTACATGAGCATGATCCAAATATGTTTCTACTAATGAATTATGATTCATGGGCAAGTTTTACATTTTTTACAATTACAATCATGTTTTCAATATTTATAAATTAAAATGCCCAATTATGAGAAGTTCATGAAAGTTGAGATTATGATTAATGTTCAAGTATGATGAGATATTATTGATGAAAAGCATGTGTTCAAGTTATCCATGTTTATGATCATGTTTTCAAGTGAATTAACTATTTTAAAGTATGATTAAAGTATTGGGAAATGCACATATGTTCAAGTATGGTTTATGATTTCACGAATTAAGCTTACCACATTGTTTTGGAATTAAGACTCCCCTTTATGTTCAACTTGTCGTATGGTTTGAGTAAAAGCTCCTCATATACGATTTCAGATTGATATGTATTTGATTATTAAGCTTCTTCAATAAATGATGGTAAGTTTCATTGAAAAACGATGGAGAGCATATGCCTGCTTTTGGGAGTAGTGTCTAGCATTGAGTAGGCTAAGGGTCGATCAATCCTACCTCAGAACTACGCGCCAACGTAGGTCTATACATAAAATATATGTACCTTGGGACCTCCCTTTTTAGCTATCCCCTGCCCCAAATGGGCCTCTAGCTTGATATTGATATCATGGTATCGTCCTTAGCCCTGACAAAGCTTTGGACGGCTCTACCCACTTGAATGTGATAGTTGGAACCATGTAAGCTCTATCGTAGTAATGTCTATTATATGACGAGTCTCCCATTGTTCCTCATGATTTTAGTTATGCATGTTTATCACTCATGACATATATATGTTCTAAATTAGGTTTGACCCAATGTTAAGTTTTACTTATGATTATCAGATTTCACCTTTGGGTCACTCAATTCAGTTATGATGTTATGTAATGTTCAGATCATGAGTTTAGAAAATGGCATGCAAGCTCTACTCTCATATTCTTATCTTGATTATTTTTTATAATATGCATGTTTAAAATTATTTTACTTATTTAAGTGGTTTTACTTACCTTTAATACTCGGTACATTCAATGTATTGACTGCATACTCTATGTTTTATCATTTTATGATACTTGCTCCGATCTTTAGACTAAGCCTTATCACTAGCCAACTTCTGGAATTATACATCAATCTCTATTGGTGAGTCCTCATCTGTCGAGGCCCCTCTTTTGTTCAGTTATGTTTGCGTATTTTCAGTTTCAGACTTAGAGAGTTTGTTGGGGTCTTATCCCATCAACTCATCAGAAATAGAGGCCTTTCAAACAATAGATTGTATTAAGCTTCAGACTAGTGTTGTATTTTAGGATTGTATATTATGCTTATATTTCCTCTATGTTATTATGTTAATTCTTCCGCTTTATTTGATTGAGGTATATGTATGTTCATGCCATTGGTCGACCTGGAGTCTCTCGAGGCTCCTTGTCTCGTGTCTCGATCCGAGCCTATGTTCGGGTTGCGACAAACTTAGTATCAAATAAATAGGTTTGAAGTGGCCTAGGGTGTTCGAAGGCTGCCTCAAGTAGGGTCTATTTCATGGGGTTTAACCGCATCACACTTATGACAAAGAGGCTACAAGACGTTTAGGAAATGTTCTCTTCTTTCATGATCTATGTCGTGTGATGAAATGTCTTTCCATCCTTCTAACTTGTGCTATTCGCCATTACAGAATCATTTCTCCTCGCAGAGTTAATGGTAGAAGAAATGGGAATGGAAATGGCCACAAGGATGGCAATGGAGATGAGCACCAACAAGCCCCACCAGTCCATGAGCACCATGCACCGGAGCTGGTTGCCTATGCTGAATTTAGGGTAGCCATTCAGATGCTAGCGCAGGCCTTGACCACCCAGGTCAACCAATAGGTAGTGGCGCATGTCCTGTAGAACGGGAATGCGTCGGCAGCACGAGTCAGACATTTCTTAAGGATGAACCCACCATAGTTTCTTGGGTCAAAGGTGGACGAGGATCCATATGAGTTTATGGACGAGGTCGTGAAGATCACCCATGTCATGGGCGTGAGTGGAGTAGAGTGTGCTGATTTGGCCTCATATCAGTTGAAGGGGGTTGCACACATTTTCTTTAGATAGTGAAAGGATAGTAGGGCATCCAAAGTAGGCCCTATTAGTTAGGAGGAGTTTCACATTGCTTTTCTAGATCTGTTTTTCCCTCGTGAGATGAGGGTGTTGAAGGCAGCCGAGTTCATGGACCTATAGCAAGGGTAAGATGACGGTGTAGGAATATGAACTAGAATTCACTCATCCATCAAAGTACACCCAGTGTTAGTGGTTGATTAGAGGGCGCGAGTGAGTAGGTTTGTTCATGGAGTGGCAGACTATCTAGAAAAAAATTACAGGGCTGCTATGCTCCATCGGGATATGGATTTCCCTTGGATAGTATTATACGCCCAATAGATGAAGGCAGCGCACATGAGGGAGAGAGAGGCCAAGAGGGTCAAGACAGACCGCTATAGATTCTTTCTTCCGAGGCCAGGTGGTGGGAAACAATAGCAGACCCACCAGAGATCTTCAACCCCAGCATCATCAGTGATGAGTGTTCCATCCATACCTAGGCATGACCAAAAAGAGTGAGCATCAGGCTCTAGGGGTCAGAGCAGCAGGACTGCGGATTCTAGTATCCCAGTTTGCGGCAGGTATGGTCGGGGACACACGGGTCAGTGTTTGGCGGGTACAGGTGCTTGCTTCAGATGCGAAAACTCCGAATATATGCTCAAAGATTTCCTAGCAGTAAGATAAGGCCATGATTCAGCTTCCAGTTCAGTAGCTTTACCCGCACTCCCAGCCCAGCAGGAGGCATCTACTAGCACAGGTGGTGGTTAGCGCCAAAACAAATTCTATGCCTTAGCATCTTGACAGGAGAAGGAGGTCTCCTCAGATGTAGTCACTGGTATGTTATGAGTCTTCCATCTTGATGTAAATGCTTTGTTAGATCCATAGGCTACCTTGTCTTTCATGTCACCTTACGTGGCTAGTAATTTTAGAGTCAGTCATGAAATATTGTCGGAACCCTTCTCAGTCTCTACTCCAGTGGGTGATTCAAATGTAGCTAGATGGGTGCATAGAAGTTGCCCGATCACAGTCCTTTAGAAAGTCACCTCAACAGATCTAGTAGAGTTATCCATGACCGACTTTGATGTTATCCTCGGCATGGATTGGCTATTTTCATGTTATGCCTCAGTTAATTATAGAACCGGGCAGTAGAGTTCAGATTTCCGAGTGACTGGTCATAGAATGGAAGGGTAGTTCGGCTATGCTTATAGGTCATTTCATTTCCAACCTTAAGGCCAGAATGATGATCTCAAAAGATTGTGTATACCATCTAGTTAGGGTTAAGGATGCTACGTCCGAGACTCCGATTATTCAGTCAGTCCCTGTAGTATGCGAGTATTCAGAAGTCTTCCCAGATGATCTACTGGGAATCCCTCCCGAGCGGGAGATTGATTTTGATATTTGCCTTATTCTTGACATGCAACCTATATCTATTCCTCCTTACAAAATGGCCCCAGCCGAGTGAAAGACCTTCTAGATAACTGGTTCATTAGACTGAGAAAATCCTTTTAGGGTGCACCAATTCTCTTTGTTCGAAAGAAAGATAGCTCTCTTCGTATGTATATTTATTATCGGTAATTGAACAATGTTACCATAAAGAATAGATACTCTCTGTTATACCCTAAGAACCCAAGGATCGGAGAAAAACTAGAAATTCTGACCAGGTCACAGGACGGTTCGTGAGGTGGCTCGTTAGGTGGGACCATGAGTCGTTAAGTGTCTCATGGTAAGGCTGGGCTTGGCTGTGTATTGGGAAGCCACGGGGGTGACCACGATTCAAGGCCAGACCTCACGACTCATGAGGTCACACGTGGAGAGGATGGACTGCATGGCTAGGGAATTGAGGCAGTAGGAACCACGGGTGATGACCACGAGTCATGGTCAGCCACCACGATTCGTAGGGTCCATCATGGGGTCCCTTGAGCTTGTTTGGGTAGTAGACATCACAGATTCAGGCCACGGGTCGTGCCCTTTGTCAATGAATCGTGAGGTCCCTCATGGGGACTGGCAACCAAAAATTTCTGCCTTTTTGGTAAGGGTATTTTCGTAATTCTTAAACTCCTAAGGCCTAAACTATGTTGTTTTAAGGCATGAATAGGGTCTTTTAAGGGGGATTAGTCTATGTTAAGCCTCATTCATGCAGTCAAAAGTATTGAGAGGAGTCTAGAAGGTGATTCAAGGTGCTCTTCCCCAATTTCTCTAAATTCCATCTTGGGCTTTCAAGGGAGATTAAGAATCAAGTCTTTCCAGGTATGTAAGGTCATCAATGGGTGAATTCTTCAACACCCATGCTCCTACTCTATGATTTTACTTAAAATTTATCAAAAACTCATGGTGTTTTATAATTTAATTATAAAAATCAAATGATTTAATTAGGGGTTTTCTTATTTTGAATATTATCATAATCTATGGATTTTGATCATCTTTTGATATTTAAATTGATTATAATATTATTGATTTTGATTTCTAAAAAATTAAGCTTAATTATGCATGCCCCATGATGAATCGATTTATGATCTACTATTTCCGTTGTGATATTTAAAAGCCCAACATGATTTGTGTATCGAAATATGAATTTATTCAAATACCCATCATGATTTGAAGATTTTCAAGTTATATGTATGATCTACGAGTATGCATGAAACCTATGCTTTATGAATTATGTCTTTGGCCGACCCATGAGCCTCATGTCATGGCTAGATCACATATGTTCAAGCATGTTTATGATTATCATGATTTAACTAGCCAATGAATTCATTCATATTATACTATGAGCACTATAAATGTTTTGGGAGTAGTATCGAACACCGAGTAGGTTCGGGCTCAGGTTAAGCCCTGAATCTTATGAACTACGTGCCACCGTAGATATGTCGGGACCCTTTAATGTTATTCCCTAGACAAAATGTCCCATTTCATGGCGATATCACAATTTTATGGTTCTACCCCTGGCAAGGTATGAACACCCTCCCGACTAGAGTTAATAGTCAGGCTTCATATGTGCTTATATGGGGTATGTCGGTTAAGAGAATCTCCCATTGTTCCTTATGAGTTATGCATGTTATGATTATGTATGTTGGCTCGAGTCATGTTAAGTAAATCGATTCTATTATGATTACGATTATGTTATGTTACAAATCTTTTGAAAACCTTGACCCGTATGATGTGTTATTATGATTTATGATACGAGCATGACGTCCTACTCTTATGATCTTTTATAAATTTCATATATGTTTTAAATGTCCATTTTACTTACCTTGCATACTCAGTACATTCCACGTACTGACCGCATACTTTCTATGTTGTATCATCTCATGATACAAGTCCCTGTTCCCAGGCTCATCCCCAGCCGTAGATAGATTGAGATTTTGCTCTCAGCGCACTTGGTGAGTCCCCTCATGTTCCGAGGGCTACATGTTCACACTCTATGTTATTCATTTCACTTTCTGGATGTTGGATTAGTTAGGGAGTTGTCCCATCAATCCGTCTTTCATGTTTAGAGACTTATCAGACTACACGTTGTATTTCGCCGTATTGTACAAGTCTTGCACTGGGTTTTTTTCCCTTATGATATTATTACATTCTTTATGTTAAGTCTTCCGCTCATGTGATTGAATTATATGTATGCTCATGCCATGGGTTGACTTGAAGTCTCTCTGGGCTCCTTGTCCCGTGTCTACAATCCAGGTGTATGTTTGGGTCGTGATAAACATGGTATCAGAACCATAGTTTGATGTGTCCTAGGGAGTCTGAAAGCTGCGTTAGGTAGAGTCTTTTTCACGGGTGTGAAGTGCGCCACACTTATGACGAAGAGGCTGCTAGACGTTTAGGAAATGTTCACTTCTTTCATGATCTATGTCGTGTGATAAACATCCTTTACTCCTCTAATTAATTCTATTCGCATTTGTAGAATCATGCCTCCACGTCGAGTAAATGCCGGAGAAATAGTAATGGAAATGATCATGAGGGTGCCCATGATGGTGAGCATCAACCAGCCCTACCCGTTCATGAGGGGCATGTATCAGAGCCAGCCACCCATGTTGAGTTTACGACAGCAATTCAGATGTTAGCACAGGCCATGACAGCACAGGTTCAGAATCAGACCGTGATACATTATCCTCAAATTGGGAATACGGTAGCTGTTAGGGTGAGGGATTTCTTGAGGATGAGCCCTCCAAAGTTCATGGGGTCGAAGGTATACGAGGACCCACATGACATTATTGAGGAAATTCTGAAGAACACCAAGGTTATGGGGTGAACAATGGGGAATGCGTTGAATTAACCTCCTATAAACTCAAGGGGGTAGTGCATATATGGTTCTAGAAATGGAGAGATGCTAGGGCAGCGGTTGTGGGCCCGATAAGTTGGGATGAGTTTCACACTTCGTTCATGGATCGGTTCTTCCCTCGGGAGATGAGGGAGCTTAAGGCAGACAAATTTGTTAATCTGAAGCAGGGTAATATATCGGTGCAGGAATATGCATTGGAGTTCACCCGGTTATCAAACTATGCACCGTGGTTGGTGATGGATCAGCGGGCTCAGGTGAGCTATTTTATGCATAGAATAGCAGATTACTTGGACAAGGATTGTCGAATCACCATGCTTCACCGGGACATTGATTTTCCCTGTATTGTGTTGCATGCAAAGCAGATGGAGTCAGTCTACAGGATGCAGAGAGAGGCCATGAGGGCCAGGACCGACAACTCCGGGGTTTCTCAGGCCAGGTCAGGAGGTGGACCACGTCAGCAGACCCAGCACAGGTCCATTGCTCTAGCTCCATTGTCGGATAGCACGCCATCCAGCTTCAAGGGAGACCAGAGGAGCAGGGCTACAGGCTCAAGGTATCATGGTAGCATGCAGGTGGAGCGCACTTTTCCAGTTTGTGAAAAGTGCGACAAGAATCATCCCGAGAGGTGCCTGGTCAGTGCGGATGCTTATTTCGAGTGTGGCAAACCTGGACACAAAATTATAGATTTCCCAGCAGCCAGTTTTATTGCTCCATCAGCACGAACCCCTCAGCAGGGTGCTTGCACTAGTTCAGAAGGTGGTCAGTGCCAAAACAGGTTTTATGCCCTAGTGCCACGCCAGGAGCAGGAGGCTTCGCCAGATGTGGTCACGGGCATGTTGTAAGTCTTCCATATTGAGGCTTATGCATTGTTAGATCCAGGAGCTACTTTGTTTTTTTTGACCCCTTGTATTGCTAGTAGTTTTGTAGTTAGTCCTAAAATTTTGTCAGAACCGTTCTCCGTATCCACTCCAGTCACTAAATTAGTGGTATCTAGGCGGGTGTATAGGGGTTGCCCCATTATGGTGCTGCATAAGGTTACCTCTGGGACTTAGTAGAATTGGCCATTACTGACGTTAACATCATTTTGGGTATGGATTAGTTGTTTGCATGTTTCGCTTCAATTAATTGTAGCACCCATGCGGTGGAATTTCGGTTTTTAGATGTGTCAGTTTTGGAATGGAAGGGTGTTCGTGTGATTTGTGGGGTATAAAATGACACGCAAGTGCACGTGGTCGAACAAGTAGTAAGTGGCTTTAGTAAGCCAAGTATCGATCCCACAGAGACTTGGATGAAGTGCAATTTGCTCAAGTGTACTATATTTTACTTCTAAAAATGCAGACAACAGTGTAACCAAAAGTTTGATAGTTTGTTTTATAATTTTTATACTAAAGCTAAAACAATTATCTACTTTGAATCTGAACTATGAATGAGAGCATGCTGAGGTTAAACGAACATGTCATGAAATTAATTATCATCATACTTTGGTTAATCTTTTCCTCCAGTTGCTAGCCAAGAACATTTGCCAAGAAATTAAAACTCTCGTAGTTAACCTCACTTAAGAATCATGAACCATCCGTCTACATTTCTGTGATCAAATACAATTCATGTTCTAGCCATACAATTCCGGTTCCTAAATTGACTAATACGACTTTCAGGTATATTTCTATCCTGAAAGCAAATCAAAACTCAATTTTCCCAAACCAAGTAAAGAACATATCGTATTAATTCACAACTTTCCAATTTCTTGCTCTCTCGAGTGAAACCGGACTTTTTAGATGTACATTAACGTAGGCCACACATTAATGCAGTAAGAACAAGAATTAATTGAACAACATGGAAGAAAAGATGAAAAACCAAAGAATCAATGATCAAATTTCATCACAATTGTTCATAACCTCAGCAAGGAGAGGAATTAGCCACTCATTTGTGGATTAAACATCTTAAAATGAGTGTTAATAATACAAGCAATTGAATTAAAGAAGAAAGAAAGAGAGAAAAAACCCTGATATTTTCGTCCCTCAACTGCCTGTAACCCACGTCCTTGCTCCACAGAGTCAGAATATTGAAAAATGAACCTAAGTGTTCTATTTATACTGCTGGGAATTTTTCCCGGAATAACGAGCAACGTGTCACGGAGTGCATCACGGAACACTACCTCCGTGACACGCTACGAACGCGGACCCTCACTGGAACTGGGGGTCCGGGAATTAAAGCTCAACGTGGTACGACATGCATCGCGGAGCACTGCCTCCGTGCCACGGAACAGATGCGGACCCTCTCTGGAATTTGGTCGAATTTTCCCATCCAGGCAGAAGGCCTCCGCGATGGCAGCGTGACACGGCTCCATCGCGGAGCCCCTTTAATTCATGTTGTCCAATGCCTTGTTCCCTGCTCGCATCCACGTCCAACTCCGATATCATCCAACATGCATTTAAGCTTCCCAAAATTACATTTTACCTGCAAAACCATGCTAATCATGTTGGTTAGTATAAATTCACATTTTATTATCCATCACATGAGAATGTATACACATTGATAGATAAACAAGGCGAAAATGGTACTTTTGAGTATCACTTGGGCATATAAATTTGCCCAAGATCACTTACCCCACACTTAAATCCTTGTTCGTCCTCGAACAACAAACATACAATTCATGCAATTTACATCCCAACCTCGCTACTTTGGTTCGACAATTTAAGCTACGGTCATACCGATTATTCAATACAGCAAATCATCAAGAAAACATGCATGGTCTTATCAATGCAATGACCTTCAATACATCAAGACCTCCTAGACTTTAAGAATCGACTCTCGATATCAGCAAACTCATGCAAATCAGCTGATCAAGATATCCGACACGAAAATCAATCTTTCATCAAGCATGTGTCCTCACAACACAAGAGAATCTTCCCCATTTTGCTCATATGACTCACAAACATTCAAGCAGGGGCATGTAAAAACAATTTCACTCTCTCTCCCAAAAGAATTCACATGCATCATGTCATGACCCATAAGCTTGCCCTTAGTGTATTACACCACTAATATAAAGAAGTGCGATGTAAGATCACGTAGGACTTTAACGGGTTGTAATGGAAGCTACGGAACTAGTAAATATTGGATTAGCCAATAATAGCCACTAGCATCCTTAACCGACTTTTCAACACCTCCCATCAACTCATGGACATTGTTTTTTTTTTTTCATCATCCCATTCTTGATGATTTTCTTTCGTATGACCCAATTCATTAAGCACACTTGACACAACAACAAAGATTATTTATGCACCTTCATTATCGTTTATTTATAGCAAGTGCACCTTCAACCTTTTCTTTTCTTCCCTCGCTCTGCTTTTCTTTTTCTTTTCACCATTCTCACTCTTTGACACTTTGGGAAAATGATTTTCTCTTCTTAAGCGCTTAAGAGTTTTGTATAGACTTCACGGCTAATGAAAAGAAGGAATTAAGCTCGGTTTACACTTTTTTGGACAAAAGAAAAAAATAATTGGCTAAAGGCTCAACGGGCTGACTAGGGTGTACAATAAAAAAAAAGGGGGTATGACAAGGAAAAAAATAGAAACTCTCGGTTAAAAAAAAGAAATGCCTACATCCTTTCCTACAATACACCTCCTTCATTTCGTTTTGTACACACACCAGGCAAGTTCTAGACACTTCACAATAGCATGGAATATCAACACCTCACTTCACACTTTTTGCACATGCTCGATTCAAGATGTATTCACAGACTCTTCAATCAGCTAATTACAGGAATTCAAACATTAAGCCTCAATCACACTGAATCGAACTCTACGGCGTAGGTATCTCAACATATTTACAAAGTTGCATGCTTTCATACGAATCACCTTTGCATATCATGTACAACACGCAACCAGAATTTCGCAACCATAGAGTAACTACAGGTTTTGGGATGCAACCCACCAAAGAAAAAACTGAAAAATAATTGAAAAAATCTACTCCTAACGACTACATTTCCCTTAAGACGGTCGTCATCCATCCATCATATGGAACGGTCACTACTATGACTTCGGTTCAATGGGACTAATCTCGGTAAAAGAACCGAAAACAAACGCCGAGAAAACCAAGAAGTAAGAAAATGTTGAAAATATCGATCATTTCGATAGAAAAATTATTTACAAAATATTTTAATTTTTTTTTTAAAATATCGATCATTTCGATAACAAAAAATATGTACAGAATCAGAATCAGCTAGCAACATTCAGCAACACACATCAATTTCACATAAATTTACAGATACAGAACAACACTTAACAACTCACAACTCACAGGGACAAACAACATACACGACAACAAAAGAGAGCATACATAAAAAACAGCCCAGCCCAGCACCTAACTACTCCCACCCCACACATAGTTCGAAAACTGTCCCCAGTGTTCACAAAAATTAAAATAGCACAAAATCGGGTGGTGGAACTCCCTGATCAGTCAAAGTATTCCACTTCTTCGTCGGGTGCTGCTGCTTCATCCCCCATGTCTGAGTCGCCTCCGTCGTCATCATCGGACTCCACATCGGAGTCCTCCCGACGTGTCTCCTCGTCTGTGGGGACATCATCATCTATGGGCTCTACAAATGCTGGCCCCACTCGGCATAGAGCCCTGGCGTTTTCGCCGAAGGGGTAATCTAGCTCGAGCTGCCATAGCTCATCCTCTGTCGCCGGCCTCCCACCTATCCTTAGCTGGAGCATCTGCATCCCATACATCCGAGCCATATACTGGTCATCACGAGCATGTCGCTCGGCAAGTGTAAGCACCGGCCCATGGGTGGTGTCGGGAGCCTTAGTTTTAGTAACGTCTAAGGCCCACCGCTCCAACTACGGGATATAGTCAAGGGCCTCCTCCTCAACATCGAGGCCCCCGAGGAAGGTGGTCAGTAGTCCACCAAATCCATACCTGTGCCCTTGGTGCAACCGGGCTCTCTTCATGGTGGAGATAATTATCGCCCCTACATTGATCTCCAACCCTTTCATCAGGGCGTACACCAGGCATACACGATCCCGGGTTACATCTGTCATATGTATCCCCGGGATTAGGCATGAGCAGACTATCTTCAGCCAGATTCGGGCTTCCTTGTTCATCTGTGAATAGGGCAAAGTCTGGTGGTAGCCCCTCTCTTTGTGTTTGCTCCATCTAGCTGTTGATCGGGTCCCACACAATGTGCGTCTGATGTCCACATACGGTGGGGTAATGTTCAGCTGTCGGAGTATGTGGGCGTCTGTGTCCCGCGCTCCTATGATGGCATTGAGGTGGTGGGGCTCCAAGGTGACTATTTGCCCTCTGATCTTGATGGTGTGACTTCTGATCGTCGGGTTCCAATTGGCATAGAACTCCCGAACAAAGTGCAGATTGCATTCCTTGGGCTCTTCAAAGATGAACTTGAGCCCAGCTGCCTCGATCCGGTGGACCATCCTGGGGAACTCCTGTGCCAATGGTTCCCGTGCTATGTGCTCCTCGGGAAAATATTTGTTTTCTTTGTGCTTTGCGTACCACTTTTTCCCCTCATCGGTCACCCATCTCGTTCCGTATTGGCGGCGCTGGCCGCGTGGAACTACTGGTGCAGCTGGGACTGCTGTGCCCAGTCTGATTCGCTTCCTTCCGGCGCCTGAAGTTGATGCACCTTTTCCTTTATCTTGCCGGCTTGCCATTTTACCTGTCAACCCAAGTAAACAGGATCAATGTTAAGCTCACAGAAATTAACTTTGGCTAAGGTCGGGTTACGCTAGGTTACCCCACACTTAGTTCTTAGCTACAGTTACAACACTACGGCAAGATTATCTTTATTTACACACAATAAACAGCTATACAATCATGCTTAGTGCATTCGAAAAATTCAACGATATAACTTTTGCGTACTACTCAGACTTCGTACAGCTAATCACAATCACTACCATCGCTAACATTTTACCCATCACACTTAGCAACGAAAAACAAAGAAACAAAAACAACAACAAAAATTTATCTACATGAACCTATACAACCAACCAATTCTTACAAATTTCAACATTTCCCCAACTCGAGAATCCGTCGTTCTATTAACATCCTAACAATTTGTACATCGACTCATCTCATTCAACACATCCATCCCGGCATAAAATTCACAATTTCAATACATTTTCAACTTCAAATTCCACATAGAAGCCCTAGAATTGAGATTATCAATCAAATTCGATTAAGTTATGCAATCGACAAGTTCAAGTAATCATAACGACACTCCGAACATTCATCAACAACAAATTAACTCGAATTCATGATTAATTACTACGTAGGGCAATTTAGCTCACCTCCCATGCTCAATATCGAAGAAAATCGACAAGAATTTGAGAGGAAATCGGAAAACATACTTTGACTTTGAAGAATCGAAGAGAAATCGTTGAATTTCTTGCCTTACTCCGTGTCACGTTGATGGGGGGTGGGTTTTGGGGGGTTTGGTCGCGGAGAGCTTAAAAAATGAGGGAAAAGGGAGGGTTTTCGGGGTTAAAAAGTAAGGAAATCGCGCGGGTCACCCGGCGACCCGGTGTGACCCGTTGCGATATACAAGGCAACGTGTCACGGAGTGCATTGCGGTGCACTACCTCCGTGATACGGAGCCATCGCAAGACTATTCTGGAAATTTTTAAAATTTCCAGATTATACCTCAATGTGTCACGGAGATAACGCGGAGGTCTAGCTCCGTGACACGGAGCTGTCGCCTCAGCTCACTGTCTGCCACTTTTTATTAGTTTTTCATACCTCGACTTTTCCTTTGCGATTTCATGCATATTTTTCTCTGTTTGACCTGAAATTCATCTCACTATACAAAATTGGTTAGAATTATAGGTTTCACTCTAAATACAAATAAAAAAAAAACTAAAACGAAATTTTTTTGTAGTAAATCAAGAAAAAGAAAAAGAAAAGAAAAATCTATTTACACTTTACAAAATGAAAGAAAATTTTTTTCACGGGTTGCCTCCCGTGCAGCGCCTGGTTTACCATCGCGGCTCGACGTATCAAGTTTCACCGCTTTTTCCTCCACCTTGAGGATATGAATCTCACCCCTAATTTCTTCTCTAATTTCCTCTTATGCTCCAGGGGTGGTGGTGAAAAATTGTAAGGACCAAGCAGTAGATGTTGCCTTTTGAACTTTTTGGCCCTTAAGTAGTCGAAGTCATTTTGTCTATCCGAGTTAGCAAATTTCAAAATAGACGGGGCTTCGTCCTCCTCTAGACATTTCTCTATAAGCTTGGAAGACTCTATTTCTATGTTTTCAACCAAACTTAATGTCGAAAAATGCTTTGAGTGTGGTCCAATAAACCTCAACTCTGAAAATGCATTGTGCTTGACCTCCTTACTTGTATACACCTTCTCAGCATCGACATCTATCTCTCCATTAATGTCAACTGGGGGATACTCTATCTCTTCTTCCATGAATGGATTTTCCATAAGTGTGAGCCTATCACAGGGACACTCAAGAGATTCTACTTGTTGGGCTTCATCCAAAAATTCACCCTTGTCTTCCTCTTGTAGTTCCTCTTGAATATCGGCTAAAACTGTCACCTGCAATTTATCACAAGCTTCAGCCTCAGCAATCATCTCCGTGAGTTTGACGCTCATCCTTTCTAGAGCCTCTGCATTCTCTTCTTGCTGAATTCTCAATACTGCCATCGCTTCCTTCATTGCTTCTGATTGCTCCAGGAGTTGTTTCAGCATGTCTTCTATTTGAGCTTGGCGTCCCATGTCCTCATTTTCAGCATGCCCATATTCAGCAAAAACAACAGAAGGATCATAGTAGGGGCTTGGGGGAAGGGGATATGCATTCGGACAGCCATCCCAATGGCCATCTTGACCACCACATTTATTGCACGTGTTACAATGTTTCCACGAGTGGTGTCCTCCGCAATTCAGACAAGATTCGCTAAAATATGAGTATCCACCATTTATACCATTTGTATTCCACGATGTCATATCAATAAGGGTGTCCGAAAAAGAAAAAAAATAAAATGAAAAAGAATTAAAACAAACACTAAGACCAAGTTGTCAGCACTAAGAAAAAAATATAGCAAATTTACACTAAAGAAGAATTCACCAATTGCCAAGTCCCCAGCAACGGTGCCAAAAACTTATTTCCGTGATTTGTGGGGTATAAAACGACACGCAAGTGCACGTGGTCGAACAAGTAATAAGTGGCTTTAGTAATCCAAGTATCGATCCCACAGAGACTTGGATGAAGTGCAATTTGCTCAAGTGTACTATATTTTACTTCTAAAAATGCAGACAACAGTGTAACCAAAAGTTTGATAGTTTGTTTTATAATTTTTATATAAAAGCTAAAACAATTATCTACTTTGAATCTAAACTATGAATGAGAGCATGCTGAGGTTAAACGAACATGTCATGAAATTAATTATCATCATACTTTGGTTAATCTTTTCCTCCAGTTACTAGCCAAGAACATTTGCCAAGAAATTAAAACTCTCGTTTTTAACCTCACTTAAGAATCATGAACCATCCGTCTACATTTCTGTGATCAAATGCAATTCATGTTCTAGCCATACAATTTCGGTTCCTAAATTGACTAATACGACTTTCAGGTATATTTCTATCCTGAAAGCAAATCAAAACTCAATTTTCCCAAACCAAGTAAAGAACATATCGTATTAATTCACAACTTTCCAATTTCTTGCTCTCTCGAGTGAAACCGGACTTTTTAGATGTACATTAACGTAGGCCACACATTAATGCAGTAAGAACAAGAATTAATAGAACAACATGGAAGAAAAGATGAAAAACCAAAGAATCAATGATCAAATTTCATCACAATTGTTCATAACCTCAGCAAGGAGAGGAATTAGCCACTCATTTGTGGATTAAACATCTTAAAATGAGTGTTAATAATACAAGCAATTGAATTAAAGAAGAAAGAAAGAGAGAAAAAACCCTGATATTTTCGTCCCTCAACTGCCTGTAACCCACGTCCTTGCTCCACCAAGTCAGAATATTGAAAAATGAACCTAAGTGTTCTATTTATACTTCTGGGAATTTTTCCCGGAATAACGAGCAACGTGTCACGGAGTGCATCGCGGAACACTGCCTCCGTGACAGGCTACGAACGCGGACCCTCACTGGAACTGGGGGTCCGGGAATTAAAGCTCAACGTGGCACGACATGCATCGCGGAGCACTGCCTCCGTGCCACGGAACAGATGCGGACCCTCTCTGGAATTTGGTCGAATTTTCCCATCCAGGCAGAAGGCCTCTGCGATGGCAGCGTGACACGGCTCCATTGCGGAGCCCCTTTAATTCATGTTGTCCAATGCCTTGTTCCCTGCTCGCATCCACGTCCAACCCCAATATCATCCAGCATGCATTTAAGCTTCCCAAAATTACATTTTACCTGCAAAACCATGCTAATCATGTTGGTTAGTATAAATTCACATTTTATTACCAATCACATGAGAATGTATACACATTGATAGATAAACAAGGCGAAAATTGTAATTTTGAGTATCAGTTGGGCATATAAATTTTCCCAAGATCAAAGGGTAACTCAAATGTACCAGCTGGTTTGTTTATTTCATACCTTAAAGCCCGAAAAATGATCTCTAAGGTTTGCATATACCACCTAGTTAGGGTTAAGGATGTAGTGTCCGAGACCCAACTATTCAATAAGTTCCAGTGGTGTGTGAGTATCCAGAGGTTTTCCCCGATGATTTGCCAGGTGTTCCGCTGGAGAGGGGAATTGATTTCGGTATTGATCTATTGCTCGATTACGCATCGTATCTCCATTCCTCCTTAAGGGATGGCTCTAGCCGAGCTAAAAGATTTAAAAGAATAGATGAACGACTTGTTGGATAAGGTTTTCATTAGACCGAGCAAGTCTCCATTAGGTATTTCTAAAGGTATCCCCATGAAGGGAGTCATGCAGTTCGGAAAGAAAGGGAAACTCAGTCCCCTCTATTTTTGCCCCTACCGGGTTATTAGAAGAGTTGGTAAGGTAGCGTATGAGTTGGACTTGCCATCGGAGTTATCTTCTGTACATCTCGTGTTTCATGTGTCGCTCTTGAAAAAGTGCTTGGGTGATCTAGCTTTAGTAGTTCCGGTGGACAGCGTTGGTGTAAAGGATAGCCTCAGCTATGAAGAAATTTCAGTGGAAATCTTGGATCGTTAGGTTTGGAGGCTGAGGAACAAAGAAGTAGCTTCAGTTAAAGTATCATGGAGAAATCAACATGTTGAAGGAGCTACGTGGGAAGCAGAAGCGGATATGATGAGTAGATACCCAAACCTATTCTCTACCAATCAAGTCTCCATGGGGTGCACCGGTTCTTGTGAGGTTCCTCGTGGGGACTACCAACCAGAAATTTCTGCATTTTTAGTAAGGGTGTTTTCGTAATTCCTAAACTCCTAAGGTCTAAACTATGTCATTTTAAGGTCTGAATAGGGTCTTTTAAGGGGGATTAGTCTATGTTAAGCCTCATTCATGCATACAAGAGTATATAGAGGAGTCTTGAAGGCGATTCAAGGTATTCTTCCCCAATTTTTCTAAAATTCCATCTTGGGCTTTCAAGGGAGATTAAGAATCAAGTGTTTCCAGGTAAGTAAGGTCATTAATGGGTGAATTCTTCCACACCCATTCTCCTACTCTATGATTTTACTTAAAATTTATCAAAATCTCATGGGATTTTGTAATCTATTTATAAAAATCAAATGTTTAATTAGGGGTTTTCTGATTTTGAAATGTTATCATAATCTATGGATTTTGATCATCTTTTGAGATTTAAATTGATTATAATAATGTTGATTTTGATTTATGAACAATTAAGCTTTATTATGCATGCCCCATGATGAATCAATTTATGATCTACTATTTCTTTTGTGATATTTAAAAGCCCAACATGATTTATGTATCGAAATATGAATTTATTCAAACATCCATCACGATTTGAAGATTTTCAAGTTATATTATTATCTACGAGTATGCATGAAACCTATGCTTTATGAATTATGTCTTTGGCCGACCCAAGGGCCTCATGAGATAGCTAGATCACATATGTTCAAGCATGTTTACGATTATCATGATTTAACTAGCCCATGAATTCATGCATATTATACTATGAGCACTACATATGTTTTGGGAGTAGTATTGAACACCGAGTAGGTTCAAGTTGAGCCCCGAATCTCATGAACTACATGCCACCATAGGTATGTCGGAACCCTTTTATGTTAGTCCCTGGCCCAAATGGCCCTTTTCAAGGTGATATCACACTTTCATGGTTCTACCCTTGGCAAGGTACGAACACCCTCCCGACTAGGGTTACACGTCAGGCTCATGTGTGCTCATATTGGGTATGTTGGTTAAGAGAATCTCCTACTGTTCCTCATGATTTATGCATGTTATGATTATGTATGTTAGTTTAAGTCATGTTTAGTAAATCGCTTCTATTATGATTACGATTATGTTATGTTATGAATGTGTTGAAAACCTTGAGTCGTATGATATGTTATTATTATTTATGATATGAGCATGACGTCCTACTCTTATGATCTTTTATAAATTTCATATATGTTTTAATGTCCGTTTTATTTAGCTTGCATATTCAGTACATTCCACGTACTGACCACATACTTTCTATTTTGTATCGTCTCATGATACAGGTCCCAGTTCTCAGGCTCATTATTGTGCGATTCCCGCAAGTGTATGGGTCGTGCAAGTAATATAGTAGCTCTTTTTAAGAACCAAAATGTCGAACCCACGGGGACTGGAACCATTCCTCTAACTATCTAATTCGAGTGTGATATTAAACACCCAAAATGTCGATTATAAAAGTTTTCAAGGGAGGTTTAATTTAAGTCTGATTTTGGTCCACGACATATTCTGAATTCACTCCAGGAGCAACATAGAGTTAAAACCAGATAATCATGCGCTATTACGAATTGCAATGGATTAAGTATGAAACTATCAATTGTTGTCTCACAGAATAAGAATTGCATGCTCAGGGCCTTTCGATCCTCTAAACACGACAAACTAGCCTCGCTGCATCATTATGAGCGAGAATGCTACTTCTAGTTCATGGGCAATTAATTACGTGGATGTGGTTTACGTGGAAATGAGTAGGGACTCGTGCACCTAATTATTTAACTCAACTTATCCACACAACTACTTCTTCGAGTGGTGATGTGATAAACCTAAGTCGGTCTCTAAATATTCCTGTTTTATCAACCAAGCAAGGCATTAGGTATATTTCTATCCTAACACAAATTATATTGTGAGATACAATCATGCTCCTCACATTCTCATGTTCTGACCTAGGTAAATGCCTTCTCAAGAAAATGCCCAAGTTAACTTGTATGTTTTTATGGTAATCAATCATAAAAACAACCAATAATCCAGAAGGCAAGACAAAACAACAATCAATAACTTAATCCCAACACAATTTCATAAAAAAACACATTCATAATTCATGGCCTCAACCCTAAAGGAACGGTTCTAGCCATTCATGTTTGTAAAACTACAAGAAACTACAACTAAATTAACATACTTACAAGAATTGGTAGAAGAGAAGGGAATTTGCCAAACCCTAGGTGAGTTTTCCCACTTCTCCCTTAACTCCTAGGTGGTTTTCCAGAATAAAATCGTGACTAAGTGTTTTTAGGAGCTAAGGGACCTATTTATAGTAAATCAGAAACGTGCAAAAATTAAGCCTGTTGTGGAATGGCTCCGTGTCACGGAGTGTATCGTGGAGCACTGCCTTCATGACACGGAGGTAACGCGGAGGCACACTGAAAATTGCCTTTGGATGCCAAGATGCCGAGGGTCGCCGCCCTGGCTGGCAAGACATGCTGCTCATGCATCGCGATGGCATGCTGCTGGCGCGCAGTTGGCCTGGCGTGGAACGACGCTGGCTCGCAGCTCGCCTGCCTGCATGCTGCCTTCTCTCGTACACTTGGCATGGGTGTGGCACAGCGCTGGGCGCGGCACACGCACAGTGTGGCACGCTGCCTGGCGCGGCGAGCCTTGCCGACTTGCGCAAATTGCTCCTGACTCCATTCCTCTACTTCACCAACTTATGAATTAGTTCCTAAAAATCTTTGAAACCTACAAAACAAGGACTAATCATGTTGGGTAGTAAATGTATTCACATTTATATAAAATCACATGAAAATGTATATAAATAAATAGATAAACAAGGTTAAACTAAGTTATAAAGTATCACTCGGGCATGCTATTTTTGCCCACGATCACCTACCCCACACTTAAAGCCTTGTTCATCCTCGAACAAATCTTTTACATCTCATGCATATGGAGACTCACACATAGCTAATTTAGTAAGATACTTTAAGCTACGACTGTACTGATTATTTAAGATAGCAAGTTACAAATAGAGCATGCACGATTTGATCATTGAAATGAAACGCAACTCTGCCAAGACTTCCTAACCTCAAGAATCTACTCTCAATCTTAGAAAACTCATGCGCATCAACTGATCAAGAAATCCAACATGAATTATATCCTTCATTCAACATGTTCCCTCACGGCAAGAGAGTTACCCATTTTCACACGCAAAAACTTTTTAAATCACAACATGTGTGGGTACATGAATAGAATTACGCTCACTCTCACAAAGAATTCACATGCATCATGTAATGACCCATAAGATTTCCCTTAGTGTTTTATTCCACTAATTTAAAGATGTATGGATATAGGATTAAGTAGGACTTTTTAGGTTGTAATGTAGCTAATGGACGGGTAGGTACTATTATGGCTAGTAATAGTGACTATCTTCTCTAAACGCTTTTAATACATCATTGCCTCATTACGAACTTCCCTTCTCTTGCTTAACCTTATTCTCCTTTCATCTTTCCTTTTCCTCTTTTGTTCCCCCATTTCTTTAGGCACTTTTAGCTATTTGGTAAGGAGTTCCATAAGTACTTTTCATTAATTTATTTTCTTACTCCTTACTAAAGATCACCCATTTTCACACAAGTGCACCCTTGACCTTTCTCAACTTTTACAACCTCCACTTTTCCTTCTTTTTCATTCTTGTCACTCCTTTACTCTTTCGGATTTTTCCTTTAAGCGCTTAGGAGTTTTGGATCCAATTCAAGGCTAATGAAAGAAAAAGGATTAAGCTTATGTTGTAGCTGTCAAAGAATAGGCTCAAGGCTCAATGGGGCTAACTAGGTTTAAATATTCAAGGTAGGTAAAATGAGGGATAACATTTAGGTTCATTCAAAGAAATGCCTAAATCATTTCCTACAATTCACATCCTTCATTTCATTTTATATACACACCAGACAAGTTCTAGACATTCCATAATAACACAGAATACTCAAAAACCTTACACTCATGGCACATGCTCAAATCAAGACACATTCAGTAGACTCTTAACTCAACTAATCACAAAAATTCAGAATTAAGCTTCAATCATATTAAGTCAAATTCAAGAGCCTAAGTGTCTCAAACAAAGTTATACCTCTCTTACATGCTTCAAAAATGAACATACTTGCATCTTACAATCATGTATAACACATAACAAGAATATCAAGCCATCAATTAGCTACGGGTTGAAAACCCAAAGCCTATTGACTAATTTTCCTCAAGACGGTCGTCATCCATCCATCGTCGGAAACAGTCCCTAACTATGACTAAAAATATTATATACAGACAAATAAAAATTTTTATTCTTCGGTTCAAAGACCCCCCATCGGAAAAAAACCGAAAAGAAAAAACCAACGGGTGATGAAGTCGTGCTTGAATCAAAAATATCACACAAAATTTTCACTTATTTCGCACAAGCATTATATTCACCAAAATTCGTTAAGCACAATTTTTTTTGAAATTTTCCTCACCCCACACTTAAATCTTTCTATGTCCTCATAGCATCAAATTAAAATTAAAAGGATGAGACATACTCCCTGAGCCTCTATGCCTAGCTAGCAGCATGCTTTTCTTCGAGTTTTCGTAGGTGTGTGTTTGACTCCACACTTCTTCTATTCCATGCTTTTTAGCTTCCTCCTTCTCGGGTACTCAGACTTCCCTCCATCTGTGCTTAACTTTCCACTAAAGAAACAAACATAATGAAAATAACAAAATCAACACAAACTAAAATTCATAAATTGTACTTGTGGTACCCTTGGGTTGCCTCCAAGCAGCGCCGTATTTTCCATCGCGGCACGACGTGGACTTTCCTTTTCAGGACATCCTCATACCTGGGTTCCCGTTCGAGAACCATATCCTTTTCTTTTGATTTTTAGAGGAAACAGCCTCCACTCTGTTCCTCTCTTCCTCCAACTTCTTCACAATCTGAAGCCCTTTATCAGACTCGGGCTGAACACTTGTCATTGCCTTTGGCCATGCACCTATGGACTGCTCCACCCCACACTCATCCTCTGACAACACACTAACCTAACAAAGGTTTCTATAGTGTGTGGATTGGGTTCATTTCTTCGTAAACGCAGAAAAGATCTTCGTTATCATCGACCCTCATTTTTAGGGTCCCCGCTCTCAAATCAATAACCGCTCCTCCGGTGGCCAAGAATGGCCATCCCAAGATTAGGGGTACCTGCTCATCAACTTGAAAATTTAAGACAGTAAAATCAGCAGGTATAATAAACATACCTACTTTGATGAGAAGGTCCTCTATTATTCCATCAGGTGTCACTCGTGACGTATCAGCCAGCTGCAGCATCAACCTCGTTGGACTAGATTTTCCCAACCCCAGGGTGTTGAATAAGGATAGGGGCATTAGGTTAACTGCTGCCCCTAAATCACACAAAGCTTGTAGCACCTCAGCTTTACCAATTTGTATGGGGAGGGAAAAACTCCCTGGGTCTTTGAGCTTCTTTGGAATCTTGTTCAATACCCTGTGACTGCTCTCCTCCGTCAGTGCTACAGTCTGGACATCCACCAACCTAACTTTGTTTGTCATCACATCTTTCAAGTATTTAGCACACTTGGGCATTCCCTGCAAAACATCAATAAGAGGCAAATTTATGTGAAGTTCTTTGAAACTCTCAAAGAACTTTTTGAAGAATTCCTCCTCCTTGCTCTTTTTGAATTTCTGAGGGAATGGTGGTGGTCTTTGTGCTGGCTGCAATGAAGATTGTGCATTTGGTTGCCCAACACTCTGATTATCTCCCGTGTCACTGGATGGTCCTTGTCTAACCAACTCCGGCTGCACCTCCTTTCTCAGCTCTTTTGGCACTGCATCAGCTAATTGCTTGCCGCTTCTCAAACTGATGGCACTGACCTAACGGGGATTAGGATCTGTGTCGCTTGGTAATCCCTCCTGTGATCTCATGTTTTGAGAAGCTGCTATCTGACCCACTTGTTTTTCAAGATTGCAGGTGGCCATTTGCTGATTCTTCAAGTCTGTTGCCATCCTCGCCTGATTCTCCACTAACTGAGTCTGGGTCTCCATGATTTTCTACAATATTTCCTCAATGTTGCTGCTCACTTGACCAGCATTCTACCTATTCTGCTGATACTGCTGTTGTTGAGGTTGCTGATAACTCTGCTTTTGGTTTCCACACTAAGAGAAATTCGGGTGGCCCTGCCAATTTCTGTTGTAACTGGTTCCAAAATTCTGATTGTTGCGCTGCACATTACCAACAAAATTGACTGACTCTGGATTGGCTCCACAAGATTCTGTATTATGCCCATTTTTACCACAAATTTCGCACCAACTAGGAGCTTGCTGAACTGCATTAACCTGGCCCTGTTGTTGGTTCATACTCATTTTATTAAACTGAGTCATCATCTGATGCTTGAACGAAGCTAACTGCGCTGCCAAGGCATTCATTCTATCTACCTCTATCAACCCTGATCTCTTTGCTGCCCCTCTCGTTGACTCGCTGTGCCACTCTGGATTTCCTTGAGCAATTCTGTTCAACAAAGTGTACAACTCATCATACGTCTTCTCCTAGGCTTGCCCACCCGATGTAGAGTCTAGTAAAATTTTAGTGTGTGGGTCTAGACTTTCTACAAAGGTATGAGTCAGCACTTCATTTGATTGCTGGTGATGGGGACGGTCTCTCAACAATGACTTGAATCTTTCCCAAGCCAAATATAAATTCTCATCAGGCCTCTGCTTGAAACTCAGTATTTCACTTCTCAACTTTGCAGTCTTGCCTGAAGGAAAAAATTTGATAAGGAACTTCTTTGCCAAGTAATCCCACGAAGTTATGGAGTTCGGTGGCTTAGCCTTCAAACACTTTTTATCCTCTCCCAACAATAAAAATGGGAAGAGGGTCAGTCGGACATAATCTGTGGAGACGTCGGTGGGGACAAACGTGTCACTAATCTCTAGAAAGCTCTGTAAGTGCTGTTGCGGGTCCTTATGTGTCATCCCGGTGAATTGACCACTAGAATGTAGTAGCTGCACCATGTTCTGTTTAAGCTCAAAGTTCCCTCCAGGCTCGATTTCCGGATACTAGAGTTCACATTAGTCGCTTGTGGGATTTCCACTTCGCGAACTGGTCTAGCTGCCATTGCTTCTGATGACAATTGTGCTTGTCCCGCGGGTGGTTGTTGTTGTACCTTTTCTTGAAGTCTCTTTAGCTTTTGCTCTAGAGCTACTCTCCTTCGCAAATGAATTTGACGTTCAGGTTCAAGCAACGGTTCCACAAGCTCTCTATTTTTCGCCAGCTTGGCAGGACAACCTGTCACCTGCAAATGATCAGACTAAGACCAAGTTTCTCAACACTTACGAAAATTTAAAAATCAAACAAAAATAGATAAATTATCAAAACTTCACTGAGTCCCCAGCAACGGGGCCAAAAACTTGTTATGATATTCCCGCAAGTGTACGGGTCGTGCAAGTAATATAGTGGCTCTTTTTAAAAACTGGAATGTTGGACCCACAGGGACTGGACCCATTCCTCTAACTATCTAATTCGAGTGTGATGTTAAGCACCAAAAATGTCGATTATAAAAGTTATCAAGGGAGGTTTAATTAAGTCTGATTTTGGTCCATGACATATTCTGAATTCACTCTAGGAGCAACATAGAGTTAAAACCAGATAATCATGCGATATTACGAATTGCAATGGATTAAGTATGAAACTATCAATTATTGTCTCACATAATCAGAATTGAATGCTCAGGGCCTTTCGAGCCTCTAAACACGACAAACTAGCCTCGCTGCATCATTGTGAGCGAGGATGCTACTTCTAGTTCATGGGCAATTAATTACGTGGATGTGGTTTACGTGGAAATGAGTAGGGACTCTCGTGCACCTAATCATTTAACTCAACTTATCCACACAACTACTTCTTCGAGTGGTGATGTGATAAACCTAAGTAGGTCTCTAAATAATCCCGTTTTATCAACCAAGCAAGGCATTAGGTATATTTCTATCCTAACACAAATTATATCGTGAGATACAATCATGCTCCTCACATTCTCATGTTCTGACCTAGGCAAATTCCTTCTAAAGCAAATGCCCAAGTTAACTTGTATGTTTTCATGGTGATCAATCATAAAAACAACCAATAATCCAGAATGCAAGACAAAACAACAATCAATAACTTAATCCCAACACAATTTCATAAAAAACACATTCATAATTCATGGCTTCAACCCTAGAGGAACGGTTCTAGCCATTCATGTTCGTAAAACTACAAGAAACTACAACTAAATTAACATACTTACAAGAATTGGTAGAAGAGAAGGGAATTTGCCAAACCCTAGGTGAGTTCTCCAACTTCTCCCTTCACTCCTTGGTGGTTTTCCAGAATAAAATCGTGACCAAGTGTTTTTAGGAGCTAAGGGACCTATTTATAGTAAATGAGAAACGTACAAAAATTAAGCCTGTCGTGGAATGGCTCCATGTCACGGAGTGTATCGCGGAGCACTGCCTCTGTGACAAAGAGGTAACGCGGAGGCACATTGGAAATTGCCTTTGGATGCCAAGATGCCGAGGGTCGCCGCGCTAGTTGGCGTGACATGCTGCTCATGCAGCGCGATGGCATGTTGCTGGCGCGCAGCTGGCTTGGCGTGGCACGACGCTGGCGCGTAGCTCGCCTGCCTGCGTGCTGCCTTCTCTCGTGCGCCTGGCATGGGCGTGGCATGGCGCTGGGCGCGGCACACTCACAGCGTGGCACGGTGCCTGGTGCGGCCAGCCTTGCCAAGGCATTCTCCTTGCCAACTTGCGCAAATTTCTCCCAACTCCATTCCTCTACTTCACCAACTTATGAATTAGTTCCTAAAAATCATTGAAACCTACAAAACAAGGACTAATCATGTTGGTTAGTACATATATTCACATTTATATAAAATCACATGAAAATGTAGATAAATAAATAGATAAACAAGGTTAAACTAAGTTATAAAGTATCACTCGAGCATGCTATTTTTGCCCATGATCACTCATCCCCACCCGTAGATAGATTCATATTTTGCTCTCAGCGCACTTGGTGAGTTCTCATGTTCCGCGGGCTACATGTTCACACTCTATGTTATTTCTTTCAATTTCTGGATGTTGGATTAGTTTGGGAGTTGTCCCTCAATCCATCTTTAATGTTTAGAGGCTTATCAGACTACACGTCATATTATGCCGTATTGTATAATTCTTGCACTGGGTATTTTTTTCCTTATGTTATGTTATGATTATGTTCTTTATGTTAAGTCTTTCGCTCATTTGATTGAATTAGATGTATGCTCATACCATGGGTCAACTTTGAGTCTCTTGTGGCTCCTTATCTCGTGTCTACGATCCGGGTGTACGTTTGGGTTGTGACACCCTCTACCTAGGATCGATGATTTGTTTGAATAGCATTAGGTTGAAAAGTACTTTTCAAAGATTGACCTCAGATCTGGATACCATTAGCTTAGGGTTTTGGAGAGTGACATCCCGAAGACAGCCTTTAGGATGTAGTATTGTCATTATGAGTTTGTAGTTATGTCTTTTGGACTACCTAATGCTCCTGTAGTTTTTGTGGAATTGATGAACAGAGTGTTCAAGACATACTTGGATATATTTGTGATCATGTTTATTGATGACATCCTAATATACTCTCAAAGCGAGGAGGAGCATGCCGCTCATTTGAGGGTAGTACTATAGACTCTCAAGGATTGCAAACTATATGCTAAATTCAGAAAGTCTAAGTTTTGGTTGAACTCAGTGGAATTTTTGGGCCATGTGGGATCAAGTGAGGGTATAAAGGTGGACTCTCAGAAAATAGAAATAGTGAAGAATTAACCTAGACTGGTAAATCCTTAAGATATCCAGAGCTATTTGGGCTTAGCTGGTTATTATCATAGATTTGTTGATGGATTTTCATTTATTGCAGTGCCACTAACTAAATTGACCCAAAAGAAAGTGAAATTCCAATGGTCGGAGGCTTGTGAGAGGAGAACTTAGGAGTTAGAGACTAGACTTACCTCAGCACTGGTGTTAACCCTACCTGAGGGTACCAGTGGGTTTGTGGTGTATTATGATACTTTTAGAATCGGCCTTAGTTGTGTATTGATGCAGCATGTCAAAGTGATAGCATACACTTTCAAGCAGCTGAAAGTTCATGAGAAGAATTTCCCGACCCACAATCTTGAATTAGCGAAGGTGGTATTCGCCTTGAAGATATGGATGCACTATTTGTACGGGCCTATGTAGATGTGTTTACGAACCATAAGAGTATATAATATTTGTTTACCCTGAAGGATCTAAATCTACGACAAAGGAGGTAGTTGGAGCTACTTAAGGATTATGACATGAGTGTCCTTTATCATCCGGGCAAGGCTAATCTAGTAGCTGATGCACTTAATAGACTCTCTATGGAGAGTGTGCCCCATGTAGATGAGGGAAACAAGGAGCTGGTGATGGATGTGCATCAACTTGCAAGATTGGGAGTTCATTTGGTTGACTCGACCAATAACGGTGTTATTGTTCAGAACGGATCAGAATTGTCGTTGATGACTAATGTAAAAAACACTAGACAAGACGGGGACCCCATTTTGGTAAAGTCAAAGGAAGCTGTTCAAAATCAGAAGGTAGATGTGTTCTATAAGGGGAGAGATGGTGTGCTTCAATATTAAGGTCATTTATGTGTCCAAATGTTGATGATTTGAAAAATCGGATGTTGCATGAGGCTCATCATTCCAGATATTTGTTACATCCAAGTGCCACCAAGATGTACCGTGACCTACGAGTGGTCTATTGGTGGAATGGCATCAAGAAGGGCATCGCGAAATTTGTGGCTAAGTGTCCACACTGTTAGCAAGTGAAGGTTGAGCATTAGAAACCCGGGGGTGTGCTTCAGGATATCAGTACTCCTACTTGGAAATGAGAAGAAATTAATATGGACTTCATCACGGAGTCACCTCGCACTCATCGGCAGTATGACTCCATTTGGGTTGTTGTAGATAGGTTGACCAAAGCTTCTCATTTTCTACCGGTCAAGACCACTGATTCAGCAGAGGATTATCTGAAACTATATATCTGAGTGCTAGTTTGGTTTCATGGAGTTCCCTTGTCCATTATATCAGACATAGGTACTTAATTTTCCTCTCAGTTTTGGAGGTCGTTTCAAAAAGGACTTGGTACTCAGGTTCAGCTCAGTACAGCATTTCAATGACAAACGGATGGTCATGCAGAGCAGACAATTCAGACTCTCAAGGAAATGTTGATATCATGTGTGATTGACTTCAAGGGTAGTTGGGATGACAATTTAACTCTTATGGAGTTTGCATATAATAACAGCTACCATTCCAGCATCTAAATGGCTCTATTTTAGGATCTCTATGGGTGGAGATGTAGTCGCCTATTGGTTGGTTTGAAGTCGGGGAAGCTACAATGATAGGACCAAATTAAGTCCATGAGGCTATGGAGAAGGTTCAGCTTATACTGGACAGGTTGAAAATAGCTCAAGGTCGCCAAAAGTTTAATGCCGATGAGAGAAAGAGGGAACTTGAGTTCAAAGTTGATGATTGGGTGTTTCGAAAGGTGTCTCCCATAAAGGGAGTGATGATATTTGGAAAGAAAGAAAAACTCATCCTTCGTTATGTTGGCCCTTACCGGATTGCGAAGGGGGTTGGCAAGGTTTCATATGAATTGGAGTTGCCTTCAGAACTAGCTTTCGTGCATCCTGTCTTTTATGTATCGCTCTTAAAGAAGTGTTTGGGGGATCCAACTTTAGTTGTTCCAGTGGAGAGTGTCGGTGTGAGAGACAACCTTAATTATGAGTAGGTTCCGGTGGAACTACTGGATCGTCAGGTTCTAAGGCTAAGAAACAAGGAAGTAGCCTCAGTCAAGGTTTTATGGAGGAATCATCATGTTGAGGGAGCTACATGGGAAGCTGAAGCAGATATGGTGTCTAGGTACCCACATTTATTCCCTACCGGCTTAGTTCCAGCTTGAGGTATCAGTATTTGCCTTAAAACTCTATTCAATTTCATGTACAATTCCTATGCTCCAGTTTCTTTCACATATATAGATGTATGTATGATTCATGAATTAAGTTTTATCCATGTAGTTTGAGTCGGAGTTAGTAATTCCGTTAGTTTTCAGCTTATATGACTACTCATTAAGTATGATGATTGCATTTATTTGCTTTTCCATATGATTTTCAACATTCGAGGATGAATGTTGCCAAGGGGGAGATATTGTTATACCCCGGAAGCCCTAAGATCAGACCGGGGACTTGAAATGGAGAAAACTAAAAATTTGACACCAAGTCACAAAATGAGTCTTACTGTGATACGTGGGGTAGACCACGAGTCGTAAAGTGACTTGTGGTGAGATGTTGGACTTGAGTTGAAATTTTGAGTTTTGAAGTCTCCACGGACATGACCACTAGTCGTGGTCAGTCCCCACGATTCGTTGAGTCAGTTATGGCCAAGGGCTACAGAAAGGTGAAGAACAAGTTGTCAGTGTACCCTACGGTTGGATACTATTAGTCGTGGTCATACGCCACAATCTGTTGGATTAGCCATTGTCAGTCATTTGCTAATGACTTGAGATTTTTGGCAGTGAAGGTGACGAGTGGTGACCACGACTCTAATGACTCTTAGGGTTCCCCGTGGCAAGCCCCAGGAAAATTTTGGACAGTGCACACGACGACTGAGACCACGAGTCGTGGTCCTTGGTAACGATTAGTCCATTCCCTCATGGGGACTGGCAGTCAGTTATTTTATACGAATTTACTAAGGGCTTTTCTGTAATTCCTATGATCCTAAGGCCTAAACTACGTTGTTTTAAGTTGTGAATGATGAGTTTTAAGAGGGGTAAGTTCATTTTAGGCTATTCTTTTCCATGCATGTAAGAGTTAAGGTCTAGAGAGGTGATCAAGTTCATTTTGCTTCAAGTTTTCATCAATTCTTCATTAAGCAATCATAAAAGTGGTAAATCAGATCCTATCAGGTATGTTGGGTTATGAATGGGTGAATTTGTTCACACCCATGCCCAATCCCTCTCTAAATCATAAAAATTCCTAATTTTCTACATGAGCATGATCCAAATATGTTTCTACTAATGAATTATGATTCACGGGCAAGTTTTACATTTTTTTCAATTACAATTATGTTTTCAAGATTTATAAATTAAAATGCCCAATTATGAGAAGTTCATGAAAGTTGAGATTTATGATGAATGTTCAAGTATGATGAGATATTATTGATGAAAAGCATGTTTTCAAGTTATCCATGTTTATGATCATGTTTTCAAGTGAATTAACTATTTTAAAGCATGATTAAAGTATTGGGAGATGCGCATATGTTCAAGTATTGTTTATGATTTCATGAATTAAGCATACCACATGGTTTTGGAGTTAAGACTCCCCTTTATGTTCAGCTTGTGTTATGGTTTGTGAAAAAGCTCCTCATATACGATTTCAGATTGATATGTATTTGATTATTAAGCTTCATCAATAGACACTGGTAATCTTTGTTGAAGAACAATAGAGAGCATATGCATGTTTTTGGGAGTAGTGTCTACCACTGAGTAGGCTAAGGGTCGATCAACCTTATGCCTCAGAACTACGTGCCAATGTAGGTTTATACATATCATATATATATACTTTGGGACCTCCCTTGTGAGCTATCCCCTGCCTGGGCCTCGAGCTTGATATCGATATCTTGGTATCGTCCTAGCCCTAGAAAGGCTTTGGATGGCTCTACCCACTTGAGTGTGATAGTTGGGACCATGTAAGCTCTATCGCGGTAATGTCAGTTATATGTCGAGTCTCCCATTGTTCCTCATGATTTCAGTTATGCATGTTTATCACTCATGATATATATATGTGTGTGTGTGTATGTGTGTGTGTGTGTGTGTCGACATATATATATATATATATATATATATATATATTTTCTAAATTAGGTATCACCCAATGTTAAGTTTAACTTATGATTATTAGATTTCAGCTTTGGGTCATTCAATTCAGTTATGATGTTATGTCATGTTCAAATCATGAGTTTAGAAAATGGCATGCAAGCTCTACTCTCATATTCTTATCTTGATTATTTTTTATAATATGCATGTTTTAAATTAGTTCACTTATTTAAGCAGTTTAACTTACCTTTAATACTCGGTACATTCCACGTACTGACCACATACTCTATGTTGTATAATTTTATGATACATTTTCTGATCTTCAGACTCAGCCCTATCACTAGCCAACTTCCAGAATTAGAATCAGTCTCTGTAGGTGAGTCCTCATCTGTCGATGGCCCCTCTTTTATTCAGTTATGTTTGCGTATTTTCAATTTCAAACTTAAAGAGTTAGTTGGGGTCTTGTCCCATCCACTCATTAGAAATGGAGGCCTTTCAGACAATAGATTGTATTCAGCTTCAGACTGGTGTTGTATTTTCAGATTTTATATTATGATTAGAATTCCTCTATGTTATTATGTTAATTCTTCCACTTTATTTGATTGAGTTAGATGTATGTTCATTCCATGGGTCGACTTGGAGTCTCTCGGGGCTTCTTGTCCCGTGTCTCGATCCGGACCTATGTTCAGGTCATGAGAACAACACTTGAGCATCCCACGGAGAGATGTTGGGTCTAATGAAGCCCTTATCTAGAAGGTCCTTTAGCTATTCCTTCAATTCCTTAAGCTCAAATAGAGCCATTCTATGAGGAGGAATAGAGATGGGCTGGATGTATGCAAGAGGGTCTATGCCGAAGTCAATCTCACGCTCGGGAGGGACTACAGGAAGATCTTCGGGAAAGACATCAGGAAATTCGCTAACAACTGAAACTGACTGAATAGTCGGGGTCTTTGAGCTAGAATCCTTGGCCCTAAATAAGTGATAGATACACCCCTTTGAAATCATTTTCCTAGCTTTAAGTTAGGAAATAAACTGACCCTTAGGCGCTGAAACACTACCCTTCCATTATAAGATTGGTTGATTAGGAAACTTAAACCTGACGACTCCAGTTATGTACTCAACTGAGTCATAATCAGAATGTAACAAATCCATGCCAATAATGAGATCGAAGTAGACCATGTCTAGCTCTACTAGATCAGCTGGGATGACATTACTTAAAATTGAGACTAGGCAGTTTTATATACCCGACTGACTCTAACTGACTCACCAACCAGAGTAGAAACTGAGAATGGTTCTGAGAGGACTTTTTGACTAATATCTAACTGAACAGCGATGTATGGAGTCATGAAGGAAAGTGCGGCTCCTGGGTCTAACAAGGCATATACATCAATGTTGAAGAGATGCAACATACTCGTAACCACATTAGGTGAGTACTCCTGATCCTGATGAGAAGACAATGCATAAAAATGATTTTAGCGCTGACTGCCACCCATACCTGAAGTAGAAGTAGGGCCCTACAAAGATGGATGGCCTGCTGGGGCTGCTAAGGTAGTGGATTGGGTCTTCCCCCATCCTGTTGACAAACAATCTCTCAATCTGTGACCAAGCTAACCATAACCAACACAACCCTCCTTGCCTAAACAGCACTCCCTAGGGTTATTCTTGCCAAATTTATGGCAGACCGGAAATGAGCGGCTGCTAGAGACATGACTCTGGTACTGGGAGCCTGATGCTCCACCCTTTCAGTCCTTTTGGGATCAAAAAAGAAGGGGCACTTGCTGAGGAAGGTGCTGGAAATCTCTGCTGATGTTGCTGCTGCTGTGGACGACTACCACTACCTGAACTCTGCTGGTCATGCTCAAACTGTCCTATCCTTCCCCCTTGTTCTCCCTCTCAATCTCCTTTAATTTCTCTGCCTCAATCTGCTATGTTGTGAATGATGAGGCTAGAGAGGTCAATGTCCTTGATAAGCATCACAGTTCTACATTCTTTAAGCACCAAATCCGAAAATCCATTCACAAACTTGAGCATACGAGCCCTCAGCTCAACAACCATTTCCCGAGCATATCTCGACAGTCGAGTGAACTCCAATGCATACTCATCTATTGATATGTTGTTTTTCCTCAAGTTCATGAATTCAGTAGCCTTAGCTTCCATTAACTCCCGACAAATGTACCTGTCCAGAAAAGTCGTAGTGAACTAATCCCAGCCTATCGTCCTTCCACTATTTGTACCAGATCTGAGCCACTCTTTTAAGCTGGAAGGCATCCATATTGGACTCTATAGAGGTGACATCCATGATTTTGGTGATCTTCTGTACGTCATCAACAAACTCCTATGGGTCCTCATCAACTTTAGACCCATAAAATGTCGAAGGGTTCATAATCTCGGACCCTGGCCGTAGCTGCAGACTTATTGGTATTGATGGACACCACTTGCTAGTTCACCTGGTTGGTCACGGCCTAAGCCAGCATCTGAATCACCGCCCCGAATTCCATAGGGACACCTGTCGTCTTGAGGGACAACGGGAGTTGGTGGGTCTGGCCGATTAGCGTTTTCAATCCTTCTTCTGTTTCCTCTTTTTAGAGGCATCATTATCTAAAAAGAGTAGAGTTGGCTTAGGAGGACATTTTTGAGATGAGCTAAACACATGATAAAGATCATGAACAAAGGGAAAATATCCTAATAACGTCTTGTAGCCTCCCCGTCATAGGTGTACTGCGCTTCACACTCATGAAAAAGACTCTACTTTATGTGGCTTTTAGACATTCCTAGGATACTCTAAACCTAGGGCTCTGATACCATGTATGTCAAGACCCATGTTTACACGCTGGATGCGACACGGTACTTGGTGACACAAGTGACCCTAAGCTAACCCATTGCTTAACATCACACTGGTACACGGAATTAGAACATATGTGGAAGCTGAGAGAACATACTAAATAGCTTTTGTAAAAAACAAGAACATTCTGATAAAATACTGAAAATTCATTCCCAAATCAAAACATAATGAACATCTCTATGTATGAAAGCCATCTAAGAACTGATGAACTACTGGTACAAGCCCCCAATTAATTCTAAAGTATAACTCAAAAGAAAACTAAGCTAAAAAGGTATTCTCGTCCTCAGAAGATGAGGACTCACCAAATGTGCTACTGTTGAGGTCGTTGCGAAGGAACTACTGTCGATGGTGTGACTGAGAACCTGCACCTATATCATAATACAATACAACATGAAAATGTGCATTAGTACTTTGAATGTATTGAGTATGTAAGATGCAAGTAAAAATAGTAGAATACACAACTGAACTAATAAACACTGAATATAACTGTCAAAGTGTAACATAGGTTCTGACTGAGTATCTTAGCTACGTATGTTATTATAAATAAATTGAGCTGACTAGAACTGAAACTCTACTAAACTGAACTGACAAGTGGGAGAGTCTATTAACTGACATATAACCACGTGAGCTAAATGTGGAGTTTGATGTATACGCCGCATCGATAGGACTCAATATACCCTGCCAAGGTATAAAGGCATGGCTGGTGTCATCACTATTTGAGGCCCAATCGGACTAATAACCTACGGTGGCAACATAGTTTTGAGAACCTAGGTGTGCAGAACACTAGCCTGCTTGGTGCTAAGCCATACTCCTACTGGAAATTCTAATTGCGACTACTAGGCTGGTAGCTCAAACCTGATGTCCAAAGACATAAGTCAGTAATACTTATCTGGAAGTAACTTGAGAGTCTGAAGGACCTGATAACTGAAACTAAGGGTTCTAAGACTTGTCGGAGGTGCTTTAGCTAAAAGCGTCGTAACCATCTAAAGAACAACCTGGCAACTGATAACTGTAACTATGATGTTTTATTGAACTCCTCAAGAGATTGAGTATAGTCAAACTAATCAAATGACGTTTCTGTAAGATAATGAAATTACTAAGTACTGACTGAGACTGAACAATCAATAATTCAACTTTTGATCATATAACTGTACTATTTTGGTCATTACAAGAACTATCAGAGTCAAGCAATGTATGTATCTGGACATTTATGCAAGACTCTTCAAATCAAATTTATAGGCAAGGGCTAACACATATTTCATGGAAAAACATAAACATGAATTGTAACTAGTAATAACCCTCGATAATTTACAAGAATCATCACAAGAAGGAAGGTCATAATCTAACTAAAGCATAACCCTAGTTTTGATCTTTAAGAGACTAGAATCGATAGGATTTCTATAAGGGTTTAGGGGCACAATGAAAGAGAAATTCCCTTGTTGAAATCTCACATACCTGGAGTAGAATTCCTTGGAAAAATCTTGAGAATCTGAGATGGAATTTGCAAGCCCTAGCTTTGCTCTGAGACAACTATCTAATTCTTCGTGACTTTCCTCACTAGTTTTGGAAAGATTAATAGAGAGGGTCGACCACTCCTTTGAGATCCCTCCTAAATAATCCTAACACGATCTAGTTTAGGAGTTAAGAAGATAGGTTTTCACGAAATTTCCCCTGAAACATTCAATGAAATTTCTACCCATCAGGTGGTACAACTCAACCTACGAGTCGTACCATGATTTGATGATTGGAACCACCGTTCCTGGTTACTGACCCTTCTTCAATCAAACTCTCTAAAGTTCTCCATGGATTCCTACTATGACTCGTACCGACATCCTACAACTTATGTTACGATTAGCTCAGTCCTATGTATTCCTTTTACCACTCTCATGACCCATCCCATAGGTCGTACCATTGTACCACGAGTCGTACAAAGACTCATGGTTAGCCAGAATTTTATTGGCCACAACTCAAAGTTATTCCACGATTGGTAAGTATGATTCGAACCAGGGTAGTATGAGTCATAGCATGAAATCGTGGTTTCTCAAGTCACCTTAATTAATCTCCTCCACCCTCCTTCTACGAATCTAGGTATGGTTTGTACCTCCAATGTATGAGTCATACTATGATCATTTTTCTTGATTTTCTACATGATCAAGTTTGAAATCATGAGGCTAGTCATAGGAAGTTCTAGGGTATTACAAGCTTCCATGGGTTAGTGAAAATGTCATTCGGTTGAGGTTGTTTCCGTTTTCGCAATCTGGGGAAGCAACAATGTGGCTGGATGAGTTGCCACATGACTCAATCATGAATTGGAGAGAGCTGAAAGATTCTTTCCTGGAGAGATTCTTTCCACCTTCCCGAATGTTGCAATTAAGAGATGAGATAAATAATTGCATGAAGCATGGATGTGATTCAACAAGAAACTCAAGTAGTACCCCAACCACAAGTTATCTGATGAGCATCTGACGGAGACTTTTTGCAGATCTCTAAATTTGGCAACTAAACCGATTGTTAATACTATGACTGTAGGGTCGCTCATTTCACAAATGTACACTGAAACATCAACTACACTGGATAGGGCTTGTCACATGAGAGACTTTGAAGATTCTGGTAACTCTTATTCAATTGGGTTAACTATAGAGCAGTGCCAGAAGGAAGAAGAGAGAGACCAAGATATGGCGCATATGAAAACCCAATTGGAGTTGATTACTAAACATTTGCTTATAGGTGGTGCTAAGAAATTCATTATGCTATGGATAAGGCTACTAGACCAGAAGAGCATCAATCGTACTCTAAGGAAAAGCCAAGTATCTGAATAACATAGGGGGTTTCTAAGGCCAATGGCCTAGGAAACTAACGTCGAAACTATTTGAAGTACAATTATTATGACAGAGCTGGCTATCGAGATCGAGAATAGGGAAGTTGAAAGAATAAATAAAGCTACCGAAATAATCATTGTGGGTTATATGTTCCTCCTAGGAATTGTGAGCAAAACAATAATGATGACGGAAGTTCTAAGATGGAAGAAATGTTGGCCAATGTGTTGCAATAAGTCAAATCTACTGACTCTGAAGTTAAGGAGATGGAGAGTGACCTCTACAATATAAGTCAACTTGTGGACTTGCACTGCACCTCCATTAAACAGCTGGAGTACCAAATGTGGGAAATGTCTATAGCCCTTAATCAAAGGAAGAGTGATGCCCTGCCAAGTGATACAATGCAGAATTCATGGAAGGATGACCACTACATGGACATTACAACAAGAAGTGGCAGGAGGTTGGCTGAAACAACTCCTTTTAGTGGAGAGCAAATGGAGGAGTTAGCTTCAAAAATCGAACTTGCGATTGAGATGAGGTGGAGCAGATAAATCCAGCTAAGTCTACAGAGCCAATAGTTATGAAGAACAATAAGCGAGATGAAAATAAAGTAAAAGGAAAGGAGGTGGTGAGGTTGTTGACTCAATTTCCTAGACCCCACCTTCATTTCCTCAGAGGTTGAAGAAGAAAGTGGAAGATGGCAAATTCCACAAATTTATTCCCATGTTGAAGTATCTATCCCTCAATATTCCATCAGTGGAAGCCTTTGAGTAGATTCTAGGTTTTGCAAAGTTCATAAAAGACTTGGTCACAAAGAAGAGGACTGTTGGTTATGAGCCCGTGGACAATATTCATCATTGTAGTGAGATCTCTCTTCGTGCTCACTGTTCGGGTGTTTGCTATAGGGTTATAAACCAACACGCAAGTGCACGTGGTCAAACAAGTAATATAGTGGCTAAGTAAGCCAAGTATCGAACCAAGGAGACTCTGGATAAGTAAAAATTGCTCAAGTATACTATATTCTATCTTACTTCTATATATGCTGACAACAACGTAACCAAAAGTTAAGTAATTTTTGTTTATAAATTATATACTAAAACTATTAACAAATATCTACTTTGAATTGAAACTATGGATATGAGCATGCCAAGGTTAAGAACAAGTAATGAACTTGATTATAATCATAATTTGGTTAATCTTCTCTTCCTGTTGCTAGCCAAGAACATTAGCCAAGAGATTAAAACTCTCGTATTTAATCTCACTTAAGAATCATAAACCATCCGTCTACATTTCTGTGATCAAATGCAATTCATGACCTAGCAATACAATTCCGGTTCCTAAATTGACTAATACGGCTTTCAAGTATATTTCTATCAGGAAAGCACATCAAAACTCAATTTTCCCAAATCAAGTAAAGAACAATATCCTATAAATTCACAACTTTCCAATTTCGTGCTCTCTCGAGTGAAATCGGACTTTTTAGATGTACATTAATGTAGGCCACACACCAATGCAGTAGAAACAAGAATTAATAGAACAACATGGAAGAAGAAGATGAAAAACCATAAAATTCAATAATCAAAATTCATCACCATTGTTCATAACCTCAGCAAGGAAGAGAATTAGCCACTCATTTGTGGATTAATCATCCTAAAACAAGTGTTAATCATACAAACAATTGATTGAAAGAAGAAAGAAAGAGAGAAAAACCCTTAGCTTTTTTGTCCCTCAACTGCCTGTAACCCACGTCCTTGCTCCACCAAGTCTGAATTATGAAAAATAAACCTAAGTGTGCTATTTATAGTAGTAAGACTCTTTCCCGGAATAACAGGCAACGTGTCACGGAGTGCATCGCGGAGCACGGCCTCCGTGACACGCTACGAACGCGGAAGCCCTCCGGAAATCACCCGAAATTGGCCCGGGCAACACCCTGCCGCGTTGGCAGCGTGTCACGCTGCTTGGGCAGCACGTTGGCAGCCCTTGGTAGCGGAGGCCACCTGCTGTGGCACATTGCCAACGCGCAGGTGGGCTATTGTGAGCGGCCTGCCTGCCGTGGCACGTTGCCAACGCGCAGGTGGGCTGTTTTGTGCCTCCTCTTCGCCGACGTTCGCGTGTTAATTCCGTTTCCAAGCCTCTACTTCACCAACTCATGGATTAGTTACTCAAAAGTCATCAAAACCTACAAAACAAAGGCTAATCATGTTGGTTAGCACATATCTTCACTTCATATAAAATTACATGAAAATTTATACGATAACTTAGATAAACAAGACTAATTTAAGTCATAAAGCGTATCTCGGGCATGCTATGATCACAACCCCACAACATTTTAGATATATAGCTCTGACCAGCCCCAGGACTCTTCTTCATTTTACAGATTGTTCTTAGACAGTTACAATGCTTCTAGATAAGCAGCTCTAACAAGTCTAGAACCCAGTTTTAGAATCTGGTCTGATAAGACTCACAAGGTACTTTCGGTTATATGTCCCTCACTAGTCTTGGACCCCAGCTGATAGCCTAGTAGTTCAGTATAAGTTATCCAGTGGGAGTAGGACTTAGCACTGTGCGAACCGAGGTTTCAGCGCACCCAGGGTTCCAAAACTACGTTGTCAGCGTAGATTACAGTATTACGTGGCCTAATTGGCCCCAGATTTTTTGTGATCACCTAGTTCATTCCTTTATACCCTGGCAAGGTATATTGGGTCCTACCGGTGGGGTATATACATCGGACTCCACGTCAATCTCATGTGTTTATATGTCGGTTAGAGACTCTCCCACTAATCAGTCAAGTCTAGTTCAGTTCAGTTCCAGTTCCATCAGTTTGACTCAGTGTAGTACAGTAACTCAGACTTAGAACTTTCAGACTTAGGACTCGCCTTTAACCATCAGATAGGGTCATCATGACCATTTCAGTTTACATCAGCAGTTCAGTTCAGTTTACTTGTTGGTCATTGCATGTCATTTCAGTTCAGACATTGTATTTTAGTTATGTTTTCTCCCACTTACTCAGTACATTCAAAGTATTGAAGCATACTTTTATGCTGTATCATTTCATGATATAGTTGCAGGTTCCTAGACCCATCAGCATTAGGCGCTACGATTCAGATCCTCCTCAGTTGCAGTTGAAGTGTGAGTCCTCATCATTCAAGGGTCTTATTTCATTTTCTTAAAATTAGATTACAGTTTTATTTGGAATTAGAGTTAGTTGGGGGTTTTTCCCAGTAACTCATCCGCTAGAAGTTTTTCAGACTACAGATATTTAGATTTCATGTTTTAGGTTTTATCTTAAATTTCATAAAATTCCTTTATGCTATTACTTCAAGCTTCCGATGTGTATGTATTATTCAGAATACCAGTGTATGATAGATCAGGGTTGACTTGGGGTCAGTTGTGACTTCGAGTACCATGTTATGTCCAGGGTGTAGGTTCCGGGCATGACAAACTTTGTAACAGAGCACTAGGTTTAGAGTATTCTCAGAATGTCTGAAAGTTACATAGAGTAGAGTACTTTTCATGGGTCTGAAGCACGCCATACTTATGATGAGGAGGCTACGAGATGTTTCTAGGAAAACTCTCTTTTATGCATACTCTTTGTTGTGCATTAATGTTCAACTCCAAAAACATCCTTCTAACTCATGCTCTCTTTTGTTTTAGTGAATCATGCCTCCTAAACTCAATAACGAAAGAAGTGCCGATAATGCCAACAGGCCTTCCCCACCAGCCCCGATAGCTCCTTAAGATGATTTAGTGTCTGCCGCTAAATTCAAGGCGACCATTCAGCTGGTGCCCTAAACTGTCACCAGCCAGGTGAACCAGTAGGTGGTACCGATGAACACCAATAGGTCCGCAGTAGCTGCAAGGGTGCAGGACTTTACCTGTATGAACCCTTCATCTTTTCAGGGATCAAAAGTAGGGGAGGACCCCTAGGAGTTCGTGGATGAGATCAGGAAGATCACCTGCATTATGGGTGTTAGCTCTTCTGAAAGTGCTGACCTGGATGCCTGCCAGTTAAAAGGGGTAGCTCAGGTCTGGTATGAACAGTGGAAAGAGGGGCAGCCATCGAGAGTAGTACCAGTAGAGTGGGAGGAGTTCCACATAGCCTTCTTGGATAGGTTTTTCCCTCGAGAGCTGAGGGAGGCAAAGATGGCGGAGTTCATGAATTTGAGATAAAGCAACAGAGCCTTAGAGGAGTATGCTCTTGTGTTTTTACTCGGCTGTCTAAGTACGCCCTAAAGATGGTAGCTGATCCAAGGGCTTGCATGTTGAAATTTGTGAACGGAGTGTCGAACCATGTCCTCAAGGAGTGCAGGACAGCAATTAAGGATATGGACCTTCCAGCTTTATTGGACCTCTGCAGCTTAATTGTCTATGCCAAGCAGATTGAGGCTGAAAAGATGAAGGATATGGAGCGGAAGAACAAACGGGCAAGAACTGGCCATTTAGATTTCCCCCATCAGAGGTCCAATAGTAATAGCCGTCCACAGCAGCAGAGAGCCCCAGCACCCAGTTCCGCCAGTGCCCCAACCTTTCGGTCCCGTAAGGATCAAAGGGGTGGGTCATCTGGCACTTAGTCTCAGGCCCACAGTACCAGGAACAAGTATCTAGCTTGTCCCAAGTTTTGTAGGAACTACCCGAGAGAGTTCCTTTAGGGCCAAGAGGGCTATTTTGGTTATGAACAGCTCAGACATCGGCTCAGGGAGTGCCCATCAGTTAAGCGAGGGAGACCATAATCCACCACATCATCAGCTCCAGCAGGCCGACCAGCCCAGCAGGATACCATATTAGGTACGAATGATGGTCAGTGTCAAAACCGTTTATATTTTGTGTCTTCCTGTCAAGATCAAGAGAATTCACCTGATGTAGTCACGGGTATGTTACGTCTCTTTCATCTAGACGTGTATTCCCTCTTAGATCTAGGAGCCACTCTTTCATTCGTGACTCCCTACATAGCAGTCCAGTTCAATATTAGTCCAATGATCCTCTTAGAACCATTCTGAGTCTCTACCCCAGTTGGTGAGTCAGTTAGAGCCAACCGGGTGTATAGAAACTGCCTAGTATCAGTCCTGAATAAAGCAATCTAGCTGATCTCATAGAGTTATACATGGTCCAGTTTTTTCTTATTCTCGGCATGGATTGGTTACACTCCTTCTATGCCTTAGTTGATTGCAGAACTAGAGTTGTCAAGTTCAAGTTTCCAAATGAACCAGTGTTAAAATGGACGGGCAGTAGTTTAGCGCCTAAGGGTAGGTTTTTTTCGTGCCTTAAAGTCCAGAAACTAATCTCCATGGGATGTATCTATCATCTGGTTCGGGTCAAGGACTCCAACACTAAGACCCCAACTATCCAGTCAGTTCCTGTGGTCAGCGAGTTCCTATATGTTTTTCCTAACGATCTTCCCAGAGTTTCCCCTGAGCTGGAAATAGATGTTAGGATAGATCTCCTTCTCAGCCCATTTCTATCCCTCCTTACAGAATGGCTCTAGCTAAGCTTAAGGAGTTGAAGACGCAACTGAAAGATCTTCTTGACAAGGGTTTTATCAGATCCAGCATCTCTCCCTGGGGTGTTCCAGTACTATTCGTGCATAAGAAAGATGGTACCCTCAGAATGTGCATAGATTACCGTCAGCTGAACAAAGTCACATTTAAGAACAAATATCCCCTAGCTAGAATTAATGACCTATTTGACTGACTTCAGGGAGAAAGTTGGTTCTCAAAAATCGACCTCAGGCCAGGGTACCATTAGTTAAGGGTTAGACAGTGTGGAACCCCGAAAACATCATTCAGAACTCGGTATGGTCACTATGAGTTTGTGGTGATGTCCTTCGGGTTAACAAATGCCCTAGCAGCCTTCATCATTTTGAGGAATAGGGTCTTCAAGCAGTATCTGGATATGTTCGTCATTGTATTTATCGATGACATTCTGGTGTACTCCCGAAATGAGGAAGAGCATGCCAATCACCTAAGATTAGCTTTACAGACACTCAGGGATCGCTAGGTGTTCACCATGTTTAGCAAGTGCGAATTTTGGTTAAAGTCTGTGACTTTATTAGGTCATATGGTCTTAGGTGAAGGGATACAAGTAGATCCTCACAAGATAGCAACAGTGAAAGATTGGCCCGTAGCTACCACTCCTACTGAAATCATGAGTTTCCTAGGCTTACCCGGTTATTACCGATGGTTTGTGGAAGGCTTCTCCTCTATTGCATCTGCTCTGACTAAGTTAACTTAGAAGAAGGTGAAATTTCAGTGGTTAGATGAGTGTGAGAAGAGTTTGTAGGAGTTGAAGACTCGACTCACTACCGCTCTAGTTTTTACCCTACTAGAGGGAACAGATGGATTGGTTTTTTATTGTGATGCCTCTAGAGTTGGACTCGGATGCGTTATGATTCAGTAGGGAAAGGTATAGTCTACGCCTCAAAAGAGCTCAAGATTCATGAGAAGTACTATCCAACTCATGACTTAGAGTTGGCAGCGGTGGTGTTCGCGCTAAAAATATGGAGGCATTACTTATACGGAGATCACATAGATGTATTTACGGATCATAATAAGAGTATTCCATACATGCTAAGTCAGAAGGATCTAAATCTGCGTTAGAGAAGGTGGTTATAGTTGCTGAAAGACTATGACATGAGTGTGTTGTATCACCCGGGCAAATCTAATGCGGTGGCTGACGCCCTAAGCAGACAGTCTATGCGGAGTGTGGTTCATATTGAGGAAGACAAAAAGGAGTTAGCAAAGGATGTTCACAGACTAGCCCGGTTAGGTGTGCAGCTGGTGGATTCGGCCGAAGGCGGGGTGGTAGTGCAGAGTGGGTTGGACTCATCTTTGGTAGTTGAAGTTAAGTCCAGAAAGGATGAAGATTTAGTTCTACTTAAACTTAAAGAAGCAGTTCTCAGGAAGGAGGTTGAGGCATTCTCCTAAGGGGGAGATGGTGTGCTCCATTATTAGGGAGGATTTTATGTACCAGATGTTGGTGAGTTGAGACAGCGGATACTGGCTGAGGGACACAACTCGAGATACTCCATTCACCCTGGTGCTACTAAAATGTACCTCGATTTATGGGATATTTACTAGTGGAACGACATGAAAAGAGACATTGTTGAATTCATAGCCAAGTGCCCGAACTGCCAGCAAGTCAAGGTGGAGCATCAATGGCCAGGAGGCATGACCTACGATATCAGTATACCCACATGGAAGTGGGAATAACTGAATATATATTTCATTATGTGTCTACCTCGGACTCTCCGGTAGCATGACTCAATCTGGGTAGTAGTAGATCAAATGACTAAGTCAGCTCATTTCCTCCCAGTCGAAACCACAGACTCAACTGAGGACTATGCCAGACTTTACATCCGATAGCTAGTTAGACTCCATGGGGTGCCTTTATCTATCATTTCAAACAGAGGAACTCAGTTCACTTCACACTTCTGAATGTCCTTTCAGAATGGACTAGGCACTCAGGTCAAACTCAGCATCACTTTTCACCCGCAGACATATGGGCAAGCTGAGCACACCATTTAGACCCTAGAAGATATACTAAGTGCACGCTCGATCTATTTTTAGGGTAATTAGTATGATCATTTGCCTCTTGTCGATTTTTCGTACAACAACAGCTACCATTCTAGCATTCAGATGGCCCCATTTGAAGCATTGTATGGTAAAAGGTGTAGATCTCCGATAGGTTGGTTCGAGGTTGGTGAAGCTACCTTGATAGGGCAAGACATAGTACATGAGGCAAAGCAGATATTGCAGCTCATCCAAGAAAGGTTGAAAATAGATCAGAGTTGTCAGAAATCTTATGCCGATGTGCGGAGAAGAGAGTTGGAGTTTGCAGTTGATGACTGGGTTGACCTGAAAATCTCGCCCATGAAAGGGATGATAAGGTTTGGCAAGAAGGGAAAGCTCAGTCCAAGGTACGTGGGACCTTATAGAATTTTGCGGCGTATCGGAAATGTAGCCTATGAGCTAGAATTACCTTCAGAACTAGCAGTTGTACAACCAGTTTTTCATGTGTCACTTTTGAAGAAGTTTATCGAAGACCCAACCTCAGTTGTGTCGTTGGACAGTGTGAGAATAAAAGATGGTCTTTCATATGAGGAAGTACCAGTCCAGATCCTTGACCGTCAGGTTCTAAGCTGAGGAACAAGGAAATAGCTTCAGTCAAAGTCTTATGGAGAAATTAGCAGGTTGAGGGTGTTATGTGGGAGGCCGAAGCAGATATGATGGTAAAATACCTGCATTTGTTCTCTACCAGCTCTATCATAGCTTGAGACATTAGTTTTTACCCTAGAACTTAATGTAGCTTCATGATTTAGTCTAGGTGTTCAAGTCTCTTTTATGTTTTTGAATGTATGTATGAAAGGTAAATTCAATTCAGTTATGTATTTTGAAATGGAGGTAGTCGTTCTGACAGTTTTTAAGTTAAATGAGCAGTATCTGGAATTTTTATTGTTATTCTCTGCTTTTCTGTACGTTTTCTAACATTCGAGGATAAATGTTTTCAATGGGGAGATATTATAATGCCTGGAAACTCAAAATCTAGATATGGGACTTAAATAAAAAAATCTATAAAAGCGATGAATCACCTAACGGGTCGTTAAGTGACCTAATGACTCGTTAGGTGAGCCGTGAGAAGGAGGCTTCAGAATTTTAAGAAGGGAGACAGTGTACCCAACAAGGGACTTCACAAGTCGTGGTCACTGACCACGACCTTTTGATGTCACTTGTTGTCAAGCATGGGTTGTAAATTTTATTAGTGGAGCAGTGTACTTGATGGGTGGGGGCAACGATTTATGGTCCCTAGCAACGACTCATTATGTCCCCAGTTACCAGCCCTAGTAAGTTTTTAGCCAATGTACCTAACGAGTGTCACAAGGAGTCGTCGTCAATGGCAATGACTTGTTAGGTGACTCGTGGTCAAGCCTTGTATAGAACTTCAGAAGAGGCAGTGAGGTCCAGGACTAGTTAACACGAGTCGTGGTTAGTGACAATGACTCTTTAGGTCCCTCGTGGTGACCTACAGGGGAATCTGGGTAGTATACTCAATGGGTCTGACCATGAGTCATGGTCAACCACAACAACTCGTTAGGTCACCTGTTAGGGTCACCTGAAAGTTTTTCCTAGAATTTTTCTAAGGGTTATTTAGTAATTTCCTATTCTACTAAGCTTTAAAACTACGTCGTTTTGGACCTAAATTCAGACTTATTAGAGGGTTTGGATGGTTCCTCCCCTCATTCTCACGTTTACTCTCAGAAACTTATCAAAATTTCTCTCAAAAAGCTCTCTAGAAGGCTTAGGTCTCTTCCTTCATCACAACAGTTCAGGTATTCTTCTTCATGGAACTTTTAGTTAGGTACGTGGGAATTAAACAAGTGAATTGTCCTTCCCTTGTGTCCCTCAATATCCTTCCATAATTTCTCTATCAGTTTAGCCTTGAGATTTTCAAATATGAAGAGATTTTCATGTTGATTTTCATTAATTTCAATTGGGTTACTATCCATGTTTATTATTCATAAGATCATCATTTCATAAGTAAATTGTTGTGGTTCTGGCTAAGATGATTTATAGACCTAAATTTTCGAGTAAAGATTATTGCATATTAAATTCGGTGTAGTTTGTGAAGTATGTTTTGGGCTGAATTTCCTAGAAATTCTTATTATAAATGTATGTTGAGTAATTGTTCCATTAATGAGAACGATTTTAGCCTTGTTGGACGAGATTCCTTTAAATTCTTGAAATTTCGCTATATTATGAAAATTCCCGTGTTGTTGGGATGAGTTGAGTTCTCTTTTAGCTGCTTAGTAGTTTAGTTCAGATAGAATATAGAACTTGTTCAAAACTATATAGGAAGTGTCAACTGATCAGTTTAACTTCAATCTTTTCCCAATGTGTCAGTGGTGCCTTCCAGTTATCAGAATCAGACTTAGCATCCAGTTTATTGGTACATTAGGCGGTCACGACATTTTAGATATATAGCTCTGACAAGCCCCAAGACCCCAGTTCAGTTTACAGATTGTTCTTAGATGGTTACAAAACTTCCAGATAAGCAGCTCTTACCAGTCTATAACCTAGTTTTTGAATCTGGTCAGATAAGACTCTTAGGTTACTTTCAATTATATGTCCCTAACTACTCTCGAACCCCAGTTTCGAGCTATCAGCCTAGTAGTTAAGTATAGGTTTCTAGTAGGTGTAGGACTTAGCACATAGTGGGCCGAGGTTCCAGCTCACCCAGGTTTCCCAAAACTACGTTGCCAGCGTAGGTTACAATATTACTTGGCCTGATTGGCTCCAGATTCTTGTGATCACCCAGTTTATCCCTTTATACCCTAGCAAGGTATATTGGGTCCTACCGGTGGGTTGTATACATCGAACTCCACGTCAAGCTCACGTGGTTATATGTCGGTTAGAGACTCTCCCACTAATCAGTCTAGTCCAGATCAATTCAGCTCCAGTTCTATCCATTTGGCTCAGTGCAGTACAGTATCTCAGACTCAGAACTTTCAGACTTAGGACTTGCCTTTGACCATCAGACAGGGTCATTATTACCATTTCAGTTTACATCAGCAGTTTAGTTAAGTTTACTTGTTGGTCATTGCATGTCATTTCAGTTCAAACTTTGTATTTTAGTTATATTTTCTCCTACTTACTCAGCACATTCAAAGTACTGACACATACTTTTATGCTGTATTGTTTCATGATACAGTTGCGGGTTCCCAGACACATCAATGTTAGCCGCTACGATTCAGCTCCTCCTCAACTGCAGTTGAAGTGTGAGTCCTTATCATTCAAGGGCCTTATTTCATTTTATTATGGTTAGATTACAGTTTTATTTAGACTTAGAGTTAGTTGGGGGCTAGTCCCAGTAACTCATCAGCTAGAAGGTTTTCAGACTACAGATGTTTAGATTTCATGTTTTAAGTTTTATCTTAAATTTCATAAAATGCCTTTATGCTATTACTTCAAACTTCTGTTGTGCATGTATTATTCAGAATACCAGTGTATGATAGACCAGATTTGACTTGGGATCACTTGTGACTTCGAGTACCGTGTTACATCCAGGGTGTAGGCTCGGGACGTGACAAGAGCTAGAGTTGAAAGCGTTACCCAGTAAGTTGCGTTATGTTTTCTTAGGTGATAGTAAAACACTCCTAGTCATTGTGGTAGCTAATTTATTTGAATGGAAGATTGGAGCTCTAATTTCTGTGTTGTAGAGGTACAAGAGAGCGATTAGGTGAACAATTGCTGACATTATCCACCTTTATAAAACAAAATTCTGGATTTGGATCCCGCAAAATGTACCACACTAGTGAACATTTGAAACTTGTGTTTTCTGGAAAATCGTGAGCACCTTACCATACTACAAAACAACTAACTTTATGGTTTATTTGAGTAACAATGAAGTGTACAAAATGATATTACTCGGCTATTAGACATCAGAAAATTACAATTAGTTAGACCTCTAGTTTTATTAGTGTATGCACAAGATTCAGCAAGAGGAAGATTATGTCCCGAGTAGAGAGCACCAACGTAGACTTAATGCACCAATGCAAGAGGTGGTGAAGAAGGAGATAATTAAATGGCTAAATGTCATGACTCGAATGGAGGCCCGGATCACAACACGTGACAAGGAGCCCCAAGAGAAGCCAAGTCGAACCATGACATAAGAATACATCTAACTCGATCAATAAAACTAAATAAATCAACAAGATAATCATAGATGAAGTCTAGATTTAACTTAACATCAGAATACACAATCTAAAGATGAATACATCTTTTTTCTGAAAAGCCTTTAAACAGGACGAGTTGATGGGATAAGACCCCCAACTAACTCAATAAAGATGAAACTGAAAATACATAAAGAAAATCCGAATAAGTCTAGTCCTCAGGAGATGAGGACTCACCAACAACATAAGGTGCTAACACTGAAGACTGACTATGAATGTGGCTGAGCCTGAGAGACGGGTCCTATATCATAAAATGATACAACATAGAGTATGTGGTCAGTACGTGGAATGTACCGAGTATGCACGGTAAGTAAAAAAGCTTATACATGTAAAAATCATTTAAAGCATGCGTAAAGTAAAACATAGACACTAAAAATCTGAGAGTAGGGCTTGCATGCATTCTTTCTGAAATCATGATCTCATCATAACATAAGATATATCATTACTAAATCAATTGACCGAAAGCTGAAATTTGATAGTCATGAGTAAAACTGAACATTGAGGAAAACCTGCTTTAGAACATATATAGATATGGAAATCTCATGTATGATAAGCATGCGTAACTGAAATCATGAGGAACAATGGGAGACTCGTCTTTTAACCGGCATACCTCGATAGAGCTTATGTGGTCCCAACTATCACACTCAAGTGGGTAGAGCCGTCTAAAGCCTTTCCAGGACTAGGGATGATAGCATGATATCGATATCAAGCTCGGGGCCGAATCGGCATAGGGGATAGCTCACAAGGGAGGTCCCAAAGTAATATATATATATATATATATATATATGTATAGTATAAACCTAAGTTGGAGCGTAGTTCTAAGGCATAGGGTGATCGACCCTTAGCCTACTCAGTGCTAGACACTACTCCCAAAAACATGCATATGCTCTATATCATTTTTCAATGAAGCTCAACATCGTCTATTGATGAAGTCAAATAATCAAATATATCTCAAATATTAAATTATGCATAAGAGAAGCTTTAACTCAAACACACCACAAGCTGAAAGATAATTGGGAGTCTTTGCTCTAAAACCATGTGGTAAGCTTAATTCGAGAAATCATAAATTGTACTTTGAACATGTGGGCATTGCCCAAAGCTTTATAATTCCATACAATTCACATATAAAACATTATTATAAACATGGGTAGCTTGAAAACATACTTTTCATCATAATAACTCATCATAATCATACATTCATCTCAAATCTCATCTTTCATGAACTTCTCATCAATGGGCTTTTTAATTAATAAAACTAGAAACATGATTTTAATTGAAAACATTATAAAATTTGCCCATGCTTCATAATTCAATAGTAGAAAATTATTTAAATCATACCCATGTCGAGAATTTCTGAAATTCATGTGTTGGGTTTAAACCCCATAGATAAGACATAGGAATCTCATGATCTCGAGAGGGATTGGACGTGGGTGTGAATATATTCACCCATTCATAACCCTAGATACCTGATGATAGCTTATTCTTACACTTATTTAAATACCCAATAAGAATTGAAGAGAAATTGAGGAACACTAAGCTTGATCACCCTCTCTCACTATAATACCCCGGAGAGGCCTAAGAATAGACCCGGGAGTTGAAGTTGAAAAGTGTAGAAAACTGGCAAAAAAAACACAGGACGGGCAACCCATCTACTCGTGGTTGGATACCATAAGTTGTCGTAAGCTGTCGTGGATTGGGAAGTTCAGGGAAGCAGTGGAGACAATGGACGGTGTAACGACTCGTAGTCAGGAACAACGAGTCGTTGTTACCAGTCGTTAGAAGGACTGGACTTAGGCAGATGGGGAACCTACGGGGCATCCCATGATTAGTTGTGAGAAGTGATGACCCGTTGTTTCTAGTCGTTGTTTGTTGGTTGAAATGTCCAGTGCTTACAACGGATTGAGACCACCACTCATTGGAAGGCACCATGAGTTGTGGTGAGGCTCGTGGAAAGGAAAATTAGATTGTTCAGGGAGTTGACGATGGTCGATTCGATGACTCATCGTTTGATATAACGGCTCATCCTGACGAGTCTTGGGAAGGACCTAAATATTTCATAAGGTAGTGGACCCAATTACTCGATACCACGAGCCCGTGGTGTCGAGCAACAACCCGTTGGATCGGTCGTTGGTCCACTCGGAACAATTTTTAGAGAAATAATTTCAAGGGAATTTTTGACTTTTCCACATTTTAAGACCCTAAAACTACATTGTTTTCTATATTTTTCTGATTGTGATAAGATGAGGTCATTCCTTTATGCATGCACATTCTCATGCAAAAGCTTAGAGAGATCTTTAGGAGATTCAAGGTCTTCTTCCCCAAGTTTCCATCTATTTCTTTGTGGGTATTCAAGGAACTTCGCATCAATCCATTTCCAGGTATGTAGGGTTTTAGAATGGTGAAATTCTTCCTCACCCATGCCCAAATTTCTATTTAAATCATGAATCCTCCTATTCAAGTTCTACAGGATTTTACCCAAATGCATTAAAATGTGATTTCTCTTTATGGGTTTGATTTAATTGAGTTTTAGTTATTGAATTATAAATGATGGGCAAGTTTTATATTATTTTCTTAAAAATCATGTTTCCAAATTTTTAAATCTAAATTGCCCATTGATGAAAGTTCATGAAAGTTATTATTTACAATGAATATTCAATATTTTGAGTTTATTAATGATGTAAAAGCACAATTTCAAGTTACCCATGTTTATTAGCATATTTTTGAAAGAATTAAATATAATGAAGTACTGGTCAATGCCCACATGTTGAAGAATGATTTATGATTTATGAAGCGAATTACATGATCTATAGATTTATGATGTTGGCCGATGAAAAGGGCCTATGATTCTTGGCTAAGCATGTTTTAAAAGGGATCAATGATGATAAATGTTATATTTTAGCAAATGAATCTTAATGCATGATGTTATTGATTAAGTATGAGCCTATATTCATGTTTTGGGAGACGTGTCTAGCACTGAATAGCCCAGCATTCAAAGGACTATGCCGATGTCTCATAACCACGTGCCACCGTGAGTTTTGAATGATATATTATAATGATGATGGTCCCCTTCAATGTGATTTCACGTCTAATGCACGACCCTCGCCTGGTAAGCCAGAGTTGGTTCTTCCCACTTGAGTGAGATAGAGGGGCATCATGAAAGGCTCTACCATGATGGTGTTGATTATGATGAGTCGTCCCATTGTTCCGCATGTCTTATGCATTGTTATGTTTATGTTATTGCCTCAAGTTATGTTTTGATAAAGTTTACTTACGATTACGATAATGAATGATTTATGAATGATCTAAAAGTCTTGAGCCTTATGTTGTCTTACGAAATTTATGATACAAGCATGATGTTCTTCTCGTATGTTTATTTATCAGTTCATTATACTTTTAACATCCGTATTACTTACCCTGCATACTCGGTACATTCCACGTACTGACTGCATACTTTCTATGCTTTATCGTTTCATGATACAGGGTTCGGATCTCAGGCTCATCCTCACCCTTAGTCCATCTCAACTTACACTTTTAGCTTATTGGTGAGTCCTCATTTTCCGAGGGCCATTTGACAGACTTTCGTGTTATTTATGTTTCAGTATAGGTCGGGTTAGTTGGGGATGTTGTCCCATCAACCCATCTTATGTATTAGAAGTTTTCAGACAAGAATGTAGTACTAAGCTATGTATATGTCAAGTATTTCCTGATATTATGCTATAATTACGTTTCCTCTATGTTTTCAGGATTATCATTCCAATTATTTGAATATGATTAGTTGTATGCATGTGCCATGGGTCGACTTGGGATCTCTCGGGGTCCCTTGTCCTAGTTCTGCTATCTGGGTGTACGTTCGGGTTGTGACAAACTCTATATCAGAGACATAAGTTTGGAGTGTCCTAGGGTGTCTGAAAACCGCATTAAGTAGAGTCTTTTTCATGGGTGTGAACCACGCCATGCCTATGATGAAGAGGCTACTAGACGTTTAGGAAACTTTCCCTTCTTTCATGTTCTATGTCGTGCGATGAAAAACCTCTCCATCCTTCTAATTCGTGCTATTCGTGATCGTAGAATTATGGCTTGTAGAAGAATGAACGGAAGGAGGAATAGAAATGATGAAGGCCATGAGGGTGGCAATGACCATGGGCATCAGTAAGCCCCACCTATTCAGGAGCCCCAGGCACCAGAGCTAGTTGCCCACGCTGAGTTTTGGGTGGTTATTCAGATGTTGGCGCAGGCCTTGACTGCTCAGGTCAACCAGTAGGCTGTTGTGCAGGTCCCACATAATGGAAATGCAGCGGCAACTCGTATTAGAGACTTCCTGAGGATGAACCCTCCTAAGTTCACGGGATCAAAGGTGGATGAGGATCCACACGAGTTCATTGAAGGGATCTTAAAGGTCACTAAGGTTATGGGTGTGAAAAATGGGGAGTGTGTTGACTTGGACTCTTATCAGCTAAAAGAGGTCACTCATATTTGGTACAAGTAATGGAAGGATAGCAGGGCAGTGGGAGCGGACCCTATCAGCTGGGATGAGATCCACATGGCCTTTCTCGACAGGTTCTTCCCTCAGGAGATGAAGGAGTTGAAGGTAGTTGAGTTTGTGAACCTCAAGAAGGTATAGATGACAGTGCTGGAGCATTCGCTTGAGTTCACTCGTTTTTCAAAATACGTCCCAGAGTTAGTGATTGATTAGAGGGCGCGGGTGAGCCAATTCATTCATGGTGTGGCTGCTTATTTAGACAAGGATTGCAGGACTTCCATGCTTTACTAGGATATGGACTTCCCTTTCATTGTGTTGTACACCCAGCAGATGGAGGGGGCTCATGTGAGGAAGAGGGAGGTAAAGAGGGCTCAGAAGGATAGTCATGGGTTTTCGCAGCAGAGGTCCGACGGTGGCTACCGTCCACAGCTCCAGCAGAGGTCACTCTCCCCAACACCATCATCAGCTAGTGTTCCACCCAGGCCAAGGAGTGATAAGAGGGGAAGGGCTTCTCCAAGCCTCCTTATCAGAGGAGTAGGGCTCGAACGGATAGTCGTGGGTTTTCAACCTGTCCCTTATCAACTGAACCTTCTCCATAGCCTCCTGAACTAAATCAGGCCCTATCATCACCACTTCACCAAACTCAAACCAACCAATGGGTGATCTACATCTCTTCCCATAGAGAGCCTTGAACGGTGCCATCTGAATACTGGAATGGTAGCTATTATTGTATGCAAACTCGATAAGTGGCAAATGCCCATCACAGCTACCTTTGAAGTCAATCACACAAACTCTCAACATGTCCTCGACAGTCTGAATTATCCGCTAAACTTGACCATCCATTTGCGGGTGAAATGTTATGCTGAACTTAACCTGAGTGCTAAGTCCTTTTTGAAATGACTTCCAAAATTGAGAGATAAATTAGGTTCCTCTGTCTAATATGATGAACAAGGGTACTCCATGCAATTGAACTAGCTCTCTGATATATAGTTTGGCATAGTCATTCGTCGAATCCTTGGTTTTGACTGGTAGAAAATGAGCGGCCTTGGTAAAACTGTCTACCACAACCCAAATGGAGTCATATTATCAACAAGTATGAGACAACCCTGTGATGAAGTCCATGGTGATTTCTTCCCATTTTCAAGTAGGAATGCTAATATCCTGAAGTACACCTCTCAGTCTCTAATGCTCGACCTTCACTTGCTGACAGTTTCGACACTTAGCTACAAATTCTACTATGTCCTTTTTCATTCCATTCCACCAATAGACATACCATAAGTTGCGGTACATCTTGGTGGCACCTTAATGGATTGAAGACCTGGATCCATAAGCCTCGTGCAACATTCAGCTCCTCAAATCATCAACATCCGGAACACATAAGCGACCCTGGTTTCGAAGTACACCATCTCGCCCTTTGGGAAGACCTTCACCTTCTGATTTTGAACCGCTTCCTTTAACATTAACAAAAGAGGGTCCTCATCTTGTCCAGACTTTACATTAGTTTCCAATGATGATTCTGATCCATTTTGGACAACAACAACACCATCGGTCGAGTCAACCAACCTAACTCCCAACCTTGCAAGTCGATGCACATCTTTCACCAGCTCCTTCTTCCTCTCTTCCACATGAGACACACTCTCCATTGAGAGTCTGCTAAGTGCATCTGCCACTACATTGGCCTTACCCCGATGGTAAAGCACACTCATATCTTAGTCGTTGAGTAGCTCCAACCACCTCCTTTGCCGAAGATTGAGATCCTTCTGTATACACACATATTGTAAACCCACCGGTAGAGTTAACACCGGTGCTGAAGTAAGTCGGGTCTTCAACTCTTGAAAGCTCTACTCACAAGCCTCCAACCATTGGAACTTCACCATGTTTCGAGTCAATTTGGTCAAAGGTGATGCAATCGATGAGAAACCTTTAAAAAATCTCTAATAATAGCCAGCTCAGCCAAAGAAGCTCCAAATATTTGAAGGTTTCACCAGTCTAGGCCAATTCTTTACTGCTTCTATTTTTTGAGAATCAACCTTTATGCCCTCACTTGATACCACATGGCCCAAAAACGCCACTAAGTTTAACCAAAACTCACACTTGCTTAATTTGGCATATAATTGGCGATCCTTGAGAATCTGAAGCATTATTCTCAAGTGAGCGGCATGCTCCTCCTCACTCCGAGAGTATATCAGGATGTCATCAATAAACACAATCACGAATATATCCAAGTATGGATTGAACATCTTCTTCATCAAGTCCATAAAAGCTACAGAAGAATTCGTTAGTCCAAAATACATAACTACAAACTCATAATGAACAGACCGCATCCTGAAGGCTATCGTCGGGATATCACTCCCAAACTCTGAGTTGATGATGCCCGAATCTGAGTTCTATATTTGAGAAACACTTGGCACCCTTAAACTGGTCAAATAAGTCATCAATCTTGGGTAGAGGATACCTATTCTTGACAGTGTCCTTATTCAATTGTGATAGTCAATGCACATGCGAAGAGTACCATCTTTCTTTCAGACAAAGAGAACTAGTGCACCCCATGGGGACTTGATCGGTCTAATGAAACCCTTATATAATAGGTCCTTCATTTGTTCCTTCAACTCCTTTATCTCAGCTTGAGCCGTTTTGTAAGGAGATATGGATATAGGTTGCGTGTTGGGAAGAAGGTCAATACCAAAATCAATCTCCCGCTCGGGAGGGATTCTCGGTAGATCATCAGGAAAAGACCTCTTGATACTCACATACTAATGGCAAAGACTAGATTGCCGGGGTCTCGGACGTTTCATCCTTAACACTAACTAGATGGTACACACAACTCTTAGAAATCATCTTTATGGCCTTAAGATAGGAAATGAAACGACCTACAGGCACAACTAAACTACCCTTCCATTCTAAGACCGGATCACCCGAAAATCTGAACTCTACTGCCCGGGTTCTACAATTAACTGAGATATAACATGCAAAGAGCCAATCCATGTCGAGGATAACATAAAAATCGACCATGGATAACTCTATAAAATCTGTTGAGGTGACTTTTTAAAGGACTGAGACCGGGCAACATCTATACACCCGTCTAGCTAAAAATGAATCACCTACTGGAGTAGAAACTGAAAAGGGTTTTGACAAGACTTCGGGACTGACTCCGAAGCTACTGGCTATATAAGGTGTCACAAAACACAAGGTAGCCCCCAGATCTAACAAAGAATATACATCAAGAGGGAAAACTCGTAACATGGCAGTGACTACATAATGGGAGACCTCCTTGTCCTGGAGGGATACTAAGGCAAAGAATCTATTTTGGCTTTGATCTCCACCTGTGCTGGTAGATGCCCCCTAATGTGTTGAGCGTGCGGGTGCGGATGCTGAACTAAAAGTTGGGACTCGGCCCCCATCATGATCTTGCCTCACTGTTGGGCAACCTCTGAGCATGTGTTTGGACTTCCCACACTCGAAACAAGCACCTGTACGTGCTAAACACTAACCCATGTGGCCCCGGCCACGCCTGCGGCAAGCTAGAATACTAGCTGCTACAGGTCTGCTACTCTGACCCCTAGATCCTGATGCTCGTCCTCTCTGATCGTGCCTAGGCCTGGATAACGTACTTAATGCTGAAGATGTTAGGGCTAAAGATATCTGGTGGGTCTGCTATCGGTGCCCACCTCCTTACCTCAGTTATGAGAATTTGTGATCATTGGTCCTAGCCCTCTTGACCTCTCTCTCCCTCATATGCGCCAGCTCCATCTGTTGGGCGTACAAGACTATCTAAGGGAAATCCATATCCTGGTGGAGTATGGTGGTCCTACAATCCTTGTCCAAATAGCCTGCCATTCCATGAACGAACTTGCTCACTCGCGCCCTCTAATCAGCCACTAACTCTGGGGCATACTTTGATAGGCGAGTGAACTCAAGTGCATACTCTTGCACCTTATCCTCCCTTGCTTTAGATTTACGAACTTGGCTTCTTTTATCTCCCTTATCTCACGAGGGAAGAACCGATCTAAGAATGCAACATGGAACTCCTCGCAAGTGACTACACCTGCTCCAGTGGCCCTACTATCTTTCCATTGATGAAACAAGATATGGGCGACCCCTTTCAGCTGATATGAGGCCAACTCCACACACTAAACTCCATTCATCCCCATGACGTGGGTGATCTTCACAATCTCATCTATGAACTCATGGGGGTCCTCATCTACTCTTGACCCGAGGAACTCTGGCGGGTTCATTCTCAAGAAATCCCTGACTCGAGCAGCCGCTGCATTGCCATTTTGCGAAACATGTGTAACTGCCTACGAATTAATTTGAGTGGTCAAGGCCTGCCCGAGCATCTGAATAGATGCCCGAAACTCAGCATGGGAAACCGGCTTCGGTGCCTGGTGCTCCTGAACTGGTGGGGCCTGCTGGTGCCATTTCCATTGCCATACTCGTGGCCTTCTCCATTTCCATTTCGGGGAGCCATGATTCTACAATCGCGAATAGAACAAATTAGAAGGTTAGGGAGACATTTCATCCCACGATATATATCATGAAATAAGGGAACATTTCCTAAACTTTTCATAGCCTCTTCGTCATAAGTGTGGTGTGCTTCACATCCATTAAAAAGACTCTACTCAATTCAGCTTTAAGACATCCTAGGATACTTAAAACCTATTGCTGTGATACCATGTTTGTTACGACTCGAACGGAGGCACAAATAACAACACGAGACAAGGAGCCACGAGAGACCCCAAGTTAACCCACAACATAAGCATACATCTAACTCGATTAATAAAACTGAATAAATCAACAAGATAATCATAGCGGGAGTCTAGATTTAACTTAACATCAGAATACACAATCTGAACCTGAATACATCTTTTGTCTGAAAAGCCTCTAAACATGACGAGTTGATGGGACAAGACCCCCAACTAACTAAATAAGGCTGAAACTAAAAATACATAAAGAATATCTTAATAAGTCTAGTCCTCACGAGATGAGGACTCACCAACAACGTAAGATGCTAACTCTGAAGACTGACTACGGATGTGGCTGAGCCTGAGAGCAAGGTCCTATATCAAGAAATGATACAGCATAGAGTATGCGGTCAATGTACCAAGTATGGAAGGTAAATAAAATTGCTTATATAAATAAAAATCATTTAAAGCATGCGTAAAGTAAAACATAGACAATGAGAATATGAGAGTAGGGCTTGCATCCATTCTTACTGAAATCATGATCTCGCCATAACATAACATACATTATAACCGAGTCGACTCAAAGTTGAAATCTGATAGTCATGAGTAAAACTGAACATTGAGTCAAACTGGCTTTAGAACATATATAAATATGGAAATCTCATGTATGATAAGCATGCACAACTGAAATCATGATGAACAATGGGAGACTCGTCTTTTAACTGACATACCACGATAGAGCGTACGCAGTCCCAACTATCACACTCAAGTGGGTAGAGTCGTCCAAAGCCTTGCCAGGGCTAGGGATGACACCATGATATCAATATCAAGCTCGAATCCCAATTGGGGCAGGGGATAGCTCACAAGCAAGGTCCAAAAGTAATATATATATATATAATAGTATAAACCTACATTGGCACGTAATTTTGAGGCATAGGATGATCGACCCTTAGTCTACTCGGTACTAGACACTACTCCCAAAAATATGCATATGCTCAATATCATTTTTCAACGAAGCTCAACATCGTCTATTGACGAAGATCAATAATCAAATACATCTCAAATATGAAATCATGCATAAGAGAAGCTTTAACTCAAATCATACCACAAGCTGAAAGATAATTGGGAGTCCTCGCTCCAAAATCATGTGGTAAGCTTAATTTGAGAAATAATAAATCGTACTTTGAACATGTGATCATTTCCCAAAGCTTTATCATGTTTGAAAATACTCAATTCACATAGAAAACATGATTATAAACTGGGGTAGCTTGAAAACATGTTTTTCATCATAATATCTCATCATAATCATACGTTCATCTCAAATCTCATCTTTCGTGAACTTCTCATCAATGGGCTTTTTAATTCAAAAACTAGTAACATGATTTTAATTGAAAACATTATAAAACTTTCCCATGGTTCATAATTCAATAGTAGAAACATATTTAAATCATACCATGTAGAGAATTTAGAAAATTCATGCATTGGGTTAAAATCCCATAGATTAGACATAGGAATCTCATGATTTAGAGAGGGATTGGGCATAGGTGTAAAAAGATTCACTCATTCATAACCCTACATACCTGATTGTAGCTAATTCTTACACTTTTTTAAAAGCCCAATAGGAATTGAAGAGAAATGAAGGAACACTAAGCTTGATCAGCCTCTCTCACCTTCTACCTTGCATGCATGAATGAATATGGTCTAAAATGAACTTAACCCCTTTAAAAATCATCATTCGTAACTCAAAATGACATAGTTTAGGCCTTAGAAACTTAATAATTATGGAAAAGCCCTTACTAAAATCGTAGAAATAACTGGCAGCTGGTCCCAATGAGGGACCTAACGACTCGTCCCTTATGGCCACGACTCGTGGCGTGATCCATATGGTACACTGCTCATCAAATCATTTGGGCTCATAACAGGAGACTTAATGACTCGTTACCTGCTGACCACGACTCATGGTCACCACTCATCAGGTACACTGCAAAGGATTTTTGGTTAACTTCACCATGCTGCTCACGACCCTCCCCACGAATTATTGTGACTGACCACGACTCGTGGGGTCTTTCACTTAAGTACACTTCCATCTTTTTCCTCTTTTCTCAATCACCACTCCCTACGATTGACCTAACGAGTCATGGGGCCTGACCACGATTTGTGGTCACGCCCGTGGGGATCTCATTTCCCATATTTCAAATTTATCTCTTGGGCCACACCACGAGTCTCATCATGACTCGTGGCTTCTCTTCAGGGGTCACCTCACGACCCGTTTTGTGACTGATGTGATATTTTATATTTTTCTCCATTTTAACTCTTGGGACTAATTTTTGGGCTTCTGGGGTATAACACTAGATGCATGTGTCATATACCCAATATCTAATAGTAAATGGGTGAGTCCGATGCAATGCGTTCCCAAAAAAAGAGGCATGACTATGGTGGCCAATAAGCAAAATGAGTTGATTCTATTAAGCCCTATCATAGGTTGGTGGTATGTATGGATTATCGAAATTTGAACACCTAGACACTAAAAGATCATTTCCCAATTTTTTTTTATGGATCAAATGTTGGACTGGTTGGCAGGCAGAGGTTGGTATTGCTTCTTAAATGGTTATTCGAGATACAACCAAATATTAATAGCATTTGAGGATCAAGATAAGACTACATTTACTTGTCCTTATGGGACATTTTCTTTCCGACACATGACATTTGAATTATGCAATGCACCTGCAACTTTCCAAAGGTGTATGATGTTGATTTTTTTGATATGGTGGAACACACCTTGGAGGTTTTTATGGATGTCTTCTCAGTCATTGGTGACTCTCTTGAAGACTGTTTAGTGAATCTTTGAAAGGACTTAGAGTGATGTGAGGAAGCGAACCTTGTGTTGAATTGGGAGAAATGTCATTTCATGATGAAAGAAGGCATTCTTCTAGTTTAGAAGATATCATAAAAGGGCATCGAAATTGACAGGGAAAAGATTGAGGTGAGTGAGATGTTGCCTCCACCAATCTTGGTGACGGGAGTAAGAAGCTTCCTGGGTCATGTAGGGTTTTATCAGAGATTCATAAAATACTTCTCAAAAATAGCAAATCCATTGTGTAATCTATGGATAAAGAGACTAAATTTGTGTTCGATGAAGAGTGTCTAAAATATTTTGAAGACCTTAAAGTAAGGTTGGAGGTTACCATAATAATTATTGCACTAGATTGGTCACAACCATTTGAGGTGATGTGTGATGCAAGTGGAGCTGCACTTGGAGCTATGTTGGGGCAGAAGAGAGGCAAGAATTTTCACCCCTTTTATTATGCTAGTAAATAATTCAATGGGGCATGAAATAACTAGATGGTGACTGAGTAGGAATTGCTGGCAGTGGTGTATGCCTTGGAAAAATTGAGTGCTTTCTTGCTTGGAACCAAAGTTATTATGCATACTGATTATTCCACCTTGAGATATCTAATGGCAAAGAAGGATGCAAAATCAAGGTTGATAATATGGGTACTTCTACTGCAGGTGTTTGCCTTTAAAGTCAAGGACCATAAAGGGTGTGAAAATTAAGTAATAGATCATTTCTCCAGACTTGAAGATGAGGAAAGAGTAGCAAGTGAAGAAGAGATTGATGACTCATTCCCTGATGAGAATGTACTGGCTACATCCTTCGATCTTATTCCCTTTTTTTCTTACTTTGCTAATTATCTTGTCAGCAATATGATGTTGAAAGACTTAACTTTTCATCAGCGAAAGAAACTCCTTCATGATGTAAACAATTACTTTTGGGATGAGCCATATTTGTTTCGTGTATGTGTTAATAATTTGATAAGGAGATGTGTACCAGAAACAAAAATGATGAGTATTCTAGAAGCTTACCATTCATCTCCAGTTGTCGGACACCATGGTGTTGCTCGGACTGCCCAGAAGATATTGCAATGTGGGTATTATTGGCCCACAATACGCCAGGATGCACATGATTTTTTGAAGACATGTGATTAATTTCAAAGATAGGGAGCTATATCTAGAAGGAATGAATTACCTATGACCCCTTTCTTGGAAGTTGAATTGTTCGATGTATTGGGTATAGGCTTCATGGGGCCATTAGTTAGCTCATATGGGCAAAAGTACATCTTTGTGGAAATAGATTGTGTTTCAAAATGGGTAAAAGTTGTTGAATTGGCATAAAATGGTGGAAAAAGCATTATGACTTTCTTGAAGAAGAACCATCTTCTCAAGGTTTGGTACTCCGAGAGCTATTATCAGCAACTGGGGGTTTTACTTATGCAACAAAGTTTTTAGTGCTTTGCTGGAGGAGTATGGAGTTAAACAACACAAAGTGGCTACCCCTTATCATCTGCAGTCAAGTGGGCAAGTGGAGGTCTCAAACCTGGAATTAAAAAACCATCCTGGCCAAAATAGTGAATGCTAACCAAACAGACTGGGGACAAAAACTTAATGATGCACTATAGGCTTATTGAACAGCATTCAAAATGCCCATTGGGATGTCCCTATAACAATTAGTGTTCAGGAAGCTTGTCATCTGCCTATTGTGTTAAAGCATTAGGATCTATAGGCACTTAAGAAGCTCTACTTAAGCTGGAGCGAGGCAACACATTTGAGGCTGGGTCAGATAATTAAGATGGATGAATTCTGTCTGAAAGCATATGAGAGGGATGCTTTGTACAAGGAGAATATTTCCATGACTAGAGAAAGGAAAAGGGGGATTTTTTCCACGGATATCCTGTGTTGTTGTTCAATTCTAGATACCGCCTGTTTTTGGAAAAACTCCGACCAAAATGGTCAGGGCTGTTCAAGGTGACACAAGTATCCCCATATGGAGCTATTGAGCTTGAAAATAAAAAAGATGAACACTTCAAAGTGAATGTCCAACGTCTGAAGAAATACTATGGACTACTAGAGGAGGTAAAACTGTTATAATTGGTGTACCTTGATGAAGTTTGAGTAATCAAGGTACCCAGTTGTGCCGCAATGTTAAATAAGATGCTACTTGGGAGGCAACGTAAGAGCGTTGTATTTAGAATTTAGCATTTGTTTTATTTTGTATTGGACTTGTTTGAAAGGGGCATTAGGTGTGTAGGTACATATGATTCTGAAGAAGGAGAAGAAGACAACTGATGGTCCATCACTCTAAACCGTCAAAATAGAAGAAAAAATTATGGATTCTATATATGCCCGACGATCGAACTAACAAACCGTCATGATAATGATAGGCCGTCACTTTGCGTCATACAAATGGAAGATGATCTATTAGACACATGACAAGCCATCAGTTGTGTCATTATATATGATCATAAAAATATGGATTCAATATAAGAGCAATGGTATATCTGACGGACCATCAAGTGCTCCATCAGTTGTGGGGATTTGGAAACATTAGTTGCATAAGTGATCTTGGGCAAAATTATATGCCCAAGTGATGCTTAAATACTCTATTTTGTCTTGTTTATCTATCGTTATTTGTACATTCTCATGTGATTTGCAGTTAAATTACGAATTTATACTAACCAACATGATTAGTGTTGTTTTGCAGGAAAAATGTAATTTTAGGAAGCTAAGTTGCATGTTGGTGAAAATCGGGAATGGACTCGGAAGTGAGCAGTGGAAAAGGTCAAGGACAAGCAACAAATAAAGGGGCTCGGGTGGGTTACTTGGACAAATTCCAGTGAAGGTCCTCATCGGGGCCGTGGCACGTTGGCCAAGCCCCGCGTTGCATGTCGTGGCACGTTGGCCATATTTTACCTGGAACATGAAATTCTAGTGAGGGTCTGCATTTGCACTGTGTCACGGAGGTAGTGCTCCGCGATGCACTCCGTGACACGTTGCTTGTTATTCCGGGAAAAATTCCTACTAGTATAAATAGCACACTTAGGTTTATTTTTAATGATTCTAACTTAGTTAACTAAGAACGTGGGTTACAGGCAGTTGAGGAGATGAAATTCTTAGGGTTCTTCTCTAACTCTTTCTCCTTTATTTCAATTGTTTGTATGATTTATACTCATTTGATGATGTTTATTCCACAGATGAGTGGTTAACTTCACTTCTTGATGAGGTTAAGAACATTTGTAGTGGAATGTAATTTTTGATCATTTTGGTTTTTTGTCTTTTCTTCCATGGTTGTTCTATCAATTCTTGTTCTTACTGCATTAATGTCTGGCCAATGTTAATGTATATCTAAAAAGTCCAATTTTATCTTAAAAGAGAAAGAAATTCGAAAGTTGTGAATTGGTAGGATATGATCTCTTCTTAGTTTGGGAAAATTGAGAATTGATTTACCTTCAGAATAGAAATATATCTGAAAGTCGTATTTGTCAATTAAGGAATCGGTTTCGTATGGCTCGAACATGAAATTCTTTTATCACAGAAATGTAGGTTGAAGGTTCATGATTCTTAAGTTGGGTAGAATACGAAAGTTTCTCTCCATAGGCAATAATTCTTGACTAGCAACCGAAGGAAAGATTAACCGAATTGTATCGATACATTACTTCTCGGCATGTTCGTTTTAGCCTCAGCTTGCTCATTACTATAGTTCAGACTCACTTTATAATTGTGTTTTAGATTAGTATAAATTAGGAAACAAACTCTTCAAAATCTTCTTTAAACTGTTGTTTGCATTTTTAGAGTTAGAGTTCATTAACACTTAATTCTATTATTACCTTGGTTCAGTCCCTGTGGGATCGATACTTGGCTTACTTAAGCCATTTTACTACTTGTTTGACCATGTGCACTTGCATGTTGTTGTGAAATACACCGAACAAATTTTTGGCGTCGTTGATGGGGACTGGTAATTGGTAAAATTGTTTTCTTAAGTGTTATTTTACGATTTCTATATTGTGCTGACAACTTGATCTTAGCCTGTCTTTTGCAGATGTTGAATTCTGTTGAACACTGGCAAGAGACAAGGAGCTGGTGGACTCATACTTAGAGCCGGAAAAATAATTTCATCGTCAAAGAAGAGAAGCTCTAGAAAAGAAGCTGTAGTTGCTTAGACAAACAATCCTGGAGCAACAACAGAATCCACCACTGGTAAGGGCAGTGTTGGTGCCTGACAAAATGGCAGCTAGGCCGGTTCGTGAAGTGGCAATCCCACATGCTAATAATGTCACATCAAGCATTCGCAAACCTGAGCCAGGAGGGAGGTTTGAGCTGAAACAAAATATGATGCAATTGCTTCACACCAGCGGGCAATTCACAAGTCTCCCTCATGAGGATCCACAACAACATCTCCAAAACTTTTTTGAGATAAGTGACACTTACATCCCCGCTGGAGTATCATCTGATTACGTAAGGCTTACATTGTTCCCATTTTCACTATTGGGAGAAGCAAAGAGGTGGTTGAAAGCTGAGCCACCTAATTCCATCACCACTTCAGCAATATGAGCTTAAATCAATCTCAAGCCCCAGTTAATGTAGTGCAGCAAATTTTGTGTGAAGTATGCGGTAGTAATGAACACTCAGCTGAGTGTTGTGGTGCAAATCCAGATTCAGTGAACTTTGTTGGTAATGTACAGAGAAATAATCACCCACAGTATGGCGACAACTACAACTCTAATTGGAGGAATCATCCGAATTTTCCTGGGGTAGTAACATCCATCAAGGGCAGAGTTTGAATCAGGGTGCACAGAGAAATCAAGGAGGGAGCAGAACTATCAGACTCAATACAGAAGCAACAATGCACCTCCACCACCACCATCACCCAGCATTGAGGAAATGTTTAAAACAATGATAGCTAACCAAGCTCAATTGCAGGCTGACTACGTCAAATTGGCAGCAGATGTAAAGAACAATCAGTTAGATACAAAGGCGTTAGAGTACCAGTTTGGGCAACTAGATAGAGCTCAAAACACCATGCCAAGAGGAGGACTACCAAGTGACACTGACCCGAATCCCAAGCAAGTGAATGTAGTGACCACAAGGAGTGGTTTACAACTTAAGGAGGTGGAACCAGAAAGACCACCTCAGCAGTCGGGAGCAGTCGAGAAGGAAAGGGAACACGATGATGAGATAGGGAAGAAAAAGGAAGTTGAACCAGAAAGACCACCACCCCCGTTCCCTCAAAGATTAAAGAAACACAAGGAGGAAGCGTGTTTCAAAAATTTCATGGAGGTGCTTAAACAGGTACACATTAATTTACCTCTTGTTGATGTTTTGCAGGGAGTGCCGAAGTATGCGAAATATATCAAGGACATCATGACAAACAAAAGCAGATTGACGGAGTATGCTACGGTGGCGCTTACGGAGGAATACACTTCCCGGATACAGAACAAGTTGCCAACAAAGCTCAAGGACCCTGGGAGCTTTACAATCCAAATCACAATTGGGCAAAGTACCCGAGCTTGTGGACTATGCAATTTGGGAGCAAGCATTAACTTGATGCCTACATTGGTATTCATGAAGTTGGGGTTGGGCAGTCCTAGACCAACTGCAATGATCTTGCAGTTAGCGGATCATTCTTTAGCCAGACCAGATGGCATTGTGGAGGATGTGCTGGTGCAAGTGGGTTCCTTTATCTTCCCGGTATATTTTATTGTGCTGGATTTTGAGTCGGATGCGGAAGTCCCATTTATTTTGGGATGTCCTTTCTTGGAAACCGGGAAATCTTTGATTGATGTAGCCGTTGGGCAGCTAACCATGCGGGCGCATGACAAGGTGTAGGTATTTGACGTGTACAAGGCCACGAAGCTTTCGGCCGTATATGAGGAGCTTTCAGCAATCAACGTGCTTGCTCAAGCAGATAATGTTCATATTGTTGATTCTCGAGATCCATTGGGAAAACCACCAATTGAGGACACCCCGCACGGGGCAGTAGAGTTGTGGCAAGAAGATGGAAGTGCCACATTCTTGGTTAATGGGCAGCGGTGTAAGCATTATTGGGGTGAGGACGTTATTCGAGGAAAAACGTTTGTCACTCTAGTGGATGATTGAGCTTTAATGACATCGAGCCGCGACGGTAAACCAAGGCGCTGCACGGGAGGCAACCCGTGAAATTGTTGTAATAGATGAGTAGAATTAGTTTAGAAAAAGAAGAAAAAAAAGAAAAGAAATTAAAAATAAAAACAAAAACAAAAAAATATTTTTTTCATGTGTGTTTGAAACCTATAAATTCTAACCAATTTCTTGTTGTGAGATGATTTTCAGGTGTAACGGAGGGAAAAAATGCAAAGGATCGCAAAGGAAAAAAAATCGAGGTGAGTAAAAATTAAAAGTGGCAAAACAGTGAGCCTGCGCGATGGCTCCGTATCACGGAGGAGGGACTCCGCGTTACCCTCCGTGACACATTGAAGTGTTATTCGCGAAGGGGCATACCGGGTCGCCGGGTGACCCGTGCGAAAAACCTTCTTTTTAACCCCGAAAACACCCAAATTTTCCCATTTTTCACTCCCCTCCGCGACAAAATCCCCAAAATTCCCCCTCCCCCAACGTGACATGGACCTAGGATAAAATTTTCTTCAACTTTTCTTCAAGTTCATCGAATTAAAGGTACGTTCTTGAACTTAACCTCAATTTTTGCCGAAATTTTCAATTTTTGAGCATGTGAGGTAACTAAAGCTTGCCCTAAGTGTAAATTGAGCATGAATTCATGTAAGTTATTGTTGATTGATGTTCTTAGTATCGTTATGATTGTATGAACTTGATAAATACATGTTTGATTGAATTTGTGAGAATTTGGTAGCTAGGGTTGGAATTTGAATAGGAAGAACGTAAATTTGGTTGAAAATTTGAAAATGATTGGGTTGTTCATGTTGGGTGATGTAAATGATGTTGTGAATATGGATGAATATGCTAAATAAACAAGGGAATTTTCGGGAAAATGAAATTGGTGAATTGTATAGGTTGTTGTTGTTGAGAAAAAGTTTGGCTAAGTGCTACGTGATGTAATGAAATCGAGGGTGAAATTGTGACTAGTTGTACGAAGTCTGAGTAGTACTTAGTCATTATCCCATCAACTTATCTAAATGCACGAGGCATGTTGGTTGACAAAAATTTGAATGGAATTATTGTCTTGCCGAATTGTTTTCATTGTGGCTAAAGATTAAGTGTGGGGTGGCCTAACTCAACCCAACCTTAATCAAAGAAAATATTTGACTTGAATAACATTGGGACTGTCTGTTTGATTTGACAGGAACGATGGCAAGCAGGCAAGACAAAGGAAAGGGCGCATCTACATCAGGCGCCGGGAGAAAAAGAATTAGACTGGGAACGGCAGTCCCAGCAACACCAGCGGTTCCACGCGGCCAACATCGTCAATACAGAACCAGATGGGTGACAGACAATGGGAAGAAGTGGTATGCCAAACACAAGGAGACCAAATATTTCCCTGAGGAGCACATTGCAAGGGATCCACTTGCTTAGGAATTCCCCAGAATAGTACACCGGATTAACACTGCCGGGCTGAACTTCATCTTTGAAGATCCCAAGGAGTGCAATCTCCACTTTATTCGGGAGTTCTACGCAAACTGGAACCCGATACTCCGCAGTAACACCGTTAAGATAAGGGGGCAGGTTGTCACCTTTGAGTCTCACCACCTAAATGCCATATTGGGGGCGCGGGACACAGACGCCCATGTACTCCGGCAAATGAACATAACACCACCCTATGCGGATATCAGGCACACTCTGTGTGGAGCCTGTTCGACAGCACGATAGAGCAGGCACAAGGAGAGGGGCTATCATCAGACGCTGCCCTACTTTCAGATGAACAAGGAAGCCAGGATTTGGCTTAATATCGTGTGTTCCTGCCTGATCCTGGGGGTGCACATGACAGATGTCACCCGGGATTGTGTGTGCTTGGTTTATGCCCTGATGAAAGGGATGGAGATTAATGTTAGGGCGGTGATCATCTCCGCCATGAAGAGAGCCCATTTGCATCAAGGGCACAGGTATGGGTTTTGTGGTTTGCTGACCACATTTCTGATGGGCCTTGACATCGAGGAGGAGGCCCTAGACTACATCCCGTAGATGGATAGGCGTGCCTTGGACGTCACCAAAACTAAGACACCCGACACCACTCACGACCCAGTTCTCACACTAGCCGAGCGACATGCTCGGGATGATTAGTATATGGCCCGTATGTTCGGGATGCAGATGCTGCAGTTGATAATAGTCGGGAGGCCAGCAACGGAATATGAGTTGTGGCAGCTAGAGCTAGATTACCCCTTTGGAGAAAATTCCAGGGCTCTATGCCGAGTGGGGGCTTCTTTTGTGGAGCCTGTTGATGATGATGTCCCCACAGATGAGGAGATACCCCGTGATATCTCGGATGTTGAGTCAAATGAGGATAGTGGGGCTGCTTTAGATATGGGAGATGAGGCAATGACACCTGACGCAGAAGTTGAATACTTTGATTAATCAGGGAGTTTCACCACCTACTTCTGTGCTATGTTTAATTTGATGAACACTGGGGATAGTGTTCGGTTTAAGTGTGGGGTGGGAGTAGTTAGGTACCGGTTGTTTTGTTGTTTTTTATGTTCATGTCTTGTTGTTGTGCCTGTGAAAAAATTGTGACCCTGTGATTTTGTGAGTATGTTTTGTATTGTAATTCGGTGTAATGAATGTTAAGCTGTTGTGTGCTGTGTTGAATTGTTGTTAGCTGGTTGTGTAAATATTTTGTTTCCCTATCGAAATTATCGATATTTTTAAAATCTTTTTAAAATTTTTTGTTGAATTTTTTTTATGATTGGGTTTCTTGGCCTTTGTTTTCGGTGCTTTTACCGAGAATAGCCCCATTGAACTGAAGTCGTAAATAGTGACCGTTTCCTATGATGGATGGATGACGACCGTCTTAAGGGAAATGTAGTCGATAGGAGTAGTTTTTTTTCTTTCTTTTATTTTCTTTCTTTTGGTTGTTCCCCAAACATGTCGCTACTTTATGGTTCGGAATTCTTGTTGCATGTTGTACATGATACTAAAGATGCAAAGATGACTCATATGAAAGGATGCAAATGTGAAACATGTTGAGATACCTAGGCCATAGAGTTCGATTTAGTGTGATTGAGGCTTAATATTGAATTCTTGTAATTAGCTGATTGAAGAATCTGTGAATAAGTCTTGAGTTGAGCATGCGCAATGAGTGTGAGGTGAGGTTTCAATTCTTCCATGCTATTGTGAAGTGTCTAAAACTTTCCTGGTGTGTGTACGAAACGAAATGAAGGATGTGTAGTGTAGGAAAGGATGTAGGCATTTCTTTGATTAAACAGAAAGTTTTTTTTCTTATCATACCTACCTTGAAAGTACATCCTAGTTAGCCCCATTGAGCCTTTAGCCTATTTTTTTTCTTTCACTGAAGAGGTAGAAATTGAGCTTAATCCCTTCTTTTCATTAGCTGTGAATCTGATCCAAAACTCTTAAGCGCTCAAGAAAAAAATAATTTTCCCACAGTGTCAAGGAGTGAAAAGTGTGAAAAAGAAAGGAAAAGCAGAAGTGGTGAAAGTGAAGATAAGGTCAAGGGTGCACTTGTCGAATATAAATAAAATGAAGATGTATAACTAATCTTTGTTAGTAAGTCGAGTGTGTTTAAAGAAATGGGAACAAAAATAAAGAAAGACTTCAAGAATGGGAGGATGAAGGAAGAAACATTGCTCATAATGATGGTGGGATGTATTGAAAAGCGCTTAAGGAGGCTAGTTGCTAGTATTGGTTAGCCCAGTATTTACTAGTTCCTTAGCTTAAATTACAACCCGTCAAGTCCTACGTGATCTTACATCACGCTTCCTTCTATTAGTGGAGTAATACACTAGAGGCAAGCCTATGGTTCATGACATGATGCATGTGAATTCTTTGGGAGAGAGAGCAAAATCGTGTTTATATACCCCTACATGTAGTGCTTTGGCAATCATATGATTGGAAAAGGGGTAATTCTCTTGTGTTGTTAGGGCACATGCTTGACGAGAGATTGAATTTCGTGTCGGATGTCTTGATCAGCTGATTTGCATGAGTTTGCCAAGATCGCGAGTCGATTCGTGAGTCTAGGAGGTCTTAATGTGGTGAATGTCAGTGTGTTAATGAGACTATGCATGTTTTCTTGATGATTTGCCATATTAAATAATCGGTATAACTGTAGCTTGAATTGTTGAGCCAAAGTAGCTATACATGGGTGTCAATTGCATGAGATATGAGATTATTGTTCGAGGACGAACAAGGTTTTAAGTGTGGGGTAAGTGATCTTGGGCAGAATTATATGCCCAAGTGATGCTCAAATGCTCTATTTCTTCTTGTTTATCTATCGTTATTTGTACATTCTCATGTGATTTATAGTTAAAATGTGAATTTATACTAACCAACATGATTAGTGTTGTTTTGCAGGAAAAATGTAATTTTAGGAAGATAAGTTGCAAGTTGGTGAAAATCGGGAATGAACTCGGAAGCGAGTAGTGGAAAAGGTCAAGGACAAGCAGCAAATAAAGGGGCTCCGCGATGGAGCCATGTCACGCTGCCATCGCGGAGGCAGTCTGCCTCGGGTGGGTTACTTGGACAAATTCCAGTGAAGGTCCGCGTTGAGACCATGGCACGTTGGCCAAGCCCCGCGTTGCATGTCGTGGCACGTTGGCCATATTTTACTTGGAACATGAAATTCCAGTGACAGTCCACATTTGCACCGTGTCACGGAGGCAGTGCTCCGTGATGCACTCCGTGACACGTTGCTTGTTATTTCGGGAAAAATTCCCACTAGTATAAATAGCACACTTAGGTTTATTTTTAATGATTCTGACTTAGTTGAGCAAGAACGTGGGTTACAGGTAGTTGAGGAGACGAAATTCTTAGGGTTCTTCTCTAACTCTTTCTCCTTTATTTCAATTGTTTGTATGATTTATACTCATTTAATGATGTTTAATCCACAAATGAGTGGCTAAATTCACTTCTTGCTGAGGTTAAGAACATTTGTAGTGGAATGTAATTTTTGATCATTTTGGTTTTTCATCTTTTCTTCCATGGTTGTTCTATCAATTCTTGTTCTTACTGCATTAATGTCTGGCCAATGTTAATGTATATCTAAAAAGTCCAATTTTATCTTAAAAGAGAAAGAAATTGGAAAGTTGTGAATTGGTAGGATATGATCTCTTCTTAGTTTGGGAAAATTGAGAATTAATTTACCTTCAGAATAGAAATATATCTGAAAGTCGTATTAGTCAATTAAGAAATCGGTTTCATATGGCTAGAACCTGAAATTCTTTTATCACAGAAATGTAGGTTGAAGGTTCATTATTCTTAAGTTGGGTACAATACGAATGTTTCTCTCCATAGGCAATAATTCTTGACTAGAAACGAAGGAAAGATTAACCGAATTGTATTGATACATTACTTCCCTGCATGTTCGTTTTAGTCTAACCAAGTAATTTTTTATTTTAATAAAACCCTACCTGATCCAACCCAAACCCTCCTACCCAAATCCGACCCAATCCCTTCATATTTACTCCATGACCGACCGGTTTTATGTTTTGTTTAACTTTTATTTTCTTCTTTCCAACTTTCACAAACACATAACTTCAATCCTTCCACTTTCAAACCCCCTTTCCTCAAAGTCCCTTCTCTCCCTGTTCAATACCTACTCACATCTAGGGTTCCTTGTTAATGGTGGTGATCAGAGCACATTGTCAATTTGTGATTCTTATTGCCAATACTAAGAGGTATATTGTAAATTCTCTTCCTTTTCTCAGTATATGGGGTAAGTATTGTAGTTGGTGATGATAGTAAAGTTGGACATAACCTACCTGCCTAATCTTTTTTGTGTAATATTTGTGTTACTATGGTAACCCTAAGTAACTTGAACTGAACATAGGTTGCCAGTGGTTTGCTTGCCTAAGTGTTGTGTTAATTTGGTAACTGATGTACCATGGTTTTACGACACTTTTCACACTTAAAACATAGAAAATATGCTAGGTCTTGGGTGTGTTTATACGAATATGAGGTTCTTTTACTGTGGTTTCAGGGTAATTAGGTCCGAGAGTTTTTATTATAGAAAAGAAGTGCAAAGTGCAAAAAATTATCTTCTATAGGTCACAGTACAAGACGTACTATCTCGGTCTCGAAAGTGGCATGCCAAGTCCTGGTAAGGTTCTTCCCTTTGCAACGAATTAAACACCATACAAAATAAAAACAGAGGCTTACTACAAGCCATAGCTACTGCCCATAGCAAAGATTCATAGAATGCACAGTATAGAGCTCAATGTACGATTGGACATTATGAGCCATACCACCTAGGTACGAGCCATATTAAATGCCCATAGTAGAGATTCAGAAGATGTTCACTGGCAGATCTGATAACTCTCAAACTCACACTTCCTGACGAAGTATAAAGAGAACGTTGTTAATAAAGAACCCAACAAAGAGGTTGGGGTCAAACCCACAAGGAATATGGAAGGATATAGAAGAATGCTAGTATTTAAAGCTTTTGACTCAATTATATCCTAAAGGGAATATTTGTAAAAGTAACAAGTAATATTAATGAGAAATTGAAGGTTGATTCCAAATTAATGTAATTAACTAGGGTGAGTGTTCCCCATGGATCCATAACTACTTCGATTTTTACACTTGTGATCTATCCCAATACTTCACTTGTAGAACAGATAACTAGGGTTCATCAAAATGACTGGTTCGTCCCTATTGGATGATTATACTAAATCACCGGGTGAGGTCTCATGAGTGATTTCAATTTAATCATTATCAATTTGTTCCGGATTTAACTATCCTGCGACCATATCTCAAGTTAATACAATGATCAAAAGACCAAGGCTTTGTTGTAATTTTCTTTTCCTGGTCTCTAACTCTCTAGGCTCAAGTAAGTAGAGAATTCTGGCAAGTCCTAATGTTGCACAGTTATGAAATGTTTAAGATGAATAGAACACAATACAAGCATTTAGTATTGGTTTAGAATCACATCATGCAAACCTTAGTTCATTAATTCACCATGGTTCTGTCACACCCCGCCTTGGGGGGTATGACTGGCACCTGGTGCCCTACTAGGACCTGAACTGCTGGACTGTTAAGCCTGGGCACATCTAGTGCCTGGCTGGCTCTAACTCATATTTCTGGAAACAAAGGGCTATATAACGGCTGTAAACACAGCCCCCGGCCCATTGGCCTATAGCCTCCTGTACCTGTACTAGCAGCTGACCAGAAGCATATCAATATAGGGAAACCTATACGGGACAACAAGGCCACCATGCTGTCTAGTTATCTATAACTCAACCCTGAAGTACTGGATAGCTACGTGACCGGCAAGGTCAACACTACTGTCGAACGATGGCCCCACACGGCCAACATAAAAGAAACAGAAGTACTAACAGCTAACAACTGCACGGCCTCACAAACACTGGGTCTTCACGGGGAGTCTACTGATCCCCTGCTCTTAGTAAACACTGGGCTAGCAGGGTACTATCAATTTCTTACGCCTTGTATGTATCCACTTGGATTTATACTGCTATTCTGGGGAATTCTCGATCTTATGAGCTATTCTGTAAATACTGGCCTTTTGCTAGGACTCTGTATCTAAATATCTTACGAGAACCAGCTGAAGTACTAGTCTGTTGCTGACTACTAATGTGGACCCTTCCTTGGGGTACCCACGGGTACTCTGACTGGGACGGTCGGCTGTCTTATGGGGTGTTCTATATAATAACTGCTAGGTTGGTTAAGGCCGACTCTCACCTACAAGGCTGGAAACATGACGTACGACCACTTAACATACTAGAACAATCCTGGTATTGCTAATTTCTAAAATTTGCCTATTCGGCCTCTAATCCTGGTTCTAGCACATATACTACTGTTACCGATCTTCAGGGATGCTTCCCTGCTAATGCAGGTGCCAGCTGGTCGGTAGACCGTCTAACTGCGCCCTTATCATCTAGTCATCTTGTTTAGGCCATTAACTCTGATAAGCTCCTAGAGCCTAGATCTGGCAACAACACATAAATCTATTAACTTAATACCTGAGAACTGAGATAGTTTCTATGACTTCATACGTAATTCACACTTAATCTGTCCTTTCTCTTCTCCTTTCCCTTTCTCCTTTCTTCTCTCCTTTTCTTTCTTTCTTCTCCCCTTTTTTTTGGCAAGGGGGGGTCCTGCAATGCAATTTGTACATGCTTTCTATTACTAATCAGCATCTGTGATTGTACCCCTTATAGGCAGTTACACACAGCATATCTACTATCTGCATATATATATATATCAATAGCTACGTACAATATGTACTGAATTCTGCGGTAATACATAATCTCTGACATGCTCTACTGAGTCTCATATCGTACATGATACACCGCTTCTACGGCCTAATAATATCTCCTGCCCTGACTTATCATTTCATTGTATTGTCACCCCATTCTGAAAGTAACAAAAATAAACACTTTAGTTATTGTCTGCTGTTTGAAATTCCGCCACTCTTGCGATGTGGGGTCAACGTTCGAATCTTGTGGCCTTACTTGGCTTATATTAAGATCCCATGACTGTCTGCTGGGCCTTATCTCTAGGCCACACTAGATTAGAATTACTGTATCAGTAATTTCTTAACTTCTCCATGAACAGGCATACTGCGGTATTCCAAACCGCATCTTACTGTCAGCTCGAGGCTTAATCCTTAAAACGATACTCTATCAATCTAGGGGGGGTAATTCTAATTTCCCCACAAGGTCTGACATTCCTGCTTCTTTCCCTCACCTTACTTAGGCGGAACTCTGGGGTTCAAGGTACCTGCTCCTCATTGTTAACAAGATTGCTGGTCCAGTATCAGTTCATACTTCCCCTGACTTGCAGTCAGACCTATCTGATTCACATGACCCCTCACCCTTTCGATATCACAACTGGATCATTACTACAATCTTACAGGTATGTCTTTGTCTTGCTATCTGTTAGCATATGTAACTGACTTGGCCTTTTTCTGACTCAAACTTGACTATTACCCGGCATTTATCACTAACAGGACTTTTACCCCTGCTTCGGGTAAGCTAACGGTCTTACTTTCTCTACTGACTTATTGTCATAAGGGTCTGCACAACATACGTAATCCTAGGGGCTCTTTATACTTTCTAATACTTACTAGGATCAATCAGCCCATCTTTACTTACCGCTGGATTTGGCAACCCCATCTCAAGTCTTATGCCCCTTTACTATACTGGCATCAAAATCAAGAGGTAGGAATAGCCATTTTCTTATTGCAACAAATAAAAGTATTTAACTGTACCATATCCAAAAAGATGTATTTGGGATTCCTGCATTTCCCTCTCTTTCTTATACTTACCTGGTGGTCTGACCTTGTCTGTAATCTTAATCAGATCTTATATGGCTAATATATAAATCAACTGGTATGTACATTACACTCCTGACTTCCTATTTTGACGTTATCAACATATACTAGGGATAGTATCGATAAAGGTATCATGCTAGGAGGTTTCGAGTACCTCCTCTTGCTACTGTAGTTATCATGTAACTGGCTGATGCCCTCTTCTGTTGCTATATCTGATCTTCTTCCTGTGATATGATAATGCTGATCTGCCTTTGTATCTGTAGTCAAAGAATAAGGTAAGTTTATACGAACTCAACCCTATGCTGTACCGCTCTAAATCACGACTGTCTGAGAAGGAAGGGTAACTATCCTATCATGCCTCACAGCCTCCTGCCTATAGTATGTGGTGCACAACACATCCATAGACAAGACTCTACTTAGCACGGCTTGCAGACCCCCTGGGACACGACCTGCTCTGATACCAAGTTTGTCACACCCCGCCTTGGGGGGTATGACTGGCACCTGGTGCCCTACTAGGACCTCAACTGCTGGACTGTTAAGCCTAGGCACATCTGGTGCCTGGCTGGCTCTAACTCATATTTCTGGAAACAAAGGGCTATATAACGGCTGTAAACACAGCCCCCGGCCCATTGGCCTATAGCCTCCTATACCTGTACTACCAGCTGACCAGAAGCATATCAATTATGCTTGTGGCATGTGGGCACCCTTTTAGCATCCCCACCGCCCCTGGGTTATAGCTGTGTCGATACCAGATTCAGATACCGCCACCAGCTGGGTGATGCCGTCCGCCCAGAGGACGATGATGGCCGACCACCATGATAATACGGTCCAGACCACCCTGCTTGCAGGGGTAGTTCAGTTTACTCTGCGCAGAGCCAGTCCACCCTGTTTACAGGGGCAGAACACTCTGTGTGCGCTTGTGGCCAGGGGCAGACTCAGGTACAGATTTTTTATAAAATTACCCTGTTGCGTGCTTGCACCCAGGGGCAGTTTTTATTACACACCCCGTGTGCACTTGCGCCCAGAGGCAGGAGTCTTCGGACTCAGACACAGTTTATTATCAGAGGCCAAGGCCTGAGCTACGTACCCAAGGGGGCCGGTAGGAGGAGCTCACAGTTATCAGATGAGTGGTGTGACTTATTTTTGGTTGGTTTTGACTCGGGTAGGGGTATATAGATTATTTGCTTGCTTGGCGCCATCCGGCTTATGGGGGTTGGTATTGGCTCTTGTTTGCTACTTGTATATCTATTTATGTGCTCTATACATTATATACTAGCTACTAGACAGCAGGCCGTCGCGTCTACAGGTACGCCTCTGCCTTATCAGTACAGAAAGCTTGAGTCAGTTTATATCAGCTTCTTCAGATTCAGCTATCTCCTGCTATACAGAAATGCTAGTTATGCTATCTATATTCAGTTGTTTTCAGTTGTATTACTTCAGTTGCTTTGCATACTCAGTACCAGTGGTACTGACGCCCAGAGGGGCGCTGCATTACTTGCCTGCAGGTACTCATAGACGAGGAGGCGATCCCTCGTGATTCTAGCCAGCTATTGAGTATTCAGCTCCTGTCATCCGGAGTCTGAATTCCAGAGGTGTATTTTGTTTTCTTTTGTTGTACAGTATGGGTAGGTCGGGGCCCTGTCCCGATCATTTCTATTGCTATTCCTAGAGGCTTGCAGTCTATATATTTCCCTGTGGTCAGTTGAGCTGGTCGTGTGGGGTCGTGCAGTTGTTAGCTGTTAGTACTTTTGCTTCTTTATGTTGGCCGTGTGGGGCCATAAGTTTGACGGTAGTGGTGACCTTGCCGGTCACGTAGCTTTCTAGTATTTCATTGCTGAGTTGCAGATAACTAGACAGTATGGTGGCCTTGTCGGCCTACATAGGTTTCCCTATAGTTGCATGTTTTGGTCAGCTGTTATTACAGGTACAGGAGGCTATAGGCCAATGGGCCGGGGGCTGTGTTTACAGCCGTTATATAGCCCTTTGTGTCCATAAATATGAGTTAGAGCCAGCCAGGCACCAGATGTGCCCAGGCTTAGCAGTTCAGCAGTTCAGGTCCCAGTAGGGCACTAGGTGCCAGTCGTACCCCCCAAGGTGGGATGTGACAATAGGGAAACCTATACGGGCCGACAAGGCCACCATGCTGTCTAGTTATCTATAACTCAACCCTGAAGTACTGGATAGCTACGTGACCGGCAAGGTCACCACTACTGTCGAACTATGGCCCCACACGGCCAACATAAAAGAAACAGAAGTACTAACAGCTAACAACTGCACGGCCTCACACGACCGGCTTATCTGACCACAGGGAAACATATACAGACTGCAAGCCTCTAGGAATAGCAATAAAAATGATCGGGACAGGGCCCCGACCTACCCGTACTATACAGCAAAAAGGAAATGAAATACACCTCTGGAATTCAGTCTCCGGATGACAGGAGCTGAATACTCGATCGCTGACAGGAATCACGTAGTATCGCCTGCTCGTCTATGAGTACCTGCAGGCAAGTAATGCAGCGCCCCACCGGGCGTCAGTACCACTGGTACTGAGTATGTAAAGCAATAACTGAAAGCAAAATTTGAAAACAACAATGTAACTGATGAAACTGAAGTAAGAAGAATTAGATTAACTGTCTGATAATGGAAGTCATACCTTCTCTCATTAATACTGAAAGGAAGTAGGGGTCGTACATGGAGACGTATCACTCAACTGCTGATCTACTCGTATCTAACGTGACATGACATAACATAACATAACATAGTATAGCACACACAAACCTTACCCGTCCCCCATAAGCCGGGAGGTACAACCAGCACAGAATCTACACCCCTACCCCGATCATCCCATCTTCTATAATAGCTATAAGCATCCCGCCGGTCCCCTGGGTATGCACTTGGGCTCGTTGATACCCTGACTATAACTGTACCTGAGTCCGAAGGTCTCCTGAATCAACACCCGGGCGTATCCGCTCGACAGGGGTGTGTAAAACTCGACCAAGGCATAATATGGGGAAAACTGGCATCCCATCTTCATCCCCTGTGGGACGGCATGCCACTCCGTAGAGCGACGTATCCTCGTCCTCTGGCGGATGAGTCGATACAGCTATCAACTCTGGGGCAGTCATGGATGCTAGGTAGTCCAACCCCAAACAATACAACGGTCTCAACTAGTAATACTATCTGCATATCTCACATGCTGAGGCTAATAGTGGTAAAATATTGTGTATATTATATGCTGAACTAGTAGTAGTAATATGTACGTATTTAATACGTGCTGAGGCTGGCAAATATATATATGTATGAATAGTCTCCTGCCAGACTGTTCTGGGGCTAATACTGAACAGGATATAGTCTTTCTGCTGAAACTATGTTGTGTACTGAGTTTCTATAGTAACATGATTTACTAGTTCTAATATGCTTTCTAGCTTCACTTTAACTTATCATTCTATTTTTGAGATATCTTATAGATATTACATTGCTTTACTGGGTTTCAACTAAATACAATGATATCCTAACATTCTGTGTCACATCACATACTGAGCATGCTGTGCAGTTCCTAACACTTACATTAAAATCTATATCGTGCTAGCAAGTCTCGCGCTGATCATAACATGATGTTTCTAATATCGTAGAAACATTCATAATAAACATCATACATGGCTTCTGAATATTCTACTGGCCTTTAAATTACTGTACTGTACCAAGATTACTAACTTGCCGAGGAAACTAGCTTTACATACCTTATCCTTGAACTATTCGTCTGTCGAACGAGACTCGGCCGGTACTTAAGCTATTTTCTCCCAACTGCATTCATAAATATGTCAATTAATATTAAATACAGCTTTACTTTAAAAGGCAACGTCGCTTTCTATATAGTTTATAGCCTAAACTTAGGCTTATCGAAAGACGGCCAAAAACTCGCTATTTTTCAGAGGTCCAAAAGGGAGAAATATTCACTTCACAGCTAGGAACACATAGACACTAATTTAGAGCAATTCCACTTACCATAGCTCGGTGGCTCGACGATTCGTCGGCCGTATTTCAGGAAACTGAATCCGTAGGAATGCTCTCTGCTGCTAAATACGTCAGTATCTGGAGTTAATTTGAGTTTGGACAATGTTTAGTAGCGTAATCGGACGCAAATTATATCACCCCCTTCGTTTCCTCTCCTTTCTCTGATTTCTCTCTCTGTTTCTTGGAAATTTCCTCAGTGTTTTAATGAATTAACCCGAAGTGGGGCTTTATATACTTGGGCCTGGACAAGGCCAACGTGTCACGGAGCCAACGCGGAGGCCTCTCCTCCGTGACATGCTGCCATCGCGGAGGGGCTCTGCCTCGGCTCCTTCCGCGATGGTTCGACAGGTTTCTCGTCCGATCTTTTTCCCGGGCCTTTCTCCATCACGTATGGCCTTCAAATATGCTTAACCAACGTGCGAACAGGTCGTCTAGGTGCCAGAAATTCTACAGGGTATAACATTCTCCCCCCTTAAGAACATTCGTCCTCGAATGTACACTGTTATCTAGAGGAGTACTTACTTTACTTTCTAGAAAAATTTCGGCAGAGTTTCCCCTGTAATATGGACTATAGCAAAAATTTGAAATGCAGAAAAGTCCAACACAGGCACTACACATAATATTCTAGGATCCACTGGATAACTAAGTATCAATCTTCCTCATTCACGCACATACAACTATAAGGTACTGTATAAGTAATAATACAGACATACCTGTCGCCTGACTAGGCCTGAAATAGGTGAGGGTATCTGGCTTTCATATCTTCTTCAGCTTCCCACGTCATTTCCTCACGGTTCCTGTTACGCCACAATACTTTGACAGATGCAACATCTTTAGTCCTCAACCTGCGAATCTGTCTGTCTAAGATAGCTACGGGAACCTCTTCATATGCTAACTCTTCTGTGACCTGGACATCCTGAACTGGAACTACTGTAGAAGGGTCCCCTACGAACTTCCTCAACATAGAGACATGGAATACTGGGTGAACAGATGCTAACTCTGGAGGAAAGTTCAATTCGTACGCAACTCGGCCTATTCTTCGCCGAATCTGATATGGCCCAATGAATCTAGGGCTAAGCTTGCCTTTCTTTCCAAGCCTCATTACCCCTTTCATCGGAGACACTTTCAGATATACCCAGTCATTTACTGCAAATTCTAGATTTCTGCGCCGCACGTCTGCATAAGACTTCTGGCGGCTCTGAGCAGTCAGTAAACGTTCTCGGATAAGCTTTATCTTCTCCTCTGACTGCCGAACAATGTCTACGTTAACCGATGCTAACTCTCCTATTTCAAACTAACAATTTGGTGATCTGCATTTTCGCCTGTACAATGCCTCAAAAGGCTCCATCTGGATGGCTGAATGATAACTGTTATTATGAGTAAATTCAACTAACGAAAGATGCTGCTACCCTCAAAATCTAGCACACACGCTCGTAGCGTATCTTCGAGCGTTTGGGTAGTCCGCTCAGCCTGCCCATCTGTCTGAGGGTGGAATGCTGTGCTCAAGTTGATCTGCATTCCCAAACCCTTCTGGAACGACTGCCAGAATCTAACCGTCAACTGTGCTCCTCTATCAGAGATAATAGATATTGAAACATTGTGTAATCTAACTATTTCTCTGATATACAATTTGGCGTAATCTTACGCAGAGAAAGTAGCTTTTACTGACAGGAAATGGGCTGATTTCGTCAGTCTGTCAAAAATTACTCAAATTGAATCGTGTCTATGCCTTGTACGGGGTAATCCTGCTACAAAGTCCATGTTTACTGCTTCCATCTCTAGAGAGGCACAGCTATGTCCTGGGTCAAACCGCCTGGTTCCTGATGTTCTACTTTCAGCTGTTGGCAGTTAGGACACTGAGCTACAAATTCAGCAATTTCCCTTTTCATACCTGGCCACCAGTGGTTTTTTTTTTTTATATCATGGTACATCTTCGTCGCGCCTGGGCAGAGAGAATAGCGGGTGTAATGCGCCTCGCTCATAATCTGCTGGCGAAGCCCCAAAATATCTGTAACACGAATGCGGCCTTTACATCGCCACACTTCATCCCCGGTTATCTGAAAATATGTCACCTCTCCTTACTGAACCTTGTGTTCAAGTTGAACCTGGCTAGGGTCTCCATACTGTTGTTCCTTTACTTCCACCACTAACGACAACACTGCGACATTCTGTATTATCGCTCTGTTATCCTTTATTTCTGCTATGTGAACGGCTAAACCGGCTAACTAGTGTAATTCTCGGGTTTATTCTCGCTGTCCAGGCTGCAAGTATGCCAACTCCCCATAGATTTACGGCTAAGGGCATCTGCTACCATATTAGCCCTTCCTGGGTGATACAAAATTTTCACTCTTTAGGGCATAAACTACTGCAGCTAACTCCAGGTCATGGGTAAGATAATTCTTTTCACGTTTCTTCAACTGCCTGAAAGCATAAGCTATTACTTTACCATGCTGCATCAACCCTCTGTACCTCCTGGCGATACTAACACTGGAGCTGATGTTAACGTGGCTTTTAACTCTTGGAAGTTCTGCTCACACGCCTCAGTCTACTGGAACTTTGTTGCCTTCTGTGTCAATTTAGTCAGAGGTGCTGCTAAGGTGGAAAATCCTTCCACAAACCCTCTGCAGTACCCGGCTAACCGTAGGGATTGCGTACTTCGATCGGAGTGGTAGGTCTAGGCTATGTCTTCACTATTTCGATTTTCTGTATATCTATCTGTACACCAGCCTCCGACATAATGTGACCAAAAAGGCTACTAAACTAAACCAAAATTCACATTTACAAAGAATTGGCATATAGCTAACGGTTATACTGGTTTATTATGCCGGAGAATCTAACAAGTAATCTACCGGTATAGCTAGAGCTTATCTGGCCTTCTGGCCGTATGCTAAGGCTACCTGTTGCTAAGGTAACCTGAACGACCGTCTGTGCACCTTGTGCCTTTATCAGATCAGAGGATCTTGATATTGATCATGACCTCTAACGATCTGGCTGCATAACCTTAAATAACTGAATAGTCGGGTTGAATGACCCGAATGTGGCAGTAGTCTAACAATGCTCTAACTGTTCTACTTGAGTACTTATAGTTCATGCATACTGTATACTTGTGGGCATCTAATTGCTTTGTTATTTTTCTTGAACCATTGTAAGGCTGGGCTTAATCAAACTTACTTCCAGGCGATCAGTCTCTGGGTCTTCACGGGGAGTCTACTGATCCCCTGGTCTTAGTAAACTCTGTGCTAGCAGGGTACTATCAATTTCTTACGCCTTGTGTGTATCCACTTGGATTTATACTGCTATTCTGGGGAATTCTCGATCTTATGAGCTATTCTGTAAATACTGGCCTTTTGCTAGGGCTCTGTATCTAAATATCTTATGAGAACCAGCTGAAGTACTAGTCTGTAGCTGACTACTGATGTGGACCCTTCCTTGGGGTACCCACGGGTATTCTGACTGGGATGGTCGACTGTCTTATGGGGTGTTCCACATAATAACTGCTAGGTTGGTTAAGGCCGACTCTCACCTACAAGGCTGGAAACATGACGTACGACCACTTAACATACTAGAACAATTCTGGTATTGCTAATTTCTAAAATTTGCCTATTCGGCCTCTAATCCTGGTTCTAGCACATATACTACTGTTACCGATCTTCAGGGATGCTTCCCTGCTAATGCAGGCGCCAGCTGGTCGGTAGACCGTCTAATTGCGCCCTTATCATCTAGTCATCTGGTTTAGGCCATTAACTCTGATAAGCTCCTAGAGCCTAGATCTGGCAACAACACATAAATCTATTAACTTAATAACTGAGAACTGAGATAGTTTCTATGACTTCATACGTAATTCACACTTAATCTGTCCTTTCTCTTCTCCTTTCCCTTTCTCCTTTCTTCTCTCCTTTTCTTTCTTTCTTCTCCCCTTTTTTTTGGCAAGGGGGGTCCTGCAATGCAATTTGTACATGCTTTCTATTACTAATCAGCATCTGTGATTGTACCCCTTATAGGCAGCTACTCACAGCATATCTACTATCTGTATATATATATATCAATAGCTACGTACAATATGTACTGAATTCTGCGGTAATACATAATCTCTGACATGCTCTACTGAGTCTCGTACCGTACATGATACACCGCCTCTACGGCCTAATAATATCTCCTGCCCTGACTTATCATTTCATTGTATTGTCACCCCATTCTGAAAGTAACAAACATAAACACTTTAGTTATTGTCTGCTGTTTGAAATTCCGCCACTCTTGCGATGTGGGGTCAACGTTTGAATCTTGTGGCCGTACTTGGCTTATATTAAGAGCCCATGACTGTCTGCTGGGCCTTATCTCTAGGCCACACTAGATTAGAATTACTGTATTAGTAATTTCTTAACTTCTCCATGAACGGGCATACTACGGTATTCCAAACCGCAATCTTACTGTCAGCCCGAGGCTTAATCCTTAAAACGATACTCTATCAATCTAGGGGGGGGGGGGTAATTCTAATTTCTCCACAAGGTCTGACATTCCTGCTTCTTTCCCTCACCTTACATAGGCGGAACTCTGGGGTTCAAGGTACCTGCTCCTCATTGTTAACAAGATTGCTGGTCCAGTATCAGTTCATACTTCCCCTGACTTGCAGTCAGACCTATCTGATTCACATGACCCCTCACCCTTTCAATATCACAACTGGATCATAACTACAATCTTACAAGTATGTCTTTGTCTTGCTATCTGTTAGCATATGTAACGGACTTGGCCTTTTTCTGACTCGAACTTGACTATTACCCGGCATTTATCTCTAACAGGTCTTTTACCCCTGCTTCGGGTAGGCTAACGGTCTTACTTTCTCTACTGACTTATTGTCATAAGGGTCTGCACAACTTACGTAATCCTAGGGGCTCTTTATACTTTCTAATACTTACTAGGATCAATCAGCCCATCTTTACTTACCGCTGGATTTGGCAACCCCATCTCAAGTCTTATGCCCCTTTACTATACTGGCATCAAAATCAAGAGGTAGGAATAGCCCTTTTCTTATTGCAACAAATAAAAGTATTTAACTGTACCATATCCAAAAAGATGTATTTGGGATTCCTGCATTTCCCTCTCTTTCTTATACTTACCTGGTGGTCTGACCTTGTCTGTAATCTTAATCAGATCTTATATGGCTAATAAATAAATCAACTCGTATGTACATTACACTCCTGACTTCCTATTTTCACGTTATCAACATATACTGGGGATAGTACCGATAAAGGTATCATGCTAGGAGGTTTCGAGTACCTCTTCCTGCTACTGTATTTATCATGTAACTGGCTGATGCCCTCTTCTGTTGCTATATCTGATCTTCTGCCTGTGATATGATAATGCTAATCTGCCTTTGTATCTGTAGTCAAAGAATACGGTAAGTTTATAGGGACTCAACCCTATGTTGTACCGCTCTAAAGCACGACTGACTGAGAAGGAAGGGTAACCATCCTATCATGCCTCGCAGCCTCCTGCCTATAGTATGTGGTGCACAACACATCCATAGACAAGACTCTACTTAACACGGCTTGCAGACCCCCTGGGACACGACCTGCTCTGATACCAAGTTAGTCACACCCCGCCTTGGGGGGTATGACTGGCACCTGGTGCCCTACTAGGACCTGAACTGCTGGACTGTTAAGCCTGGGCACATCTGGTGCCTGGCTGGCTCTAACTCATATTTCTGGAAACAAAGGGCTATATAACGGCTGTAAACACAACCCCTGGCCCATTGGCCTATAGCCTCCTATACCTGTACTAGCAGCTGACCAGAAGCATATCAATATAGGGAAACCTATACGGGCCGACAAGGCCACCATGCTGTCTAGTTATCTATAACTCAATCCTAAAGTACTGGATAGCTACGTGACCGGCAAGGTCACCACTACTGTCGAACTATGGCCCCACACGGCCAACATAAAAGAAACAGAAGTACTAAGAGCTAACAACTGCACGGCCTCACACGAGCGGCTTATCTGACCATAGGGAAACATATACAGACTGCAAGCCTCTATGAATATCAATAGAAATGATCGGGACAGGGCCCCGACCTAACCGTACTATACAGCAAAAAGGAAATGAAATACACCTCTGGAATTCAGTCTCCGGATGACAGGAGCTGAATACTCGATCGCTGACAGGAATCACGTAGTATTGCCTGCTCGTCTATGAGTACCTGCAGGCAAGTAATGCAGCGCCCCACCGGGCGTCAGTACCACTGGTACTGAGTATGTAAAGCAATAACTGAAAGCAAAATCTGAAAACAACAATGTAATTGATGAAACTGAAGTAAGAAGAATTAGATTAACTGTCTGATAATGTAAGTCATACCTTCTCTCATTTATACTGAAAGGAAGTAGGGGTCGTACCTGGAGACGTATCACTCAACTGCTGATCTACTCGTATCTAACGTGACATGACATAACATAACATAACATAGTATAGCACACACAAACCTTACCCGGCCCCCATAAGCCGGGAGGTACAACCAGCACAGAATCTACACTCCTACCTCGGTCATCCCATCTCCTATAATAGCTATAAGCATCCCGCCGGTCCCCTGGGTATGCACTTGGGCTCGTTGAGCCCCTGACTATAACTGTACCTGAGTCCGAAGGACTCCTGAATCAACACCCGGGCGTATCCGCTCGATAGGGGTGTGTAAAAGCCGACCAAGGCATAATATGGGGAAAACTGGCATCCCATCTTCATCCCCTGTGGGACGGCATGCCACTCCGTAGAGCGACGTATCCTCATCCTCTGGCGGACGAGTCGATACAGCTATCAACCCTGGGGCTGTCATGGATGCTAGGTAGTCCAACCCCAAACAATACAACGGTCTCAACTAGTAATACTATCTGCATATCTCACATGCTGAGGCTAATAGTGGTAAAATATTGTGTATATTATATGTTGAACTAGTAGTAGTAATATGTACGCATTTAATACGTGCTGAGGCTGGCAAATATATATATGTATGAATATAGTCTCCTGCCAGACTATTCTGGGGCTAATACTGAACAGGATATAGTCTTTCTGCTGAAACTATGTTGTGTACTGAGTTTCTATAGTAACATGATTTACTAGTTCTAATATGCTTTCTAGCTTCACTTTAACTTATCGTTCTATTTTTGAGATATCTTATAGATATTACATTGCTTTACTGGGTTTCAACTAAATACAATGATATCCTAACATTCTGTGTCACATTACATACTGAGCATGCTGTGCAGTTCCTAACACTTACATTAAAATCTATATCGTGCTAGCAAGTCTCGCGCTGATCATAACATGATGTTTCTAATATCGTAGCAACATTCGTAATAAACATCATACATGGCTTCTGAATATTCTACTGGCCTTTAAATTACTGTACTGTACCAAGATTACTAACTTGCCGAGGAAACTAGCTTTACATACCTTATCTTTGAACTATTCATCTATCGAACGAGACTCGGCTGGTACTTAAGCTATTTTCTCCCAACTGCATTCGTAAATATGTCAATTAATATTAAATACAGCTTTACTTTAAAAGGCAACGTTGCTTTCGATATAGTTTATAGCCTAAACTTAGGCTTATCGAAAGACGGCCAAAAACTCGCTATTTTTTAGAGGTCCAGAAGGGAGAAATATTCACTTCACAACTAGGAACACATAGACACTAATTTAGAGCAATTCCACTTACCTTAGCTCGGTGGCTCGACGATTCGTCGGCCGTATTTCACGAAACTGAATCCGTAGGAATGCTCTCTGCTACTAAATACGTCAGTATCTGGAGTTAATTTGAGTTTGGACAACGTTTAGTAGCATAATCGGACGCAAATTATATCACCCCCTTCGTTTCCTCTCCTTTCTCTGATTTCTCTCTCTGTTTCCTGGAAATTTCCTAAGTGTTTTAATGAATTAACCCAAAGTGGGGCTTTATATACTTGGGCCTGGACAAGGCCAACGTGTCACAGAGCCAACGCAGAGGCCTCTCCTCCGTGACACGCTGCCATCGCGGAGGGGCTCTGCCTCGGCTCCTTCCGCGATGGTTCGACAGGTTTCTTGTCCGATCTTTCCCGGGCCTTTCTCCAGCACGTATGGCCTTCAAATATGCTTAACCAACGTGCGAACAGGTCGTCTAGGTGCCGGGAATTCTATGGGGTATAACAAGTTCCCACAACCCTAGTTGTGGAGGTTTTAGCCTCTCATAATTATAAGTAAATTAATAGCATTCATAGACAAAAGCATAAATTAATACTTACAATAATTATTGTAAGAAACTCATTGATTATTACAAAAATAAGGAAGAATGATTCAACACCAATTGTCTCAATGTATTTCTAACTCTCAATTCTAAGTTGTAAGTTATCTAAAAGTTCTCTCCAAAGTTCTCCCATTACACAAAAAATATAGGGAATTTATAATAGTAGATTTATGCCTTTCTTGTTCCTTTATAGAATTGATTTGGGATTTGTAGCTCCTTTTCCTAGTTGAAGAAGGAGAGACTTGTTAGCATCCAGACAAGGCTGCCGCGCATGACATCGCGTCATATTGATGCCGCATTGCACACTGCATTGCGCAGGCAGGCAAGCCCCCATAGGCCTCTCCTCGCGTTGGAATGCTGGTACGTTGCATGCCTTGTTGCGCAGCAAGACAGGCGCCCTGTGTTATTGGTCGTGAAGGTGTGCCTGTGTAGCACTACATGCATTGATCTTGGCTTGTTAATTCCAACTTCTTCAAATTCATTACAAAAGCGTCTAATACAACCAAATCCATCACTTTTAGCCCTGAAAGAATCTAATCATGTGCACTAGATCTTTTCATAAATATATAACATAAATACATGCAAACACACATAATTTATTCTCAAAACATAGTGAAGTATGGGCAAAATATGGCTAAGAAGTGCGTAAATATTCCCTTGATCAAGTTCTCAATACACGATCAGATGCCATGAGTTATGACAACAATGTATGAGTCGTACTGACAGACTCATGGTAAGAATCAGAGAGTCAGATACTTGGCATCCTTAGGGCATGATTTAATTGCATGGATCATACCAGTATGGTACGAGTCGTATGAAGGACCCATAGGTTGACATATAGAGATGCCATCTTTCAGAAGTCTAGACCACGACTGCCACCTATGAGTCGTAGTGAAAAATCACGAGACATACCAACCTTTCATACCTGAGAGATCCAGAAGTTGCATATCATCATAAGTGCAGACAACAACTCGTAGCAGCATGCTATGATTCATACGTCATCCCGGCGTAGCAATCCTTATTAATTTAGGAAAGGATCTTTATTAAATGTATAAATATTTTTCTTTTATTTTTCATTAGGAGAGCTGATACTTTTCATTGTAATCGTGTTTTTTTGGAGTTTCCCAACATGACTTGGACAACAACATACACAAAAACCTTGAGCAAGTTCATGATTGTGTTCTTGATTTTTTTCAAAAGATTGTTGTGAAATCGATCATTGGGGTTTTATTCCTGCAATCTTGTAAGTTGTTAATTATATTTTCTTCTGTGATTTCTTATTTATTTCTTGAAATTATGAGTATCTAAACCCTCCACAACTAGGATTGAGTGAACCATGGTGAAATAACATATTAGGGTTAGTGATTCTAAACCAATACTAATTCTTATATTCTTCTTCTCTTCTTGTTAATTATTTCTTAATGGTTCACAACGTTAGGATTAGCCCATATTCTCTACTTCCTTTAACCTAGAGAAGTAGAAATTAGGAAAACAGAAAGACAATAAAGCCTTGAAATTGATTTTAATTGAATAAGTTGAGTTGCGGTGGCAGGAAAGTTAATTTGAAATTATAGATAAAGATTAGTTGAAAGTGCTCATGAGGCCTAACCCGGTGAGTGAGTATAGTCATCTAATAGGGGCGAATCAGCTATTTGGATAAAAGTAGTTTACCAATTCTATAGGCTAAGTATTGAAATAGATCACAAGTGTAATAACCTAACCTACTTAAGAAGCCATGGACAACACTTCCCTAGTTAATTGTATATCTTTGATAACAACACCATTTCACAATACTGTTTCATATTGTTTTCTATTAAAACCCTCCATAGAAAATAATTGAACTAAAAGCGTAAATATTAGCATTAGACGATATCTTGACCATAGTCCCTGTGGGATCGACCCTAACCTTGGGTGAGAGTTATCAAAAATGGCACAATATCTAGAGAATATGACTTAGGATTAGATTAATTTCATTTATTTAACTTTTAGCCTTTATTTCCCTATTTACGTTTTCTTTTGTCTTTGTTTCACCCAGGTCACCACTTGGTCAATGCCAAGTACTCGAAGTAGTGGAAACCCCTAGTTCCAATTGACTATGATCTCAAAAGGACACTAAGAAAAATGGCTTGTATTGAGACTCCTGAACAGATAGAAGCTAGATTAGTTGTTGAAGCTCACCGAGCTAATGAGGCCCCCCAGGCGGAGTTAGCTCGACAAGTTGCTTTTCAAGAGGCAGAGGATGCCCAGGAAGAGGTTTATAATGCTGGACATAATAGAAGGAGAAACAGAGGTCGTAAACCACATTAAGTTCATATATTTGACCCTCAATTTTATTATGATGAGGATCCAGGTATTGGTGAAGTTAGGTCAACAGAAGCTATTGTACCCCCACCTCTGCCTACCGAGGTCAAATTTCACATCACTAGCACGATAATTCAGCTGCTAAACATGAAGGGAGTGTTTAGTGGTAATGTTTTTGATGATACAAATCTCCCCTTGATGAATTTTATGGGTATTTTCAAGGCATATAGGTTTCCAGGAGTGAGCTAGGATGCTATCAGACTGAGGCTATTTCCATTAACTCTAGATGGTGAAGCAAATCTATGGCTGTAAGAGTTGCCAAACAACTCCATCACCAACAAGAGAGAAATAAACAAGCCTTTGATATCTCTCAAATCATATCCTTGTAAAAGTATTATGTGGACTTGTCAATAAAGAAACAAACAAAGGTTGGGGTCGATCCCAAAGGGAATATGGTCAGGATGTAGAATAACACTAGTATTTACGCTTTTAGTTTGATTATTTCCTAAAGCGGGGTTTTAAGAGTGAAACACGTAACAATATTAAATATTGAAATTGTTATCAAGTTGATGCAATTAACTAGGGAATTGTTCCCCATGGGTTCATAACTACTTAGGATTTTACACTTGTGATCTTTCCCAATATTTAGCTTGTAGAACTGATAATATAGGTTCATCCAAAAGACTGATTCTCCCTTATTGGATGACTATACTCAATCAGCAGGTTAGGTCTCTTTAGTGATTTCACTTTAATTGTTATGAATTTTTTCCAAATTAACTATCCTGCCTCCACAGCTTAAGTTATACAATAGATCATAAAGTTCAAGGCTTTGTTGTTCTTCTCTTTTCCTAATCTCTACCTCTTTAGGTTTAAGAAATAGAGAATTCGAGCAAGTCATGTTGCGCTCCATTAAGAAACTTTTAATATGAAGATAAGACAATAAAAGCATTCATATTAGTTTAGAATCACTTCGTTCAAACCCTAGATAATTAATTCACCATGGTTCCCAAAATCCTAGTTGTGGAGGTTTTAGCCTCTCATGACTGTAAGAAAAGAATTATCACTCATTGAATAAAATATAATTAAGAATTTACAATGATGATTGAAATAAAAACCCACTTTATTAATGCACAATTCAACTTTGATCAATCAAGAACAATGAAATAAACTCCAAGAATAATGGAAAACTCAAGAAGAATCTCCCAAGAAGTCAAACTCCTTACTCAAAGTATTCATCTCTTAATAAAAATAACCTAGAAAAGTATTTATACAAAAATTAGAAACCTTTCCTAAATTAATAGGGAAACTGATTAACTGTCGTTGCCTTTTCCTACGACTCGTAACTTGAATATACGAGTTGTAGCTTAACCCATATAATGCCTGCCAGCTCTGAATTTTGTTAAGTGTTGGGAGTTTGTATGACTCGTGCAATGCTCCAATGAGTCGTACATTCCTTTCGTGGTCTTAACCTATGATTTTGGCATCCTCTAAATAAATCCACGAGCCTGGGTACAACTCAGACCTTACTCTTATGACTCGTGGTTTCCTTTCATACCATGAGACCTACCATTCCACATTATTTCTGAACTTCACAACGGCTCCTTGGATGATTCGTAGGTAGTCATGACGGATCATAGTTACTACCTGTACCTGGGGACAAATCAAAGTGCATCCTTCTAATGTTTTTTGCGACTGCTCTGGTACGACTTGTTCTAGGATGGTAAGACTTGTACCAAGAGTCGTACTTTGGCTTGCTCTTGTACAAATCTTCTTAAATTTGTCATGAGTCATTGTATGGCTCGTATTGATGTTTGTACTTAGCCCAATTTTTGCACTCTATTTATTGCTTTCACAGCCTTCAACTCCAACTCCTTATTTCCCTAAAAACAAAGCAAAAGTGCATCATATCCATATAAATACACCTAAGACCATGCATATTTTCTATGTTTTAAGCATCGAAAGTACTATAAACCCACAACACATCAGCACCCACAACTTAAGACTTTTGCATGTCCTCAGGAAAACAAAATAAACTATAAAATGACGCTTAACTAGAAAGTAAAATCGAAGACCTACAACCAACACAACAAAAATTGCACATACTATTATCATATATTGACCCCTTTTTCATTCAAACCAAGTTAGCTATGCACACATGTAACTACAAATCAAGACCTAAAAGGATCAAGACATGGTATCTAACTATTAGCGGAGAACTGAGCTATAACTAATGCTACTCACACAGACAACTACCTGAATACAATACAAACTATGTACCCTCATAGAAAATAAAGTCCCCAAAACTCACAGATATATATATCTAAATGAAACTTGGCACTAATCAAACAGGACTCTCTGATAACGTCCAAATTCACTCTTCGCTAGGATGGAGTGCAAACAGTCGTTGGAAAAAAATATATACCCGATGAGTGACGGGGTTGAATACTATATGGAATTGAGTTGATTATTCAAGAGTTATAAACTAATTCAAACTAAAATGCATCGTTTTTCAAACAATTGAGAAGAAAAAATGGGGGGAAAAGGGAAAATATTATTGAATTCTAATTTAAAACTAAGTGGGAGCAATTCCAATTGTTGCATTCTCAAGTGAATTGGCAAGGGGTGTGCTATGCATGGTTTAACAACTAGCATGGGATTACTTCATTCTCTTGGATTAAACTTTAACTTAAGTAACTATATATAAATCACATTCTCTTGTTTCTCAACACAGGAATGTCTATGCCTTGGGTTTCCTCAAAACCCAAGGCCAAAATCAATCTATCAACCACAAGAGCTTGAGGAAGGATCAACTATCTCTAGCATAGATCCTTTAATGGAGTGAAAATGTGGGTATTGACTATCTCTAGGTCAACCCCATACATCCACACTCCAAATCCTCCCTTTCGTCGTCTCACCCATTTCTCACTTTTTTCTCTCAAACAAAAGAAAGGAAAGTAAAGAAAAAGTCATGTTTGCAACCATCAATTTTTACAAGTAAAACTTGGTACAAGACAATAGATCTAATATTTCAATAAGAATCTAAGAGTAAATCATAAGTACCCATTTATAATTACAAACCCACCATGCACACTCCTCTATCTAGCAAGTTAGACTAACATGCTTATATATAGAGAGAAGATACAAAGAGAATATTTCTCAACATTCGTAAAATGAGCTCATCAACTTGCTTCACAAGATTTGCAATAATGGTGGAATTCCCCTACAAGGGAGGTTCCTCAAGAAAAAGAATTTTCTATTCCATAATTCTATGTTAAAAAAAGTGAGTGAATGATGAATAATGGATGATTCAATGAGTGGTGTACAATGAGGGTGATGTAAATATATGTACTTTCTTGTGTAGAACTTTTCACAAGTGCCCTTGAGGTTTCTAGGTACTTTGGTAACCTTTTCGGATGATTTTACTCCTTCTTGGATGGCCTCACATGAGAACCACCAGCGTTTCGCTGGTGCTAATCTGCAAAGCATCGATTTCTCGCTGGTGGAAGACAGACATGGAGTAGGTAGAACTGACAACAGACTGGCGGTTGACTGGCATTAGGCCAGCGATTCGCTGGTGGCAGACTACCAAACGTGGTTGGGAAGTAGTTTTATAGGCATTGGCTTTTGTGTTTCACCCGCGTTTCGCACTTCCAGACCATTTCAAAGCATGTCCTTAACACCTATTTTTGAGTTCAAATATTCCATTATCTTTGTCTTCTTTCCTTCAAATGCTAACTCATCAACTTTCATCTCGAACTTCATGTGTTTTGCTCGATTTCATACTTTTCTCTACTCAAGGTAAGTACCTGCAAAGATCAAACCGAAAGGGAATAAAATCAACCTAATTGACTTGAGAACTTAATAAAAACTCATGTTTAATAGCCTAATGAGTTGGTAAATTTTCAACTCATCAAACCTCCGAACTTGATCCATTGCTTGTCCTCAAGTAATGTAATCATTTATAGTTGAGCAAATGGAACAACATGTTATATATGAGTATGTACACCAAGGATCAATCAAGGCATTCCTTCACAAGAAGACATTGCTAGAGCTTAGAGCATAAGGGGAGTTGCACACAAGACCATCAAGCCTCAAGAAAAACCCAGAATTATACACCGACTCAAGAAAAAGAAAAGACTCAAACTATGTTGCACAAGCTTCGATAGGTGACACAATCGTTAGTAATATCTTGCATGCATTTCTTTCATTCAAACAAGGGGTGTATTTCATCAAAACAAGTTCAAGGATCAGCTCAAGTCATTGACAATTGACATTCAAACCTTTCCTTAAAGTTCGCTATACACTTGTCTCATTCATACCTCTCACTTAAGAACATTTTAAAGCATGTGTTCCAAGGAAGTGATGCTACTCACAAGAAGATACAATCTCAAACACTTCAAAGCATTTCACACATAGTTGATTTTATGATAAGGAAAATATGCTAACGCATACAAAGAAATTCAAATGCATACAAATTGACCCATAGGCTTTCCCTTCATGTAACTCGCCACTAATGTAGAGTTGATACACTCAAAATAACTAAGGACTTGCAGGATATCATAAAGGTTAGGGGTAAGGATAGGACAAATGTTTAGCTCTAGTGACTAGAACCTCCCTAATTCCTTTCGTAAACACTTGCAACATCCCATCACACTATTTGAAATCACCTCTATTTATCTCTCCTTGTTTATCATTTTCATATTTTGTTTATCAAGAGCCACCCTTATAACACCTTTGGATTCCATCATTAGTCTTATCTAAGCAAGAGGTAGCACCTTTCAATAATTCTTTTCTCATAATGATTATAGATTTTTTCAACCAACCAATTCGCTCATTTCCTTTGGTGCTACCTCACCTTGAAGCTCATATTTTTCCCTTTTTGAAAACCCTCAAACTTAGTCATTTTCCTCATTTCAATTCATTTCTTAATCTCTCCCCATCTTTTGGGCATTAAGTCCCATTTTTCATTCTTTCGTCACTAGCAATTTGTAATACCCCAAAAATTCCTAAGAAATAAATGGGAGAATTAGAAATGAGTTCTACACCAAATCTATATTTTTACACAGAACAACTCGTGGTACGAGTCGTGACAAGAAGTGATGCGTCATGGTCTCAATTATGGTGGAATTCTGAAATTGGTGCCCAGACCATGAGTCACACCACAAGTCATGAGGTATAGGTATGACTCGTGGTTAGGAGTTGTGATGAGTTTCCTTATGGTGTTGGAGTATGATGTCACGGATCATGGTATGACTCATAGTAAGTAACCACGAGTCGTGATGGAAGTCGTGGTCAGGAATTGGCAGGTGAAGGAGATGAGGTCACGACTGATAGTACGACTCGTGGTAGGACACCAAAAGTCGTGATATGCAATTGTGGTAAGATTCAGAGATGCTTCAGGGAGGAGCCGTGGTGACCATGAGAGGTAACCACGAGTCGTTACTTCGTGGTACAACTAGTGGTGAGAGTCGTGATGATTGGGAGTCCCCATTTTCCATATTTTTTCATGAAGGGCATGTTCATAATTCCTAAGCTCCTAAGTCCTAAATTACATAATTTTAAGCTCTGTTACGACAATTTTAAGAGGGTTTAGCCTATCCTAATTCATGCAACTCCCATGCATGCAAGAGTAGAGGTTTCTCTTTGAAGATTAAGATTGAAACCCTCTGATTCTCTTGGGCTTTCAAGGAAGAGTGCGGATTAGATTTTTTAGGTATGTAGGGCTATGAATGAGAGTTCCTTTCACTCTCATGCTTCAAAATTCTCTTCAATCCATGAATTTAAGTTCTAGATCAAGTTCATGATCTTATGGGGCTTATTCCTAATTTTATGAAATTCTCTATGATTTATCTATGGGTCAATTCTCTTCATGTTTCAAATCATGTTTTAAGATCTATGGACAGATTTTATACCTATTGCGACTATTAATTCATGGTTTCAAATTTTGATGAAATTATGCCCAATTATGAAAGTTTCATGAAAAGTCAAATTTATGATTCTAATATGATTGTGATTCTCCTAAACTCTAAATTATGATTTATGATTTATGATATGATTTCTTTCAACAATTTTTGAATTTCAAATACAATGATTTTTCTCAAGAAAGTATGTTCTTCATGATTTATGAGTTTATGAATTTGGCCAACTCACGGGTCCTAATTCATGGCTAATAATGTATTTCAAATATGATCAAGTATGTTACGATTATCTAGCCATGAACTTCACGTATGACTTCATGATTACTATATGTGTTACACCCCATAAATTACAATCATGTAGCCGATGCGTTCATATGTATGTTGAGAGTTTTGGAGTACGATGCATATGGAAAATGGCTCGGGAATGAATGCATGAGCGCATGGTCAAGCAAGAAGGAGGAAGGAGATCGGAGGCAGGCCACAAGGGGCGGCGCATTGCAGAACTCCCTCCCCCAAAAGGGGTGGCGCATTGCTACCTATTCTGGCGCAATGGGAGGCTTGTTGCCTCCCCATGCCACCTCATCCTATATATATGTTTTAAGTATGAAGTTCATCTCATTTGAAAATATTTCCCAAAATCGGACCTGTGACCTTATGAAGGGTTCTATCAATTTTGCTTCTTTTTCTCGTCAAATTATGCTACTGAACTCCGTGCAAACATAAATTCACCTTGAATAACCAGGTATAGGCTTATGAGAAATGTCCCTGCGGAGTTATTTCTTGGAAATTCTCCTGGAATATCAGAACCCTGCTGAATAAAAGTTGTCGAATGACTTTTAATTGAGTACTAAGCTACCGCAAGTGATGAGTAAGTGCATCTACCTTATAGACTCTCGAGAATTTTTTAGTTTTCAGCCGAATTAAACAAAGTTAAATTGTAGTAAACGTTCTTTGAAAGAAATTGTTGTTTGCCAACTCCTACTCCTACTATTAAAATAGCCTTATTTTCTCAGCGTAAAGGCCGCAATTGAGTGGAATTAATAGCTTCAGGTGGGAAACTATTTGATGAAGAAAAGTCGGTATTCAAGGTATGTTAAGGCTTATCCCTTCAGCAAGTTATTCTCATCGTATAGTGATACGACCTATTCTTCTGAAAGTAGAAAATGATCTTATATGTTGTGATTAGCTGCCACTAGTAGATAATGATTAAGTAAGTTATGGTTAGTGTTCGGTGCGTTTGTTGGGGTTATAAAACCGACACGCAAGTGCACGTGGTCGAACAAGTAGTAAGTGGCTTTAGTAAGCCAAGTATCGATCCCTCAGAGACTTGGGATAAGTGCAATTTGCTCAAGTATACTATATTTTTACTTCTAAATATGCTGACAACTAAATAACCAAAAATTGAATAATTTGTTTTATAAATTTTATACTAAACTACAAACAATTATCTACTTTGAATTTGGACTATGGATAGAAGCATGCCGAGGTTAAAGAACATGCAATGAAACTGATTATCATCATAAATTGGTTAATCTTTTCTTCCAGTTGCTAGCCAAGAACAATTTCCAAGAGATTAAAACTCTCGTATTTAATCTCACTTAAGAATCATGAACCATCTGTCTACATTTCTGTGATCAAATGCATTTCATGTTCTAGCCATACAATTCCGGTTCCTAAATTGACTAATACGGCTTTCAAGTATATTTCTATCAGGAAAGCACATCAAAACTCAATTTTCCCAAATCAAGTAACGAACAATATCTTATTAATTCACAACTTTCCAATTTCGTGCTCTCTCAAGTGAAATCGGACTTTTTAGATGTACATTAATGTAGGCCACACACCAATGCAGTAAGAACAAGAATCAATAGAACAACATGGAAGAAAAAGATGAAAAACCATATAATCAATAATCAAAATTCATCACAAGTGTTCATAACCTCAGCAAGGAAGGGAATTAGCCACTCATTTGTGGATTAATCATCCTAAAACAAGTGTTAATCATATAGACAATTGAATTAGAGAAGAAAGAAAGAGAGAAAAAACCCTGAAGTTTTTGTCCCTCAACTGCCTGTAACCCACGTCCTTGCTCCACCAAGTCTGAATTATGAAAAATACACTTAAGTGTTCTATTTATACTAGAGGGAATTTTTCCCGGAATAATGAGCAACGTGTCACGGAGTGCATCGCAGAGCACTGCCTCCGTGACACGCCGTGAACACGGACCCTCACTGGAACTGGGGGTCCGGGAAATCAAACCCCAACGTGGCACAGCGTGCAACGCGGAGGCTAACCACCGTGCCACGGAGCAGTTGCGAACCTCTACTGGAAATTGATGAATTTTCACCCTCCAGGCAGAATGCCTCCGTGATGGCAGCGTGACACGGCTCCATCGCGGAGCCCCTTTAATTTGTGCAGTCCAATGCCTTGTTCCTTGCTCGATTCCAAGTCCAACTCCGATATCATCCAACATGCATTTTAGCTCCTCGAAATCACATTTTACCTACAAAACAATGCTAATCATGTTGGTTAGTATAAATTCACATTTTATTACCAATTACATGAAAATGTATACACATTGCTAGATAAACAAGGCGAAAATGGTACTTTTGAGTATCACTTGGGCATATAAATCTGCCCAAGATCACTTACCCCACACTTAAATCCTTGTTCATCCTCGAACAACAAACATACAATTCATGCAATTTACATCCCAACCTTCGCTACTATGGTGCGACAATTTAAGCTACGGTCATATCGATCATTCAATATTGCAAATCATCAAGAAAACATGCATGGTATTCACAATGCAATGACCTTCAATACATTAAGACTTCCTAGACTTTAAGAATCGAGTCTCAATATCGGCAAACTCAGGCAAATCAGCTAATCAAGATATCCGACACAAAAATCAGTCTTTCCTCAAGCATGTGCCCTCACAACTCAAGAGAATCTTCCCCCTTTTTGCTCATGTGACACACAAACATTCAAATAGGGGCATGTAAAAACAATTTCACTCTCTCTCCCAAAAGAATTCACATGCATCATGTCATGACCCATAAGCTTGCCCTTAGTGTATTACTCCACTAATATAAAGAAATGCAATGTAAGATCACGTAGGACTTTAATGGGTTGTAATGGAAGCTATGGAACTAGTATATATTGAATTAGCCAATAATAGCCACTAGCATCCCTAAGCGCCTTTGCAACACATTCCCATCAACTCATGGACATTGTTTCTCTTTTTTCTTTTTTTCATCATCCCCTTCTTGATGATTTACTTTAGTATGGCCCATTTCATTCAGCACACTTGACACAATAACAAAGGTTATTCATGCACCTTCATTATCGTTTATTTATAACCAGTGCACCTTCAACCTTTTCTTTTCTTCCCTCACTCTGCTTTTCTTTTTCTTTTCACCATTCTCACTCTTTGACACTTTGGGAAAATTATTTTCTCTTCTTAAGCGCTTAAGAGTTTTGTATAGACTTTACGGCTAATGAAAAGAAAGAATTAAGCTCGGTTTATACTTTTTGGACAAAAGAAAGAAATAATCGGCTAAAGGCTCAAAGGGCTGACTAGGGTATACAATCACAGAAAGGGGGACATAACAAGAAAAAAATAGAAACTCTCGGGTAAAAGAAAGAAATGCCTACATCCTTTCCTATAATACACCTCCTTCATTTCGTTTCGTACACACACCAGGCAAGTTCTAGACACTTCCCAATAGCATGGAATCACAATACCTCACTTCACACTTTATGCACATGCTCGATTCAAGATGTATTCACAGACTCTTCAATCAGCTAATTACATGAATTCAAACATTAAGCCTCAATCACAGCGAATCGAACTCTACAGCCTAGGTATCTCAACATATTTACAAAATTGCATGCTTTCATACGAATCACCTTTGCATTTTGAATATCAAGTACAACACACAACCAAAATTTCGTAACCATATAGTAACTACAGGTTCCAGGATGCAATCCACCAAAGAAAAACAAAAAATAATCGGAGAAAAAAACTACTCCTACCGACTTCATTTCCCTTAAGACGGTCGTCATCCATCCATCATAGGGAACGGTCACTAACTAAGACGTCGGTTCAATGGGACCATTCTCGGTAAAAGAACCGAAAACAAACGCCGAGAAACCCAAAATTAAAAAAAGTTGAAAAATTTGCAAAATATCGATCATTTCGATAGCAAAAGAAAAATTTATGTACAAAATATTTTAAAGAAATTTGTAAGAAAAAAAATTATCGATCATTTCGATAAAGAAAAATATTTACAGAATCAGAATCAGCTAGCAACCATTCAACAACACACAACAATTTCACAAATATTTACAAATACAGAACAATTTGAAAATTCACAAACACAGGGACACACAACATACAAAAATACAGAGGAAAACATACAAGCAAACCAGCCCCGCCCAGCACCTAACTACTCCCACCCCACACTTAAACCGAACACTGTCCTCAGTGTTCACAAAAATTAAATAGCACAAAATCGGGTGGTGGAACTCCCTGATCAGTCAAAGTATTCCACTTCTTCATTAGGTGTGGCTGCCTCATCTCCCATGTCCGAGTCGCCTCCGTCCTCATCATCAGACTCCACATCGGAGTCCTCCCGACGTGTCTCCTCGTCCTTAGGGACATCATCGTCAGTGGGCTCTACAAAGGCTAGCCCCACTAGGCATAGATCCCTGGCGTTTTCGCCAAACGGGTAATCTAGCTCGAGCTGCCATAGCTCCTCCTCCGTGGCTGGTCTCCCACCGATCCTTAGCTGGAGCATTTGCATCCCATACATCCGCGCCATGTACTGGTCATCACGAGCATGTCGCTCGCCAAGTGTCAGCACTGGCCCATGGGTGGTGTCGGGAGCCTTAGTTTTGGTCACATCCAAGGCCCGCCGCTCCAACTGCGGGATATAATCCAAAGCCTTCTCCTCGACATCGAGGCCCCGGAGAAAGGTGGTGAGTAGTCCACCGAAACCATACCTATGGCCCTGGTGCAATCGGGCTCTTTTCATGGCGGATATAATGACCGCCCCGACATTAATCTCCAGCCCTTTCATCAGGGCGTACACCAGGCAAACACGGTCCCGGGTCACATCAGTCATGTGTACCCCCGGAATTAAGCACGAGCAGACTATCTTCAGCCAGATTCGGGCTTCCCTGTTCATTTGAGAATATGGCAGAGTCTGGTGGTAGCCCCTTTCCTTGTGCCTGCTCCATCTAGCTGTAGATCGGGACCCACACAGTGTGCGTCTGATGTCAGCATACGGTGGGGTAATGTTCAGCTGGCGGAGAACAGGGGCGTCTGTGTCCCGCGTTCCAATGATGGCATTGAGTTGGTGGGGTTCCAGAGTGACTATCTGCCCTCTGATCTTGATGGTGTGGCTTCTGATTGACGGGTTCCAATTTGCATAGAACTCCCGGACTAAGTTCAGGTTGCATTCTTTGGGCTCCTGAAATATGAAACCGAGCCCAGCTGCCTCGATCCGGTGAACCATTCTGGGGAACTCCTATGCTAATGGCTCCCATGCTATATGCTCCTCGGGGAAATATTTGTTCTCTTTGTGCTTAGCATACCACTTTTTCCCCTCGTCAGTCACCCATCTCGTTCCGTATTGGCAGCGCTAGCCGCGTGGAACTGCTGGTGCAGCTGGGACTGTTGTGCCCAGTCTGAATCGCTTTCTTCCGGTGCCTGAAGTTGATGCACCCTTCCCTTTATCTTGCCTGCTTGCCATTTTACCTGTCCACACAAGTAAACAAGCTCAAAGTTAAGCTAAATAGATATTGACTTCGGCTAAGGTCGGGTTACGCTAAATTTACCCCACACATAGTCCTTAGCTACAGTTACGATACTACGGCAAGAATAACTTTATTTACACCAAACAACCAACTATACAATCATGCTTAGTGCGTTCAAACGAAAATTCGACGGTATAACTTCTGCGTACTACTCAGACTTCGTACAGCTAATCACAATCACTACCATCGCTAGCATTTTGACCATCGCACTTAGCAAAGAAAAACAAAGAAACAAAAACAACAACAAAAAATTCTATACAAATGAACCTATACAACCAACCAAGTTTGAACAAATTTCAACATTTTCCCAAACCCGAGAATTCGTCATCTATTAACATTCAAACAATTTGTACAACGATTCAACCCATTCAACACGTACAACCCGGCATACAATTCATGATTTCAACACATTACCCACTTCACATTCAACAACGTGCCCTAGAATTGATTTCTTCCATCAAATTCGAATAATTGATGCAATCAACAAGTTCAAACAATCAAAACGATATTCCGAACATTTATCAATCAACAAATAACTAGAATTCATGCTTAATTTTGACTTAGGGCGATTTATCTCACCTCCCATGCTTAATTTCGAATAAAATCGATAAAAACTTGAGAGAGAATCGGAAAACATACCTTGTAGTTGAATAAGCGAAGAAAACTTGGTAATTTGTTGCCTTAAGCCGTGGCACGTTGATGGGAGAGGGGTTTTGGGACGTTTGGTCGTGGAGGAAATTGAAAATGAGGCGAAAAGGGGAGTTTTCGGGGTTTAAAAAGTAGAAAAACACGCGGGTCACCCGGCAACCCGGTGTGACCCGTCACAATTTACACTGTAACGTGTCACGGAGTGCATCGTGGTGCACTGCCTCCATAACACGGAGCAATCGCGATAGCTTTCTGGAAATTTTAAAATTTCCGGGTTATACCTCAACGTGTCACGTAGGAACGCGGAGGTCCTCCTCCGTGACACGGAGCTATCGCCCCAGCTCACTGTCTTCTACATTTTATTAATTTTTCATACCTCGCCTTTCCCTTCACGATTCCGTGCACATTTTTCTCTGTTTGACCTGAAAATCATCTCACTAAACAAAATTGGTTAGCATAATAGGTTTCACCTAACTAACAATAAAAAATACTAACTAAAATGAAAAATTTTGTAATAAATCAAGAAAAAGAAAAAGAAAAATCTATTTACACTTTACAAGATGAAAGAAAAAAAAAATTTCACGGGTTGCCTCCCGTGCAGCGCTTGGTTTACCGTCTCGGCTCGACGTCATTCAAGCTCAATTGTCCGCTAGGGTGATGGACGATTTCTCACGATCACTGTCCTCCCCCTAGTAGTGCTTACACCTTTGGCCATTTAATAAGAACGTGGCACTCCGATCTTCTTGCCACAATTCTACAGCCCCGTGAGGGGTCATTCTTACCACTTCAAATGGTCCCGACCATTTAGACCTCAGCTTTCCAGGAAACAACTTCAATCTCGAATTGAAGAGCAAAACTTTATGTCCCGGCTCGAAAATGCGATGCACCACCTGCTTATCATGCCATCTTTTAGTTCTTTCCTTGTAGTACTTGGCACTCTCATAGGCATGCCAGCGGAACTCATCAAGTTCACTGAGCCGCATTAGTCTCTTTTTGCCCGCCAGCTCTAAGTCCATATTTAGCTTTCTGACAGTCCAGAAAGCTCGGTGCTCTAATTCCACCGGAAGATGACATGCTTTGCCATAGACCAATCGGTAAGGTGAGGTTCCAATCGGTGTCTTGTAAGCAGTTCTGTAAGCCCACAACGCATCATCAAGTTTGCTGGACCAATCATTTCGTTGTGTATTCACCGTTTTCTGAAGAATCTGCTTCACTTCTCTATTTGACACCTCTACTTGCCCGCTAGTTTGGGGGTGGTATGCTGTTGCCACTTTATGGTGCACCCCATTGTTTGGCTAGTAATTTCTTGAAACTTGCATTGACAAAATGAGCCCCTCCATCACTGATAATGGCTCGGGGTGTCCCGAACCTTGTGAGGATGTGTTTTTTCACAAACTTCGTTACTACCTTGTTGTCATTCCTTGGGCAAGCTATTGCTTCCACCCATTTTGATACATAATCTACAGCCACCAAGATGTAATGATTACCAAATGACGGTGGGAATGGACCCATGAAGTCAATGCCCCATACATCAAAGGGCTCAACTTCCAGTATATTCTGCAACGGCATCTCTTGTCTTCTGCCAATTGATCCTGTACGCTGACATCTATCACATATTTTGACATACGCCATAGAGTCTCTGAACCGTGTTGGCCAAAAGAAACCTGACTGTAGAACCTTATGCGCTGTTCTCTTGCCTCCGTGATGCCCTCCATACAATGAAGAATGGCAGCCCCTCAACACCTCTGCAATCTGACTCTCTAGGATGCATCTTCTCATTACCTGATCTGGTCCCTGTTTGAATAAATATGGTTCATCCCAAACATAGTGCCGGCTATCATGCCTCAATTTCCTTCTTTGCTGGTCTGTTGCCTCAGGTGGGAAGATTCCGCTCACTAGCAAGTTGACTATGTCTGCATACCAGGGAACTTCAGCTTCTCCAACTGCCAAGAGTTGCTCATCTGGGAACTCTTCATTTATGTTATCACTTTCCATCACATGCGACCGACTTTCCAGTCGTCATAGGTGATCTGCTACTTGGTTCTCGCTCCCCTTCCTGTCTCTGATCTCAAGGTCGAACTCCTGCAACAATAAGATCCATCTAATCAACCTGGGCTTAGCATCCTTCTTGTTGAATAGGTACCGAATAGCTGCATGATCGGTGTACACCACAACTTTCGAACCCACCAAATAGGACCTGAATTTGTCAAATGCAAACACCAAGTCTAGCATTTCCTTCTTTGTGACTGTGTAATTGCTTTGGGCCGTATTCAGTGTTTTGCTTGCATAATAAATAGAATGGAAAATTCTATTTTTTCTTTGTCCCAATATGGCTCCCACAGCCACATCACTGGCATCACACATCAGCTCAAATGGTTGTTCCCAGTCAGGAGAAGTAAGTATAGGTGCTTCTATCAATTTCTGCTTCAACTTTTCGAATGCTGTAACACACTCATCATTCAACTCGAACTTTACCTCTTTTTCTAGCAGTCTGCATAGCGGTCTAGAAATGTTGGAAAAGTTTTTGATGAATCGTGTGTAGAATCCTGCATGCCCAAGAAAACTGCGCACACCTTTCACTGACACTGGTGGTGGCAACTTTTCAATAACCTCGATCTTAGCACGATCGACTTCCAACCCCTTTTTAGATACTTTGTGGCCAAGGACAATACCCTCCTTCACTAAGAAGTGGCATTTCTCCCAGTTTAATACAAGGTTGGATTCCTTACAACGAGCTAGCACCCTGTCAAGATTCTGCAAACAAGTAGCAAATGAATTACCGAAAACAGAAAAATCATCCATAAATACCTCAACAAAATCCTCCACCATGTCATGGAAAATAGCCATCATGCATCTCTAGAGTGTGGCGGGTGCATTGCATAACCCAAACGGCATTCGCCTGAAAGCATATGTCCCATAAGGACAGGTGAAAGTAGTCTTCTCTTGATCCCCCGAAGCTATGGCTATTTGGTTATAACCAGAGTACCCATCAAGGAAGCAATAATATTCCTGTCCTGCCAACCTATCCAGTATTTGATCAATAAAAGGGATGGGGTAATGATCTTTCCTTGTGGCTTCGTTTAACTTTCTGTAGTCCATGCAAATCCGCCAGCCTGTGACGGTTAGAGTAGGGATCAACTCATTTTTCTCGTTGGTGACTACAGTCATCCCCCCTTTCTTTGGAACACATTGAACGGGGCTGACCCATTAACTGTCTGAAATTGGGTAGACCACACCTGCATCAAGCCACTTGATTATTTCTTTCCTTACCACATCCTTCATTGCTGGATTAAGTCTCCGTTGCGGCTGAACGGTTGGTTTGGCTCCTGTCTCCATGAATATCTTGTGTCTGCAGAAAGCTGGATTGATACCCTGAATGTCTGACATCTGCCAACCCATTGCATTCTTCCTCTTTCTGAGGACACCCAAGGCTGCCTTTTCCTGTACCTCCGTCAAGTCTGCAGAGATGATAACTGGTAACGTCTCCCCCTCCCCCAAAAAGATATATTTTAAATGGGGAGGCAATTCTTTCAGCTCCAGCTTCGGTGCCTCCTCAACGGATGGTTTCGGCAAAGGCTCTAGAGATCTCATCAATGATTGAAATTCCTGTCTCCTCGGATGATTCTGTGCTCCATTCAACAATTGGACCATTCCACATGCCTCTCTATCTCCAAAATGATCGGAGTGCGTCAATGCTCTTTCCAATGGGTCTTGAGATTCAACAATCTGCCTAATTTCTTCATGTTCAACCACATTAATTGCTGAAAGCTCCTCATTTATAGCTGGCAGCTTCATGGCTTTTAACACATCAAATACCTCTATTTTGTCATGGGCTCGCATTGTCAGTTGCCCCGCAGCTAGGTCGATTAATGCTTTCCCTGTTGCCAAGAAGGGTCGTCCCAAAATAAATGGAACTTCCGCGTCTGGTTCAAAATCCAGAACAATAAAATCTACCGGGAAAATTAGGGAGCCAACTTGCACTAGAACATCCTCAACAATGTCATCCGGCCTAGCTAAGGATCGATCCGCCAACTGCAAGATTACGGTTGTAGGTCTAGGACTCCCTAGACCCAATTTTCTGAATACCGAAGATGGCATCAGATTTATGCTCACTCCCAGATCACACAATCCACGAGCTCGGATGCTCTGCCCAATAGTAAGCTGGATAGTAAAACTCCTAGGGTCTTTTAACTTCGTGGGTAGTCTATTTTGGATCCCGGAAGTGCACTCCTCAGTTAAAGCCACCGTGGCATACTCAGTCAAACGACTTTTGTTTGCCACGATGTCCTTTATGTATTTGGCATATTTAGGCACTCCCTGCAAGACATCAACAAGAGGTAAGTTAACATGTACCTGTTTAAGCACCTCTATGAATTTCTTAAAACACGCCTCCTCTTTGTGTTTCTTGAGTCGCTGAGGGAACGGGGGTGGAGGTCTTTCTGATTCAGCTTCTTTGGTCTTCCCCCCTTTCCGAACTTTGCTCCCCCTCAACTTCTGCTGCTCCTGAATTTTAAGGTGGTCTTTCTGGTTCCACCTCCTTCAGCTGCAAACCACTCCTTGTGGTCACTGCATTTAACTACTTCAGATTCGGATCCGTGTCGCTCGGCAGTCCTCCTCTGGGCCTTGTATTTTGGGCACTAGCAAATTGTCCAAATTGATACTCAAGAGCCTTGGTCGCTAACTGATTGTTTTTCACTTCGGCTGCCAATTTAACATAGTCAGCCTGCAATTGCGCTTGGTTAGCGATCATGGTCTTGAACATCTCCTCAATGCTGGGTGATGGTGGTGGAGGAGGTGCATTGTTATTTCTGAATTGAGATTGGTAGTTCTGTTGCCCTCCTTGGTTCCTTTGCACACCCTGACCCGAACTTTGGCCTTGATGGTTGTTGCTACCCCATGAAAAATTTGGATGGTTCCTCCAATTTGAATTGTAGCTACTCCCATACTGCTGATGATTTCTTTATGCATTCCCCACAAAGTTTACCGAATCAGGATTGGCTCCACAACACTCAGCTGAGTGCTCACTGCTTCCAGACACTTCACACCACAATTGCTGGACTGCATTAACTGGAGCTGAAGGCTGGTTCAATGCCATGTTGCTGAAGTGGTTGTTCAATTGATTTTGCAAGGCAGCTATCTGTGCAGTGATAGCCGTAAACCCATTCACTTCAAGCACTCCTGCTGCTTTCCTTGTTCCACCTCGTGATGAATCAGCATTTCATTTTGGATTGCCCTGTGAAATCTGGTTTAGCAAGGTGTACAGCTCCTCATAAGTCTTTTCCAGCGCTTGCCCTCCAGCTACTGAATCTAGCAATATTTTGGTATGTGGTTCCAAACCCTCAATAAATGTGTGCACCAACACGTCATTGGACTGATGATGATGAGGACAGTCCCGCAACATGGATTTAAATCTCTCCCAGGCTTGATATAAATTTTCTCCCTCCCTCTGTTTGAAACTTAGAATTTGACTTCTAAGACTTGCTGTTTTGCCAGAGGGAAAAAACCTTATCAAGAACTTCCGTGCAAGATCATCCCACGTTGAAATAGAATTTTGTGGTTCAGCTTTCAACCACCTCTTGGCTTCTCCAAGTAATGAGAACGGAAAGAATGTAAGCCGAACATAATCAGGTGACACTCCAGCGGGTATATAAGTGTCACTTATCTCCAAAAAGTTTTGGAGATGCTGTTGTGGGTCTTCATGAGGGAGACCGGTAAATTGCCCGCTTGTGTGCAACAATTGCACCATATTTTGCTTGAGTTCAAATCTCCCTCCAGGCTCTGGTTTGCGGATACTAGATGTAACATTATTGGCATGTGAGATTGCCACCTCGTGAACCGGCCTTGCTGCTGCTTCTTCAGGCACTAACACTGCCCTCACAACCTGTGGATTTTGTTGCTCCATAATGGTCTGTCTGAGCAACTGTAGCTTTCTTTGTAGAGCTTCTTTCCGTTTACTATGAAATATACGTTCAGGCTCTATATCAGATTCCACCAGCTCTTTGTCTCTTGCTAGTGTTCACAGCAATTAAGTCTGCAAAATACAGGCTAAGACCAAGTTGTCAACACTTAAGAAAAGAAAATAAAAATACAGTAAAATTAACACTTGATACAAATTCACCAATTGCCAAGTCCCCGGCAGTGGCGCCAAAAACTTGTTCGGTGCGTTTGTTGGGGTTATAAAACTGACACGCAAGTGCACGTGGTCGAACAAGTAGTAAGTGGCTTTAGTAAGCCAAGTATCGATCCCTCAGAGACTTGGGGTAAGTGCAATTTGCTCAAGTATACTGTATTTTTACTTCTAAATATGCTGACAAGTAAATAACCAAAAATTGAATAATTTGTTTTATAAATTTTATACTAAACTACAAACAATTATCTACTTTGAATTTGGACTATGGATAAAAGCATGCCGAGGTTAAAGAACATGCAATGAAACTGATTATCATCATAAATTGGTTAATCTTTTCTTCCAGTTGCTAGCCAAGAACAACTACCAAGAGATTAAAACTCTCGTATTTAATCTCACTTAAGAATCATGAACCATCCGTCCACATTTCTATGATCAAATGCAATTCATGTTCTAGCCATACAATTCCGGTTCCTAAATTGACTAATACGGCTTTCAAGTATATTTCTATCAGGAAAGCACATCAAAACTCAATTTTCCCAAATCAAGTAAAGAACAATATCCTATTAATTCACAACTTTCCAATTTCGTGCTCTCTCGAGTGATATCGGACTTTTTAGATGTACATTAATGTAGGCCACAAACCAATGCAGTAAGAACAAGAATTAATAGAACAACATGGAAGAAAAAGATGAAAAACCATATAATCAATAATCAAAATTCATCACAAGTGTTCATAACCTCAGCAAGGAAGGGAATTAGCCACTCATTTGTGGATTAATCATCCTAAAACTATTGAATTAGAGAAGAAAGAAAGAGAGAAAAAACCCTGAATTTTTCGTCCCTCAACTGCCTGTAACCCACGTCCTTGCTCCACCAAGTCTGAATTATGAAAAATACACTTAAGTGTTCTATTTATACTAGTGGGAATTTTTCCCGGAATAATGAGCAACGTGTCACGGAGTGCATCGCGGAGCACTGCCTCCGTGACACGCTGTGAACGCGGACCCTCACTGGAACTGGGGGTCCGGGAAATCAAACCCCAACGTGGCACGGCGTGCAACGCGGAGGCTAGCCATCGTGCCACGGAGCAGTCGCGAACCTCTACTGGAAATTGATGAATTTTCACCCTCCAGGCAGAATGCCTCCGCGATGGCAGCATGACACGGCTCCATCGCGGAGCCCCTTTAATTTGTGCAGTCCAATGCCTTGTTCCTTGCTCGATTCCAAGTCCAACTTCGATATCACCCGACATGCATTTTAGCTCCTCGAAATCACATTTTACCTACAAAACAATGCTAATCATGTTGGTTAGTATAAATTCACATTTTATTACCAATTACATGAAAATGTATACACATTGCTAGATAAACAAGGCGAAAATGGTACTTTTGAGTATCACTTGGGCATATAAATCAGCCCAAGATCAGTTAGCTGCTACAAGATGTATTAAGAGTATATTGCAGTATCCCTCATCAAGAAAGAATATGTTAAGTGTGACTTACATTAGGAGTGCCAAAGAAACTCCTCTATTCTTCTATTCACTGTATTAGTAGAATTCTGATGTTTTACTTTCAGGCCAAGGCCTTAGAAGTTTAGGGTTAGCTGTTGCGACTGAGTTGGTATGTTGGACAGCATAGGGGCGTAGTTGAGCGATATAACTTTTAATTTGATGCCTGTATTGTCAGTAAAGCTCGCCTAGAGTCCATTGGCGTACCTTGATGCCTCCAAGGACAGAATTTGGATAAGATGGCCTTACCTTAGAGTCAATGGCACCAGGTTTGCCTACTGAAATGAGTGACAGCCTACCATTTAGTTAGTTACTGCCAGTGACTGTTAGTTCGAGTCGACTTATTGCTTTTCATATAGGTCAACCAGGAAGTTATCCTAGTTGTACAAGTCAGATAGACCCTTGGGTACCCAAAGAAGGTTTCCTTATTAGTAATTGGATGTGGGGCCAATTCCCCAGCCTGAGCGTATAGATACTTAGGTGCAAGTTGCCCTGAGTGACTAGGTCAAGATAGTCCTGCCTACGAGGCTATGAATCACCCAAAGAAGACATATGAAATTTGAAAAGACCAAGTTAAGGTCTAAGGGACTAGAACAATAGTGGTACAGTATTACCTTCAGGCTAAGAATTATAGTAAGCTGCATGTGGAAGGTTAGGTCTGACTGCTCAGGAGCATGTCCGGTTAGTAGCAGCCCTATAGTCGTTCGAAGTGAGGGAACTACATAATTGGTTGCCTGTGACCTTACCTTTCACTTATGAGCCATCATTGTCCTAACATGACATTCATTGTATCGTTTAGGCCACTCTAGACCATTAGAGATTATGATCATTTCTAGGACACTTTGGTTAGGTATAGGCACACGAGGTGTGCCTGTTGACGGCTATATAGACTATTCTACAGAAGAGTAGCGATCACATTAGGACTATAGGGCCAAATATGCCTTTTGAGTGGATAAATTGAGATGTAAGTGTAGCACATCGGTTGGGATTGACCCCACCTAGGATAGCCTTCCGTTGACCAACTTTAGGGTTGCTAACTGTGTCATTGCCTTTGGGGCTATTAATCACTCAAAGGAGCTGTATGATGTTGCTCAGGGGTGCTATGTGATGTCCCAAGGGACTATATTCGGACCCAAAGGCCGTATTACAGTCCATGGATGAATGGGCTTCTACTTTTATGTCGTATCAGCATCACTGACCCTTCATCGAGCCTTGTGTGCCCATGGTATAGTTATAGGAGCCCAAAGGGCTCAGACATAGTTATAGGAGTCCAGCAAGCTCAGTTGTAGACTCAGAAGCCAAGAGGATTGGCTATAGTTACAGTATAATCATAAGGACCTTGTTAGGGGTATATAGATTGAATTGTATTTGCCAGGGCTTATGGCAGCAACAGTAGGTTATTTTTGTGTTGCTTGCACTTTCCAGTATTATGGGGGCTAGGTTAGGTTCTTTTTTGTATTCTTGCCTTCTAGATAAAGTTTATGAATGTATACTCGTACAGCTTCAACTCTTATACGTGTAGTGGGTTACTAGATGCAGGTCATGGATAAGAAAGCTTACAAGTTAACTTATGCCCCTTCTTACTATTCACTTTCAGTTCCTTATCAGCTTTTATTTAGCTTTTCATTATTGCCTTACATATTTGGTACATATTGTACTGACGCCCAACTATGGGGCACTGCATACTTTCTTGTAGGTTTAGACAGGTAGGTTTCACGATCTCTTAGCAGTTGTTTAGAATGAGCAGTTTGGCTAGTTCCTTTCATTTAGAGTTGCCAAGTCGTAGAGGTTACTTTTGTTTTATTTGTATAGCATTTGGGTAGGTCAGGGCCTTGTCCCGACCAATATTTCTACTGTTAGAGGCTTACAGACTATAGTCTTAAGTTAGTGGTTCGTGTTGGCCATGTGGGGCATATAATTGTTATGTTTTTTATGTTGGCCATGTGGGGCGTAGTATAGTTTCCAGTTAGCAGCCTTGTCAGCTATAGTGCAATATGACTACCTATTTACATTCTATTATAACTAGACAGCATGGTGGTCTTATCGGCCTACATAGGATTCCTTTACTATTGTGCTGCTGGGTTAGCTATTTTCTGTTATAGGTGTTACGTGGCCTTTTCGGCCCGACGCTGTTTTTATAATCGAGATATAACAGTTTGTTTTCTTGATTTTAAGTCATTGGTAGGCAGTAGAGGTGCATTTCCCCAGCCAGGCCAGCCCAGATCTCAGTGTGCCATTAGGTTCTAGTCATATCTCCCAAAGTGGCATGACAAACTTGGTACCAGAGCAATGTCGTATCTTAGAGAGTCTGCAAGCCGTGTCTAGTAGAGTCTTGTTTATAAATGTGTTGTGCACCACAGTCTATAAGTAGGAGGCTTGGAGACATGATAGTATAGTTAACCTTTCTTCTTCTTAGATCGTGTTATAGAGCCGAGTTGTACAGGGTTGAGTCCCTAAGCTTTCATTGTTATGTTCGTCTAGATATATAATCAAATGATTCTATCCGAGGGATCTTTCCCCCTTCCAGACTTGAATAGAATTATTTTTGATTCTAATGTTGATATGAGACGGACTACCGCCAGCCAGAAGTAAGATACAATAGCAGGAGAGAGTACCCGTGAAGTGCCACAGTTGGGGAACGTCCCGGTCTAAAGGCGAAAGGGGATGTCTTTTAATCCCCCAAGCACCCTCCTGGGGCACAAGGAATCTTATAAGGTAACAGACAAACCAGCATCCGTCTTAGTTCTTCTTACACCCTCAGAACAGGAGGTCAGGAGTGTGGTATATATACTAGTTGGCTTACTTATGTAGACCTGTAGAATTAGACAGGGATGATAGTAATGTTAGCATTAACTTGAATATGCGAGGGACTGTGTGATTATGATGTTTGTACGTCCATCTTTTAGAGTTGGTTGAATTTCGCACCTTAGCCCTGTTATAGAATGATAGGGTCATTTTCCACCTCCGAGCTTGTTCTTTCAGTACAGCAGAAAGTGTAAGTATAAATGACATGTTGCCCAAAATAAATAGTAAAGGAGGGCTATAACCATTGATTCCAAGAAAGTGTTAGAAAGCGGTTAGACCCCTAGTGCTCAAAAAGTTACTAAGACTATCACAGTAGTAAATTAGTAGGGAAGATAACATTTCCAGTAGCACCCAAGTACGTGTAAGAGTCTATCAGCAATAAACCCCCAACAATTGTAAAACTCAGGTTAGAAATAGGTTCCTTCCACGGTAATGTGCTGATGACGGTAGCGAATGCCTGAAGAGTAATGGCTATGGCCCCTAGCTTGTTATGCTGAATGATAGAGAGATTATAGGAGGGGACCAGCCCGAGTGCGGACTAGGACAATATAGGTTTGTATACTTGACCAGTAGTATCCTTGCCAGTAAGGGGCATGGGTCACGAACCCCAGTTTCCAGCATATAGAAGTAAGGGCAAGACATGAATACCAGCTCTAGGGGGAAAGCAAAATTACCTCTAGACTGTAGCGGGCTGACAGAGCTCGGAATCTCCGCTGAATGTAGAGAAATGAGCATTAGGCTGACCTTTAAAGGATAGTGATATTATGTCCTAGAATGTTGTGGTATCACCTTTAGTGGTGGCAGTAAAGTAGTGACGGTACGAAGACCCCTGCCTAGTGCAGTCAGAGAAAAGGCCCAGTATGGAGTCATTGGCCTATGAGATAATACGGGAAAAGTCTTGAGACCCAGAAGTCGAATTTGCGTCCCAAATATGGCAGGGCTTCATACTACATTATAGCACAAGTACACCATGTTCTTTATTCCCTCCACCTAGGTTTGAAGAAAATGCATCAGATTATAAAAGAAATCCAATGGTGACACAGGAAGAAGAAGGATATTATCAAGTCGTGGTACAGAGCTCCAATGGCCAGCAAGGGAAAGTTGGACAGCAGAAACCGAGTAGGCTAATTCAGGAGACAGTCGTGCTTGCGTGGAAATGAGGAGTATTCAACACAAATATAGCTACAGGGTTACCTCGTGCTAGGTATAACTTTGAGCTTATTGAGTCATCGTCGAACAGCTAAAAAGGTCAAGTCATTCTTCCCAGTCAGAATTACGTTTAAGTTAAAGATTACGTTGAGTTAAATACAAAGAGATTGTCCAGTTGTGTGGGTCCCCCTACCTATTTCAGTGAGACAGAAGGGCACAATCCATAGCAAGGTTTTGGAAAAGGTATCAAAATGGATTGAGATGTAAGCTAAGTTGACTTCTCATCCCCAAGTGAATGGACAAGCTCAGCACATGATTCAGATCCCCGAAGATATGTTACAAGTGGAAGTACATGTCCCCTATATGATGTCCTGAAGCAGGTAAGCCAGGGATAACTGAACCAGGTTAAACATTAAATGTATTAGAAGATATGTATCGACAACCCAGAGTCTCCAGAAGTCCTACTCTAACGTATGGTGTAGGGAGTTAGAGATTGAAGCAACAACTGGATATTCCTGAATATTCTGCCACTTAAGGGTGTTATAAGATTTGACAAGAAGGGCAGTTTTAGCCCTGGATTTACTAAGCTATACCAGATTCTCCGGAAGGTCGACCAAGGGGCCTATGGGATAGAGTTTTCTTTGATGCTAGTATCTGTTGATCAACACCACGCAACCAAGTGGGGGACCTTTTCTAAGATTGACCTAATCAAGGATGCTCAGGTTATAAAAGATTCGTCCCAGGAGGAGCTTCAACAGTTACACTAGATCTTCGGGTCCGTAAGGGCTACCTTGAGAATCAAAGGCGTGATCTATTAAAGTCTTAGAGAGGAACAGGAGTTAGCCGAGATGAATTGAGAAGCTAAGCATGATGTTATGTCTGGATTGTTCCAGGCTCTACGCCAATAGTGTTTAAATTCAGACAATTTCTGTTAAGGTAAGGTAGTTCAGGTGTTCTATGGTTGCTTTTGTTGCTATTATTATCAATTGTGTACATGTACATGGTGGAACTATGTTTCAGTTGTAGGTAGCGTCTTATGAGACACCTATGTTGGACTTTTCTATGTTTCAAGTTTTCGAATAGTCCAGATTATAGAAAAGACTCTGCTGAAATTTTTCTAGCCATAGCTAAAATACTTGAGTCTCCTAAGCTTAAGATTACATTTGAGGACGAATATTCCTAAAGGGGGGATGATGTTGCACCCCATAATGTTCTATCGTGTAAGCAATGCGTTCATACATATGTTTAGTGTTTTTGAGTACGATACATATGGAAAAGGGCTCAGGGAATGAATGCATGAGCATGCGATCAAGTGAGCGGGAGGAAGGAGACCGGAGCCAGGCCACAAGGGTGGGCGCGTCGCGGACCTTCCTCCCCCGCAAAGGGTGGCACATCGCTCCACTATTCCAGCATGATGGAAGGCGTGCCGCATCCCCATGCCACTGTCCCCTATATATATGTTTTAAGTGTGAAGTTCATCTCATTTGAAATGTTTACCAAAATTAGACCTGCGACGTTATGAAGGGTTCTCTCAATTTTTCTTCCATTTCTTATCAAATTACGCCGCTAAACTCCATCCAAATGCAAATTCTCCTTGGATAACGAGGTATAAGCCTATGAGGAACGTCCCTGCAGAGTTATTTCTTGGAAATTTTCTCAAAATACTAGAACCTATTGAATAAAGGTTGTCGAAATCACTTCTAATTGAGTCCTAAGTGACCGCAAGTGATGGGTAAGTGCGTCTACCTTCTAGACTCTCAAGAATTTGTGAGCTTTTAGCCGATTTAATTAAAGTTGAATTGTAGTCAACGTTCTTTGAAAGACATTGTTGTTTGTCGACTCCTACTATTAAAATAGACTTATTTTCTCAGTGTAAAGGCCGCAATTGAGTGGAATTACTGGCTTCAGGTGGGAAACCATTTGATGAATGAAAGTTGGCATTCGAGGTATGTTAAAGTTTATCCCTTCAGCAAGTTATTCTTGTCGTATAGTGATATGACCTGTGATTCTTAAATTAGATAATGATCTTATACGTTGTGATTAGATGCTGCCAGTAGATAATGATTAGGTATATTGTGGTTAGCTGCTGAAATATGTACTGAGAGTATATTGCAGTGTCCCTCATCGGGAAAGAGTATGTTAAGTGTGACTCACGCTAGGAGTGTCATAGAAACTCCTCTATTCCTTTATTCACTATATCAGTAGAATTTTGATGTTATGTTCTCATGCCAAGGCCTTAAAAGTTTAGGGTTATCTGTTGGGCCAGAGTTGGTAAGTTGGACAGCGTAGGGGCACATCCGAGCGATATAACTTTCAGTTTGACGCCTGCATTGTTAGTAAAGTTCGCCCAGAGGCCATTGGCGTTCCTTGACGCCTCCAGGGCTAGAATTTGAATAAGGTGGTCTTACCTTAGAGTTAGCAGCACCAGGGTTGCCTAGTGAAATGAGTGACAACTTGCCATCTAGTTAGCTACTACCAGTGACTGTTAGTTTCAGTCGACTTAATGCTTGTCATACAGGTCACCCGGGAAGTTATCCCAACTGTACAAGTCAAATAGACCCGTGGGTACCCTAAGGAGGTGACCTTATTAGTAGTTGGATGTATGGCCCATGCCCCAACCTGCATGTATAGATACTCAGGTGCAGGTTACTACGAGTGACTAGGTCCATATAAACCTTCCTAAGAGGTTATGAATCGCCTAGAGAAAACATATGATATCTTCACAGACCAAGTTAAGGTATAAGGGACTAAAACCGTAGCAGTACAGTATCACCTTTAGGCTAAGAATTATAGTAAGCTGTCTGTGGAAGGTTAGGACTGACTGCTCAAGAGCATGTCCGATTAGTAGCTGCCCTACAGTTGTTCTAAGTAAGGGAACTAAATAGTTGGCTACCTGCGACCTTACCATTTGCTAATGAGCTATCATTGTACTAACATGACATTTAGAGTATCGTTTAGGCCACTCTAGACCTCACCCTATTCTGTCTAGACCATTAGAGATTATGATCACTACCAGGACCCTGTAATTAGCTATAGGCACACGGGGTGTACATGATGACGGCTATATAGACTATTCTAGAGACAAGTAGCAACCACATTAGGTTGAGAAGGCCAGATACGCCTTTTGAATGGCTAGAATGAGACTTAAGTACAACACATTAGTTGGGATTGTCCCCACCTAGGATAGCCTTCTACTGACCAACTTCAGGGTTGCTAGCTGTGTCATTGCCTACGGGGTATTAATCGCATAGAGGAGCTATGTGATGTCCCAAGGGACTATATTAAAGTCCAAGGGCCATATTACAATCAATCCAGGAATCTGATTTTACTTTTATGTCGTATCAGCATCACTAACCCTCCATCGATCCTTGTGTACCCAGGCTACTGTTATAGGAGCCCAGAGGGCTCAGACATAGTTATAGGAGTCCAGGGGGCTCAGTTGCAGACCCAGTAGACAAGTAGGTTGGCTATAGTTACTAGTAGAATCATAAGGACCTTGTTAGGGGTATATATATTGATTATACTTGCCAGGGCTTAATGGGGCCCCACTAGGTTATTTCTATGTTGCTCGCACCGGCCAAGCTTATGGGGGCCAAGTTGGTTCTTATTTGTATTCTTGCCTGCTAGCTATAGCTTATGAATTTATAGTCGACAACTTCAACTCTTATACCTATAATGGGTTACTAGACACAGGTTATGGATAAGAAAGCTTACAATTTAACTTCTGCCCCTTCTTACTATTCACTTTCAGTTCTTTATCAACTTTTATTCAGATTTTCATTAATGCCTTACATATTCGTTACACATTTTACTGACGCCCAACTATGGGGCACTGCATACTTGCTTGCAGGTTTAGAAAGACAGGTTTCGAGATCTGCTAACAGCTTTTTAGAGTTAGCAGTTCAGCCATATCCTTTCATTTGGAGTTGCCAATTTGTAAAGGTTACATGTCTTTTATTTGTATAGCATTTGGGTAGGCCGGGGCCCTGTCCCAACTAATATTTCCACTCTTAGAGGCTTGCACACTACAGTCTTCAATTAGTGGTTTATATTGGTCGTGCGGGGCCTATATTTGTTATGTTTTATATGTTGGCCATGTGGGGCCTAGTATAGCTTTCATTTAGCAGTCTTGTCGGCTATAGTGCGAATATGACTGCCTGTTTTCATTCTGTTATAATTAGACAAGCATGGTGGTCTTGTCGGCCCACATAGGATCCCTTTACTATTGTGTTGCAAGGTTAGCTATTTTCTGTTACAGGTGCTGCATGGCCTTGTCTCCCCTAGGCTATGTTTACAACTGAGATATAGCAGCTTGTTTTCTTAATGTCGTTGATAGGCACTAGAAGTGCATATGCCCAACCAAGTCAGCCAGATCCCAATGTGGCATTAGCAGCCAGATCCCAATGTGTCATTAGGTTCCAGTCATGCCTCCCAAGGTGGAGCATGAAAAACTTGGTATTAGAGAAACATCGTATCTACATTAACAAGGGTCCGCGTTGTAAACACTTTTCGACATTCTGTTTGGTTGGCAACCTATAAATAGAGCCTTCCAAGCCTATGGAGAAATATTTAGATGAGGAATAATGCCCCTATATTCTAACATTTATTATTCCAAAAAGACATAACGACATCATGATCTTGAGAAAAATAGCATGCCCAAGTGATGCTTTATAACTTAGTTTTGTCTTGTTTATCGACTTAATTTTATGCATTCTCATGTAATTTTATGTAAAGTGAATATATATACTAACCAACATGATTAGTCTTGTTTTGGTAGGTTTAAAATGAATTTGAGGAACTAATCCATGAGTTGGTGAAGTGGATGCATGGAATCGGAAGTAAAACACGAACGTCGGCAAGGAGGATGCACGAAACAGCCCTCCTGCACGTTGGCAACGTGCCACGGCAGGCAGGCTGCACGACAAGGGCCGTGACACGCCCTCAAACACGCTGCACAAGCAACTTGACACGCTGCCAACGTGGCCAGCTTCTGCTTGGCGACTGTTTTGATTTCTAGTGTGCCTACGCGATGCCTCCATGTCACGGAGGCATATGAGCGCGATAACCTCCGTGACACGGATCTATTCCATGCAGGGAATAATTTTGTACAATTCTCATTTACTATAAATAGGTCCCTTAGCTACTAAAAGCATTTAGTCACCATTTATTTTTGAAAAACTGCCAAGGAGTGAAGGGAGAAGTGGGATAACTCTCCTAGGGTTCATCAATTTCATCTCTCTTCTACCAATTCTTGTAAGTATGTTATTTTAATTATGTTTTCTTGTAATTATACGAACATGAGTAGCTAGAACCCTTCCCTCGAGGGTTGAAGCCACAAGATATGATTGTGAATACATGATGTTGTTTTGGTTTTAAGTTATTGATTGTTGTTTTGTCTTACATTCTTAATTATGGTTGTTTTTATGATTGATCACCATGAAAACACACATGTTACACCTAAGTATAAGATTGAGAAAATAAACCTAGGCAAGAACAAAGAATGTAGGGAGCAAGTTTGTATCTTACGATATAATTCGCGGTTAAGATAAGTAATTATACCTAATTTGCCTTTGCTTGGTTCTTAAAACGGGATGAGCTAGACACAAACTTAGAATTATCACATCACCACTCGTAGAAGTAGTTGTGAAGTTAAGTTGAGTTAAATGATTAGAGGTACGAAAGTCCCTAATCAAGAGCATAAACCCCGTAAACCACATCCACGTAATTGAGTTACCCACGAACTAGAACGTCATATCCCCACTCAACGATGTAGTTGTGAAGCTAGTTTGTCGTGTTTAGTGGATCGAAAGACAATGAATATGTAATTATAATTATGTGAGACTACAATTGATAATTCCATGCTTAAACCATTAAAAAGCTTAGTATCGCATGATTAGATGGAGTTAGCCGTAGTTGATCCTTGAATGTTTTCAGAGTACTTCTGTGACCACCCCTAGACTTAATGAAATTTTATCGAAAACTTCTTTAATCAACACTTGTGAAAGTTAATATCACAGTTGAATTTGATAATTAGCTAAATAGGTCCAATCCCTGTGCCTTCGACATCCGGCTCTTAAAAAGGGCCACTATATTACTTGTATGACCCGTACACTTGCGGGGTATCAAGTTTTTGGCGCCGTTGCCGAGGACTCGGCAAAGTTTAGTGAATTTATCTAGTTTTTTGTGATTTTTAATTTCCTTAAGTGTTGAGAAACTTGGTCGTAATCTGACTTATTGCAGGTGACAGGTTGTCTTGCCGAGCTGGCTAGGAATAGAGAGCTTGTGGAACCGTTGCTTGAACCAGGATGTCAAGTTCATTTGCGAAAGAGAGTAGCTCTTGAGCAAAAGCTGAAACGACTTCAAGAAAAGGTAAAACAAAAACCACCCGCAGGACAAGCACTATTGTCACCGAAAGCAATGGCCGTCAGACCAGTTCGCGAAGTGGCAATCCCACAAGCGACGAATGTGAACTCTAGTATCCGTAAACCGAAACCTGGAGGGAACTTTGAATTGAAATAGAACATAATGCAGTTGTTACATTCTAGTGGCCAATTCACTGGATGGCACATGAGGACCCGCAGCAACACTTATAGAACTTTTTAGAGATTAGTGACACTTTCGTCCCCACTGGAGTGTCCACAGATTATGTCCGACTTACCCTCTTCCCATTTTTATTGTTGGGAGAGGCAAAAAGGTGGTTGAAAGCTGAGCCACCAAACTCCATAACTTCTTAGGATCATTTGGCGAAGAAGTTCTTGATCAGATTCTTTCCTTTAGGCAAGACTGCAAAATTGAGAAGTGAACTACTGTGTTTCAAGTAGAGGCCTGATGAGAATTTATATTTGTCTTGAGAGAGATTCAAGTAATTATTGAGAGACTGCCCCCATTACCAGCAATCCAATGAAGCGCTGGCCCATATCATTATAGAAAGTCTAGACCCACATACAAAAATTTTTCTAGACTCTGCATCGGGTGGCAAGCCTCAGTGAAGACTTATGATGAGTTGTACACTTTGTTAAATAGAATTGCTCAGGGAAATCCAGAGTGGCACAGTGAATCATCGAGAGGGGCAGGAAAGAGAGCAGGGTTGATAGAGGTAGATGGTTTGAATGCCTTGGCGGCACAGCTAGCATCATTCTAGCATCAGATTATGACTCAGTTCAATAAACTGAGTATGAACTAAGAGCAGGGTCAGGTTAATGAAGTGCAACAAGCTCCGAGTTAGTGTGAAATTTGTGGTAACAACGGGTATAATGTAGAATCATGCGGATCCAATCCAGAATCAGTCAATTTTGTTGGGAATGTTCAAAGCTACAATAAGAATTTTGGGAACAATTACAACATAAATTGGCAGAGTCACCCGAATTTTTCTTGGGGTGGAAATCAAAAGCAAAGTTATCAGCAACCTCAATAGCAGCAGTATAAGCAGAATAGGCAGAATGATGGCCAGTTGAGCAGCAACATTAAGGAAACATTGTAGAAAATCATTGAGACCTAGACTCATTTAGCAGAAAATCAGGTGAGGATGGCATCAGACTTGAAGAATCAGAAATTGGCCACCCGCAATCTAGAAAAGCAGCTGGGTCAGATAGCAGCTGCTCAAAACATGAGACTGCTGGGAGGACTACCCAGTGTTACAGATACTATCCCCCCCCCAGGTCAATGCCATCAGTCTGAGGAGCGGCATACAATTAGCTGATGCAGTGCCACAAGAGAAAAGAAAAGAGGTGCAACCGGAGTTGGGTAGACAAGGATCATCCACTGACAAGGGAGAGAATTAGAGTGCTGTTCAACAAAATGCACAATCTTCATTGCAGCCAACACAAAGACCACCACCACCATTTCCTCAAAGATTTAGAAAGAGCAAGGAGGAGGAATGCTTCAAAAAGTTCTTTGAGATTTTCAAAGAACTTCACATAAATTTGCCTCATATTGATGTTTTGCAGGGAATGCCCAAGTATGCTAAATACTTGAAAGATGTGATGGCCAACAAAGTAAGATTAGTGGATGTCCAGATAGTAGCATTGACAGAGGAGTGCAACCACAGGGTATTGAGCATGATTTCTAAGAAACTCAAAGACCAAGGGAGTTTTACCCTCCCCATACAAATTGGTAAAGCTGAGGTGATATGAGCTCTATGTGATTTAGGGGCAATAGTGAATCTAATGCCCCTATCTTTATTTACCACCCCAGGGTTGGGAAAACCAAGGCCAACAAGGTTGATGCTGTAGCTGGCTGACAAGTCGCGAGTGGCACCTGATGGAATCATAGAGGACCTTCTCATAAAAGTGGCTAAGTTTATTATACCTGCTTATTTTATTATTTTAGATTTTCATGTTGATGACCAGGTACCCTTAATTTTGGGATGACCATTCTTGGCCACCGGAGGAGCGGTAATTGACTTAAGAGAAGGGACCCTAAAAATGAGGGTCGAGGATGAAGAAGAACTCTTCTGAGTATACCAAGAAATGAACCCCCCACGCACTATCGAAACCTTTGTAAGGTTAGTGTGTTGTCAGAGGATGAGTGTGGGGTGGGCGATTCCATAGGTCCATGGCCAAAGGTAATGATAAATGTTCAGCCCGAGACTGATAAAGGGCTTCAGTTTGATAAGAAGTTGGAGAAAGAGAGGAATAGAGTGGAGGTTATTTCCTCTAAAAATCAAAAGAGAAGAAGATGGTTCTCGATAGGGAACCCAGGTATGAGGATGTCCTGAAAAGGATAGTCCACATCGTGCCGCAACGTAAAATAAGGCGTTGCTTGGGAGGCAACCCAAGGGTACCACAGGTAAAATTTATGATTTTTGTTTATGTGATTTTTGTTATTTTCAGCTTGTGTTGTTTTTGGTGGAAAGTTAGGCACAAATGGAGGGGAAGTCTGAGTACTCTTGGAGGAGAAATATAGGAAGCATGGAAAATAAAAAGTGTGGGGTCAAATACCCACTTGTGCAAATTTGAAGAAAAGCATGCTTTTAGCTAGGCCTAGAGGTCCAGGGAGTATTACTCAACGTTTTGAATTTTAATTAGATGCTATGGGGACATAGCATGATTCAAGTGTGGGGTGAGGGAAATTTCTAAAATTTTGTGCTTAATGATGTTGGTGAATGTAGTGCTTGATACATATTGAAGAAAAACTTTTTTTGAGTTGAGCATGACTTCACCACCCGTTGGTTTTTCTTTTTGGTTCTTTTCCAACGGGGGGTCTTTGAATCGAAGAATAACAAAAAAATTTCCTTGTCTGTATATAGTGTTTTTAGTCATAGTTAGAGACTATTTCCAACGATGGATGGTTGACGACCGTCTTGAGGAAAATTAGTCAATAGGTTTGGTTTTTGAACCCGTAGCTAATTTATGGCTTGATGTTCTTGTTATGTGCTATACATGTTTGTAATATATAAGTGTGGTTAGTGTTGAAGCATGTAAGAAGTGTATAACTTTGTTTGAGACACTTAGGCTCTTTAATTTGACTCGATGTGATTGAAGCTTAATTTTGAATTCTTGTGATTAGCTGAGTAAGAGTCTGCTGAATGTGTCGTGAATTGAGCATGTGTTGTGAGTGTAAGTTTTTTGAATATTCCGTGCTATTGTGGAATGTCTAGAACTTGCCTGGTGTGTATATAAAACGAAATGAAGGATGTGGACTGTAGGAGATGATTTAGGCATTTCTTTGAATGAACCTAATTTTTATCCCTCACTTTACCTACCTTGAATGTTGAATCCTAGTGAGCCCCATTGAGCCTTAAACTTGTTCTTTGATAGCTACAACTTTAGCTTAATCCTTTTTATTTCATTAGCCTTGAATTTGATCCAAAACTCCTAAGCGCTTAAGGGAAAAATCCCAAAGAGTGAAGGAGTGAGAAGCATGAAAAAGAAGGAAAAGTAGCAGTTGTAAAAGTTGAGGAAAGTCAAGGGTGCACTTGTGCAAAAATGGCTGAGTATTAGTAAGGAGTAATAAATAAATGAATAAAAAAATTACTTAAGTACCCTTTACTAATAAGCTGAGTGTGCTTAAACAAATGGGAACAAGAAGAGAAAAATTCAAGAGTGAAAAAATGAGGAGGAAGTAATAAAAGAGATGTCCTTAATGAAGGTTGAAGTTAGTAGAAGCGCTTGGGGAAGATAGCCACTATTACTGGCCAGAATAGTACCCACCCGTCCCTTAGCTTACATTACAACCCATTAAGTCCTACTTGATCTTACGTTCAAAGATCCTTAAATTAGTGGAGTAAAATATTAAGGGCAAGCGTATGGGTTACTACATGATGCATGTGAATTCCTTGAGAGAGTGCGCGTAATTCTATTCATATATCCATACATGTTGTGCTTTAAGAACTTGAGAGTAAGAATGGGTAACTCTCTTGTTGTGAGGGCACATGTTTAATGAGAGACAACATTCATGTCGGATTTCTTGGTCAGTTGATTTGCATGAGTTTTCTAAGATTGAGAGTCGATTCTTGAGGTTCGGAAGTCTTTACGTAGTTGTATATCATTTCAATGATTAAATCGAGCATGCTCTATTTTTAACATGCTATCTCAAACAATCATTATAGTCGTAGATTGAATTGCCTTGCTAAATTAGTTATGTGTGAGTCTTCATCTACATGAGATGTAAAAGGGTTGTTCGAGGACGAACAAGGCTCTAAGTGTGGGGTAGGTGATCTTGGGGAAAATAGCATGTCCAAGTGATGCTTTATAACTCAGTTTTGTCTTGTTTATCGACTTAATTATATGCATTCTCATGTAATTTTATGTAAATGTGAATATATATACTAACCAACATGATTAGTCTTGTTTTTGTAGGTTTAAAATGAATTTGAGGAACTAATCCTTGAGTTGGTGAAGTGGATGCATGGAATCGGAAGTAAAACGCGAACGTCGGCAAGGAGGATGCGCGAAACAGCCCACCTGCACATTGGCAACATGCCACGGCAGGCAGGCTGCGCGACAAGGGTCGTGACACGCCGTGAAATGTGCTGCACAAGCAGCGTAACACGCTGCCAATGCGGCCAGCTTCTGCTTGGCGACTGTTTTGATTTCCAGTGTGCCTACGTGATGCCTCTGTGTCACGGAGGCATATTGGCATGATAACCTCCGTGACACGGAGCTATTCCATGCCGGGCATAATTTTGTACAATTCTAATTTACTATAAATAGGTCTCTTAGCTCCTAAAAACGTTTAGTCACGATTTATTTCTGAAAAACTGCCAAGGAGTGAAGGGAGAAGTGGGAGAACTCACCTAGGGTTCATCAATTTCATCTCTCTTCTACCAATTCTTGTAAGTATGTTACTTTAATTATGTTTTGTTGTAATTATACGAACATGAGTGGCTAGAACCCTTCCCTCTAGGGTTGAAGCCACAAGATATGATTGTGAATACATGATTTTTTTTGGTTTTAAGTTATTGATTATTATTTTGTCTTACATTCTTAATTATGGTTGTTTTTATGATTGATCACCATGAAAACACACACGTTACACCTAGGTATAATCTTGAGAAAGTAAACCTAGGAAAGAACAAAGAATGTAGGGAGCAAGTTTGTATCTTACGATATAATTCGCGGTTAAGATAAGAAATTATACCTAATTTGCCTTGCTTAGTTTTTAAAACGGGATGAGCTAGACACAAACTTAGAATTATCACATCACCACTGGTAGAAGTAGTTGTGAAGTTAAGTTGAGTTAAATGATTAGAGGTACGAAAGTCCCTAATCAAGAGCATAAACCTCGTAAACCACATCCACGTAATTGAATTGCCCACGAACTAGAACGATACATCCCCGCTCAACGATGTAGTTGTAAGGCTAGTTTGTCGTGTTCAGAGGCTCAAAAGACCATGAACATGCAATTGTAATTATGTGAGATGACAATTGATAATTCCATGCTTAAACCATTACAAAGCATAATATCGCATGATTTTTCGGCGTTAGCCCTAGTTGCTCCTTGAATGTTTTCAGAGTACTTCTGTGAAGACCCCTAGACTTGATTAAATTTTATCGAAAACTTCTTTAATCAACAATTGCGAAAGTTAATATCACACTTGAATTTGATAATTAGATAAATAGGTCCAGTCCCTGTGGGTTTGATATCCGGCTCTTAAAAAGGGACACTATATTACTTGTACGGTCGTACACTTGTGGGGCATCACATCCCTCACTTAAGAGACAAGAAGTAAAAGATGCAATATCTATTACTTGGTAATAGAAAATTGGAAAAGAAACTAGGGGTGAAATTTATAAGCTCAAAGTGGAAGAAAAAGTGGTGAAACATGATGGCATCATGTCGCGACATTAAATTAGGCACTTGTTGGGAGGCAACTCAATTTGTAAAAGTGTAATTTTTCTTGTTTTTATATAGTGTCGTTTTTTTGTTGTTTTTCTTTGTCTAAGAAATGGAAGTCTAAGTACCTAGAATCAAAACTAAGGAGCATGGTCTGAGCTAAAGCGTGCGGTCGTTTGACCCGTGAATCAAAGAGACATGCTGCTACCTAGGCTCTAGAGGGCCTCAAGAAGTAATTTCTCACTCTTATCTTATCTTTAATTTTAGATTCTCTGAGGACAGAGCATGATTTTTAGTGTGGGGTGAGGGGATATATCTCATTTTGAGGTTAAGTATGAGCAAGCCAGTAGGTTTCGTTGAAAGTTTTTGAAAATGGCATGTCTCATCCAACCTTTGGTCTTTCTTCTGATATCAGTTCTTTATCGAAAGGGAGACCTTTGAACCGGGTGAATTTTCAATTTTAGAGTCAATTTTTTCTATCTTCATAGAGTTGTTCCCTTCCCTGTGATATATGGATGATGATCGTCTTAAGAGAAACTAGTCACATTCTTTTTTAGTTTTTAGGATTGAGTCATATATCATTCACTTGTGTTCTTGTTTATATTCCACTTAGCGACTATGCTAGAGTTAATAAAGTGGTCATTTTGAATGCATAAGTGAGGAATCCATGACAAACATACATATCTCTTTAATTTGTCTCAAAATTTTATTGTAAGGGCTTAATAATGAAAAATGTCATTCAATATGATTATCTGAATGTATAGCTATAGGAAACCAACTAGATTCTTGATTGCCGTGAGATGTGAGATAAATTGACTTGTTTGAACATATTGTAACATCTAGAACATGTCTTAGTGTACGTAGGATAGCTAGTTGGTAGGGATTTAGGATATGATCAAGGCATTCTTTGAAAAAGCCGTGTTTACCCATGTTTGTTTTACCTTCCTGAATACTATCCCTAGTTAACCCCCTTTGAGCCATAACCCTTATTCTTTCTTAGCCACGATAGTAGGTTAATCTCTTTTTTTGTGAGACCTCGGATTTATTGATCCAATGTAGTCTTAGGCACTTTAAGACTTAAAAGTAATGTTCTATGGAAGTATAATATTAAGGGAAAAAGAAAAAAATATTGTAAGAGGATAAAAATGGGAAAAAGGGGTGCCCACAAAATTGTATTGTTTACTTACTGCTAGAACAATGAAAGATAGAGCTTTAATTGCAAAAACCTTATTGATTCTATATGCAGAGACTAATAGTCAAGTAGCGAAAAAGGGGCATGAGAAGAAAAGAAAAAGGATGAGTTATCTGAAGGGGGAACAAGCAAGAAAAACGTGGTGGACAAGAAAAAAATGAAAAATATCTTAAAAGTGCTTAGGATGGTAGGCAATATAAAAGAAATATAATTCCTACCCGTCCTTTAGCTGATATTACAAACAAAAAAAGTCCTTGTGATCTAAATCTCTTGAAACAACCAAGTAGTCTAAATGTACATGTGACATATAAGCATTACATCATTTATGAGCGTGAGGGTGCCTTGCTTTCTATATTCCATGTATTAGTATTGATAATCTCAGAGAGGAACGTCACTTTAGGAAATTTCTCTAAGTCTGGAATGCTCTGGGGCACTACGTCTCTCATCTCGCCAACGTGTTGAATGAAAAATCTCCTAAAGTTTGAAACTTGGCGCCCGGTGCTAGCCATAGCCCCAACTTTGGTGCATATTTTTCTGAAGTTTGGAATCTGGATTTCAGCACAAGCCATAGCCTCATCTCCCTCTTCCCACACTCTCAAATCTTTACACCTTGGGCTAATTTGGGTTCTTTTTCCTTAGTTTCATACTCAAAACGACTAAAGTAATTTGTTACTGTACAAAACACACAAACACATAATTTATGCATTTCCTAAGGAATATGAACTCAAAACAAGGTAAAAGATGGGCAAAAACATGAAAAATGGGCATAGAGATATGCCCCACATCACCATCCCACACTTAAACTGTTATTCGTCCTCGAACAATCCTTATTTACATACATAAACTCATATTTTACCATCACACTTGGTACCTCAATAAATTCACACTCAAATGGCTAGCATAGAGTATAAGATTAAGTAGTTCATCAAGATACATCAATTCACACCAAGCACAACTAGAGTTCTCACAATCAAAACTAAACAACCTCTAAAATTAACTCATTTTTCTTTCAAAATAGGGCCAACATGATCAAGCATAAAAAATGCAACAAAGAGTATACCGACTTAGACATTTTATGCCCCTCGCTTTAATATCTATAGTTGTCCTACCAGTCCCCTACATTTGCAACTGAGCCCGCCCAGCCCCTGAACTGTAGCCATGTTTGAGTCTGGTGGACTCCTGATATCTGCACCTCGGGCATCAGGCTCGACAGGGGGTGCGATGCTGATACGGCATAATAGTCCAGCCATGGAATGGGACTTATGAGGACCTGGGACCCAACCTTCGTCCCTTACGTACGGAATACCGCTCCTTGGAGAGACGTCATCTTGCCCCTGGAGGGCGTCGACACAGCTAGTAACCCTAGGGTTGGTTGACGAGGGCTATATAGGAAAAAGTCAATCCCAAACTAAACATAGAATACTGGTCTCAGCTAACAACAACAGCTAATCATAATAGATATACTTCTGGCTCTCTTATTGTGATTCAAACTGAGTTATAATACTAATGAAACTAACTTGCCGAACAAATTTGACTTAGGATACCTGGATCGCTAATTCCTGATTAACTGGAGAGTTTCATTCCGTATTCAATAGCTCTTTCCAATTGTAATCGTATTAGTGAGAGAATAAGACTAGTTTCAGTACTAAATTTGGCATCAATGTAAACTTTTAATACTTATATTAACTATACTTCAGCTTAACAAAATACGGGTGAAAACATATAATTTCCTGAGAGTTCAAAAGGGAGAAATGCTTAATTGAAGCCTATGATCATATAGAAATTAGTTTGGAGAAATTCCGACAACCTTTGCTCGGTGGGGCTACTATTTGCCAAGCGAATTTCGAGAAACAAACTCCGTAGTAATGCTCCCTATAGACCTCTCTAGACGAGCTCACTTAATTTTATATGTAACCAAATGATCCAACATAATATATATAAGACTTAGGCGGTCGAAAGGGGGTCCGTGCTATCGCATTGAAATACAGGCATGCCAAGGAGCCCATCGTGGAGGGGGAGGGTCCATGACATGTTGCCCTTATTTGGCAGCTTGTCCAGCCTTTTCCCTCGTTCCCCCGATTCCGCGCTCATTCGACTTTTCCTTGGGCCCTTTCTCATATGCGTTGTACTCTAAAACTCTTGACTAAAATGTACGAATACACCGACTAAATGTTAGAAACTTTACGGGGTGTAACATCCTCCATCCCTTAGGAACATTCTTCCTCAAATGTCGACTACAACCTACGGGAGTTTAACTCTTTCAATTATTATTCTTGAAAAATATCGGCAGAGCGTCCTCTGTAATATGGACTATCTGAAAATCCTTAACTGTACAATCTGAATTAAGCCTGGAACAAATGAGGATATTTGGATCTCATGTCGTCCTTGGCTTCCCAGGTCATTTCTTCTCTACTCTTGTTTCTCCACAATACCTTAACAGACGTGACATCTTTAATTCTTAAGCTACGAACCTGCCGATCTAATATGGTTGCTAGGACTTCTTCGTAGGCTAAGTGCTCGGCAACCCGAATGTCCTCAATTGGTACAATTTGGGACGGATATCCTATACATTTCTGTAGCATCGATACATTAAAGACCGAGTGAACAGATTCCAATTTTGAAGGCATCTCTAGCTAATATGCCACCTGACCTATTCTCCGGAGGATTCGATACAGGCTAATAAACTTAGGGCTAAGCTTGCCCTTTTCCCAAAACTCATCACACCCTTCATTGGTGAAAACTTTCAGAAATACCCAATCATCTACATTGAATTCCAAGACTCTACGCCGCATATCAGAGTAAGATTTCTAGAGACTCTGAGCTGTCAGCAAGCATTCTCTGATGATCTTTACTTTCTCTTGCGATTGGTGGATCATTTCGGTCTAACTAGTTCTGATTCTCCTACCTCGAACCAACCAACTGAGGACCTACACTTTCTCCCATATAAAGCCTCATACGTTGCCATCTAAATTGCTGAACGATAACTGTTGGTACAAGATAACTCAATAAGGGGTAAATGTTCATCCCAACATCCCCCAAAGTCTAGCACGCATGCCCGTAAAATATCTTCAAGCGTCTAAATTTTACATTCTTGATAATGCTCAAACCATATCTCTTACAAAATTGAGAAGCAGATGTTGCCAATGAAAAACTAAACTAGAGGTTGGGGTTGAACCCACAGGGAATAGGGAGACTAAATTATAGTTGGTAACTGAACTTATAAGGTAGTTACTTCAAAATAGGGAGATTCTAAAGAAAATCAATAATAAAAGCAGCTATAAAAATTCTGATGTTAAGTCAATATCAAAGGATAACTTGGGTTCATGTCCCCCATGGGTTCATAGCTGCTTCAGGTATACGCTCGTGATTATCACCAATACTTACTTATAGAACTGATAACTTAGGTTCATTCAAATGACCGACCAGTCCCTATTGAATGACTATACTCAATCATTCAGCCCAGTCTCATGAGTGGCTTCAAACTATCTATTATCACTAAGTTCCATATTTAACTCTCCTGTGACCACAACACTAAGTTAATACAATGATCATCAAGATCAAGGCTCCCGTTGTGATTCTCTTTTCCTATTCTCAATGTCTTCGACCAAAGCATGTAAAGAATTCAGGCATGTCCTAACGTTGCGTATCGTTAAGGAACATTTAAGCATGAAGAAACTACAATATAAGTGTTTGTATTGGTTTTAAGATCACTTTGTGTAACCCTAACTTGTTAATTCACCATGGTTCCCACAACCCTAGCTATGGAGGTTTTAGCCTCTCATAGTTGCAAGGTTGTGATTCGCATTCATAATTAAGAATAGAAATCAATACTTACAATAATGATTGAGAAAAAACACTTCCTTCAATTACTCCATAAAATTCTTGAAAAACAAGTAGCAAGAACAAGATGAATTCAAGAACAGGTTGATCACAAGTTAAGAACAACTCAATTCTCTTTCTCTCAAGGTTTCTACTCTCTAAAAGTTTCAATCTAACATCCTCCTATAAAAATAAAACTTAAAACATATTTATACAGACACAAGAATCCTTTTCCTAAGCCAATAGGGTGAATTTCCATATCTGTCGCCGCTAGTGCCATGACTCGACCTACGATCCGTAGCATGCTCCTACGACCCATAGTTTCCTCTCGTACAATTTCAGTTGACTAAATTCTGGCTAAGTGTTGGATCTGGGTACAACTCGTACCATCAACTCATGACTCGTACTGAGCTTCGGTACCTTGAATCAGAGATTTTGATGTTTTTCCAAAGTTCATTACGACCATAATGGTACGACTCGTACCTTCGTCTTACAGGTCGTACTTTCTTCTCGTAGCAGGAGTCAGACTCAGATGCAATTCTTTTGGATTTCATCATGACTTCCTCATCATGACTCGTATAGGCCTGCTACGAATCATACTGGGACTCGTGGGTCACATCTGCTCATTCTTAACTTTCAGTAACTTCTCACGGCCACCACTACAACTCGTTGGTCCTTCCTATGATTCTTACTGTGGTCTGAACTTTTTGGCCATTTTGCACATTTTAAGCTATCTTTTGCAATTCTCAGTTCCAACAACTGCTTATCCTGTAACAAAAGGAAAGGTACCTCATATCCACATAAATACACCTAAGTTCATGTTGTTTTCTTAGTTATAAGTGTCGAATGTGTTGTAAATCCACAACATATCAACACCCTCAACTTAAGACTTTTGCATATCCTCAGAAAAATAAAAGAAAAACTAGAACACGACGCTCAACTAGAAAATAGACTTAAGATACTACAACCAATACTTAAACAAACCTACACTTTCTATACAAACTCAACTGACCTTTTCTCATGGAACCACGTCAGCTAATGCATTACAAGCGACCTCAAAGCATCATAAACACGGAGCAAGACATGTCAACTAGCTATCAACAGGTAGTCAAGTCATCACCAATGTTTTTCGCATAGATCAACAGTAAAAGCAAACATAATCCATGTACCCTCACACAAATGAAGTCTTCTCTCAAATATGAACTATCAAACATAGCATGGGACTAAACATGTAAGGCACTCACTCTAAAAAAGAAGTTACAAATATTATGTGTCAAATACCATAGACTTGCCCTTATTTTCTTTGCTTTGGTTTTTTTTCCAGATGGTCGAGTTAATATCACTATAGGACTTGATATGGCTTGTAATGTAGGTTTAGGGATGGACATGATAAAGATGGAAGATTTTATAAGTGAATATTCCTTCCTTGGCACTACATACAGTGGCTACACCTTTCACCTAATTCACCATTTTATTCTTTCATTCCCTTTTTTCCCTTTTTCTCCTTTTTATTCACATTTGCATGGGTGTGGTGAGTTTTCTCTTTTTTTCTCCAGCATTTTCAAAATTTCTTTAAGCTTTATTTTCCAACATTTACAACATTTTTTCATCCTTTTCTTATCATCTTACCACACATCATTTTCCACCATGTCTTTCTTTTCTTTTCTTTTCCTTACTTCCATTCCCACCTTTTATGCACCCCTACTCTAGCCACCCTCAACTTAAGCATTTTTCTTATGTTGAGGTTCATAATTTCCAAGGAAGGACCAGGGCCAAAACAGGTTCATTACAAAAAATGGGTGCGGTTAATCGGTAAATCAAAGAAACATGATTTATTAAGGATCAAACTTGGGATCAAGGGATTCATTCAACTTTTGGTAGGGAAATATAGGCTAAAAGTGAGCTAAACAAAAATGGCCTATGATCATATCCTAACCAACCATCGTTAGCCTATGTAGAGACCAATAAGAAAAGTTCTATATCTACAACACAATACCAAACTGACTAATATACCTCATTGACACATGGTACATAAACTATTTTCACCTCATGTATCTGGTTTATACATGAATTAACAAAACTAATCATGTTGACAAAATAAATGACATCCAAAGATCCAAAACAATCATGCATGTTGTCACAAATACATAACTAATGTATTAGAAAATTTTTAAACAGGGTCAATTTTTTTACAAAAACCAAAACTAGTGCAACTTTCTTGGCTGAGTACTCCTAAGCTACTTTCGAATTAAACGAAAATCATAAACTAAAAATAAATATCCTACACATGCCTCTTCTAATAGATAACATGTCTGAGGGAAAAGAAACACAACAAGAGAAACCCTCAGACAGACCAAATATCTTAAAAGTCACAAGTGCACCCCCTCCCCTTTTGAGAAATTAGCTTTGTCGCGAAAGCATCATTTAGAAGATCATAGGGAAGAGAACATACCTGTGGTGCAGTAGGCGCTCCTGTCATCTCGCAGAGGTGGTACCTCTGCTGTAATAGTGGCGCTAGCATTGGACCACGCACTCAATTGTGTTTCAATAGGGGGAGTGGTCCCCCCTCAGTAATTGTGGCCGCTTGAACAACCTCTCAAACTCTCGGGGCTGAATGTGGCTCTCCCGAAGGGTCATGGCTACTAGCAAGCTCGGTCTGAGCTAATGTGGAGCTACCTGCTCCTCTGGCTCTCTCTTGGAGCTAAGACATATGCGCGTCATAAGCTCGCATTCTCTCTGCTCTAGCCTGCTTGCGCTCTTCCCTTTCTGTCTTCCTCTTCTTCCTTGCACTTTCCTTTTTATACTCCTCAACAGCTCTTTTCTTACCCTTTTCACCAGCTACAGTCGACTTCTAGTATGCTGCCAAATCAAGCTCGTCATCAGGATCGACATGTAAGTCTAGAAGAGTGGGAGTTGCTATAACTGTTTTTTGTTGTAATGACAACTCAACTACTTGGCTCCGAAGAGCCCCCAACTCCATACAGAGACTGATGGTGTTTGTCTGCTCCGCCATCCTCTCATTGAAGCTACTCTAAAAAATGTCCAAGTGGGCATGTAAAGCTTGAGCTGTTGCTGCTATCTCTACTTTAACCCATGGTTTAACATTATCCATCATCGCCTAAATTTTCCACTCCTCCGTGGTCAATCTTTTTGCTAGCTTTTGGAACAAGTCCTGTGGCACAATGATGTAACCTACTGGTTTCTGAGTCTGTAAGCTGGGTAGTGGTGCAGCTGAGGTGCTGGGAGCTGACTTTGAATGACCGGCATCTGTAGCCGGTGTCTCTCTCTTCTCGTGAGTACTACGGACAGTCACCTGTGCGTCCCCTGCTGGATTGGCTACTGGGATAGTTGTGGGAATCTTGGATCTGCTTATCGGGTTCATCTCATTCGGATTCAGGCCTATATCTGCAATCCTTTGGCCTCCAATCAACCTCTTATCACCCTGTGGAACTTCTTCCTCCATACATAATCTGAATACAAGACTTGGGAATGGGATAGTAGTGCTTACTCCCCACAGTCTGGTATCATATCTAATCGGCTATGATCCTCGGAATATTGATGGGGTAACAAGACATGAGGCATGCAACTAGAGACACTCTGTCAACACTGAGTGTGTTGTCATTGACTGTAGGTGCTAACAGATGGCGCACTAGTGTCCAGCAGGATTTTGCAATGAAGTTCAATAAATTCTTGGTCACCTGTTTTCCACTTGTAACCCATGTAGCCTCATCCTTATTCTCAGCATTCACCTCTGCTAGTCATTGCAACTTCCTCTGTCTCTCCTGCACTCTCAAGGACATGATCTGCTACATTGCCTCCACCCGGTAATCATACTCTGGCATCATCCTGGTAGGCAAGAGTTGTGGGCCATACAACAATCGAGGAATGGTCCGCTCAGATACATCAACTTCTCGACCTCAGACCATAACACTTTCCAAACGAGGATGGTCTTTTATTTTCTGCCCTTCCTTTGGCTTTACCTCCATGGTGGCTAAGTAGTTGGCATAGAACTCTCGCACTATATTTTCTATGTACTATGTTGGAGTCTTGGCCATCCACTCAAAATAATAGAAGCTAAAAATCCGCTTCATCTCCTCAACATCATTCAATGCGGTTGTGAGGATCTGCGTTCTTCTTGAATGCTCTTCCGTGGCTTATTTTTGGCGGTGAGAGAAATGACTTTTTCATAGATTTCTTTGTCTGCCGGCACTCTTCACCGGATTGTACGATTTTCCCTAGGTGGGGTCTGTTCCTGTGCAGCAGCAGGTGCGCCTCTGCTTCTTCACTACCGCTTTCCTCTACACTCTGGGTCTCTCCTGACCCTTCTTTGACATTGAAGTCGCTTCTTGACTTTTGACATTCTTCTCTAACTCCCTCTTCAGACTGGGGAGCTTGAGTGAATATGGTAGTGGTTGCTCCATCTTGGGCCTTTGAACTCGCCCTAGTGGTTCTGGTTCCATCGGTGTCTACTTGATACTCCTATATCAAACTACTAGGTGAGTCTCCAGCCTTGTCAGACTCTGAGTAAGTCATTCATCAATCAATCTCCTTTGGACTTTTGGTTTGTCTGCTCTGTGTTTGTTTGTCATTGTACCTATGGTGAAAGAAGTTACCATTCCATTTTTGAAAAAGAGAAATTAGAAAATAAAGTTGTAGCTTTTCATCATGGGTCGACAGTATGAGTCATACCACGAAGGTACAACTCGTAGGACGTCCCAGATTCGGGGTCATCTAAGCTATGACTCAAAGGTATGACTCGTACCATGAAGGTACGGTCCGTACATTGAGTCATCTGATGTAGCTCCAATTTAATTTTCTTTTGAATTTTTCTAAGACTCGTCGTATGACCCGTAGGTCGATTCCACGAGTCGTACTCAGAGATTTTCTCTATGACATTGTTCAGTTTTGGGGTACGAGTGCTCAGTACCACTCGTAGTGTCTAACTACGATATGTACTGTGCCTCGTACCCTTTCCAACCTTTGTTGTATTTTGTTTTCTCAGTGTGCATTGGTTCTTTTTGTCACATTTTGGGTACTCAGAATTTCCCAGGTTTAGGCATGTTTCAATCTCATTTTAATAGTGCTCAACCCTCCCCCTTTTCTTTTATCCATAACCCGTAGACCATAACCCCCCAAAAATATTAAAGTTTAAAACTCAACCCAACAATGCACATTCATTTAAGTTTTCACGAGTATAACAGTTTGAACCCAATAAACTTGTTTTTCCTTTTGAACCCATTTCGAGTATCATAGTCGACTCACAGGGGCTTGAGTTTCAGCCCCTTCCACTTTTATTCATGAGTGATTGAAGAATTCAAAGTGGAATACTTACTTCTTTGTTGTTTTATGAACCGAAAATAAACTTCTACGGCTTTTCAAACTTACTTGGAGCAAGGATTTTTGCTCGATTCCTTGGTGATGAGAAGCTACGGGTGTGGGGGAGGTTACTTCGTTCGTGGGTTTGTGGTGATTGCGTGGGAGAAGGGTGTAATTTTAAGTTTAAATAAGTGGGGGAAAATTTTAAAAATTTTGTCCAACTCGGGTATTAATGCTGATTTCGACCCGTCATGACTCCTACCATGAGTCGAAGGAAGGTGTTATAGCTCATCCATTGGACTCGTGAGCGACTTGTTAAAGGAAACTTACCTGACGACCTACTATTTCATCCTACGACACGTACCATTGAGATATGATCCGTAGGATGACTCATAGTTCGGGGCTTGGAATTTTTTTGTTCTGAACCTCATCACTACTGCTGTACAGCTTGTAGGATCTCATTATGGGTTTTACTGAGAGCCATAGCAGTTGATGTTTTAGCCTCCTGTTTTCAATTTTCCCTACACACTGAGCACACATTAGTTTAATAACTTGGGCTTCCTCCCAAGAAGAGATAGATTTAACATTGTTGCACAACATAGGTAGGCTGGTTACTCAGACTTCACCAGTCCACCACTTGGGTTTCCTCCCAAGAAGCACCTTATTTAATGTGCAATCCAAAATCACGATGTCTTCTGGGATTATAACTTTATCTACCTTGAAGAGCATATCGATCAGGATCCCTACCGGCTTCTTAACTGTTCTGTCGGCCATCAATAGCCGCATTTTGGTCGATGTAGGAGTTCCAAATCCTAACTTCTTGAATACAGCCAAGGGCATCAGATTAATGCTAGCTCCCAAATCGCAGAGTGCCCTTGCAGACTCAACATTGCCAATCATACATGGTATAGTGAAGGCACCTGGGTCCTCCTTTTTTTGTGCTAAGACCCTTGTAGCTAAGGCACTGTAGTGATGCACATTGTTAATAGGCTCATAGCTCACAGATCTCTTCTTTGCAACCAGGTCCTTTATAAACTTTACATATCTTAGCATCTGCTCTAACGCTTCGACCTATGGTATGTTTACAAACAGCTTCTTAAGCATTGAAAGGAATTTCTGGAACTTACCATTTTCCACCTTCTTCTTCATCCTCTGGGGGAATGGTGGTGGTGGTCGTGGGATAGCTTTTTGCACTTGCGTTGCCTTTTGATCCATGACAGGTTCCTTCTCACCTCTAGGGGCCTCTTGCAACTCACCAGTCTCTTTCTCAGCACCAGCATCATCATCCTCAATTATGCTCTCTTTCTTCCATTCAACTTCAACTGGAAACGAGGGGTCAACTATGGTTTGATCACTCCTAGTATTTACCGCCATACAATGTGCATCATTCTTTGGATTTTGGATAGTGTTGCTAGGCAGTGTACCCTTTTGTCTAGGATTTATTGATGCTGACAGTTGCCCAAGTTGGTGTTCAATTTGTTTGATGGCAGTAGCATGTGATTCCACCTTTTGACCCATACTTGACAAATCACCTCAGATCTCCTTCAACAGATCGTCCGTGGACCTCACCTTCTTCAACATCTCAGCCATCACGCTCTCCAACTTAGATTGCCCATCCTCCCCTTCTCATGCATTGGGAGACACATAGAATCTAGCTCGGTCATTGCGATAACCATCATTGCACCTCCAATCACCTTCGCGCTCACGACCCCGGCTCCTATCTCTAAACCCGTTTCTGTTGTAGTTGTCTCTATACTGGTTCGGCCCTTAATTTCCAGAACTACACCAATTGTCTTGTCCAGGCGCTTGGGCGTTGGTTCGGAAACACGACACCTAGCTATCAAAAGTGTTTGCCTCCTCCTTAGAATCAGAGTGATCAGCTCCTTGCTCCCTTCCTTAAGTACCCACTTCATTAACATGTTTCGCTCCAGCTCCCATAATATGCTTCGTCAGCAAGTCCAATGATGTGTGCATATGAGCCAACTCCTGGTCGCGCTCTTCTTCTTTTCTTCATTAGTCTGCAGTCAAACCAACAGCATATGTGCCTACCACTGCATCAGCTTCCCTCGTATTCCAGGCCCAGTTTGTATTAGTCACCCTGTCAAGAATGGTGGCAGCTTTCTCCCAGGTGTGACTCATTAATGCTCCTCTGGCTACCATGTCTGCTACAACCTTGGTGCTATTTGTCTAGAGACCTGTAAAAAATTTCCAATAAACTATCATATGGAATTTTGTGGTTGGGTAACTTAGTCAACTTTTTTTTGAATCTCAACCATGATTCATGAAGTGGCCCAGTCTTGATTTGTCAAAAATTATAGATCTCATCTTTAGCTGCAACATCTTAGACGGGGGAAAGAATCTCTCCAGAAAGGCCTATTTAAGCTCCCTCCAGTTGGTTATGGAGTCATTTGGCAACTTCGATAACCACAAAGTAGCTTCCCCTGATTGAGAAAAAGGGAAGAGTCTGAGTCGTATTGCATCCTGGCTTACTCGGGGCAACTTGTACGCCTTGCATATTCCTATGAAGTTCATTAGGTGCAGGTTGGCGTCATCCGCTGCGTGACCACTAAACACCCCTTTCATATTTAGCAATTGAATCATGGTGCTTGTAATGTCGTGTTTGGCCCCAACGGGCAGTGGTGGTGGCACAGTTGCTCCAGTTGACCTGACTTCATCAATATCTGGGTCATCATCATTGTCAAAGTATTGAGGGGAAAATCTATGAGCTCTATTTCCCCTCCCTTGTCGAAAAGCCTTTACCACTTCATCTCTTTCATCTCCGCATGCTGTAGTGCAGCTTGTGGAGCTAGCTCCGCTTGCCTAGCTTCTTCAGCTATGCGAGCCTCTCGTTGCTCGTGGTTTTCCATGTTAGACAGTACTCTTTCGATCTCAGGATTTAATGGAACAAGGGGATCTCCTCTACTCCGAGTGTTTGGCATTCACCGGAGAACAACCAGTGGGTATCAAAAACACAAAAAATAAACGTAGTTAAAGAAATAACCACCAAAAAGTTAATGAAAAGCTAGTAACCTAGTTTCATCCATATTCCCTGACAACGACGCCACTTTTCAATAACATTCGAACCACACCTCTTACTGAAGTGAGAAGAGGACATTGTCAATAAAGAACCCAACTAGAGGTTGGGATCAAACCCACAGGGAATAAGGAGACTGGATTATAGCCGGTAACTGAACTTGTAAGGTAGTTACTTCAAAATAGGGGGATTCTAAAGAAAATAAATAATAAAATTAGATATCAAGATTCTGATGTTAAGTCAATATCAAAGGATAACTAGGGCTTGTGTTCCTCGTTGGTTCATAACTTCTTCGGGGATACACTCGTGATTATCACCAATACTTACTTATAAATATGATAATTTAGGTTAATTCAAATGACCGACCAGTCCCTATTGAATTACTATACTTAATCACTTGACCAAGTATCATGAGCAGTTTCAAACTATCCCTTATCACTAAGTTCCAGATTTAACTCTCCTGCGACCACAACTCAAGTTAATATAATTATCATCAAGATCAAGGCTCTGTTGTAATTCTCTATTCCTAATCTCTTTATCTTCGACCAAAGCAAGTAAAGAATTCAAGCACGTCCTAATGTTGCGCACCATTACAAAATGTTTAAGCATGAAGATACTACAATATAAGTGTTTGTATTGGTTTTAAGATCACTTTGTGTAACCCTAACTTGTTAATTCACCATGGTTCCCACAACCCTAGCTATGGAGGTTTTAGCCTCTCATAGTTTCAAGGTTGTGATTAGCATTCATGATTAAGAATAAAAATCAATACTTACAATAATGATTGAGTAAAAACACCTCCTTCAATTACTCCACAAAAATCTTGCAAAAAAAATAGCAAGAACAGGTTGATCACAAGTTAAGACCAACTCAATTCTCTTTCTCTTAAGGGTTATACTCTCTAAAACTTTCAAACTAACGTCCTCCTATAAAAATAAAACCTAAAACATATTTATATAGACACAAGAATCCTTTTCCAGAGCCAACAGGGTGAATTTCCATATCTGTCGCTGCCAGTGCCACGACTCGACCTACGATCTGTAGTATGCTCCTACGACCCGTAGTTTTCTGTCGTGCAATCTCAGCTGGCTAAATTCAGGCTAAGTGTTGGATCTAGGTACGACTCGTAGCATCAACTCATGACTCATACTGAGCTCCCGTACTTTTAACCAGAGTTTTTGATGTTTTTCTGAAGTTCATCACGACCACAATGGTACGACTTGTACCTTCACCTTACAAGTCGTACTTTCTTCTTGTAGAAGGAGTCAGACTCAGATGCAATTCTTCTACATATCATCATGACTCGTACAGACCTTCTATGAATCATACTAGGACTCGTGGGTCACATCTGCTTAGCCTTAACTTTTAGCAACTTCTCATGGCCACCAGTACAACTCGTAGGTCCTTCCTACGATATGTATTGTGGTCTGAACTTTTTGCCCATTTTGCACTTTTTAAGCTATCTTTTGCAATTTTTAGTTCCAATACCCGTTTATCCTATAAAAAAAGGAAAAGTACCTCATATCCACATAAATACTCCTAAGTCCATGCTTTTTTCTTAGTTCTTAGTGTCGAATGTGCTGCAAACCCACAACACATCAGTTCTGCCCATCCATCTATATGAGGATGAAATGCCATACTCAGATTAACTTGTGTTCCCAAACCTCTCTGAAAATACTGCCAGAACCTAGCTGTGAATTGAGCCCCTCTGTCAGAAATGATAGATTCTAGGACATCATGTAATCTAACTATTTCCCTATATATAGCTCATCATAATCCTTCGTTGAGAAAGTGGTCCTGACTGGAAATGAGCTGATTTCGTCAGTCTATCAACAATCCCCAGATGGAATCAAATCTGCGTCTAGTACAGGGTAATCCTTTCACAAAATCCATATTGATTGCCTCTCATTTCCATATAGGCACTGCTATTTCCTGTGTCAATCTGCGGGGTTTTTGATGTTCCGCCTTTACCTGTTGGCAATTAGGGCATTGTGCTACAAATTCTGCTACACCCTTTTTCATTCCCGGCCACCAATAAATCTCTTTTATGTCATGATACATCTTTATTGATCCTAGGTGCTGAGAATAATGGAAATAATGTGCCTCTGCCATGATCTGCTGGCGAAGTCCTACCACATCTGGTATGCAGATGCGACCCCTACATCTTTAAACCCCATCCTCAGTTACCTCGAAGGCTAGTACTTCTCCCTGTTGTACCTTATCTATAAGTTGTGCTAAATGAGGATCTTCATACTATCGCTCTTTTACTTTTACAACTAGGGATGACACTGCAGTATTCTGAATTGCCACCGAGTTGTCTCTTGAATCTACTATTCGGACGGCTAGGCTGGCTAAATGATTCAATTCTCAGGCCAACTCCTGTTGTTCTTGTTTCAAATATGCTAAACTCCCTATGGATCTACGGCTGAGAGCATCTGCTACAGTGTTGGCCTTTCCTGGATGATACAGAATGTTCACTTCGTAATCTTTCAGCAATTCTATCCAGTGACGTTGCCGTAGATTCAACTCTTTTTGAGTGAGAATGTACTAAAGGCTCTTATGATCAGTAAGAATGTCCACATGCACCCCATATAGATAATGTCTCTAGATCTTTAAGGCGTGGACTACTGCCACTAACTCCAGGTGGTGAGTGGGATAGTTCTTTTCATGTTTTCTCAACTGCCTCGAAGCGTAAGCAATCACCTTACCATGCTGCATCAGGACACATCCTAACCCAACACCTGAAGCATCATAATACACAACATAACCTTCTGATCCTTCTGGCAACTCTAGTACTGGCGCTGATGTCAATCTGTTTTGCAGTTCTTTGAAATTCTATGGACATGCTTTGGTCCAGTGAAATTTAGCTGCTTTCTGAGTTAACAAGGTCAAAGGCGTTGATAAGGTAGAAAACCCTTCTATAAACCTTCTGTAGACCCAGCTAACCCCAAGAAACTACGTACCTCAGTCAGAGTTATAGGTTAAGGCCATGTCTTTACTGCCTCAATCTTCTGTGAATCTACCTGAATACCAGACTCCGACACAACATGGCCCAAAAAGGCTATAGAATTCAGCCAAAACTCATATTTAGAAAATTTTTCATACAACTGGCAATCTCTAAGAATCTGGAGCACTGTTGGAAATGATCTCGATGTTCTTCTTCTGAACGAGAATACACTAGAATATCATTAATAAACACAATCGCAAACAAGTTCAGATACGTCCTGAAGATGTTGTTCATCAAATCCATGAACACTACAGGAGCGTTCATCAACCTGAAGGACATGACTAAGAATTAAAAATGGCCATACTTGGTCCTGAAAGCTCTTTTGGAATATCCCTCTCTTGAACCCGAACCTGATGGTACCCAGACTTTAAATCAATTTTTGAGAAATACTTGGCCCCTTGTAACTGATCAAACAAGTCATCTATTCTGGGATGTGGGTATATGTTCTTGATGGTGACTTTATTTAGCAGCCCGTAGTCTATACACATGCGGAGGGAGCCATCCTTCTTTCTTACAAACAAAACTGGCGCACCCCACGGTTAAGTACTTAGTCTGATAAACCCTTACCTAATAGATCTTTTAGCTGTTCCTTTAATTCTCTAAGCTCGGCAGGAGCCACTCGATATGGAGGGATGGATATAGGTTGGGTACCTAGTAATAGGTCAATGGAAAAATCGATTTCCCATTCTGGGGGAATACCAGGAAGTTCATTAGGGAATATATCTGGAAATGCATTGACTACTAGAATGGACTAAAGAGTCGGGGATTCTTCTTGGACATTCTGAACCCTGAAGATATGATAGATGCAACCCTTTGCTATCAACTTTCTTTCCCTAAGATAGGATATAAACCTACCTTTTGGCATGGCTGCATTACTTTTCCACTCCCGTGCTACCTCCCCTGAAAAGTGAAACCGGACAGTCTTGGTCCAACATTCTATACTGGCATAAAATGGTGCTAGCCAATCCATATCCATAATTGCATCAAAGTCGATCATTTCTAATTCCACCAAATCTACTATAGTCTGGCGACCAACAACCTCTACTATGAAACCCCGATATATCCTTTTAACTATAATAGAATCACCAATGGGTGTAGACACTGAAAAAGGTCACTTAAGCAATTCTGGCATGATGCCGAATTTCTGAGCTACTAGTGGCATCACATAAGAAAAAGTGGAACCTGGGTCTATTAAAACATAAATAGAATGAGAGAAAATGTCTAGCATACCTGTCACCACATCCGACGATGACTCTGACTTCTGTCACCCCGGTAAAGCATAAGTGCAATCTGGACCGGTAGCTGAACTAGATACCCTTTACCTACCTTAGCCTCTGCCGGCTAGAGCTGAGGGCCTACACCCTGCTGGAGGTGCTGGGGCACGTGACCCTACTGAAGATCTTTCCTGTCGATCCCGATTACTCTGCCCCTGGCTGGACAGTCTCTCATCAGGTGACCCTCTTGTCAACAGGTGTAACATGCCGAAGAACCATACCTGCATGCCCTACAATGATAGCGACTACAGATAGGGAAAAGTGGCACTATAAATCTACTCTGCTCTGACCCTCTCTACTACTGCGAACCCGATGGCCGTGAGCTCTCGCCAGGCCCGAACTGCTCCCGATAGCCTGGTCTACCACCCTGTTGCTGTTGTGGAGGTGGGGGTCTAGGTGTTATTCCTGATAGTCATGGCCTGGGTCCGCCCTGAAACTCTGCCTAAGTGTCACTAGTTCTAGCCTTGCGGCGCTACTCCTGATTTGCCCTCTCTATCTCCCGCTGCCACTACCTAGTTCCCCTCAATATTCTGGGAAAATGCTTTAACACGGGCAATGTCCAAGTCCTATCAGAGAGGAGCGATAATACAAGTCTCTACATACTTTAGAAGCAGCCGCATAATAAACCGGTGCACCCTAGCTAGCATGGTATCTACAAAAGATGGTGCATATCGGGTTAAAGAGTCAAACCATATAGCATATTCCTGGACACTCATCGAACCCTGCTCCAGATGCAGAAACTGATCTACCCGGGCCTGTCGGATTTCTCGCGGCAAATAGTGGTCTGGGAAGGCCTTTGAAAACTAGACCAAGGACCTCTCCTAACTCTCGTACCATAACACCGCTATGTCCCATAGTCAAAATACTGCCAACTCAACCGACTCCGTAGGTGTGGCATGCATTACCCTGAAGATCCGCTGCAGTTGGTCCAAAAAGTCTTGAGGGTCCTCATCTTAGTCCGTCCCTGTGGCTTGCACGGGACTCAGTGCAAGAAACTCTCAGACCCTCAAACTACCTAGTCCTCTTGAAGATTCAGTTACCACGGGTGCCCCTGGATGATTCTGCGCAGCCATCATATGAGCTGACATAATAACAGCACTCCTGACCTCCTGGTCTGATGGTGTCGGTATAGAAACTGCTGGAGATGGTGTCGACACATCTGTCGCTCTGGGTGGCTCCTGACGGGGTGGAGACTGCTGGGGAGACTGAGGTGGAGTCTCCCTGTTACCCCAGATCAGGCTGACTCTGACTGGGGCACCCTGCTAGTGTCCTCTCGTGCTGCAACGTCCAACTTTCTGCTAGTCGTAGGCTGTCGCCTGTCCGACATTTCTTTGTAGACAAGCAAAATATGGTAAGCTTAGGGACTCAACCCTATACTGTACAGCTCTATAGCATGACTGGAAGAGAAAGAAGAGTAACCACCCTATCATGCCTCGCAGCCTCCTGCCTATAGAATGTGGTACACAACACATCCATAGACAAGACTCTACTTAGCACGGGTTATAGACTCCCTGGGATACGACCTTCTTTGATACCAAGTTTGTCACACCCCGCCTTGGGAGGCATGACTGGCACCTGGTCCCCTACTAGGATCTAAACTGGCCTGACTGAGCTTATGGACCTCCAGTGTATCCTAATTTTTAAATCAAGAAATTGACGGGCTATATCTCGGCTGTAAACACAACCCCTAGCCGACAAGTTCTTATAGCCACCTGTAAAAGAAAGAAGCTAACCAGAAATAAATGATAACGTGGAATCCTTTGCGGGCCAACAAGACCACCATGATGTCTAGTTATGACTGTAAAGTAAATTCTGCACTAAACTAAGCTATGGCCGACAAGGCCGCTAACTAACATATAAACAAGGCCCCATAGGGCAAACACGTAAAATAAAGCATACACGGGCCCCACATAGACAACAAAACTAACCACAAGAAATCTGAAATAATCTGCAAGCCTCTAGGAGTGATATAATGGTCAAGACAAGGCCCCAACCTACCCATAAAATGTACAAACAAAAGGAGTAGACCTTCTAGCTATTAGCTCCGAAGGAATGGAGCTGACTGCCCTGCTAACTCTGGATGAAAACTAAGAAGATCCTAGTCCACATCTATCGGCACCTGCAGGCATGTAATGCAGTTCCCCAGAAGGGCGACAGTACAATATGTACCAAATATATAAGGTAGTAACTATAAATAATTGAATGAACTAAAAGAAAACATGAAGTAATTGAAAGAGAGGAATAGAGTTACTACCTAAATAGCTGAACTTCCTATTGTCTAATCTATCAGTAACTAATGCAAACAAGAACCTTACCTGGCCGGTAACCCGGAAGGTACAATCAACACAGAATAACCCACTCGGGGCCCCCATAAGTCCTGGTGAGTACACTTCAATCTATATACCCCTAAAAAGGTCACACTGAGTCATCTAATATCTATAGCCGTCCTACCAGTCCCCAAGGTCTGAAATTGAGTCCGCTCGGCCCCTGAATTGTATCCATGTCTGAGTCTAGTGGACTCCTGATATCTGCACCCTGGGCACCAAGCTCGACAAAGGGTGTGGTGCCGATACGACGTATAATAGTCCAACAATGGAATGGACTGTATGAGGACCTGGGACCCCATCTTCGTCCCTCACGAACAGCATACCGCTCCTCGGAGCATCGTCATCTCGCCCCTGGCGGGCGTTGACACAGCTAGTAACCCTGGGTTTGTAATGGAGGGCCATACAGGACAAAGTCAATCCCAAATTCAACATAGAATACTTGTCTCAGCTAACAACAACTGCTAATCATAATAGATATACTTCTGGCTCTCTTATTGGGATTCAAACTGAGTTATAATACTAAAGAAACGAAATTGCCAAACGAATTTTCCATAGCATACCTGGATCGCCGATTCTTGATTAACTGGCAAGTTTCAGTTCGTATTCAATAGCTCTTTCCAATTGTAATCGTATTACTGGGAGAATGAGACTATTTTTAGTACTAAATTCAGTAGAAACGATAACTTTTAATACTAATATTAACTATACTTAAACTTAACAAAATACGGATGAAAACGAATAATTTTTCGGGAGTTCAGAAGGGAGAAATGCTTATTTGAAGCTTGTGATCATATAGAAATCAGTTAGGAGCAATTCCGACAACCTTTACTTTGCGAGGCTATGATTTTTCAGGCAAATTTCGAGAAACTAACTCTGTAATAATGCTACCTCTAGACCTCTCCGGACGAGCTCACTTAATTTGATACGTAACCAAATGATCCAATTTAATATATATAAGACTTGGGCGGTGGACAAGGGGTCCGTCCCACAGACCCTGTAGCACCGAAATACGGGTGTGTCACGGAGCCCATCGCGGAGGGAGATGGTCCGTGACACGTTGCCCCTATTTGGCAGCTTGTCCGGCCTTTTCTCGTGCTCCCCTAATTCCACGCTCGTTCGACTTTTCCCCAATCCCTTTCTCGTATGCGTCGTACTCTAAAACTCTCGACTAATGCACGAATACGCCGACTAAACATTAGGAACTTTATGGGGTGTAACAAATGTAAATATCATAATGTAAACATAAGGGGTTAAGGTTTTCCAAAACATTCATAAATCAGTCATAATCATAATCATAAGAGAAAAACTTTTTTAACATGACTTGAGAAAAAATAACATAAGCATAACCATGCATAAATCATAAGAAACAATCGGAGATTCTTATAACTGACATACCCTATATGAGCAGACATGTAGTCGGACCTGTAAACCCCTAGTCGGTAGGATGTTCATACCTTGCCAAGGGTAGAACCATGAAAAGAGGTGTGATATCACAACAAAAGGCCTGTTCGGGCAAAACAGGACAGTCTTAAGGGAGATCCCATTATGGTTACATTGGCGCATAGTTTTGAGACTCAAGGTATGCTTGGACCCCGGGTCTACTCGGTGTTAAATACTACTCGCAAAACATATATAATGATCATATGATAATAGTGAAAACATATATGAGATTCATGGTCTAGTTAAATAATAATCATAACCATGCTTTAAGTACATGAACTCGCCATGAAATAAGGCCCGTGAGTCGGCCATAATCATAAATCCAAAAATCAGGAAATTTATGAATACTTGTAAAACATGTATAGACTTAATATTTCATAAATCCATGATAAGTACTTGAGAGAAATCATATCATAAGGCATAAATCATAATTGGGTTATTTAGATCAAGATCATAATGAAATCATAATTTGACTTTCATAGGAACATACATGATTGGGCATAATTTAATTAAAATTTTAAACTATAATTTAATAATCAAAATAGTTATAAATTCTTCCCATAGACCATAAAACATGATTTAATACATGAAAGAGATTGACCCATCGATAGATCATTGAGAATTTCACAAGAATTGATATAAACCTTATAGATCATGAAACTTGAATTCTAGAATTTGAAATCTACGGAATTTGAGAAGAGTTTAGGGCATGAGAGTGAAAGGAACTCTCATTCATAGCCTCACATACATGGGTAAGTTGATCTTACACTGTTACTTGAATGCGTAAAGGAAATTGAAGGAGAACTGATAGATTTTAGCCTTGATTACCCCTAAGAACCTTCTAGTATTGCAAGCATGGAGAGGAGTAATTCCGAATGAGCTAAAATATATTAAAACAATCCTAAAGAAGCTTAAAATGACGTAGTTTAGGCCTTAGGAACTTCGAAAATTTAAAAAAGCCCTTAATAAATTTGCAGGGAAAAACATACTACCCGTCCCGATGAGGGACTAGATGACTCGAGGTCTGGGGGATGACTCGTCATCCTCTTGTCTTGATCAACACTAACCTTTTTCATGTAAGGGTCACCACGAGGGACACCATGACTCGTGGTGTACCCGAAAATTTGTGGTGTCCAACCCGTTGCCAACATTGTCGAATTTCTTCATCCTTTAGATCACCCTTGACCACGGGTGACCTAAAGGATCGTGGTGCTGATATGACTCATGGTCACCCCAAAACATAAAATTTTCAATCATAGTCAAATCATTCCCCATGTGTTACTTAATGACTCGTAGTGTTCCTGACGGGTCACTGGACAACTTTTCCTGTGACCTGATGCATAAAATCCTATTTTCTCTGTTTCAACTCCTGGGTTTGATCTTAGTGTTTTTAGGGTATTACAATATCTCCCCCGTGGGAACATTCACCCTCGAATGTGGGAAAATTTAGTGAAAAGTAGAGAAATGCAACCATCATACTCAAATACTGATAATACAAGCCGAAAATTGATGTAGTGACTGACTCCAAACTGAACTACATGGCTGAGCTAAATTCCTGAATCACACATGTATTCATAAACATGAAAGAAGCTGGAGTACATGACATGAACATGAAACTGGATAGAGTACTAAGGGGGAAACTAATACCTCAACCTGAAACTGATCCGGAAGGGAATAGATGCGGGTATTTAGCCATTATATCTGCTTTGGCTTCCCATGTAGCTCCCTCAACATGCTAATTCCTCCATAGAACTTTGATTGGAGCTATTTCCTTGTTCCTTAGCTTCCAAACCTGACAATCTAGTATTTCCATCAGAACCTTTCATTGATAAGGTTATCCTTCATACCCACACTCTCTACCGGGACCACTAGAGTTGGATCACCCAAACACTTATTCAAGAGCGATACATGAAAAACTGGATGAACTGAAGCTAATTCGAAGGGCAACTCCAATTCATAGGCCATCTTTCCCTCACATCTCATAATCCTGTACGGGCCAATATAACAGGGACTAAGTTTCCCCTTCTTTCTGAACCACATCATTCCCTTCATAGGAGATACCTTCAAAAACACCCAATCATCAACTTCAAATTCATGTTCTCTACTCTTCACATCTGCATAGGTCTTTTGACAACTCTGAGCTATTTTCAACCTCTCTCTTATAAGCTGAACTTTCTCTAAAGACTCTTGGACTAAATCTGGACCTATCAATATAGCTTCACCAACCTCAAACCAACCAATAGGTGATCTACATCTCCGCCCATAGAGAGCCTCAAACAGAGCTATCTGAATGATGGAATGGTGGTTGTGGTTATATGCAAACTCAATGAGAGGCAAATGATCATCCCAACTACCCTTGAAGTCAATCACACATGCTCTCAACATGTCCTCGAGAGTCTGAATAGTCCGCTCCGCCTGACCATATGCTAAGCTTGTATTGAGTACCAAGTCCTTTTTGAAATGATCTCCAAAGCTGGGAGGTAAACTGAATACCTCTATCAGATGTGATCGACAATGGCACTCTATGCAACTGCACTAAATCCAGAATGTATAATTTAGCATAATCCTCTGCTAAATCAGTGGTTTTGATAGGTAGGAAATGAGTTGCCTTCATCAACCTATCCACTACTACCCAAAGGGAGTCTGACTGTAGACGAGAGCGAGGCAACCCTGTGATGAAGTCCATATTAAACTCCCCCCACTTCCAAGTAGGAATACTAATATCTTGAAGTAATCCTCTTAGTCTCTGGTACTCAACCTTCACTTGCTGACAATTTGGACACTTAGCCACAAACTCCGCTATGTCCTTCTTCATGCCATTTCCCCAATCCACTTCCCGTAGGTTGCGGTCCATTTAGAAACTTTCTATTTATTTCCTAACGCACAAGAAAAGGTAGAACCTTTGGGAGGTACTTTCGTTCTACTTTACTATAGAAGTTTTAGATCTTGGTGGCGCCTGGATGTATAGAGTATCTGGAACCATGAGCCTCGTGTGACATCCGATCTCTCAAATCATCAACATCCAGTACACATAAATGGCCCTGATATTGGAGCACGTTGTCTCCCCCTTTGGAGAAGACTTATACCTTCTAATTCTGAACAACTTCCTTTAACTTTACCAAAATAGGATCCTCATCTTGTCTAGCCTTAACATCAGCACTAAGGATGATTCTGACCAATTATAAACAATGACACCACATCTGTCAAGTCAACAAGACAGACTCCTAGTAGGATAAGCCAATGTACATCCTTCACTAACTCCTTCTTTTCCTCATCTATATGGGACACACTCTCCATGGAAAGCCTGCTAAGAGCGTCCACCACCACATTCACCTTGCCTGGATGGTAGAGAACACTCATATCATAATCCTTCAAAAAGCTCCAACCACATTCTTTGTCATAGATTTAGATCCTTCTGGGTAAACACATATTGTAGGCTTTTGTGGTCCGTAAACACATCTAGATGGACCCCGTACAAATAGTGTCTCCAAATCTTCAAAGCAAATACTACCGCCGCCAGTTCAAGATCATGAGTCGGATAATTCTTTTTGTGAACCTTCAGCTGTCTGGAATCATATGCTATAACCTTACTGTGCTGCATCAATACACAACCAAGGCCGATCCTCAAGGAGTCAAAATATACCACAAACCCATCAGTACCCTCAGGTAGGGTCAACATTGGTGTTGAGGTGAGTTGAGTCTTCAACTCTTGGAAGCTCTTCTCACAAGCCTCCAACCATTGAAACTTTACTTTTTTCTAGGTCAATTTAGTCAACGGGGCTGCAACGGATGAGAACCCCTCAACAAACCTCAGATAGTAACCAGCTAAACCCAAGAAACTCTTGATATACGCAGGATTCACTAGTCTAGGCCAATTCTTCACCGCTTCTATAATTTGAGAGTCTAATTGTATACCCTCACTTGACACCACATGACCCAAAAATGCCACTGAGTTCAACCAAAACTCACATTTACTTAGTTTACCATACAACTGGCGATCCTTAAGTGTCTGTAGCACCTACCTCAAATGAGCAACATGCTCCTCCTTGCTCCAAACTATGTAAGGATATCATCTATGAACACAATCATGAACATATCCGAATATGGCTTGAAAATCCTATTCATCAAAACCATAAAAGTTGAAGGAGCATTCATAAGTACAAAAGATATAACTACAAACTCATAGTGACTATACCGAGTGAAGGTTGTCTTTGGGATGTCACTCCCCCGAACGATGAGCTAATGATATCTGGAATGGAGAACTATCTTTGAAAAGCACTTAGCACCCTGAAGCTTGTCAAACAAATCATCAATCCTGGGAAGAGGATACCTGTTCTTGATGGTAACCTTGTTCAATTGCCGATAATCAATGCACATACGAAGGGAACTATCCTTCTTCTGGAGAAAGAGAACTGGTGCATCCCACAGGAATTTTCTAGGTCTGATAAAACATTGTCTAGGAGGTCCTTCAACTGCTCCTTAAACTCTTTTAGCTCAGCTGGAGCCATTTTATAAGGAGGAATAGATATTAGCTGCGTATCAGGAAGGAGGTCAATACCAAAATCAATCTCCTGCTTAGGAGGAATTCCCGATAAATCATCTGGAAACACTTCTGGATACTCACGGACTATGGGAACTGATTAGATAGTTGGGGTCTCGGACGTAGCATCCTTAACCCTAACTAGGTGATACATACAACCTTTAGAGATTATCTTTCTGGCCATAAGGTAGGAAATGAAAAGACCTACAGGCATACCCGAACTACCCTTCCACTCTAGGACTGGCTCACTCAGAAATTAGAACTCTACCGCACAAGTTCTACAATTTACTGAAGCATAACATGCATGTAGCCAATCCATGGCAAAGATAACATAAATCCGTCATGGCTAGCTCAACAAAATATGCTGAAGTGACTTTCTAAAGGATTGTAACAGGGAAATTTCTATATACCCATCGAGCTATAACCAAATCACCCAATGGAGTATAGACTGAGAAGAGTTTTGATTGGATTTTGGGACTGACTACGAAACTACTAGCAACATAGGGCGTCAAAAAAGAAAAAGTATCTCCTGGATCTAATAATGCATAAACATCAAGGTGAAATACTCATAACGTACTACTGACCACATCTGGTGAAGTCTCTTGCACTTAACTAGGTGCAAGGGAATAGAACCTGTTCTTACGCTGGCCGTTAGCTGAACTAGTAGAAGCACCCTATTGGAAGGGATGTGCTGCTGGAACTGCTTAACTAGCGGCTAGGGTACGGGCTCCACCATCACCTGGTCTAGCGGAAAGGCAATCCCTGAGCCTGTGTCTGGGTATGCCACACCCAAAACAAGCGTTTGAGCGAACTAAACACCTCCCTGGGTGGTTCTTGCCACACTTCACACTGGTTGGAAAAGTGCGATCTCCTGTAATGCTTCCTTGGCCACTCGAGCCTGACACTCTACCCCTCTGATCATATTTGGGTTAGGACGGGATGCTAGCTGAGGATGGTGCTAGGGCTAATGACCATTGCTGGAACTGAGAGTGGTGACCGCTACCGGATCTCTGCTGAGTGAACCCAACACTTTCCGTCCTAGCCCTCTTAGCCTCTCTGTCTCTCTCCAATGCACCGCCTCCATTTGCTGTGCATGCAAAACTATCAAGTGAAAATCAATATCCTGATGAAGCATGGTGATCCTACAATTCTTGTCCAACTAATCCGCCACTCCATGTACAAACCTGCTCACCCAAGCTCTCTGATCAGCCACTAGCTTTGGTGCATACTTAGACAAACGAGTGAACTCCAAAGCATACTCCTAGACTATCATGTTACTTTGCTTCAGGTTCACAAACTCCGCTGCTTAAAGAATCGTTCCAGAAATGGAACATGAAACTCCTCACAACTAATAGAGCCTGCTCCAACTGCCCTGCTATCTTTCCATTGCTTAACCCAGATGTGCGAAACCCCTTTTAACTGATTCGAGGTTAAATCAATGCACTCCTCTCTACACCCCCATGATCTGGGTGATCTTCAGAATCTCACCAATAAACTCATGTGGATCCTCGTCCACCTTCAATCCAAGGGACTCGAGAGGGTCATCCTTAGAAAATCCCTAACTCTTGTCGCCGTCGCATTCCCTTTCTGAGGGACATGCGCTACCGCCTGTTGATTGACCTGGGCGTTCAAGGCCTGGGCTAACATCTGAATGGCTGCCCTGATCATTGTGGGCAATCAGCTCGGGTACGTGCTCCTCATGGGCTGGTGGGGCCTGCTAGTGCCCATTGCCATTCTCATGGTCATTTCCATTTTCGTTTCTCCTTCCATTAACTCTGCATGGAGGCATGATTTTTCAAACATGTATAGCATGAGCTAGAAGGATAGAGAGACATTTCATGCATGACATAAGTCATGAAAGAAGGGAACATTTCCTAAATGTCTCGTAGCCTCTTGTCATAAGTGTGGCCCACTTCACACCCATGTAAAAGACTTTACTTAACGCGGCTTTAAGACACCCTAGGGCACTTTAAAACCTAATGCTCTTATACCAAGTTTGTCACGATCCGAATACAGGCCCGAATTGAGACACTAGACAAGAAACCCCGAGAGGCTCCAAGTTGACCCATGGCATGAACATAACGTCTAATCTCAACATAACAAAGTGGAAGTTCAACATACATAATAATAGAAGTCTACACATAAATCAAGCTGGAATAGAATCATACATGACAAAATGATTTCTACATAATGCCTGAAAGCCTCTAACATAACAGATGAGTTGATGGGATAGCACCCGCGACTAGCTCGACAAAGACTGAAACTGAAAGGAACATGACAAATTCATACACGAAATGTTCTCGAAGGATGAGGACTGACCAATGCTAGCTAGACAGCTCTGTGAGGGAAGCAGGACTAAAGATGCGGTTGAGACTGATCCCTCAGACCTGTATCATGAAATGATACAGCATAGAGTATGTGGTTAGTACTTGGAATGTACCAAGCATGCAAGGTAAGTAAAATGGACAATTAAAATACATTAGAGTTCATAAGAGTAGGACAACATGATCATAATGTAAATATCATAATGTAAACATAAGGGGTAAAGGTTTTACAAAACATTCGTAAATTAGTCATAATCATAATCATAAGCAAAAAGCTTTTTTAACATGAGTTGAGTCAAACTAACATAAACATAGTCATGCATAAATCATGAGGAATAATGGGAGATTCTTATAACCGACACACCCATATGAGCAAACATAGAGCCCGACCTGTAAACCCCTAGTCAAGAGGGTGTTCGTACCTTGCAAAGGGTAGAACCATAAAAAGAGGTGTGATATCAAAATGAAAGGCTTGTTCGGGCAAAGGGGGACAGTCTCAAGGGAAGTCCCATCATGGCTAAGTAGGCACCTAGTTCTGAGACTCAGGGTATGTTTGGACCCCGGATCTACTCGATGTTAAATACTAGTCCAAAAATATATATAGTGCTCATATGATCATAGGAAAAGAATATATGAGATTCGTGGTCTAGTTAAATAATAATAATCATAACCATGCTTTAAATACGTGCACTAGTCATGAAATAAGGCCTGTGAGTCCGCCATAATTATAAATCCATATATCATGAAATTTATGCATACTTGTAAAACATGTATATACTTGATATTTCATAAATCCATGATAAGTACTTGAGAGAAATCATATAATAATACATAAATCATAATTGGAATAATTTAGATCAAGATTGTAATGAAATCATAGCTCGACTTCATAAGAGAAAATATGATTGGGCATAATTTAGTTAAAATTTGAAACTATAATTTAATATTCAAAATAGTTATAAATTCTTATCATAGACCATAAAACATGATTTAATACATGAAAGAGATTGACCCATCGATAGATCATAGAGAATTCAGAAAGAATTGGAATAAACCTCATAGATCATGAAACTTGAATTCTTAAAATTTTAAATACATGGAATTTGAGAAGATTTTAGGGCATGAGAGTGAAAGGAACTCTCATTCATAGACTCACATACCTGGATAAGTTGATCTTGCACTCTTCCTTTAATTTCCAGAGGAAATTGAAGGAGAATTGATGGATTTTAGCCTTGATCACCCCTAAGAACCTTCTAGTCTTGCATGCATGGAGAGGAGTAATTTGGAATGAGCTAAACCCTCTTAAAACAATCCTAACTAAGCTTTAAAAACGTATTTTATACCTTAGGAACTTAGGAATTATGAAAAAGTCCTTAATAAATTCGCAGGGAAAAACATACTGCCAGTCCCAACGAGGGACTGGACAACTCATGGTCTAGGGGATGACTAATCGTCTGTCTGTCGTGATCAACATTTCCCTTTTTCATATGAGGGTCACCACGAGGGATACAACGACTCGTAGTATACCCGATAATTCATGGTGAACAACCTATTGCCAACACTGTCGAATTTCTTCATCCTTTAGATCACCCTTGACCATGGGTGACCTAACGGATCATGGTGCTAACCATGACTCATGGTCACCCAAATCATAAAATTTCCAATCATAGTCAAACCCCTCCGCACGAGTCACTTAACAACTTGTGGTGTTTCTAACGGGTCACTAGATGACTTGTCTTATGACCTGGTGTAGAAAATACTATTTTCTTCGTTTCAACTCCCTGGTCTGATCTTAGGATTTTCTGGGTATTACAACCGGTACAATCAAAGCTGGGTCACTAATGCACTTTTTCAACAAAGACACATGGAAATGGGATGTACCAAATCTAACTCTATTGATAGGTCCAACTCATATGCCACCTTTCCGACTTGCCTCAGAATCCTACAAGGACCAACATATCAGGGACTAAGCTTCCATTTCTTATTGAACCTTATAGATCCTTTCATGGGAGACACCTTCAGAAAAATCCAATGATAGACCTCAAACTCAACCTCTCTTTTTCTAACATCCGCATATGATTTCTATCGACTCGGAGATGTCTTTAGCCTCTCCTGGATAAGCTGAACTCTCCCTATAGACTCATGAACTAAATTTAGCCCTATCAATATAGCCTCACCTACCTCGAACTATCAAGTAGGTGATATACACCTATAGAGAGCTTCAAATGGAACCTTCTAAATATTGGAGTGATAACTATTGTTATAGGCAAATTCGATGAGAGACAAGTGATCATCTAACTACCTATGAAATCAATTATACAAGCTCTCAGCCTATCCTCCAATCTGAGTGGTCCTCTCAGCCTGACCATCTATCTATGGGTGAAAAGTTTTGCAAAGCTTCACCTGAGTACCAAGTTCCTTTCGAAATGATTTCCAGAACTAAGAGGTAAACTGAGTACCCCTATCAGAGATAATGGACAAAGGAACTACATGCAGCTGAATCAACTTCGAGATGTAGAGTCTAGCATAATCCTCGACTGAATATGTAGCTTTGACGAGTAAAAAATGTACTGTTTGGTCAACTTTTCTATAATCACCCATATAGAGCCATACTATAGGCACATACAAAGAAACCCTGTGATGAAGTCCATGTTGGTCTCTTCCCACTTCCAAGTAGGAATGTTGATGTCCCGAAGCATACCTCCAGGTCTCTGATGCTCGACCTTCACTTGCTGGCAATTCGGACAATTAGCCACAAATTCCTCTTTGTCTCTCTTCATGCCATTCCACCAGTAGACTTCCTGTAGATCACGATATATATTGGTGGCACATAGATTGATAGAGTATCGAGAGCTGTGAGCCTCGCTCAACATTCGCTCTCTTAAGTCATCTATATCTGAAACACACAAATGGCTTTGATATAAGAGTAAATTATTTCCCCCTTGGGAGAAAACCTCTACTTTATGATTCCAGACAACTTCCTTCAACTTCACTAGGATAGGATCCTCATCTTGCATTTCTTTAACTTTTATCACCAATGAAGATTCCAACCCATTCTGGTCAATAACTCCACCATCCGTCGAATATGTAAGGCAAACTCCTAAATGAGTAAGCCCATGGAAATCCTTAACCAACTCCTTCCTCCCATCCTCAACATGGGACACACTCTCTATGGTCAAGCTACTAAGATCATATGCCACTACATTAACCTTCCTCAGATAATAAAGTACACTCATGTCATAGACTTTGAGAAGCTCTAGTAATATCCTTTGCTGCCAACTCTAGTTCACGAGTTGGGTAATTCTTTTCATAAGTCTTAATTTCTCTCGAGGTATACGCAATGACCTTACCATGCTGCATCAACACATAACCAAGACAAATTCTAGAAGCATCATAATACAGAAAGAAGCCTTCTGTGCCGAGGCATCTTTAACTCCTAAAAACTCTTCTCATAAGCATCCGACCACTGAAACTTGACTTTCTTCTGGTCAACTTAGTCAATGGTGCTGCAATGGATGAAAAGCCTTCTACAAACCTCCTGTAGTAACCAGCTAGACTGAAAAAGCTCTTAATATGAGTGAGACTGAAAGGTCTAGACCAATTCTACACCACCTCTACCTTTTGAGAGTCCACTTGAACCCCCTCACTAGACACTACATGACCCAAGAATGCTAATAAGTTCTGCCAAAACTCACACTTGCTGAATTTAGCAAATAACTCACGATCCTTGAGGGCCTGCAACATGATCCTGAAATGAACAACATGATCCTCCTTGCTTCGAGAGTATATAAGGATATCATCTATGAAGACAATGATGAACATATCCAAATACTGCTTGAACACCCTATTCATCAAATCCATGAAAGCGACTAGAGCATTTGTTAGCCCAAAAGACATAACTACAAACTCATAGTGACCATGCCGAGTCCTAAAAGTTGTCTTCGGTATGTCACTCTCCCTACCTCTAATCTAATGATAGCCGGATCTGAGGTCTATCTTTGAAAAGAATCTAGCACCTTGATGCTAGTCGAATAAGTTATCAATCTTGGGGAGAGGATACTTATTCTTGATTGTGACCTTGTTCAATTATCTATAATTAATGCACATCCTATAGGAACCATCATTCTTTCGAACAAAGAGAACTGGAGCATCCCATGGGACTTACTAGGCCTAATGAAACCCTTATCTAAAAGGTCCTTCAATTGCTCTTTCGAATTCTTTTGCTCGGGTAGAGCCATTCTATAAGGAGGAATGGATATGGGTTGCGTATTATTTAGAAGGTCAATACCAAAGTCAGTTTCCCGCTCAAGAGAGACTCCTGGTAGATCATCTGGGAACACCTTTATACTCACATACCATAGGAAGTGACTAAAGAGTCAAGGTCTTGGATGTAGAATCCTTGACCCAAACTAGATTGTATACACAACGCTTGGAGATCGTCTTTCTGTCCTTCAGATAGCAAACAAAGAGGCCTATAGGCACAACTGAATTACCTTTCCCCTCTAGGACTGGTTCACCTGTAAAACTAGAACTCTACCTTATGGTTTCTATAGTCGACCAAAACATAACAAGCATGCAACCAATTCATACCGAAGATAACATTGAAATCGGTCATATCTAACTCCACTAAGCGGTTGAGGTGACATTCTGAAGAATCATGATAGGGAATTTTCTTATACTCGTCGAGCTAAAACTAATTCACCGACAGGAGTAGAGACTGAGAAGAGTTTTAAAAGGATTTTGGTACTAACACAGAAACTAATAGTGACATAAGGAGTCATGAAGGATAATGTGGCCTATGGATCTAACAATGCATAAACATCAAGATGGAAATCTCATAACATACCAGTGACCACATTGGCTGAGCATTCCTACTCTTAGCATGATGAAAGTACATAGAACTTGTTCTGGCGCTGTCCGCCAGCTACACAAGTGTCACGACTTGAACATAGGCCCAAATCTAGACACGAAACCTGGAACCATATATTGCTCCAAGTCAATCCATGGCATGAACATGATATCTAAAGTTCAATAAAAGCAAAGTGGAAAACTGAATTCTGAAATAGCAAAAGTCTAAATAATAAAACATCTAACCCTCAAAAATATCACAACACAGAATCTGAAGCTGAATACATAAGTCTATGTATGGAAAGTCTCTAACATACTAATGAGATGATGGGACAACACCCCAACTAGCTCACTAGAAGTCTAAAACTGAAAATAACAACACACAACCAATTGAAGGTCCTAAAAGGATGAGGACTCACCAAGAAAGATTTCTAGGATGAACTCTGGAGACTGGCTAGTGGAGGGACTGAGTCAGAACGTCTAAGCCTGTATAACGAAACAATACATCATAGAGTATGCGGTCAGTACTTGAAATATAATGAGTATGCAAGGTCTGTAAAACAGGCTGAGTAAGTGAAAACTGAAATCATGCATATCATAAATCATAACATCATAATATTCTGAGAGTAAAGGCTGCATGCTGATATTTGAAAACATGAATAGACATAAATTTAAATAAGTGTATGGCTTGCCATATCTAAAATCATAGGTAAAAGCTCCTAAACTGATCCTTGGATCAAACCTATTGAAAACATGATATAAATATCTTATAGTATATACATTACTAAAATCATGAGGAACAATGGGAGACTCTCTTAACCAACAACTACCATGTATGAGGACATGATGATACCACGTCTTGCCCATGTGGAGGAGGGCCATCCTAAGACTTTCCAAGATGAAGGATTAAGTGAGGTGTGATATCACGGTGTTCCCTTGGGCTGAGGAAATGCTCTCTTGAGAGGCCCCAAATTATACCTACATTGGCACGTAATTTATGAGACTGGGGAACCTTAGAGCCCGTAGCCTACTCGGTGCTAGACACTACTCCCAAAATATATATAATGCTCATATAATCATATACAAAAACATCACTAAAATATTAACATATGAGGAGTCTTGACTCCAAAACTTGAGATTATTGGACTTATTAGCCTTGGATAAATCATGGAATCATGCTTAACTTGAGTGGGCTTGCCCAAATCTTAACATCATGCTTGCATGAGATAGAAATCATGTGTAAAATTCATAATTACATTCATGGGTAAATCATAAACAATCTTTCATGCTAAACATCTTACCATACTTGGAAACATAGATCATAAACTCGACTTTTCATGAAACTTGCATAATTGGGCATCATGTTCTTAAAACTTGAAATCATGAATTGTAATAAAAACAATAGGTATAAAACCTTCCCATGAATCTTAAATAATCATTCGGAACATGAAGGGAATTGACCAATGAATAAAACGTAGAGAATTTCATAAATTTAGGCTAAAACCCTATAGAATCATACACTTGAATTCATGAACTTGAGAAGGGATTTAGGCATGAGAGTGAAGGAAAACTCTCATTCATGACCCTACATACTTGGTTAAGCTGAATCTATACCCTTCCTTGAAAGCCGAAGAGATTTGGGGAAGAACTTGGAGAATTCTTAGACTTGCGCTTTAAAATAACCCTCTAAACTTGCATGCATCAGAGAGAATGATTTGGAATAGGCTAAACCTTCTTTACACCTTCCTAACAGAGCTTAAAATGATGCAGTTTAGGGATTAGGAGCGTAGGAATTATGAAAAAACCCTTACTAATTTCGTAGGAAAAATGACTCTGGCAGTCTACACGAGGGATATCACGGGTTGTTACCCCAGAGGACGACTCATTGTCCTCTCTTTTTGTCACCACTGGAAAACTTTTACTCTTCACTGAATTACTTTACCTGATGATTGACATGATGAGTCGTTAGTAGAGATGACGCCTCATTACTTCCCTTCCATTGTCGCCACTGCCCTTCTCTCACTAGCCAACCAATGATCGATTGGACGAGTTGTGAAGTGGAGGGATGACTTGGGATCCTCACTCGTGACCTTCACTGGAATTTCAACCTTTAACTCAACCATCCTGACCACAACTCACCTCATGTGTTTTGAGTTGATACTACGACTCATGGCTCCATCTGTGAAGATCCCCCGACCACGGCTCCTCACTGGCCTGCCTTCCCTTCATGGTCCCTCCACAACTCATTGGGTGACTTGATTAGTCACCTGATGAGTCATTTTGTGACTTGCGTAAATTTTTTCTATTTTCTACGCTTCAACCCTCGGGTGTTATCTTAGGGACTTTTCAGGTACTATAATATTTCCTCCTTGGGAATATTCATCCTTAAATGTGGTAAACATACTGAATAATTGGGGAAAGGAATTGCCATCCCAAATATTGAATATCTGAAGCTGAAATGAATGGAGTGACTGACTCCAGATTGAAATACATGACTAAACCGAATTCATAAATAACACATACATGCTCTGACATGAAAGAAACTAGGAGACATAAACTTGACATGAAACTAAATAGGGTACTAAGGAGGAAACTGATACCTCAAGTTGGAACTGAGCTAGAAGGGAAAAGATGCAGGTATCTAGCCATTATATGAGCTTTGGCTTCCCACATAGCTCCCTCAACAAGTTGATTTCTCCACAGAACCTTTACTGAAGGTATTTCTTTGTTCCTCAACTTTCGAACCTGACGATTAAGGATTTCAATTCAAACTCTTCATAGCTAAGGAAATCTTTCTCACCAATGCTCTCCATCAGTACAATCAAAGATGGATCACCAATGCACTTCTTCAATAGCAACACATGGAAAGTTGGATGAATTGACGCTAACTCTGCGGGCAACTCCAACTCATAGGCCACCTTGCCGACACGTCTCAGGATGTTGTACGGGCAAACATATCGGGGACTAAGTTTCCCTTTATTTCTAAATCTCATCACTCCCTTTGTGGGAGATACCATCAAGAATACCCAATCATCAACTTCAAACTCAAGCTCTCTCCGCCTAACATTTGCATATGACTTTTGACAACTCTGAGTTGTTTCCAGCCTTTCCCTTATAAGTTGATCTTTCTCCATAGCCTCATGAACTAAATCTAGCCCTATCAACATAGCTTCACCTAATTCAAACCAACCGTTAGGAGATCTACATCTGCACCCATAAAGAGCCTCAAATGAAGCCATTTGAATGCTTGGGTGATAGTTGTTGTTATATGCAAACTCGATAAGAGAAAAATGATCATCCCAACTACCTTTGAAGTCAATCACACATGCTCCCAACATATCCTCGAGAGTATGAATGGTCCGTTCAATCTAACCATTTGTCTACGGGTGGAAAGCTGTGCTAAGCTTGACCTGGGTACCTAGTCCCTTTTGAAACGGCTTCAAAAACTGCGAGGTGAATTGAGTACCTCTATCTAATATGTTGGAAAATGGAAATCCATGCAACCGAGCTAACTCCTGAATGTACAATCTATCATAATCCTCGGCTGAATCGATAGTTTTTACTGGTAGAAAATGGGTTGCTTTAGTCAATCTGTTTATAACTATCCAAATAGAGTCATACTGTCGGCAAGTATGAGGCAACCCTATGATGAAATCCATATTGATCTCTTCCCATATCCAAGTGGGGATACTGATGTCTTGTAGCACACCTCCAGGTATTTGATGCTCAACTTTCACTTATTGACAGTTTGAACACCTAGCCACAAATTCTGCTATGTCCTTCTTCATTCCATTCCACCAATAGGCTTCCCATAGGTCTCAATGCATCTTGGTGGCACCTAGAAGTGTAGAATATCGCGAACACATGAGCCTCATGAAACATCCTTTCTCTCAAATCATCACATCCGGAATACACAAACGACCCTGATATCGAAGTATACCATCTCCCCTTTGTGAGAAGACCTCTACCTTTTAATTCTGAATCACTTCCTTCAACTTTACTAAAATAGGATACTCGTCTTTTCTAGCCTTAAACTCAATCACCAAAGAGGATTCTGAATCATTCTGAACACTGACACCACTATCCGTCGAGTCAACAAGACGAACTCCTAATCGTGCAAGTTGGAACACATCCTTCACCCACTATTTCCTTTCCTCCTCCATATGAGAGACACTCCCCATAGAAAAGTCTGCTAAGGGCATCTTCCATGACATTGGACTTTCCCAGATGATAAAGGACACTCATGTCGTAATCCTTGCATAACTCTAACCATCTCCGTTGCCACAAATTCAGGTCCTTCTGAGTAAACACACACTGACGGCTCTTATGGTCTGTGAATACATATACAAGCACCCCATACAAGTAGTGTCTCCTAATATTCAATACAAACACCACTGCTGCAAATTCTAGTTCATGCGTCGGATAATTCTTCTCATGAGTCTTAAGTTGTCTAGAGGCATACGCCATGACTTTACCATGCTGCATCAACACACAACCAAGAAGAACACTGGATGCATCGCAATACACAACAAATCCGTTTGTACCCTAACATTGGGTCAATATTGGAGCTAAAGTTAGTCGAGTCTTTAACTCTTAAAAACTCTTCTCACAGGCATCTGAACATTGAAATTTAACTTTCTTCTGGGTCAACTTAGTCAATGGTGCCACAATGGATGAAAATCCTTCAACAAACCTTCTGTAGTAACTAGCTAAACCTAAGAAACTCCTAATATCCAAAGGATTAACTGGTCTAGGACATTTCTTTAGCACTTCTATCTTTTGGGAGTCCATTTGTACACCCTCACTTGACACCACATGGCCTAAAAATGCTACTGAGTTTAGCCAAAACTCACACTTGCTGAATTTAGCAAACAACTGAATCCTTAAGAGTTTGTAACATAATCCTCAAATGAGCGGCATGCTCCTCCTCGCTCTAAGAGTATATGAGAATATCGTATATGAAGATAATTATGAAAATATCCAAATATATCTTGAACACCCTATTCATCAAATCCATAAAAGATGCAGGAGCATTCGTTACTCCAAAAGACATAACTACAGACTCATAGTGACCATATCGAGTCTTGAAAGTTATCTTTAAAATGTCACACTCTCTATTTCTGAGCTGCTGATATCTAGATCTGAGATCAATCTTTGAAAAGCATTTGGCACCTTGATGTTGGTCAAATAAGTCGTCAATTATGAGAAGGGGATATTTGTTCTTGATTGTAACCTTGTTCAACTGCCGATAGTCATTGCACAAACGAAGAGAACAATCCTTCTTTTGAACAAAGAGAATCAATGCACCCCATGAGGACTTGCTAGGTCTGACGAAACCCTTTCATAGAAGATCCTTCAACTGTTATTTAAACTTCTTTAGCTTAGTTAGATCCATTATGTAAGAAGGAATAGATATAGGCTGCCTATCGGGAAGAAGGTCAATACCAAAGTCAATCTCAAGCTCAGGAGGGACTCTTGGTAGATCATCTGGGAAAACCACTGGATACTTACACACTATAGGAATTGACTGGAGAGTCGGGGTTTCAGACTTTTCATCCTTAACCCAAACTAAGATGGCACACGCAACACTTAGAAATCATCTTTCTGGCCTTAAGGTAGAAAATAAAGCGATCTACAGGCACAACTGAACTACGCTTCCATTCTAGGACTGGCTCACCTAAAAACCAGAACTCTACCACATGAGTTCTATAATTTATTGATGTATAACATTCATGTAGCCAATCCATACCAAAGATAACATCAAAATCAGTCATGTCTAACTCTAGTAGATCTGCTAAAGTGACTTTCTAAAGGACTATGATAGGGCAATTTTTGTACATCTGTCAAGCTATAACTGAGTCACTGGCAGGAGTAGAGACTAAGAAGAGTTCTGATAGGATTTTTGGACTAACTCCAAAACTACTAGCAACATAGGCCATCAAAAAAGAAAAGGTAGCCCCTTGATCTAACAATTCATAAACATCAAGATGAACTACTTGAAACATACTAGTGACCATATCTTGAGAGACCTCCTACTCCTAACGAGATGAGAGGGCATAAAACTTATTTTGATGCTGACGACCACCTACACTAGTGCATGCACCTAGCTGAGATGAGTGTGTTGATGGAGTTGTTGAACTAGAAACTGGGTCATAGCCTCTACTGTGGCCTTGCTTGGTTGCTGGACAGTCTCTGAGCATATGATTGGGCTTCTCGCACCCAAAACATGCCCCTAAACCTGCTAAGAACTCTCTGGGGTGCTTGCTGTTGCACTTGCCGCAAGCTTAAATGCTAGTCTCTCCTGACCTGATCCCCTGACTTTTGAAGCTTGATGTCCTCCCCCTCTGTTCGTGCCAAGATCTAGATGGTACACTAGATGACAACGGCACTGGAGCTGATGGTCTCTTATGAGACTGCTGACGATGTCCGCCACTGGGCCTCTGTTGGGAAAACCAATACCACTCGTCCTGGCCCTTTTGGTCGCTCTCCTTATCCTTTATCTAATCGGCCTCCATCTGCTGGGAATAGATGACCAATTGAGAGAAGTCTAAGTTACTATTCAGCATCCTACACTCCTTAACCAGTGATTCGGACACTCCATACAAAAATATGTTCATACGGTCCCTCTGGTCTGCCACCATCTCCTGCACATACTTGGATCGCCAGATAAACTCCAAGGCGTACTCTTGAACCGTCATAACATTTTACTTTATATTGACAAACTCTATCACCTTTTCCACCCTCAACTCCTTAGGGAATAAATTGTCTAAGAATGTTTTCATGAACTCATCCCCAGCTCACGAGAACTGCGGTCACTGCTCTATAATTTATCCACTGACGACCAAATATAAACAACACCCTTCAGCTGATAAGAGGCTAAGTTTGTGCTCTCTTCTCCCATCACCCCCATAACTTGGGTGATCTTCTGTATCTCTTCCAGAAACTGATGTGGGTCCTCATCCAGTCTCAACCCAAGGAGCTCAAAGGGATTCATCCTAAGGAAATCCAAAGTTGAGTTGCTGTTGTGCTCTCATTCTGTGGAACATGGGGCCACGACATGCTAGTTGACCTGAGCAGTTAAAGCCTGGGCCAACATTTGTAAAGTTTCCCTAAACTCAACATGAGTGACCTACTGGGGAAATGGACTTGCTGGGGCTAGTGGGGCTTGCTGGTGCCCACCTCCATTACAATTCTCATAGTCATTTCCATTTCCGTTCCTTCTTCCATTAACTCAGTGTCATGCCCTGAGTATATACCCTAGAGGATACATGGTACTTGGAGTCACAGGTAACCCCAAGTAAACCCATGGTCTATCATAACACTAGCATTCTAAGTAAATACATAGCGAAAGCTTTAGAATTATAAAATAAAACATTTATGAAGAAAAACTAAATCATAAAGTTTTATACAACTGAAACAAAATAGAAAATCTGAAACTCTGTCTGTGTCTGAAAGCCATCTATACGATGAGTTGCTGGAACAAGTCCCCAGTTAACTCTAAATCTAATTGAAAAGAAATAATCATCGTCCTCAAAATATAAGGACTCACTAACGATGCAATTGAGAGCTCCTAAATGCGATATGCAAACGGGGCTGAGACTGAGAACCTGTAGCTGTATCATAAAATGATATAACATAAAAGGTATGTGCCAGTACTTTGAATGTACTGAGTAAGTAGGAGAAACCATAATACGAAGGATAAAAATAACTAAATTGTAACATGCAATGACCAACTAAAATACTAACACTGAATAAATTGTGATATACTCAGATGGTCAAATGGCCATGTCTTGTGGTCAAAGCCATTCCCTAAATCTGAGATACTAATATGAAGTAGTATAACAAACTGATATGAACTGAGTAATCTAAATCTGTTCTAACTGAGCTAGTCTAAGTCTGAACTGAACTGACTAGTGGGAGAGTCAATAACCGACATATAACCACGTGAGCTAGATGTGGAGTCCAATGTATACACCCTATCGGTAGGACCCAATATACCTTTCTAGTGTATAAAGGCATGAACTGAGTGATCACAAGTCTGGGTCCATGGGGCAAATATAATATAACCTCCGGTGGCAACGTAGTTCTGGGAGCCTGGGTGAGCTGGAACCCTGGCCAGCTCGATGCTAAGTCCTACTCCCACTGGATAGTCTTAGACTAACTACTAAGCTGATAGCACAAAACTAGGGCCCAAGACTAAGTCAGGAAAACCTATTTGGAAGTATCTTGAGAGTCTTATCAGACTGGATTCTGTAACTGGTGTTTTAAGACTGCTCAGAGATGCTTATTTGGAAGCATCGTAACCGTATAAAGAAATAACTGTATCTGAAACTAGGGTCCTAAGGCTGGTCAAAGCTTCTTATCTGAAAGTTTCATGACCGTCTAAAGAACTAGTAACAATATGATACAGAGTTTAATACTGATAAATGGAAGGCATCACTAATGGCTCAAGAATTAACTATGGTCAAACTAATTAGCTGACATTTCGGGACAATACTGAGTAAGCTAAAAATATGATTGAGACTAGACTAGCATGAATCTGATTGAGTTTTCAACATAAACTAACAATATGTGCATCCCATAACTGATAGAACCAAGCTACAGGGAAAACTAGTTCAACCTACAAGATTCCAATTTCTACTTACCTGTGACATAGGGATAAATTATTCCACAACATACAATTCTCACTAATTTCTAGAATTACGGAATATTAAAGCAATTAAAATCATAAGAAATATACTACTCAAAATTTTAAGGATATAAGTTTGCCAATCTTCTACGTTTCGTATCCACATGGCTAAAATGAAAGAGGAAAATAATGAAGATTTTGGGGACAAATAGGAAGAACTATTCCCTTGTTGAATTCCCACAATCCTGGCTTCGAAATCCTTGAAGAGGAAAGCTTGAAATTCTACACTAATGAAGAAACCTAGTTCTTGCTTGAGAGAAGAAGTGCGATCGTTATTTCTGAGAATTAACGAGGGGAATGAGGGGGAAAACCGTTCAATCTCCCTAATATCTCCGAAATAATGCTTAAAATGACGTATTTTAGAGTCTAGGAGTTTAGGAAATTACGTAAAACACCATAGGAAATTTGCAGGGAAAAGGACCCTGCCAGTCACCACAAGGTACTCCACGAGTTGTGAAGTCAGGGACGACTCACTGTGTCCAGTATTGATGTGCACTGAAAATTTTTCTTCAAATTCAACGCCCTGCCAATGACTAACTTCACGAGTCGTCAAGAGACCTAAGGACTCGCGACATCTCCCATTGCAACTGAACCAAGATTTCTCTTCATGGGTTACCACGGGGGACACCACGACTCATGGTGTACTTGACGAGTCATGGTGATGATCCATTAGGTACACTACCCAAATTTTCTAAATCTAAGTGAACCCTTGACCACAACGCACATGATGACTCATCGTGGTCACACCAGTGGTCACTCAGTTTCCCAAATTTTCAACCAAGTCTAGAACCTTCCCCATGAGTCACTCCCCGACTCGTGGACTATCCTACAAGTCATAGAATGATATGCAGAAAATCCTGTTTTCTCAATTTCAACTCCCGGTTCTGATCTTAGGGTTTCGGGGGCATTACAATATCTCCCCCTTGGGAAAATTAATCCTCGAATGTTGAAAAACATTCAGAAAAGCAGAGAAATGCTATCATTAAACTTAAATACTGGTCATGAAAGCTGAAAACTAATGGAATGACTACCTTCGAACTGAACTACATAATTGAACTGAATTCAAAAATCATACACACATTTATTAACATGAAAGAAACTAGGATACATGGACTGAACATTTAACTGAACAGAGTTGTTAGGGGTGAATTTGATACCTTTAAATTGAAACTGAGCTTGAAGGGAATAAATGTTGCTATCTAGCTATCATATCTGCTTCGGCTTCCCACGTAGCTCCTTCAACATGTTCATTTCTCCACAAGACTTTGACTGAAGGTACTTCTTTGTTCCTCAGCTTATGAACCTGACATTGAAGGATCTGAACTGGGACCTCTTCTTAAAAGATGACTATCTTTCACTCCCACGCTGTCTAGTGTCACCACTGAAGTTGGATCATTGATGCACTTCTTCAATTGTGACATATGGAACACTAGGTGCACAGATGATAACTCTGAAGGTAATTCCAGCTCATAGGCTACTTTACCAATTTTCGTCAGAATTTTTTAAGGTCCCACATATCTCGGACTGAGTTTTCCTTTTTTCCCAAATCTCATCACCCCTTTCATGGGTTAAATTTTTAGATAAACCCAATCATCTATTGCAAACTCTAACTATCTTCTCCTCACATCAACATAAGATTCTGTCGGCTCTGAGTTGTTTTCAACCTTTCACGAATGAGTTGTACCTTATGCATAGCATCATGAACTAAGTCTGGCCTGACTAGAGTAGCTTCAACAACCTAAGACCACCCTATAGGAGATCTACACCTCCTACCATACAATGTCTAAAATGGGGCCATCTGAATACTAGAGTGGTAGTTGTTGTTGTATGCAAACTCGATGAGAGGCAACTGATCTTTCCAACTTCCCCTGAAATCGATCACTCACGCTCTCAACATATCTTCCAAGGTCTGGATAGTCTGCTCAGCTTGTCCATCTATCTGCCGGTGAAAAGCTATGCTGAGCTTGACCTGGGTTTCAAGTCCTTCTTAAAAGACTTCCAGAAATGAGAGTTGAACTGGGTACCTCTATCTGAAGTGATGGACAAGGGCACCCTATAAAGTCTGACCAACTTATGGATATAAAGCCTAGCATAATCCTCTGTTGAGTATGTAGTTTTAACTGGGAGGAAGTGTGCTGACTTAGTCATCCCGTCTATGATCACCCAAATTGAATCATTCTGCCGACGAGTTCGAGGTAGACCTGTAATAAAATTCACATTTACTTCTTCCCACTTCCATGTGGGTTTGTATCCTGAGTCATACCTCTCGGTCTCTGGTGTTCTACTTTGACCTGCTGGCAGTTCGAGCACTTAGCTACAAATTCTGAGATGTCTCTCTTTATGTCGTTCCACCAGTAAATATCCCGTAAATCATGGAACATCTTAATAGCAACTGGATGGATGGAATATCTCAAACTATGTGGTTTAGCCAGTATCTGCTGTCTCAAATCACCCACATCCGATACGCATAACCTACCCTGGTAACGGAGTACACCATCTCCCCCTTGGGGGAAAGCCTCCACTTCTTTTCTGAAAACCATCTCATTCAGTATAAGCAGTATGGATCTTCATCCTATCTTAACTTAACTTCAACTACCAACGAGGAACCTCATCCACTCTGCACACCTAATCCACCCTCAATTGTATCAACCTACTGTACTACTACAAATGAGGAATCTGATCCACTCTGCACAACTACTCCACCCTCAGTTGTATCAACCAATTGTACTCTCAACCGAGCTAACCTGCGGATATCGTTTTCCATTTCCTTTTTCCCTCTTCAACATGAGTCACTCTCCCCAAAGACACTCTATGTAGGCCATCAGCCACCATATTGGCTTTGCTCGCATAACATAACACGCTCATGTCATAATCCTTCAGTAGCTCCAACCATCCTCTCTGACGAAGATTTAAATCTTTCTGGCTAAACACATACTGAAGGCTCTTGTAATCGGTGAAAACATCCAGGTGAGCCCCGTAAAGGTAATGCCTCCATATTTTCAATGCAAACACCACTGCTACCAACTCCAAGTCATGAGTCGGATAGTTCTTCTCATGAACCTTGAGTTGTCTAGCAGCATAAGCTATCACCTTACCCTGCTGCATCAGAACACAACTCAGTCCAACTCTAGAAGCATCGCAATACACTACAAACCCATTTGTTCCTTCCGATAAGGTCAAAACAAAAGCAGTAGTGAGTCGAGTCTTCAACTCCTGTAAACTCTTCTCATACACATCTAAGCACTGAAATTTCACCTTTTTCTGAGTCAGCTTGGTCAGAGGAGATGCAATAGAGGAAACACCTTCCACAAAACATTGGTAATAACCTACTAGACCTAAGAAACTTCTAATTTCAGTTAGGGAGGTATGTCTAGGCCAGTCTTTTAACGCTACTATCTTTTGAGGATCCACCTGAATACCCTCACCCGAGATCACGTGACCAGGAAAATTCACAGACTTCAACTAGAATTAGCATTTGCTGAACTTGGAGAAGAATTGGCTATCTCCGAGTGTCTGAAGCACTATCCTAGGTGATTAGCATGTTCTTCCTCATTTCTGGAGTATATGAGAATGTCATCAATGAATACAATGACGAACATTTCTAGATACTGCTTGAAGACCCTATTCATCAGGTCCATGAAAGCTGCAGGGGCATTAGTGAGTCCAATGGACATACAAAGTTCTGGAAGCTATTTTCGATATGTCACATTCTTTGACTCTTAGCTGATGATACCCTGACCTGAGATCTATCTTGGAGAAACAACTAGCTCCCTGAAGCTGATCGAACAAATCGTCAATCCTAGGTATAGGATATATGTTCTTGACTGCGATCTTGTTCAACTGACAGTAATCGATGCATATTCTGTGGGTACCATCTTTCTTTCACATGAATAGTACTGGAGCACCCCAGGGAGAGATATTGGGTCTAATAAAACCTTTATCAAGAAGGTATTTTAGCTACTCCTTCAACTCCTTAAGCTCAGCTGGAGCCATTATGTAATGAGGGATGGAGATGGGCTGAGTATTTGGGAGGAGTTCTATACTGAAGTCTATTTCCCGCTTAGGAGGAACTCCAAGAAGATCTTTAGGAAACACGTTAGGGAAATCACTGACAACTGGAACTGAATGAATAGTTGGGGTCTCGGAGCTAGAGTCTTTGACTCGAACTAGATGATAAATACAACTTTTGGAAATAAGCTTTATGGCTTTAAGGTAGGAAATAAACTGACCCTTAGGTGCTAAACTGCTGCCCTGATATGACCCAAACGTACTGATCTTGGGCAGATTTATATGCCCAAGTGATACTCAAACGTATCATTTTTACCTTGTTTGTTGTGCAATGTGTATATAATATCATGTAATTGGTAATAAAATGAGAATTTATACTAACCAACATGATTAGCATTTGTTTTGCAGGTAAATGTGATTTTTAGGAGCTAAAATGCATGTTGGAACTATGTCGGAGTTGGACTGGGATGAGAGCATGGAAAAGACCCTGGAATGCATGATTTATAGGGGCTCCGTGATGGAGCCGTGCCACGCTACCATCGCGGTAGCACACTGCCTGGAGATGAATTAAAATGGCAATTTCCAGTGTGCCTGCGCGTCAACTCCGTGGCACGGAGAGAGGCCTCCGCGATGGCCTCCGTGCCACGTTGAGGCTAATTTACCGGACCCTGGAAATTCCAGTGAAGGTCCGCGTCCACGCCGTGTCACGGAGGCAGTGCTCCGCGTTGGCCTCCGTGACACGTTGCTTGTTATTCCGGGAAAAATTTCCCACTAGTATAAATAGCACACTTAGGTTTATTTTAATTAGTTTTTAGTTTTTAGACTGAGTTCAGAAGTGGAGAGCAGGAACGTGGGTCAGCAGCAGTTGAAGATTGGAAAAGCTAAGGGATTTCTTCTCTTCCTTTATTCTTTCTATCAATTGTACGTATGATTTACACTCATTTGAGGATGATCAATCCAAGAATGAGTGGCTAATTCTCTTCCTAGCTGAGGTTTTGAACATGTGTAATGAATTCTGATTTTAATTGATATGGTTTTATTCTTCTTCTTTAATGTTGTTCTATTAATTCTTGTTTTTACTGCATTAGAGATTGGCCAACATTAATGTATATCTAAAAAGTCCAATTTCACTCGAAAGAGCAAGAACAACCGCGAACAAGTTTTTGGCGCCGTTGCCGGGGAGGCTAGGCGATTTGTAAAATTTTGTTTAGTGTAAATTTACTGTATTTGTATTTTTATTTTCTTAAGTGTTAACAACTTGGTCTTAGCCTGTATTTAGCAGATTTTGTTTCTGTGAACACTGGCAAGGGACAAAGATCTGGTGGAATCTTACTTAGAGCCTGAGCGTGAGTTTCATAGCCAACGTAGAGAAGCTCTTCGAAAGAAGCTGCAGTTTCTTAAACAGTCTATGATGGAGCAACCAAATCCACCAGTTGTGCGGGCAGTTTTAGTGCCCGATGAAGCAGCAGCAAGGCCGGTTCGCGAGGTGGCAATCCCACACGCTAATAATGTACATTCTAGCATCCGCAAACTAGAGCCTGGAGGGAGGTTTGAATTAACGCAGAATATGGTGCAACTTTTGCACACAAGCGGGCAATTTACCGGTCTCCCTCACGAAGATCCACAACAACATCTCCAGAACTTTTTGGAGATAAGTGACACTTATATACCCGCTGGAGTGTCACCTGATTATGTTCGGCTCACCTTATTTCTATTTTCCTTACTTGGTGAAGCCAAGAGGTGGTTAAAAGCTGAACCACCCAACTCTATATCAACGTGGGATGATCTTGCACGGAAGTTTCTTATCAGATTTTTCCCTTCTGGTAAAACAGCCAGACTTAGGAGTCAAATCCTAAGTTTTAAACAAAGGGAAGGGGAAAATCTATATCAAGCCTGGGAAAGATTCAAATCCATGTTGCGGGACTGTCCTCACCATCATCAGTCCAATGAGGTGTTGGTACACACATTTATTGAGGGTTTGGAACCCCACACTAAAATTCTGTTAGATTCAGCAGCTGGAGGGCAAGCGCTGGAGAAGACCTACGAGGAGCTGTACACTTTGCTCAACCGAATTTCACAAGGCAATCCAGAATGGAATGCAGATTCTTCAAGGGGTGGAGCAAGGAAAGCAGCGGGAGTGCTTGAAGTGGATGGATTCACAGCTATCGCTGCACAGATAGCTGCTTTGCAAAATCAGTTAAACATTCACTTCAGCACCATAAATTTGAACCAGCCTTCAGCTTCAGTCAATGCAGTTCAACAGATGTGGTGTGAAGTGTGTGGTAGTAGTGAGCATTCAGCCGAATGCTGTGGTGGAAATCCTGATTCTGTTAACTTTGTGGGCAATGCACAGAGAAATCAACAGCAGTTTGGTAGTGGCTACAACTCAAATTGGAGGAACCATCCGAATTTTTCGTGGGGTAGCAACAATCAACAAGGCTAAGGTTCAGGGCAGGGTATGCACAGAAACCAAGGAGGGCAACAAAATTATCAAGCTCAATTCAGAAATGACAATTCCCCTCTTCCACCACCATCACCGACTATTGAGGAGATGTTCAAAACCATGATCGCTAATCAGGCACAATTGCAGGCTGACTATGTCAAATTGGCAGCCGAAGTGAAGAATAATCAATTGGCGACCAAGGCTCTTGAATATCAGTTTGGGCGGTTTGCTAGTGCCCAAAATACCAGACCCAGAGGAGGACTACCTAGTGACACGGATCCAAATCCAAAGCAGGTAAATGCAGTGACCACGAGGAGTGGTTTACAGTTGAAGGAGGTGGAACCGGAAAGACCACCTCAAAAGTTAGGAGCAACAGATGTTGAGGGAGAGCAAATTTCAGATAAGGGGAAGACTAAAGAAGCTGAACCAGAAAGGCCTCCACCCCCGTTCCCTCAGCGACTTAAGAAACACAAGGAGGAGGCGTGTTTCCAGAAATTCATGGAGGTACTTAAACAGGTACATGTTAACTTACCTCTTGTTGATGTCTTGCAGGGAGTGCCAAAATATGCGAAGTATATTAAAGACATCGTGGCTAACAAAAGTCGTTTGACTGAGTATGCCCACGGTAGCTTTAACGGAGGAATGCACTTCCCGTATTCAGAATAGGTTGCCCACAAAATTGAAAGACCCTGGAAGTTTTACTATCCAGCTGACTATTGGGCAAAGTATCTGAGCGCGTGGATTATGCGACTTGGGGGCAAGAATAAATCAGATGCCATCTTCGGTATTCAGAAAGTTAGGTCTAGGGAGTCCTAGACCTACAACGGTAATCTTGCAGCTAGCAGACAGGTCTTTAGCTAAGCCGGATGGCATTGTTGAGGATGTGTTAGTGAAAGTAGGCTCCCTCATTTTTCCGGTCGATTTTATTGTTCTGGACTTTGAACCAGATGCTGAAGTCCCATTTATTTTGGGACGACCCTTTTTGGCAACCGAAAAGGCATTAATTGATGTAGTTGCGGGTCAACTCACGATGCGAGCACATGACAAGGTCGAAGTGTTCGACGTGTACAAGATACCTAAGCTCCCGACTGTTTATAAGGAACTCTCGGTGATCAACATAATTGATCATGGGAATGCTAATGGATTGAGTGATTACTGAGAGTTACTAGGTAGGCCACCGGATAAGGTTGAGAACTACTGGGGGGATGACCATGATCGGGACAAATCGTCCATCTCCCTAGTGGACAAGTGAGCTTAAAAGACGTCGAGCCGCGACGGTAAACCAGGCGCTGCACGAGAGGCAACCCGTGAAAAATATTTTCTTTCTTTCTTTTTAGTGTAAATAATTTTTATTTTTCTTTTTCTTTTCTTGATTAGGTTTAGATTTGCATTTTAGTTAGTATTTTTTTATTATAGTTAGGGAAATCTATTAATTTAACCAATTTGTGTTTAGTGAGGTGATTTTCAGGTATAACGGAGGAAATATACATGGAATCGAGAAAATGAGGCGAGGTATGAAAAATTAAATTTATTGGTGAAACAGAGCACTGGCGCGTTGACGCCGTGTCACGGAGGCAGTGCACCGCGTTGGCCTCCGTGACACGTTGAAGGCAAAATATGGATTTTTCAAAAATCCAGTAAGCCAACGCGTTGGCTCCGTGTCACGGAGGAGGGGCTCCGCGTTACCCTCCGTGACACGTTGCCCCTTATCCAGTGCTGGGTCACACCGGGTTTCCGGGTGACCCGCGTGTTTTCTTTAAATATAACACCGATTTTGCCCCAATTTTTCCCATTCCCTCTTCCCTCCTCGACCAAACACCCATTTCCCCCTCCCCAAGCCACGTGCCACGTTAATAGGCAAGGAAAAACATCAAGTTTCTTCGGTTCTTCAATTCTAAGGTATGTTTTCATCGTCTAACTCAATTTTTTGGCGATTTTTGTCAAATTTGGGCATGTAAGGTGAGATATATCACCCTAGGTAGAAATTCACCATGATATTGAATTATTTTGTGATTGATTATGTTCGGATTATTGTAGTTAGCGTTTGAACTTGTCGATTATGTAAATAATTCAAAATTGATTGTCGAATTGCATTCTAGGGCTTGGGTTGTTAAATTTGACTTGGGCAACTTGATAGTTTGATGAATTCGATGCCGGGGTGTGTTTATTATTTGAGAGAAGTCGTGGTAAATATTGTATAAATGTTAAAAGACGACGAATTCTCAAATTTTTGTGGGAAAATGCATAAAGTGTGAATTGGTTAGATTGTTTAGATTAGCTTGTATATAAAATGTTTTTCTAGTTGTTTTTATTTTTGTTGTTGTTTTGTTGCGAAGTGCGATGGTTGAATTGTTAGCGATAGTAGGATTGGGAATTAGCTGTATGAAGTCGGAGTAGTACACTAACCGTTATGCTGTCGAATTTTTGTTGTGAACGCACTAAGCAAGAGGTGTATAGTTGTTTGTGTTTGGGGTTGTAAATAGAGCTATCCTTGCTGAAATTTTGTAAATATTGTTAAGGACTAAGTGTGGGGTAAATTTTGTGTAACCCGACCTTAGCCGAAGCTAACAAGTTTTTAGCTTAACGTTGTGCTTGTTTGTGTAAATTGACAGGTACAATGGCTAGCAGACAAGATAAAGGCAAGGGTGCTTCTACCTTAGGCACCGGACGGAAAAGGATGAGACTGGGCACTGCAGTCCCAGCTGCACCTGCTGTTCCACACGGCCAACACCGCCGATACGGAACAAGATGGGTCACCGATGAAGGGAAGAAATGGTATAATAAGCATAAAGAAAACAAGTACTTCCCGGAGGAACATATTGCAAGGGAACCACTCGCACAGGAGTTCCCTCGCATTGTACAGAGGATCGAAGCAGCTGGGCTCAGCTTTATTTTTCAGGAGCCCAAGGAGTGCAACCTTCACTTGGTCCGGGAATTTTATGCAAATTGGAACCCGGCCATCAGAAGCCACACTATTAAAATCAGAGGGTAGATTGTCAGTTTGGAACCCCAGCAGCTGAATGCCATCGTTGGAGCGCGGGACACAGACGCCCACGTTCTCCGCCAGCTAAACATCACCCCACCGTACACCGACATCAGATGTACGTTGTGTGGGGCTCCATCCATAGCCCGATGGAGTAGACACAAAGAGAGGGGTTACCACCAGACTCTGCCTTATTCGCAGATGAATAGGGAGGCCAGAATCTGGCTGAAGATTGTATGTTCGTGCTTGATCCCGGGAGTCCATATGACAGATGTGACCCGGGACCGTGTCTGCTTGGTGTATGCCCTTATGAAAGGGCTTGAGATTAATGTTGGGGCGGTCATAATATCCGCCATGAAGAGAGCCAGACTGCACCAGGGCCACAGATACGGGTTTGGCGGACTCATCACAACCTTCCTCCGAGGCCTCGACATTGAGGAAGAAGCCTTGGATTACATTCTGCAGTTGGAGCGGAGGGCCCTCGACGTGACAAAGACTAAGTCCCCCTACACTACACACGGACCAGTATTGACTTTGGGCGAGCGACATGCTCGTGACGATCAGTACATGGCCCGTATGTTTGGCATGCAGATGCTGCAGCTACGGATTGGTGGGAGACCAGCCATCGAGGAGGAATTATGGCAGTTGGAGCTGGACTACCCCTTTGGCGAGAACGCCAGAGCCTTATGCAAGGTGGGGCCAGCCTTTGTGGAGCCGACTGATGACGATGTCCCTACTGATAAGGAGACACGTCGTGAGGACTCTGATGTGGAGTCCGATGACGGCGATGGAGCTGATTCAGATATGGGCGATGAGGCCGCAGCACCGGATGAGGAAGTCGAATATTTCGACTGAGCAGGGAGTTCCACCACCCAAAATTTTGTGCTTTGTATTTTTGTGAACACTGGGGACAGTGTTCGATTTACGTGTGGGGTGGGGAGTAGTTAGGTGCTAGGTCAAGTCTCTAAATTGCTATATATTTTTCCTTGATGTTTATGTATGTTTGTGCTTTCCCTGTTGTGAACTGTTTTGCGATGTATGTGTATATATTTGTTTTGTGGCTAATGATGTGTGTTTTGAAAGTTATGGTTGCCATTGTAAATATTTTGTAAATTTTGTAAATAATTTTTTTTCCTCTATCGACATGATCGATATTTTTCAAAATTTTTTGCGAAAATATTTTGCACTTGTAAATATTTTCTTTCTATCGAAATGATCGATGTGTTGCAAAAAATTTTCCGATTTTTATTTTTTTGGGTTTCTCGGAGTTTGTTTTCGGTTCTTTTACCGAGAATAGTCCCATTGAACCGATGTCATAGTTAGTGACCGTTCCCTATGATGGATGGATGACGACCGTCTTAAGGGAAATATAGTCGGTAGGAGTAGGATTTTTAATTGTTTTTAGTTTTTCTTTGGTGGATTGCATCAATGAACTGTAGTTGCTTATGGTTGCTAAAATTTTATTGCGTGTTGTAATTGATGTTCAAAATGTGAAAATGATTCGTTTGAAAGCATGCAATTCTGTAAATATGTTGAGTTACCTAGGCTATAGAACTTGGTTCAGTATGATTGAGGCTTAATCTTGAATTCATGTAATTGACTAATTAAAGAGTCTGTGAATGCATCTTGATTCGAGCAAGTGCATGAAGTGTGAAGTGAGGTTTTGCTATTCCATGTCATTGTGAATTGTCTAGAACTTGCCTGGTATGTATACAAAACGAAATGAAGGAGGTGTAGTGTTGGAAAGGATGTAGGCATTTCTTTGTTTTAACCAATAGTTTCCATTTTTTTTCTTGTCAAATTCTACCTTTTTTTATATGTTGTATACCCTAGTCAGCCCGTTCAGCCTTTAGCCGATTTCTTTCTTTTGTCCAAAATTGTATGAACTAAGCTTTATTCCTTCTTTTCATTAGCCTTAAAGTGTATAAGAAGCTCTTAAGAGCTTACAAAGAACAGAAAATGTTTCCCAAAGTGTTAAAGAGTGAAAAGAGTGAAAAGAAAAAAAGAAAAGCAAAGTGAGGAAAGAAAAGATGACGTTGAAGAGGCACTTGTTGTAATTCATTGAGAGTGAGGGTACATGAAAACCCTCTGTTTTGTGTCAAAGGCGTTTGATGAAATGGGCTGTATGAAAGTAAACAAGCATGAATGGGAGAAAAAGAGAAAAGAGAGGAACAATGTCCATGAGTTGATGGGAATGAGTTGAAAAGGTGCTTAAGGATGCTAGCGACTATTATTGGCTAATCCAATATATACATACAAGATCCATAGCCCCGTTACAACCCATTAAAGTCCTACGTGATCCTATATTGCATTTCTTTATATTAGTGGAGTAATACACTAAGGGCAAGCCTATGGGTCATGACATAATGCATGTGAATTCTTTTGGGAGAGAGAGTGAAATTAATTTTTATATGCCCCTACTTGCACGTTTGTGTGTTGCATGAACAAAAAGGGGAAGTTTCTCTCGAGTTGTGAGGGCACATGCTTGATGAAAGACTGATTTTCGTGTCGGATTTCTTGATTAGCTGATTTGCATGAGTTTTCCGATATCAAGAATCAATTCTTAAAGTCTAGGAAGCCTTGATGTATTAAAGGTCATTGTATTGTACGACCAAGCATGTTTTCTTGATGATTTGCAAAAATTGAATAATCGGTATGACCGTAGTGTAAATTGTTGCACCATAGTGACGAAGGTTGGGATGTAATTTGCATGATTTGTGTATGTGTTGTTCGAGGACGAACAAGGATTTAAGTGTGGGGTAAGTGATCTTGGGCAGATTTATATGCCCAAGTGATACTCAAACGTATCATTTTTACCTTGTTTGTTGTGCAATGTGTATATAATATCATGTAATTGGTAATAAAATGCGAATTTATACTAACCAACATGATTAGCATTTGTTTTGCAGGTAAATGTGATTTTTAGGAGCTAAAATGCATGTTGGAACTATGTCGGAGTTGGACTAGGATGCGAGCGTGGAAAAGACCCTGGAATGCATGATTTATAGGGGCTCCGTGATGGAGTCGTGCCACGCTACCATCGCGGTAGCACACTGCCTGGACATGAATTAAAATGGCAATTTCCAGTGTGCCTGCGCGTCAGCTCCGTGGCACGGAGAGAGGCCTCCGCGATGGCCTCCGTGCCACGTTGAGGCTAATTTACCGGACCCTGGAAATTCCAGTGAAGGTCCGCGTCCACGCTGTGTCACGGAGGCAGTGCTCCGCGTTGGCCTCCGTGACACGTTGCTTGTTATTCCGGGAAAAATTTCCCACTAGTATAAATAGCACACTTAGGTTTATTTTAATTAGTTTTTAGTTTTTACACCGAGTTCAGAAGTGGAGAGCAGGAACGTGGGTTAGCAGCAGTTGAAGATTGGAAAAGCTAAGGGATTTCTTCTCTTCCTTTCTTCTTTCTATCAATTGTACGTATGATTTACACTCATTTGAGGATGATCAATCCAAGAATGAGTGGCTAATTCTCTTCCTAGTTGAGGTTTTGAACATGTGTAATGAATTCTGATTTTAATTGATATGGTTTTATTCTTCTTATTTAATGTTGTTCTATTAATTCTTGTTTTTACTGCATTAGTGATTGGCCAACATTAATGTATATCTAAAAAGTCCAATTTCACTCGAAAGAGCAAGAAATTGGAAAGTTGTGAATTAATAGGGTATTGTTCTTAACTTGATTTGGGAAAATTGGGTTTTGATGTGCTTTCCTGATAGAAATATACTTGAAAGCCATATTAGTCAATTTAGGAACCGGAATTGTAGTGCTAGGTCATAAATTGCATTTGATCACAGAAATGTAGACGGATGGTTTATGATTCTAAAGTGAAATTAAATACGAGAGTTTTAATTTCTAGGCGAATGTTCTTGGCTAGCAACATGAAGAAAGATTAACCAAATTATCATGATTATCAAGTTCATTACTTGTTCTTAACCTTGGCATGTTCACATCCATTGTCTGAATTCAAAAGTAAATAGTTGTTATTAATTGTAGTATATAGCTTAGAAACAAAAACTCAATTAACTATTGGTTACATTGTTGTTAGCATAATTAGAAGTTAAATAGAAATATAGTAAATTAGGCAATTTTACATATCTTGAGCCTCCTTGGATCGATACTTGGCTACCTAGCCACTTTATTACTTGTTTGACCACGTGCACTTGCATGTCGGTTTTTAATATAAATTACCAACGAGCAGAACAACCGCGAACACGTACACCCGGATCGTAGACACGGGACAAGGAGCACTAAGAGACCCCAAGTTGACCCATGGCATGAGAACATATCTAATTCAATCACATGAGCAGAAGACTTAACATAAAGAATGTATTCATAGCATAGCATAAGGGAGAATCAGTACAAGACTTATACAATACGACAGAATATAACTTGTAGTCTGATAAGCCTCTAAACATGAAAGATGGATTGATGGGACAGCTCCCCAACTAATCCAACATCCAAAAATTCAAAGAACAACATAGAGTATGAACATATAGCCCTCGAAACATGAGGACTTACAAAGAGTGCTGAGAGGAAATCTGAAACTATCTAAGGATGAGGATGAGCCTGAGAACTGGGACTTGTATCATGAAACGATACAACATAGAAAGTATGCAGTCAGTACGTGGAATGTACTGAGTATGAAAGGTATGTAAAACGGATATTTAAACATATATGAAATTCATAAGTGATCATAAGAGTAGGACGTCATGCTCGCATCGTAAATCATAATAACATATCATATGGCTCAGGATTTTCCAAAGCATTCGTAACATAACATAATCATAATCATAATAGAAGAGATTTACTTAGCATGACTTGAGACAACATACATAATCATAACATGCATAAATCATGAGGAATAGTGGGAGATTCTCTTAACCGACATACCCCATATTAGCACACATGAAGCCCGACTTGTAACGCTAGTCAGGAGGGTGTTCGTACCTTGACAAAGGTAGAACCATGAAAGTGTGATATCACCATGAAAAGGGCCATTTGGGCCAGGGACTAACATGAAAGGGTCCCGACACACCTACGGTGGAACGTAGTTTATGAGATACAGGTCTTAACCTGAGCCCCAAACCTACTCGGTGTTAGATACTACTCCCAAAACATATATAGTACCCATAGTATAATATGAATCAATTCATGGGCTAGTTAAATCATGATAATCGTAAACATTCTTGGATATATGTGATCTAGCCATGACATGAAGCCCGTGAGTCAGCCAAAAACATAATTCATAAATCATAGATTTCATGCATACTTGTAGATCATACATATAACTTGAAAATCATCAAATCATGATGGGTATTTGAATAAATTCATATTTCAAAACATAAATCATGTTGGGCTTTTAAATATCAACAACAAAAATAATAGATCATAAATCGATTCATCATGGGGCATGCATAATTAAGATTAATTATTTAGAAAATCGAAATCAACAATATTATAATCAATTTAAATCTCAAAAGATGATCAAAATCCATAGATTATGATAATATTTCAAAATCACAAAACCCATAATAAATCATTTGATTTTTATAAATAAATTACAAAACCCCATGAGTTTTTGATAAATTTGAAGTAAGATCATAGAGTAGGAGCATGGGTGTGGAAGGATTTACCCATTGATGACCTTGCATACCTAGGATTATCAGATTCTAAACCTCAATTGATGACCCAAGAAGAAATTGCAATGGATTGATGAATTCTAGGCTTGATTCACACCCTAACTATCTCAACCTTGCATGCATGAAAGAATTGAGTGAAATCTGAACTTATCCCCTTTAGATATCCCTATTCATAACCTAAAACGTCATAGTTTAGGCCTCAGGATCTTAGGAATTTATGTAAAAGCCCTTACTAACTCGCAGAAAAATAACTGTCAGGGGTCCAATTGAGTGACCTGACAACTCGTTGCTAGTTCTCACAATCCGTCACCTTGCCTTTTAAGTACACTGTCTAAACTGGTCACTAGAACCTCTAACGTACGACATAACGATTCATTAACCATGGCCACGAGTCATGGCCACCACTCATCATGTTCACTGCCTCTTTAAAACCATTTTATTAAAATTCCTCCCAACGACTCACACCACGACTCATTGCCTGACTTGACAAGTTGTGGTCTCCTTTCGTTAAGTACACTGGTCGATCCTCCCATTTTATTTTTCAACTTCACCCTATGGCTGACTCGACGACTCATGGTGGCTGACCATGAGTCGTTCCCTCGCCCGTGGGGACCTTCAACCATCCTTTCACATAAGTCTCCCCACGAGTCACTTGATGACTCGTGGGGTCTCCGCACGAGTCGTCCAACGACTTGTCCTATTACTACAACTCAGATTTTTAGTTTTTCCCTGTTTCAACTCCTGAATCCGATCTTTGAGTCCTCGGGGTATAACATGCCCGTCCACTCTAAAGCTGGCTCATTAGGGAACTGAAACCTAACGACCCTAGTTCTGCAGTCGACTGAGTCATAACCGTAGTGTAACCAATCCATGGAAATAATGAGGTCAAATTCAACCATGTCTAACTCTACTAGATCAGCTGGAATGACCTTATTGAAGATTGACACTGGGCAGTTTCTATACACCTGACTAGCTCTAACTAACTCGCCAACTGGGGTGGAGAGTGAGAATGGTTCCGAGATGACTTCTTGACTGATATAAAAATGGACAACTACATAGGGAGTCATGAATGAAAGTGTGTCTCCTGGATATAGTAGGGCATATACGTCTAGATGAAAAAGGCATAACATACTTTTGACCACGTCAGGTGAGATCTCTTGATCCTGATGAGAGGACAAGGCATAAGAATGGTTTTGTTGCTGGCCACCATCCGTACCTGAAGTGTTGGCCTGCTGGAGCTACTGAAGCGGTGGATTGTGATCTCCCCCATTCTGTTGACGGGCATTTTTTGAGCCGATGACGAAGTCTTCCACACCTAAAACAACCCTCTCGACCATGAAGGCACCCTCCTGGATGGTTCTTGCCACAATTAGAGCAAGCTGGGTAGCTAGAGCAATTGCTGGTGCTATGACTCTGGGACTGTGAGACAGATGATCCACCCCTCCAAACCTTCGGGACCGAAAAGTAGGGGCACTGACTGAGGTGGGTCCTGGAGCCCTCTGCTGCTGCTGGTGGTGTAGGCAGCTACTACTTCCAGATCTCTGGTGGCCATAATCTGACTAGCCGATTTATGCCTGTTTTTTCTCCCGCTCCAATTCTTTTAATTTTTCTACCTCAATTTGCTGGGCATGAACTATGAGGATGGAGAGTGGGCAAAAATAGCATGCCCGAGATACGCTTTATGACTTAAATTAGTCTTGTTTATCTAAGTTATTGTATACATTTTCATGTAATTTTATATGAAGTGAAGATATGTGCTAACCGACATGATTAGACTTTGTTTTGTTGGTTTTGATGACTTTTGAGTAACTAATCCATGAGTTGGTGAAGTAGAGGCTTGGAAACGGAATTAACACGGGAACGTCGGAAAAGAGGAGGCTCAAAACAGCCCACCTACGCATCGGCAACGTGCCACGGCAGGCAGGCCGATCACAACAGCCCACCTGCACATTGGCAACGTGCCACGGCAGGTTGGCTGCGTGACCATGAGGTGCCAACGCGCTGCCCAAGCAGCGTGACACCCTGCCAACGCGGCAGGGTGCTGCCGGGGCCAAGTTCAGGTGATTTCCAGAGAGCTTCCTCGTCCGTAGCGTGTCACGGAGGAAGTGCTCCGCGATGCACTCCGTGACACGTTGCTTGTTATTCCGGGAAAAAGTCCTACTACTATAAATAGCACACTTAGGTTTTATTTGAGATATTCTGACTTGGTGGAGCAAGGACGTGGGTTACAGGCAGTTGAGGGACGAAAATATCAGGGTTTTTTCTCTCTTTCTTTCTTCTTTAATTCAATTGCTTGTATGATTAACACTCATTTTAAGATGTTTAATCCACAAATAAGTGGCTAATTCCTCTCCTTGCTGAGGTTATGAACAATTGTGATGAGATTTGATCATTAATTATTTGGTTTTTCATCTTTTCTTCCATGTTGTTCTATTAATTCTTGTTCTTACAGCGTTAATGTGTGGCCTACATTAATGTAAATCTAAAAAGTCCGGTTTCACTCGAGAGAGCAAGAAATTGGAAAGTTGTGAATTAATAGGATATGTTCTTTACTTGGTTTGGGAAAATTGAGTCTTGATTTGCTTTCAGGATAGAAATATACCTGAAAGTCGTATTAGTCAATTTAGGAACCGGAATTGTATGGCTAGAACATGAATTGCATTTGATCACAGAAATGTAGACGGATGGTTCATGATTCTTAAGTGAGGTTAAATACGAGAGTTTTAATCTCTTGGCAAATGTTCTTGGCTAGCAACTGGAGGAAAAGATTAACCAAATTATGATGATAATTAATTTTATTACATGTTCGTTTAACCTCAGCATGCTCTCATTCATAGTTCAGATTCAAAGTAGATAATTGTTCTTAGCTTTAGTATAAAAATTATAAAACAAACTATCAAACTTTTGGTTACACTGTTGTCTGCATTTTTAGAGGTAAAATATAGTACACTTGAGCAAATCGCACTTCATCCAAGTCTCTGTGGGATCGATACTTGGCTTACTAAAGCCACTTACTACTTGTTCGACCACGTGCACTTGCGTGTCATTTTATCTACCAACAATCACGCGAACAGAGAGATCGATATCCTTAAGAAGCATTGCAGTCCTACACTACTTGAGGACCAGGTTCAATACTCTATTAAAAAACTTTCTTGGCTCGGCTACCATCTATGGAGCATATTTAGACAACTTGTAAACTTAGGTGCATACTCTTCCACCATCCAATTTCCCTATTTCAGATTCATAAATTTAGCCACTTTAGCCTCCCTGAGCTTCCGGAGGAAGAATCTGTCTAGGAAGGCTGTAATTAACTCCTCCCATTCCACCAGTCCTGCTCTCATTGGTCTCCCCTCCTTCCACTGTTCGTACAAGATCTAGGCTACCCCCTACAGCTGGTAGGGATCCAGGTCGGCATTCTCCGAGGAGCTAACACCCATAACTTGTGTGATCTTCCTGATCTTATCCATTAACTCCTATAGGTCCTCTCCCACCTTGGATCCATGGAAAGCTGGAGGGTTCATCCGGGTGATGTCATGAACTCGGGCAGTTTCTATGTACCCATTATTGTTGACTGGAACCACCTACTGATTCAGCTGATTAGTGGCTATTTGTGCAAGCAGCTGGATAGCCGCCCTAAACTTTGTGGAGGACACTGAGTCATCTTGAGGGTCTGCTGGAGCTGGTGGGTAGGTCGGTGAGCGTTACCGGCACTTCTTCTATTACCACGTCTTGGAGGCATGATCTCACTAAAACAAAATAGGGCATGAGTTAGGAGAACGTTTCTGGAATTGAATTTCAATGCACAATAAAGAATATGAACAAAAGGGAGTTTTCCTAATAACATCTCGTAGCCTCCCCGTCATAAGTGTGGCGTGCTTCATACCCATGAAGAGGACTCTACTCTACGCAGCTTTCAAACATCCTAGGATACTCTATACCTAGTGCTCTGATACCAAGTTTGTCACGCCCTGAGTCTATACTTGGACGATGCACGTTACTTGGAGTCACAAGCAACCCCAAGTCAACCCATGGTATATCATAACAGTAGCATTCTGAGTAAATAAATAGAGGAAGCTTCAAAATAATAAAATAAAACATTTATGAAGAAGAACTAAATCATAAAGTTTTATACAACTGAAAACAAAACTGAAAATCTAAAACTCTTTGTGTGTCTGAAATCCATCTATACGATGAGTTGCTGGGACAAGCCCCTAGCTAACTCTAAATCTAACTGAAAGAAGTATAACTAAAAAGGAATAATCCTTGTCCTCAAAAGATGAGGACTCACATACGATGCAGCTAAGCACTCCCAAATGCGATCTGCTAACGGGGCTGAGACAGAGAACCTGCAGCTGTATCCTAAAACGATATAGCATAAAAGATATGCATCAGTACTTTGAATGTACTTAGTAAGTAGGAGAAACCATAATACAAAGGATAAAAATAACTGAACTTTAAAGACAAGCAATGACCAACTGAAATACTTACACTGAATAAATTGTGATATACTGAGATGGTCAAATGACCCTGTTCTGGTGGTCAAAGACATGCCCTAAATCTGAGATACTAATCTAAAGTACTATAGTGAATGGATTTGAACTGATTAGTCTGAAACTTTTCTAATTGAACTTACTAAATTGAACTAACTAGTGGGAGAGTCTATAACCGACATATAACCACGTGAGCTAGATGTGGAGTCCGATGTATACACCCCATTGGTAGGACACAATATACCTTGCCAGGGTATAAAGGAATGAACTGAGTGATCACAAGTCTGGGTCCATGAGGCAAATAAAATATAACCTACGGTGGTAACGTAGTTCTGGGAACCTGGGTGCGCTGAAACCCCGGACCGCTCGGTGCTTAGTCCTACTCCCACTGGATACTCCTAGATTGACTACTAAGCTGATAGCTCCAAATTGGGGCCCAATACTAAGTCAGGAATACCTATATGGAAGTACCCTGAGAGTCTTATCTGAGTGGATTCTGTAATTGGTGTTCTAAGATTGGTAAGGGCTGCTTACTTGGAAGCATCATAACTATCTAAAGAACAAACGATAATCAGATACTGGGGTCCTAATGCCTGTCAGAGCTGCTTATCTAAAAGTTTCATGACCGCCTAAAGAATTACTAACAATCTGATACTGCGTCTAATACTGATAACTGGGAGGCATCACTGACAGCTCAAGAATTAACTGTGGTCAAACTAATCAGCTGACATTTCGGGACAATACCGAGTAAGCTAAAAATCTGATTGATACTAGACTAACATGAATCTAACTGAGTTTTCACCATAAACTATCAATATGTTGATCCCAAAACTAATAGAACCAAGCTACAGGGAAAACTAGTTCAACCTACAAGATTCCAATTTCTACTGAGTTGAGACTTAGGTATAAATTATTCCACAACATAGAATTCTCACAAATTTCTAGAATGAGGGGATAATAAAGCAATTAAAATCATGAGAAATATACTACTCAAAGTTTTAAGGATACAAGTCTGACAATCTTCTACATTTCGAATCCACATGGATAAACTTAAAAAGGAAAATAAGAGAAGATTTTGGGGAAACAAATGAAGAACTATTCCCTTGTTGAATTCCCACATACCTGTTTTAGAAAACCCTGAAGAGGAAAGCTTGAAATTTTGCACTGATGAGGAAACCTTGTTCTTTCTTGAGAGAAGAAGTACGATTGTTCTATATGAGATTTAACATGGGGAATGACGGGGGAAAACCGTTCAATCCCCCTAAAATCTCTGAAATAATGCTTAAAATGTTGTAGTTTAGATGCTAGGATTTTAGGAAATTATGTAAAACACCCTAGAAAATTCACAGGAAAAAGGACCCTGCAGTCCCCATGAGGCACTCCACGAGTCGTGAGGTCAGGGACGACTCATGGTGTCTAGTCGTGATGTGCACTAGAAATTTTTCTTCAAATTAAATGTCCTGCCAATGACTAGCTTCACGAGTCATCAGGAGACATAATGAATCATGAACTCTCCCGTTGCCACTGAACCAAGATTTCTCTTCATGGGTCACCATTGAGGAAACCACAACTCATGGTGTACCCGATGAGTCGCGATGATGATCTGTTAGTTACACTACGTTAATTTTCTAACTTTTTTTCAACCCTCGACCACGACACATGTGACGACTCGTGATCAACTGTCAACCCTCGACCATGACTCACATGATGAGTCATGGTGTTGAACACGACTCATGGTCACACCCGTGGTCACTCAATCTCCCAAATATTCAACTAAGTTCGGACCCTTCCCCATGAGTCACTCCATGACTTGTAACCTACCCCACAGGACACAGGATGACCTGTTCTGTGACCTAGTGTAGAAAATCCTATTTTCTCCTTTTCAACTCCCGGGTCTGATCTTAGGGTTTCTAGGGCATTACACTTAGCATGAAGGCATGACTCTACAAATACATACAACACAGGTTATGTCATGACCCGAACGGAGGTCTGGATAGGGACATGGGACAAGGAGCCCCGAGAGACTCCAAGTCGACCCATGGAAAGAACATACATCTAACTCAACATCAATAAAGTGAAATACATAGCATAACGACATAGCGGAATCATAAACATCGCGTAGAATGGAAAGCGGAATGTACTACATTTATAACAGATGAATACTACATTTAGTCTGAAAGCCTCTAACATGTATGATGGGTTGATGGGACAAAACCGCCAACTAACCCGGTAAGTCTAAAAAACTAAACATGAAAAGATAACTGATATCAATTGGTCCTCGAAGAATGAGGACTCACCAAAAGATGAATGCAAATCTCTGAAACAAGCTAATGACGGTGCTAGGTCTGAAGATCGAAGCCTGTACATAAAATGATACAACATAGAGTATATGATCAGTACTTGGAATGTACCGAGTATGCAAGGTAAGTAAAACCTCATAGAAAAGTAAAATCATTTAAAACATGCATAATATAAACATAAACAAAATAAGATTCGCTGAGTAGAGCTTGCATGCATTCTTTCTGAAAATATGATCTCAACATAACATAACATCATAAATGAATCGATTGACCCAAGGATGAAATCTAATAATCATACATAAAACTGAACATTGGGTCAAACCTACTTTAGAACATATATAGATATATATATCATGAATGATGAATATGCATGACTGAGATCATAAGGAACAATAGGAGACTTGTCTTTTAACTAACATACCACGGAAGAGCTTATGTTGTCCCAACTATCACACTCAAGTGGGTATAGCCATCCAAAGTCTTGCTAGGGCTAAGGAAGATACCATGATATTGATATCAAGCTCGTTGCCCAATAGGGTAGGGGATAGCTCACAAGGGAGGTCTCAAAGTAATATATATATATATATATATATATATATATATATATATATATATATATATATATATATATATATATATATATATATATTGGTGCATAGTTCTGAGGCATAGGGTTATCGACCCTTAGCCTACTCGGTGCTAGACACTACTCACAAAAACATGCATAAGCTCTCCATTGTTTTTCAACGAAGCTTGACATCGTCAATTGACAAAGCTCAATAATCAATACATCTCAAATCTGAAATCATGCATATGAGAAGATTTATCTCAAACCATACAATAAGCTGAAAGATAATTGGGAGTCTTCACTCCAAAATCATGTGGTAAGCTTAATTCGGGAAAATCAGGAATCATATTTGAACATGTGGGCATTGACCAATACCTTAACATGCTTGAAAACACTCAAACCATATTGAAAACATGATTATAAACAAGGGTAGCTTGAAAACATGTTTTTCATCATAATATCTAGTTATAATCATATATTCATCACAAATCTCATATTTCATTAACTTTTCATCATTGGGCATTTTTATTGAATAACTTAGAACATGATTTTTCATAGAAAATAACATAAAACTTGCCCGTGAATCATAATTCAATAGTAGAAACATATTTGAATCATACCCATATAGAGAATTAGGAAAATTCATGCATTGGGTTAAAACCCCTTAGATTAGACATAGGAAATTCATGATATAGAGCGGGATTGGGCATGGGTATGAAAGGATTCACCCACTCATAACCCTACATACCTTGGGAAGATTAGATTTTACCACTCCTTGAAAGCCCAATGAAAAATTGAAGGAAAACTTGAAGAAGAACAAGCTTGATCACCTTCCTAATTTTATAACTTTACATGCATGGATATGAATAAGCCTATGATTGGTTTTACCCTCATAAAAAATGCATTTCGAGCCTTAAACGACGTAGTTTAGGAGCATAGGACTTAGGAATGACGAAAATGCTTTTAATGAAATTTCTGCACTAGTGGTGACAACGACCGTCTTAACTGGTTGTTCTTGGGTACCACTACTCGTGGTATCCATACGTCGTCTCCACTTCGCAACTTCATATTCTCAGGTTCGATCCCATGACTAGACAGTACGAGTCATCCCTTCAGACTTATATCGCCCGTTGTCTCCCCCTTCATGACCTGCAACAAGCGTTTCCACAAACCACACCACGACTCGTTCCTCATTCAAACAAGTCGTGGTTTCCTTTCGTTACCTTGACTGGAGGTTTTGATACTCCTTCCCACGACTAATGACCATGACCCATTGTAACCTGCGACGTGCCATTCCATGACTCGTCAGTTCATCCTTGACCAAGGGTCAGCCTTACCACGGCCACAAACAATGACTAGTTACACTTGACAATGGGTCATTTCTGGACCCATTACTCCCAACTATTACTAGGCTAGACCTCCTTATGGATACTTCCCACGGGTCGTTTGTTGGACCAATGATCTGTTAGGTGCCCCGTTTTGTGGGATTTTTTCCCCACATTCTGCCAACTTCTATTTTTAAATCTCGAGTCTAACCTTAGCCACTTCTGAGGTATTAAAATATCTCTCCCTTGGAAACATTCATCCTCGAATGTTTGAAAACATATAGAAAATGGAAAAATGCAACCATTACACTCAAATACTGATCATTTAAGCCGAAAACTAATAGAATGACTATCTCCAATTCAAACTACATGGCTGATCTTAATTCATAAATCACACATACATCCATATACATAAAATAAATTTGGGCACATAAACTGAACATGAAAACTAAGAAGAGTCTTAGAGAAAAAACTAATACCCAAGCTGGAACTAAGCCGGTAGAGAATAAATATATGTATCTAGCCATCATGTTTGCTTTAGCTTTCCATGTAGCTCCTTCAATGTTTGATTGCTCCATAAAACTTTGACTGAAGCTATTTCCTTGTTTCTTAACCTTCGAACCTGACGGTCCAGTATTTCTATCGGAACCTCCTTATAACTAAGGTTGTCCTCCAACATGCCCACCGGAACCACTAGAGCTAGATCACCCAAACATTTCTTTAAGAGCGATGCATGGAATACAAGATGCACAGAAGCTAATTCATATGCCACCTTGCCAACCCGTTTTACAATCCGGTAAGGGCCAGTATAATGAGGGCTGAGTTTTCCTTTCTTTCCTAATGACATCACTCCCTTCATGGGAGATACCTTTAGAAACACCCAATCATCCCCCTAAAATTCTAATTCCCTTCTTCTCAAATCGACATAGGACTTTTGGTGACCTTTAGCTATTTTCAACCTGTCCCGTATGAGCTGAACCTTCTACATAGCCTCATGGACCGAATCTGGTCCTATCATTGCCGCTTCACCAACCTCGAACCAGCCAATAGGCGACCTACATCTCAACCCATAGAGAGCCTCAAACAGAGCCATCTAAAAGTTGGAATGGTAGTTGTTATTGTATGCCAACTTGATAAGGGAAAAATGATCATCCCAACTTCCTTTAAAGTCAATCATGCATGCTCTCAACATGTCCTTGAGAGTCTAAATTATCTGTTGCTTGACCATCCGTTTGCGGGTGAAATATTGTGATGAGCTTAACCTGAGTACCAAGTCCTTTTTAAAACGACCTCCAAAATTGAGAGGTAAATTGGGTACCTCTGTATGATATAATTGAAAGGGCACTCCACGCAATCGAACTAGCTCTTAGATATATAGTTTGTCATAGTCCGTTGAATCCGTAGTTTTGACCAGTATAGAATGAGTGGCCTTGGTCAACCTGTCTACCATAATCCAAATGGAGTCATATTGTCGACGAGTGTGAGGCAACCCTTTGATGAATTCCATGTTGATTTCTTCCCATTTCTAAGTAGGAATACTTATATCCTGAAGCACACCTCCCAGTCTCTGATGCTCAGCCTTCACTTGCTGACAGTTTGGACACTTAGCTACAAATTCTACTATGTCCTTCTTCATGCCATTCCACCAATAGACTTCCGGTAAGTCACGGTACATCTTGGTGGCACCTGGATAGATAGAATACCTAGATCCATGAGCCTCGTTCAACATCCAGTTCCTCAAATCATTAATATCTAAAACACATAAGCGACCATGGTACTGAAGCACACCATCTCCCCCTTTGGAGAAGAACCTACCTTCTGATTCTGAACAGCTTCCTTTAACTTTACCAAAATCGGGTCCTCATCTTGCCTAGATTTACATCAATAACCAAAGATGATTTTGATTCATTTTGAACAATATCACCGCCATCGGTTGAGTCAACCAACCGAACTCCCAACCTTGCGAGTTGATGCACATCCTTCACCAGCTCCTTTTTTCCCACATCCACATGTGACACACTCTCCGTAGAGAGTCTACTATGTGCATCTGCCACTACATTGGCCTTACCTAGAAGGTAAAGGACACTCAAATCAAAGTCCTTGAGTAGCTCAAACCATCTCCGTTGCCGAAGATTGAGATCCTTTTGGGTAAACACATATTGTAAACTCTTTTGGTCGTAAACACATCCACGTGGACCCCGTACAAATATGTTGCAATATCTTCAAGGCGAATACCACCGCAGCCAACTCAAGATCATGGGTCAGGTAATTCTTCTCATGAACCTTTAGCTGTCTGGAGGCATATGCGATAACGTTTTTCTACTGCATCAACAAACACTCAAGTCCGATCCTTGAAGCATCACAATACACCTCAAACCCATCGTTACCCTCGGGTAGGGTCAACACTGATGCTGAGGTAAGTCGAGCCTTCAACTCCTGAAAGCTCCTCTCCAAGCCTCGGACCATTGGAATTTCACCTTCTTTTGGGTCAATTTGGTCAAGGATGCTGTAATAGACGACAAACCTTCCACAAACCTTCAATAGTAGCCCAATGAACCCAAAAACCTCTAAATATCTAAAGGATTCACCGGTCTAGGCCAATTCTTCACCACTACTATGTTCTGAGAGTCCACCTTTATGCCTTCGCTTTATACCACATGGCCCAAAAACGCCACTGAGTTCAACCAAAACTCACACTTGCTAAATTTAGCATATAATTGGCGATCCTTGAGAGTCTGCAGCACTACACTCAGATGAGCGGCATGCTCCTCCTCACTCTGAGAGTATATCAGGATGTCATCAGTAAACATAATCACGAACATATCCAAGTATGGCTTGAACACTCTGAGAAAAACTTGGCACCCTGAAGCTAGTCTAATGAATCATCAATCCTGTGCAGAGGATACCTGTTCTTGATGGTAACCTTGTTTAATTGCCTATAATCAATACACATGCGAAGGGAACCATCTTTCTTTCGGACAAAGAGAACTGGTGCACCCCATAGGGACTTGCTCGGTCTAATGAAACCCTTAATTAAAAGGTCCTTCAACTGCTCCTTCAACTCCTTTAGCTCGGTTAGAGCCATTCTATAGGGAGGAATAGATATAGGTTGTGTATCAGGAAGAAGGTCAATACCAAAATCAATCTCCCGCTCGGGAGGAATTCCCAATAGATCATCAGAAAAGACCTCTAGATACAGACATACTACCGGACAGACTAGATACGGGGTCTTGGACATTGCATCCTTAACCCTAACTAGATGGTACACATAACCTTTGGAGATCATCTTTCTGGCCTTAAGGTAAGAAATGAAATGACCTACAGGCACAACTAAACTACCCTTCCACTCTAAGACAGGCTCTCCTGGAAATCTGGACTCTATTGCCTAGGTCCTACAATTAACTGAGGCATAACATGTAAATAGCCAATCCATGTTGAGGATAACATCAAAATCGGTCATGGCTAACCGTATCAAATCTGCTAAGGTAATTTTTTGAAGGATTGAGACTAGATAACTTCTACACACCCATCTAGCTACAATTGAATCACCTAGGGTAGAGACTGAGAAAGGTTCTAACAAGACTTCAGGACTGACTCCGAAGCTACCAGCCACATAAGGTGTCACAAAAGACAAGGTAGCCCCCACATCTAACAAAGCATAAACATCAAGATGGAAGATTGGCAACATACCAGTGACCATATCCGAGGAGACCTCCTGCTCCTGGTGGGATGCTAATGCATAGAATCTATTTTGGTGCTGACTGCAACCTATGCTGGTAGATGCCCCCTGATGTGTTGAGCATGCGGGTGGGGCTGTTGAACTAGAAGCTGGGCCTCGGCCCCCATCATGGTCCTGTATCACTTCCTGGCAATCTTTGAGCATATGTTCGAGCTTCCCACACCCGAAGCAAGCACCTGAACCTGCCAAGAACTAGCCTCTGTGCCCCCGACCACATCTGCGGCAAGCTGGGATACTAGAATTTGCAGGTCTGCTTCTCTGACCCATCGATCCCGATGCACGCCCCCTCTGATCATGCCTAGGCCTGGATGGCACACTCAATGCTGAAGATGCTAGGGATGAAGATCTCTGGTAGGTCTGCTGTCGGTGTCCACCACCTGACCTCAGTAGTGAGAATTTATGACTATCAGTCCTGGCCCACTTGGCCTCCCTCTCTGTCATATGCGCCGCCTCCATCTACTGGGCGTACAAAACTATCCAAGGGAAATCCATATCCTAGTGGAGCATAGCTTTCCTACAATATTTTTCCAAATAGCTCACCAAGCCATGAATAAACCTGCTCACCCGCACCCTCTGATCAGCCACTAACTCTAGGGCGTACTTTGACAAGCGAGTGAACTCAAGGGCATACTCCTGCACCATCATTCTCCCTTGATTAAGATTCACAATCTCGGCTGCCTTTATCTCTCATATCTCACGAGGATAGAACCGTTCTAAGAATGCAACATGGAACTCCTCCCAAGTGACAGGACCTGCTCTGGCGGCCCTAATCTCTTTCCATTGTCGAAACTAGATGTGTGCGACCCATTTCAGCTGGTATGATGCCAACTTTTCACATTCAACCCCTTTCACCCCCATGACCTGGGTGATCATCACAATCTCATAAATGAACTCATGCAGGTCCTTATCTACTTTTGACCAGAGGAAATCTGGCGGGTTCATTCTCAAGAAATCCCTGGCTTGATCCACCGCCGCATTGCCATTATGCGGGACATGTGCAACTTCCTACTGATTGACCTGAGCAGTCAAGGCTTGGGCGAGCATCTAAATAGTTGCCCTAAATTCAACATGGGCAAACTGCTCCGGTGCATGGTACTCCTGGACTGGTGGGGCCTGCTAGTGCCCATTTTCGTTTCCATTCTCGTGGCCATCTCCATTCCTATTCCTTCTACAATTTACTCTTTGGGGAGTCATGATTCTGTAATTGCAAATAGCATAAATTAGAAGGATAGGGAGATATTTCATCGCACGACGTAGATCATGAAAGAAGGGAACATTTCCTAAACGTTTTGTAGCATCATCGTCATAAGTGTGGTGCGCTTCACACCCATGAAAAAGACTCTACCTAACGCAGCTTTCAGAAACCCTAGGACACTTCAAACCTATGGTACTGATACCAAGTTTGTCATGACCTGAATGGAGGCCCGAATCAAGACATGGGACAAGGAGCCCCAAGAGACTCCAAATCGACCCATTAAATGAACAAACATCTAACTCAATATCAACAATGTGGAATACTTAGCATAACGATAAAGCGGAATCATAAACATTACATAACATGCAAAGCGGAATGTAGTACATTTATAACAGTTGAATACTACATTTAGTCTGAAAGCCTCCAACATGTCTGATGGGTTGATGGAAAAAAACCCCCCAACTAACCTAACAAGTCTAGAAATTCGAACATGAAAAGATAACTGATATCAACTGGTCCTCAGAGAATGAGGACTCACCAAGGGCTTGATGCAAATCTCCGGAATAAGCTAATGACGGTGCTGGGTCTAAAGATTGGAGCCTATATAATAAAACGATAAAGCATAGAGTATGCGGTCAATACTTGAAATGTAGCAAGTATGCAAGGTAAGTAAAACCGCTTGTAAAAGTAAAAATCATTTAAAACATGCATAATATAAACATAAACAAAGTAAAAGTCGGTGAGTAGGGATTGCATGCATTCTTTCTGAAAACATGATCTCAACATAACATAAAATCATAACTGAATCGATTAACCCAAGGCTGAAATCTGATGATCATACATAAAACTGAACATTGGGTCAAACCTGCTTTTGAGTGTATATAGACATGTATATCATGAATGATGAATATGCATGACTGAAATCATGAGGAACAGTAGGAGACTCGTCTTTTAACCGACATACCATAATAGAGCTTAAATGGTCACACTATCACACTCAAGTGTGTAGAGTCATCCAAAGCCTTGCCAGGGCTAAGGACGATATCGATATTAAGCTCGTGGCCCAATAAGGCAGGGGATAGCACACAAGGGAAACCCCAAAGTATATATATATATATATATATATATATATATATATATATATATATATATATATATATATATATATAAGTATAAACCTACGTTGGCGCGTAATTCTAAGGCATAGGGTGATCGACCCTTAGCCTACTCAGTGCCAGACACTACTCCCCAAAACATGCGTATTCTCTCCATCGTTTTTCAACCAAGATTGCGATCGTCAATTGATGAAGCACAATAACCAATACATCTCATATCTTAAATCATGTATATGAGAAGATTTATCACAAACCATACCACAAGCTAAAAGATAATTGGGAATCTTTACTCCAAAACCATGTGGTAATCTTAATCCGAGAAAATCATGTATCATATTTGAGCATGTGGGCATTGCCCAATATCTTAACATTCTTGAAAATACTCAATTCATATTGAAAACATGATTATAAACATGAGTAGCTTGAAACATGCTTTTCATCATAATATCTCATTATAATCATACATTCATCACAAATTTCATCTTTCATGAACTTTTCATAATTGGGCATTTTGCTTTTATAACTTAGAACATGATTTTTAATTGAAAATAATTTAAAACTTTCCCATGAATCATAATTCAATAGTAGAAACATATTTAAATCTTACCCGTGTAGAGAATTAGGAAAATTCATGCATTGGGTTAAAACCCCATATATTAGACATAGGAAATTCATTATCTAGAGAGGGATTAGGTATGGGTGTGAAAGGATTCAACCACTTCTAACCCTACATACCTAGGGAAGATCAGATTTTACCACTCCTTGAAAGCCCAATGGAAAATTGAAGGAAAACTTGAAGAAGAACAAGCTTGATCACCTCCGTAATTTTCTAACTTTGCATGTATGGATATGAATAAGACTAGGATAGGTTTTACCCTCACAAAACACTGTATTTCGAGCTTTAAAAAACATAGTTTAGGACTTTAGGACTTAGGAATTAAGAAAATGCCCTTAGTGAAATTTCTTCACTAGTGGTGACAATGACCGTCCTAACGGGTCATTCTTATATCGCCCGTTGTTTCCCCCTTCATGACCTGCACCAAGCCTTCCCACGAACCACACCACGAATCGTTCCTCATTCCAACGAGTCCTGGTTTCCTTCCATTACCTCGACTGGAGGTTTTGATACTCCTTCCCTTGGCTGATGACCAGGACCCATTGTAACCTGCAACCGGTCGTTCCACAACTCATCACTTCATCCTTGTCCAAGGGTCAGCCTCACCAAAACCACGAATAACGACTCGTTACACCTGGCAATGGGTCATTCCAGGACCCATTACTCCCAACTGTTACCAGTCTAGACCTCCCAATAGATACTTCCCACGGGTTATTCGTCTGACCAACGATCCGTTAGGTGACCCGTTCTGTGGGATTTTTTTCCCAGATTCATCCAACTTCCATTTTAAAATCCAAGTCTAATCTTACACACTTTATGGTGTATTACAGGTTAGAAGGATATAAAGATACTTCATTGCACAACATATATCATGAAATAAGGGAAATTTTCTAAAACTCTTTGTAGCCTCTTTGTCATAGGTGTGGTGCGCTTCACACCCATGAAAAATGCTCTACTTAACGCGACCTTCAGACACCCTAGGACACACTAAACCTTTGTTCTGATACCAAGTTTGTAACGATCCAAACATAGGCTTGGAACTAGACACAGAACGTGGAACCATAAATGGCTCCAAGTAAACCCATGGCATAACATGATAACTAAATCTGAACATAAGCAAATGGAAAACTTAATTCTGAAATAGCAAAAGTCTGAATAATAAAAGATCTAACCATCAAAAATATCACAACATAGAATCGGACGCTGAATACACAGGTCTATGTTTGGAAATCCTCTAACATACTAACGAGAAGATGGAACAACACCCCAACTAGCTCACTAGAAGTCTGAAACTGAATATAACGACACTCGACTGACTGAAGGTCCTTGAAGGATGAAGACTTACCAACAAAGATGTGTAGGATAAACTCTGGAGACTGGCTAGCAGCGGGACTGAGTTTGAACATCTAAGCTTGTATCATGAAATGATATAGCATAAACTATGTAGTCAGTACTTGGAATGTACTGAGTATGAAAGGTAATTAAAATAGGTTGAGTAAGTGAAAACCGAAATCATGCATATGATAAATCATAACATCATAAGATTCCATGAGTAAAGGCTGCATGCTGATATTTGAAAACATGAATAGACATAAAATTGAAATAAGTTCATATGGCTTGCCATATTTGAAATCATAGGTAAAAGCTCATAAACTGATCCTTGGACTGAATCTACTGAAAACATGATATAATATCTTATAGTATATGCATTTCTAAAATCATGAGGAACAATGGGAGAGTTGTCTTAATTGACAACCACCATGTATAGGCACATGATGATCCCATGTCTTTCCCACATGGAGGATGGCCATCCTAAGCCTTTACAGGGCAAAGGATTAAGTAAGGTGTGATATCACAGTTTACGCTTGGGCCGGGGAAGCACTCTCTTGAAAGGCCCCAAAGATATTCCTATGTTGGTGTGTAGTTTATGAGACTAGGAAACCTTTAAACCCCTATCCTACTCGGTTCTATACACTACTCCCCAAATATATATATAATGCTCATATAATCATATATCAAAACATAACTTAGATCTTAACATATGGGGAGTTTTGACTACAAACTTGAGATAACTGGACTTATTAGCCTTGGCTAAATCATGAAATCATGCTTAACTTGAGTGGGCTTTCAAAAATCTTAAAATCATTCTTGCATGAGATAGACATCATGAGTAAAATGATAATTACATTCATGGGTATATCATAAACAATCTTTCATGCTAAACATGTTACCATACATGGAAACATAGATCATAAACTTGACTTTTCATGAAACTTGCATAATTGGGCATCATGTTCTTAAAGAACTTGAAATCATGAAATGTAAAAAAAATAGGTGTAAGACCTGCCCATGAATCTAAAATCATCATTTGAAATATTAAGGAAATTCACCCATGAATTAAACACAGAGAATTTCATAAATTTGGGTCAAAACCCCATAGAATCATACACTTGAATTCATGAACTTGAGAAGGGATTTAATCATGAGAGTGAAGGGAAACTCTCATTCATGTCCCTACATACCTGGGTAAACTGAATCTATACCCTTCCTTTAAATCCCATGAGATTTGGGGAAGATCTTGGAGAGTTCTTAGACTTAATCTTCAATGGAACCCTCTAAACTTGCATGCATGCAAGAGAATGATTTAGAATAGGGTAAACCTTCTTAAAATCTTCCTAATAGAGCTTAAAATGGAGCTTAGGAAATATGAAAATACCCTTACTAATTTTTCAAGAGAAATCATTCTACCAGTTCTCATGAGGGACATCACAGGTCGTTACCCTAGAGGACGACTCATTGTCCTCTCTCGTTGTCACCATTGGACACCTTCTATTAATTATTGAATTACTTTACTTCATGATAGACATGAAGAGTCTTTAGCAGAGATGATGACTCATTACTTCCCTTTCATTGTTGCCACTGCCCTTCTCACACTAGCCAACTAGCGATCCATTGGACGAGTCGTGAGGCGGAGGGACGACTCGTGACCCTCACTTGTGACCTTCACCGGAATGTCAACCTTCAACTCAACCATCCTAACCATGAATCACTTCACGAGTCATGAATCGATACCACAACTCATGGCTCCATCCATGATGACCCCTGATCACGACTCCTAACTGGCCTACCTTCTCTTCACGGGTCACTTCATGACTCGTTGGGTGACCTGACGAGTCACTTGATGAGTCGTTTTGTGACTTGTGCAAATTTTTCCTATTTTCTCCACTTCAACCCTCAACTCTGATCTTATGGACTTTCAGGATATTACAACAAGAACAGGTGCCCTGTTGAGATGGGCGAACTACTGGAGCTGCTAAAGTGGTGGTTGGGGCATGACCTCTACTGTCACCTTGTCTAGATAAGGGACAAACCCTACACATATGCCTGGGCTTCCCATACCTGAAGAAAACATCTGAGCCAACCAAGCGCTCTCCTAGGTGGTTCTTATCTCACTTTCTGCAAGCTGGGAAAGTGTGCTCCCCTATCATGCTCCTCTGATCCCTAGAGCATGATGCTCTACTCCTATAATAATCACAAGGTCTGGATGGAATGCTGGCTGATGATACAGCTAGGGCTAACGACCTCCTATGGGACTTAGGGCGATGTCTACCACTGGTTCTCCGCTGAGAGTACCCATAGATCCTTGTACCAGCCTCTCTCCCTTTCCTTTATCTGCTCTGCCTCTATTTGTTGGGAACATATCATTAGTCAAGAGACATCTATGTCACAAATCGTCATGGCGGTCCTGCACTCTTTGACTAATGAATCTACAACCCCATTCACGAACTTGCTCATACGAGCCCTCGGATCAGTAACCATCTATGGAGCATACTTGGATAGCTAGGTAAACTTGAGGGCATACTCCTAAACAATTATGTCATTGTACTTCAAGTTGACGAACTCTGGTGCCATTTATTCCCTCAACTCTCAAGGGAAAAATTTGTCCAAGAAAGTTGTAACAAATTTATCCCAACCAATGGGGACTGCCCTACCTCCCCTGCTCTACTTCCACTATTAGAACCATATATGAACAACCTTTTTTAACTAATAGGAGACCAAGTCTACACTTTCCTCCCCTGAAACACCCATAACCTAGGTTATATTCTGGACCTCCTCAATAAGCTCCTATGGATCCTCACCCACTTTTGACACATGAAACTCAGGTGGGTTCATCCTGATGAAGTCATACACCCTAGCCGCCGTCGAATTCCTATTTTGCTTCACATAGGCAATCGCCTGTTGGTTGACTTGGGTTGTTCATTTCCTGTGCCAACATCTAAAATGCAGCCCTGAACTCAATATGAGTCACTTTCTCATGCAAAGGATTAGTTGGAGTTGGTGGCGCTGGTAGGTTCCCATCTCTATTGCCATTGTCGTTTCCATTCCTTCTTCCATTGACTTGACGGGGAGGCATATTTCTACAATCTCGTATAGTGCGATTAGAGGAATAGAGAGAAATGAACTTCATCGCACGACATAGATCATGAAAGAAGGGAAATTTCCTAAAATGTTTCATAGCCCCTTCCCCATAAGTGTGGCACGCTTCACACCCATGGAAAAGACTCTATTTAACGCTGTTTTCAGATACCCTAGGACACATCTAAACCTCATGCTCTGATACCAAGTGTGTCATGACCCAAGCATGTGCCCCAAATCAAGACTCGGGACCTAGAGCCATGAATGACTCCAAGCCAACCAATGGCACATATATTGCATGAATAAGAGCATATCTAAAGCGGAAAGTAAAACATAGACACAACATAATCGAAAGTCTAGAATTTATCATAAAGCATCACCAGAGACAACAAGTCTACCGTGCTGAATCACCTAACATACTGTCTGAAAAGCCCTTAATCATAAGGTGAGATAATGGGACAACACCCCCAACTAGATCGCCAAGTTTGAAACTAATAGATATTAGAAAAAGAGACATGAACCAAAACTGCTTTCCTCGGATCATGAGGACTCACCAAAACTAGAGTGGTACTAGAATAAAGTGGGAGCGAGCTAATGTCGGGGTTGAGACTAGTCACACAAACCTATATAATGAGGAGATATAGCATATAGTATACAGTCAGTACTTTGAATTTATTGAGTATGTAAAGAAAGTAAAACTTGCTCGTAAAACAGTAAATCAAGGTTGAGGGTAAAGGCTAAATCCTTTACAGGGCAAAGGATTAAGTAAGGTGTGATATCACAGTTTACCCTTGGGCCGGGGAAGCACTCTCTTGAAAGGCCCCAAAGATATTCCTATGTTGGTGTGTAGTTTATGAGACTAGGAAACCTTTAAACCCCTATCCTACTCGGTTCTATACACTACTCCCCAAATATATATATAATGCTCATATAATCATATATCAAAACATAACTTAGATCTTAACATATGGGGAGTTTTGACTACAAACTTGAGATAACTGGACTTATTAGCCTTGGCTAAATCATGAAATCATGCTTAACTTGAGTGGGCTTTCAAAAATCTTAAAATCATTCTTGCATGAGATAGACATCATGAGTAAAATGATAATTACATTCATGGGTATATCATAAACAATCTTTCATGCTAAACATGTTACCATACATGGAAACATAGATCATAAACTTGACTTTTCATGAAACTTGCATAATTGGGCATCATGTTCTTAAAGAACTTGAAATCATGAAATGTAAAAAAAATAGGTGTAAGACCTGCCCATGAATCTAAAATCATCATTTGAAATATTAAGGAAATTCACCCATGAATTAAACACAGAGAATTTCATAAATTTGGGTCAAAACCCCATAGAATCATACACTTGAATTCATGAACTTGAGAAGGGATTTAATCATGAGAGTGAAGGGAAACTCTCATTCATGTCCCTACATACCTGGGTAAACTGAATCTATACCCTTCCTTTAAATCCCATGAGATTTGGGGAAGATCTTGGAGAGTTCTTAGACTTAATCTTCAATGGAACCCTCTAAACTTGCATGCATGCAAGAGAATGATTTAGAATAGGGTAAACCTTCTTAAAATCTTCCTAATAGAGCTTAAAATGGAGCTTAGGAAATATGAAAATACCCTTACTAATTTTTCAAGAGAAATCATTCTACCAGTTCTCATGAGGGACATCACAGGTCGTTACCCTAGAGGACGACTCATTGTCCTCTCTCGTTGTCACCATTGGACACCTTCTATTAATTATTGAATTACTTTACTTCATGATAGACATGAAGAGTCTTTAGCAGAGATGATGACTCATTACTTCCCTTTCATTGTTGCCACTGCCCTTCTCACACTAGCCAACTAGCGATCCATTGGACGAGTCGTGAGGCGGAGGGACGACTCGTGACCCTCACTTGTGACCTTCACCGGAATGTCAACCTTCAACTCAACCATCCTAACCATGAATCACTTCACGAGTCATGAATCGATACCACAACTCATGGCTCCATCCATGATGACCCCTGATCACGACTCCTAACTGGCCTACCTTCTCTTCACGGGTCACTTCATGACTCGTTGGGTGACCTGACGAGTCACTTGATGAGTCGTTTTGTGACTTGTGCAAATTTTTCCTATTTTCTCCACTTCAACCCTCAACTCTGATCTTATGGACTTTCAGGATATTACAACAAGAACAGGTGCCCTGTTGAGATGGGCGAACTACTGGAGCTGCTAAAGTGGTGGTTGGGGCATGACCTCTACTGTCACCTTGTCTAGATAAGGGACAAACCCTACACATATTCCTGGGCTTCCCATACCTGAAGAAAACATCTGAGCCAACCAAGCGCTCTCCTAGGTGGTTCTTATCTCACTTTCTGCAAGCTGGGAAAGTGTGCTCCCCTATCATGCTCCTCTGATCCCTAGAGCATGATGCTCTACTCCTATAATAATCACAAGGTCTGGATGGAATGCTGGCTGATGATACAGCTAGGGCTAACGACCTCCTATGGGACTTAGGGCGATGTCTACCACTGGTTCTCCGCTGAGAGTACCCATAGATCCTTGTACCAGCCTCTCTCCCTTTCCTTTATCTGCTCTGCCTCTATTTGTTGGGAACATATCATTAGTCAAGAGACATCTATGTCACAAATCGTCATGGCGGTCCTGCACTCTTTGACTAATGAATCTACAACCCCATTCACGAACTTGCTCATACGAGCCCTTGAATCAGTAACCATCTATGGAGCATACTTGGATAGCTAGGTAAACTTGAGGGCATACTCCTAAACAATTATGTCATTGTACTTCAAGTTGACGAACTCTGGTGCCATTTATTCCCTCAACTCTCAAGGGAAAAATTTGTCCAAGAAAGTTGTAACAAATTTATCCCAACCAATGGGGACTGCCCTACCTCCCCTGCTCTACTTCCACTATTAGAACCATATATGAACAACCTTTTTTAACTAATAGGAGACCAAGTCTACACTTTCCTCCCCTGAAACACCCATAACCTAGGTTATATTCTGGACCTCCTCAATAAGCTCCTATGGATCCTCACCCACTTTTGACACATGAAACTCAGGTGGGTTCATCCTGATGAAGTCATACACCCTAGCCGCCGTCGAATTCCTATTTTGCTTCACATAGGCAATCGCCTGTTGGTTGACTTGGGTTGTTCATTTCCTGTGCCAACATCTAAAATGCAGCCCTGAACTCAATATGAGTCACTTTCTCATGCAAAGGATTAGTTGGAGTTGGTGGCGCTGGTAGGTTCCCATCTCTATTGCCATTGTCGTTTCCATTCCTTCTTCCATTGACTTGACGGGGAGGCATATTTCTACAATCTCGTATAGTGCGATTAGAGGAATAGAGAGAAATGAACTTCATCGCACGACATAGATCATGAAAGAAGGGAAATTTCCTAAAATGTTTCATAGCCCCTTCCCCATAAGTGTGGCACGCTTCACACCCATGGAAAAGACTCTATTTAACGCTGTTTTCAGATACCCTAGGACACATCTAAACCTCATGCTCTGATACCAAGTGTGTCATGACCCAAGCATGTGCCCCAAATCAAGACTCGGGACCTAGAGCCATGAATGACTCCAAGCCAACCAATGGCACATATATTGCATGAATAAGAGCATATCTAAAGCGGAAAGTAAAACATAGACACAACATAATCGAAAGTCTAGAATTTATCATAAAGCATCACCAGAGACAACAAGTCTACCGTGCTGAATCACCTAACATACTGTCTGAAAAGCCCTTAATCATAAGGTGAGATAATGGGACAACACCCCCAACTAGATCGCCAAGTTTGAAACTAATAGATATTAGAAAAAGAGACATGAACCAAAACTGCTTTCCTCGGATCATGAGGACTCACCAAAACTAGAGTGGTACTAGAATAAAGTGGGAGCGAGCTAATGTCGGGGTTGAGACTAGTCACACAAACCTATATAATGAGGAGATATAGCATATAGTATACAGTCAGTACTTTGAATTTATTGAGTATGTAAAGAAAGTAAAACTTGCTCGTAAAACAGTAAATCAAGGTTGAGGGTAAAGGCTAAATGAACATAAGAGTAGGGCACATACTGAAATCATAATCATATAATAGTCATAAACATGAGTTATTCATCCTAATATGAAATGTAATAACCAAGGTTTAGAAATAGAAATCATACATTGTACCATACTTGAAATTATACATTAAAACTCATAAACTGATCAATGGATCAAATACGCTATGAAATATAGTATCATAAGTCATGAACATGAGAAACTTAAACCATGAGGAACAAAGGGACTTTTTCATAACTGGAACCATCATGATAGAGCTTACATGATGCCCCAACAGTCTTGCTCAAGTAGGAAGAGCCATACTAAGCCTTGCCAGGGCAAAGAACGACCAGGCGTGATATCACTCATCAGCCCCGTCAGCTGGGGGAACACTCTCTAGCGAGGCCTCATACATAAATATATGCCTACGTGGCACATAGTTATGAGGCTCAGGGTTTACTTGCACCCTTAGCCTACTGGTACTAGATACTACTCCTAAGAATATGCACATGGCTCAAAATCATCATCATGAAAACATACTTGATCTTGCATGGGGTTGTCTAATTCATGAAATCATAATCATACTTTACTTATGTGAAATAGTCATGAGAATAATGCCATTGAGTTGGCCATGATATACATATATATATATATATATATATATATATATATATATATATATCTTGAGTATGATGAAAATCATACATACTTGAATGATAGTCATAATTAAATTCATAGGCTTATGAGCTTGAAATTTATAAAATTATGCATAATTGGGAAAAATCACCATAAACTTGAAAGTATGGATCCATGAGAGTTTCTAGTAGAAAATATGTAATCATAATCTTAAATCATGAGTTTCATCATCAAAGACTTGAATTCATAGGAGATCATAAGAGATTTAATGAGAATTGGGTCTAACCCTAGAATTTCAACATATCATGCTTGGAGACATGAAATCATAAAATAAGGATGAAATTTGGCATGAGGGTGGAAGATTTCCCCATTAATGTCCCTACGTACCTAGGTTTGATGTATTCCTAGCTTGACATGAAGACTTAGAGAAAATTGAAGATATTTGATGAAAAATCCAAATCTTGGCTTGAGAGGATTTTTTTTGGTAAACAGACCTAACCCAAGACTTTCACCCCTTATGGCAGTTGGGGGCTGAACAACACCCCCAAGCCTTTCGATTTCTAACGATCCGTTACATGACTCGTTCTGTGATGGATTTCCAGTTTTCTACCAACTTCTATTTCTAAGTCCCAGGTCTAGTCTTAGGCACTTCCGGGGTATTATAATATCTCTCCCTTGGGAACATTCATCTTCAAATGTGGGAAAACATATAGAAAATAGAGAAATTCTATTGTCATACTCAAATACTGATCATTTAAGCTGAAAACTGAGGGAATGACTAACTCCGATTTAAACTACATTGCTGAACTGAATTCATGAATCATATACACATCACATACATGAAAGAAACTGGGGCACATTAACTGAACATGAAACTAAATAGAGTTTTATGGCAAAACTGATACCTCAAGCTAGGATTGAGCCGGTAGAGAATAAATGTGGTTATCTAGTTATCATGTCTGCTTTGGCTTCCCACGTAGCTCCTTTAACATGTTGATTCCTCCATAAAACTTTGACCGAAACTACTTCCTTATTTCTTAGCCTTCGAACCTAACTATCCAGTATTTCCACCGGAACCTCTTCATAACTAAGGTTGTCTTTCACACCAACACTGTCCGCCGGGACAACTAGAGTGAGATCAACCAAACATTTCTTTAAGAGCGATACATGGAAAACAGAATGCACGGAAGCAAATTCTGAAGAAAGCTCTAATTCATATGCCACCTTGCCAACCCGTTTCACAATTCGGTAAGAACCAACATAATGAGGGCTGATTTTTCCTTTCTTTTCAAACCGCATAACTCCCATCATGGGAGACACCTTTATAAAACCCAATCATCCACTTCGAACTCGATTTTTCTCCTTCTCACATCAGCATAGGACTTTTGGCGACTTTGACATGTTTTCAACCTATCTAGTATGAGTTGAACCTTCTCCATAGCCTCATGGACTAAATCTGGTCCTATCATCGTAGCTTCACCAACTTCAAACCAACCAATAGGCAATCTACATCTCCGCCCATAGAGAGCCTCAAATGGAGCCATCCGAATACTAGAATGGTAGATGTTATTGTATGCAAACTCGATAAGATGAAAATGATCATCCCAACTATCCTTGAAGTCAATCACACATATTCTCCACATGTCTTCGAGAGTCTAAATTGTCTGCTCTGCTTGACCATCCATTTGCAGGTGAAATGCTGTGCTAAGCTTAATCTGAGTACCTAGTCCTTTTTTAAACGACCTCCAAAATTGAGAGGTAAATTTGGTACCTCTGTATGATATGATGGACAAAGGCACTCAATGCAACCGAACTAGCTCTCAGATGTATGGTTTGGCATAATCCGCCGCCAAATCCGTGGTTTTGACCAGTAGAAAATGAGCTGCATTGGTCAAAATGTCTACAACAACCCAAATGGAGTCATATTATCGTGGAGTGCGAGGCAACCCTGTGATGAAGTCCATATTGATTTCTTCCCATTTCCAAGTAGGAATACTGATATCCTTAAGCACCCCTCCTGGTATTTGATGCTCGACCTTCACTTGCTTACAGTTTGGACACTTAGCCACAAATCTGCGATGTCTTTCTTCATGCCATTCTACCAATAGACTTCCAATAAATCACGGGTACATCTTGGTGGAACCTGGACGGATTAAGTACCTGAAACTGTGAGCCTCATGAAACATCTGATTTTTCAAATCATCAATATCTGGAACACATAAGTGACCCTAGTATTGAAGCACACCATCTCCCCCTTTGGAGAAGATCTCTACCTATGATTCTGAATGGCTTCCTTTAACTTTACCAAAATTAGGTCCTCGTCTTGTCTAGATTTTACATCAGTGACCAAGGATGATTTAGATCCATTATGAACAATAACACCGCCATCGATCGAGTCAACCAACTAAACTCCCAACATTGCAAGTCGATGCACATCTTTCCCCAGCTCCTTCCTCCCCTCATCCACAAGTGACACACTTTCCTTAGAGATTCTGCTAAGTGTGTCTACTACTACGTTGGCCTTGCCCTTGTGGTAAAGCACACTCATATCGTAGTCCTTAAGTAGCTCTAACAACCTCCTTTGCCAAAGATTGAGATCCTTCTAGGCAAACACATATTGTAAAGTCTTTTTGTCAGTAAACACATTTACGTGGACCCCGCACAAATAATGTCTCCATATCTTAAAGGCGAATACCACCGCGGCTAATTCAAGATCTTGGGTCAGGGTAGTTCTTTTCATGTACTTTCAATTGTCTAGAAGCATAAGTTGTAACTTTTCCATGTTGCATCAATACACACCAAAGCACGATCCTTGAAGTATCACAATACACCATGAACCCATCGGTACCCTTGGGTAGGGTTAACACTGGTGCTGAAGTAAGTCGAGTCTTCAACTCCTAAAAGATCCTCTCACAAGCCTCTTACCATTGGAATTTCACCTTCTTTTGGGTAAATTTGGTCAACGGTGTTGCAATAGATGAGAAACCTTCAACAAATCTTTGATAGTAGCCAGCTAAGCCTAAAAAGCTCCTAATATCTGAAGGATTCACCGGTGTAGGCCAATTCTTCATCGCTTCTATTTTCTAGGAGTCCATTTGTATGCCTTCACTTGATACCACATGACCCAAAAATGCCACTAAGTTCAACCAAAAATCCCATTTGCTGATTTTAGCACATAACTGGCGATTCCTAAGAGTATGTAGCACCACCGTCAAGTGAGCGACATGTTCCTCCTCACTCCGAGTGTATATCAGGATGTCATCAATAAACACAATCATGAACATATCCAAGTATGGTCTGAACACCCTTTTTATAAAGTCCATAAAAGATGTAGGAGCATTCGTTAATCCAAAAGACGTAACTACAAACTCATAATAACCATACCGTGTCCTAAAGGCTATCTTCGGGATGTCGCTCTCCTGAAATCTGAGTTGATGGTACTCGAATCTGAGATCTATTCGAAAAACACTTGGCACCTTAAAGCTGCTCAAACAAATCATCAATCCTAGGTAGAGGATACTTGTTCTTGATGGTGACTTTGTTCAATTGCCGATAATCAATACACATACCAAGAGACACATCTTTCTTTTGGACAAAGAGAACTGGTGCACCCCAAGGGGACTTGGTTGGTCTGATGAAACCCTTATCCAAAAGATCCTTCAACTGCTCCTTCAACTCTTTTAGCTCAGCTGGAGCCATTCTATATGAAGGAATAGATATAGGCTGTGTGTTGGGAAGAAGTTCAATACCAAAATTGATTTCCCTCTCGGGAGGAATACCCGGTAAATCATTAGGGAACACTTCAACATACTCATATACCACCAGAACTGATTGGATAGTTGGGGTCTCAGACTCAACATCCTTAACCCTAACTAAATGGTACACACAACCTTTGAAAATCATCTTTCTGGTCTTAAGATAGGAAATAAAATGATGTACACGCACGACTGAACTACCCTTCCACTCTAAAACTGGCTCACCCGGAAAGCGGAACTGCACCGCACAGGTTCTACAATTAACAGAAGCATAATATGCATACAACCAATTCATTCCGAGAATAATATCAAAGTCAGTCATGGATAACTCCACTAGGTCTGCGGAGGTGACTTTCTGTAACACTATGATCGGGCAACTTCTATACACATGCCTTGCTACAATTGGATCACCAATGGGAGTAGAGACTGAGAATGGTTCTAATAGAATTTTGGGACTGACTCTAAAGCTACTTGCAATATAAAGTGTCACGAAATGCAAGGTAGCCCCTGGATCTAACAAAGAATAAGCATCCAGGTAAAATACTCGTAACATACCAGTAACCACATCCAGTGAAGTCTCCTGCTCCTAACGCGAGGCGAGGGCACAGAATCTGTTTTGGTGCTGCCTTCCACCCCCACTAGTGGATGCCCCCGTGGAGCTGAATATGCTAGAGCTGCTACTGAGCAGGTACTTTTTTCACGACCTTTATCATCATCCTGTCTAGCAAATGGACATGCTAGGCGTATGTGGCTGGATCTACTACACCCATAACAGATATCTAAGCCGAGCAAGCACTCCCTGACATGACTCTTGTTACACTTCCCGCAGGCTGGAAAGGTGCACTCTACTTGTATTCCCCTTTGGTTCCTCGAACCTGAGGCCCTACTCCTATGATCATCCTTGGGTCTGGATGGAACACTAGTTGATGATGTGCTGGAGCTAGTGATCTTTGCTGAATCTGAGGGCGGTGACCACTATCGGATCTCTGCTAAGTGAATCCATAGCTGTCTGTGCAGGCCCTTTTGGCCTCTCTCTCCCTCATATGCACCGCCTCCATCTACTAGGCGTACAAGACTATCCGAGGGAAATCCATATTATGGTGGAGCATAGCAGTCATGGAATCTTTGTCCAAGTAGTTCTCCACCCTATGAACAAACTTGCTCACTTGCTCCCTCTGATCAACCACTAACTCTTGGGTGTACTTTGATAAATGAGTGAACTCAAGGGCATACTCATGTACCATCACCTTCCCCTACTTATGGTTCACGAACTCAACTGCCTTCAACTCCATCATCTCACGAGGGAAGAACCGATCTAGGAAGGCAACATGGAACTCCTACTAAGTGACAGGGTCTGCTCCGGCGGCCTTACTATCTTTCCACTGTCTAAACCAGATGTGTGCGACACTGATCAACTGATATGAGGCCAACTCAGCACACTCAACTCCATTCACCCCCATGTCCTGGGTGATCTTCACAATCTCATCAATGAACTCATACGGGTCCGCATCTACTTTTGACCCAAGGAACTCTGGCGGGTTCATTCTCAAGAAATCTCTAATTTGAGCTGTCGTTGCATTTTCGTTTTGCGAAATATACGCCACTGCCTGCTGATTGACCTGAGCGGTCAAGGCCTGTGTTTAGCATCTGAATAGCTTCTCGAAACTCAGCATGGGCAATCGGCTCCTGTACATGGTGCTCCCGGACTGGTGGGGCTTGTTGGTGCCCGTCTCCGTTTCCATCCTCGTGGCCATTTCCATTCCTATTCCTCCTATCATTTACTCTACGAAAAGCCATGATTCTGCAATCATGAATAGCACGAGTTAGAAGGATAGGGAGGCATTTCATCGCATGACATAGATCATGAAAGAAGGGAACATTTCTGAAACATCTCGTAGACTCTTGGCGTGCTTCACACCCATTAAAGAGACTATACTTAACGCGACTTTCAGACATCCTAGGACATTTCAAACCTATTTCTCTAATACAAAGTTTGTCACGAACCAAACGTGGCCTCGAATTGTAACACGGGACAAAAGGAGCGTCGAGTGACTCCAGTCGACCCATGGCATGACCTATATCTAACTCAATCAACAAAGTAGAATACTTAGCATAGTATCATAGCAGAAGTATAATCATAACATAACATAAGAAACGAATCATATTTCATACATGAACCCTGAATACTACATATAGTCTGAAAGCCTCTAACATATCTGATGGGTTGATGGGACAGCACCCCTGACTAACCCAGCAAGTCTAGAAAACTGAACATAAAGGGATAATTGATATCAACTGGTCCTTGGGGAATGAGGACTCACCAATGTACTAGATACTACTCTAGGGATGAGCTTATGACGGAGCTAGGTCAGAAGATCAAAGCTTGTGTCATGAAACGATACAACATAGAGTATGCGGTCAGTACGTAAATGTACCAACTATGCAAGGTAAGTAAAATGGACATTTAAATACGTAAAAGTTCATACGAATAGGACAACATGCTCATATCATAAATATCATAATGTAACATAAGACTCAAAGTTTTCAAAACATTCGTAAATCAATCGTGATCATAATAATAGGAGAAAATTTCATTAAACATAACTTGAGACAAGACTATATGAACATAATCATGCATAAATGATGAGGAACAATGGGAGGACTCATCATAACCGACACCATCATGGTATAGCTTTACATGATGCCCCAACTATCTCGCTCAAGTAGCAGAGTCGTCCTAGGCTTGCTAGGCAAGGGACGTGCATTATGTGATCTCACGAAAGAGGGGATCCATTAATATTGTAATATATCAACATGAACATACAGTGGCACGTAGTTATGAGACACCGGCATAGTTCTTTGAATGTCGGGCTACTCGGCGCTGCACACTTCTCTCAAAAACATGCACATTAGACTCGTATATAAATCATAAACATCATTCATGAGATTCATGGATAAATAAACATTTAACATCGTTAATCCCCATTTACATACATGTTTATCCATGAATCAAGGACCCATAAAATGGTGAAAGTCATAAATCATAAATCATACTTGAACATGTGGGCATTACCCAATACTTTAACATACTTGAAAATACTCAATTCACTTGAAAACATGATTACAAACATGGGTAACATGAAAACATACTTTTCATCATTAATACCTCATTATACATGAACATTCATCATAAATCATAACTTTCATAAACTTCGCATAAATGGGCACTTTTAATTTATAAAGTTTGAAACATGATTTTAATGAAAACAACATAAAACTTGCCCATAATTCATAATTAAATAATAAAAACTCATTTAGATCATACCCATGTAGAGAATTAGGAAATTCATGAATTGGGTTAAAACCCCATAGAATCAATATAGAAATTTCATGATTTAGAGAGAGATTGGGCATGGGTGTGAATGAATTCACCCATTCATAACCCTACATACCTGGGGAAGATCAGATTTTACCACTCCTTAAAAGCCCAATGAATGATTGAAGGAAAGTTTGAAGAACTCTTACTTCATCACCTCCTAAACCACTTCACATGCATGCATGGATATGAATGAGCCTAGGATAGATTTTGCCCTCATAAAAGATTGCACTTTGAGCCTTAAAAAACGTAGTTTAGTATCCTAGAACTTAGGAATGATGAAAATAACCTTAATGAATTTTCTAGAAATTTTGCACTGGCAGTGACAACGACCGATCCAACAGGTTGTGCCTAGATACCAAGATTCATGGTATCCACCCATTGCACCAACTTCCCAAACTTCACTTCTTAGATTCAGTCCTAGGACTCGATAGGATGAGTCATTACAACAAGGTACGGTCCATTGTATCCTCTGTTGTTTCCCCCTGACGACCTGTACCTCGACCTTCCCACAAGCCACACCATGACTCATGCCTCCTTCCAATGAGTTGTGGTTTCCATCCGTCACCTCGACTTGAGATTTTCCTACCCCTTCCCACGGTTTCTCACCACGACCCATTGTTGCTCACAACGAGTCGTCCTATGACCCGTTACTTCCTTCTAGGCTAAGGACCCGTCTCACCATGACCACAACCAATGAATCGTGATATCAAGCCATGGGTCATTCCTTGACCCATTACTCCCATTTTCAACCCTGCTACACCTTACCACGGATACTCTCAACCAACGATCCGTACATGACTCGTTTTGTGATGCTTTTCCAGATTTCTGCCAACTTTCATTTCTAAATCTCAGGTCTAGTATTAGGCACTTCAAGGGTATTACACTTAGCATAGATTAAAGTAGTAAGAAAAGAGGTAGGATGTTCCACATGTTTAATCTCACAAGTAATCTGTTGGTCATCAGATTCCAAGACTCTATAATTGACATTTGAGTCCAAAAAATCTATATCTTCCCATTGGAATTACAAGCTACTTCCTTCATGTTGAGATGCATTCTACAAATGTTGCTTTTGACGCTGTCTATAAATGATTCCAAGATGGCAATCATAGACAACTTGTGAAGCTTAGAAAGATTTTGAATTCTTTCCGTAGCACCTTATGTATGAATACATCTAGCATTCAAAATCATTGTATCAATCATTATAAACTTTGGCTTTGAGATCTAGTGAATGGTATGCCAGATTTGACAGGAGTGCTAGCCGTAACATGTTTCGTGGAGAGTTTCTTCTGTTTTTTCTTGGAGATAAACCCTGGCTGTTACAAACTCAGTGAATTTCCTTCTACAATTCTAAGTCAATAGTGGGACCAAAAGCTTTAATCAAGTGCTCACTAGTTTCTTCATCTTCCTCATCATCTTCTTCTTGAGCTCCAATAGATTAAGTATCTTGATCAAACTCCTCTTCAGAGTGTATTACTCAATAATCATCAATGGTATCATCAGATATCACAATGATGGAATTAAGAGTGAAATACCTAGGAGGACTTTCATGAACTTGGAGAGGGAAACTGTCAGACTAGTTTGTTCAGTGACCAAAACAAAATTAGTGTCAATACCTTTTTTGATCATTCCCTCCTTTTGATGACTTTGTTTGGATTGCTAGGAGGAACATTTGGATTGTTAGGAAGAAAATTTTGATTTTTGGGATTTTGTGGTATTTTTTTGGTTATCCTGACTTTTTGATGGTGGAGATTTATTGCTCTCATCAAGAATAAGGGTGGGACTTTCTTGAGTTTCTCTATTCTGTGCTTCAAGCTTCTTTTTGGGAGCATTTCTTCTTTTTTTGCTCAACTTATTCTTGGATTTGGATCTGTTAGACTGATCCTAATCAGTACTCCTACTAACAGTTCTTTCAAGTTGCATCTGCTCATGACCCTTCATAACTTGTTCAGCCACTAAATTCCTTTCTCTAGTCCATGACCTTTGAAGTTGCATCTTTATTGTACCCAAATTCTGAACCAAACCAGAAGCCTGAACTTGAGATACATCCATGTATGAAGATGAATTCTAAACTAAATTCTTACCCAAAACACTTGTTGAACCTTGTGTTTTATCTGAACTCATATTGTGAACATAAATTGCATTAAATGTTTCCACCAAATTTGAGTTGATGGACTGCTAGTAGCCAACTCTAGAACCTGCTGAGTACTTAATCCATGATCACCAATTGAAAGAAACTTCTCATTCTTCTCAAAACCATTTTGCTGAACTATATGACCCTGCTCTAAACTCAATTTTTGATTCTGGACGACCACACCTAAAGAATTATCATTTTAAAAATTTTTCTACTGTTATAAATCTGGAGAATACTCTTGGGATGCATTAATGCTTTGAACCTGTTTTACCTTCTAGTTGTGATCTTGACCAATGTCCATATCCTCTGAACCATCATTACTCAACTTCTGAACAAGATATGGACTTGGTTTTTGAACACAACTAGTGTTCGCGTGATTGTGGGTATATAAAATGACACACAAGTGCACGTGGTCGAACAAGTAGTAAGTGGCTTTAGTAAGCCAAGTATCGATCAAACAGACACTTGGATGAAGTGCAATTTGCTCAAGTGTACTATATTTTACTTCTAAAAATGCAGACAACAGTGTAACCAAAAAGTTGATAGTTTGTTTTATAAATTTTATACTAAAACTAAGAACAATTATCTACTTTGAATCTGAACTATGAATGAAAGCATGCTGAGGTTAAACGAACATGTAATGAAATTGATTATCATCATAAATTGGTTAATCTTTTCCTCCTGTTGCTAGTCAAGAACATTTGCCAAGAGATTAAAACTCTCGTATTTAACCTCACTTAAGAATCATGAACCATCCATCTACATTTCTGTGATCAAATGCAATTCATGTCCTAGCCATACAATTCCGGTTTCTAAATTGACTAATACGACTTTCAGGTATATTTCTATCCTGAAAGAAAATCAAGACTCAATTTTTCCAAACCAAGTAATGAACATATCCTATTAATTCACAACTTTCCAATTTCTTGCTCTCTCGAGTGAAACCGGACTTTTTAGATGTACATTAATGTAGGCCACACACTAATGCAGTAAGAACAAGAATTAATAGAACAACAAGGAAGAAAAGATGAAAAATCAAAGAATCAATGATCAAATTTCATTACAATTGTTCACAACCTCAGCAAGGAGAGGAATTAGCCACTAATTTGTGGATTAAACATCATAAACTGAGTGTTAATTATACAAGCAGTTAAATCAAAGAAGAAAGAAAGAGAGAAAAAACCCCTGATATTTTCGTCCCTCAACTGCCTGTAACCCACGTCCTTGCTCCACCAAGTCAGAATATAAAAAATGAACCTAAGTGTTCTATTTATACTGCTGGGAATTTTTCCCGGAATAACGAGCAACGTGTCATGAAGTGCATCGCGGAGCACTGCCTCCGTGACACGCTACGAACGCAGACCCTCACTGGAATTGGGGGTCCGGGAATTTAGGCTCAATGTGGCACGGCGTGGATCGCGGAGCACTGGCTCCATTCCACGGAGCAAACGCGGAGGACCTCCGTGTAATTTGGAATTTTAAAAAATTCCAGTAAGCTGTCGCGATGGCTCCATGTCACGGAGGCAGTGCACCGCGATGCACTCCGTGATACGTTGCCATATAAATTGTGACGGGTCACACCGGGTTGCCGGGTGACCCGCGTGTTTTCTACATTTTAAACCCCCGATTTCTCCCCTTTTCCCCTCATTTTTACATTTCTCCGTGACCAAACTTCCTAAAATACCTTCCCCATCAACGTGCCACGGTCTAAAGCAAAACGTTATCAAGTTTTCTTCGGTTCTTCAACTACGAGGTATGTTTTCCGATTATCTCTCAAGTTTTTGTCGATGTTATTCGAATTTAAGCATGGGAGGTGAACTAAATCACCCCAAGTCGAAATTTAGCATGAATTTGAGTTATTTATTGAGTGATAAAAGTTTGGAATGTTGTAATGATCGTTTGAACTTGTCGATTGCATGAATTATTCGAATTTGCTTGCGAAAATCAATTCTAGGGCTGTGGTTGTTGAAATCGAAATTGGTAACTTGTTAAATTTGTGAAATATATGCCGGGTTGTATGTATTGAATGAGATAAGTCGTTGTAGAATTTGGTTTGAATGAAATAGACGATGAATTCTCGGGTTTTTGGGAAAATGTTGAAAATTGTTCAAATTGGGTTGGTTGTATAGGTTCATGTGTATATATTTTTTGTTGTTGTTTTTGTTTCGTTGTTTTAAGTTGCTACGTGCGATGGTTGAATTGCTAGAGATGGTAGTGATTGGGATTAGCTTTATGAAGTTTGAGTAGTACGCTAAAGTTATACCGTCGAATTTTTCTTTGCGAACGCACTAAGCATGAATTGTATAGTTGTTTGTTTTTGGTGTAAATAAAGTTATTCTTGCCGTAGTATCGTAACTGTAGCTAAGGACTAAGTGTGGGGTAAACTTAGCTTAACCCAACCTTAGCCGAAGCTAATATCTATTTAGCTTGACATTGCGCTTGTTTATTTGTGTTGACAGACAAAATGGCAAGCAGGCAAGATAAAGGTAAGGGTGCATCAACTTCAGGCATCGGGAGGAAAAGACTTAGACTGGGCACAGCAGTCCCAGCTGCACCAGCAGTTCCACGCGGCCAGCGCCGCCAATACAGAACGAGGTGGGTAACTGATGAGGGGAAGAAGTGGTACGCCAAACACAAGGAGAATAAATACTTCCCCGAGGAGCATATTGCACGGGAACCATTAGCACAGGAGTTCCCCCGCATAGTTCAAAGGATCGAGGCAGCTGGGCTCAGCTTCATATTTCAGGAGCCCAAGGAATGCAACCTACACTTGGTCCGGGAGTTCTATGCTAATTGGAACACGGCAATCAGAAGCCACACAATCAAGATCAGAGGGCAGATAGTCACTCTGGAACCCCAACAGCTAAATGCCATCATCGGAGCGCGGGACACAGACGCCCACGTTCTCCGCCAGCTGAACATCACCCCACCGTATGCCGACATCAAACGCACACTGTGTGGGGCTAGATCCACAGCCAGATGGAGCAGACATAAAGAAAGGGGCTACCACCAGACTCTGCCATATTCTCAAATGAACAGGGAGGCCCGAATCTGGCTGAAGATAGTCTGCTCGTGCCTAATCTCGGGGGTGCACATGACTAATGTGACCCGGGACCGTGTTTGCCTGGTGATTGCCCTGATGAAAGGGCTGGATATTAATGTTGGGGCGGTCATCATATCCGCCATGAAGAGAGCCCGACTACACCAGGGCCACAGGTATGGGTTCGGTGGACTAATCACCACCTTTCTCTGGGGCCTCAACGTTGAGGAAGAGGCTTTGGATTACATCCCGCAGTTGGAGCGGAGGGCCCTTGACGTGACCAAAACTAAGGCTCCCGACACCACACACGGGCCAGTGCTGACGCTTGGCGAGTGACATGCTCGTGACGACCAGTACATGGCACGGATGTTTGGAATGCAAATGCTCCAGCTCAGGATCGGTGGGAGACCAGCCACGGAGGAGGAGCTATGGCAGCTCGAGCTGGATTACCCGTTTGGCGAAAATGCCAAGGCTCTATGCCGAGTGGGGCCAGCCTTTGTAGAGCCGACAGACGATGACGTCCCCACGGATGAGGAGACACGCCGGGAGGACTCCGATGTGGAGTCCGATGACGACGACGGAGGCGACTCGGACATGGGCGATGAGGCAGCAACACCTAAGGAAGAAGTGGAATACTTTGACTGATCAGGGAGTTCCACCACCCAATTTTGTGATCTTTAATTTTTGTGAACACTGGGGACAGTGTTCGGTTTAAGTGTGGGGTGGGGAGTAGTTAGGTGTTGGGCTGGGCTGGTTTGCTTGTATGCTTTCCTCTATTTTGTATGTATGTTTCCCTGTGGTTATGGATTGCAAACTGTTCTGTATTTGTACATATTTGTGGTATTGATGTGTGCTGTGGAATGTTGTTGTTGCCAGCTAACTCTGTAAAAAATTTTGTAAATATTTTCTTATTTTTTTCTATCGAAATGATCGATATTTTTAAAATTTTGCAAAAATATTTTGTTTATGTTTAAAATATTTTGTAAATAATTTTTCCATCGAAATGATCGATGTTTTGCAAAATTTTTCAATTTTTCAAATTTTTTATTTTGGGTTTCTCGACGTTTGTTTTCGGTTCTTTTACCAAGAATAGTCCCATTGAACCGACGTCATAGTTAGTGACTGTTCCCTATGATGGATGGATGACGACCGTCTTAAGGGAAATGTAGTCGGTAGGAGTAGTGATTTTAATTTATTTTCAATTTTTTTCTTTGGTGGATTGCATCACGAAACCTGTAGCTACTATATGGTTGTGAAATGTTGGTTGCGTGTTATAACTGATATTCAAAATGCAAAAGTGATTCGTATGAAAGCATGCAATTTTGTAAATATGTTGAGATACCTAGGCTGTAGAGTTCGATTCGGTTTGATTGATGCTTAATTTTTGAATTCATGTAATTAGCTAATTGAAGAGTCTGTGAATGTATCTTGAATCGAGCATGTGCATGAAGTGTGACGTGAGGTATTGTTATTCCATGCTATTGTGAAGTGTCTAGAACTTGCCTGGTGTGTGTACAAAACGAAATGAAGGAGGTGTATTGTTGGAAAGGATGTAGGCATTTCTTTGTCTTAACCGAGAGTTTCTATTTTTTTTCTTGTCATACTCTCCTTTTCATGTGATTGTATACCCTAGTCAGCCCGTTGAGCCTTTAGCCTATTTATTCTTTCTTTTGTCCAAAAATGTATAAACTGAGCTTAATTCTTTCTTTTCATTAGCCGTAAAGTCTACACAAAACTCTTAAGCGCTTAAGAAGAACAAAAATTTTCCCAAAGTGTCAAAGAGTGAGAATGGTGAAAAGAAAAAGAAAAGCAGAGTGAGGAAAGAAAAGAAAAGGTTGAAGGTGCACTTGCTATAACTAAATGATAATGAAGGTGCATGAAATACCTTTGTTTTTGTGTCAAGTGTGCTGAATGAAATGGGCCACACTAAGGTAAATCATCAAGAATGGGATGATGAAAAAAAAAATAAAAGAGAGAAACAATGTCCATGAGTTGATGGGAATGTGTTGAAAAGGCGCTTAATGATGCTAGTGACTATTATTGGCTAATCCAGTATGTACTAGTTCCATAGCTTCCATTACAACCCATTAAAGTCCTACGTGATCTTACATTGCATTTCTTTATATTAGTGGAGTAGTACACTAAGGGCAAGCTTATGGGTCATGACATGATGCATGTGAATTCTTTTGGGAGAGAGAGTGAAATTAATTTCTACATGCCCCTATTTGAATGTTTGTGTGTCACATGAGCATAAAGGGGAAGATTCTCTTGAGTTGTGAGGGCACATGCTTGATGAAAGATTGATTTTCGTGTCGGATATCTTGATTAGCTGATTTGCATGAGTTTGCCGATATCGAGAGTCGATTCTTAAAGTCTAGGAAGTCTTGATGTATTAAAGGTCATTGCATTGATAAGACCATGCATGTTTTCTTGATGATTTGCAATATTGAATGATCGGTTTGACCGTAGCTCAAATTGTCGCACCATAGTGGCGAAGGTTGGGATGTAATTTGCATGAAGTGTGTGTTTGTTGTTCGAGGACGAACAAGGATTTAAGTGTGGGGCAAGTGATCTTGGGCAGATTTATATGCCCAAGTGATACTCAAACGTATCATTTTTGCCTTGTTTATCGTGCAATATGTATACATTTTCATGTAATTGGTAATAAAATGTGAATTTATACTAACCAACATGATTAACATTGTTTTGTAGGTAAAATGTGATTTCGAGGAGCTAAAATGCATGTTGGAACAATATCGGAGTTGGACTTGGATTCGAGCACCGAAAAGGCATTGGACTGCACAATATAAAGGGGCTCCGCGATGGAGCCGTGTCACGCTGCCATCGCGGAGGCATTCTGCCTGGAGGGTGAAATATTAGTCAAATTCCAGTGGAGCCTCGCGACAGCTCCGTGGCACGGTGGCAAGCCTCCGCGTTGCACGTCGTGCCACATTGATGCTTTATACCTGGACCCCCAATTTCCAGAGAGGGTCCGCGTCCACGCCGTGTCACGGAGGCAGTGCTCCGCGATGCACTCCGTGACACGTTGCTTGTTATTCCGGGAAAAATTTCCACTAGTATAAATAGAACACTTAGGCTTATTTTTCATTAATTCAGACTTGGTGGAGCAAGGACGTGGGTTACAGGCAGTTGAGGGACGAAAAGTTCAGGGTTTTTCCTCTCCTTCTTTCTTCTTTCACTCAATTGTTTGTATGATTAACACTTGTTTTAGGATGATTAATCCACAAATGAGTGGCTAATTCCCTTCCTTGCTGAGGTTATGAACATTTGTGATGAATTTTAATTATTGAATTATATGGTTTGTTATCTTCTTCTTCCATGTTGTTCTATTAATTCTTGTTTCTACTGCATTGGTGTGTGGCCGACATTAATGTATATCTAAAAAGTCCGATTTCACTCGAGAGAGCACGAAATTGGAAAGTTGTGAATTAATAGGGTATTGTTCTTAACTTAATTTGGGAAAATTGAGTTTTGATGTGCTTTCCTGATAGAAATATACTTGAAAGTTGTATTAGTCAATTTAGGAACCAGAATTGTATTGCTAGGTCATGAATTGCATTTGATCACAGAAATGTAGACGGATGGTTTATGATTCTTAAGTGAGATTAAATACGAGAGTTTTAATCTCTTGGTTAATGTTCTTGGCTAGCAACTGGAAGAGAGGATTAACCAAATTATGATTATAATCAGGTTCATTACATGTTCTTAACCTTGGCATGCTCATATCCATAGTTTAAATTCAAAGTAGATAATTGTTAGTATTTTTAGTACATAATTTATAAAACAAACTTTTCAATTGTTGGTTAAGTTGTTGTCAGCATATTTAGAAGTGAGATAGAATATAGTATACTTAAGCAATTTTTACTTATCCAGAGTCTCCTTGGATCGATACTTGGCTTACTTAAGCCACTTACTACTTGTTTGACCACGTGCACTTGCGTGTCGGTTTATAACCCCAACCAAACCAACCGAGCAGTACACACAATTTCACTCTCTCTCCCAAAAGAATTCACATGCATCATGTCATGACCCATAAGCTTTCCCTTAGTGTATTACCCCACTAATATAAAGAAGTGTGATGTAAGATCACGTAGGACTTTAACGGGTTGTAATGGAAGCTACGAAACTAGTAAATATTGGATTAGCCAATAATAGCCACTAGCATCCTTAAGCGCCTTTTCAACACATCCCATCAACTCATGGACATTGTTTCCTTTTTTTCTTTTTTTTTCCATCATCCCATTCTTGATGATTTTCTTTAGTATGGCCCATTGCATCAAGCACACTTGACACAACAACAAAAATTGTTCGTGCACCTTCATTATCGTTTCTTTTATAGCAAGTGCACCTTCAACCTTTTCTTTTCTTCTATCACTCTGCTTTTCTTTTTCTTTTCACCATTCTCACTCTTTGACACTTTGGGAATATGATTTTCTCTTCTAAAGTGCTTAAGAATTTTGTATAGACTTTACGGCTAATGAAACGAAGGAATTAAGCTCGGTTTACACTTTTTGGACAAAAGAAAGAAATAATCGGCTAAAGGCTCAACGGGCTGACTAGGGTATACAATCACAGAAAGGGGGGTATGACAAGGAAAAAAAATAGAAACTCTCGGTTAAAACAAAGAAATGCCTACATCCTTTCCTACAATACACCTCCTTCATTTCGTTTTGTACACACACCAGGCAAGTTCTCGACACTTCACAATAGCATGGAATGTCAACACCTCACTTCACACTTTTTGCACATGCTCGATTCCAGATATATTCACAGACTCTTCAATCAGCTAATTACATGAATTCAAAATTAAGCCTCAATCACACTGAATCGAACTCTACAGCCTAGGTATCTCAACATATTTACAAATTTGCATGCTTTCATACGAATCACCTTTGCATTTTGAATATCATGCACAACACGCAACCAGAATTTCGAAACCAGAGAATAACTACAGGTTCCGGGATGCAATCCACCAAAGAAAAACTGAAAAATTGAAAAATAATTGAAAAAAAATCTACTCCTAAAGACTACATTTCCCTTAAGACGGTCGTCATCCATCCATCATAGGGAACGGTCACTACTATGACTTCGGTTCAATGGGACCATTCTCGGTAAAAGAACCGAAAACAAACGCCGAGAAACCCAAGAAGTAAAAAAATGTCGAAAATATCGATCATTTTGATAGAAAAATTATTTACAAAATATTTTAAAATTTACAAACTATTTTAAAAATTTTTAAAATTTTTTAAAAATATCGATCATTTCGATAACAAAAATATGTACAGAATCAGAATCAGCTAGCAACATTCAGCAACACACATCAATTTAACAAATATTTACAAATACAGAACAACTTGAAAATTCACACTCACAGGGACAAACAATATACACGATAACAGAAGAGAGCATACATACAAAATAGCCCAGCCCAGCACCTAACTACTCCCACCCCACACTTAGCTCGAACATTGTCCCCAGTGTTCACAAAAATTCAAATAGCACAAATTCGGGTGGTGGAACTCCCTGATCAGTCAAAGTATTCCACTTCTTCGTCGGGTGCTGCTGCTTCATCTCCCATATCCGAGTCGCCTCCGTCGTCATCATCGGACTCCACATCGGAGTCCTCCCGACGTGTCTCCTCGTCTGTGGGGACATCATTGTCTGTGGGCTCTACAAATGCTGGCCCCACTCGGCATAGAGCCCTGGCGTTTTCGCCAAAAGGGTAGTCTAGCTCGAGCTGCCATAGCTCCTCCTCTGTCGCCGGCCTCCCACCTATCCTTAGCTGGAGCATCTGCATCCCATACATCCGAGCCATATACTGGTCGTCACGAGCATGTCGCTCGCCAGGTGTAAGCACTGGCCCGTGGGTGGTGTCGGGAGCCTTAGTTTTAGTAACGTCTAAGGCCTGCCGCTCCAACTGCGGGGATATAGTCCAGGGCCTCCTCCTCAACATCGAGGCCCCTGAGGAAGGAGGTCAGTAGTCCACCAAAGCCATACCTGTGCCCCTGGTGCAACCGGGCTCTCTTCATGGCGGATATAATAACCGCCCCGACATTGATCTCCAGCCCTTTCATCAGGGCGTACACCAGGCATACACGATCCCGGGTTACATCTGCCATATGTACCCCCAGGATTAGGCATGAGCAGAGTATCTTCAGCCAGATTCGGGCTTCCCTGTTCATCTTGGAATAGGGCAACGTCTGGTGGTAGCCCCTCTCTTTGTGTCTGCTCCATCTAGCTGTTGATCGGGTCCCACACAACGTGCGTCTGATGTCCGCATACGGTGGGGTAATGTTCAACTTTCGGAGTACGTGGGCGTCTGTGTCCCGCGCTTCTATGATGGCATTGAGGTGGTGGGGCTCCACAGTGACTATTTGCCCTCTGATCTTGATGGTGTGACTCCTGATCGTCGGGTTCCAGTTGGCATAGAACTCCCGAACCAAGTGCAGATTGCATTCCTTGGGCTCTTCAAAGATGAACTTGAGCCCAGCTGCCTCAATCCGGTGGACCATTCTAGGGAACTCCTGTGCCAATGGTTCCCGTGCTATATGCTCCTCGATGAAATATTTGTTTTCTTTATGCTTGGCGTACCACTTTTTCCCCTTATCGGTCACCCATCTTGTTCCGTACTGGCGGCTGTGGCCGCGTGGAACTGCTGGTGCAGCTGGGACTGCTGTGCCCAGTCTGATTCGTTTCCTTCCGGCGCCTGAAGTTGACGCACCTTTTCCTTTATCTTGCCGGCTTGCCATTTTACCAGTCAACCCAAGTAAACAAGATCAATGTTAAGCTAACGGATATTAACTTCGACTAAGGTCGGGTTACGCTAGGTTACCCCACACTTAGTCCTTAGCTACAGTTACAAGACTACGGTAAGATTATCTTTATTTACACACAATTGACAAGTATACAATCATGCTTAGTGCGTTCGAAAAATTCGACGGTATAACTTCTGCGTACTACTCAGACTTCGTACAGCTAATCACAATCACTACCATCACTAACATTTTAACCCATCACACTTAGCAAAGAAAAACAAAGAAACAAAAACAACAACAAAAATTTATCTATATGAACCTATACAACCAACCAAATTCTTACAAATTTCAACATTTCCCCAACCTGAGAATCCGTCGTTCTATTAACATCCTAACAATTTGTACATCGACTCATCTCATTCAACATGTACATCCCGGCATAAAATTCACAATTTCAACACACTTTCAACTTCAAATTCAACAAACAAGCCCTAGAATTGAGATTATCAATCAAATTCGAATAAGTTATGCAATCGACAAGTTCAAAAAATCATAATGACATTCCGAACATTCATCAACAACAATTAACTTGAATTCATGATTAATTAATACGTAGGGCAATTTAGCTCACCTCCCATGCTCAAAATCGAAGAAAATCGACAAGAATTTGAGAGGGAATCGAAAAAACATACCTTGACCTTGAAGAATCGAAGAAAACTCGGTGAATTTCTTGCCTTACTCCGTGTCACGTTGATGGGGGATGGGTTTTGGGGGGTTTGGTCGCGGAGGGATTAGAAAATGAGGGAAAAGGGAAGGGTTTCGGGGTTAAAAAGTAAGAAAATTGCGCGGGTCACCCGGCGACCCGGTGTGACACGTCGCGATATACAAGGCAACGTGTCACGGAGTGCATCGTGGTGCACTGCTTCCGTGACACGGAGCCATCGCGAGACCATTTTGGAAATTTTTAAAATTTCCGGGTTATACTTCAACGTGTCACGGAGGGTAACGCGGAGGTCCTCCTTCGTGACACGAAGCTATCGCCCCAGCTCACTGTTTTCCACTTTTTATTAATTTTTCATACCTCAACTTTTCCTTCGCGATTCCGTGCGTATTTTTCTCCGTTTGACCTGAAATTCATCTACCTATACAAAATTGGTTAGAATTATAGGTTTCACTCTAAATACAAATAAAACAAAAACTAAAATGAAAAATTTTATAGTAAATCAAGAAAAAGGAAAAAGAAAAATCTATTTACACTTTACAAAATGAAAGAAAATTTTTTCACGGGTTGCCTCCCGTGCAGCGCCTGGTTTACCGTCGCGGCTCGACGTTGTTTAAGCTCAATTGTCCGCTAAGGTGATGGACGATTTCTCTCGATCACCGTCCTCCCCCCAGTAGTGCTTACACCTTTCCGGTGGTTTTCCCATTAACTCTCGGGAATCCTCCATCTGCTTATCATCACCTTGATCAATCACATTGATCACCGAGAGTTCTTCATGCACTGTCGGGAGCTTGGGTGCCTTGTACACATCGAACACCTCTACCTTGTCATTTGCTCGCACTGTTAGCTGCCCAACAGCTACGTCGATTAGTGCTTTCCCGGTTGCCAGGAAGGGACGTCCCAAAATAAATGGGACTTCCGCGTCTGGTTCAAAATCCAGCACGACAAAATCTACCGGGAAAATTAGGGAGCCAACTTGCACCAGAACGTCCTCAACAATGCCATCCGGCCTAGCTAAGGATCGATCCGCCAACTGCAAGATTACCATTGTGGGTCTAGGACTCCCTAGGCCCAACTTTCTGAATATCGAAGACGGCATCAAATTTATGCTCGCTCCCAAGTCACACAATCCACGAGCTCGGATGCTCTGCCCAATAGTAATCTGGATAGTAAAACTCCCAGGGTCTTTTAGCTTTGTGGGCAGTCTATTTTGAATCCGGGAAGTGCACTCCTCCGTTAGAGCCACCGTAGCATACTCAGTCAACCGACTTTTGTTGGCCACGATGTCCTTTATGTACTTAGCATATTTCGGCACTCCCTGCAAGACATCAACAAGAGGTAAGTTAACATGTACCTGTTTCAACACCTCCATGAATTTCTTGAAACACGCCTCCTCCTTGTGTTTCTTTAGTCGTTGAGGGAACGGGGGTGGAGGTCTTTCTGATTCAGCTTCCTTAGTCTTCCCCCTCTCAGTACTTTGCTCCCTCTCAACTTCTGCTGCTCCCGACTGCTGAGGTGGTCTTTCTGGTTCCACCTCTTTCAGCTGGAAACCACTCCTTGTGGTCACTGCATTTACCTGCTTGGGATTGGGATCCGTGTCGCTTGGCAATCCTCCTCTAGGCCTTGTATTTTGGGCACTAGCAAATTGCCCAAATTGATATTCAAGTGCCTTGGTAGCTAACTGGTTGTTTTTCACTTCGGCTACCAATTTCACATAGTCAGCCTGCAATTGAGCTTGGTTAGCTATCATGGTCTTGAACATCTCCTCAATGCTGGGTGATGGTGGTGGAGGAGGTGCATTGTTGTTCCTAAATTGAGCTTGACAATTCTGCTGCCCTCCTTGGTTCCTTTGCACACCCTGACCCGAACTTTGGCCCTGATGGTTGTTGCTACCCCATGAGAAATTAGGATGATTCCTCCAGTTGGAGTTGTAGCTACTACCATACTGCTGGTGGTTCCTTTGTGCATTACCCACAAAGTTTACCGAGTCAGAATTTGCTCCACAGCACTCAGCTGAGTGCTCACTGCTTCCACACACTTCACACCACATCTGCTGGACTGCATTAACTGGGGCTTGAGGCTGGTTGAATGTCATGTTGCTGAAGTGAGTGTTCAGTTGATTTTGCAATGCAGCTATTTGTGCAGCGATAGCTATAAACCCATCCACTTCAAGCACTCCTGCAGCTTTCCTTGTCCTACCTCTTGATGAATCAGCATTCCATTCTGGATTGCCCTGCGAAATACGGTTCAACAAGGTATACAACTCCTCATAAGTCTTCTCCAGCGCTTGCCCTCCAGCTGCTGAGTCTAGCAATATTTTGGTGTGGGGTTCCAAACCCTCAATAAATGTATGCACCAACACATCATTGGATTGATGATGATGAGGATAGTCCCGCAACATGGATTTAAATCTCTCCCAGGCCTGATATAAATTTTCTCCCTCTCTCTGTTTGAAACATAGAATTTGACTTCTAAGTGTTGTTGTTTTATCAGAGGGAAAAAACCTTATCAAGAACTTCCGTGCAAGATCATCTCACGTAGAAATAGAATTGGGTGGCTTAGCTTTCAACCACCTCTTGGCTTCTCCCAATAATGAGAATGGGAACAATGTAAGCCGAACATAGTCTGATGACACTCCAGCAGGTATGTAAGTGTCACTTATCTCCAAAAAATTTTGAAGATGCTGCTGTGGATCTTCATGAGGGAGACCGGTAAATTGCCCGCTAGTGTGCAGCAACTGCACCATATTCTGTTTAAGTTCAAATATCCCTCCCGGCTCAGGTTTGCGGATACTCGATGTAACATTATTGGCATGTGGGATTGCCACCTCGCGAACCGGCCGAGCTGCTGCTTCTTCGGGCACTAACACTGCCCGTACTACCGGTGGATTTTGTTGTTGCTCCATGATCGTCTGTCTGAGCAACTGCAACTTTCTTTGTAGAGCTTCTCTTCGTTTACTGTGAAATATCCTTTCTGGCTCTATATACGATTCCGCCAGCTCCTTGTCTCTTGCCAGTGTTCAACAACAATTAAGTCTGCAAAATACAGGCTAAGACCAATTTGTCAACACTAAGAAAATAAAAATACAGTAAATTAACACTTAAAACAAATTCACCAATTGCCAAGTCCCCGGCAACGGCGCCAAAAACTTGTTCGCGTGATTGTGGGTATATAAAACGACACGCAAGTGCACGTGGTCGAACAAGTAGTAAGTGGCTTTAGTAAGCCAAGTATCGATCCCACAGAGACTTGGATGAAGTGCAATTTGCTCAAGTGTACTATATTTTACTTCTAAAAATGCAGACAACAGTGTAACCAAAAAGTTGATAGTTTGTTTTATAAATTTTATACTAAAACTAAGAACAATTATCTACTTTGAATCTGAACTATGAATGAAAGCATGCTGAGGTTAAACGAACATGTAATGAAATTGATTGTCATCATAAATTGGTTAATCTTTTCCTCCTGTTGCTAGTCAAGAACATTTGCCAAGAGATTAAAACTCTCGTATTTAACCTCACTTAAGAATCATGAACCATCCGTCTACATTTCTGTGATCAAATGCAATTCATGTCCTAGCCATACAATTCAGGTTCCTAAATTGACTAATACGACTTTCAGGTATATTTCTATCCTGAAAGCAAATCAAGACTCAATTTTCCCAAACCAAGTAATGAACATATCCTATTAATTCAAAACTTTCCAATTTCTTGCTCTCTCAAGTGAAACCGGACTTTTTAGATGTACATTAATGTAGGCCACACACTAATGCAGTAAGAACAAGAATTAATAGAACAACAAGGAAGAAAAGATGAAAAACCAAAGAATCAATGATCAAATTTCATTACAATTGTTCACAACCTCAGCAAGGAGAGGAATTAGCCACTCATTTGTGGATTAAACATCATAAACTGAGTGTTAATTATACAAGCAGTTGAATCAAAGAAGAAAGAAAGAGAGAAAAAAACCCTGATATTTTCGTCCCTCAAGTGCCTGTAACCCACGTCCTTGCTCCACCAAGTCAGAATATAAAAAAATGAACCTAAGTGTTCTATTTATACTTCTGGGAATATTTCCCGGAATAACGAGCAACGTGTCACGGAGTGCATCGCGGAGCACTGCCTCCGTGACACGCTATGAACGCGGACCCTCACTGGAACTGGGGGTCTGGGAATTTAGGCTCAACGTGGAATGACGTGCATCGCGGAGCACTGGCTCCGTGCCACGGAGCAAACGCAGACCCTCTCTGGAATTTGGGCGAATTTTCCCCATCCAAGCAGAATGCCTCCGCGATGGCAGCGTGACATGGCTCCATCGCGGAGCCCCTTTAATTCATGCTGTCCAATGCCTTTTCCCTTGCTCGCATCCAAGTCCAACTCCGATATCATCCAACATGCATTTTAGCTTCCCGAAAGCACATTTTACCTGCAAAATAATGCTAATCATGTTGGTTAGTATAAATTCACGTTTTATTACCAATTACATGAGAATGTATACACATTGGTAGATAAACAAGACAAAAATGGTACTTTTGAGTATCACTTGGGCATATAAATTTGCCCAAGATCAACTAGCCCTTATGATCTGTACCTACTTAGTACTCATGTCCTGACCCTGAATTGCACCATTACCTAAATCCAAACTCTGAGTCATATCGGCTTGAGATGATTTGATCTTAAAATTGAGGTGTTAGGATTATAATGAGGGTTTAGGCATAGAAAAACCCCTTAATACACCCTTTAAAGAACCCAAAATGATGTTATTTAGTAGTTAAAAGCTTAAGAAGTCACAAAAATACCCCTGAGTCTTCGCATTTAAAACTATCCCGTCCAGTGCTACGACTCATCCCATGACTTGTGGGACCTCACTATGACTCATTGTAACATCCCAAAAGTCCCTAAGATCATACCTGAAGGTTGAATTAGAGAAAATAGGAAAATCTATACCAGGTCATAAAACGACTCTTTAGGTGACTCGTTAAGTCATTTGATGGATCGTTGAATGACCCGTTAAATGGTGCTAAGTTAGAGAAGAGTTGTCTTTCAAAAGTCATGACGAGTGGGAACGATTACTTGTTATGACTTATAATGAGTCGTGGCATGACTCGTTAAGTATTCAGCGGTGGAGAAGATGTGGAATTCCAATATTCAGAACAGACAGAGGGAACGAGTTGTCATGTTCATGATGATTCGTTAAGTGGCTCGTGAAGTGAGGAGGATCAAAGAATGGAGAAGAAGGGGTCAATGGCAATGGTTCATATGAAGACCCGTCAAGTCCCCCAATGAGTTGTTAGGTTGCTCGTTGGGTCTGGCAGTATGTAATTTTTTGTCAAATTATTAAAGGTGTTTCCGTAATTTCTAAGATCTTAAATCCTAAATTATGTCATTTTAAGCTTCCTGAAGAGTTTCTTAAGAGGGTTTAACCTAGCCGAAGTCATTATGCTCTCATTCATGCTTTGAATTCAAATCCTCCTTCAAGATAAAGCTAAGATTCCTCACCAATTTCTTCTTCAATTCTCTTGGGCTCTCAAGACCAGTTGGAAATCAAGTTACCCAGGTATGTAGAGCCACGAATGGAGGATTTATTCCACCCTCAAGCCCAAATTTCCCTTATAATTTACAATTTTAAGTTTCTAATCAAGTGTATTAATTTCTAGGGTTTTAGTCCAATTCTATGAAATTATCTATTCTATGTTTATGACTCAATTTCGCTCATGCTTTAATGTATGAATTAAATCTAATGGGAATATTTTACACTCAATTTGATCATAAATTCATGATTTTAAGTGATTAGAAATTATTCCCTATTATTCATGTTTATGAAATTCAAGCCTATGATCTAGGATTCAAGCATGATGAGTTATCTAGTATGCATGCATGTTTATGAACCCTCAACTTATGATTTCATGCTTTTGAAGTAGGAAAGTCAATTTCAAGTATGTATGATTCTACGAATTGAGCAAGCCCATGCAGTCCTTACTCTCATGATCTATTTAACTTATATGCATGGCTTCAACTACGTTTTACTAAGCATGTTTTACTTACCTTATATACTCAGTATATTTCAAGTACTAACCACATACTTTATGTTATATCATTTCATGATATAGCTTCAGGTGGTCTAGCTTAGTCTCGTCAAAAGCTCATTCCCATATCAGTCCAGTTTAGCTCCTGTTGAGTGAGTCCTCATGTTGAAAGGGTATTCATTTAGTTATTTTGTTATGTAAATTTAGTTTTAGACCTAGATTTAGATGGGGCTTGTCCTAGAATCTCATCAGATAGTAGTGTCTTTTTAGACATAGACTTAGTACATTCAGCTTTATTATTCGACGGTGTGATATTATCGCTTCATATATGCTTTATGATATTTAGACTTCTGGTTATTCATGCTTATATTGAATTCTTCTTGATTTTTCTCTTAAGTCATGCTATATATGTACCATCGATTAGCTTGGAGCAATTCGTGTAATGATCCGGGGTCTCAGCTAGGGTCGTGACACTCGTACTGAGTCTTGTGGTTTTAGGTCCTGCCTTTGATCATTTTATAAACTTTTTTCCATGGGCACCTACCATGATCCATACCACCCTACCATGGGCCATAGCAAGGCTTGTGGTTCCTCACCTCATCTCAGATTATGACTCTGAATCACTTCCTATGTCTCTTTGGTACGACTCCTACCATCCAAGTACGACTCATGACCTCCAATCATACCTACCTCGCCAAGGGCCTGACAGTTGCTGAGCCTCTTCACCACGAGTCCTGGTATGAGTCGTACCAGGAACCTATGACTAGTATTAAGACCTGTCCAGAGTCAATTTTCCAATTTCTCTGCATGACCAACTTCCAACCCTCGGGTCTAGTCTTAGGAACTTTTGGGGTGTTACACGCCCCATCATTAGCACATCTCTAGTTCCCTCTCATTGATTGCAACAAGTGATTTGCCCTTGATTTAGTTTATAATTTGACTTTGATTATTTCTTTCCTTTTCCCTCCCAATATTTACATTCTATTGTTTAGACATGATGCTAGCTAGTTTGAGTTAATTTACAACTTTTGGATCATCCATTCTCAATCTTTTTGGGATTCGACCTCGACATCCATTTAGAATTTTTTTCTTTGACAATGATCGTCGCCACCTCCTTTAAAATGGAGAGATATATTGATCATTATCATGGCTCCTCCACCAAGTTGTGGCATCCCCTGTAAGAGAGAAGGGAAACAACATCAATCTAATCAACTCTTGTCTGATATTGGTAATGTTGAATGGTTGGAAAATCTCGATGAAATTCCAAAGATGTCGATTACTATCCTCGCTAGCCAAATCACTAAAAAACTCTTTCAGTTGAATAAGATATAAAATAGTGCATGTCATATGAAACACAACATTCCCCAACAAAAACATCATTATTTTTATAATGTCCAAAAATACATCACCAATTAAAGAGGTGGCTACGATCACTAACAAAAGAACAAATTTTCCAATGAGTGTCGGGGTTTAATCCCACAAGTATAGGGGTTGGATTATCCAAATATCGCAAATCAAATTAAATAAGTAAACATCATGTCTTAACAATCTAAAGTAAAATTGGGGAGAAAAAGACTAATCAAGTATTGGTTTCAAATTTAGAACAAAATAAGGGATAAGTGACTTGTTGAAATCAATGAGAGAGACTAGGAGTGTGCATTTCATGGGGTATCGACTACATAGGGGTTAATTAGAAGCCTTAGACTTTATTAGAGCATGGAGAGCCTCGATTATGGCCACATCCTATGTTTTTCAACTAAAAAGATGTGTCTAGCTTGCATATTTTTAAACCCTAAAGCCATAATCACAAGAAAACCAACAAGCTTGAGGAAGGGTTAGGCTATTTCTAGTCGTAGCCCTTTAATGGAGTATGAATTTGGGTTTTGACTATCTCTAGCTCCAACACGTATATCCAACACTCCAATTCCTCAGTACTGCATTCTTACCCAACCTTACTTCCCTCTTTCAAGAAAAAGTAATATTAGAAAAGTAAATCAATGTTTAAAACCATAAATTAATGAATTAGAACTTGAAGAAAACAATAGTCCATTCTTGCTAATCAATTTCAAGAACAAATAATAAACATCCAATCAAGTCTAGACACCCATCATGCACACATACTCTTAGAAAAAATTTAGCTACTCATAGTCAAAGAGAGAGAAATAATACCCATAAGAAGTTTCTCTACACTCATCATATTAAGTAATCAAATCTCAATTTAAGCCCAAGATCTGCAACAATGGTGGTTTCCCCAATGAAGAAGAAAGCAAAATGTACTATATCTCTCTATCTCTATGATGTATTCTCTTATCAATGTTCAATGTTATTTTTATAATATGTAAAATTAGGGTTAAATCTCTAAAATTCCTTTTTGCGCAGCTATCCGAAAATTCCCCTTTGGAAGCTTCTCCGGTACACTTTTGCCTTTCTGGAAGATTTTTCCCTTAATCAAACAATGTTGGTCACTTGTTTGGCACCTGCATTTTGTAGATTGATGTTGGGCATATTCTTATGTCCATTTTACATGTTCTTACCCATATTTTACCTTTCCTTGAGTTCATAATCTTAATGAAATGCATAATTAATGTTTTCATTTGTCTTATGAGGTAACAAATATTTTTAGATGTTTTTAGTGGGAAACCAAGGAAGAAGGACCCAAAAATGACCCAAGGTGTGAAAAAAGAAGAGTTCGCAAAAGTCGGTCTGGGTTTATAGATGATATGGCGCGCCAACCTTTGAACTTTAGAGGAATCTACACAAAGTTGGTGCTATGGATTGCGTGGGGCACCAGGTACCAAACTCCAAAGAAGAAATCGATCAACATCTTGGAGAGATGAGAGGCATGGAGCACCCGAAGCATCCCAGACTTATGAAAATTTTCCAACATTCTAGTGATTTGGATGGAGTGGAGCACCAAAAGGGTTCTAATGCTCAGAAAATTAGACTAACACTCTGGTGCTTTGAGTGGCGTGGGGCACCTAGAAGGTCCAGAAGTTTATAAGATTGAGTAACACCTTGGTTCTACGGCTAGCGTAGGGCGCTCGTAGCTAAACTTCAGAGGAAAATTGAGCCAAACTTGGGGCTACAGAGGGCGTAGCACGCCAGTCCCATTCTAGGATGAATTTTTTTTAAAGCTAATTTCTTAAGTGAAAAAGTGTCATTTGAGGGCTCACCTATAAATATAACATATAGGTCGTTTGTTAGCTATGTTACATCATTTTTTTTATCGTAGTAAGAGTTGTTACACAGCTTTGTAAAAGAGACAAGTCTTAACATTGATTTATTATTTACAAGTCTTAACTTAGGTTTATTCTTTTCTCTATCATTTTTCTTTGAATGATGATGATATCTTTATTTTTCCGCTTGTCTATGAGTGCCTAAATGCCCGTTCTAGAGTTTTGGCCATAGCTATGGTTGAAGTTAGAAAGATTGATTAGTCCTAGTTTTGATTCTTCATTAAAGGTTGTTTATATTTACTTATTTTAATTTCCCATTCACTGGACTAATCACCGTGTGAATAAATTTGTTGTCTTTTGATTGAACTCGGGAGAGGAAACTGAAAGGGTTAACAGTAAATATAAAACAGGAATTCAAAGATTCTTTTTCTCATTGGTTTAAGGTTAGAAATTATTGATAAGGATAGTTATATAGCCTTAACCTTATTTAGTTGATATACAAGTAGGCATAACTGTCATTTCATGTTTCTCCTGCGACCATATGGATATTGGCATTAGGGTTAATCAAATAGATTTTGGATGCTCAAGAGAGTGGAAAGAAATGGGATAGTAACTTGTAACTAGAAACCTTAGGAAGAATTAAGCTAGCTTAATCAAGTCTTGATAACTCAACCTGAAGTGAAAGTGCCATTTCCCAAGATATTTATCATCATTTTAAGTACAAACAAGTTTGCAACAATCTTAGTTTAGTAGTTAATTTTACATTTTATGTTTTAGTAGTTTAATCTCCAAACCATTCCCCATTTTTATTTATTTTGTTAGAATAGCGAAATAAAGGGTAAACTTAAATGAGTAATTTGACAAGTCTCTAAGAGATCAATAATCAGGACTTCATTGTCCTATATTACTTGACAACCATGTCCGTTTGCATGTGCTTGGGCGATATTAAGTTTTTGGCACCATTATCGGGGACTTAAAGATTGATTACTCATTTTTAAGTTAGGATTTTATTCCGCTATTATGTATTTTACATTTTTGTTTGTTTATTGTGAAGTTTACAGGTGTTTTTTGCTAAATTTATCCAACTTCAAGAAGTTGAGGGCCACCTTTGGCTTCTATTGATTCTAATTTTGATAAAATCTTTCACAGGTTACAAGAAAGCACATGGAAACAACCAGGAGAGGGTTCCGATGTTGAACTTTGCTATGCAAAACTTGCAGAACTCTTCCAAAGTGATAATCAAGCTGGCAATCACTAGAAAGTTAAAGTGCAAGGAAGGGACTATGTGGTTGGTCCAAAATTCTTGCCAATATCATGGCAAGTTGTACGAGGATCCTCACAGACATCTGATGACATTCGTGAAGCTAAGTGAGAAATTTCACAGTTAGAATGTGTCAAATGAGTACGTTAAGCTCACATTGTTTCTGTTCTCATTGAGTGGTGAAGCCAAGGAGTTTCTACGGAATGAGCCAGAAGGTTCCTTCACCTCTTGGAAGGTTCTTTCCAATAAATTTATCAATAGGTTCTTCTCTTTAAGGAGGAAAACAGAGTTGAGAGGGAAGATCTTTGGTTTTGTGCAGATAGATAGTGAAACCTTGACTCAAGCTTCAGAATAATTGAAGGGCTACTTGAGAGATTGCCCACACTACATGCAACCAAAGGAGATTATCGGGCACAATTTTAAGAGGGGCTGAAACTGGAGTCAAAGATCTTGCTTAACGCTACTGCATAGGGAAAATTTTTTTCCAAGAGCTACAGTGAAAAAGAAGCTCTTTTGAACCTCATGTCAGCGGGGATACAAGACTATCAGGACTCAGGTAGAGGATTCACAGCAGCCAAGGTTCCAGGAAAGCTTGAGGTAGATGGTGTAGCAGCAATCCGAGTAGATATCAATCAGCTGGTGAATGTGATCACCAAGCTTGTAACTACACAAGTAGAAAGTCAGGTGTAGTAGGTCCACCAGGTCTAGACTCCACCACCATCATGTGAGGTGAGTGGAGTAGGACACACTTATATAAGTTATCCACTAAACCCAGAGTTTGTATATTTTTTGGGACATCAAGGTGGTAGTTGAGGTTTTGCAGGTACTTCTTATAACCAGGGGTATAAGAATGCAACCAATACCTCATAGGGAGGGAATTAGAATTTCCAAAGGCCCCAAAACAACTATGTAAGACCTCAAGTCAGTAGCCAAGTAGTTCATTAGAAGAAATAATGAAACAGTGGATGATTCAGAAGATGCAGGTGGTTAATGAGATGTCGAAGTCCATCCATGAGCTAGAGAGATATATTGGGCAATTGATCCTTCAAAAGGCCAATAGACCATAAGGGGCAATTCTGAGTAACACCGAGAAGAACCCCAATGAAAATGTGAGTGCACTTCTTTGTGCAGTAGCAAAGAGCTGGGTGAGATGATCCTGAGAGATAAGAAATTTGAAGTAGAGTAGGTCATGATGTCCAAACAGGAGATTGGTGAGTAAAGAAGCTCAAAGAAAAGGTTGGTAGAAGGCAGACCACCCCTCCATTTCCATAAAGGATTAAGAAGCAGAAAGAGGACTCAACCTGCCAGATATTTCTGAAGTGTTGAAGTAGGTATATGTTAACTTTCTATTGGTGGAGCTTTTGCAGGATGTTCCAAAGAACGCCAGGTATTTGAACAATATTGTGGAAAATAAGTGGAGGCTTATGGAGTTTAAGACTGTGGCTGTCAAGGAAGAGTGCAGTTCTCGAGTGGAGAACAAAATTCCAAAGAAGCTAAAAGACCCCGAGAGCTTTAGAATTCTGGTTGATATTAGGAGCAAGGAAGTTGTTCAACATTGTCTGTCTTGGGTGCAAGCATTAATCTAATGCCCACATCCTTATTTAGAACTTTGGGTTTAGGTGAACCACATCCTACCCAATGATATTGTAGCTTGCCGACTGATCTCTTGCTTATCCTGACAGAATCATAGAGGACGTCTTGATCAACGTTTGACCTATCATTTTACTGGTGGACTCATAATCCTAGATTATGATGCAGATGCAGCAGTTCTCCTTATTTTTGGGAGAAAATTTTTAGCCACCGCTGATGCAGTTATAAAGGTGAAGTCGGGAAAGATGTCTATGACTTTGGATGGTCAAGAAGCAATCTTTGATCTGTTTAGATCAGCAAGGATACCACTTAACTATGAGGACTTCATAGTGAAGCCGGTAGTAGAGCTTGGAGGGAGTAAGCAGGTAGTTGAGCAGCATGTACTGCATGAGAATTTAGTAGGTTTTCAGGATATTAGCTATTTCACTCGAATGAAGGAGAGAGAGTGACTTTCATTGTGCTGCTATGTTAGATCAGGCATTGCACGGAAGGCAACCCGTGAATGTCGTGCTACAACTATAACTACGGCACTTGGTGGGAGGCAACCCATATTTGTAATATTATTTGGTTTTGTAGAGATGAATAGGGCTTTGGAGGCAAAAAGAGTGAGGAAAATAAGCTGAAAAAGGTTAATTCTGGAGCGAGATACCTAGCGTGGGGTTATAGGTGTTGTCTTCAGAAAAGTAAAAAAATTTCAGGTTTGTGCTATGGGTGGCGCGTCGTGCCAGACCCAGTCCACAAAAAAAATTTCTAAGTGTGTGGCGAGATGACTAGAATGTCGGGATGGGTTGTTGTGTTTGGATTTTTTTGTTTAATGGGTCAAATTTTGCCCAAGGACTATAAAATTTGCAAAATCCCATACCCCACACCTTTATTTTAGATCTCCATTCATCCTCAGTTATTATAAAGCGAAAAATAAAAGCAACAAAATTCTCTCTCTTCCCTCACCTAACCCGCAACTCCCTCTCCCTTTCCCCTCCATTGTTGTCTTCTCCAAGAAGCTTAGTGAAGCTAATCTCTCCAACTCAAGTAAGTATTTTTCTTCTCTTTTGGTTATTTAGTATACAAAGAATTCCCCCACACCCTTCCTTCCAAAGTTAAAGATCCAGAATCACCATAGTTGGTAAAAAGCTTGAATTTTATAATGTGGGTTTCCTTAGCTTTAATCTCTTAAAATCTTCCATGAAAATGTGTTATCCTTGTGGGGTTGCTTATTTTTAGTTAAATGTAGTGATTTGAAGTTATGGGGATGAAGGGGGGGGGGATGAATTGAATTTCATGATTTTGGTGGGTGGAACATTAATTGTAGGGAGAGAAAGTGCATAGTTCTTAAATTCTTAAATGTGAAGGATCTTGAGTTATTGAAATTCATGTTACTTTATTATGGATTTTAGTAAATTTCATGTTGGTTGCTGAGTGAATTGGTTGCAACTACTTCCATGTGTGGGTTACTTGAATTATGAATTAAAGGTGGGAAGGTGAAAGGAATGGCCAAAGTGAGGCATTCTTGAAACGAATAGAAAAAATAAAGGAGAGATATGAAAATATTCATGAACTTGGTTGTAATGTGATGTTAGTGAATAATTTGGATGTTGAGATTTGGGATGATAATGGGGGAAGTCTTGAGTGCCCTATTTGAAAAATTCTCATGAGTATGCTAGCGAATTAAGTGTAGGGTCACTTTGCACCAGTTACATCTAATTAGCTAGCCTTTTTGTTCACGAACTAATCTTGTGAAGTTCTTGGTTGTGATTGGAAGGTGTCATGGTATCAAACGCTGTGAAAGGAAAGGAATAGAGGTAGATAAAAAGGGTCTCAAGTGACTTAAAAAAGGAACAAAAAGATTTAGTTCATCAGCCAAGGAACCCCTATTAGATGGTTTGGAGAAAATGTGGTGGAGCCTCATGGACTAACATGGTTCAACACACAAAAATGGGCTAAACATTCTCCTAAGAACTAGATTGACGTAGGTCGCCTCACACTTGAGTTCCCCACCATCAGGGACAGGTTCGTGAGTTAGGATTGGGGTATATCTTTGTCGAGTTAGAGGATGCAAGCTCACTTTGGTGAGGGAATTTTATGCAAACTGGGACACTTCTTTTTGACAGAGAACCAAGGTAAAAATATGGGATACGGTGGTTCATTTCATTTTTAAGAGATTCAATGCCTTCCTTAGAACACATTTGGTATACCATTCCGAGTACTTTATTATGATAGAGAAGTCCCCATACCGCACGTTCACTATACTCTTTGTGGTGAGCACTCATCCACCCATTGGGCAAGGGACCACAAGGGCACTCACTCCACATTTTTGTTATCCTACTTGAATAAGGAGGCAAAAGTTTGGGTAAAATTGGTGTGTGACATTCTTCTCCCTGAGACACACATATCGGAGATCACTAGAGAGTGAGTCGTGTTTGTATACATGCTGATGAAAGGGATACCAATCAACTTTGGTGTAGTTCTCTGGGACAACATGAGGAGATGGAGGGACAACTGCGGGTGGAAATATTGTTATGGCAGTCTCCTGACCCAGCTTTTTAGAGAGGCGGCTATTGAGGAAGAAGAGGTAGATATTCACCTACGTCTAGTAGGTTACTTAGCAGGAAAGATGATGGATGTTATGAAAGTAAAGGAGGCCATCATCTACAACTCCAATTCTCACTATAGCTGATCTCTAGGCTTGAGATGATAGTTAGAGAGGCTGCATGTTTGGCATACTTGACCTGCAATTGAGGATCAGAGGTCGACCTATCATGGATGATGAGATGGCGGCCTTAGAGGAGCAGTATCCACTCACAGAGAGTGCGATACAGATGTTTCAAGTGGGTCCAGCTTTTGAGGAGTCGATGGATGATGATGAGGCCACGGTGCTTACCGATGGGATTGATGACTTGGACAATGATAGAGAGGATGATGCTGCCACGGGAACCATGCAGATTGATTCCTAAGATGATGATGATAAGGATGATTAGGAGTTCAATCCTAATGATGATTACTATGTGTATCAGTCTAGGAAGTTCCTACCTACTTGATATATTTGTGTGTGCACTGAGGATAGTGTATCGCTTAAGTGTGGGGTAGAGGAGAGATTTCATGTTTACTCTTTGTTTGTTATATTCGTAGTAGGCCATAGCATTAGTTGTCATTCCCTGTGGTAGTATCTCTGTGATTGATTAGGTCTAGTTTGTAATAGATGATATTGCTGATGACTGATAACCTGGATGATGCCTTGTAATGTTTGGATGATTTGTTTGTCTCTTAGTATTTGAGTTTGTTTTGTTTGTTTTGTTTAATTTTAGAGTCAAATTTTTTATTTTGTGTTGTCATAATGTAGTGACCCTTCCCTATGATAGATAGAGGACGACTGTCTTAAGGGAAATCCCTTAGTCCCATTTTTTTAGGATTGAGTCAGACACAATCAGTTGTGTGCTCTTTGACATTCCACTTAGACGCTAAGCTAGAGGCAATGAAGTGGTCATCTTAAGTGAGAGTTCCATGAGAGACACACATAGTTCTTTGACTCGACTCAAGGCACTTTTCCGGCTTAATAATGAAAAATATCATTCGACATGATTGTATGGATGTGTAGCTATAGGAAATTGTCTAGAGTCTTAATGCCATGTGAGGTGAGCTTAATTGTTCTATTTTCTACATATTGTAGAATCTAGCACTTGTGTTAGTGTATGTTGGATGGATAGTTGTTAAATAGTTAAGAGATGATAAAGGAACTTCTTTGAAAAATCCATGTTTTACATGTTTGTTTTACCTTCCCAAGCATTTTACCAAGTTAACCCCCTTGAGCCATAAGCCTTATTCTTTTCTTAGCCACAAAAGTAGCCTATTCCCTTTTTGTTGTGTGACCTCTAGAATTGTCGATCCAAAGTATTCTTAGGAACTTTGAGACTTGAAAGTGAAGGTCCACCATTGTGTGAATGATAAGGGAAAGGAAAAGAAAAAGAAAAAAATTGTGTGGGAAGTAAGAAGAGAAAGTAGAAATAAGGGGTGCCCAAAAATATGTTGTTTACTTGCTACTAGGATAATGAAAGAAAGAACTTTAATAGTGAATATCCTTAGTGATTCTATAAACATAAAATAGTAGTCAAGTAGTGAAAAAAGGGGCATGAAAAGAAAAGAAAAAGGGTGAGTAGAGTGAAGGGTGAACAATAAGGAAAAAGTAGTGGACTTGAAAGATGAAAAATGTCTTAAAAGTACTTAGGATTGGTAGTCACTCTCAAATAAAATCATTCCTACCTTTCCTTAGCTGACATTACAACCAAGAAAATTCCTTACAATCTTAATCTCTTGAAATAAGTAAGTAGTCTAGGTATACATAAAAGGCAAGCTTATGGTATGTTGCATATGTATGATATATCATTTGTGAGTGTGAGTGCCCCTTGCTTATTATGTTCCATGCTTTGCATCGATAATTTGAGAAAGGAACATCACTAAAAGTGAGGGGCATAAGATATCTAAGTCAGTTTACTATGTGTTGCATATATTATAGTTAGTCATATTGGCCCTGTTTTGGAAAAAATGAGTCAGTTATAAAAGTTGTGTAGTCTTGAATCTGAAAACTCTACATGTAATTGATGTGAATTGCTATAAGTTGATGAACCACTTAATCATATGCTCTATGCTAGTTGTTTAAGTGTGAATTGATAGAGGGGACATGTGGTTAGAAAAATATGAGTTTGTGCACGGAGTTGAGGATTGTCCGAGGACGAACAATGATATAAGTGTGGGGTGGTGATGTTGGGTATATTCTTATGCCCAGTGTCCATGTTTTTACCCATATTTTGCATTGTTTTATGTTAATAATCCTTATGAAATGCATAAATTCATATTTTCACGTGTCTTGTGAGCTGACAAATATTTTTAGATGTTTTTAGCAGAAAACTAGGAAAAAGGACCCAAAAATGACCCAAGGTGTGAAGAAAGAAGAGTTCGCAAAAGTCGTCTTGGGGTTATATCAGAGAAATATGTAGAAATTTAGTGGTATGGGTGGCGTGGGGCGCCAGGTCCATAACTTCAGAGGAGAAATTGATCTATCCTTGACGAGACGAGAAGCGTGGAGCAGTTGAAGCATCTCAGACTTAGGAAAATTTTCTAATATTCTAGTGCTTTGGATGGAGTGAAGCACCAGAAGGGTTCTAATGCCCAAAAATTTAATTAACACTCTGGATCTTTGAGTGGCTTAGAGTGCCTAGAGGGTCCAGAAGTTTAGAAAATTGACTAACACCTTGGTGCTATGGCAGGCGTGGGGGGCTCTGAGCTAAACATCTAGAGGAAACTTAAGCCAAATTTGGGACTACGGAGGGGGCAGCACGCCAGACCCATTCAAGGATGGATTTTGCTAATTTTGAAGCAAATCTTTTGAGGGCAAAAGCTTTATTTGAGGGCTCACCTATAAGTATAACATCTAGGTTGTTTGTTAGTTATCTCATATCATTTTGTTTGATCGTAGTAAGGGTGTAATGCAGCTTTGGAGGAGAGACAAGTCTTAAGTTAGGCTTCTTCTTTTCTTTATCGTTTTACTTTGAATGATGATGATATCTTTGTTTTTCATTAGTCTAGGAATAGCTAAACGCCCATTCTAAGATTTTGGCCGTAGATATGTTTGAAGTTTGAAAAATTGATTATTGCTAGTTTTGATTATTCATTAAAGGTTATTTATGTTTACTTATTTTAAATGCTTATTCACTAGACTGATAACCTTGTGAATAAATCTGTTAGCTTTTGGTTGAACTTGGGAGAGGGAACTGAAAGGGTTAAAAGTAAATATAAAGCAGGAATTCAAAGATCTTTGGCCCTATTGGTTGAATATTAGAAGTTGTTAATGAGGATAGGGATATACCCTTCAACCTTGTTTAGTTGATATAAAGGTAGGCATAATTGTTGTTTCTTCTTTCTCCTACGACTATAGGGATATAGGCGTTAGGGTTCATGAGATAGTTTTTTGACGATAGGGAGAGTGGCAAGAAATGGGACAGTAACTTGCACCTAACAACTTAGAAAGAATTAATCTAGCATAATCAAGTCTTGATAACTTAACCTAAAGTGAAAGTACCATTTCCCAAGATCTTCGTCATCATTTAAAGTACAAACAAGTTTGCAGCAATCATAGTTTAGTAGTTAATTTTACATTTGATGTTTTAGTAGTTTAATCTCCAAACCATTCCTAATTTTTATCTATTTTTGTTACAATAGAGAAATAAAAAGTTAACCTTAAATGAGTAATCTAACAAGTCTCTGTGGGCTCAATAATTGGAACTTCACTGTCCTATATTACTTTATGACCACGTGTGCTTGTGTTCACTTTGGCGACATCACAGATGCCGATCTATGACACGCAGATTACTTCTAAGGCTTAGGCAGTATCCCTTGCATGTCATCATTGGTGGCATATGCAAACCACATATGCCAAGCTACGGTTCACAGGTTTGGTTCACTAAATCTATAAAGTCATCTTCTTAGCACCTACATTTGCTCATATGCAGCACGCATGTCCTTTTTCTTCCAGCAGATTGCTTTCAGTTTAATTCTTTACATTTCTTTTCCTAAGTTAAATGCCTGCACAAAAAAAAGAGAAAAGGTATAAAACCTTCCTAAATTGTGTGAAAACAAAGCAATAGCTCATGCTTAAAAACCAAATGAGTTGGTAAATTACCAACTCATCAAACCCCCAAACTTGAACTATTTCTTGTCCTCAAGAAAACCATACTCACGAGTAGAATTGACTTAAGCATATCACATCATAAGAGTTGTACATAAGACCATTAAGACTTAAGACAACCCCAAAATCACACAGACTCCAAAATTAAAAAGATTCAAACAAGTTGCACAAACTTTAAGTTGCACCACCAAAAGTACTTGACACATATAATCATCATTCTTTAATTCAAAACAGGGCACATTTTCATTCAAATAAAAATCATCAAGCATCTCAAGTCATTGATAATCAATTTTTAAGATTTTCCTAGAAGTTCACTGCATAACTTGCCACATTCGTACTTCTCAATTGAAATCAGAAGTTTTACATTCACTCCAAGGATATAATGACACTCACCAAAAGAGAGAATCCCACTCACAATTATGCAATTCACAGAAATAGGGATCATAAGATGATGCAAAAATACTCACTCTCTTAAAGACATTCAAGTTTACACACATCGAACTATAAGCTTTCCCTTCATGTGACTCGCCACTAATCTAGAGCCGCCAAACTTGGAATCACTGAGGACTTGTGGGTCATTATGTAGGCTAGGGGTAAGGGTAGGACATCACCTAGTTCAAGTGATTAGAACTCCCTAGTGCCTTTGTGACACAATTGAATCCCTACGCATAGAAAGTCAACTCACCTCATCTCTCCCTTTTTCACAATCCAAATTTTTCCAAAGAGCCACCCTTGGACACTTTGATTTCTACATCAAGCCTTATCTATACGAGAGATAGCACCACTCAATTCTTTTCTTTCTTCTTTTGATCAAAGGTTTTCAACAAGTCATTTTGTTTTTACATTAAACAATTGGTGCTACATCACATTGAAGCTCATTCCTCCTTTTTTTTTTCTTTTTCACACACCCAAACGTAGGATTTTTCCTACATCACATTTTATTTTCTCATTCTTCACCAAATCTTGGGCTTCAAGCCCTCACTTTTCTTTCATCACTAGTAACTAGAGAGGAACGAATGTCAAAGTAGAGGATTCAAAATGGATTTAAGGCCTGTAATGTGGTGTCTAATAAAAAAGCTCAAGGCTAAAAATTTATTTAACTAGGATCGATGTTAAAGGAAAGACATTCTTTCTATGAAGTTACTATCCAAAAAGGGCCTAACGTTATTTTCCAAGCTCACTACATCTAGTATTTCGCCTTGAATCATATTTGGGGCAAGTTATAGACAATATCCATACACAAGAATCAAGAAAAAACCTAACCACAAAAGGCATCACACTCCAAGAAGTATTAGCTATTCACAAGATCAATTAAAAGGTATGGCATTTGACAAGTTATTTTGAGTTTTGCACACTCGTCTTGTGAGTCAAGAAGTCAAACAAGGAATGTGCACATCATGACAAGGAAATGCTTTTTTCCAAATTCATTTGTCTCTTTTTATCTTAATAATCACCTTTCTTATGCCAAGTAAAAAAAATTGGTGGTGTCGCTCAAAATAATTGCAGCAACGACTCAAGATGACAAACTAAAAATTGGCATTTTCCCTTAAGAAAGTTGCCTCTCAATCCATCCTATGGAAATGTCATCCGGTTTGACACAAAATAAGATAAGAAAAATTTGCTCTTTGGGAAAGAACTATGGTATGAAGTAAACCCTCAGAATTTATTCACTAACTACTATTTACAAAGGCGATGTTAAGTGGAAAGAAATGAGAGTGACGTCACCCAATCTCTCATAGGTCCATATCATGCATTACCAACGAGTGGGTTACTCAGACTTCATCCTCAACAAAAATAAAGCATTGTCCTTGATTCACAGGATCAAACAAAACAAGAGAAGAATGGGTGAGAAACTTCTAGGAGTATAGGAGACATGCGGGCCGTAGATTTATTCCAGTGGCCACAAGCTTAGTGCAGGTGAGTAGGGAATAATTATGCACGACAAGCTTCAATGATATAGCTGAGGACCTGCATTTGACTTGCGGACTATACATTAGCATGTTCATGTCATAGATGAAGCGCAAATGCACTGCTCTTGGAATGTTTACTTCCAGGAATTCGGTTGCCTCTTGCGATAGACCTGTGCGCTGCACATGGGCATCTTCGAGTCGCATTCCTAGCACAAATGCTTCCGAGTTTTAAGCTCCAAGTAAGGACTTTCTAGATTGTTGTATGTGAGCCACCTATGGGACGTAGACTTGGAACTGCGGCCGCATTACGAAGCGTACTTAATCATGGATGAAACTTGCATTTTTGTGGAGCTTCTTATTTGGAAGTGTGCTGCATTTGCAGGACGCAGAACCCTAGATACGATTCATAGATTTCCTGCAAGTACCCTCCAGTCTTCTGTTGAGCTTTTTAAAATTGAGCTCTATGCCACCTGATGTAAGACCCAAAAATAAAAATAGATCAAAATAAACACTTGGATTGCCTCCCAAGAGGCGCTTGAATTAACAACGAGGCATGACAGAAAGACCTCATATTAAGGCTCATCGAGGTTACTGATTCCAATTAGGTTGACTTCCTCTAAAACACCCAGATACTTCTTGACTCATTGATCATTAACTTTAAATTTCAACCCATCTTCCCCTTCAAGCTCAATTCTCCATTTCTAAAAGATTGGGAAACTTTGAATGGACCTGACCACTTGGATTTCAATCTTTTTAGGAATAGATGGAGCCTCGAGTTAAATAGAATCACCCATTCCCCCAGATAAAACTTCATTTCATTGTTTTCTAATCATGGAGGTACTTTATTCGAGCTTTACACAGAGAAGCATTTTTATAAGCTCGCATTCTAAACTCCTCAATTTCATTTAGATTCTCAACTGGTGCCTGAGCGGCTTCCCCTATTCAAGATTAAAGATTTTCAATGCCCACATAGCTTTATGTTCCAATTCCACCGGTAAATGGAAATCTTTACAAAAAACAACCTGATAAGGAGACATACCAATGGGTGTTTTGAAAGAAGTTTGATAAGCCCAAAGTGCATCATCTAAATTTCTAGCCCAATCGATTCAATTGGCATTTATTGTCTTTGATAGGATGGATTTGATCTCCCCATTAGACACCTCCACTTGGCCACTAATTTGAGGATGATAAGGAGTAGCGACTTTATGTTTCACTCCATATTTAGTAAGCAATGCACTGAACAACTGATTGCAAAAATGAGACCCTCCATCACTAATGATGGTACGAGGGGTGCCAAACCTTGAAAAGAAATGTTTCATTAAGAATGTGGTCACACTTCTCCCATAATTATTTGGCAAAGTGATGAGTTGGTAATTTATCAACTCATTAGTCTTTTAAACATGAGTTTTTTTTTTGTTTTCAAGTCATTTAGGAAGATTTTATTCCCTTTCTCTTTGGTTTTTGCAGGTATTCAATTTAATTGAGAAAGCAAGAAGTTTAATAAAAAGTACGGTGTTGGAAGAAGAGGGCATGCATTTTGCAGGATGATACCTGTGAAACTGTAACACCTCGAAAGCCCTAAGATTAGAACGGAGGTTTCCAATGGAGAAAAGAGGAAATTTTGCACCAGGTCATAGGACGAGTCATCCAGTGACCCTTGAGGAGACTTCACAAGTCGTTAAGTGACTCGTGAAGTTACGGGAGAATTAGCAGGAACTCGTGGTCACCGGGTGACCATGAGAGAAGCAACGAGTCATGTTCAGGTCAACGAGTTTTTAAGTGAGTCACGGTCAAGATGGTCAATGGTTCAAACATTGATTTCTCGGAGATGCCACAAGAGGCATCCATGAGTCGTGAAGTGACTCCATAACTCATGGAGTTGGTCATGGTTAGAAGCAGTATTTGAAGATGGAATTTAGCATAGTGTACTTCATAAGTGAGTAACTGTTAACTTCCAACTACACGCAAGTGCACGTGGTCATACAAGTAATAAAGTGGCTTTATTTCAAGCCAAGTATCGAACCCACAGGGACTGTAATGTGTCAGTAATTTTTCTTTAAGTGTTTAGTATACGCAATTTTATACAAGCAGACAAATAGAAAAAATGGTGAGTTTTCAAGAATATTAGTTAATGTAACTTTAAGTAAAGTGATTGTAAATTATAATCTAAACAATAATACAAACAAGCTTAGGTTAAGGAAAAACATGCAGATATGTAATTTACTTATTGAATTTCAGTTAACACTTCTCTCCGGTTGTTGGTCCGGAATTATTAACAAATGGATTGGGTCTTTCGAACTCCTCTCCAATTAAAGAATCATGAGACTTACATTACACATTTCTATGATGCAAACACTTCATATTCTAGCAATACACAACAAATTCTATAGATGACCAAATATGACATTACAGATATATTTCTATTCTGAATGTGAATCTTCTCTTAGTTTCTCAACCAAGACAAGAACATATCCTACCAATTCAAATCTATCCAATTAATCTTCCTTTCAAAAATAAAATGGAAATTCAGGGATTTACATTAACAATGGTCAGGCATTAATGTTGTGAAAACAAGAATTAGTAGAACAACCATTGTAGAGAAGATAAAAACTGAAATAACATCAATTACATACTACTACAATCATCCTCAACCTCAGCCAAAGGTGAATTAGCCACTCATTTGATGATTAAACATCTTCAAAAAAGTAGAAATCATATAAGCAATTGAAATTGAAGAGAAAAAGGAAGAAATTAACCCAAGAACTTCTTCATCTCAACTGCCTGATACCCACGTTCTAGCTTAAAATGTCAGATATATTAAAATAAAACCTAAGTGTGCTATTTATACAAGTGGTAAAATTCCCAGAATAAACTGGCAACGTGGCACGGAGGGTATCGCGGAGCATCAGCTTCATGCCACGGCCTTAACGCGGATCTTCACTGGAACTTGGGGTGCCGAATTATTATCTTCAGCGTGGTACGAATGGTATCACCGAGCCTCAGCTCCGCGCCACGGACGTATCGCGCTTCTTCACTATAATCCAGGTGTGCAGCTAAGTCCTCCCATCGTGTCATTGAAGTGAACGCGGAGCATGGGCTCCATGACACGGTGCCATCGCGCACCTTCACTAGAATTCCACCCAAATTCCACTCTAGGCAGAATGCGTCCGCGATGGTGGCGTGACACGTCCCTGTCGCGAAGCATAAATTTTTTAGCATTTTCTTGCCAACTTCCTAGTTTTGCTTCCGAGTCCATTCCTCCACTTCACCAACTTGTACATTAGTTTCCAAAATTCATTCTAACTGTAAAAACAATAACTAATCATGTTGGTTAGTATAAATACACATTTACATAAAAACCACATGAGAATGACACATAAAAGTAGATAAACAAGTCAAAATTAAGTAATAAAGTATCACTTGGGCATGCAATTATGCCCAAGATCACCTACCGAACACTTAAAGCCTTGTTCGTCCTCGAACAACCCTTTCACATCTCATGTAATTGAAGACTCATGCATAGCTAATTTAGCACGACAATTCAAGCTATGGCTATAAAGATTATTTGAGATAGCAAGTTAAAAATAAGGCATGCATGATTTCATCATTAAGATGAATTACAACTATGTTAAGACTTCCTAACCTCAAGAATCGACTTGCAATCTTAGCAAACTCGTGCAAATCAACCGATCAAGAATTCCACATGAATGTTATCTCTCATTAAATATGTGCCCTCACAACACAAGAGAGTTACCCCATTTTTACTTCAAAAGAATTTCGAATCACAAAAGGTATGGGAATATGAATCAAATTACGCTCACTCTCTCAAAGAATTCACATGCATCATGTAGTGAACCATAAGCTTGCCCTTAGTGTTTACTCCACTGATTTAAGGATGTATGAACGTAAGATCAAGTAGGACTTAATGGGTTGTAATGTATGCTATGGGGCGAGTAAGTACTATTCTGGCCAGTAATAGTGACTATCTTCCTCCAAGCGCTTTTACTACATCCACATTGATTAAAGACATCTCCTCTATACTTCTTCCTCACTCTTCTCACTCTTGATTATTCTCTTTTTGTTCCCATTTCTTTAAGCACACTCAGCTTACTAGTAAAACGTATTTAAGCAAATTTTTCATTTACTTTCGTACTCTCTACTAATAATCAATCATTTTCAACAAGTGCACCTTTGTCCTTTTCTCAACTTTCACAACTTCCACTTTTCCTTCTGTTTCACGCTTCTCACTCCTTCACTCTTTGGAATTTTTTCACTTAAGAGCTTAGGAGTTTTGGATCAAATTCACGGCTAATGAAAGAAAAGGATTAAGCTTATGTTGTAACTATCAAAGAATAGGCTTAAGGCTCAATGGGGCTAACTAGGATTTAACTTTCAAGGTAGGTAAGATAAGGGATAAAATTTAGGTTCATTCAAAGAAATGCCTACATCCTCTCTTACAATCCACATCCTTCATTTTGTTTTATATACACACCAGGAAAGTTCTAGAAACTTCACAGTAACATGGAATATTAGAAAAACTCACACTCACTGCACATGCACATGCCCAATTGTGACATATTCGCAGACTCTTAACTTAGTTAATTACAAGAATTCAAAATTAAGCTTTAATCACATCGAGTCAAATTCTAAAGCCTAGGTGTCTCAACATGTTTAACACACTTGCATGCTTCCATCCTAATCACATTTTCATCTTACAATATAGAACAAAACAAGAATGTTGAACCATTAATTAGCTATGTGTTCACAAAAGAAACTCAAAACCTACTGACTAAATTTCCCTTAAGACGGTCGTCATCCATCCATCATAGAGAATAGTCTTTATCTAAGACTTCGGTTCAAAGGGACTATTCTTTGAAAAAGCACCGAAACAAAAACCGAGAAACCCAAGTAAAAAAATTAGAAAAATAAAGTAAAAAAAATAAAAATAGCAAATAACATACACAAATAATTACACAAATAACTACTCGTCAATTTATTACAATTACATCACCAGCACCAACACACAAAAGCATCAATAACATAACATGAACACAATGTCAAACATCAAACAGCCACAAAAGCACAAATATATCACAGCCTTACTACACCAGCACCTAACTACTCCCACCCCACACTTAGTTGGAACACTGTCCCTAGTGTTCGCATATCTGCAATTAAAAACAAGGTGTGGGTGGTGTAACTCCCTGATCAATCAAAAGGTTCAATCTCTTCATCAGGTGCTAGTGCCTCATCACCAAGATCAGAATCCTCTCTATCATCCTCCTCTGCTCAATGCCTGAGTCATCTCGGCGCATTTCCTCATCAGTAGGGACATTGTCATCAACTAGTTCTACAAATGCAGGCCCAACTCTACATAATGCTCGGGCATGCTCATTGAATGGATAATCAATGTCAAGCTACAAAGATTCATCCTCCGTAGCAGGCCTTCCACCAATCCGCAGTTGCAACATCTGCATCCCATACATTCGGGCCATGTATTGGTCATCCCGAGCATGTCACTCGGCGAGTGTAAGCACAAGCCCAAATATGGTATCAGGTGCTTTGGTCTTAGTGACATCCAAAGAACGCCAGTCAAGTTGAGGAATGTAGTCCAGGGCCTCCTCTTCAATACCATAGCCCCTGAGGAAAGCAGTGAGAAGACCACCGAAACCATACTGATGTCCTTGATGAAGTCTGGCTTTCTTCATGGCGGAAATAATCACCGCTCCAACATTTATCTCCATTCCTTTCATCAACGCATACACCAAACAAACTCTGTCCCGGGTGACATCAGTCATGTGCACCCCCAGGATCAGGAAAGTACATACTATCTTCAACCAGATCCTCATTTCTCTGTTCATTTGGGAGTATGGCAATGTCTGGTGATACCCTCTTTCCTTGTGATGACTCCACCTAGCTGTTGATCGTGCTCCACATAAATTGCATCTGGTATCTGCATATGTGGAGTGATATTCAGCTGGCGGAGGACATGTGCGTCTGTGTCCCGCATCCCTAAGATGGAATTTAGATGTTGTGGTTCAAAAGTAACCACCTGTTCTCTGATCTTGACTGTGTGGCTGCATACGGTTGGGTTCCAGTTAGCGTAGAACTCCCTTATCAGATGGAGATTTCACTCTTTGGGTTCTTCAAAAATGAATTTTAGCCCAACAGTGTCTATCCTGTGTAGGATTCTCGGGAATTCTTGAGCTAGTGGTTCCCGTGCTATTTGTTCCTTCTGGAACTACTTGGTTTCCTTGTGTTTGGCGTACCATTTCTTTCCCTCATCTATAACCCATCGTGTTCCATATTGTCTACATTGCCCCCTTGGGACTGGTGGTGCCGCTGGCACTGCTGCCCCAATTCTCAATCTTTTTCTGTTGGCGCCAGATGTGGATGCGCCATTCCCTTTGTCTTGTCTTCCAGACATTTGTCCTGTCCATCAAAAGCATAAATTTCAAATGTCATTCATGGTATAGTTGGCTACTACTAAGGCTGGGCTTAAATTGATCACCCCACACTTAGTCATTAGCCGCAGTCAATATATTTCGACAAGAACAATCACATATTTTCAGTTCTTGTTTCCCAAAATGTTCAGTGCATTCATAAAAGTCGATAGAATAATTTCATTGTACTACTCAGACTTCATACAATGCCTTATGAAAGTTCATCCATCGATTCATTTATATAATCATGAGCACTTTGCAATTTGTGCACAACAACCTCTGGGAATTTCCTACTTTCATCCCTAAAAGTCCATCTTCTACCATAACATAATCCAACTTCAATCACAACCTATTTCAACTCAAACAACATGCACATCCCAAAATATCTCCATTTTTACCCATTTCTTCTTCTTCCTAATTAAATTTCTCACCCCTACTTATCAACAATTGTAAGATTTTCAATACAAATTATGTAATTATTGAGTTCATAACACAATCTTAACACAAAATCAAAATTCATCCATGACCCAATGAATTATACATCTTATTAATAACTTAGGGCAGAATTCCATCAAAGAAACATGATCAAGAATCGAAATATGCAGCAATAATGAGAAAAAAATTTGAGAACATACCTTTACTTGAAGAATTTTAAGAAGAATTGAAGAAATTTTCTAGCTAGGGTCGTGGCACGTTGAGGGAGAAGGGGTTTTGGGAGTTTGATCGCGGAGGGTTCAGCAAAATGAGGGAAAAATAATGAATTTGTGGTCAAAAAGAGTGATTTTCGCGCGGGTCAACCCGTTGCCCCGGACTGACACATCACGAAAATAGCCTCAACGTGTCACGGAGGGTAAGACGAAGGCTCACTCGAATTTTGAACATACCTGAAATTGGCCTCAACGTGTCACGGAGGATAACGCGTAGATCAGCCTCCGTGACACGGAGGCAACGCGTACCCTCACTGTTTCTTGCCCCAATTTTCACTTTTTACCTTTATTTTTTCACTTGCGATTTTTTTGTATTTTTGCCCTCCATATTTCCGGCAATTAACAAACAATAAAAATTTGTTAGAAAATCGCAGGTTGCCTCCCACCTAGTTCTAGTTTTTCTTTTCTTTTTTTTTTCTTTTTTTTAACTAGTCTAGTACATTACATTCACGGGTTGCCTCCCATGCAGCGCCTGGTTTACCGTCGTGACTCGACGCTTGTAATCCTCATTCATCTACTAAGGTGATAGACGTCTTCTCTCTATTAACGTCTTCACCCCAGTAGTGCTTACACCTCTGCCCATTCACCAAAAATGTGGCACTTTTATCCTCTTGCCACATTTCAACCGCCCGGTGTGGGGTCATCCTTGCTACTTCAAACGGCCTGACCACTTGGAGCGCAACTTTCCTGGGAAGAGTTTCAACCTTGAATTGAATAGCAACACCTTTTGACCCGGCTCAAAGATTCGATGCACCATTTGCTTGTTCTGCCACCTTTTAGTTTTTTATTTGTAGCATTTGGAACTTTCATATGCATGCCATCGAAACTCGTCGAACTCACTCAGTTGCATCAATCTTTTCTTTCCTGCAAGCTCAGGATCCATGTTCAGCTTCTGCAGAGCCCAAAAAGCTCGATGTTCCAGCTCCACGGGTAGATGACATGCCTTCCCATAAACCAATTTGTACGGTGAAGTCCCAATGGGTGTCTTATATGCCATTCGATAAGCCCACAACGCATCATCAAGTTTTCTTGACCAATCTAAGCGTTGTGCGTTCACCATTTTCTGCAAAATCTGTTTAATTTCACTGTTTGACACCTACACTTGCCCGCTAGTCTGGGATGATATGCTGTCGCCACTTTATGTCGAACCCCATATTTTGCTAGCAAATTCCTGAACCCTTCATTTAAAAAATGTTCCCCTCCATCACTGATAATTGCTCATGGCGTACCAGACCTTGTGAAAATCTGCTTCTTCAAAAATTTAGTCACCACTTTGTTGTCGTTCCTGGGACACGCTACTGCCTCAACCCACTTGGACACGTAGTCCACAGTCACTAAGATGTATCGATTGCAAAACGATGGTGGAAATGGGCCCATGAAATATATCCCCCACACATCAAACACCTCAACTTCCAATATGTAATGCAATGGCATTTCTTGTCTTCTACCGATTGTTCCTATTCTTTGACATCTATCACATACTTTGACATAAGCTGCAACATTTTTGAACAGTGTGGGCAAAAAGAATCCAGATTACAACACTTTGTGAGCAGTACGCTCTCCTCCATGATGACCTCCATACAACAATGAATGACAACTCCTTAGTATCTCTGTCATCTGATTTTCTGGAATGCATCGCGTCATCACTTGATCTGGTCCCTTCTTGAATAGATACGGCTCATCCCACATGTAGTACCAGGAATCATTCCTCAGCTTCTTCCTTTGTTGAGCCGTTGCCTCAGGTGGGTATACTCCACTTACCAACAAATTCACAATATCTTCATACAAAGGAAGTTCAGCTTCCTTTATTGCCAAGAGTTGTTCATCGGGGAACTCTTCTCTGATGCTCTCACCTTCCTTCATGTGTGAATGATTTTCTAACCGTGATAGGTGATCTGCAACCTAATTTTCACTTCCATTCCTGTCTCGGATCTCCAGATCAAACTCTTACAGCAATAATATCCACCTGATTAGCCTGGGCTTCGCATCCTTCTTTCCAAAGAGGTACCAAATTTCCACATGATCAGTGTGTACCACCACTTTCGACCCCACCAGATAGGATGTAAACTTGTCAAACACAAATACTAGAGCCAGCATCTCCTTCTCAGTGACTGTTTAATTAACTTCTGCAGCATCAAGTGTTTTGCTTGCATAATAGATGGGATGAAAAATATTATTCCTTCGCTGCCCCAATACCACTCCTACAGCCACATCACTTGCATCACACATTAACTCAAAAGGATATTCCCAATCCAGAGCAATGAGAATAGGAGCTTCCACCAGCTTCTTTTTCAGCTCCTCAAATGCTTCTACACATTCCTTGCCAAATTCAAACTTCACCTCTTTTTCTAGCAACCGGTATAATGGTCTCGAAATTTTAGAGAAGTCTTGAATAAACCGTCTGTAAAACCCAGCATGTCGTAGAAAGTTGCGGACATCCTTAACTGATACTGGCGGTGGTAGCTTTTCAATCACCTCTATCTTTGCACAATCGACCTCCAGACCTCAGCATGACACCTTATGGCCAAGGAGAATATGCTCCTTGACTAAAAAGTGACACTTTTCCCAGTTGAGCACCAGGTTTGAGTCTTCACATCTAGCTAACACCCTGTCAAGATTCTGCAAACACATAGCAAATGAGTTACCAAAAATAGAAAAGTCATCCAAAAATACCTCAATATAGTCTTCCACCATATCGTGGAATATCTCCATCATGCATCACTGAAATGTGGCTGGTGTATTTTATAGACCAAACGGCATCCTCCTGAAAGCATATGTCCCACAAGGACATGTAAATGTGGTCTTCTCCTGATCTTCTGGTGCTATGGCTATTTGATTATAGCCAGAGTATCCATCCAGAAAGCAATAATATTCCTACCCTGCCAGCCTGTCCAACATCTGATCAATGAATGGAATAGGATAATGATCTTTTCGAGTGGCCTCATTGAGCTTCCTGTAATCCATGCAAATTCACCAGCCTGTGACTGTGCATGTGGGAATCAGCTCATTCTTCTCATTTGTAACAACTATCATTCCCCCTTTCTTGGGAACGCATTGAAATGGGCTAACCAATTCACTATCTATGATGGGATATACCACTCCTGCATCCAGCCACTTGATCACTTCCTTTCTGACTACATCCTTCATCACCGGATTCAATCTCCGCTGATATTGCATGGTTGGCTTGGATCGTTCTTCCATAAATTTCCTGTGCATGCAGAAAGCTGGACTAATCCCCTTAATGTCCGACCTCTGCCATCCCATTGCTCTCTTTCTCCTCTTAAGGACCACCAATGCATCTTTCACTTGTGCATCTGTCAGTTCTTCTGAAATGATGACTGGTAAGGTGTCATCTTCACCCAAGAATACATACTGTAGATGTGGAGGCAATGTCTTTAAATCCAATTTAGTTTCCTCCTCTATTGATAGCTTTGGGGATTGTTCCAAGGACCTCTAAAATGGCTCAAAGTCTTAATTCCTGAAAAACCATTTTGGCTCATTCAAAGTCTGCACAATCTCATATGTCGCACTGTCCCCAAAATGATCACATCCCACCAAGGCTCTCTCCAAGGGATCCTATGAGTCAATAATCTGAAAGGTAGACTCCTTATTCAACACACTGATTGCTGATAACTCTTCATATATGGCCGATAGCTTCATGACCTTGAAGACATCAAAGACCTCTACCTTATCATGAGCTCTCATGGTTAGCTGCCCAGCAGCTACATCAATTAAGGCTTGCCCGGTTGCCAAAAAGGGACGTCCATAAATAAATGGGACTTCCGCATCTAGCTCAACATCAAGAATTATAAAATCCACCGAGAAAATGAGGGTAACCTACTTGCACTAGCACATCCTCCACAATACCATCAGGTCACATCCCACCAAGGCTCTCTCCAAGGGATCCTATGAGTCAATAATCTGAAAGGTAGACTCCTTATTCAACACACTGATTGCTGATAACTCTTCATATATGGCCGATAGCTTCATGACCTTGAAGACATCAAAGACCTCTACCTTATCATGAGCTCTCATGGTTAGCTGCCCAGCAGCTACATCAATTAAGGCTTGCCCGGTTGCCAAAAAGGGACGTCCATAAATAAATGGGACTTCCGCATCTAGCTCAACATCAAGAATTATAAAATCCACCGAGAAAATGAGGGTAACCTACTTGCACTAGCACATCCTCCACAATACCATCAGGTCTGGCTAATGAACGGTCAGCTAGCTGTAAGATCACAATAGTGGGTATAGGACTGCCCAGCCCCAGCTTCTTGAATACTGATGTTGGCATCAAATTTATACTTGCTGCCAAATCACACAAACCACGAGCTCGAATAGACTGCCCAATTGTAATCTGAATAGTGAAGCTCCCAGGATCCTTGAGCTTTGTCCGCAATTGATTTTGAATACGGGAGGTGCACTCCTCAGCAAGTGCAACTATAGCATACTATGTCAGTCTGCTCTTGTTTGCCACAATGTCTTTGATGTACTTGGCATATTTTGGCACTCCCTGCAGCACATCAACTAAGGGAAGATTAATATGTACTTGCTTCAACACTTCCATGAACTTCTTGAAGCATGCTTCCTCCTTGTGCTTCTTCAATCTTTGAGGAAACAAGGGCGGTGGTCTTTCCATCTCTGCTGCCTTTTCATTCCCCCTCACATCATCGTTCCATTCATCCTTTTCTGTTGCTCTAGATTTCTGAGGTGGTCTTTCGGGTTCCACCTCCTCTAGTTGCTTTCCAATCCGGGTAGTAATTGCATTCACCTGCTTACGATTTGGGTCTGTATCACTTGGTAATCCTCCACTCGGTCTAGTATTTTGGGCTCCACCTAACTGTCCCAACTGATACTCCATGCCTTTATAGCTAACTGCTGATTTTTCATATCATCTATCAATGTTACCTGATCAGCCTGCATCTGCGCCTGGTTGGCTATTATGGTTTTAAGCATATCCTCAATGTTGTTGGACTGAGGAGGTGCATTATTTCCTCTGAACTGTGACTGAAAATTGTGATGACCCCCTTGATTGCTGTGCACGCCCTAATTTGAACTCTGTCCCTGGTGACTATTACTCCCCCATGAAAAATTCGGATGATTTCTCCAATTTGGGTTGTAACTATTGCCATACTGCTGATTACTGCTCCTCCGGGCGTTTCCAACAAAATTTACTGAATCTGGATTGGCACCACAACACTCAGTTGAGTGTTCACTACTTCCACAGACTTCACACCATACCTGATGAACTGCATTGACCGGAGCTTGTGCCTGGCTCAAGCTCATACTACTGAAATGAGTGTTAAATTGATTTTGCAAAGCAGCTATCTGTGCAGCGATAGCTGTGAACCCATCCACCTCAAAGACCCCTACGGCTTTCATTGCTTCCCCTCGAGTTGTATCCGCATTCCATTCCAGATTACCTTATGAAATACGATTTAACAAGGTGTAAAGCTCTTCGTAGGTCTTTTCCAATGCCTGCCCCACAGCTGTTGACTCTAGCAAAATCTTTGTATGTGGTTTCAAGCCCTCAGTGAATGTATGCACCAACACATCATTAGGCTGCTAATGTTGAGGACAATCTCTTAGCATTGACTTGAACCTTTCCCACGCCTGATACAAATTCTCACCCTCTCTCTGTTTGAGGCTTAGAATCTGACTTCTAAGCTTGTCTGTCTTCCCTGATGGAAAGAATCGTATCAAAAACTTCCTTGCTAGGTCATCAAAAGTAGTAATATAATTTGGCGGTTCAGCCTTCAACCATCTCTTGGCTTCCCCCAACAGTGAAAACGGGAATAGTGTAAGCCTCACATAATCAGATGATACTCCAGCGGGTATATATGTATCACTTATCTACAAGAAGTTTTGGAGATACTGTTGTGGATCTTCATGAGGGAGACTTGTAAATTGCCCGCTGGTGTGCAATAGCTGCACCATATTCTGCTTAAGTTCAAACCTCCCTCCGGGTTCTGGCCTGCGAATGATAGATGTTACATTGTTCGCATGTGGGATTGCCACCTCGTGGACCGGTCTTGCTGCCATCTCTTCGGGCACTAAAACTACCCTTACAATTGGTGGTTGCTGTTGTTGCTCCAGAGTTGCTCTCCTTAATAACTACAACTTCTTTTCTAGAGCTTCCCTTTTCTGTAGATGAAATTGTCTCTCCGGTTCTAACATTGGATCCACCAACTCCTTATCCCTTGCCAGCGTTCAGAACAATTTAGTAACTGCAAGAGAAAGGCTAAGATCAAGTCGTCAACACTTGTATTGAACTTGTAAACTAACACTAAGAAAATTAAATAACCAATTGCCAATCCCCGGCAATGGCGCCAAAAACTTGTTCACTCCCAACTACACACAAGTGCACGTGGTCGTACAAGTAATAAAGTGGCTTTATTTCAAGCTAGGTATCAAACCCACAGGGACTGTAATGTGTTAGTAATTTTTCTTCAAGTGTTTAGTATACGCAATTTTATACAAGCAGACAAACAGAACAAATGGTGAGTTTTCAAGAATATTAGTAAACGTAACTTTAAGTAAAGAGATTGTAAATTATAATCTGAACAATAATACAAACAAGCTAAGGTTAAGGCAAAACATGAAGATATGTAATTTACTGATTGAATTTCAGTCAACACTTCTCTTCGGTTGTTGGTCCGGAATTATTAACCAATGGATTGGGTCTTTCGAACTCCTCTCCAATAAAAGAATCATGAGACTTACATTACACATTTCTGTGATGCAAACACTTCATATTCTAGCAATACACGACAAATTCTACAGATGACCAAATATGACATTACAAATATATTTCTATTCTGAATGTGAATCTTCTCTTAGTTTCTTAACCAAGACAAGAACATATCCTACCAATTCACATCTATCCAATTAATCTTCCTTTCAAAAATAAAACTGGAATTCTAGGATTTACATTAACAATGGCCAAGCATTAATGTTGTGAAAACAAGAATTAGTAGAACAACCGTTGTAGAGAAGATAAAAACTGAAATAACATCAATTACATACTACTACAATCATCCTCAACCTCAGCCAAAGGTGAATTAGCCACTCATTTGATGATTAAACATCTTCAAATAAGTAGAAATCATACAAGCAATTGAAATTGAAGAGAAAAAGGAAGAAAATTAACCCAAGAACTTCTTCAGCTCAACTTCCTAATACCCACGTTCTAGCTTGAAATGTCAGATATATTAAAATAAAACCTAAGTGTGCTATTTATACAAGTGGGAAATTCCCCAAAATAAACTGGCAGCGTGGCACGGAGGGTATCGTGGAGCATCAGCTCCGTGCCACGGCCTTGATGCGGACCTTCACTGGAACTTGGGGTGCCGAATTATTATCTTCAACGTGGCACGGAGGGTGTCGCGGAGCCTCAGCTCCATGCCACAGACGTATCGTGCTCCTTCACTATAATCTAGGTGTGCGGCTAAGTCCTCCCACTGTTTCACTGAAGTGAACGCGGAGCATAGGCTCCGTGACACAGTGCCATCGCACACCTTCACTGGTATTCCACCCAAATTCCACTCTAGGCAGAATGCCTCCACGATGGTGGCGTGACACGGCCCTGTCGCGGAGCATAAATTTTTTAGCATTTTCTTGCCGACTTCCTAGTTTTTCTTCCGAGTCCATTCCTCCACTTCACCAACTTGTAGATTAGTTTCGAAAATTCATTCTAACTGCAAAAACAATAACTAATCATGTTGGTTAGTATAAAGCCACATTTACATAAAAACAACATGAGAATGTACACATAAAGGTAAATAAACAAGTCAAAATTAAGTAATAAAGTATCACTTGGGCATTAAATTATGTCCTAGATCAGTAACCCCGAGTCGTTAGGTAAACCACGAGTCGTGGTGTCCATCATGGTGACTGGCAGAGTGTATTTTCCCTGCATTTTAGTAAGGGTGTTTCTGTAATTCCTGAGCTCCTAAGTCCTAAACTACATCGTTTTAAGATTAGTTAGGAGGCTTTTAGGGGTGCTTAACCTATTCTAAACCTCCCCATTCCATGTATGCTAAATCAAGGATTCTATTGAAGATCAAACTAGAGGATTCTTTAGGTTCTTCCTCAATTCACTTGGAGTATCAACAGAGATTGTAAAATAAAAGTGCCTAGGTATGTGGGGTTATGAATGAGAGTATTCCTTCACTTCCATCCCCAAATCCTCTTCAAACTCATGCAACTCAAGGTTGATGAATCTATGGGGTTTTAACCCGATTTGTGAAATTCTCTAACTATCTATCATGGGTAAAATCTATTCATGTTTCTAATGTTGTTTTAAGATTCATGGGCATGTTTTATGATGATTTTAATTACGAGTTTATGATTACAAAGTCTTACAATTATGATGCTCAATTATGAAAGTTCATGAAAGATTGAGATTATAATCTATGTTTTCAAGTATGATGAGATATCTATGATGAAAGAATTATTTCGAATTACCCATGTTTATATTCATGGTTTTGACTATCTCAAAGCATGTATAAGTTTGGGAAAGCCCATATGATCAAGTATGTTTCATGATTAACTTCAACTTCATGTTATTAGCTTACCACATGGTTTTGAAGTCTAGACTCCCACTTTTCCGCTTGTGGTATGGTTTGAGTCGAGGCTCCTCATGATATATTTTCTAATTAATCATGTAATGTTATGATTCATCTTTGTCACAAGAAGATGGTCCAGCTTCATAGAAAAATGATAGAGAGCATATGCATGTTTTTGGAAGAAGTGTCTAGCACCGAGTAGGCTAAGGGTTCAGTCAACCCTGTGCCTCATAACTCCGTGCTAATGTAGGTATATTTAGATTATTTGGGACCTCCTATGTGAGCCTTCCCTACCCCCAAGGAGCCTTCAACTTGATATCGATATCATGGTAGTGCCTTTAGCCCCGACCCAATTTTCAATTTTACTTATGATTATCAATTTCATCTTTGGGTCATTCCATTCAGTTATGATATTAATATATGTTTAAATCATGTTTTTAGATAATAGCATGCAAGCCTTACTCTAAAAATCTTATCTTGAAATATTTTATGATATGCATGATTTCAGTTTTAGTTATTTAGCGGTTTTACTTACCTTGCATACTTAGTACATTCCAAGTACTGACCGCATACTCTATATTGTATCATTTCATGATGCAGGCTCGGATGTTTAGGTTCAGTCCCACCCTAGTCAGATTCTTAGAATTCTAGCATACTCAGTCTATTGGTATGAATCCTCATCCTTTGAGGACCTTTTTTTATCAACTTGTATTTAATATCTTCAGTTTCAGTCTTTAGTGAGTTAGTTGGGTATTATCCTATCAACTCGCTAGGTTATAGAGGCTTATCAAACGTAGCATGTGTTCAGCTTTGGATCAGTATTATGCTTTCGGTTGTTCAAATGTTATTAAATTTTCAGACTTCCACTATTTCTAATGTTAGAATTCTGCATTTATTATGTTGAGATTTTGTTGTCATGTTCATGCCATGGGTCGATTTGGAGCCATTTATGGTTCTTTGTCTCATGTCTCGACCCGGGCCTATCTTCATGTCGTGAGAAGCTTGGTATCAGAACATTATGTTTTGAAGTGTCCTAGGGTGTCTGAAAGTCGCGTTTCATGGGTGTGAAGTGCACCACACTTATGATGAAGAGGCTACAAAACATTTTAGGAAATTTCCCTTCTCTCATGATCTATGTCGTGCGATGAAATATCTCTCTATACTTTTAGCTCATGCTATGCGCATTTAAAGAATCATGCCTCCTCACCAAGTTAACGAAACAATGAATTTGAATGAAAATGACCACGAGAATGGCAACAGAGATGGGCACCAACAGGCCCCACCAGCCCCTGAGGATCATGTGCCCGAGTAGGTTTCCTAAGCAGAGTTTAGGGTAGCCATCCAGATGTTAGCACAGGCATTGACAACCCAGGTCAACCAGAAGGTAGTAGCGCATGTTCCCCATAATGAGAATGAGGCAGCAGTAAGAGTCATGGACTTTGTTAGGATGAATCCTCTGGAGTTCCTCGGATCGAAAGTGGACGAGGATCCACACTAGTTTATCGATGAGATCCAAAAGATCATCCATATTATAGGGGTGATAGGGGAGGAGTGCTCATATCTAACCTCTTATCAACTAAAAATGGTTGCCCATATTTAGTACAAACAGTTGAAGGATAGAAGGGAAGTTGGAGCGGGTCCCATTGGTTGGAATGAGTCTCATATCGCATTCTTGGATCGGTTCTTTTCCCGAGAGATAAGGGAGATCAAAGTAGCTAAGTTTTTGAACCTAAGGTAGAACAACATGACAGTCTAGGAGTACGCTTTAGAGTTCACCCGCTTGTCCAAATATGCCCCTGAGATGGTGGCAGATTAGAGGGCTTGAGTAAGCCGATTCGTGCATGGGATAGCGGACTATTTGTTTAAAGATTGCAGGATCACTATGCTCCATCATGATAAGGAATTCACATGGCTAGTTCTATATACCTAGTAGGTAGAAGTGGTACAGAAAAGTCAGAGAGAGAGTGATGCCAAGAGGGCCAGGATCGACAATTTTGGGTTCTCCCAACAGAGGCCTGGTGGTGAGCACCACTACCAGTTCCATCGGAGATCATCAGCCCCAGTTCCCTCAGCAGCAAGTGTGCCATCCAGATCTAGGTGCGACCAAAGGGAACGAGCGTCAAGCTCTTGAGGTCAGGACAACAAATCAGTAGAGACCGGTTAGTACTTTGTATGCGAGAAACATAAATGAACTAAACATGAAAGAACACAAGAAGGAAGTAACCTAAATACATCGACATATAACTGAATTGGAATACAACAACCCTGTCTGAGGTACATATATATTGACATGAAGCTTTTATTTGAAAACACTTACTGAATATAATCAAACTGATGCATAAGGGTCATTACTGTACATTTTACTAAAAACTGAAGCTGTAACTGATATTATACATTGTACTGACTAATTGCAGATAACTGACACTGAGTTCTACTAAGACTGATTAGAACAGAAGTCTGAAATTTTACGGAGCCAAGCGAAACTAATATAGTAGACTAAGGGAGACATTCTCTGCTATGGAGAGTCTCGGACATACTAGGGGAAACATTCTCTACTATTGAGAATCCCTAACTGACCAAGGGAAACATTCTCTACTATTGAGAATCCATGACTGACTAAAGGTAACATTCTCTGCTATAGAGAATCCCGGACTAACTAAGGGAAATATTAGAATGCTATTGAGAATCCCTAACTGACTAAGGGAAACATTTTCTGCTATAGAAAATCCCTAACTAACTAAGTGAAAAATTCTCTGCTATATAGAATCCCTAACTGACTAAGGGAAACATTCTCTACTATAGAGAATCCCTGTCTGACTAAGAAAAACATTCTCTGTTATAGAGAATCCTTGAGTGACTAAGGGATACATTCTCTGCTATAGAGAATCCCTACCTGACTAAGGGAAACATCCTCTTCTATAGAGAGCCCCTGATTGACTAATGGAAACATTCTCTGCTATGTAGAGTCTTTGATTATGCTAGAATATCGAGGACACTAATCTGACGACATTCGTCTAGTCTATGCTACGTCAGCTAATTCAGAGACCTGAGCGTTCAACTAATTACATCATGCTGAATTCATTTAGAGTCTGATCAAGGCTACATTCTATTATCAACAAGCCCAAAAGTCTAAAAAACCATTATCATGCTTTATCCTCAAAGTTCGTAACATTTCAATCCCAAATTCATAGCATATGTCATATATTCTAGATTTATGTAAGATCCTAGGTTCAAGTCATACTTTACCATATACTCGAAATCATAGTAAAAACATACACACATTTCATATCCGCTCAAGCCCATAAGTTCTAATCATATATCAACATACATATTAAATCATATATTCTAGATTTATGGAACCCATATGATTGACTCATACTTTAAGCATATATAATGAGTTCATGGTAAGAGCATGTGATTATTTAATGAACCCCATTTCAAAATTTATGCTAAATAAGGTGAAAATTCTAAAACCATGCTTTTCACATATCTTGTAAATAATTTGAGAAGGTTTAAGTAACTTCATATGCATACACGACTATTAACCATGAGGGGTCCAAAAATTCAGGAAGAACATATGAGAATTGATGCATAAATTGAAACCCTACAACATGCTTTTCTAGAATCAAGGGATTTGGGTTTTTAGTATAAAAATTTGGGGTGAAAGGATGAAAGGAGGTCCTTGTTGAAATCCCACATACCTGATTTGAATAAATCCCCCACAAGAACTTGAATCTTGAAGCCCTTGAAGAAACCCTAGGTGATCCTTGAACTTGAGAGAAGAACAAGAAGGGGATTTCTACGGATGGTTTTTGGAGAATGAGGGGACTAGGCTAGTGAAAACCCCTTTAATTCAACCCTTACAATACCCAAAATGATGTCATTTAGGAACTAAGCGCGTAGGACTTTACCAAAATACCCCTGGGAGTAAAATTAAAAATCTGTCTGTTAGTGACCACAACCCTCACCATGAGTTATTGGTCCTTACCACGGCTCGTGGTGACCATCCATTCTTCTAGGGGTCCCTTCTCCAGATTCTGCTTCTTCATCCAATGACCGACAGGATGAGTTTTAACTTGATCCAACAATTCATAGATTTCTCCCGTCATTTCCACTGGTCAAATCCTTGAATTTCTTCCAACGATCGATAGGACGGGTCATTGTTTCATTTAACTGTTCGTGGTAGCCTTCCATCATCACTGATCCTGAAACCAATCCTTTTTTTGAGATCCAAGTAACGACTCTTTAGGACGACTAATCATAGAAACCAACGGGTCATCACATGGCTCGTCGTTTTTGGGAAGTCTGGTCTGCTAGCTCACCACAGCTACATCTAACAGGTCGTTGTTTCCCATAATATCTCGTTCTATCCTATCAAAAACACTTAGCACCTTTTTTTGGAATCCCTTCCAATGCTAATCTAATGGACCGTCAGAGCAACCCACGACTCATTGTGATGAGTCATTTTGAGAAAATTTCTCCTGGTTTTCTACTGAACTCCCTCTAACTCTAGGGTCTGATCTTAGAAACTTTTGGGGTGTTATAATATCTCCCCCTTGGGAACACTCATCCTCGAATATCTGACTCCGGGATTATCTAAAAAACTAGGGAAAGAATTGATATATCAAAAAAACTAAGCATTTACAACTGAAACTGATGGATTATCTGACTCCGGGATTATCTGCATATCTGAACTAAATATCTAAACCGTATATGCATTCTAAGACATGAGAGGGACTGAAATAAATGAAACTGAAATGAAACTAGATAGAACACTAAGAAGGATTCTTTTCCTCTAACTGGCAATGAGCTGATACCGATTGAGCCATCATTCTCAAATTGCTTCCTAATACTGAACTAGAAATCATGATATCTGGTCTAATTGAAAGTAAGGGACTCATGAGCACGAAACATTCATGACATCTAAAACTGAGCACCTACATGAGGTACCCTTATCTGTTGAGCTACTAAAGCAACTTCTAAAGGCTAAGTTTGAGCTAAACATACTAGAAGACATGAGTTAACACACATAGCTGGTTTATAACATGAAGATGAGCCTTAAGGATTCATAGAGTAAGATTGGCATCACTGTTTGAAGTGGTTATCTAGAGACTCGAAAGTCAAAACATAAGAATGAATAGAGCATAGCTTCAACTAGAATACAAGAGGAATTACCTGAACTTGAAAGGATTACCATACTGTAAATGTTAAGACTGGAACTCCTCTACTAGAATACTCAAGATTCGGCTTACCTGACGGACTTACCATCTCCCCCTTAGCTTTAAGCAATCATTCTAAGGCTCCTTGATCTTTCTTAAGATTGGGGCTACATCGCTAAATCTTGACTCCTCCTCCCCCTCTAACATTCACTACAAACCTCATACTCGTAGCTATTTCACACCATACATCGATAGTCTCTTCCCAACAAACACCACAAGAGATTTTTATTCAATACTGGGGTTCTGGGGCTAGCAACATGCAAAGAATAACACGAGAAATTCATAACATACCTGCGACTGTGTTTGGAGTTGTCTTCCACCTGCACTAGATGTTGTGCCCTGCTGAGAAGAATAAGCTGTCGGAGCTGCTAGAATGGTGGACCAGTCTTCCCACGTCTGGTTAGAGGGAAATTCTTTTATTCTATGGCCCAAATTACCACACATAAAACATCCTTCCTTACCAAGCAAACAGTCTCTGGGGTGTCTCGTTCAACATTTCTCGCAAGCTGAGCGACCTAACAAGGCTATAGAAGAGATGACCGAGGCTCTACCTTTTCCTAGTTTGGCTGTTAGGCAATATCTATTTTTATTGGCTGGCTGGCCACAATAGAAGTAAACATTTGAAACCAACAAGCACCTTCCTAGGTGGCCCTTTCTGCAGCTCCTGCAAACTGGATAAGTGATTTCCCTCACTCTGGGCTTGTTTCCTCGAACTTGAGCTAAAGACCTCTGCTAGGGTTGAGAGTGACTTCCACTACTTGACTCTTACTGGAAACTCTCAAAATCTTCGGTCCTGGGCCTTTTGTTCCTCCTTTATCCCCCCATTAAACTCTTCATCCGTATTCAAACCATCAAACTTAGACAGGCTCCTCTTCATGAAGTCTTGAACCCTAGAGTTGCCTCCTCCTCAGTAGGGTTCGTTGGTGCGATAGTCTGCTGGTTAGGCTAGGTGGTCATGGCTCGTGTCAACACTCAGAAAGAGGCCCTGATCTCTGCATCTGTAACTTGCCCAAACATGGGATCTGTTGGAGTTGCTGGGGCTAGCTGACTCACATTACAATTCTTCTTCCAATCGCTCTTCTAGGAGGCATTATCTTCGAGAGCGTAAAGCACGAGTCAGGAGAGGAGCTGTTAGAGTTTCATACTCTACACATGATAAGAATCATGAAGATAAGGGAACATTCCTAAAATTCCTCATAGCCTCTTTGTCATAAGTGTGGCGCGCTTCACACCTATGAAAAGGACTCTACTTAATGCGGCTTTCAGACACCCTAGGACACTCTAAACCTTTTCTCTGATACCATGTTTGTCATGACCCAAACATAGGCCTAGATAGAGACTCGGGACAAGGAACCCCGAGAGGCCCCAAGTCGGACCATGTCATCATCATATCATAACACTATCAGAATAACAACTAACAGAAAACATAACTGAGTGGAAGCTAACTGAAAGAGTCTAATTTAAATCCATAAGAACGAATCTAAATAAAAACTTTGATACAAAAGCTGCATTTGATATACATGTCTGAAAGCCTCTACTAACTGATGAGTTGCTGGGACAAGCCCCTAGTTAACTCCTGATGTCTGAAAAAAATTAAACATAACAAAAATTTAAAACATAGATCGCGTCGTCAAGAGATGAGGACTCCCCACAAGCCGCTGAGATGGGAAAGGTGTTATCTAACCACGTGGTTGAGTCAGGAAACCTGAATCCATATCATGAAATGATAGAGCACATAAAGTATGTGGTCGGTACTTGAAATGTACTGAGTGTGCTAGAAGCATAAGTAAACTAAATATACAAGTATACAAAAAGGAAGTAAACTAAATACATTGACATATAACTGTATTGGAATACAACAACCCTGTCTGAGGTCATATATATTGTAATGAAGCTTTTATTTGAAAACATTTAATAAATATAATCAAACTGATGCATACTGGTCATGTACTATACATATACTGAAAACTGAAGATGTAACTGATATTATACACTATGCTGGCTAACTGCTGATAATTGAGATTGAATTCTGCAAAGACTGATTAGAATAGAAGTCTGAAATTATAAAGCGTTAAGCTTAACCGATATAGTAGACTAAGGGAGACATTCTCTGCTATGGAGAGTCTTGGACTAACAAGGGGAAACGTTCTCTGCTATTGAGAATCCGTGACTGACTAAGGGAAACATTCTCTGCTATAGAGAATCTCTAACTAACTAAGGGAAATATTCTCTGCTATTGAGAATCCCTGACTAACTAAGGGAACCATTCTCTGCTATAGAGAGTCCCTAACTGACTAAGGGAAACATTCTCTTCTATAGAGAGTCCCTGACTGACAAAAGAAACATTCTCTGCTATGGAAAATCTCTGATTATTCTAGAATACTGAGGATACTAATCTAACAATGTTCGTCTAGTCTAAGCTACTTCAGCTAATTCAGAGACTTGAGCATTCAACTAATTACATCATGTTGAATTCATTTAGAGTCAAATCAAGGCTACTTTCTATTATCAACAAGCCCGAAAGTCTGAAAAATCATTATCGTGCTTTATCCTCGAAGTTCATAACATTTCAATCCCGAATTCATAGCATATGCATATATTCTAGATTCATGTAAGATCCCTACGTTCAAGTCATACTTTAGCATATACACGAAATCATACTAAAAAAATACACACATTTCATATCCGCTCAAGCCCATAAGTTCTAATCATATCACAACATACATTTTAAATCATATATTCTAGATTTACGGAACCCAAATGATCGTCTCATACTTTAAGCATATATACTGAGTTCATTGTAAAAGCACGTGATTATTTAATGAACCCCATTTCGAAATTTATTCTAAATCATGTTGAAAATTCTAAAATCATGCTTTTAACATATATTGCATATAATTCAAAAAGGTGTTAGTAACTTCATTAGCATACACGACAATTAACCATGATGGGTCCAAAAATTTAAGGAGAACATATGAGAATTCATGCATAAATTGAAACCCTACAACATACTTTTCTAGAATTAAGGGTTTTGGGTTTTTAGTATAAAAATATGGGGCATAAGGATGAAAGGAGGTCCTTGTTGATAACCTACATACCTGATTTGAAGGAGTCCCCTACAACAACTTGAATCTTGAAGCCCTTGAAGAAACCCTAAGTGATCCTTGAGCTTGAGAGAAGAAGAAGAGGATTTCTACGGATGGTTTTTGGTGAATGAGGGGCCTAGGATAGTGAAAATCCCTTTAATTCAACCCTTAAAGTATCTAAAATGACATTATTTAGGAACTCAGAGCTTAAAACTTTAACAAAATACCCCTGGGAGTAAAATTAAAAATCTGCCCGTTAGTCACCACGACCCTCACCACGAGTCACTGGTCCTTACCACGGATCATGGTGACCGTCAGTTACTTCTGGGGGTCCCTTCTCTGTTATACCCCGAAATCCCAAAGATCAGACCTGGAAGTTGAAATGGAGAAAATTGTAAAATCTGCGCCATGTCACAAAACGAGTCATTTTGCGACCGTGGGGAAGACCACGAGACGTGAGGTGACTCGTGGTGAGGTACTGGGCTTGAGTTAAAACAATTGTTGATGGGGTCATCACAACCATGACGAGTCGTGGTCAGTCCCTACGGCTCATCAGGTCAGTTATGGCCAAGGAAATTAAAAAGGGGAAGGGTGAGTGGCAGTGCATCTGACGGATAGACCCCACGAGTCGTGGTTATACACCATAATTCATTGGGTGGATCGTGATCAATGGGTAAATGATGATCTAGCGTCGAGACAGTAGAGATAAAGAGTGGTGACCACAAGTCATGGTCATTGGTAACGACTCGTATGGCAGCTCGTTATGAGTTCCAGGTAAGATTTCAATAGTGTACCCAACGACCGATGTAACGACCCGTGGTTGGTGGGACTGACGAGCATTTATTTTCTACGAAGTTATTAAGGGTATTCTCATCATTCCTTTGCTCTAAGGTCCTATACTATGTTGTTTTAATCCATTTTGAGAGTGTATTAAGGTGGGATAAGCCATTCTAGCCTATTCTAAACCCATGCATGCAAAGTTAGGAAGTTAGAGAAGAGATCAAGCTTAATCCCTTCAAATTCTTCTCAAATTCCTCTTGGGAGATCAAGGAAGTGTAAGAATCAACTTTAATCAGGTATTTAGGGTTATGAATGGGTGAATCCATTCACACCCATGCCCAATCTCTCTCTAAATCATGAAATTCCTATGTTAATTCTATGGGGTTTTAACACAATGCATAAAATTCCTAATTCTCTATATCGGTATGATTTAAATGTATTTCTACTATTGAATTATGATTCATGGGCAAGTTTTAAGTTGTCTTTCATTCAAATCATGTTTCGAGCCTTCTAAATGTAAATTTCCATTTATGTGAAGTTCATGAAAGTTAAGACTTATAATGAATGTTCATGTATGATGAAGTATTGATAATGAAAAGAATGTTTTCATGTCACCCATGCTTATAATCATATTTTCAAGTGATTTTAGTATTTTCAAGCATGATAACGTATTGGCAATGCCCACATGTTCAAGAATAATTTATGATTTATTATACGGATTTCATGATTGAGTGATTTATGATGTTGGCCGATTTATGGGACCTTGATTTATGGATAAACATGTATGAAAAGGGGATCAACGATGTTAAATGTTTATTTTTCCATGAATCTCATGAATGATATTTATGAAATACGTATGAGCCTAATGTACATATTTTTGGGAGAAGTGTCTAGCACCGAGTAGCCTGGCGTTCAAAGGACTACGCCGGTGTCTCATAACAACGTGCAAATGTAGGTTCACGATTATACATTACAATGTTAATGGATTCCCTCTTTCGTGATATCACATAATGCATGTCCCCTGACTTGAAAGCCTGGGACGGCTCTGCCCACTTGAGCGAGATAGTTGGGGCATCATGTAAGGCTCTGCCATGATGGTGTCAGTTATGATGAGTCCTCCCATTGTTCTGCATATTTTATGCATTGTTATGTTTTATGTTATTCTGGCTCATGTTATGATTTACAAAGTTTCTCTTGTGACTGTGATAATGAATGAATTATGAATGTTTTTGAAAACCTTGAGCCTTATGTTGCATTATGATATTTATGTTATGAACGTGATGTCCCACTCTTATGATCTCTTATGAACTTTTGTGTATTTTAAATGTCCGTTTTACTTACCTTGCATAATTGGTACATTCCACCTTCTAACCGTATACTCTATGTTATATCGTTTCATGATATAGGCTCCGATCTTCAGACCCAACATCGTCATTAGCTCGTTTTTGGAGTTAGAATCCAGTATGTTGGTGAGTCCTCATCCCCCGAAGACCAGTTGATATCGGTTATTCCTTCATGTTCAGTTTCCTCGACTTATCGGGTTAGTTAGGGGTGTTATCCCATTAAACAATCAGATATGTTAGAGGCTTTCAGACTATGTGTAGTATTCAACTATCATGTATGAAGTGCATTTCTATTCTATGTATGTCATGGTTATGTTTCGCCTACATTATTATGTTGAGTATTCAATTTTATTGGTATTAGACGCATGTTAATGCCATGGGTCAACTTGGAGTCTTTCAGGGTTCTTTGTCTCGTATTGCGATCCAGGTCTATGTTCAAGTCATGATAAACTTGGTATAAGAGCCATAGTTTGAAGTATCGTAGGGTGTCCGAAAGCCGCGTTGAGTAGAGTCTGGTGTGAAGCACGCCACACTTATGAGGAAGAGGCTACAAGATGTTTAGGAAACGTTCCCTTCTTTAATGATCTATATCGTGCGATGATGTCATGCCCCGCCTTGGGAGGCATGACTGGCACCTGGTGCCCTACTAGGACCTGGACTGCTAGACTAGCTGAGCCTAAGCACTTCTGGTGCCAGGCTGGCTCTAACTCTGAATTCAAGAAAACGATGGGCTATATAAAGGCTGTACATATAGCCTTTGGCCGACTAGGCCTATAGCCACCTGTAAGAAACAACAGCTACCCAGAACAACTGAATAAATAGGGAACCTATGCGGGCCGACAAGGCCACCATGCAGTCTAATTATTTCTGAATCAAGAAAACAAGTGCTAAACTGCTACATGACCAACAAGATCACCACTACCAACTGAATAAGGCCCCACACGGCCATTGTAAACAAACTAAAATATACACACGGCCTCACATGACCGGTACTGCTAACCACAGGGAATATACAATCTGCAAGCCTCGAAGAATACTAATAAGATGATCGGGACAGGGCCCCGACCTACCCATATTGTACAATAAAAGAAAAGGAATAAACCTCTAGCTGTCTAGCTCCGGATGACAGGAGCTGATGACTCTGTGTGCTGGCTGGAATCACGAAAGATCGGCTCCTCGTCTATGAGTACCTGTAGGCAAGTAATGCAGCTCCCCAAACGGGTGTCAGTACCATTGGTACCGAGTATGTAAAGAAAAAATGAACATAATTAAAGATAAACATAATACTGAAATGATAGAGGATAACTAAAACTTTCTGGAATAGAAGAATCTGTACCGAGCTCAACTGTACTGGAAAGAAGATAAGAATCATACCTGTCGATGCGGCATTCTACTATTTATCAACTTAATAAGTAACATATATATATATAGCATACAAGAACCTATGCCAGCCCCCATAAGCCAGAAGATGCCAATCAACACGCAATCTATATACCCCTACCCGGGTCAAACCATCCAAAAAAAAAATTCACTCCACTCACCTAATAACTACGAGCACCCCGCCGGCTCCTTGGGTATGCAACTTGGGCTCTCTGGGCCCCTGAATATAATTGTGTCTGAGTCCGGAGGACTCCTGTAACTATAATCTGAGATCTGTAATCTGTGCCCTGGGCGCAAGCACTCGACAGGGTATGCTATAATGCTGATCAGCCTGCTATGAGGAATGCTGCATCCCATCTTCGTCCTACTGTGGACGACATGCCACTCCTTGGAGTGACATATCCTTACCCCCTGGCGGGCGAGCCGACACAGCTATTAACCCTAGGGTGGCAAGGAAGCTCTAAGGGTTCCCACATATCACAAACAAGTCTCAACAAACAACAGTAATCACATATAACATGTATATTCAATCTAAAAATACTATCCATGTTCTGATATTCTATTCTGAATCTCTTGCTGAATTAAACTAAATCTAATACTGAGTCAAACTGAGTCTGGGAAAAGATCTTGCTGTCTGATATTGATTTACCGACTTTTATTCTGGATATGACATAATAATACAACATACTTAATATTTGGCTTCTGGAACTTCCTTATGGATTTTATTCTATTTTACTATGCTAGAATTACTAACTTGCGAAAGAAACTAGCTTTACATACCTTAGTTGTCGGCTTCGCGGCTAACTGGCGTAACTCGGCCAACATTCAGCTATTTCTTCCAACCATATTCACATTCGTAGCAATTAGAACTAAATTCATCAATATTCTGGAAGAAAATACTACTTTGAATATATATCTAGCCCAAACTTTGACTTATCGAAAAACGGTCGAAAACTCGCTATTTCTCAGAAGTCCAGAAGGGAGAAATGCTCACTTTAGGGCTAGAAGTATATTGACACTAATTTGGAGCAATTCCACTTACCTTAGCTTGGTAGGACGACAATTCGCCAGCCGAATTTCACTAAACTAACTCTACAGGAATGCTCTCGACAGCTTAATACTTCACTACCCAAGATTAATTCGAGTTTGGACCGCGTTTAGCTGCGTAAACGGAAGGAATTTTAAAGAATCCCTTCGTCCTCCTACTGTTCTACTCGTTTTTGGAAATTAAAAGTGGGGAAAATGAATTTTAAAACGAAGTGGGGGCTTATGTACTTGGGGCTGGACCTCACCTCCGTGACACGCCGGCCAACATGGAGGTGAGCCCTCCTTGACATGTTGTCCGTCGCGGAGGGGGTCTGCCCAGCCTCCTCTTGCGATGGTTCGATGCGGCGCTTGTTCGGTCTTCCCCCGGGCCTTTCTCTAGCATGTATGGCATCCTAAAACCCTTAACCAACATGCGGATAGGCCATCTAAATGTCAAGAATTCACGGGGTGTAACAGATGAAATATCCCCCTATCCTTCTAACTTGTGCTATTCACGATTGCAGAATCATTGCTCCTCATAGAGTTAATGGTAGAAGGAATGGGAACGGAAAAGGACACGAGGATGGCCACGGAGACGGGCACCAACAAGCCCCACCAGTCCAGGAGCACCATGCACTGGAGTCAGTTGTCCATGCTGAATTCTGAGCAGCTATTCAGATGTTAGAGCAGGCCTTGACCGCTCATGTCAAACAGCAGGTAGTGGCGCATATCCTGCAAAATGGAAATGCATTGGCATCTCGAGTCAGAGATTTCTTATGAATGAACTCACCAGAGTTCCTTAAGTCAAAAGTAGATGAGGACTCGCATGAGTTCATTGATGAGATTGTGAAGATCACCCAGGTCATGGGGGTGAATGGAGTTTAGTGTGTTGAGTTGGCCTCATATCAGTTAAAAAGGGTCACACACATCTGGTTTCGATAGTGGAAAGATAGTAGGGCTGTTGGAGTAGGCCATGTCACTTGGGAGGAGTTCCATGTTGTGTTCCTAGATTGGTTCTGCCCTCGTGAGATGAGGGAGTTGAAAGCAGCAGAGTTCGTGAATCATAAGCAGGGGAAGATGACAGTACAGGAGTACACCCTTAAGTTCACTCGCCTATCAAAGTAGTCCCTAGAGTTAGTGGTTGATCAGAGGGAGTGAGTGAGCAAGTTTGTTCATGGGGTGGTAAGCTATTTGGACAAGGATTGCAGGACCGCTATGCACCGTCAGGATATGGATTTCCCTTGGATAGTCTTGTATGCGCAGCAGATAGAGGCAGCACATATGAGGTGTGGTGGTCATCGCCTTCAGATGCAGCAGAGGCACTATCTCTAGCACCATCATTAGCAAGTGTTCCATCCAGACCCAAGGGTGATCATAGGAGCAGGTCCTCAGGTTTGACGAATCATAGGGGAATGTAGGTACAACGAACCGTTTTGGCCTGTGAGAGGTGTGGTAAGAGTAATGCTACGGAATGCTTGCTCGGCTCAGATATCTGTTATGGGTGCGGTAGATCTGGCCACATGCGTCGAGCGTGTCCATTTGCTAGGCAGGATGATGTTAGAGGTCGTGCACAAACTACTAAGTTAGCAGCAACTCCACCGGGGGCATCCACTAATGGGGATGGTGGACAGCGCCAAAACATATTCTATGCCCTCACCTCATGTTAGGAGAAGGAGACTTCACCAGATGTGGTTACTGGTATGTTATGAGTGTTTCACCTTGATGCTTATTCTTTGTTAGATCTAGGGGTTACTTTGTCTTTTGTGACACCTTATATTTCTACTATCTTTGGAGTCAATCCTGAAATTCTGTCAGAACTATTTTTAGTTTGTACTCCCGTTGGTGATTCGGTTGTAGCTAGGTGGGTGTATAGAATTTGCCCGATCACAGTATTGCAGAAAACCACCTACGTAGACCCAGTAGAGCTAGCCATGACAGACTTTGAAATTATTCTCGGCATGGATCGGTTGTATGCATGTTATGCTTCTATTAATTATAGAACTCGTGCAGTGGAGTTCCTCTTTCCGAGTGAGTTAGTCTTAGAGTGGAAGGGTAGTTCGGCCATGCCTGTAGGTCATTTTATTTCCTATCTCAAGGCCAGGAAGATGATTTCCAAAGGTTGTGTGTACCATCTAGTTATTCTTAAGGATGTTGAGTCCGAGACCCCGACTATCCAGTTAGTTCCGGTAGTATGTCAGTATCCATAAGTGTTCCCTGATGATTTACTAGGTGTTCCTCCTGAGAGAGAAATCAATTTTTGTATTGACTTTCTTCCTGACACAAAGCCTATATATATTCCTCCCTATAAAATGGCTTCAGCTGAGCTAAAGGAGTTGAACGAGAAGTTGAAAGATCTCTTGGATAAGGGTTTCATCAAACCAAGCAAGTCTCTAAGGGGTGCACCAGTTCTCTTTGTCCGAAAGAAAGATGGTTCTCTTCGTATGTGTATTGATTATTGGCAATTAAGCAAGGTCACCATCAAGAATACGTATCCTCTACCCAGGATTGATGATTTATTTGACCAGCTCTAGGGTGCCAAATATTTTTCGAAGATAGATCTCAGATCTGGGTACCATCAGCTCAGAGTCCGGGAGAGCGACATCCCAAAGACAACCTTCAGGAAGGGGTATGGTCATTATGAGTTTGTAGTTATGTCTTTTGGACTGACGAATCTCCTGCAACTTTTATGGATTTGATGAACAGGGTGTTCAAGCCATACCTGGACATGTTCGTGATTGTGTTTATTGATGACATCCTAATATACTCTCGGAGCGAGGAGGAGGATGCCGCTCATTTGAGAGTGGTGCTACAGACTCTCAGGGATCGCCAGCTATATGTTAAATTCAGCAAGTGCAAGTTTTTGTTGAACTCAGTGGTATCGAGTGAGGGCATACAGATGGACTCTCAGAAAATATAAACAGTGAAGAATTGGCCTAGACCTGTGATTCCTTTAGATATCAGGAGATTCTTGGGTTTAGCTGGCTACTATCGAAGATTTGTTGAAGATTTTTCATCTATTGCAGAACCCTTCACCACATTGACCCAAAAGCATGTGAAATTCCAATGGTTGGAGGCTTTTGAGAGAAGCTTTCAGGGGTTGAAGACTTGACTTACTTCAACACCGATGTTAACCCTGCCCGAGGGTGCCAATGGATTCGCGGTGTATTGTGATGCTTCAAGGATTGAACTGGGGTGTGTCTGGGTGCAGCACAGAAAAGTTATAGCATATGCCTCTAGACAGCTGAATGTTCATGAGAAGAATTACCCGACCCATGATCTTGAATTGGTCGCGGTGGTATTCTCCTTAAAGATATTGAGACATTATTTGTACGGGATCCACGTGGATGTGTTTACGAATCATAAGAGTGTACAGTACGTGTTTACCTAGAAGGATCTCAATATTCAGCAAAAGAGGTGGTTAGACTTATTTAAGGACTAAGACATGAGTTTTCACTACCATTTGGTGAAGGCTAATGTGGTGGCAGATGCACTTAGTAGACTCTCCATGTAAAGTGTGTCCCATGTAGATAGGGGAAAGAAGGAGCTAGTGAAAGACGTGCATCGACTTGCAAGGTTGGGAGTTCGATTTGTTGATTCGACCGATGGCAGTGTAAGAATGAATTAGTATCATCCTTGGTGACAGATGTAAAAGCTAGACAAGATGAAGACCCTATTTTGGTAAAGTTAAAGGAGGTCATTCAGAATCAGAAGGTAGAGGTGTTCTCCGAAGGGGGAGATGGTGTGTTTCGATACCAGGGTCTCTTATGTGTCCCAGATGTTGGTGATTTGAGGAATCAGATATTTCACAAGGATCATAGATCCAGGTATTCAATCCATCTTGGTGCCTCCAAGATGTATCGAGATTTACGGGAAGTCTATTGGTGGAATGGCATGAAGAAGGATATAGAAGAATTTATGGCTAAGTGTCTGAACTTTCAGCAAGTGAAGGTCGAGCACCAGAGACCGAGAGGGGTGCTTCAGGACATCAGTATTCCTACTTGGAAGTGGGAAGAAATCAATATAGACTTCATCATAGGGTTTCTTGCACTCGACGACAATATGACTCCATCTGGGTTATTATAGACAGGTTGACCAATGCCGCTCATTTTCTACTTGTCAAATCCATGGACTCAATGGAGGATTATGCCATACTAATATTCGAGAGCTAGTTCGGTAGCATGGAGTGCCCTTTTCCATTATATCAGACAGAGGTACTCAATTTATCTCTTAGTTTTGGAGGTCGTTTCAAAAAGAACTAGGTATTCAGGTTAAGCTCAACTTAGCATTTCACCCGCAAACAGATGGTCAAGAAGAGAAGACAATTCAGACTCTTGGAGACATGTAGAGAGGATGTGTGATTGACTTCAAGGATAGTTGGGATGATCATTTGCCTCTTATCAATTTTGCATACGATAACAACTAACATTCCAGCATTTAGATGGCTCCGTTCGAGGCTCTCTATGGGTGGAGATGTAGATCACCTATTGGTAGGTTCGAAGTTGGTGAAGCTACAATAATAGGGCCAGATTCAGTTCATGAGGCTATGGAAAAGGTTCAACTCATACGAGACAGGTTGAAAATAGCTCAAAGTTGCCAAAAGTCCTATGCCGATGTGAGAAGGAGAGAACGCTAGTTCAAAGTGGATGATTGGGTGTTTTTGAAGGTGTCTCCCATGAAGGGAGTGATGACATATCGAAAGAATGGAAAACTCAGCCCTCGTTATGTTGGCCCTCACTGGATTGTGGAACGGGTTGGCAAGGTGGAGTGTGAATTGGAGTTACCTTCAAAATTAGCTTCCGTGCATCTTGTCTTCCATGTATCACTCTTAAAGAAATGTTTGGGTGATCCAGCTCTAGTTGTCCCGATGGACAGTATTAGTGTGAAGGACAACCTTAGTTATGAAGAGTTTTCGATGGGAATACTAGATTGTCAGGTTCGAAGGCTAAGGAACAAGGAAGTAGCTTCAATTAAAGTTTTGTGGAGGAATCAATAGGTTGAGGGAGCTACATGAGAAGCCGAAGCGGACATGATGGCTAGATACCCACATTTATTCTCTACCGGCTTAGTTCCAGCTTGAGGTATCAGTTTTGTCCCAGTAACCTAATTAGTTTTCATGTTCAGATAATGTGCCCAAGTTTCTTTTATGTATATGCATGTATGTATGATTCGTTACTTCAGTTCAGCTATGCGGTTTAAATCAGAGTTAGTCCTTTTGTTAGTTTTTGGTTTGTTTGACCAGTATTTATATATGATAATTGCATTTCACTGCTTTTTTGTATGACTTTCAAGATTTGAGGACGATTGTTCCTAAGGGGGAGATATTGGTATACGCCAGAAGCCTAAAGATTAGATCCGGAAGTTGAAATGGAGAAAATTATAAAATCTGCACCAAGTCATAGAACGAGTCATTCTGTGGCCTGTGGGGAAGACCACGAGTCGTGAGGTGACTCGTGGTGAGGTACTTTGCATGATTTAAAAGAATTATTGATGGATTCGTCATGGGCATGACCACGAGTCGTGGTCAGAACCCACGACTCGTCAGGTCAGTCGTGGCCAAGGAAATTAAAAAGGGAGAAGAGTGAGTGCCAATGCATCTGATGGATAGACCCCAGGAGTCGCGATTAGACACCAAGATTTGTTGGGTGAATCGTGGTCAACAGGTAAATAATGATCTATGGTCGAGGAAGTGGAGATAACAAGTGGTGACCACGAGTTGTGGTCACTGGTAACAACTGTTATGAGTTCGGGGTGAGATTTCAACAGAGTACCCTGATGACCGATGTAACGACCAATGGTTGGTGGCGACGACCCATTAGGTCCCTCGGGGGACTGATGAGCAGTTATTTTCTACGAAGTTATTAAGGGTATTCTCATCATTCCTATGCTCTAGGGTCCTATACTATGTCGTTTTAAGCCATTTTCAGAGTGTATTAAGGTGGCATAGGCCATTCTAGCATATTCTAAACCCCTGCATGCAAAGTTAGGAAGTTAGAGAGGAAGTCAAGCTTAAGCCCTCCCAGTTCTTCTCAAATTCCTCTTGAGCAATCAAAGAAGTGTAAAATTAGCCTTAATCAGGTATGTAGGGTTATGAAGGGGTGAATCCATTCACACCCATGCCCAATCTCTCTCTGAATCATAAAATTCCTATTTTAATTCTATGGGGTTTTAACCCAATGCATGAAATTCCTAATTCTCTACTTGTGTATGACTTAAATGTATTTCTACTATTGAATTATGATTCATGGGAAAGTTTTACATTGTCTTTCATTGAAATCATGTTTCGAGCTTTCTAAATTTAAATTCCCATTTAGGAGAAGTTCATGAATGTTAAAACTTATGATGAATGTTCATGTATCATGAAGTATTTATGATGAAAAGCATTTTTTCAAGTCAACCATGTTTATAATCATGTTTTCAAGTGAATTAAGTATTTTCAAGCATTATAAAGTATTGGGCAATGCCCACATGTTAAAGAATGATTTACAATTTATGATATGGATTTCATTATTGATCGAGTTATGATGTTGGCTGATTTATGGGCCCTTGATTCATGGGTAAGCATGTACGAAAAGGGGATCAACGACGTTAAATGTTTATTTGGCCATGAATCTCATGAATGATGTTTATGAATTACGTATGAGCCTAATGTACAAGTTTTTGGGAGAAGGGTCTAGCACCGAGTAGCTTAGCGTTCAAAGGACTACGCCAGTGTCTCATAACTACGTGCCACCCTGGTTCATGATTATACATTACAATGTTAATAGATCCCCTCTTTCGTGATATCACATAATGCACGTCCCTTGCCTGGCAAGCCTGGGACAGCTCTTCCCACATGAGCGAGAGAGTTCGGGCATCATATAAGGCTCTACCATGATGGTGTCGTTTATGACGAGTCCTCCTATTGTTACGCATGTTTTTTGCATTGTTATGTTTATGTTATTCTGGCTGAAGTTATGATTTACAAAGTTTCTCTTATGACTATGATAATGAATGAAATATGAATGTTTTTGAAAACCTTGAGCCTTATGTTGCATTATGATATTTATGCTATGAGCATGTTTTCCCACTCTTATGATCTCTTATAAACTTTTGTATAATTTAAATGTCCATTTTACTTATCTTGCATACTCGGTACTTTCCACGTACTGACCGCATACTCTGTGTTATATCATTTCATGATACAGGCTCTGATCTTCTGACCCAACACCATCATTAGCTCATTTTCGGAGTTAGCATCTAGTGTGTTGGTGAGTCCTCATCCCCCGAGGACCAGTTGATATCGGTTTTTCCTTCATGTTCAGTTTCCTAGACTTGTAGGGTTAGTTGGGGGTGTTGTCCCGTAGGCTTTCAGACTATGTGTAGTATTCATCATGTATGAAGTGCGTTTCTATTCTATGTATGTCATGATTACATTTCTGCTACGCTGTTATGTTGAGTATCCCATTTTATTGATATTGAGTTAGACGTATGTTAATGCCATGGGTAGGCTTGGAGTCTCTCGGGATCCTTGTCCTGTGTTGCGATTGGGGTCTACGTTCGGATCGTGACATTCTCCAAATTCTGCTTCTTCATCCAACGACCAAAAGGATGAGTCGTTACTTGATCCAATGACTCTTCGGTTCCTCCCGTCTTCACCACTAGTCAAATCCTTGAATTCCTTCAAACAACCGATAGGACGGGTGGTTGCTTCACTTAACGGTTCGTGGTAACCATCTTTCATCACTGAACCCAAAACCAATCCTTTTTCTAAACTCCATCTAACGACTCTTCAGGACGGCCCATCACGAAACAAATGGATCATCACCTGGCTCATCGTTTTTGGGATGTCTGGTCTGCTGGCTCACTATGGCTACATCTAACAGGGTGTTTCCCCCAATGAATCATTCTATCCTCTTGTGGTATCAAACATACTGAGCACCTTTTTATTGAAACTCTTCCAATGACTCATCTAACGCACCGTTAGAGCAACCCACAACTTGTTGTGACGAGTCGTTCTGAGAAAATTTTCTGTTGGTTTTCTGCCGAACTCCATCTAACTCTGGGGTCTGATCTTATAAACTTCTAGGGTGTTACATGAACCAACTTCTCTATTCCCAATAACCACTGGAATGGTGAAGCTCCTGGGGTCTTTCATCTTATTTGGAATTTTTTTCTACACCTAAGAACTACACTATTCCGTGAGAGCCACAGTCTCAAACTCTATAAGCCTCCTCTTGTTTTCTATAATATCTTTCATATACTTAGCATAGTTTGGAAGTTCCTGCATCAACTCTACCAATGGTAAGTTAACATGTACTTGCTTAAAAACATCAAGAAATATTTGGCAAGTTGTGTCCTCCTTCTGCTTCTTAAACCTTTGTGGAAATGGAGGAGGTGGTCTGGCTTCTACCAATTTTTCTTGTGAGTTTCTTGACTCAGAAACCTCCTTCTTGGATGTCACAACCTACTCTAAATCAACGCTCTTATCTCTGGGGATCACCTCACCCAGTTCTTTTCCACTACACAAAGAGATTGCGCTCACATTTTCCTTGGGGTTCTTCATGGTGTTACTTGGAAGTGCCCCTTGCGGTCTATTAATCTGCTGAAAAGCCAAGTCCCCCATCTATCTTACCAAATCATGGATGGACTTCTGCATCTCATTAACCACCTGAGTCTACTAAACCATCTACTGCTTCATCATTTCCTCCAATAAACTGCCAAGTTGCTAGCCCTGAGGTCTTGGATAGTAGTTCTGTGGCCTTTTGAAATTCTGATTCCCTCACTATGAGGGATATGTTGCATTCCTGTACCCCCAGTTGTATTTGTTACCTCCAAAAACTTCACCACAACTTTTTTGTCCCCCAAAATAAATAGACTCTGGGTTTAGTGGACAACCCGAATAGGCGTGGCCTTCTCCACACACCTCATATGATGGTGGTGGAGTCTGTACTTGGTGAACCTACTGAACCTGACTTCCTGCTGGTGTGGTTACAAGCTTGCTAACACATTCACCAACCGACTGATAACTGCTCAGATTGCTACCGCACCTTGGTTGCTCTGAGCCCTCTACTTGAGTCCTGATAGTATTGACTCCCGGCTGACATGGGATTCAAAAAGCCTCTATTTCATCATAGCTCTTAGAAAAAATTTTCCCTGTGTAGTAGCGTCAAGCAAGATTTTTGACTCTAGTTTCATCCCCTCTGTAAAACTATGCCCAATAGTCTCTTTTGGCTACATGTGGTGTAGGTAATCTCTCAAGTAGCCCTTGTATTATTCCCAAGCCTGAGCTAAGGTCTCACCATCTTTCTGCATAAAATCGGAGATCTTCCCTCTCAACTCTTTTTTCCTCTTTGAAGAGAAGAACCTATTGATGAATTTATTGGAAACATCCTCCCAATTGGTGATGGAACCTACTGGCTCACTCTGAAGCCACTCTTTGGCTTCACCAATCAACGAGAACAAAAATAATGCGAACTAGCATTCTCATCTGACGTGTTCTAATGGTGAAAGTTCTCACTCAGCTCCAGGAATGTCATCAGATGTCTGTGAGCATCCTCGTGCGGCTTGCCCTAATATTGGCAAGTATTTTGGACCAACCACACAGTCCCTTCCTTTAACTCAAAGTTTCTAGTGATGGCTCGCTTGATGATCGCTTTAGAAACATTCTCCAAGTTTGGCCTTACAAAATTAAGCACTAGAACCCTCTCTTGGTTTTTTCCTTGTGATTTATCGTTATTCTCCATAGCTAACCTGCACAAGGTTCTCTCAATTTCTATATCAAAAGAAGTCAAAGGTGGTCCCTGACTTCTTGTACTTGGCATACACTGAGCACACATCACCTGTAAATAACAACAACCAACAAACAAAATGTAAAATATAGAATAGTGGAATGAAAATCCTAACCTAAAAACTATTAATCAATCTTCATGTCCCCGACAACGACTCCTAAAACTTGATATCACCCTCTGTCACCCTAGCGTACATGATCGTCAAGTAATATAGGACAGTGAAGTCCCGATTATCGATCCCTCAGAGAATTGTCAGATTAATTGTTCAAGGTTATTATCTTATCTCACTATTCTAAGAAATAATAATAAAAATGGGGAATGGTTTGGAGATTAATGTAATTTAACTATTTAATTGAACGTGATTTCACAAATGTGTGTACTTCAAATGATGATAGAATCTAGGGTAATGACACTTTTGCTTCAGGTTGAGTTTTAAAGACTTGATTAGCTAGATTAATTCTTACTAGGGTTGCTAGTCGCAAATTACTATCCCATTTCTTGTCACACTCCCTAGTGTCCAAGAACTATCTCATGAACCCTAACGCCTATATCGCTATGGTCGTAAGAGAAATATGAAATGACGGTTGTGGCCACTTGTATATCCACTAAACAAGGTTGAAGCGCATATTCCTATTCTCATCAACAACTTTTATCTTGAGCTCAGTCGAACTAGAGCCTTTGAATACTTGTTTAATATTTACTTTTAAACCTTTTAGTTCTCTCGCTCGAGTTCTACCAAAAGACAATGGATTTATTTAAAAGGTGATCAATCTAATGAATAAGAAATTAACATAAGTAAATATAAACAACTCTTAATGAAGAATCAATACTGGCATAATAAATCCATCAACTTCAACCATCTACTATGGCCAAAACCCTAGAATGGGAGTTTAGTCACTTATGTTCAAGTGAGAAAACAAAGAGATAATCATCATTCGAAATATAAACGATAAAGAAAAGAAGAAAAACCTAAGCAATGCACTTCTTTTCTCCACTACTAAAAAATTGCATACAAAATGATGTAAGATAGTTAACAAATGGCCTAGATCTTATATTTATAAGCGAGGCCTCAAATAATGTTTTTGCCCTCAAGTATTTAGCTTCAAATTTAGATAAATATGTCCTGAAATAGGTTTGCCACTCTGTGCCACCCAGTGCACCTCTAGCTTATTTTTCTGCTGATGTTTTACTCCGGGTGCCCCGTGCCAGCCAATTGTCAAGACCTGAACATAGGCCTGGATCGAGACACAGAATCGAGAATCATAAATGGCTCCAAGTCAACCGATGACATGAACAAAAAATCTGAAGCTCATCATAATCAAAGCAAAAAAATTTGAATTTTGAAAATAGTGGAAGTCTAAATAATAGAATGTTTAAACAATGAAAAATCTCAAACACTGTACCTGAAGATGAATATACAAACTATGTCTGATAAGCCTCTAACATACTGATGAGCTGATGGGATAACAACCCCAACTAGCTCACTAGAAGTCTGAAACTTAAAATGATAATAGCTCGATTATCTAATGATCCTCAAAGGATGAGGACTCACCAACAAACTGTTTGGACAGAACTCTAAAAACTGGCTAGCGATGAGAATGAACCCGAACGTCTGAGCATGTATCATGAAACGATACAGCATAGAGTATGTGATCTGTACTTGAAATGTACTATGTATGCCAGGTAAGTAAAGCAAGCTAAGTATAAACTAAAAACATGCATAACATAAATCATATCAATATAAGGTTCTGAGAGTAGGGACTTCTATGCTGATATCTTGAAAACATGAAATAAACATAATTGAATCTCATAACTGAAATGAATGACCCAAAGCTGAAATTGATAATCATAAGTAAAACTGATAAACTAAACATTGGGTTAAACCTATTGAAAACATAATATCATAACTGATAAACATTCATTAATGAAATCATGAGGAACAATGGGAGACTCATCATATAACTGACATAATCACGATAGAGCTTACATGATCCCAAATATTACACTCAAATAGACAGAACCATTCAAAGCATTGCCAGGGCTAAGGGTGCAACCATATATCAATATCAAGCTAAAGGCCCCTTGGGGGAAAGGAAAGTTCACAAAAGAGGTCCCAATGAATCTGAATAAACCTACGTTGGCACATAGTTAAGGCCTGGGGTTTACCTGAACCCCTAGCCTGCTCAGTGCTAGACACTACTCCCAAAATCATGCATATGCTCTCCATCATTTTCAATGAAGCTGAACAATAATTTTTCAATAAAGATGAACCATCATTTTTTAACAAAGCTGATCATGGAATTACATTCATAGTCTAAAATCTGAATATGAGGAGCCTTGGCTCTAAACATACCACAAGCTGAAAAGAGGGAATCTAGACTTCAACCATGTGGTAAGCTAATATCGTAAAATTTAACTAGATCATGAAAACATACTTAAATCGTGTGGTCTTGCCCAAAATTTTACATGCTTCAAATAGACTTAATAGTCAAAATGATGGATTTATGCATGGGTAATTCATAAACATTCTTTCATGTTAAACATCCTATCATGCTTGAAAACAGAAATCCTAATCTTAACTTCTCATGAAACTTGCATAATTGGGCATAATACTTTCAAAACTAGAAATCGTGAATTGTAATTCAAAATAAGTATAAAATATGCCCATGAATCTTAAAATATCATTTGAAACACGAAGGGAATTGACCTATAATTAAAACATAGGGAATTCATACTTTGGGTTAAAATCCCATAGAATCATACACTTAAATTTAGAACTTGAGAAGGGATATTGGGCATGAGAGTGTAGGGAGACTCTTATTCATGACCCTACATACCTAGAAAATCTGATTTTACACCCTTCCTTGAAAGCCCAAGAGATTTGGGGAAGGAACTAGGAGAATTCTCAAGCTTGATCATCAATAGGACCCTCTAATCTTGCATGCATGGAAGAGAATGACTTAGGATCGGCTAAGCACTCTTAAAACCCTCCTAACAGAGCTTGAAATGATGTAGTTTAGGGTTTAAAAGCTTAGAAATTACAAAAACACCCTTACTAAAAACGTAGGAAAAAGGACCATGCCAGTCATCACCGGGGGACCTCACGGGTCGTGAGGTAAGGGATGACTCGTGACTCCCCACTTGTGACCTCCATTGGAAAAAGCCACCTTCAATTCAGCTCCCTGGACATGACTCACTTTATGAGTCGTGACGTACTTCACGACTCATGACTGCCACTCGTGGTAACCCCCTGACTACAATTTCCTCCAAGTTAGCCTCCACTTAACGAGTCACTCCACGACTTGTGGAGCACTTCACGGGTCACTGGACGAGTCGTCTTGTGGCCTGGTGCAACATTTTCTATTTTCACCGTTTCCACCCTCGGGTCTGATCATAGGGACTTTTGGGGTATTACAATATCTCTCTTGGGAATATTCATCCTCGAATTTTCATAAACATATTGAATAACTGGGGAAAGGAACTGCCATCCCAAATAATGAACACCTGAAGCTAAGAACTGGCGGTATGACTGACTCCGATTGAAAGACATGACTGAACTAAATTTATGAATCACACATACATGCACTGACATAAAGGAAACTAATCGACATGAAATACACATGAAACTGAATAGAGTACTTAAGGAGGAAACTGATACCTCAAGTTTGACTGGGTCGGGAGGGTATCCCTCGATATGCTAATTTCTCCAAAAGACTTTTACTAAAGCTACTTCTTTATTCCTCAACTTCCGAACCTGATGATCAAGTATTTCAACCGAAACCTCTTCATAGCTAAGGCTATCCATCACACCTATGCTCTCCATTGTAAAAAACAAATCCGAGTCACCGATGCACTTCTTTAAGAGCGATACATGGAAAACTGGATGTACACAAGCCAACTCTGAGGGAAACTCCAATTCATAGGCCACCTTGCCAACGTGTCTCACAATCTTGTACAGGTGAACATATCGGGGACTAAGCTTTCCTTTCATTCCGAATCTCATCACCCCATTCATGGGAGATACCTTCAAGAACACCCAATCATCAACTTCAAATTCAAGTTATCTTCTGCACAGATCCGTGTAGGACTTTTGATGACTTTTTGGTTGAATTGAATAGCCTCATGAATTGAATTTGGCCCTACCGGCGTAGCTTTACCTACTTCAAACCAACCAATAGGCATCCTACACCTCCGCCGTAAAGATCCTCAAATGTAGCCATTTGAATACTTGAGTGGTAACTGTTGTTATAAGAAAACTGGATAAGAAGCAAATGATCATCCCAACTACCTTTAAAGTCAATCACACATGCTCTCAATATATCCTCATAAGTCTAAATGGTCCACTCAGCCTACCCATCCATCTATGGGTGAAAAGTTGTGCTAAGCTTGACCTTAGTACCATGTCCCTTCTGAAATGACTTCCAAATCTACAAAGTGAACTGAGTACCTCTGTATGATAAAATGGACAAGGTAACACCATGCAACCAAAATAACTCCTGAATATATAACTTAGCATAGTCCTCAGTTGAATCGGTAGTTTGACTGGTAGAAAATAGGCTACTTTAGTCAACTTGTCCACAACTTCCCAAATATATTCATACTATCGACGTTTACAAGGAAACCTTGTGATGAAGTCCATATTGATCTCTTCCCACTTCCAAGTAGGGATGTTGATTTCTTAATGCACATCTTTTGGTCTTTTATGCTCCACTTTCACTTGTTGGCAGTTCGGACACTTAGCCACAAATTCTACTATGTCCTTCTTCATACAATTCCAACAATAGACTTCCCGTAGGTCACGGTACATCTTGGTGGCACCTAGATATATAGAATATGGGGAACCATGAGCCTCGTGCAACATCAGTTCCCTCAAGTCATCAACATCTAGAACACACAAATGACCTTGATATCGAAGTACACCATCTCCCCCTTTGGAGAAGACCTCTACCTTTTGATTTGGAACCACTTCTTTCAACTTTAACAAGATAGGATATTCATCTTGTCTATCCTTGACCTTAGTCACCAAAGAAGATTCTGAACCATTTTGAACAATGACACCACCATCCATTTAGTCAACAAGATCAACTCCTAATTGTATAAGCCGTTGCACATCCTTCACCAACTTTTTTCTTCCATCTCCCAAATGAGAAACACTCTACATGGATAGCCTGCTAAAGGCATCCGGCACAACATGCCTTTCTCAGATGATATAAGACACTCATGTCATAATCTTTGAGAAGCTCTAACCACCTCATTTGTGGCAGATTCAGGTCCTTTTGAGTAAATACATACTGAAGACCCTTGTGGTCTGTGAACACATCCACATGCACTCCAAACAAATAGTGCCTCCAAATCTTTAGTGGAAACATTACTGTTGTCAATTCTAGGTCGTACGTCGGGTAATTCTTCTCATGAGACTTAAGTTTTCTAGAGGCATACGCAATGACCTTTTCATGCTACATCAACACACAACAAAGATCAACCTTAGAGGCATCACAATGCACCAAAAATCCATCTATACCCTCGGGTAGGGTCAATACTGGGGCTGAAGTGAGTCGAGTCTTTAACTCTTGAAAACTCTTCTCACATGCATCCAACCAATGAAATTTGACTTTCTTCTGGGTCAACATAGTCAATGGTGCTGCAATGGATGAAAATCCCTCAACAAACCTTCTGTAGTAGCTAGCTAAACCCAAGAAACTCCTGATATCCAAAGGATTAACTAGTCCAGGCCAATTCTTTATAGCTTCTATCTTTTGTGAATACACCTACACACCCTCACTCGACACCACATGGCCCAAAAAAGCTACTGAGTTTAGCCAAAATTCACACTTCTTGAATTTAGCAAAAGTTGCGATCCTTAAGGGTCTGTAGCACAGTCCTCAAATAAGCAGCATGCTCCATCTTGCTCCAGTAGTATATAAGAATATCATCTATGAACACAATCACGAACATGTCCAAATATGGCTTGAACACCCTATTCATGAAATCAAAAAAGCTGCAGGAGCATTGGTTAGTCCAAAAGACATTCTACAAACTCGTAGCGACCATATCGAGTCCTGAAGGCTGTCTTCGAGATGTCACTCTCTTTAACTCTGAGCTAGTGATAACCGGATCTGAGGTATATATTTGAGAAACACTTGGCACCCTGAGTTGGTCAAACAAATCATCAATCCTTGGAAGAGGATACCTATTCTTGATTGTAACCTTGTTCAATTGCCGATAGTCAATGTATATACGAAGAGAACCATCCTTCTTCCGAACAAAGAGAACTGGTGTAATCCACGGGGATTTTCTAGGTCCGATGAAACCCTTGTCTAAGAGATCCTTCAACTACTCTTTCAACTGCTTTAGCTCAGCTGGAGCCATTTTGTAAGGAGGAATAGATATAGGTTGCGTGCCGGGTAGAAGGTCAATACCAAAGTCGACCTCCCGCTCGATAGGGACTCTTGGAAGATTATCTGGGAAAACCTTCAAATGCTCACATACCACAGGAGCTGCTAGGAGATTTGGGGTCTCGGATGTAGCATCCTTAACTCGAACTAGATTGTAAACACACCCCTTAGAAATTATCTTTCTGTCCTTAAGGTAGGAATAAAACGACCTATAGGCACAACTGAACTACCCTTCCATTATAGGAGTGGATCACCCAGAAATTGAAACTCTACCGCATGAGTTCTAAAATTCATGAAGGAATAACATGCATTTAACCAATCCATTCCAAAGATAACATCAAAACAGTCATTTCTAACTCTACAAAATCTGCTAAGATGACTTTTTCAAGGACAATGACAGGGCAATTTTTGTATACCCGTCAAGCTATAATTTAGTCACCAACTAGAGTAGAGATTTAGAAGGGTTCTGAAAAGATTTCGGGACTGACTATTAAACTACTAGTAATATAAGGCATCACAAAAGATTGATAGCCCCTAGATCTAACAATGCATAAACATCAAGATAAAATACTTGTAACATACTAGTGATCACTTCTGGAGAGACCTCCTGCTCCTGACGAGATGAGAGGGAATAAAACCGATTCTGACGCTGACCACCACCCGTACTAGTGGATGCACCCAGCTGAGCTGAGCGTGCTGGTAGAGTTGTTGAATTGGTGGTTGGGTCTTGACCTCCACCATGGCCCTGTCTGGCCGCTAGATAATCTCTAAGCATATGATCGGGCTTCCCACACCCGAAAAACACACCTGTTCATGCTAAGCACTGGCTGGTGTGCCTCCTATCACACCTGTCACAACCTGGAATGTTAGGCTCTATGGCGCTACTCCCCTAACCTTGAGATCCTAATACCCTTCCCTTCTTCTGATCACGCCTAGATCTAGGTGGCACACTTGCTGCTGATGTCGCTAGGGATAATGAGCTCTGGTGGTAATGCAGGTGATGTCCACCACGCGACCTTTGCTGGGAGTTCGAAAACCATTTATCCTGGCCTTCTTGGCCTCTCTCCCTCTCCATCATTTGCACTGCCTCCATCTGCTGGGCATACAAAACCAATCGGGAGAATTCGATGTCTTGATGTAGAATAGAGGTCCTTCAATCCTTGACCAAGTAGTCCACTACTGCATTCACAAATACGATCACCCAAGCCCTCTGATCGGCCACCATCTCCAGCACATACTTGGACAAGTGAGTGGAACTCTAAAGCATACTCTTGAACTATAATGTTGTTTTGTCAAATTCAGGAACTCTACTGCCTTGATCTCCTTCATCTGTGTGGGAAAGAACCGGTTCAAGAATGTGGTGACAAACTCATCCCAACTAATATGACCTACTCCGACCCCCCGGTCATCCTTCTATTATCTATACAAAATATAGGTGATCCCCTTCAACTGATAAGAGGATAGGTCTACACACTCCTCCCCCATCACCCTCTTAATTTGGGTGATCTTCTAAATCTCCTCGATGAACTCATGTGGGTCTTCGTCCACTTTCGATCTAAGAAACTCAAGGGGATTCATCCTGAGGAAATCTCTAACCCTAGTCGCCACGGTATTCCCGTTCTGGGGAATGTGAGTTGCCGCTTGCTTATTGACCTAAGCAGTCAACACCTGCGCTAACATCTGGATAGCTTCCTAAACTCAGCATGGGCAACTTGCTCAGTCACATGATCCTCCGGGGCTTGTGGGGCTTGTGGGGGTCCATATTCGTTGCCTTTCTCATGGCCATGTCCATTTCCGTTGTCATTCCTTCTTCTGTTAACTCGGCATGGAGGAAAGATTTTGCAAACATTTATAGAACGAGTCTAAAGGATAGAGAGATACTTCATCTCACAACATAGATCATGAAAGAAAGAAAATTTATCAAAAATATTTCGAAGCCTCTTCATCATAAGTGTGGCGCGCTTCAAACCCATGAAAAACACTCTACCTAACACGACTTTTAGACCCCCTAGGACACACTGAACCTAGCTTTGATATCAAGTTTGTCACGACCTGAACATAGTCTTGGATCGAGACACAGAACCTAGAAAAATAAATGGCTCCAAGTCGACCCATGGCATGAACTAAAATCTGAAGCTCATCATAATCAAACCGGAAAAAAATTGAATTCGGAAAATAGTGGAAGTTTGAATAATAGAATGTTTAAATAATAAAAAATCTCAAACACTAGGTTTGAAGCCGAATATAAAAACTATGTCTAATAAGCATCTAACATACTGATGAGCTGATGGGACAACACCCCCAACTAGATTACTAGAAGTATGAAACTAAAAATGATAATAGCTCGACTATCTAACGATCCTCGAAGGATGAGGACTCACCAAAAAACTATTTGGATAGAACTCTGAAAACTATCTTAAGACAAGAATGAACCTGAATGTTTGAGTTGTATCATGAAACGATACAACATAGAGTATGCAGTTTGTACTTGGAATGTACTAAGTATGCAAGGTAAGTAAAGCAAGATAAGTAAGTATAAACTGAAAACATGCATAACATAAACCATATTATATAAGATTCTAAGAGTAGGGACTTCCATGCTGATATCTTGAAAACATGAATAAACATAACTGAATCTCATTACTAAAGTGAATGACCTAAAGCTGTAACTGATAATCATAAGTAAAACTGATAAACTGAAGATTGGGTCTAACCTATTGAAAACATAATATCATAACTGATGAACATTCATTACTAAAATCATGAGGAACAATGGGACACTTGCATATAACTGACATAATCACGATAGAGCTTACGTGATCCCAACTATTACACTCAAGTGGAAAGAGCCGTCCAAAGCCTTGCCAGGGCTAAGGGCGCTACCATGATATCAATATCAAACTGAAGGCCCCTTGGGGGATGGGAAAGCTCACAGAGGAGGTCCCAATAAATCTGAATAAACCTATGTTCACATTTAGTTCTGAGGCCCAAGGTTTACCTGAATCCCTAGCCTGCTCGGTGCTAGACACTAATTTCAAAAACATGCATATGCTTTCCATCGTTTTACAATGAAGCTGAACCATCATTTTTCAATGAAGTTAATCATGAAATTACATAGTCTGAAATATGAATATGAGGATCCTTGGCTCGAAACATACCACAAGTTGAAAAGTGGGAGTCGAGATTCCAAACAATGTGGTAAGCTAGTATCATAAAATTTAACTACATCCTGAAAAAATTCTTAATTCATGTGGGCGTGCCAAAACTTTAACATGCTTGAAATAGAATTTATAGTCAAAATCATGGATTTATACATGGGTAATTCATAAACATTCTTTCTTTCTATGCTAAACATCCCATCATGCTTGAAAACAAAATCATAATCTTAACTTTTCATGAAACTTGTATAATTGTGCATAATACTTTCAAAACTAGAAATCATGAATTTTAATTCAAAATAAGTATAAAACATGCCCATGAATCTTAAAATATCATTTAAAACATGAAGGGAATTTCCCCATGATTAAAACGTAGAGAATTCATACTTTGGGTTAAAACCCCATAGAATCATACACTTGAATTCAAGAACTTGAGAAGGGATTTAGGCATGAGAATGAAGGGAGAATTTCATTCATGACCCTAAATACTTGGGAAATCTGATTTACAACCTTCCTTGAAAGCACTAGAGATTTAGGGAAGAACTAGGAGAATTCTCAAGCTTGATCTTCAATAGAACCCTCGAATCTTGCATGCATGGGAGAGAATGAATTAGTATAGGTTAAGCACTCCTAAAACCCTCCTAAAAGAGCTTAAAATGACATAGTTTAGGGTTTAGGATCTTAAAAATTATGAAAACATCCTTACTAAAAAAGCTGGAAAAAGGACCCTACCAGTCATCATGGGGGACCTCACGATTCATGGTAAGAGACGACTCATGACCTCCACTGGAAAATTCCACCTTTAACTCAGCTCCATGGAAACGACTTTTCACGAGTCGTGATGTACTCCACGACTAGTGATTGCCACTCATCGTCACCCCTTGACAAAGATTTCCTCCAAGTCTAGCCTCCACTTCATGCTCACTGTACGACTCGTAGAGCCCTCATCAGTCATTGGACGAGTCTTCTTGTGACCTGGTGCAACATTCCTATTTTCTCCGCTTTTACCCTCAGGTCTGATCTTAGGGACTTTGGGGCTATTACACCAATGCACCAAGGTGTTAGTAAAATTTATGAGTATTCGGACACCACTAGCACGCCACGCCCTATGATAACATCCAAAATACACTCCTCTTTACAAAAAAGAATAAATTATCGTTGTATCAAAACAAATATCCTAACAGATGTCGGGATCGAATCCCACAGAGACTAACAAGTGATATCTGGAAGTGTTGTTTGGAAAACTGAAATTAACTCGCACCATTCAAAAGAAACAAAGCAGTAAATATTTTGGAGGAGACTTGATGCTAACAATATGGTATAGTTTCTAACTCAGCTAATTATAATAGAAAATAACCTTAGCTCTGGCAAGGCTTTGGATGGCTCAACCCACTTGAGTGTGATAATTGGGACCACGTAAGCTCTGTCGGGTATGTCAGTTATATGGCGAGTCTCCCATTGTTCCTCATGATTTCAGTTATGCATGTTTATCATTCATTATATATATATATACATATATATATGTATGTTCTAAACCAGGTTTGACCCAATTTTCAGTTTTACTTATGATTATGAAATTTCATCTTGGTCATTCAATTCAGTTATGATTTTATGTTATGTGTATATCATGATTTCAGAAAATAACATACAAGCCCTATTCTCAATTTCTTGTTTTGATCATGTTTTATATTATCATTGTTTTAAATGATTTTACTTATTTAAGTGGTTTTACTTACCTTGCATACTTGGTACAATCCACGCACTGACCACATAATCTATGTTGTATTGTTTTATGATACAGAAATTGATCTCCAGACTCAGCCAGCCATTAGACACTTCCGGAGTTAGCATCCAGTTTAGTGGTGAGCCCTTATCTCCTGAGGACAATTTACCATCAGTTATCATTGTACTTTTAATTTTCATACTTGTCGGGTTAGTAGGGGGTGTTGTCCCATTAAGCCATCCGTTATGTAGGTGCTTTCAGACTGTATATAGTAATGAACTTGTTCGGTGCTGTGGTGACTACACACAAGTGCACATGGTCGAACAAATAGTAAAGTGTCTTATTTCAAGCCAAGTATCGATCCCACATGGACTGAACTATGGTATTAATTAACTTAAGCGTCAGTGAACTCTATCTTTATGAATGCAGTCAACAAAATAAATAATGTTTTGAGAGTTAAAGTTTACTACATGATAAATCTAAGTTAAGATTATAAATTGAGTCTGAACAATAGCAATGAGCAAGCTGAGGTTAAAACAAACATGCAGGGAAGCAATTTATCAATTCAATTCAGCTAATCTTTTCTTTGGTTGCTAGTCAAGAATTATTTCCTATGGGTTGGATCTTTCGACTCCTATCCAATTTAAGAATCATGAACCTTAATCTACATTTATGTGATAAGAGAATTTCATGCTCTAGCCATACATAACTGATTCCTTAATTGACTAATAAGACTTTCACATATATTTCTATTCTGAATGTAAATCTTTTCTCAATTTTTTTACAGCTAAGAAAAGATCATATCCTACCAATTCACATTTTTCCAATTTCTTTCCTTTTCAAAATCAAAATTTGATTTCTAGATATACATTAACATTTGCCAAACATTAATACAGTAAAAACAAGAATTGATAGAACAACCATTGAAGAAAAGATGAAAACTGAAATGATCAACAATTACATTCCCCTACAATTGTTCTTAACCTCAGCAGGAACTGAATTTAGCCACTCATTTGTGAATTAAACATCATCAAATAAGTAGAATTCATACAAACAATTGAGATTAAAGAGAAAGAGAAAGAGAAGAACCCTAGAATTTTCGTCCTCTCAACTGCCTGTAACCCACGTTCTTGCTCAACCAAGTAAGAATGTTTAAAATAAAACATAAGTGTGCTATTTATACTCTTGAGAATTTTTCCCGGAATAACAACCAACGTGGCACAGAGTGTATCGCGGAGCACTCCCTCCGTGCCACGGGGGTATCACGGACCATCACTGGAAGTCGGCTACCAGGCAAATGCACCTCAATGTGGCATGACTTGCATCGCGGAGCCTTCCTCCGTGCCACGGTGCTATCACGCACCTTCACTGGAACTTGAGGTTCCAGGTAATTACATTCAACGTGACACGGAGTGCATCGTGGTGCACTACCTCCGAGTAACGGAGGTAACGCGAGCCTCCGCTGGAATTTGGCAAAATTAATTCATCTGAGGCAGAATGCCTCCGCTATGGCAGCGTGTCACGACTCCATCGTGGAGCCCTAATTTTTGCTGCTCTCCCTTGTCATTTTCCACTCCTTGTTTCCAAGTCCATTCCCGATCTTCACCAACATGTATATTAGCTTCCCAAAATTTCCTTTTACCTGCAAAACAACACTAATCATGTTGGTTAGTATAAATTCACATTTAACTTAAAATCTCATGAGAATATACATAACGATAGATAAACAAGTCGAAATGAAGCATTTGAGTATCACTTGGGCATGCAATTCTGCCAAAGATCACTTACCCCACACCTAAAACCTTGTTCGTCCTCAAACAATACTCTTACATCTCATGCAATTGACACCCACGCATAGCTAATTTTGGCTCAACAATTCAAGCTACAGTTATACCGATTATTTAATATAGCAAATCATCAAGAAAACATGCACGATCTCATCAACACAATGACGTACACCACATTAAGACCTCATAAACTCAAGAATTGATTTTCGATCTTGGCAACCTCGTGCAAATCAACTGATCAAGACATCCGACACGAAATTTAATCTCTCATCAAGCATGTTCCCTCACAACACAAGAGAATTACCCCGTTTTCCATCATATGATTTCCAAAGCACTACATGTAGGGGTATATGTACACGATTTCTCTCTCTCTCCCAAAGAATTCACATGCATCATGTCATGAACCATAGGCTTGCCTCTGGTGTATTACTCCACTAATATAAGGACGTGTGATGTAATATCACGTAGGACTTAACGTGTTGTAATGTAAGCTAAGGAACTACTAAATACTGGGCTAACCAATAATAGCACTAGCTTCCCTAAGCGCTTTTCAATATATCCCACCTTCATTACGGGCATTGTTTCTTCCTCCATCCTCTCATTCTTGAAATTTTTCTTTGTTTTTGTTCCCATTTCTTTAAGCACACTCGACTTACTAGCAAAGATTAGTCATGCATCTTTATTTTTTTAATTTCAACAAGTGCACCTTTGACCTTTTCTTTAATTTTCACCACTTCCACTTTCCTTCCTTTTCACAATTCTCACTCCTTTACACTGTGGGAAATTTGTTTTTCTTGAGCGCTTAAGAGTTATGGATCAAATTCGCGGCTAATGAAAGAAGGGATTAAGCTCGGTTTGTACCTCTTCAAATAAAGAAAAGATAGGCTAAAGGCTCAATGGGGATAAATAGGATGTACATTCAAGGTAGGTATGATAAAGGAGAAACTTTCAGTTTTTTCAAAGAAACGCCTACATCCTTTCCTACAATACACATCCTTTATTTCATTTAGTACACATACCAGGAAAGTTCTAGACACTTCACAATAGCATGGAATAATCGAAACCTCACCTCGCACTCATTGCACATGCTCAAGTCAAGACATATTCACAGACTTTTCAATCAGCTAATTACAAGAATTCACTATTGAGCCTCGATCACACTGAATAGAACTCTATGGCCTAGGTATCTCAACATGTTTACACATTTGCATGCTTTCATACGAATCACCTTTGCATCGTAATATCATCTACAACACGTAACAAGAATTCTGAACCATGAAGTAGCGACACGTTTGGGAAACAAACACAAGAAAGAAAAGAAAGAAAGAAACTACTCCTATCGACTACATTTCCCTTAAGACGGTCGTCATCCATCCATTATAGGGAACGGTCGCTGTCTACGACTTCGGTTCGATGGGACTATTCTCGGTAAAAGCACCAAAAACAAAGGCCGAGAAACCCAACATAAAAGAAATTCAACAAAAAAAAATTCGATAGAAAAAGATAAAAATATTAATTTGACAAATATTTACACAACACAACCAATAGTAGCTCAACACAACATACAACAGCTCAACATTCATTATAACACCAAATTAATTACAGAACACACAACACAGAGTCGCAAGGTCACATTTAGCACAGGCACAACAAAAAAACAAAACATAAACAAAGCAGCTGGCACCTACTACACCCACCCCACACTTAAACCGAACACTGTCCCCAGTGTTCACATAATTTCAACATATCACAAGGGTTGGGTGGTGAAACTCCTTGATCAATCGAAGTATTCAACTTCTTCATCAGGTGCCGTTGCTTCATCTCCCATATCAAAATCGCCCCCACCGTCCTCATCAAATGTGGGCCCCACTCTGCATAGACCCCGGGCATTCTCGCCGAAAGGGTAGTCCAACTCGATCTTCCAAAGCTCATCCTCTGTTTCCGGCCTCCCGCATATGCATAGCTACAACATCTGCATCCCTTACATGCGGGCCATGTACTGATCATCTCGAGCATGTCGCTCAACTAGTGTGAGCACCGGCCCATAAGTAGTGTCAGGTGCCTTGGTTTTAGTGACATCTAAGGCACGCCTGTCGATCTGTGGGATGTAGTCCAGGGCCTCCAACTCAATATCATGGCCCCTCAGGAACGTGGTAAGCAGACCACCGAACCCGTATCTATGCCCCTGATGCAGCCAGGCTCTCTTTATGGAGGAGATGATCACCGCCCCTACATTGATTTCCAGCCCCTTCATCAGGGCATAAACCAAGAAAATTCTATCCCGGGTGACATCTGTCATGTGCACCCCCGGGACCAAGCAGGAACACATAATCTTCAACCAATTCCGGGCTTCCCGGTTCATCTAAGAGTAAGGCAATGTCTGATGGTATCCCCTCTCCTTGTGCCTACCCCACCTGGCTGTCGATCGGGCTCCACATAAGGTGTGTCTGATGTCTGCATAGGGTGGAGTGATGTTCAGCTTCTGAAGGACATGAGCATCCGTGTCCCGCGACCCCAGGATTGCATTCAAGTGATGGGGCTCAAAAGTGACAACCTGCCCCCTGATTTTGACGGTGTGACTGCGTAAGGTATGGTTCCAGTTGGCATAGAACTCTCGGATAAGATGGAGATTCCACTCCCTGGGCTTTTCGAAGATGAAGTTAAGCCCAGTGGTGTCAATCCTGTGTGCAATCCGCAGGAATTCCTGTGCCAGCGGCTCCCGTGCTATCTGCTCCTCCGGGAAGTATTTGGTTTCTTTATGTTTAGCATATCACTTCTTCCCCTCATCAGTCACCCATCTGGTTCCATATTGTCGGTGTTGGCCTCTAGGAACCGCTGGTGCTGCTGGAACTGCTGTACCCAATCGTACCCTTTTCTTGCTGGCGCCTAATGTGGATGCACCCTTGCCCTTGTCTTGTCTGCCTGACATTGTTCCTGTACAATCAAACGTACAGTCCCACTGTTATGCAAGTCATAATCAACTACAACTAAGGTTGGGTGGAATTGGGGCATCCCACACTTAGTCTTTAGCCGCAATCAAAACAATTTGACAAGACATTCATGCTTTTGCCATTCTTATCATTCAACATGCTTAGTGCATTTATATAAGTCGATGGAACAATTACTATGTACTACTCATACTTCGTACAATGAATACAAATTTCTCCACCGATTCAATTACATCATCATAGCACTTAGCAATTTTTCAATAACCTATGTAATTCTCCAATTGCATTTTCCTGAAAATCCCTCTTCTAACTTAGCATATTAAACGTCTATCACAATATATTTCACTTCACCCAACATGCACAACCCAATTTTTTCAACATTTAAAAGAATTTAGTCATCTTCCTATTCCATCTTCAACCCTAGCTATCAATTTCGCAAGAATTTCAATCACACATGCAATCATTGAGTTCATATACTCACAACGATACTATGAACATCATTCAATTATAACTCAAGTAAATTCAAGCTAATTTCTCACTTAGGGCAAGGTTCAATCACCACACATGTTCAAGAATCGAAAATTTGAGCAAAAATGAGGTAGAGTTCAAGAACATACCTTTAATTTGATGAAATCGAAGAAAACTTGAAGGAATTTGATCCTTAGGTTCGTGTCACCTTGGGGGAGAAGGGGATTTTGGGTGTGGGTCGCGGAGGGGATGGGAAAGTGGGAAGCAATTGAAAGAAATTGGGGTTTAAAAGTTATTTTTCGCGCGGGTTACCAGGTGACCCGATGTGACCCGACGCGAAATAACACTCAACGTGTCACGGAGTGCAACACGGAGCACTGCCTCTATGACACGGGGCCATCGCGCAAGTGTTCAGGATTTTTACAAAATCCGAAATAGGCCTCAACATTTCATGGAGGGTAACGCGGAGGCCCTCCTCCGTAACATGGAGCCATCGCGCAGGCTCACTATAATGTGCCACTTTTTATTTTCTTACCTCGATTTGTTTCCTTTGCGCTTGTTTGCATTTTTGCCCTCCGTTCCACTTGAAAATCATTTCACCACAAGAAATTGGTTAAAATTCATAGGTTTCAATGCAAAAATTTTTCTTTTTCTTTTTTTTGATTTTCTCTTATATATATATATATATATTTTTTTTTTCAAATAGTTCTACTCGTCTATTACAACACATTCACGGGTTGCCTCCCGTGCAGCGCCTGATTTACCACCGTGGCTTGACGTTATTCATGCTCAATCATCCTCTAGAGTGATGGAAGTCTTCTCTCGAATGACGTTCTCACCCCAATAATGCTTACATTGTTGCCCATTTACTAAAAATGTGGCACTTCTATCTTCTTGCCACAACTCCACTGCCCCGTGTGGGGTCATTCTCACCACTTAAAATAGCCCTGACCATTTGGACCGCAATTTTCCTGGAAAAAGCTTCAATCTCGAATTAAATAGCAACACCTTCTGCCCCGGCTCAAAGATCAGATGCACCATATGCCTATCGTGCCACCTCTTCATTTTCTCCTTGTATCATTTGGCACTTTCATAAGCATGCCATCGAAACTCATCAAGTTCGCTGAGTTGCATCAGACTCTTTTTCCCTGCTAGCTCCAGGGCAATGTTCAACTTTCTCACGGCCCAAAAAGCTCGATGTTCTAGCCCACAGGCAGATGACATGCCTTTCCGTAGACCAATCTGTACGGAGAAGTCCCAATGGGTGTCTTGTACGCAGTTCTATAAGCCCACAACGCATCGTCGAGTTTGCTTGACCAATCAATTCTTTGTGCATTCACTGTCTTCTGTAGAATCTGCTTTATCCCTCTATTCGACACCTCCACTTGCCCACCAGTTTGGGGATGATACGATGTTGCTACCTTGTGGCGCACCCCATACTTAGCTAGAAAATTCTTGAAACTTGCATTTACAAAATGAGCCCCTCCATCACTGATAATGGCTCGGGGTGTCCCGAACCTGGTGAAAATATGCTTTTTTCACAAATTTTGTTACCACCTTGTTGTCATTCTTGGGGCAAGCTGTTGCTTCGACCCACTTGGATACATAATCAACGGCTACCAAGATGTAACGATTACCAAATGACGGTGGGAACGGGCCCATGAAATCTATTCCCCATACATCAAAGATCTCCACTTCTAATATCTATTGCAGTGGCATCTCCTGCCTTCTACCAATTGTGCCTGTTCTTTGACATCTATCACACATTTTTACATATGACATAGAGTCTCTAAACAGTGTAGACCAAAAGAAACTTGACTGTAGCACCTCGTGCACTGTCCGCTCGCCTCTGTGGTGCCCTCCATACAATGATGAGTGACAACTCCTCAATACTTCTGCAATCTGGCTCTCTGGAATGCATCTTCTCATCACCTGATCCGGTCCCTGCTTAAACAAGTACAGCTCATCCCAAATGTAATACCTGCAATCATGTCTCAACTTCTTTCTTTGCTGAGCTGTAGCCTCCGGTAGATAGACTCCACTCACCATCAAATTCACAATGTCTGCATACTAAGGGATTTCAGCTTCCATTATTGCCAAGAGCTGCTCATCCGGGAACTCTTCCTTAATGTTGTCACCTTCCTTCATATGCAACTGGATTTCCAATTGCGATAGGTGATCTGCCAATTGATTCTCGCTCCCCTTTCTGTCCTGAATCTCTAGGTCAAACTCTTGTAACAACAATATCCACCTGATCAGCTTGGGCTTTGCATCCTTCTTGTTAAACAAATACCGAATCTCTGCATGATAGGTATACACCACTACTTTAGAACCCACCAAGTAGGACCTAAATTTATCAAACACGGACACCAATGCTAGCACTCCTTTTCCGTGACTATATAATTGACTTGGGTTGTGTCAAGTGTTTTGCTTGCATAATGAATGGAATGAAAAATTCTATTCCTCCACTACCCCAATACAGCTCCTACAGCCACATCACTTGCATCACATATTAATTCAAATGGATGCTCCCAATCCGGAGAAATGATAATAGGTGCTTCTATCAACTTTTGTTTCAACTCCTCGAATGCTTTAACACAATCCTCATCAAACTCGAACTTCACCTCTTCTTCGAGCAACCAGCATATCGATCTAGAAATTTTAGAGAAGTTCTTGATGAATGGTCTGTAGAACCCTGCATGTCCGAGAAAACTGTGAACACCCTTCACTGACACAGGTGGTGGTAGCTTTTCAATCACTTCGATCTTTGCACGATCGACTTCCAACCCCTTGCAGGACACCTTATGGCCAAGGACGATACCCTCCTTGACTAAAAAATGACATTTCTCCCAGTTGAGTACAAGGTTGGAGTCTTCACATCGAGCTAGCACCCTGTCAAGATTCTGCAAACATGTAGCAAACGAATTACGGAAAACAAAAAAATCATCCATAAATACCTCGATGAAATCTTCCACCATATCGTGAAAGATCGCTATCATGCATCTATGGAATGTGGCGGGTGCATTGCATAGACCAAATGGCATCCACCTGAAAGTGTATGTCCCATTAAGGACATGTGAAAGTGGTCTTCTCCTGGTCCTCCGGTGCTATTGCTATTTGGTTATAGCCAGAATATCAATCAAGGAAACAATAATATTCCTGACCTGCCAACCCGTCCAATATCTAATCAATAAATGGGATAGGATAATGATCTTTCCTTGTGGCCTCATTGAGCTTTCTGTAGTCCATGCAAATTTGCCAGCCTGTAACTCTGCGTGTCAGAATCAGCTCATTCTTCTCGTTGGTGACCACGGTCATCCCTCCTTTCTTTGGGACACACTGAACGGGACTGACCCATTCATTGTTTTAAATGGGATAGACCACACCTGCATCAAGCCACTTGATCACTTCCTTCCTAACTACATCCTTCATCACCGGATTCAACCTCCGCTGATGTTGTACAGTTGGCTTTGCTCCTTCCTCCATAAAAATTCTGTGTGTGCAAAAGGCTTGATTGATTCCCCTAATGTCTGACATTTGCCACCCCAATGCTTTCTTCCTCCTCTTGAGAACCACCAATGCATCCTTTACCTCTGCCTCCGTCAGTTTCGTGGAGATGATGACTGGCAAGGTGTCATCTTCCCCCAAAAATACATACTTCAGATGTGAAGGCAATGTCTTCAACTCCAATTTTGGTGCTTCCTAAATTTATGGTTTTCGCAATGGTTCAAGGACCTCATCAATGGCTGAATGTCTTGCTTCCTGAGAAACCATTTTGGTTCGTTCAACATCTGCACCATCTCATATGTATTCCTGTCTCTGAAATGATCGGAGCCCATCAAAGCTCTCTCCAATGGATCTTGAGAATCAGCAATCTGAAGAATTACTTCCTGGTTTATCACATTGATTGCTGATAGCTCCTCATAAATGGCCGGAAGCTTCATGGCCTTATACACATCAAACACCTCCACTTTATCATGCGCTCGCATGGTTAGCTACCCCGCAGCTACATCAATCAATGCTCGCCCGGTTTCCATCCCAAAATAAATAGGACTTCCGCATCCGGCTCAAAATCAAAGATAATAAAATCTACCGGGAAAATGAGGGAGCCCACTTGCACTAGCACATCCTCCATAATACCATCTGGCCTGGCCAAAGAACGGTCTGCTAGCTGCAAGATCACTGTAGTTGGTCTAGGACTGCCCAGCCCCAATTTCTTGAACACCGATGTCGGCATCAAGTTTATACTCGCTCCCAAATCACATAGTCTGCGAGCTCGGATACTTTGCCCGATTGTGATCTGAATGGTAAAGCTCCCAGGGTCCTTGAGCTTTATCGGCAACCTGTTCTTTATCCAGGAAGTGCACTCCTCAGTAAGCGCCACCATAGCGTATTCCGTCAATCTACTTTTGTTTGCTACGATGCCCTTGATATACTTTGCATATTTCGGCACTCCCTGCATAACATCAACCAAAGGTAAATTAATGTGTACTTGTTTTAGTACCTCAATGAAATTCTTAAAGCAAGCTTCTTCCTTGTGCTTCTTTAATCTTTGAGGGAACGGGGGTGGTGGTCTTTCTGCTTCAGCTGCCTTTTCCTTCCCCCTCTCATCATCATGTTCCCCATCTTTTTCCACTGATCCTGATTGCTGAGCTGGTCTTTCTGGTTCCACCTCCTTGAGTTGTAGTCCACTCCTTATGGTCACTACATTGACCTGCTTGGGATTTGGGTCAGTGTCACTCGGTAGTCCTCCTCTGGGCCTGGTGTTTTGAGCTCTAGCTAGTTGTCCAAACTGGTACTCCAACGCCTTTGTAGCTAACTGCTGATTTTTCCTGTCTGCCGCTAATTTCACATAATCAGCCTATATTTGTTCTTAGTTAGCTATCATTGTTTTAAACATGTCCTCAATGTTGTTGGGTGGTGGAGGAGGTGCATTGTTTCCTCTGTATTGAGACTGAAAATTCTGATGCCCCCTTTGATTTCTCTGCACACCCTGATTCGAACTCTGCCCTTGATGGCTATTACTACCCCAAGAGAAATTCGGATGATTCCTCCAATTTGAGTTGTAATTGTTGCCATACTGTTGATTATTATTCCTCTAGATGTTCCCAACAAAGTTTACTGAATCTGGATTTGCACCACAACACTCAGCTGAGTGTTCATTATTCCCACATACTTCACACCATACCTGCTGCACTACATTGACTGGGGCTTGTGCTTGATTCAAGCTCATACTGCTAAAGTGGGTGTTGAATTGATTTTGCAATGCAGCTATCTGGGCAGTGATAGCTGTAAAACCATCCACCTCAAAGACTCTTGCGGCTTTCCTTGTTCCTCCTCGTGATGAGTTCGCATTCCACTCTGGATTTCCCTATGAAATACGATTTAACAAAGTATAAAGCTCCTCATAAGTCTTTTTTAATGCCTGTCCCCCAGCTGCTGAGTCTAGAAAAATTTTTGTATGTGGTTCCAAACCCTCAATGACAGTATGCACCAACACATCATTGGACTGGTGATGGTGAGGACAATCTCTTAACATTGATTTGAACCTTTCCCAAGCTTGATACAGATTCTCACCCTCTCTTTGTTTAAAACTTAGAATCTGACTTCTAAGTCTTGCTGTTTTCCCAGATGGAAAGAATCGTATCAAAAACTTTCTTGCAAGATCATCCCAAGTGGTGATAGAGTTTGGTGGTTCAGCTTTCAACCACCTCTTTGCTTCCTCCAATAATGAAAATGGGAATAATGTAAGTCTCACGTAATCAGATGATACTCCTACGGGGATGTAAGTGTCACTTATCTCCAAAAGGTTTTACAGATATTGTTGTGGATCTTCATGAGGGAAACCTGTGAATTGCCCGCTGGTGTGCAACAACTGCACCATGTTCTGTTTAAGCTCAAACCTCCTTCCTGGCTCTGGTATGCGAATACTAGATGTAACATTTTTTGCATGTGGATTGCCAATTCGCGGACCGGCCTTGCTGTCATTTCCTCGGGCACTAAAACTGCCCTCACAAGTGGTGGATTCTGTTGTTTCTCTAGAATTGCCTGTCTTAGAAACTGCAGCTTCTTCTTTAGAGCTTCCCTTCATTGACGATGAAATTGTCTCTCCGACTCTATATATGAATCCACCAACTCCTTATCTCTTGCCAGCGTTCAGAAGAATTCAATATCTACAAGAGATAGGCTAAGATCAAGTTGTCAGCACTTATATATAATTTATAAACTAAAACTAAGAAAATAAATTTACCGATTGCCAGTTCCCCAGCAATGGCGCCAAAAACTTGTTCGGTGCCGTGGTGACTACACGCAAGTGCACGTGGTCGAACAAGTAGTAAAGTGGCTTATTTCAAGCCAAGTATCGATCCCACAGGGACTGAACTACTGTATTAATTAACTTAAGCGTCAGTGAACTCTATCTTTATGAATGCAGAAAACCAAATAAATAATGTTTTGAGAGTTAAAGTTTACTACGTGATAAAAATCTAAGTTAAGATTATAATTTTAGTATGAACAATAGCAATGAGCAAGCTGAGGTTAAAACAAACATGCAGAGAAGCAATTTATCAATTCAATTCAGCTAATTTTTTTTTCGGTTGCTAGTCAAGAATTATTCCCTATGGATTGGATCTTTCGACTCCTATCAAATTTATGAATCATGAACCTTAATCTACATTTCTGTGATAAAAGAATTTCATGTTCTAGCCATACAAAACCGATTCCTTAATTGACTAATAAGACTTTCAGATATATTTCTATTCTGAATGTAAATCAATTCTCAATTTTCCCAAACTAAGAAGAGATCATATCCTACCAATTCACATCTTTCCAATTTCTTTCCTTTTCAAAATCAAAATTAGATTTCTAGATATACATTAACATTGGCCAAACATTAATGCAGTAAAAACAAGAATTGATAGAACAACCATTTAAGAAAAGATGAAAACTGAAATGATCAACAATTACATTCCACTACAATTGTTCTTAACCTCAGCAAGAAGTGAATTTAGACACTCATTTGTGAATTAAACATCATCAAATAAGTAGAATTCATACAAACAATTGAGATTAAAGAGAAAGAGAAAGAGAAGAACCCTAGAATTTTCGTCCTCTCAACTACCTGTAACCCACATTCTTGCTCAACCAAGTCAGAATGTTTAAAATAAAACCTAAGTGTGCTATTTATACTCTTGAGAATTTTTCCCAGAATAACAAGCAACGTGGCACGGAGTGTATCGCGGAGCACTCCCTCCGTGCCACAGGGGTATCGCGGACCCTCACTGGAAGTCGGCTACCAGGAAAATGCACCTCAACGTGGCACGACTTGCATCGTGGAGCCTTGCCTCTATTCCACGGTGCTATCGCGCACCTTCACTGGAACTTGAGGTTCCAGGTAATTACACTCAACGTGACACGGAGTGCATCGCGGAACACTGCCTCTGTGTCACGGAGGTAATGCGAGCCTCCACTGGAATTTGGCAAAATTAATTCATCCGAGGCAGAATGCCTCCGCGATGGCAGCGTGACACGGCTCCATCGCGGAGCCCTTATTTTTGCTGCTCTCCTTTGTCATTTTCCACTCTTTGTTTCCAAGTCCATTCCCGATCTTCACCAGCATGTATATTAGCTTCCCAAAATTTCACTTTACCTGCAAAACAACACTAATCATGTTGGTTAGTATAAATTCGCATTTAACTAAAAATCACATGAGAATATATACATAACGATAGATAAACAAGTCAAAGTGAAGCATTTGAGTATCACTTGGGCATGCAATTCTTCCCAAGATCATAGCTCGTCATGGATTATATGGATTCCGATTTCGATGTTATGTTTTGCTTAGACTTCCGTTATGCTTATTATGTTAAGTCTTCCACTTGATTTGACTAAGTCAGAAGTATGTTCATGCCATGGGTCAACTTGGGGTCTCTCGGGGCTCCTTGTCCGTGTCTCAATTCGGGCCTATGTTCAGGTTGTGACAAACTTGGTATCAGAGCTATAGGTTTGAAGTATCCTAGGGTATTTTAAAGCCGCGTTACTTAGAGTCTTTTTTCATGGGTTTGAAGCGTGCCACACCTATGACGAAGGGGCTATGAGACGTTTAGGAATTGTTATCTTCTTTCATGATCTATGTCATGTAGTGAGATGCCTCTCTATCTTTCTAACTCATGCTATTTGCGATTGCAGAATCATGCCTCCATGTAGAGTCAATGGAAGAAGAAATCGAAATGGAAATGGACATGAGGATGGCAATGGGGAAGAGCACCAACAAGCCCCACCACTCCAAGAGCACCACGCACCAGAGCCGGTTGCCCATGCTGAATTTCGGGCAGCCATTCAGATGCTAGCATAGGCCTTGACCGGTCAAGTCAACCAGAAGGCAGTGGCGCATGTTCCGTAGAATGAGAATGCAGTAGTAGCACGAGTTAGAGATTTCCTAAGGATGAACCCGCCAGAGTTTCTTGGGTTCAAGGTGGACGAGGATCCACATGAGTTTATCGACGAGATTGTAAAGATCACCCAGCTCATGGGGGTGAATGGAGTAGAGTGTGTTGATTTAGCCTCATATCAGTTGAAAGGGATGGCACATATTTGGTTTAGATAGTGGAAGGATAGTAGGGTAGCTAGAGCAGGCCTTATCAGTTGGGAGGAGTTTCACGTCGCATTTCTAGATAGGTTCTTCCCTCATTAGATGAGGGAGTTGAAGCCGGTCGTGTTCGTGAATCGATAACAGGGAAAGATGATGGTGTAATAGTATGCCCTAAAGTTCACTCGTTTGTCAAAGTATGCCCCAGAGTTAGTGGTTGTTCAGAGGGTGCAAGTGAGCAGGTTTGTTCATGGGGTTGCAGACTATTTAGACAAGGATTGCAGAACTTCTACGCCCTATCAGGATATAGATTTCCCTCGAATAGTCTTATATGCCTAGCAGATGGAGGCGGCACATATGAGGGAGAGAGAGGCAAAGAGGGCCAAGACAGAAAGCTATAGGTTCTCTCAGCTGAGGCAAAATGATGGGCACCGATAGCAGACCCACTAGAGATCTTCAGCTCCAGCATCTTCAGTGTTAAGTGTGCCATACAGGCCTAGGCACTACCAGTAAGGGTGAGCATCAGGCTCTAAGGGTCAGAGCAGCAAACCTGCAGATTTCAATATCCATATTTGCGACAGGTGTGGTCGGAGTCACATGGATCAGTGTTTGGCAGGTACAGGTGCTTACTTCGGGTGTGGGAAGCCCGGTCATATGCTTAGAGATTGCCCAACAGCTAGACAGGGCCATGATAGAGGCCGAGGCCTAGCTTCCAATTCAGTAGATCCACCCGCACTCCCAGCCTAGCAGAGGGCATCTACTAGCACAGGTGGCGGTCAATGCCAAAATAGATTCTATGCCTTAGCATCTTTCCAGGAACAGGAGATCTCCCCAGAGGTAGTCATTGGTATGTTATGAGTCTTCCATCTTGATGCATATGCTTTGTTAGATCCAGGTTCTACCTTGTCTTTTGTGACACCTTATGTAGCTAGTAGTTTCGGAGTTAGTCCCGAAATCTTGTCAGAACCCTTCTTAGTCTCTATTCTAGTAGTTGATTTAGTTCTAGCTAGACGGGTGTATAGATGTTGCCCGGTCACAGTCCTTCAGAAAGTCACCTCAGCAGATCTAGTAGAGTTAGCCATGAGCAATTTTGATGTTATCCTCGGGATGGATTGGCTATTTGCATGTTATGCCTCAGTTAATTGTAGAACTCGAGCAATAGAGTTTAGATTTTTGGGTGAGCCAGTCATAGAGTGGAAAGGTAGTTCAGTTGTGCCTGTAGGTCATATCACTTCCTACCTTAAGGACAGAAAGATGATCTCAAAAGGTTGTGCATACAATCTAATTAGGTTTAAAGATGCTACATTTGAGACCCCGAGTGTCCAGTTAGTCCCAGTAGTATGCAAGTGTCCATAAGTTTTTCCAGATGATCTACTGGGAATCCCTCTCAAGCGGGAGATTGATTTTGGTATTGACCTTCTTCCCGATACACAACCTATATCTATTCCTCCTTATAGAATTGTTCCAACTGAGCTAAAGGAGTTGAAGGAGAAGTTGAAAGACCTTTTTGATAAGGGGTGCATCAGACCGAGCAAGTCCCTACGGAGTGCACCAATTCTCTTTGTTCGAAAGAAAGATGGTTCTCTTCGTATGTGTATTGATTATCGGCAATTGAACAAGGTCACTGATCTTGGGTAGAATTATATGCCCAAGTGATGCTCAAATGTTTCATTTCGTCTTGTTTATCTATCGTTATGTGTGCATTCTCATGTGATTTGTAGTTAAAAATGTGAATTTATACTAACCAACATGATTAGTGTTGTTTTGCAGGTAAAATGTAATTTTAGGAAGCTAAGATACATGTTGGTCAAAATTGGGAATGGACTTGGAAGCGAGCAGTGGAAAAGGTCGAGGAAGAGCAGCAAAAATAAGGGCTCCACGATGGAGCCGTGTCACGTGCCATCGCAGAGGCATTCTACCTCGGATGATTTAGTTTGGCCAATTCAAGTGAAGGTCTGTGTTGCCTCCGTGTCACGGAGGCAATGCCATACGATACAAGCCATGGCACGTTGGGGACATTCACCTGGGACATCAAATTCCAGTAAAGGTTCGCGACTGCGCCGTGGCACGTTGGCCTGGCTCCGCATTGCAGGCCGTGCCACGCTAAGGGGAAATTGCTGAGGAACCTGATTCCAGTGAGGGTCCGCGTTTGCACTGTGGCACGGAGGGAGTGCTCCGTGATACACTCCGTGCCACTTTGCTTGTTATTCCGGAAAAAATTCCCACCAGTATAAATAGCACACTTAGGTTTATTTTTAATTATTCTGACGGGGTGGAGCAAGAACGTGGGTTACAGGTAGTTGAGGGGATGAAAATTCTAGGGTTCTTCTCTATCTCTTTCTCTTTTATCTCAATTGTTTGTATGAATTACACTTACTTGATGATGTTTAATCCACAAATGAGTGGCTAAATTCACTTCTTGCTGAGGTTAAGAATAATTGTAGTGGAATGTAATTGTTGACTAATTTAGTTTTCATCTTTTCTTCAATAGTTGTTCTATCAATTCTTGTTCTTACTGCATTAATGTTTGGCCAATGTTAATGTATATCTAAAAAATCCAATTTTGATTTTGAAAAGGAAAGAAATTGGAAAGATGTGAATTGGTAGGATATGATCTCTTCTTAGTTTGGGAAAATTGAGAATTGATTTACATTCAGAATAGAAATATATCTGAAAGTCTTATTAGTCAATTGAGGAATCAGTTTTATATGGCTAGAACATGAAATTCTTTTATCACAGAAATGTTGGTTGAAGGTTCATGATTCTTAAGTTGGGTAGGATATGAAAGTTTCAATCCATAGGCAATAATTCTTGACTACCAACCGATGGAAAGATTAACTGAATTGAATCGATAAATTACTTCCCTGCATGTTTGTTTTAGCCTCAGCATGCTCGTTACTATAGTTCAGACTCATTTTATCATTTTGTCTTAGATTCGTAGAAATTAGGAAACTCAAACTCTTCAAATATTGTTTAATTGGTTGTCTGCATTCTTAAAGTTAAAGTTCATTAACACTTAAGTTAATTATTACCTTAGTTTAGTCCCTGTGGGATCGATACTTGGCTTACTTAAGCCATTTTACTACTTGTTCGACCACGTGCACTTGCGTGTAGTCACCACAGCAACGCGCGAACAAGTTTTTTTGGCGCCATTGCCGGGGACTGGCAATTGGTAAAATTGTTTTCTTAGTGTTAGTTTACAATTTCTATTTAAGTGCTGACAACTTGATCTTAGCCTGTCTTTTGCAGATATTGAATTCTGTTGAACACTACCAAGAGACAAGGAGCTGGTGGATTCATGCTTAGAGCCGGAAAGTCAGTTCCATCGTCAAAGAAGGGAAGCTCTAGAGAAAAAGCTGCAGTTGCTCAGATAGACAATCCCGGAGCAACAGTAGAATCCACCACTTGTGAGGGCAGTGTTAGTGCCCGAGGAAATGGCAGCTAGGTCGGTTCACGAAGTGGCAATCCCACATGCTAACAATGTTACGTCAAGTATTCACAAACCTGAGCTAGGAGGGAGGTTTGAGCTTAAATAGAACATGGTGCAATTGCTGCACACCAGCAGGCAATTCACAGGTCTCCCTCATGAAGATCCACAACATCTCCAAAACTTTTTGGAGATAATTGACACTTACATCCCCGCTGGAGTATGATCCGATTACGTAAGGCTTACATTATTCCCATTTTCATTATTGGGAGAAACAAAGAGGTGGTTGAAAGTTAAGCCACCTAACTCTATCACCACTTGGGATGATCTTGCAAGAAAATTTTTGATACCGTTCTTTCCATCCGGGAAAACAGCAAGACTTAGAAGTCAGATTCTAAGTTTTAAACAAAAAGAGGGGGAGAATCTGTATCAAGCGTGGGAAAGGTTCAAATCATTGCTAAGGGTTTGTCCTCACCATCACCAGTCCAATGATGTGCTGGTGCATACTTTCATAGAGGGTTTGGAACCCCACACAAAAATTTTGCTAGACTCAGCAGCTGGGGGACAAGCATTAGAAAAGACTTATGAGGACCTCTATACTTTGTTAAACCGTATTTCGCAGGGAAATCCAGAGTGTAATGCGGAATCTTCTAGAGGAGGAACAAGGAAAGCCGCAGGAGTCTTTGAGGTGGATGGTTTTACAGCTATCACTGCCCATATAGCTGCGTTGCAAAATCAACTCAACACCCACTTTAGCAGTATGAGCTTGAATTAAGCACAAGCCCCAGTTAATGTAGTGCAGCAGATTTGGTGTGAATTATGCGGTAGTAATGAACACTCAGCTGAGTGTTGTGGTGCAAATCCAGATTTAGTGAACTTTTTGGGGAATGTATAGAGAAATAATCACCAACAGTATGGCAACAACTACAACTCGAATTGGAGAAATCATCCGAATTTCTCTTGGGGTAGTAACAACCATCAAGGGCTGAGTTCGAATCAGGGTGCGCAGAGAAATCAAGGAGGGCAGCAGAACTATCTACACTCAATATAGAGGAAACAATGCACCTCCTCCACCACCCACCAGCATTGAGGAAATGTTTAAAACAATGATAAGTAACCAAGCTCTATTGCAGGCAGATTATGCGAAATTGGCAGCAGATGTAAAGAACAATCAGTTAGGTACAAAGGCATTGAGGTACCACTTTGGACAACTAGCTGGAGCTCAAAACACCAGGCCAAGAGGAGGACTACCGAGTGACACTGTGCCGAATCCCAAGCAAGTAAATGCAGTGACCACAAGGAGTGGTTTACAACTCAAGGAGGTGGAACCAGAAAGACAACCTCAGCAGTCAGGAGCAGTAGAGAAAGAAAGGGAACAGGATGATAAGAGGGGGAAGGAGAAGGCGGCTGAAGCAGAAAGACCACCACCCCCGTTCACTCAAATATTAAAGAAACACATGGAGGAAGCTTGTTTCAAAAAGTTCATAGAAGTTCTTAAACAGGTACACATTAATTTACCTCTGGTTGATGTTTTGCAGGGAGTGCCAAAGTATGCAAAGTATATCAAGGACATCGTAGCTAACAAAAGCAGATTGACGGAGTATGCTACGGTGGCGCTTACTGAGGAGTGCACTTCCCGGATACAGAACAGGTTGCCAACAAAGCTCAAGAACCCTAAGAGCTTTAAAATTCAAATCACAAATGGGAAAAGTATCCGATACACAACCTATATCTATTCCTCCTTATAGAATTGTTCCAACTGAGCTAAAGGAGTTGAAGGAGAAGTTGAAAGACCTTTTTGATAAGGGGTGCATCAGACCGAGCAAGTCCCTACGGAGTGCACCAATTCTCTTTGTTCGAAAGAAAGATGGTTCTCTTCGTATGTGTATTGATTATCGGCAATTGAACAAGGTCACTGATCTTGGGTAGAATTATATGCCCAAGTGATGCTCAAATGCTTCATTTCGTCTTGTTTATCTATTGTTATGTGTGCATTCTCATGTGATTTGTAGTTAAAATGTGAATTTATACTAACCAACATGATTAGTGTTGTTTTGCAGGTAAAATGTAATATTAGGAAGCTAAGATACATGTTGGTAAAAATCGGGAATGGACTTGGAAGCAAGCAGTGGAAAAGGTCAAGGAAGAGCAGCAAAAATAAGGGCTCCGCGATGGAGCCGTGTCACGCTAGCATCGCGGAGGCATTCTGCCTCAGATAATTTAGTTTGGCCAATTCCAGTGAAGGTCCGCGTTGCCTCCGTGACACGGAGGCAATGCCACGCGATACAAGTCTTGGCACGTTGGGGACATTGACCTGGAACATCAACTTCCAGTAAAGGTTCGCGACTGTGCTGTGGCACGTTGGCCTGGCTCTGCGTTGCAGGCCATGGCATGCCAAGGGGAAATTGTTGAGGAACCTGATTCCAGTGAGGGTCCGCGTTTGCACCGTGGCACGGAGGGAGTGCTCCGCGATACACTCTGTGCCACGTTGCTTGTTATTCTTGAAAAAATTCCCACCAGTATAAATAGCACACTTAGGTTTATTTTTAATTATTCTAACGGGGTGGAGCAAGAACGTGGTTACAGGTAGTTGAGGGGAGGAAAATTCTAGGGTTCTTCTCTATCTCTTTCTCTTTTGTCTCAATTTTTTGTATGAATTACACTTATTTGATGATGTTTAATCCACAAATGAGTGGCTAAATTCACTTCTTGCTGAGGTTAAGAACAATTGTAGTGGAATGTAATTGTTGATTAATTTAGTTTTCATCTTTTCTTCAATGGTTGTTCTATCAATTCTTGTTCTTACTGCATTAATGTTTGGCCAATGCTAATGTATATCTAAAAGATCCAATTTTGATTTTGAAAAGGAAAGAAATTGGAAAGATGTGAATTGGTAGGATATGATCTTTTTTTAGTTTGGGAAAATTGAGAATTGATTTACATTCAGAATAAAAATATATCTGAAAGTCTTATTAGTCAATTAAGGAATCAGTTTTGTATGGCTAGAACATGAAATTCTTTTATCACAGAAATGTAGGTTGAAGGTTCATGATTCTTAAGTTGGGTAGGATACGAAAGTTTCAATCCATAGGCAATAATTCTTGACTAGAAACCAAAGGAAAGATTAACTAAATTGTATCGATAAATTACTTCCCTGCATGTTTGTTTTAACCACAACATGCTCATTACTATTGTTCAGATTCACTTTAGAATTCTATCTTGTAATTGTAGAAATTAGGAAACTCAAACTCTTCAAATATTGTTTAATTGGTTTTCTGCATTCTTAAAGTTATAGTTCATTAACACTTAAGTTAATTATTACCTTAGTTCAGTCCCTGTGGGATCGATACTTGGCTTACTTAAGCCATTTTACTACTTGTTCGACCACGTGCACTTGCGTGTAGTCACCATAGAAACGCGCGAATAGTCACCATCAAGAACGGGTATCCTCTACCCAGTATTGATGATTTGTTTGACCAGCTTCAGGGTTCCAAGTGCTTTTTGAAGATAGACCTCAGGTCCGATACCATCAGCTCAACGTTTGGGAGAGTGACATCTTGAAGACAGCCTTCATTACGTGGTATGGTCATTATGAGTTTTTTTTATGTCTTTTGGACTAATGAATGCTCCTATAGCTTTTATGGACTTGATGAACAGGGTGTTCAAACCATACTTGAATATGTTCGTGATCGTGTTTATTGATGACATCCTGATATACTCTCGGAGCGAGGAGGAGCATGCTACTCATTTGAGGGTGGTGCTACAGACTCTCAAGGATCATCAACTATATGCTAAATTTAGCAAGTGTGAGTCTTGGTTAAACTCAGTGGCATTTTTGGGCCATATAGTATCAAGTGAGGGCATAAAGGTGGACTTTCAGAAAATAGAAGCGATGAAGAATTAGCCTAGACCGGTGAATCCTTCAGATATCTGGAGCTTTTTATGCTTAGCTATCTACTATCGAAGGTTTGTTAAGGGTTTTTCATCTATTGTAGCGCCATCGACCAAGTTGACCCAAACGAAAGTGAAATTCAAATGGTTGGAGGCTTGTGAGAAGAGCTTTTAGGAGTTGAAGACTTGACTTACCTCAGCACCGGCGTTAACTCTATCAGAGGGTACCAATGGGTTTGTGGTGTGTTGTGATGATTCAAGAATCGGTTTTGGTTGCATATTGATGCAGCATGGTAAAGTGATAGCATATGCTTCTAGACAACTGAAGGTTCATGAAAAGAATTACCCGACCCATGATCTTGAATTGGCGGTAGTGGTATTTGCCTTGAAGATATGGAGACATTATTTGTATGGGGTCCACGTAGATGTGCTTATAGACCATAAGAGTTTACATTATGTGTTTACCCAAAAGGACTTAAATCTGTGGCAAAGAAGGTGGTTGGAACTACTCAAGGATTATGACATAAGTGTCCTTTACCGTCCACTCAAGGCTAATGTAGTAGATGGCGCACTTAGTATACTCTCTATGGAGAGTGTTTCCCATGTGGATGAGGGGAGAAAGGAGCTGGTGAAGGATGTGCATCGACTTGCAAGGTTGGGAGTTCAGTTGGTTGACTCGACCGATGGTGATGTTATTGTTCAGAATGGATCAGAATCATTCTTGGTGATTGACGTAAAGGCTAGACAAGATGAGGACCTTATTTTGGTAAAGTTAAAGGAAGTCATTCAGAATTAGAAGGTAGAGGTCTTCTCCAAAGGGGGAGATGGTGAGCTTCGATACCAAGGTCATTTATGTGTTCCGGACGTAGATGATTTGAGAAATCAGATGTTTCATGAGGCTCACATTCCAAATATTCGATACACCCAAGTGCCACCAAGAAGTACCTTGGCCTACGGGAAGTGTATTGGTGGAATGGCATGAAGAAAGACATCGCGGAATTTGTAGCTAAGTGCGCAAATTGTAAGCAAGTGAACGTTGAACATCAGAGACCAGGAGGTGTGCTTCAGGATATCAGTATTCCTACTTAGAAGTGGGAAGAAATCAATATGCATTTCATCACAGGGTTGCCTCGCACTCATCGATAATATGACTCCATTTGGGTTGTTGTAGACAGGTTTGACTAAAGCTGCTCATTTTCTGTCGATCAAAACCACGGATTTGGTGGACGATCATGCCAAACTATACATCTGAGAGCTAGTTTGGTTGCATGTACTGCCCTTGTCCATCATATCGTACAGAGTTAATCAATTTACCCTCTCAATTTTGGAAGTCGTTCAAAAAAGGATTAGGTACTCAAGTTAAGCTCAGTACAACATTTCACTCGCAAACGGATGGTCAAGAAGAGAGGACAATTCAGGCTCTAGAGGACATGTTGAGAGCATGCGTGATTGACTTCAAGGGTAGTTGGGATAACCATTTCCTCTTATTGAGTTTGTGTACAATAATAGCTACCACTCAATATCCAGATATCTCCATTTGAGGCTCTCTATAGGTGGAGATGTAGATCACCTATTGGTTGGTTTGACGTCAGTGAAACTGCGATGATAGGGTAAGATTCAGTCCATGAGGCCATGGGGAAAGTTCAGCTCTTACCGGACAGGTTGGAAATAGCTCAAAGTCACCAAAAGTCCAATGCCGATGTGAGAAGGAGAGAACTTGAGTTCGAAGTTAATGATTGGGTGTTTCTAAAAGTGTCTCCTGTGAAGGGAGTGATGAGATTCGAAAAGAAAGGAAAACTCAATCCCCATTATGTTGGTCCCTATCGGATTGTGAAGCGGGTTGGTAAGGTGGCATATGAATTAGAGTTTCCCTCAGAATTAGCTTCTGTTCATCCTGTATTTCATGTATCGCTCTTAGAAAAGTGTTTGGGTGATCCAGCTCTAGTTGTTCCGGTGGACAGTGTCAGTGTGAGAGACAGCCTTAGTTACTAGGAGGTTCTGGTGGAAATACTGGATTGGTAGGTTTGAAGGCTAAGAAACAAGGAAGTAGCTTCAATTAATGTTTTATGGAGGAATCATCATGTCGAGGGAGCTATGTGGGATGTCGAAGAAGACATGATGGCTAGATACCCCCATTTATTCTCTACCAGCTTAGTTCTAGAATGAGGTGTCAGTTTCTGCCCTAAAACTCTATTCAATTGCAGGTTCAATTCATTTACCCCAGTTTCTTTCATGTATATGGATGTATGTATGATTTATGAATTCAGTTTAGCCATATAGTTTAAATTGGAGTTACTCATTCCGTCAGTTTTCAGCTTGTATGATCAGTGAATGAATATGATGATTGTATTTCACTATTTTATATATGTTTTCCCACATTCGAGGATGAATATTTCCAAGGGGGAGATATTGTAATACCCCGGCAGCTCCTAAGACTAGACGGGGAGGTGGAAAAGAAGATCAGTTAAAAAATTCTGGGATTTCCCCTCAAACGACCCGTGGTACAAGTCGTTAGAAGAAAGGATGGGCTGTTAGAAGTGGTCGTGGTGAAAGGTTGCAGAACTGGATTGGGAAATAATGGGTCTCAGAACGAGTCATGGGTGGTTAAAACGAGTCATTCGATTGGAGTCGTAGTGTGGGGGGTCTCAATCAGGGAGGAAGCAGCGGGTCTTGAGACGACTCTTTGTTGGTAATAATGGGTCATGGTATGTGCCTACTGGGAGGACTTCCAGGTTAGTGCAGTGGTGATGATGGCTAGTAACCACGAGTCGTCGTTCCTGTCTGGTCATTGTAGGAGATCAGAGACCTGAATTCAAGGTGTAGCAACAGAAGGTAACAATGGATTGTAGGAGCTAACAACGGATCGTTCTAACGTCCGTTGTCTCTAGCAATTCAATTTTCTCTAGGATCTTTTTAAGAGTATTTTCATCATTTCGAAGTCCTAGGGTCCTAAACTACGTCGCTTAAGGCTCGAAATGAAGTGTTTTATGAAGGGTAAACCTATTCTAGGCTCATTCACATCCATGCATGCAAGAGTAGGGCTTAGAAGGTGATCAAGCTTAGGTTTTCTTCAAGTTTTCTTCAATTCTTCATTGGGAAATTAGAGAAGTGGTGGAATCAGATCCTATCAGGTATAGGGTTATGAATGGGTGAATTCATTCACACCCATGCCCAATCTCTCTCTAAATCATGAAAATTCATATGTTGATCCTATGGGGTTTTAACCCAATCCATAAAAATCATAATTTTTCTGCATGGGTATGATTTAAATATGTTCCTATTATTGAATTATGATTCATGGGCAAGTTTTACATTGTTTTCGATTATGATCATGTTTCCAAGCTTTATATATTACGAAGTTTATGAAAGTTGAGATTTATGATGAATGTTCAAGTATGATAAGATATTATTGATGAAAAGCATGTTTTCAAGTTACCCACATTTATGATCATGTTTTCAAGTAAATTGAGTATTTTATAGCATGATTAAGTATCAGGCAATGCCTATATGTTCAAGTATGGTTTATGATATCATGAATTAAGCTTACCACATGGTTTTGGAGTTCTAACTCCTAATTATATTCAGCTTGTGTTATGGTTTGAGCTAAAGCTCCTCATATATGATTTCAGATTTGATATGTATACGATTATTAAGCTTCGTCAATAGACGATGGTCAACTTCATTGAAAAAGGATGGAGAGCATATGCATGTTTTTGGGAGTAGTGTCTAGCAAAAGTAGGCTAAGGGTCAGTCAACCATGTGCCTCTGAACTACGCACCATCGTAGCTTAACATATCATATATATAAATATACCTTGGGATCTCCGTTGTAAGCTATCCCTTGCCCTGATTGGGCCTTGAGCTTGATATCGATATCATGGTATCGTCCTTAGCCCTGGTAAGGCTTTGGACAGCTCTACCCACTTGAGTGTGATAGTTGGGACCACTTAAGCTCTATCGTGGTATGTCGGTTATATGGAGAGTATCTCATTTTCCTCGTTATTTCAGTTATGCATGTTTATCATTCATGATATATATATATACATATATATATATATACAGGTATATGTATGTATGTATGTTCTAAAGCAGGTTTGACACAATGTTAAGTTTTATTTATGATTATCAGAGTTTAGCTTTAGGTCATTCAATTCATTTATGATGTTATGTTATGTTCAAATCATGATTTCATAATATAGCATGCAAGCCCTATTCTCATATTCTTGTTTTAATCATGTTTTATATTATTCTTGTTTTAAATGATTTTACTTATTTAAGCAGTTTTTCTTACCTTGCATACTCGGTAAATTCCACGTACTGACCACATACTCTATGTTGTATTATTTTATGATATAGACATTGATCTCCAGACTCAGCCCCGCCATTAGCCAGTTTCGGAGTTAGCATCCAGTTTAGTGGTGAGCCCTCATCTCCCGAGGACCATTTTCCATCAGTTATCATTGTACTTTCAGTTGTCAGACTTGTCGGGTCATTTGGGGGTATTTTCCCATCAACCTATCAGTTATGTAGAGCCTTTTAGACTGTATGTAGATTATGTGGATTCCGCTTTCGATCTTATGTTATGCTTAGACTTCTATTTTTCTTATTATGTTAAGTCTTCCACTTGATTTGACTGAGTTAGAAGTATGGTCATGCCACTGGTCAACTTGGGGTCTCTCGGGGCTCCTTGTCCCGTGTCTCAATTCGGGCCTATGTTCGGGTCGTGACATCATCATCTTCATCTTTTGTGTAACAAGAGCCACCCTTATAACATCTATGAGTTTTAAAGTTAGCCTTAACTTTGCAAGAGATAATACCTATTAACTATTCATCCTCTTTTGCTGATTCAAGGTTTTTCACCCCCATTGATTCACTCATCTCATCACAATTTTTGGTGCCATCTAAATTTTAGGCTTCACATTTTCCACCCTACTCTTGCTTACTCCAACACTTGAGCTTTTACCTCATTTCACATTCATTCCTTTCTTTCTCCCCATTTCTTGGGCTTCAAGCCCCATTTTTCATTTTTTCATCACTAGCAATTAGGGAGGATGGGTGCCACAGAGAAGGATAAAAAAATGTGGTCATTAGGCTTGTAATGTGTTTTTAAACAAAAGGTCCAAGGCTCAAATATTGTCTATCAACGATTAATGTTCAAGGTGGTCATTTTGGGTGTAGTGACTTACAAAAGAGAGCCTAAGATCATTTTCTAAGTGCAGCTACATCTAGGATTTCACCTTGAGTCACACTTAGGGCAAGTTCTAGATAAGAAACTGTGCATGAGATTCACAAATATCCTTACCACACAAGGTATCACACCTAAAGATTCCACCAAAGTCATTATCAAAACAAGATCTTGATTCAAGACATTAGAACATGCAAGTTTATAAACCAAACGAGGAATCTAAAATGTATGACAAAGAGTGCTACATTCTCAGTTCAAATGCCTATTCTTCCTTTCTCGTTTTCATGCCACATTTCAAAATTTCCTCTCAAAAACTTTTTTTCTGGTGGCACCTCTCAAAATAGCTCCACAAAAGACTTAAGAACGACATGACATTTTCTCTTAAGAGAGTTGCCTCACAATATATCATCGTAAAGTGTAAACCTGGTTCGACAACAAAGAGAAAATAAAAAAGACAAATCCTCCTCGGGAAAGAACCGTGGTATGAAAAAATCCCTTGGAGTTTGATTACTATTCTACTATTTACATAGGCAAATAAATGACTTGGGTCATAATGTAATATTTAATAATTTAAAGAAAGGACCCAATTTTCATCACTAACACACTAACATCCAAAAACTCATTTATTTTATTCGTTCATATTAACAATCGGCCCGACAAGGGAAATCATCAACAATACTTAAAAAAATAATGAGTCTGACAAAGGCTCACAACTCTTAATCAAACAAAAACAAAAGCCCGAAAAGGGCTACATGAAACCATCAAAAAAAGAAACACAAATGACCCCCCAGAAAGCACTCATCCCACCCCCAACATAAAGAGTACATTGCCCCCAATGTATGCATGCAAATATAGGGGGCTAGAGACTCCTAAGCGGGTCACTCCTCATCAATGTCATCAGCGGTTTCACCTGCTCCTGTTTCGCCATCAAAGCTTGCCTCTCCTAAATCTTTGGTGTCATCTCCCAAGCCCTCAAACAAATCATCAATGAGGCCTTGAACTGCGGAAGGGGCAGTCACTATGGAATCAAGAGCACTCATGTAAGGCACCTCCATGGATGTCCAACTTTTTCACTCCCTCTCTTCAGTTTAGAGAAAGGTGATAGCCCCCTCCACTGCATCCACTGATTTGCACATTGTTTTAAAAATCTCATACATAGACTTCAGCTCCCTTTTTACTATTTGATCGATGAGTGTAGAGATGCTCCTAGACAACTTTTGAAGTTGACTCTCATGAGAGTTGGTCATTTCCATGAGTTTGTGGAGACAACTCGGTTGGGAGGATGTTGGAGGGGGTGATGCTCCCCGAAGAGGTATGTCACCAGAAGTTTGGCTCGAAGCTTCTTGGTGAAACATGTTCAAATCTGAGGCATGTGGCTACTTCTCCGACTCATGTATAGTAAACCCTCTGCCAAACCAAAATATTTCATCCGCTTATGCTTAACTGTGGGTGCCCCAACATCTCTTTTCCTATCTAATGTGATCACTCCCGAGGCAGGAATAGGGGTCTCATCAGGGAATAATGGCACTCCCTCTTGCAAGCACAGCTGAGAAATGAGCACGGCATATGACATGGAGGTGCTAGCCTTTCTTGCTTTCCACTTCATTTGATGGGCCAAAATCTCCCCATGGTAATGAGGACTCTAGACATGATGCAGGCTATAAGAATAGACGTGTTGACCGTTGTTCATTTTTAGAAGGGATGATACGGCCACAGATGAAATCTAGCCATAATTTGGCCTCAAATTTTAGATCATAGAGAGAAATTTTTCCACCCATGGAAGCCCAAAGAGGTGTGTCAACCGCAATAATAGGGGCTATCCACGTGAATTGGTTCTTCATGTCAGCAATCTTGGCCATGTACTCTAAGTCATTGTCAATCTCATCCTCCCATAACAGATAGTTAATGGTTTCCAATGTTATGTCCACCTCCACCCCTCGTACCATGATTGAAGGTAGGTAGGGGAAGTCATCGACTTTGCCTCTATGGTTTATGTTGTCCTGCCTTGGTAGGAAGTGTAGAACTCCGACACCAAGCTTGAATAATATTCTGGGAGAGAGTTCGCAAAAGTGTGCCATTGCCTGTCCATAAATTGAGCGGTGATGTTGGGAAGATCAACGAGCAACCCCACCAAGTCAAACCTTATTTTGACCGTTATTGACTGGGCCTTGCATATGGCATAGTGCCGCTTCATGTTGGGCACACAAAATATGATGGCCTCCCTAGAATTGGCAAGGGTTGCAGAGGCCTGGCTTTACCTTTGTCGTTGGTGGTTGATGAGGCTGGGGCCTTGCTTTTACCGGTGTTCTCGAATGAAAACATCGTCTGCAAACATTATGCTAGTGGCAGCTGCAATGCATTAAAATGAAATAACTAACACTACTCTAAAATTGAAATGAGAAGCAAAGATGAAAAATTATCATTCAAAAAACTGGCAGCACCAGCGAAGCACCAACGAGCCGCAGGATGGTATCCGCGAACCACAGCTGAACCGCCGGTGAGAAATGATAAAGTGGTGTAGCAGATATTCCGCCGGCGATAGAGTGGAAAGTTGTTCGTGCCAATCCATGAACCGCCGATGTAACGTGGGATCAAAGTAGTGGCCAGAGGCCAACATTAGCTCGAATTGGCATTCCATCGGTGTTTTGCCGGACCCGACTGGCAAATAGCTGATAGTCGCGTCCCCAATTCATCACCATGAACTCCAATGTCACCATTTCACATACATTTACTCACATCATATCAAAGCACTAACTCTACCGATGAAAAGGACCAAAACAATGATTTACCCTTAAGAATGGTGTCACCTAATCTATCATAGGGCAAAGCATATCTTTTTAATCCCTTTGGGGTTACTCAGACTTCACCCCATTGAACTCTACACAAGAATAGAAACTTCCCCCACACCTATTTTAGTAATAAGCATCTACCATCCCACATATTTCATATAACCTCAAATAGAGAAGCAATCATGAAAATATTGGGGAGAATGGTAGTAGAAAAGAGGAATGTATGTCATAACCACATGTATATGCAACTAGAGTACCATTGAATAAAAAAATAATAAAGTTAAAGGTATATTACAACTCTTGAGATAATATTTAGCAGAGACTAGCTGAAGTTGTGGGAACTTGGTAATGCTCAATAATGGCAAACTCTTGAGAATTGTTTAGCAGAGAGGAAGATTGTGAGTGCAGTGAAAATTCTGTGGAAAGGGTGAGGGATTTTATAGGTGAGTAGATGAGAGTGTGGTTGTTTAATGAGGAGGTGGATGGTTAATGATGAGTTAATTGTATAGGAAGTGGAAGAGAGGGAGTTTTTGGAATATTGAAAGGCGGGGTGTTGGGAAAATAAAAGAGTGTGGGAAAGTGGTAAAAAGAGGAAAAAAGGAAGTCTAAGGGGTATTTTTTTCAGATTAGGATGACTCATGCAGATTTTGGGTCAGGTGGGTTAAAATTTGGTTAAGATTTTAAAATACAACCCATACCTTTACCGGTAATCGCCGTTTTGATCCAGCGGTTTGCCACCTTACCATCTCGTGCTTGATTTTATGCCTAGTTTACTGTCTTGAAACCGACGATTGATCAACAGTTCATGAACTAGGTTGAGCATTCCTCCGGTAGATCGCCTCTTGTGTAAACATTTCTCAGGTATTCTGGGTTGCACCGGCGTTAAAATAGTGGCATGCGATTTTCCTTCGGCGTTCCGCCAGCTCATCCGCCGGGCTAACAATCATATTCCTAGGTTTCTACTTTCATGCTTAAGGGTGCAGCAGTTTGCATATCTGGATTGGTGATTCGCCAGTTCAGTGCGTTGCCTGCCTTATTTTTGTACTTTCTTTCCTTGCTTCTCTCCTTATTAGTCCTATAAAATCAAAAACAACAATGACATGAAAACATTCAAAATAAGACACTTGGGTTGCCTCCAAAGAAGTGCCTTAGTTAACATCGTGGCACCGTGTATTACTCATTTAGCATTCATTCTTCGAAGAATCATCCTCTGACTCAGCTTCCTTCATCTCCACTCCGCTATACTCACTCTCTTCATGCATACTCCAATCACTTTGCATTCATCTGGAAGTTCAGTGGATTAACACACCTTAAAGTTGACCTCTTCACTTTTAACCCAGAACTTGAGCTCACCTAGATCCATATTTACCAAAGCTCTACCTATGGTAAGCAATGGTCTCCCTAGAATGATTGGCACTTCTAGATCCATTTCACAATCATGAACCATGAATTCAGCTGGTAGGATAAATTTATCCACCCTCACAAATACATCCTCTAACATACTCACAGGTTTCTTTATGGAGCGATCAACCATTAACAACCTCATTAATGTAGGTTTGGTGTTCCCAAGCCCCAATTTATTGAAGATGATAAAGGGTACTAGATTTATACTTGTGACAAGATTGCAGAGGGCTTTCTTGAACACACATAACCCAATAGTTCAAGGAATCGTGAAGGCTCCTGGATCTTCCCGCTTTTGGGTAAGATTGCTAATCACACTATAGTGATGCATTGTCTCTCCGGTGCCCACGTCTACCACCTTCTTCTGTTTCAATAGCTCCTTCATAAACTTGGTATATCTGAGAATTTGAAGTAGGGCATCTATCAATGGCATATTAATGGACAATTTACTGAACATGTCGATAAATTTACTGAACTGATCATCCTTCCTTTTCTTAGATAACCATTATGGATAAGGGGGTGGAGCTCTTGGTTCTTGTTCTTATCATTTGAGGCCTTCATGCTTACCTCTTCTTCATCAACATTTAAGGGAACTTCATCATCGTCTCTCTCACCTTCTTCTTCAATATTTTCACCACCACTAGGGGCTTTTGGCACCACTTCGGATTCATTTTCATCATTTGTTTTAGGAGCAACAACCTCCTTAGGCTTCACACCTGCATCTCCAACCATTTCACCACTCCTCATGACGATGACCATGCATTGACTATCTTTCTTTGGGTTTGGCATCGTATCACTTGGGAGTGTTCCTTTCATTAGAGGATTCATTTGAGAGGACAAGTGATTCAGTTGAGCTTCCTAATGTTTAATGGAGGCTAAATGAGAACTCAGAGTTTGGGCAAGGTTAGACACCTCCCCTTTTAATTCTTTAACCCTGCTGTCGGTTGATTCCACTTTCTTGAGGATTATAGATAACATCTCTTTAATTTTTGAGCTACCTGCATCACTGACACCTGGATAATTTTGGGTGTTCTTAGCTTTAGGAGGGGGAACATGTAGGTTTTACCTTCGATGATAACAATCCCCCTCTCAATTTTTCTCTCTACTACCCCGTCTTTCATTTCTATCGGGTCATCCTTGTGCGTCGTGGTATCTCCAACCTTGGTTCTCTTCCCATGGGTGCCAAGGACTTGATTAGTCCCTTTTAACCCGAGTCGATAAACCCCCATCTGATTTGCCATGTATTGGCACTCCTCATCGTATCTCAGTGGCAACGATTCTCCTTCAAAGTGCAATGGACCCTGCATACCTACAAAATTCACAACTTTGGGCCCTTCCCCCATCACGTATTTTGTTGTTAGTTCCAGCTGCGTTATCATTTTAGCAATATTCTCATCTCACTCTTCATCTCTTATGTTTTTTCATTAGTTCCAACTGCGTTATCATTTAAGCAATATTCTCATCTCGCTCTTCATCTCTATTTTGCAACTCGATTTCCAACACACTAGAACCCATATCATGTGTCGATACATTGGTCTCTCTCATATGCCATGCCCGACTTGTCTTTATCATTATATCCAAAAGTGCCTTAGCTAACCCATATGTATGATCCATGATTGATCCTCTGGCTAAATTATCAGCAACGAATTTGTTAATGGAGTATAGAGCTTGGTAGAAACTTTGAAGGAGTGCTCCATCAGGAAGACCATGGTTGGGGGAAAGGGAAACCTGCAATGGTTCCCCTGGATCTTGCCTAAAGTTCATGATATCATCTCTCAGTTGCAAAATCTTTTACAGAGGGAAGAAATGATCCAAAAAGGCTTCAGTCAATTCTTGACACGATGTAATACAACCAGGAGGAAGTTCCTCCAACCACATAGTTGCCTTTCCTGATAGGGAGAATGAAAAGAGCCTTAACCTGATAGACTTTTGACTTATATTTGTTATGTTGAAGGGTTGACATATCTCTAAGAAATTCCTCAAGTGGCGATTTACATCCTCACTCGGTTTTCCCCCAAAGAGCCCTTTCATCTGTAGCAAATGTAGCATTGTACTTGCGACATGGAACATGGAATTCCCTACCGTGGGAGTTAGGCAAATGACTCCTGCAGTTTCGGGCATCACTGGGTTATCTTCTCTGTGCTCCATATTACCCTCAACTAAGTTATCCCTGGCTTGTGAGTGATGACTCATATGATTTACCCTAATAATCTCAGCAAGATCAATGTCAACAACTAAGAAGAAAGACTAATTCAAATTAACAATCAACATAAGAATATCAAGCGCTAGTCCCCAGCAATGACACCATTTTTGATAACGTCCAATATACACCCCTCTTTACAAAAGAGTGTAAATGGTTGTTGTATCAAAATAAATATCCCAACGGATGTCCGGTTCGAATCCCACAAAGACTAACAAGTGATATGTGTAAGTGTTATTTGGAAAATTGAAATTAGTTCGCACCACTCAAAAAAAAGCAGTAAATATTTTGGGGGAGACTTGATGCTAACAATATGGTATAGTTTCTAACTCAGCTAATTATAATAGCAAAATAACCAAAGTTGTAGACAATAATAAGAGGGAGTAGAGGTGTGGTGTAGATTATATGCTAATTAAACAAGGTTATGCTAGATCATCTAATCATTTCAAATCGTGTAAATAACTTTGGACAGGTGGGAATTCTATGTTTTTCAACCTTATAAACGCCTCTTTCTAGAGTTTTTTCGAATCACTAGACACAATTAAATCAGCTCTACAAAGTTTAGATTAATACCTGCACTATCTGTAACTATTAGGTATTAATTAGGAATGTGAATATGGGTTTTAGCTATATCTAGTCCAACTCCACAACATCACATCCATTTCCCCTACCAAATTCTCTCCCAATACTCAATTCTTCTCCTTCAAACATAAATCAAGTAAGAAAAGTAGACCCATATCTGCAACTATGGATCGTTAATTATAAATTGGAGAGAACTTGACATATTTAAACTAATTAAGCAATATTGAGATGAATCTAACCATACCCAATCTAATTAAGCACTCATCACCACACACCTCTAGTTCATAATTTAGCTACACGTGGTTAAGAAACCAAAGCGCATATTAACCAATAAACGCATTGATTTCATGAATAAGAGCAGCAAAATCAAATTGATAAATGTGGCTGCAACAATGGTGGTACCTTGCAAAAAGGAAGATGAAGAAAACAAAAAAAATATTCAACATTTTCCACCAATAGAATTTTACTTTCTTCCTCAGCAAAAGGAATGTTTAAAAAGATAAAGTTAAGATCTGATATGTACAGAGTACTTCCTTCTAGAATATATATAAAGACAGGGCAAGCAATCCCCTCTTTTTCATTGTTTGACGCAAATTTCCCTGATCAGGCATTTTGGCACTTGCAAAAGTAACTGTGGTTCGCCAATTACATTTTGCGAACTATTGTTTGCCATCTATTGCTCCTTTAGTGATTTACAGTATCATTCGGTGGGACCTTCGACTATTCACCAGCCTCTAACTACGCTATGCCGATTTATTTTCCTTGATCCAGCAAGTTCAGGCACCTGTGGATGAATTAACAGATGAGTCGTCAGTTAACATCCGCGATAGCCAGTTGCTTTAGTTCCTCAAAGCAGTGGTCATCTGTGTTTGGTCGGCGTTTCGCCGGTGTTCTCCAGTGGAGCCGGTGAAAGGTTTTCACCTTATTTCCTTCTTTTTTTCTCCACTTCTTGCTCTCTTTTTATCAAATCATATATCTAAACATAAAAAGGCAAAAAGGGTATAAAATTCATCTAAATGACTTGAAAACTATAATAAAGCTCATGGTTAAGATCCTAATGAGTTGGTAAATTACCAACTCATCACCATCCAAAGCACCAGAGTGTTAGAAAATTTTCCTAAGTCTGGGATGCTTCTGGCGCACCACACCATCCATCTCGCCAAGGTGTTGATTAAATTTTTGCCCGAAGTTAGGGACCTGGAGCGCCATGCCACCAATAACACCAACTTTTGAGCAGATTTCTCTGTTCTTTAGGGTTTGGTGTGCCACGCCAATAATCTCACCAGGCCAACTGTCATAAACGCTTGTTCTTCATACCTTGGGTCATTTTTGAGTGCTTTTTTCTTTGTTTCTTGCTCAAAACATCTAAAAACATTTGTTATCTCACAAAACACACATAAACATGAATTCATGCATTTCGTAGGATTATAAACTCAAAACAAGGTAAAAGATGGACAAAAACATGACAAATGGGCATAAGAATATGCCTAACATCAATGGCCACAAACTTGCGTGTGTGTTTGGACACAACATTATGTATTTGCCAAAATACATAGGCACATACAACTAAAATGTAGAGGCATATGTATATGTCTTGGTCACAAGTCTTATCCAGAAGTACTGAGATTTAGAGGGTCGACCTATAGTCATCATCTGAGCCGCAAGTGAAATCTATGAGTCTTAGGCTGAGACATGAAAAGAAAGATGGAGCCATTTGTGTACCATAAGAACATTCTACAAGTCGCATGTCAAAGTAAAGTCAGGGTCCATTAGTGCCAATCATCTCCACAAGTCAATTTATGGGTTGTATATAGATTTATGGTGGAAACACTAAGTGCAAAGTTGAGTCATCTACGATAGGCAAAGACTAATCTATGGGTTGTATATCACTTCTGCGGCTTGTAAGTGATTCCTACGTGACTCCTAACAGATTTTACATTTCCAATTTTGTCCAATATAGGTACCTTTTATAGATTTTTTTGTATTCCATGCTCGGCAGTTGACAGACAGATGGGTAGTAGTTTGTTATTGGAGTTCTTATTGTCATTGTTTTACAAAAATGTTTGCTTTTATTGTGAATGTTTCCTTATTGTAATTGTAAGTAGAATATGAATTCTGTAATTTCGTATTGTGGTTACATCATTAGGAGCGGCTAAATGTTATACTAAGGTTGTGGACCCAATATGCCTACAAGATTTTCAGGTTGATGCTTGATTTTGGGTTTTAAATAAGTAACTATTTCTCGATTTAATTGTTGATTGGTGGTTGCAAACATAAACCTAAGATAACTTTCCCTTAATTTACTTGAAAAGGTGAATTAAGGTTTGGTAGGAATAATTATTAAGAACTCAGTATGTCAGTCATCTTTTAATGTAATTTCTTAGGAATAAGTAGAATTTACTTGACAGTAATTAATCGATTCTTATCCTAACTCTTGTCTATTTGGATAAATCATTAAGAGAGATTACTTAACTATTGAAAAATATTAAGTAGTGAAATATATATCACACATATATTCGAATAACCCAATATCAGTATCTTGAATGAAAATCTATCACAAAGCAATCCATGGATGGGACACTACCTTGGTTCTTTAATACATATGTTTTACAATTCACCCAAAGTAGAAATTTTTTCACTGAGAAAGTCATAGTAGTCTAGAATATCAAAGATATTTCAACTCTTATGGGATATAAATTAAGACAACCAATCAAGTATTCTTTTAATTTGGTAATTTTTTCATGCCTATTCCATGTAGGATTCTACCTCAACCTCATTGGATTACTATATTTGGTACTAACCGCGTTGCATCAATTCATAGGTATAGTTTAAGAAAATAAACTTTTGACATCGTTGCTGGGGAATATATTTTGAAATTTATTGATTATTGTTTTATGATCCTCGAGTCTACACCCTGAAAGTGACACGATGCTCGGAGCCACAAGTAACCCCGAACTAATCTCTGGCATAGTGTGATGCTAACAGAATATAATTTATAAATAAAATTAAGTGGAAGCAATTTAACTGAGTAAATATTTCATAGTGTAGTGCCCCGAAAACCCTAAGACCAGACCCGGGAGTTGAAACGGAGAAAACATGATTTTCTACACCACATCACAGAACGAGTCATCCTGTGACCCATGGGTTTGGCTACGAGTTGTGAAGTGACTCGTGGGGAAGGATCCAGACTTGGTTGAAAATTTAAGAAAAATGGGGTGACCATGGGTGGGATCGCGAGTCGTGATGTGATCCGTGGTCAAGAATAAATTAAGGACCGAAAAAAAATAGGCAGTGTAACTAACGACTAGGCACCACGAGTCATGGTCAACACCATGACTTGTTAGGTGACCCGTGGTCTAGTATGGTTTAAGGAGTTGAGAATTTGGTAGTGTAGTTGATGAGTGGATCACAACGAGCCGTTGGGTACACCACGATTCGGGGTGTCCCTCGTGGTTACCAACAGATGATTTTTTTGGAAGTGCACTTGACGACCGTGACCATGAGTCATGGTTACTGGGCATAAGCCGTTGAGTCCCTGTGGAGATTGACAGTCAATTTTTCCTGCAATTTTCCTAAGGGTGTTTCAGTAATTTTCTAACCTACTTAGTCCCTAAACTACATCGTTTTGGGTTTAATCGGGGGTTTTAGAGAAGGAAAATCTATGGTTTCTCTCAGTTTTCTCATCTCTTCAATAGTTACAGCATAAAGTTTCTCTCAGAAAGGCTCAAAGTAGAAGTTAGGAAGGTCAATCCTTCTCAGATTTTTCAAGGAATTCACTGAAGGATTTTCCATCACCAGGTATGTGGGAATTCAACAAGGGAATAGTTCTTCCCTTGTGTCCCCAAAAATCCTCCATGTTTTCTCTATTAGTTCTAGCCCTGAAACTTTCGAATGTGAATAAATTACATGTCAGACTTCATTTAATTCATGTGGAATACTGTTTATGTCAATTGTAGATATTTTTCCACCAATTTACAACTATGTTGTTGCTTGTTCCTGAATGTAGTAAAACTAGAATCTTGCATAAGCGATTAAATATTGAAATTTGCTGATTTGATCAGTGTTGGGGAATTCCTATATGGTTAGTTTCTATTGAAATCTCAGTAGAATTATGTCAGTTCATTTAAGTCAAAGTGTTAGAATACTCAGTGTTAGTCAGAAACGTCAGCTGCTTAGTATGACTACAAAAATTCATGAGGTGTTAGTAATGCCTCCCAATTATCAGAATTAGACTCAGTATCCGTTTTTAATGGTTCTTTAGGCTGTTATGACACTTTAGAATAAGAAGATCCGACCAGCCTTAGGACCCTAGCTTCAAATATTACTTTGTTCTTAGACGGTTACGACGCTTCCAGATAAGCAGCTCTAACCAGTCTTAGAACCCAATTACAGAATTCGGTCCGATAAGACTCTCAGGGTACTTCAGGCTAGGTATTCCTGACTAGTCTTGGGCCTCAGTTTTGAGCTATCAGCTTAGTAGTAGTCTAGGACTATCCAGTGGGAGTAGGACTTAGCACCGAGCGGACCGAGGTTCCAGCACACCCAGGTTCCCAGAACTACGTTGCCACCATAGGATATATTTTATTGGCCTCATGGCCCCCGACTTGTCATCACCCAGTTCATGCCTCTATACCCTAGCAAGGTATATTGGGTCCTACCGATGGGGTGTATACATCAGACTTCATGTCTAGCTCATGTGGTTATATGTCGGTTATAGACTCTCCCACTAGTCAGCTCTTCAGTATCATATTAGTCAGTTCAAGTCAGTTCAATACAATATTTCATACTAGTATCTCAGATTTAGGGCATGTCCTCGACCATCAGGTAGGGTCTTTTAAACCATCTTAGTTTATTAAAGTTATTAAGTTACATCAGGTTCAACTGGTCATTGCATGTCTCATTGGTTTAGTTATTTCATTTCTTGTATGGTTTCTGTCACTTACTCAAACATTTGAAGTATTGATGCATAACTTTTATGTTGTATCAATTTATGATATAGCTGCAGAATCTCAGTCACAGCCTCTTTAGAAGATCACTCATAGAAGATCCCAGTTTCACCATTGGTGAGTCCTCATTCTTCTAGGACGAAGATCATAGTTCTATTTTCTTTTATCTAGACTTGGAGTTAGCTGGGGGCTTGTCCCAGCAACTCATCCGTTGTAGTGGCTTTCAGACACAGACATGGTTTCAGACTTCCAATTTTGTTTAGATGTTTTTTTTACTTTATGATTCAGCTTTATTCTCATAAATGTTTTATATTTTACTTTAAAGCTTCCGCTATATATATATATATATATATATATATATATATGTTTACTCGAAATTTCAGTGTATGATAGACCACGGGTTACCTTGAGGTTACTTGTGACTCCAAGTATCGTGTCCCGTATAGGATGTAGACTCGAGGCATGACACATAGAAATATTGGAGTAAACTAAAATGAATGTCATAGAGACAAAATACTGAGTTTGATGTAAATATAAAGTTGAAGACAATAGTATTCTATTTGGAAGCTTCTATAACTGATGAGCTACTAGGACAAGTCCCTAGCTAACTCTACAAATCTAAAGCTAAAAGTGAGAATAAAATAACTGAGAGAATACAATCCATCCATCGAATGAAGAGAACTCAATACTGATCAATGAGCTAGTACTAGAACGTGTCTACCCACGAGGCTGAGTAATATTACTTGAATCTACATCATAAAATGATATAGCACAAGAAGTATGCGGTCAGTACTTTGAATGTATTGAGTATATGAGATATGCAGCTGAAGTATAAAACATGCTAGTAAATCTGAAAAGCATAATTGAATGCATAACTGAATTAAAGTACAACGAACCTATCTGAGATGCATAAATATTTATCACAATATGGTAGTCTTAAAGTACTGGAAGTACAAGTAAAACCGATTTAATGGTCATGTAAATGCATTGAAAGCTAAGCCTATAGCTTTAACTAATTTGTACCGTATTGTGGGAGAGTCTATTAACTAACATATAATCACGTGAGCTAAACGTGGAGTTTGATGCATAAGCCCTATCAATAGGTCCCAATATAACTTGTCAGGGTATTAAGGCATGGCTGATATGATCACTAACTAATGCCTGCTCGGGCTACTAACCTATGGTGGCACATAGTTTAGAGATCTAGGTGCGCTGAACCTCAGCCTACTCGGTGCTAAGTACTATTCCCAACAGAACATATATACTAATAGCTCAAAAACTTATGCCCTAAGCCTAAGTCAAAACTACTTTATCTAAAAAAACTCTGAGAGTCTACAGGACCTAATAATACTGATAGTACTGATGATACTATTAAAACATGCATACTGAAGTCATGAGGAAAATCATATGTTCATCACAGTCTAAGTCAGTTGAAAACAATGCTAACTCATAAGGGTTGAATCGTTGAAATCACTCTAATATTAAGGTCATGGAAATACATTATGCAACTGAGAGTAAAATCATCAACTTTATAACCATTCAGCATAAGAGACTTGAAACATTAAGAAAATAAAGGAAATCATACATTGAATGAAAACCCTATGACATGGTTTCTGGAGGATTTAGATTTCTAGATTTTCTAAGAGCTTTTGGGACACAAAGGTGAAAGGAAACCCTCGTTGAAGTCCCACATACCTGAAGTTGGAGAATCTCTAGCTAGAACCTTAAAATTGCAGCTCTTAGAGTGGAACTATAGCATAAACTTGAGAGAATTTGTTGTCTTCAACGTACTATTTCTAAGAGTCTAGGAGAGAATAAGAGGTAGCCATGACTAATTCCCTCTAATTCCCTTCTAATAGAATCCAAAATAATGTAGTTTAGAAGTTAAAAGAGTAGAAAAGGACTAAAACACCCTTATGAGAAACGGGTTGGAAACTATCGCCCAGTGACAATGAGTCGTCACCACGAGTCATTAGGTATGACCATGACTCATGGTGACCTATCGTAGTCACTGAAGCCTTTTGTTCGATCTCATATTCCTTCATAATAGATGAACAAGATGATCTGTCATAAGACACCACAAGTCATCCAATGACTTGTGGTCACTGGGACCAAATCTAGAAATTTTCTTATCCTCAAGCCATGATTAGATAGTATCACTCGTTACTTAAAGTAATGGTTCATTACATAGCTCATGATTTCGGGGAATAAAATGTCAAGTTTCACGACTTTGACTAGGTCACTTAGAACGAGTAACTTAATGGATCATTACTTCCTCCCACAACTCGTGACATAAATTGTGGTGACTGAAACATGGAGGATGCCTGGTGGCTCACCATAATTCTCATGACGTGTCATTATAACACACCACGACTCATCACTTGAGTCGTTCTATGGGAAGATTTTCCACTTCTGCTAGTTTCTGCTTCAAGTCTAGGATCTGATCTTAGGGACTTTTAGGGTGTTATATTTTATCCCCCATGGGAACATTTGTCCTCGAATGGAGATAGTAAAGTTGAAAAGATAGGAAAAGTGTTGCAATCCCAATCTTGGAAGCTAAACATTGATTACTGCTGGAGTGACTAACTCAAACTGATCATAGATGGTTGAACTGATTTCATGAAACATGCATGCATACTAAGACATGAGAGCAACTAAAAGGCGTGAAACTAAATAGAATACTAAGGAGGAAACTATTACGTCAAGATGGAACTAAACTGCAAGAAAAATAGGTGAGGGTATTTGTCCATCATGTCTGCTTCTGCTTCCCAAGTAGCTTCCTCTACAAGCTGGTTCCTCCAAAGGACTTTCACTGATGTGACCTCGTTATTCCTCAACTTACGAACCTGGTGGTCAAGAATCTCAACTGGGACCTTTTTGTAAGAGAGACTATCCTTCACACTAACACTTTTTAAAGGCACAACTTAGGTCGAATCACCAATGCACTTCTTTAACAGAGACACATAGAAGACTGGATGCACTGACGCTAGCTCCGCAGGTAAGTCCAACTCATAGGCCACTTTGCCAAAGCATGTTAAAATTCTATAAAGACCAACATTGTGTGGACTGAGTTTTTCTTTCTTACCAAACCTCATCACCCCTTTCATGGGTGAAATTTTTAGATAAACCCAATAATCAACAACAAACTCAAGTTCTCTTCTCCTCACATCTACATATGATTTCTGATGGCTCTAAGTTGTTTACAGCCTTTCTCTAATAAGATGAACTTTTTCCATAGCCTCATAAATTGAATCAGGCCCGATCATGGTAGCTTTACCAACCTCAAACCACCCTATTAGAGATTTATAGCTCGTTCCATAGAGTGCCTCAAATTGGGTCATCTGAATATTGGAGTGGTAATTGTTATTGTAAGAAAAATCTGTGAGAGGTAAGTGATCATCCCAATTACCTTTAAATCGATCACATAAGCTCTCAACATATCCTCTAAAGTATGAATGGTCCATTCAGCCTGACCATCTATCTGCAGTGAAAAGTTGTGCTAACATTAACTTGAATGCCAAGACCTTTCTAAAAGGACATCCAAAAATATGAGGTGAACTGAGTACCCCTATCAAAAATGATGGATAAAGGGATTCCATGCAATCTGACCAACTCCAGAATGTAAAGTCTAGCATAATCCTCGGTTGAATTTGTTGTCTTAACTAGAAGAAAATATGTTGAGTAAACCAACAAACTCCCAAATAGGCCAGCTTGTGAACATCTCTAACCAACTCTTTCTTATCATGTTCAAAATGATCAACACTATTCATTAATAGTCTACTGAGAGCATCGGCCACTACATTGGCTTTACCTGAATAGTACAAGACACTCATATCATTATTCTTTAGCAACTCAAGCCATCTCCTCTAATGAAATTCAAATCCTTCTAACTAAATACATACTGCAAACTTTTGTGATCAGTAAACACATCCATATGAACACCATAGAGATAGTGCATCCAAAATTTTAAGTCAAAACCACTGCAACCAATTCAAGATCATGAGTTGGGTAATTCTTCTTATGAGCCTTGAGCTATCTGGAAGAATAGGTTACAACCTTACATGTTGCATCAACACGTAACCAAGGACAATTCTAAGTCGTCGCGATAAATCATGAACCTATCTAAACCTTCTAGTAGAGTCAAAACAAGGGCAGTAGTGAGTTGAGTCTTCAACTCCTGGAAACTCTTCTCCCAAACATTAGACCACTGAAATTCGACTTTCTTCTAAGCGAATCTTTTCATAGAAGAGGCAATAGAGGAAAAGCCTTCCGTAAACTGCCTATAGTAACCGGTTAAACTGAAGAAACTCCTAATGTCAAATCGAGAGGTGGGTCTCGCCCAGTTCTTAACTACTTCGATCTTTTGAGGATCAACCTGAGTGCCATTATTGGAGATGACATGTCCAATGAATGTTACTGATTTCAACTAAAATTCACACTTTCTGAACTTAGCGAACTACTAGCGGTCCTTGAGAGTATACAAGACAATCCTCAAATGATCTACATGTTCATCCTTACTCAGGAATAGACAAGGATGCCATCTATAAAGTCAATGATGAACATGTCCATATACTATTTGAACACTCTTTTAATTAAATCCATAAAAGTTGCAGGAGTATTCATTAGTCTAAAAGACATAACAACAAATTCTTAGTGACTATATGAGTCTTAAAGCTTGTCTTTAGGATGTCACATTCTCTGACTCTGAATTGATGATACTTGGATCTAAGGTCTATCTTTGAAAAGCATCTAGCACCTTGGAGCTGATCAAATAATTCATCAATCCTAGGAATGGGAACCTTATTCTTGACTGTGACTTTGTTCAGCTGACGGTAATTGATGCACATCTTGAGAGAACCGTCCTTCTTACACACGAATAGGACTAAAGCACCTCATGGAGAGATACTGGGTCTGATGAAGCCTTTGTATAAGAGGTATTTCAACTGATCTTTCAACTCCTTAGCTCAATTGGAGCCATTCTGTATGACGGAATTGAGATAGGTTAGGTATCTAGAAGAATGTCTATTCCAAAGTTAATTTCCCATTCGGAAGGGTCTCTTGGAAGATGTTTGGGAACACTTTTGCAAACTCATTTATGGTTGGAAAGTACTTAAGGGTTGGGGATTTAAAAGTGGAATCCCTAACCTAATCTAGATGGTAAATGCAACCTTTAGAGATCATTTTCCTGGCCTAAGGTAAGAGACAAACCGACCTATAGGTGCTGAGGTACTACCGCTCTATTCTAAGATTTGTTCATTAGCAAACTAGAATCTAATGACTCTAGTTCTGAAGTTGACTGAGGCATAACAAAAGTGTAACCAATCCATGACAATAATTATATTGAAATAACTTATATCTAACTCTACTAGATCAGCATTGATGACTTTCTGTAAGACCATGTCTGGCCAATTTCTACAAACTTGTCTAGCTATAACTGACCAACCAATAGAAGTAGAGACTGGGAAGAGTTCTGAGATAATTTCAGGATTGACATTGAAATTTACTACAATATAAGGAGTCATGAAAGAATGTGGGGCTCCCAAAATCAAATAGTGCATAAACATCAACTGGAAGAGTCATAACATACTAGTGACTTCATCAGGTATGTTCTCCTATTCCTAATGGGATTACAAGGGCAGAAGTGGTTCTGGTGCTAGCCACCACCTGCATTCGAAGAAGTACACTACTAAGATGGCGGACTTAAAGGGGTTGCTGAAGTAGTGGACCGAGTCTTTCCAAGTCTAGAAAAAGGGCAATCTCTCAACTGGTGGCCTAGTTGACCACAACCAAACAACCTTCTTTGCAAAGATGGCACTCCCGTCAATGATTCTTACCACACTTAGGACATGCTAGAAAAGTGCAGCTGCTAGAAACATTTCCCTAAGACTTAGAGCCAGATGCTCTACATTTCTGATCACCACGGTGTCTAAAAGAAGGAGCACTAGCCAAAGAAGATGCTAGAGTTAATGATTTCTGCTGATACTATGAGAGATTTCCACCGCTCGACCTCTGTTGAGAGTAGTCGAAATTTCCTATGCAGGGCCTCTTGTTCTCCTTTTCCCTTTCCTTTAGCTTCTCTTCCTCAATTTGCTGAGCATGGATCATAAGTCAGGAGATATCCATGTCACTTATGAGTATAGTGGTCCTTCACTCCCTGACTACCAAGTCTGAAACACCCGAAAGGGACTTTCTCTACTGAGCTCTTAGCTCAGCAACCATCTCTGGAGCATACTTGGAGAGCTGAGTAAACTTCAGGGCATACTACTAACTTGACATAGAGTTCTACTTCAGGTTGATGAACTCCTCCACTTATGCTTCATTCAACTCGAGGGGAAAGAGCCTATCCAGTTTCAAACTTATACCAATCCACTAAGCCTGCACAAACACGTCTACCCTTCTTCCACTGTTTCTTCCAAGTCTAGGCCATTCTCTTCAACTGATATATGGACAATTTTGTACTTTCAACTACGGTAATGCCCGTGATTTGGGTGATCTTCTAAACTTTATCAATGAGTTTTGTGGATCCTTATCCACCTTAGACCTATGGAACGATGATGATCCGTCTGTCATTATGGGGAAATAAGTCTAGAACACCCTCTTTTTACCTAGAATACATGTGGAAAAGTATTGAGTTAATGATAATTAAACTTTTATTTGAGAGATGGTATGTGCACAATGAAATGTGAGCTACTGGTTAATGGGGGACTGCTGCAGCACGGGGAAAACCGCTACAGTGAAATCATCATGACGACCAGAGTCCGCCATAGCAGGTCCACCACACTGGAGTTGTAACCGCTGGCAGTAGACTACGGGGGGCAATGATTCAATTTTAAATGGGATTTAGGGGTTTTCACCCTATTATTCTAAGGCACGAAAACTAGAGAGCTTAGGGCGATTTTTTGCTCATTACTTCCATTTTTTGATTCCTAACACCCTATAATAGAAGGGTGATCCTTGATAGTGAAATTAAATCTAAGAACCCTAGAACTGAAAACTAGATCAAGTGGAATGGATGTTGATGGATGTTGATTCATGTGACTAAAAGTGAATAATTAGCACTTCATAGGGAGAATGTGAATGTATTATTTCATCCATATGATAATTTGAGACCTAGAAGTCATAAAGTTTGAACCTTTAGCATTAAAGACTACTTGAAAGGGGTTAGAGGAGTAGAAACTCCATGAACTAGGTCGGAATAATCATTGGGAGATTAGAGTGCGATAATCTAACTCGTGGGTGATGAATTGAACTATGCTAATTGGAAGAATTGGGTGAGTTTAAATCCCCAAGACCCTTACTTGAAGAGAATTACTGAATGCTCCTTAATTTCTTTTCGTAGACTTTGAACATTTGGAAGCATTGAGGAAGGTCAAGGCTCTCGCAAAATAGCTTGATATTTTAGTCGGAGTTAGACCCTATATAATGGCGTGTATGTGTGTGAATGATGACGTACTTAATTGGTCTTTGGACACTGATTGTTGTTAATAATACTCTTGTTGATTGAATTTAGTGAAGTGAAATTTGGCATGATGTTGTTATCTATACACTGTTTGCATGACATGGAAGCTATAGAGTGTTATGTCTTTGTGTTGTCACTTGGGTTGATGAAGTGATATCCCGAGGAAGGGTAACAAGTTAGAGTAATAGACAGGTATGATACGCAGAGTTCATATAGCTAGGTGTATAGGTGAGAGTACACCGATATATATGATCAACAGGTTCATACGGTTGGGTGTATGATATATGGATTTCTAGAGTTCCCTACAAGTCCTGAATGGATAGATTGAAATAAGACCCTATGACATGTGTGTACAGTAATATTCCATGTGAGAGTGTACGAACATATGACTGAGGCATGTGCCTTGCATATTACGAATGGCATGGTATCAACAGACAACTGAGGAGTGAGGATTGGTTCAAAATTACATGAACCATACAAGACTATGATGCTCGAATGAGTAGTTACCTATGACTTAATTGTTGATGTACTTATTATGAATTCTTGAATCTTTACAAACTATTGTGAATCTCTGGATAGTGGATTAACTAAGTGTTTAATATTCTTGTGTGCACTAAACGTGATGAGTTGACAAGTTGATTGTAGTGTTTTTAGTGTGCATGTTTTCATTTGGAACTGATGAATTGAATGAAAAGAATTGCTAATTTTGGAGCTTAAGGTGGATAGCTTGGTCGAGCTACTACATTCGCAGTACCACTACAGCGGAACACTTACTGTTGTGGCCACCTTATCACTGTAGTGGGGCCTAATCCGGTGAGCAGGCCAGCTTAGATTTTATTCCAAATGATGGTAAAAATGGAGTTATGAAATAATTACCTGTGTTCGTGAATGTATATTGTTGTTTCTCTTGCATATTCATTATTATTTAAGGTTGGCTAATGATTTCTGCCAGTATAATATGTCTTACTGATGCTACTCCTGCACTTCTTTTCTGAGTGCAGGTCGTGATCCAGGAAGTTCCTCTCACCCCCACTTGTAGAAGCAGCTGCGAGGCTTATAGGATGAGATAAAGTCTTAGGGATGATGCAAATCCTGTGGAAGAATTCTTTGTTTTGGACATGACTTTATTTATTTTTCTTATTATTCTTCTTATACAATAATTAGGCAAATGTCCTCCATACGATGACTTTAAATTCTTGTGATATTTATGTAGTATGTTGCTAGTAATTATTTAACTTTTCTAATACTTCCTAATTAGTTGGTAATTTACCAACTCATTACGCTCTTAAACATGAGGTTTTTTCTAGTTTTCAAGTCAATTAGGTGAATTTTATGCCTTTTTCTCCTTGATCTTTATAGGTACTTAACTTGAATGGAGAAAAACATCAAAAGAGAGTTGAGGATTGGTGCTCCACTCCTGGAAACATGTATACCTCAAAAATACCGACAAAATTCATCAAGTGGAGATTTGCATCATTAGAAGCATTACCACTAAACACTCCCTTCATGTTTAGAAGTTGAGTCATCATGTTAGTGATATAAAATTTCCTCCAGCAGGCAAAAGTGGGGGTAAATGTCACAACCAGAACGTACACCCGGATCATAGACACGGGACAAGGGACCCTGAGAGACCCCAAGTTGACCCATGACACATTCATACAACTAATCTCATTTAAATAAGCGGAATATTTAGCATAAAACATCACGTAAATGTAACCATGACATAGCATCGGGAAATACCAAACATTTACATAAGCTGAGTACTACGCCTTTGTCCGAAAGCCTCTAATAAATAAGATGGGTTAATGGGACAAAATCCCCAACTAACCCGAGCAATACTAAACATAATCAACATGAAAGTTTATCAAACGGCCCTCGGAACATGAGGACTCACCAACAAGCTGATAGTGTAAGCTGAGATGGACTAAGGATGAGGATAAGCCTGAGATCCGGACCTTGTATCATGAAATGATACAACATAGAAGGTACGCGGTCAGTATGTGGAATGTACCGAGTATGCAAGGTAAGTAAAACAGACATTTAAAAGTAAACAAAACTCATAGGTACATAAGAGAAGGACATCATGCATATATCATAAACTTCGTAAGAAAACATAAGGCTCAAGGATTTCAAATCATTCATATTCATTCATTATAATAATTATAAGTAACTTTATGAGAATATAACTTGAGCCAATAACATAAATATGACAATGCATAAAACATGCGGAACAATGGGAGGACTCGTCATAACCGACACCATCATGGTAGAACCTTTCATGATGCCCCACTATCTCGCTCAAGTAGGCAGAGCCGGCCCTAGCTTGCCAGGAGAGGGTTGTGCATAAGGCGTGATATCACATTTGCAGGGATCATTATAAATAAATCATATCATTTACAAACCACGGTGGCACGTGGTTATGAGACAACGACATAGTCCTTTGAACGCAAGGCTGCTCGATGCTAGACACAGCTCCCAAAAACATGCATATAGGGTCGTACATAAATCAATAACATCACGCATTAAGATTCATTGGCTAGAATATAAAATTTATCATCATGGATCCCTTTTAAAACATGTTTAGCCAAGAATCATAGGCCCTTTTTATCGGCCAACATCATAAATTTATAAATCATCTAATTCGTTTCATAGATCGCAAATCATTCTTCAACATGTGGGTATTGCACATTACTTCATCATACTTAATAATTTCAAAATATGCTCGTAAACATGGGTAACTAGAAAATCATGCTTTTCCATCATGAATAAACTACAATTATAGAGTAGTGATCATAAATCATGACTTCTATGAACTTTCATCAAATGGGCAAGTTGGATTTAAAAGCTTGAAACATGATCAAAGGAAAATAATGATAAAACTTGCCCATCATTCATAGCTCAATAATTAAAACTGAATTAAATCATACCCATAAAGAGAACACACATTTTCATGCATTTGAGTAAAACTTCATAGACTTGAATAGGAGGCTTCATGATCTAAATCAAAATTGGGCATGGGAGAGGAAGAATTCCACCCATTTTAAAATCCTACATACCTAGGAATGGATGAACTTAAAGTTCCTTCAACACCCACAAAGAAATTGATGAAAATCTTGGGGAAGAAGGCCTTGAAGCTACCAAAACCTCTCTAAGCTTTTGCATGAGAGTGGGCATGCATAAAGGGCTTACCCCATCTTATCTAGCTCAGAAACATATCCAAAACGAAGTACCTTAGGCCTTAGGGACTTAAGAAATTACAAAAAACACCCTTATTAAAACGCAGGAAATTTCTGGTCGCCAGCCCCCACGAGGGACCTCACGGGAAGTTGCCACACGACATGACTCGTCACTTTGATCCGTTGAGTTCACCGCCCAAACATCCAAGGGGGGATCCCACGGGTGACTTAACAAGTCATGTGGTTAGACTACGACTTGTGGTCACCTTCCGTGGCCTACACTGCCCATCCCAACTTGCCAATCCTCCAGGGTTGACTACGGGTGACCTCATGAGTCGTGAGGTCTGACCACGACTCGTGCTCAAGCCAGTGGCCTCCTCACTCAGTCCTTGACAAACCACACTGCACGAGTCACCTCACGACTCGTGGTCACTCCTCACGGCCAACTTCACGGGTCGTTCTGTGACCTGGTGCGAATTTTAAGTTTTTCTCTATTTTTACTTTCGGGTCTGATCCTTGGGTTTCTGGGGTATAACAATATCTCACTCTTGGGGACATTCATCCTTGAATATTAGAAACATGCAGAAAACTCAAAAAAAAGCTATCACCATATACAATTACCTGTCATTTAAGTAGAAAATGGACGGAATGACTACCTCCAAAATGAACTACATAGCTGAACCGAATTCAGACATCACATACATATACCATATCATTAAACAAACTTGTACACATGAACTGAACAGGAAAAGCTAATTAAAGGTTTAAAGCAAAACTGATACCTCAAACTGGAACTGAGCCAGTAGGGGATAGATGAGAGTATTTAGCTACCATATCTACTTCGGCTTGCCACGTAGCTCTCTCAACATGCCGATTCCTCCATAATACTTTAGTTGAAGATAATTCTTTGTTCCTCAGCCTCTGAAGCTGATGATCCAAGATTTTCGCCAAAATTTCCTCAAAGCTGAGGCTATCCCTTACACCAACCCTGTCTACTGGGACTACTAAATCTCGATCACCCAAGCACTTTTTCAAGAGTGATACATTAACCACGGGATGAACTGAAGCCAATTCTGAAGGAAAATCCAACTCATACGCCACCTTACCAACTCTCCTCATAATCCGGTATGGACCAACGTAGCGGGGATTGAGTTTACCTTTCTTTCCGAACCGCATGACTCCCTTAATGGGAAATACCTTTAGAGATACCATCCACATCAAACTCCAAATCCCTCCTTGTCACATCAACATATGATTTCTGATGAATCTGAGTGGTTTTCAACCGGTCCCTTATTAATTGAACCTTCACCATCGCCTCATGAACCGATTATGGTCCTACCATAGCTACCACACCAACCTCAAACCATCCGATGGGAGCTCTACACCTCCACTCGTAAAGAGCCTCGAACGGTGCCATTTGGATACGAGAGTGGTAACTGTTATTATAAGAAAACTCGATCAAGGGCAAATGGTCATCCCAACTACCTTTGAAATCCATAACACATGCCCTCAACATAACCTCGAGGGTCTGAACGGTTCGTTCTGCCTGGCCATCTGTTTGTGGATGGAAGGCTGTACTGAGCTTAACTTGTGCCCCAAGTCCTTTTTGAAAAGAAAGCCAGAATTGTGAGGTAAACGGAGTACCTCAATCTGAAATAATAGACAAGGGCACTCTATGAAGCCGAAGCAACTCCCGAATATACAACTTAGCATAATCATCTGTTGAATCCGTGGTCTTGACCGGTAGGAAGTGTGTAGCCTTAGTTAACCTGTCTACCACTACCCAAATGGAGTCATAGTGTCGGCGAGTACGAGGAAGGCCTGTAAAAAAATCCATATTAATATCTTCCCACTTCCAAGTCGGGATGCTAATATACTGAAGTACACCTCTCAACCTTTGATGTTCGACTTTCACTTGCTGCCAGTTTGGATATTTTGCTACGAACTCCACAGTATCTTTCTTCATACCATCCCACCAATAGATTTCTTGTAAATCCCGATACATTTTTGTGGATCCTGGATGAATAGAATATCTGGCACCATGTGCCTCATGCAATATTCGAACTCTCAGATTATCGACATCCAGAACACATAGTCAACCCGGGTATCGTAGCACACCATCTCCCCCTTGGGAGAAGACCTCCACCTTCTGACTTCGCACCGCCTCCTTCAGCTTCTATAAACTGGATCCTCATCTTGCTTAGACTTGACGTCAACCACCAAGGACGATTCTTCACCATTCTGCACAACAACGCCGCCATCGGTCGAGTCGATCAATCTAACCCCCAGTCTTGCCAATCAGTGGACATCCTTCACCAACTCCTTCCATCCCTCATCCACGTGGGACACACTCTCCACAGAGAGCCTACTAAGTGCATCTGTAACCACATTGGCCTTGTCTGGGTTGTAGGGAACACTCATGTCATAGTCCTTAACTAACTCCAACCCCTGCCTTTGTTGAAGATTTAGATCATTTTGTATGAGCAGATATTGCTAGCTCTTGTGATCCATAAATATATCGACGTGGACCCCATACAAGTAATGCCGCCATATCTTCAATGCAAACACCACCGCGGCCAACTAAAGATCATGGGTTGGGTAATTCTTTTCATGAACCTTCAGCTGTCTCGAGGCATATGATATTACCTTCCTACGCTGCATCAAAACACATCCCAGTCCGACTCCCGAAGCATAACAATACACTGCAAAGTCATCAGTACCCTCGGGTAAGGTCAACAGTGGTGCTGAAGTGAGTCGGGTCTTCAACTCTTGAAAACTTTTCTCACAAGCATCCGACCATTGGAACTTCACCTTTTTCTGAGTCATCTTAGTAAAAGGTGTCGCAATTGATGATAAACCCTCAAGAAACCTTTAGTAGTACCCTTCTAGGCCAAATAAACTCCGAATTTTTGAAGAATTCACCGGTCTAGGCCAATTCTTCACCGGCTCGATCTTTTGGGAATCTACCCTTATGCCTTCGCTTTATACCACATGTCCCAGAAATGCTACCGAGTTTAGCCAAAATTCACACTTGCTAAACTTTGCATACAGCTGACTATCCTTGAGGGTTTGCAGAACTATTCTCAAATGAGTGGCATGCTCCTCCTCGCTCCGGGAGTATATAAGACTGTCATCAATGAACACGATCACGAACATATCAAAATATTGCTTGAACACCCGGTTCATCAGGTCCATAAAAGTTGACGGAGCATTGGTTAGTCCAAAAGACATGAATACAAACTCATAGTGGCCATACCGGGTTCTGAAGTCCATTTTTGGAATGTCACACTCCCGAACTCTGAGCTGGTGATATTCGGACCTGAGATCTATCTTTGAGAAACACCTAGCACCCTGGAGCTGGTCAAATAAATCATCAATCCTGGGAAAGGGGTACCTATTCTTGACGGTAACCCTTATTCAACTGCCGATAGTGAATACACATGCGAAGGGAACCGTCCTTCTTTCGAACAAATAGAACTGGCGCACCCCATGGAGACTGGCTTGGCCTAATGAAGCCCTTATTCAATAGATCGTTTAACTGATCCTTTAATTCCATCAACTCAGTTGGATCCATTCTGTAACGAGGGATAGAAATAGGATGTGTATCTTGCAATTGGTCAATACTGAAGTCAATTTCCCTCTCCAGAGGAAGACCGAACAAATCGTCAGGAAATATCATCGGATACTCACACACCACCGAAACTGACTGGATAGTCGGTGTCTCGAACTCCACATCCTTAACCTTAACTAGGTGGTACATGCAACCTTTAGAGATCATTTTCTTGGACTTAAGATATGTAATGAATTGACCTGCTGGTACTGCGGAACTACCCTTCCACTCCAACACCGACTCACCCGGAAAATGAAATTCCACTATACGGGTTCTATAATTAATCGAAGCATAACATGAAAACAACCAATACATACCTAAAATGATGTCGAAATCAGTCATGGCCATTTCTACTACGCTCGAGGAGGTAACCTTATGCAACACCGTGACGGGGTTGTCCGCCACCCTAACTAATCGATGCTCCCTGCGGAGCGGAACGGGTTGGAGCTGCTGCTGCACTAGTGGTCTGTGCACGACCCCTATCATCACCCTGTCAAGCATATGGGCATGCTCGGCGCATGTGCCTGGATCTACCACACCCATAGCAAACATCTTAGCCGAGTAGACACTCTCCGGTGTGACTCTTATCGCACTTCCCGCAGGTTGGAGAGGTACATTCTAGCTGGGTGCCCTTTTGATCCCTCAACCCTGAAGCCCTACTCCTCTAATCACCCCTAGGTCTAGATGGAACACTAGTTGATGATGGTGCTGGGGCTAGTGACCTCTGCTGAAACTGTGGACGGTAGCCACAGCCGGACCTCTGATGTGAAGACCCATGACTATCTGTCCGAGCCCTTTTTGCCTCCTGCTCCCTCGCATGAGCCGCCTCCATCTGCTAGGCATACAACACTATGTGAGGAAAGTCCATATCCTGGTGTAGCATAGCACCCTGCAATCCTTTTCTAAATAATTGTCCACCCCAAGAACGAATCTTCTAACCCGCACTTTCTGGTCCATCACTAACTCTGGGGCATATTTTGACAACTGAGTGAACTCAAGAGAATACTCCAGCACTATCATTTTTCTCTGCTTGAGGTTCACAAACTCCGCTGCTTTCAACTCCCTCATTTCCCGAGGGAAGAATCTGTCGAGAAAGGCTATGTGGAACTCATCCCAGCTGATAGGGCCCACTCCCGCTGCCCTGTTGTCCTTCCATTTCTTGTAATAGATATTAGCGGCCTCTTTTAGCTGATAAGAGGCCAAGTCCACATACTCCCCATTTGTCACCCTCATAACCTGGGTGACCTTCAAGATCCCTTCAATGAACTCGTGTGGATCCTCATCCACCTTTGATCCCGTGAACTCAGGAGGATTCATCCTCAAGAAGTCTCTGATTTGAGCCGTCGTTGCATTACCATTCTATGGGACCTGCGCAACAGCCTGCTGGTTGATCTGAGTGGTAAAGGCCTACGCCAACATCTGAATAGCCGTCTGAAACTCAGCGTGGGCAGTTGGCTCTAGTGCCTAGGTCTCCCGAACAGGTGGGGCTTGCTGATGCCCATGGTCATCGCCATCTCCATGGCCTTCATCATTTCCGTTCCTCCTTCCATTCATTCTTCTAGGAGCCATAATTCTGCAATCGCGAATCGCACGAATTAGAAGGATGGAAAGGCTTTTCATCATACGACATATAACATGAAAGAAGGGAACATTTCCTAAACTTCTAGTAGCGTCATCGTCATAGGTGTGGCGTGGTTCAAAACCATGAAAAAGATTATACTTAACATGGCATTCAGATAGCCTAGGACACTTCATACCGATGACTATGATACCAATTTTTTCACGACCCGAACGTACACTCGGATCATAGACATGGGACAAAGGACCCCAAGAGACCTCAAGTCGACCCATGGAACATGAATATAGCTAGTCTAATTTAAATAAGTATAATATTTAGCATAAAACATCGCGGAAACGTAACCATGACATAGCATCAGGAAATACCAAACATTTACATAAAGTGAGTACTACGCCTTTGTCTGAAAGCCTTTAATACATAAGATAGGTTGATGGGACAACATCCCCAACTAACCCAAGCAATACTAAACATAATCAACATGAAAGTTTATCAAACGACCTTCGGAACATGAGGACTCACCAACAAGTTGATAGCATAAGATGAGATAGACTAAAGATGAGGATGAGCCTGAGATCTGGACCCTGTATCATGAAACGATACAACATAGAAGGTATGCAGTCAGTACGTGGAATGTACCGAGTATGCAAGGTAAGTAAAATGTACATATAAAAGTAAACAAAACTCATAGGTACATAAGAGAAGGACATCATGCATATATCATAAATTGTGTAAGAAAACATAAGGCTCAAGGCTTTCAAAACATTCATAATCATTCATTATCATATTATAAGTAACTTTACGAGAATGTAACTTAAGCAAATAAAATAAACATGAAAATGCATAAAACATTCAGAACAATAGGAGGAATCTTCATAATCGACACCACCATGGTAGAGCCTTTCATGATGCCCCACTTTCTCGCTTAAGTGGGCAGAGCCGACCCTGGCTTGCCAGGCGAGGATGGTGCATAAGGCGTGATATCACATTTGCGGGGATCATTATTAATACATCACGTTATTTACAAACCCATGGTGGAACGTGGTTATGAGATACCGGCGTAGTCCTTTGAACGCCGGGTTGCTCGGTGCTAGAGACCGCTCCCAAAAACATGCATATAGGCTCATACATAAATCAATAACATCATGCATTAAGATTCATTGGCTAGAATAAAACATTTATCATCATGGATCCCCTTTAAAACATTCTTAGCCAAGAATTGTAGGCCTTTTTCATTGGCCAACATCATAAATCGATAAATCATGTAATTGTTTCACAGATCGCAAATCATTCTTCAACATGTGGGCATTGCCCATTACTTCATCATACTCAATACATTCAAAATATGCTCATAAACATGGGTAACTAGAAAATCATGCTTTTCCATCATCAATAAATTCCAATTATAGAGTAGTCATCATAAATCATAACTTCTATGAACTTTCATCAAATGGGAAATTTGGATTTAAAAGCTTGAAACATGATTAAAGGAAAATAATGATAAAACCTGCCCATCATTCATAGCTCAATAATTAAAACTCAATTAAATCCTACTCGTAAAGGGAAATCACATTTTCATGCATTTGAGTAAAACCCCATAGACTTAAATAGGAGGATTCATGATTTAAATCGAAATTGGGAATGGGAGAGGAACAATTCCACCCATTTTAAAATCCTACATACCTGGGAATGGGTGGACTTAAAGTTCCTTGAACACCCACAAAGAAATTGATGAAAATCTTGGGGAAGAAGGTGTTGAAGCTCCCAAAACCTCTCTAAGCTTTTGTATGAGAATGAGCATGCATAAAGGGCTTCACCCATCTTATATAGCTCAGACACATATCCAAAACGACGTAGTTTAGGCCTTAGGGACTTAGGAAATTACAAAAACACCCTTATTAAAATGCATAAAATTTCTGGTCGCTAACCCCCATGAGGGACCTCATGGGAAGTTGCCACAGGGCACGACTCATGGCCTTGATCTATTGAGTTCACTGCCCAAACATTGAAGGGGGATCCCACGGGTGACTTCACGAGTCATGAGGTCAGACCACGACTCGTGGTCACTTTCCGTGGCCTACACTACCCATCCCAACTTTCCAATCCTCCATGGTTGACCACGAGATGACCTCACGAATCGTGAGGTTTGACCACAACTCGTGGTCAAGCCCGTGGCCTCCTCACTCAGGCCATGCCAAACCATGCTGACCACGAGTCACCTCACGACTCGTGGTCACTCCTCACAACCAACCTCACGGGTCGTTCTGTGACTTGGTGCGAATTTTCAATTTTTATCCATTTTTACTACCAGGTCTGATCCTTGGGTTCCCGGGGTATAACAATATCTCGCCCTTGGGGACATTCATCCCCGAATGTTAGTAACATGCAGAAAACCCAGAAATAGGCTATCACCATATACAATTACCAGTCATTTAAATCGAAAATAGATTGAATGACTACCTCTGAAAAGAACTACATAGCTGAACTGAATTCACACATCACATACATATACCATATCATTAAACAAACTTGTACACATGAACTGAATAGGACAAGCTAATTAAAGGTTTAGAGCAATACTGATACCTCAAACTGGAACTGAGCCGGTAGGGAACAAATGAGGGTATTTAGCTATCATATCTTCTTCGGCTTCCCATGTAGCTCCCTCAACATGTTGATTTCTCCATAGTACTTTAACTGAAGCTACATCCTTTTTCCTCATCCTCCAAACCTGACGATCCAAGATTTTCACCGAAATTTCCTCATAACTGAGGTTATCCCTCACACCAACGCTGTCTGCCGGGATTACTAAATTTGGATCACCGAAGCACTTTTTCAAGAGCGATACATGAAACACGGGATGAACTGAAGTAAATTCTGAAGGCAAGTCCAACTCATACGCCACCTTACCAACTCTCCTCATAACCTGGTAAGGACCAACGTAGCGGGGACTGAGTTTACCTTTCTTTCCGAACTGCATGACTCCCTTCATTGCAGATAACTTTAGAAATACCTAGTCATCCATCATCAAACTCTAAGTGCCTTCTTCTCACATTAGCATACAATTTCTACCGACCCTGAGCGATTTTCAATCGGTCCCTTATAAATTGAACCTTCTCCATCGCCTCATGAACTGAATTTGGTCCTATCATAGCTGCCTCACCAACCTCAAACCATCTGATGGGAGATCGACACCTCTTCCTGTAAAGAGCCTCAAACGGTGTCGTTTGCATATGAGAGTGGTAATTGTTATTATAAGCAAACTCGATTAAGGGCAAATGTTGATCCAAACTACCTTTGAAATCCATAACACATTCCCTCAACATATCCTCGAGGGTCTAAATGGTTCGTTCTGCCTGGCCATTTGTTTGTGGATGGAAGGTTGTACTGAGCTTAATGTTCGCGGTTTGTTGCTACGGTTAAAAACCGACACGCAAGTGCACGTGGTCAAACAAGTAATAAAGTGGCTAAGTAGCCAAGTATCGATCCAAGGAGGTTTAAGATATGTAAAATTGCCTAGTTTACTATATTCCTATTTCACTTCTAATTATGCTAACAACAATGTAGCCAAGAGTTACTTGAGTTTTTGGTTTCTAAACTATATATACTACAACTAATAACAACTATTTACTTGTGAATTCAGACAATGGATATGAACATGCCAAGGTTAAGAACAAGTAATGAACTTGATAATCATGATAATTTTGGTTAATTCTCTTCTTCATGTTGCTAGCCAAGAACATTTGCCTAGAAATTAAAACTCTCGTATTTAATTTCACTTTAGAATCATAAACCATCCGTCTACATTTCTGTGATCAAATGCAATTTATGACCTACCACTACAATTCCGGTTCCTAAATTGACTAATACGGCTTTCAAGTATATTTCTATCAGGAAAGCACATCAAAACCCAATTTTCCCAAATCAAGTTAAGAACAATATCCTATTAATTCACAACTTTCCAATTTCTTGCTCTTTCGAGTGAAATTGGACTTTTTAGATATACATTAATGTTGGCCAATCACTAATGCAGTAAAAACAAGAATTAATAGAACAACATTAAAGAAGAAGAAGAAACCATATCAATTAAAATCAGAATTCATTACACATGTTCAAAACCTCAGCAAGGAAGAGAATTAGCCACTCATTCTTGGATTGATCATCCTAAAATGAGTGTAAATCATACGTACAATTGATAGAAAGAAGAAAGGAAGAGATGAAATCCCTTAGCTTTTTCAATCTTCAACTGCTACTAACCCACGTTCCTGCTCTCCACTTCTTAACTCAGTCTAAAAACTCAAAACTAATTAAAATAAACCTAAGTGTGCTATTTATACTAGTGGGAAATTTTTCCCGGAATAACAAGCAACGTGTCACGGAGGCCAACGCGGAGCACTGCCTCCGTGACACGGCGTGGACGTGGACCTTCACTGGAATTTCCAGGGTCCGGTAAATTGACCTCAACGTGGCACGGAGGCCATCGCGGAGGCCTCTCTCCGTGCCACGGAGCTGACGCGAAGGCACACTGGAAATTTGCCATTTTAATTCCTGTTCAGGCAGTGTGCTTCCGCGATGGTAGCGTGGCACGGCTCCATCGCGGAGCCCCTATAAAATGTGCATTCCAAGGTCTTTTCCACGCTCGCATCCAAGTCCAACTCCGACATAGTTCCAATACGCATTTTAGCACCTAAAAATCACATTTACCTGCAAAACAAATGCTAATCATGTTGGTTAGTATAAATTTGCATTTTATTACCAATTACATGATATTATATACACATTGCACAACAAACAAGGTAAAAATGATACGTTTGAGTATCACTTGGGCATATAAATCTGCCCAAGATCACTTACCCCACACTTAAATCCTTGTTCATCCTCGAACAACATATACACAAATCATGCAAATTACATCCCAACCTTCGTCACTATGGTGCAATAATTTACGCTAAGGTCATACCGATTATTCAATTTTTGTAAATCATCAAGAAAACATGCTTGGTCGTACAATACAATGACCTTTAATACATCAAGGCTTCCTAGACTTTTAAGAATTGATTCTTGATATCGGCAAACTCATGCAAATTAGTTAATCAAGAAATCCGATACGAAAATCAATCTTTCATCAAGCATGCGCCCTCACAACTTGAGAGAACTTCCCCTTTACGTTCATGCAGCACACAAACATGCAAGTAGGAGCATATAAAAATTAATTTCACTCTCTCTCCCAAAAGAATTCACATGCATCATGTCATGACCCATAGGCTTGCCCTTAGTGTATTACTCCACTAATATAAAGAAATGCAATATAGGATCACGTAGGACTTTAATGGGTTGTAACGGGGCTATGGATCTAGTATGTATATATTGGATTAGCCAATAATAGTCGCTAGCAAAGCGCCTTTTCAACACATTCCCATCGACTCATGGACATTGTTCCTCTCTTTTCTCTTTTTCTCCCATTCATGCTGGTTTACTTTCATACAGCCCATTTCATCAACCACACTTGACACAAAACAGAGGGTTTTCATGTACCCTCACTATCATTTAATTACAACAAGTGCCTCTTCAACCTCATCTTTTCTTTCTTCACTTTGCTTTTCTTTTTCTTTTCACTCTTTTCACTCTTTAACACTTTGGGAAACATTTTCTTTGCTTTGTAAGCGCTTAAGAGCTTCTTATAGACTTTAAGGCTAATGAAAAGAAGAAATAAAGCTTAGTTCATACAATTTTGGACAAAAGAAAGAAATCGGCTAAAGGCTCAACGGGCTGACTAGGGTATACAACATATAAAAAGGTAGAATTTGACAAGAAAAAAATGGAAACTATTGGTTAAAACAAAGAAATGCCTACATCCTTTCCAACACTACACCTCCTTCATTTCGTTTTGTATACACACCAGGCAAGTTCTAGACAATACACAATGACATGGAATAGCAAAACCTCACTTCACACTTCATGCACATGCTCGAATCAAGATGCATTCACAGACTCTTTAATTAGTCAATTACATGAATTCAAGATTAAGCCTCAATCATACTGAACCAAATTCTATAGCCTAGGTAACTCAACATATTTACAGAATTGCATGCTTTCAAACGAATCACTTTCACATTTTGAACATCAATTACAACATGCAATGAAATTTTAGCAACCATAAGCAACTACAGTTCATTGATGCAATCCACCAAAGAAAAACTAAAAACAAATAAAAATCCTACTCCTACCGACTACATTTCCCTTAAGACGGTCGTCATCCATCCATCATAGGGAATGGTCACTAACTATGACATCGGTTCAATGGGACTATTCTCGGTAAAAGAACCGAAAACAAACTCCGAGAAACCCAAAAGAAATATAAAAATCGAAAAAAAATTAAAAATATTTTGCAACACATCGATCATTTCGATAGAAAGAAAATATTTACAAGTGCAAAATATATTCGCAAAAATTTTGAAAAATATCGATCATGTCGATAGAAAAAAAAAATATTTACAACAATGGCAACCATACTTTAAAAAACACACATCATTAACCACACAACAAATATATACACATACATCGCAAACAGTTCACAACAGGGAAAGCACAAACATACATAAACATCAAAGAAAAATTATACAGCAGTTTAGAGCCTATGTCCCAGCACCTAACTACTCCCCACCCCACACTTAAATCGAACACTGTCCCCAGTGTTCACAACAATACAAAGCACAAAAATTTGGGTGGTGAAACTCCCTACTCAGTCGAAATATTCGACTTCCTCATCCGGTGTTGCGGCCTCGTCGCCCATATCCGAATCAGCTCCATCGTCGTCATCGGACTCCACATCAGAGTCCTCACGACGTGTCTCCTCATCAATAGGGACATCGTCATCTGTAGGCTCCACAAAGGCTAGCCCCACCTTACATAAGGCTCTGGCGTTCTCGCCAAAGGGGTAGTCCAGCTCCAACTGCCATAATTCTTCCTCGGTGGCTGGTCTCCCACCAATCCGTAGCTGCAACATCTGCATGCCGAACATACGGGCCATGTACTGATCGTCACGAGCATGTCGCTCGCCCAAAGTCAGCACCGGTCCGTGTGTAGTATCGGGGGCCTTCGTCTTTGTCACGTCGAGGGCCCTCCGCTCCAACTGCGGAATATAATCCAAAGCTTCTTCCTCAATGTCGAGGCCTCAGAGGAAGGTGGTGATGAGTCCGCCAAACCCGTATCTATGGCCCTGGTGCAGTCTGGCTCTCTTCATGGCGGATATTATGACCGCCCCCACATTAATCTCAAGCCCTTTCATAAGGGCATACACCAAGCAGACACGGTCCCGGGTCACGTCCGTCATATGGACTCCCGGGATCAAACACGAACATACAATCTTCAGCCAGATTCTGGCCTCCCTATTCATCTGCGAATAAGGCAGAGTCTGGTGGTAACCCCTCTCTTTATGTCTACTCCATCGGGCCGTGGATCGAGCCCCACACAACGTACGTCTGATGTCGGCATACGGTGGGGTGATGTTTAGCTGGCAGAGAACGTGGGCGTCTGTGTCCCGCGCTCCAACGATGGCATTCAGCTGCTGGGGTTCCAGAGTGATAATCTGCCCTCTGATTTTTATAGTGTGGCTTCTGATGGCCAGGTTCCAGTTTGCATAAAATTCCCAGACTAAGTGAAGGTTGCACTCCTTGGGCTCCTGAAAAATAAAGCTGAGCCCAGCTGCCTCAATTCTCTGTACAATGCGAGGGAACTCCTGTACGAGTGGTTCCCTTGCAATATGTTCCTCCGGGAAGTACTTGTTTTCTTTGTGTTTTGCATACCATTTCTTCCCTTCATCGGTGACCCATCTTGTTCCGTATTGGCGGCGTTGGCCGCGCGGAACAGCGGGTGCAGCTGGGACTGCAGTGCCCAGTCTCATCCTTTTCCTGCCGGTGCCTGAGGTAGAAGCACCCTTGCCTTTGTCTTGTCAGATAGCCATTGTACCTGTCAATTTACACAAACAAGCACAACGTTAAGCTAAATTCTTGTTAGCTTCGGCTAAGGTCGGGTTACACAAAATTTACCCCACACTTAGTCCTTAACAATATCTACAAAATTACAGCAAGGATAGCTCTATTCACAACCCCAAACAAAAACAACTATACACATATTGCTTAGTGCGTTCGTAACAAAATTTCGACAGCATAACGGTTAGCGTACTACTCAGACTTCATACAGCTAATCCCAATCCTACTATCGCTAACAATTCAACCATCGCACTTCGCAACAAAACAACAACAAAAATAAAAACAACTGGAAAAACATTTTTTATACAAGCTAATCTAAACAATTTAACCAATTCACACTTTATGCATTTTCCCACAAAAGTTCGAGAGTTAGTCGTCTTGGAACATTTACACAATATTTACCACGACTTCTCTCAAATAACAAACACACCGCAGCATCGATTTCATCAAATTATCAAGTTACCCATGTCAAATTTAACAACCCAAGCCCTAGAATACCATTCGACAATCAATTTCGAATTATTTACATAATCAACAAGTTCAAACGCTAACTACAACAATCCGAACATAATCAATCACCAAATAATTCAACATCATGTTTAATTTCTACCTAGGATGATATATCTCACCTTACATGCCCAAATTTGACAAAAATCGCCAAAATATTGAGATAGACGATGAAAACATACCTTAGAATTGAAGAACCGAAGAAACTTGACGTTTTTCCTTGCCTATTAACGTGGCACGTTGCTTGGGGAGGGGGAAATGGGTGTTTGGTCGCGGAGGGAAGAGGGAATGGGGAAAATAGGGGCGAAATCGGGGGTTTTAAATTAAGAAAACACGCGGGTCACCCGGAAACCCGGTGTTACCCGGCACTGAATAAGGGGCAACGTGTCACGGAGGGTAACGCGGAGCCCCTCCTCCGTGACACGGAGCCAACGCGTTGGCTTACTGGATTTTTGAAAAATCTGGATTTTGCCTTCAACGTGTCACGGAGTGTAACGCGGTGCATTGCCTCCGTGACACGGCGCCAACGCGCCAGTGCTCTGTTTCACCAATAAATTTAATTTTTCATACCTCGCCTCATTTTCTCGATTCCATGTATATTTCCTCCGTTATACCTGAAAATCACCTCACTAAACAAAAATTGGTTAAATTAATAGATTTCCCTAACTAAAATAAAAAATACTAACTAAAATGCAAATCTAAACCTAGTCAAGAAAAAGAAAAGAAAAATAAAAATTATTTACACTAAAAAGAAAGAAAGAAAATATTTTTCACAGGTTGCCTCCCGTGCAGCGCCTGGTTTACCGTCGCGGCTCGACGTCCTTTATGCTCATTTATCTACTAGGGAGATGGACGATTTGTCCCGATCATGGTCATCCCCCCAGTAGTTCTCAACCTTATCCGGTGGCCTTCCTAGTAACTCTCGGGAATCACTCATTCCATTAGCATTCCCATGATCAATCACATTGATCACCGAGAGATCCTTATAAACAGTCGGGAGCTTAGGTACCTTGTACACGTCGAACACTTCGACCTTGTCATGTGCTCGCATCGTGAGTTGACCCGCAGCTACATCAATTAATGCTTTTCCGGTTGCCAAAAAGGGTCATCCCAAAATAAATGGGACTTCAGCATCTGGTTCAAAGTCCAGAAAAATAAAATCGACCGGAAAAATGAGGGAGACTACTTGCACTAACACATCCTCAACAATGCCATCCGGCTTAGCTAAAGACCTGTCTGCTAGTTGCAATATTACCGTTGTAGGTCTAGGACTCCCTAGACCTAACTTTCTGAATACCGAAGATGGCATCAGATTTATGCTTGCCCCCAAGTCGCATAATCCACGAGCTCGGATACTTTGCCCAATAGTAAGCTGGATAGTGAAACTTCCAGGGTCTTTCAGTTTTGTGGACAACCTATTCTTAATACGGGAAGTGCATTCCTCCGTTAAAGCTACCGTGGCATACTCAGTCAAACGACTTTTGTTAGCCACGATGTCTTTAATATACTTCGCATATTTTGGCACTCCCTGCAAGACATCAACAAGAGGTAAGTTAACATGTACCTGTTTAAGTACCTCCATGAATTTCTGGAAACACGCCTCCTCTTTGTGTTTCTTAAGTCGTTGAGGGAACGGGGGTGGAGGCCTTTCTGGTTCAGCTTCTTTAGTCTTCCCCTTATCTGAAATTTGCTCTCCCTCAACATCTGCTGCTCCTGACTTTTGAGGCGGTCTTTCCGGTTCCACCTCCTTCAACTGTAAACCACTCCTCGTGGTCACTGCATTTACCTGCTTTGGATTAGGATCCGTGTCGCTAGGTAGTCCTCCTCTGGGTCTAGTATTTTGGGCACTAGCAAACTGCCCAAACTAATATTCAAGAGCCTTGGTTGCCAATTAATTGTTCTTCACTTCGGCTGCCAATTTGACATAGTCAGCCTGCAATTGTGCCTGATTAGCGATCATGGTTTTGAACATCTCCTCAATAGTCGGTGATGGTGGTGGAGGAGGGGCACTATGATTTCTGAATTGAGCTTGATAATTTTGTTGCCCTCCTTGGTTTCTGTGCATACCCGCCCTGAACTTTGGCCTTGTTGATTGTTGCTACCCCACGAAAAATTCGGATGGTTCCTCCAATTTGAGTTGTAGCCACTACCAAACTATTGCTGATTTCTCTGTGCATTGCCCACAAAGTTAAAAGAATCAGGATTTGCACCACAACATTCAGCTGAATGCTCATTACTACCACACACTTCACACCACATCTGTTGAACTGCATTGACTGAAGCTGAAGGCTGGTTCAAATTCATATTGCTGAAGTGAGTGTTTAACTGATTTTGCAAGGCAACTATCTGTGCAGCGATAGCTGTGAATCCATCCACTTCAAGCACTCCCGCTGCTTTTCTTGCTCCACCTCTTGAAGAATCTGCATTCCATTCTGGATTGCCTTGTGAAATTCGGTTGAGCAAAGTGTACAGCTCCTCATATGTCTTCTCCAGCGCTTGCCCTCCAGCTGCTGAATCTAACAGAATTTTAGTGTGGGGTTCCGAACCCTTAATAAATGTGTGTACCAACACCTCATTGGACTGATGATGGTGAGGACAGTCCTGCAACATGGATTTGAATCTTTCCCAGGCTTGATATAGATTTTCTCCTTCCCTCTGTTTAAAACTTAGGATTTGACTCCTAAGTCTGGCTGTTTTACCAGAAGGGAAAAATCTGATCAAAAACTTCCGTGCAAGATCATCCCACGTTGATATAGAATTGGGTGGTTCAGCTTTTAACCACCTCTTGGCTTCACCAAGTAAGGAAAATGGAAATAAGGTGAGCCGAACATAATCAGGTGACACTCCAGCGGGTATATAAGTGTCACTTATCTCCAAAAAGTTTTGGAGATGTTGTTGTGGATCTTCGTGAGGGAGACCGGTAAATTGCCCACTTGTGTGCAAAAGTTGCACCATATTCTGCTTTAATTCAAACCTCCCTCCAGGCTCTGGTTTGCGGATGCTAGAATGTACATTATTAGCGTGTGGCATTGCCACCTCGCGAACCGGCCTTGCTGCTGCTTCATCGGGCACTAAAACTGCCCGCACAATTGGTGGATTTTGTTGCTCCATCATAGACTGTTTAAGCAACTGCAGCTTCTTTCGAAGAGCTTCTCTACGTTGACTATGAAACTCACGTTCAGGCTCTAAGTAAGATTCCACCAGCTCTTTGTCCCTTGCCAGTGTTCACAGAAACAAAATCTGCAAAATAAAGGCTAAGACCAAGTTGTTAACACTTAAGAAAATAAAAATACAAATACAGTAAATTTACACTAACCACAATTTTACAAATCGCCTAGCCTCCCCGGCAACGGCGCCAAAAACTTATTCGCGGTTTGTTGCTACGGTTAAAAACTGACACGCAAGTGCACGTGGTCAAACAAGTAATAAAGTGGCTAAGTAGCCAAGTATCGATCCAAGGAGGCTTAAGATATGTAAAATTGCCTAGTTTACTATATTCCTATTTCACTTCTAATTATGCTAACAACAATGTAGCCAAGAGTTACTTGAGTTTTTGGTTTCTAAACTATATATACTACAACTAATAACAACTATTTACTTGTGAATTCAGACAATGGATATGAACATGCCAAGGTTAAGAACAAGTAATGAACTTGATAATCATGATAATTTTGGTTAATTCTCTTCTTCATGTTGCTAGCCAAGAACATTTGCCTAGAAATTAAAACTCTCGTATTTAATTTCACTTTAGAATCATAAACCATCCGTCTACATTTCTGTGATCAAATGCAATTTATGACCTAGCACTACAATTCTGGTTCCTAAATTGACTAATACGGCTTTCAAGTATATTTCTATCAGGAAAGCACATCAAAACCCAATTTTCCCAAATCAAGTTAAGAAAAATATCCTATTAATTCACAACTTTCCAATTTCTTGCTCTTTCGAGTGAAATTGGACTTTTTAGATATACATTAATGTTGGCCAATCACTAATGCAGTAAAAACAAGAATTAATAGAACAACATTAAAGAAGAAGAAGAAACCATATCAATTAAAATAAGAATTCATTACACATGTTCAAAACCTCAGCAAGGAAGAGAATTAGCCACTCATTCTTGGATTGATCATCCTAAAATGAGTGTAAATCATACGTACAATTGATAGAAAGAAGAAAGGAAGAGAAGAAATCCCTTAGCTTTTTCAATCTTCAACTGCTACTAACCCACGTTCCTGCTCTCCACTTCTTAACTCAGTCTAAAAACTCAAAACTAATTAAAATAAACCTAAGTGTGCTATTTATACTAGTGGGAAATTTTTCCCGGAATAACAAGCAACGTGTCACGGAGGCCAACGCGGAGCACTGCCTCCGTGACACAGCATGGACGCGGACCTTCACTGGAATTTCCAGGGTCCGGTAAATTGACCTCAACGTGGCATGGAGGCCATCGCGGAGGCCTCTCTCCGTGCCACGGAGCTGACGCGAAGGCACACTGGAAATTTGCCATTTTAATTCCCGTTCAGGCAGTGTGCTACCGCGATGGTAGCGTGGCACGGCTCCATCGCGGAGCCCCTATAAAATGTGCATTCCAAGGTCTTTTCCACGCTCGCATCCAAGTCCAACTCCGACATAGTTCCAACACGCGTTTTAGCACCTAAAAATCACATTTACCTGCAAAACAAATGCTAATCATGTTGGTTAGTATAAATTCGCATTTTATTACCAATTACATGATATTATATACACATTGCACAACAAACAAGGTAAAAATGATACGTTTGAGTATCACTTGGGCATATAAATCTGCCCAAGATCACTTAACTCGTGTCCCAAGTCTTTTTTTAAAGAATGCCAGAATTGTGAGGTAAACTAAGTACCTCGGTCTGAAATAATAGACAAGGGCACTCCATGAAGTCGAACCAACTCCCGAATATACAACTTAGCATAATCATCTGTTGAACTGGTGGTCTTGACCGGTAGGATGTGTGCAACCTTAGTTAACCTGTCTACCACTACCCAAATGGAGTCATAGTGTCGGCGAGTACGAGGTAGGCCTGTAACAAAATCCATATTAATCTCTTCCCACTTCCAAGTGGGGATGCTAATATCGTGAAGTACACCTCCCGACCTTTGATATTCGACTTTCACTTGCTGCAAGTTTGGACATTTTGCTACGAACTCCGGAGTATCTTTCTTCATACCATCCCACCAATAGATTTCTCGCAAATCCCGATACATTTTCATGGATCTTGGATGAATAGAATATCTGGTACCATGTGCCTCATGCAATATCCGAACTCTCAGATTATCGACGTCCAGAACACATAGTCGACCCTAGTATCGTAACACACCATCTCCCCCTTGGGAGAAGAGCTCCACCTTATGACTTCGCACCGCCTCCTTCATCTTCCTTAAAACTAGATCCTTATCTTGCTTATACTTTCCGTCAACAACCAAGGACGATTCTGCCCCATTCTACACAACAACACCGCCATCGACCGAGCCGATCAGTCTAACTCCCAGTGTTGCAAGTTGGTGGACATCCTTCACCAACTTCTTCCTTCCCTCATCCACGTGGCACACCCTCTCCATAGAGAGCCTACTAAGTGCATCCGTAACCACATTGGCCTTGCCCGAGTGGTAAAGGACACTCATGTTATAGTCCTTAACTAACTCCAACCACCGCCTTTGCCGAAGATTTAGATCTTTTTGTGTGAGCACATATTGAAAGATCTTGTGATCCATAAATATATCCACGTGGACCCATACAGTTAATTCCGCCATATCTTCAATTCAAAAACCACCGCGGCAAACTCAAGATCATGGGTCGAGTAATTCTTTTCATGAACCTTTAGCTGTCCCGAGGCATATGCTATTACCTTCCCACGCTACATCAACACACATCCCAGCCCGACTCTCGAAGCATCACAATACACTACAAAGCCATCAGTACCCTCAGGTAAGGTCAACACTGGTGTTGAAGTGAGTCGGGTCTTCAATTCTTGGAAGCTTTTCTCACAAGCATCCGACCATTGAAACTTCACCTTTTTCTGAGTCAACTTAGTCAAAGGTGCCGCAATAGACGAAAAACCCTCAACAAACCGTCGGTAGTACCTTCTAGGCCCAAGAAACTCCGAATTTCTGAAGAATTCACCTGTCTAGGACAATTCTTCACTGCCTCGATCTTCTGGGAATCTACTCTTATACCTTCGCTTGATACCACATGTCCCAGAAATGCTATCGAGTTTAGCCAAAATTCACACTTTCTAAACTTTGCATATAGCTTACTATCCTTGAGGGTTTACATAACTAATCTCAACTGAGTGGCACGCTCCTCCTCACTCCGGGAGTATATAAGAATGTCATCGATGAACACGATCACGAACATATCAAATTATTCCTTGAACACCCTATTCATCATGTCCATAAAAGCTGCAGGAGCATTGATTAGTCCAAAAGATATAACTACAAACTCATAGTGGCCATACCAGATTCTGAAGGCCATTTTTAGAATGTCACACTCCCGAACTCTGAGTTGGTGATATCCGAACCAGAGATCTATCTTCGACAAACACCTGGCACCCTGGAGCTGGTAAAATAAATCATCCATCCTGGGCAAGGGGTAGCTGTTCTTGACGGTAACCTTGTTCAACTGTCGATATCAATACATATGCGAAGGGAACCATCCTTCTTTCGAACAAATAGAACTGGCGCACCTCATGGAGACTGGCTCAGCCTAATGAATTCCTTATCCAATAGATCCTTTAACTGATCCTTTAATTCCTTCAGCTCAGCTGGAGCATCCTATAAGGAGGGATAGAAATAGGTTGTGTATCTGGCAATAGATCAATACCGAAGTCAATTTCCCTCTCTGGAGGAACACCTGGAAAATAGTTAGGAAACACCTCAGAATATTTGCACACCACCGGAACTGACTAGATAGTCGGGGTCTCGGACTCCACATTCTTAACCCTAACTAGGTGGTACATAACAACCTTTACAGATCATTTTCCTAGCGTTAAGATATGAAATAAATCGACCTGCTGGTACCACGGAACTACCCTTCCACTCCAACACCGACTCACCCGAAAAATGAAATTCCACTGTACGGGTTCTATAATTAATTGAAGCTTAACACGCAAAGAACCAATCCATACCTAAAATGATGTCGCAATCAGTCATGGCCAATTCTACTAAGTCCGCTGAGGTAACCTTATGCTCCACCATGACCAGGCATTATCTATATACCCGCCTAGCTACAACTGATTCATCGACTGGAGTAGATACGGAGAATGGTTCGGACAGAACTTCAGGACTAACTCTAAAACTACTAGCAATGTAAAGGGTCAAAAAAGACAAGGTAGCTCTTGGATCTAACAAAGCATAAGCATCAATATGGAAGACTTACAACATACTAGTGACCATGTTTGGCGAAGTCTCCTGCTCCTGGCGCGAGGCAAGGGCATAGAATTGGTTTTTGTGCTGTCTGCCAGCTCCACTGGTCGATGCTCCTTGCGGAGCGGAACGGGCTGCAACTGTTGTTGTCCTAGTGGTCTGTGCACGACCCCTATCATCACCTTTTCTAGAATATGGGTACGCTAGACGTATGTGCCCAGATCTACCACACCCATAGAAAACATCTGAGCCGAGCAGACACTCTCCGGTGTGACTCTTGCCACACTTACCGCAAGCTGGAGAGATATATTCTAGTTGGGTGCCCCTCTTATCTCTCCACCCTGAAGCCCTGCTCCTCTGATCACCCCTAGGTCTAGATGGAACACTATATGATGATGGTGCTGGGTCTAGTGACCGCTGTTAGAAGTGTGGACGGTAGCCACCGCCGGACCTCTAATGTGAAGACCCACGTCTATCTGTCCGAGCCCTCTGTGCCTCCCTCTCCTTCGCATGAGCCGCCTCCATTTGCTAGGCGTACAACACTATGTGAGGAAAGTCCATATCCTGGTGGAGCATAGCAGTCCTACAATCCTTGTCTAAATAACCGGCCACCCCATGAACGAATCGGCTCAATCGCGCTCTCTAGTCCATCACTAACTCTGAGGCGTATTTTGAAAACCAGGTGAACTCAAAAGAATACTCTAGCACTGTCATTTTTCCCTGCTTGAGGTTCACAACCTCCGCTGCTTTCAACTCCCTCATTTCCCGAGGGAAGAACCTATCGAGAAAGGCCATGTGGAACTCTTTCCAACTGATAGGGCCCACACCCGATGCCCTGCTATCCTTCCATTGCTTGTGCCAGATATGAGCGTTCTCTTTTAGCTGATAAGAGGCCAAGTCCGCACACTCCCCATTTGTCAGCCTCATAACTTGAGTGACCTTCAAGATCCCTTCAATGAACTCATGTGGATCCTCATCCACCTTTGATCCCGTGAACTCAGGAGGGTTCATCCTCAAGAAATCTCTAATCTAAGCTGCTGCTGTATTGCCATTCTATGGGACCTACGCAACAGCCTGTTGGTTGACCTGAGCGATCAAGGCCTGCGCCAACATCTGAATAGCCGCCCAAAACTCAGCGTTGGCAGCTGGCTCTAGTGCCTGGGGCTCCCGAATTGGTGGGGCTTTCTGATGTCCATGGTCATTTCCATCTCTGTAGCCTTCCTCATTTCCATTCCTCCTTCCATTCATTCTTCTAGGATCCATAATTCTTTAATCGCAAATCGCACGTATAAGGATGGAAAGGCTTTTCATCACACGACATAGAACATGAAAGAAGGGAACATTTCCTAAACTTCTAGTAGCCTCTTCGTCATAGGTGTGGAGCACTTCACACCCATGAAAAAGACTTTACTTAACGTGGCTTTCAGAAACCCTAGGACACTTCAAACCTATGGCTTCGATACCAAGTTTGTCATGACCCGAATGTACACCCGAATCATAGACATGGGTCAAGGGACCCTGAGAGACCCCAAGTTGACCTATGGCACATGCATACAACTAATCTCATTTAAATAAGCGGAATATTTAGCATAAAACATCGCGAAAACATAACCATGACATAGCATCATGAAATCCCAAACATTTACATAAGCTGAGTACTACGCCTTTGTCCAAAATCCTCTAATACATAAGATGGGTTGATAGGACAAAATCCCCAACTAAGCCGAGCAATACTAAACATAATCAACATGAAATTTTATCAAACGTCCCTTGGAATATGAGGACTCACCAACAAGATGATTGCGTAAGATGAGATGGACTAAAGATTAGGATGAGCCTGAGATTCGGACCTTGTATCATGAAACGATATAGCATAAAAGGAATGCGGTCGGTACATGGAATGTATCGAGTATGCAAGTTATGTAAAACAGATATTTAAAAGTAAACAAAACTCATAGGAAAGAGAAGGACATCACGCATATATCATAAACTGTGTAAGAAAACATAAGGCTCAAGGCTTTCAAATCATTCATAATCATTCATTATCATAATTGTAAGTAAATTTATGAGAACATAACTTGATCCAATAACATAAACATGAAAATTCATAAACCATTCGGAACAATGGGAGGACTCATCATAATTGACACCATCATGGTAGAGCCTTTCATGATGCCTCATTGTCTCCCTCAAGTGGGCAGAGCCGACCCTGGCTTGCCAGGCGAGGGTCGTGCATAAGGCGTGATATCACATTTGTGTGGATCATTATTAATACATCACGTTATTTACAAACCCATGGTGGAACATGGTTATGAGATACCTGCGTAGTCCTTTGAATGCCGGGTTGCTCGGTGCTAGTGACCGCTCCCAAAAACATGCATATAGGCTCATACATAAATCAATAACATCATGCATTAAGATTCATTGGCTAGAATAAAACATTTATCATCATGGATCCCCTTTAAAACATTCTTAGCCAAGAATTGTAGGCCTTTTTCATAGGCCAACATCATAAATCGATAAATCATGTAATTGTTTCACAGATCGCAAATCATTCTTCAACACGTGGGCATTGCCCATTACTTCATCATACTCAATACTTTCAAAATATGCTCATAAACATGGATAACTAGAAAATCATGCTTTTCCATCATCAATAAATTCAAATTATAGAGTAGTCATCATAAATCATAACTTCTATGAACTTTCATCAAATGGGAAATTTGGATTTAAAAGCTTGAAACATGATTAAAGGAAAATAATGATAAAACCTGCCCATCATTCATAGCTCAATAATTAAAACTCAATTAAATCCTACTCGTAAAGGGAAATCACATTTTCATGCATTTGAGTAAAACCCCATAGACTTAAATAGGAGGATTCATGATTTAAATCGAAATTGGGAATGGGAGAGGAACAATTCCACCCATTTTAAAATCCTACATGCCTGGGAATGGATGGACTTAAAGTTCCTTGAACACCCACAAAGAAATTGATGAATATTTTTGGTAAGAGGGCCTTGAAGCTCCCAAAACCTCTCTAAGCTTTTGCATAAGAATGGGCATGCATAAAGGGATTAACCCATCTTATGTAGATCAGAAACATATCCAAAACGACGTAGCTTAGGCCTCATGGAATTAGGAAATTACAAAAACACCCTTATTAAAATGCAGGAAATTTTTGGTCGCTAGCCCCCATGAGGGACCTCACGGGAAGTTGCCACACGGCACGAATTGTGGCCTTGATCTGTTGAGTTCACTGCCCAAACATCCAAGGGGGATCCCATGGGGTGACTTCACAAGTCATGAGGTAAGACCACGACTTGTGGTCACCTTCCGTGGCCTACACTACCCATCCCAACTTGCCAATCCTCCAGGGTTGACCACGGTTGACCTCACGAGTCGCGAGGTCTGACCAAGACTCGTGGTCAAGCCCGTGGCCAAGCCTGTGGCCTCCTCACTCAAGCCTTGCCAAAACATGCTGACCACAAGTCACCTCACAACTCGTGGTCACTCCTCACAACCAACCTCACGGGTCGTTCTATGACCTGGTGCGAATTTTCAGTTTTTCTCTATTTTTACTTTCGGGTCTGATCCTTGGGTTCCTGGGGTATAATAGTAAAATAGTTCCTATTGACCCAGCTTCATCAATATCCAGATCCTCATCATCATTAAAGTGAGAAGCGTATCTATGGAATTGATGTGGTTCATGACCTTTGTTTACCCTTCCATTGCGGTCACCATTATCAACCTCTTCCTAGGCATCCTCTATCTCTTGAAGAGTAGTTTGTCGATCTAAATCTATCTGGCGGGCCTCATTAGCTCGTTGAGCTTCAGCAGATAATTTAGCTTCTATCTGTTCAGGAGTCTCCATAAAATCCATTCTTCTCATATTTGTTACAGTTCTTGATTAATCTAAACTAGGGGGTTTCCACTGCTCCGAGTACTTGGTATTCACCAAGTGGGAACCAATGGAAAACAAAGACAAAAGAAAATGTAAATGAGGAAATAATGACTAAAAATAAAATAAAAGCAATTAATCTATTCCTAAGACGTATTCCATGGCAACGGTGCCATTTTTGATAACGCTCAAATTACACCTCAAAAGAAGTATAACGTAGTTGTTGTCAATAAAGAACCCAACTAAGGTTGGGATCTATCCCACAGGGAATATAGTCAAGATATTAGCTAATGCTAGTATTCACACTTTTAGTTCAATTATTTCCTAAGGGTGGTTTTAAGAGAAATAATTAAGTGACAGTATTGTGGAATAGTGTTGTTATCAAAGATATGCAATTAACTAGGGAAGTGCTCCCCATGGCTTTTTAAGTAGGTAAGTTTATTACACTTATGATCTATTCCAATACTTAGCCTATAGAATTAATAAACTATGTTCATCTAAATGGATAATTCGCCCCTATTAGTTGACTGTACTTAATCACCGGGTTAGGTCTCATGAGCGTTTTCAACTAACCTTTATCGAACTCCAATTTAACTTTCCTATGACCACAACTCAAGTTATTCAATGAAAATTAATTTCAAGGTTTTGTTGTCTTTCTCTTTTCCTAATCTCTACTTCTCTGGGTTCAACCAAGAAGAGAATAGGGTTTAGTTCTAACATTGCGCACCGTTAAGAAACAATTAACATGAAGAGAAGAACAATACAAGCATCAGTAATGGTTTAAAATCACTTGGTGTTAACCGTAATTCGTTATTTCATCATGGTTCCTGCAACCCTAGTTGTGAAAGTTTTAGCCACTCATAATTGCAAGAAAGAAATTAAAAATCATGGAAGAAATCATAATTAACAACTTAATATTGACTGAATAAAAACCCAATGGTCAATTGCACAATAATCTTTGGAAAAATCAAGAACACAATGATGAATTTGCCAAGGTTTTCGTGTCTATTGTTCTCTAAGTGTTGTTGGGAAACTCCAAAACACTATTACATGAAAAGTATCAGATTTCTTTAAGGAAAAATAAAAGAAAAATATTTATACAATTAATGAAAATCGTTTCCTAAATTAACAGGGACTGTTGAGTCAGAATGACCTACGAGTTGTAGCATGCTTGTCCAAGTTGTAGTCTGCACTCATGATATGATTTGCAGCTTCTAGATCTCTCAGGTACAGAGGGAAGGTAAAACTCATGCGCAGTCACTACAAATCATATATGTCAGTTGTGGTTTCAACTTCAGCCATGCAACATCTTTAATGATCCTCCTATAAGTCCTTCCTATGACTCGTACCATACTGGTATGACTCGTGCAATCAAATCATGCCATGTGGGTGTTATATGGCTATTCCTCTGAATCTCACCATGAATCTTTGGTACTAATCGTACAATGGTGTCACGACTCATGGCATTTGGATGTACCATAAACTCTGTAGTTGGCCAATTTCTGAATCTCTACTATGAGCACAAGTTACAGTTCGTCCCCAAATGGTACGACTTGTATTGTGACTTGTAGTAGACTATTTTCTACACTTTTGCACTTATTTTATATAATCCAACTCCCGGACTTTATTTTCCTGAAAACACAATAAAAGAACCTCATATCTATATAAACATACCCATGTTCTAGCATCTTTAATATGTTTTAAGTGTTCAAAGTACCATAAAACCACAGCACATCAGAGTACATCGACAGGTGTGATCAACAGGTTCATAAAGCTAGGTGTATAGTACATGGATTCTAGAGTCCTCTGCCGGTCATGACTGGAAGGGCAAAAATAAGGCCCTCTAACATATGTGTATAGTGATATTCCTTATGAGAGTGTATGAAGATGCAACGGAGGCGTGTGCCAAGCACATTATGGATGGCAAGGTATCAAGGGAAATCTAAGGAGTGAGGATTGGTTAAAAATCAAATGAATCATGTTAGACTATGATGCTTAAATGAATAGTTACCTATGACTTAATTGTTGATATATTTATTATGAATGCTGAATCTTTACAAACTATATGTGAATCTGTGGATAGTGGATGAATTAAGTGCTAAATATTCCCGTATGCACTTAATGTGATGGGTTGATAAGTTGATTGTAGTGTCTTTTACATGTTTTTGTTTGGAACTAGTGAATTGACTGAGAAAAATTGCTAAGTGTGGATCTTAGGGTGGACAACTTGGTCAAGCTACTGCCTTCGCAGTACTGCTACAGCGGAACTCTTACTTTTGCGGCCACCTTACCGTTGTAGTGGGGTCTAATCCAGTGAGTAGGCCATCTGAGATTCTATTTTGAATGATGGTAAAAATAGAGTTATGCAAGGATTACCTGTGTTTGTGAATGTATGTTGTTGTTTCGCTTGCATATTCATTATTATTTAAGGTCGGCCAATGATGCCTACCATTATAATATGTCATACTGATGCTACTCCTGCACTTCTTTTCTAAGTGCATACCACGATCTAGGAAGTTTCTCTCACCCTCAATTGTAGAAGCATTTGCGAGACTTACGAGGGTGAGATAATGTCTTAGGGATGATGCAATTCCTCCGGAAGAAATATCTTTATTTCGGACATGGATTTATGTTTTTTTTGTTATTCTTATTAGATTATAATTAGGTAGATGTCCTCCATATGCTGAATTTTAGTTCTAGGGATATTTAGGTAGTATGTTGCTAGTAATTCTTTCATTTTTCAAATGCTTTCACTTTTTTATTTATGGGCGCTTATTAGATGGCACGAATGTAGCAAATGTATGAGTAAGTTAGGTAAACGTTGGTTCACCTATCGAGGGGAATAGTATGGGTTCCAATTACGGCCACTTGGGTCGTGACAGGAACTCTAAAAGATTCATTCGAGTGAAATCGCAGATGCTAGCTTTAGCTACGTTCCCATTTGGATTGCAGGAGAAAAAACATGTTGATTGGCATGGTTGGTCATGGCCTGAGTTAGCATCTGAAATGTAGCCCTGAACTCCGCATGAGTAATTTGCTCATTCAGAAGGTGTACTAGAGCTAGTGGGGCTTGCAAATTTTCATTTCCGTTTCTCCTTCTATTAGCTCTTCTAGGAGGCATCATCTATAAATGTGTAGAGCATGAGTTAGAAGATAATTTCGAGTGTATGCTCTATCACATGATAAGAATCATGAAATAAGGAGAATTTCCTAAAACATTTCATAGCCTCTTCCACATAAGGAATTGCTTGCCAGGGTATAAAGGAATAGCTGATGTGATCACTAGCTGATGCCCATTTGGACTAATAACCTATGGTGGCACGTAGTTTTGAGACCTAGGTACACTAAACCCCAGCCTACATGGTGCGAAGTACTACTCCCAACTGAACATATATACTAATAGCTCAAAAATTGATGCCCTAAGACTAACTCAGGACTACTTTATCTGAAAGTTCTTTGAGAGTACTGATGATATTATGAAAACCTAATAATACTGATAGTACTGATGATATTATGAAAACATGCATACTGAAGTCATGAGGAAAATCATATGTTCATCACAGACTAAATCATTCAATAACAATGCTAACTCATACGGGTTGAATCTTTGAAATCACTCTAATATCAAGGTCGTGGAAATACATTATGCAATTGAGAGTAAAATCATGAACATAGAGGATGCCTTGTGGTTCACCAAGAGTCTCGTGACAAGTCGTTAGAACACACCATGACTCGTCACTTGAGTCATTCTATGGGAAAATTTTTTCACTTCTGCTGGTTTCTTCTTCGAGTCTAAAATCTGATTGTAGGGACTTTCGGGGTGTTACATGTTTACTTTGATTCATGTCTTTTTATATTTCAACACACCTTATTCTCTTTGTTGTGAACTAAGTGATCTTGGAAGCAATACAAAATTAGTTGGGAAACCAACATGATGCTAAGAATGTATTTGTTGACTTGGCATAAGAGATTATGTGAATGCAATTCTGGCCCCGTGTGTGGATGTTGCCACCTTCAAAATTGAAGGTAGTATCTGCACAATGTAGAAGATTTAATGGCTATTCCATAACTCAATTGATAACGACCCACATATGCTCTTGAAGAACTTTTTTGGGGGTATGCACAATACATAGACAAAATAATGTCTCTAAGAATGCCATCCGTCTAAGGGTATTCAAGTACTCCTTTGTGGGCAAAGCTAGGACTTTGGTTTATAATATGCCACCCAAATCTATCCATACCTAGGAGGAATTGGTGAATGTGTTCCTCAAGAAATAGTTCCTTCTTAGAAAGAGGGCAGAACAGAGGGACAAGATCTTTTATTTCAAGCAGGTGCAGAGGAATAGTTTTTTGAAGCATGGGAAAGATTCAAATAGTATCTGCTCAAACGAATCATGGCTTCCCAGATGATATCCTATTGGAATAGTCTTACATAGGAAAGAATCATTGATGCAATTTTTGGCTAATAATGCAATTAGGTGGTTGTTTCATGGAAAAAACATTCGCGCACACACCAATATCTTAGATAGGGTAACCCAACACAATTATGATTGACATGTTGGCGACAATAGTGGTGGTGTCTCTATTGGTTCTCCCTCTCAGACTAATCTAATCAAAAATTCCCAAGAGAGGGACAAATTAATCTCCAACCTAGCTACAAACATTAGCTTGCTAACTAAGAGGCTCACTAAGAATGAGATAAATATAATATGGTAGAAGACATGTAGGTAATTCCAAATGCTCAGTACTATCAATAAGGGAATTCCTATCAACCTCAGTTAGGTCGGCAAAAATATGAAGAAAGTCCATCATGCAATTAGAAGATACAAACTATATCAATAATGCACAAGGGGTTACAAAGACAACCTACCAAAGCCCAAACTATCAAAATAGTGGAAACCGCAACCACAAGGTCAAATTAACTAGTATGGTAGAAATGATGGTGGTAGTTCAAATAAGAACAACTAGAACAACAGTAACAAACTTTGGGAAAAAGTGTTAATCCTTATGTCCCTCAAAGAGAAAAATGATCAAATTATCAATAGTGGCGTAATGGTCCTTCAAATGATCATGAAGGTTTTAAACTGGAGGGTATGTTAGAGAGGGTGCTACAAAATCAAGAAAGGTTTGATAACACACAAAAGAGCATGACTGAGATTTTGAATTCCCACGTAGCATAAATTCAAAATATAGAATAATAGATGAGAGACCTGTTAAAACCCAAAGCAAGAAGGACAACTACTCAGTGAGACAATTACAAATCCAAAGGGTAACGGAGGTGGTCAAACCTCCCATTACATGGACATAACTACAAGAAGTGGTTTCTCAAACTAAAAATGAACATGGGGTAGATGCAGAGGCTACAACAACAAACGATGAAGTACAAGTTGAGACTCCAGTTGTTGTTGAAGAAAAGGTAGTTCAGTCAGGGAAGTGGGTCAAAGATGTGAGTAATGACATAATTGGAAAAAGAGGTCGAGTCTCCAGACCTTTTCAAAGCCTTCCCCACCATTTCCTTTGAGGTTGATTAAAAGGCAAAATATGTAAAGTTTGAGAAGTATTTTCACATACAAAAGAAGTATTCTTTAAATATTCCATTCACTGATGCTTTTCAAGGGATGTCATTCTGCTAAATATCTAACAGACTTAAAGGGTATTTGGTTTAGCTTAAAAACTGGTCAAATCAGCTTTTAAGTACTTTTAAAATTTTTGTAGTATTTCATTTTATCAAAAAGAGCTTAAAAAATTAAAAAGTGCTTTAAAAAAGCCAAAAGCGAAAAATTAGTAGATGCCAACTTTTTTTGGATTATAAGTCATTTAAGTTTGATCAAACTATTTACCCTTTTATCCCCATAATATTTTTCAAATTTCAATAATACCCTCACTCAAATTTTTGATAAAATTTTATTGCATATTAGACAAAAATAATTAAATATCTGAAAAAAAAGAAAAAAAATCAAGGTAGTATTAATTTATATAAATTATTATATTTAATTTTAGAAATAAAAAATAGAAGTATACACCTAATAAAAAGTAAAGGGGAGGTTTGCCTAATTTTATTCTAATTATATATTTTAAAATTTAAAAATAACTTAGATAATTTATATTAAAAATAAAAAATTATAAATTAATTTAAATTAAATTAATTTAGAAATAAAAACATCATAGAAATTCGCTTTTCATAGTGTTAACAACTTTAAGAGCATTTCAATTATTTGATCCAAAATAAGTGCTTAACAGCACTTATGTACCAAATACATTAATAACTTTTTTTCAGTTTCAGCACTTTTATCCAAACACATAGCTGCTTATTCATAGAGTTAGTTTCAACACTTAAAAAGTGTTTTAAGAACTTATGTTTAAATGATACTTTTTTTCAGCTAAACCTAATGGGCTTTTAATGACCAAGAGGAAGTCAAGGAAGAATGAGGAAGTTAGTATCACTCACTAGGTCATCTTAATTATCTTTGTGACTATTATGGAGAAAAAGGGGGATCCTGGAGCTTGCACTGTTCCCTACACTATTAGCTTGCATGACTTTGCCTGAGCTCTATGAAAATCGAACTAGAATCAACCTAATGCTTCTTGCTATTTACAAGTATTTAGGATTGGGGATGCCTAGTTTATCAGCATGCACTTGAAAATGGCCAATAGAATAGTCATAAACATGTGGGCATTATTGATGATGTCACGACCCGAGTTCACACCCTAGCCGCAACACGGGACAAGGAACCCCGAAAGGCTCCAGGTCGACCCATGGCATAATCATAGCATACACTTAACATAAGAAACATCTAACATCATGAACAAGTGGAATAAAATAACAAGAATCTAATATGATCCACAAAGACAATTTAATAACACCTAGATACATAGCTGAAACTGTCTAGACAAGTCCGAAAGCCTTCTACTAAACTGATGAGTTGCTGGGAAAAGCCCCCAGCTAACTCCCAAAGTCTGGAAACTGGAACATAATAAAACAGGAATATGAATCACGTCCTTGGAAGATGAGGACTCACCACTAGCAGCTAGGAGAGGAAGGAGCGTATCTAGTCACGCGGCTAAACCTGGAGACCTGAATCTATAACATGAAACGATACAACACAAGAGGCATGCGGGTCAGTACTTGAATTTTACTGAGTATGCAGGAAGCGTAAATAAACTAACTCTTAATATATACCAAAAGAAAGTAATGTACAACATTAATAGCAATGTAATTGAATTGAGATACGACACTCTTATACAAGATTCAGATATTCAACTTACATAACCACATTATAAAGACATGCATTACTACAGTAACTGTTGATGTCCAAAAGTATCGGGAATGATACAAGGTATGATGCCGTGACTGATATCAAGAGGGTCCCTGATGTCTAAGGGGGAGTCCCTGATGGTCGAAGGGAGCGAGAAAGCTCTGATATAGAGAGTCACTGGCTGAAGAATGTCTCGAACAACGCTGGGAAAACAAATTACTCAGCTGACTAGGGATGTAAGTCCTGACCAACTGCAAGAAGACATTCTCCACTAACGCATAGATGAGAATTCTCCACTACCGTCTAGATGAGATATTCTCCACTAACTCATAGATAAGACATTCTCCACTAATGTCTAGATAATACATTCTCCACTAACGCATAAATAAGACATTCTCCACTAATGTCTAGATAAGACATTCTCCACTAACGTCTAGATAATCTAAATTTACAATAGCTAGTCAGAGACACGAATTTCACCACTCTCATCATGCAGTACTCATATTAGAAGGGATTACAGGCTCAAAAAGTTGACATATTAGTCACAGGCTTTATCATCGTGACTCATATTATCACAGAACCAATTTTCTCATTAGCTTTAACATCACCACCCAACGAGCATGCTATAAATTCGTACTAGCATTATTCTATCATGGCATATTGATTCCATACTCACCTCATTTAATAGGTAATATAAGATAAAACATGATTCATAGAGTTTAATTCATAATCTATCAAGGATGTATAACTTCATGTAATTAGGTTACAACCATTTCAGACACTTGTCACAATCACTCCATTTATGAACTCTCTAGCCACGGGCATTTTAGATTCTAGGATTTTATATAAAAAATATTTTAGCAAAGAAAATAATATAGAATCCGCCCAAGCTTCATAGTTCAACAATGGAGATGCAATCTTACCATGCCCAATCAATTACATCTAAAACATGGTGATGGCACATAATGTACTTCAATTACTCAAGCCCACAACTCCTACTCAATCCAACATGGTCATCAATATCATAATCAAGTCATTAGGGTTAATTAGGCAATCTTTCCACATTTCCATCATCACCATGAATTTCTACGATAATCAAGGGAGACATAAACAATTCCCATTCAATACTCAAATCGACTCAGGAAGAACATACTGATCTTGGGCAGATTTATATGCCCAAGTGATACTCAAACGTATTATTTTCGCCTTGTTTGTGTGCAATATGTATATATTCTCATGTAATTGGTAATAAAATGTGCATTTATACTAACCAACATGATTAGCATTTGTTTTGCAGGAAAATATGATTTTTAGGAGCTAAAATGCATGTTGGAACTATATCGGAGTTGGACTTGGATACGAGCGTGGAAAAGACATTGGAATGCACAAATTATAGGGGCTCCGCGATGGAGCCGTGCCACGCTACCATCGCGGAGGCACACTGCCTGAAGAGGAAATTAAATGTCAAATTCCAGTGAAGCCTCGCGACAGCTCTGTGGCACGGAGATAGGCCTCCGCGTTGGCCTCCGTGCCACGTTGAGGCTAATTTATCGGACCCTGGATTTCCAGTGAAGGTCCGCGTCCACGCCGTGTCACAGAGGCAGTGCTCCGCGTTGACCTCCGTGACACGTTGCTTGTTATTCCGGGAAAAATTTCCCTCTAGTATAAATAGCACACTTAGGTTTATTTTAATTAGTTCAGACTTGGTGGAGCTAGGACGTGGGTTAGCAGCAGTTGAGGGACGAAAAAGCTAAGGGATTTCTTCTCTTCCTTTCTTCTTTCAATCAATTGTATGTATGATTTACACTTGTTTTAGGATGATCAATCCACAAATGAGTGGCTAATTCTCTTCCTTGCTAAGGTTTTGAACATGTGTAGTGAATTTTGATTGTAAATGATATGGTTTTCTTCTTATTATTTCATGTTGTTCTATTAATTCTTGTTCTTACTGCATTAGTGCTTGGCCAACATTAATGTACATCTAAAAAGTCCAATTTCACTCGAGAGAGCAAGAAATTGGAAAGTTGTGAATTAATAGGGTATTGTTCTTAACTTGATTTGGGAAAATTGGGTTTTGATGTGCTTTCCTGATAGAAATATACTTGAAAGCCGTATTAGTCAATTTAGGAACCGGAATTGTATTGCTAGGTCGTAAATTGCATTTGATCACAGAATTGTAGATGAATGGTTTATGATTCTTAAGTGAAATTAAATACGAGAGTTTTAATTTCTAGGCTAATGTTCTTGGCTAGCGACATGAAGAAGAGATTAACCGAATTATTATTATAATCGAATTCATTACTTGTTCTTAACCTTGGCATGCTCATATCCATAGTTTAAATTCACAGTAAATAATTGTTAATAGTTTTAGTATATATTTTATAAATAAAAACTCATTTAACTGTTAGTTACGTTGTTGTTAGCATAATTAGAAGTAAGATAAGAATATAGTATACTTAGGCAAATTTTACATATCCTGAGCCTCCTTGGATCGATACTTGGCTTACTTAGCCACTTTATTACTTGTTTGACCACGTGCACTTGCGTGTCGGTTTATAATATATAATACCAACCGAAAAAGACCGAACAAGTTTTTGGCGCCGTTGCCGGGGAGGCTAGGCAGATATGTGAAATTGTGTTTAGTGTAAATTTACTGTATTTTATTTTTATTTTCTTAAGTGTTAACAACTTGGTCTTAGCCTGTATTTTGCAGACTTGATTTCTGTGAACACTGGCGAGGGACAAAGAGCTGGTGGAATCTTACTTAGAGCCTGAACGTGAATTTCATAGTCAACGTAGAGAAGCTCAACAAAAGAAGCTGCAGTTGTTCCGACAATCTATTATGGAGCAACAACATCCACCAGTTGTGAGGGCAGTGTTAGTGCCCGATGAAGCAGCAGCAAGGCCGGTTCGCGAGGTGGCAATCCCACACGCTAACAATGTACATTCTAGCATCCGCAAACCAGAGCCTGGAGGGAGGTTTGAATTAAAGCAGAATATGGTGCAACTCTTGCACACAAGCGGGCAATTTACCGGTCTCCCTCATGAAGATCCACAACAACATCTCCAAAACTTTTTGGAGATAAGTGACACTTATATACCCACTGGAGTGTCACCTGATTATGTTCGACTCACCTTATTTCTGTTTTTCTTACTTGGTGAAGCCAAGAGGTGGTTAAAAGCTGAACCACCCAATTCTATATCAACGTGGGATGATCTTGCATGGAAGTTTTTGATCAGATTTTTCCCTTCTGGTAAAAAAGCCAGACTTAGAAGTCAAATTCTAAGTTTTAAACAGAGGGAGGGAGAAAATCTATATCAAGTCTGGGTAAGATTTAAATCCATGTTGCGGGACTGTCCTCATCATCATCAGTCCAATGAGGTGTTGGTACACACATTTATTGAGGGTTTGGAACCCCACACTAAAATTCTGTTAGATTCAGCAGCTGGAGGGCAAGCGCTGGAAAAGACCTATGAGGAGCTGTACACTTTGCTCAATCGAATTTCGCAGGGCAATCCAGAATGGAATGCAGATTCATCAAGAGGTGGAGCAAGGAAAGCAGCAGGAGTGCTTGAAGTGGATGGATTTACAGCTATCGCTGCACAGATAGCTGCCTTGCAAAATCAGTTAAATAACCACTTCAGCAATATGAACTTGAACCAGCCTTCAGCTTCAGTCAATGCGGTCCAACAGATGTGGTGTGAAGTGTGTGGTAGTAGTGAGCATTCAGCTGAATGCTGTGGTGCAAATCCTGATTCTGTTAACTTTGTAGGCAATGCATAGAGAAATCAGCAGCAGTTTGGTAGTGGCTACAACTCAAATTGGAGGAACCATCCAAATTTTTCGTGGGGTAGCAACAACCAACAAGGCCAAGATTCTGGTCAGGGTATGCAGAGAAATCAAGGAGGGCAACAAAACTTTCAAGCTCAATTCAGAAATCACAATGCCCCTCCTCCACCACCATCACCTACCATTGAGGAGATGTTCAAGACCATGATCGCTAATCAGGCACAATTGCAGGCTGACTATGTTAAATTGGCAGCCGAAGTGAAGAACAATCAGTTGGCGACCAAGGCTCTTGAATATCAGTTTGGGCAATTTGCTAGTGCCCAAAATACAAGACCCAGAGGAGGACTACCTAGCGACATGGATCCTAATCCGAAGCAGGTAAATGCAGTGACCACGAGGAGTGGTTTACAGTTGAAGGAGGTGGAACCGGAAAGACCGCCTCAAAAGTCAGGAGCAGCAGAAGTTTAGGATGAACAAAGTTCTGATAGGGGGAAGACTAAAGAAGCAGAATCAGAAAGGCCTCCACCCCCGTTCCCTCAACGACTAAAGAAACACAAGGAGGAGGCGTGTTTAAAGAAACTTATGGAGGTGCTTAAACAGGTACATGTTAACTTACCTCTTGTTGATGTCTTGCAGGGAGTGCCAAAGTATGCAAAATTTATTAAAGACATCGTGGCTAACAAAAGTCGTTTGACTGAGTATGCCACGGTGGCTTTAACAGAGGAATGCTCTTCTCGGATTCAGAATAGACTGCCCACGAAATTGAAAGACCCTGGAAGTTTTACTATCCAGCTGACTATTGGGAAAAGTATCCGAGCTCATGGATTATGCGACTTGGGGGCAAGTATAAATCTGATGCCATCTTCGGTATTCAGAAAGTTAGGTCTAGGGAGTCCTAGACCTACAACGGTAATCTTGCAGCTAGCGGACAGGTCCTTAGCTAAGCCAGATGGCATTGTTGAGGATGTGTTAGTGCAAGTGGGCTCCCTCATTTTTCCGGTCGATTTTATTGTTCTGGACTTTGAACCAGATGCTGAAGTCCCATTTATTTTGGGACGACCCTTTTTGGCAACCGGCAAAGCATTAATTGATGTAGCTGCGGATCAACTTACAATGCGAGCACATGACAAGGTAGAGGTATTTGACGTGTTAAAAGCCATGAAGCTGCCAGCTATAAATGAGGAGCTGTCGGAAATTAGTGTGGTTGAACATGGAGAAATTAGGCAGGTTGTTGAATCTCAAGACCCATTGGAAAGAGCGTTGACGCATTCTGATCATTTTGGGGATAGAGAAGCTTGTGGAATGGTCCAATTGTTGAATGGAGCACCTAATCATCCGAGGAGACAGGAATTTCAGTCATTGATGAGATCCCTAGAGCCATTGCCGAAACCGTCTGTTGAGGAGGCACCGAAATTGGAGCTACAAGAATTGCCTCCCCATCTAAAATATATCTTTTTGGGGGAGGGAGAGACGTTACCAGTTATCATCTCTGCAGACTTAACGGAGACACAGGAAAAGGCAGCATTGGGTGTTCTCAGAAAGAGGAAGAAAGCAATGGGTTGGCAAATGTCTGACATTCAGGGTATCAATCCAGCCTTCTGCACACATAGGATATTCATGGAGACAGGAGCCAAACCAACCGTTCAGCCGCAACGAAGACTTAATCCAGCAATGATGGAGGTGGTAAGGAAAGAAATAATCAAGTGGCTTGATGCAGGTGTGGTCTAACCAATTTCAGACAGTGAGTGGGTCAGCCCCGTTCAATGTGTCCCTAAGAAAGGGGTTATGACTGTAATCACCAACGAAAAAAATGAGTTGATCCCTACTCGAACTGTCACAGGCTGGCGGATTTGTATGGACTACAGAAAGCTAAATGAAGCCACGAGGAAAGATCATTACCCCATCCCTTTTATTGATCAAATACTTGATAGGTTGGCAGGATAGGAGTATTATTGCTTTCTTGATGGGTACTCAGGCTATAACCAAATAGCCATAGCTCCTGAGGATCAAGAGAAGACGACTTTCACTTGTCCTTATGGGACATATGCTTTCAGGCGGATGCCGTTTGGGTTATGCAACGCACCCGCCACATTCCAGCGATGCATGATGGCTATTTTCCATGACATGGTTGAGGATTTTGTTGAGGTATTTATGGATGATTTTTCTGTTTTCGGTAATTCGTTTGCTACTTGTTTGCAGAATCTTGACAGGGTGCTAGCTCGATGTGAAGAATCCAACATTGTGTTAAACTGGGAGAAATGCCACTTCTTAGTGAAGGAGGGGATTGTCCTGGGCCACAAAGTGTCTAAAAAGGGGTTGGAAGTCGATCGTGCTAAGATTGAGGTCATTGAAAAATTGCCACCACCAGTGTCAGTGAAAGGTGTACGCAGCTTTCTGGGCATGCAGGATTCTACAGACGGTTCATCAAAAACTTTTCCAACATTTCTAGACCACTATGCAGACTGCTATAAAAGGAGGTAAAGTTTGAGTTGAACGATGAATGTGTTACAGCATTTGAAAAATTGAAGCAGAAATTGATAGAAGCACCTATACTTACTTCTCCTGATTGGGAACAACCATTAGAGCTGATGTGTGATGCCAGTGATGTGGCTGTGGGAGCCGTATTGGGACAAAGAAAAAATAGAGTTTTTCATTCTATTTTTTATGCAAGCAAGACACTGAATACGGCTCAGAGCAATTACACAGTTACAGAAAAGGAAATGCTAGCTCTGGTATTTGCATTTGATAAATTCAGGTCCTATTTGGTGGGTTCGAAAGTTGTGGTGTACACTGATCATGCAACTATTCAATACCTATTCAACAAGAAGGATGCTAAGCCCAGATTGATTAGATGGATCTTATTGTTACAGGAGTTTGACCTTGAGATAAGAGACAGAAAGGGGAGTGAGAACCAAGTAGCAGATCACCTATCACGACTGGAAAGTCGGTCGCATGTGATGGAAAGTGATGACATAAATGAAGACTTCCCAGATGAGCAACTCTTGGCAGTGGGGGAAGCTGAAGTTCCCTGGTATGCTGACATAGTCAACTTGCTAGTGAGCGGAGTTTACCCACCTGAAATAACAGACCAGCAAAGAAGGAAACTGAGGCATGACAGCCGGCATTATGTATGGGATGAGCCATATTTGTTCAAGCAAGGACCAGACCAGGTGATGAGAAGATGCATCCCAGAGAGTCAGAGAGCAGAAGTGTTAAGGGGCTGCCATTCTTCGTTGTATGGAGGGCATCACGGAGGTGAGAGAACAGCACACAAGGTTCTTCAGTCAGGTTTCTTTTGGCCAACACTGTTCAGAGACTCTATGGCATATGTCAAAATGTGTGATAGATGTCAGCGGACAGGATCGATTGGCAGAAGACAAGAGATGCCTTTGCAGAACATACTGGAAGTTGAGCCCTTTGATGTATGGGGCATTGATTTCATGGGTCCGTTCCCACCGTCATTTGGAAATCGTTACATCTTGGTGGCTGTAGATTATGTATCTAAATGGGTGGAAGCAATAGCTTGCCCCAGAAATGACAACAAGGTAGTAACGAAGTTTGTGAAAAAACACATCCTCACAAGGTCTGGGACACCCCAAGCAATTATCAGTGACGGAGGAGCTCATTTTGTCAATGCAAGTTTCAAGAAATTACTAGCCAAGTATGGGGTGCGCCATAAAGTGGCAACAACATATCACCCACAAACTAGTGGGCAAGTAGAGGTGTCAAATAGGGAGGTGAAGCAGATTCTTCAGAAAATGGTGAACACACAACGGAATGATTGGTCTAGCAAACTCGATGATGCGTTGTGGGCCTACCAAACTACTTATAAGACACCGATTGGAACTTCACCATACCGATTGGTTTACGGCAAAGCATGTCATCTCCCGGTAGAACTTGAGCACCGAGCTTACTGGGCTGTCAGAAAGTTAAATATGGACTCAGAGCTGGCGGGCAAAAAGAGACTGATGCAGCTTAGCGAACTTGATGAGTTTCGCTGGCATGCCTATGAGAGTGCGAAGTACTACAAGGAAAGAACCAAAAGATGGCATGATAAGAATGTGGTGCATCGCATTTTCGAACGGGGACAGCAAGTTTTGCTTTTTAATTCAAGATTAAAATTGTTTCCTGGTAAGCTGAGGTCTAAATGGTCTGGACCATTTAAAGTGGTAAGAATGACCCCTCACGGGGCGTTAGAACTGTGGCAAGAAGATAGAAGTGCTACGTTCTTGGTAAATGGGCAGAGATGTAAGCACTACTGGGGGGAGGACAAGGATCGTGAAAAATCGTCCCTCACCCTAGTAGATAATTGAGCATAATGGACGTCGAGCCGCGACGGTAAACCAGGCGCTGCACGGGAGGCAACCCGTGAAAAATATTTTCTTTCTTTCTTTTCTTAGTGTAAATAATTTTTTTTTATTTTTATTTTTATTTTTCTTTTCTTGATTAGGTTTAAATTTTTCGTTTTAGTTAGTATTTTTTTCATGGTAGTTAGGAAAATCTATTAATCTAACCAATTTCGTTTAGTGAAGTGATTTTTAGGTCTAACGGAGAAAAATATGCATGGAAGCGGGAAAAATAAGGCAAGGTATGAAAATAATTTTTATTGAAGAAACAATGCACTGCGGCGTTGGCTCCGTGTCACGGAGGAGTGGCTCCGCGTTACCCTCCGTGACACGTTGAAGGCAAAATCAGATTTTTTAAAATTTCCAGAGAGCCAACGCGTTGGATCCGTGTCACGGAGGAGGGGCTCCGCGTTACCCTCCGTGACACGTTGCCCTTTATTCAGTGCCGGGTCACACCGGGTTGCCGGGTGACCCGCGTGTTTTTTTTTAAATTAACCTAAGTTTTGCCCCTTTTCTCCCCATTTCTCTCCTCCTCCGCAACCAAAACACCCAATTCCCCCTCCCCAACCAACGTGCCACGCTAATAGGCAAGGAAAACGTCAAATTTCTTCGGTTCTTCAACTAAAAGGTATGTTTTCATCGTTTCTCTCAAGTTTTGGCGATTTTAGTCGAATTTGAGCATGTGAGGTGAAATATATCACCCCAAGTAGCAATTAAACATGATGTTGAATTATTTTGTGATTGGTTATGTTCGAATTGTTGTAATTAGCGTTTGAACTTGTCGATTATGTGAATAATTCGAATTTGATTGAAATATTGCATTCTAGGGCTTGAGTTATTGAAATTGAATTGGGGAACTTGATAGTTTGATGAATTAGATGCCGGGGTGTGGTTGTAAATTGAGATAAGTCGATGTAAATATTGTATGAATGTTAAGAGAAGACGAATTCTCGAATTGTTGGGGAAAATGCGAAAATTTTGTAAATTGGTTTGATTATTTAGATTTGTATGTAAATAGAATTTTCGTTGTTGTTTTTGTTTTTTTGTTTTGTTGCTAAGTGCGATGATTGGATTGCTATCGATAGTAGGATTGGGAGTAGCTGTATGAAGTCTGAGTAGTACGCTAACCGTTATGCTGTCGAAATTTTTCGTGAACGCACTAGGCAATATACCTTATAGTTGCTTGTGTTTGGGGTTGTAAATAGAGTAATCCTTGCCGAAGTATTGTGAATATAGTTAAGGACTAAGTGTGGGGTAAACTTAGTTTAACCCGACCTTAGCCTAAGTTAACTTGTATTTAGCTTAACTTTGTGCTTGTTAATTTATATTGACAGGTACAATGGCTAGCAGACAGGATAAGGGCAAGGGTGCTTCTACCTCAGGCACCAGCAGAAAAAGAATGAGATTGGGCACCACAGTCCCAGCTGCACCAGCTGTTCCGCGCGGCCAACGCCGCCAATACGAAACAAGGTGGGTAACCGAGGAAGGAAAGAAATGGTATGCTAAGCATAAGGAGAGCAAGTACTTCCCGGAGGAACATATTGCACGGGAACCACGGTGGCTTTAACAGTGGAATGCACTTCTCGGATTCAGAATAGACTGCCCACGAAATTGAAAGACCCTGGAAGTTTTACTATCCAGCTGACTATTGGGCAAAGTATCCGAGCTCATGGATTATGCGACTTGGGGGCAAGTATAAATCTGATGCCATCTTCGGTATTCAGAAAGTTAGGTCTAGGGAGTCCTAGACCTACAACGGTAATCTTGCAGCTAGCGGACAGGTCCTTAGCTAAGCCAGATGGCATTGTTGAGGATGTGTTAGTGCAAGTGGGCTCCCTCATTTTTCCGGTCGATTTTATTGTTCTGGACTTTGAACCAGATGCTGAAGTCCCATTTATTTTGGGACGACCCTTTTTGGCAACCGGCAAAGCATTAATTGATGTAGCTGCGGATCAACTTACAATGCGAGCACATGACAAGGTAGAGGTATTTGACGTGTTAAAAGCCATGAAGCTGCCAGCTATAAATGAGGAGCTGTCGGAAATTAGTGTGGTTGAACATGGAGAAATTAGGCAGGTTGTTGAATCTCAAGACCCATTGGAAAGAGCGTTGACGCATTCTGATCATTTTGGGGATAGAGAAGCTTGTGGAATGGTCCAATTGTTGAATGGAGCACCTAATCATCCGAGGAGACAGGAATTTCAGTCATTGATGAGATCCCTAGAGCCATTGCCGAAACCGTCTGTTGAGGAGGCACCGAAATTGGAGCTACAAGAATTGCCTCCCCATCTAAAATATATCTTTTTGGGGGAGGGAGAGACGTTACCAGTTATCATCTCTGCAGACTTAACGGAGACACAGGAAAAGGCAGCATTGGGTGTTCTCAGAAAGAGGAAGAAAGCAATGGGTTGGCAAATGTCTGACATTCAGGGTATCAATCCAGCCTTCTGCACACATAGGATATTCATGGAGACAGGAGCCAAACCAACCGTTCAGCCGCAACGAAGACTTAATCCAGCAATGATGGAGGTGGTAAGGAAAGAAATAATCAAGTGGCTTGATGCAGGTGTGGTCTAACCAATTTCAGACAGTGAGTGGGTCAGCCCCGTTCAATGTGTCCCTAAGAAAGGGGGTATGACTGTAATCACCAACGAAAAAAATGAGTTGATCCCTACTCGAACTGTCACAGGCTGGCGGATTTGTATGGACTACAGAAAGCTAAATGAAGCCACGAGGAAAGATCATTACCCCATCCCTTTTATTGATCAAATACTTGATAGGTTGGCAGGATAGGAGTATTATTGCTTTCTTGATGGGTACTCAGGCTATAACCAAATAGCCATAGCTCCTGAGGATCAAGAGAAGACGACTTTCACTTGTCCTTATGGGACATATGCTTTCAGGCGGATGCCGTTTGGGTTATGCAACGCACCCACCACATTCCAGCGATGCATGATGGCTATTTTCCATGACATGGTTGAGGATTTTGTTGAGGTATTTATGGATGATTTTTCTGTTTTCGGTAATTCGTTTGCTACTTGTTTGCAGAATCTTGACAGGGTGCTAGCTCGATGTGAAGAATCCAACCTTGTGTTAAACTGGGAGAAATGCCACTTATTAGTGAAGGAGGGGATTGTCCTGGGCCACAAAGTGTCTAAAAAGGGGTTGGAAGTCGATCGTGCTAAGATTGAGGTCATTGAAAAATTACCATCACCAGTGTCAGTGAAAGGTGTACGCAGCTTTCTGGGGCATGCAGGATTCTACAGACGGTTCATCAAAAACTTTTCCAACATTTCTAGACCACTATACAGACTGCTATAAAAGGAGGTAAAGTTTGAGTTGAACGATGAATGTGTTACAGCATTTGAAAAATTGAAGCAGAAATTGATAGAAGCACCTATACTTACTTCTCCTGATTGGGAACAACCATTTGAGCTGATGTGTGATGCCAGTGATGTGGCTGTGGGAGCCGTATTGGGACAAAGAAAAAATAGAGTTTTTCATTCTATTTATTATGCAAGCAAGACACTGAATACGGCTCAGAGCAATTACACAGTTACAGAAAAGGAAATGCTAGCTCTGGTATTTGCATTTGATAAATTCAGGTCCTATTTGGTGGGTTCGAAAGTTGTGGTGTACACTGATCATGCAACTATTCAATACCTATTCAACAAGAAGGATGCTAAGCCCAGATTGATTAGATGGATCTTATTGTTACAGGAGTTTGACCTTGAGATTAGAGACAGAAAGGGGAGTGAGAACCAAGTAGCAGATCACCTATCACGACTGGAAAGTCGGTCGCATGTGATGGAAAGTGATGACATAAATGAAGACTTCCCAGATGAGCAACTCTTGGCAGTGGGGGAAGCTGAAGTTCCCTGGTATGCTGACATAGTCAACTTGCTAGTGAGCGGAGTTTACCCACCTGAAATAACAGACCAGCAAAGAAGGAAACTGAGGCATGACAGCCGGCATTATGTATGGGATGAGCCATATTTGTTCAAGCAAGGACCAGACCAGGTGATTAGAAGATGCATCCCAGAGAGTTAGAGAGCAGAAGTGTTAAGGGGCTGCCATTCTTCGTTGTATGGAGGGCATCACGGAGGTGAGAGAACAGCACACAAGGTTCTTCAGTCAGGTTTCTTTTGGCCAACACTGTTCAGAGACTCTATGGCATATGTCAAAATGTGTGATAGATGTCAGCGGACAGGATCGATTGGCAGAAGACAAGAGATGCCTTTGCAGAACATACTGGAAGTTGAGCCCTTTGATGTATGGACTCAGAGCTGGCGGGCAAAAAGAGACTGATGCAGCTTAGCGAACTTGATGAGTTTCGCTGGCATGCCTATGAGAGTGCAAAGTACTACAAGGAAAGAACCAAAAGATGGCATGATAAGAATGTGGTGCATCGCATTTTCGAACGGGGACAGCAAGTTTTGCTTTTTAATTCAAGATTAAAATTGTTTCCTGGTAAGCTGAGGTCTAAATGGTCTGGACCATTTAAAGTGGTAAGAATGACCCCTCACGGGGCGGTAGAACTGTGGCAAGAAGATAGAAGTGCTACGTTCTTGGTAAATGGGCAGAGATGTAAGCACTACTGGGGGGAGGACAAGGATCGTGAAAAATCGTCCCTCACCCTAGTAGATAATTGAGCATAATGGACGTCGAGCCGCGACGGTAAACCAGGCGCTGCACGGGAGGCAACCCGTGAAAAATATTTTCTTTCTTTCTTTTCTTAGTGTAAATAATTTTTTTTTATTTTTATTTTTATTTTTCTTTTCTTGATTAGGTTTAAATTTTTCGTTTTAGTTAGTATTTTTTTCATGGTAGTTAGGAAAATCTATTAATCTAACCAATTTCGTTTAGTGAAGTGATTTTTAGGTCTAACGGAGAAAAATATGCATGGAAGCGGAAAAAATAAGGCAAGGTATGAAAATAATTTTTATTGAAGAAACAATGCACTGGGGCGTTGGCTCCGTGTCACGGAGGAGTGGCTCCGCGTTACCCTCCGTGACACGTTGAAGGCAAAATCAGATTTTTTAAAATTTCCAGAGAGCCAACGCGTTGGATCCGTGTCACGGAGGAGGGGCTCCGCGTTACCCTCCGTGACACGTTGCCCTTTATTCAGTGCCGGGTCACACCGGGTTGCCGGGTGACCCGCGTGTTTTTTTTTAAATTAACCTAAGTTTTGCCCCTTTTCTCCCCATTTCTCTCCTCCTCCGCAACCAAAACACCCAATTCCCCCTCCCCAACCAACGTGCCACGCTAATAGGCAAGGAAAACGTCAAATTTCTTCGGTTCTTCAACTAAAAGGTATGTTTTCATCGTTTCTCTCAAGTTTTGGCGATTTTAGTCGAATTTGAGCATGTGAGGTGAAATATATCACCCCAAGTAGCAATTAAACATGATGTTGAATTATTTTGTGATTGGTTATGTTCGAATTGTTGTAATTAGCATTTGAACTTGTCGATTATGTGAATAATTCGAATTTGATTGAAATATTGCATTCTAGGGCTTGAGTTATTGAAATTGAATTGGGGAACTTGATAGTTTGATGAATTAGATGCCGGGGTGTGGTTGTAAATTGAGATAAGTCGATGTAAATATTGTATGAATGTTAAGAGAAGACGAATTCTCGAATTGTTGGGGAAAATGCGAAAATTTTGTAAATTGGTTTGATTATTTAGATTTGTATGTAAATAGAATTTTCGTTGTTGTTTTTGTTTTTTTGTTTTGTTGCTAAGTGCGATGATTGGATTGCTATCGATAGTAGGATTGGGAGTAGCTGTATGAAGTCTGAGTAGTACGCTAACCGTTATGCTGTCGAAATTTTTCGTGAACGCACTAGGCAATATACCTTATAGTTGCTTGTGTTTGGGGTTGTAAATAGAGTAATCCTTGCCGAAGTATTGTGAATATAGTTAAGGACTAAGTGTGGAACTTAGTTTAACCCGACCTTAGCCTAAGTTAACTTGTATTTAGCTTAACTTTGTGCTTGTTAATTTATATTGACAGGTACAATGGCTAGCAGACAGGATAAGGGCAAGGGTGCTTCTACCTCAGGCACCGGCAGAAAAAGAATGAGATTGGGCACCACAGTCCCAGCTGCACCAGCTGTTCCGCGCGGCCAACGCCGCCAATACGAAACAAGGTGGGTAACCGAGGAAGGAAAGAAATGGTATGCTAAGCATAAGGAGAGCAAGTACTTCCCGGAGGAACATATTGCACGGGAACCACTAGCACAGGAGTTCCCCCGTATTGTGCAAAGGATTGAAGCAGCTGGGCTCAGCTTTATCTTTCAGGAGCCCAAGGAGTGCAACCTTGATTTGGTCCGAGAGTTCTACGCAAATTGGAACCCGGCCATCAGAAGCCACACAATAAAAATCAGAGGGCAGATTGTCACTCTGGAACCCCAGAATTTAATGCCATCGTTGGAGCGCGGGACACAGACGCCCACGTTCTCCGCCAGCTAAACATCACCCCACCATACGCCGACATCAGACGTACGTTGTGTGGGGCTCGATCCACAGCCAGATGGAGTAGACATAAGGAGAGGGGTTACCACCAGACTCTGCCTTATTCGCAGATGAACAGGGAGGCCAGAATATGGCTGAAAATTGTATGTTCTTGCTTGATCCCGGGAGTTCACATGACGGATGTGACCCGGGACCGTGTCTGCTTGGTGTATGCCCTTATGAAAGGGATTGAGATTAATGTTGGGGCGGTAATTATATCTGCCATGAAGAGAGCCAGACTACACTAGGGCCACAGATACGGGTTTGGCGGACTCGTCACCACCTTCCTCCGAGGCTTCGATGTCGAGGAAGAAGCCTTGGATTACATTCTGCAGTTGGAGCGGAGGGCCCTCGATGTGACAAAAACTAAGGCCCCCGACACCACACATGGGCCAGTACTGACTTTGGGTGAGCGACATGCTCGTGACGATCAGTACATGGCACGTATGTTCGGCATGCAGATGCTTCAGCTACGGATTGGTGGGAGACCAGCCACCGAGGAAGAATTATGGCAGCTGGAGCTGGATTACCCATTTGGCGAGAATGCCAAAGCCTTATGCCGAGTGGGACCAGCCTTCGTGGAGCCGACTGATGACGATGTCCCTACTGATGAGAAGACACGTCGGGAGGACTCCGATGTGGAGTCCGATGACGATGATGGAGCTGACTCAGACATGGGGGACGAGGCAGCAGCACCAGATGAAGAAGTCGAATATTTCGACTGATCAGGGAGTTCCACCACCTGAAATGTTGTTTTGTAATTTTTGTGAACACTGGGGACAGTGTTCGATTTAAGTGTGGGGTGGGGAGTAGCTAGGTGCTGGGACTTAGGCTCTAATCTGTTGTATGCTTTTTCCTTGGTTTGTATGTATGTTTGTGTTTTCCCTGTTATGAACTAATTTGTGTTGTATCTGTATATATTTGTTTGTGTGGTTAATGATGTGTGTTATGCAAAGTTGTGGTTGCCAGTGTAAATAGTTTGTAAATATTTCTTTCTTATCGAAATGATCGATATTTTTCAAAATTTTTGCGAAAATATTTTGCACTTGTAAATATTTTTCTATCGAAATGATCGATGTGTTGCAAAAATTTTCGATTTTTATTTTTTTTTTGGGTTTCTCGGAGTTTGTTTTTGGTTCTTTTACCGAGAATAGTCCCATTGAACCGATGTCATAGTTAGTGACCGTTCCCTATGATGGATGGATGACGACCGTCTTAAGGGAAATGTAGTCGGTAGGAGTAGGATTTTAATTTGTTTTTAATTTTTCTTTGGTGGATTGCATCAATGAACTGTAGTTGCTTTACGGTTGCAAAAATTTCGTTGCGTGTGTAACTGATGTTCAAAATGTGAAAATGATTCATTTGAAAGCATGCAAGTTGGTAAATATGTTGAGTACCTAGGCTGTAGAATTTGATTCAGTATGATTGAGGCTTAATTTTGAATTCATGTGATTGGCTAATTAGAGAGTCTGTGAATGCATCTTGATTCAAGCATGTGCATGAAGTGTGAAGTGAGGTATTGTTATTCCATGCCATTGTGAATTGTCTAGAACTTGCCTGGTGTGTTTACAAAATGAAATGAAGGAGGTGTAGTGTTGGAAAGGATGTAGGCATTTCTTTGTTTTAACCGATAGTTTCCATTTTTTTCTTGTCAAATTCTACCTTTTTATATGTTGTATACCCTAGTCAGCCCGTTGAGCCTTTAGCTGATTTCTTTCTTTCTTTTGTCCAAAATTATATAAACCAAGCTTTATTTCTTCTTTTCATTAGCTGTAAAAGTCTATACAAAACTCTTAAGCGCTTACAAAGAAAATAAAATGTTTCCCAAAGTGTTAAAGAGTGAGAACAGTGAAAAGAAAAAGAAGAGCAGAGTGAGGAAAGAAAAGATGATGTTGAAGAGGCACTTGTTATAATTAAATGATATTGAGGGTACATGAAAACCCTTTGTTTTGTGTCAAGTGTGTTTAATGAAATGGGCAGTACGAAAGTAAACCAGCATGAATGGGAGAAAAAGAGAAAGGAGAGGAACAATGTCCATGAGTCAATGGGAATGTGTTGAAAAGGCGCTTAAGGATGCTAGCGACTATTATTGGCTAATCCAATATATATACTAGATCCATAGCCCCGTTACAACCCATTAAAGTCCTACTTGATCCTACATTGCATTTCTTTATATTAGTGGAGTAATACACTAAGGGCAAGCCTATGGGTCACGACATGATGCATGTGAATTCTTTTGGGAGAGAGAGTGAAATTAATTTTTATATGCCCCTACTTGCATGTTTGTGTGTTGCATGAACAAAAAGGGGAAGATTCTCTTGAGTTGTGAGGGCACATGCTTGATGAAAGATTGATTTTCGTGTCGGATTTCTTGATTAGCTGATTTGCATGAGTTTGCCGATATCAAGAATCAATTCTTAAAGTCTAGGAAGTCTTGATGTATCAAAGGTCATTGTATTGTAAGACCAAGCATGTTTTCGTGATGATTTGCAAAAATTGAATAATCGGTATGACCGTAACGTAAATGGTCGCACCATAGTGACGAAGGTTGGGATGTAATTTGCATGAGTTGTGTATGTGTTGTTCGAGGACGAACAAGGATTTAAGTGTGGGGTAAGTGATCTTGGGCAGATTTATATGCCCAAGTGATACTCAAACGTATTATTTTCGCCTTGTTTGTGTGCAATATGTATATATTCTCATGTAACTGGTAATAAAATGTGCATTTATACTAACCAACATGATTAGCATTTGTTTTGCAGGAAAATATGATTTTTAGGAGCTAAAATGCATGTTGGAACTATATCGGAGTTGGACTTGGATACGAGCGTGGAAAAGACATTGGAATGCACAAATTATAGGGGCTCCGCGATGGAGTCGTGCCACGCTACCATCGCGGAGGCACACTGCCTGGAGAGGAAATTAAATGTCAAATTCCAGTGAGGCCTCGCGACAGCTCTGTGGCATGGAGATAGGCCTCCGCGTTGGCCTCCGTGCCACGTTGAGGCTAATTTATCGGACCCTGGATTTCCAGTGAAAGTCCGCGTCCACGCCGTGTCACGGAGGCAGTGCTCCGCGTTGACCTCCGTGACACGTTGCTTGTTATTCCGGGAAAAATTTCCCTCTAGTATAAATAGCACACTTAGGTTTATTTTAATTAGTTCAGACTTGGTGGAGCTAGGACGTGAGTTAGCAGCAGTTGAGGGACGAAAAAGCTAAGGGATTTTTTCTCTTCCTTTCTTCTTTCAATCAATTGTATGTATGATTTACACTTGTTTTAGGATGATCAATCCACAAATGAGTGGCTAATTCTCTTCCTTGCTAAGGTTTTGAACATGTGTAGTGAATTTTGATTGTAAATGATATGGTTTTCTTCTTCTTATTTCATGTTGTTCTATTAATTCTTGTTCTTACTGCATTAGTGCTTGGCCAACATTAATGTACATCTAAAAAGTCCAATTTCACTCGAGAGAGCAAGAAATTGGAAAGTTGTGAATTAATAGGGTATTGTTCTTAACTTGATTTGGGAAAATTGGGTTTTGATGTGCTTTCCTGATAGAAATATACTTGAAAGCCGTATTAGTCAATTTAGGAACCGAAATTGTATTGCTAGGTCGTAAATTGCATTTGATCACAGAAATGTAGACGAATGGTTTATGATTCTTAAGTGAAATTAAATACGAGAGTTTTAATTTCTAGGCTAATGTTCTTGGCTAGCGACATGAAGAAGAGATTAACCGAATTATTATTATAATCGAATTCATTACTTGTTCTTAACCTTGGCATGCTCATATCCATAGTTTAAATTCACAGTAAATAATTGTTAATAGTTTTAGTATATATTTTATAAACAAAAACTCATTTAACTGTTGGTTACGTTGTTGTTAGCATAATTAGAAGTAAGATAAGAATATAGTATACTTAGGCAAATTTTACATATCCTGAGCCTCCTTGGATCGATACTTGGCTTACTTAGCCACTTTATTACTTGTTTGACCATGTGCACTTGCGTGTCGGTTTATAATATATAATACCAACCGAAAAAGACCAAACACATACTACGCACATACATACTCAACCCATATTTTTACAATTTCCTCATATTCATGCATGACTACGAAAATCAAGTGAAAATAGGCAAATCCCATTCATTACTTAAACCAATCTATGAAAAACATGTTACCCTCATGCATTCCCAATATACGATCCATATTCTAAACAACCCATCAAATTAACATCCCAATCAATTCCATGATTGTAGTAAATATTTACATTTTAGAAAACAATAAGGAGGAAACCACCCATTACACAAATCGTAGATCATGCCATTCTAAATAGATAAAAATTAGATTATCATCGAAAGCATTTTGGGGCACAAGGATGGAAGAATGTCCTTGTTGAAGTCCCGCATACCTGGTAGACGAAAATCCCACTTGATTTGCACCTTCAAGCCTTGAAGAAATCCCTTCAATCTTCCAAGAAGGGAGGTAGAAAGGTTTGGGAGAGTGTTTTTGAGATAATGAAAGATTAGGTCTAGAAAAGCCTTAAAAACGTCCCCAAACTTTCCTAAAATGAAATCACTTAAGAACTGAGAGCATAGGATTTTACCCAAACACCCCTGAGAAAACTTAAAGATCTGGCCGAACTGGAACCCACAACTCACCTGATGAGTCATTGTTACACCAAACGACTCGTTAGGTGCACTCGTCAAGTATACTGGAAATTCCTTTAAATCCAAAGCTTCTCCCTCCTATAAACTGACTTGACGAGTTGTTACCACCCTAAATGACTAGTCACATTCATCTGTCATGAACACTGCCTAAGGCTTCCCCGGCCTCCACCCAACGACCAACCTGACGAGTCGTTGCCAGGCCAGAATACTCGTCAGGTCGCCCGTTGCCACTGCCTCCCTAACTCCCATATCACAACAGTACCCGGCGACTCGTGGTATCCTACCACGAGTCGTTAAGTCCCCCATTCTGATATATTCTTGCCAGTTATATGCACTTTTCCAATTAAACTCCCGGGTCTTATTCTTAGGCCCCTTTCCAGGGTATTACAATATCTCCCCCTTGGGAACATTCGTCATCAAATGTTGACTGAATATGCTGAAAAGATAGAGACGAAGTCTATACCCAACTAGTCAATCAATCAATGCTAAGCACCAACTGAGTATCTAACTCCGGACCAACCCTATTAATCAAATCCGAAAATTCACATCTAGAATACTCACCATGACTCAAGGAAAACTGAAGAACATAAAACCAGCATAGAACTAGACAAAACACTGAAAAGGATTCTTCCTCCCTCTTTGGTCCAGCATGAAACTGATACGGACTAAACTTTCATTCTCAAAATCTCTTCTCGATACTAAGATGGATTTTTCAATATATAATCTAACTGAAAGTAAGGATTTCATAAGCACGAATCATTCCATACATTTAAAACTGAGCACATACATGAGATAATCTGACTCTACTAAACTAACAAACAACTTCAAAAGACTAAATTCAATCCGAACACATAGGAAAACATGAATTAACACACATAACTGATTCATAACATGAAAATGAGCAATAAGGACTCATAGGGAAAGACTGGCATCACTGACTGAAACGGTTACTTCTAAACCTCAGAAATTTGCACATAGGAATCGACACCACCCTAACTTCAACTGAGATTACAATGGAAATTATCTGAACCTCGAAGAGATCGACATACTGCATCTGCTAGAGCTAGAACTTCTTATGAGCGTTCTTAAGATCTAACTCATTTCACATATTCACTATCTCCCCCTTAGCTTATAGTCATCATCCTAAGGCTCCCGAATCTTTCTTCAAGTCAGGCTAAGCTACGAATTCTTAACTCCTCCTTTACTTCTAACCTATACTGCAAGCCTTACACTAACAGCTATTCAAATCACACACCAACAATCTTTTCTCACCATCACAACTGAACTTCTTATTCAATATAGGGATCCAACAGTTCAACTTCCTATAATCCATGCATACTCTCCAACCGGTGACTGGCCTGAGTGGAATGAGCATATTGTCAGCATTTGCGACCACCATGATTCCTCCCTTCTTTGGTACACACTGAACTGGGCTCACCCATTTGCTGTCAGCAATGGGGTAAACCGCACCCACATCCAACTACTTGATGATTTCTTTCTTGACCACCACTTTCATAGGTGGATTCAACCTACACTGATGCTCAATGCTCGGAATACAATTTGGCTCTAGCTGGATCTTATGAATGCAAATATCGGATGGGATTCAATAATGTCTGCAATGGCCCACCCGATATGGAAACCAAAGCCTCCACTTGCCATTCCTCCAGGTCAGCTGCAACAATGACCGGTAAAGTGTTACTGGTTCCCAAAAATACATACCACAAGTGAGACAAAAGTGTTTCGAGCTCCAATACCAGAGGCTCCTTAATAGATGGCTTGGCCGGTGGGGTCACCCGATTCTTCAGGTCAAGATCAATCTTCTTTGAAGCATAAGTGTATGACTCCATACCAGCAAGTGTATTCACAATCTGCCCACCCCTATGGATCTCCTCAGCACCAACATTCATCAAAATTGCTGCTAAATCCTCAAGAATCAATAACTCCTCCATGGGCATAATTGGAAACTCAGGTTCCACATTATCAATTACTGAGACCACCCTCATGTCATTTGGTTGCTTCATGGATCAGCATACATTGAATGTCACCTCCTTATTGTTCAACCGAAATTTCAGCTGTACGGTTTCCATATCTACAAGAGCACGTCCAGTAGCGAGGAATGGTCGCCCCAAGATAATGGGGACCTCGAAATCAACCTCACAGTCCAAAATGACAAAATCGACCATAAATATAAAGGACTCCACCTTCACTAGAACATCATAGAGAATTCCCATAGGATTTTTCACCGTACGATCTGCCATTAAAAGCCGCATTGTAGTCGGTTTGGGGGCTCCCAAGCCCAACTGTCTGAACATTGCTAGCGGCATCAAGTTAATACTAGCACCCAAATCACATAGTGCCTTAGCAAAATTAAAGGCTCTAATAGTGAATGGTATGGTGAACGCTCCAGGGTCTTCCTTTTGCTGAATAAGAGAACGGGATGCTATTGCACTACAGTGGTGCAAATTATCTGTAGGTTTGAAGCTTACGGTCCTCTTTCTAGTGACAAGGTCCTTCATGAATTTATCAAAGATGGGCATCTGCTCAAGTGCCTCGACTAATAGGATGTTCACAGATAATTGTTTCAACATGGAAATGAACTTTTGATACTTCCCATCTTTAACCTTTTTCTTCAACCTCTCTGGAAAAGGGGGAGAAGGTCTAGGAATAGGTGTGATCTTTTATGGTACCTGCTTCTCCTTCTCTTTTCCAGATCCTTGCTCCTTTGCATTACTAGGAGAGGTCTTCTCCACTGAGTCATCAAACAAAGTCTAATCCTCAGAATGTTCCATCTTATCATCCTTAATCACGAAGGTCTCTACTGTCTTATCAATCACAACCATCCTCGGAAGATCAAGTGTCGCCTTCCCGCTCCAAGTAATGACCGTCATACAATGACTGTCATTTTTTAGATTTTGAATTTTATTGTTGGGAAGCGTGCCCTCATGCCTCTGGTTCGTGGCAATAGACATCTGACTAAGCTTCTGCTCCATTTGCTTAAAGGCTACAGCATGTGATTCCACCTTTTAGATCATACCTTAAATATCAGCGCCGAGCTCCTTAAAATGGCCATTTGTCACCTCCATCTTAAGTACCTTAGACAACATGTCTTCCACCCTTAAACCACTAGACTCTGGCTCACGGTTCCTTGGAGGAACATATAGACTGCTTCTGTCATTCTTGTATTCCTGTCGCTTTTTTTCAGTCTCCATTGTCTCTATATTAGCCTCGGTTGTAATTGTAATCTCTGCAGTAGTTCCAACCTTGGTTCCCCTGACTTTGATGCCAAGAGTCTTGCTTAGACCCTTGGGTATTAGTCCAGAACCCCCCCCCCCCTTGATCATTCAGATAATTAGTTTCCTTCTCAGATTCTAATTCCCCTCCTTCATTTCTCGTGGCCTTGCCCTGAGAACCCACAACATTCACCTTTTTAGCCCCGGCTCCCATCAAATTCTTGGCAAACAGCCCCATTGTGGTCTTTATTTCGACAATATCCTGATCTCTCTCTTCATCCCTCCTTCTCTGTTCAGCAGTCATACCTACCACAGAAGAACTAGCCGGAGTCTCCGACTCTCTTGTGCGCCATGCACGGTTGGTTTTGGTGATTCTATCAAATAGCTCAGCAGCTTTAGCATAAGTTTGGCTCATGAATGTTCCGCTAGACTCGGTATCAGCCACTGCCTTGGTGTTAGCATTTAGAGACCTATAGAAAATTTCCAACAATGTATCATCTGAGATTCTATGGTTGGGCACCCTTTTGAGCTTCTTGTTGAACCTCAACCATGTCTCATGAAATGCCTCAGAATTTAACTGCCTGAAGTTGTATATCCCATCTTTCAGCTGCAAAGCTCTAGAAGGTGGGAAAAATCTTTCAAGAAAAGCTCTTTTCAACTCACTCCATGTAGTGATAGAATCGTTGGGCAGTTCCACCAACCAGAGCATTGACTCACTCCCTAATGAAAAGGGGAATAACCTCAGCTGTATCACATCTTGACTCACTCTAGGTTTTTTTATGCTTTGCGGATACCCACGAAATTAGTCAAGTGAGTATGTGCATCATTAGTTGCATGACCCGCAAATATCCCCTTCATGTTGAGCAGTTGGATCATAGCACTAGTAATATCAAACTTTTCCCCATCAGGCAAAAGGGGAGGGACAATAGCTCCACTGGCATCTACTTTGTCAATATCAGCATCATCGTCCTCATAATAATACTGGTGCCTCTGTTGATCTAGACCTCTGTTCCTTCTCGCTCGCCCTGCTTCAGCAGCTAGGCTTTGCCCTTCAGCAACCCTTGCTAACTCTCTATATCTTGCCCCAGCTTGTTCCTCATCCAACATTCTGGCTGTAGCCTGTTCCACAGTCTCTTGCTCTTGTACGTTGGCCATTCTCCATAGATTTCGTAGTGTTTTTTCAAGTTCGTGATCAATTTGAACCAGGGATTTTCCTTGGCTCCTACTACCGGGCATGCACGAACCTAAGACCTGTTAAGAACAAAAACAATAAAAGAAAAATAAAAAGGAAATAAGGACCAACAGTAAAGCAAACACAATTAACAAAAGCCTTAGTCATATTCCCCGGCAATGGCGCCAAAATTTGATGTCGCCCAAATTACACCTTGTAAAGGAGATATAAAGCAGTCGATGTGAACTATAGAACCCAACAAGGGTTGGGTCGAATCCCACGAGGAATATGACAAGAACTTGAGTTAATATGTTTAGCTAATACTATTGGCTTACTTAATTCCTAGGGAAAAAGATTTGAAAAGAAAAATAATAAACAAGAGTAAAGACTAGTAAATGTTTAAATCAATGTCGGTTGTATTCAATCAATAAAGTAACTAGGATTGTGTTCCGCATGACTTTGTAACCACAAGGATTTTACTCTAGTGATCTATTCTAGTGTTTAGCATGCAATATTGGTAAGTTAAATTCACCTAAATGGTTGGTCTCTAGATGATTATAATCACGCAACATGATCCGCATACGGGTGTATGCTTAATCAACCCTTACCCTTAATATCGGATTAGCTATTCCCAGACAAGGTCAAGCTATTAGATGAGGGTTGATAGCCTCAAATCTCCATTGTTAATCCCTTTTACCATTCACTACCCCCTTGATTCAGTAAGTAAGAATAAGGCAAGTTCCAACATTTGCAACCATTAAGAAATAATTAAAACGAAGGGAAAAACAATACATGCATAACCCCGTTCAAGAATAACTAAGTGTTTTTACCTATGTGTGTTAATTCATCATGGTTCCCACAACCCTAGTTATGGGTTTAGCTACTCATGTTTGAATACTTACAATCACAAAATAGAGAAGAAATCATAATTATAACTTACAAAGATTCGTAGAAGAAATCACGTGAATTGAATAAATCTCTGAAATCGATGAACGAAACTCCAATGTTGTTTGATTCTCAAAATCAAGAACAAATTATAAACTTTGTTTCATGAACTAAGAAGGATTGTTAACAATACTTAAATCCACGTGAAAAGTAGTAAAATAAACTGTGTTCAAAAAATAAACCTAATTATTGTATTTATAGTCCCAAACAAATCTTTTCCTAACTAAAAACGGACTCCAGGTAGGCAAGGGTAATGGGCCAAGTAACGATTCGTTGGGTCTCCCAATAAGTCGTGGCCAGTGAATTTGACTCGCTCTCAGCAGCTTGTCCAGTCCCGGTGATGGGTCACCTAACAACTCGGTAGGCCTGGGCACGAGTCGTTAGGTCCCTTGTGGCCATGGCTCACCAAATCCTCCAGTGCACTTGACGGATGCCCACAATACCTGATGACGAGTCGTCACTTCACCTAACGACTCGTTATGTCTCTCGTTGTCTTCACTGGGCATTTTTTCAAAATTCTCCTCCCAGTCTCCACGACTATCATAATGACTCATTACCAGATGTAACGAGTCATGCCTTCGACTCGTGAGATACATTGGATCTTCCTTATAAAATTCCTGCTCTTCTCCACGACTCCAAGCACGAGTTTTTCATTGAGACAGCGACTCATGACCTGAGTAGCAACCTGCATTTTTGTCCATTTTTCTATACTTTGCCCATTTTCCGTTCCGGATTTGCCTGCTAGGAATTCCGGGTAACTTTCTGTATTCCTTAAGGTTACAGGTGAAGCTTACCTATTTTCCTACAACACTTAACACAAACACATCATATCTACATAAACATACCCGGAATATGCATATTTTCTTGGTTTTAAGTATCAAAAGTGCCGTAAAAATCACAGCACATCAGGTGTCAAGCCTTAAAATTCATCAGTATTTCTAATAGCCAGGACAAGAGGTGACAATGACTCATCGTCTCAACCAACGAGTCATGGTGTCACCTGTTAGAGGAGGGGCCCTAGTGTTTTATTCAAGACCTTGCCAGTGGCCGCGAGAGGTACCAACGACCCGTTGGTTCTTCCAATAAGTCGTGGTCCCCACCCGCTGCAAGTTCCAGTAAGCCTTAGGTTTAAGCCCAGGACAGACAAATAGTCCCAAAGAGTCGTGGTGTCAACCAATGACTCGTTGTGTGACCCGTTGGTCCCTGTCAGGCAATTTTTCAGAATTTTTTTGAAGGGCATTTTTCTAACTTTCCACCTTTTTAATTCTTAAACTACGTTGTTTTGGGTTATATTAAGGGGATTTAGAGGGGTAATCAATGTTCATTACTCATTCCTCTCATTCCCTCAAGAGTCATAACGTAGAATCTCAGTCAGGAAGCACAAAGCAAGGCAAGGGAGGACTCGTCTTAACCATGCATAAGTCATGAGGAATAATGGGAGGACTCGTCTTAACCTACACCATCATGGTAGAGCTTACATGATGCGCCACTATTTCTCCCAAGTGGTCAAGACCCTCCCAGGCTTGCCAGGCAAGGGACGTGCAGTATGGTGATATCATAGGGATCCAATAATATATGTATATACCTACAGTAGCACGTAGTTCTGACACCATGGGGTTTACCCGAATGTCGGACTACTCGGTGCGAGACACTGCTCCCAAAAACATGCACATGAAGGCTCATATAGTAATCATGAAATTATTCATGAAGTTCATGGCCAAATAAATAACAACATAATGGATCCTACTTGAAATACATGATTATCCATGAATGAGGGCCCATGAGTTGGCCAAGAGTCATAAATCCATAAATCATGAAAATCATGCATGCTTGTACTTGATATTCCTAAATCCATGAAGTGTACTTGAGAGAAGTCATATCATAAATCATAAATCATAATTTCAGGCTTAGGAAGTTCAAGATCATAATGGGATCATAACATGACATTTTCATGAAATTTACATAATTGGGCATAATTTAATTGAAATTTAAAACAATGAATTAATAATCAAAATAGATATAAAATCATCCCATAGATCTTAAAACATGATTTGATACATGAATGGAATTGATCCATAGATAGATCATAGAGAATTTAACAAAATTTAGAATATATCCCATAAGATTATGAATTTGAATTTAGAATTGAAATCCATGGAATTGAGAAGAATTTTGAGCATGAGAGTGCAAGAAACTCTCATTCATATCCTTACATACCTGGGTAAATCTGATTTACACTCATTCTTGAAAGCCTAAAGGAAATTGCAGAAAAATTAGGGAATTCCTCAAGCTTGATCTCTGAGGAAGAAGTCTAAACTTGCATGCATGGAATGTTAAGGCTTAGGATAGGTTTAACACTCTTAAAAACTTTTTAACTGAACTTAAAATGACGTAGTTTAGGACCTTAGAGCTTAGGAACTATAAAAATACCCTTAATGAAAAGTCTAGAAAATTTACACCGTCAGTGACCACGATTGATACCACGAGTCGTCCTTTGATACCACAACTCGCGGTATCCATCCATTACTTCCTTCCATCATTTCTTACCTTCTCTCATCTTATGACAACAACTCGACAGAATGAGTTGTTATTCCACACAACGATCCATTACTGCCTCTGATGAAACCAGCATCTAGACTTCCCACGAGTCACACCACGACTCATACCTTCATCCAACGAGTCATGGGTTCCATCCATTACCTCGACTGGGAGAATTTCCTGCTCCTTCCCACGGCACTTACCACAACTCGTTGTTCCTCGCAATGAGTTGTACTACAACTCGTACCATCCAACTCTAGCAACCTGGTGACAACCAACGACCCCAACCTATGACCTGTTACATCATCCTAGGAGTCGTACCATGGACCCGCTACCTCTAAGTCTCCTTTTTCAGAATATGATCACGGGGTGGCTCCCACGAGTTGTTAGACCCTCCAACGACTCATACCACGAGTCGTTCTGAGTAATATCTCAAATTTTTATCCAAATTCCCGAGTCTAGTCGTAGGCACTTCTGGGGTATTACAATATCTCCCCCTTGGGAACATTCATCCTCAAATGTGATTGGACATATTGAAAAGATAGGGAAAGCAACTGCCGTACCAAATACTGAACATCTAAAGCTGAAAACTGACAGAGCGACTGACTCTGTACTGGAATACAAGACTAAACTGAATTCATGACTCACACATACATGAATTAACATGAAAGAAACTAGGACACATGAACTAAACATGAAACTGAATAGAGTACTAAGGAGGAAACTGGTACCTCAAGCTAGAATTGAGCCGGAAGGGAATATATGTGGGTATTTAACCATCATATCTGCTTTGGCTTCCCACGTAGCTCCTTCAACATGTTGATTCCGCTACAAAAACTTTTACTGAAGCTACTTGCTTATTTCTTAGCTTCCGAGCCTAACGATCAAGTCTTTCCACTGGAACCTCTTCATAGCTGAGGCTATCCTCCACACTACGCTCTCCACTGGGACAACCAAAGTTGGATCACCCATGCACTTCTTTAAAAGCGACACATGGAAAACTGGATGTACTGAAGCCAATCTGAGGGTAACTCCAACTCATAGGCCACCTTTCAAACACTTTTCACGATCCTGTATGGGCCAACATCGTGGGGACTGAGTTTCCCCTTCTTTCAAAATCTCATCACTCCCTTCAGGGGAGATACCTTCAAAAACACCCAATCATCAACTTCAAACTCAAGTTCTCTCCTCCTCACATCTGCATAGGACTTTTGACGACTCTAGGTTGGTTTCAACCTTTCCCTTATAAGATAAACTTTCTCCATAGCTTTATGAACTGAATCTGGCCCTATCAACGTAGCTTTACTAATCTCCAACAAACTAATAGGTGATCTACACCTCCACCGATAAAGAGCCTCAAATAGAGCCATCTGAATGCTCACATGGTAACTGTTGTTATATGCAAACTCAATGAGAGGTAGATGATCATCCCAACTACCCATGAAATCAATCACACACGCTCTCAACATCAAGAGTCTGAATGGTCCTCTCAGCCTGACCATTTTTCTAAGGGTGAAAAGTTATGCTAAGCTTAACCTGAGTACCAAGCCCCTTGTGAAATGATCTACAAAACTGGGAGGCAAACTGAGTACCTCTATCTGATATGATGAAAAAGGGAACTTACCAACTCATTAGACTCTAAAGCTTGAGTTTTTGTCTCATTCCGTAGTTGATTATATGGATTTTATGCCATTTTTGCTTTTTTGTGTGCAGATGCCTAAGTTTGAAGACAAGAGAAAAAATGGAGCAAAAAAAGAGGAAGTGAGCATCAGCGGCGAGGCGCAGGTGTTAACCAACAAAAGACCGGCTAAAAGTCGAATGTCACTGCCTCCGAGGCTAAAAGTTGAAGATCTGGTGTATCACAGATTGTCATCGGCGAAACGCCAGGTGAACTGCCGAAGTTCACTGGAAATGAGTGCAGAAGAAGGGAAGATACCCGGCGGTTCCAAATTTCATCGGCGAACCGTCGGTACCTTCGCCAGTTCCAAAACGGTGCTATTAAGGGTATAATCATCCAGAACAGAAAAGGAGATGAAAAGTACCCTAATTTTTAGGGTATAAATAGAAAAAAAGTACTCTGCACCAGGAGGGAGAAAAAGAGAGAAGAAGAAGATTCAAGTACACATCACATCATTATTTCCTCTTTTAGTTGAGAGAAGGGGATTTTGATTGAAACTTGTAGAAAATACTATACTATATTTCATTCTTTGGTACTAGTAAGTTTTAGCTATAGTTGAAGGATAATTGTGCATTTGATTTATCTAGTTTATTATTAAATTCAATGAACCGATTGATGAATGTATTTTTGAATTTCTTAACTATGAGTAGCTAAACTCATTAACTAGAGGTGTATGATGATGAATACTTAATTGGATTGGGTATTGCTAGAGTCATCTTCATAATGTTCAATTAAGCGTAAATCTATTAGATTCTCTTCAATTTATTAATGAAGATCCATTGATGATGATATGAGTCTATCTATCCGTGCTTGATTGTTGCTCAGGAGAGAATGATTAAGTATTGGAAGGGAATCTAGTAGTGGGAATGGATAAAAGATTGTAAAATTAATTTAGAAATAGCTGAAATTACTTCCTACTTCCTAATTGGCAGCTAATAGCTAGGAATAGTGCAGCTTCTAATCCAAATCAATTTGGGTTGAGCTAAATTGTAGCTAGAGTTTGAGAAAACTCTAGCAAGGGGTAGTCAATAGGCTGAGAAGTTGTGCCTACCTACTTCCCGAGATTATTTACACTTGTTGAACTTATGAGATGACCTGGCCTATCCCGATGTTGTTAGTATTTCATCTACACCGCACCTCTAGTATTTCACACTATTGTCAACAACTTAGCTGATCTTATTAGTATTAGTTCACTAAATTAATTTTTGTAATTCTCTGCAAAGTTTAATTCCCCCAATTTTACTTTCTTTTATATTACATCTATATGGTGCAAGCTAATATCAATTTCTCAATCGACGCTTGAATTTATCATTCCCTAGTCCTCGTGGGATTCGACCTCGGCACTCGTCAGGTTACTTGTTTTCATACTTCGACCGTGTATATTCTTTGAATTAAAAATATATTTTGGATGTTATCTAAAATGGCACCGTTGTCGGGGACTAGAGCTTTACAATCTTGTAATTGATTGTTAAGTTGAATTAGTATATACAATAGTGGTTGTTGCTAATTTATTGTGTGTGGATTATGTCCAGTGTCGGAGGATGGTCACATTACCCAGAAGGGGTACCTTTTGTGGAGACCATCAAGCTAGTGGACAAAATATGGCGTCGAGAGGGAAAGAAGGACGCAATGCTGCTAGTCATGATGAAGCAAATGGAGCTGTTGGCGAACTATGTGAAGGGTTTCCATGCTAAGAATAGCCACGCCACCCATGATTATGATGATGGCTATTATGTGAACCAAGGTTGGAACAATTTCTGGCTTATTGATACCAGTAGTCAGGAGAGCACTGAGGTTCCACCTCACATCGAGAGTACTTTTGAAGTGGTGCTTGAAAAGGTGCTTGCGACTGAAGAGGGGGTTCAAGATCTACAGAGTAAACTTTTGGACCTAACAACCACGGTAAGGAGTCATGGTGTTATTATTCAACAATTGGAGGAGCGGATGAATGAGTTAGCATCGCATATGGCGGCTCCAACAACAGCATATAACATGGCTCCAAGGAAGGACATTGTGAATAATGATGTTTTAGAGTGGGAAATTGAGGAAGAGGCTATTGAAGAACTGATCGTTGATGTTTTTTTGAAAGGTGAAGAACTCAAGGAGATTCATCATGTGCATAAGGAAGTAAGAAATTATCCATTCACACCAAGAAAACTGGACCTTGATTTGAAGAATTGTACAACCCCTCCGTCACAACCTTCTATTGTGTCACCACCAAAGTTGAAGCTCAAACCCTTGCCCCTTCACCTCAAATATGCATACCTGGGGGAGAATGAAATGCTCCTGGTTATCATCTCAGGAAAACTTACTCCCTTGCAGGTTGACAAACTTATTGAGGTGTTGAAAAGGCATATTCGAGCCATCGGATGGTCAATAGTCGATATCATTGGTATCCCTCTAGGATGTGCACCCACAAGATCAACATCCAAGAAAATTGCAGCCCGTCAGTTAAACATCAAAGAAGGTTGAATCCACCTATGCAAGAGGTGGTCAAGAAAGAGAGTATTAAATGGCTGGATGCAGGGGTAGTGTATCCTATTGCGGACAGTAGTTGGGTTAGCCTGGTGCAGTGTGTGCCCAAAAAAGGGGGAATTACTGTTGTTCCAAATGAAAAAAATGAATTGATAGCTACTCGCCTGGTCACGGGATGGAGAGTTTGTATGGATTATCATAAATTAAACTCTTGGACAAAGAAGGATCATTTTCCAGTGCGATTCATTGACCAAATGTTGGATCGTCTAGCTGGCAAAGAGTACTAGTTTTTCTTGAATGGATACTCGGGATACAATCAAATCTCAATCGCACCCGAGAATCAAGAGAAAACCACATTTACACACCCTTATGGTACATTCTCATTTAAGCGGATGCCTTTTGGTCTCTGTAATGCCCCGGCCACATTTCAGGGATACATGATGTCCATATTTTCTGACATGGTGGAAGATATGATGGATGTCTTTATGGATGATTTTTCATTTGTGGGGAACTGATTTGATGATTGCTTATCACATTTAGATAAGGTATTGAAGAGATGTACGGAGACGAATTTGGTCTTAAATTGAGAAAAGTGTCACTTCATGGTCAAAGAAGGGATTGTATTAGGACAAAAAATTTCTGAAAAAGGGATTGAAGTAGATCAAGCCAAAGTGGATGCCATTGCTCAGCTACCCCCACCATGTACTGTAAAGGGTGTTAGGAGTTCCTTGGGCATGCGGGATTTTACCACCGTTTTATTAAAGATTTCTCCAAAATAGCTCATTCCTTATTCTGACTGTTGGAAAAAGAGGCGAAATTCAATTTTGATGAGGAGTGTTTGAAGGCTTTTGTGGAGTTAAAGGAGAGATTAATCTCCTAGCCATTCATTGTAGAACCTGATTGGTCAAACCCCTTTGAGCTTATGTGCGATGCAAGTGGGGTCGCATTAGGAGTAGTCCTTGGTCAACGAAGAGAAAAGATCTTCCACCTAATCTACTATGCTAGTAAAGCTCTGAACAATGCACAAACAAACCACACAGTGATTGAACAAGAGCTCTTAGCTATTGTGTTTTCATTTGAAAAATTCCAGGTGTACTTGCTTGGAACCAAAGTGGTGGTGCACATGAACCACGCAACACTCAGGTACTTAATGTCTAAGAAGGATGCTAAACCAAGATTGATTAGGTGGGTATTGTTGTTGCAGGAATTAAATTTTGAAGTGAAAGACCGCAAGGGCTGTGAGAATCAAGTGGCCGACCATTTGTCACGCCTAGAAACAAATGGGCATCCAAGAGCACAAAAGGAGATCAATGACACCTTTCCAGATGAGCAAATCTTAGCTGCAACCCACGACTTGACACCATGGTTTGTTGATGTTGCTAATTCTTAGCCAGCAACATTGTGCTCGAAGGTTTGGATTATCAGCAAAAGAAGAAATTCATACATGATGTTCGGAAATTCTTTTGGGATGAGCCTTACCTCTTACGAAGTTGTGCATATGAGTTAGTACGAAGGTGTGTCCCAAAAATGGAGATAATTCCAATTCTAGAGGCTTGTCACTTTTCCCCTGTAGGAGGTCATTATGGAAGTGTGTGAACCGCGGCCAAGGTGTTGCAATGCAGATTTTATTGGCCTACCTTACATCAGGATGCACATGAATTTGTGAAGAAATGCGATCGATGCCAAAGGATAGGGAGTATTTCACGGCGGCATGAACTTCTGCTAACACCGATCCTAGAGGTCGAATTGTTTGATGTGTGGGGAGTCGATTTCATGGGTCCGTTTGTAAGTTCTTATGGGAACAAATACATCTTGGTGGTGGTAGATTATGTCTCCAAATGGGTGGAAGCTGTAGCATTGCCAAACAATGAAGCAAGTAGTGTCAAAGCTTTTCTAAAGAAACATATCTTCTTACGATTCGGGACCGCTAGAGCTATCATTAGCAATGGAGGGTCTCATTTTTGCAATCGAGTCTTCGACACACTACTAGCTAAATATGGTTTAAAGGATAAAGTGGCCACTCTGTATCACCCTCAGACCAGCGGACAAGTGGAAGTCTCAAATCGGGAAATAAAGTCCATCTTGACTAAAACAGTCAATTTGAACAAAACGGATTGCGCACAAAAGTTAGATGATGCATTGTGGGCCTATAGGACTGCATTTAAAACACCAATTGGAATGTACCCTTATTAGTTGGTGTATCGTAAAGCATGCCACCTCCCGTGGAGCTAGAACACAAAGCCTTGTGGGCATTGAAATGTTTAAACCTGGAATGAGGAAAAGCTATCCAAGGTCGAATCCACAATTTACATGAGATGGAAGAGTTTAGAATGAAGGCATATGAAAATGAAGCAATATACGAAGCCAGAATGAAACATTATCATGATAAAAAAGTGTTGCAACGTAATTTTATTCCAGGGGAGTGGGTGCTATTATTCAATTCTCGACTAAAGTTATTCCGTGGGAAGTTAAAGTCTAAACGGTCAAGCCCTTTTAAGGTGTCTCAGGTTATGAAAATGGAGTCGTTGAACTTCAAAATAAAAATGGGAGCAAGTTCAAAGTAAATGGCCTGCGGGTCAAAAGATATCTGGGAGTGTTGGAAGAAGTGGGTCAAACAGAGGTGGTGCATCTGGAAGAACCATAGACCTGGAATTTCTTCGTGCCACGACGTTAAATAAGGTGCTTCTTGGGAGGCAACCCAAGAATTTTTCATTCTTACATGTTTTTTTTTTGATTATTTTTAGGTTAAGAAGGGTGTACTACAGGATGAATACCAAACCGGCATGCTACGGGCGAATTGCCGCTCATATTTCATGGAGCACAATTCAAGCGCCGACAGACCCAGAACACTGAAGGATTCAAGGTAGAGAGGCATTGTAACCAGTGAATCGCCAGTGATAATTCATGAGGTGCTGCTGGGGCGTCGATCCAATCTAGTGAACCAGCGGTACAACCGGCAAAACGCCATGCCAATACGCGAACAGCCGGCCGGACGCCGCCCTCAACCAGATTACTTGGGAAAGGTTGAGGCATTGGCTCCTCCTTTGGTGACATTCTAAAAGGGATCCATGAATCACCGGTCACCCACCGAACTTGCTTTCCGAATTGTGCTTCAGGTAGTACAAGCGGCGGCCACAGCGATGAACCGTTGGCTCGATTCGGCAATCACTGATGCAACTCCCAATGAATAACCACAGTCTGCAGATCTCCACAAAACACTGCAAATTCCTAAAATTCCTTCCTCTTTTCCCCCAAACTGACATATTATTTCTCACCTAACACCTCTTAATATTTACCACCCCAAGAACCCATTCACCTTCCTCAATTGCTTGCATCCTGTTCATTCCTTCCCAAATCTTCACAAGCACATTTCATTGAAGGTAAGAATTTTCTCACCGATGCTAGAAAGGTCATAATCATATTGGTAATGTTTTGCTCTACCCATGCTTCTCATGTTTGGTTTTTTTTTCTTATTGTATGTGTGTGAATGTTGCTTTGTTGTGGTCACTCATATCCGGGTATATTCTATGTACCCAAGTGAGTTGCCCAATGATAGATTGATTGACACCTTTCTTAAGGGTAACCTTGTCCTTTGTTACGGAAATACAAGTGTGATTGGTTAGCTATCATATGGAGATGATTAGGAGGGTCATTAGATGCAGATTAGTGGCTAGAGAATCACCTGTGGTGGTTCGCTGGCAAAAATCCATTGTGCCCAGCTTTTACTTTTTCACTGAGTCAATCGGCGATTCAATGGCGACTTGTGAAATGCAACTGCCTCTCGCTGATGGGTCACCGATGACACCTGACCGTGTAAAAAAAAATTTTTGATGAGTTTCTTCTGTTACTTTAGTTTTCAGCTGCACACTATGGTCCAATACTAACTTACTTTTGCAGCATCATGTCTACCTACTAGCATTCTCATACAAGCCAAGCATCAGTGCCCACAAATACCCCTCAAGAGAGATTTGGGCTAGAAGGAATGGAGGAGTTTTACATAACTTTCAAGGAAAAAAACATCATGCATGTAGAAGCTCAATTTGATGCAGAATCATTCAAAGCTGCATGCCCAGATATCTACCACCAGATTAGGATGCGTGATTGGGGCCCATTTACCATACCAGTTGACCCATACTTCCCAGAGCTGGTGTGGGAATTCTATGCATCATACAGAGCGAGGCAACAACTGGTGAAGCAGAAAAACCACACTGAAACATTCCCGCACCTAACATTAGTTTGGCTGCGAGGGCAGGAGGTTCATGTGATGCCATAACTAATCAACTCATTGTATTTGGACAAGCCAATTCCACCACATCCATTCCTGCGTCAGAAGGTAGAAGACAAGAAGAACCAATTCCAATGGGTTGCCAGTGTGATTGCACAAGGTCAACCACAATGGGTTGTTTCCAAAGGCCTAATTCATTGACATGATTTAAAATTTGATGCCTTCATTTGGTTAGATTTGGTCTGTTCGAGGTTGATGCCCTCTCGGAATACATCAGAAGTGCCCATTAAAGTGGCTATTCTCCTTTCTTGCATAATGGAGCATGTGTACATCAATATTGGAGAGATTATTTCTAATCAGTTCTGACGAAAAGCTAAGCAACAAGCCACAACATTGCCTTCCTTACCTTGGTAAGTATGTTTTGTATGAGGGTTGCTTGTTCTTTGTTGTGCTCATTGGATAAGACGATACAAGTCCAAGGGGTGATTACTTTGGACACCAAAACCGACAAAGAGGTCCCAATGATAAAGGGGGCAAGGTATACAGGGAACATGGCCCCACCATCACCCTTGGCATTGTCTCACATAGCGTCCATCCCAGCCAATGCAGATGAGTCCCAGAACTCTCCGCCCCCAGATTTACTCAACATTGCACAAAGGGAAAAGATGTATGAGAATCAGCTTGTACGTTTAGCCAAGGCTATCCCGTCCATGATCCAAAGTGCCTTTAAGAAACCCTTGCAGCCTGCTAAATACAAGTTCACATACCTATGTTCGAAAGTGGATATTCTTGAAAGTGAAGTGACTACATTGCAACAGGAGGTGGCCACACTTACTACACCTACCATCCAACCGACGCCTTGTGGCCATGAGGCGGTGCCACCACAAGTCGAAGCACTCAGAAGTCCCCTATATGATTAGTGGGTAGGCTACCACAGTGAGTCAGATATTATATGTTATGAGGAGGCCTACCACAGCCCACCTCCTCCACTTCCAATGCGCTCAGTGTATGATGTCAATCCTTCATGGATCCCAGGGGAGTGGAAAAGATATCTTACCATGAGCTTCGAACCCTCTCGGATAGATGGGTCGCACCAGGACCTGGTCTACCTGTCGCACTTCCACCAGATCCGACGCAACCCACAGCAGAAGACACAACTTCTTGAATTTTTAATGCTATCACTTATACGTAGAATCCAAGGCCCAATTGCTAATATGATCAGGAAATCTCTTTTACCTTCTTGTCTTTCTTGTGGTTTCCATTGGGGTTAATGTCTGACTTAAGTTTGGGGGAGATTTATTATTGTCCTTGGGGAATTGAATATTTATTTTGACTTGATAAGGCTTTCATGATATGACTCCAAAACCTTGTTCTTTTCTTTTTTTGCCATTATAAATAGTAGGGTAGAAATTAAAACTCCAAGGGTTTTCTTTTGACCATGGTTCTTTTCCCAAGGAGCAGTCTTTTATTTTAGTTATTTTTGTTGTCGAACCGGGTTGGCTTTTATGATGAATTGAGTAGCGACATTCTTAAGGGAAATGCCATATCACTTTGAGTCTTTTGTGAATTTGTTTTAAGAGACACCAACTATTTTTTGTGTGTGTGTTGAAATGGAAATGTGAAAACAAGGGCATGAGGATTAAGATAATGAGCAAGTGTTGACACCGCAACATAGTAATCATGGTCGTACATTGTAAATTCCCTGCTTGAGTTATGATGTTTGCTTGCTTAATGTCCGAATGTGATGTTTTGTTTGGAAAAATGACTCTTGTAGACCCTCTAAGAGTGATGTTGTGTGTGGTGAGGATATTTTTTATGAATCTCATGCATTACATCTTGTCTAGAACTTGCCCTAAATGTGACTCAAGGCGAAATCCTAGATGTAGTTGCATCAAGAAAATGAGTTTAGGCCCTCAGTTATCTAGCCACTTCAGCCATACACCCTCCATGATCATTAATCCTTGTTAGCCAATTCTAAGCCTTAAAACCTTTCCTTGGCAACCACATTACAAGCTTTAAGACCATTCTTAATATCTCTTTTGGCCCCCATTCTCCCTAAATGCTAATGACAAGGTAAGTGCTGAAGTAAAGCTCAAGGACTAAGAAATAGGGAGTAAGACAACAAGTGTGAAAAATGAGGCAAGAGCCTAAGTTTGGGTGAATGTGAAGCAAAAGGGCAAGACAAGAATCATAGTGTGAAGGGAGCATCACCTTTTGTCAAAGTGCACCAATAAAAAAAATGAAAAAAAGACTATTTGAGTGAATTGGTGTTCCCTCTTGACGTAATAAGGCTAAGGGTGGAAGCAAAAGAGGGGTTATAAGGGGGAGTGTTAAAGAAATGAAAGGCATCAACTAGGAAAGAAGGAAGAAGAAGGTTGAGTGAGTAAAATTGATGTAAGGCATGTTAAAAAATGCATTAGGAAGGATCTAGTCACTATAGCCAAATGTTCATCCTACCCTCACCCTGAGCCTACATAACAGCCCACAAGTCCTAAGTGATTCTAGGTGCAGCTACTCTACATTAGTGGCGAACTATATGAAGGGAAAGCCTATGGGTCAAGTGTAAGCATGAAGATATCTTTTAAGAGAGTGACCGTGAGTGTCTTTTCCAATTAATGCCTTGTATGAATCCAAATGATCAAAGAACCAAGAGAATAGGGATCCTTTTATTGCGTGAGTGGCATCATTCCTTTTAGGGATGCAAGTGCATTTAGAGTTAATGTGGACATAAAGCAAGGAGTGCAAACTCTAAGGTAAGCTTTGAATTTTGGTTATAACTTGAGATGCTATGTGTGTTACTTGGTTGAAGAATGCCCTTGTGAAATTAATGATTCCTTCCAAAAAGCTTTAGTTGATAAAAGTGGTTTCCTTCTTGAAACATCTTCATTGTTTTGGTCTTTTAGGGTATTTTCTTCTCTTTTCGGTGAGCATGGTGAGTATTTTTGGGTTGTCATAATTCAAGTGATCGGCAAGGTCTAATTTTGAAGAGATGTGACATTTTCCTCAATAATTGAAGTATCGCATTACTTGAGGACAAGCAATGATTCAAGTTTGGGGATTTGATGAGTTGGTAATTTACCAACTCATTAGACTCTAAAACTTGAGTTTTTGTCTCGTTCCCAAGTTGATTATTTGGATTTTATGCCCTTTTTGCTTTTGTTGTGTGCAGATGCCTAAGTTTGAAGAAAAGAGAAAAAATGGAGATAAAAGGAGGAAGTGAGCATCAGCGGTGAGGCACAGGTGTTAATCAGCGAAACGCCGGCTAAAAGCCGAATGTCACTGCCTTAGAGGTTGAATGCCACCGGTTGTTCACGACTCGCCAGATATGAGTCACCAATTTTAGTTGCTGAATGACACTCAGGAATTCTGGACTTGGCACTAAAGATCCAGCGGTTCATGGATTGGAATCGGTGAAACGCTGGGTGAACCGCCGAAGTTCACTGGAAATGAATGCAGAAGAAGAGAAGATACATGGCGATTAACAGATTTCATCGGCGAACCGCCGGTACCTTCGCCGGTTCCAGAATGGTGCTATTAAGGATATAATCATCCAGCATTGAAAAGGAGATGAAAAGTACCCTACTTTTTAGGGTATAAATAGAAAAAAAGTACTCTGCACCAGAAGGAAGGAAAAGAGAGAAGAAGAAGATATAGATATAGAGAGATTGAGAGAAAATCCAAGTACACATCACATCATTATTTCTTCTTTTAGCTTAAGACATTCTTTTAGCTGAGAGAAGGGGATTTTGATTGAAACTTGTAGAAAATACTCTGCTCAATTTTCTTCTTTTTTATTAGTAAGTTTCAGCTGTAGTTGAAGGATAATTGTGCATTTGATTTATCTACTCTTATTATTAAATTTAATAATGTTATTGATGAATGTATTTTTGAATTTCTTTAACTATGAGTAGCTAAACTCATTTACTAGAGGTGTGTGATTATGAATACTTAATTGAATTGGGTATTGCTAGAGTCATCTCCATAATTTTCAATTAAGTGTAAATCTATTAGGTTCTCTTCAATCTATTAATGAAGATCCATTGATGATGATATAGGTCTATCTATCCTTGCTTGATTGTTGGTCGGGAGAGAATGATATAGTATTGGAAGGGAATCTAGTAGTGGGCATAGATAAGAGATTGTAAAATTAAGCTAGAAATAGCTGAAATTACTTCCTCCTTCCTAATTGGCAGATAATAGCTAGGAATAGTGCAGCTGCTAATCTAAATCAATTCGGGTTGAGCTAAATTGTAGCTAGAGTTTGAGAAAACTCTAGCAAGGGGTAGTCAATAGGCTGAGAAGCTGAGGCTACTTACTTCCCGAGATTATTTACACTTGTTGAACTTATGATATGACCTGGCCTATTCCGATCTAGTTAGTATTTCATCTACACCGTACCTCTAGTATTTCATACTATTGTCAACAACTTAGCTGATCTTGTTACTTTTAGTTCACAAAATCAATTTTTGTAATTCTCTGCAAAGTTTAACTCCCCCAATTTTACTTGCTTTTATATTACATCTACATGGTGCAAGCTAATATCAATTTCTCAATCGATGCTTGAATTTATCATTCCCTAGTCCTCGTGGTATTCGACCCTGGCACTCGTCGAGTTACTTGTTTTGATACTTCGACCGTGTATATTCTTTTAATTAACAATATATTTTGGATGTTATCAGGAACTCCATGCAACCTAACTAACTCCCCAATATACAACTTAGCATAATCCTCCGCTGAATCAGTAGTTTTGATCGGTAGAAAATGAGCTGCTTTAGTCAGCCTGTCTATAACCACCCAAATAGAATCATATTGTCGATGAGTACAAGGATACCCAGTAATGAAGTCCATATTGATTTTCTCCCACTTCCAGGTAGGGATACTAATGTCTTGAAGCACACTTCCAGGTCTTTGATGCTCAACCTTCACCTGTTGACAATTCGGACACTTAGTCACAAACTTTGTTATGTCCTTCTTCATGCCATTCCACCAATAGACTTCCCGTAGGTCACGATACATCTTGGTAGCACCTGGATATATCTGGAACCATGAGCCTCATGAAACGTTCGCTCCCTCAAGTCATCAACTCCCGGTACACACAAATGACCCTAATATTGTTGTACACCATCTCCCCCTTGGGAGAAAACCTCAACCTCCACCTTCTGATTCTGAATGGTTTCCTTCAACTTTATTAAAATAGGATCCTCATCTTGTCTATCTTTGACCTCAATAACCAAGGAATATTCTGATCCATTTCGAACAATGAAACCACCATCCACCAAGTCAACAAGACGAACTCCTAGTTTTGCAAGCCGATGCACATCCTTCACTAACTCTTTCCTCTCCTCATCTCCATGGGTCATGCTCTACATATAAAGCCTACTAAGAGCATCTGCCACCATATTTTCCTTGCTTGGATGATGAAGGACACTCATATCATAATATTTAAGAAGCTCCAACCACCTTCTTTGACATAGATTTAGATCCTTCTAGGTAAACATGTAGTATAGGCTTTTGTGGTCCGTAAACACATCCACATGGACCTTCGTATAGATAGTGTCACCAAATCTTCAAGGAAAATACTACTGCTGCCAATTCGAGGTCATGAGTTGGATAGTTTTTTCCATGGAACTTCAGCTTCCTGGAAGCATAGACTATAACCTTACCGTGCTACATTAGTACACAACCAGGGCCGATCCTTCAGGCATCACAATATACCACAAACCCGTCAGTACCCTCAGGTAGAGTCAACACTGGAGCTGAGGTGAGTCGAGTCTTCAACACTTGGAAGCTCTTTTCATAGGCCTCCGACCATTGGAACTTCACTTTCTTCTAGGTCGACTTAGTCAACGGTGCTACAATGGATGAAAACCCTTTAGCAAACCTCCTGTAGTAACCAGCTAAACCTACGAAACTTCTGATATCCAAAGGACTAACTGGTCTAGGCCAACTCCTCACAGCTTCTATCTTTTGAGAGTCATCTCGTACACCCTCACTTGACACTACATGACCCAAAAATGCTATCGAGTTTAACCAGAACTCGCACTTGTTGAATTTAGCATACAGCTGGTGATCCTTAACAGTATGTAGTACCACCCTTAAATGAGAGGCATGCTCCTCTTCTCTCCGAGAGCATATGAGAATGTCATCTATGAACACGATTGCGAACATATCCAAATGCGGCTTGAACATCCTTTTCATCAAATCCATAAAAGCTGCAGGAGCATTTGTTAGTCCATAATACATAATTATAAACTTATAGTGATTATACTGAGTCCTAAAGGCTGTCTTCAGAATATCACTCTCCCGAACCCTGAGCTGATTATATCCAGATCAGAGGTCTATCTTTGAGAAACACTTGGCACCCTGAAGTTGGTCAAACAAGTCATCAATTTTGGGGAGAGGATACCTATTCTTGATTGTCACCTTTTTCAATTGTCGATAGTCAATGCACATTCGAAGAGAACCATCCTTCTTTCAGAAAAAGAGAACTAGTGCACCCCATAGGGATTTGCTTGATTTGATGAAACCCTTGTGAAAAAGATCCTTCAACTGCTCCTTTAACTCCTTTAGCTCAATTGGAGCCATCCTGTACAGAGGAATAGATATAGGTTGCGTATTGAGAAGAAGGTCAGTAACCAAATCGATCTCTCGTTCGGGAGGAATTTCCGACAAAATCCTCTAGAAACACTTCTAGCTATTCACATACTATAGGAACTGACAAGATAGTCGGGGTTTCGAATATAGCATCCTTAACCCTGACTAGATGGTACACGCAACCTTTAGAGATCATCTTTCTAGCCATAAGGTAAGAAATGAAAAGACCTACAGACACAGTTAAACTACCCTTCCACTCTAGGACTGGCTCACCTGGAAATTAGAACTCTACCGCACTATTTCTTACAATTTACTGAGGCATAATATGGATGTATCCAATCCATGCCAAAGATAACATCAAAATTTGTCATTGCTAGCTCTAGTAAATCTGCTGAGGTGACTTCCTAAAGGATTATCACAGGGCAATTTCTATATATCCCTCAAGCTATAACTGAATCAATAACTGGAGTAGAGAATGAGAAGGATTTTGATAGGATTTTGAGACTGACTCCGAAACTACTAGCAACATAGGGAGTCACAAAAGATATAGTATCCCCTGGATCTAACTATGTATATACATCAAAGTTAATACTCATAACATATCGGTGACCACATCTGGTGAAGTCTCCTGCTCTTGGCGATATGCAAGGGTAAAAAACATGTTCTGGCACTGGCCATCACCTGCACTGGTGGACGCACCCAGCTGAGCTTGGCGTATACTTGATATAGCACGATCTTATGAGTCGAAAAGGCAAATCTTACAAACTGAGTCCATAGAGCTGAGCATGCTGAGAGACATGAGTTTACATACATAACACGGATCATGGAATGAAGCTGAGATTTATAGAATCGTGGAAGAAGATCGGAATCACCATCTGAAGTGGTTACTTCTCACTCTACGAATCTGAGTACGAATACACGTAAGGAGTACTTGGATCTTATACATGGGCATAATGTGTTCACATACAGCATGAGTAGAGTATCGCATAGACTGAAGTATGGAAGGACACCTAAATAAGCATGGATCGATCTCCCATAGTTACTGATCCTAGACCTTCACACTTGGAACTCAAGGCTTGACCTGGTCCTTCACCTCATAATCTCCCCCTTAGCTTAAAAAGCATCATTTTGATGATTGGATCCCCTTGTTAAGGCTAGACAAAACTATCTCTTGACTTCCCAGTAACCTCAAAGGCTATCACGGAAGGCTTCATACTTCTCCTATCGTACTCCCCCACTCTTTCGGTTTCTTACCTCAAGTTCATGAATTCTTCTGCCTAGCTTCTCTTAACTCCTGCAGTAAGAAATAATTCCAGAGCGCCTCTTATTCCATTGACTGGCATTATGCTTTAGAGAACGTCAATACTCGAGTTAGAAGGATAGAAAGATATTTCATCGCACGACATAGATCATGAAAGAAGGGAATTTTCTAAAACATTTCAAAGCCCCTACGTCATAAGTGCAGCGCGCTTCACACCCTTGAGAAAGACTACTTAATGCATCTTTCAAACACCCTAGGATACTTCAAAACCGAACGCTCTGATACCAAGTTTGTCACGACCCGAACATAGGCCGAGATAGAGACATGGGACAAGACCCCGAGAGGCTCCAAGTCGACCCATTGCATGAACATAGTGACTAAGAGCATACAACAAGTAGAAACTGATATAATAAAACATTCTTAAGCGGAAGTCTGCATATATATCAATCTAAAGCAGAGTCAATGATGACAAGTTGATTTCTACATAATGTCTGAAAAAGCCTCTAACATAATTAATAAGCTGATCGGATAACATCCCCAACTAGCTCGACAAAGTCTGTAACTAAACGAACGTAACAATGGATAACTGAATTTTCTCGAAGGATGAGGATTCACCAAAACTGGCTAGAAAGGCTTGAGGAGAAAGCAAGACTAATGATGCGGCTGAGACTGATTCCTCGAACTTGTATCATGAAATGATACAACATAGAGTATGTGGTCAGTACTTGGAATGTACTGATTACGCAAGGTAAGTAAAAACGGACAGTTAAAATACATAAGAGTAGGACAACATGATCATAAAGTAAATATCATAATGTAAACATAAGGGCTCAAGGTTTTCAAACAATTCATAATTTCAATCGTAAATCATAGTCATAAGAGAAACTTTAATAACAATAACTTTACCCAAATTAACATAAACATAACCATTCATAAGTCATGAGGAACAATGGGAGGACTCATCTTAACCGACACCATCATGATAGAGCTTACATGATGCCCCACTATTTTGCTCAAGTGGTCAGGACTTTTCTAGGCTTGCCAGGCAAGGGACGTGTATTATGGTGATATTACAAGGATCCAATAATATATGTATATACCTATGGTGGCACGTAGTCCTCAGACCACGGGGTTTATCTGAATGCTGGGTCTACTCGATGCTAGACGCTACTCCAAAAAAAATGCACATGAGGGCTCGTATAGTAATCTTGAAATCATTCATGAAGTTCATGGACAAATAAATAATAACATAATGGATTCCACTTGAAATACATGATTATCCATGAATAAGGGCCCATAAGTTGGCCAAGAGTCCTAAATCCATAAATCATGAAAACCATGAATACTTGTGAAAATACATATACTTGATATTCATAAATCCATGAAGTGTACTTGATAGAAATCATATCATAAATCATGAATCATAATTTATGGCTTATAAAGATCAAGATCATAATGGGATCATAACTTGACATTTTCATGAAACTTACATAATTGGGCATAATTTAATTAAAACTTAACACTATGAATTAGTAATAAAAATAGATATAAAATCTATTCATCCATCTTAAAACATGATTTGATACTTTAACAGAATTGACCCATAGATAGATTATAGAGAATTTCACAAAATTTGGAATAAACCTTATAAGATCATAAACTTGAATCTACAATTGAAATCCAAGGAATTGAGAAGAATTTTGAGAATGAGAGTGAAAGGAAATCTCATTCATAGCTTTACATATTTGGGTAAATCTGATTTACACTCACTCTTTAAAGTCCAAAGGAATTTGGAGAAAAATTGGGGAATTCCTCAAGCTTAATCTCCACGAAAAAACTCTAAAATTGGATGCATGGAATGGTAAGTCTTAGGATAGGTTTAACACTCTTAAAATCCTTCTAACTGAACTTAAAATGACGTAGTTTTAGACTTTAGAGGTTTCAGACTTATACCACCAGAGATCGGGTGGCATAAGTAAGAGGATACTCATAGTCGAGTGAAAATGGGAGCATATTTCTATGGACATTGTGGTAGGTTTACCATGGACCTTTATAAAGTTTAATGCTATTTGGTTCATTATGGATAAACTGACCAAATTTTCTCATTTTGTTTCGGTTCTGACTACCTACAATTCAGAGAGATTGGCCAAAGATCTATATACATGAGATTGTCCTTTTACATGGTGCCTATTTTTATCATTTTAGACCAGGGTACTCAGTTTACATCTTATAATTCGAGGTCTATATAGAAGAATTTAGGTGCTCAAGTAGAGCTCAACATAATTTCACCCATACAGAAATATTCAGTATGGGCGGACTATATAGGTTATGAATGATATGTTACGTGCATGTGTGATTGACTGTAAAGTTCATTGGGATCAATTCTTGTCTTTGGTAGAGTTTGCATATAATAATAGTTATCATTCCAATATTTATATGACTCCACTCGAGGCTTTATATGTAAAAGATGCAGGTCTCTAGTGGATTAGTTTGATACTTTAGAGGATAGGTCATAGGATACAAACCTATTAAGTTATTCTATGGATAAGGTGAAATTGATTCAGGCGTGATTCCTCACAACACAAAGTAGATAGAAGAGTTATGTGTATCAAAATGTTTTATATTTGGATTTCAAGGTTGGTGAGAAGGTTTTCTTAAAAGTATAACCTATGAAGGGTGTTATGAGATTTGGGAAGAAGGGCAAGCTCAGTGATGTGCTGTGGATTTACAGCACTATTGATGCTCAAAACTAAGAAAATAGCATGGACTTAGGTGTATTTATGTGGATATGAGGCACTTTTCCTTTGATTTCAAGATAAATGGGTATGGGAACAATAAATTTCAAAAGAAAGCTAAAAGTGTGCAAAAAAAGGGCAAAAAGTGCAAACTACAGTATGATCCGTAGGATGGACCTACGAGTCGTACTGAGGGCCTTGATCAAAAGCTGAAAGTTAACCTAGAAGACTGAACTTATGAAACTTGTCACAGATCGTACCATGGTGGTACGAGTCATGATAAGCCAGTCGTGATGAAATCCAGAAGAATTGCATAGGAGGCTGATTCTCAGTACGAGAGCACCCTACGACCCGTGAGATGAAGGTACGATTCATACCATACTGGTCCTGGTGAAGTTAAGAAAAAGTTCAAAAGATCAGGATCAAGCCACGATTGTCAATGTACGAGCCGTAGCATGTTGGTAAGAATCGTACCTTGGCCGACACTTAGCTAAAATTCAGCCAACACTCCAAGCCACGAGTTGATGTCACGATCCATGAGAAGCCCCTACGAGTCGTAGGTGGACCCATGATGAGGTTGGCAGCAGATATGGAAAGCAGTCCTGTTAGTTTAGGAAAAGGATTCTTGTGTCTCTGTAAATACTTTTTACATTTTATTTTTAAGAGAGGATGACGATAGACTTAATTCTGGTAGGAAAACATTATAGTAAGCAATTTTACATCATTGGAAGAGAGAATTGAGTTGGTTCAACCTTGTGATCAACCTTTTCTTGAAGTCATCTTGTTCTTGCTACTTGTTATTCAAGATTTCGTGGTTTAATTAAAGGAATTGCTTTTCTCAATCATCTTTGTAAGTATTGTTATATGTTTTCAATAATGAATACAAATCACAACCTTGTAACTATGAGAGGCTAAAACCTCCATAGCTAGGGTTGTGGGAACCATGGTGGATTAATTGGTTAGGGTTGCACAAAGTGAGTCTAAAACCAATACTAAATACTTATGTTGTATTCTCTTCATCTTTAACGATTCTTAGTAGTGTACAACATTAGGAAGTGCCTAAATTCTTTACTTGCTTTGGCCAAAGAGGTAGAGATTAGGAAAAGAGAGTTACAACAGAGCCTTGATCTTGATGATCATTGTATTAACTTGAGTTGTGGTCACAGGATAGTTATATCCAAAACTTAGTGATAACGGTTAGTTTGCAAAACTCATGAGACTCGGTCGAGTAATTTAGTATAGTCATTCAATAGGGATTGGTCGATCATTTGGATGAATCTAAGTTATCAGTTCTGTAAGTAAGTATTGGTAAAGATCATGAGTGTATACCCAAAGTTGTTATGAACCCATGGGGAACACAAACCCTAGTTATCCTTTAATTATTGAATCACAAATATAATCATGACTGCTGTTTATTTTTGTTATTGTTCTTTATTAATTCCCCCATTGTGAAGTAATTACCATACAAGTTCATCTACTGGCTGTAATATAGATCTTCCATATTCCCTGTGGGTTCGACCCCAACCTATAAGTTTTGGTTCTTTACTAACAACGTCCGCTTCATACTTCAGTAAGAGGTGTGGTTTGAGCATTATCACTCAGCCCTAGATTTACTGGTCCATTCGAGATATTTTAGTGCATTGGTGAGGTAGCCTATAACTTGGCTTTGCCTCCGGGTTAATCAGGTGTTCATCTAGTATTACATTTTTAATGTTGAATAAGTGTCGCTCAAATGGTTCTCATCTGATTCCGTGGGATTTGGTGAAGTTAGATTTGAATCTGGTATTTGACAAGGAGCTGGTAGACATTTTGAACAGGCAAATCAAGAATTAGAGGTTTAAAGAGATATCATCTATGAAGGTGCAGTGGAGGCATTGACAGGTGGATGAATCCACTCGGGATACCAATATGGATATGTAGAGATCATATCTACATCTTTTAAATAGTTTAGGTACTTTCTTTCTCTTAACATTCAAGGACGAATATGTGTTCTAGTAGGAGATGATGTGACGATCCTCATGGTCAATTTAAATTTTTCACTTATTTTTCCCATTTTTCTTCATCAACAACACTATGCTTTATCTCTTAGTAAGGAGGATCATGAGAGGCATTTGAGGGTTGCACTTCAGACAGTGAAAGATGAGAAATTGTACGTGAAGTTTTCAAAGTGCGAGTTTTGTGTAATTTTTTTGTCATGTGGTGAATGAGAATGGTATATGGTTGTCCTAAGAAGATGAGGCAGTCGAGAATCAATCTAGGCCTACTCAGCTTAGAGATTAGGAGTTTTGTGGGTTTGGCAGGCTATTATCAATGATTCATGGTGGGTTTTTCTCCTATTGCATATCCATCAATGAAATTGACTTAGAAGAATATGACTTCTCAATGTTATGATAATTATGAGGACAGCTTCTCAACGCACAAGACCTTGTTGACTTCATCTCATGTTTTGACCTTACTTGCAAAAGGTGAAGGTTTAACAATATATCATGATGCTACTTGTTGTGCCTGCAAGTGTACGGGTCGTACAAGTAATATAGTGGCCCTTTTTAAGAGCCGGATGTCAAACCCACAGGGACTAGACCAATTCAGCTAACTATTGAGTTCAAGTGTGATATTAAATGCCGCAAGTGTTGATTATAGAAGTTTTCGATATAGTTAATTAAGTCTATATGTGGTCAACGAAATACTTTGAATTAATTCAAGGAGAAACTAGAGTTAAAGCCGAATAATCATGCTATACTACGATTTGCAATGGTTTAAGTATGAAACTATCAATTGTCTTCTCACATAATTGGAATTGCATTTTCATGGTCTTTCGAACCTCTAAACACGACAAACTAGCCTCACTACTACATTATTGAGCAAGGATGTTATTTCTAGTTCGTGGGCAATTCACTACGTGGATATGGTTTATGGGCTTTATGCTCTTGATTAGGGACTTTCATACCTCTAATCATTTAACTCAACTTAGCCTCACAACTACTTCTTCGAGTGGTGATGTGATAATTCTAAGTTGGTGTCTAGCTCATCCCATTTTATCAACCAAGCAAGGTATTAGGTATATTTCTATCCTAACACAAATCATATCGTGAGATACAATCTTGCTCCCTACATTCTCTTGTTCTTGCCTAGGTTATCTTTCTCAAGCATGTACCTAAGCTTAACCACTTGTTTTCATGGTGATCAGTCATAAAAACAACCATAATTCAGAATGCAAGACAAAACAACAATTAATAACTTAAAACCAAAACAAAATCGCAAAATCACAATCATATCTTGTGGCTTCAACCCTGGAGGGAGGGTTCTAGCCACTCATGTTCATATAATTACAAGAAAACATAATTAAAGTAACCTACTTACAAGAATTGGTAGAAGAGAAGATGAAATTGATGAACCCAAGGTGAGTTCTCCCACTTCTCCCTTCACTCCTAGGTGGTTTTTCAGAATAAAATCGTGACTTCTTGTTTTTAGGAGCTAAGGGACCTATTTATAGTAAATGAGAATTGTGCAAAATTATGCCTGTCATGGAATGGCTCCGTGGCACGGAGTGTATCGCGGAGCGCTGCCTCTGCGACACGGAGTGTATGGCGGAGCACTGCCTCCATGACACGGAGTGTATCGCGAAGCACTGCCTCCGTGACACGGAGGTATCGCGATCGCCCAATTTATTCCATCTTTGGTGTTTCGCTCCCGATATCATTCCTCCACTTCACCAAATCATAGATTGGGTCCTCCAATGCATTATTTCCTTCAAAAACAAAGACTAATCATGTTTGTTAATATTTCTTCTCATTTATATAAAAAGGCATGAAAATGTACATAATTAAATACAATAAAAAGGCAAAACTAAGTTATAAAGTATCACTTGGGCAGGTAATTATGCCCAAGATCACAACCCCACACTTAAAGTCTTGTTCGTCCTCGAACAAACCTTTTACATCTCATGCACATGAAGACTCACACATAGCTAATTTAGCAAGACTATTCAAGCTACGGCTACAATGACTATTTAAAATAGCAAGCTTAGAATAGAGCATGCACGATTTAATCATTGAAATGAAATACAACTATGTTACAACTTCCTAATCTCAAGAATTGACTCTCAATCTAAGCAACTCATGCAAATCAACTGATCAAGAAATCCAACATGAATGCTATCCTTCATTAAACATGTGCCCTCACCACAAGAGAGTTACCCATTTTAACTCATGTATTTTCAAAACACACCATGTATGGGTATATGAATAAAAATTATGCTCGCTCTCACAAAGAATTGACATGCATCATGTAGTGACCCATAAGCTTTCCCTTAGTGTTTTACTCCACTAATTTAAGGATGTATGAACGTAAGATCAAGTAGGACTTAATGGGTTGTAATGTAAGCTAAGGGAGGGGTAGGTACTATTCTGGCCAGTAATAGTTACTATCTTCCCCAAGCGCTTTTAATAACTTTAACCTTCATTAAGGATATCTCTTCTCTTACTTCACCATCATTCTTTTCAATCCTAAATTTTCTCTTCTTGCTCCCCTTTCTTTAAGCACACTCAGCTTAGTAGTAAGGAGTACTTAAACAATTTTTTTTCATTCATTTATTTTCTTACTCCCTACTAATGATCAACCATTTTCACACAAGTGCACCTTTGTCATTTTCTCAACTTTCACAACTTCTACTTTTCCTTCTTTTTCACGCTTCTCACTCCTTCACTCTTTGGAATTTTTCACTTAAGCGCTTCGGAGTTTTGGGTCAAATTCAAAGCTAACGAAAGAAAAGGATTAAGCTTATGTTGTAGCTATCAAAGAATAGGCTCAAGGCTCAATGGGGCTAACTAGGATTCAACATTCAAGGTAGGTAAAGTGAGGGATAAAAATTAGGTTCATTCAAAGAAATGCCTAAATCATCTCCTACAGTTCACATCCTTCATTTCGTTTTATATACACACCAGGAAAGTTCTAGACATTCCACGGTAGCATGGAATATTCGAAAAACTTACGCTCGCAGCACATGCTCAATTCAAGACACATTCAGCAGACTCTTAACTCAGCTAATCACAAGAATTCAAAATTAAGCTTCAATCACATCGAGTCAAATTCAAGAGCCTAAGTGTCTCAAACAAAGTTATACACTTCTTATATGCTTCAACACTAACCACACTTGCATCTTACAATCATGTATAGCACATAACAAGAACATAAAGCCATCAATTAGCTACGGGTTCAAAAACCAAAACCTATTGACTAATTTTCCTCAAGATGGTCGTCATCCATCCATCTTCGAAAGCAGTCTCTAACTATGACTAAAAGCACTATATACAGACAAAGAAAATTTTTATTTTTCGGTTCAAAGACCCCCCCCCCCCCCCCCGGAAAAGAACCGAAAAGAAAAACCCACGGGTGATGAAGTCATGCTTGACTCACAAAAATTTTTCAAATATTTCTCACAAGCATTACATTCACCAAAAATCGTTAAGCACAAACATTTTGAAATTTTCCTCACCCCACACTTGAATCATGCTATGTCCTCATAACATCAAATTAAAATTAGAAATACTCCTTCAGGCCTCTAGGCCTAGCTAATAGCATGCTCTTCTTCCTTTGAACAAGTGGGTATTTGACCCCACACTTTTCCTCTTCCATGTTGTTTAGCTTCCTCCTCCACGGGTACTCAGACTTCCCCTCCATCTGTGTTTAACTTTCCACCAAAAACAACACAAGATGAAAAATAAATAAAATCAACACAAATGCAAGAAATTAAAATGGTACCCATGGTACCCTTGGGTTGCCTCCCAAGCAGCGCCTAATTTTACGTCGCGACACGACGTATCAAGTTTCACCACTTTTTCCTCCACCTTTAGGATATGAATATCACCCCTAATTTCTTCTCTAATTTTCTCTTATGCTCCCGGGGTGGTGGTGAAAAAATGAAAGGACCAAGCAGTAGATGTCGCCTTTGGCATTTATTGGCCCTTAAGTAAGTGAAGTCATTCTTTCTTTCAGAATCAGCAAATTTCAGAATATATGGGGCTTGTTCCCCCTCTATATCTTTATCCACAAGTTTTGAAGACTCTTGTTCTAGGTTGTCAACCAAACTCAATGTCGAAAAATGATTCGAGTGGGGTGCAATACACCTCAACTCTGAAACTGCATTTTGCTTGAATTTCTTACTTGTATATACCTTCTCCACATTAACATCTAACTCCTCATGAATGTCAAATGGTAGGTACTCTATCTCTTTTTTCAAGAATGGATCAGCTATACGTGTGAGACAATCATGGAGACTCTCGGGAGCTTCCAACGGTTGAGCTTGTTTTAAGAAATCACTCTCATCTTCTCCTTGTAGTCCCTCCTGAGTATTGCATAAAACCGTCACTTGCACTTCAGAGCAAGCTTCAGCTTCAGCCCTCATCTCCATGAACTTGTTGCTTATCATTTCCAAGGCCTCTACATTTTCCTCTTGCTGAATTCTCAATGCTTCCCTCTCCTCCTTCATTGCTTCTGTTTGCTCGAGGATCTGTTTTAGCATGTCTTCTATTCGAGCTTGGCGTTCCAAGTCCTCATTTTCATCATGCCTATATTCAGCAAAAACAACAGAAGGATCATAGTAGGGGTTTGGGGGAGGGGAGTATGCATTTGGACAGCTATCCCAATGGCCATCTTGACCACCACATATATTGCAAGAGTATGCATTTGGGTAACCATCCCAACGGCCATTTTGACCACCGCATATATTACAAGTATTACAATGTTTTCATAAGTGGGGTCCTCCGCAATTCAGACAAGATTCATCAAAATAAGAGTATCCACCATTTAACCCATTTATATTCCATGATGTCATGTTAAGAAGCGTATCAGATTAAAAATTAGAAATAAAATAAATCTAAAACTACTAAAGAAAAAAAAATTCAACACTTAAGGAAATTTAAAAATCACACAAAAACAGACAAATTCACTGAACTTCGCCGAGTCCCCGGCAATGGCGCCCAAAACTTGTTGTGCTCGCAAGTGTACGGGTCGTACAAGTAATATAGTGGTCCTTTTTAAGAGCTGGATGTCGAACCCACAGGAACTGGACCAATTCAGCTAACTATCGAGGTCAAGTGTGATATTAAATGCCGCAAGTGTTGATTATAGAAGTTCTCGATAGAGTTAATTAAGTCAAGATGTGGTCAACGAAATACTCTGAATTAATTCAAGGAGCAACTAGAGTTAAAGCCGGATAATCATGCGATACTATGATTTACAATGGTTTAAGTATGAAACTATCAATTGTCGTCTCACATAATTGGAATTGCATGTTCGTCTTTCAAACCTCTAAACACGAAAACTAGCCTCACTACTACATTGTTGAGCGAGGATGTTATTTCTAGTTCGTGGGCAATTCACTATGTGGATATGGTTTATGGGCTTTATGCTCTTGATTAGGGACTTTCATACCTCTAATCATTTAACTCAACTTAGCCTCACAACTACTTCTTCGAGTGGTGATGTGATAATTCTAAGTTGGTGTCTAGCTCATCCCATTTTATCAACCAAGCAAGGTATTAGGTATATTTCTATCCTAACACAAATCATATCATGAGATACAATCTTGCTCCCTACATTCTCTTGTTCTTCCCTAGGTTATCTTTCTCAAGAATGTATAAGCTTAACCTACTTGTTTTCATGGTGATCAGTCATAAAAACAACCATAATGCAGAATGCAAGACAAAACAACAATTAATAACTTAAAACCAAAACAAAATCGCAAAATCACAATCATATCTTGTGGCTTCAACCCTAGAGGGAGGTTCTATCCACTCATGTTCGTATAATTACAAGAAAACATAATTAAAGTAACCTAGTTACAAGAATCGGTAGAAGAGAAGATGAAATTGATGAACCCTAGGTGAGTTCTCCCACTTCTCCCTTCACTCCTAGGTGGTTTTTCAGAATAAAATCGTGACTTCTTGTTTTTAGGAGCTAAGGGACCTATTTATAGTAAATGAGAATTGTGCAAACTTATGCCTGTCGTGGAATGGCTGTGTGGCACGGAGTGTATCGCGAAGCACTGCCTCCGTGACATGGAGTGTATCGCGGAGCACTGCCTCCGTGACACAGAGTGTATCGCGGAGCACTGCCTCCGTGACACGGAGGTATCGTGGAAGCCCTCTGGAAATCAATTTATTCCAACTTTGGTGTTTCGCTCCTGATATCATTCCTCCACTTCACCAAATCATAGATTGGGTCCTCCAATGCATTATTTCCTTCAAAAACAGAGACTAATCATGTTGGTTAATATTTCTTCTCATTTATATAAAAAGGCATGAAAATGTACATAATTAAATACATAAACAAGGCAAAACTAAGTTATAATGTATCACTTGGGCATGTAATTATGCCCAAGGTCACTACTCATATTGGCCTTAAGTGTATGTTGATACATAATGTCAAAGTGATAGCTCTTGCTTTGCGTCAGTTGAAGATCCACGAGAAAAACCATCCTACTCATGACTAAAGTTGGCAGCGGTAGTATTTTCTATGAATATTTTGAGGCATTATCATTATGGTGCACATAGTGAGGTTTTGACAATGTCATGGCCCAAACATAGGACCGGATAGAGACACAAAACAACAAACTCTGAGAGGCGCCAAGTCGACCTATGGCATGAACATAGTGACTAAGAGCATACAACAAGCGGAAACTTGTTATACCCCGTAGAATTTTCGGCACCTAAATGACCTATTCGCACGTTGGTTAAGCATATTTGAAGGCCATACATGCTAGAGAAAGGCCCGGGAAAAGATCGGACGAGAAACCTGTCGAACCATCGCGGAAGGAGCCGAGGCAGAACCCCTCCGCGATGGCAGCGTGTCACGGAGGTGAAGCCTCCGCGTTGGCTCCGTGACACGTTGGCCTTGTCCAAGCCCAAGTATATAAAGCCCCACTTCGGTTTAATTTCATTATAACCTCTTAAAATTTCCAGAAAATGCAGGAGAACAGGGAGAGAACGAAGAAGTAATATAATTTTCGTCCGATTACGCTGCTAAACGTTGTCCAAACTCAAATTAACCTCAGATACCGAGGTATTTAGCAGCAGAGAGCATTCCTACGGATTTAGTTTCGTGAAATACGGCCGACGGATCATCAAGCTACCGAGCTAAGGTAAGTGGAATTGCTCTAAACTAGTGTCTATGTGTTCCTAGCTGTGAAGTGAATATTTCTCCCTTCTGGACCTCTGCAAAATAGCGAGTTTTCGATCGTCTTTCGATAAGCCTAAGTTTAGGCTATAAACTATATCGAAAGTGACGTTGCTCTTTAAAATAAAGCTGTATTTAGTATTAATTGACATATTTATGAATGCAGTTGGGAGAAAATAGTTGAAGTACCGGCCGAGCCTCGCCCGACAGACGGATAGTTCGAGGATAAGGTATGTAAAGTTAGTTTCCTCGGCAAGTTAAGTAATCTCGGTACAGTACAGTAATTTAAAGGCCAGTAGAACGTTCAGAAGTCATGTGTTATGTTTATTACGAATGTTGGTACGATATTAGAAGCATCAAGCTATAACTTGCGTGCAACTTGCTAGCATGATGTAGATTCTAATATAAGTATTAGGAATTCCACAGTATGCTCAGTATGTGATGTGACACAGAATGTTAGGATATCATTGTATTCAGTTGAAACCCAGTAAAGCGATGTAATATCTGTAAGACATCTCAGAAATAGAATGATAAGTTAAAATGAAGTTAGAAAGCATATTAGGAATAGTAAATCATGTTACTATAGAAACTCAGTATACAGCATAGTTTTCAGTAGAAACACTATATCTTGTTCAGCATTAGCCCCAGTTCAGTCTGGCAGAAGACTATATTTATACATAAAAACTATTACCAGCCTCAGCATGTATTAAGTACGTACATATTACTATCGCTTGCTCAGCATATAGTATATACAAATACTTTACCACTATTAGCTTCAATATGGGGGACATGCAGATAGTATTACTAGTTGAGACCGTTGTATTGTTTGGGGTTGGACTACCTAGCATCCATGACCGCCCCAGGGTTGATATCTGTATCGACTCGTCCGCCAGAGGACGAGGATACGTTGCTCTACGGAGTGGCATGCCGTCCCACAGGGGACGAAGATGGGATGCCAGTTTTCCCCATATTTGTGCCTTGATCGGCCCTTACACACCCCTGTCGAGCGGATATGCCCGGGTGTTGATTCAGGAGTCCTTCGGACTCAGATGCAGTTATAGTCAGGGGCTCAGCGAGCCCAAGTGCATACCCAGGGGACCGGCAGGATGCTTACAGTGTTTATAGGAGATGGGATGACCGGGGTAGGGGTATAGATTCTGTGCTGGTTGTACCTCCCGGCTTATGGTGGCCGGGTAAGGTTCGTGTGTGCTATGTTATGTTATGCAATGTTACATTAGATACGAGTAGATCAGCAGTAGAACGATACGTCTCCAGGTATGACTCCTACTCCTTCCAGTATAATTAAGAGAAGGTATGACTTACATTATCAAACAGTTAATCTATTCCCTCCTACTTCAGTTTCATCAGTTGTATTGTTGTTTTCAGATATTTCTTTCAGTTATTGCTTTACATACTCACTATCAGCGGTATTGATGCCCGATGGGGCGCTGCATTACTTGCCTGCAGGTACTCATAGACGAGCAGGCGATACCACGTGATTCCTGTCAGCGATCGAGTATTCAGCTCCTGTCATCCGGAAACTGAATTCCTGAGGTGTATTTCGCTTTCTTTTGTTGTATAGTACGGGTAGGTCGGGGCCCTGTCCCGATCATTTCTATTGCTATTCTTTGAGGCTTGCAGTCTGTATATATCCCCCTGTGGTCAGATGAGCCGGTCGTGTGAGGCCGTGCAGTTGTATAGCCGTTAGTACTTGTGTTTCTTTTATGTTGGCCGTGTGGGGCCATAGTTCGACAGTAGTGGCAACCTTGCCGGTCACGTAGCTATCCAGTACTACATGTTTGAGTTATAGATAACTAGACAGCATGGTGGCCTTGTCGGCCCGCATAGGTTTTCCTATATTGATATGTTTCTGGTCAGCTGTTAGTACAGGTACAGGAGGCTATAGGCCAATGGGCTGGGGGGCTGTGTTTACAGCCGTTATATAGCCATTTGTTTCTAGAAATGTGAGTTAGAGCCAGCTAGGCACCAGATGTGTCCAGCCTTAGCAGTCCAGCAGTTCAGGTCCTAGTAGGGCACCAGGTGCCAGTCATACCCCCCAAGGCGGGGTGTGACAAACTTGGTATCAGAGCAAGTTGTATCCCAGGGAGTCTGCAAGCCGTGCTAAGTAGAATCCTGTCCATGGATGTGTTGTGCACCACATACTATGGGTAGGAGGCTGCAAGGCATGATAGGATGGTTGTCTTTTATTCTTATTCAGTCGTGCTGTAGAGCGGTACAATATAGGGTTGAGTCCCTGAAACTTACTGTATTCTTTGGTTACAGATAATGTCAGACCAGCGACATCCTATCACAGGTCGGAGATTAGATATTGCAGCTGGGGAAGGCACCAGCAGGATGCCTCACCCTCGTTTAGAGACAGCCCGATCAGAGGGTGCTACGGAGGCATCGTCTCAGCCTTCTCAGCAGTCTCCACCATGTCAGGAGCCATTAGGGGCGATACTATCTCCAGCAGTCCCTATACCGACCCCTTCCGACCAGGAGGTTAGGAGTGCGGTAGTCATGTTAGCACAGATGACAGCTGCTCAGCGGCAGCCGATGCCGTCTACAATTGCGGAGCCGTCAGGAGGGCCCGGCAGTTCGAGGGTCCGAGAGTTCTTGGCTTTGAATCCCCCACAGTTCACAGGTACGGACTGGACAGAGGACCCTCAGGATTTTCTGGATCAAATGTAGAGAATCTTCAGGGTTATGCATGCCACGCCTATAGAATCAGTTGAGTTGGCAGCATTTCGGTTACGGGACATCGTCGTGTTGTGGTATGAAAGCTGGGAAAGGTCCCGAGGGAGAGATGTTTCCCCTTCGACCTGGTCCAGCTTCTCAGGAGCTTTTCTGGATCACTATTTGCCACGGGAGATTCGACAGGCTCGGGTAGACCAGTTCCTACATTTGGAGCAGGGGGCCATGAGTGTTCGGGAATATTCCTTGCGGTTTGATTCTTTGGCCCGGTATGCACCGGCCTTTGTTGATACCATGGCATCCAGAGTACAGCGCTTTATTACGGGGTTGAATCCAGAATATGTTGAGACTTGCATTACGGCCACACTGCGAGAAGACATGGACATTGCTCGAGTTCAGGCATTTGCCCAAAATATTGAGGGCATCAGACAGCGACATCGGGAAATCAGAAGGGTCAATCAGGAACAACGTCGCCGGGATAGGCCAGTTGAGTTACAAAGGGAGGCCCGGGGAGGACCCAGGCCACGATTGTTAGACAGGCCGCCCAGGCCCCCGCCTCCGCCACAGTCCCAGGGGGGTAGATTCAGCCGCAGGGGGCAGTCAGAGACTGGTAGAGGCTCGCAGATGGCAGATTCACCAGTACAGAGGAGGGCGGAGCAGAGTAGGTATACCCTACCACTTTGCCCTATATGCAGTCGACGCCATTCTGGAGCATGCAGATATGGCTCCACTACGTGTTATATTTGTGGCCAAGAAGGCCATTTGATGAAAGATTGCCCAGCCAGAGGTCGAGAGGACCGGGATAGACAGGATAGGGCATCTGCAGGGTCACGAGCCACAGCATCCTCGGCAGGGCGCAGGCCCTCAGTTTCAGCAGGCAGGGGTCGGGGCAGATCAGAGGCCTCCAGTACAGGTGCGGATCCAAGCCGCACATATGCCTTACCAGGAAGGCAAGATTCAGAAGCGTCACCTGATGTTGTGACAGGTATGCTAACTATCTGCTCACACCCTGCTTATGTATTGATTGATCCAGGGTCTACTTTGTCCTACATTACTCCATTTGTGGCACGAAAGTTTATGTTACACCCCGCCTTGGGGGGTATGACTGGCACCTGGTGCCCTAATAGGACCTGAACTACTGGACTGCTAAGCCTAGGCACATCCGGTGCCTGGCTGGCTCTAACTCACATTTTTGGAAACAAAGGGCTATATAACGGCTGTAAACACAGCCCCCGGCCCATTGGCCTATAGCCTCCTGTACCTGTACTAACAGCTGACTAGAAACATGTCAATATAGGGAAACCTATGCGGGCCGACAAGGCCACCATGCTGTCTAGTTATCTATAACTTAACCATGAAGTACTGGATAGCTACGTGACCGGCAAGGTCACCACTATTGTCGAACTATGGCCCCACACGGCCAACATAAAGGAAACACAAGTTCTAACAGCTATACAACTGCACGGCCTCACACGACCGGCTCATCTGACCACAGGGAAATATATACAGACTGCAAGACTCTAAGAATAACAATAGCAATGATCAGGACAGGGCCCCGACTACCCGTACTGTACAACAAAAGAAAACAGAATACACCCCTGAATTCAGTCTCCGGATGACAGGAGCTGAATGCTCGGTCACTGACAGGAATCACGCGGTATCGCCTGCTCATCTATGAGTACCTGCAGGCAAGTAATGCAGCACCCCACTGGGCGTCAGTACCGCTGGTACTGAGTATGTAAAGCCATATCTGAAAGAAATATCTGAAAATAACAATACAACTGATGAAACTGAAGTAGAAAGGAATGGATCAACTGTCTGATAATGTAAATCATACCTTCTTTTAATTATACTGGAAGGAGTAGGAGTCATACCTGGAGATTTATCGTCCTACTGTCGATCTACTCATATCTACTGTACATGGCATAACATATCATAACATCACATAGCAGACCAAACCTTCCCCGGCCCCCATAAGCCGGGAGGTACAACCAGCACAGAATCTATACCCCTACCCCGGTCATCCCATCTCCTAAAATAGCTATAAGCATCCCGCCGGTCCCTTGGGTAAGCACTTGGGCTCGCTGAGCCCCTGACTATAACTGCATCTGAGTCCGGAGGACTCCTGAATCAACACCCGGGCGTATCCGCTCGATGGGGGTGTATAAGGGCCGACCAAGGCACAATATGGGGAAAACTGGCATCCCATCTTCGTCCCCAGTGGGACGGCATGCCACTCCGTAGAGCGACGTAACCTCGTCCTCTGGCGGATGAGTCGATACAGCTATTAACCCTGGGGCGGTCATGGATGCTAGGTAATCCAACCCCAAGACAATACAGTGGTCTCAGCTAGTAATATTATCTGCATATACCACATGCTGAAGCTAATGGTAATAAAGTGTTTGTACATACTGTATGCTGAACTAGTTATAGTAATATGTGCGTACTCACTACATGCTGAGGCTGGTAATAGTATATACGTATAAATATAGTCTTCTGCCAGACTGTACTGGGTCTAATACTGAACAAGATATGGTCTTTCTGCTAAAAACTATGTTGTATGCTGAGTTTCTACAGTAACATGATTTACTATTCCTAACATGCTTTCTAGCTTCACTTTTACTTATCGTTCTATTTCTGAGATGTCTTACAGATATTACATTGCTTTACTGGATTTCAACTGAATACAATGATATCCTAACATTTTGTGTCACATCACATACTGAGTATGCTAAGCAGTTCTTAACACTTATATTAGAATCTATATCGTGCTAGCAAGTCTCGCGCTGTTCATAACATGATGTTTGTAGTATCATACCATCATTCATAGTAAACATCATACATGGCTTCTGAATATTCTACTGGCCTTTAAATTACTGTACTGCCCCAAGATTACTAACTTGCCGAGGGAAATAGCTTTACATACCTTATCCTCGAACTATCCGTCTGTCGGACGACGCTCGGCTGGTACTTCAACTATTTTCTCCCAACTACATTTATAAACATGTCAATCAATACTAAATACAGCTTTATTGTAAAGAGCAACGTCACTTTCGATATAGTTTATAGCCTAAACTTAGGCTTATCGAAAGACGGTCGAAAACTCGCTATTTTCCAGCGGTCCAGAAGGGAGAAATATTCACTTCATAGCTAGGAACACATAGACACTAGTTTAGAGCAATTCCACTTACCTTAGCTCGGTAGCTCGACGATTCGTCGGCCGTATTTCACGAAACTAAATCCGTAGGAATGCTCTCTGCTGCTAAATACCTCGGTACCTGAGGTTAATTTGAGTTTAGACAACGTTTGGCAGCGTAATCGGACGATAATATATTACCTTCCTTCGTCCCTCTCTGCCCTCTGCTTTTTCTGGAAATTTTCATAAGTTTTAAATGAAATAAACCGAAGTGGGGCTTTATATACTGGAGCCTGGACAGGGCCAACATGTCACGGAGCCAACGCGGGGACTCCACCTCCGTGACACGCTGCCATCGCGGAGGGGCTCTGCCTCGGCTCCTCCCGCGATGGTTCGGCAGGTTTCTCGTCCGATCCTTTTTTCCCGGGCCTTTCTTTAGCACGTATGGCCTTCAAATATACTTAACCAACATGCGAATAGGCCATCTAGGTGCCGGGAATCCTACGGGGTATAACATTCTCCCCCCCTTAAGAACATTCATCCTCGAATGTATACTGCTATCTAGAGGACTACTTAACTTATTTGTTTAGAAAAATTTCGCCAGAGTCTACCCTGTAATATGGACTATACCAAATACCTGAAATGCAGAAAAGTCCAATACAGGTACTGTACGCAATACTGTAGGATTCACTGGATGGCTACGTATCAATTTTCCTCACTTATACATATACAACCATAAGATACTACATAAGCAATAATACGGACATACCTGTCGCCTGACTAGGCCTGGAATAGGTGAGGATATCTGGTCCTCATATCTTCCTCCGCTTCCCAAGTCATCTCCTCTCGGTTCCTGTTACGCCTCAATACCTTGATAGACGTAATATCTTTAGTCCTCAATCTGCGAATCTGTCTGTTTAAGATAGTTATTGGAGCCTCTTCATAGGCCAGCTTTTTCGTAACCTGGATATTCTGGACTGGGACTGCTCAGGACGGGTCTCCTATTCATTTTCTCAGCATAGATACATGAAAGACCGGATGAACAGATTCTAATTCTGGAGGCAAATTCAACTCATATGCTACTCGGCCTATCCTTTGACGAATCTGATAAGGCCCAACAAACCTCGGGCTGAGCTTATCTTTCTTGCCGGACCTCATAACCTCTTTCATTGGGGATACTTCAGAAATACACAGTCATACACATCAAACTCCAATTTTCTACGCCGCACATCTGCATATGATTTCTGGCGGCTCCGTGCAGTCAGTAAGCATTCTTCGAATAAGCTTTACCTTTTCCTTTGACTACTGAACAATGTCTGGGCCAACCAACACTGACTCTCCGATTTCAAACCAACCATTCGGCGATCTGCATTTTCGCTCGTATAATGCCTCAAAAGGCGTCATCTGGATGGCTGAATGATAGCTATTATTGTAGGCAAATTCAATTAACGGTAAATGCTCACTTTGGCTACTACCGAAATCTAGCACACACGCTCGCAACATGTCTTCGAGCGCCTGAATTGTGCGCTCAGCCTGCCCATCTGTTTGAGGATGGAATGCTGTGCTTAAATTAATCTGCGTTTCCAGACCTCTCTGAAACGACCGCCAAAGTCTAGCCGTAAATTGTGCTCCTCTGTCTGAAATAATGGATACTCGTACTCCATGTAATCTGACTATCTCTCTGATATACAACTCCGCGTAATCTTCGACCGAGAAAGTAGTTCTTACTGGCAGGAAATGATCTGATTTAGTCAACCTGTCAATTATCACCCATATAGAGTCATATCCATGTTTCGTACGGGGTAATCCTGCCACAAAATCCATATTTACTGCTTCCCATTTTCAGAGAGGTACAGTTATGTCCTGAATCACCGCCTGCTTTCTGATGTTCTACTTTCACCCGCTGGCAGTTAGGATACTAGGCTACAAACTCAGCAATTTCCCTTTTCATACTTGGCCACCAGTAGTTTTCTTTGATGCCATGGTACATTTTTGTCGTACCGGGGTAAGGAGAATAACGGGCGTAATGTACCTCATTCATAATCTGCTGGTGGAGCCCTGGAACATCTGAAACATATAGACGGCCTTTACAACGCAGCCCTTCACCCTCTGTTACCTGGGAACCTGGTGTTTTCCCCTGCTAACCAGGTCAGGATTCTTATATTACCATTCTTTTTATTTTCACAACTGATGACGACACGGCGGTGTTCTAAATTACCGCTCTGTTGTCCTTCATTTCTGTTACACGAATGATTAACTTGACCATTTGATGTATCTCTCTGACCAACTCCCATTGCTCGGGTTGCCCATACACCACACTCCTAATAGATCTATAGCTAAGAGCGGTTGTTGCTCCATTACCTCTTCTTGGCTGATGTAACATTTTTATACTTAGAGAGCTCGGCATATAATTGACGGTCATACTGACTTGTCTTGCCAAAAAGATCGACAGGTAGTTTACAGGTGTAGCTAGAGCTTATCTGGCCCTCCGGCCACATGCTAAGGCTACTTGTTGCTAAGGTAACCTTGAATGACTATCTGCACACCATGTGCCCGTATCTGATCAGGAGGTCCTGATATTGACCATGACCTCTAATGATCTGGCTGCATAACCTTAAATACTGAATAGTCGAGTTGAATGACCCGAATGTGGCAGTAGTCTAACAATGCTCTAACCGTTCTACTTGAGTGCTTATAGTTCGTGCATAACTGCAGACTTGTGGGCATCTAATTGCTCTGTTATTTTGCTTAAACCACTGTAAGGCTGGGCTTAATCAAACTTACTCCCAGGCGATCAATCTCTGGATCTTCACGGGGAGTCTACTGATCCCCTGGTCTTAATCAACACTGTGCTAGCAGGGTACTATCAATTTCTTACGCCTTGTGTGTATCCACTTGGATTTATACTGCTATTCTGGGGAATTCTCGGTCTTATGAGCTATTCTGTAAATACTGGTCTTCTGCTAGGGCTCTGTATCTAAATATCTTACGAGAACCAGCTGAAGTACTAGTCTGTCGCTGACTACTGATGTGGACCCTTCCTTGGGGTACCCACGGGTATTCTGACTGGGGCGGCCGGCTGACTTATGGGGTGTTTCACATAATAACTGCTAGGTTGACTAAGGTCGACTCTCACCTACAAGGCTGGGAAAATGACGTACGACCACTTATCATACTAGAACAATTCTAGTATTGCTAATCTCTGAAATTTGCCTATTCGGCCTCTAATCCTGGTTCTAGCACACGCACTAATGTTACCGATCTTCAGGGATGCTTCTCTGCTAATGCAGGCGCCAGCTGGTCGGTAGACCGTCTAACTGTGCCCTTATCATCTAGCCATCTGTTTTAGGCCATTAACTCTGGTAAGCTCCTAGAGCCTAGATCTGGCAAAAACACATAAGTCTATTAACTTAATAACTGAGAACTGAGATAGTTTCTATGACTTCATACATAATTCACACTTAATCTGCCCTTTCCCTTCTCCTTTTCTTTCTTTCTTCTCCCTCTTTCTTTTTTTTTTTGGCAAGGGGGGGTGTCCTGCAATCCAATTTGTACATGCTTTCTATTACTAATCAGCATCTGTGATTGTAGCCCTTATAGGCAGCCACTCACAGCATATATATATATATATATATATATATATATATATATATATATATATATATATATATATATATATATATATATATATATATATCAATAGCTACGTACAATATGTATTGAGTTCTGCGGTAATACATAATCTCTGACATGCTCTGCTCAGTCTCATACCGTACATGATACATCGCTTCTACGGCCTAATAATATCTCCTGCCCTGACTTATCATTTCATTGCATTGTCACCCCATTCTGAAAGTAACAAACATAAACCCTTTAGTTATTGTCTGCTGTTTGAAATTCCGCCACTCTTGCGATGTGGGGTCGACGTTCGAATCTTGTAGCCTTACTAGGCATATATTGAGAGCCCATGACTGTCTGTTGGGCCTTATCTCTAGGCTACACTAGATTAGAATTGCTGTATCGGTAACTTCTTAACTTTTCCATATCGGACATACTGCGGTATTCTGAACCGCAATCCTACTGTCAGCCCGAGGCTTAATCCTTAATACAATATTTTATCAATCCGAGGGAAACTCTAATTTCCCCACAAGATCTGACATTCCTGCTTCTTTCCCTCATCTTACTTAAGCTGAACTCTGGGGTTCAAGGTACCTGCTCTTCATTGTTAACAAGATTGTTGGTCCTGTATCAGTTCATACTTCCCCTGACTTGCAGTCAGACCTATCTGATTCACATGATCCCTCACCCCTTTGATATCACAACTGGATCGTAACCACAATTCGCAGGAAATAACTGTCAGGTAAACGTAACGGGTGACTCAACGACTCGTCACCCGTGACCACGAGTCGTGGTCACCTTCCGTCGAGTACACTGCCTCATCTTTAATTAAATTTTCGTAGGCTTGCTCACGACCCACCTCACGAGTCGTTGGGACTAGCCACGACTCGTGGGGTCCTATCTGTAAGGTGTACTGGTCAGACCTCCCAGGTAACCCTCAACCTCACCCCACGGGAGACCTGATGACTCGTGGTAGCTGACCACGAGTCGTTCCCACACCCATGGGGACATCAGCTCCTCAGCCCACTCCAGCCTCCCCACGAGCCACCTAACAACTTGTGAGGTCTCCTCACAAGTCGTTTAGTGACTGATCCTGCACTGCTGCAATATTTTCCCAAATTTTCCCTATTTGATTCCCAGATCTGATCCTTGGGTTCCCGGGGTATAACAATATCTCCCCCTTGGGAACATTCATCGTTGAATGTTAGAATCATGCAGAAAACTACACTTGGCTCTATACATTTACAGAGCTAACCCCTGTCGAGTGCCTGGTAGAGCTAAGGGGGCTTCAATCCTTACTCTTTATCCAAAAACTCAGGAATAAACAATCACCATATCCAAATACTGATCATTTAAGCTGAAAACTAACGGAAAGACTACCCCTGAAAAGAAATACATAGTTGGACTGAATTCAGACAACATATACATATATCATATCATAAAACAAACTTGCACGCATGAATGGAACATGAAAACTGACTAGAGATTTTAGGGAAATGATACCTCAAACTGAAACTGAGTCGGTAGGGAACAAATTAGGTATTTAGCTATCATATCCGCTTCGGCTTCCCACGTAGCTCCCTTAACATGATGATTTCTCCATAACACCTTTACTAAAGCTACTTCCTTGTTCCTCAGCCTCTGAACTTGATGATCCAAGATTGCAACTGGAATTTCCTCATAACTGAGGTTATCTCTTACACCAACGCTTTCCATCAGGACAACTAAGGATGAATCTCCCAAGCACTTTTTCAAGAGCGATACATGAAATAGGGGATGAACTGAAGCTAACTCTGAAGGTAACTCTAACTTAGAAGGTACTTTACCCACTCGTCTCACAATCCGGTATGGGCCAATATAGTGGGGACCGAGTTTCCCTTTCTTTCTGAATCTCATTACTCCCTTCATCGGAGATACCTTCAAAAACACCCAATCATCGATCTCGAACTAAATCTCTCTTCTCCTCACATCCGTATAAGACTTTTGGAGACTTTGAGCCATTTTTAGCCTTTCTCTTATCAACTGAACTTTCTCCATTGCCTCATGGACTGAATCTGTACCCACCAACGAAGCCTCACCGACCTCAAACCACCCAATGAGCGATCGACACCTTCGCCCATAAAGATCCTTGAACGATTTCATTTGGATGCTAGAGTGTTAGCTGTTGTTGTAGGCAAACTCAATAAGAGGCAAACGCTCATCCCAACTACCCTTGAAATCAATGGCACAAGCTCTCAACATGTCCTCAAGAGTTTGGATAGTCCGCTCCACCTTACTATCTGTTTGCGAATGAAATGTCGTGCTAAGCTTGACCTGGGTACCAAGTCCCTTTTGAAAAGATCTCCAAAACTGAAAGGTAAACTAAGTACCTCTGTCCGATATGATGGACAAGGGCACTCCATGCAATCCAACCAACTCTCAAATGTATAATTTGGCATGATCTTCTGCTGAATCGGTGGTTTTGACTGGTAGAAAATGAGCAGCCTTGGTTAACCTGTCCACCACAACCCAAATGGAGTTATACTGTCTACGAGTACGGGGTAAACATGTTATGAAGTCCATGTTGATTTCTTCCCACTTCCAAGTAGGAATGCTGATATCCTGAAGTACACCTCCCGGTCTCTGATGCTCAACTTTCAGTTGTTGGCAATTTGGACACTTGGCTACAAATTCTGCAATATCCCTCTTCATGCCATTCCACCAGTAGATTTCCCACAAGGCATGATACATCTTGGTGGCACCTGGATAGATAGAATATCTGGATCCGTGAGCCTCATACAACATACGGCTCCTCAAATCACCCACGTTTGGAACACTTAAGCGACCCTGGTACCGAAGCACACCATCTCCCCTTTAGAGAAGACTTCTACCTTCTAATTTTGAACAACTTCTTTCAACTTTACCAATGTTGGATCTTCATCTTGTTTAGCCTTCACCTCTATTACCAAGGACGACTCTGGTCCGTTCTTAACAACTACACCACCATCGGTCGAGCCAACTAATCTAACTCCCAACTGTGCAAGTCGATGTACCTCCTTTACTCGCTCCTTCTTGTCTTCACTCACGTGCGACGCACTCTCCATAAAGAGTCCACTAAGGGCATCCGCTACCACGTTGGCCTTACCTGGGTGGTAAAGGACACTCATGTCATAGTCCTTAAGTAGCTCCAACCATCTCCATTACCGAAGATTGAGATCCTTCTGCATGACACATATTGTAAGCTCTTGTGGTTCGTGAATACATCTACATGAACCCCATACAAGTATTTGTCGCTATATCTTCAAAGACACCACCGCGGCCAACTCAAGATCATGGGTTGGGTAATTCTTCTTGTGAATTTTCAGCTATCTGGAAGCATATGCTATGACTTTCCCGTACTGCATCAATACACGTCCCAGTCTGACTCTCGAAGCATCACAATATACAACAAAGACATTGGTGCCCTCCGGTAAAGTCAACACCGGTGCTGAAGTGAGTCGGGCCTTATATTCCTGGAAGCTCTTCTCACAAGCCTCCGACCATTGGAACTTCGCTTTTTTCTGAGTCAATCTTGTCAATGGGGCTGCAATGGATGAGAAACCTTCCACGAGTCTCTGATAATAACCCACTAAGCCCAAAAAGCTCCTGATATCTGAAGGGTTTACCGGTCTAGGCCAGTTCTTTACTGCCTCTATTTTTCGGGAATCCAACCTTATACCTTCGCTTGACACTACATGTCCCAAGAATGCAACTGAGTTCAGCCAGAACTTGCATTTGCTGAACTTTGCGTATAGCTGACTATCCTTGAGGGTCTAGAGTACCACCCTCAGGTGTGCGACATGCTCCTTCTCGCTCCTAGAGTATATCAATATGTCGTCAATGAACACTATCATAAACATCCAGATATGCCTTGAATACCTTGTTCATTAGATTCATAAAAGCTACAGGGGCATTGGTTAGTCCAAAGGACATAACAACGAATTCATAATGGCCATACCGAGTCCTGAAAGCAATCTTCAGGATGTCGCTCTCCCGAACCCTGAGTTGGTGATACCCGTACCTGAGATCTATTTTAGAGAAACATTTGGTACCCTAAAGATGATCAAATAGTTCATCAATCTTGGGTAAAGGGTACCTATTCTTGATTGCGACCTTGGTCAACTGCCTATAGTCAATACACATCCGAAGAGAACCATCTTTCTTCCGGATGAACAACACTGGGGAACCCCATGGAGACTTACTCAGTCTGATGAAACCCTTATCCAGCAAATCCTTCAACTGCTCCTTTAACTCTTTTAGCTCGACTGGGGCCATTTGGTAAGGAGGAATTGATATGGGCTGTGTATCGGGTAAAAGATCAATATCAAAATCAATCTCCCTCTCAGGAGGAACACCTGGTAGATAATTTGGAAATATCTTTGGATACTCACATACCACGGGGACTGACTGAATGGTTGGGGTCTCGGACGTGGATTAATCCTAACCAAATGGTAAACACAACCCTTAGAAATTATTTTCTTGGCCTTGAGATAGGAGATAAAGCGGCTTACAGGTACCGCTGAACTACCCCTCCATTCTAAGACTGGTTCACCTGGAAATCGGAACTCCACCACTCGGGTTCTACAGTTAACAAAAGCATAACATGCAAACAACCAATCCATGTCCAAAATGATGTCAAAATAAGTCATAGCCAATTCTACTAAGTCTACAGAGGTAACCTTATGCAATACTGTAATGGCACAACCTATATATACCTGCCTCACTACGATTGAATCACAAACCGAAGTAGATACAAAAAACAGTTATGACAAAATTTCAGGACTGACTCCAAAGTTACTAGCAATGTAAGGTGTCACAAAAGACAATGTAACTCCCGAATGTAACAAAGCATAAGCATCAATATGAAAGACTCCATATCGGGAGAGGTCTCCTGCTCCTGTTGAGAGCCAAGTGCATAAAATCAGTTCTGGCGCTAGCCCCCAGCTGGACTAGTCGAAGCACCCTGCTGAATAGGACGTGCCACTGGAGCTGCTAAACTAGCTGCTGGAGTGCAGGCTCCACCACCCCCTGACCTAGCTGCGGGGCAATTCTTGAGCCTGTGTCCGGGTTTTCCACACCCGAAACAAGCATCTGAGCCCACCAAACACCTCTCTGGGTGGTTCTTCCTACAACTAGCACACGATGGGAATGTACGCTCTGTGCGTATACTACTCTTACCCCTTGAACCTGAGGCCCTACTCCTCTGATCATCTCGAGGCCTGGATGGGGTACTGGCTGAAGATGGTGCTGGTGTAATAGACCTGTGCTGGGACTGACGGTGAGTCCCACCTCCTTGCCTCGGCTGGGAGAACCGGTGGCTATCAGTTCTGCCCCTCTTGGCCTCTCTCTGCCTCATATGAGTTGCCTCCATCTACTGGGCATAAAGGACTATCCGTGGGTAGTCCATATCCTGATGAAGCATGGCTGTTCTGTAGTCCTTTTCCAGATACTCGGCTACTCCCTGCACGAATCTTCTCACCCGCGCCCTATGGTCCATCATTAACTTTAGGGAATACTTTGACAGGCAGTGAACTCAAGTGAATATTCAAACACTGTCATCTTTCCCTGTTTGAGGTTAACAAACTCAGCTACTTTCAATTCCCTCATCTCCAGAGGGAAGAACCTATCGAGAAAGGCCATGTGGAACTCATCCCAGCTGATAGGACCCGTTCCCACTTCCCTGCTGTCCTTCCATTACTTGAACCAAATATAAGTGACCTCCTTTAGCTGATAAGAGGCCAAGTCAACACACTCCTCATTTGTCACCTCGATAACTTGAGTGACCTTCAAGATCTCTTCAATAAAATCATATGGATCCTCGTCCACCTTTGATCCCGTGAACTTGGGAGGGTTCATCCTCAAGAAGTCTCTAATTCGAGTCGCCGCTGCATTGCCATTCCATGGGACATGCGCAACAACCTGCTGGCTGACCTGAGCAGTCAAGGCTCGCGCCAACATTTGAATAGCTGCCCGAAACTCAGCGTGGGGGCTCTGGTGCCTGGGGCTCCTGGACAGGTGGGGCTTGCTGACGCCCATGATCATTGCCACTTCTGTGGCATTCATCATTTCTGTTCCTCCTTCCGTTTATTCTTCTGGTAGCCATAATTTTCTGCAATCGCGAATAGCACGAATTATAAGGATGGAGAGACTTTTGATTGCACGACATGGATCATGAAAGAAGGGAAAATTTCCTAAAACGTTTAGTAGCCTCTTCGTCATAAGTGTGGCGCACTTCACACCCATGAAAAAGACTCTACCTAATGCGGCTTTCAGACTCCCTCGGACACATCTAAACCTATGGCTCTGATACTAAGTGTGTCATAACCCGAGAGTACACCCGAATCATAAACATGGGACAAGGAGCCCCGAGGGACCCCAAGGTAACCCATGGCATGAACATATAACTAAACCATTCACATAAGGCAGAAGAATTAGCTTAATGATCATGAACTAAAAGAAAACCATGACATGAAATGTAAGAAACATCAATACATGATCAAAGCATAAATAGCTGAATACTACAAATAGGTCTGAAAGCCTCTAATCATAATAGACGGGTTGAAGGGACAAGACCCCAACTAACCCCAACATTCTGAAAACTAAAAGATAGCTAAGATCTGAACATAAAGCCCTCAAATCATGAGGACTCACCAATGAGAACTAAGAGCAGAACTGAGAGCAAGCTAAGAGTGATGCTGAACCTGGGATTCGAATCCTATATCATGTATCATGAAACGATACAGCATAGAAAAAATATGTGAGTCAGTACTTGAAATGTACCAAGTATGCAAGGTAAATAAAACAATGCTTAAAAACATAAGAGTCATAGGAGTGGAACATCATGATCATAAAGACTGAAATCATAAATATATAGAAGAGCTTAAGGTTTCCCAAAAGCATTCGTAAACCTATCATAGACACAACATGAGAGAAAAACATTTCATAAAACATGACTTGACCAAAAGAACATAATCATACAAGCATTAAAACAATGAGGAACAGTGGGAGATTCCTATAACCAACATACCCCATATGAGCACGCGTGGAGCCCGACCTGTAAGCCTAGTCAGGAGGCCTTCATACCTTGCCAAGGGTAGAACCATGAATGGCGTGATATCACTCATGAAGGCCCCGTAGGGCATAGGGGATAGTCACTGAGCAGGTCCCAAACATAACTTACGGTGGCACATAGTTTTGAGATTCGGGGCGTAACCTGGGCCCTGAACCTACTCAGTGTTAAGTACTACTCCCAAAACATGCAACGTGCTCGTAGAAATTCATACATGACATGCATGGCTAGTTAAATTGTAATAATCATAGCATTCTTGAGAATTCATAATACTTGCCATAAAATCGGGCCCGTGAATCTGTCAAAATCATAGTTCATGAACCATAAGCAACATGTGGTTAGTGCCCATATTTTCAACATCCTTGAAATGCTTAAATTTTATAGAAAACATGATCATAATAACATGAGAGATTGAAGACATGCTTAAAATTCAAAAATTCATTCATGCTTGAGGAATCACCATAACCATGAACTTTACTAAAAATCCTCATGATTTGGGCACCCATGCTTTTAGGGGTTATATCATCAATCATAGAATAAAACAAGATTTAGACATACTACAACAAGCTCATATCAATTTTTGAGGAATCATGCATTTGGGTTAAGACCCATAAAGATTTAGTAACTTTAAACATAGAATTTGGGAAGAATTGGGCACGGGTAGGGACTAAACTACCCATTCAAAACCCCAGATACATGGAATTACTTGATTCTTAACCCCCCTGAAAAGCCCAAGATGAAAATTTGGAGAATTTGAAGAAGAACCCTTGGATCACCTCCTACTCCCTTATCTAACTCTTGCAAGCATCAAATGAGACTTAACATGAATTATTTCCCCTTAAAAGACCCTGTCTTGACCTCAAGATGACGTAGTTTGGGCCTTAGGAGTGTACAAAATTACGAGAAGGCCCTTACTAATTCGCAGGAAATAACTGCTAGGTGACTGTAATGGGTGACTCAACGACTCGTCACCCTTGACCATGAGTCGTGGTCACCTTCCGTCAAGTACACTGCCTCATCCTTAATTAAATTTCCTAAGGCTTGCTCATGACCCACCTCATGAGTCATTAGGATTGGTCACAACTCGTGGGGTCCCATCTATTAGGTGCACTGGTCAGACCTCCCACGTAACCCTCAACCTCACCCTACAGGAGACGTGACGACTCGTGGTAGCTGACCACGAGTCGTTCCCATGCCCGTGGGGACCTCAACTCCTCATCCCAGTCCAACCTCCCCACAAGCCACCTGACGACTCGTGGGGTCTCCTCATGAGTCGTCTAGTGATTCGTCCTGCATTGCTGCAATATTTTCCCAAATTTTTCCGGTTTGACTCCCGGGTCTAATCCTTGGGTTCCCGAGGATAAAATTATATTTTCGTGAATGATTTTTATTGGATGCTATTTTATTATAGATGATTTTCATGGATGCTATTTTATTGATTCCACTATTATAATACTTAAAGGAGATGAAAATGTGAAACCTACAAATGTGAATCTATCCTTTGGCTTTGAAAAGGTCCTTCCAATGCTAAATAGATTTTAATTAGAAAAAGAATAATATTGATTGTCTATATTTCATCATTTTTATAATGTTAATACTTCATATATGACAAATCAGTGTATTTAAAGGCGTTTTCGGGGCAAGTCTGTCACGACCCGAATATAGGCCCGAATCGAAATACAGGACAAGAACCCCAAGAGGCTCCAAATTGACCCATGGCATGATCATAGCGTAACATATCAGAGTAACAACTAACAGAGATCATAACCAGGTGGAAGCTAACTGAATGAGTCTAATTAAAATCATAAGAACAAATCTATTAACACTTTGATACAAAGCTGAATCTATCTAGACAAGTTTGAAAGCCTCTATAAACTGACGAGTTGCTGGGACAAGCCCCCAGCTAACTCCAAAAATCTGAAAACTGAATCATAATGAAAATATAACTAGCGTCCCCGAGAGATGAGGACTCACCACAAGCAGCTGAGAGGGGAATGAAGCGTGTCTAATCACGAGGCTGAGTCTAGAAACATGAATTTATATCATGAAATGATATAGCACATAAAGTATGCAGTCAGTACTTGGAATGTCCTGAGTATGCGGGAAGTGTAAAATAAGCCAAAACATTCATGTATACAAAAAGGAAGTAAACTGAATACATTATTGGATAAATAATTGAACGGAAATATAATGACCCTGTCTGAGATACACATATATATTAACATGAAACTTTTATTTGAAAACATTTTATAAAGTATTAATCAAACTAATGCATAGGGCTCATGTGATATACATATACTAAGAATTGAAGCTGTAACCGATACCACACACTATACAGATTATTTGCTGATAATTGAGTCTAAATATGGCTAAACTAATTTTAACTGAAATCTAATATTGTATGGAGCTGAGTTGGACTGATATCGTAGACTAAGGGAGACATTTTCTGCTATGGAGAGTCCCAAATTGACTAAGGGAAACATTCTCTCTATAGAGAGTCCCTGACTGACTAAGGAAAACATTCTCTACTATGGAGAGTCCTTGACTGACTAAGGAAAATATTCTCTGCTATGGAAAGTCCCTGACTGACTAAGGGAAACATTCTCTTCTATGGAGAGTCCCAGTAAACTAGAACATGGAGGTCACCTGTCTGATGTTATTCATCTAGTCTAAGTCACTTCAGTTAATCAGAGACATGAGCATTCAACTGTTACCTCATATTGAATATCATACTAAATCATTTAGAATCGATTAAGGCTAATTTCTACTAACAACAAGCCCAAAGGTCTGAAGGATCAATATCATACATTATCATCATAATTCATATCATCATAGTCCCGAATCATCGTTTAAATCATACATTCAACTTTCATTAAGCATTGATAGGATCAAATCATACTTTACACGCATCCACAACATTCTAATCCCAAGTTCGTAGCATATGATGTATATCTTAGATTCATGTAAGACCCATAGGTTCAAATTGTACTTTAACATATGTATATTAAATCGTATATTCTAGATCTACAGAAAACCCATTTTTCAACTCATACCTTGAACATATACAATGAGATCATGGTGATAGCATTTGAATATTTCATGAAATCCCATTTTGAAATTTACTCTAATTCATGATGAAAATTCAATAATCATGCCATTACCATAGGTTCAAATCATACACAAAATATTTACATAAAAAATCATAGTGAAAATATGCGCATACTTCACATTGGTCAAAGCCCATAAGTTCTAACCGTATCTAAACATGTTTATTAAATCATATATTCTAGGTTTAAGAGAATTTATACGATCTTCATATACTTTAGATATGGATGCAGGTTCATAATAAGAGCATGTGAATAATCACGAATCCCATTTAAGGTTCTAGGCTATTTTATGGTGAAAATTCTAAAATCATGCATTTCTCATACCAAGTACAAAATTCGAGATGTTGAAGGTAATCCCATAAGCATACATGATTCTTAATCATAATGGGTCTTAGAATTCATAGGAGGTATATGAGAATTTATCCACAAAGTAGAACCCTAGAACATGTTTTCTAGAAAATCAAGGAAATTGGATTTTAAGTCTCAAAAATTGCGACAGAAAGATAGAAGGAGATCCTTGTTGAAGTCCCACATACCTGAATAGGAGAAATCCCCACTAGAATTCAACCCTTGAAGCCCTTTAAGAACCCTAATTGAATCCTTAATCTTGAGAGAGAGGAGGAAGAAGAGTTTGAGCGAATATCTTGAGGGAATGAGAGATTAGGCCAGAAAAACCCTTAAAAACGTCCCATAAAATGCTCAAAAAGACGTAGTTTAGAAGTTAGAAGCATAGGATTTTATGTAAACACTCTTGGAAATTTGCAGGAAAAAATCCACCTGCCAGTCCCTACGAGGCACTCCACGAGTCGTGGGCTTGGCAACGATTCGTGGTGCCAATTCGTGGAGTGCACTGGAACATTTCTCACAATTTCTTCTCAGGTCTGACAATGACTGACTTCACGAATCGTTATCCACCCCGACTCATGATTCCTCCCATTAGCACTGAATCCCACGATTCCAGCTCCTTCATGAATGACCTGATGAGTCGTTAGTTGACATGATGACCCGTCAGGTCGTCCGTGGTCATCACTACCTCAGGACCCTATCTTGGATCTTCAGCATCCCTCGACGACCGACCTAACGAGTCGTCACCTACCTAACGACTCATTGGGTCGTTCATGGAAACTGAACCTTGTTGCACCTTTTGATTGCTCCTCACGGGTCTGACCACGACCCGTTAAGTCACATAACGAGTTGTTCCAAGACTTGCTCTGAGACAAATTTTTCACTTTCCAACTGATTTCTTTCTTTTAAGTCTGGGGCCTATTTCTTAAAATCTTTCGGGTTGTTACAATATCTCCCCCTTGGGAACATTCGTCCTCGAATGTTGTATAAACATACTGAAAGGATAGGGATGGATCTAAAATCCTAAAATTTATCAATTACAGCTGAAACCAATGGAGTCTCTGACCTTAGGCTGATCTTACATCTCCGAACTGAATATCCAAATCACACATACATGATAAGGTGTAAGAGGGACTGAAAAACAATTAAATGGACATGGGACTAAATAGAACACTGAGAAGGATTCTTTCCCTCCAACTGGCATTGAGCTGATATGGACTAAGACATCATTCTTAAGTCGCTTTCTAATACTGAGCTAGATTCAATGATATCCAATCTAATTGAGAGTAAGGAATTCACAAGCACGAGTCATTCACGACATCCAATACTGAGGAAATACATGAGGTGCCCTTATCTGCTGAGCTACAGGAGCAACTTCAAAAGACTGAATTAGAGCCAAACATAATGGAAGACATGAGTTAGCACAAATAGCTGGTTCATAACATGAAGATGAGCCTTAACGATTTATAGAGTAAAACTGGCATCGTTGTCCGAAGAGGCTACTAAGAAATTCTGGAAGTCTGCACATAGGGATGGGTAGAGCCTAGCTTCAACTGAAATACAAGAGAGGTTATCTGAACCTAAAGGGATCGACATACCGCAACTGCTAGGGTTGGAGCTCCCCTATTAGCATTCTCAAGATCTGGCTTGCCTCACATACTTACCATCTCCCCCTTAGCTTAAAGCCATCATTCTAAGGCTCCTGAATCTTTCTTAAGGTTAGGGATAAATCACTAACTCCTAGCTTCTCCTTCACCTCTAACATTCACTGCAAGCCTTATACTCACAAATGTTCACATCACACATCGACAATCTCTTCTCAACAAACATCATAGGACTTCTTATTCAATACCGGGGCTTCTGGGGCTGGCAACGTGCAAAGAGTGACACAAGAAATTCATAACATACCTGTGACTACTTCTAGCGACTTGCCCTTATTCTAATGTGCTGCCAAGGCGTAGGAGCGGTTTTGACGTTGTCTGCCTCCTGCACTAGATGATGCATCTAGTTGAAATGGAGAGCTATTAGGGCTATTGAAGAGGTGGCTAAGGATCTACTCTCACCTCGCCTAACTGCTGCGCAATCTCGATGCTTATGACCCAACTTGTGTTTCCCGCAGCTCATACACAATGGGTACGTAATCTCCCTTACCATGGGTTTATATGGAACACTGGCTATCGAAGATGCTGGGGTCGATGATTTCTGCTGGTAGCGTGAGCGATGTCCATCACTCGACCTCTGCTGGGAGAACTCTAAATCTCTGGTTCTAGCCCTCTTGGCCTCTCTCTCTTTTTCCTTCACCTGCTCCACTTCCATTTGTTGAGAGAATATCACAAAACATGGAAAGTCTATGTCCTTCTACAACATGGCGGTCCTGCACTCTTTGACCAAGGAGTCTGACACTCCGTACACGAACTTGCTCACTCGAGCCCTCTAGTCGGCCACCATCTCCGGTGCATACTTGGATAACTAGGTAAACTCCAATGCGTACTCTTGGACAGTCATGTAGTTTTTCCTCAAGTTGATGAACTCTTCCGCCTTCTCCTCCCTCATCTCCCTAGGGAAAAACCTATTCAGGAACGCAGTCATAAACTCATTCCAACTTACGGGGGCAGCTCCAACTCCCCGACTGTGTCTCCACTGTCAAAACCATATATAAGAGAGTCCTTTCAACTGGTAGGAGGCTAAGTCAGCGCTCTCCATTCTCATCACCCCCCTATGATTGGGTGATCTTCTGGATCTTTTCCAACAACTCATACGGGTCCACATCCACCTTTGACCCTAAGAATTTAGGTGGGTTTATTCGGAGAAAGTCTCTTACCCTTGCTGCCGCTACATTATCATTCTGGAAAACACGAGCCATCGCTTGCTGATTAATCTGGACGATCATGGCCTATGCCAATATATTAAGGGTTACTCGGAACTCGGCATGAGTAAATGGTCGTCCATCGAGTTTGTTGGGGCTGGTGGTGCTTGCTGGAGCCCATTACTATTTCTTCTTCCATTCGCTCATCTGGGAGGCATTATCTGCGAGCGCGTAAAGCACGAGTTAGGAGAGGAACTATTAGAGTTTCTTACCCCATGCACGATAAGAATCATGAAGAAAAAGGAACATTCCTAAAATGTCTCGTAGCCTCTTCATCATAAGTGTGGTGCGCTTCACACCCAAGAAGTATACTCTACTTTACGTGGCTTTCAAACACCCTAGGACACTCTAAACCTTGGCTCCGATACCAAGTTTGTCATGACCCGAACATAGGCCCGGATCGAGACACGGGATAAGGAACCCCGAGAGGCTCCAAGTCGGCCCATGGCATGATCATAGTGTAACATATTAGAGAAACAACTAACAGGAATCATAACCAGGTGGAAGCTAACTGAATGAGTCTAATTAAAACCATAAGAACAAATGTAACAACACTTTTATACAAAGCTAAATCGATCTAGACAATCCTGAAAGCCTCTACTAAACTGATGAGTTGCTGGGACAATCCCCTAGCTAACTCCAAAAATCTGAAAACTGAAACATAATGAAAATATAACTCGCGTCCCTGAGAGATGAGGACTCACCACAAGAAGCTGAGAGGGGAATGAAGCGTGTCTAACCACGAGGCTAAGTCTGGAAACCTAAATCTATATCATGAAACGATATAGCACATAAAGTATGCGGTCAGTAATTGAAATGTACTGAGTATGCGGGAAGCGTAAATAAGGTAAAACATGAATGTATACAAGAATAAAGTAAACTGAATACATTACTGGACAAAAAAATGAACGGAAATACGACCCTGTCTGAGATACACATATATATTAACATGAAACTTTTATTTGAAAATATCTTCTGAAGTATAATCAAAATGATGCATAGGGCTCATGTGATGTACATATACTGAGAACTGAAGCTGTAACTGATACGATACACTATACTGATTATCTTCTTATAATTGAGTCAGAATCTGGCTAAACTGATTTTAACTAAAATTTGAAATTTTATGGAGCTAAGCTGTACTGATATCGTAGATTAAGGGAGACATTCTCTACTATGGAGAGTCCCTGACTGACTAAGGGAAATGTTCTCTGTATGGAGAGTCCCTGACTGACTAAGGGAAACATTCTCTGCTATGGAGAGTTCCTGATTGACTAAAGAAAACATTCTTTGCTATGGAGAGTCCCCGACTGACTAAGGGAAACATTCTTTGCTATGGAAGTCCCCGACTGACTAAGGGAAACATTCTTTGCTATGGAGAGTCCTTGACTGACTAAGGGAAACATTCTCTGCTATGAAGAGTCCCAATAAACTAGAACATAGAGGTCACCGGTCTGACGTCATTCGTTTAGTCTAAGTCACTTCAGCTAATCAGATACATGAGCATTCAACTGCTACATCATACTGAATATCATACTAAATCATTTAGAATTGATTAAGGGTACTTTCTACTAACAATAAGACCAAAGGTCTGAAGGATCATTCTCATACTTTATCATCATAATTCATATCATCATAGTCCTGAATCATCGTTTAAATCATACATTCTACTTTCATTAAGTATTGATAGGATCAGATCAAACTTTACACACATCCATAATATTTAGATCCTTGGTTAGTAGCAGATGACGTATATCTTTGATTAATTAAGACCCATAGGTTCAAATCGTACTTTAACATATGTATATTAAATCATATATTTTAGATTTACGGAAACCCATATAACCAACTCATACCATGAACATGTACAATGAGATCATGATGAAAGCATTTGAATATTTCATGAACCCCATTTCAAAATTTACTCTAACTCATGATGAAAATTCAATAATCATGCCATTGCCGTAGGTTCAAATCATACCCAAAATATTTACATCGAAATCATAGTGAAAACATGCACATACTTCACATTGGTCAAAGCCCATAAGTTCTAATCGTATCTCGTGTCTATTAAATCATATATTCTAGGTTTAAGAAAATTTGTATGATCTTCATATACTTAGACATGGATGCAATTTCATAATAAGAGCTTGTGAATAATCACGAATCCCATTTAAGATTCTAGGCTATTTCATGGTGAAAATTCGAAAATCATGCATTTCTCATACCAAGTACATAATTTGAGATGTTGAAGGTAATCCCATAAGCATAAATGATTTTTAATCATAATGGGTCTTAGAATTCATAGGAGGTATATGAGAATTTATCCTCAAAATCGAACCGTAGAATATGTTTTCTAGAAAATCAAGAAAATTGAATTTTAAGTATAAAAAATTGTGACACAGGGATGGAAAAGATCCTTGTTGAAGTCCCACATACCTAAATAGGAGAAATCCCCACTAGAATTCAACCTTTAAAGCCCTTGAAGAACTCTAATTGAATCATTAGTCTTGAGAGAGAGGTGGAAGAAGAGTTGGAGTGAATATCTTGAGGGAATAAGAGATTAGGCTAGAAAAACCCTTTAAAATGTCCCATACAATGCTCAAAACGACGTAGTTTAGGAGTTATAAGCATAGAATTTTATGAAAACACACTTGAAAATTCACAGAAAAAATTCACCTGCCAGTCCCCACGGGCACTCCACGAGTTGTGGGCTTGGCAACGACTCATGGTGCCAAGCCGTAGAGTGCACTGGAATATTTCTCACAAATTATTCTCGAGTCTAACGACGATTGACTTCACAAATCGTTGTCCATCCTACAACTCGTGATTCCTCCCGTTGCCACTGAAGCCCACGATTCCACCTCCTCCTTCCCACGACTGACCTAACGAGTCGTTACTTGACAGGATGACTTGTCAGGTCGTCTGTGGTCATCACTGCCTCAAGACCCCATCTTGGATCTCCAGCATCCTCCGACGGCTGACCTAACGAGTCGTCACCTACCTAACAACTCGTTGGGTCGTCCGTGGTCACTGAACCTTGCTGCACCTCCTGACTGCTCCTCACGGGTCTGACCACGACCTATTAGGTCACCTAACACGACTCATTCTAAAGAAAATTTTTCACTTTCCAACTAATTTCTTTCTTTAAGTCCAGCGCCTATTCTTAGAAACTTTTAGATTGTTATAGAGTCCCAGGTGGGTCGTATTAAAAACCGGGGCGTAAATAAAAGGCACAGATCCATAAAACGTAAGTTCCAAATTTTGGAGCGTAAGTTCCAGGGGTAAAATCGTAAGTTTTGGGCGTTAAATTTAATTTTTATTATTTTAAAAGTATTTTTTTATAAATATTATTCTTATTATTGATGTAATGATAATTATACTTTATGCTATCATGTTTTCATATTGTATTCAACTTTTCTAGAATATATCAATAATAAAAATAACTTTCATAGAAAATGACATTATAAATAGTTTTTTTTATGATTATGCCTAAAAATGATAGGATAGAGATTTCATAGTCCTATGCTCTTAAAAAGCTTTATCTATATTTTTATATTAATCTTACAATATTTATCCTTATCCTTCTTTGAAATACATATAAACAATAATCAGTGTAAATATTAGTTGAGAGTGAAGGAACTACAGGAGATTGATGATGAAGTAGATGATAATTTTATTTTAAAGATTATCTTGGCTATTATCATTTTTTTTGTTGTTATCTTTCTGAAATAATAATTATAATTTTTTTCTATGTTATTGGAATTTGCTTGAATTTATTTGCAGAATTATTCAAAATATTATTTTTTCTAATTCTTTTTAGTAATAAAATTATAAAATTAAAAATAAATGAGATATACGCCCCGTAGATCTATGAGACTTTTGCCCCTGTCTTGGGGCTTATGCCTTGCCTCGTGCTATGTAAAACGTCTCGTCTCGCCTCGCGCCCTCGCCTTTGAAAACATTGTTCCAAATAGGTAATTTTTCTTGACAAATAAAAGAAGGATATTACAGCAACACTACTAAAAGATGCAACCTTAATCAAGAAAAGAGGGATACTCCTTACGCAAATACTAAGTGCATTGTTTGCAAGCGACAAATGCATCAACATGTTAAATACTTAGGCGGTTGAGTTATTTTTCTAGAACATCTGTTTTGCTATATATTTAGATAGTCTCTTTTTTCGGCTTTGAACATAATTAATATAGCTCCTATTTATGATGTTTGAAAAATATTTAATTTTTATTTTATTTTTTTGAATCTTTTCTTTTCATTCTTTTCATTAATCAATTTGTTTAATGATTAAGAAAATATTATATTTATTACATATAATTATATCTCATGAATTATAAAAAAAACCTCCATCTATTTGCATTATCTACTTAAATAATATAACTCCTCAATTCCCTTGTACCTAATTCTTATTGCTTAACTAGCCTATATATAGCAATTACATATGGAGTTGTTGGATGCTCATTTTCATCATCTTCTTCTTTTTCTTAATTGTTTTTTCTTTTTCTCTCACTCTCTCTTTCTCTTTCCTCTTCTTTTTTTTTTGACTTTTCTGTTCATATTTTTTAAGATATCAAATTTTCCTCCATGCTAATAAATATGGAGGTTCTCGAGATGAAAGGGTAAGCAAATAATTATTTTATAATAATATTAATTATTGTTGTTGTTATTTAATTTTCAATAAGAATGTTCAACTCTTTGACTCTTCTATTTATATATTTTAATACTTTGATTTGGTATATTATATTTGTCGAATGAGAAAAGAATAGAGATAATCAAGAGAATAAAATAATGAATCAAAAAGATTTTGTAATATTTTTTCTAATAAGTGGAAGTACCTGAATATTTCATAATTGTATTGTGAACAATTAAATCTAATTTGTTAAAATGTAGAAGTAATTTTACTTTCTTTCATTTTGTTGTCTTTATATTTTAATTTTTACAATTCTCTTAATTTTGAATTTCGAGCTTTAGAATTGGAAAAAAAAGAAGATATTATGAACAATAATTTTAATTTTTTTATCATTTCATTTTTTGTCACTCCCTGAGGCTACACCTTGGACGTAACACGGTACTTGAAGTCACAAGTGACCCCAAGTCAACCCCTGGTCTATCATACACTGGTATTATGAATAAAACATGCACAACAGAAATGTGAAGTAATAACATGAAGACATTTTTATGAAATTTAAGTTAAAACTTAAGACATGAAATCTAAATATCTATAGTCTGAAAGCCTTCTAACTGATGAGTTACTGGGACAAGCATCAGGCTAACTCTAAGCCTAAATTAAATATGTAATCTAACTATAAGAAAACAAAATAAGGCCCTCGAATGATGAGGACTCACACTTCAATTGCGGCTGAGGAGGATCTGAATCGTGGCGGCTAACACTGCTGAGTCGGGAACCTGCAACTGTGTCATGAAATGATACAACATAAAAGTATGTATCAGTACCTTGAATATACTGAGTAAGTGGGAGAAAACATGACAAAATATAATACCAGAACTGAAATGACATGTAGTGACCTAAGTAAACTGTACTGAACTACTGAAGTAAGTTGAGATGGTCAAAATGACCCTGTCTGATGGTCAAGACATGCCCTAAGTATTAAGGTACTGAATCTGAGATATGGTATTGAACTAAACTAAACTGATAGAGATGGAACTAAACTGAGCTGCTTATTCTAAAACTGGACTGGACTGACTAGTGGGAGAGTCTATAACGGACATATAACCACGTGAGCTAGATGTGGAGTCCAATGTATACACCCCACCACTAGGACCAGATATACATTTCCAGGGGATAAAGGCATGAACCGGATGATCACAAAAGTCTGGGGCCAATCAGGACAAGTAATATTGTAACCTACATTGGCAACGTAGTTCTGGAAACCTGGGCTGGAACCCCGGACCACTCGGTGATAAGTCCTACTCCCACTGGAAACCTATATTGAACTACTAGGAGGATAGCTCGAAACTGGGGTCCAAGACTAGACAGGGACATAGAACTAAAAGTACCTTGAGAGTCTTATCAGACCGGATTCTAAAACTGGGTTCTAGACTGGTCAGAGCTGCTTATCTAGAAGCGTCGTAACCGTCTAAGAAAAAATTGTAATCTGAACTGGGGTCCTAAGGCTAGTCAGAGCTATACATCTAAGATGTCATGACCGCCTAATGGACCAATAAACTGGATTCTGAATCTGATTCTGATAACTGGGAGGCACCACTGACACCTCAGGGAAACACTGAAGTCAAACTGATCAGTTGACAAGTTCTGAATAGTTCTGAGGATATTCTACGTTCTAACTGAACTGAACTACTAAGCAGCTAATAGAGAACCCAACTCATTCCAACAATATGGGAATTCCATAATATGGCAAAGTCTCAAGAATTAAAGAATTCTCATCTAACAAGACTAAAATCATTCTTATCAATGGAGTACTTACTCAACATATAAGCAATAAGAAATACTAGAGAATTCAGCCCAAATCACACTTCACAACTAGACGGAATTTAAATACACAAATAGTCTTTACTCAAAAAGTTAGGGCTTAAGTTCACTTTGACAAGAATATCAACAATTCAGGTAAAAATTGATGGAGATCATATCAATAATAAGCAAGGATATCATTCTATGTGAAATTTACGAAAAACAACAATTTTTCTCCTTGTTTTCGAAAGCTTAGGGCTAAAACTAATAGAGGAATGATAACACTCAAACCACACTTCCAACTGAAGTATGAAGCGGATGTTGTCAATAAAGAACCCAACTAGAGGTTGGGGTCAATCCCATAGGGAATATGTAAGATCTAGATTATAGCCAGTAGATGAACTCATATGGTAATTACTTCTCAATGGGGGAATTCTAATAAAAATCAACAATAGAAATAAACAGTAGTCAAGATTATATTTTTGAATCAATAATTAAAGGATAACTAGGGTTTGTGTTCCCCATGGGTTCATAATAGCTTTGGGTATACACTCGTGATTTTTACCACTACTTACTTACGGAACTGATAACTTAGGTTCATTCAAACAATCGACCAATCCCTATTGAATGACTATCCTCATTTACTCGACCAAGTCTCATGAGTTTTGCAAACTAACCTTTATCACTAAGTTCCAGATATAACTATCCTACGACCACAGCTCAAGTTAATACAATGATCATCAAGATCAAGGCTCTATTGTAATTCTCTATTCCTATTCTCTACCTCTTCTACCAAAGCAAGTGAAGAATTCAGGCACTTTCTAACGTTGCACACCACCAAGAATCATTAAAGATGAAGAGATTACAATATAAGTAATTAGTTTTGGTTTTAGAATCACTTTGTGCAACCCTAGCTTGTTAATCCACCATGGTTCCCACAACCCTAGTTATGGAGGTTTTAGCCTCTCATAGTTGCAAGGTTGTGAATTGTGTTCATGATTGATGACGTAAAACAATACTTACAAAGATGATTGAGAAAAATGATTCCTTCAATTAATCCACAAAATCTTGAGTAACAAGTAGCAAGAACAATATGAGTTCAAGAAAAGGTTGATCACAAGGTTGAACCAACTCAATTCTCTCTTTCAATGAAGTAAATTGCTTACTACAATGTTTTACTACTAAAATTAAGTCTATTCGTCGTCCTCTATGAAAAATAAAACATAAAAAGTATTTATAGAGACACAAGAATCTTTTTCCTAAACTAACAGAACTGCTTTCCATATCTTCCGTTGAGCTCGTCACGGGTCCTCCTACGACTCATAGGGGCTTCTCATGGACCGTGGCATCGACTCGAGGCTTGAAGTGTTGGCTGAATTTTGGCTAAGTATTGGGACAAGGTACGATTCGTACCTATATCCTATGACTCATACATTGCACCCGTGTCTTGATCCTGATACTTTGAACTTTGTCTGAACTTAACCACGACCGGTATGGTACGAATCGTACCTTCATCTCACGGGTCATAGGGTACTCTCGCAGTGAGAATCAGCTTCCTGTGCAATTCTTCTGGATTTCATCACGACTGGCTTACCATGACTCGTACCATCATGGTACGATCCGTGAAAAGTCTCATGGGATCAATCTTCCAGTTTAATCTTTCATCTTCTTATCAGGGCCCTCAGTACTACTCGTAGGTCCATCCTACGGATCGTACAGTGACTGCACTTTTTGCCCTTTTTTGCACACTTTTAGCTTCCTTTTCAATTTATTGTTCCAACACCCGTTTATCCTGAAATCAAAGGAAAAATGTCTCATATCCACATAAATACACCTAAGTCCATGCTATTTTCTTAGTTTTGAGCGTCAATAGTGTTGTAAATCCACAACACATCAAGGAACGATGAGAGGGTTTTTGGGGGACACAAGGGAAGGACGATTCCTTGTTGAATTTTCACATACTTGACTAAAAATATCCCGGAAAAGAAGGTCTGAACTGCTGCAATGGAGCACAACCCTAAGCTTGCTTGAGAGTTTTCTTGAGGGACTCTTCGATGAACTTTTTGAGATTAAACGTGGGAATAAGGGGAGGAATCGTCCAAACCCTCTAATAAGTCTATAACTACGTCCAAAATGACGTAGTTTAAAGCTTCGGAGAATAGGAAGTTACTAAATAGCCCTTAGAAAGTCGTAGGGGAAAAATGTCAGGTGGCCCTAACGGGTGACCTAACAGATCGTGGTCAGTGACCATGACTCGTGGTGATACTCGTTAGGTGCACTGCCTAACAATTGACTAGGGCTGGTAACGGGGGACTTAATGAGTCGTTACGGGTGACCACGACTCGTGGTCACCATTCGTCTAGTACACTGCCCAAAATTTAATTCCTGACCCGGTCTTCTCACAAATGATCTAACAGGTCATGGTGATTGACCACTACTCATGAGGTCTTCCGTTGGTACACTGCCTCTCCCTTATCCTATCTCATTCCTCCTTCCCAAGACTGACCTAATAAGTCGCTAGGTCTCTCAATGACCCGTTAGGTGAGTCGTTCTGTGATAATTTCTACAGATTTCCAGATTTTTTTATTTAAGTCCCGAATCTAGTTCTTGAGTGTTCGGGGCATTACAATATCTCCCCCTTGGAAACATTCATCCTCGAATGTTAGAAAACACGCAGGAAAGAAAAAAAATACAATCATATCTTTCAAACACTGTTCATTTAACTCCAAAACTGTCGGAATGACTACCTTCATTTCAAAATACATAATTGAACTGAATTCACTTCTCATACATACTTCCAAAGTCGTAAAAGAAACTTATACACATGATTTGAATTCCATAACTAGATCAGTTTCTAAAGCAAAACTAACATTTTAAGTTGTAACAGAGTTAGTAGAGAACAAGTGTGGGTATTTAGCCATCATATCTTCTTCGGCCTCCCATGTAGCTCCCTCAACCTGCTGATTTCTCCATAAGACTTTGACTGAAGTTATTTCCTTGTTCCTCAGATTACGAACCTGACTGTCAAGGATCTGTACTGGTAGTTCCTCATATGAGACACTATCTTTTATTCCTACATTGTCCAACTGAACAACTGAGGTTGGATCTGCGATGCACTTCTTCAAAACTAACACATGAAAACTGGGTATACAACTACTAGTTCTGAAGGTAATTCTAGCTCATAGGCTACATTGCCGATATGCCTAAAAATTCTATAAGGTCCCACATATCTCGAACTGAGCTTCCCCCTCTTTCCGAACCTCATCACCCCTTTTATGGGCGAAATTTTTAGGTAAACCCAGTCATCAACTACAAACTCCAACTCTCTTCTCCGCACATCGGCATAAGATTTCTGACGACTTTGAGCTGTTTTCAACCTTTCTCGGATGAGTTAAACTTTCTGCATTGCCTCATGAACTTAGTCTGGCCCTATCAAGGTAGCGTCACCAACCTCAAACCACCCTATAGGAGCTCTACACCTTATCCCATATAATGCTTCAAATGGGGCCATCTGGATGCAAGAGTGGTAGTTGTTGTACGCAAACTCGATAAGAGGCAAATGGTCATCCCAATTACCTTTGAAATCAATCGCGCATTCTCCTAGCATATTTTCTAGGTTCTGAATAGTCCGCTCAATTTGCCCATCAGTATACGAGTGAAAAGTTGTGCTGAGCTTGACCTGAGTGCCTAATCCCCTTTAAAAGGATTTCCAGAAGTTTGAGGTGAACTGAGTTTCTCTGTCTAAAATGATAGATAAGCTCCCCATGGAGTTTAACTATCTCTCGGATGTATAGTCTGGCATAATCCTCAGCTAAGTCTGTGGTTTTGACAAGGAGAAAATATGCTGACTTAGTCATCCGGTCTACTACTACCCAGATTGAGTCATGCTGCCAACAAGTCCGAGGTAGACCCGTAATGAAATCCATATTTACTTCTTCCCACTTCCATGTGGGTATGCTGATATCTTGATTCATACCTCTTGGTCTCTGGTGTTCCACCTTAACTTGCTGGCAGTTTAGGCACTTAGCTACAAATTCAGCGATATCTCTTTTAATGCCGTTCCACCAATAAATATCCCATAAATAATGGTACATCTTAGTAGCACCAGGGTGAATGGAATATCTAGAACTATGCACTTCAGCCAATATCTGTCGTCTCAACTCACCAACATCCGGTACACACAACCTACCCTGGTAGTGAGCACCCCATCTCCCCCTTGGGACAAAGCTTCTATTTCTTTTCTGAGAACTTCTCCCTTAGGTTTAAGTAAGATGGGATCCTCATCCTGTCTGGACTTGACTTCAACTACCAAGGATGAATCCGACCCGTTGCATTACCACACTACCTTTGGCTGAATCTACCAACTGCACCCCTAACCAGGCTAGTCTGTGAACATCCTTTACTAACTCCTTCTTGCCTTCCTCAATATGAGCCACACTCCCCATAGACCATCTGCTTAGGGCGTCAGCCACCACATTGTCTTTACCGGGGTGATACAGCATGCTCATGTCATAGTCCTTTAGCAACTCCAACCACCTTCTCTGACGCAGATTTAGATCCTTCTGACTCAGCACATACTGAAGGCTCGTATGATCTATAAACACATCTACGTGAGCTCCATATAAGTAATGCCTCCATATTTTTAGCTCAAACACCACCGCTGCCAACTCTAAGTCATGAGTTGGATAGTTCTTTTCATGAACTTTGAGCTGTCTGGAGGCGTAGGCTATCACTTTGCCCCGCTGTATCAGAACACATCCAAGCCCAACTCTGGAAGTATCACAATAAACAACCAATCCGTCTGTTCCTTCTGGCAGGGTCAGAACTAGAGCAGTAGTGAGTCGAGTCTTCAACTCCTGGAAACTCTTCTCACAGTCATCTGACCACTAAAATTTCACCTTTTTCTGAGTTAACTTGGTCAAAGGAGATGCTATAGAGGAGAATCCTTCCATAAACCATCGATAATATCCAGCTAAGCCCAGGAAACTCCTTATTTCGGTAGGAGAGGTAGGTCTGGGCCAATCTTTCACTTCCGCTATCTTGTGAGGATCAACCTGAATTCCTTCACTTGAGACCACATGACCTAAGAAGGTCACAAACTTTAACCAAAATTTGCACTTGCTGAACTTGGTAAACAACTGGCGATCTCTGAGTGTCTGTAATGCTAATCTTAGGTGATTGGCATGATCTTCCTCATTTCTAGAGTATACCAGAATGTCGTCAATGAATACAATGACGAACATATCCAGATACGACTTGAAGACTCTATTCATTAAATCCATGAAGGCTGTTGGGGCTTTTGTTAGCCCAAAGGACATCACCACAAACTCATAGTGACCATATTGAGTCCTGAATGTTGTTTTTGGTATGTCACATTCTCTGACCCTTAGTTAATGGTACCCTGACCTGAGATCGATTTTTGAGAAACAATTGGCTCCCTGAAGTTGGTCAAATAGGTTATCAATTCTGGGCAGGGGATACCTGTTCTTGACTGTGACTTTGTTCAGCTGATGATAATCTATGCACATTCTGAGGGTACCGTCCTTCTTACGAATGAATAGCACTGGGGCACCCTAGGGATAGATGATGGGTTTGATAAAACCCTTGTCAAAAAGATCTTTTAGTTGTTCCTTCAACTTCTTAAGCTCAGTTGGAGCCATTCTGTAAGGAGGGATGGAGATGGGCTGAGTACTTGGGAGAAGGTCTATCCCGAAGTCTATTTCCCGTTCAAGGGGAACTTTGGGAAGATCCTCAGGAAATACATCTGGGAAAATTCACTGACTACTGAAACTGACTGGATAGTTGGGGTCTCGGAGTTGGAATCCTTGACCCGAACTAGATGATAGATACATCCCTTAGAGATGCGTTTTTGGGCCTTAAGGTAGGAAATAAACCTACTTTAGGCACTGAACTACTGCCCGTCCATTCTAACACTAGTTCATTTGGAAACTAGAACTTGACAACTCTAGTTCTGCGGTCAACTGAGGCATAGCAGGAGTGCAACCAATCCATGCCAAGGATAAGGTCAAAGTCAACCATGTCTAACTCTACAAGGTCAGCTGGGATGACTTTATTCAGGACTGAGACTGGGGAGTTTCTATACACCCGGCTGGCTCTAACTGACTCGCCAACTGGGGTGGAGACTGAGAATGGTTCTGAGAGGACCTATGGACTGATATTGAACTGGACTGCTATGTAGGGATTCACGAATGAAAGAGTGGCTCCTGGATCTAGGAGGGCGTACACGTCTAGATAAAAGAGACGTAACATATCCATGACTACGTTAGGTGAGCTTTCCTAATCCTGATGGGAAGATAGAGCATAGAAATGGTTTTGACGCTGACTTCCATCCATACCTAGTGTGTTAGCCTGCTGGGCCGGTCAACCTGTTGGAGCTGATGATGTGGTAAACTGTGATCTCCCTCGCTCGGATGATGGGCACTCCCTAAGACGATGTCCGAGCTGTCCACGACTGAAACAGCCCTATCGACCCTGAAGGCACTCTCCCGGGTGATTCTTCCATATTTGGGACAAGCTGGATACCTGTTCCTAGTACTGTGGGTCTGAGACTGAGTGCCAAATGACCCATCCCTCCGATCCTAGCAGGACTGAAAGGTTGGGGCACTGGCTGAACTGGGTACTAGGGCTTTCTGCTACTGCTGGGGGCAACTACTACCGCTAGACCTCTGATGGCCGAAATCCGACTGGCCAGTCCTTGCCCGTTTTTTCTTACACTCCATATCCTTCACCTTTTCGACCTCAATTTGTTGGGCATAGACAATCAAATTGGAGAGATCTATATCCTTAATCAGCATCGCTGTCCTGCACTCCTTGAGGACCAGATTCGACACCCCGTTCACAAATTTCAACATGCGTGCTCTCGGTTCAGCTACCATCTCTGGAGAGTACTTAGACAACCTAGTAAAGTCCAGAGCATACTCCTCCACAGTTCTATTGCCCTGTCTCAGAATCATATACTCCGACATCTTTTCCTCCCTCAGCTCCTGAGGGAAAAATCTATCTAAGAAAGCATTGTGGAACTCCTCCCACTCTACTGGTCCTGCTCCTTCTGACCGCCCCTCTTTCCATCCAGACCTAAGCTACCCCTTTTAGCTGGTAGGCAGCCAGGTCAGCACTTTCAGAGGAGCTAACATCTATAATGCGGGTAATCTTCTTGACCTCATCCACGAACTCTTGGGGATCCTCCCCTACTTTGGATCCATGAAAAGATAGAGGGTTCATACAGGTGAAGTCTTGCACCCTCGCAGTTGCTGTAGACCCGTTGGTGTTCATCGGCACCACCTACTGGTTTACCTGGTTGGTGACTGTTTGGGCCAGCAGTTGAATGGCCGCGCTGAATTCGGCGGTAGATACCGAATCATCCTAAGGGGCTGTCGGGAATGGTAAGGTAGGTCTGTTGGCGTTACTGGCTCTTCTTCAGTACCGCGTCTAGGAGGCATGATTCACTGAAACGAAACAGAGCACGAGTTAGAAGGATGTTTCTGGAATTGAACTTTAACGCACGATAATAGTATGAACAATAGAGAGTTTTCCTAATAACATCTCGTAGCCTTCTCGTCATAAGTGTGGCGTGCTTCACACACATGAAATGGACTCTACTCGATGTGGCTTTCAGACATTTTGAAGATACTCTAAATCTAGCGCTCTGATACCAAGTTTGTCACGCCCCGAGCATACACCCTGGACATAACACGGTAGTTTAGTCACAAGTGACCCCAAGTCGACCCCTGGTCTATCATACATTGGTATTATGAATAAAACATGCACAGCAGAAATGTGAAGTAATAACATAAAAACATTTTTATGAAATTTAAGATAAAACTTAAGACATGAAATCTAAACATCTGTAGTCTGAAAGCCTTCTAACTGATGAGTTACTGGGACAAGCCCCCAGCTAACTCTAAGTATAAATGAAATCTTTAATCTAACTGTAAGAAAACAAAATAAGGCCCTCGAATGATGAGGACTCTCACTTCAACTGCGGCTGAGGAGGATCTGAATCGTGGCGGCTAACGCTGCGGAGTCTGAAAACTTGCAGTTGTATCATGAAATGATAAAGCATAAAAGTATGTGTCAGTACTTTGAATATACTGAGTAAGTGGGAGAAAACATGATAGAATATAATACCTGAACTGAAATGACATGTAATGACCAATAAGTAAACTGTACTGAACTACTGAAGTAAGCTGAGATGGTCAAAATGACCCTTTCTGATGGTCAAGACATGCCCTAAGTCTTAAGGTACTGAATCTGAGATACTGTACTGAACTAAACTAAACTGATAGAGCTGGAAATGAACTGAGCTGCTTATTCTGAAATTGGACTGGACTGACTAGTGGGAGAGTTTATAACTGACATATAACCACGTGAGCTAGACGTGGATTCCGATGTATACACCCCACCAGTAGGACCCAATATACCTTGCCAGGGTATAAAGGCATGAGCTGGGTGATCATAAAAGTTTGGGGCCGATCAGGCCAAGTAATACTATAACCTACGTTGGCAATGTAGTTTTGGGAACCTGGGTGTGCTAGAACCCCGGCCCGTTCGTTGCTAAGTCCTACTCCCACTGAAATCCTATTCTGAACTACTAGGCCGATAACTCGAAATTGGGGTCCAAGAGTAGACAGGGACATATAACTGAAAGTACCCTGAGAGTCTTATCAGATCGGATTCTGAAACTAGGTTCTAGACTGGTCAGAGCTGGTTATCTAGAAATGTCGTAACCGTCTAACAAAAAACTTTAATCTGAACTGAGGTCTTGGTGCTAGTTAGAGCTATATATCTAAGATGTCATGACCATCTAATGGACCAATAAACTGGATTCTGAATCTGATTCTGATAACTGGGAGGCACCACTGACACCTCAGAGAAAGACTGAAGTCAAACTAATCAGTTGACAAGTTTTGAATAGTTTTGAAGAGATTCTACATTCTAACGAACTGAACTACTAAGCAGCTAATAGAGAACCCAACTCATTCCAACAATACGGGAATTCCATAATATGGCAAAGTCTCAAGAATTAAAGATGTCTCATATAACAAGACTAAAATCATTCTTATCAATGGAGTACTTACTCAACATATAAGCAATAAGAAATACTAGAGAATTCAGCCCAAATCACACTTCACAACTAGACGGAATTTAAATACACAAATAGTCTTTACGCGAAAAGTTAGGGCTTAAGTTCACTTTGACAAGAATATCAACAATTCAGATAAAAATTGATGGAGATCATATCAATAATAAGCAAGGATATCATTCTACGTAAATTTTACGAAAAACAACAAGTAATCTCCTCATTTTTGAAAGCTCAGGGCTAAAACTAATAGAGGAATGATGAGAGGGTTTTGGGGGACACTAGGGAAAGATGGTTCCCTTGTTGAATTCCCGCATACCTGACTAAAAATCTTATGGAGAAGAAGGCTTGAACTGCTACAATGGAGCACAACCCTAGGCTTGCTTGAGAGTTTTCTTGAGGGACTCTTCGATGAAATTTTTGAGATTAAACGTGGGAATGAAGGGAGGAACTATCTAAACCCTCTAATAAGTTTGGAACAACGTCCAAAACAACGTAGTTTAAAGCTTAGATTAATAGGAAGTTACTAAATAGCCCTTAGAAAGTCGCAGGGAAAAACTGTCAGGTGGCCCTAATGGGTAACCTAACTGGTCGTGGTCAATGACCATGACTCATGGTGGAACTCGTTAGGTGCACTGCCTAACAATTGACTAGGGCATGTAACGGGGGACTTAGCGAGTCGTTACTGGTGACCACAACTCATGGTCACCATCCGTCTAGTACATTGCTCAAAATTTAATTCCTGACCCGTCCTGCTCACAAATGGCCTAATGGGTCGTGGGGACTAACCACGACTAGTGAGGTCTTCCGTTGGATACACTGCCTCTCCCTTATCCTATCTCATTCCTCCTTCCCACGACTGACCTAACGAGTCATTAGGTCTCTCAACGACCCGTTAGTTGAGTCGTTCTGTGATAACTTCTGCAGATTTTTTTATTTAAGTTCCGGATCTAGTCCTTGAGTTTCCCGGGCATTACCTTTTTAAAATTTTAGAAGTTTAAAATCATTTAAAATCGATTAATATTACGTAAATATATTGAAATTGATAGGGAAGGTAAATAAGATTACGCTATATATTTTAGTAGTTATTTTGGGGATAAATGGTAATGAAAAGGATCAAAACACATAGTAAAATAATTTTTTTAACAAAAAAAAACAGAGAAAACAACTATCAATACAAAGATATAGACATTAAATTAATATAGAGATTTTAAGAAAAAATCTTAAGTTTGGAAATAAAAAATATCAAATCACTATGTAATATTGTATTGGTTCTTAATTGTCATATTGCTAATAATTTATTCTTCAATCAAACTGTTTAGTCCATTCATATTCCAATTAAATATTCTTTTTATATTTTTAATCAAATTAAATAATTAAAGCATAATAATATTTATACTTTTTGTATTTCATATATAACACCTTTGCGTGTGATATTTAGTACTTTATTATACTGTATAGTGCGATTTAAAATATTATTTTTTAATTATTTATCTTTATTATTAGGGAGTTAGAAGAATAAAAAAATATGAAATTTGATATTTTAAAAGAAAATAAACAGTTAAGGAACTAAGAAGAGGAAAATAGAAAAATAAAAAGTATTAAAGAGAAAAAAGTAAGATAAAATAAGACAAAAAGTGCATACAAGATTCATATAATTAGATTTGTATTAAATATATAAAAATATAATGATTTTTAAAATTTATTAAAAATATGCAGCGAAAGAAATCGAGTTTTATTGAATTTTTTTCATTCTCTAGCTTCTTTTTCAGAAAAATAAAAATATTATTTCACTTACAATATCTTATACAAAAATCAAGTGTTTTAGAAGACTAAAAATATTTAAGTGGAGAAAACTCATAGAAAAATACATATATGATATTAAGAGTGAATAGTATAATTGATTAAAATGTCAAATATTTTAAAATTGAAAAAATTTTTATAAAAAAATTTAATTAATCCATGCAAAGTGCGGATGGGTTTACTAGTTTTATAATATTTGGGGTTTGCCTATGAGGAGGGGTTGGTTCCATTATGGCTAGATTGAACTTTTGGGTCGTGACAATTTAGTATCAAGGAATGGTTCACCAGTCTCTCGAGTACAAGTGCAATGCCTAGTAGATTCTTGTGAATCCGTATGAAGATTTCTATACTTATCTTCGTGAGGCTACAAGATATTTAGCAAACTTCTATTTTTTTCATTTCTTATCGTGTGTATTTGACTTTATAAGATTCTAATCTTTTTATTTCACTCTCTCATAGATATTGCAGACTCGTTCATCTACAGAAGAGGACAAGACCCTATATTCGCACCTATTACTAGGGTTGTGGCACGCAATACAGGCAGGGGCCAAGGTTGGGGCAAGGCCAGAGTTGCAATACTAGTGAGAGGTAGAGCATCAGTTGCTGCTCAGAGTTGTTCTCGAATAATATCCCCTAATATTAATGATACTGCAAATGATGAGTCAGTTTAGGCTGAGGGGTGGGTCCATCCCAAGCACCACCTATATTTATTATTATATTAGTTCTACAGGACACTCTTGTTCGTATACTTAGATTTTTTGAGAGGATAGTACAGGCGGGTATTCTCCCTATCACACTAGACGGCTAACCAACCAAAGTTGGAGGACAAACTCCTGATCTTATGACTATAAAAGGATTCTAGAGGCCTAGCCAACTATAGTTGTAGCTCCTAACTTTGGGGTATGGCTTTGCTAGGAATTACTCCACCCAAGTTGCCAAGCCTACACTATTTATTGAGGATTCAGAACATGTTCGATAGGTTTCAGAGGATGAATCCTCCCTAATGTGATGGTGATTCGTGGGAAGATGCTTTTGAATTCCTTCTCAGTTGTCATGAAAGATTTAATAATCTTAGGTTAATAAAGTGTCACGACTCAACTCCATACCCTGGATGCAACAGGGTGCCTAGAGCCACAAGTGACCCCAAACTAACCCATGGCATTACATAGTTCTAACACAACAACAACTAATAAAGCATATCTGAGCAAAAGCTAACTGTAAAATAACTGATCAATTATGCATAAAGACATAGTTTGTTAAAAATACTGACTCATAAACTGAAACTACACTACACTGTCTAAAAGCCTCTATTAATTGATTAGCTGTTGGGACAAGTCCCCAACTAACTCCAAAGTCTGAAACTAAAATAAAATTGAAATAACAAACCATAACTCCCGTCCTTGGAAGTGAGGACTCACCATTGTCGGCTGATAAAGTCTGAGACGTGTCTAAGCGCGGGGTTGAGTCTGAATACCTAGATCTATATCATAAAATAATATAGCAGAGAGAATATGCGATCAATACTTTGAATGTACTGAATATATGGGATAAGCAACTGAAGTTTAAAACATGCTGGTAATCTGAGAAAAGACTGTACATAAAACATGGCTGAATACATAAATCGAGGTAAAGTACAATGACCCTATCTGAGTGGCATGAATACTGACATAGTATGCTGGTCTGGAAACGTTTAATGAAATACAAGTAAAACTGGTTTTTAGGGTCATGTATATGTATTGAAAACTGAATTTGCAATCATAAACTGAAAATTGTAAATGACACAAACTATATTGAAACTGAAACTAAATTGTACTGTGGGAAAGCCTATTAACCGACAAACTCCAATGTGAGCCTCATGGAGCCCAACCTGTAACCTTGTTTGGAAGGGTGTTCATACCTTGCAAAGGCTAAGAACCACGAATGGCGTGATATCACTCATAAGTTCAGGGAAATACTCTAACCTAACGAAGATCCCTGCATGAGCCCATTAAGGCTAGGGAAACACTCTTACTAGCGAGGATCCCATATTCCTTGAGCGAAGGAAATCTTTCTCTACTATCGAGTATCCCTTATCCTACGGCGGCACGTAATTCTAAGACCTGGGTACTCTAGACCCCGGTCTACTCAGAAATAAGTACTAATTGAACATGAGGACTCATATGAACTGATAATTTGAAGTTGATGTCCTAAGACTAGTGGGAATCACTTTATCTAACAAGGATCTCGAGAGCCTAAAAGACCATGAACATGATAATTTTGAGGGATCAAAACTGATGTTCTAGGACTAATCAGAGCTACTTTCTAACTAGCAAAAGGCCTGAGAGTCTAAAGAACCATAAACATGCTGATCATACTAAATTCATGAAAGTCATAGACTCAAATCATAGTGTAAATCATATGTACCAAAATCATGATAAAAATCATATATTCAAATGAACCACATTTTCGAAAATAGTGCTAAATCTTGGCTAAGTATTAGAAATCATGCCAATATCATATAATGGACATAAATCATGAATTTGAGAGGGGAATCATGAATATACATAGCTATTGATCATAAGAAGCTTGAAAGACATGGCTAACATAAGAGAAATTCATACGTAGAATGAATTTCTATGGAATCAAATTCGCTAGGGTTTTGAACATAAATATGAATTTCTATGGAATCAAATTCGCTAGGGTTTTGGACATAAATTGGGACACAAGGGTGAAACAAATCCTTTTTAAAGTCCCACATAATTGATTGAAGAATCATGTTAAATAACTTGAAGCTTGCTGCACCTTGGAGAGAAATCCTAGTTCTTGAGCCCTGAGAGGAGAAGGGAGAAGATGACTTACAGATGTTTTAGAGTAGAATGAGGGATTAGGCTAGAAAAATCCCTCTAATTCGTTCCTTAGGAGTCACAAAACAACATCACTTAGGAGTTAGAAGCATAGAGTTTTACTAAAATACCCATGAGAATTCACTTTAAAAAATTGTCCGTCAGTTGTAATGACCCATCCAACGAGTTGTTATCTGTCTTAATGAGTCATTGGATCCATCTGTTACTTTTGGAGCTAATTTATTACTTTTTTATTCTTCGACCAACAACTAGACAGGATGAGCTATCACCACACACCATGAGTCATCCTATAGCTCATGGTCAATGGACCATCCTTGCACCTTCTCTGAGTTTCTTCCAATGAGTCATCATAAAGAGTCATTACATCCTTCTATTGCTATTGAAATAATATTTTTTGAGCCTTTTTGAACTCTACTTAACGCCCCATCAAGACGATCCATTACATCATGTAACGAGTCGTTACTTGACTCGTTGGTCCTGGGAAGTCTAGAATGTTGGCTTACAACGAGGCACATAAAGGATCCTTGTTCCTCACAATGACTCATTCCTTGAGTCGTCCTATGGCAAAATTTCTATTTTTCTGCTAGTTTCTTGCTTCAAGTATTGGGTTTGACCTTAGAAATTTTAGGGGTGTTACATAAAGTCTCATGGAGTTGACTATTAGTGAATTTCAAATGATTGATCCTGCCAAGTTGCGGTAGAGGCCGATTTGGATAAAGATATACCTTATCACTTTGCTGGGTTGATGCATAACAGGTTTGTAAATGTTTGTATCACATTCTTGATCACCTAGAGGTAGGAATGGAAATGAGGCCATCGGTCAGAGGATACCCAGCTCGAAAGAGCTTTGTCAGTAATTTCTGTTAACCAATAAATCGACAGAGAATCAAAGTTACTTCAAGTGATTACTCAACATGATTTTTAATAAATTCATAACCCTGGAATACATTTCCTATTATGTTAAATCCTTACATTCCAATATTAGCTAGTAATAATAGTTAGATTAATTAAATAGTTTATTGTTTTTGGAGTAGTTTATTAATAATCAAAGAAAACCTTGTGGTGAAAACGCTTATGTGATTAATTGATAATAGTTGAATCTTTTAAAACATAGTGCCTATGGGTATGATAGCTGAATTTCTAGCTATTATATTACTTGGTGACCACGTGTGTTTGTGTGTGCATTTGAGATCAACAAAGAATATTAATTGATGCAAAGCCTATTTTAAGTTCATTGAAGGATTCCTTAAGAAATTAGAATAACGACTTATCTAGAGAACCAAGAAACAAGAAAGCAATATGAAAATATTACCATATTTGCACACATGGAAGAAATTTTGAAAATAGGAGAAACAAAAGAAAGTCGACTTATGAAGATGCAAACCAACTCAAACTTGGATTAGGTTCTTGGTTTCTTAAACTAATCAATGTTGATTTGAGATGCTACTCCTATATAAAGCATCAAATTAATGAAGTCAAAGACGGGTACTCAACTAAAAAATAGAATAATATAAATGTATTGTCAAAGAGTTTCTTCAACTTGAGAGAGAGTCAACCGGCAACGACAAAACAATTTGTTCCTATCTAGATTTACCTTCATAGTTCTTGTTTTCTAGTTTGATTCATTGAGCTTAATATTTACATTCCTAATGATTTGTATTAGGTGTTGTTTTGAGTTGAAAGAGCTTCCTTGACTAAGTAGAGTCTTGGAAGGAGTATCTACAATTACTGACAAATCTAGAGGGGAAAATGAACTATGATGGAGTTTGTTGGTTAGTAACACCTCGTACTTTTTAAAAAGGGTTGACAAACTAAAAAGGGATAGTTTGATCTAAATCCAAATGGTTATGCTCAGGAATCAAGTTAATTTGGAAGAGATATGTGGTGTGGATAAGGATGTATGCTCATACTTGACACTGTATCTGTGTTTAGTTCCAATGTAACAACCCATTTATCTATCTGAGCTCGATACAAAAGGTTACGTACATTTCAACTAAAGTCACGAATTTTAGGTACAAGTATTGGTTGCAATAAGTGATATGACCCCACCACCATCGCGACCAAGCTGGACATACTGAAGGTCGCATCACGACCAAAGTTGTGTAGAAGAAAAAATTTTCTAAGTCTAAAATGTTATACTAGGCACGATGTTACACCCATCGCACTAGAGTTGAATGTTATGGGGGTTGCACCACAACCAAAGTGAGAAGGGAGAAATTTTTATATAAGTATACGGATGTAACAGGATATGCAGTATGACAAGTTATGTAACAGGCAATGCAATGTGATGCCCTCCACTACTAAGTAAATGTGATATAGCCCGTGATGTGCCCAAAGTCCAACCTGCTCCGAGTCTATAAATAGAACCCAGCACGAGTTTTTCTAAACTTTTACTTTGTTCTTCGATTTTTCAAGCCCTGGAACAAGTATTCTCTCTTCTCTACGCCCTCCTATTTCTCTTATTCTAAGTGATTTTAAGGATTACATATGAATCCTTATTTAAATTCTACAGGATAAATATAGGAATTTTCGAGAAAACACTTCTCTAAGGTTAAAAAATAAAGTATTGGACTATCTTTGAGTAATTAGAAAATTAATGAGATATGTAAGGAAAATATCTTAATATGTGAATTTTGTTGATTCTCCCCATGTTATGTTTCTTCACATGTTATGCATTTCTCTTTCCTATTAGATGAGTTAGGTTTTATTATGGAAGGTTTAAATCTAGTTCATGTTAATTCACTACAAAATTCATGAATTCCCTATGATATTCCTAAACTCTCATAATATTCTTATTTTAAGAGTCTTATTGTTCTTACATGAAATTCATGACAAAGTATGATTTATGATATTTCTTCAATATCTTGAACATTATGATTTTATAATATGATTTACATGACAAGTGAATATAATTTATGCTTATGGTTTTACTACATGATGAATATGATGATGAAATTAACTACAATTATGATCCCTTGAGACCACATAATGAATTGGGAATATTATTGTTTAATCGAGAAGGCGTGAGTCCTATGATGATCGCCTAAAATATATGGCAACGGAGGATAAGGGTCATTCCGAACTTTTCAGTGATTCCTCTATGCTATCTCCTTGAGAATATGATATGGACCCAATGCTAGATTATGATATGTGTCTCTCATAACCTAGCAAGGTATGGATGACTTAGTCGATCAGGTGCTCTTATATGGTGGATTATATAAGTTAAACTAAAAATCTCACATAATGGACTAACTTATGTTGAAAGATGAAAATGTTAAGGTCAACCTAATGATTGAATCCTTTTGATTCCTTTCCATGTCTTATTTATGTTCTTTGGTTGTACTTTCAGTTTATGTATTTTTCTCATATTTCATTCTATGACATTTTACATACATATACTATTCCACATATACTTACGTCTCTTTTATTGGGGTGCTTCATTTCATTATGCAAGTTTAGATATTAGCATGAAAGGCTTATTCATTAGGATTCCATAAGGTATCAGCTTGTTGGTGAGCTCCACTTGCTTTTGGGGCGTATTGTTTATTCATTTAGCTTTATGAGTTTATGGGTATGCTGGGGCGCTTCCCGCTAAACATTACTTCTCATGTTATATTTAGAGTTTTTGTATATAGATGAAATTAGATGTTCAGTTATGGAAAAACACTGTTAGTTTTTCTATCATTGGATTTATTATGACCTGTGTCCTTAAACATATGGAAATTATTTTATTTTAAAAGACTATTATATGAATCTATTCCACCTTATTCTACATATGTATCACGTAAATTTCATGTTAGCTATTTCACTCAAGAAAGTTAAGACATTGAATATCGGTCTCACCTTGGCCTAGGGTCGGGGCCTGGCATGGTTGTAGAGTTGTAACTTAAAACAATGAATTAAATTTAATGGTAATTTGAGAAGGGAATCCTACAAGGTAGGTTGTAATTTTCTTTTTAGGTTATAATATTTTTTCTCCTGGGAGAGGATTTTTTCCGCGTAAAAGTCTTATATTGATCATTTTAATCCCACATTTTTGTATAGTTGTTGAAGAACCTAATTCTTCAATATATAGGGTCAGCATAAATTAATAATTGGTATCAGAGTCAGTTCTTTCAAAAGACTAACACCTTGAAGTATCTTGAGATGGATACACCTCCAGGAGTACAAGAAAGACAATCAACCATAAGGCCACCATCCTTCAATGGGAAATGTTATGGTTGGTGGAAAGAAAGGACACGAGATTTTATATTTGAAGAGTACCTAGAGCTATGATGTATTATCCGTGAAGGTCCAAAAATCTCCATGACCACTGATGATAAAAGCAATAAGGCAATACCTAAAGAAAGAGAAGACTACAATGATGAAGATATCAAAACAGTCCAAAAGAATGCAAAAATTATAAATTCTTATTTATAGCATTGGACTGAATGAATATAGTACAAGATCATCTTGTAAAACTACCAAGGAAGCATGGTATACCTTAGAAACAACTCATGAAGGAGCAAGTTAAGTCAACAAGCCAAAAGTTTCCTTCTTAAAAAGGTAACATGGGTTGTTCAAGATGAATAGAGGAGAGTCTCTTAAAGAGATATTCAATATATTCACAAACATTATCAATGAATTGAACTCTCTAAGAGAGGTTATTCCTTTAAGTAGAAGGATTGAAAAACTTCTTGATGTCTCTCTTGACTCTTGGGAAAGCAAGGTGAATGCCATAATAAAGGAAAAAGATGTAGAGACTATGACTATGGATGAACTCATGAGAAACTTGAATACCTATGAGATGAGGGAGATCTAGAATCATAAGAATGCTCCCCCAAGAAGAGAAGTGAGTCTGGTCCTTAAAGCTACACAAAACAAGACCTTAGAGAAGAATACATGATAGTTCTCACTTGAAGGTTTTAAAGAATGATCAAGAAACAAAGATTGCTAAATAGAGATGACACCTCGAGAAAAAAGATACTCGATCGAAGAAAATCAGAGTTATTTCATAGGTGTGGAAGTACTGGTCATTTCATCATAGAATGCCTAGAAAGTGCGACTAAATTGAAAAGAATGATCTCAATAAAGAAATAAGGGACCAGGTCCCCGGAAGAAAGATGACTGTCAGAATGCAGACCAAGTAGTAAAAAAGCAATGGAAGCTATGGGGAACTCCTCATGTGATAATGAGGATTATGAAGATGAAGATGGAAACCAATCGATGTTGTCCAAAGAAGAAACTGATTCAGACAAGATCCTAGTATTGAGGGATAAGTTTGATTTAGAATCTCTTTATGACAATTGTGAGGTAAACTTTTCATAGATCAAGAATGACATTCGCACTTACTCTAGGAAGAAACTAGAGCGTGAGACTCATATTTTCCTCAATGCATTTAAAGATCTCCATATTGAGAAGGATAAGTAGATGGAAGAATATATATAACCCTTCAAATAGATAACAAAATCCTATAAGAAAGAAGAGAGAGAACCTAGAAAGTAAATTTAATACTCTTAAGAACCAGGTTCATACACTAAAGAATCAAAAAGCTAGATAGAGACCAAAAAACTTCTAGTTTAACCTTTTAAAGAAAAGGACTAAGATGATAACACTCAAGTGAACCATGAGAATATGATAAGGGGTGTCAAGACAAATCTCTATGATGAGAATGAGATAAAGAAGATTCTTCAAGAAGATTTATAGAGGACAATGATTGAGCTAAGAAGAGAACTTCATTGGACTAGGTCCTCAAGAATGTTGAAATCCTTGCATGAGAATCACAACAGTGGTAGACAAGGTTTGGAATACCATGAGGTAAAGACATCCAATAAGAGTATAAGTTTTTGTATCTCTTCCAAACATCTATGATTTCAGTGTGGAGACAATGAACATTTCAAGGATACATACAAGACCAGAGCCAAGTCAATTCAGTGAAATTATATTTTTAAAATGAGGAAAGAAGAACATGGTTCCTCACTGAAAAAAGGATATAATCCAGGAAAATCAAGAAAGCATATTTTTCTCACATAAAAGGACTCAAGATGATTTGGGTTCCTTATACTCATCTCTAAATTGAGCAGAAAGGATAAGGTAGGGAAAACAATGACATGTGGAGAATTTAACACATGGAAAAGGGAAGAAAAATATTCCCCCTACTGAAAACCTATCAAGAGGGAGTATGGGGTACATTATGAATGTTGATTCTACTCTCAGTTTATGAAGATACAAATACTAACTTAGAAGTATGACACATCGATATAATGATTGAAGTTGGGTTCTGAACTATTGCAGAACTAGAACTTGGTTCTTTGAGAAAAGGGCACAAGTGAATCTATGATTAGACATCATGACTCCTCTTAAGAATCAGTCATTGAGTCTTTCGATTTCACAATGAGTTAACATTGTGTCTCAATCGATTAGTGCATATAGACCTCCAACTTATTTGTAGAGAGCAAATTTAGATTCTATGAAGATAAGAAAAAAGAGTAAATATGATCTTCCATAAATATGATAGCTTGGGAAGAGAAGGAGATGGAAAGATGATGCTAATGATGGGAAGATAGGACATACACTAATATTTGGCAAAGAATCAAATCAAGAAGTTCTTGAGAACCTAGGTGGACAAGAAGGCACCATATCAAAACCTTGTTCATTGAGAATGATGCATGAAGAACAATCGATAGGGAGAATTGGGCAAGACAACATAGATAAGGAAAGATCTTTTCCCTTTTAAAAATGATCAATAAGAATGCTTACCACAAATTTTATAGAATGGAACTGCCTATAGCTTTATTTGATCAAGGAGAAATCCAGAATACCCTTGATTTCCTCCATGATTGCCTAAGATCTGTCATAATGTCAGTGGATAAAAGTGAGACAAATATCTAGCTCATTCTTATACCTAACTGGTATGCACGTATGGCATGATCAAGGAGACAAGATGATATTTAATGATTCAGTTCCTACTCTTGAGAACACTCAACCACAAAGAGAAGAAAAAGTCAAAGAACTTGATTCTTATGACAAGTCAAGTCTTCATCTCCTTTCCTAATAGTTAGTTACATAAGCTTGTCTACACTACTATACCTTCAAGCCAGGTTTTTAAGTCACATTGATATCATCCTAGAAAAATTACATATATCATCAACCTTGAAGCCAAATGGTTGATGATAGCCAAATCTCTGGGATCTTTGAACACACATTCATCCCTATAAAAATTGACATGTCAAACTTTTTGTATTTATTTCAAGTGATTTTGGGTACACCAAAAATGTTAGTAATTCTTTTTATTTAAAATCTCAAAATCCCCAAAATCCAAAAGCGCAAATCTTATGCTCTCAAAAGATCAATAGGTATGAAGGTAGTGGTTCAGGGGGAAAGGTGGACTATGGAAAAGAAGAGAGCTCATGATAGTAAGGAAAAGATAATGGTGGGAGTTGATGAACATATATTTGTAAGAATTATATATGAGAAAATCAAAATTATAATTTTGTCAATTATAATCCAATCATGAATGTTGAATATGTTGATGAAGAAAAGAATTGATGAAGTAACTGATAAAGAACCAGTTCTTTGGGTATCAATCCATCACGTATTAAAGTGAATGGATGAAGCAGGAGAATGATAATTATATCCCCCAAATTCACCTCCAATTAAGAGTGTATACACAGTCAACTACAATATAATTACCCAATGAAGAGTTGGGATCGTATCCACGAGGGCTTTGTACTGATTTTAGCTACTAAGTAAAGCAAATATGACTAAATGTTTTAAGAACTACTTGGGTGAAGAGAGAATTAACTAAATTTCTAAATATAGAATGCAAAGGATTGAAATTAATATGAGAAAATACTAGGGATATGTTCTTGCATAGGATTTGTAACACCCCAAAATCTCCTAATACCAAACCCCAGACTTGGAACAAAAACCAGAAAGAAACTAGAAAACTTTCCACAAAACAACTCATCAGACAAGTCGATGTCAGAAACAACGACCCATTAAAACATTCGTTTGTCATCCAGCAGATTTCTTCCTCAGATTCAACAAATAATACAACACCGTCGGGACTAACGGGGCTCGAACCCGCAACCATTGTTGGAGGTAATGAATCGTTGTGTTGCCCATTCTAACAAAGTTCAGAATCTTGTCAAAATCTTCCCCTGAACCAATGAGCCAAGTGATGAGTCATCGGAAGAAGTAACGACTCATCCTATCAATCCATTAGATGAAATCCAGAAATGGTTAAAATCACCCTAGTAACCATGGGTGAAAACAATGACCCGTCGTACCATCTAACAGGTTGTTCTGTCCGTCCGCTGGGAGAGATCCTGACACTGTTCAAAGTTTCTCTTGTGACAACGACTAGATTTGATGACTCTTTATATCCACCAACGAGTCGTCCTATCAACTATTATGAGAAGTCCATAGAACTAAAATTTCTAGCCTAAAAATAATGAATGGCATCAACGACTGTCTTCATAACCAATGACTCGTTGTGATGCCCATTGGATCTAGACAGGTAGATTTTGAAACGGTTATCTAGGGGCATTTTTGTAAAATTCTAAACTCCTAACTCCTAAGCTACATCGTATTGGGGTAATTTAAGAAGGGAATTAAGAGGAATTGATCGACATTCTCTTCTCATTCTACTACACCCCGTAAGTTTTTCATTAACTAACCAATGTGCGCATGCGCATGTCAAGAGTTCTTGGAGTACGGCATATGGGAGAAGGGTCAAAGGTGGAATGCATGAATGCATTATCGAGCGAGCAGGTGGAATGATTCGGAGGCAGGCACTATGGTCGCTGAGCCACGTACCCTTCTCCTGTGCAGGGAGCGGTGCGTCACGCCTCTGCTCCTCCGCAATGGGAGGCGCACCATGGACCCCCTATATATATTTGAGTTGTGTGTGTTTAATTTATTTAAAATGTTTCCCAAGAGAAATGAGCACTTAGGCGATTTTATCCCGGCGATTTTCAACAAATTAAAGGTAAATTAGGCTATTAAATAACGTCTAATTACAAATTCTTCTTGGGTATCCCAAACCTATTAAGAACCTATCTGCGGAGTTGAATCATTGAAATTGACTCAGTTTGGCAGAGTCGTAGCAAGTAGAAGTCATGGAAATCATCTCTACCTAAGACTAGTATGTCTACAAGTGATAGTAAGTACTTATACCCTTCTAATCTATAAGAATTCGTAAGATTCTACCGAATTGAACTCGTTGTGACTTGTTGTCGTTGTGTTTTGTGGGATGATGTTGCTGACCTACTTCTTGAAATAGAATAGCCCTATTCCCTTGACGTATGAGCTAAGGTATGGAGGGGTTGTGAATTCTTAATCAAAGCAGAATTGGTAGACAAGAGTTCGGCAAAGCAGAATTGGTAGAGCGGAGTTTGGCAATTGAGGTATGTTAAGGCTAACCTCTTTCGACAAGTTATTCTCGTTATATAGTTGATACGACTTGTGCTCTTATAGTAGTTCATGCTTATGTATGTTGTGGTTAGATGCTATGAGATGAATTGACGTTGTAGTGTAGTATCTCTTATCGGGATTGGCCATATTCAGCTTTGCCTCTCGCTAGAAGTGACATAGAGATTACTTATTTGTATTATTGCCATCTAGAGGGGCTAGTGAGGTTTTGTTGCCGTACTGAGGCCATAGAGGTTGTGGTTATCTGTTGAGCATACTTTGTTAAATTGGGCAGCATAGGGTGCATCTTGGCGATATAACTTTCTATTTTTGACGCCTATGTATATAGTAAAGCTTGCCTATAGGCTGTTGCCGTACCTTGATGCCTACAGGGCTAGACTATTAGTAATGCAGCCCTATCTTTGAGTTAGTGCCACCAGGGTTGCCTAATGAATTGGGTTGTAGGTTGTTAGGTGAGCTACTTATAACCAATGACCGTATAAGCTTTATACGACTCACAGTTTGTCGTATAGGTCGCCCAGAAAACCACCCTAGCTATTAGCAATCTGATAGACTATGTGATACCTAAATAGGAATCTTATTAGCTGTCAAACATGGGGCTAATGCCTTTGGATACTTATACAGATGCCCACGTACATGTTGCTTACAAGGGATAAGTATAAGCATATCCACCTATGGGGCTACAAGTTGCTCATAGGAGCTATATGACATCTGGAAGGACCAGATTGAGTCCTGTAGAGCTATATTGAATTCTATTCACTTATGGACTTCCTTTATTCCATAGTGGCATCATTGACCCTCAGTGGAATCTTATGTGCTCGGTGTGCACTTATAGGAGCCCAGAAGGCTCAGATATACTTACAGGAGCCCAGAAGGCTCAAATACAGTCACAGAAGCCCAGAAGGCTCAGACACAGTCACAGAAGATGAGTATGTTAGTTACAACTTGCTTGCTGGGATACAATGGTACAGATAGAAGTATATAGATTGATTCGTACTTGTCGGGGCTTATGGGTCCCCAGGTAGGTTATTTTGTGTTGTTTGTACCTTCCAGACTTTGGGGGGGGGGGGGGGGCAGGTTAGGTTCTTGTTTGATTATTACCTGTTAATTATAGTTCGTGTTTTCCAAATCGTACAGGTTAACTTTTGACCTTTATTGCTGATTATTTTTAGTTCCTCTATCAGCTTATATTCATTTTATTATTACTTCTTTACATATTCAGTACATATTGTATTGATGCCTACACATGGGGCACTGCATACTTGCCTGTAGGTTCAGACAGACAGGTTTTGAGACCTTCGTAGTAGCTGTTCAGATTGGCCAGCTCCTTTCCTCTTGAGTTGCCATACGATTAGAGGTTTACCTGTCTTTTGATGTATATTTTTGGGTAGGTCGAGGGCCTTATCCCGACCAATATCTTACTCTTTAGAGGCTTGCAGACTACAGGTTGTTAGACATGCGTTTTTGGCCATGTGGGGCCTAGTTATATTATCAGTTAGAAGCCTTGCTAGCTTGTATATATGTATATGTGCGTCTATCTTTCTTTTGATATAATTTAGATAGCATGGTGGTCTTTTCAACCCACATAGGATTATGTTATTATTGCAACTGTTGGGTCAGCTATTTTTGTGCAGGTGTATGTTGCGGCCTTGTTGGCTTAAGGCTATGTTTTGAGCCAAAATATAGCTGATTGTTTTCTTGAATATGTGTTGCTGGTATGCACCAAAAGTGTATATGACCAGCTAGATCAACTCAGGATCCAATGTGGCATTAGGAGCTAGTTACGCCTCCCAATGTGGGGTGTGACACATTCTCTCCCAGACTCATAGGAACAGTACATAGAAGATAGAAAACCCCCTCAATTCTAAGCTAGGGTTCCACTCAAAGTGCTGCAATTTCCAAGGTTCTTACTAGAGATTCTTAAACCTCAGATATGTGGGACTTCAACAAGGGTTTCCTTTCACCCTTGTGTCCCAATTATTTTTGAGTAAACCATAGCTCTGAAGTTTTCGAGAAATCATGGCCATGGGTTTTCTTCCAGTGTTAAAATTCCCTATCTCCTTAATCTTTTAGAGTTTCTCATGATCTTGTAAAATGTCTATTTAGATTCTTGCTTGCGTGAGTTTGAGATGTCCTTTCATGAACTAGCAATGTTTCGAAAAGAGTATGATCTTTCAGAGTATAGATGATTTTCTCATGATTTATGTAACCATGCTTTGCAGTACAACTAGCATAGTTGGTATACCCAGTAACATCAGTAATGTCAATATTACTAGTTTTTCAGTATTTTTAGTGACTAGGTCTTTTAGACTCTCAAGGCACTTCTAGATAAGTAGTCCTAACTTAGCCTTAAGGAACCAGTCAGATGTCACGACCCGAACATAGGCCCGAATCGAGATACGGGACAAGAAACCTTGAGAGGCCCAAGTCGACCAATAGCATGAACATACACCTAACTCAATCATAGATAAGTGGAAGATCATCATAAATAATGTAGAGGAAGTCTAAACAAAGCATCACATCTGATTACATGCACAAGTATAAAGCTGAAATACAACTATGTTTAAAAAGCCTCTAATACTAACGACTTAATGGGTCAAGACCCAAACTAACTCTCTATAGTCTGAAAATTGAAAAAATGAAATACAACTGATAAGAAGGGCCCTCGCAAGATAAGGACTCACAAACTGAGGTTGAGGAAAGCTAACTCCGGGAATTTGACTTGCGGCAGAACTGGGCTTGGATATCGGAGTTGTATCATAAAATGATACAGCTAGAGTATGCAGGCAGTACTTGAAATGTACCGAGTATGCAAGGTAAGTGAAATGGATAGTTAAAATACATAAGAGTTCATAAGAGTAGGACAACATGATCCTTACGTAAATATAATAATATAAACATAAGGGCTCAAGGTTTTCAAAATATTTGTAAATGAATCATATTCATAATCATAAGAGAAAAACATTATTAAACTTGACTTGAGATAAAGTACATAATCATAACCATGCATAAATCATGAGGAACAGTAAGAGATTCTTATAACCGACATACCCTATGTAAGCACACATGGAGCCTGACTTGTAAACCCCTAGTCGGGAGGTGTTCGTACCTTGCCAAGGGTAGAACCATGAACAGAGGCGTGATTTCACTCATGAAAGTCCCATTCGGGCAAAAGGGACAGTTGCAAGGAGGTCCCATCTTGGCTATGTTGGTGCGTAGTTCCGAGACTCGGGGTATGCTTGGACCCTGGGTCTACTTGGTATTAAATACTACTCCCAAAACATATATATTTCTCATAGGATAATAGGAAAAACATACATGAGATTCATGAACTAGTTAAATCATCATAATTATAAGCATGTTTGAAATACGTGAACTAGCCATGAAATAAGGCCCGTGAGTCAGCCACAATCAAAAATTCATAAATCATGAAATTCATGCATACTTGTAAAATAGGTATATACTTGATATCTCATAAATCCATGATAAGTGCTTGAGATAAATCATATCATAAAGCATAAATCATAGTTGGGCTAATTTAGATCAAGATCATAACAAAATCATAACTTGATTTTTCATAAAAACATACATAATTGGGCATAATTGGATTTAAACTCAAATATATAAATTTATATTCAAAATAGTCATAAAATCTTCCCATGGATCATAAAGAAAAATTTAATACATGAAGGAGATTGACCCATCAATAGATCATATCGATTTCGCAAGAATCGTCATAAACTTTATGGATCATGAAACTTGACTTATAGAATTGAAATATACTGAATTTGAGAAGAGTTTAGGGAATGAGAGTTGAAGGAACTCTCATTCATAGCCTCACTTACCTGGGTAGATTGATTCTACTCTCTTCCTTGAATACCCAAAGGAAATTGAAGAAGAATTGATGAATCCAAGCCTTGATCACCCCTAATAGCCTTCTAGTCTTGCATGCATGGAATGGTAAGGCTTAGGATAGGTTTAAATCTCTTAAAACCCTTCTAACTAAGCTTAAAAATACATAGTTTAGGCCTTAGGAACATAGGGATTACGGAAAAGCCCTCAATAAACTCGCACGGAAAAACAGACTGCCAGTCCCAACGAGGGTCTGGATGAGTCGTCGTCCCAAGCCACGACTAGTGGTCTGCATTTGTCATGAACATTGCCAAAAATCTACTGAAGGTTACCACAAGGGACACCACGACCCATGGTGTATGGTGACTAATCCTTTTGGTACATTGCCCAAAATCCTCCAAGGGGTCACCACTGGCAACACCACGACTCGTGGTGCATCCAACAAGTCGTGGTGATGCCTGTTAGGTCCATTGTCTATTTTTTATTCTCCCTCCACATCATCCTTGACCACGGTTGACATGAAGACTCGTGGTTACAGCCTTGGTCACCTCAAAACCAAAATTTCCAACAAGTCCCAGCCTCCCGCCACGGGTCACTTAACGACTCATGGGGTTCCTGACGGGTCACTGGACGACTCGTCCTGTGACCTAGTGCAAAAATTCTTATTTTCTCTGTTTCAAGTCCCAGGTTTAATCTTAGGGCTTTCGAGATATAACAATATCTCCCCCTTGGGAAGATTATTGAATGTTGAAAATCATATAGAAAACCAGAGAAAAACAATCATCATACTCAAATACTGAACATACATGCTGAAAACTGATGGAGCCACTAACTCCGATTTGAACTACATGACTGAACGAAATTCCTAAATCGCACATACACCCATTTACATGAAAGAAACTGGGATACATAAGCTGAACATGAAATTAAATATAGTACTAAGGAGGAAACTGATACCTAAAGTTGAAAATGAGCCCGAAGGAAATAAATGAGGGTATTTAGCCATCATATCTGCTTCGGCTTCCCACATAGCTCCCTCAACATCTGAAGCTACTTCTTTGTTCTTATCTTACGAACCTGACGATCCAATATCTCCACTTGAACCTCTTCATAACTAAGGCTATCTTTCACACAAACACTCTCCGCTAGAACAACCGAAGATGGATCATCCAAACACTTCTTTAAGAGCGATACATGGAAAACTAAATGAATTGAAGCTAATTCTGATGGCAGCTCTAACTCATATGCCACCTTGCCAACCCATTTCATAATTCGGTATGGGCCAAAATAACAGGGACTGAGTTTTTCCTTCTTTACGAACCTCATCACCCCTTCATGGGAGAAACGTTTAGAAACACCCAATCATCGACTTCAAACTCAAGTTCTCTCCTCCTCACATCCGCATAGGACTTTTGGTGACTCTGAGCTATTTTCAACCTGTCCCTTATGAGCTGAACTCTTTCCATGGCTTCATGGACTGAATCTGGTCCTATCATCGCAGCTTCACCGACTTCAAACTAACCAATGGGCAATCTAGATCTCCGCCCATAGAGACCCTCAAACAGAGCCATCTGAATGCTTGAATGGTAGTTGTTGTTACACGCAAACTCAATGAGAGGAAAATGATCATCCCAACTATCCTTAAAGTCAATCACACACACTCTCAACATGTCCTTGAGAGTCTGAATAGTCCACTCCGCCTGATCATCGATTTGCGAATGAAACTCTGTGCTAAGATTGACTTGACTACCAAGTCCCTTCTAAAATGATCTCCAAAACTGGGAGGTAAACTGAGTACATCTATCTGATATGATAGATAATGTCACTCCATGCAATCAAACTAACTCCCAAATGTATAGTTTAGCATAATCCTCCGCTGAATCGGTAGCTTTGAGCAGTAGGAAATGAACTACTTTGGTCAACCTATCCATGATCACACAAATAGAGTCATACTGTCGACGAGTGCGAGGCAACCCTATGATGAAGTCCATATTGATCTCCTCTCACTTCCAAGTAGGAATATTTATGTCTTGAAGTACACCTCCTAGTCTCTGGTGCTCAACTTTCACTTACTGACAATTCGGACACTTAGCCACAAACTCCCCTATGTCCTTCTTCATGCCATTCCACCAACAGACTTCTCGTTGGTACATCTTGGTGGCACCTGGATATATGGAATATCTGGAACCATGAGCCTCATGCAACATCCAACCTCTTAAGTCATTAACATCCAGCACACGCAAACAACCCTGATATTGAAGCACACCATCTTCCCCTTTGGAGAAGACCTCTATCTTCTGATTCTAAACCACTTCCTTTAACTTTACCAAAATAGGGTCCTCGTCTTGTCTAGATTTTACATCAGTCACAAAATGATTCTAACCCGTTCTATATAATAACGCTACCATTAGTTGAGTCAACTAAACAAACTCCCAACGTGCAAGCCGATGCACATCCTTCACCAGCTCCTTCTTCTCCTCACCTACATGGGACACACTCTCCATAGAAAGCCTACTAAGAGCGTTTGCTACCACATTAGCCTTGCCCAGATGGTAAAGGACGCTCATATCATAATCCTTGAGTAGCTCCAACCACCTTCTTTGATGTAGACTCAAATCCTTTTAGGTAAACACGTAATGTAGGCTCTTTTGGTCCGTAAACACATCTACATGGACCCCGTACAAATAGTGCCTCCAAATCTTCAAGGAAAATACTACCGCTGCCAATTCAAGATCATGAGTCGAGTAATTCTTTTCATGGACCTTCAGCTACCTAGAAGCATATGTTATAACCTTTCCATATTGCATCAATACACAACCAAGGCCGATCCTCGAAGCATCACAATATACCACAAACCCATCGATACCCTCAGGTAGAGTTAACACCGGTGTTGAGGTGAGTCAAGTATTCAACTCTTGGAAGGTCCTCTCACAAGCCTTCGACCATTGGAACTTCAATTTATTTTGGGTTAACTTAGTCAATGGAGCTGCAATAGATGAAAACCCCTCAAAAAATCTCCGATAATAACCAGCTAAGCCCAAAAAACTCCTGATATCCGAAGGATTCACTAGTCTAGGACAATTTTTCACCACTTCTATCTTTTGAGAGTCCACATGTATTCCCTCACTTGACACCACATGGCCCAAAAATGCCACTGAGTTCAACCAAAACTCGCATTTACTGAATTTAGCATAAACTGGCGGTCCTTAAGAGTCTATAACACCACCCTCAAATGAGCGACATGCTCCTCCTCGCTCCGAGAGTATATCAAGATGTTATCTATGAACACAACCACGAACATATCCAAGTATGGCTTGAACACTCTGTTCATCAAATCCATAAAAGCTGCAGGAGCATTCGTTAGTCCAAAAGACATAACTACAAACTCGAAATGACCATACTGAGTCTCGAAGGTCGTCTTCAGGATGTCACTCTCCTGAACCCTGAGCTGATGGTATTCAGATATGAGATCTATCTCCAAAAAGCACTTAGCACCCTGAAGTTGGTTGAATAAATCATCAATCTTGGGGAGAGGATACCTGTTCTTGATGGTGACCTTGTTCAATTGCCGCTAATCGATGCACATACAAAGAGAACCATCTTTCTTGCAGACAAAGAGAACTGGTGCACCCCATGGGGATTTTCTCGACCTGATGAATTCCTTATCTAGAAGGTCCTTCAATAGCTCCTTCAACTCCTCTACCTCAACTGGAGCCATTCTGTAAGGAGGAATAGATATAGGTTGTGTATCGGGAAGAAGGTCAATACCAAAATCGATCTCCAACTGGGGAGGAATTCCCAATAGATCATCTGGAAAGATTTCTGGATACTCACGTACTACTGGAACTGAATGGATAGTCGGGTTCTCGTATATAGCATCCTTAACCCTAACTAGATGGTACACGCAACACTTGGAGATCATCTTTCTGTCCTTAAGGTATACCTTTCCACTCAAATACTAGCCCTCCTGAGAATAAAAACTCTATCACACGGGTTCTACAATTCACTGAAGCATAGCACACATATAGCCAATCCATGCCAAAGATAACATCAAAATCCGTCATGGCTAGCTCTACTAATTTTGTCGAGGTGACTTTCTGAAGGACTGTGATAGGGCAATTCCTATATACCCGTAGAGCTATAATTGAATCACCGATTGGAGTAGAGACTAAGAAGATTTCTGATAAGATCCCGGTACTGACTTCAAAACTACTAGCAACATAAGGCGTCACCAAAGACAAACTAGCCCCTGGATCTAACAATACATAAACATCAAGGTGAAATACTCGTAATGAACTAGTAACCACATCTACTGAAGTCTACTGCTCCTGTTGAGGTGCAAGGGCATAGAACCTATTGTGACACTGGTTGCCGGCTGAACTAGTAGAAGCGCCCTGTTGGAACGGACATGTTGCCGGAGCTGCTGAACTAGCGGATGGGGAGTGGGCTCCACCATCGCTTGATCTAGCTGAAGGGCAATCTATAAGCCTGTGTACAGTTTTCCGCACCCGAAACAAGTGTCTGAGCCAACTAAACCCTCCCTGGGTGGTTCTTGCCACACCTCGCATAGGCTGAAAAAGTGCGATCTGCCGAAATGCTCCCCTGGCCCCTCGAGCCTGATGCTCTACCCCTCTAATCAAGTCTAGGTTGGGATGGGACACTAGCAGATGATGGTGTTGGGGATAATGACCTTTGCTGAAACTGAGGGAGATAACCACCGGCGGATCTCTACTGAGTGAACCCAACACTATCCGTCTGAGCCATCTTGGCCTCTATCTCCCTTAGATGCACCACCTTCATCTACTAGGCGTGCAAAACTATCTGGGAAAATCAATATCCTGATGAAGCATAGCGATCCTACATCCTTGTCCAGGTAGTCTACCACCCCATGTACAAACCTGCTCACCCGAGCTCTCTGATCAACCACTAGCTCTTAGGCATACTAAGACAAAGGAGAGAACGCCAAATCATACTCCTGGACTATCATGTTACCCTGCTTCAAGTTCATGAACTCCGCTGCTTTAATCTCTCTCATCTCATGAGGGAAGAACCACTCCAGAAATGAAATATATGAAACTCCTCCCAATTGATGGGACCTGCTCCCACTATCCGGCTATCTTTCCACTGCTTGAAACAGATATGCACAACCCCTTTTAGCTAATAAGAGGCTAAGATGGTGCACTCCTCTCTATTCACCCCCATGATCTGGGTGATCTTCAGAATCTCATCGATAAACTCATGTGGACCCTCGTCCACCTTCGACCCAAGGAACTCGGGAGGGTGCATCCTCAGAAAATCTCTAACTCTTTCCCCCGCTGTATTCCCTTTCTGAGGGAGATGCGCCACTGCCTGCTGAGTGAACTGGGTGGTCAGGGCCTGGGCTAACATTTGAATGGCTGCCTTGAACTCCGCGTGGGCAACAGGCTCGGATACATGCTCCTTATGGGCGGGTGGGCCTGCTGGTGCCCATCTCCGTTGCCATTTTCATGGTCATTTCCATTTATATTTCTCCTTCCATTAACTTTGTGGGGAGGCATGATTCTTTAAATGCGTATAGCAGGAGTTAGAAGGATAGAGAGACGTTTTATCGCACGACATAGATCATTAAAAAAGGGAATATTTCCTAAACGTTTCGTAGCCTCTTCGTCATAAGTGTGGCGTGCTTCACACCTATGAAAAAGACTCTACTTAACACGGCTTTCGTACGCCCTAGGACACTTCAAAACCTAATGCTATGATACCAAGTTTATCATGACCCAAACATAGGCTTAGATCTAGACACGGGACAAGAAACCCCGTCAACCCATGGAATGAACATACATCTAAATCAATCATAGATAAGTGAAAGATCATCATAAATAATGTAGCGGAAGTCTAAACAAAGCATCACATCTAATTACATGCATAAGTCTAAAGCTGAAATAGAACTATGTCCGAAAAGCCTCTAATACTAATGAGTTGATGGGACAAGACCCCAACTAACTCTTTATAGACTAAAAATTGAAAAGACGAAATAAAACTAATAAGAAGGGCCCTCGCAAGATGAGGACTCACAAACTGAGGTTGAGGAAAGCTAACTCCGGGAATCTGACTTGCGGCAGAACTGGGCCTGGATATCGGAGTTGTATCATAAAATGATACAGATAGAGTATGCGGGCAGTACTTGAAATGTACCGAGTATGCAAGGTAAGTGAAATGGATAGTTAAAATACATAAGAGTTCATAAGAGTAGGACAACATGATACTAACGTAAATATCATAATGTAAACATAAGGGCTCAAGGTTTTCAAAATATTTGTAAATGAATCATATTCATAATCATAAGAGAAAAGCATTATTAAACTTGACTTGCGATAAAGTACATAATCATAACCATGCATAAATCATGAGGAACAGTGAGAGATTCTTATAACCAACATACCCTATGTAAGCACACATGGAGCCCGACCTGTAAACCCCTAGTTGGGAGGGTGTTCGTACCTTGCCAAGGGTAGAACCATGAAAAGAGGCGTGATTTCACTCATGAAAGTCCCATTCGGGCAAAAGGGATAGTTGCAAGGAGGTCCCATCATGGCTATGTTGGCGCGTAGTTCCGAGACTCGGGGTATGCTTGGACCCTGGGACTACTTGGTATTAAATACTACTCCCAAAACATATATATTGCTCATAGGATAATAAGAAAAACATACATGAGATTCATGAACTAGTTAAATCATCATAATTATAAGCATGCTTGAAATACGTGAACTAGCCATTAAATAAGGCCCATGAGTCGGCCACAATCAAAAATTCATAAATCATGAAATTCATGCATACTTGTAAAATAGGTATATACTTGATATCTCATAAATCCATGATAAGTACTTGAGATAAATCATATCATAAAGCATTTATCATAGTTGGGCTAATTTAGATCAAGATCATGACAAAATCATAACTTGACTTTTCATAAAAACATAAATAATTGGGCATAATTGGATTTAAACTCAAATCTATAAATTTATATTCAAAATAGTCATAAAATCTGCTCATGGATCATAATATGTAATTTAATACATGAAGGAGATTGACCCGTCGATAGATCATATTGAATTCACAAGAATTGTCATAAACCTTATGGATCATGAAACTTGACTTATAGAATTGAAATTCATGGAATTTGAGAAGAGTTTAGGGCAAGAGAGTGGAAAGAACTCTCATTCATAGTATCACATACCTATTTAGATTAATTCCACTCTATTCCTTGAACACCTAAAGGAAATTGAAGAAGAATTGATGAATTCTAGCCTTGATTACTCCTAATAGCCTTCTAGTCTTGCATGCATGGAATAGTAAGGCTTAGGATAGGTTTAAATCTCTTAAAATCCTTCTAACTGAGCTTAAAATGACATAGTTTAGGCCTTAGGAACATAGGAATTACGGAAAATCCCTTAATAAATTCGCAGGAAAAAACAGACTGCCAGTCCCAACGAGGGACTGCACGAGTAGTCGTCCCTAGCCACGACTCGTGGTCTACATTCATCATGAACACTGCCAAAAATCTACTGAAGGTTACCACGAGGGTCACTACGGGCGACACCACGACTCGTGGTGTACTCGACGAGTCATGGTGAAGACTAGTTAGGTGCACTGTCCATTTATCTTCTACTTTCACATCATCCTTGACCACGACTAACATGATGACTTGTGGTCACACCTGTGGTCACCTCAAAACCATAATTTCCAACAAGTCCCAACCTCTCCACACGGGTCACTTAACGACTCGTGGGGTTCCTGATGGGTCACTAGATGACTCATCCTGTGACCTAGTGCAGAAATTCCTTTTTTGTCCGTTTTAACTCCCCGGTCTGATCTTAGGGCTTTCGGGGTATAACATTAGAGCTAATCAATTCAGTAGTTATACTTAGGCTTTCAATTAGGAGTAGTATTTAGCACCGAGCGAGTCGGGATTCAACGCACTCAAATTCCCAAAACTTCATTCCCCCATAGGTCTTTAGCCCGAATTGGCATCAGTTTAGTGATCACACATCCATGCCTTTGTACATTGGAAAGGTATATCGGGTCCTATCGATAGGGCGTATATATCAAACTCCATGTTTAGATCACATGGTTACACGTCAGTTAATAGACTCTTTCACAATATAGTCAAGTCTCATATCTCTTAATATTTATGTGACCCTTAATCAGCTTTTACCAGTTTTACAATATTTTAGATTTCATACAGTTTATAGCATTTATGTTTTCAAATAAGGTTATTTCATATTACTTCAGCATTCTTACTTACAATGTATTTATTAGTATATTTATATGTGAAATTGCATAACTCCACATACTTAGTATATTCAAAGTACTTACGCATACTTCCTATACAATATTATTTTATAATATCGATTCAGGTACTTAGGCTTAGCAGCGTGATTAGTCTCTCCCTCAGATTCAGTGCAGCAGTTCCCTATTGGTGATTCCTTATCTTCCGAGAATCGAAGATGTTCTTTCTGTTTTAGTAGTATTTGTTCAGTTTTCAGACTTAGTGTTAGCTGGGGGCTTATACCAGCAACTCATCAGTTAATAGAGGTTTTAAGATAATATGGTATTAGTTTCAGCTTATATTTCTTTCAGTGTTGTTTATAAATATCTAGTGTTTGTCAGACTTTATCTTTTCTGATATAAGACTATTTTGTATCTCAGTAGCTTCCGCTCAGTTTTCTATTTATAATTCTAGAATATAACTAATGTGTCATGTCATGGGTTTGCTTGAGGTCACTTGTGACTCTAAGTACCGTGTCGGGTCCCGGGTGTAGTCTTGGGTCGTGACAGGATTGATCCCCCTAAATTACTCAATTAGGTTCATCAATAATGGGATCTTTGTAAATATGCAAAAAAAATCACTTAATCAATCACTAGGTATCTTTTCTCTACCAAGCAATGTTATCTCAATCAATTCTTTCAAATTGATAAGAATTCAAATCAAAACAAATTGTAATTTGTCAATTAAATTCATCAAATCTCTATGTGTAATCTAAACAGGGGTTTATGCCTTGGGTCATTGTTGATTAATGCTACCCAAACCCTAATTGATTCTTTCAAACACAATTGGAGAAATTTGACATGAATCGCTATTTGCAACCACCAATTGCATTTTAAAATCAAAGATCAATCAAAGATTTAAAAGTCCATTATCAATTCATCCTATTTTAGATCAATAGGGTTCACAACCCCATCGTGTTCACATTCTTAGATAGAAATTTAGTTACTCTTGAGTAGAGAGGAAGAAGAAAGCATTAAATTAAGCATGATCAACTTATAAATTAATTGAAGAGAGAGAAATCCAAAAATATGAAATAGATCTTCAATTTGTCTTCAAAATGCAATAGGTATTCCTTAACTAGTCTGTTCTCTACTGTAAAGTTATGATACCTGATAAAAATGACTAAAAAGATTATTTATACTAAGGCTGAAAGCCCAAGTCTAATTTGAATTTGGCATATCCAGTTCACAGTAATTGTGCATATGTTGAATTTACTATCCATATTTACGCCGTATTTTGAATGTTTAATTGTTTTTTCTGCCACCTTAGTTCGATTTGCAGACCGTACTTCTAATTTATAGTCCATATCTACCCTTCGTGGATTACACTTTAAGATTTTTATCAGCTCACTGCTTTGAAAAATGGCTTCATTTATGGTTCGCATTTTGCATTTGCGGTCCATATATGCTCCGGCAAAATGGAGTCTCAAGTTATCAACTCACTAGATTGAACCATGGATGAAAGTACGAGCCACATTTTGGATTTGCAGTCTGTTTGCTCCATTTTCTAGCAGAAGTTTTTTGAATGATGCCTTTTTGTTAAAACTCATGGGATTCCTAAAACTTAGCAAAATAACATTAGAATTAACATAAATTAGTACTTAGAGGCAGGTAAAACTCTATGAAAAGAAGTAGAAATGTGTCATAAATCCTCGACACATCAACACCTCCAACTTAAAGCTTTTGCTTGTCCTTACACAACTAAAATAAGAAATCTGACCTAGACACATGTTCCAGTATCACAAGGTACAATGTCTATGGTGGTTCTGGCAAGTAGCTATAAGCATTTAATTTTTAAACAATCCACCCCTCCATCAAACAAAAACATATATTTTTACAATCATTAAGACCAAGTATGCAATCTCTACTCATCATCTCATATCAACATGTAGGACACCTAGATTGAGAAGCAATTCATGAAAGTTATTTTCATCCACATGCCCTCACATTAGACTAAGGAACTTGTCCATTTTAAGCAATAAGGATCATGCACAATACGTGGACACAAGATTAAAAGAGAAGAGAAAGACACTCACTCTCACAAAGATGTTCACAAGCTAAGTCACAACTGTCATATGCTTGTCTTTATTCTCAAATGCCTCTATGTAACACCTCGAAACTCTCCTAGACCAAACTCAGTCCTGGAAAGAAAAATCCAGAAGAAACCAGAAAAGTTGACTCAGAATGATCGAGACAATGAGTCGTGGTCAGCTCCAACGACTGGTTGTGTCAGTCGTAGTCAGCCCTGCTTGGTCCTTCAGGAACCAACGGGACATGGAACGACCTATTGTGAGAAACAATGAGTCATCCTATCACTCTTTAGTCCCCAACTCAGATTTCCCTCTTCCAGGACCCCACGACTCAACCAACAAGTCGTCGCGTGATACAACTACTGGTGGTGTGAGTCGTTAGTTGGGATTCCCAGAAACTTCCTTCAGTGACAACGGGTGGTAGCAACGACCCATTGTATCACACAATAAGTCATTGTGACCACCCTTTGTGAAAAGTTCAGTAATTTTTATAACCTTTCCAGTGAAGGTAACGACTCGACACAATGACCCGTTGGGTCTACCAATGAGTCGTTGTGTTGCCCCTTGTCAGACCTCTCAGAATTCTTATCCAATGACCACGGGAGAAACCAATGACCCGTTAGTTCATCCAATGACTCTTGGTCCCTCTCGTTGTTAGTTCCAGTGAGTAGGAACCCAGGCCTCAGGACCAACGACTGGTCCCAACGAGTCATGGTCTCAACCAACGACTCGTTGAGTGACCCACTGGTCCCTGTCGGCAGTGTTTCCAAGATTTTTCCCTTGGGCTATTTTTGTAATTTCTCACCTTTTTAATCCCTAAACTACTTTATTTTGGGTTATTTTCAAGGAATTTAGAGGGGTAATCGATGATTACTTCACCCTCTCATTCCCTCAGAAATTCAGTTAGTAAAACTTCTCTCAGACACACTCAGAGCAAGAGTTAGGGCAGTCAGTTTGTTCTCATATTCTCAAGGTATCCTCTTCAGAATTTATTCATCAGGTATGTGGGAATTCAACAAGGGAATTGTTCTTCCCTTGTGTCCCCAAAACACTCTCTAAATTTTCTATCGGTAAATGTGAATTCTAGTTGAAGTTTGTGACTTTCCTTGGTCATGTGGTCTCGGGTGAGGGTATTCTGGTAGATCCTCAAAAGATAGTAGTGGTGAAAGACTGGCCAAGACCTACTTTCCGAACTGAAATCAGAAGTTTCTTGGGTTAGCTGGTTATTACCGATGTTTTGTGGAAGGTTTTTCCTCTATTGCATCTCCTCTGACTAGGTTGAGTCAGGAAAAGGTGAAATTTTAGTGGTCAGATATGTGTGAGAAGATTTTCCAGGAGTTGAAGACTCAACTCACTATCGCTCCAGTTTTAACCTTACCGGAAGTAATAGATTGATTCACAGTTTATTGTGACGCTTCCAAAGTTGGACTTGGTTGTGTTCTGATGCAGCGGGGTAAGGTGATAGTGTATGCCTCCAGACAGCTCAAGGTTCATAAAAATAACTATCTGACTCATGACCTTGAGTTGGCAGCGATGGTGTTTGCATCGAAAATATAGAGGCATTACCTTTACGGGGCTCACGCGGATTCTTTCACCGATCACAAAAGCCTTCAGTATGTATTCTATCAGGAAGATTTAAATCTTCATTAGAGAAGGAGGTTGGAGCTATTGAAGGATTACAACATGAGTGTACTGTACCACCCGCGCAAAGCCAATGTGGTGGCTGATGCCCTAAGTAGGATGTCTATGGGGAGCGTGGCTCATGTTGAAGAGAGCAGGAAAGAATTGGCAAAGGATATTCACAAGTTAGCTCGATAGAGAGTGCAGTCATTTGATACAGTTGAGGGAGGAGTAGTAGTGCAGAATGGATCAGATTCCTCATTAGTCATTGAAGTTAAGTAAAGGTAGGATAAAGATCCCATACTGCTTAAGCTAAAGGAAGCAGTTCTCAAAAAAAGAAGTTGAGGCTTTCTCAAAAGGGGGAGATGGTGTACTCCGTTATCAAGGTAGACTGTGTGTACTAGATGTAGGTGACTTGAGACAGTAGATACTGGCTGAAGCACATAGTTTGAGATATTCTATCCACCCAGGTGCCACTAAAATGTACCATGATCTACGGGATATTTATTGGTGGAACGGCATGAAAAGAGATATAGAAGAATTTGTGGCTAAATGCCCGAACTGTCAGCAATTTAAGGTGGAACATCAAAGACATGGGGGTATGGTGCAAGATATCAGTGTCACGCCTCACCTTGGGAGGCATGACTAGCACCTAATGCCACACTGGGATCTGGACTGAGCTGACTAACTTGGTGCTCTTCTGGTGCACGCTTGTAACTTAATTCAAGAAAACGACGGGTTATATCTTCGCTGTAAATACAACCTCGCCGGCAAGGCAACCTATAAAAGAAGACAGCTAACCAACAACAATGCAATAACAGGGATCTTATACGGACCGACAAGACCACCATGTTGTCTAGTTATAACTGGAATGAAAGCAGAAAGCTATACTAGGCCCCACATGGCCAACACGTAAAATAAGTCATATGTGGGCCCCACATGGCCAACAACAACCAACTAACTAAGGATTGTAGTCTGCAAGCCTGTAAGAATAGGAATAATGGTCGGGACAGGGCCCCGGCCTACCAAAATTCCATATAAATGAAAAAAATTATACTTTCTACAACCTGGTAGCTCCAAATGAAAGGACTAGCTAACTTGCTGACTCTGAATAGCTGCTAATGGAGGTCCTGAAATCTGTCTGTCCAAACCTAAAGACAAGTATGCAGCACCCCATAGTTAGGTGTCAGTACAATATGTACCGAATATATAAGGCAATAGCAGAATCTAAGTAAGACTGATAAAAACTGAAAGTTAAAGTCCATAAGTTAACTTGTAAGCTTTCCTTTCCATAACCTACATTTAGTAAGTCACTACATGTGTATGAGCTGAAACTGTACAACTATTCATTCATAAGCTATAACTGGTAGACAAATTTACAAACAAGAACCTAACCAGGCCCACATAAGTCGGGACGATACAAGCAACACAAAATAACCTACCTGGGCCCCCATAAGCCTCGGTAGGTGCCAATCAGTCTATATACCCCTATTGGTACCCCATAGACTCTACAAGTGACTGTAACTGTATCTGAGTCGTCTGGGTTCCTGTAATTGTATCTGAGCCATCCGGGCTCCTATAACTGTATTATATCTGAGTTGTCTAGGCTGCGTAACTGGACCCCGAGCCTTTTGCTCGACTATAGGTCATAATGTATCTGCTGTAACTGGATATGGCCCTCACGACCTCTATCTGGTGTAACTCAATACGACCCTTAAGGCCTCAGTCTGATGGAGCTCGATATGGCCCTCACGGCCTCAATCTGATGAACTCAATATGGCCCTCACGGCCTTAATCTGATGGAACTCAATATGGCCCTCATGGCCTCAATCTGGTCTTTTCAGACATCATACTGCCCCTACAAGCATGGCCCTATAAGCAATAACATCTAACAATCCAACGTCGTAAAGAAAACCCAATCTAGCTAGGGTTAACTCTAGAAAGAGTTACTTGTCATCACTGGCATCTCAACTCTATTCGTAATGGTTGACCATAATAAGCTTACTCCGGAATACTTGTCCTCTAGGTAGAACAACTGTGGTGTTGCTACTAATCGGATATGCTCCTAAGCAGTCAGCCCTAACCTCCCATAAGCAGCTTATTATAACTCTTGGCCTAGGGGTAATACTGTAATACTGTGGTTCTAGTCCCTAAGACACTAGCTGAGTCTGTTCAAATTTTGTATGCCTTCCCTGGGCGATTCCTAACCTCGTAGGTGTGTTTATCTGGACTTAGCCGTTCTCGGCAACCTATACCTGAATATCTGATAAGAGTAGGCTAGGGCGTTAGCCCCGTATCTAGCTACTAACAAAACTCCCCCCCCTTAGGGTATCTACTACTCTATCAAGCTGGTACAACTGAGGTGGTGCCCTCAGTGGCCCGTGCAATAAGCACCACGGTCCACTGAAACTAACTATCACTAGCGATAGCCACATGTGGAAGACTGACCCTCAATTCTCTAGGCAACTCTGGTGCTACTGACTCTGGGGTAAGTCCATACAAATATAATTCTAGCCTTGGAGGCGTCAAGGTATGCCAACAGTGTCTGGATGAGCTCTACTGACAATACAGGCGCTGAACTGATAGTTATATCGCCCAGCTACGCCTATATTGTTCAACTTACTAACTCAGGCGCAACTATTACCCACAAACATCTGAAGCCTAGGCATGGCAGCAAAACATCATTTCTACTAACTCAGTGAACAGAAGGACAAAGGAATTTCTATGACTCTTCTAGCGTAAGTCACCATTAACCTCTTCTTTCCCGACAAGGGATACTGCAATATACTCTCAATATGCTTTCTAATAGCTAACCACAACATATGTAATTATAATCTACTGATAGCAGCTAACCACGACGTACATGGATATTATATACTCGCAACAGCTAATTACAAGAAGTAGGATCGTTGTCTATGCTCAGAAACATAAGTCGTATCATCGTACGATGAGAATAACTTGCCAAAGGAATAAGCCTTAACATACCTCAAATGTCGATTTCTTTTTAACTGATTAGTTCCAACTTGAAGTCCGCAGTTCCACTCAACTACAGTCCTTATACTGAGAGAATAGGGCTAGTTTCAATACTAAACTCGGCCCATAACGATATCTTTCAATAATAATATCAACTATAACTTAAATCTGAATAACTCAGCGAAAACCTGCAAATTTTTGAGAGTTCAGAAGGGAGAAATTCTTACCTGATGCCTGTGGCCGTATAGGATTCAATTTGAAGAAATTCCGACAACCTTTACTCGATGGGGTGCTAGTACACCGAGTGAATTTTCAAGAAATAACTATGTAGTAATGCTTCGCGTAGGCCTAAAGCTCGTTACCGGAAGTTAATTTGCATTTGGGCAGCGTTTGGTAGCGTAATCAACAAAAATTCAACGAAAAGTCATGGGTTCTGCCTCCTCTGGCCAAAGACACTTTTGCAATTGATTTAAAATGAAATGAAGGGAATGTGTATATATAGGGTGGTGGCTGGGGTGTGCCTTGCGCTGCCCAACGCGCCACAAGGACCCCTGCGCCGCACCTCCCCCGACCCTGGCGCGCTGCGCTGACCAAGGCAATACATGTTGCCGCATCGCGCTGGCCCCTCGCTGCCTAGCCTCGCCCTACCCTGCTTTCGAGGCTTTTCCACATGCGTCAAGCCTTCTTATTCGTCACAAATCCATGCGGATGCCTACTAACCATTGACATTTTTATGGGGTGTAACATCCTCCCCCCCCCAAGAACATTCATCCTCGAATGTCATCTTCAAGCTTACAAGACTCAACTCTATAATATGGACTATCCAAAAACCTAAAACGCAAAAACATCCAACACAGGCGCCTCACGGGATGCTATCTGCAGCTAAATAACACAATAGTACTACATGTATGTACCCAACTATTAACAATAGCAACAAAGGTCATTTATATAGCATTTGAAACTACTATACTTTAACTGAATTCGGCTAGGCCTGTATATTTTCGTCATAGGGCCTGGAACAACAGAAATTATCCAAACTTTGCATCATTTGTAGTTTTTTTCCAATTCATTTCTTCTGCATTTCTATTCCCTCATAATATTATAATAAGTTATAAATTTGGTCCTCAAATTAGCTCCCCCGAATCTGATGTCACGACCCTAGAGTAGACCCGGATCGCAGACACGGGACAAGGAACCCCGAAAGGCCCCAAGTCGACCTATGGCTTAATCATAGCATACATTTAACGTAAGAAACATCTAACATCATGAACAAGCGGGAGAAATGACAAAAACTGATGTAAACCATAACGACACTTTAATAACCTTTTAATACAACATCGATCCTGTCTAACAAGTCTGAAAGCCTTCTAATAACTGATGAGTTGCTTGGGACAAGCCCCCAGCTAACTCCAAAAGACTGAAAACAGAAAACAAAATAAAACCATAATGCTACTCACGTCCTCGGAGGATGAGGACTCACCACTGACAGATGGGAAAATAGGGTAGCATATCTAACCACGCGGCGAATCCTGGAGACCTAAATCTATATCATGAAACGATAAAGCACAAAAGGCGTGCGGTCAGTACTTGGAATGTACTACGTATTCAGGAAGCGTAAGTAAACTAACTCATAATATTAGCAAGAGAGAAGTAATATAAAACATATTAATAGCAACGTAATAGAAGTGAAGTGCAACTATCTTACACGAGGATCACAAATTCAATTAACATAACCACATTATAAAGACATGCATTACTGTAGCAACCGCTGATGTGCAAATAGTAATAATCACGAATAATACAGAGTGTGATGTCGTGACTGATATCAAGAGGGTCCCTGACGGTCGAAGGAAGCGTCCCTGACTATCAAAGGGGATACATTCTCAACTAGAGAGAATCCCTGACTGTCACAGGGAGAGAGAAAGCTCTAATATAAAGAGTCACTAACTAAAAGAAGGTCCCAAACAACGCAGGGAAAATAACATGCTCAACTAACTAGGGATGTGAGTCCCGACTGACTACAAGAAAACATTCTCCACTATCATCTAGGTAAGACATTCTCCACTGGCGTCTAGGTAAGACATTCTCCACTGGCGTCTAGGTAAGACATTCTCCACTATCGTCTATGTAAAACATTCTCCACTAGCGTTTAGGTAAGACATTCTCCACTAACGTCTATTAATGCTATCTCTCAAATAAGCATGGATTCACAACTCGACATGTTAATAACAAGCTCAATCATCATGATTCACATTATTACAAAACCAACTTCCTCATTAGCTTTAACATCACATTGTTGGCATGCTATAAATTCGTACTAGCATTATTCTATCATGGCATCTTGATTCCACATTCACCTCATTCAATAGGTAATTAAAGATCCAACATGATTTATAGAACTCGACTCATAATATATAAAGGATGCATAACTTCATGTAATTAGGTCACAACCCTTTTCACACATTTGACACAATCACTACATTTATGAACTCTCTAGCCACGGGCATTTTAGATTCTAGGATTTTATAAAAACAATTTTAATAAGGAAAATAATATAGAATCGCCCAAGCTTCATAGTTCAACAATGGAGATGCAATCTATTCATACCCAATCGATTTAATCTTAAGCATGGTGATGGCACATAGTTTACTTCAATTACTCAAGCCCACAACTCTTACTCAATTTAGCATGGTCATCTACGTCGTAATCACATCATTAGGGTTAATTAAGCAACATTACCACACTTTCATCATGGTCAAGAATTTCTATGATAATCAAGGAAGACATAACCAATGCACATTCATTTTTCAAGTTGACTTGGGACGAACATGCTACACACATATATATTCAGCCATATTTCCACCATTTCATCATTCTCATACATGAATACGCAAATTAATCGAACAATAAGAAACACCCATTCATTACTCAAGCCAATTTCCTATCGACATGTTACCCTCATGTATTCCCAACATATAATCCACATCCCAACAACCCATCACATCAACATTTGAAACAAATTTCATAATTGCAGTAAATATTAACATTTTAGAAAAGGATGAGGAAGAAATTATTCAAAACCCTAGCTCATGATATTCTAAATAATTTAAGTCGGGCTCTTATTGAAAACATTTTGGGGCACAAGGATGAAAGATATCCTTATTGAAGTCCCACATACCTGGTAGACGAAAACCCCACTTGATTATCTTCGTTGAAGCTTGAAGAACACCTTGGGAATTTCATAAAATCTTTGGAGAAGAGAGGAGGAAAAAGGAGATTGAGAGAATGAGGGTTTAGGCCTAGGAAAACCCTTAAAAACGTCCCCAAACATACCCAAAATGACATCACTTTAAATCTGGGAGCATGGGATTTTACCAACCTTCCCCTAAGAAAATCTGAAAAATTTCCCAAACTGATGCCACGACTCACCTGACGAGTCGTTGTCCCACCCAACGACTCGTTAGGTCCATTCGCCAGGTCTATTGGAATTTCTCAACCTTCAGGTCACGACCAACATCACGACTCGTCGCCACACCCAATGATTCATCCTGCCCTTCGTTAAGTTCACTTGAAATTTCCTTAAAACCAAAGCTTCTCCCTCCTAATGACTGACTAGACGAGTCGTTTCCACTCCTAATGACTCGTCAGGTCATCCGTCGCCACTGTCTCCTAACCTCAACCCTACGACTGCACACGACGACTCGTGGTATCCCACCACGAGTCATTAAGTCTCTCGTCCTGAGATATTTTTGCCTTTTTGTTCTGCACTTTTCCAATTATATTTTCCGTGTCTATTCTTAGTCCCTTCTGGGTTATTATAATATCTCCCCCTTGGGAACATTTGTCCTCGAATGTTAGCTGAACATACTGAAAAGATAGAGACGGAACCGATACCCAGATATCAATCAATCACAGCTAATATCAACGGAGCATCTAACTCCGGACCAACCTCTCACACCAAACCTGGAAATTCACATCTAACATGCACACCATGACTCAAGGAAGACCGGATAACATGATACCTACATAGTATTAAACAAACACTGGATAAAAGTTCCTTCCCCTTTTTATCTGGCACAGAACTGACACGAACTAGACCTTCGTTCTCAAATAGCCTTCCGATACTAGGCCTGAATTCACAATATCTAATCTAACTGAGAGCAAGGAATTTATGAGCACAAGTTATCTCGACATCTAAAACTGAGCACATACATGAGATAGTTTGAATCTATCGAGTCAACAAACAACTTCCAAAGACTGAATTCCATCCAAACACATAAGAAAACATGGATCAACACACATAACTGATTCATAACACGAAAATAAGCAATAAGGACATCATAGAGCAAAACTGGCTTTACTGACCGAAACGGTTATCTCTAACCTCATAAATCTACACATAGGTATAGACATAACTTAACTCTACCCAAGGTACAAGGAAAGTTATTTGAACTTAGTAGAGATCGACATACTGCAACTGCTACGGTTGAAATCCCTTTATGAATATTCTCAAGGTCTGACTTACTTCACATACTCATTATCTCACCCTTAGCTTAAAGTCATCATTCTAAGGCTCCCAAATCCTTTTTCAAGTCAGGCTAAGATACTAACCCTTAACTCCTCTTTCACTTCTAACCTTCACCACAAGCCCTATACTACAACTATTTCAATCACACCCCAACAACCTTTTCCAACAATCACAACTAAACTTCTCATTCAATATAGAGGTTGGCATCACGTAAGGAATATCACAAGATCCACAACATACCTGTGGCCACTACTGGCGCCTTGCCTTTATCCTGATGGGCTGCTACTGCATGAGAGCAATTTTGACGATGTTCGCCCCCTGGGTTAGAGGATGCCCCCTGCTGAAACGTGCGGGCTATCAGAGCTGCTGAAGAGGTGGCCGAAAATCTACCCTCGCCTCTACTAGCCATTGTGCAATCCCGGTGCTTATGGCCCACCTTGCCGCACCAGAAACAAATATTTGAGCCGGCCATACATATTCCCAAATGGTGCCTTCCGTAGCTCATACATAATGGGTACGTAATCTCCCTCACTCTAGGCTGATATGAAGCATTGGCTACCGAAGGTACTGGGGTTGATGATTTCTACTGGTAGTGTGAGTGATATCCGGTACCCAACCTCTGTTAGGAGAAATTTAGATCTCCAATCCTAGCCCTATTGGCCTCTCTCTCCTTTTCTTTCACCTGCTCCGCTTCCATTTGTTGAGAAAATATCACCAAGCGTGAGAAGTCTATGTCCCTGTGCAACATGGCAGTCCTGCATTCCTTGACTAAGGAGTCTGACACTCCATTCACAAACCGGCTTACTCGAGCCTGCTGGTCAGCTACCATCTCTGCCGCATACTTAGATAACCGAGTGAAATCCAGCGCATACTCCTGAACCGTCATGTCATTTGTTTTCAAATTAATAAACTCTGTCGTTTTTGCCTCCCTTAGCTCCCGAGGGAAAAACCTGTCCAAGAATGTGGCCATAAATTCATCCCAATCTATGGGACCTGCTCCAACTCCCCGACTGTCTCTCCACTGACAGTACCAGATATAAGCAACTCCTTTTAACTGGTAGGAGGCTAAGTCTGCACTCTCGTTTCCTGTCACTCCCATAATTCGAGTAATCTTTTGAATCTCCTGCAAAAATTCATATGGGTCATCATCCACATTTGACCCCAAGAATTCGGGTGGGTTCATACGGAGAAAATCCCTTATCCTTGCCGCCACCTCATTTCCATTCTGAGGGGCACGATCCCCCGCTTGCTGGTCAATCTGAGCAGTCAGGGCCTGCGCAAACATTTGAAAGGCTTCCCGAAACTCAGCATGTGTAACATGATAATCTATTGGGCCTGCCTGGGTTGGTGGCGCCTGCTGACGGCCGTTACCGTGTCCTCTTCCATTTACTCGTCGGGGCGGCATTATCTGCCAGCGCGTAAAGCACGATTCAGAGGAAGAAATACTTAGATTTTCATACTCTGCGCACGATAAGAATCATGAAGAGAAGGAGGCATTCCTAAAATGTCTCATAGCCTCTCCGTCATAAGTGTGGCGCGCTTCACACCCATGAAGAAGACTCTACGTAACGCGGCTTTTAGACACCCTAGGACACTATAAACCTATTGCTCTGATACAAAGTTTTTCACGACCCGAAAGTAGATCCGGATCGTAGACACGGGACAAGGAACCCCAAAAGGCCCCAAGTCGACCCATGGCTTAATCATAGCATACATTTAATATACTAAACATCTAACATCATGAACAAACGGGAGAAATGACAAAAACTAATGTAAACCATAACGACACTTTAATAACCTTTAAATACAAAGTCGATCCTGTCTAACAACTCTGAAAGCCTTCTAATAACTGATGAGTTGCTGGGACAAGCCCCCAGCTAACTCCAAAAGACTAAGAACTGAAAACAAAATAAAAGCAGAATGCTACTCACGTCCTCGGAGGATGAGGACTCACCATTGACAGCAGGGAAAATGGGGTAGCGTATCTAACCAAGCGGCGGAGCCTGGAGACCTGAATCTATATCATGAAATGATATAGCACAAGAGGCGTGCGGTCAGTACTTGGAATGTATTGAGTATGCAGGAAGCGTAAGTAAACTAAATCATAATATTAGCAAGAGAGAAGCAATATAAAACATATTAATAGCAACGTAATAGAAGTGAAGTACAACTATCTTACAAGAGGATCACAGATTCAATTAACATAACCACATTACAAAAAAAAAAATTAATGTATCAACCGTTGATGTGCAAAAAGTAATAATCTGGAATAATACAGATTGTGATGTCGTGACTAATATCAAGAGGGTCCCTGACGGTCGAAGGAAGCGTCCCTGACTATCAAAGGGGAAACATTCTCAACTAGAGAGAATCCCTAACTGTCACAGGGAGAGAGAAAGCTCTAATATAAAGAGTCACTGACTAAAAGAAGGTCCCGAACAACAAAGGGAAAATAACATGCTCAACTGACTAGGGATGTGAGTCCCGACTGACTACATGAAAACATTCTCCACTATCATCTATGTAAGACATTCTCCACTGGCGTCTAGGTAAGACATTCTCCACTAGCGTCTAGGTAAGACATTCTCCACTATCGTCTATGTAAAACATTCTCCACTAGCGTTTAGGTAAGACATTCTCCACTAACGTCTATTAATGCTATCTCTCAAATAAGCATGGATTCACAACTCGACATGTTAATAACAAGCTCAATCATCATGATTCACATTATTACAAAACCAACTTCCTCATTAGCTTTAACATCACATTGTTGGCATGCTATAAATTCGTACTAGCATTATTCTATCATGGCATCTTGATTCCGCATTCACCTCATTCAATAGGTAATTTAAGATCCAACATGATTTATAGAACTCGACTCATAATATATCAAGGATGCATAACTTCATGTAATTAGGTCACAACCCTTTTCACACACTTGACACAATCACTCCATTTATGAACTCTCTAGCCACGGGCGTTTTAGATTATAGGATTTTATAAAAATAATTTTAGTAAGGAAAACAATATAGAATCCGCCCAAGCTTCATAGTTCAACAATGGAGATGCAATCTATTTATACCCAATCGATTTAATCTAAAGCATGGTGATGGCACATAGTTTACTTCAATTACTCAAGCCCACAACTCTTACTCAATTTAGCATGGTCATCTACGTCCTACTCACATCATTAGGGTTAATTAAGCAAAATTACCACACTTTCATCATGGTCAAGAATTTCTATGATAATCAAGGAAGACATAACCAATTCACATTCATTTCTCAAGTTGACTTAGGACGAACATGCTACACACATATATATTCAGCCCATATTTCCACCATTTCATCATTCTCATACATGAATACGCAAATTAATCGAACAATAAGAAACATCCATTCATTACTCAAGTCAATTTCCGATCGACATGTTACCCTCATGCATTCCCAACATATAATCCATATCCCAACAACCCATCACATCAACATTTGAAACAAATTTCATAATTGCAGTAAATATTAACATTTTAGAAAAGGATGAGGAAGAAATTATTCATTATTCAAAACCCTAGCTCATAATATTCTAAATAATTTAAGTCGGGTTCTTATTGAAAACATTTTGGGGCACAAGGATGAAAAGATAACCTTGTTGAAGTCCCACATACCTGGTAGACGAAAACCCCACTTGATTATCTTCCTTGAAGCTTGAAGAACACCTTGGGAATTTCCTAAAATCTTTGGAGAAGGGAGGAGGAGGAAGGAGATTGAGAGAATGAGGGTTTAGGCCTAGGAAAACCCTTTAAAATGTCCTCAAACACACCCAAAATGACATCACTTTAAATCTGGGAGCGTGGGATCTTACCAACCTGCCCCTATGAAAATCTGAAAAATTTCCCGAACTGATGCCACGATTCACCTGACGAGTTTTCCCACCCAACGACTCGTTAGGTCCATTCGTCAGGTCTACTGGAATTTCTCAACCTTTAGGTCACGACCAACATCACGACTCATTTCCACACCCAACGATTCATCTTTCCCTTTTCGTTAAGTTCACTGGAAATTTCCTTAGAACCAAAGCTACTCCCTCCTAACGACTGACTAGGCGAGTCGTTGCCACTCCTAATGACTCGTCAGGTCATCCATCACCACTGCCTCCTAACGTCCACCCTACGACTGCACACGATGACTCGTGGTATCCCACCACGAGTCGTTAAGTCTCCCGTCCTGAGATATTTTTGCCTTTTTTTTTTGCACTCTTCCAATTATACTTTCTGTGTCTATTCTTAGTCCCTTATGGGGTATTACATATGACTATTTAATATACTATTGAAATCTCTTCGTGAAATATCACTTTTGTACCTTAAGTATCTCCGGCTGGGTTAATCTGCAAAAAGGTATTCTACGTGCTTGCATAGTATTGGTAAACACATCCTAACCCTAAAGGCAACTCTATCTCATAGGCCACTTGACCAATCTCCCGGAGGACCCCGTATAGTTTAATGAATCTAGGGCTAGACTTGCCCTGCTTGGCAAATCTCATAACGCCCTTTATTGGCGAGTTTTTAGGAACATCTAGTCAGTGCTTCAATTTCTAACTTCTCCATATGCTAGAGTAAGATTTTTGGTGACCCTGGGCTGCTGGTACATATCTCTAAATTAGTTTAACCGTTTCCCTCCTACTGATGCAGTATTCTCGATTCAATTATCCTTGACTTACCTGCTTCAGGACGTTATATAGGAAACCTACATTCCCACCTTTAACATAACTTTGGGTGTTTGAGTCATATGCTCTACTTGCCTATTTATTTAGGGACGAGGGGCGGTACTTATATTAACATGCATCCCAATCTGTCTTGATAACTCTTCCTAAACTTAGTTGTGGGTTGTGCCCTTTTGACAGAACCTAATCGACACTGAGATACCATATAGCTGGAATGTTTCTTTCATATTCAATTCGGTGTAGTCTTTAACTAAAACGTCATTCTGTCCGGCAAGAAATAAGTTAACATCATTAGCTTCTCAACAACAACACACTAGGATCTCATTTACGCCTGGTACGAGGTAACCTTATAACTATATTCATATTGTCTGCTTCTCACTTTCGCAAGCACAACTATTCTCTGAGTTAGCCCACCCGGTTTCTACTGCCCAGCCTGCTCTTGCTGGTCATTAGGGCTCTGTGTCACAACTCAACAATATCCTTCTTCTTCCTATGCTAGCAGTAAATCTTTTTTATAACCTAGCACACTTTCATCAAACCCGAGTGGGGGAAATGACGGGCATGATATGCCCTGCTATAATCTACTGACGAAACTCTACTATATTTAGAACATAGAGTCGGCCTTCGGGTCTCAAAACTCTGTCCCTTACTATCTCAAGGGCCGGTGGCTCCTTCTGTTGGGCCTTATCTCTAACTACACTAGGCTAGGGAGGTCTCCGTACCGTCACTCATCTACCTCCATAACTAAGGGTACAAAGTTAGATACTCATGTCTTCCCCTTACTTCTAGGGGCTTAGATCTGGGGCTCATGCCTCCTGCATCTTACTACCCAGGATACTACTAGCCAAGTATACTGACTTGTATCATTTTGACCCGCACTCAGGCCAATTTCATTCATATAATTTCTCTATCCTTTGGCAAAACAAACCAGGGAGATAGCCATTATTCTACCGATACGTCTTATGGTCATCCACACACCGCGATAGGGTTAGTCTATTTCTAGCTTAAACTTTACTATTGCTGGGGGTTTGCTGCTTATAGACTCTCACCCACACTTGGATGTTACTAACAATCTTACCTACCCTCCTAATTTACTGTTGTGAGGATCTAGATGACTTACTTGAACACTAGGAGTCTTAATCACTTTCTAACATTTTTTTGGAATCAACAATTTATCCCCTCTTTACTATTCATACTAGGCAGTATTGCATTTACGCTTTCTGTCATACTGAGAAAAGGCTAGAAGGCAGGAAGTAGCCATATCTTGCTGGAATAGGGCTGAAGTATGGAACTTTACTTCCTTCGAAGAGTTGGGGGGTAAGGACCCCGAAATTTCCCCCTTATTTTATACTTAAAGGTAACCCAACATTAACTTTCACTCTTGTGTAATACTAAATATCTATTAAGTAAACCAACTTATACATATACCATACTACTGATCTCTTACTCTGAGGCTGTAAAAAGAACTAGGGACGGTGCTGGAATATCCATTACCTTATGAGGTTCCTGGTGCCCCGAAAGGATGCTGGGGTGATTAAAAGACGTCTGCCTTTGCCCTTAGGCTAACTCCCCCCCCCCCAACTATGGCACTTTACTGGAACCCTCTTCTGCTGTTGTAGTTGAGGAGCGGCTGACTGAATTCTGTCCCATATCAAACATTATTCTAGACAGACATAACAAAGAAGACTTAGGGACTCATCCCTATATAACTCGGCTCTGTACCACGATTTGAGAAGAAGGAGGGGTAACCATACTATCATGCCTCGTAGCCTCCTCTTATAAAATGTGGTGCACAACACATTTATAAACAAGACTTTACTAGACATGGCTTGCAGACTCCCTGGGATAAGACCTACTCTGAAACCAAGTTTGTCACGCCCCACGTTGGGAGGCATGACTGGCACCTAATGCCATACTGGGATCTAGACTGACCTGACTAACCTAGTGCACTTCTAATGCACGCCTGTAACTTAATTCAAAAAAACGACGGGCTATATCTCGGCTATAAATACAGCCTCTGGCCAGCAAGGCCACCTGTAAAGAAAGATAGCTTACCAACAACAATGCAATAACTGGAATTCTATGCGGGCCCACAAGACCATCATGTTGTCTAGTTATAACTGGATTGAAAGCAGGCAGCTATATTAGGCCCCACATGGACAACACATAAAAGAAGACATACATAGGCCCCACACGGCCAACAACAACCACTAACTGAGGACTATAGTCTACAAGCCTCTAATAATAGGTATAATGGTCGGGATAGGCCCCAGCCTACCCAAATGCCATATAAATGAAAAAAAGCTATACTTTCTACAACCTGGCAGCTTCGAATGAAAGGAATTGACCAACTTGCTGACCCTGAACAGTTGCTAATGGAGGTCCTAAACTTTGTCTATCTAAACCTGCAGGCAAGTATGCAGCTCCCCATAGTTAGGCGTCAATATAATATGTACCAAATATGTAACAGAAGCTGAGTAAGACTGATAAAAACTGAAAGTGAATAGTAATAAGGTCCAAAAGTTTACCTATAAGCTTTCCTTTCCATAACCTGCATCTACTAACTACATGCGTATGAGTTGAAACTACACGACTATTCATTCGTAAGCTATAACTAGAAAACAAATTTACAAACAAGAACCTAACTTGGCCCCCATAAATCAAGAAGGTACAAGCAACACAGAATAACCTACCTGGGCACCCATAAGTCTCAGCAGGTGCCAATCAGTCTGTATACCCCTATAATACCTCGTAGACTCTACAAGTAACTGTAAATGTATCTGAGCCATCTGGGCTCCTGTAATTGTATCTGAGCCATTTGGGCTCCTATAATTGTATCTGTGTCTGATCTGTCTGGGCTGCGTAACAGGACCCCGAGCCTTGGCTCGACTGTGGATCATAATGTATCTGTTGTAACTGGATACTGCCCTCATGGCCTTTATCTGGGGTAACTCAATACGGCCCTCATGGCCTCAGTCTAGTGGAGCTCGATATGGCCCTCAGGCCTCAATCTGATGAACTCAATATGGCCCTCACAGCCTCAATCTGATGGAACTCAATATGGCCTTTACGGCCTCAATCTGGTCCTTTAGGACATCATACTGCCCCTACAAGCATGGCCCTATAGGAAATAACATCTAATAACCCAACTTTGTAAAGAAAACCCAATCTAGCTAGGGTTAACTCTAGCGAGGGTTTCTATGTCATCACTGTCGTCTCAACTCTATTCTTAATAACTGACCATAATAGGCTTACTATGGAATACTTTTCCTCTACATAGAACAACTGTGAGGCTGCTATTAATCGGATATGCTCCTGAGAAGTCAGCCCTAACCTCCCATAGGCAGCTTATTATAAATCTTGTCCTGGGGGTAATATTGTAATACTGTGTTTCTAGTCCCTAAGACACTAGATGAGTCTATTAAGATTTCGTATGCCCTCTCTGTGCGATTCCTAACCTCGTAGGTGTATTTATCTGGACTTAGCCATTCTCGGCAACCTGTACCTGAATATCTGATAAGAGTAGGCTGGGGCGTTGGCCCCGTATCTAGCTACTAACAAAACTCCCCCCCCCCCTCTTAGGGTATCTACTACTCTATCAGGATAGTACAACTGAGGTGGTGCCCGAGTGGCCGGTGCAATAAGCACCAACTGAAACTAACTGTCACTGGCGATAGCCACTATATGGCGGACTGACCCTCAACTCTCTAGGAAACTCTGGTTCCATTGACTCTGGGGTAAGGCCATACTAACATAATTCTGGCCCTGTAGGCGTTAAGGTACGCCAACGGTCTCTAGACGAGCTCTATTGAAAATATAGGCGTCGAACTGATAGTTATATTGCTCGGCTACGCCTACGCTTTTCAACTTACTAACTCAGGCCCAACTATTACCCCAAACATCTGAAGCCTAGGCATGGCAGCAAAACATTGTTTCTACTAACTCAGTGAACAGAAGGGTAGAGGAATTTCTATGACGCTTCTAGCGTAAGTCGCCCTTAACCTCTTCTTTCCTGACAAGGGATATTGTAATATGCTCTTAATATGCTTTCTAACAGCTAACCATAACATATGTAATTATAATCTACGGATAGCAGCTAACCACGACATACATGGATATTATATACTCGTAACAGCTAATTACAACAAGTAGGATCGTTGTCTATGCTCAGAAACATAAGTCGTATCATTGTACAATGAGAATAACTTGCTAAAGGAATAAGCCTTAACATACCTCGAATGTCGATTATCGTTTAACTGATTAGTTTCAACCTGAAGCCACCAGTTCCACTCAACTGCAATCCTTATACTGATAGAATAGGGTTAGTTTCAATACTAAATTCGGCCAATAACGATATCTTTAAATAACAATATCAACTATAACTTAACTCTGAATAACTTAGTGAATACCTGTAATTTCTCGAGAGTTCAGAAGGGAGAAATGCTTACCTGAAGCCTGTGGCCGTTTAGGATTCAATTTGAAGCAATTCCGACGACCTTTACTCGGCAGGGTTCCGGTACGCCGAGCGAATTTTTGAGAAATAACTCCATGGTAATGCTTCCTGTAGGCCTAGAACTCATTACTGAAGTTAATTTGCTTTGGGCGGCGTTTGGTAGCGCAATCGACAAAAATTCAATGAAAAGTCATGGTTTCTCCCTCCTCCGGCCAAACACACTTTTGCAATTGATTTAAAATAAAATGAAGGGAATGTATATATATAGGGCGGTGGTTGGGTGTGCCTCACACTACCCAACACACAACAAGGCCCCCCGCGCCGCACCTCCCATAGCGGCAGTGGCCTAGCACGCCGCGCTGGCCAAGGCACTACATGCTGGCACGTCATGCTGGCCCCTCAATGCCTAACCTCTCCCTACCCTGCTTCCGAGGCTTTTCCACATGTGTCAAGCCCTTCTTATTCGTCACAAATCCATGCGGATGCCTACTAAGCATTGACATTTTTACGGGGTGTAACATCCTCCCCCCCCCCCCCTTAAGAACATTCATCCTCAAATGTCGTCTTCAAGCTTATAATACTCAACTCTTTTTATCTAATGCCATAAAAATTTCGGCAGAGTCTCCTTTATAATATGGACTATCCGAAAACCTGAAACGCAGAAAAGTCCAACACAGGCGCCTCACGGGATGCTATCTGCAGCTAAATAACACAATAGTACTATATGTATGTACCCAACTATTAAGAATAGCAACAAAGGTCATTTATATAGCATCTGAAACTACTATACTTTAACTGAATTCGGCTAGCCCTGTATATTTTCGTCATAGGGCCTGGAACAACTGAAATTATCCAAACTTTGCATCATTCGGAGTTCTTTTCCAATTCATCTTCTGCATTTCCATTCCCTCATAATATTATAATAATTTATAACTTTGGTCCTCAAATTAGCTACCTCAAATCTTAGATCACGACCCGATAGTAGACCCAGATCGTAGAAACGAGACAAGGAACCCCGAAAGGCCCCAAGTCGACCTATGGCTTAATCATAGCATACATTTAACGTAAGAAAAATCTAACATCATGAACAAGCGGGAGAAATGACAAAAACTGATGTAAACTATAATGACACTTTAATAACCTTTAAATACAACGTTGATCCTGTATAAAAAGTCTTGAAAGCCTTCTAATAACGGATGAGTTGCTGGGACAAGCCCCCAGCTAACTCCAAAAGACTGAAAACTAAAAACAAAATAAAACTAGAATGCTACTCACTTCCACGGAGAATGAGGACTCACAACTGATAACTGGGAGAATGGGGTAGCGTATCTAACCACGCTGCAAAACCTGTTGACCTGAATCTATATCATGAAATGATATAGCACAAGAGGTGTGTGGTCATTACTTTGAATGTACTAAGTATGCAGGAAGCGTAAGTAAACATACTCATAATATTAGCAAGAGAGAAGTAATATAAAACATATTAATAGCAACGTAATAGAAGTGAAGTACAACTATCTTACACGAGGATCACGAATTCAATTAACATAACCACATTATAAAGACATGCATTATTGTAGCAACCGCTGATGTGCAAAAAGTAATAATCGGGAATAGTACAGAGTGTGATGCCGTGACTGATATAAAGAGGGTCCCTGAGGTTTAAGAGGGAGTCCCTGATGGTCGAAGGAAGCGTCCCTGACTATCAAAGGGGAAACATTCTCAACTAGAGAGAATCCCTGACTGTCATAGGGAGAGAGAAAGCTCTAATATAGAGAGTCACTTACTAAAAGAAGGTCCCGAACAACGCAGGGAAAATAACATGCTCAACTGACTAGGGATGTGAGTCCCGACTGACTACACGAAAACATTCTCCACTATCATCTAGGTAAGACATTCTCCACTTGCATCTAGGTAAGACATTCTCCACTAGCGTCTAGATAAGACATTCTCCGCTATTGTCTATGGAAGACATTCTCCACTAGCGTCTAGGTAAGACATTCTCCACTAACGTCTATTAATGTTATCTCTCAAATAAGCATGGATTCACAACTCGACATGTTAATAACAAGCTCAATCATCATGATTCACATTATTACAAAACTAACTTCCTCATTAGCTTTAACATCACATTATTAGCATGCTATAAATTCGTACTAGCATTATTCTATCATGGCATCTTGATTCCGTATTCACCTCATTCAATAGGTAATTTAATATCCAACATGATTTATAGAACTCGACTCATAATCTATCAAGGATGCATAACTTCATGTAATTAGGTCACAACCCTTTTCACACACTTGACACAATCACTCCATTTATGAACTCTCTAGCCACGGGCGTTTTAGATTCTAGGATTTTATAAAAATAATTTTAATAAGGAAAATAATATAGAATCCACCCAAGCTTCATAGTTCAACAATGGAGATGCAATCTATTCATACCCAATCGATTTAATCTAAAACATGGTGATGGCACATAGTTTACTTTAATTACTTAAGCCCACAATGGGCTGTCACATAGCGCTGGCCCCTCTCGGCCTAGCCTCGCCTAACCCTACTCCGAGGTTTTTCCACACGCGTCAAGCCCTTCTTATTCGTCGCAAATCCACGCTTATGGATACTAACCGTTGACAGTTTTACGGAGTGTAACAATCAACATACCCACATGGAACTGGGAAGAAGTGAATATTGATTTTATTATAAGTCTACATCATACTCATCGGCAACATGACTCAATTTGGGTGATAGTAGACCGAATGACCAAGTCAACACATTTCCTCCCAGTTAAGACTATAGACTCAGCTGAGTTTTATGCGAAGATATATATTCGGTTGTTGGTCAGACTGCATGGGGTGCCCTTGTCCATTATTTCAGATAGAGATACCCAGTTCACCTCATAATTCTGGAAGTCATTTCAGAAAGGACTCGGTACCTAGGTCAGGCTCAACATAGCTTTTCACCTGTAGACAGATGGACAAGATGAATAGACTATCCAGACCTTGGAATATATGTTGAGAGCATGCGTAATCAATTTCAAGGGAAGTTGGGATGATCCTACCTCTCATCGAGTTTGTGTACAACAACAGCTACCACTTTAGTATCCAGATGGCCCTATTTGAGGCATTATATGGTAGGAGATGTAAGTATCCTCTAGGGTGGTTTGAGGTTGGTGAACCTATCCTGATAGGGCCATACTCAGTTCATGAAGCTATGCAGAAGGTGCAACTTATCAGGGAGAGGTTGAAAACAACGCAAAGCCGACAGAAATCCTATGCTTATGTGAGAAGAAGAGAGTTAGAGTTTGTAGTGGATGATTGGGTTTGTCTGAAAATTTCACCCATGAATGGGGTGATAAGGTTTGGGAAGAAATAAAAACTTAGTCCAAGATATGTGGGACCCTACAGAATTCTGAAGCGAATTGGCAGTGTGGCATATGAGTTAAAATTACCTCCAGAGTTAGCATCTGCGAACCCAGTCTTCCACGTGTCACTATTGAAGAAGTGCATCGATGATCCAACTTCAATTGTGCCACTAGACAACGTGGGAGTGAAAGATAGTCTCTCTTATGAAGAGGTCCCAGTTCAGATCCTTGACCATCAGATTCGTAAGCTGAGAAACAAGGAAGTCGCTTCGGTGAGTGTCTTATGGAGGAACCAGCTAGTTAGGGGAGCCATGTGGGAGGTAGAAGCAGACATGATGGCTACATACCCTCATTTATTCCCTTCCAGTTCAGTTCCAACATTAAGTACTAAATTCCTCCTCAATACTCTATTCAGTTCTGTACTCATTAGCTCTATTCAGAATTTCAATATGCATTCTAGTTGTATCAGCTCTGTTAGCATGGTTAAGTCAGTTCCTAGTCAGTTACTCTTTCAGAAATTAGTTCATAGTCTTAGCCTGGGTATTGCAGCTCTTTTCCTAGTTTTCCAACAGTTTTAGCCTTCATTCGTGGATGAATAATTCCAAGGGGGAGATATTGTAACACCCTGAAACTTTCCTAGACCAAACTCAGACCTTGCAAGAAAAATCCAGAAGAAATCAAAAACGTTGCCTCAGAATGACCGAGACAATGAGTCGTGGTCAGCTCAACAACTCATTGTGTCAGTCGTGGTCAACCCTGCTTAGTCCTTCGGGAACCAACGGGACATGGAATGACTCATTGTGAGAAACAACGAGTAGTCCTATCACTCGTTGGTCCCTATCTCAGAATTACCTCTTCCAGGACCTCACGACTCAACCAACGAGTTGTCGTGTGATACAACGACTCGTGGTATGAGTCGTTAGTTGGGATTCCCAGAAACTTCCTCCAATGATAACGAGTGGTAGCAACGACCCGTTGAATCACAGAATGAGTCTTTGTGACCACTCATTGTGCCAAGTTCAATGGTTTTTATAACCTTTCTAGTGAAGGTAACGACTCAACCTAACGACCTGTTGGGTCTACCAACGAATCATTGTGTTGCCCGTTGTCAATCCTCCCAGAATTCTCATCCAGTGACCATGGGAGGAACTAGCGACCCGTTGGTTCATCCAAAGAGTCATGGTCCCTCTCGTTGTCAGTTCCACTGAGCCAGAACCCAAGACTCAAGACCAATGACTGATCTCAATGAGTCGTGGTCTCAACTAACGACTCGTGGAGTGACCCGTTGGTCCCTGTTGGCAGTTTCTTCCAGATTTTTCCCCAGGGTTATTTTTGTAATTTACCATATTTTTAATTTCTAAACTACGTTATTTTGGGTTATTTTCAGGTAATTTACAGGGGTAATCGACGATTATTTCACCCCTTCTCATTCCTTTAGAAATTCAATTCGTAAAACTTCTGTCAGAAACACTCAAAGCAAGAGCTAGGGCAATCAGTTTCTTCTCAAATTCTCAAGGGAAACTCTCTGGATTTTCTTCACCAGGTATGTGGGAATTCAATAAGAGAATTGTTCTTTCCTTGTATCCCCAAAACCCGCTCTAAATTTTTTATTGATTATAGCCCTGTGGTTTCGAAATGTAGAAGGTTTTCAGATAGAATTCTATAAACTTCAAGTGGAATATTATTCATGATATTAGCTTCTATGTTTTTCCCAATTCTTAGAAATTTTGTGGAACTAGCATATTGAAGAATGATTTAGTCCTAGTTTCTCGGTTTAGTAAAGTAGAATCTTGCATATTGGGCTAGTTATTTCCTATTGCTTGATTCGATCAGTGTTGAGATTCTCATATTGTTAAAACTAGTTGAAATCTCAGTAAATTGCATGCTAGTACAACTTTAGTCTGAATATCAGTGTACTCAGTATTATTCAGAAATGTTAGCTGATTAGTTTGACTACAGTCTTTTCTCGAGGTGCTAGTGGTCACTCCCAATTATCAGTTATTAGATCAAAAATCAGATATCAGTTTTAGTGGTTCTTTAGACAGTTAAGACACTTCTAAATGAGTATCTCTTACCAGTCTTAGGACCCCCCAGCTTCACATTTTAGTTTATTCTTTAGACGGTTACGACGCTTCCAGATAAGCAACTCTGGCCAGTCTTAGAACACCATTTACAGAATCCGGTTCGATAAGACTCTCAGAGTACTTCTAGATAGGTATTCCTAACTTAGTCTTGGACCCCAGTTTCAAGCTATCAGCTTAGTAGTCATTCTAGGACTATCCAGTAGGAGTAGGACTTAGTATCGAGCAGACTAGGTTCCAACTTACCCAAGTTCCTAGAACTACGTTGCCACCGTAGGTTATTTTATTGACCCAATGGCCCCAGACTTGTGATCACCCAGTTCATGCCTTTATACCCTGGCAAGGTATATTGGGTCCTACCAATGAGGTGTATACATAGGACTCCACGTCTAGCTCACGTGGTTATATATTAGTTATAGCCTCTCCCACTAGTCAGTACAGTTTCAGTTTAGCTCAGCTCAAAATAGTTTCAGTCTACTCAGTTCAGTTCAGTACGGTTAGCTCAGACAAGTATCTTAGATTTAGGGCATGTATATGACCATCAGAAAGGTTCATTTTAACTATTTTGGTTTATTAAGTTTCAGTATTTTAGTTGGTCATTGCATGTCTTTTCAGTTCAGTTATTTGATCTTTATGTTACATTCTCTCCCACTTACTCAGTACATTCGAAGTATTAGTGCATACCTTCTATTTTGTATCGTATCATGATACAGGCGCAGGTTCTCAGCATCAACAACGCTAGTAGATCTTCTTCAGGTGATATCAACTATACTAGTGGTGAGTCCTCATCTTTCAAGGACGATGTTATTTTCTCTAGTTATTTTCATTTAGTTAGACTGTAGAGTTAGCTGGGTGCTTGTCCCAGCAACTCATCAGTTGTAAATGGCTTTCAGACATAGATTCAGACATTCAATTTTGTTTTCATATATGTATAAACTTTTATTATTCAGTGTTTCTTAAATGGTTTTATTTTTTAAGCTTCCTCTATGATTGCTCAAGTTACCAGTTTTATGATAGACCATGGGTTGGCTTGGGGTTATTTGTGACTCCAAGTACCGTGTCTCATCCAAGGAATAGACTCGGGTCATGACACTCTACTTTTGAAAATTCGTACTGAGATCACATAAAGGCTTTTCTAAGCATGTAATGTTGGTCCAAAGGGCTAATAAAATACATATATGAAATTTAGTGATTCAGTACCATCCTTGAATACGACATCACCTTAATATTTCCTTTTTCCTTTTGTTCCCCTCTTTTTCTTCCCTTTCTTTGCATAAAAATTTCCACAATCAAAGTACCTCATGTGAGCTTATTTTTTTTTTCTCCTTTTTTCATTTTTTTTCTATTTCTTTTTCTCTTTCTTTTCTTTTCTTGCTCAATGTATCTTGGGAAGCGGTCAAACTACTCATTTGTACCCTCTCTTTTTTCCCTTCTCACCCCCAACTTACACCTTTTCATATCATCACAATATCTCATTGTCTCAAGGATAATGGGTTCAAAAGAAGATCAACTAAGAATTGGTTTCAGTTTCGTTGTAGTTGATCAAGAAAAATGGTCATAGGCTCAAAAGGGGAGACTATAGATAGATTTATCATTTGGTAGGATCATGTAGACGAACGGGGCCTTTGAAACACAAAGAAGACCTAAGTTCATCTCTAAAACCCAACCAATCCTAAGCTAAAGCATGCGTAACTAGGCAAGTTCTAAAGTGTGACTATAACAAGTGAATAAAGCTAAAGTCCTCACCATATATTGGCACATGAATATCAAATGGACTAGTAATTCCTACTCTTAACTAGGTAGTCTATGCCACAGTAATCACAAGCAAATGTCATAAATGGAGGTAAATATGTCAATACAAAACAGTCGTCGCCAAAAATTTAGAGGGGGCAATTTTTCATAACAAGTCATCAAATATGCATGCATTAACCTCATTTGCCACCATCATCTAAGTCAAAAACACTTTATTCAATTCAAAATGACACGGACATAGACCGGTACATTTAAAAAATTCACCTAACAATCTACCATTGGGATCAATCACTACGACACTTAACTACATTATTAGGCCAGATTCAATAGAAATTAAGCCTCCTAAGAAACAACCATAGCTAAGAAAACCCAGGAGGAATCTAACATCCTATAAAAAAAAAGCACAAACTATATCTAAACTAACTACAAAATCAAGAGGAAACAACTACACACAACACCATTTCATTATCAAAATTATCGTTCATTAAAAGCCAAAAATCACATCAAGCACCAAATACAAGTAAAAACACCCCCCTAATTTAGAAAAGTGTTAATTGTTACACCCCGTAAATTCCCGGCATATAGATGGCCTAATCGTGTGTTGGTTAAGAGTATTTGAAAACCATACATGCTAGAAAAAGGCCCCGGGAAAGATCGGACCAGCGCCAAGTCGGCGCATCGCAAGGAAAAATGCGACTTATAAGTTGCATTCCAGAAATGCAACTTATAAATCGCATTCGAAGAAGGCGACTTATAAATCACATTCTAGAAATGCGATTTATAGTGTCTATTATATAAGCCCCTCCACTTCGGTTTTAAAGTTGCAATTCTTATAATTTCCAGCTAAAACAGAGAGAAAATCAGAGAGGAAGAGGAACAATGGTTTCTTGATAATTTCCGTCCGATTACGCCGTCAAACGCGGTCTAAACTCAAATTAACCTCAGGTACCGAGGTATTTAGCAGCAGGGAGCATTCCTACGGATTTTGTTTCGCGAAATACGGCCGACGAATCGTCGTGCTACCGGGCTAAGGTAAGTGGAATTTCTCCAAACTAGTGTCTATGTGCTCCTAACTGTGAAGTGAATACTTCTCCCTTCTGGACTTCTGAAAAATAGCAAGTTTTCGACCGTCTTTTGATAAGCCTAAGTTTAGGCTATAATTTTATCGAAAGTGATGTTGTTCTTCAGAATAAGGTTATATTTAGTACTAATTGACGTATATATGAATGCAGTTGGGAGAAATAACTGGAGTACTGACTGAGCCTCGTCCGACAGTCGAGTAACTCGAGGTTAAGGTATGTAAAGCTATTTCCTTCGGCAAGTTAGTAGCTTTAGCCTTGTATAGTATAATAAACTCCGTAGTAGAATTCTCGGAAGTTGAATGTTAAGTATTGTGCAAGTTCAGTAAACCTAGTTTGCGTTGTGATATCATATTCAGTCTGAAAGTTAGAAAAGCATGTGCCCAAGGGCAAGTTAGTAGTTCAGATTCAGTACAGCCTATTATGTGGATAGCAAGCATGTTGTAGAATAAAAAGGAACAGATTTGCGTAATAATAGTCAGTAAAGAAACATCTGATAGACAGACAGTTATGGCTACAGATTAGCCATTCAGACAGATAGTATCATGGCTACAGATTAGCCGTATAGTTAAACAGAAGTTGCAGAATCAGTATAATTAGTAAGAATCAGTTCAGTATAGAGACAGATCTGAATAAGAAGTTAGATTCCAGATAGTCTTTTCAGTTATACATGCTTGCTATTTTTATGTGCTATTTGGTTGTTGAGACTTGTTGTGGCATGTGGGTGTCCCTTTTAGCATCCCCACCACCCCTGGGTTATAGCTGTGTTGATACCAGATTCAGATACCGCCACCAGCTGGGCGATGTCGTCCGCCTAGAGGACAATGATGGCCGACCACCATGATAATACGGTCCAGACCACCCTGCTTGCAGGGGTAGTTCGGTTTACTTTGCGCAGAGCCAGTCCACCCTGTTTACAGGGGCAGAACACTCTGTGTGCGCTTGTGGCCGGGGGCAGTTTCAGATACATATTTTTATAAAATCACCCTGTTGTGTGCTTGCACCCAGGGGCAGTTTTTATTACACACCCCGCGTGCACCTGCGCCCAGAGGTAGGAGTCTTCGGACTCAGACACAGTTTATTGTCAGAGGCCAAGGCTTGAGCTACGTACCCAAGGGGACCGGTAGGAGGAGCTCACAGTTATCAGATGAGTGGATTGACTTATTTTTGGTTGGTTTAGACCCGGGTAGGGGTAAATAGATTGTGTGTTGGTTGGCACCTTCTGGCTTATGGGGTCGGTCAGGTATTGTGTGTATTATTATGTATACCTCTATGTGCTATTAGATACTGATAGACAATGGGACGACACGGCATCAGGTACGCTCAGTTTAGTTATGGAATAAATAAACTCTCCCCAGTTATTCTCAGCTAGATAGACTCAGCTACTTTCTGCTTATATGTCATGTTACTGTTGTTATCCATTTCAGTTGTGTATTTTAGTTGCTTTACATACTCAGTACCTGCGGTACTGACGCCCAGTGGGGCGCTGCATTACTTGCCTGCAGGTACTCATAGACGAGGAGGCGATCCTTCGTGATTCCAGCCAGCTATTAAGTATTCAACTCCTGTCATCCGGAGCCTGAATTCCAGAGGTGTATTTCGTTTTCTTTTGTTGTACAGTACGGGTAGATCGGGCCATGTCCCGATCATTTCTATTGTTATTCCTAGAGGCTTGCAGTCTGTATATATTTCCCTGTGGTCAGTTGAGCTGGTCGTGTGAGGCCATGCAGCTTGTTATAGTTATTTGTTATTTCTGTTCCTGTTGGCCGATTGTGGCCATAACCAGTCAGTAGTGGTGACCTTGCTGGTTACGTAATTATTTAGCGTGCCATTGTTAAGTTACAGAGAACTAGACAGCATGGTGGCCTTGCCGGCCCGCATAGGTTCCCTTGACAGTAGTATGTTTCTGGTTAGCTGTTTTTCAGGTACAGGTGGCTATAGGCCTGTTGGCCGGAGGCTGTGTTTACAGCCGTTATATAGCCCTTTGTTTCCAGGAATTTGAGTTAGAGCCAGCCAGGCACCAGATGTGCTTTGGCTCACCAGATAGCAGTCTACGTCCTACTAGGGCACCAGGTTCCAGTCATACCCCCCAGGGCGGGGCCTGACAAACTTGGTATCAGAGCAGGTCGTGTCCTAGGGAGTCTGCAAGCCGTGCTAAGTAGAGTCTTGTCTATGGATGTGTTGTGCACCACATACTATAGACAGGAGGCTGCGAGGCATGATAGGATGGTTACTCTTCCTTCTCAGCCAGTCGTGCTTTAGAGCGGTAAAGTATAGGGTTGAGTCCCTAAAAACTTACTGTATTCTTTGATTACAGAAACAGAGGCAGATCAGCATTACCCTATCACAGGCAGAAGATCAGATATAGCAACAGAAGAGGGCATCAGCCAGTTACAAGATACTTACAGTAGCAGGAAGAGGTACCAGAGACCTCCCAGCGTGATACCTTTATCGGTACTATTCCCAGTATACATTGATAACGTCAGAATAGGAAGTCAGAAGTATAATGTACATACGAGTTGATTTATTTATTAGCTATATAAGATCTGATTAAGCTTACGGACAAGGTCAGACTATCAGATAAGTATGAGAAAGAAAGGGAAATGCAGGAATCCCAAACACATCTTTTCAGGTGTGGTACAGTTATATGTTTCTATCTGTTGCAACAAGAAAAGGGCTATTCCTACCTCTTGACCTTGATTCCAGTACAGTAAAGGGGCATAAGAATTGAGGTGAGGCTGCGCAAAACAAGTAGTAAGTGAAGATAGATTGATTAATTCCAGTAAGTGTTAGTGAGCGTAAAGAGAAAGTAAGACTGTTAGCTTACCCGAAGTAGGGGTAAAAGACCTGCTAGTGATGAATGCCTAGTAATAGTCAAGTTCGAGTCAGAAAAAGGCCAAGTCCGCCATATATGCTAACAGATAGCAAGACATACCTGTAAGATTATAGTTATGATCCAGTTGTGACATCGAAAGATAGAGAGGTCATGTGAATCAGATGGGCCTGACTATAAGCCAGAAGAAGTATAGGCCGAGGCTTGATCAGTAATCTCATTAACAACGAAAGGCAGGCACCTTGAACCCCAGAGCTTAGCTCAAGTGAGATGAGGGGAGAAAGCAGGAATACTAAATTTTGTGGGGAAAATAGAATCACCCCCAAATTGACAGAATATCGTATTACGGACTAAGCCTCAGATTGACAGTTAGAAGACATTAAGATTGTGGTCCAGAATGCTGCAGTATGTTCGCTTATGGGGAAGTTAAGAAATTACCGATACAGCGAATTTAATCTAGTGTGGCCTAGAGATAAGGCCCAGCAGACAGTCATGGGCTCTCAATATATGCCAAGTAAGGACACAAGATTCGAACGTTGACCCCACATCGCAAGAAGCGGAATTTCAAACAGCAAACAATAACTAAAGTGTTTATGTTTGTTACTTTCAGAATGGGTGACAATACAATGAAATGTTAAGAGAAGGCAGGAGGTATTATTAGACCATAGAAGCAATATATCATGTACAATATGAAATTTAGCAAAGTGTGTCAGAGATTACGTATCACTACAGAATTCAGTATGTATTGTACGTATTTATTAATATATATCTGTGCAGATAATAAATATGTTGTGAGCAGCTGTTAATAGGGGTTACAATCACACAGATGCATATTAGTGCTGGGAAGTATATACAAATTGCATTGCAGGACCCCTTGCCAAAAATAAAAAGAGAAAAGAGAGAGAAGAAAAAGAGAAAAGAGAAAAGAAGGGGCAAGTTAAGTGTGATTTACGTATGAATCCATAGAAACTGTCTCAGCTCTTAGTTATTAAGTTAATAGACTTATATGTTGTTTACAGATCTAGGTTTTAGAAGCTTATAAGAGTTAGTAACCTGAATCAGGTAATTAGATGATAAGGGCGCAGTTAGGCGGTCTACCGACCAGCTGGCGCCTGTATTAGCAGGGAAGCATCTCTAAAGATCGATAACACTAACGCATGTGCCAGAACCAGAATTAGAGACTGAATAGGTATACTTCAGAGATTAGCAATACCAGAATTGTTCCAGTATGTTAAGTGGCCATACATCGTTTTTCCAGCCTTGTAGGTGAGAGTCGACCTTAGTCAACCTAGCAGTTATTACAAGGAATACCCCGCAAGTCAGACAAGCCCGTTGGCACCCCAAGAAAGGGGTCCACATCAGTAGTCAGTGACAGACTAGTACTTTAGCTAGTTCTCGTAAGATATTCAGATACAGAGCCCTAGCAGAAGGCCAGTATTTACAGAATAGCTCATAAGACAGAGAATTCCCCAGAATAGCAGTATAAATCCAAGTGGATACACACAAGGCGTAAGAAATTGATAGTACCCTGCTAGCACAGTGTTTATTAAGACCAAGAGATTAGTAGACTCCCCGTGAAAATCCAGAGATTGACCGCCTGGGAGTAAGTTTGATTAAGCCCAGCCTTACAGTGGTTCAAGCAAAATAACAAAGCAATTAGATGCCCACAAGTCTGCAGTTATGCATGAACTATAAGTACTCAAGTAGAACAGTTAGAGCATTGTTAGACTACTGCCACATTCGGGTCATTCAACCCGACTATTCAGTTATTTAAGGTTATGCAGCCAGATCATTAGAGGTCATGATCAATATCAGGATCCTCTGATCAGATAAAGGCACAAGGTGCGCAGATGGTCGTTCAGGTTATCCTAGCAACAAGTAGCCTTAGCATGTGGCCGGAAGGCCAGATAAGCTCTAGCTACGCCTGTAAACTACCTGTCGATCTCTTCGGCAAGACAAGCCAGTATGACCGTCAATTATATGCCGAGCTCTCTAAGTATGAAAATATTATATCAATCAAGAAGAGGTAATGGAGCAGCAAACGCTCTTAGCTATAGATCTATTAGTAGTGTGGCGTATGTGCAACCCGAGCAGCGGGAGTTGGTCAGGGAGATACATCAATTGGTCAATTTAGCCGTTTGTGTGACAGAAATGAAGGACAACAGAGCGGTAATCCAGAACACCGCCGTGTCGTCCTTAGTTGTGGAGGTAAGAGAACGGCAATATGCAGATCCTGACCTGGTCTAGCGTAAGGACAGAATCCTGCAAGGGAAGCGCCAGATTCGCAAATAACAGAGGATGGAGTGCTGCGTTGTAAAGACCGTCTATGTGTTCCAAATGTTTCAGGCCTCCGCCATCAGATAATGAACGAGGTGCACTGCGCCAGCAACTATTTTCTCCACCCTAGCGCGACAAAAAATGTACCATGGTATCAAAGAAAACTATTGGTGGCTAGATAAAAAAAAAGAAATTGCTGAATTTGTAGCCCGGTGTCCTAACTGCCAGCAGGTGAAAGCAGAACATTAGAAACCAGGCGGTTTGACTCAGGACATAGTTGTGCCTCTCTGGAAGTGGGAAGCAGTAAATATGGATTTTGTGGCAGGATTACCCCGTACTAAACATGGACATGACTCTATATGGGTGATAGTTGACAGATTGACCGAATCAGCTCATTTCCTGCCAGTGGAAACTACTTTCTCGGCCAGATTATGCGGAGTTGTATATCCGAGAAATAGTCAGGTTGCACGGAGTACCAGTATCCATTATTTCAGACAGAGGAGCACAATTTACGGCTAGATTCTGGCAGTCGTTTCAGAAAGGTTTGGGAACGCAGATTAATTTGAGCACAGCATTCCACCCTCAGACAGATGGACAGGCGGAACGCACAATTCAGATGCTCGAAGATATGTTGCGAGCGTGTGTGTTAGATTTCGGTGGTACCTGGGTTGAGCATTTGCCCCTAATCGAGTTTGCTTATAATAATAGCTATCACTCAGCTATCCAGATGGCGCCTTTTGAGGCTTTATACAGGTGAAAATGCAGATCGCCGATTAGCTGGTTTGAAATAGGAAAATCAGCGTTGATTGGGCCAGACATTGTTTAGCAGTCAGAGGAGAAGGTAAAACTTATCAGAGAACGCCTACTGACTGCACAGAGCCGCCAGAAGTCATATGTAGACGTGCGGCGCAGAAACCTGGAATTCGATGTGAATGACTGGGTATTTTTGAAAGTATCCCCAATGAAAGGGGTGATGAGATTTGGCAAGAAAGGTAAGCTCAGTCCAAGATTTGTTGGGCCTTATCAGATTCGTCGAAGAATAGGCTAAGTGGCAGATGAGTTGAACTTGCCTCCAGAGTTAGAATCCGTTCATCCGGTCATGTATCCATGTTGAGGTAATGCATAGGAGACTCATCCAGAGCAGTTCCAGTCCAGGATATCCGGGTTATAGAAGAGCTGGCCTACGAAGAGGTTCCAATAGCTATCCTAGACAGACAGATTCGCAGATTGAGAACTAAAGATATTGCGTCTGTCAAAGTATTGTGGCGTAACAGGAACCAAGAAGAGATGACGTGGGAAGCGGAGGAAGATATGAAAGCTAGATATCCTCACTTATTCCAGGCCTAGCTAGGCGACAAGTATGTCAGTATCGTTACCTATGCAGTACCTTACAGTTGTTTATATATAAGTCAGAGAAATTGATGTTTAGCTATCAAATGAATCTTGTAGTATCGTGTGGAGTACTTGTATTGGACTTTTCTGTATTTCAGATTTTTTGGGATAGTCCATATTACAGGGGAAACTCTGCCGAAATTTTCCTAAGAACAAGTTAAGCTAATTGAGTAGTCCTCTATATAGCAGTTTACATTCGAGGACAAATGTTCTTAAGAGGGGGAGAATGTTACACCCCGTAAATTCCCGGCATATAGATGGCCTAATCGCGTGTTGGTTAAGAGTATTTGAAAACCATACATGCTAGAAAAAGGCCCGGGAAAAGATCGGACCAGCGCCAAGTCGGCGCGTCGCAAGGCAAAATGCGACTTATAAATTGCATTCCAGGAATGCAACTTATAAATCGCATTCGAAGAAGGCGACTTATAAATCGCATTCTAGAAATGCGATTTACAGTGTCTATTATATAAGCCCCTCCACTTCGGTTTTAAAGTTGCAATTCTTATAATTTCCAGCTAAAACAGAGAAAAAATCAGAGAGGAAGAGGAACAAAGGTTTCTTGATAATTTTCGTCTGATTACGCCGTCAAACGCGATCTAAACTCAAATTAACCTCAGGTACCAAGGTATTTAGCAGCAGGGAGCATTCCTACGAATTTTGTTTCGCGAAATACGGCCGACGAATCGTCGTGCTACCGGGCTAAGGTAAGTGGAATTTCTCCAAACTAGTGTCTATGTGCTCCTAATTGTGAAGTGAATACTTCTCCCTTCTGGACTTCTGAAAAATATCAAGTTTTCGACCGTCTTTCGATAAGCCTAAGTTTAGACTATAATTTTATCGAAAGTGATGTTGTTCTTCAGAATAAGGTTATATTTAGTACTAATTGACGTATATATGAATGCAGTTGGGAGAAATAACTGGAGTACTGACTGAGCCTCATCCGACAGTCGAGTAACTCGAGGTTAAGGTATGTAAAGCTAGTTCCTTCGGCAAGTTAGTAGCTTTAGCCTTGTATAGTATAATAAACTCCGTAGTAGAATTCCCAGAAGTTGAATGTTAAGTATTGTGCAAGTTCAGTAAACCTAGTTTGCGTTGTGATATCATATTCAGTCTGAAAGTTAGAAAAGCATGTGCCCAAGGGCAAGTTAGTAGTTCAGATTCAGTACAGCCTATTATGTGGATAGCAAGCATGTTGTAGAATAAAAAGGAACAGATTTGCGTAATAACAGTCAGTAAAGAAAGATCTGATAGACAGACAGTTATGGCTACAGATTAGCCATTCAGACAGATAGTATCATGGCTACAGATTAGCCGTACAGTTAAACAGAGGTTGTAGAATCAGTATAATTAGTAAGAATCAGTTCAGTATAGAAACAGATCAGAATAAGAAGTTAGATTCCAGATAGTCTTTTCAGTTATACATGCTTGCTATTTTTATGTGCTATTTGGTTGTTGAGACTTGTTGTGGCATGTGGGTGTCCCTTTTAGCATCCCCATCGCCCCTGGGTTATAGCTGTGTCGATACCAGATTCAGATACCGCCACCAGCTGGGCGATGTCGTCCGTCTAGAGGACGATGATGGCCGACCACCATGATAATACGGTCCAGACCACCCTGCTTGCAGGGGTAGTTCAGTTTACTCTGCGCAGAGCCAGTCCTCCCTGTTTACAGGGGAAGAACACTCTGTGTGCGCTTGTGGCCGGGGGCAGTTTCAGATACATATTTTTATAAAATCACCCTGTTGCGTGCTTGCACCCAGGGGCAGTTTTTATTACACACCCCGCGTGCACCTGCGCCCAGAGGTAGGAGTCTTCGGACTCAGACACAGTTTATTGTCAGAGGCCAAGGCTTGAGCTACGTACCCAAGGGGACCGGTAGGAGGAGCTCACAGTTATCAGATGAGTGGAGTGACTTATTTTTGGTTGGTTTAGACCCGGGTAGGGGTAAATAGATTGTGTGTTGGTTGGCACCTTCTGGCTTATGGGGGTCGGTCAGGTATTGTGTGTATTATTATGTATACCTCTATGTGCTATTAGATACTGATAGACAGTGGGACGACACGGCATCAGGTACGCTCAGTTTAGTTATGGAATAAATAAACTCTCCCCAGTTATTCTCAGCTAGATAGACTCAGCTACTTTCTGCTTATATGTCATGTTACTGTTGTTATCCATTTCAGTTGTGTATTTCAGTTGCTTTACATGCTCAGTACCTGCGGTACTGACGCCCAGTGGGGCGCTGCATTATTTGCCTGCAGGTACTCATAGACGAGGAGGCGATCCCTCGTGATTCCAGTCAGCTATTGAGTATTCAACTCCTGTCATCCGGTGCCCGAATTCTAGAGGTGTATTTCGTTTTCTTTTTTTGTACAGTACGGGTAGATCGGGGCCCTGTCCCGATCATTTCTATTGTTATTCCTAGAGGCTTGCAATCTGTATATATTTCCCTGTGGTCAGTCGAGCCAGTCGTGTGAGGCCATGCAGCTTGTTATAGTTATTTGTTATTTCTGTTCCTGTTGGCCGTGTGTGGCCATAACCAGTCAGTAGTGGTGACCTTGCCGGTCACGTAATTATTTAGCATGCCATTGTTAAGTTACAGAGAACTAGACAGCATGGTGGCCTTGCCGGCCCGCATAGGTTCCCTTGACAGTAGTATGTTTCTGGTTAGTTGTTTTTCAGGTACAGGTGGCTATAGGCCTGTTGGCCGGAGGCTGTGTTTACAGCCGTTATATAGCCCTTTGTTTCCAGGAATTTGAGTTAGAGCCAGCCAGGCACCAGATGTGCTTTGGCTCACCAGATAGCAGTCTTCGTCCTACTAGGGCACCAGGTGCCAGTCATACCCCCCAGGGCGGGGCCTGACATTAATGTCCCCAATGCACACAAAATGATAAAATAGGGAGTAAGGACTCCCTAAGGTGCTTAAAGTGCACTATTCTAATCCATGTGGTATAATCATAGGGTTGTCCACTAGGGTGGTAAGAATGCCAACCGCTAAGGTACTCACCTCTCTATTAATGTAAGGCCAAATCTTCTAATAAGCCAAGGACTCTACTTTGTAGCTCGAACCGCTGCAGCCTCAACCAGATCCATATCAGGGCCATATTTCTCTTGAAGATCCTTTTCATCTATCCCTCCCACCTCCTCCATCAATGGCATTTTGCCTGAATCACATGGAGGAGTGGGTCCTCTAGATAGTGAAGGACTAGGAGAAGAAGATCTGACTTGTGCAGCTCTGATGTGTGAATCTCTAGGAGGTGAACCCTTGAAAAGTGTAGCTCTCAATGGGGAAACTCTGGCAAGGGAGGCTCTAGGAGGTGAGCCCAGAAGACTGGCAAAGGGTGGGTAACATCACCAGCTAGCAACTGAATCTCAATGTCCTCAACCAAAGGACCTCTAACCTGTAGCTCCACAACAGTTGCTCTGGTCTCATTTGAATTCACCCGGAGGCATATCAGCTTTGTTTGTCCAAAGCCCCTTTATAACTATTGTCACCCTAGCCTCAATAGAGTCAAGCCTAGCCAACACAGTCTGCTGGGTAACAAGAAGTGAATCCTTCAATGGCTGTAGAGCCTTCTCAATGGCTATAGCCACAAATGTTGGTAGCTTATCTATCAATCTGGCATGCTTCCTCTCCTCTCTCTCTAACTGGGCCGCTATGTTAGTAAAATTTTCACGAGTGAAAAGAAATGTCCCACTCAATTCCCTAGATGTGGAAGTGGTCCTACTAGGATCAGCAGGTGCTAAGGCTGGAGCTGTAGTGGAGGAGTTGGCTCTTTGAGGAGCATGCTTAGTTGGGAGTGCCTCTAAAGTAGCTGGGGAAGGAGGCCTAGTAGTGCCCTATGTTATCTCAGTGTGGACCCCCTCAATATCAACTCACCCTCAATTGGCACTGGAACACCACGAGGGGGACAAACTAGAATCCGGGCCTCATCTCACATCTTGGTGATACCCACCACCTTCTTTACCTCCATAATAATATCCTCCTTCTATAAGATGGGCACTCTGACTCTTCAGCATAATGTTGTGACCAGACATAGGCACGATAAGAAAGTCCATGTCTGTAATGCCCTCTATTTAAGCTCAATTTCTGACAGCCAACTGATATCCACTCTCTGCATATCTATAATGGCCACAATCAACAAAGCTCGGCCAGGTGTAAAGGTGTTTTCTCTCTTCGTGGGACAAATGTAATAATCATAACATTCCAATAGAATTTAGCCTGCAACTTTAGGTCTCTCTTGAGGGTGGGGTCGTATTGATGGTGGCCCATGTTGGTAGATCTTTGGCAATGTCTTCACCCATCCAAGGCTAGGCACTTTCTGTAGCATTGGCATTTTCATTATAGGTCATGGTGTCAATAGTCGCATACTCATCTGCTATGTAGTACCTGTTGATAGCTTGGGGAAATATCGACCTGTACTCCTCTAACTTGCACATAGTCTAGCAGCTCTATAAGCGATCTCAACCTAGGACTGTTAGCCCAAAGGGTAGCAGCATAAGTAGCATAAAACTCTTGAACAAGAGTTTGGCAGTATCTGTTGGGAGCGCGAAGGAGGAAATCTCACTTCTAAAATCTGAGCGCTCTAAAATCTCTAGGTACTACTCCAACTCAGTGGTGCTCATGGACTTCTCCTGAGTAATACCCCATCGAGTCTTGCCTTCGTAATATACCCGGCCTACTTGATAGAACTTAAGAGGCCCCTCAATTGCCCATATATCCAGGGTTATGTCTTCTCCCAATTTCCTCCTTTGCTCTACTTGGTTGACCTGGGGAAACTGTGTGTGCTTTGTGGGTCATCCCCACTAGTATTGGCAGCCCTACAGCTATAGTCCTTGGATGAGCACTCGTCTAAGGAGATGGAGATCTGTTGCCCTTTAAACTAGGTTATAAGCCTCTCCAAAGAGTGAGATGCTGAAGCTTGAGATGGTGATGTCTGTTGTGGGGTGGTTGAATATGCCACCCTGGCTGAGGCTGCCGGTGACAAGGTCAACCTATGTCTGGTGTATACCTTGGTAGTGGGGAGGTGATACTCCTCCCCTGAGTCTGTGTTTTCATCATTAAACTGGGACTTCTTGGAATCTGGAGCCTCTTTCACCCCTTTGTGTTTCTCTCTTTGGTGTTATTTCTTATAATTCATCACAAACATTAAGCGCATGGGTGATAGCTAATAAAAGAAAGATTACTATCCAGCCAAGAAATAAACTGCTCAAGTGGTCAGATACGGACTGTGTTTGAAAGATACGGTCTGTGAATTGAATCACATTTTCAAAGTCAAGTAGTCATGAAGGGGAGAAGGTGTAGAAATGTCTCATAGATTCAATCTGTGGGCCTCAAATTGCACCATCAACTGAACTCTAGAGTAACAGTTCTCATTGGTTCAATTTACGGGCCAACTTGCAGTGTGTAGATTGAATCTATGGACCATATAGTTGGCCGTAAATTAAACTTCAGAAGGATCTAGTCACTGGTTTAGAATACAATATACATTGTGACTCATACATTCAGACTATGACCCATATTTTAATTTATGGAGAGTTCTTGATACTTAGAAAAAATTTGATCAATTTTAATCCATTAACCAAGTTTACGAGGTAAATTATGATCATAAATCACACAAAGGGATCGTATCTTAACCAATGTAATAGTTCAAAGCCTCAACCCCCATCAAATCACAAGCAAATCCCCAATTCTCACCAAAATCCATGTTTAAGAATAGGCGTCAATAACCTAATGGAAATAAGCATAAATCACATCAATTAATAAAACACAATACCTAGGGCTTGAAGAACTCGTACAAGGTGTGTGCATTGAAGTAGCTGTTGAGTCTTAGACAATAAACCCTAGCTTATGAGAAAATTATGTGTTTGATGGAAAAGAGTGAAGTGTGTATCTGTAAAACCGAATGAGTTCAAGGTGTAAGTTTTGTGTGCTCAACAATGGTGGTTTCAAAGTGTGAAAAAAAGAAGAAGAAGAAGTAGCGGGCAAGTTGCCCTTTTGAAAACTCACACAAGTCATTGGATTAGTGGGTCGGAACCCCCAATTATGGTCTTATTTTAAAGATACGAGCCATAAATTAAGCCATAAATAACGTAAATCACATTTTTATCCCAGCTCATTAAAAGAAATTCATGATCCGCAGAATGGACCATATAATCAATTCATGGTCCGCAAAATGGATCGTATTTCAACATCAAAGAGCATAGCACACCATTTATTTCCACGAAGTAAGTTATGATTTGTGAATTGAATTCATGAGTCATCTATTGCTTCATGGATCAAACTTCAAAAAGATTTATACTTGGCTTCTAACCTATGATACCACCGACGATCTGCATATTAATTTACAGCCCATGTTTGTACTCGCAAGTTGGAAGTAGAAACTCTATTCTTGCCTTTGGAATTTCCTCCCCATACTTCTCAAGTGTCACACCTGCACTCATCAACATCAATTAGAAAAAAAATACTAGTATTGCCTCCCAAGATGTGCTTGATTTAATGTCGTAGCATGACATGTATACTACATATTTTGTAGCATCCCTTGGGTTTCCAACCAAGAAGCGCTAAATTTAACATTGTGGCATGACACCAATACCTTATTCAACCCATGGATGAGTCATCCCTAGGATAGGACTTTCTCACCCACTTCTTTTTCTTGAAGCCATAAAGGTAGTTTTTCACCCATTTGCGTTTGGCTTGCTTCTTTTTGGGTGCCACCTCGCCTCCAAGATTGGTTGGATCATTCTCAACATCAATATCTGCAATCATTGATATGTACCCACAACTCTTGCAAAACAAATGCCCCCTTCCTTCCTTGAAAGTAATTTCATCATCATTGACCCAGAACTTGATCTTATCCTTCTCCGAGTCCATTCATACTCTTCCTGTGGCAAGGAAAGGAGGCCCAAGGATTATGGAAATGTTAATGTCCACAGCATAATCTAGCACAACAGAATCTGCTGGAAGCATAAACTTTGCCACTTTCACAACCACATCTTCAAAAATGCCCACCGGCTCTCTTATGAACTTATCGGCCATTTAAACCTAATAGAGGTGGGCTTAAGCATAGTAAGATCATCTCTCTTGTATATGGCAAGCAGCATCAAGTTGATACTTGCCATATTAGTAAAATAAAGCTTTTAAACAATCATATTGACCCATGGTGCATAGGATAGTGAACTCACCAGGATCTTCTTTCTTCTCCACATGAGTACTGGCAATTATGGAACAAACCTGGTGAGTAATTGGGATCACTTCTTCTTCAATAGGCCTCTTTTGATAAGCAACTCCTTAAGGTACTTGGCAAACTAGAGCATCTCCTTAAGAGCATCAATAAATGGATACCCGCAATTTTTCCTCCTTTAACCTCTCAATATGTTTATAAATTTTTGCATCAAAAGTTTTCTTGGTCAATCTTTGGGGAAAAGGGGGAGAGGCTTAGGATTAGTTGATTTAGCAATGCGAACCCTATTCTCCTTCACCTCCTCCTTCCTTTTCAGGCTCACCACCGCGTCTTCACTAGCAATATCAACAAGAGGCTTAATAACCACATCATTATTCATCTTGCTCTCCTCTTCACCATATTGATCAACATCAATCTCACAAGTCTTATCAACATCCGATTGTAATATTTTGCCACTTCAAGTAACAATGGCAATGAAAAGGCATTGGGGCCTCTTCAACTTCCCTTAGGATTCATCACCATATTACTAGAAAGTTGACCATTTTACTTTAGGTTATTGTTATACCCAGGAAGCCCAAAGATCAAACTCGGGAGTTGAAACGACGAAAACTAAAATCTGGCACCGGGTCAAAGAACGAGTCATTCTGTGACCCGTGGGATAGACCATGAGTCGTGAGGAAACTCGTGGTGAGGCTCAAGTCTTGGGTTAGAATTTTAGAATTTGAGGTCCCCACGAACTTGACCACAAGTCGTGGTCAACCCCCACGACTCGTTGAGTCAGTCATGCACAAGGGTTTAAGGAAAGAGTAGGGATTTGGCAGTGTACCCTACGGAAGGTCCCCACGAGTCGTGGTCAGTCACCATGATTCATGGGATGGGTCGTGGTCAGCAGGTTGGAAATAATTTAAAATCTTAGGCAGTGAAGGTGACGAGTGGAGACCACGAGTCTTGGTCACCAGTAACGACTCGTGAAGTCCCCAGTGACAAGCCCCAGATGAACTATTAGACGGGGCACTTGACGACTGATGCCACAACTCGTCCAATCCCTCGTGGGGACTGGCAGTCAATTATTTTCTGCGAATCTAGTAAGGGCTTTTCCGTAATTCCTATAATCCTAAGGCCTAAACTACGTTGTTTTAAGCTATGAATGATGAGTTTTAAGAGGGTTAAGTTCATTTTAAGTCATTCTTATTCATGCATGCAAAGCTAGAGAGTTAGAGAGGTGATCAAGCTTATTCTTCTTCAAGTCTTCTTCAAACCTTCTTTGGGCAATCAAGGAGTGGTAAAATTAGATCTTTCTCAGATATGTAGGGTCATAAATGGGTAAATCCATTCACACCCATGCCCAATCTCTCCCTAAATCATAGAAATTCCTATGTAGATTCTATGGGATATTAACCCAATGCATGAAATTCCTAATGCTCTACACTGGCATGATCTAAATGAGTTTTTACTATTGAATTATGAATCATGGGCAAGTTTTACGTTGTTTTCTATCAAAATTGTGTTTCAAGCTTCATAAATTTACATGCCCATTTATGAGAAGTTCATGATATTTGAGATTATGATGAATGTTCATGTATGATGAGATATTATTGATTAAAAGTATATTTTTCAATTACTCATGTTTATAATCATGTTTTCAAGTGAATTGAGTATTTTCAAGCATATTAAAGTATTGGTTAATGCCCACATGTTCACACATGATTTATGATTTATGATATGGATTTCATGATTGATCGATTTATGATGTTGACCGATTCATGGGCCCCTGATTCATGGATAAACATGTATTTAAATGGGGATCAACCATGTTAATGTTTATTTGTCCATGAATCTCATGATGATGTTTATGATTTACATACGAGCCTAATGTGCATGTTTTTTTGGGAGCAGTGTCTAGCACCAAGTAGCCCCGCGTTCAAAGGACTACGCCGTTGTCTCATAACTACGTGCCACCGTAGGTTCATATTGATACATTATAATGTTAATGGATCCCCTTTTTGTGATATCACATACTGCACGTCCCTTGTCTGGCAAGCCTGGGACGACTCTGCCCACTTGAGTGAGATAGTTGGGGCATTATATAAGGCTCTACCATGATGGTGTCGGTTATGACGAGTCCTCCCATTGTTCCTCATGATTTATGTATGGTTACGTTTATATTATTTTGGCTCAAGTTACATTTAATGAAGCTTTTCCCCTATTATTGTGATTATGTCTGATTTACGAATGTTTTGAAAACCTTGAGCCTTATGTTACATTATGATATTTATGTTATGAGCATGTTGTCCTACTCTTATGAACTCTTATGTATTTAAAATGTCTGTTTTTACTTAACTTGCATACTCGGCACATTCCATGTACTGACCGCATATTTTATGTTGTATCGTTTCATGATACAGGCTCTGATCTTCAGACCCAGCATCGTCATTAGCTCATTCCCGAAGTTAGCATCCAGTTCATTGGTGAGTCCTCATCTCTTAAGGACCAGTTGATATCATCTATCCTTTATGTTCAGTTTTCCTAACTTGTCGGGTTAGTTGGGGTTGTTGTCCCACCAACCCATCAGATATGTTAGAGGCTTTCAGATTACATGTAGTATTCAATTGTCATGTATGAAGTGCATTTCATTTTCTATGTTATGTCATGATTATACTTCTGCTATGTTATTATGTTGAGTATTCCGCTTTACTGATTAAGTTAGAAATATGTTCATTCCATGGGCCAACTTGGAGTCTCTCGGGGCTCCTTGTCCCGTGTTGCGATTCGAGTCTACATTCTGGTCATGACAAACTTGCTCTCTTGAAAGGTCCCACATTTGTTGCTCCAACTTTTGGATAGAAGCAGTGTGAGATTTAACAATCTCAGTCAAACTCTTCAAACAAGCATCTGATCTCTCTTGGTTGGAAAGCACCTTCTTCAACATGCCCTCTATCTTCGAATTCCCATGATCTTGGGATGACCCTTCCCTCCAACTTTGTGAACTCGAGGATGGGCCCCTTGGTGGAACATAGGGGTTGGAAATTCTATTCCCAAAGTTTCTATTATGCTAGCCTTGACTCAAGACACCATAATCATTTTTCTATAATATTGACTTTGACCTTGTAGCTAAGGTCACCATTAACTTTGATAATTGAGAGATGGATTAAATGATTTTGTTGTTCAAAATTCTGCAATGGGTAATCTTTCGGTGGATGGTTTATGTAATTAGCATCCTCGAATTACATCAGAGGTTGATCTTGAAACTGTTGACCTTGGTAAGGAGGAGGGCATCCACACCTATATTGAGGAGGACTATTTTGTGCTTCTTCAACTACATACACCTTTTTGACCTTATCCTCAGTCAACTTTGTTGTGAGAAATACAATTTTGGTGGTCATGGTCTGTTATACCCCGTAGGATTCCCAGCACCTAGATGACCTATTCGCACATTGGTTAAACATATTTGAAGGCCATATGTACTAGAGAAAGGCCCGGGAAAAGATCGGACGAGAAACCTGTCGAACCATCACGGAAGGAGGCGAGGCAGAGCCCCTCCGCGATGGCAGCGTGTCACGGAGGTGAGGCCTCCGCATTGGCTCCGTGACACGTTGGCCTTGTCTAGGCCCAAGTATATAAAGCCCCACTTTGGTTTTAAATCATTAAACACTTATAATTTCCAGTGAAACAGAGAGGGATCAGCAGAGAAGAGATAAGAACGAAGAGGGTAATATAATTTTCATCCGATTACGCTGCTAAACGTTGTCCAAACTCAAATTAACCTCAGATACCGAGGTATTTAGCGGCAGAGAGCATTCCTACGGATTTAGTTTCGTGAAATACGGCCGACGAATCGTCGAGCTACCGAGCTAAGGTAAGTGGAATTGCTCTAAACTAATGTCTATGTGTTCCTAGCTGTGAAGTGAGTATTTCTCCCTTCTGGACCTCTGAAAAATAGCGAGCTTTCGACCGTCTTTCGATAAGCCTAAGTTTAGGCTATAAACTATATCGAAAGTGACGTTGCTCTTTAAAATAAAGTTGTATTTAGTATTAATTGACATATTTATGAATGCAGTTGGGAGAAAATAATTGAAGTACTGGCCGAGCCTCGTCCGACAGACGGATAGTTCGAGGATAAGGTATGTAAAGCTAGTTTCCTCGGCAAGTTAAGTAATCTCGGGACAGTACAGTAATTTAAAGGCCAGTAGAATGTTCAGAAGTCATGTGTTATATTTATTACGAATGTTGGTACGATATTAGAAGCATCATGTTGTATTTAGCGCGAAACATGTTAGCACGATATAGATTCTAATATAAGTGTTAGGAACTGCACAGCATGCTCAGTATGTGATGTGACATAGAATGTTAGGATATCATTGTATTCAGTTGAAACCCAGTAAAGCAATGTAATATCTGTAAGACATCTCAGAAGTAGAATGATAAGTTAAAATGAAGTTAGAAAGCATGTTAGGAATAGTAAATCATGTTACTATAGAAACTCATCATACAGCATAGTTTTCAGCAGAAAGACCATATCTTGTTCAGCATTAGACCCAGTACAGTTTGGCAGAAGACTATATTTATACGTATATACTATTACCAGCCTCAGCATGTATTAAGTACGCATATATTACTATCACTAGCTCAGCATATAGTATATACAAATACTTTACCACTATTAGCTTCAGTATGTGGGACATGCAGATAGTATTACTAGTTGAGACCGTTGTATTGTTTGGGGTTGGACTACCTAGCATCCATGACCACCCCAGGGTTGATAGCTGTATCGACTCGTCCGCCAGAGGACGAGGATACGTCGCTCTACGGAGTGGCATGCCATCCCACAAGGGACGAAGATGGGATGCCAGTTTTCCCCATATTGTGCCTTGATCGGCCCTTACACACCCCTGTCGAGTGGATACGCCCCGGTGTTGATTCAGGAGTCCTCCGGACTCAGATGCAGTTATAGTCAGGGGCTCAGCGAGCCCAAGTGCTTACCCAAGGGACCGGCGGGATGCTTATAGCTATTTTAGGAGATGGGATGACCAGGGTAGGGGTATAGATTCTATGCTGGTTGTACCTCTCGGCTTATGGGGGCCGGGTAAGGTTTGTGTGTGCTATGTGATGTTATGATATGTTATGCCATGTACAGTAGATACGAGTAGATCGACAATAGGACAATAAATCTCCAGGTATGACTCCTACTCCTTCCAGTATAATTAAAAGAAGGTATGATTTACATTATCAGACAGTTAATCCATTCCTTTCTACTTCAGTTTCATCAGTTGTATTGTTATTTTCAGATATTTCTTTCAGTTATCGCTTTACATACTCAGTACCAGCGATATTGACGCCCGGTGGGGCGCTGCTTTACTTGCCTGCAGGTACTCATAGACGAGCAGGCGATACCACGTGATTCCTGTCAGCGATCGAGCATTCAGCTCCTGTCATCCGGAGACTGAATCCCAGAGGTGTATTCCGTTTTCTTTTGTTGTACAGTACGGGTAGGTCGGGGCCCTGTCCCGATCATTTCTATTGCTATTCCTAGAGGCTTGCTGTCTGTATGTATATTACCCTGTGGTCGGATAAGCCGGTCGTGTGAGGTCGTGCAGTTGTTTAGCTGTTAGTACTTTTGTTTCCTTTATGTTGGTCGTGTGGGTCCATAGTTCGACAGTAGTGGTGACCTTGCCGATCACGTAGCTATCTAGTACTTCATGGTTGAGTTATAGATAACTAGACAGCATGGTGGCCTTGTCGGCCCGCATAGGTTTCCCTATAGTTGCTTGTTTCTGGTTAGCTGTTATTACAGGTACAGGAGGCTATGGGCCAATGGGCCGGGGGCTGTGTTTACATCCGTTATATAGCCCTTTGTTTCCAGAAATGTAAGTTAGAGCCAGCCAGGCACCAGATGTGCCCAGGCTCAGCAGTCTAGTAGTTCAGGTCCTAGTAGGGCACCAGGTGCCAGTCATACCCCCCAAGGCGGGGTGTGAAAAACTTGGTATCAGAGCCAGGTTGTATCCCAGGGAGTCTGCAAGCCGTGCTAAGTAGAGTCCTGTCCATGGATGTGTTGTGCACCACATACTATGGGTAGGAGGCTGCAAGGCATGATAGGATGGTTGTCTTTTATTCTTATTCAGTCGTGCTGTAGAGCGGTACAATATAGGGTTGAGTCCCTAAAAGCTTACTATATTCTTTGGTTACAGATAATGTCAGACCAGCGACATCCTATCACAGGCCAGAGCTTAGATATTGCAGCAGGGGAAGGCACCAGCAGGATGCCTCACCCTCGTTTAGAAACAGCCCGATCAGAGGGCACTACAGAGGCATCGTCCCAACCTTTTCAGCAGTCTCCACCACATCAGGATCATATTTGGGGCGACACTACCTTCAGTAGTCCCTATACCGACACCTTCCGACCAGGAGGTTAGGAGTGCTGTAGTTATGTTAGCACAGATGATGGCTGCTCAGCGTCAGCCAATGCCGTCTACAGTTGCGGAGTCATCAGGAGGGCCCGGTAGTTCGAGGGTCCGAGAGTTCTTAGCTCTAAATCCCCCACAGTTTACAGGTATGGACCGGACAGAGGACCCTCAGGATTTTCTGGATCAAATGCAGAGAATCTTCAGGGTTATGCATGCCACGCCTACAGAATCAGTTGAGTTGGCAGCATTCCGGTTACGGGATATCGTTGTATTGTGCTATGAAAGCTGGGAAAGGTCCCGAGGGAGAGATGTTTTCCCCTCCGACCTGGTCCAGCTTCTCGGGAGCTTTTCTGGATCACTATTTGCCGCGGGAGATTCGACAGGCCCGGGTAGACTAGTTCCTACATCTGGAGCAGGGGGCCATGAGTGTTTGGGAATATTCCTTGCGGTTTGATTCTTTGGCTCGATATGCACCGGCCTTTGTTGATACCATGGCATCCAGAGTACACCGCTTTATCATGGGGTTGAATCCAGAATATGTTGAGACTTGTATTACGGCTACACTACGAGAGGACATGGACATTGCTCGAGTTCAGGCATTTGCCCAGAATATTGAGGGCATCAGACAGCGACATCGGGAGATCAGAAGGGTCAATCAGGAACAGCGTCGCCGAGATAGGCCAGTTGAGTTATAGAGAGAGGCCCGGGAAGGACCCAGGCCACGATGGTTAGATAGGCCGCCCAGGCCCCCGCCTTTGTCACAGCCGCAGGGGGGTAGATTCAGTCGCAGGGGGCAGTCAGAGACTAGTAGAGGCTCGCAGATGGCAGATTCACCATTACAGAGGAGGGCGGAGCAGAGTAGGTATACCCTACCACTTTGCCCTATATGCAGTCGACTCCATCCTGGAGCATACAGGTATGGTTCCACCGCATGTTATATTTGTGGCCAAGAAGGCCATTTGATGAAAGATTGCCCAGCCAGAGGTCGAGAGGACCGGGATAGATAGGATAGGGCATCTGCAGGGTCACGAGCCACAGCATCCTCGGCAGGGCGCAGGCCCTCAGTTTCAGCCGGCAGGGGTCGGGGCAGATCAGAGGCCTCCAGTACAGGTGCGGGTCCAAACCGCACATATGCCTTACCAGGGAAGCAAGATTCAGAAGCGTCGCCTAATGTTGTGACAGGTATGCTAACTATCTGCTCACACCCTGCTTATGTATTGATTGATCCAGGGTCTACTTTGTCCTACATTACTCCATTTGTGGTACGAAAGTTTAGTATTGCACCAGAATTATTGCACCAGCCCTTTTTAGTATCCACGCCCGTCGGTGACTCTATTGTGGCTAGCAAAATTTACCGAGGGTGTACAGTAGAGGTTGCTGACCGTCAGACCACAGTAGATCTGGTTGAGTTAGAAATGATAGACTTTGATGCCATAATGGGTATGGATTGGTTAGTACCGTGCTTTGCCAACGTTGAATGTTGGACCAAGACGGTCCGATTCCACTTCCCAGGAGAAGCAGTGCGAGAGTGGAAGGGCAGCACCGCTACGCCAAAAGGTAGGTTTATTTCCTACCTTCAGGCGAGAAAGTTGGTATCTAAGGGATGTATTTACCATCTGGGCAGAGTCCAGGATGTCCAAGCAGAATCTCCGACACTCCAGTCTGTTCCGGTAGTGAATGAATTCCCTGATGTGTTTCCTGATGAGTTACCTCGTATTCCCCCAGAAAGGGAGATAGATTTTGCTATTGACTTGTTACCAGGCACTCAGCCTATATCAATTCCTCCCTATCGTATGGCTCCTATAGAACTCAGAGAATTAAAGGAGCAGTTGAAAGATTTATTGGATAAAGGTTTTATTAGGCCGAGTACTTCACCGTGGGGTGCGCCAGTTTTATTTGTGAGGAAGAAAGATGGCTCACTCCGAATGTGCATAGATTATCGGCAATTAAACAAAGTTACAGTAAAGAACAAGTACCCGCTTCCCAAAATTGATGACTTATTTGATCAATTGCAGGGAGCTAGATTCTTTTCTAAGATTGACTTGCGGTCCGGATATCACCAGGTTCGAGTACGTGAGAGAGATATTCCTAAGATAGCGTTCAGGACCCGATATGGACATTTTGAATTTCTAGTCATGTCCTTCGGGTTAACGAATGCCCTGGAAGTCTTCATGGACCTGATGAACAGTATTTTCAGACCTTTCCTGGACTTGTTCGTGATAATATTCATTGATGACATTCTGGTGTATTCTCGCTCTGAAGCAGATCACTGGACTCATTTGCGGACAGTTCTCCAGATCCTCAGGGACCGCCAGCTGTATGCTAAATTTTCTAAGTGTGAATTCTGGATTAACTCAGTGGCCTTTTTAGGACATATCGTGTCGGACGCTGGTATACAAGTCAACAAGCAGAAAATAGAAGCAGTTAAGTCATGGCCTAGGCCTACCACTCCGACTAAAGTTCGTAGCTTTTTGGGGTTGGCAGGATAATACAGGAAGTTCGTTGAAGGGTTCTCGACCATTGCGGCACCTCTAACCAAATTGACACAGAAAGCAGCAAAGTTTCAGTGGACAGAGGCATGCGAGCAGAGCTTCCAAGAACTGAAAGACAGATTAACCTCCGCCCCAGTGTTAGCATTGCCGGAGGGGACAGAAGGTTATTCAGTGTACTGTGACGCATCAGGCATCGGGTTAGGTTGTGTGTTGATGCAGCATGGTAAAGTGATTGCATATGCTTCCAGACAGCTGAGGACACACGAAAAGAACTACCCTACCCACGACCTGGAATTAGCCGCAGTGATCCACGCCTTGAAGATGTGGAGGCATTACCTGTACGGCGTCCATGTTGATATTTGCACAGATCATAAGAGCCTACAGTACAACTTCACTCAGAAGGAGTTGAATCTACGGCAACGCCGCTGGTTGGAGCTGTTAAAAGATTATGATGTGAATATTCTCTATCACCCCGGAAAAGCTAATGTAGTGGCAGATGCCCTGAGCCGTAAGTCAATGGGGAGTTTGGCGTATTTGCGACCTGAGAAGCGGGAGTTAGCCAAAGAAATTCATCAGTTATCTGGTTTAGCCATTTGAGTAATGGAAACAGAAAATAATAGAGCAGTAATTCAGAATTCTGCTGTGTCATCATTAGTTACAGAGGTAAAAGAACGACAGTACGAGGACCCTGATTTAGTCCAGCTCAGAGATAGAATTCAGAAAGGTAGGGAGTCAGATTTCCAAATGACGGAGGATGATGTGTTACGCTGTAAGGGCCGCCTCTGTGTCCCGAATGTTTCAGGGCTTCGTGGGAGGATCATGCATGAGGTACATTACGCTCGCTATTCTTTCCATCCAGGGGCGACGAAAATGTACCATGACATCAGAGACATCTACTGGTGGCCAGGTATGAAAGCTGAGATAGCTGAATTTGTATCTAAATGTTCTAACTGTCAGCAGGTGAAAGCGGAGCACCAGAAGCCGGGCGGTTTGATGCAAGATATAACGGTGCCTATGTGAAAATGGGAAACGATAAACATGGACTTTGTAACAGGGTTACCCCGTACCAGACGCAGAAATGATTCCATTTGGGTAATAGTTGACAGGCTGACAAAATCAGTTCATTTCCTGCCAGTGAGGGCTACCTTCTCGACTGAGGATTATGCCGAATTATATATCAAAGAAATAGTTAGATTGCATGGAGTGCCGGTATCCATTATTTCAGATATGGGAGCACAGTTTACAGCTAGATTCTGGCAGTCGTTCCAGAGGGGTTTAGGAACGCAGATCAATTTGAGCACAGCATTCCACCCCCAGACAGATGGGCAAGCTGAGCGGACTATCCAAACGCTCGAAGATATGCTACGAGCGTGTGTGCTAGATTTTGGGGGTAGCTGGGATGAGCATCTTTCGTTGATTGAATTTGCTTATAATAACAGTTATCATTCAGCTATCCAGATGGCGCCCTTTGAAGCATTATATGGGCGAAAATGTAGATCGCCGGTGGGCTGGTTTGAAGTGGGGGAATCAGCATTGGTTGGCCCAGACATTGTTCGGCAGTCAGAGGAAAAGATAAAGCTTATCCGAGAACGTTTACTGACTGCTCAGAGCCACCAGAAGTCTTATGCAGATATGCGGCGCAGAAACCTAGAATTTATGGTAAATGGCTGGGTATATCTGAAAGTGTCTCTGATGAAAGGGGTGATGAGATTCGGCAAGAAAGGCAAGCTTAGCCCGAGATTCATTGGGCCATATCAGATTCGGCGAAGAATAGGCCGAGTTGCATACGAATTGAACTTGCCTCCGGAGTTAGCATCTGTTCACCCAGTATTCCATGTCTCTATGTTGAGGAAGTTCGTAGGAGACCCTTCTACAGTAGTTCCCGTTCAGGATGTCCAGGTCACAGAAGAGTTAGCTTATGAAGAGGTTCCAGTAGCTATTTTAGACAGACAGATTCACAGGTTGAGGACTAAAGATGTTGCGTCTGTCAAAGTATTGTGGCGTAACAGGAACCGTGAGGAAATGACGTGGGAAGCTGAAGAAGATATGAAAGCTAGGTACCCTCACCTATTCCAGGCCTAGTCAGGCGACAGGTATGTCCGTATTATTGCTTATGTAGTATCTTATGGTTGTATATGTATAAGTGAGGAAAATTGATACGTAGCCATCCAGTGTGTTATACCCCGTAGAATTCCCGGCACCTAAATGACCTATTCGCACGTTGGTTAAGCATATTTGAAGGCCATACGTGCTAGAGAAAGGCCCGGGAAAAGATCGGACGAGAAACCTGTCGAACCATCGCGGAAGGAGCCGAGGCAGAACCCCTCCGCGATGGCAACGTGTCATGGAGGTGAGGCCTCCGTGTTGGCTCCGTGACACGTTGGCCTTGTCCAGGCCCAAGTATATAAAGCCCCACTTCGGTTTTAAATGATCAAAACATTTATAAATTTCCAGAAAACAGAGAGCAAACGCAGGAGAAGGAAAAGGAACGAAGTAGTAATATAATTTTCGTCCGATTACGCTGCTAAACGTTGTCCAAACTCAAATTAACTCCAGATACTGAGGTATTTAGCAGCAGAGAGCATTCCTACAGATTTAGTTTCGCAAAATACGGCCGACGAATCATCGAGCTACCGAGCTAAGGTAAGTGGAATTGCTCTAAACTAGTGTCTATGTGTTCCTAGCTGTGAAGTGAATATTTCTTCCTTCTGGACCTCTGAAAAATAGCGAGTTTTCGACCGTCTTTTGATAAGCCTAAGTTTAGGCTATAAACTATATCGAAAGTGACGTTACTCTTTAAAATAAAGTTGTATTTAGTATTGATTGACATATTTATGAATGCAGTTGGGAGAAAACAGTTGGAGTACCGGCTGAGCCTCGTCCGACAGATGAATAGTTCAAGGATAAGGTAGGTAAAGCTAGTTTCCTCAGCAAGTTTGTAATCTTGGTACAGTACAGTAATTTAAAGGCCAGTAGAATATTCAGAAGCCATGTATGATGTTTATTACGAATGTTGGTACGATATTAGAAACATCATGTTATGATCAGCGCGAGTCTTGCTAGCACGATATAGATTTTAATATAAGTGTTAGGAACTACACAGCATGCTCAGTATGTGATGTGACACAGAATGTTAGGATATCATTGTATTCAGTTGAAACCCAGTAAAGCAATGTAATATCTATAAGACATCTCAGAAATAGAACGATAAGTTAAAGTGAAGCTAGAAAGCATATTAGAACTAGTAAATCATGTTACTATAGAAACTCAGTATACAGCATAGTTTCAGTAGAAAGACTATATCATGTTCAGCATTAGCCCCAGTACAGTCTGGCAGAGGACTATACTTATACATATATACTATTCCCAGCCTCAGCAGGTGTTAAGTATGTACATATTACTATCATTAGTTCAGCATATAGTATATACAATACTTTACCACTATTAGCCTCAGTATGTGAGACATGCAGATAATATTACTAGTTGGGACCGTTGTATTGTTTGGGGTTGGACTACCTAGCATCCATGACCGCCTCAGGGTTGATAGCTGTATCGACTCGTCCGCCAGAGGACGAGGATACGTCGCTCTACGGAGTGGCATGCCGTCCCACAGGGGATGAAGATGGGATGCCAGTTTTCCCCATATTATGCCTTGGTCGGCTCTTACACACCCCTGTCGAGCGGATACGCCCGGGTGTTGATTCAGGAGTCCTCCGGACTCAGATGCAGTTATAGTCAGGGGCTCAGCGAGCCCAAGTGCATACCCAGGGGACCGGCAGGATGCTTACAGGGTTATAGGAGATGGGATGACCGGGGTAGGGGTATAGATTCTGTGCTGGTTGTACCTCCCGGCTTATGGGGGCCGGGTAAGGTTTGTATGTGCTATATATGTTATGATATGTTATACCGTGTTACAGTAGATACGAGTAGATCGATAGTAGAATGATAAATCCTCAGGTATGACTCCTACTACTTCCAGTATGATTAAGAGAAGGTATGACTTACATTATTAGACAGTTAATCTATTCCTTTCTACTTCAGTTTCATCAGTTATATTATTGTTTTCAGATATTTCTTTCAGTTATTGCTTTACATACTCAGTACCAGCGGTACTGACGCCCGGTGGGGCACTGCATTACTTGCCTGCAGGTACTCATAGACGAGCAGGCGATACCACGTGATTCCTATCAGCGATCGAGTATTCAGCTCCTGTCATCCGGAGACTGAATTCCAGAGGTGTATTTCATTTTCTTTTGTTGTATAGTACGGGTAGGTCGGGGCCCTGTCCCAATCATTTCTATTGCTATTCCTAGAGGCTTGCAGTCTGTATATGTTTCCCTATGGTCAGATGAGCCGGTCGTGTGAGGCCGTGCAGTTGTTTAGCTGTTAGTACTTCTGTTTTGTTTCATGTTGTCCGTGTGGGGCCATAGCTTGACAGTAGTGGTGACCTTGCCGGTCACGTAGCTTTTTAATATTCTATGATTAAGTTATAGATAACTAGACAGCATGATGGCCTTGTCGGCCCGCATAGGTTTTCCTATATCGACATGTTTCTGGTCAGCTGTTAGTGCAGGTACAGGAGGCTATAGGCCAATGGGCCGGGGGCTGTGTTTACAGTCGTTATATAGCCCTTTGTTTCCAGAAATGTGAGTTAGAGCCAGCCAGGCACCAGATGTGCCCAGGCTTAGCAATCCAGTAGTTCAGGTCCCAGTAGGGCACCAAGTGCCAGTCATACCCCCCCGGCGGGGTGTGACAAACTTGGTATCAGAGCAGGTCGTATCCCAGGGAGTCTGCAAGCCGTGCTAAGTAGAGTCCTGTCCATGGATGTGTTGTGCACCACATACTATGGGTAGGGGGCTGCAAGGCATGATAGGATGGTTGTCTTTTATTCTTATTCAGTCGTGCTGTAGAGCGGTACAATATAGGGTTGAGTCCCTAAAAACTTACTATATTCTTTGGTTACAGATAATGTCAGATCAGCGACATCCTATCACAGGACGGAGCCTAGATATTGCAGCAGGGGAAGGCACCAGCAGGATGCCTCACCCTCGTTTAGAAATAGCCCGATCAGAGGGCACTACATAGGCATCGTCCCAGCCTTCTCAGCAGTCTCCACCACATCAGGAGCCGCTTGGGGCGACACTACCTTCAGCAGTTCCTATACCGAAACCTTCCGACCAGGAGGTTAGGAGTGCTGTAGTTATGTTAGCATAGATGATGACTGCTCAGCGTCAGCCAATGCCGTCTACAGTTGCGGAGTCACCAGGAGGGCCTGGTAGTTTGAGGGTCCGAGAGTTCTTAGCTCTGAATCCTCCACAGTTTACTGGTACGGACCGGACAGAGGACCCTCAGGATTTTCTAGATCAAATGCAGAGAATCTTAAGGGTTATGCATGCCACGCCCACAGAATCAGTTGAATTGGCAGCATTCCGGTTACGGTATATCGCTATGTTATGGTATGAAAGCTGGAAAATGTCCCGAGGGAGTGATGTTTCCCCTCCCACCTGGTCCAGCTTTTCAGGAGCTTTTCTGGATCACTATTTGCCACGGGAGATTCGACAGGCTCGGGTAGATCAGTTCCTACATCTGGAGCAGGGGGCCATGAGTGTTCGGGAATATTTCTTGCGGTTTGATTCTTTGGCCCGGTATGCACCGGCCTTTGTTGATACCATGGCATCCAGAGTGCACCGTTTTATTATGGGGTTGAATCCAGAATATGTTGAGACTTGCATTACGTCCACACTGCAAGAGGACATGGATATTGCTCGAGTTCAGGCCTTTGCCCAAAATATTGAGGGCATCAGACAGCGACAACGGGAGATCAAAAGGGTTAATCGGGAACAGCATCGCCGGGACAGGCCAGTTGAGTTACAGAGGGAAGCCCGGGGAGGACCCAGGCCATGATTGTTAGACAGGCCGCCCAGGCCCCCGCCTCCGCCACAGTCGCAGGGGGGTAGATTCAGCCACAAGGGGCAGTCAGACACTGGTAGAGGCTCGCAGATGGCAGAGTCACCAGTACAGAGGAGAGCGGAGCAGAGTAGGTATACCCTACCACTTTGCCTTATATGCAGTCGACGCCATCCTGGAGCATGTAGATATGGCTCCACTGCGTGTTATATTTGTGGCCAAGAAGGTCATTTGATGAAAGATTGCCCAGCCAGAGGTCAAGAGGACCGGGATAGACAGGATAGGGCATCTGCGGGGTCACGAGCCACAGCATCCTCGGCAGGGCGCAGGCCCTCAGTTTCAGCAGGCAGGGGTCGGGGCAGATCAAAGACTTCTAGTACAGGTGCGGGTCCAAGCCGCACATATGCCTTACCAGGAAGGCAAGATTCAGAAGCGTCGCCTGATGTTGTGACAGGTATGCTAACTATCTACTCACACCCTGCTTATGTGTTGATTGATCCAGGGTCTACTTTGTCCTACATTACTCCATTTGTGGCACGAAAGTTTAGTATTGCACCAGAATTATTGCAGCAGCCCTTCTTAGTATCCACGCTCGTCGGTGATTCTATCACAGCTAGCCGAATCTACCGCGGGTGTACAGTAGAGATTGCTGACCGTCAGACCACAGTAGATCTGGTCGAGTTAGAAATGATAGATTTCGATGCCATAATGGGTATGGATTGGTTAGTACCGTGTTTTGCCAACGTTGAATGTTGGACCAAGACGGTCCGATTCCACTTCCCGGGAGAAACAGTGCGGGAGTGGAAGGGTAGTACCGCTACGCCAAAAGGTAGGTTTATTTCCTACCTTCAGGCGAGGAAGTTGATATCTAGGGGGTGTATTTACCATTTGGTCAGAGTTCAGGATGTCCAAGCAGAATCTCCGACACTCCAGTCTGTTCCAGTGGTAAATGAATTCCTCGATGTGTTTCCTGATGAGTTACCTGGTATTCCCCCAGAAAGGGAGATAGATTTTGCTATTGATCTATTGCCAGGCACCCAGCCGATATCGATTCCTCCTTATCGCATGGCTCCTGCAGAACTCAGAGAATTAAAGGAGCAGTTGAAGGATTTGTTGGATAAAGGTTTCATCAGGCCGAGTACTTCACCGTGGGGTGCGCCAGTTTTATTTGTGAGGAAGAAAGATGGCTCGCTCCGAATGTGCATAGATTATCGGCAATTAAACAAAGTTACAGTAAAGAACAAGTACCCACTCCCCAGAATTGATGACTTATTTGATCAGTTGCAGGGAGCCAGATACTTTTCTAAGATTGACTTGCGGTCCGGATATCACCAGGTCCGAGTACGTGAGAGAGATATTCCTAAGACAGCGTTCAGGACCCGATATGGACATTTTGAATTTCTAGTTATGTCCTTCGGGTTAACGAATGCCCCAGCAGTCTTCATGGACCTAATGAACAGTATTTTCAGACCTTTCCTGGAATTGTTCGTGATAGTATTCATTGATGATATTCTGGTGTATTCTCGCTCTAAAGCAGATCACCGGACTCATTTGCGGACAGTGCTCCAGATTCTCAAGGACCGTCAGCTGTATGCTAAATTTTCTAAGTGTGAATTCTGGCTTAACTCAGTGGCCTTTTTAGGGCATATCGTCTCAGATGCTGGTATACAAGTTGACAAACAGAAAATAGAAGCAGTTAAGTCCTGGCCTAGGCCTACCACTCCGACTGAAGTTCGTAGCTTTCTGGGGTTGGCAGGATATTACAGGAGGCTTGTTGAAGGGTTCTCGACCATTGCGACACCTCTAACCAAATTGACATAGAAAGCAGCAAAGTTTCAATGGACAGAGGCATGTGAGCAGAGCTTCCAGGAACTGAAAGACAGATTAACCTCCGCCCCAGTATTAGCATTGCCGGAAGGCACCGAAGCTTATTCAGTCCATTGCGACGCGTCAGGCGTCGGGTTAGGTTGTGTGTTGATGCAGCATGGTAGAGTAATTGCATATGCTTCCAGACAGCTGAGGAAACACGAAAAGAATTACCCTACCCACGACCTGGAATTGGCCGCGGTAATCCACGCCTTAAAAATGTGGAGGCATTACCTGTATGGCGTCCATGTTGACATTTACACAGATCATAAGAGCCTACAGTACATCTTCACTCAGAGGGAGTTGAATCTACGGCAACGCCGCTGGTTAGAGCTGTTAAAAGATTATGATGTGAATATTCTGTATCACCCGAGAAGAGCTAATGTTGTAGCAGACGCCCTGAGTCGTAAGTCAATGGGGAGTTTGGCGTATTTGCGGCCAGAGAAACGGAAGTTAGCCAAGGAAATTCATCAGTTAGCTGGTTTAGCCGTTCGAGTAATGGAAATAGAAAATAATAGCGCAGTAATTCAGAATTCTGTTGTGTCATCATTAGTTACAGAGGTAAAAGAACGACAGTACGAGGACCCTGATTTAGTTCAGCTCAGAGATAGAATTCAGAAAGGTAAGGAGTCAGACTTCCAAATGACTAAGGATGATGTGCTACGCTGTAAGGGCCGCCTTTGTGTCCCGAATGTTTCAGGGCTTCGTGGGCGGATCATGCATGAGGTACATTACGCTCGCTATTCCCTCCATCCAGGAGCAACGAAGATGTACCACGACATCAGAGACATTTACTGGTGGCCAGGTATGAAAGCTGAGATAGCTGAATTTGTATCTAGATGTTCTAAATGTCAGCAGGTGAAAGCAGAGCACCAGAAACCGGGCGGTTTAACGCAAGATATAATGGTGCCTATGTGGAAATGGGAAACGATAAACATGGATTTTGTAATAGGGTTACCCCGTACCAGACGCAGAAATGATTCCATTTGGGTAATAGTTGACAGGCTGACAAAATCGGCTCATTTCTTGTTAGTGAAGGCTACCTTCTCAGCTGAGGATTATGCCGAATTATATATCAGAGAAATAGTTAGATTACATGGAGTGTAAGTATCCATTATTTCAGATAGGGGAGCACAGTTCACAGCTAGATTCTGGCAGTCGTTTCAGAGAGGTTTGGGAACGCAGATCAATTTGAGTACAGCATTCCACCCTCAGACAGATGGGCAGGCTGAGCGGACTATCCAAACGCTCGAAGAAATGCTACGAGCGTGTGTGCTAGATTTTGGGGGTAGCTGGGATGAGCATCTTTCGCTGATTGAATTTGCTTATAATAACAGTTACCATTCGCCGGTGGGCTGGTTTGAAGTGGGGGAATCAGCATTGGTTGGTCCAGACATTGTTCGGCAGTCAGAGTAAAAGATAAAGCTTATCCGAGAACGTTTACTGACTGCTCAGAGCCGCCAGAAGTCTTATGCAGATATGCGGCGCAGAAATCTAGAATTTGCGGTAAATGACTGGGTATATCTGAAAGTATCTCCGATGAAAAGGGTAATGAGATTCGGCAAGAAAGGCAAGCTTAGCCCGAGATTCATTGGGCCATATCAGATTCGGCGAAGAATAGGCCGAGTTGCCATACGAATTGAACTTGCCTCTGGAGTTAGCATCTGTTCACCCAGTATTCCATGTCTCTATGTTAACGAAGTTCGTAGGGGACCCTTCTACAGTAGGTCAAGTTCAGGATGTCCAGGTCACAGAAAAGTTAGCATATGAAGAGGTTCCCGTAGCTATGTTAGACAGACAGATTCGCAGGTTGAGGACTAAAGATGTTGCGTCTGTCAAAATATTGTGGCGTAACAGGAACCGTGAGGAAATGACGTGGGAAGCTGAAGAAGATATGAAAGCCATATACCCTCACTTATTTCAGGCCTAGTCAGGCGACAGGTATGTCCGTATTATTACTTATGCAGTACCTTATAGTTGTATGTGTGTGAATGAGAAAGATAGATACTCAGTTATTCAATGGATCTTAAAATATTGCGTGCAGTACCTGTGTTGGACTTTTCTGCATTTCAGGTTTTTGCTATAGTCCATATTTGCAGGGGAAACTCTGCAGAAATTTTTCTAGAAAGTAAGTTAAGTAGTCCTCCAGATAGCAGTGTACATTCGAGGACGAATGTTCTTAAGGGGGGGAGAATGTTATACCCCGTAGAATTCCCGGCACCTAAATGACCTATTCGCACGTTGGTTAAGCATATTTGAAGGCCATACGTGCTAGAGAAAGGCCCGGGAAAAGATCGGATGAGAAACCTGTCGAACCATCGCGGAAGGAGCCGAGGCAGAACCCCTCCGCGATGGCAACGTGTCACGGAGGTGAGGCCTCCGCGTTGGCTCCGTGACACGTTGGCCTTGTCCAGGCCCAAGTATATAAAGCCCCACTTCGGTTTTAAATGATCAAAACATTTATAAATTTCCAAAAAACAGAGAGCAAACGCAGGAGAAGGAAAAGGAACGAAGTAGTAATATAATTTTCGTCCGATTACGCTGCTAAACATTGTCCAAACTCAAATTAACTCTAGATACTGAGGTATTTAGCAGCAGAGAGCATTCCTACGGATTTATTTTCGCAAAATACGGCCGACGAATCGTCGAACTACCGAGCTAAGGTAAGTGGAATTGCTCTAAACTAGTGTCTATGTGTTCCTAGCTGTGAAGTGAATATTTCTCCCTTCTGGACCTCTGAAAAATAGCGAGTTTTCGACCGTCTTTCGATAAGCCTAAGTTTAGGCTATAAACTATATCGAAAGTGACGTTACTCTTTAAAATAAAGTTGTATTTAGTATTGATTGACATATTTATGAATGCAGTTGGGAGAAAACAGTTGGAGTACCGGCTGAGCCTCGTCCGACAGACGAATAGTTCAAGGATAAGGTAGGTAAAGCTAGTTTCCTCGGCAAGTTAGTAATCTTGGTACAGTACAGTAATTTAAAGGCCAGTAGAATATTCAGAAGCCATGTATGATGTTTATTACGAATGTTGGTACGATATTAGAAACATCATGTTATGATCAGCTTGAGACTTGCTAGCACGATATAGATTTTAATATAAGTGTTAGGAACTGCACAGCATGCTCAGTATGTGATGTGACACAGAATGTTAGGATATCATTGTATTCAGTTGAAACCCAGTAAAGCAATGTAATATCTATAAGACATCTCAGAAATAGAACGATAAGTTAAAGTGAAGCTAGAAAGCATATTAGAACTAGTAAATCATGTTACTATAGAAACTCAGTATACAGCATAGTTTCAGCAGAAAGACTATATCATGTTCAGCATTAGCCCCAGTACAGTCTGGCAGAGGACTATACTTATACATATATACTATTCCCAGCCTCAGCAGGTGTTAAGTACATACATATTACTATCATTAGTTCAGCATATAGTATATACAATACTTTACCACTATTAGCCTCAGTATGTGAGACATGCAAATAATATTACTAGTTGGGACCGTTGTATTGTTTGGGGTTGGACTACCTAGCATCCATGACCGCCCCAGGGTTGATAGCTGTATCGACTCGTCCGCCAAAGGACGAGGATACGTCGCTCTACGGAGTGGCATGCCGTCCCACAGGGGATGAAGATGGGATGCCAGTTTTCCCCATATTATGCCTTGGTCGGCTCTTACACACCCCTGTCGAGCGGATACGCCCGGGTGTTGATTCAGGAGTCCTCCGGACTCAGATGCAGTTATAGTCAGGGGCTCAGTGAGCCCAAGTGCATACCCAGGGGACCGGCAGGATGCTTACAGGGTTATAGGAGATGGGATGACCGGGGTAGGGGTATAGATTCTGTGCTGGTTGTACCTCCCGGCTTATGGGGGCCGGGTAAGGTTTGTATGTGCTATATATGTTATGATATGTTATACCGTGTTATAGTAGATACGAGTAGATCGACAGTAGAACGATAGATCCTCAAGTATGACTCCTACTCCTTCCAGTATGATTAAGAGAAGGTATGACTTACATTATCAGACAGTTAATCTATTCCTTTCTACTTCAGTTTCATCAGTTATATTATTGTTTTCAGATATTATGTTCAGTTATTGCTTTACATACTCAGTACCAGCGATACTGACGCTCGGTGGGGAGCTGCATTACTTGCCTGCAGGTACTCATAGACGAGCAGGCGATACCATGTGATTCCTATCAGCGATCGAGTATTCAGCTCCTGTCATCCGGAGACTGAATTCCATAGGTGTATTTCATTTTCTTTTGTTGTATAGTACGGGTAGGTCCGGGCCCTGTCCCGATTATTTCTATTGCTATTCCTAGAGGCTTGCAGTCTGTATATGTTTCCCTGTGGTCAGATGATCCGGTCGTGTGAGGCCGTGCAGTTGTTTAGCTGTTAGTACTTCTGTTTCTTTCATGTTGGCCGTGTGGGGCCATAGCTTGACAGTAGTGGTGACCTTGCCGGTCACGTAGCTTTTTAATATTCTATGATTAAGTTACAGATAACTAGACAGCATGGTGGCCTTGTCGGCCCGCATAGGTTTCCCTATATCGACATGTTTCTGGTCAGCTGTTAGTGCAGGTACAGGAGGCTATAGGCCAATGGGCCGGGGGCTGTGTTTACAGCCATTATATAGCCCTTTGTTTCAAGAAATGTGAGTTAGAGCCAGCCAGGCACCAGATGTGCCCAGGCTTAGCAGTTCAGGTCCCAGTAGGGCACCAAGTGCCAGTCATACCCCCCCCGGTGGGGTGTGACACAGTGAATCCTACAGTATTGTGTACACTACCTGTATTGGACTTTTCTGCATTTCAGGTTTTTGGTATAGTCCATATTACAGGGGAGACTCTGGCGAAATTTTTCTAAACAAGTAAGTTAAGTAGTCCTTTAGATAGCAGTATACATTCGAGGACGAATGTTCTTAAGGGGGGAGAATGTTATACCCTGTAGGATTCCCGGCACCTAGATGACCTATTCGCACATTGTTTAAGCATATTTGAAGGCCATACGTGCTAGAGAAAGGACCAGGAAAAGATTAGACGAGAAACCTGTCGAACCATCGCGGAAGGAGCCGAGGCAGAGCCCCTCCGTGATGGCAGCGTGTCACGGAGGTGAGGCCTCCGCGTTGGCTCCGTGACACGTTGGCCTTGTCCAGGCCCAAGTATATAAAGCCCCACTTCGGTTTTAAATCATTAAACACCTATAATTTCTAGTGAAACAGAGAGGGATCAGCAGAGAAGAGATAAGAACGAAGGGGGTAATATAATTTTCATCCGATTACGCTGCTAAACGTTGTCCAAACTCAAATTAACCTTAGATACCGAGGTATTTAGTGGAAGAGAGCATTCCTACGGATTTAGTTTCGTGAAATACGGCCGATGAATCGTCGAGCTACCGAGCTAAGGTAAGTGGAATTGCTCTAAACTAATGTCTATGTGTTCCTAGCTGTGAAGTGAGTATTTCTCCCTTCTGGACCTCTGGAAAATAGCGAGCTTTCGACCGTCTTTCGATAAGCCTAAGTTTAGGCTATAAACTATATCGAAAGTGACGTTGCTCTTTAAAATAAAGTTGTATTTAGTATTAATTGACATATTTATGAATGCAGTTTGGAGAAAATAGTTGAAGTACTGGCCGAGCCTCGTCCGACAGACGGATAGTTCGAGGATAAGGTATGTAAAGCTAGTTTCCTCGGCAAGTTAAGTAATCTCGGGACAGTATAGTAATTTAAAGGCCAGTAGAATGTTCAGAAGTCATGTGTTATGTTTATTACGAATGTTGGTACGATATTAGAAGCATCATGTTGTATTTAGCGCGAAACTTTTTAGCACGATATAGATTCTAATATAAGTGTTAGGAACTGCACAGCATGCTCAGTATGTGATGTGACACAGAATGTTAGGATATCATTATATTCAGTTGAAACCCAGTAAAGCAATGTAATATCTATAAGACATCTCAGAAGTAGAATGATAAGTTAAAATGAAGTTAGAAAGCATGTTAGGAATAGTAAATCATGTTACTATAGAAACTCAGCATACAGCATAGTTTTCAGCAGAAAGACCATATCTTGTTCAGCATTAGACCCAGTACAGTCTGGCAGAAGACTATATTTATACGTATATACTATTACCAGCCTCAGCATGTATTAAGTACGCACATATTACTATGACTAGCTCAGCATATAGTATATACAAATACTTTACCACTATTAGCTTCAGTATGTGGGACATGCAGATAGTATTACTAGTTGAGACCGTTGTATTGTTTGGGGTTGGACTACCTAGCATCCATGACCGCCCCAGGGTTGATAGCTGTATCGACTCATCCGCCAGAGGACGAGGATACGTCGCTCTACGGAGTGGCATGCCATCCCACAAGGGACGAAGATGGGATGCCAGTTTTCCCCATATTGTGCCTTGATCGGCCCTTACACACCCCTGTCGAGCGGATACGCCCCGGTGTTGATTCAGGAGTCCTCCGGACTCAGATGCAGTTATAGTCAGGGGCTCAGCGAGCCCAAGTGCTTACCCAGGGGACCGGCGGGATTCTTATAGCTATTTTAGGAGATGGGATGACCGGGGTAGGGGTATAGATTCTCTGCTGGTTGTACCTCTCGGCTTATGGGGGCCGGGTAAGGTTTGTGTGTGCTATGTGATGTTATGATATGTTATGCCATGTACAGTAGATATGAGTAGATCAACAGTAGGATGATAAATCTCCAGGTATGACTCCTACTCCTTCCAGTATAATTAAAAGAAGGTATGATTTACATTATCAGACAGTTAATCCATTCCTTTCTACTTCAGTTTCATCAGTTGTATTGTTATTTTCAGATATTTCTTTCAGTTATCGCTTTACATACTCAGTACCAGCGGTACTGACGCCCAGTGGGGAGCTGCATTACTTGCCTGCAGGTACTCATAGACGAGCAGGCGATACCACGTGATTCCTGTCAGCGATCGAGCATTCAGCTCCTGTCATCCGGAGACTGATTCCCAGAGGTGTATTCCGTTTTCTTTTGTTGTACAGTACGGGTAGGTTGGGGCCCTGTCCCGATCATTTCTACTGCTATTCCTAGAGGCTTGCAGTCTGTATGTATATTACCCTGTGGTCGGATAAGCCGGTCGTGTGAGGCCGTGCAGTTATTTAGCTGTTAGTACTTTAGTTTCCTTTATGTTGGTCATGTGGGGCCATAGTTCGACAGTAGTGGTGACCTTGCCGGTCACGTAGCTATCCAGTACTTCATGGTTGAGTTATAGATAACTAGACAGCATGGTGGCCTTGTCGGCCCGCATAGGTTTCCCTATAGTTGCTTGTTTGTGGTTAGTTGTTATTACAGGTACAGGAGGCTATGGGCCAATGGGCCGGGGGCTGTGTTTACAGCCGTTATATAGCCCTTTGTTTCCAGAAATGTGAGTTAGAGCCATCCAGGCACCAGATGTGCCCAGGCTCAGCAGTCTAGTAGTTTAGGTCCTAGTAGGGCACCAGGTGCCAGTCATACCCCCCAAGGCGGGGTGTGACATGGTCGTCATTATCTGGTCTCTTTCTTGGTTCTCCTTCATCAATGAGTCAAGGAAGGAGCACCCACATTTACACCTCAGATTTGATCACTGGTGTGTCATGCTTGGTTATGCTTAGAAATTCTATTAATTTTGGTGGCAATGTGATTGTATGTTTTATCCATAGACATCCTCCTACTGCATTGTTTGTCATTGATTGTGTGAGTCGGTCCAACCTTGTATAGAAATTTTCTAGAAAAATATTCTCGAGGAACCCATGGGTGGTTACCCTAAGAGTATATTGTTTGAAACACTCCCATGACTCAAATAATTATTCCTCGAGTAATTGTCGAAAATAGAAGATCTTGTCATGTTGTTTGGCCATTTTGCTTGGAGGGAACCACTTTTTTAGAAAGACATTGACAAGCGTCGTCCAAGTGTAGATTGAATTGGGGAGCAGCCGGCGCAATCAATCATAGGCCTCCCCCGCTAATGAGTACTTGGAAACCCTCAAGAGGATGGCATCATCAGACAATTGCTTTGTCTGTGCATATTGCACACCTCCAATTAGTTCTTTAAATGTTGATTCGAATCTTGGTCGGTTGAGTTGTAAAACTGACTTTCCATTTTTAGCATGGTGTAAATGCTACCGTTAATTTTAAAGATGGAAGCATTCACTCTTGGGGATACAAGAGCTCTTGCGTAGTCTATGTTGTCATTAACTTCCGTGAAGATATTATCCAATTCACCTTGAAAAGATGTCATTCTGCACCCATTTCACAAGCCAAAGCAAAATAAGTGTGATAGAGTAGAACAAAACAAACAAGTTAAAATCTTATTCACTTAGGAGAACTAATTGCCAAAGTCCCTGACAATGGCGCAAAAATTAGTATCACCAAAATTTACCTCTAATTAGGAGTGTGTACATAGTAGACTTGCAACACCCCAAAATTTTCTAAGACCAAACCCCAGACTTGGAATTAAAAATAGAAAATTTTTCACAAAACGACTCGTCGGACGAGTCGTTTTCAGAGACAACAACCTGGTAAAATAGTCTCTAGTACTCCAGTATATTTCCTTCTCAGATTCAATGAACGATACAATGACCCATTGTTGGAGGTAACGAGTCATTGCATTGCCCATTCTGACAAAGTCCAAAATCTTGTCAAAATCTTTCCATGAACCAACGAGCCAAGTGACAAGTCATTGGAAGAAGTAATGACTCATCGTATCAAGCTATTAGATGAAATCTAGAAATGGTTAAAATAACCCCAGTAACCACGGGTGGAAAATAACGGCCCGTTGTACCATCTAATAGGTCATTATGTCCGTCCATTTGGACAGATCCTGAAATTGTTCAAACTTCCTCTAGTGACAACGATTGGATTTGATGACTCTTTGTATCCACCAATGAGTTGTCCTATCAACTGTTGTGAGAATTCTAGAGAACTAAAATTTACAGCTTGAAAATAATGACAACATCAACGAGTTGTGGTCACAACCAATGACTCATTGTGAGGCCCATTGGATCTGAACAGGAAGATTTTAAAATGGTTACCCAGGGGTATTTTTGTAAAGTTTTAAGTTCCTAACTCCTAAGCTACATTGTATTGGGGAAATTTTAGAAGGGAATTAAGAGGAATTGATCAACATTCTCCTCTCATTCTCTCCCAGACTCACAGGAACAGTACGTAGAAGATAGAAAACCCTTTCAAGTCTAAGTTAGGGTTCCATTCAAAGTGTTGCAATTTCCAAGGTTCTTGCTAGAGATTCTTCTACCTCAGGTATGTGGGACTTAAACAAGGGTTTCCTTTCACTCTTGTTTCCTAATTATTTTCAGTAAACCACAGCTTTGAAATTTCCTAGAAATCATGGCCTAGGATTTTCTTCCAATGTTGAAATTCCCTATCTCCCCAATCATTTAGAGTTTCTCATGATTAGTACTATATTGTAACGATGATGTGCATATAGTAAAATGCCTATTTAGATTCTTGGTTCTTGCATGATGTTGAGATTTCATTTCGTGAACTAGCAATGTTTCAAAAAGACTGTGATCTTTCAGAGTATAGATGATTTTCTTATGATTTATGTAACCATGCTTTGCAGTACCACTAGCTTAGTCGGTATACTAAGTAAAATCAGTAATTTCAATATTACCAGCTTTTATGTATTTTCAATCACTAGGTCTTTTAGGCTCTCAGGGAATTTTTAGATAAGTAGTCCTGACTTAGCCTTAAGACACCAGTTCGAGATACTCAGTTCAGTTAGATATACTTAGGAGTTTAGTTGGGAGTAGTACTAAGCACCAAGCAGATCGGGGTACCAACGCACCCAGGTCCCCAAAACTACGTGCCACCATAGGTCTTTAGCCCAGATGGGCATCAATTTAGTGATCACACAGCCATGGCTTTATACCCTAGCAAGGTATATTGGGTCCTATTGATGGGTCATATACATCAAACTCTACATTTAGCTCATGTGGTTACATGTCAATTAACAGACTCTCCCACAATACAGTCCAGTCTCAAATCTCTTAATATGTATATGACCCTTAATTAGCTTGTACCAATTTTATTGTATTTTTCAGATTTCAGACTGTTTACATCATTTATGTTTTCAGACAGGGTCATTTCATATTACTTCGGCATTCTTACTTACAATGTGATTATTAGTATATTTATATATTAAATTGCATAGCTCCACATACTCAATACATTTAAAGTACAGATGCATACTCTCTATGCTATATTGTCTTATGATATAGGCTCAGGAACTCAGGCTCAGCAGCATGGTTAGCCCCTCCTTCAGATTCAGTTCACTAGTATTCTATTGATGAGTCCTCATCTTTCGAGGACAGGAGCAGTTTGATCTTGGGCAAATTTATATGCCCAAGTGATACTCAAATGTGTCATTTTAGCCTTGTTTATCTATCAATGTTTATACATTCTCATGTGATTGATAATAAAATGTGAATTTATACTAACCAACATGATTAGCGTTGTTTTGCAGGTGAAATGTAATTTTGGGAAGCTAAAATGCGTGTTGGGAGAGATCGGGGTTGGACTCGGATGTTATCAAGGGAAAAAGCATTTGAAGGCACAAATTAAAGGGGCTCCGCAATGGAGCCGTGTCACACTGCCATCGCGGACGCCTTCTGCCTGGATAGGAATTTTTTGCCAAAATCCAATGAGGGTGCGCGTTGGGGCCGTGGCACGTTGGCCTAGCCCCGCGTTGCACATCGTGCCACGTTGGGCCTTATTACCGGGACAATCAATTTCCAGTAAGGGTCCGCATCAGTGGCATGTCACGGAGGCAGTGCTCCATGATGCACTTCGTGACACGTTGCTTGTTATTCCGGGAAAAATTCCCACTAGTATAAATAGAACACTTAGGTTCATTTCTAAGAATTCTGACTTGGTGGAGCAAGAACGTGGGTTAGAGGCAGTTGAGGGGACGAAATTATCAGGGTTTTTCTCTATCTCCTTCTTCTTTAATTCAATTGCTTGTATGTTTAACACTCATTTAACGATGTTTAATCCACAAATGAGTGGCTAATTCCTCTTCTTGTTGAGGTTAAGAACAGTTGTATTGAAATGTAGTTATTGATCAATTGGGTTTTTCATCTTTTCTTCCATGGTTGTTCTATTGATTCTTGTTCTTACTGTATTAATGTGTGGCCAATGTTAATGTATATCTAAAAAGTCCGGTTTCACTCGAGAGAGAAAGAAATTGGAAAGTTGTGAATCAATAGGATATGATATTTTCTTAGTTTGGGAAAATTGAGAATTGATTTACCTTCAGGATAGAAATATACCTGAAAGTCGTAGTAGTCAATTAAGGAATCGGTTTTGTATGGCTAGAACATGAATTTCATTTAATCACAGAAATGTAGGTGGACGGTTCATGATTCTTAAGTTGGGTTAAATACGAGAGTTTTAATCCATTGGCAATAATTCTTGACTAGCAACCTGTCACGCCCCGCCTTGGGGGGTATGACTGGCACCTGGTGCCCTAGTAGGACCTAGACTACTATCTGGTGAGCCCAAGCGCATCTGGTGCCTGGCTGGCTCTAACTCAGATTTTTGGAAACAAAGAGCTATATAACGGCTGTAAACACAACCTCTGGCCAACTGGCCTATAGCCACCTGTACCTATAATAACAGCTAACAAGAAACATACTCGTAACAAGGAACCTATGCGGGCCGACAAGGCCACCATGCTGTCTAGTTATCTGTAACTCGACAATGGAATACTGAATAACTACGTGACCGGCAAGGTCACCACTACTGACTGGATAAGGCCTCACACGGCCGACATAACTGAAATGCTAGACAACTATAACAAACTGCACGGCCTCACACGATCGGCTCAACTGACCACAGGGAAATATATACAGACTGCAAGCCTCTAGGAATAATGATAAGATGGTCGGGACAGGGCCCCAACCTACCCGTACTGTACAACAAAAGGAAATGATGTAAACCTCTAAAATATCAAGCTCCGAATGACAGGAGCTGATGACTCTGCGCTGGCTAGGATCACGAGGGATCGCCTCCTCGTCTATGAGTACCTGCAGGCAAGTAATGCAGTGCCCCACTGGGCGTCAGTACCACTGGTACCGAGTATGCAAAGCAACTGAAATAATACAACTGAATACAGATAACATAACTAACAAGTCTTTGAGCAGAAGATAACTGAATCTGAAGAGCTGATAGGAACTAGATCAAACCTTTCTGCACTGATAGGCAGGAGCGTGTCTGTAGTCACGGCGGCCTGCTGTCTATTAACTAATATATATAAAGCACATAAATACGCATACACTTAGCAAGCAAGAGTCAATACCAACCCCCATAAGCCGGATGGCGCCAAATAAGCAAACAATCTATATACCCCTACCCGGGTCAAAACCAACCAAAAATAAGTCACTCCACTCATCTGCTCACTTCGGAGCTCCTCTACCGGCCCCCAGGGTCTCCGGCTCGGGCCATAGCCTCCGATATAAGCAACCGTGTCTAGGTCCGGAGGACTCCTGTGTAGACAGTAACAGATAGGGTCTGGATCCCCAGACACAACTCAACGGGGCTACCTGAAACTGGAGCTACACCTATAATAACTGAATGTACAGATAGTAACAGATAGGGTTTGGTTCCCTGGACACAAAACTCAACAGGGCTATCTGAAACCAGAGCTGCACCTGCAATGCTGATCAGACTGCTATGGGGAAAGCTTCATCCCATCTTCGTCCAAGATGGGGACGGCATGCCACTCCTTGGAGCGACGTGAAACCCACCCGCTCAGTGGGCGACACGATTACCAACCCAGGGGCGGCGAGGACGCTCAATAAGGTGCCCTCACGCCACATCAAGTCTCAACAAACAAATAGCACATATAAATAGCAAGCATGTATAACTGAAAAGACTATCTGAAATCTAACTTCTTATTCTGATTTGTTTCTATACTGAACTGATTCTTTACTGATTATACTGATTCTGAAATCTTTATTTAACTGTTTGGCTTATCTGTAGCCGGGATACTATCTGTCTGAATGGCTAATCTGTAGCCATAAAACTGTCTGTCTATTTGATTTTACTTTATTAGCCTTTATTCTGAAAATTTGTATCCTTTTATTCTACAACATGCTTGCTAATCATACAATAAACTATAATGAATCTGGAATGCTAACTCGGCCTTTGGCGCATGCTTTACTAACTTTCGGACTGAATACGATACGGCAACACAACTCAGAATCTATTAGACTTACCAAATTCTCAACATTCAACTCCGAGAGTTTCAAATACGGAGTTTACTATGATTTACCAAGCTAAGACTTACTAACTTGCCGAAGAACAACTTCACATACCTTAACCTCAAGTTATCCGACTGTCGGACGAGGCTCGGTCAGTATTCTAGCTAAATATCCCCAACTGCATTCATAAACACGTCAATTAGTACTAAATACAACACTATTTTGGAGGACGGAGTCACTTTCGATATAATATAGCCTAAACTTAGGCTTATCGAAAGACGGTCGAAAACTTGCTATTTTTCAGAAGTCCAGAAGGGAGAAGTATTCACTTTACGGCTAGGAGCACATAGACACTAGTTTGGAGTAATTCCACTTACCTTAGTCCGGTAGCTCGACGATTTGTCGGCCGAATTTCGCGAAACTAAATCCGTAGGAATGCTCCCTACTGCTAAATACTTCGGTATCTAGAGTTAATTTGAGTTTAGACTACGTTTGGCAGCGTAATCGAACGATAATATATTACCCCTCTTCGTCTCTCTCTGTTTCTCTGCGTTTTCTGGAAATTAAATAAGGAATATAACATCACAAACTGAAGTGGGGGCTTTATATACTTGGGCCTGGACAGGCCCAATGTGTCACGGAGCCAACGCGGTGGCCCCGCCTCCGTGACACGCTGCCATCGCGAATGGGCTCTGCCCCGACGCCTTCCGCGATGGTTCAACAGGTTACTTATCCGATCCTTTTTCGGGCCTTTTCCCTAGCACGTATGGCTTTCAAATATGCTCAACCAACATGCGAATAGGCCATCTAGGTGTCAAAAATCTTACGGGGTATAACATTCTCCCCCCCTTAAGAACATTCGTCCTCGAATGTAAACTTTTATCTAGAGGACTTTTCAACTTGTTTCTAAGAAAATTTCAGCAGAGTTTCCCCTGTAATATGGACTATCCCGAAAACCTGAAACGTAGAAAGGTCCAATACAGGTACTGTACACAATACTTTAAGATTCACTGGATAGCTAAACATCAATCTTTCTCATTTATATATGCACAACCACAAGGTACTGCATAAGTAATAATACGGACATACCTGTCGCCTGACTAGGCCTGGAATAAGTGAGGATATCTAGCTTTCATTTCTTCCTCAGCCTCCCACGTCATCTCCTCTCAGTTCCTGTTACGCCACAATACCTTGACAGACGCAATATCCTTAGTTCTCAATCTACGAATCTGTCTGTCTAAGATGGCTACTGGAACCTCTTCATAGGTCAGCTCTTCTGTAACCTGAATATCCTGGACTGGGACTGCTCTGGACGGGTCTCTTATGCACTTTCTCAACATAGATACATGAAAGACCGGATGAACGGATTCCAATTCTGGAGGCAAGTTCAACTCATATGCTACTCGGCCTATCCTTCGACAAATCTGATAAGGCCCAACAAACCTCGGGCTGAGCTTACCTTTCTTGCGGAATCTCATCACCCCTTTTATTGGGGATACTTTCAAAAATACCCAATCATTCATATCAAACTCCAGGTCTCTGCGCCGCACATCTGCATATGATTTCTGGCGGCTCTGTGTAGTCAGTAAGCGTTCTCGGATAAGCTTTACCTTTTCCTCTGACTGTTGAACAATGTCTGGCCCAACCAACGCTAATTCTCCTATTTAGAACCAACCAATCGGCGATCTGCATTTTCGCTCGTATAATGCCTCGAAAGGCGCCATCTGAATAGCCGAGTGATAGCTATTATTATAAGCAAACTCAATTAAGGTCAAATGCTCATCCCAACTACCACCAAAATCTAACACACACGTTCGTAACATATCTTCGAGCGTTTGAATTGTGCGTTCAACCTGTCCATCTGTCTGAGGGTGGAATGCAGTGCTCAAATTAATTTGCGTTCCCAGACCTCTCTGAAATGACTTCCAAAATCTAGTTGTAAATTATGCTCCTCTGTCTGAAATAATGGATACTGGCACTCCGTGCAACCTGACTATTTCTCGGATATACAACTCGGCATAATCTTCAGCCGAGAAAGTAGTTCTCACTGGCAGGAAATGAGCTGATTTTGTCAGTCTATCAACTATCACCCATATAGAATCATGTCTGTGTCTAGTACAGGGTAATACTACCACAAAATCCATATTTACTGCTTCCCATTTCCAGAGAGGCATAGCTATGTCCTGAGTCAAAACGCCTAGTTTCTGGTGTTTCGCTTTTACCTGTTGGCAGTTAGGACACTGAGCTACAAATTCGGGAATTTCTCTTTTCATACCTGGCCACCAGTAGTTTTCTTTGATATCGTGGTACATTTTTGTCGCGCCAGGGTGAAGGGAATAACGGGCGTAATGTACCTCGTTCATAATCTGCTGGCGGAGCCCTGAAACATCTGGAACACAGAGGCGGCCTTTACATAACAACACTTCTTCCTCAGTTATTTGAAAATCTGGCGCTTTACCCTGCTGGATTCTATCTTTGAGCTGGATCAGGTCAGGATCCTCATATTTCCATTCTTTCACTTCCACAACTAATGATGACGCGGCGGTGTTCTAAATTACCGCGCTACTGTCCTCTGTTTCTGCTACACGAACGGCTAGGCTAGCTAACTAATGTATCTCCCTGACCAATTCCCGCTGCTCGGGTTGCAAATACGCCAAACTCCCCATGGACTTACGACCGAGAGCATCTGCTACGACATTGGCTTTTCCCGGGTGGTACAGAATATTCACGTCATAATCCTTTAACAACTCCAACCAGCGACGTTGCCGCAGATTCAACTCCCTCTGAGTGAAGATATACTGTAGGCTCTTATGATCTGTAAAAATATCAACATGGACACTATACAGGTAATGTCTCCACATTTTCAAGGCGTGGATCACTGCGGCTAACTCCAGGTCGTGGGTAGGGTAATTCTTTTCGTGTTTCCTCAGCTGTCTGGAAGCATATGCAATCACTTTACCATGTGCATCAACACACAACCTAACCCAATACCTGATGCGTCGCAATACACCGAATAACCTTCTGTACCTTCTGGCAATGCTAACACTGGGGCGGAGGTTAATCTGTCTTTTAGTTCCTGGAAGCTCTGCTCGCATGCCTCTGTCCACTGAAACTTTGCTGCTTTCTGTGTTAGTTTAGTCAGAGGTGTCGCTATGGTAGAGAACCCTTCAACAAACCTCCTGTAATAACCTGCTAATCCCAGAAAACTACGGACTTCGGTCGGAGTGGTAGGCCTAGGCCATGATTTGACTGCTTCTATTTTCTGCTTGTCAACCTGTATACCAGCATCTGACACAATGTGCCCTAGGAAGGCTACTGAGTTAAGCTAGAATTCACACTTGGAGAACTTAGCATATAACTGGCGGTCCCTGAGGATCTGGAGTACTGTCTGTAAATGAGTCCGGTGATCTGCTTCAGAGCGAGAATACACCAGAATATCATCAATGAACACAATCACGAACAGGTCCAGGTATGGTCTGAAAATACTATTCATCATGTCCATGAATACTGTTGGGGCATTCGTCAACCCGAAGGACATAACTAGAAATTCAAAGTGTCCATATCGGGTCCTGAATGCCATTTTAGGAATATCTCTTTCACGAACTCGAACCTGGTGATATCCGGACCACAAGTCAATCTTGGAAAAGTATCTGGCCCCTTGTAGCTGATCAAACAAATCATCTATTCTGAGAAGCGGATACTTATTCTTTACTGTAACTTTGTTCAACTGCCGATAATCTATGCACATACGGAGCAAGCCATCTTTCTTCCTCAAAAATAGAACTGGCGCACCCCATGGTAAAGTACTCGGCCTGATGAAACCTTTATCTAGCAAATCTTTCAACTGCTCCTTCAACTCTCTGAGTTCTGCAGGAGCCATACGATAAGGAGGAATTGATATAGGCTGAGTGCCTAGAATAAATCAATAGTGAAATCTATTTCCCTTTCTGGGGGAATACCAGGTAACTCATCTGGAAACACGTCAGGGAACTCGTTCACCACCGGAACAGACTGGAGTGTCGGAGATTCTGCTCGGACATCCTGAACCCTGACCAGATGATAAATACATCCCTTAGATATCAATTTCCTCGCCTGAAGGTAGGAAATAAACCTACCTTTTGGCGTAGCGGTGCTACCCTTCCACTCCCGCACTGCTTCTCCTGGAAGGTGGAATCGGACCGTCTTGGTCCAACATTCAACATTGGCAAAGCACGGCACTATCCAATCCATACCCATTATGGATCGAAGTCTATCATTTCTAACTCGACCAGATCTACTGTGGTCTGACGGTCAGCAACCTCTACTATACACCCTCGGTAAATTCTGCTAGCTACAATAGAGTCACCGACGGGCGTGGATACTGAAAAGGCCTGCTGTAATAATTCTGGTGCAATATTGAACTTTCGTGCCACGAATGGGGTAATATATAACAGAGTGGATCCTGGATCAATCAATACATAAGCAGGGCATGAACAGATAGTCAGCATACCTGTCATTACATCTGGAGACACCTCTGAATCATGCCTCCCTGGTAGTGCATAAGTACGGCTTGAACCCGTACCTGAACTGGAAGCTCCTGATCTACCTCGTCCTCTGCCTACTGAACCTGAAGGGCCACGCCCCGCTGAGGCTGCTGGGGCTCGTGGCCCTGCGGATCCCCTGTCCTGGCTGTCTCTACTCCCCTGACCTCTGGTCGGACAATCTCTCATCCGATGCCCCTCCTGTCCACAAATATAACACCCAGTGGAGCCATATTTACAAGCTCCGGAGTGTCGTCGATTACAATAGGGACAGGGTGAGGGTGCAAATCTGCTCTGCTCTCCCCTTCTCTGCTGCGGGGAATCTACTGTTCTGGAACTGCCACTAGGCTCTGACTGCCCTCTACGAACATATTTACCTCGTTGCTACTGCTGCTGCTGTGGTGGAGGTGGGGGTCTAAAGGTTCTATCTGATAGTCGAGGCTTGGGTCCTCTCTGAGCCTCCCTTTGTATGTCATCTCGCCTGTCTCTGCGGCGCTGTTCCTGACTGGTCTGTCTACTACTCTGTTGCCATTGTCTAAGTCCCTCTATGGTCTGAGCAAAAGCCTGTACTCAGGCAATGTCCATATCCTCTCGCAATGTCGCCGTCATACATGCCTTAGTATACTCCGGATTCAGACCCATGATAAATCTGTGAACTCTCGCTGGCATGGTATCAACAAATGCTGGAGCATAACGGGCTAAGGAGTCAAACTGTAAAGCATACTCGCGTACGCTCCTCGCCCCCTGCTCCAGATACAAAAATTGATCCATCCGGGCCTGCCGGATCTCTCGTGGCAAGTAATGGTCCAGGAAGGCCTCTGAGAAGCTGGTCCAGGTCGGAGGGGTAACATCTCTCCCTCGGGACCTTTCCCAACTCTTGTACCACAGTACTGCTATATCCCGTAACCTGAACACTGCCAGCTCAACAGACTCTAAAGGGGTAATATGCATAACTCGGAATATCCTCTTCATCTGATCTAGAAAGTCCTGAGGGTCCTCTGCCTGATCTGACCCAGTGAACTATGGAGGACCTAGTGCCAAAAATTCCCTAACCCTGGAACTACCTGACCCACCTGAAGACTCTGCTGCTACGGGTGGCACTGGTTGGCGTTGTGTGGCCATCATCTGTGCCAACATAACTACGGCGCTACGAACCTCCTGATCTGACGGCGAGGGCACAAGAGCTATCGGGGGCGGTGTAGTGCCCAATGGCTCCTGATGTGAGGGGGACTGCTAAGAGGGCTGTGATGAAGCCTCTATATCGCCCTCAGATCGGGCTTACTCTGACTGAAGATGAGGCATCCTGTTGGTGCCTTCTCCTGCTGCTGTGTCTAACCTCCTGCCGTGGCAGGGTGTCACTGATCTGCCATTCTTGTCTGTAGACAAAGGATATGATAAGTTTTAGGAACTCGACCCTATACTGTACTATGCTATGGCACGACTGAGTATGAAAGAAGAGTAACCATCCTATCATGCCTTGCAGCCTCCTGCCTATAGTATGTGGTGCACAACACATCCATAGACAAGACTCTACTTAGCACGGCTTGCAGACTCCCTGGGACACGACCTGCTCTGATACCAAGTTTGTCACGCCCCGCCTTGGGGGGTATGACTGGCACCTGGTGCCCTAGTAGGACCTAGACTACTATCTGGTGAGCCTAAGTGCATCTGGTGCCTGGCAGGCTCTAACTCAGATTTCTGGAAACAAAGGGCTACATAACGGCTGTAAACATAGCCTCCGGCCAACTGGCCTATAGCCACATGTACCTGTAATAACAGCTAACCAGAAACATACTCATAACAAGGAACCTATGTGGGCCGACAAGGACACCATGCCGTCTAGTTATCTGTAACTCGACAATGGAATACTGAATAACTACGTGACCAGCAAGGTCACCACTACTGACTGGATAAGGCCTCACACGACCGACATAACTGAAATGCTAGACAACTATAACAAACTGCACGGCCTCACACGACCGGCTCAACTGACCACAGGGAAATATATACAGACTGCAAGCCTCTAGGAATACTGATAAGATGGTCGGGACAGGGCCCCGACCTACCCGTACTGTACAACAAAAGGAAATGATGTAAACCTCTAAAATATCAAGCTCCGTATGACAGGAGCTGATGACTCTGTGTTGGCTAGGATCACGAGGGATCGCCTCCTCGTCTATGAGTACCTGCAGGCAAGTAATGCAGCGCCTCACTGGGCGTCAGTACCACTGGTACCGAGTATGCAAAGCAACTGAAATAATACTGAATACAGATAACATAACTAACAAGTCTTTGAGCAGAAGATAACTGAATCTGAAGAGCTGATAGGAGCTAGATCAAACCTTTCTGCACTGATAGGCAGGAGCGTGTCTGTAGTCACGGCGGCCTGCTGTCTATTAACTAATATATATAAAGCACATAAATACATATACACTTAGCAAGCAAGAGCCAATACTAACCCCCATAAGCCGGATGGCTCCAAACAAGCAAACAATCTATATACCCCTACCCGGGTCAAAACCAACCAAAAATAAGTCACTCCACTCATCTGCTCACTTCGAATCTCCTCTACCGGCCCCCTGGGTCTCCGGCTAGGGCCATAGCCTCCGATATAAGCAACCGTGTCTGGGTCCAGAGGACTCCTGTGTAGACAGTAACAGATAGGGTCTGGATCCTCGGACACAACTCAATGGGGCTACCTAAAACCGGAGCTACACCTATAATAACTGAATGTACAGACAGTAACAGATAGGGTCTGGTTCCCTGGACACAAAACTTAACAGGGTTATCTGAAACCGGAGCTGCACCTGCAATGCTGATCAGACTGCTATGGGGAAAGCTTCATCCCATCTTCGTCCAAGCTGGGGACGGCATGCCACTCCTTGGAGCGACGTAAAACCCACCCGCTCAGTGGGCGACACGATTACCAACCCAAGGGCGGCGAGGACGCTCAATAAGGTGCCCTCACACCTCATCAAGTCTCAACAAACAAATAGCACATATAAATAGCAAGCATGTATAACTGAAAAGACTATCTGAAATCTAACTTCTTATTCTGATATGTTTCTATACTGAACTGATTCTTTACTAATTATACTGATTCTGAAATCTTTATTTAACTGTTTGGCTAATCTGTAGCTGGGATACTATCTGTCTGAATGGCTAATCTGTAGCCATAAAACTGTCTGTCTATCTGATTTTTCTTTATTAGCCTTTATTCTGAAAATCTGTATCCTTTTATTCTACAACATGCTTGCTAATCATACAATAAACTATAATGAATCTGGAATGCTAACTCGGCCTTTGGCGCATGCTTTACTAACTTTCGGACTGAATACGATACGGCAACACAACTCAGAATCTATTAGACTTACCAAATTCTCAACATTCAACTCCGAGAGTTTCAAATACGGAGTTTACTATGATTTACCAAGCTAAGACTTACTAACTTGCCGAAGAACAACTTCACATACCTTAACCTCAAGTTATCCGACTGTCGGACGAGGTTCGGTCAGTATTCCAGCTAAATCTCCCCAACTGCATTCATAAACATGTCAATTAGTACTAAATACAACACTATTCTGGAGGACGGCGTCACTTTCGATATAATATAGCCTAAACTTAGGCTTATCGAAAGACGGTCGAAAACTTGCTATTTTTCAGAAGTCCAAAAGGGAGAAGTATTCACTTTACGGCTAGGAGCACATAGACACTAGTTTGGAGCAATTTCACTTACCTTAGTCCGGTAGCTCGACGATTTGCCGGCCGAATTTCGCGAAACTAGATCCTTAGGAATTCTCCCTGCTGCTAAATACCTCAGTATCTGGAGTTAATTTGAGTTTAGACTACGTTTGGCAGCGTAATCGAACGATAATATATTACCCCTCTTCGTCTCTCTCTGTTTCTCTATGTTTTCTGGAAATTAAATAAGGAATATAACATCACAAACTGAAGTGGGGGCTTTATATACTTGGGCCTGGACAGGCCCAACATGTCACGGAGCCAACGCGGTGGCCCCTCCTCCTTGACACGCTGTCATCGCGGAAGGGCTCTGCCCCGACGCCTTCCGTGGTGGTTTGAAAGGTTACTCGTCTGATACTTTTCCGGGCCTTTCCCTAGCATGTATGGCTTTCAAATATGCTCAACCAACGTGCGAATAGGCCATCTAGGTGCCGGAATCTTACGAGGTATAACACAACCGGAGCAAAGATTAACCAAAAATTGTATCGATAATTAGTTTCTATACATGTTCATTTAGCCTCAGCATGCTCACATTCATAGTTCAGACTCACATTAGATATTCGTTTTAGACTTAGCATACAATTAGAAATCAAAATATATCAAACTCTTGTTTGCACTGTTGTCTTCATTTTTAGAGTAAGTATAGTAACACTTAAGTAGTTTGTCACCTTATCCCAGTCCCTGTGGGATCGATACCTGGATTACTTAGGCCACTTTACAACTTGTTCGACCACGTGCACTTGCGTGTAGTTAAATACCCCAAAGCAGACGCGAACAAGTTTTTGGCGCCGTTGCCGGGGACTGGCAATTGGTGAATTTTTCTTAAGTGTAAATTTACTATATTTTTTCTTAGTGTTGACAACTTGGTCTTAGCCTGTATTGCGCAGATATAATCTCTGTTGAACACTGGCAAGAGACAAGGAGCTGGTGGACTCATATTTAGAGCCTGAAAGACAATTTCATCGTCAGCGGAGAGAAGCTCTAGAGAAAAAGCTGCAGTTGCTCAGACAAACAATCATGGAGGGAATGTTAGTGCCCGAGGAAATGGCAGCTAGGCCGGTTCGCGAGATGGCAATCCCACATGCTAACAATGTCACATCTAGCATCCGCAAACCTGAGCCAGGAGGGAGGTTCGAGCTCAAACAAAACATGGTGCAATTGCTGCACACCAGCGGGCAGTTCACCGGTCTCCCTCATGAGGATCCACAACAGCATCTCCAAAATTTTTTGGAGATAAGTGACACTTACATCCCCGCTGGAGTGTCATCAGATTATGTCAGGCTTACATTGTTCCCATTTTCACTATTGGGAGAAGCCAAGAGGTGGTTGAAAGCTAAGCCACCTAATTCTATTACTACGTGGGATGATCTTGCAAAGAAATTCCTGATATGATTTTTTCCATCCGGTAAAACAGCAAGACATAGAAGTCAAATTCTAAGTTTTAAACAGAGAGAGGGAGAGAATCTACATCAGGCTGGGGAGAGATTCAAGTCCATGTTGCGGGATTGTCCACATCATCATCAATCCAATGATGTGCTGGTGCACACTTTTATAGAGGGCTTGGAACCCCACACAAAAAATCTTGCTAGACTCAGCAGCTGGGGGACAAGCATTGGAGAAAACTTATGAGGAGCTGTATACCTTGTTAAATTGTATTTCGCAGGGAAATCCGAGTGGAATGATGATTCATCAAGAGAAGGAACAAGGAAAGCAGCAGGAGTTCTAGAAGTGGATGGTTTTACAGCTATTGCTGCACAGATAGCTGCTTTCCAGAATCAACTTAACACCCACTTCAGTAACATGACAATGAACCAGACTCAAGCCCCAGTGAATGTAGTGCAGCAGATTTGGTGTGAAGTGTGCGGGAGTAGTGAGCACTCAGCTGAGTGTTGTGGAGCAAATCCTGACTCGGTGAACTTTGTGGGAAATGTACAGAGGAACAACCATCAACAGTATGGCAACAGCTACAATTCCAACTGGAGGAATCACCCAAATTTCTCTTGGGGTAGCAACAACCATCAAGGGCAAAGTTCGAGTCAGGGGGCGCAGAGGAATCAAGGAGGGCAGCAAAACTATCAAGCACAATATAGAAACAACAATGCACCTCCTCCCCCACCATCACCCAGCATTGAGGAGATGTTCAAGACAATGATAGCTAACCAAGCTCAATAGCAAGCTGACTATGTGAAATTGGCAGCCGAGGTGAAGAACAACCAGTTAGCTACTAAGGCACTTGAATATCAATTTGGGCAATTTGCTGGAGCCCAAAACACCAGGCCTAGAGGAGGACTTCCGAGCGACACAGATCCCAACCCCAAGCGGGTGAATGTGGTGACCACAAGGAGTGGTTTGCAGCTTAAAGAGGTGGAACCATAAAGACCACCTCAACCATCACGAGCAGCAGAAGTAGAGAGGGAGCAAAGTGATGAGAGGGGGAAGAAAAAGGAAGCTGAATCAGAAAGACCACCACCCCCGTTCCCTCAAAGATTAAAGAAACACGGGGAGGAGGCGTGTTTCAAGAAATTCATGGAGGTGCTGAAACAGGTACATATTAACTTACCTCTTGTTGATGTTTTGCAGGGAGTGCCGAAGTATGCAAAGTACATTAAGGACATCGTGGCGAACAAAAGTCGATTAACTGAGTATGCTACGGTGGCTCTCACGGAGGAGGGCACTTCCCGGATACAAAACCGATTGCCCTCAAAGCTCAAAGATCCTGGGAGCTTTACTATCCAAATTACAATTAGGCAGAGTATCCGAGCTCGCGGATTATGTGATTTGGGAGCGAGCATTAATTTGATGCCGTCATCGGTATTCAAGAAGCTGGGTCTAGGGAGTCCTAGACCAACATCAGTGATTTTGAAACTAGCGGATCGGTCCTTAGCCAGACCTGATGGCATTGTGGAGGATGTGCTGGTGCAAGTGGGCTCCCTTATCTTCCCGGTAGATTTCGTCGTGCTGGATTTTGAGCCAGACGCGGAAGTCCCATTTATTTTGGGACGTCCCTTCTTAGCGACTAGGAAAGCGCTGATTGATGTAGCTGCAGGGAAGCTAATCATGTGAGCACATGACAAGGTGGAAGTGTTTGATGTATACAAGGCCACCAAGCTCCCGACTGTGTACGAGGAACTCTCGGTGATCAACGTGATTGATCGAGCTGATGATGCGCAGATAGTTGAATCACGAGAGTTATTGGGAAAACCACCGGAGCGATGTAAGCACTACTGGGGTGAGGATGGTGGTCGAGAGAAAACGTCTGTCACCCTAGAAGATGACTGAGCTGAATGACATCGAGCCGCGACGGTAAACCAGGCGCTACACGGGAGGAAGCCCGTGAAATTTTTCTTTGTAAAATGTGAATAGATTTCTTTTTTTTATTAACAACAAAATTTTTAGTTTTTATTTTTATTTGTATTGTTAGTGAATCCTATAATTCTAACCAATTTCTTGTCGTAAGATGAATTTCAGGTTGAACGGAGGGTAAACATGCAAGGAATCGCAAAGGAAAATCCGAGGTATGAAAAATAATAAAAAGTGGCAAAACAGTGAGCCAGGGCGATGGCTCCGTGTCACGGAGGAGGGCCTCAGCGTTTCCCTCCGTGACACGTTGAAGGTAATTCTAGAATTTTTACAAATTCCAGAACACCTACGCGATGGCTCCGTGTCACGGAGGGCATGCTCTGCGTTACCCTCCGTGACACGTTGAGGTGTATATCGCGACGGGTCACACCGGGTCGCCGGGTGACCCGCGCGAAATTCCCACTTTTTAACCCCGATTCCCCTTCATTTTTCCTCATTTTTCATACCCTCCGCGACCAACATCCCAAAAACCCCTCCCCCCTCAACGTGACACGGACTGAGGCCCATAATTTCATCAAGTTTTCGTCATTTCTTCTAATTCAAGGTATGTTCTTCAACTCTATCTCAATTCTTGTCGAATTTTTTCGATGTTGAACATGTGATATGAGCAAAACTTGCCCTAACTAGAAATTAAGCTTAAATTCAATTGAATTATTGTTGATTGATCTTTGTAGTATCATTGTGATTGCTTGAACTCGATAATTACATAGCTTAATCGAATTTTTGATAAAATCATAGTTAGGGCTTGACTTTGAGTTTGAAATGGAAAAATTGAGTTGAACTAGTAAAATTCTTGTTGGATTGTACATGTTGGGTGAGATGAGCCGATTGTGCTAACTATTACTATGCTAAAAGACCGACGGATTCTCGGGTTAAGAAAATATTGGAAATTGCAAGAAATGGGTGAATTGTAAAGGATCATGTAGTTAAAGTTTTCTTTTGTTTCTCCTTGCTAAGTGCTATGCGATAAAATGTTATCGATAGGTAAGGATTGTGGTTAGCTGTACGAAGTCTGAGTAGTACATGGAATATATACCGTCGAATTCTCCAAAGACACTAAGCATATGTGTTATGCTTTGTTGTTTGTTTGTGTAAATAAGTACGATCTTGCCTTAATGTTGTAATTTTAGCTAAGGACTAAGTGTGGGGTAGCCTAGCTTAATCCAACCTTAGTCGAAGCTAATGTTAATTGGCTTAACATTGAACTTGTCTGTTTGGTTTGACAGGAACAATGGCAAGCAGGCAAGACAAGGGAAAAGGCGCATCATCATCTGGCGCCGGAAGAAAAAGAATCAGACTGGGCACAGCAGTCCCAGTAGCACCGGTAGTTCCACGCGGCCAACGCCGTCAATACGGAACTAGGTGGGTGACAGAGGAGGGGAAGAAATGGTACGCAAAGCACAAGGAGAGCAAGTACTTCCCCGAGGAACACATAACAAGGGAACCGTTGGCACAGGAGTTCCCCAGGATTGTCCATAGGATCGAGGCAGCTGGGCTAAGCTTCATATTTGAAGAGCCCAAGGAATGCAACTTGCACTTGATTCGGGAATTCTACGCCAACTAGAACCCGACTCTCAGAAGTCACACCATCAAAATAAGGGGGCAAATAGTCACTTTTGATCCCCACCACCTCAATGCTATCCTAGGGGCGCGGGACACAGATGCCCATGTGCTTCAATAGCTGAATATCACTCCACCATATGCAGACATCAGACGCACTTTGTGTGGAACCCGATCAACAGCTCGGTGGAGCAGACATAAGGAGAGGGGCTACCATCAGACATTTCCCTACTCACAGATGAACAGGGAAGCCAGGATATGGCTTAAGATCGTGTGTTCCTGCCTAATCCCGGGGGTGCATATGACGGATGTAACCCGGGATCGTGTATGCTTGGTGTACGCCCTGATGAAAGGGCTGGAGATCAATGTGGGGGCGGTGATTATCTCCTCCATGAAGAGAGCCCTTTTGCATCAAGGGCACAGAATACGGATTTGGTGGACTACTTACCACGTTCCTAAGGGGCCTGGATATTGAGGAAGAGGCCCTTGACTACATCCCGCAGATAGAGCAGCGGGCCTTAGATGTCACTAAAACTAAGGCACCCGACACCACCCACGGGCCAGTTCTTACACTAGCCGAGCGACATGCTCGGGATTATCAATACATGGCTCGCATGTACGGGATGCAGATGCTCCAGCTGTGAATAGGCAGGAGACCGGCAACAGAAGAGGAGTTGTGGCAGCTCGAGCTAGACTACCCTTTTGGCGAAAATGCCAGGGCTCTATGCCGAGTGAGGCCAGCTTTTGTAGAGCCCACGGATGATGATGTCCCCACAGATGAGGAGACACATCGTGAGGACTTCGATGTGGAGTCCGATGATGACGATGGGGGTGATTCAGACATGGGAGATGAGGCAGCAGCACCTGATGAAGAAGTGGAGTATTTTGATTGATCAGGGAGTTCCACCACCCACTTTTTATGCTTTGTTAATTTTTGTGAACACTGGGGACAGTGTTCGATATAAGTGTGGGGTGGGAGTAGTTAGGTGCTAGTTGTGTTGTTGTTTATGTTTCTGTTCTGTTGTCGTGCCTGTGAAAAACTTTTGTGACCCTGTGATTGTGATATTTCTGTTCTGTATTGTAATTAATGTGAAGCTGTTGTGTGCCGCTGAATGTTGCTAGCTGTTGTGTGCTGCTGAATGTTGCTAGCTGATTTTGTACATATTTTTGTTTTATCGAAATGATCGATATTTTTAAAAAAAAAATTCAATTCTTGGGTTTCTCGGCGTTTGTTTTTGGTTCTTTTACCGAGAATGGTCCCATTGAACCGAAGTCTTAGTTAGTGACTGTTCCCTATGATGGATGGATGACGACTGTCTTAAAGGAAATGTAGTCGTTAGGAGTAGATTTTTTTCATTTATTTTTCAGTTGTTTTCTTTTGTGGGTTGCATCCCAAAACCTGTAGTTACTTTATGGTTGCGGAATTCTGGTTGCGTGTTGTACATGATATTTGAAATGCAAAGGTGATTCGTATGAAAGCATGCAACTTTGTAAATATGTTGAGATACCTAGGCCATAGAGTCGATTCAGTGTGATTGAGGCTTAATGTTTGAATTCTTGTAATTAGCTGATTGAAGAGTCTGTGAATACGTCTTGAATTGAGCATGTGCAATAAGTGTGGAGTGAGGTTTTGTTTATTCCATGCTATTATGAAATGTCTAGAACTTTCCTGGTGTGTGTATGAAACGAAATGAAGGACGTGTATTGTAGGAAAGGATGTAGGCATTTCTTTGTTTTCAACCAAAAGTTTCTCTTTTTCATTATTGTACCTACCTTGATTGTACACCTAGTTAGCCCGTTGAGCCTTTAGCCTATAATTCTTTTTCTTTTGTCAAAAATGTGTAAACCGAGCTTAACCCCTTCTTTTCATTAGCCATAAATTTGATCCAAAATGCTTAAGCGCTTAAGAAGAGAAAATAATTTTCCCAAAGTGTCAAAGAGTGAGAATGGTGAAAAGAAAAGAAAAGCAGAGTGATGAAAGGAAAGAAAAGGTTGAAGGTGCACTTGTTATAAATAAAATATAATGAAGGTGTATGAATAATCTTCGTTATTGAGTCAAGTGTGCTTAATGAGATAGGTCAAAATAAAGACAGACTTCAAGAATGGGGGAATGAAGGAAGAAACAATGCCCATGAGTTTGATGGGATGTATTGAAAAAGCGCTTAAGGATTCTAGTGGCGATTATTGGCTAGCCCAATATTTACTAGTTCCGTAGCTTACATTACAACCCGTTAAAGTCCTACGTGATCTTACATCACACTTCTTTATATTAGTGGAGTAATACACTAAAGGCAAGCCTATGGTTCGTGGCATGATGCATGTGAATTCTTTTGGGAGAGAGAGTGAAATTGTTTCTATATGCCCTTGCATGTAATCGTTTGAGTTCATGTGATTAAAAAGAGGAAAATTCTCTTGTGTTGTGAGGGCACATGCTTGATGAGAGATTAAATTTCGTGTCGGATATCTTGATCAGCTGATTTGCATGAGTTTGCCAATATCGAGAGTCGATTCTTAAGTCTAGGAGGTCTTGATGTGTTGAAGGTCGTTGCATTGATAGGACCATGCGTGTTTTCTTGATGATTTGTTGTATTAAATAATCGGTATGACCGTAGCCTGAATTGTCGAACCAAAGTAGCCAGGATGGGGTGTAAAGTGCATGAGGTGTAAGATTGTTGTTCGGGGACGAACAAGGATTTAAGTGTGGGGTAAGTGATCTTGGGCAAATTTATATGCCCAAGTGATACTCAAATGTGTCATTTTAGCCTTGTTTATCAATCAATGTTTATGCATTCTCATGTGATTGATAATAAAATGTGAATTTATACTAACCAACATGATTAGCGTTGTTTTGCAGGTGAAATATAATTTTGGGAAGCTAAAATGCGTGTTGGGAGAGATCGGGGTTGGACTCGGATGTTAGCAAGGGAAAAAGCATTTGAAGGCATAAATTAAAGGGGCTCCGCGATGGAGTCGTGGCACACTGCCATCGCGGACGCCTTCTGCCTGGATGGGAATTTTTTGCCAAAATCCAGTGAGGGTGCACGTTGGGGCCGTGGCACGTTGGCCTAGCCCCGCGTTGCACGCCATGCCACGTTGAGCCTTATTACCTGGACAATCAATTTCCAGTAAGGGTCCGCGTCAGTGGCGTGTCACGGAGGCAGAGCTCCATGATGCACTCCGTGACACGTTGCTTGTTATTCCGGGAAAAATTCCCACTAGTATAAATAGAACACTTAGGTTCATTTTTAAGAATTTTGACTTGGTGGAGCAAGAACGTGGGTTACAGGCAGTTGAGGGGACGAAATTATCAGGGTTTTTCTCTATCTCCTTCTTCTTTAATTCAATTAGTTGTATGTTTAACACTCATTTAACGATGTTTAATCCACAAATGAGTGGCTAATTCCTCTTCTTGCTGAGGTTAAGAACAATTGTATTGAAATGTAGTTATTGATCAATTGGGTTTTTCATCTTTTCTACCATGGTTGTTCTATTGATTCTTGTTCTTACTGCATTAATGTGTGGCCAATGTTAATGTATATCTAAAAAGTCCGGTTTCACTCGAGAGAGCAAGAAATTGGAAAGTTGTGAATCAATAGGATATGATCTTTTCTTAGTTTGGGAAAATTGAGAATTGATTTACCTTCAGGATAGAAATATACCTGAAAGTCGTATTAGTCAATTAAGGAATCAGTTTTGTATGGCTAGAACATGAATTTCGTTTAATCATAGAAATGTAGGTGGACGGTTCATGATTCTTAAGTTGGGTTAAATACGAGAGTTTTAATCCATTAGCAATAATTCTTGACTAGCAACCGGAGGAAAGATTAACCAAAAATTGTATCAATAATTAGTTTCTATACATGTTCATTTAGCCTCAGCATGCTCACATTCATAGTTCAGACTCACATTAGATATTCGTTTTAGACTTAGCATACAATTAGAAATCAAAATATATCAAACTCTTCTTTGCACTATTGTCTTCATTTTTAGAGTAAGTATAGTAACACTTAAGTAGTTTGTCACCTTATCCCAGTCCCTGTGAGATCGATACTTGGCTTACTTAGGCCACTTTACAACTTGTTCTATCACGTGCACTTGCGTGTAGTTAAATACCCCATAGCAGACGCGAACACAGTTCATTCCATTTGGCAGCTTTATTTCAGTTTTCTAGACTTTAGAGTTAGTTGGGGACTTGTCCCAGCAGCTCATCTTTAGTAAAGGCTTTCAGGCATAGTTGTAGTATGCAGTTACTTCTGTTTATCCAGTTTATCTTCAGTATTTATGTTTAGTATGTTGGTATTCAGTTATGCTTCCACTCAGTATTCATGTTAAGTGTCAGATCATGTCATGCCATGGGTTAGCTTGGAGCCATTCGTAGTTCTAAGTATTGTATCGCGTCCAGGGTGTAGACTCGGGTCATGACAAATTTGGTATAAGAGCATTAGATTTAGAGTATCCTAGGATGTTTGAAAACTATGACAAGTAGAGTCCTTTTCATGGGTGTGAATTGCGCCACACTTATGAGGAGGAGGCTACAAAGCATTTTAAGAAAACTCCCCGCTCTTCATGATTCTTATTGTGTGTAGAGTATGAATCTCTAAAATATCCTTCTAATTCGTGCTCTATCATTTTTAGTGTTGACAATTCCTCCTAGAATAGGAAACTGAAGGAGGACTGGTAACGCCAACCAGCAAGCCCTACCAGCTCCAGCAGGCCTTCAAGATGATCAGGTGACACCTATTGAGTTTAGGGCTTCTATCCAAATGCTAGCTCAGGCGATGACTAACCAGGTCAAACAGTAGGCTGTCGTACCTGCCAATACGAGTGGGCCTGCAACTGCTGCTAGTGTCTAAGACTTTACTCGGATGAATCCCTCAGAATTCCATGGGTCTAAGGAGGATGAGGACCCAAAGGACTTTATTGACAAGGTTTAGAAGATCACCCAAATAAATAGGTGTTACTCCCATTGAAAGTGCAGAGTTGGCCGCCTATCAGCCGAAAGGAGTGGCCCAAATATGGTACAGACAATGGAAAGAAGGGACACAGGTTGGTGCAGGTCCGATGAAGTGGGACGAGTTCATAATTGTGTTTCTAAATAGTTTCTTTCCCCAGGAGTTAAGGGAAGTAAAGGCCACAGAGTTCTTAAATTTGAAATAGAATGACATGACAGTGTAGGAGTACACACTAAAGTTCACTCAACTGTTAAAATATGCTCTGGAAAAAGTTGTTGAGTCGAGGGCTCGCATGCTCAAATTTTTAAATGGGGCCTCAGACTTGGAGGTTAAGAAATGCACGACTGCCATGTTCATCAACAAGATGGACATCTCCGGGTTTATCATCCATGCACAGCAGATATAGGCAGAGAAACTGAAGGACATAGAAAGGGAAAGTAAACGGGAAAGGACAGGTCAGTTTGAGTATTCGCAGCAGAGGTTGGGTAGTGGTATTCGCCCACAGAAACAATAGAGTCCTCCAGCACCCTCTTCAGTCAGTTCTCCTTCTTCTAGGCCCCATAAGGATGGGAGGGGTGGAGCATTAGGCTCCCATCTCAGAGTCATGTCTCCAGCAGCCGCACTTTTCTAGTATGTCCTAAGTGTGGTAAAAACCATCCGAGTGAGTGTCATCTAGGAAAGTAGGGTTTTTTTGGTTGTGGCCAGTTGGGTCACAGGTTGAGGGATTGCCCATCATCAAGACGAGGGAAGGCTCAGTCCACTACATCAGCAGCTCCTCTAGGTCACTCAACTCAGCAAGGTAATACCTCAGGTATAGGTGGCGGTCAGCGCCAAAACCAATTTTATTCCCTATCCTCCCGTCAGGACCAGGAGAACTCACCTAACATAGTTAATGATATGTTACGTCTCTTTCAAATAGATGTTTGTGCTTTACTAGATACAAGAGCCACACTTTCTTTCGTGACTCCTTATATTGCCGTCCAGTTTGATATTAGTCCAAAAATTCTCTCGAAACCATTTTTAGTCTCTACTCCAATTCGTGAATCAGTAAGAGCCAGCTGGGTATACAAAAATTGTCTGGTTACAGTGTTACATAAAGTCACCTCAGTTGATCTAGTTGAGTTAGATATGATCGATTTTGACCTCATTCTTGGCATGGACTGATTACATTCTTGTTATGCCTCAGTTGACTGCAGAACCAGAGTCATTAGATTATAGTTTCCTAATGAACTACTCCTAGAATAGAAGGGAGTAATTCAGCGTCGAAGGGTCAGGTTTATCCCATACCTTAAGGCTAGGAATATGATCTCAAAGGGGTACATTTACCTCTTGGTTAGGGTCAAGGATTCTAGTTTTGAAGTCCCCCAACTCTTTAGTCAGTTCCAGTCATAAATGAGTTCCCAGATGTGTTTCCCTAAGATTTTCTCGAAGTCCCTCCCGAGCGAGAAATAGACTTTAGCATAGACCTTTTTCAAAATACCCAACCTATCTTAATTCCTCCTTACAAAATGGCCCCAACTGAGCTTAAAGAGTTAAAAGAATAGCTGAAGGACCTCTTAGATAAGGGTTTCATCAGACTAAGCATCTCTTCATGGGTGCCCAAGTCCTATTCATGCGAAAGAAGGACGGTACACTCAGAATGTGCATGACTAGTATTAGCTTAACAAGGTCACAGTCAAGAAAAGGTATCCTCTACCCAATATTGATGACTTGTTCAACCAACTCCAGGGAGCTGGCTATTTTTCCAAGGTAGATCTCAGATCGGGAAACCATCAACTTAGGGTCAAAGAACGTGACATTTTGAAAATAGCCTTCAGTCCTCGGTATGGTCACTATGAATTCATAGTTATGTCTTTTGGACTAACGAATTCCCTTGCAGCTTTTATGGATTTGATGAACTGGGTATTCAAGCCATACCTGGACATGTTTGTTATTATCTTCATAGACGATATTTTAGTCTACTCCAAAATAGAGGAGGTACATGTAGACCACCTGAGGATAGTTTTGTAGACTCTCAAGGACCGCCAAGTGTTCTCTAAATTCAGCAAGTGTGAATTCTGGCTAAATTCAGTATCGTTCCTTAGTCATATGGTCTCCAATAAGGGTATTCAGATGGATCCTCAAGAGATAGTGGCAGCCAAAGACTGGCCAAGACCCACTTCTCCGTCAGATATCAGAAGTTTCTTAGGACTAGCAGGTTACTACAAACGGTTCATAGAAGGGTTCTCCTTAATTGCCTCTCCTTTGAATAGACTAACTCAAAAGAAGGTGAAGTTTCAGTGGTCTGATGCATGTGAAAAGAGTTTTCAGGAGTTGAAAACTCGACTCACTACAGCCCCAGTTTTGATTCTTCCAGAAGGTTCGGATGGGTTCGTGATCTATTGTGATGCCTCCAGGATTGGCCTTGGATGTGTTCTGATACAACATGGTAAAGTTATAGCTTATGCTTCCAAACAGCTCAAGGCTCATGAGAAGAACTATTCGGCTCACAATCGTGAGCTGGCAGCAGTAGTATTTGCCTTGAAGATTTGGAGACACTACCTTTATGGGGTTCATGTGGACATTTTTATTAACCAACAAAAGCCTGCAATATGTGTTCATCCAGAAGGATTTGAATCTTCATTAGAGGAGATGGTTAGAATTATTGAAAGATTATAATATGAGCGTGTTGTATCACCGGGGAAAATAAAATGTAATGGTTGATTCCCCCAGAAGGATGTCTATGGGGAGTGATTCCCATATAGAGGATGATAAGAAGGAGCTGGAAAAAGATGTTCATAAGCTAGCTCAATTAGAAGTACGGTTGATAGATTCAAAAGAGGGTGGAGTCATAGTACAAAATGGAGCAGAGTCCTCTTTCGTGGTAGAGGTCAAGTCAAAGAAAGATAAGGACTCAATCCTACTCAACTGAAGGAAGCAGTCCTAAAGAAAGAGGTGGAAGCATTCTCCAAAGGGGAAGATGGTGTGCTCCATTACCAGCGCAGGTTGGGTGTTCCAGAAGTAGATGATTTAGGCAACGGGTACTAACGGAAGCTCATAGCTCTAGGTACTCTATCCACCAAGGTGCACTAAGATGTTCCATGATATACGAGAAGTCTACTGGTGGAATTGCATGAAGAAGGAAATTGTGGAATTTGTGGCTAAGTGTCCAAACTGCCAACAGGTCAAGGTTGAACATCAGAGACTGGGGGTATGACTCGGGATCTTAATATTCCTACTTGGAAGTGGGACGAAGTAAGCATGGATTTTATTATAGGTCTACCTCATACACGCCAACAGCATGACTCGATTTGAGTGGTTGTAGACCGGATAACTAAGTCAACACATTTCCTACCAGTTAAGACCACAGAATCAGTAGAGGATTATCCTAGACAATACATCCGGTAATTAGTCATACTGCATGGAGTCCCCTTGTACATCATTTCATATAAGATTACTCAGTTCACCTCGCACTTCTAGAAGTCATTTCAGAAGGAACTTGGTACTCAGGTTAAGCTCAGCACAGCTTTCCACCCACAAATAGATGGCCAGGCTGAGCGGACTATTCAGACTCTAGAGGATATTTTAAGGGCTTGTGTGATCAATTTTAAGTACAATTGGATGATTACCTACCTCTCATCAAGTTTGCATATAACAACAGCTACCACTCTAGTATTCAGATGGCCCCATTCGAGGCATTATATGGTAGGAGATGTAGGTCTCCTATAGGGTGGTTTGAGGTTGGTGAAGCTACCCCAATAGGGCCTGACTAAGTACATGAGGCCATGCAGAAGGTTTAGCTAAAAACAGCTCAAAGACGACAGAAATTGTATGCAGATGTAAGGAGAAGAGAGCTGGAGTTTGTTGTGGATGATTAGGTATATTTGAAAATTTTACCTATGAAAGGGGTGATGACATTTGGGAAGAAAGAAAAGCTTAGTCCTAGGTATGTTGGCCCTTACAAAATCTTGAGAAGCATTGGTGATGTGGATTATGAGTTTGATTTTCCTGCAGGGTTAGCATCGGTGCATCCGGTCTTCCATGTGTCACTGTTGAATAAATGCATCGGTGATCCGAATTTAGTTATACCCTTAGAGAGTGTTGGCTTAAAGGATAGCCTCTCTTATGAAGAAGTTCCAGTTCAGATTCTAGACCGTCAGGTTTGTAAGTTGAGGAACAAGGAGGTCGCTTTAGTAAAAGTTTTATAGAGAAATCAGCTAGTGGAGGGAGTTTCATGGGAAGCCGAAGCAGATATGATGGCTAGATACCCTCACATTTCCCTTCCAACTCAACTTCAGCATCAGGTACTAAATTTCTCCTCAGTACTCTATTTAGTTTCCTGTCAGTTTTATGCTCATTAGCTCTACTCATGTCCTAATATGCACTTTTGTTGCATGAATTTAGTTAGCATGTCTATCTCATTTTAGAGTCAGTCACTCCTTCAGTATTCAGTTTATAGTTTTCAGTTGGGGATTGCAGCTCTTTCCCCATTCTTCTAACTTAATTAATCTTCATTCGAGGATGAATGATCCCAAGAGGTGAGATATTGTAACACCCTAAAAGTTTCTAAGACCAAACCCCAGACTTGAATTGAAAACTAGAAAGAAAAAAGAAAATTTTCCGCAGAACAACTTGTCTGACGAGTCGTCGTTAGAGACAACAACCCGTTAAGACAGTCATTAGTCATCCAACAGATTTCTTTCTTAGATTCAATGAATGATACAATGACTCATTGTTAGAAGTAACAAGTCTTTGTATTACCTATTCTGACAAAGTTCAGAATCTTGTCAAAATCTTCCCCTGAACCAATAAGCCAAGTGATAAGATATTGGAAGAAGTAATGACTCATCATATCAAGTCGTTAGATGAAATCCATAAATGGTTAAAATCACCCCAGTAACCATAAGTAGAAACAACGACCCATTGTACCATCTAACGGGTCGTTATGTCCGTCCATTGGGAGAGATCCTGAAACTATTCAAACTTTCTCCAGCGACAACGACTAGATTTGACGACTTCTTGTATCCACCAATGAGTCATACTATAACCATTGTGAGAAGTCCAGAGAACTAAAATTTCCAGCCTAGAAACAATGACTAGCATCAACTAGTCGTGGTCACAACCAACGACTCATTGTGAGGCCCGTTGGATCTGGACAGGCAGATTTTGAAATAGTTACCCATGGGCATTTTTGTAAAATTCTAAGCTCCTAACTCCTAAGCTACATTGTATTGGGGTAATTTTAGAAGGAAATTAAGAGGAATTGATGTACATTCTCCTGTCATTCTCTTCCAGACTCAGAGGAACAGTACAAAGAAGATAGAAAACCCCCTTAAGTCTAAGTTAGGGTTCCATTCAAAATGCTGCAATTTTCAAGGTTCTTGCTAGAGATTCTTCTACCTCAGGTATGTGAGACTTCAACAAGTGTTTCATTTCACCCTTGTGTCCTAGTTATTTTTAGTAAACCATAGCTTGAAGCTTTCTATAAATCATGGCCAAGGGTTTTCTTCCAGTGATGAAATTTTGTATCTGCTTAATCTTTTATAGTTTCTCATGATTATACTATGCTGTAATGGTGATGTGCATATTAACTTGTAAAATTTCTATTCAGATTCTTGATTCTTTCATGATTTTGAGATTTCATTTCATAAACTAGCAATGTTTTGAAAAGAGTATGATCTTTCAGAGTATAGATGATTTTCTCATGATTTATATAACCATGCTTTGCAGTACCACTAGTATAGTCGGTATACTCAGTAACATCAGTAATGTCAGTATTTTTAGTCACTAGATCATTTAGGCTCTCAAGGCACTTCCAGATAAGTAGTCCTGACTTAGCCTTAAGACACCAGTTCGAGCTACTCAATTCAGTTAGTTATACATAGGAGTTTAATTGAGAGTAGTACTTAGCACCGAGTGGACCAGGATTCCAGCGCAACTAGGTCCCCAAAACTACGTGCCACTGTAGGTTTTTAGCCTGAATGGGCATCAGTTTAGTGATCACACAACCATGCCTTTATACCCTGGCAAGGTATATTGGATCCTATCAATGGGGCGTATACATCGAACTCCATGTTTAGCTCATATGATTACATGTCAGTTAACAGACTCTCTCACAATACAGTCCAATCTCAGATCTTCAAATATATAGATGACCCTTAATCAACTTTTACCAGTTTTACAGTATTTTCATAGTTCAAACTATTTATAGCATTTATGTTTTTCAGACAAGGTCACTTCATATTACTTTAGCATTCTTATTTACAATGTCTTTATTAGTATATTTATATCTTAAATTGTAGAGTTCCACATACTCAGTACATTTAAAGTACTGACGCATACTCTCTATGTCATATGATCTTATGATATAGGCTCAGGCACTCAGGCTCAGCAGCGTAGTTAGACCCTCCTTCAGATTCTGTGCAGCAGTATTCTATTGATGAGTCCTCATCTTCCGAGGAACGGAGCAGTTCATTCAATTTGGCAGTTTTATTTTAGCTTTCTAGATTTTAGCGTTAGCTGGGGACTTGTCCCAGTAGCTCATTTTTAGTAGAGGCTTTCAGACACAGTTATAGTATGCAGTTACCATCGTTTATCCAGTTTACCTTCAGTATTTATATTTGGTATGTTGGTATTCAGTTATGCTTCCGGCTAGTATTCATGTTAAGTGTCAATCATGTCAGATCATGTTATGCCATGGATTTACTTGGAGCTACTCATGGTTCTAAGTACTGTGTCATGTCCAGGATGTAGACTCGGTTCGTGACAAGAGTGCAATATAATTTCCTAACGAAGAGTCGGGATCGTATCCTTGAGGATTTTATATTGATCCAAGTGAAGAAAATATTACTAAATGCTTTAAGAAATACTCAAACTAATGGGTAAAGAGAGAATTAAACTAAATTGCTAAATCTAAAATGCAAAGGGTTGAAATCAATAGGAGAAAACACTAGGGATGTGTTCCCCTATAGGATTGATCCCCCTAATCAATCAATTTGGTACATTAATAATGGGATTTTTGTAAATATGAAAGCAATAACCTAATCAATCACTAGGTGTGTTTCAATTACCAAGCAATGTTATCTCAACCAGATCTTTTAAATTGATGAGAATTCAAATTAAAACAAATTGTAATCTGTCAATTAGATTCATCAAATCTCTAAGTAAATCTATTAAATAAAGGTTATGCCTTGGGTTATTATTGATTGATGCTACCCAAATCCTAATTGGCTCTTTCAAGCATAATTAGAGTAATTTGGCATGACTTGGTGTTTGCAACCACCGATTACAACTTACAAATCAAAGATCAATCAAATATTTAAAATTTCATTATCAATTTATCCTAATTGAGATCAATAGGGTTCACAAACCTAGATAGGAGTTTAACTGCTCATGAGTAGAGAAGAAGAAGAAAGCATTAAATTAAGCATGATCAACTTACAAATCAATTGAAGAGAGAGAAATCCAAAAATATGATATAGATCTTCAATTTTTTTTTCAAATATATTGGGTGTTCTCTAACTAGTCTATTATCTACTACAAAGTTCTGAATCCCCAAAAAAATGACTAAAAAGACTATTTATACTAAAGCCAAAATCCCAAGTATAATTTAAATTCGATAGACCCAGTTCACAGTTACGGATCATATATTGAATTTACAGTCTGTATTGTGTCACATTTTGACTCTTCAACTTGTTTTGTCGGCCACCGTACTTTGATTTACTGATTGTACGTTGAATTTATGATCCTATCTGCCCCTTATGGATTGCATTTCTAGATTTTTGTCAACTTACTGCTATAAAAAATAGCTTCATTTATGGTCAGCATTTTATATTTGCAGTTTGTATCTTCTCCCATAAAATGGAGTCTCAAGTTGTCCACCCACTGGATTGAACCACGGCTGAAAGCACAAGCCACTTTCGGATTTGTGGTCTATCTGTTTTATTTTTTGGTAGAAGTTCTGTGAATGATGCCTTTTGCCTCAAACTCATTCGATTCCTGAAAGAGCAAAATAGTATTAGTATTGCTTTAAATTATTACTTAAAGGCATGCAAGAGGTTTAAGAAAAACAAACTAATTATCGTGAATATAAGTAAATGTAGAAGGCAAGGATGAAGAAACTAAAGAATATCACTACTTCCCTTGATGATTTGCTTGGAACATTTAAAATCTTTCTTCCCTTAAAAAGTGAACCTGGTTTTAGCCACCCTTCGAAATCCAAACTCAGTACTCCTCATGTTTCATAGCAGTGTTATAGGCTTATGTAATTATCTATTTGATTGGGGCCTTTATGGATTAAAGGGATGTGTGTATGTATTATTGTGTTCTACCTTGATGAGTTCTCAAGATGGATAATCATCATATTATTGTTGAAACTCTTGCGTTGCATTCATATTAGAGTATCCCTAGAGTCCATGAGTTTGACATTGTTGGATTCTCACTTCTAACCTACTAGCACTGTTGTTTTTCGACAATACTAAAAAGGGAAAGATTGAGTTAATTTTTATTGTAAAAATGAATAACTTTGATAATAACTGATGAAAAAGAAAGAACTTAATTCCTAGGCTACATACCAAAGATAATTGATAACGAACAAGGTCTTTTTGCAGAGTTATGATTGAACTTGGTCCTAGTGAAATAAATTTACAGATCTGATAATGTTCACATAACCTAGTCAACTATTCGGTTGCGATGAGTGAAAGGTTAGTTCCGTAAAGATTTAGGTAAGAGATCACATCTTACTAAGTCAAAATGATTAACATGAAATTGGTTCTTAGAGGGAAGATTGCACCTGCAACTATAATGATTGTTTTGTTATGGGTTTGTCATCATCAAAAGAGGAGAAATCATTGAACTAAGATCCATGAGTTAGAGAGTTATATGTTAGGCTGACAATATGAAGTTTTAGTGATTAGTAAATGATTAAAAAAACATAACAAATATATGAAAGAACTAGATATTCAACATATTTCAAATAAGAACTAATAGTGTTTATGAAAAAGAACTAATGAAGAACAAGTTCCTTAATATATCTACTACAAAATTTGTTATCAAGAGTACACTACAAGGAGTGAAGAAATCAAGTCATTCACGGTGGATTGAAAGAAGACAGTTGATTGAGGCAAAACAGATCCTAAGTGCATTGAAGAATTTCTTGAGGAATTAGGATTTAAGCACACAAAAGAAGCTTTAGAAATAGGAGACACAAAATAAGGTCAATGTATGAAGATGCAAATCAAGTCAAATTTAGATTAGGTTCTTGATTTCTTAAACTAATCCATATTAAATTGGGAGAACAAAAAATGGTCATTCTACTCCTAAATAAAGCATCAAATTGATGCTGCTAGAGACAAGGAACTTAACTAAAAAGAGAGAATAAGAGAGAGATCTTATCATAAAGTTTCTTTAGCTTGAGAAAGAGTCAACTAACAATGATAAAACAACATGTTTCTATCCAGATTTAACTTTACAATTTTTTTTATATAGTTTGATTCTTTAAGCTTATTTGTAACCTTTACATTCCTAATAATTTGTATTTGGTGTATTTTAAGTTGTAAGGACTTTCTTGACTAGGTAGAGTTTAAAAGAAGTAGCTATAAAGGGTATCCTAGTGCACAAAGCATCCCGTATTAGTAGAATTTGAGAAATGAGTAGCAACAATTAGGGAGAATTGTAGAGAAGGAAAGGTACTACGAGGTGTCTCTTGGTTATAAAGTTATAACCTAAAACATTGGCTCAAATTTAGTGTTAATTTGAGAAGAAAATCCTACGAGGTATATTGTGGTTTCTTCCTCTTGGGAGAGGAGTTTTTAATGTAAAGATTCTTGTGTTAATTATTTTAATTTTGAATTTAGTTCTTGTATAGTTTTTGAAGCACTTGGTTATTCAATATATACGTACCGGCATAAATTAACAGAACTCCTTGATCTTGTTCACAAAATTTAAATTGAATACTCCATAGCAATAACAATTAAAAAATGTGAAATGGTGTCACTTTGTCTAAGCTCTCTAGCAACTTTAAAAGGCTAAATTTAATTCACCATTGATTAGTATGATGTGAACAGATACATTTTATTACCCATTTTATAAAATTTTTAGGGAAACGAAGTTCTATCATGACCTACTCCAAGTAGATTCATTTTAGATAATCATAAGCTTTGTGAAGATATACTTTCATCATACAACTAGGGGAGATATATTTCTTGCTATATACCTTTACTAATTCATGTGAGAAGAATTATATTATCCCCTATTTTTCTCACAGATACATATCCAGTCTGAACTTTACAAATAACACTTTGCAATACCATTTGCACCCATGTAGCTTAGGGTCTTGGATATGAGCTCGTACAATATAATAAAATATGCAATAGGCTTGTGCTTTTTGATAGTTATAGGGCTGGAGTTTTTGGACACTAAAGTAATGGTTGTTAATTTAATAAGCTTATATAGTTTATCTTTGGTGAAAGAAATCCATTAGTGCTCCTATGTCTTCCTTGATTATTTGCCAAGATTTTTAAAAAACACAACTTTGAACCATCCATTTTAGGGACTTTATCATTTTCAATTTACTTTAAGTCGGTGAGAATTTTGGTTTTGTTCATTACTCCATAAAATTGTACTTTATACAAATAAGATAAGGTGGGACCTTCATTGGTAGAGCATATACACAAGTTTTCATTAACCTCTTATAGAATTTTATTATCTCTTTTTTCAATAACTAAGGGATCAACCGTTTTACTCCGGGTGTTATTTAGTGATTTGTTCCCTTTTACTTCTCTTTTTCATCATAGCAATGAAGTATTTAGTATTAGAATTTTTAAGTTATCCATTTTGTCAGATGATGCCTTCCTCCCCCGTGGATCATTTTTTCAATTCATGTATTATGAGCTATGCTTGATCCTGCAATGCATCAGTTCACTGGTACGGTAACTCTAATTGTATATCAGCTAGACCAATTCTAGCTTTATTATTTTTTTGCAGAATAGTTCTGGATTCTTCAGTGTTTAATCTCTTCAAAATTAATTTTAAAGCTTTTAGTTTCAATCATATATCCTTCAATTTATCAGGTACTAATATTTTATTCTATAAATCTACTGTAATCTCCGCACAGCTATTGTATTCAGTCCATACTTTGAAGAACCTGAAGGAAAGTTTAATATTCATTTGTATGTTATTAAGAGTCAATAATATAGGGGTGTGGTCAAAAATATTTGGAAGATCATATTCCACCAGCACATGTTCTCATTTCATCATCCACACATTGTATTCAAATGCACTATCCTACCTGCTACAAATCCTGTTAATACCATATTTCATGTTGGTCCATATATAATAACCATCCTTCCAAGCTAATTCATTCAGCAACAGCTCATGCATATAATTTGAGAAGTCCTTAATGTCAACATATTACACTGGATTACTAAATAACCTATTTTGTAGATATAATAGAGCATTAAATCACCACAAATTATCCAAGGAGAGTTTACTTCTTATGTCAAATCTTTGAGATAACCTCAAAGAGATCTTCTTTATTCACATGTATTAAATGAATAGATAACAGTTAATAAGAAATCAAAATAATCCATTTTCCCTTTCACCAAGCAGTGAATCAATTAATTTTTCTATCTAATTTTAACAACTGTAAAACTAATTATATCCCATACAATTAAGATTCTATCATTTTGACAATCTTATAGTTATTCAAATAACCTCATCTAGGAGTTACATTATTAAGAACTTTACTTGCTTTATATAATTTAACTCTAGTCTTTGTTAATCCAACTAACTTGATATTGCTTGTCTTTATTATCTTTCTCAGTTTTTTTGTTTATATTTCCTATTGAATCCTCTTATTTTTCAAAATAACTGAGTAATAGAGACATAGTATTTCTCCATCTATCAAGAGGTATTAGATTCATATCTTCCTCAAATTTGGACGATGTTAAGTAGATATTCAAAGGGCAGTTCAGTCTTTAGAGTTAGGCTAATTGACTGTTAGTTAAGATAACATTAATTAGGTAGTTAAAGTTAGTTACGAGTATGGTTAATTAGTTGATGTATAGTATTAATATATCTATATCATCAATATTGTACTCATTGAAGTATTTTTGAATAATATCGACTACTTTTCTCTCCTCGTCTACTCTTCTTCTTAACCACTCTTCTTCATCATTTTCATCTTTTCTCCAAATCTATTCTTGAATTCTCAAGAATCAACATGGTATCAGAGTTAATGCCTCTAATTGTTGGCATTTGATTAGCTCATTAGAAGTTCTTGCTACGCTTCTCAAAAACAAGATCGAGATTAATACTCAGAAATTACGATTTTCTACCAGAAATTAAAGCTTGGAAATAATGGATGTCAATGGAGAACAAGGGTTAGGAGTCTCAAGTGAGTCAAATTCACTAACTGATGAAGTTTGGGACTGGGTGTTGCAGTCGAAGCAACTCATCCCTTGTATCTGACCCCAGGTGATACGAGTGGTATATCCTTGATCTCCTTCCGGTTAACAAGAATAGATAATTACTCTTTGTGGAGTCATTCGATGCGTATTTCTCTATTTGGCAGAAATAAACTATGGATTGTAGATGGATCTTGGAAGAAAGAAAGATTTCATGAGAAATTTTGGTACCAATGGGAGAGGTGCAATGTAATTGTGCTCTCATGGCTAATGAATTCAGTTTCTCAGAATTTGATCAGTGGGATAGCTTATGCTTCAAATGCACATTCTGTTTGGATGGATATGAAAGAGAGGTTTGACAAGATTGATGGCTCACGTTCATTCAATCTTCACAGGGAAATTGCAACCTACATTCAAGGTACTTCTTCAATTTCAGCTTATTATTCAAGACTCAAAGATTTGTGGGATGAACTTGAGGCATTATTGCCTTGGCCTAACTCTAGCTGGGACAAGTCCAAAGATTTCTTAAGTTCATCTGCAAGGAGAGAAATTGTATCAATTTCTGATGGAGCTTAATGACTTCTATGCACAAGCAAGGAGTCAAATTCTGCTCATGGCTCCCTTACTTGCTGTAAATCAAGAATACTCAATACTTATGAGTGATGAGATCAAAAGTCTATGATCAGATCTAATGGCAGTCTTGGAGCCTCTCTAGCTGAGAATACAGGGAATTTTGTGACTACTGCTTTGTACAGTTCCAAAGCTGGTACAAGTAACACTTAGAGGTTCAAGAAAATTTTCAATTTACAGTGTGAATTTTATAAGATGAAGGGTCATGTTAAAGAGAATCACTACAAGACTGTAGGCTACCCTAATGACAGATTCAAGAAAAAATGAGGTTCTACATCTAGTGGTCATAGTGTTCAAATCAATGTTCAATTGGCTGAAGATCAGAATATAGGGGGATCAAAGGAACCTTCTCAAAGTTCATATCAATCCACTTCACAAGGATCATCCATGATAAGAGATCAGCTGCAGGGAAATCAAATGCAGATGCAAATGCCCTGCCTCTTTACAAAAGACCTATATGATCAAAATGTTAAATGCAGTTCCAAAGTCTTCTATGGCTAACACAACAGGTATGAATATTGCTGCTTTACAGACTGTTAATAATAAAAAAGAGTGGATCATTGACACGGGAGCTACAAATCATATGGCAGCAGATCCTGATTTGTTGACAAAAATCACTAAACTAGACTCTATAAACTCAAAGAAGGTATTCCTACCTATTAGTGATATGGCTTATGCCGCTCACATTGGTTCCAGTATACTAACTACAGGCAATAGTCTTGATAATGTATTGCATATACCTGAGTTCAAATTCAATCTATTATCAGTCTCTCAAGTAACAAAGGCACTTCATTGTTTAGTTTCATTTTATCCTAACTTCTGTCTATTTCAGGATCTCTTCAATGGGAGGGTGAAAGTGATTAGTAGAGAAAGAAATGGATTATATATGTTGTCTTCACACCCTGCAGAAACAACAAAGGATGGAGATTCTTGTTCTCTGATTTCTAAGAACTGTGAATCATTCAAAATGAATAATAATGTTGATATCAATCTCTGGCATAGGAGGCTTGTCCATCCATCTTACAAAGTGCTAAACAAATTGTTTGAAGTGCCTTTAGATAGATGTAGTACAACTGTGAAAAATTGTGGAATTTTTCCATATGCAAAACAATTTAGATCTTCTTTTATTAGCGGTAGTATTAAAAGTACTAACTATTTTGATATGCTACATCTTGATGTGTGGAGACCTTATAAAATTTCCACTTATGATGGAAAGAAATATTTTTTGACAGTTGTGGATGACTTTTCTAAAATGACTTGGTTGTTCTTATTGAAAATCTAATCTGATGTATGTGTTGTGATATAACAGTTCCTAGTATATGTTAATACTCAATTTAATAAAAAGGTCAAGTGCATTAAGATAGATAATGGTGCAGATTTTATAAACTCAGTATGCAATAATTTGTTCAAATCTCTTCGCATTATACACCAGACTTTATGTGCTTATACTCCTCAGCAAAATGGTGGAGCTGAGAGAAAGCATAAGAATATTCTGGAGGTGTGTAGGGCCATAGGATTTCAAGGTCATGTTCCAATAAAGTCTTGGGGACATTGTATGTTAGCTGCAGCCTATTTAATTAATAGAATGCCTTCATCTACACTAAACAATAGATCAATCTTTGAAATTTTGCATGGAGTGAAATTAGTCATCTTAAGTAATAGGGTGTTTGGTATTTTCTAAGACAGTTCATGAAACTTATAAACACAAATCAAGGTCAATAGCAGCTACTCACATAGGTCACTCTCATACTCAAAAGGGCTATGTTTTGTATGACTTCACTAACTGTACTTCCTTTGTCAACAGAGATGTTGGATTCAGAGAGCATGTATTTCTCTTCCAGAATCTCCACAAGAATGCTCCAGCTCCATTTCTGGATTTTTTGCTGACCATAGGTTGGTTGTGGATCCTAGAGTGCCTTCACCTTCTACACTTAACACACAGGACATGAATCAGTCTGCTCAACCTGATCCAAATGTTCCTTCTTATAGTTCTATAGAGCCACACTGCCTCAACCTGATCCAGATATTCTTGTTTCTAGTTCTATACGACCTACACTACCTCAACAACAAAGTGTGGCAGACAGACCTCAAAGGAGGTCATCCAGAACTACAGCTTTACCTTTATGGATGAAAGATTTTGTTGTAACTCAGAAGTCCAATCCTAGGACACCTCATGGTCTGGCAAACTATGTGAGTTATACACATCTACCTACTAAATATTAGGCTTTTATTGGTGTCTATTCTTCTGAAACAGAACCTTCCTCCTATGATAAAGCTATAAGAGATCCAAGATTGATTGATACTATGAAGGCAGATATCACAACTTTAGAAAATAATCAAACTTGGAAAGTAGTACCATTACCTGAAGGAAAAAAATCCATTGGCTGTAAATGGATATTCAAAATCAAGTACAAAGACACAGGTGATATTGAAAAGTTTAAGGCAAGATTAGTTGCAAAAGGATATAATCAACAAGAGGATATTTACTATCAGAAACCTTTTCTCCTGTAGTAAAAATGGTCACTGTTAGATTAGTCCTAGCTCTTGCATCTATAAAACATTGGCACATTCATTAAATGGATGTGTACAATGTTTTTCTACAAAGTGATCTTACTGATGAAATATATATAGACTTACCACAAGGCTTTGGAAGCCAGGGGAGAAAAGACCAGTCTGTAGGCTTCTGAAATCCTTGTATGGATTAAAACAAGCACCAAGATAGTGGAATTCAAAGCTGCTAGAGATTGTGTTACATCTTGGGTTCACTTAGAGTCAATATGACCACTCTTTGTTTATTAGAAGGGTTGAGAATGATCTAATACTTAACTAGTGTATGTAGTTGACATATTAGTTACTGGAAGCAGCCTACAGCCAATCAAAGAAACCAAAACAGATCTACAACAAGCCTTCAAGATGAAGGACCTATGGGAGTTAAGATATTTCCTGGGCATTGAATTTGCTAGGTCTAAATCAAAAATATTAATGCATCAAAGGAAGTACACATTGAAGCTGATTTTTAAATTAGGATTAGGAGCTGCAAAACCAGTTGCTACTCCACTCGAAACAAATGTTAGGCTAACTACAAAAGAAGTTAATGACTTTGTGAACAATGCAAACAAAGAAGAGGATGAGCTTATGACTGACAATGGAGTCTATCAAAGAGTCATTGAAAAATTACTGTACTTGACCATAACCAGACCAGACATCTCATTCAGTGTACAAACACTGAGCCAGTTCTTACATCAACCAAAAAGATCACAATTAGAAGCTGCTATAAGAATAGTGAAGTATCTCAAGAACCAACCTGGACAAGGAATACTTTTATCAAGCAATGATCAATAACAGATAACAACATATTGTGATGTTGACTGGACAGCTTGCCCAAATTCAAGAAGGTCCGTAACAGGCTTTCTTGTGAAGCTAGGTGACTCCCTAATCTCTTGGAAGTCAAAGAAACAAAATACTGTGTCCAAGAGTTCAAGTGAAGCTGAGTACAAGAGTTTGGCATTCACAGTTGCTGATCTGGTTTGGATATTAGGATTGTTTAAGGAAATTGGATTGAAGATTGCCTTACCTATTTAAGTTTATACTGACAGTAAGGAAGCAATGCAAATAGCTGCAAATCTAGTGTTTCATGAAAGGACAAAATATATAAAAATTAATTGCCATTTTGTGAGAGAAAAAATACAAATGAAAATAATCAAGATAGTGTATGTACCTATAAGAGATCAGCAGGCTGACTTGCTAACTAAAGGACTGAATAAGATACAACATGAATATATGTGTTCCAAGCTAGGGGTACTCAACATATTTGGACCTTCTAGCTTGATAGGGGAGTGTTGAGTAGATATTCAAAGGGTAGTTCAGTCTTTAGAGTTAATATAATTGACTGTTAGTTAAGATAACAGTAATTAGGTAGTTAAAGTTAGTTAAGAGTATGGTTAATTAGTTGATGTATAATATAAATGTATCTTTATCATCCATATTGTACTCATTGAAGTATTTTTGAATAATATCGACTACTTTTCTCTCCTCGTCTACTCTTCTTCTCTTCTTCTCTATTGCTCTTCTTCATCAGCTTCATCTTTTCTCTAAATCTATTCTTGAATTCTCAAGAATCAACAGACGGACATGTGCGAATATATTTTTTTACTGGGATAGAACTTAGAACTGGAAAGTTGTTCATGTTTGGCTTAGGATTTTGATACATTACTTTCCCTCTAGTATTGTGAGTTTGTTAGTCTTCCCCCTTTATTTTAGTCTGGTTATGCTTTTTCTTTTGGCTACTATTTAGAGATTTTTGCAGCTGAAGATGATCCAGACTATCCTATTTTTTAGGTTGAGACTATTGATCTTGTTCTACTAGTTTACTCAGACGGTCTTGTTCATTCACATGACCTTTAGATACCATTGTTATGTCACCTTTTTAGGGCATTTGAAACACCTCTCTTTCTTGGTTTGTCGGGTTGCTAATTTGCAACTCTTTGCTCAGTTGCACAAATTCAACAGTTTGACCTTTTTCACAAAACATTAATCTCCAATTATAAGTTGTAGATTTCTAAAAAGTTCCCCTATTAGGATTCATTACTGTACTTTATCAGGTAATTTTTGTCACATTAACCTCAATTAGCATTTTGACAAAGATATCCTAATTTATTTATCTATGCACTCATCAACAAATATAGAGTTACCACAAAGATAGTTATTCTACTCCGAGAGTTGCAATGCTAGAAATCATAAGAAGCTTTGGAAACTTTAGCAATAGAGAAATTTTAGTAGAAAATTCTGCATTAGAATTAAAATATGTCATCCAAGATTTCAAAATAATAGGCCTATTATTAATATTATATGATCCAAAATCCTGAATCTCTTGCATATAAGTTATTTATTGAAATTTTTAGAATGAAATACCTCTCGTCTTGCATATAGATATCATGCTCTGAAATTTTATTCTAGTTTTGGTTCTATATATCGATTCGTTGAATTATATTCAGGGCACATACCAATTACATATGCAATCAAAGCATATCTTCATTTTTTATTTGCCTTTCAACTTTTCATGTTTCAATTGAATCACAATTTGACCATTTACCATCTGTTGTATTATATAAATAAAAATATTTCATTCTCAATAGATATGTTCTTCTTAATATCATGAATATGCATGTAATTTCTCCTTGTCTATTGCAGCAGCCTCTTTTACAAGGTTGATTATTGTTTCATTTGGCTTGTTCTTCTCTACTTACGTTTCTTGCGCAACTATATCATTTTCTCCTGAATCAATTGTTGAGACTTCACTAAGTTGCAGCTTCCTATTTGTTCTATTCGTACTTAATGTGGAGCCCATCTCACGAAAGGTCTTTTGCTCTATTGCATGTGGGGTTTTAGCCACCTCTTCTTTTGGATTAATTGGTACTAACGCAGTAGCTTCTATAGAGCTCCCTAAGGTGGTTGTGGGGATTTTTCTTGATTGTCTTTGCCGTCATCCTTGTTCTTTTGTCATGACAGTCACATCGGTATAAGTTAATTAATGTACATTAAAAGTATGACGAGAGAACTTAATTTTCAACTGTAAAAATTTTTGCTCATTATTATACTCTAGCAAATAAGTGTATTATATATTATTCATAAAAATACAAAAATAAAAGCCTTCGAAACTATATAAAACACAGAATAATTCATAACAAAAAGATTGATAATGAAGATGATATTGAAAAATATACCTAACTACTTCTTGTTCTTAAATTGATTTAATTTATATACATTAGCAATATAATTAATGATGGCATTACCATTTAAGTTTAGTGGTTCTAACTTGTAACAAGTTAATTTAATTATCTTTTTTCCCAAGTTACTAATCAATATGTATAATAAATCATTGAAAATAGTATTAAATTTTATCAATCGAACTAATTGTAGTTATCTATATTTTGTTTTACCTAATGAGGTAGTGTAAAATTTTCATTGAATTAATTGAAGCATGGTTACTCCCAACTTTTTTTTTTGTTTTTTGTACTCCTAACTACGAGAAGTTTGGAAGTTGGAGCTGGTAAGCGCCGCCGCTATTGTCTGTATACCCCAATCCTCTCTGCATCCTGCTCGAACCTTCCCGAATCAGGAAAAGATCCTTCTAAGACCCTAAACCTATCATTATTTAAATTCCAACACATCTTCAGTACCTTTGACGCCTCCTCTCTCTCTCTCTGTGCTTCTTTTTCCTGCATCTAATTCCATTCCTTTTGCGTTCTTTGGATCTTTGTTGTTGTAACCGGCGGCGAGAAGGGATGGAGGGAGGTGCAGCTACGGCAGCAGTACCAACGGAGAAACAGAATGATGCGACGGCGTCTTATACCTATTGGGTGAGAGAAACGACGCAAGATGCTGCACCTTTACCTGTTCCAAAGAAGCTGACATCTGAAGACCTCAATCAGGTCAATAATTCTCAAACCCACCTCGGGTCCGCCTGGAATCGGGTATGTCCCGCATACCCACTCTTTTCTTTTTCTTTTTTTGCCATATTTTGATATCGAGAGGGGAAAAGAAAAGTTTGATCGTGTGTTTTCTCTATATTTTGCTAGAAAGATCACACATTTATATTGTTTTTAAATCTCTGTTGGATCAAAGGCGATGTAGCTTTGTGGCAATGGACGAGTAGGAACATCTCATTTTTATTTGATTTTTATCAGTTTAGAATAAGGGGTGGACTAACTATGTCTTTTGCTCTCTTGAAGTCGAGAAAATTCATATAGTTATATGTTCAAAATATGTTTAGATCATCATATTTGAGTAAGTGTACATTAGAGAATATTTCATAATTTTCTACAAGACATGGTAATATATTCCAGTAACTACTTGCTTGTTAGGCCTAAAGAATGATCACTTATCACACTCAAGAGTGTGATCTAGTGGTTAATTTAACGGTAAATCATGAAGTTTTAGGTTCAAATTTCAGTAGAGACAAAAGAATTAGGAGCATATCCCGTTGAACTAGTCGAGGTGCGTGAGCATTGCCTGAACACCACGATTATATCAAAAAAGAATAATCACTTATCATGTTTTAGGTAGATTAAAACTCCACTCTAATGGGCCCTTGTACATTGCTATAGGTCAAGTCAATAAGAAGTCTTCTCCTTTCTCCTTTCCTGTCAGCATTTTTTTATTCTTTTTATAGTTTTAGTGGTCGTGTCCCTTTTTGATGAATGGTCCTATGCTGCTGCTACTTTTTGGGAAGTTTTTGGCAACATTTGTCATGTCCCGGTCAGCACACTTTGCCTAGTAAGTGCTACGCAATAAGGTTGTAATTTCGCTGTGGATTGCAAGTGATCTGGTCAAGCTGATGGTATTTATATCCTTATTTCATCCAGCCTCATGGAGTAGTTTTAGGGCCTGTGAATTGTCAGTGATATCTGGTCAACCAGGAAATACACATGTACTCTATTTCAGTCTTTTCTTATGATCCAGGTGTTGTCTCATGACAGATGCACTCAATTTGTCTCACGATAACGTTTTTCACTCTTAGGGTAATGTCGGGATAGTTTTGTTTAAGGAGATATATTGTTCACGCGGTACTTTTTCTTGTAATAGTTATGGTGTTTGAGCCTTCTTACTTCTACTAGGTACCTATATCATTTCACTAGTATATATACCAAGTAACTCTACACATCAACACTTGGGCAGATGTTTGTCATGCCGCAGGCCTAGGTGAGACGGACAAGTATCTTATGTTAATAATACACTATACACCTAAGTCAAGCATATGACACTGTCTATAAATGGACACACGTGGTATATTAGCATAATGAATGAGAAAAAACATATATGCATAGGATAGCCAACTGGCTACAAAACATGTGTTTAGAACGACAAGTGAATACACACGAATATACTATATTGTCTACAAAGCCTCTACTAGAGTCTGAACTAGTTCAATTGTAACATGGTCAGGACAGAGCCCCGACATACCCATTCTATGTGTATATATATACAACAAAAGAATACTAGACATAGACTAGCTCCACTAGTTCATCAAAATATCTTGTCTCTGCGACGACGCAAATTTGACCTCCTATGATCTTCATCCTAATTTCATTTTTATAAAAAGCTGTTCATATGGCACTACTCAACATTGCTATTCAAATAGTACTATTCCAAACACTCTATTTCTCTAGTACTATTTTGGTGGCACTATCCACATGAGTGCTGTCCTGAGCGCTTTATTATAATTAAAGATAAAAAATCAGCATGCTTAGCTTAATTCAAAACATTCTAAACTCAAGTTATTTGACCACCTTGAGATTGAGGGTACGTTGAAAATAAAGAAAATCAATGTAGTTATATGTTTAAAGCATGTCTATATTTATTGTATTTGAGTAAGTCATTTTATAGAGAGTAAACACTTACTATACTGTATTTAGGCTAAAACTTCTTTATAAGGTGCCTTTCTTGTACATTGCTCTTTGTCAAGTTATGCTTTTCTATTTTTATACACTCTATGTAGTTGGAAGGTTTTAATGTATGTACACACATTTATATTTACGTTTTACCTGCTGTCACAAAAGATTAGTGAGTGTGATGGACTTGGATTCACTTGGTTGAGGTCTTTATTCTTTTATCTAATTGATTCTCAACTTTATTCATATATTTTTTAAAGCGTTCAAGTGTTTCAGATTTATGGAAAATTAAATACACATAATCAAAGCGGGTGAAATCGTCAATAAACCTAATGAAATTTGAAGCACCAGACCTAGCCCTCGCATTCATTGGACCACAACCATCAGAATGGATTAATTGCAATAGGAATTTTGCTCACTTGGCCTTTCTCTAATGGTTTACATGTAATTTTTCTGGCAAAACATTTTTCACATGTTGGCATTTCAAGTGGAAAAAGAACTTAAATGTCCTTTCTTAGCTAATTTATAAATTTGATCTTGCCTTATGTGACGTAATCTTACATGCCATGTAATAACATCATCATTGTTACTAGAATCTATATTGCTTGGACTTAGGTGTGAGTGTTCGATATGGGTGCGGATCTAATCTAGAGGTTGGACCCTTCGTGATAAAATGTGAAGATTTGTTGGTATGGATCCAAGTATGGATAGGGGTGATAGGATTTGGTAAACAGTAATTAAAATTTCTAAAAGTAGTAATGAAAACATGTCTAAAATTATGGTAGTATATTCAGAAAGAAAGGAATATACGGATTTTTGATAGCAAGTTTGAAGTTGTAACTATTATCTAGAACAAATGCATCTCCTTACTGTTTTTTTGTGTAACATGATTATTGCAAATGATATATAGGTCATCATAGACTTCTTGATTTCATTGCACATTCGACAATGATGTTGACTTGTAAACATCCTTAAAGCATCTTTTGGTTGCTGATTTTTTAATGCAAATAACTCTATCAATAAAAGAAAACATATGCCTAAAATTCTAGCTCTTGTTTTTATTTTAGATATCATTGTATCTGTCTCAAACTTTTCTATCGATTTTGGTCAAAGTATCCAAATTGATTGACCAGATCCAGAACTGATCTCACATGTCGTGTCGACACGGATGTGGCATCGAAAGTGAAGAGTCCGAGCAACTTAGACTAGAATAACATGCCATGACACAACGATCAACATAATAGTCATAAGTTGAAGGATTGCAATCTAACTCTTTAAAGCCATCATAACAAAGTCTAAAACCATAAAATAGTGTCTTGAAAAATTCTAAAACCATTGCAACTAAAGCTTAAATAGGAACCAAGATCTAAAAGAACAGACACATAAATTGAGTTTCGTCAAATCTCTGGAGAATATAGGATGTCATGCAACATCAAAGATCTGCACCACGCAAGTCCATTTTGCAAGTGTCTATCCCTTTAACTTCAAGTTTTGTCTTATTTCCTACATATATTCACCTTGATCGAGGTAAGACTCGATGGAACTCCACAAACACTTCTCAATTACGACTCACATGGTCGCTGGCCTCTAAGTCGATAATCCACAGGATAAGATTCAATTAGTAAATAGTGCTTGAAATATATGCAACACTTAAAGATACATATCGAAGTGCTACCTTTTTCGGTTTGGTGCACTCACGAGCAAAATGCCATGAAAGATGGCAGTTGTAATACTTCATCTTACTCTTGTCCTTTTTCTTGAAAAAATATTCTCTTTTTGAAATTTAGCACGTCCTTTTTTTGGAGGGTTCTTCTCCGATCTTTCTACCCTTTACGTCATATTTTCAATTTTTCTATGCTTGAACCCTAGAAGCTTTGTGCCACTTGATTCTGCAACATTGGCACTAGGTATTGCTTTAGTAGGACCAACCTGCTTGTCTTTAAGCTCCACACAACGAGCAACATCAGAAAAAGATTTGATGAATTCATTATGGGTCAAGTTAACCTTTAGATATTCCCAACTATTGGGAAGGGACGGAATCACTGCCTGAACATGCTGTCATAACATGACTAACACTGTTAAATTGAGCAGTCATGTTTGTTAATTTTCTTTATAACAGACATAGTATCAAAAGGTAGGGGTAAGATTGCGTATGCACCACCCTCTCCAAGCCCCACGTGTGGAATTATACTAGATTTGTTGTTGTTATCGTAGACAGTATCAAAAAGTATCATTGTTGACTAAAACATGGGTGACAAATTAAATGGTGAAAATTACGATATCTGGGGTTGTAAGATGTGGTATGTATTGAAAGAACAAGATGTTGGAGGTATAAATCTTGTTATGAATCACACTGAGGAGGGTAACATTGCCCAACATAGGAGAGATTTAGAAACCTACAATATTTGAAAAAAGAAAGATTTCAATGTTTCGGAATTATTCTAAGTTTAGTGATAATGATCTCATCCATGAACTTGAGCAATATCCTACTGGTCATGTCAGGTGGACACACTTAGGAGAAAATATGGTGGTACAACTGTGACTTGTCTTAGACAGTTGAGACGACACATACAGAAAACGTCAAAATCACATTGTCAAGCAACACCTAAGAATAATGTCTAGTATGATTGCTCAACATAAAAGTGTTGGTCATGTTCTCTCTGATGAGCAGCAGGTCCAGATAGTGATTTTATCACTTCTCAATAGCTGGGAACAACTAAAGGTTAACTTGATCCACAATGATAGCATCAAATCTTTTCCTAATGCTGTCCATCACATCAATTGTGTACCTGTTAATAGTAGAATTTACTGGTGTAGAGATTTCGTAAGATGAAAAGATTATCTTCTAATTGGCGGGAAAATAACAGAAGCTGTGTTAAAAAATTGCTCCAAGCCGACTTTGTCTCCTGGAAACAGAGTTTTGTATCACAAAGTAGATATTTTCTTGTTCTAGCAGCGTGTTTAATTAAAGAGGATTTTCTCTATTAAATAAGGGAATTTTGGAGATGAGAAGTTGTCAGGAAAAACCACCAATCAATTGCGATGCGTAGTATTATCGTCAATCTCCCCATAAATAAACTTACCTTATAAAGAATGAATTCTAAATTTTATGGGTAATTTACTTTATACCTACTATTTCGTTTGGTTTTTGGTTTCTAGTCTTATTTTATTAGTAGCCATGATTGGGGCTATAGTACTGACTATGCATAGACATGGCAAAATTGTGTGTATTGACTAGAGTTAACAAAATAGTTGGTGGAGTTCTTTGCAATTGACTATGTTATTGAATTTCTAGGAAAGCAACCTACATTAGTTCCTAATTTTCCTACTTGTTTCAAACCTACCTTGTATGTTTTACTACATTTGTATGATGCAGACGGTCATACCAATGAATTAGCTTAATATGAACACAAGTAACACCCAAAACTGGCCCTTTCAACTAAAAGACTTTCAGTTAAATCCGATGGCCCATTGTATAGATGGCAAATCAGCAAAGCAGCCTGGATATCGGCTTATTTCCATGCTGGGGTGATGCAGCCATTGGACTATGCTAGGTTTAACAACTAAGGTTATAAGAAGCTCTAGAAGAGCTCAGTCTTTTGGACTTGGGTGTGCCTTTTGGTCTGTTCAAGGGTCATGGGATGCTGACCTCAACAAGGAATGCTCACTCTCCTGATCCGACTCTATAGTTGTTATACCGGTTCTAAAACAAAGGCTGTACAAGAGAGAATGAAGGAAAATTGGTAGTGTGAGGTTCTTAGATGTTATCTGCCACTATCTCATTCTGATTTATTCCCTTCCCCTCTCAAAAAGAAAAATAATCATAATAAACAAGCAAAACGTACTGGGAAAACTAAAAACTCTAAAGGAAAGCGTTCATGATAGGTTTTGCAAGGTTTATGTCTGCTGGTTGATTCCAATAACGTCACGTATCAAATGATAACTTTTATTTTTCTTTTGCAGGCTGGAACATGGGAGGAGAAAAATCTTAATAAATGGGCAAGTGGTCGAATTAAGGTATGAGCATCAAACTCTCTTCCCTTGTTCACATTTAGGAATGATCTTTTTAAAAAAAACTTTCCATGAAATTGCCTCTCCTTGCAATGTACAACAACGCAATCTGGTGGAATCATATTTTTTGAAGATCTGATGGGTGTTTTATATAAATTTCCAATTAATTATGATCAGGTGCTCGTTAAAATAGAAAATAAGTTTTGAGTAAATTATTTTATGATAAGACAGAAAATAATGGGTCTAGAGGATCTGATTGTGGTTCCTTCTGCCAAAAATGCTCAAAAATAAGGTGCCAAGATTCAGTAAAAGTGTTTCCCTCTTTCATATTTGACATGGAGTGCAATGGTTGAACATTGTAGCACTAAGGTTCAATTATTTTTGAAGGTCTTTAACTATGAAATAGTATGGATGATATTATTTGCTGTAAGCTAGAAAGACAGCTATCTTTAGATATCATGTAATCTGTAAATGTGATAGAGAGTTGTGATTCCTTTAAAGAAATCGTCTCATTTAAAATGAGATACAACCAGATTGTAACCTGTGCGTTGAGGGCATGAAAGGTGACTTCTAGGGGAGCCTTTGAAGCCATGTAGGTATATGGCTTAAGGGGTAACCAAGTGGATGTACTGCCTCTTAGCACTAGAAATTTATTGAACCCCTGAACCATTTAGACACCTTCGAGGACATGAACAATTAGAAAATTGTACTAAAGTTAGTTATCTTTACAGCCCATATGTCTCACTTTATAGTTCTCTGTCACTTATTAGTACTTCTCTACAAATCAATGAGCCTTTAAAAGAGGACATGATATTTCAAGGAAGAGTGATTTGATACCCCAACTATAGAGGGAATCAACAGTCTAAGCTATTCTAAGACCTGCTTAGTGCTGTTTTTATGAGGTAATAATATTATTTGATTTATTTATTAAAAAAAAAAAAGCTTATAAGCTTGGAATAATCAGCTGCCCAATGACTTTTCTGGTTTGCTTTCAGTTTTTATGAATATAGGGACCCAAAATTTGATTCACAGATCTCAAGCCTATGTGAGAAACATTATGGGTATTATGGACAGTCTAATTTGCAACTTAGATACGTTTTTTGTTTGTCTTACTGTAAACTCCCTCCCCCCCCCCCCCAAACCCCCCCCACCCCCCCCCTTTCCTCTTGCTTTCTACACACACACATATACAACAACATACCCATTGTATACATCCTCTCTTCCTTTAAATGTATTATTACAATGGGAGTCTTAGGATGCTCTATTTACATTAGCAACCCAGTGGCACCTCCTAGTCTTGGCTCTGTTCGTACTCCCTGGCTAATTGTGTCTTTTCTTTTGCAAGAGAAAATCTGCTCTGTGAATATAAGTTCCATCCACCAGCATGCTCTGTGAATCTCTAAACACTTTCTCCTTGCAACTTTCACAAGTTTCTAACCTTTCTTAGGAAAATGGAAACAAAACTTATTTTTGGATGTTTGCTAGAAAAATGTAAAGAAAAAAACTTAAACTATATACAAGTAGAAAATGTTGAGAATGTAATGATTTGCAATTTTATTGAAATCGCATTGAATCATATTGCTTTCATTTAGTTCAACATTCATAATGCTCAACAATTATGTACTGTAATTTATCGGTCTTCTGATGTTTTTAATTTATAGGGATTTCTTTTATGTGTGGATATGATCCGTGGTGTGACTTCTTTTTCTATCTTATCCTATTTCGCATTATTACTTGTACTAGTTGCTTCTTTATGAATCTTTTATGTTCACAAATTTTTACAATTCTTTCTATATTTTGAAAAATATTCTGAAAAGTTCCTATTTTTATTTCGTGGCCGTGTGACCATGAATATTTTGAACTTTTTTCCAGAGTTGAATTCCAAAAATCATGTTTGGCCATAAAATTTTGAAAAATTCCAGAATTTGATAAACACCGAAAAGTTGTTTTCACTTTTTTCACTCCAAATCACACACAAAAATTTAAAAACAACTTCAATTTGTATTCATGGGCCATGGCCAAACACAACTCCAATTTTCAAATATCATTTTTCACTTTGAAAAAAAAATTTACTTTGTTCAATTTTCACAATTTCCATGGTCAAACGAGCCCTTAGTATGATAAGAATCTTATTGCTGAGATCGAAAATTAGAACCATGTATGTGTGTGCGCATGCATATGATTTGAAGGTATGTTGCCTGATTCTCTTGAATGGCAGGAGCTGCTCGTATCTGTGGGATCACTGGAGTATTCTGGTGGCAGAGCAGAAGTAGCTGAAGTAACACGATGTTCCGGTGATGTGAGTGCTTTGATTTCTTTTTATGCCTAAAGTAGATAGCTATTTGAGGTTGATGTTAGGGAAACAACATAAGAACTTTTTCCGATTCCCTTTTTTGAACTTTCATCTTCTCTATTCTGTTTTTTCTTTTCAAGTGCCAATGATATGGAGAAGGTGAAAAAAGATGAACTTTATTTAAAAAAATGGCATGGATGAGGTGAGAAAAAGATGAAGTATGTAAACCCTACCAAAAATTCTTACGTGGTTTTAAACTATGACTCGCATATAATTTTGCAGGACCTTAGCAAGGGGAGGGGATCTAATTATATAGTTGTATATGGTTGAAGTGTTTAGGAACCCAAAGAATTGGTTGTGTTTAACAGTTTCTGCTATTCCCATCTATTTAATTATCAGTGTATTTACAAATAATCTATTAAATGGAGACAGGCCAAAATAGTATGATATTGTCATACAGTCATAACCATCCACTTTCACAACATGGTGGTGTATTTTGCAGTCTCGAGTGTCTTCATTTCTATTTCTTTCCTCATGATGTTTGGATGACACAACAGGCATTTTTGGTGACTGTACGGAATAAAAAGCGTGTTGGCTATACATACGAGCTCACGATCAAAGTCAAGGGTACTTCTTTTCTTCTTGAAATCTGTTTCTTGAAGTTGTCTTCCCTTTAACTTTCTAAACTGCTTCTTCTTATGTTTTCATTTACCAAGCAAATAATTTTATACTGTAATTAGGGGAATGGCTTGTTGGAGATGAGAAGAAGGTGATCAAGGGCCATATAGATATACCGGAGTTCTCATTTGGCGAGCTAGATGATTTGCAGGTATTTTGCTAGACCTATTTTAATACTTCCGCAAAAGAAAAAGTTGGAAATTAATACATCTGGCAGAATGATAACAGTTTTGCAGAAATAAGAAAAGCTGCCATTACCCTTCATTGTTTAGACCAATTTTTTCTGGCGTATGCAATGGTAGACTAGAATTCTGCGTACTTTAAGTCATTTTTAAATAGAAAACCAAATAGCCATGGCATTCCTTGATGCAGAGGTAAGAGAGAATTTTCTTTTTCCAAAAAAGGAAGAAGTATCTTGGTGTGTTTTTCGTGCATTTCGGAGGTTTGACAACCTTTCTCCTCAAACATGGGATCTCTTGGCGCTTCCCAAACAACATAGAGAAAGAAAGATGTTCTAACGTAATTTTCTAGAAGCTGGTTACGATCAACCTTTGTTCTTTAATTTGTAGATTGAAGTGAGTCTGAGTGAAGACAAGGATCTTGGACAACAAGACGAGCATCGGATAAAACAGGATATGAGACAATTTCTGCGACCTCTAAGGGAAAAATTGCTTCAATTTGAGCAGGAACTGAGAGACTTGTAGTATGTCTGTTGCTTTTGGTACTAATTTTTTGAAGCTTTCCTTTTTCTTTTCTAAGACGCTTGCGGTCTGGAGTTGTGGACAAATGTCCCTTTAACTAATTAAGTGTCACTTCAGCTTGTATTACTCGAAATCTAGTAGTTTAACACAACTAAATTAAACTTTGGGTTATTTGTCGGTGAGTGTTTCCTTGTTATTTGATATTTTTAGTGCACGGCTGAAGGTAATCTAGTACAAACCAAAATGCCTAAAAAACTTTAACTTTTCCAGTTCACATGAAATTTGTTGGAACATTTTCTCTCTTAATATGTATCCATTTTGTCTCTCCTCATGCCTTGCTCTTCCAAATGTCTAAAAAGCATTTCTCAGCTGTTGTATCTTCTAGTGTCTTTAAACAAATTGCAACTGCCGGCGCCTATCTTCTCCGTCCTGCAGTAACATGCTTTCTGCAGAGATGGATTCAAAAATTAAATTTATTTATGTTTTTTCCATTGAAATCCGTCGTGCTTTTGAAGATTTAAAATTAAAATTAAATATTTGTTGGAAATACTATGCCTTCCAGTTTGTCTTGTTATAATTAGAATGGAACCATTTTAGTCTTGAATCTAATCCCTTAATAAGGTACTTATTCCTCAAAAAGTTGATGTCACCGGTAAATGATAATTACGATTAATACTGTTGTCAGTTTCACTTTCACCTGCAAGTACGAATTTTCGAGCGAGATGGGGAATAATTGCTATATTATCATAGATACAGGGTTATTAGGTATTTTATTAATTCTACTTTGGATATTTGAATTTAACTCGCAGTACTTCAGTTGGATTGAAAAATGATTTCTGAATGACAAGGTTAAATTGCAAAAAAACAAAAAAATTAATTTTTTCTTGATTTGTTAAAATGGATGAATAAAATAACTTTTTTTTTGTATTCCCTCTTCTTTTTGGTCGTGTCTATCAATTTTCTTATTATTTATCCACTTTAGAAAATCAATCCAATTTCAGACTAATTGCAATGTGAATATTTAATATATACTTAGTTACTGATGTTAGAAAAATGTAAAATTAAAAGCAAATTAAAAGGAACATATGGAAGTAATATCTAATACAATATAATGAAAAACTAAAAGCAAATAAGTAACATAGGGAGTAATATCTAATACAATTTAATGAAAAATTAAAAGCAAATAAGGAACATAGGAAGTAGTATCTAATACAATTTTACGACGTGATTTTAGGACTCGCATTATTTGCGTAATTGTTACATCGTATTTTTATTATTATATTATATTAATTAAATTTTTTATATATTATTAAAAGATTCTATAATAAATAAAATTATTATTTTATATTTAGAAATTTTGAAATTAATTAAATTGTAACTATTAAATATTTACTTATTCATAAAAGCTGAGAACTCTTAATATTTACTCCATCTGTTTCTTTTAACTTTATAGGTATATTAAAAATGTTGTTCCAAAATAATCGTTAATATAGAAACTCAAGAAATAATTGACTATTATTTTTTCAACTCTACCTTTTAATACTTAAGTCCTTCTAGAATGTGAAATGAATTGTTGTATGTTTTTAAAAAATACCTATCAATTAATGGGGTTATACTAGTCAATCTATAATCCTTATTAATTTTTTTTGGAGGATTTGTAATTCTTATCTTATCAAGTACAAGAGAACAGAGAGAATAGCACTTTAAAATTAACTAAAATTTTATTTTTTTGATTTGTTTTATTTGAATTATATTGAAAGACTTAACATTTAAGACTTTAAAATCAATCATAGTTTTATTAACTTATATTAATCATTTATTTATTAGATTAATTAATTGTTCATCACAATTTTTTAGCTCACAGTACGAGAAAATAAATTAATGAGTATAATTTAGTATGCATTAATATGTTGAATCATACTTCTTTCTTTTTAAAAAAAATTGTATAATCAAGAAAAACAAATATATAGAAACACAACATACTTTAAGTTGTTTCAATTAATGAGTTGCTCTTATTATTCACTTTTTTAGTTAAATCCATAGTCTACACCATTTCTTTCGTTTTAGTTTATAGGAAAGTATTTGACTAGACACATGAATTAAGAGAGAAAGAAAAAAATTAAGTTGAAATCATCTCATAAAGGATAAAATGAAAAGTTTAAAATTAAGGTATTACTAAATATTTAAATTATGAAGCCTCGTAGCAAAATATCATTTACTTTTTTACACTTTTAAAAATAGAGTTTATACTTTACAAAATAGCTATTTAATTATTTTTCTAATATTTAAGATTTAAAATTAAGTAAATTTTATGTATTAAATCCTTCCTTATTTGAAATATATAGGAAATATAAAATTTAAAATTTTAAAAGCGATTAAAATTTTAATTTAAGAAATAATTACATGTTGAATTAAATTATACTCATAATGCAAATTAATTTTATGTTTAGGATTTTCTAAAATACATTTGGAAAAAAAGGTCAACTCGATGGACAAAGCATTCGACATTAATAGGGTCTGGAGAAGGATCACACCCAAAGGAATGTGACATAGAAAATATATCTTATTGCAGGCATAATTGGTTGTTTTCACTAATTTTGATAAGTCCTTTTTAGTTTGGACGATCAATTATAAATAGATAAATGTGTTTGTGATATGTCATTAATTTATTAGTGTCAAAATAAGTCAGTAATAACTCAAAATGTAATTTGTAAGTGTTAATTGTTTAGACAAATATCTTATACTATATGTTATATTCTATTATACAACTTTATATTACAATGTGTCTTTGTAATGCTAAAATTTATATTAAATATTATTTTATTAATTGTATAGTAATACGAATTTATAACAATTAATATGAGATATACATATAATTCATGTATTTGAGTACTCATGTAAAAGAAAATGATTATTTTTACCTTTCAATCAAACGCTATGTCTATGATATTTTTGTTTAGTTAAACAAGTATTAGAACAAACAAAACAAAAAACTACTAGATTGGATCAAACTCTTAAACATAATTATTTATCAGTTTGAAGTTTATAATTTTCTTTCTAAATTCTTATATTGGACGATCAATTATAAATAGATAAATGTGTTTGTGATATGACATCAATTTATTAGTGTCAAAATAAGCCAGTAATAATTCAAAATGTAATTTGTAAGTGTTAATTGTTTAGACAAATATTTTATACTATATGTTATATTCAATTATACAACTTTATATTACAATGTGTCTTTGTAATGCTAAAATTTATATTAAATATTACTTTATTAATTGTATGGTAATACGAATTTTATAACAATTAATATGAGATATACATATAATTCATGTATTTGAGTACTCATGTAAAAGAAAATAATTTTTTTTTTACCTTTCAATCAAACGCTATGTGTATGATATTTTTATTTAGTTAAACAAGTATTAGAACAAATTAAACAAAAAACTACTAAATTAGATCAAACTTTTAAACATAATTATTTATCAGTTTGAAGTTTATAATTTTCTTTCTAAATTCTTATATTGGACGATCAATTATAAATAGATAAATGTGTTTGTGATATGACATCAATTTATTAGTGTCAAAATAAGCCAGTAATAACTCAAAATGTAATTTGTAAGTGTTAATTGTTTAGACAAATATTTTATACTATATGTTATATTCAATTATACAACTTTATATTACAATGTGTCTTTGTAATGCTAAAATTTATATTAAATATTACTTTATTAATTGTATGGTAATACGAATTTTATAACAATTAATATGAGATATACATATAATTCATGTATTTGAGTACTCATGTAAAAGAAAATAATTTTTTTTTACCTTTCAATCAAACGCTATGTGTATGATATTTTTATTTAGTTAAACAAGTATTAGAACAAATTAAACAAAAAACTACTAGATTAGATCAAACTTTTAAACATAATTATTTATCAGTTTGAAGTTTATAATTTTCTTTCTAAATTCTTATATTGTTACATAAACACATCTTTTAAATATTATTTATGTTATTTTTAAAGGACACACATGTCAATTATTTTTTAATTTTCATTTAATTATTATTTTAATATTTAAAATTTTAAATTAGTTAAAATTATAGCACTATGAAATTGCATTAGATTATTATTATTATTATTATTATTATATTGCAAAAAAAAATTACTTATTCATAAGATGCATATAAAAATTCTTAGTATTTTGTACGTTAAAACCGGCTAAAATTAACTCCTACAATCACACCCTAAGTTTGGATAAATTAGCAAAACTTTGACATTTATAATTTTGGTACATTAAACAACTTGCCAATTTTTTTGTTTCATGTGAAAACTTTAATAGGTATATAAATGAATGTGTTCACGGAATTGAAAAATCATTGATATTTTAATAATATTTTAAAGTTTCAAATATTAGAATTTGTAGTATAATTTAAATAAGAAAAAGATTTAAAAAGTAATATTTTAGTTAATTTTGTTTTATCTATATTATACTAAAAGTATGAAGATTCTTAAATATATTGATTGAACTTTTTGTTTTTTGCTATATAATTACTTTCTTAAATATTTAAAATGTCTCACATCAGCTAATGTAAAGAAAAATCAAAAGTTAGATAGATATAAAATCACATAAAAATGAAATTTATGTATCCAACAGGGTCAATGGGCGGGATCTGTATTCTCGTGGCCTTTACCTAAGTTAGTATTGTTATTTAATTATTTTCTAATATTTTAAAATTTGAAATCAACTAAATTTAGCTTGTTAAATCTTTATCATTTAAAATATGCATAACATTCTAATATCAAGGACTTTAAATTCAATTAAAATTTTACTTTTAATAAATTCTTTTCGTTACAACCCCAAATGAGTGGATCGTGCGGGCACCAACATCGACTCTACTCGATAGGAGAACTCTTTTCGAAATATTACATAAAATACCTAAATTTTTCATTAATTTACACCAATCAACAATTGCTAAAATAAAATAATAAAAATACTCCAAAATTTTATTCCCACAGGATCTCGTCTAGACAGGTATAATAGCTCTAACAGAATACTTGACAAGATAAATTACACAGCTTCGGCTGAGAAGAAGAACACATAGCTGATGATGAGTACTCCCTGTCAATCAAAGAACTGCAAAACCTGTCACAACCTACACCTAAAAAGGTGTAACAAGCTAGTATCAGTACACTACACGTACCGGTAGCCATCATCGGCCGACTAAGATTAGTTCATATAATAGCATAAATCAAGATACAATTGACATTAATAAATTTAGCAACTACTCCACTTATGCAACAATCCACTGAGTTATTAGCTACTTTATCATCTCTTACGTCTCATCAAGGTTCATGAAATTACTCTACAACTCTAACTATTAATTAATCTTTCAATCTGTCTCTCTCTTATCCTGCTGCAGCGAGTGATTGGACCGCTACAGTGGTCCCACGACTGCGGCGTTTGCCCGCTGCAGTGGTACCCAAGACAGTCAGTAATCCGATGTCTCTGATCCAGTTCTCTTTACTTCCATCATGTAACTTTATAGCACGTCTACCTCTTTTACCATATTTACTATCATTGACCAAGTACGTTTCTATCATTTATTGACCCATTTAATCACCTACAAGATTTTTTGACCCTCCTTAATTTAGTACATTATTACTTGCGGTCTTCCGGTGATTCACTACCTTTTTGTTAACCTGACATGCTACCTTCCAAAATCCACTTAAATCAAACACTCGATCACAAATACAGATTAAATAACTTAAGAACATACAAGAAAAGCATCAAACCATACCAATGGAGTCAAATCCTCCACGGTCAAGTACACGTACATACCCATTTCTCCACAATACAATTATGTCATATAGAACCATATCTAAACTATATGATCATGTGTTGCGTTCCAACCGTGTCTCTCACCCCAAACCCCAGTCACGTCGGTACACCTTATATCCCACTTGTATACTTGTATCTCTTTATCATTGCAGTTGTATGTATATCATGTCATACTCGCACAATCCCTCTTTTTGCAATTATGCCATCGTTGATACGTTGGGCACACGCCTCTATCACATCACTGTATACTCCTGCTCGAGGGTTTTATGCCTGCCTTCCAGCCATGACCTGCAAGGGACTCTACAAATCCATGTACTGTACACCCAGCTATATGAGACCTTTATCATACCTGTCTGCGTACTCATAACCGTACACTCAGTCGTGTGGTATTTTAGCCATACCTATTAGTGTATTCTCTCATATTGCGCACCTGGATACTCACTTTGGGCACGAATCACTCATGTCTCCAACCCTCGTTCAGAGTTTGATTGTACTAGCCTGCTCATCCAAGTTCTATCTCTTCGGCCCCAGGCCTCGCATTCACAAACACATCAATAATTTACCTTCTCATATTACATTATATTTTGTTCACGTATTCAATTCATATAGACTCACCCCTCAATTTCGGGACCACACTTCATAGCATAACAATCAATAAATCACACACATGACAAAAGTCACATATCAACACTTATGATGAAATGCCTAGTTCCAAGCCCAAATTTCTGTGCAGATAATTGTAACATCAATTATATACTTAACTTCACAAGGAAATACAACCTGGCCCACTCGCGAGATTGGGCTCCACTGCAGCGGCATCACTGCCGCCCCAACGGTCTCACTACTGATGTCCCAAACCCGCTACAGCGATACCATTTGGCAGTACTACAACCAATCTCCTTTCATTTTCCTACAGATCGTTTCTTCAAAATCTCGTGACTCATCTCAATATCGCCCATCATATTGGGGTAGCATTATATCAAATTTATTTCAACAATAGGATTTTAATAGGGAAATCATAACCACAACTGATATTCATAGACCAAATTAACACATTATCGTTACACATATATACAGGTCATTACTTAAAGTCTAACTCTTCTAATTCGAGGGTCTTAAATTGCGTCTCGAAATAATCATAGTCCACCCTTAAATGATCAGTTCCTGCATTAAATAAATAGGATTTTATGACTAATCGTTCAACATTACGATTTAGAAAGAATGACTATAAATTCTATATATATAAACATCAATAACAATGCCCAAAGATCATTACGCATATAATCAATTCACTATCATATACACCCTCATGCATAGACTATTTTTATTACAATCATGTCATGCCCCACCTTAGGAGACATGACTGACACCTAATGCCACACTGGAACCTGGGTTGACTTGGCTGGGCATATGCACCTCTAGTGCCTGCTAGCAACTAAAAATCAAGAAAATAAACTGCTATATCTCGGTTATAAACACAGCCTCGGGCCGACAAGGCCACGTAGCAATATGTAAAAGAAAACAGTTAACCCAACCAACATAACAATAATGGAATTCTATGCAAGCCAACAAGACCACCATGCTGTCTAGTTATAACATAAGAAAAAAAAATATCATATTTATACTATAGCCGACAAGGCTGCTAACTAACCAGCTAAACTAGGCCCCACACGGCCAACACGCAAAATATACATACATAGACCCCACACAAACAACAACAACTAACTAACTAAAAATTATAGTCTACAAGCCTATAAGAGTGAAAATATTGGTCTGGACAGGGCCCCGGCCTACCCAAATGCTATACAATAAAAGACAGGTAACCTCTATAACCTGGCAACTCCGAATAAAAGGAGCTGGCCAATCTGCTGACTCTAAATAGCTGCTAGGAGATCCCGAAACCTGTCTGTCTGACCTTGCAGGCAAGTATGCAGCGCCCCATGCGTGGGCGTCAGTACAATATGTACCGAATATGTAAGGTAGTAATAAAAGCTAAATAGAAGCTAATAAAGAACTGAAAGTAACCAGCGACAAGGGCAGAAGTTAACTTGTAAGCTTTCTTATCCATAACCTGCATACTAGTAAACCACTACACAAGTAAGAGCTGAAGCTGCACGACTATACGTTCATAAGTTATATCTAGCAAGTATATAACCAAAAATCTAACCTGGACTCCATAAGCCTGGAAGGTGCAAGCAACACAGAAATAACCCACCGGGGCCCCCATAAGCTATGTCAAGTACAATTCAATCTATATACCCCTAACAAGGTTCTTATGATTCTACTGGTAACTATAGCCAACCTACCTGGCTTCTAGGTCCGCAACTGAGCCCGTTGGACTCCTATAACTGTGTCTGAGCCCGCTGGACTCTTGTTACTGCACTTTGGGAACATAAAGCTTGACGAAGGGTTAGTAATGCCGATACGGCATAAAAAGCATTCCATACGTGGATGGACTGTAGTACAGCCTTGTAGGCCTGAATGTATTCCTTTCAGACATCACATAGCTCCTCTAAGAGACATCATATAGATCCTCTGAGCGATCTATAGCCCTGTAGGCGACGACACAGTTAGCAACCCTGAAGTTGGTCAATGAAAGGCTATTCTAGGTGGGGGAAATACTAAGCGATGTGCTACATTTAAGTCTCAATCTAGCCACAAAATAGGCGTATCTAGCCCTTTAGGCCTAACGCAACCGCTACTCGCCCCTAGAATAGTCTATATAGCTGCTAATAGGCACAACCCGTGTGCCTACACCTGACCAGAGGGTCCTGGCAGTGATTATAATCTCTAACGGCCTAGACAGAATAGGGTGAGGTCCAGAGTGCCCTAAGCGATACTTCGAAGATCATGCTAGGACAATGATAGCTCATAAGCGAACAGTAAGGTCGTAGATGATTAGAACAATTGTGGGGCTGCTACTAATCGGACATGCTCCTAAACAGTCAGCCCTAACTCTCCACAAGAAGCTTACTATAACTCTTAGCCTGGAAGTAACACTATGATACTATGGTTATAGTCCCTTTAGACCTTAACTTAGTCTGTCCAGATTTCACATGGCTTCTTTGGGCGATCATAGCCTCGTAGGAAGGTATATCTAGACCTAGTCCCTTGCAATAACATGTACTTAGGCATCTATAAGAGTAGCCTAGGACGTTGGCCTCACATCTAACTACTAATAAGGTTCCCTCCTTGGGGTATCGATTAGTCTATTAGACTTGTAACAATTGGGATGGCTTTCCTGAGCGACCTATACGACAAGCACTAGGTCGGCTGAAGCTAACGGTCATTGATGGTAGCCAATCATATAGCAAGTTGTCGCTTAGTTCATTAGGCAACCCTGGTCTCATTAACTCGACGAGACAACCATCCTATTCAGATTCTGACCCTGGAGGCATCAAGGTATGCCAATGGCCTCTGGGCAAGCTTTACTAACAATATAGGCGTCAAACTGAAAGTTATTGTTCGCGTGATTTGTCGGGTATATAAAACGACACGCAAGTGCACGTGGTCGAACAAGTAGTAAAGTGGCTTTAGTAAGCCAAGTATCGATCTCACAGGGACTGGGATGAAGTGCAATCTGCTCAAGTGTACTATATTTCGATTCTAAAAATGCAGACAACAGTGTAACCAAAAGTTTGATATTTTGTCTTATAATTTTTATGCTAAATCTAAAATAACTATCTAAAGTGAGTCTGAACTATGAATGAGAGCATGCTGAGGTTAAACGAACATGTAATGAAATTAATTATCGATATAATTTGGTTAGTCTTTTCCTCCAGTTGCTAGCCAAGAACTATTGCCAAGAGATTAAAACTCTCGTATTTAATCTCACTTAAGAATCATGAACTATCCACCTACATTTCTGTGATTAAATGCAATTCATGTTCTAGCCATACAAACCCGGTTCCTAAATTGACTAATACGACTTTTAGGTATATTTCTATCCTGAAAGTAAATCAATTCCCAATTTTCCCAAACCAAGAAAAGATCATATCCTATTAATTCACAACTTTCCAATTTCTTGCTCTCTCGAGTGAAACCGGACTTTTTAGATGTACATTAACGTAGGCCACACATTAATGCAGTAAGAACAAGAATTAATAGAACAACCATGGAAGAAAGGATGAAAAACCAAAGAATCAATGATCACATTTCATCACAATTGTTCATAACCTCAGCAAGAAGAGGAATTAGCCACTCATTTGTGGATTAAACATCTTTAAATGAGTGTTAATCATACAAGCAACTGAATACAAGAAGAAGGAAAGAGAGAAAAACCCTGAGAATTTCGTCCCCTCAACTGCCTGTAACCCACGTTCTTGCTCCACCAAGTCAGAATATTGAAAAATGAACCTAAGTGTTCTATTTATACTGGTGGGAATTTTTTCCGGAATAACAAGCAACGTGTCACGGAGTGCATCGCGGAGCACTGCCTCCGTGACACGCTACGGACACGGACCTTCACTGGAACTGGGGGTCCAGGAATTAAAGCCCAACGTGGTACGGCGTGCAACGCGGAGCAAAGCCACCGTGCCACGGACCGGACGCGGACCCTCTCTGGAATTTGGGCGAAATTTCCCTATCCAGGCAGAAGGCCTCCACGATGGCAGCGTGACACGGCTCCATCGGTGAGCCCCTATATTTCATGCTGCTCAATGCCTTGTCCCGTGCTCGCATCCAAGTCCAACCCCGATATCCTCCAACATGCATTTTAGCTTCCCGAAATTACATTTTACCTGCAAAACAATGCTAATCATGTTGGTTAGTATAAATTCACATTTTATTACCAATTACATGAGAATGTATACACATTGATAGATAAACAAGGCTAAAATGGTACTTTTGAGTATCACTTGGGCATATAAATTTGCCCAAGATCACTTACCCCACACTTAAATCCTTGTTCGTCCTCGAACAACAATCCTACACTTCATGCAATTTACATCCCAACCTCGCTACTTTGGTTCGACAATTTAGGCTACGGTCATACCGATTATTCAATACAATAAATCATCAAGAAAACATGCATGAACCTATCAATGCAATGACCTTCAATACATCAAGACCTCCAAGACTTCAAGAATCGACCCTCGATATTGGCAAACTCATGCAAATCAGCTGATCAAGATATCCGACACGAAAATTAATCTTTCATCAAGCATGTGCCCTCACAACACAAGAGAATCTTCCCCTTTTTGCTCATATGACTCACAAAATTTTAAGCAGGGGCATGTAAACAAAATTTCGCTCTCTCTCCCAAAAGAATTCACATGCATCATGTCATGACCCATAAGCTTGCCCTTAGTGTATTACTCCACTAATATAAAGAAGTGCGATGTAAGATCACGTAGGACTTTAACTGGTTGTAGTGGAAGCTACGGAACTAGTAAATATTGGGTTAGCCAATAATAGCCACTAGCATCCTTAAGCGTCTTTTCAACACATCCCATCAACTCATGGACATTGTTTCTTTTTTTTTTTCATCATCCCATTCTTGATGTTTTTCTTTAGTATGGCCCATCGTATTAAGCACACTTGACACAACAACAAAGATTATTCATGCACCTTCATTAAAGTTTATTTATAGCAAGTGCACCTTCAACCTTTTCTTTTCTTCCCTCACTCTACTTTTCTTTTTCTTTTCACCATTCTCACTCTTTGATACTTCGGAAAAATGATTTTCTCTTCTTAAGCGCTTAAGAGTTTTGTATAGACTTTACGGCTAATGAAAAGAAGGGATTAAGCTCGGTTTACACTTTATGACAAAAGAAAAAAAATAATAGGCTAAAGGCTCAACGGGCTGACTAGGGTATACAATCAAGGTGGGTACGACAAGGAAAAATAGAAACTCTCGGTTAAAACAAAGAAATGCCTACATCCTTTCCCACAATACACCTCCTTCATTTCGTTTTGCACACACACCAGACAAGTCCTAGACACTTCACAATAGCATGGAATAACAACACCTCACTTCACACTTTTTGCACATGCTCAATTCAAGATGTATTCACAGACTCTTCAATCAGCTAATTACAGGAATTCAAACATTAAGCCTCAATCACACTGAATCGAACTCTATGGCCTAGGTATCTCAACATATTTACAAAGTTGCATGCTTTCATAGGAATCACCTTTGCAGTTTAAATATCATGTACAACACGCAACCAGAATTTCGCAACCATACAGTAACTATAGGTTTTGGGATGCAACCCACCAAAGAAAAAAACTGAAAAATAATTGAGAGAAAAAAACTACTCCTAACGACTACATTTCCCTTAAGACGGTCGTCATCCATCCATCATAGGGAACGGTCACTACTATGACTTCGGTTCAATGGGACCATTCTCGGTAAAAGAACCGAAAGCAAACGCCGAGAAATCCAAGAGTAAAAAAAAATATCGAAAATATCGATCATTTCGATAGAAAAAAAAATGTACAAAATATTTTAAATTTTTAAAAATATCGATCATTTCGATAACAAAAATATGTACAGAATCTGCTAGCAACATTCATCAACACACATCAATTTCACATAAATTTACAATACAGAACAACACTTTAACAATTCACAAATCACAGGGAACAACAAAATTTCACATGCACGACAACAGATTAGAGCATACATACAAAACAGCACAGCCCAGCACCTAACTACTCCCACCCCACACTTAGCTCGAACACTGTCCCCAGTGTTCACAAAAATTAAAATAGCACAAAATCGGGTGGTGAAACTCCCTGATCAGTCAAAGTATTCCACTTCTTCGTCGGGTGCTGCTGCTTCATCTCCCATGTCTGAATCACCCCCGTCGTCTTCATCGGACTCCACATCGGAGTCCTCCCGACGTGTCTCCTCGTCTGTGGGGACGTCATCATCCGTGGGCTCTACAAATGCTGGCCCCACTCGGCATAAAGCCCTGGCGTTTTCGCCGAAGGGGTAGTCTAGCTCGAGCTGCCATAGCTCCTCCTCTGTCGCCGGCCTCCCGCCTATCCTCAGCTGGAGCATCTGCATCCCATACATTCGAGCCATATACTGATCATCACGAGCATGTCGCTCACCAAGGGTAAGCACTGGCCCGTGAGTGGTGTCGGGAGCCTTAGTTTTAGTAACATCTAAGGCCCGCCGCTCCATCTGCGGGATATAGTCAAGGGCCTCCTCCTCGACATCTAGGCCCCTGAGGAAGGTGGTGAGTAGTCCACCAAAGCCATACCTGTGCCCCTGATGCAACCGGGCTCTCTTCATGGCAGAGATAATCACCGCCCCCACGTTGATCTCTAGCCCTTTCATCAGGGCGTACACCAGGCATACTCGATCCCGGGTTACATCTGTCATATGTACCCCCGGGATTAGGCAGGAACAGACAATCTTCAGCCATATTCTGGCTTCCCTGTTCATCTGTGAATAGGGCAAAGTCTGGTGGTAGCCCCTCTTTTTGTGTCTGCTCCATCTAGCTGTCGATCGGGTCCCACACAAGGTGCGTCTAATGTCCGCATACGGTGGGGTAATGTTCAGCTGTCGGATTACGTGGGCGTCTGTGTCCCGCGCTCCTATGATGGAATTGAGGTGGTGGGGCTCCAAAGTGACTATTTGCCCTCTGATTTTTATGGTGTGACTTCTGATCGTCGGGTTCCAGTTGGCGTAGAACTCCTGAACCAGGTGCAAGTTACATTCCTTGGGCTCTTCAAAGATGAAATTGAGCCCAGCTGCCTCGATTCAGTGTACCATCCTAGGGAACTCCTGTGCCAATGGTTCCCGTGCTATATGCTCCTCGGGGAAATATTTGTTTTCTTTGTGCTTTGCGTACCACTTTTTCTCCTCATCCGTCACCCATCTCGTTCCGTATTGGCGGTGTTGTCCGTGTGGAACTGCTGGTGCTGCTGGGACTGCTGTGCCCAGTCTGATTTGCTTCCTTCTGGCGCCCGAAGGTGATGCGCCTTTCCCTTTCTCTTGCCTGCTTGCCATTTTACCTATCAACCCAAGTAGACAAGATCAATGTTAAGCTAACGGATATTAACTTCGCTAAGGTCGGGTTAAGCTAGGTTACCCCACACTTAGTCCTTAGCTACAGTTACAACAATACGACAAGATTATCTTTATTTACACACAATAACCAACTATACAATCATGCTTAGTGCGTTCAAAGAATTCGACGGTATATCTTCTGCGTACTACTCAGACTTCGTACAGCTAATCACAATCACTACCATCGCTAACATTTTAACCATCGCACTTAGCAAGGAAAAACAAAGAAACGAAAACAACAACAAAAATTTATCTACACGAACCTATACAACCAACCAAATTCTTACAAATTTCAACATTCCCTTAACCCGAGAATCCGTCGTTCTATTAACATCCTAACATTTAGTACATCGACTCAACTCATTCAACATGTACATCCCGGCATGAAATTCACAAGTTCACTACATTTTCAACTTCAAATTCAAAAACAAGCCCTAGAAATGATATTATCAAGCAAATTCGATTAATTTATGCAATTGACAAGTTCAAGCAATCATAACGACATTCCGAATATTCATCAACAACAATGAAATTGAATTCATGATTAATTTCTACTTAGGGCAATTTAGCTCACCTCACATGCTCAATATCGAAGAAATTCGACAAGAATTGAGGTGGAATCGAAGAACATACCTTGAAGTTGAAGAAATTACACAAATTTGATGATTTTCTAAGCCTCCTCCGTGTCACGTTGAAGGGGGATGGGTTTTGGGGGTTTTGGTCGCGGAGTAATTGAAAAATAAGGAAAGGAAGGGGTTTTTTGGGGTTAAAAAGTAGGGAAATCGCGCGGGTCACCCGGCGACTCGGTGTGACCCGTCGCGATATACACGGCAACGTGTCACGGAGTGCATCGCGGTGCACTGCCTCCGTGACACGGAGCCATCGCGAGCCTGTTCTGGAAATTTTAAAAAAATCCAAATTATACCTCAACGTGTCACGGAGGTAACGCGGAGGTCCACCTCCGTGACACGGAGCTATCGCCCCAGCTCACTGTTTTGCCACTTTTTGTTAATTTTCATACCTCGACTTTTCCTTCGCGATTCCGTGCATATTTTCCTCCATTTGACCTGAAATTCATCTCACTATACAAAATTGGTTAGAATTATAGGTTTCACTCTAAATAAAAATAAAACAAAAACTAAAACGAAAAATTTTGTAGTAAATCAGGAAAAAGAAAAAGAAAAATCTATTTACACTTTACAAAACCAAAAAGAAAGAAAAAAATTTTCATGGGTTGCCTCCCGTGCAGCGCCTGGTTTACCGTCTCGGCTCGACGTCGTTAAGCTCAGTTGTCCTCTAGGGTGATGGACGATTTCTCTCGATCACCGTCCCCCCCAGTAGTGCTTACACCTATCCGGTGGTTTTCCCAATAACTCCCGTGAATCCTTAATATGCTCATCATTGCCTTGATCAATCACATTGATCACCGAGAGTTCTTCGTGCACCATCAGGAGCTTGGGTGCCTTGTACACATCGAACACCTCCACCTTGTCGTGTGCTCGTATTGTTAGCTGCCCCGCAGCTACGTCAATTAGTGCTTTCCCGGTCGCCAAGAAAGGACGTCCCAAAATAAATGGGACTTCCGCGTCTGGTTCAAAATCCAGCACGACAAAATCTACCAGGAAAATTAGGGAGCCAACTTGCACCAGAACGTCCTCCACAATGCCATCAGGTCTGGCTAAGGATCGATCCGCCAATTGCAAGATTACTGTTGTGGGTCTAGGACTCCCTAGACCCAACTTTGTGAATACCGATGAAGGCATCAAATTTATGCTCGCTCCCAAATCACACAATCCATGAGCTCGGATGCTCTGCCCAATAGTAATCTGGATAGTAAAGCTCCCAGAGTCTTTGAGCTTTGTGGGCAGTCTATTTTGAATCCGGGAAGTGCACTCCTCCGTTAGAGCCACTGTAGCATACTTAGTCAACCGACTTTTGTTTGCCACGACGTCCTTTATATACTTAGCATATTTTGGCACTCCCTGCAAAACATCAACAAGAGGTAAGTTAATATGTACCTGTTTCAGCACCTCCATGAATTTCTTGAAACACGCCTCCTCCTTGTGTTTCTTTAATCGTTGAGGGAACGGGGGGGGGGGGGGTCATTCTGATTCAGCTTCCTTAGTCTTCCCCCTTTCAGTACTTTGCTCCCTCTCAACTTCTACTGCTCCCGACTGTTGAGGTGGTCTTTCTGGTTCCACCTCTTTCAGCTGCAAACCGCTCCTTGTGGTCACTGCATTACCTGCTTGGGATTGGGATCCGTGTCGCTCGGAAGTCCTCCTCTAGGCCTTGTGTTTTGGGCTCCAGCTAATTGCCCAAATTGATATTCAAGTGCCTTGGTAGCTAACTGGTTGTTTTTCACTTTGGCTGCCAATTTCACATAGTCAGCCTGCAATTGAGCTTGGTTAGCTATCATGGTCTTGAACATCTCCTCAATGCTGGGTGATGGTGGTGGAGGAGGTGCATTGTTGTTTCTGAATTGTGCTTGATAATTCTGCTGCCCTCCTTGGTTCCTTTGCAAACCTTGACCCGAACTTTGCCCCTGATGGTTGTTGCTACCCCAGGAGAAATTAGGGTGATTCCTCCAATTGGAATTGTAGCTATTACCATACTGTTGGTGGTTCCTTTGCACATTACCCACAAAGTTTACCGAGTCAGGATTGGCTCCACAACACTCAGCTGAGTGCTCACTGCTTCCACACACTTCACACCACATTTGTTGTACTGCATTAACTGGGGCTTGAGGCTGGTTCATTGTCATGTTGCTGAAGTGGGTGTTAAGTTGATTTTGCAATGCAGCTATCTGTGCAGTAATAGTTGTAAACCCATCCACTTCTAGCAGTCCTGCTGCTTTCCTTGTCCCGCCTCTTGATGAATCAGCATTCCATTCCGGATTGCCCTGCGAAATACGGTTCAACAAGGTATACAGCTCCTCATAAGTTTTCTCCAGCGCTTTTCCTCCAGCTGCCGAGTCTAGCAATATTTTGGTGTGGGGTTCCAAACCCTCTATAAAAGTGTGCACCAGCACATCATTGGACTGATGATGATGAGGACAATCCCGCAACATGGACTTGAATCTCTCCCAGGCCTGATATAAATTCTCTCCCTCTCTCTGTTTGAAACTTAGAATTTGACTTCTAAGTCTTGCTGTTTTACCAGAGGGAAAAAAACGTATCAAGAATTTCCTTGCAAGATCATCCCACGTAGAAATAGAATTTGGTGGCTCAGCTTTCAACCACCTCTTGGCTTCTCCCAATAGTGAGAATGGGAACAATGTAAGCCGGACATAATCTGATGACACTCCAGCAGGGATATAAGTGTCACTTATCTCCAAAAAATTTTGGAGATGCTGCTGTGGATCTTCATGAGGGAGACCGGTAAACTGCCCGCTAGTGTGCAGCAATTGCACCATATTCTGCTTAAGTTCAAACCTCCCTCCTGGCTCAGGTTTGCGGATGCTAGATGTGACATTATTAGCATGTGGGATTGCCACCTCGCGAACCGGCCGAGCTGCTACTTCTTCGGGCACTAACACTGCCCGTACTACCGGTGGATTCTGTTGTTGCTCCATTATCGTCTGTCTGAAAATAAATCAATTCCCAATTTTCCCAAATCAAGTAAAGATCATATCCTATTAATTCACAACTTTCCAATTTCTTGCTCTCTCGAGTGAAACCGGACTTTTTAGATGTATATTAACGTAGGCCACACATTAATGTAGTAAGAACAAGAATTAATAGAACAACCATGGAAGAAAAGATGAAAAACCAAAGAATCAATGATCACATTTCATCACAATTGTTCATAACCTCGGCAAGAAGAGGAATGAGCCACTCATTTGTGGATTAAACATCTTTAAATGAGTGTTAATCATACAAGCAATTGAATACAAGAAGAAGGAAAGAGAGAAAAACCCTGAGAATTTCGTCCCCTCAACTGCCTGTAACCCACGTTCTTGCTCCACCAAGTCAGAATATTGAAAAATGAACCTAAGTGTTCTATTTATACTGGTGGAAATTTTTTCCGAAATAACAAGCAACGTGTCACGGAGTGCATCGCGGAGCACTGCCTCCGTGACATGCTACAGACGCGGACCTTCACTGGAACTGGGGGTCCAGGAATTAAAGCCCAACGTGGCACGGCGTGCAACGCGGAGCCAAGCCACCGTGCCACGGACCGGACGCGGACCCTCTCTGGAATTTGGACGAAATTTCCCTATCCAGGCAGAAGGCCTCCACGATGGCAGCGTGACACGACTCCATCGGTGAGCCCCTATATTTCATGCTGCTCAATGCCTTGTCCCGTGCTCGCATCCAAGTGCAACCCCGATATCCTCCAACATGCATTTTAGCTTTCCGAAATTACATTTTACCTGCAAAACAATGCTAATCATGTTGGTTAGTATAAATTCACATTTTATTACCAATTACATGAGAATGTATACACATTGATAGATAAACAAGGCTAAAATGGTACTTTTGAGTATCACTTGGGCATATAAATTTGCCCAAGATCAGTTATATCTCCCGGTTACGCCCTGTGCTGTCCAACTTACCAAGTCAGGCCCAATAGCTAACCATAAACTTCTAAGGCCTTGGTACGACAACAAATATCAGAATACCTCTAAATGGTAAACAAGTGAATGGGAAACTCTCTATGGTGCACCTAGCGTTAGTCATACTTAACATATCCTTTCCCGACGAGGGATACTATGGTATAATCTCAATACGTCTTATAGTAGTTAATACAACATACATAATCCTTATCTACTAGCAGCAACTAATTACAACATATAAGATCATTATCTACTAGTAGCAGCTAATCACAACATATAAGATCATTATCTACTTTCGAGGGCATAGGTCGTCTCACCATACTAGGAGAATAACTTACCGAAGAGATAAGCCTTTACATAACTTGAATGACGATTTTCGTTCACCCAAACAGGTTCCAACCTGAAGCCAGTAATTCCACTCAATTGCAGCCTTTACATTAAGAGAATAAGGCTATTTCAATACTAAGACCCAGCAAATAACGATATCTTTCAATGGACATTGACTATAACTAAACTTCATTCATTTCAACCGAAAACCCACAAATTTTCGAGAGTCTAGAAGGTATAAAAATTTACCCGTCACTTACAGTCGCTTAGGACTCAATTAGAAGTGATTCCAACAATTTTTACTCGGTGGAGTTTCGGTACTCCGAGCAAATTTCCAAGAAATAACTCCGCAGGGACGTTTCTCATAGGCCTGGAACTCATTATCCAAGATGAATTTGCATTTGAATGGAGTTTAACAGCGTAATCTAACGAAAAACCAATGAAAAGTTGTGAGAACCCTTCGTAAGGTCACGGGTTTGATTTTGGGAAATGTTGAATATGAAATGAACTCACACTTAAAACATGTATATATATAGGAGGCGGGGGAGGGGAAGCGCGACGTGCCACCCATTGCGCCAACCCACGGGCACAACACATCGCTCATGGCGCCCAAGCAGGGGCACTCCTTGCGCCCTGCCTCTGGCTTCGGTCTCTTGCTCGCTCGATACTGTGCTCGTGTGTTCATTCCTCGAGCCCTTTTCCTTATGCGTTTTACTCCAAAACTCTCAACATACGTATGCACGCATCGGTTAAATGATAGGAACTTACGGGATGTAACAAATCATAACCTACGGATTTTCACATTATGGGATATCACCACCCCTCCCTATTTCTTTCATCCCCAAACAGTTATCGATTTTGAATATTTAATAACAAATTTATTCAAAATTCGTTCCTACCCGTCAAAGCACGTCGATTATACGAACATATATGTTTTTCTAGTCTAAGTCTAACACAGAGATAAGTAAGCCATAGCCTACCTGGTCGCCAAGATATCATCGAGATATTCCCTTTTGCATGCTTGCACTGAGCCCTGCATTCTTGTGGAAAACCATAGCTATAGAGGATAAATCCCTACTTCCTTGCTCCTCTTCTTGTTTCAAATGACTATTTCTAGTTTTTGGGTGTTTTTATTAAGCCCTTTTTGAGAGAATAGGTTTTAAAAATCATAAATAGAATAGGATCGTGGAATTTTGGTCCATATCATCCACTGCAGCGAGACCAATTTCGCTGCAACGGTATCGCTATGGCGGAGGGCAGCCCGTCGTGGCGGACGCACGCCTGGGCCCATCCAATTGTGACTCAGCCTGTTCGAACTTATTCGTCTCATGCTCTTTATTTTTTGGGGACTTCGTTCCAAATTTAAAAATTTTTGAATTCAAATGGTCGAGCGGGTCATTACATCAGATACCAATTAAAAATTCGTTCATCCTCATATAGCCCTACGATATGGAGGCAGGAGTTTGTCACCCATGCTGATCCTAACATCGATCATAGTCCCCCCCTCCCCCCGCTTCTAGCCAGCACCAGAGGCTTATTGATGTTTATTTCTCGGTCCCCGAAATGATCATTGCAGGACCCTCTTATTACACATTATCCTTAAATTTATTTAATATGAACCTAATCACTTCTCAAGAAATTAAAAATTTCCCCTGGTTTCGATTGATACTCAAGCATTAAATTATGCATTAGCCCTTCCATAACACTTTCTAAGGATCCAAATCTTATTTGGGTACGTAACCTTCAGGGAGACACAACCTCAACGACACCCATATTGCTATTTTTATTTTCGGCATGAAAAGTTAGATGAAAATGCCACCCTGAGCTTCCCCAAAATTTGATTTCCATTAGCAAGTATATAAAAATGTGGGGGTCCCTCGATGGAATTTGAACGGTCACTGCCTTAGCCCGTCCGCTGCAGCGAGTTCCTTGCGCGCCAGAGCGATCCTCCACAACAGAATTCAGTCCACTACAGCGGAAGTAAAATCAATTTAAAGGCTAGAATGACGGTTTCTGGCTCATTTCTCATTTTGCACTTAAAATTCTTCTTCGAACCCTCTCAACTCTCTGGCCGATTTTGCTAAATTTCTCAGGTAATCTTTCTCCTTATGACCCCTTTTACTTCTTTGCTATTGAATGCTTGCAATTTCATGTGTACTCCCTTATATCTGTACACCCAACCGTATGATATTTTAGCCATACCTGTTTGTGTACTCCCTCATATCGCTCGCTCGGATGCTCACCTCGGGCACGAGCCACTCATGTCTCCAACACTCATTCAGAGTTTGATCGTACTTGTCTGCTCATCCAAGTTTTCTCCCTTCAACCCCAGGCTTCGCATTCACAAACACATCAACAGTTTACCTTTCCATATTATATAATATTTTGTTTATGTATTCGATCCATACAGACTCACCCCTCAATTTCGGACCACACATCATAGCACAACAATTAATAAATCACACACACAACAAAAGTCACATATCAATACTTATGATAAAATGCCTAGTTACGAGCCCAAATTCAATAATTATAACATCAATTATATCCCTAACTTCACAAGAAAATGCAACCTGACCTGCTCACGAGATTGGGTTCCATTGTAGCGACATCACTGTCGCCCCAACGGTCTCGCTGCAGCCGTCCTAAACCCGCTGCAGCAGTACCATTCGGCAGTACTTCGACCAGTCTTCTTCCAGTTTTCCCACGGATCATTTCTTCAAAATCTCGTGACTCGTCTCTATATCGTCCACCACACTGGGGCAGCGTCATATCAAATTTATTTCAACAATATGATTTTAACAAGGCAATCATCACCACAAATAGCATCTATAGACCAAATCAACACATTATCTTTACAAATACATACAGGTCATTACTTAAAGTCCAACTCTTCTAATTCGGGGGTCATAAATCGCGTCTCAAAATAATCATAGTTCACTCTTAAATGATTAGTTTCCGCATTAAATAAATAGGGTTTTATGACTAATTGTTCAACATAACGATTCAGAAAGGACTACAAATTCTACATATATAAACATCAACAACAACGCCCGAAGATCATTACGCATATAATCAATTCACTCTCATATACACCTTCATGCATAGACTATTTTTATTGCAATCATAACCTACGGATTTTTCACATTATGGGGATATCACCACCCCTTTCCTATTTCTTTCATCCCCAAACACTTATTAATTTTAAATATTCAATAACAATTTACTCAGAATTTGTTCCTACCCATCAAAGCACATCAATTATACATACATATATGTTTTACTAATCCAAGTCTAACATAGAGATAAGTAAGTCATACCCTACTTGGACGTGAAGTTAACGTCGATACGTTCCCTGTTGCATGCTTGTACTGATCCCTGAGTTCTTGCAAAAAGCCGTAGCTACTGAGGATGAATCCCTACCTCCTTGCTCCTCTTCTTGTTTCAAAAGTCTATTTCTCGTTTTTGGGCATTTTTATTAAGCCCTTTTTGAGAGAATAGGTTTTTAAAATCCTAGCTGAAACAGAATTGCGGAATTCTAGTCTGCGTCACCCGTGGCAGCGAGATCAATTACCGCTGCAGCAGTACTGCTATGGCGGAGGGCAGCCCACCACAGCGGACGCATGCCTAGGTCCACCCGATTGTGACTCGACCTATTCGAACTTGTTTGTCTCACGCTCTTTATTTTTCGGGGACATTGTTCTAAATTTAAAAAATTTTGAATTCACCCACTCTTAGGTGGCCAGGGTGCTATAACAGTCGAGTGGGTCATTACACTTTTTTTTATATGTGTATAATAATAAACATTTCATATTACTTTTCCTAACAAAATTATATGAAAAAAATATCTTATAGAAGCCTTTCAAATTCAACATATGATATATGCAAAAAGTATTGAGGAGAAGATATGCTTTCTAACTCAAATTCGTATTCATTTGTAGGGTACTAGTGTAAAATAGTACATTGAAGCAAATCAAATAAATTCACACTAACTATTATTTATTTTGCACTTTTGCATTAATATTCATATTTATTTTATTTACATAAATTCACTTAAAATATGTAGTATGTAATTTTTTTTAGTTATTAATATTTAGAACATTGAAATCAATTTAAAATTTTTGTTTAAAATACTATGTAAAAAGTCTTAATATCTAGACTTTAAAAGCAATTAGCATTTATTTTGTATGACAAAACTATTTGAACTCTGTATTATAAGTATAATGTCTTTCATATTATTTTTCTTAACTAGTCTTAGTATATGCACCTCGTGTCGTCACGCGTGTCCTTCAAATTAATAAAAATATTTTTTAAAAAATAGCATAAATGATATTTAACATATGTGTTTGTGTAATAATATAAAAAATTATAAATTTGAAACTGATAAATAATCATGTTTAAAAGTTTGATCCAATTTAGTAGTTCTTCCTTCAGTTTATTCTTTTTTTCTTAATTTATGTGTCTAGTCAAACACCTTTATATAAATTAAAATTGAAGAAAGAGTATAGATTAACTAAAGAGAGTGAATAACAAGAACACTCGATCAATTCAGATAACTTAAACTATATTGCTTTCTATATTTTCTTTTCTTTTTTCGATCATATAATTAATTTTTTTTTTTTTTAAAAGAAGAAGAATGAGGAGTTCAAAGTATTAGTTCAAAATGAAGTTACACTCTTTAGTTTATTTTTTCGTATCGTGAGTTAAAAATTGTAATGGATAATTAGTTAGTTTAATAAATATAGGATTACTATAAGTTAAATTGATTTTAAAGCATTAAATATTAGAATTTTTAATATAACTCAAATAACGAAAAATTTAAGAAATAAAATTTTAGTCAATTTTAAAATACTAAACATTATGAAGATGTAATAGATATAACTTTAATTAATTTCGAAGTCTTAAATAATAGAATAAGAATTAAATAATAATTATTTAAAAAAATAATAAATGATAATTTTATCTATTTGTAAAGTCTTTTAACGAAGGATGAAGAGTTCAAGTAACATTTCTAAGGTCCCTCCTACTTTTAATATAATATAAATATAGAAGTATGAAATTAATTTATACTTTTTTTATTTTTTTCATTCTTTATTTGAGCTATGGAAGGACTCTTAACATTCTAGAATAAATTTTTATTCTAAATATTGATCAACTATTTTATTATTTAATAATAGATTTTATATTGGCCAAATTAATAATTTAATTATTTTTACAATAAATAGAGATTTTAAATCAGCTAAATTTTAGTTAGTAATATTTTAAAAAAAAGTTATGTTGGGCATCCTAATATTTAGGATTCTAGATTTAACTAAATTGATACCTTTTTTATTTGAACTATGTAAAATAATTATAACTCCTATCCAAGAAAAATATATTTTAATTTTGTATGGACACCGTAAATACTAATTTAAAAACAAATACTATTAATGAAATTTCTATTAATTCTAAAAATAGTGTTACAATAACAATAACAACAACATATCTAGTATAAATTTATAAAATTTGGTCAAAGAAGGATAGAGCATATGTAGATCTTACATCTACTTCAGAAGCAAAGAGGATATTTTCGATCGATTTTCGGCTAAAAAAAATCGTCCAAAGCAATTCAGACAAAAATAATAAATAGCAGATAATAGCAAAAATAATAGATAATAAAAGAACAGTGGAAAAAATAAAAACAGTGAGAATAATGAGCAGAAATGTTTTAATATCCCTATTGTAATATGTTTTTTTCTTTTTCTTATTTTATTAGAATGTATACTTTTATTTTTCTAAAAAATATTGTTGTAGTAATTTTTATTTAAAGGGTAAAAAAAGTCTTTCAATATTTTTAGAATATTTTGATTATTTTAATTTTTTTTAATATAATTATTTAATTTAAACTTTTAATGTGTTTTAAAAATAACTATTTAATTAGATATTTAATTTGGTAGATCTAATAGATGATAAAGTATTACTACATAATTAGATGTTTTATTATATTTTAATTTACTACAGGGGTAAAATGATTATTCAACTTTTAAGATGGAGGCTTCCCGCTTTTAATATAATATGATAAATATAGATTTATATATATATATATATATATATATACAAGCACATAATTATTCTTTATAACATTGTTAATGTGAGTTCTCATATGCAGCTTCAGTAACTTTGTTATGCCAACTTTCTTCTTGTTAAAATTAATTTCTCTTTTGATAGCACACATATTGTTGGCCATGTGAGATGATATTATAACAAACACAATCAATATTAAAACTTTTTTGTTATTGTACTTCATTTGTTGTGTTAAACAATTTAACCCAGACATACAATAAATTATTTCAAAATTATAATCTTGCTTCCAAGTGCCTCCTCACTTTTTGTTTTTCTCACTTCCTTCTTTTGCTGTGTTTTGTCAGTCACACACATGCCCTTTTTTTGGTTCCAATGGCAATAGAGACAAGTCTAAATTCTAGATGAAAATTGCTAACTTTTTTTTTCAATATATACATATATATATATATATATATATATATATATATACACACACGTATGTATGTATATATATATGTATATGTATGTATATTCTCAAACGTATATAGTTTGCCGAATTGCTAGCCGATCGCCACAGAACCTAATAGCTGAGAAGGTAAGATTGTTATCTAATTTTGACATCAAAATTAAACTTAAAGCAAACAACAACAACAACAATAATAATAATAATAACAACAACTTCCATGCAAGGAAATCCCCCAATACTTACTAATATTCTTTTGAGTGCTATTTTCCTAATTTTAATATATAGAGCAAAAGAACCACACCAACAAAAGAAGTAAATAAAATTTGAGATAGAAAAAGATACATATACATATATTATATCAAAGGAGAGGAGAAACAGTCCTCAATGGCTATATAGGTTATTGACGTTGCTAAACTTTGAGTGTTAGACCTTGAAAAAATCATTAAACAGTCTATAATTCCTTCACTTGATACGTGTACATCGATCTGAATTGTTCCGATACTCCACCCATATCTCAGAACTATAACTCTAACCCTTATAATCTGAATTTGATGTTGAAAGGTATGATTATTTATTATTTATTATTATTTGAAGGGTATATTGGTCTTCAATGTCTGGAAGAGATTTTAGTATTTTAACTTTTAACTTATTTATTTATTATTATTTAAAGAGTATATTAATCTTTCAATGTTTGAAGGGTATTTTAGACTTTTAACTTTTCTAGTATATTTATTAAAATTATTTTTAAATAATAAAAAGACCAAAAAAACTACAAAAAGAATAAATACAATTCTAGGCCTTAGATAGTGCCACATCATCACGCCTATATCTTTCCTTTATATATATATAGAGAGAGATTGGGGTTTTTTTTGGGGAGAGGGGAGGGGGAGGGGAAGGGGGTATATCAAAGACATAAAACTTTCATCAATATGAAAATATTGGAGGGCGGCAAGAGGGGAAGTTGTCCATCTACTAATACTCCAGTTGCAAAAGTGAAAACCATTGCACAAAGGTAAAGATTCAACCCATTGAAGATTGAATGCAACAGGAACTAAAAATAGACAACATTAAGATACACATATGTTGTAGAGAACCAGACTTCTCACCTGCTGGTATAATATCTCAGAGTCAGTAAAGACATAAACTTTTCTCATCTTGCTCTTCACAGCTTCCATCAATCTATCCATCAAAGCCAAATAATCTACCACAAATTCTTCTACATAAAAATCAAGCTTTTTCTGGATTTGAATAGGAGGAGCACTTTCTGCCCTCTCCGTAACCACTCCAATTCCTAACATCTTGCAACCAGAGCCTCCAAGACCAACTATATAAATTCCCTTAAAGAATAATTTTATAGAATGTTCATCAAGATCTACTTCACAACTTTCCCTTACAGATTCCTTCTCGTTGTTGTCCTCCGGTAGTTCATCCTCTTCTTTATCCGAAGTTGTTTCCTCCCTGTCTTCCAGCTCCTAATCATCTTCACAGCAACTACAAAAATCTTATTCATCTTCTTCTAATTTCATTTCATTTGCTATTGTAATATCCCGAAAACTCAAAGACTAGATCCGAGACTTAAATCAGAAAATCTGAAAAAATCTGCAGAAAATATCTCAAGACGACTCACCTAACGAGTCGTTGTGAGACCTAACGACTCGTTAGACCAGTCGTGGGAAGGAGGAATTAGAAGTGTGAAGTGAGAAACAGTGTACCCAACGAGAGACCCACGAGTCGTGGTCACTGGCAATAACCCGTTAAGTCACTCGTGGTCAGGCTGGGGTCAAAATTTTAGGAGTTGGGAAGTGTACTTGACGGATGGTGACCACAAGTCGTGGTCACCTGTAACGACTCGTTATGTCCCCCGTTACTAGCCCTAGTTAGTTGTTAGGCAGTGCACCTAACGAGTGTCACCACGAGTTGTCATCACTGGTAACGACTCGTTGTGTGACTCGTGGTCAAGTCTAGTATAGAAGCTTCAGAAGTGAGACGGTGTGGTCCACGACTTGTGACCACGAGTCTTGGTCAGTGACCACGGCTCGTTAGGTCCCTCATGGTGACCTACAGAGAATTCCAACAGTGTACTCCACGAGTCTGACCACGAATCGTGGTGACTAGGTCACCCGTTAGGATCACCTGTAAGTTTTTTCCAATGATTTCCTACTCTCCTAAGCTTTAAACTATGTCATTTTGGACATAATTTCAGACTTATTAGAGGGATTGGACGGTTCCTTCCCTCATTCCCATGTTTATTCTCAGAAAAACATCGAAAGTTCTCTCAAAGAAACTCTCAAGCAGGCTTAGGGTTTTTCTTCATTGCAGCAGTTCAAATCTTCTTCACCCGGGATTCTTAGCTAGGTATGTGGGAATTCAACAAGGGAAATTGTTCTTCCCTTGTGTCCCCCAAAACCCTCCCATAGTTTCTCTATCAGTTTTAGAGCCCTAATCTTTCGAATACGCAGAAATTATATGATATTATTCGTTAATTCCATATAGAATGATATCCTTATTTATTATTGATATGATCTCCATCAATTCTTACCTGAATTGTTGATGTTCTTGCCAAGTGAAGTCAAGCCCTAAATTTTCGAGTAAAGATTAATTACGTAATAAATTCCATATAGTGAATGAAGTATGTTTTGGGCTGAATTTTCTAGTAATTTATATATATATATATATATATATATATATATATGTTGAGCAAATATTCCATCGATAAGAATGATTTTAGCCTTGTCATATGAGATTTCTTTAATTCTTGAATTTTTGCCATATTATGGAATTCCCGTGTTGTTGGAATGAGTTGAGTTCTCTATTAGCTGCTTGACAGTTCAATTAGAACATAGAACCTCTTCGGAACTATTCGGAACTATTTAGAACTTGTCAACTGATCAGTTTGACTTTAGTCTTTTCCCGAGGTGTCAATGGTGCCTCCCAGTTATCAGAATCAGACTCAGAATCCAGTTTATTAGTCCATTAGGTGGTCATGACATTTTAGATATATAGTTCTGATCAGCCCCAGGACCCCAGTTCAGTTTACAGATTGTTCTTAGACGGTTACGACGCTTTCAGATAAGCAGCTCTGACCAGTCTAGAACCCAATTTCAGAATCTGGTATGAAAAGACTCTCAGGGTACTTTTAGTTATATGTCCCTGACTAGTCTTGGACCCCAGTTTTGAGCTATCAGCCTAGTAGTTCAGTTTAGATTTTTCAGTGGGAGTAGGACTTAGCACCGACTTAGCACCAAGCGGGCTGGGGTTCCAGCGCACCCAGGTTCCCAGAACTACGTTGCCAGCGTAAGTTACAGTATTACTTGGCCTGATTGGCCCCAGACTTTTGTGATCACCCAGTTCATGCCTTTATACCCTGGCAAGGTATATTGTGTCCTACCAGTGGGGTATATACATCGGACTCCATGTCTAGCTCACGTAGTTATATGTCGGTTATAGACTCTCCCACTAGTCAGTCCAGTCCAGTTTCAGAATAAGTAGCTCAGTTAAGTTCTAGTTCTATCAATTTAGCTTAATTCAGATCAGCATCTCATACTCAGTACTTTCAGACTTAGGACCTGCCTTGACCATCAGACAGGATCATTTTGACCACTTCAGTTTACTTCAATAGTTCAGTTTAGTTTACTTTTTGGTCATCGCATGTCATATCAGTTTAGACATTATATTCAGTTACGTTTTCTCCCACTTACTCAGTACATTCAAAGTACTGACGCATACTTTTATGCTGTATCATTTCATGATACAGCTGCAGGTTCCTAGACTCAGCATCGTTAGCCGTTGCGATCCAGATCCCCTCTGCCGCAGTTGAAGTCTGAGTCTTCATCATTCGAGGGCCTTATTCTATTTCCTTTAAGTTGATTTATTATTTTTAGTTAGATTTAGAGTTAGCTGGGGGCTTCTCCCAGCCACTCATCAGTTAGCACAGAGTTAATTTCAGACACAGAATTAATTCCAGACTTCAGATGTTCTTAAACTTTTTATTTTCAGTTTTATTTTCATAAATGCTTTTACGCTATTATTTTCAAAGCTTCCGCTATATTTATTTTACTCAGAATATCAGTGTATGATAGATCAGGGGTCAACTTGGGGTCCCTTGTGGCTTCAAGTACCGTGTTTCCTCCAGAGTGTAGACTCAGGGCGTGATAGCTATATTCACCAACAACCCATTGCCGTGAACCATTTGTCCTTCCATTTTCGAGGATTCTCAAAAGTACCCACAAATACTTTGGGCTACTCTACTCCTCCAGATACTCGAATTTTTTCTTTATGATATATATTCAAAAATCCATAACATAACTCTAAAAACTCCACAACTTTGCTAGACAAAACTCAACTTTACAATCCAACTGTTGAATGACAACCTAAGAAGAACCCATCGGTAATCTCCCAAAAAGACCTTAAAATCTCCGTAGAAAACCAAGATCAATCTCCTCAAAGGCTTTGATCTTTCCAAAAGTTCAAAGCTCCTGTACCAGAATTCAAGAAATACCTATTATCGCTAGATCCGGAAAACACAAGGAGTAAGTGAGAAATACCCTTAAACATAAAATGGGGAAAAAATAGAGTAATTCTTCCTTGTAAACCCACCTCAAAAAATGAAAGAAAATGAGAGAGACATCAAAGCGCCCTTTACCTTGATAAATGGAAAAAGTGGGATGAGGAAAGCGGCCACCCCACGTCCGTCGGCATCTTGGAAACCACAGCCGCCATCTCTGCCACCCTTAAATCCGCCACCACCGCGTCCTCCTGGAGGTGTCATGCTTCAACACTCTCAACTAAGTTTACAACATTCATAATGAAAATAAAATCGAGAAAAATCCAGATCTGGATTTATCTAGATTTGAAAGAGAGCGATATGAGATTCTGATGAAAAATCCAGATGTGGATTTGAAAGAGAGGGAGATGGAAACAAAAAAAAATCTACTTTCTCAGTGCACAAACAAGAGCAATTAAACTCAATACAGAGACACTAATTGGACAATTCCATCATTATGCATCCCTCCATGCTGAAAGGGGTCTGGATTTAAAAGAGAGTGAGATGAGATTCTGATGAAAAAATCCAAATCGAGAGGGAAATGAGTTTCTGATTTTTTGGTTGAGCTGAAGTAATGTCGTTACAGACATTCGATGGAAAGACATTTCTTATGTAATAAAAGTAAATGACATTAATTAAGTAAACGATATTAATTAAATAAAATAAATTTTAAAAATTTAAAAAATAATTTTAAATGAAAAAAGTTAAAAAACCCAGAAATAAGATAAATGTAAATAGAGCTCAAAGAGACATGTCATGTCAGCATGCCTCTTTATCTCTTTTATACTTATATATAGATTGATTATTCCAAGAATATATATATATATTCCTTAACCACGCAAATTCGATGTAAATATGCATATTCCTAATTATGTATTCCATTTATACTTATATTAATATACAATTTTTTACACGGACGATTTTTTTTAATTTTTATTCCTAGGCAGAGTATATTTGCCCCTGGACATAAATTTTGTAAAATCAAATTTGCGGTGCAACAAACTTAGCATTGGGTATAACTTATGCTATTGAGCTTATGCCCTTGTGGCATAATTTGTGCTACTAAACTTATGTCTTGGGCATAATTTGAGTCACTAAACTTATGCCTTGGGACATAACTTGTCTCATTGAAGTTATGTCTTATGGCATAATCTGTGTCACTAAACTTATATCCTGTAACATAACTTATGCCACTGCACTTACGCCTTGAGGCATAATTTACGTCTTATGATACAGTCGTTTTATCTTAAGACATAACTTGTGCCTTTGGGCATACTTTGTGTCACTGAATTTGTGCCCGGAGACATAACTTGTGTGAATTTATGTCCTGAGACATAACTTGTGATACTAAATTTATATCTTGTAATTTTTTTTACATTCCATTGTTGGAATACTTTGTTTACTTAAAATGACAAAACATAAAAATAAATAAATTTAAGAGATAAAAATTAAAACCATTCTACGAATATTTGTGAAAATGACCCATAAATGTATAACTTAAACTAGAGGTGAAATTAAAATATCAGATCCGGTATTTGATTGCATTGCATTTATTCACCGTTTAGTAGTATTAATAGATAATATCGAAATAAATTTTATTTAGATGTTATTTATCTCGGTTGGATCATAATTTTGAAATTAATTTTATTTTGAATTTTAAGATAATATTTATTTTTTTATCTAATTTAAAATAATTAATATTTCAAAAAATTTAAAACATATTAATTTTTTAAAAAACTTGCTCTTAATACATTTTTAGTTATTTTTACAAGTTTAATAATAATAATGTCAATTTAAAAAGAATAAAAAATGTAATTAACAATATTTTAGTCAAAACTTTCCTTAATTTTTAGAACTAAGTTAATTCTTTAATTTGTGCCCAAATCTAAAATATAAATTACTTTGGATATGAGAGAGTATACTTATGATAATCTTGATATTATTAGGGAAATTTTTTGATTTAGGAGGTAAGATGAGATATTTTAAAATTATATTTGAAATTAAATATATATATTTCATTTACTAAAATAAATTTATATTTTAAATCAAATTTAATTTTAAATTTAGTTATAAATATATTGTTTCCCATCAATTTTATTTTATCTCTCCAAATAAAAAAAAAGTAATTAAATTATTATATTCTTAAAATATAAATTTCAAGATAAGTTAATCCCCATCCGAATTAATAAACATGACTGTCCAACACTAACCACTAATGTCTGTTCTGATTCTTGATAAAGACAGCTCTTTTAAAATATCGATGAGACCCGTCACGACCTTGTCTGCTTTTATTATTCACCCAGATGACCCCAAGTACAAACTGCATTTTAGCTCTCTCTCTGTTAAATCATATTCTCCGTTTTCTTTTAATAGCTATGCATATTAAAAAAATAAATAATCATTTCAAAAAATGGAGTATCTTACAAAATTAAATGTCTAAGTAGTATCCTTATTCACTTCATTGTGTTTATGACTCACTTCACTTGGGCCATTCCCTATTCTTTGTTAATAGATAAGTCTCTTTGTTTGCCTCATGAAGAAATACTTCTTTTTGGCTTGAAAATTGTTGAAACATTAGTCTTCTGTCTTTACCCTTTTCTTGGGTTATTCCCTCTTCCACTTGTCTCTCCTTTTCAATAAACTTTCAAGCCTTTTCTCTTTGTCATTCTGTTCTTGGAAGTGGAATGATCAGGACCAAGTTACCCTATACAGTTCTTGTATTGTTGGCTACTTTTGAGCTGTAGACAAGAATCTTTTTCATTGCTGTCTCAGATTTTTCTCTCCCTTTTCCTGATTTTTGAGCTGCAGACAAGAATCAACTGTTGGTACCATCTGGTAGCTCACAGCTCACTTTAGCTGTAGAACAAACTCTACTATAGTTCATACCCTTAGTTTAGTCAATAGTAAGGAAAGAACTGAACTTTCTCAATATTTTTTTTTGGGGGAAAAAAATGGGGTTGTTTCCATTCTCAAAATCATTTGGGGTGTTATTTCTTGTAGCCTTGTTATTGTTTTCCCCAGTGAGTGGGATAGGTGTCAACTGGGGCACTCAGTCAACACATCGTTTGCCTCCGGAAATAGTAGTCAGAATGCTAAAAGATAATGGGATCCAAAAGGTTAAACTTTTCGATGCTGATTATGACACACTTAAAGCTTTGGGCAAATCTGGTCTGGAAGTTATGGTTGGTATTCCTAATGACATGCTTTCAACTATGGGTAGCTTGAAAGCTGCTGAGAAATGGGTTTCTAAAAATGTTTCCGTCCACATCTCTAACAACAATGTCAACATCAGGTGAACATCCCTTTACTTGTCATTTTACTGTAAAGATTTATTCTTTTTAACTTTCATTTTGAATGCTATGTTTCCTTTTACTTGTTCCTTGATTTGCTGTTGAGACGTGGTTTTGGTTCAAGCACAGTCAAACCATGGAAAGTTTTGATATTCAAGATCATTTCATTAATCAGTCCCAAAAGCATTTACAAACTGAGTGGTTGATTCAACCACAGTTGGTAGTCAAGTTAATGAAGTTATCTCTGTTATCTATAAATACTGGTATCCTATCCTTACACCAAACAGAATATATGAAACAAGATTCTTATTGTGCATCTAATATCATCTCATTGATATGCAAAAATTTCCCATTCCTATCATTTTAAATCAAATTTGCCTAAAAACACACTTCTCTGAATTGCCTTGTTCTTCCTGTCTTTTTCCATATAGTGATTGTATCAGTCACCATCCTGGGCATCACCATGTAAAGTTGAAAAAGAAAGTACAGGATTCCAAAGTTGTGTTGTGAATTTTCACTATGGCATTTTCATTTTTCCTTCTTCAGTTTGTGACACTAATAACATTGTTGACTACTTGAATGTTATGAGGTTCTCAAGATATGACGCGCCTATTTTTTACATAACAAATGCCCAGTTAAGCATGCTTTCCTCACAGGGAGCCAAATTAGTTTATTCTTTCTAGTATAAGCTGTTGAAGTGATATTATATAAGTTTCTTAGCAGTTTGAAATATTGCGTCTACTCAAGCCTTAGCAAAAGCTCATACTGACTTCAAGAACCAAAAAGGCTTATGCAGGAATATGAGAAGGATTGCATGGGAAGAAAAGTCATCATTATGTTCAGGCAACAGTTAAGTATCTTGGTTTAAAAGGGTTTGATCACTTTTGGCTAGATATAGTCTAGAAAGATTTTTATTTAAGATAACAGAGGTGACAAGCATAAGATCCTAACTGTAAACATATGGCACCTAGCCTATCTCAACCCCAAAAACTAGCTCATGAGGGGAGGATTGTCCAAGTCTATATAAGCAAACCACCAGTCTGTTTCCCAACCAATGTAGGACTCTAACCCATTCTAACACCCCCTTCACTCCCAGGTCCAACTAGGAGTAGATCGGGAGCCCAAACGGGGATGGACCTGACTCTAATATCATGCAAAGATATGGCACCTGGCCTAACTCAACCCCAAAAGCTAGCTCATGAGGGGAGGATTCGACAAGTCCATATAAGTAAACCACCAGTCCATTCCCTAACCAATGTGGGACTCTAACCCACTTTAACACCCCCTTCATGCCCAGACCCAACTGGAGCGTGGATCGTGAGTCCAAACGGGGATGTACCTGGCCTTGACGCCATATATAAAGATAGGTCACCTGGGCCTAACTCAACCCCAAAAGCTAGCTCATGAGGAGAGGATTGCCCAAGTCCATATAAGCAAACAATCATTCCATTCAGTATCTTTACATGGTATCAGAGCTAGGTCCGTTCCCGTTTGGGCTCCCGGTCCTTGCTCCAGTTGGGCCTGACGTGAAGGCGGTGTTAGAGTGGATTAGAATCCCACATTGGTTGGGGAATGGACTGGTGGTTTGCTTATATGGACTTGTGCAATCCTCTCCTCATGAGCTAGCTTTTGGGGTTGAGTTAGTCCAGGTACCATCTTTGCATGGTATCAGAGCCAGGTCCATCCCCGTTTTGGCTCCCAGTCTACGCTCTATTTGGGCCTAGGAGTGAAGAGGTGTTAGAGGGAGTTAGAGTCCCACATTGGTTGGGAAATAGACTGGTGGTTTGCTTATATGGATTTGGACAATCCTCCCCTCATGAGCTAACTTTTGGGGTTGAGTTAGGCTCAGGTACCATATCTTTACCCTAACTGGTAGTAAGGGTGTGCCTCCCTGCATGAAAGTGTATATTTTAAAACCATATTTCTAGAAAAAAGTTTCTGCAGACGAGTTAGCTTGGCTAAATAATAAGTTGGGTCATGTTTCAATTTTTTCCCAAGGAACATTGAAGTGCAGGAATTAAGTGTGACACAAGTACCAAGTCTTGCAGACTACAGGAGATGGTGGATTAACACTTGTAAATAAGTGAAGACGAACCGAAGAAATTTATTGAGAAAGCTGTTGGTACACTAGAGTGCCCAGTTATCTTTATATATGAACATTGTGGACATGACCAGTCAATTAGCAACCATTGAACACGCGAACAAAATAAGTTGCTATATAGTCGCTCCCAGGCTTAGTTCAAGTGGCAAAAGTTGAGACACTTGAGAATTAAGTCACAGGTTTGAGCCCTGTGCCATATGAACTAACCTGGTGATAAGTAGGGAAAGGTCGAGAGATGGACAAATTATCTCGAGTTTTGAAGATTGCGGTTAGTATTAAGGTTGGGACCAGATGAATTTCTCCAGTCATTAAAAAAAGGTTGCTATACAATCAGGCTAGTTAGCCTTTGAGCCATAAATGCATTTCAAAGTATCTTGTAGTTTTAGTAGAAGTCTTATCATCAATAAATAGGAGGCAATATGCATAGATGGCCCCCTGAACTTGCTAGAAATTGTCATTTACACTTAATCTAGGGGTCCAGCCTATTGTATACTTTATATTATCGAAATATATCTATTGAACACGCCTTGATGATAGGACTAGTCACATATCTCCTGCCTAATATTTAGTGCGTTTTACCCAAAAATTAGACTTTTTGCCTGAAAAAATGATTTCCAGCCTTTTTTTTTCAACTCTTCTTCTCTAGATTCAATAGGCCATCCCCCGCTCTTCTTCTTTATCAAACGCCAACATTTCTTGCCAGAGAAAAGTTGGCAATTCTCACCCTTGGCAGAAAAAAGTGGTGTTTCTGGAAACATGAAACTTGGCGGAAATTTTCTTTTCTAGTCAACTTCTCCCCCCTCTCTCTTTTCTTTTCGGATATTGACCTTTTACTTTTGCTGCTGTGTCATTTTTCTTTGATTTCATTTGCCACATCATCAATGAATGACATTTATGCTCTGTAATTTGTTTAGACTTGTGAAATATGCATTCTATTTGTACATTTCAATTACATAACAATAAGTTGGGCCACTAGATTAAGTATCTAAATAAAAAAATTGGCAAGTTTAGCCTCGTCTATGTTTTTTGCCCAAATGGAAACAAGATATCTGGACAACTTCACGGGTTATTTCAGGATTTTTGAGTTCATGCTGACAACATATAGGAATTTGAATTCTTCAAGTTTGCCAAATGTTTAATTTGATGGATTTAGTATTAGAAGGACCAAAATGCTAAAGATTGTGCTTTGTCTATAAGATCTTGAAATGAACTCAATCTCCCACGGCAAAAACTCTGCCACTCCTATGAGAGTCAGCCGGTTGTTTCATTCTCAATTATGCCCTTCTCAAATGGTGCTTTAACATCTGTAACTTCAACTCCTTCTAAAGTAATGTACTGTCAACTTTAGTTAAGGCTAACTCACAAGGTAAATAAGGCAAGTGGAGGGGGGTGGTCTGCCATAGAGAGTCTCATATGGTGTTGTCTAAATAGCACTGTGAAAGGTAGTATTATACTAGTACTCAGCCATAGCTAGGCAAGAAAGCCAACTAGTAGGCTCCTTGCTACAGAAACACCTTAGATATGTCTCCAAACATCTGTTCCGCACCTCAGTTTGGCCATCAGTTTGAGAGTGGTAGGCTGAAGAAGTGCTTAAATGAACCCCCTCTTGCAGGTGAAATAGTTCTTACCAAAAAGAACTGAGGAACATTGCATCCTGATTTTATCAGGTAGGCCATGTAGCCTTATGATAGTATCCAAAAATACTTCAGCTACAGATTGAGTAGTATATGGATATTTGAGAGGGAAAAAATGAGCATATTTGCTCAACCTATCCATAACACTAATATCACTTCATGTACGTTGTATTTGGGTAGACCATCAATGAAATCCACACAAATCTGAGACCACACCACCTCAGGAATAGGTAAGAGTTGTAACAAGCAGCTAAATCAGATTTGTTCTTTTGGCAAGTATCACACTTTTGAACAAATTGTGGTACATCAAATCTTATATCCTTCCAATAAAACAATGCAGTAATCTCCTAAGGGTAGCTTCCATTCCTGAGTATCCCCCTTGATAAGAAGAGCGCCAAAAAGCCATAATTTCACTCCTTAGTTGCGGCAAATTTCCAACCACAAGTCTATCTTTCCTCCTGAGTTGGTTATTTTGCCAAGTAAATTGCCTGCGAGTTGTCAGATTAGTTTGTAACTCTTCAATGAGACCCCTCAATTCCAGATCCACTTCCTAACTACCTGCTATAGCTTGTGGGAGGTCATAACTAGTATCGGAGAGGAATATGGTCATAAGCTCAACACCCTGTACCTGGATAAAGCATCAACCACCTTGTTTTCCACCCCCTTTTTTACTCAATGAAGTTGTCAAAAGCCATCAGCTTAGTGAGCCATAAACTGTGAATTAGCGTGTAGTTTCTGCTCCAGAAGAAATTTTAGGGCTTTCTAATTCGTTCTAGTGATAAACTTCGCCCAACAAATAATGAGACCACTTGGTCAGTGCATGTACAATAGCCAACGACCCTCTATCATAGACAGATAGTGCTGCATGTCTACGAGCTAATCCTTTACTAATGAAAGAAATGGGATGACCCTCTTGCATCATCACAACCCCAATACCAAATCCACTAGCATTAGTCTCCACTATAAACAACTTATAGGATCCCAAATCCTTGAGTAAATCTTCTATAGTAGCCCGCCAAATCCAAAAAAACCCCTTAGCTGTTTGATGGTTGTTGATGTAGGCCAATTCCTTACAACAACAATTTTACGAGGATCTGTAGACACCCCTTCTATAGTGATGAAGTGGCCAAGGTACTCAATCCTTCTTACCCCCAAAAGACACTTAGTCTGCTTGGCAAATAATTGGTGTTGTTTCATAACCTCAAAAACAGATCTCAAGTGCTTTAGGTGGTCTTCTGAACACCTACTGTAGACCAGAATGTCATCAAAGAAAATCAACACATACTTCCTAAGGAAAGTTTGAAAGACAACATTCACAAGTCCCTGGAATGTAGCAGGGGCATTTGCAAGACCAAAAGGCATAATCAAGTATTCAAAATGTCTAGAATGAATCCTAAAAGCAGTCTTAGGTACACCGTCCACAGCCATTCTTTTGATGGTAGCCAGACCTAAGGTCAAACTTGGAAAAGAAGGCCCTCCTAACTCATCCAAGAAATCCTCAACGACTGGCATAGGAAGCTTGTTCTTGACAGTATGCTTATTTAAATCCTTGTAATCTACATATAGCCTGCAAGTTCCGTCCTCCTTTCCTACCAACATCAATGGAGCAGCAAATGGATTGCAACTAGGTTGGATTATCCCTTGGTCCAACATCTGTTGTACCAAGCCTTCAATTATATCCTTCTTTACAGAAGGGTACCTATATACCTTATCAGAAAAAAGAAGGATACCTATAAGGTCTTTTGATTATAGGCTTAGTATTGTGGTACACACAATGGTCAAGTACTTCCCTAAATGGTGGTAATTGTTCAGAGGTAGGTTTTAGGAACTGTGAAATACTCAGTTAATCATAAAAACTCTTGAAATATAACTAATAATTGTATAAATCAAAACTAACCTAAAGAAGTAAACAAAAGAAATTCCACTTGTGAAGGCAAAATCAAGTCCAAACCAGGCAACTAGTATAGAAGAAGAAGCTATCTGACATTAATTAGTTTCGCTTACTAACTTCTACCTCTGTTAACTTGTAGTCTTGTACTAATGTGCTAGTGATTTCAAAGCTCCATCTCCGCATGAGTGATGTTTTTTAGAGGACAATGAATATATCATACTATAATTTAATTGAAAGTAATCTAAACAATGAGATGCTAACTTCATTGAAAAGTATATATCTTGCTGCAAATTGAAAAGCAAAGTCATGTTCTTCAAAGGATTTTAAAAACAATTGCATCATCACCTAATGAATTAAACCCAAAACATCTCCTTTTTTACAAAAATTAGCATTGAGTAACTATTATTTAGAAATTAGCCTTCAGAAAGGTACATTTTAATAGAACTTGAAATTAGTAGTTATTAATTAGGAAATAGTAATTATTATTAGTTTGAATTAGTGCGTAGTAATTTTTATTTAATTATTAGAGTAAAAATATATGTTACTTATTTGTTAAGAGATTATTACTCCCCCGATTCAAAATAAGTGGTGTTTTGACCTTTTGATTTTGTTTCAAAATAAGTGGTGTTTTACATAATCAAGAAGACATTAATGATGTTCTTCCAATTTTGCCCTTATTTAAATGGAGAGAGTTTTACATAATCAAGAAAATACTAAAGAGTTATATCTTTTTCAAGGTATTTATTAAGGGTAAGTTGGTAAAAATATATTCTACTTTATAGGAATAAGTAGTTTTCTTAAGGGGTGTACCAAAGCTAAAAGCACCACTTATTTTGAAACGGAGGGAGTAATTAGTAATTAGTGATTGAAAATTTGAATTTGCAAATTAATAAATAGTAATTTGTAAGTGAAAATTATTAAATATATTTAGGGTTTAGAATAGCAATTAGTAATTATTAATTAGAAATTGTAAATGGATGATCTTACAATATATGTACAATGTAGGAAAAGTTATATTTTTATTAATATATGTAATTTAGAAGTTGCAATTAGTATGCAGTAGTTAGCAAGTATCAATTAGAATTATTGAAAATGAAACTGAAAAGACGTCCGCACTAATGAAATTTGGTGTACAGGTAGTTTTTATCATATATCATGGAGCGTGCCGTGAACCCTGGGCCTCTAAAAGGTACACTTCTTAGCTTATAGGGCTCCCATAGGTCCGAGTCGATATGGCGTGGTAGCATACCATTTGGTGCTTGTATGAGACCTGTGCGTATGGATGATTCTTGGAATTTTCTTCATTCACACCCGCCTTATGAGTGCGTTGCAGAGTATCTATCTAGGGTTGGGTTATATCAGGTTGTTTGAGTAGGTAGGATACAGTATGATCGTTCCCTTCTGACGGCCATGATTGAGCGATGGAGGTCAGAGACTCATTGCTTCCATTTACCATTCGACGAGGTTACGATTACGCTGTAGGACGTGCAGGTTATGTTTGGTGTGCGTATCAATGGTTGTGCGGTATACGTGTAGGATCTTGGACCGCGATCTTTTGCCTTGGCGTAGTTTGCTACATAAACTCACTGGTTGACTCCTAGCAGAGGAGGATATAAATGGTAGGAGTTAGGTGAATGTACCTGCCATCAGTCAGTACTTTCGAGATTAGCTAGAGACGGTATTGGAGTAGCATCTCCAATGGGCTCTGTATTAGTCTGTCAACTGAAGAAGGCGGACTTTTTATTATATAGCAGACTAACTTAGTCCGCTTTATAAGGAGAACTAATTTAGTCCACTATATGACCTGTTCCACCGTTAACGTAGTCTAACATTGGCCGTTTAGAAAAAGACATATAGCGAATTAAATAAGTCTGCTTAGCCTATTTCGGTATCAATTTAAAGACGCAACTTAATTATGTATTTGTTTAAGTTTTATAGCATATTTCAGTTACGGATTCGCCATTGGATGGCCTCCCCCTCTAATTGTACGTAGCTATGCCAACCTTTTCCTCCATAGGAATATTATCCATAACAAAGATTGTTCAACCTTGAACAATCAAGATCTGAGGTCATCCACATCAAAACTCAGAAAATCCATCTTTAACCACCTGGAAAAATATTTATTGCAATTGTTGTAACTGTGGATGCTCTTCTCCCTTTGAGATCGGTCCACTGAATTCCTTAAGTCCTTATGTACTTCTTCCCTGTCCATGGGGGCTTTATCCCTCTGACTAGTCCAGGATTTCCCAGTTGTTCCTTTATCTCCAGCACCACTTGATCCAATTTCTTTAGAGTTGACACTTCCTCATGCGAGTGTACCAATTTCAGTGAGTACCTTTTGCATCATTTCATGCAACCCTCCCACCTCACTTGCAGATCCATCGCTTGCTCAAGTTCCCTTAGTCATGGTGGCCAAGGAAAGTACTGCTCTGATACCAATGTTACTCAATAACAGGAGCCAATCGACCCGAGGATTGAGATAGCTAAATCAGGAACTTCTTAATTCGAGAATGAAGCCTAGGGAGAAATCAAAATGGAATTGAGAGAAAAGAAATGTAGAAAAAGAAGAAGAATTGTAGTAATTTCTATTATTGTGTGCAACGTACAGTTGAGATGCTTATAAGCAATGGCATTAATGTGTAAATCTGTCCAGCTCCTAACTAACTCAACAGTAAACAATTTAACTAACTCAATGGAACAATAATCAGTTACTAACTGGTAGTTATAACAGATGTTTGCTGATGTAGCTACACTAACTGATTCAGCTCCCAATTTAGTGTAACACAATTGGAAGAAAAAGCAGATGGATTGGTATTAAAATATTCGGTATTTTAGTATTAGGAGGGCGTTTTCACCAAACTAAGCTTTATGTTCAAGTAAATTGTATAGCGGAGGCTGAAGTCACAAAGCAAGGTGGATCTTCGGTTGGTGCTGCCATGGATGTTGGTCTGACCTACATGACAGCAAGAATGGGCCTGACAAGATGGCAATAAGTCTTGTTGAGAAAAAGAAAAAACACGACGAAACTTACTGAACTTAGGAAGAGGGGTCTCTATAATTCACCCCATTACCAGTGGGTGAAAGTTTTTTATTCATTTTCAGCTACCACTCCATTTTTTCCCGAGAATGAAACTTGTACTGTCTTCCCCATTATCTTGAGATCTGTTTTTTTTAAATTGATAAGGAATCTTGACATCTCTTCTTTCCTTTCTCCCCTTTGACCTCCTTACAGTTTCAAGCCCATACAAATGATTTTCACCTTTTCTTCAAAGCCACCATATTTTTCCTTCGGTGACGAATCTCATCAGTTACTTGTCTCTCCCACAATAGCCTCCTTACTCTGGATTAGCTTTGGAAAGAGTTATTTCTTGACCTACAAAACAAACTCTGAACATACTTATATCCTATTATTAATTTTTTTTTGAGAAAGAGCTGCCCTCTTCAGACTTCTGGCATTTGCTGCCGCACAAAGGTTCGAAGTTGGTTTTGGTGCCTCAGAGTTGTCTCTATGATATAGTTGCCTCCTAAATTATGACTCATGCCTCTTTTGATTAATCCATGGTCAAAGAACCAACCAAGATAGCAAAGAGATCTGTTTAAAAAGAGAGTTTGGCTGCATGGTGATTTACAAACAGACGAGGGAGATAAGGTGCATTGGTGTCTATAGATAGTCAGGTTACAGCACATAGGGTGCCCAATCCACCTGCTTGCACCCTAATATGAGGCATGAGCCAGTTTTACATATGCGTGATATGTTGATTGATTTTGTATGATGCATCATGTCAGTGTTATATGACAAGGTTACATGCACTTGTATTGCTCATGCATTCATGTTTCAGTAAGGCTTGTCGGAGGTAGTTAGGGATGGGGGATGGGTTGATGAGACTTATTGGGTCCTTTTGACTCATAGTCCACTTAAATGTGTAGATACTATTACTAACTCTGCGGCAGATCCTTGAATTTCAATATTCCTGTTGGTGCGGAGTGAGCCGTCGACTATTATCCATGGAGTCTCTCATTATTCATTTAGTTTTTCTCTTGTTCTGGGTTGTGTTCCACTATTCTTATGCTCAGTTACAACATAGATATTCCTGACATCCCGTGGGATATATGACTTGTATACTTGGATATTTTATCATTTTGTGTCTTTAGTTTGTGATTGATGGCTCGGTGAATATTATGTGTCTTGAGATAGTTGATTGGGTGATTATGAGAATTAGTGGATCCTGTTACAGAGGAGAGTGTATGAATTTCGTATTTCAAAATTCGTATGCTTGCTAGGTAAGCCAAGTTTCATTCGGATTGTTAAAGTGGTTCGAATTTTCAGCTTTACTTTTTTGGTTCTAGGGCTAAATCCATGAATTTCTAAGTCAAGTCTCATGTTCTGAAGACTAAACCTTGGAAAAATTAATGTATATTAACCCAAAATACTGTTAGGAATCATACCTTTAATTGCTATGACCAAAACTAAACTTTTTCTTCTCTTCTTTTTCTGCTTTCCTTTCTCTGTTAGTGTATCAGCTATATTGGTTTTTACTTGATCCCTTAAAGTTTGTTTGTTTGATTTTTCCTGTCAACATGCTCCCGCTCCCCTCCCCTTCCCCCCACCCACCCAACCCACCCACCCACCCACACACACGCACAAAAGGAAAAAAAAAGGGGGATATTTTAGTGACCATATCATCTAAAAGCTTAAAAGGGGTGAGAGAACACACTTTTATTTACTTAATTAATGCCTTCAACAAGACAAACCTGGAAAACAACTACTGAACAAAAAAGCCAAGTGCAGTATACAGGGTAAATAACCGTTGCCTGACTAGCCTTTATACCCACCTTTATATTTCCATTGTAATATTGAACAATTGGTTCCACTTCATTTACAACTCACTAAAGAAGCTAACACATTGCTTCATTCATTTAACATCATGAGAAAATGTTATTTTCATATTCAAAGTGGAGAAAATACTTTAGATTTGTGAAGGTAGTCGTGTCGTATATGTTTGGCTGTAGTAAAGAATGAAATGGCAATCAACCATTGCTTGTGGGTTTGAATGTGAGGGGGAAAGTGACAATGCTGATCTGCTTGTTGTAGAGGTAACTTGACTCACTGAGAAAATATGGGGCTTTTAGTACTCCTCAGGAGTTGACCCTTCTTACACAGTTTTCTACCACTCTGCATCCAGTGTTGCCTCTAAGGTTCTAATCATTTTCAATTTACGCAATCTATAAAATACTCTGATGTTCAAGTCCATGACTAAATAGCAGCACAACACTTTAGATGTTGATCTGCATTCAATCTAAGAAGGGGTCTGCACATCACTTCATGATGCGGCATTCTCAATGTTTGAGTAACAGATCAGTATTCTTTGTGGTTTACTTTCTTTTTGATGATTCTCAATTCCTCAGGCAAATATTAGTTGGTACTTGGTTGGTCAAAACAAGTCCAAGATACACCATATAGAAATATAGAATTTGACTAAAGATTAGTGAATGGTTGGACACTGACAAAGTTTCTATTTTTCCTTTTCTTATTGTAAACTTAGCTGGATATTGTCAATTCCGCAACTGTGAAGTGAAGCAGCATTCCCTATCAAATTTTATAGTCGGTAGTTGAAAGATAATGATTTTGCTGCTCTAATATGACCTAGTGATATGTCAGATCTATAGTGTGGTTTTTCTTTTGTCGTTTTTGCAACACAAGTCAAGCTGGCTGCAATGTCATTCTTTAGCATTTGTTTGAGGGGGGACTGTATTGCACATAATCAGTGAAAACATCAGATATGCAGCTACAACTATTCTTGTCAATTTGAGTGTTCCTTGCATTCATGTTTATGTGTTACTTCATCTTTTCATATCCAAAGTATAAACTGTTTTCTTTATACTTTATCCAAATCAACTGACTAGGCTCCACTGGTTTCCGGAAAAAATTCTTCCTCATGCAGGTGAGCTATTTGTGACTATGATCACATTGAACTGGCTGTAGCTGAATTATTGTTTTTCTAGCTTCATTTTCCTTTTCTGCCTTTCTGTTCTATAATATTCTTCTGTATGTTGTCTGTTACCAGGTGCTTGATATAGAATAAGCTTCATCGACCTGAGTAAATAGATTTGTTTCATTAGTAAGCTAGACCTGAATGTTTACGCACATCGTTTTTGACTTTGCTGTAGGTATGTAGCAGTTGGAAATGAACCTTACTTGACAACCTACAATGGAACTTACCTTCGAACAACTCTTCCTGCTATGCAAAATGTCCAAACAGCACTCGTAAAAGCTGGCCTTGGTAATCAAGTAAAGGTTACTTGTCCACTCAATGCAGATGTTTACGAGAGCTCCAATAGCCTCCCTTCAGGTGGTGATTTTCGAGCTGATATCCATGGCTATGTAAGCCAACTCGTCAAGTTCTTAAGCGACAATGGTTGTCCTTTTACTATCAATATTTATCCATTCATAAGTCTTTATATTGACCCCAACTTCCCAGTTGAATATGCATTCTTTGATGGAAATGCAACACCTCTAAATGATGGGGGGACAATCTACACCAACATGTTTGATGCAAATCACGACACTCTGGTGTGGGCTTTACAGAAGAATGGGTTTGGGAACGTCCCTATAATTATTGGAGAAATTGGTTGGCCCACTGATGGTGACCGCAATGCTAATGCACAACTTGCACAGCGATTCAACCAAGGATTCATGCAGCATATATCAGGAGGAAAAGGCACTCCTATGAGGCCTGGGCCTATTGATGCCTATCTGTTTAGTTTGATTGATGAAGATGCTAAGAGTATCCAACCTGGAAATTTTGAACGTCACTGGGGAATACTTACATATGATGGACTACCCAAGTACACACTAAATCTTGGCACCACCAATTCAGGGTCCTTGGTTCCAGCTAGAAATGTAAAGTATTTGGAGAGGAAGTGGTGTGTGTTTAAGCCCAATGCCAAGATTGATGACCCCCAGATTGCACCTAGCATGAGCTATGCTTGTGGACTTGCTGACTGCACGAGCCTTGGGTATCAGACATCTTGTGGAGGTTTGGATGCACGAGGAAATATTTCATATGCATTCAACAGCTACTACCAGATAAACAATCAGCTTGATGATGCTTGCAAGTTCTCAGGCCTCGGGACTGTCACAAAGTCCGATCCATCAACTGGTACTTGTAGGTTTGGGCTCATGATACAACCATACTATGGAGGTGCGCAACGAAAACATGGCTATACTAGGACGGCATTGGCTCTGATTCTGTTTCTGTGGACAGTTCTGTAACAAGTTCTCTTTTCTGGCTATTTAGTTTTCCTTACATATTGTTGTTGACACTGCTATATAGCATCACCAAATTAACATTTTCTTCTTCCTGTTGACAGCAAACATTGATACTCATTCCAACTTTTGATGATGACATTGATGTTTGCTTCTGATTTTGAAAGTGTTGAGTTACATTGCAGGGGCAAACACATGATGATTTAGCAGGTATAGTTGAAGGCAAATTTTGACATGCTGCTAAGATCTGATATATGAATTTATTTCAGGTTTTGTGGAACTTAAGACCTGGGTGGTTCCCCAACTGTTGTCAGGCTACTTTATTGGTTCTAGCATTTCCTTTGGTTGTGTATTTTGGTTTGTGGCCGGAAGCTTTTTCAGGAAAATAAGTCATTTTTTGAAAAATATTATTTTTGTAAAATGTTTTCTAGCATTTTGAAGTATTATGGGGAAAACATTTATTAAACATTGATAATAATGCTTTTCCGATAACTGAGAAATTCCTAAACGCTAGGGACGTACGTACGGTTCGTAATTCAGTTGATGTGCGTCTAGACCCACACATTGCAAGCTGCATTCTTTCTACTAGACCAAAGCCCGGGGGCAAATGATAATATCTCACTGTTGGTTGGAGTTGTGATACTTCTTTTGTTTCAAAGAAGTGATGCTTTTAGTTTGGACACATTCTTTAAGAAAACTATTCATTCATAGACAGAAAAAATATATTTTTATCTACTTATCCTTAATAAATATCTTGAAAAAAATGTAACTCTTTAATATTTTCTTGATTATGTAAAACTCTTTTCACTTAATAAGAGTAAAATTGGAAGAACATCATTAATGTCTTCTTAATTATGTAAAATATTACTTATTTTATAATAAAATTAAAAGATTAAAATACTAATTTTAAAACGGAATAGTATTATAAGAAAATGCTAAGTGAGTAAACTTACGTTTTTTCTCTTCGCTAGGAAAGTATTTTCTCGCAATCAAGTCACTTATTTTCTCAGCAAGTATTTTGTATCAAACGAAGGGAGGGCATTTCCAAACTTAAACCCCTATTTTTACATCAAAATGATAGAAATTAACTTCAAGTCATTACACTTTTTTTTTATATCGAACAAAAAAAAATCCTTTTTATATTCTTCTCTCTCTTCTATATGATTATTATTTTCATAAAACAATATTCTTTTTTACATATTCATCTCATGTAATTCATATTCCTTTTTTATATAACCATTTAATATAAAGTTATTTTATATCATAAATTTTTAAATAATATAAATTATAAGCAAATATTATATCTTATACATATTAATGGGTAATTCAAATAAAAAAAAGTTATTGATAAAATATAATTAAATAAATATTATATTATGGTGAAATTTATTTTAATTTTTACATAAATATTCAACTTATAGAATTAGTCTATTGCTCTCGTAAATGCTCTATTAATATATTATGAAGTGCTAAATGAGCATTTTTGTCTTTAATTTTTCTTGCGTCGAGTTAAAAATTGTTCAAATCAGTAATTTTCATCTATTAGTTAGAGTTGGACCTTCCCATACATCTTAAATTAGTGCATTAAGATCAGACTCATCCTCGATTATCATGTTGTGCAGTATAATACATGTAGTTAATATATCATGTAGCACTTCTTTTCTTCAGAAATGTAATGGCCCTACAATAATTGCAAAATGAGATAACATAACTTCAAACGCACATTCAACATCTTGTTGACATGATTCTTGTTTCATTGCGAAATATTTCTTCTTTTGAAAACGTGGCTCACGGATAGTTTGCACAATGGAGACCATCTTGGATATATATTATCATCTAAATAATAATCCACACAATATTCTTTTTTTTGAACATAATGGGTGGGAGGAGCAATACCTTAGCAAGATTGAAAAACAAATGTGATGACTCTAAAACGTCGATGTCATTATTGGTGCCGGACATATCAAAATATGCATGCCATATCCAAAGGTTATAATCAGCTACACTTCAAGAATAATTATTGGAGATTCACTACGACTTGCATATTGTCTAGCCTATGCAGTTGGTCAATTTTTCCATCTCCAATATATGCCATCTAGACTATCTAACATTCATGAAAAACCACGCTGCTCATCGATGTGAAGAATACTAAATTATTCATATAATTTTTAAAGTTATTATGTTATTTAATGTATTTTTAATTTTAATCTATGTCAGTCGCTATTTTATTAAATTTTTAGCTTTATTTTATTTAATGAACATTTTATGTTATTTATTAGCAACATATTATATTTTATATTCACACTCTTTATTTTTGAGATAATTATATTTTTCTTTAATACAATTATAACTTATAACAATTTTATATAAAAATAATATATACAAAAATTAATTTATAAAAATTATATACCAACAATTAAGATGTAAAATTAATATTATGTAGATATTACGCAAAAATAATTAAGTATATTACGGACCTAAATAAAAAAATTAATATTTATATTATGCTAAATTAAAAATATTATTTAATAAAAAAATAAAATATTAGTGAATAGTAATAATATTGATAGTAATGTCACATCAAATTTGATGTAATACTATTTACACATCAAAATAGGATAAAAAATGGTGTTGAGTTGAAGCATCAAAACACCAAATATTATACTAAAATAGAATTTAGGTTAATATTTAGTGGAAGATTGGAGATTTCTAATAGCATGCTCTGATTTTAATCTTGTTATCTGTTTCAACTCTCATGAATTGTGTAATTAATGGGCTTTATCAGCAAACTCCTGGGATTCTGATTGATTGGTCTCAGTTAACATTTCTCGGAGCTTTCAAAATAGCATTGTTACATTTGAAAACTGAACCAAAGGAAATCTGACAATGGTATTTTTTTGAAAAATTTTAAAATGGATAGTTGATTTTGGAGTTAACTAAAATGAACACTTCGTTATTGAGGCAATGAAATTATATTAATATTTTAAAAACTAATTTTATTGAACCTCACTGGACAGCCAACAAAATTCTATTAATTTTGTTATTTTGTTTTTGTTGTACCTCGTCAAATTTTTTTTTTTTAAAAAAACGTTGTCATCCTTTTTTTTTTAAATATAAAAGATAGACGTGTATTGCCACATGGCACGTGACGGCAACATGCACAAGGCATTCCAAGATAAATCTGGATTAAATAAAGCCCAGAGGATGCGTCTGAAACTTTTGTTTTTTGGGGACGAGTTCCAATAACCCTTTTGGTTTTATTAGAGATTTAGTTAATTATACTTTCTAATCTTTTATAGTTCTTTCGTTTTATTTTAATTGCTAAATATATTAAAATTTAATTATTTAAAATATTAATTAACTTCAAAATTTAATAAATAATTAACTATGATTTTTCAATTATATATTTAGTATTTAAAGATATTCTAAAATATCAAAAGAATTATTATTATATATTTTTTAAAAATTAAAAAAAATTATATTAATTAAATTATCATATTTATTATTTTTTATTAATAAATATATAAATCTTATTCTAGCAATTAAAATAAAAAAAATTTACTTGAGTACTCATGGTACCAACAATCTCCCCCACAAAATAATTCCTTTGCATTGTAAAAAGCCCACGGCCGAAGATTAATATTATATTTGCATGTCACCCCCAAAATCATTTTAATTAAAATTAAATTACACAATTACCAAGGTTTTGGTTAAGAGAAAGATACTTTTCTTTTTGATAATTTTAATACCTTAGGTCTTGGGCATCCTAAAGATGACAAAGCTTGGTCATGCAAGTGAAGATTGGGAAATCAAAATTAATGGAACCTTATTGGATAGGTAATAAGGTTCATCCTAATTTTTTTAAAATTTTTTTCTACTTGTTAAAAGTAAAAGAAAAAATTTAATGAAACCTCGTTGGCTGTCCAGCGAGGTTTAATAATTTTTAAAAAAAAGATTAATAGAAGAGGCAATGAGGGGTCCGTTTTGTTTAACTGCAAAACCAACTGCCTTTTCTGGACTTTTTTTAAATTTTTTTATCTATTCTGGTGTCGAACTCACAATCTTGATCTACTTATCGTATGCGGCTTGATTTTGAACATTGTATTGGGAAAATATAATTTCAGACATATGGCAAGAGACACATAATACCACGTGATACTGAGTTAAGGATGAAGTCATAGTAAGTCAACTAAAGGTGAAGTTTTGATGTCTCAAAGAATAAGTCCAAAATCGCTTTTTGGACTCTTGTAAGAGATAACTAAAGATAATGGTAACAAGAAGAGGACTATGACTCCAGATTCGAGGACAATAAATATGGCTCGAACGCATAGTGAAAGTAACGGCCACACATAGGCAAGTGATAACGCTCAAACTCACACTTCCTGGCAAAGTATGAAGTGAAATGTTGTTAATAAAGCACCCAACAAAGAGGTTGGGGTCGAACCCACAGGGAATATGAAAGGATATAAAGAATGCTAATATTTACGCTTTTAAATCAATTATCTCCTAAAGGGGGGAATTCGTAAAAGTAACAAGAGCTATTGTTGAGAAATTGGAGGCTTCCAAATTAATGCAACTAATTAGGGTGAGTGTTCCCCATGGATTCTTAACTACTGCAAATTTTACACTTATGATCTATCCTAATACTTTACTTGTAGAACTGATAACTAGGGTTCATCCAAACGACTGGTTCATCTCTGTTGGATGACTATACTCAATCACCGGGTTTGGTCTCATGGGCAATTTCAATTTAATCATTATCAATTTGTCCCAAATTTAACATCCTATGACCACGGCTTAAGTTAATACAATGATCATAAAGACCAAGACTTTGTCGTACTTCTCTTTTCCTAATCTCTACCTCTCCAGGCTCAAGTAAGTAGAGAATTCAGGCAAGTCCTAATGTTGCGTACCGTTAAGAAATATTAAAGATGAAGAGAATATAATCACGTCGTGCAAACCCTAGTTCATTAATTAACCATGGTTCCCACAACCCCAATTGTGGAGGTTTTAGCCTCTCATGATTATAAGTAAATTCATAGCATTCATAGATAAAAGCATAAATTAATACTTACAACAATGATTGGAAGAAGCTTCACTTGATTATTGCAAAAATAAGGAAGAATGATTCAACAACAATTGTCTCAATGTATTTCTAACTCTCAATTAAGTTGTAAGTTATCTCAAAGTTCTTCGAAAAATTCCCCCTTCATTACATAAAAATAAAAGGTATTTATAGTAGTAGATTTACGCCTTTCTTATTTCTTCACAGATTTGATTTGCGATTTGTAGCTCCTTTTCCTAGTTGAAGTGGGATAGACTTGTTGGCACCCGGACAAAGCTGGCGCGCCGCGCTGGAAGGCCGGCGCCTCGTGCATGGCATGCGCCAAACTCCTGCTGCGTCGAGCACCGCATTGCGCTGAAGGACCTACGCCTCACGGCTCTGGTCACAATGGCATGGTAGTGTGTCGCGCTGTTGGCTGCGCTAGTGTGGCCAGTGGTGCTAAATGTTTCAATCTTCGTTTGTGCAACCCAACTTCTTCATATTCATTTCAAAAGCCTCAAATATACCAAAATCCATCACTTTTAGCCCTAAAAGCATCTAATCATGTGCGTTAGCTCTTTTAACAAATATATAACATAAACACATGCAAACACACATAATTTATTCTCAAAATATAATGAAGTATAGGCAAAATATGGCTAAGTGCGTAAATACACCCTTCATCACCACCCCACACTTAAAACTATTGTTCGTCCTCAAACAATATACTATCTCCCTTCTCAAATTTAGGCACAAAATTCATCCTACGAATAGGTCTACTTGCACTTAGGATCAGGAGACAAATCAACGAAGCTCAAACAATTCACTCGCATGCATATAGGATCAACATTAAAATGTCAAAGTTCGATATCACTTAGCTTTTGAAACTAACTCATCAAGACATATTTTGGGCTAACTTGAATCATATGTAATTTAGCAATCAAGATATACTATAGTCTTACCATTGTGCCCCTCACACTTTTGGAGAGATGCCCTTTCTCACACAAGCTATCAACACGAACATGGGCATAGATAAATAATTTCTACTCACTCTCCCAAAGAACTCAACATACATTCAAAAGACGACCCATAGACTTGCCCTTAGTATAATACTCAACTAATATAGAATTTTGAATCAAGGACCAGTTAGGACTTAAATTTGGTTGTAATGTAAGCTAAGGGACGGGTAGGAACTATTTGGCCAAGATAGTGACTAATCTCCCTAAGCACTTTAATACTTCACAACACTTTGATTTTTAGCATTTTCTTCAATTTTCCTTTTTTCTCCTTATACCTCCTTTTATTTTTCAATTTACAACTTAGGTGACTAGTGGGGATTCTTTTTCAACATTGAGCTCATCACATATTCTTTTTCATCATTATTCATTTTTTTTTCAAAGCTCTTTCTTCTTTTTGTTTTCCCACTAACATCACCCTTCTTATTTAGCAAATTTCACTCTTTTCTTTTCTTCTAATTTTCACACTTTTTAGCTTTTCCCTTCATTTCTCCAATTATGCTCCTTTCATGCAAAATTTTCCATTAAAGTTCTCTAGGAGTCATTTGGATCAAATAAAGTCAGTAGAACAAAAAGGGGTTTAAGTTTGTAATATGACTATCAAAAGAATAGGCTAAGGCTCAAAATGGCTAACTAGGATAATCACATCAAGATAGGTAAAATATAATAAAAACAAGGCTACCAAAGAAACACCTATATCACTTCCTAAACTCATCATTCTTATTTCGTTTTGCACACACACCGGCCAAGTTCTAGACATCAATTTACAAGGATAAAGTATATAAAAAATTCCTCACACAATGATACAAAATGGTTTAACAATGAAAATCAAGATCGCATAAACACATATCTTCATAGTGCATGCATAACATAATTAAACCCACTTTTTCAAATACAAGAGTCAAGTTCCAAAAGACTAAGTGTTTCTACCTTTTTCATACATTTTTGAGTGAATTTTTATGAAGTCTCAATAATACCTTAAGTGAAGCACCTAACATTCGTCAGGCTCAAGTTCTTGTTCTTCCTAATGACTAATTTACCCTTAAGACGGTCGTCATCCATCCATCATCGGGCAAAGTCATGACTCAATGACTAAAAAAAAGAGAATAAAAATAAAATCTAGACTCTCTAGTCGGTTCTAAGGGACTATCCATCGGAAAAGTACCGAAAATAAAAATCAGAGGAACCCAAAATAAAATAAAACTACAAAAAAAAATGACAAACTAAAAAGCATGAAAGATAAGTCATAAATCCCAAAAACCTTAGGCTTACCATGTGCAATTTAGCAATTAAAGCATTCATGGTAATATGAAGTTCACTTCTCCCACTCCTCACTTAATTAGTCACAATGTACCCAGTGCTAAAATAATAAAGCATAAAATAAAAGAGTGAAAGAAGAACTCCCTGGACCTCTACTCCTCTTTGACTGTGGGGGCAAGATCAGCTTCCCCCTTCTCAGAATCCTCCTCATTATCATCACTAGACTCTATATCCGAGTCTACTCTCGCCATCTCGTCCTCTGTAGCCACATCATCATCAAAGGGCTCCTCGAATCCAGGCCCAACTCTGTAAAAGACTCGCGAGTATTCGCTCAGAGTAATCCATGTTAAGCTGCTGTAGCTGCTCCTCAGTCACACCATTCATCCTCAGTTAGAGCATTTGCATACCGTACAAGTGGCTCAACATGTTATCAATTTGTGCATTGTGCTCATTGACAGAGAGGACTGGACCATTTATACCCTCGGATTCCTTAGTTTTTGTCACGCCCCGCCTTGGGAGGCATGACTGGCACCTGGTGCCCTACTAGGACTTGGACTGCTGGACTACCGAGCCTAAGCACTTCTGGTGTCAGGCAGACTCTAATTCTGGATTTATGAAAACAACGGGCTATATAACGGCTGTAAATACAGCCTTCGGCCTACTAGGCCTATAGCCACCTGTAGGAATATAACAGCTAACCAGAACAACTGAGCATAAGGGAACCTATGCGGGCCGACAAGGCCACCGTGCTGACTAGTTATCACTGAAAAGTATATTCAAGTGCTGAACTGATCTGTGACCGACAAGGTCACCAACTGACAACTAAACAAGGTCCCACACGGCCATCACATGCAAACTGAAACATACATATGGCCCCACACGACCGGTACAACTAACCACAGGGAATATACCCTTCGATTGTATCCCATAATAAAATCTCTCTGATAAACATCTTGTCGATGATTCAATCCGCAAGCCTCTAAGAATAATAAGATGGTCGGAGCAAGGCCTCGGCCTACCCATACTGTACAAACAAAAAGGGAAGTAAACCTTTAGCTGTCAAGCTCCAGATGATAGAAGCTGAAGACTCTGTACGCTGGCTGGAACTACGAGGGATCTGCTCCTCGTCTATGAGTACCTGCAGGCAAGTAATGCAACGCCCCCAAATGGGCGTCAGTACCACTGGTACCGAGTATGAAAAGCAATAACTAAACATAACTGAAAATAGACAGTAATACTGATAGTTACTGAATAACAGAAGATGGCTAAGACTGTCTGGGATGGCAGAATCTAAACTAAGCTTAACTGTACTAGAGAGAAGGTGAGAATCATACCTGTCAATGCGGCGTCCTGCTATCTATCAATTTAATAAATAACACATATAGCATACAAGAACCTATACCAGCCCCATAAGCCGGAAGGTACCAATCAACATGCAATCTATATACCCCTACCCGGGTCGCCATCCCAAAATAACAATTCACTCCACTCGTCTAGTAACTATGAGCATCCCGCCGGGCCTCTGGGTATGCAACTTGGGCTCTCTGGGCCCCTGACTATAGCTGTATCTGAGTCCGGAGGACTCCTGTTAACTGTAATCTGAGATCTGTGATCTGTAATCTGTAATCTGTGCCCTGGGCGCAAGCGCTCGATAGGGGTATGCTATAATGCTGATCAGCCTGCTATGGGGAATGGTGCATCCCATCTTCGTCCTCTGGCGGACGACATGCCACTCCTTGGAGTGACGTATCCTCACCCTCTGGCGGGCGAGTCGACACAACTATTAACCCTGAGGCGGCAAGGAAGCTCTAAGGGTGCCCAACATATAACAATCAGGTCTCTACAAGCAACAATAATCACATATAATATATATATATTAAATCTGATAATACTGTCCATGTTATGATATTCTATTCTAAATCCCTTGCTGAATTATACTGAATCTGATACCGAGTTATACTGAGTCTGGAATAATATCTCGTTGTCTGATACTAATTTACTGACTTTTATTCTGAATATGACATAATAATTATTCAAGCATGCTTACTGAATTCACACTGGGCATAATACTCGGCTTTGAAACGTTCTTCTAGAATTTATTCTATTTTACTATACTAGAATTACTATCTTGCCGAAGAAACTGGCTTTACATACCTCAGTTGCCAACTTCTTGACTAACTGGCATAACTCGGCCAATATCCAGCTATTTCTTCCAACTGCATTCATATTCATAGCAAATAAAAATAAATTCATCAATATTCTGGAAGAAAACACTACTTTGAATATATATACTGCCCAAACTTTGACTTATCTAAAAACAATCGAAAACTCGCTATTTCTCGGAAGTCCAGAAGGGAGAAATACTCATTTTAGGGCTAGGAGTATATTGATACTAATTTGGAGCAATTCCACTTACCTTAGCTCGGTAGAACGACGATTCGCCGGCCGAATTTCACGAAACTAACTCTGTAGGAATGCTCCCTGCAGCTTTATACTTCGCTACCCGAAGTTAATTTGAGTTTGGACCACGTTTAACAGCGTAAACGAAAGGAATTTTAATGGAAACCTTCGTCCTCTCTGTTTCTCTACTGTTCTCTGGTTTACTCACTGAAAATATTGATAATTATCACTTAAAAACCGAAGTGGGGGCTTATATACTTGGGGCCTTTAAGTCGCATTTGTCGAATGCGATTTATAAGTCGCATTTACCTTGCGACACTCCGACTTGGCACTTGTCCGGTCTTTCCCAGGGCCCTTTTTCTAGCACGTATGACATTCTCAAACTGTTAACCAACATGCGAATAGGCCATCTAAATGTCAAGAATTTACGGGGTATAACAATTTTAGTCACATCAATCCCCCTAGGATCATAAGCAGGTCTATAGTCCACCACCTCCTCCTCAATATCATGCCCATGTAGAAATCGGGTCAATAGACTCCTAAATCCAAAGTTGTGGCCCTTTTGTACCCTTGCTCTCTTCAACACATTTTAATGATCACTCCCACATTAATTGGCATCCCAGTCATTAGTACAAAAACAAGACACACTCTTTTCCTACTCACATGGGTTACATGCTTTTGGGGCACTAAATAAACACAAATAATTTTTAACCAGACACGTGCCTCTCTACTCAGGTGAGCATACGAGAGTGAAACATGATACCCACATTGTTGGTGGCGAGTCCACCTTGCAATAGAGTTAGGTCCACACAAAGTATGTCTAATGTTTTTATACAGGGGTTTCTTCACAATGTTAATAAAGGGTTGTGGGTCAACATGAGGTGTCCCAAGTAATCTATTCAAAGCAATAGGTGCAAACTCGATAATTTGACCCCTAATTTTAACTTGGTTCGACCTCTCCTTTTGCATCCAATTTGCAAGGAATTCCCTCACCATATTCAAATTACAATCACCCGGAGCATCAAACATAAAATCAAGACCAAGGGTGTGTAATCTATCTACTATGTGAGGAAATACATATGCTAAACTTTTTCTATCAATGAACATGTCATGTGAGTACTTGGATTCTTTATCCTCTTTAAATTATTTTTTACCTTCTTGCTCCGTGACCCAACGGATCCTATATCGTCTTAATGGTTATGGTGCCGTCCTCACATCCTCATGCTCCTCTTCACTAGTTCTCCTTGCTCTTTTTAACCCATGAATTAAAGAAGCCACATCTTTCCCTTTGTTTACTTTTGGTGCCATTTATGGAGGTTTCACAAGAAAAATGGTATAGTTTGTGATTTTGGTGAAAAAAAGTTGGAGGAATTTGAAGAAGAGATGAAGTTTTGAGAGAGTTGTTTTGTGATTCTTGGGGTGTGCGGCGCGTCTATCATGAAAATGAGCTGAAAAAAATTAGGTCTAGGCTTTTTAAATTGCTCCCATGGGCTGAAATTTACATTTTTAGCCTTAGGTTTTTTCTCATAAACACCCTTTCTACGACGCGGCACTCACTGCGCGTCGCAGAGCTCACTATGCTTCACGGATCTCACTGCTTTGCCTCGCATGCACGTCGTGCCTCTTGATGCAGTGTCTATCCTGCGCGTCACTCTAGGCGATGCAGCACTTGTGCCTACGCCTCGCGCCAGGTCTTGCGCTGCTTGGCTTGCGTGATGCCCTATGCGTTCGTTAAACTGTTTTGCTCCTCTTTTTCAAGGTTCATGCTCCAATTTGTTGAGAATTATAACCTATCACCTGCACACTTGAACAAACACATAAAAACAAAAAATTTATCCTGGGTTGCCTCCCAAGTAGCGCCTAATTTAACGTCGCGGCATGACACAGGCATCTTGATTACTCAAACTTCATCAAGAGACCTGTTGGAACTGTGGTCACATTTTAGTCACTTGTTTTACCACGCTAACCTGTGACACGTTAGAAAAAGAATACAAAGAAATGTAAAATAAGAAATAAAAACTAAAAGTTAAACACAAGCAATTAATCTAATCCTAAGTCGTATTCTCCAGCAACGACACCATTTTTTGATAACGCTTAAACTCACACTTCCTTGCAAAGTATGAAGCGGACGTTGTCAATAAAGAACCCAACAAAGAGATTGGGGTCGAACCCATAGGGAATATGGAAGGATATAGAAGAACGCTAATATTTACGCTTTTGAGTCAATTATTTCCTAAAAAGGGGATTTCGTAAAAGTAACAACTGCTATAGTTGAGAAATCGAAGGTTTCCAAATTAATGCAACTAATTAGGGTGAGTATTCCCCATGGGTTCTTAACTACTTCGGATTTTATACTTGTGATCTATCCCAATACTTTACTTGTAGAACTGATAACTAGGCTTCATCCAAATGATTGGTTCGTCCCTATTCGATGATTATACTCAATCACCGGGTTAGGTCTCATGAGCGATTTCAATTTAACCGCTATCAATTTGTCCCAAATTTAACTATCCTGCAACCACAACTCAAGCTAATACAATAATCATAAAGACTAAGGCTTTGTCGTACTTTGTTTTTTTTTTATTTTTTATAATCTCTACCTCTCTAGGCTCAAGCAAATAGAGAATTCAGGCAAGTCCTAATGTTGCGCACCATTAAGAAATATTAAAGATGAAGAGATACAATACAAGCATTTAGTATTAGTTTAGAATCACGTCGTGCAAATGCTAATTTGTTAATTCACCATGGTTCCCACAACCCTAGTTGTGGAGGTTTTAGCTTCTCATAATTATAAGTAAATTTATAGCATTCATAAACAAAAGCATAAATTAATATTTACAACAATGATTGGAAGAAACTTCACTCGATTATTACAAAAATAAGGAAGAACAACTCAACAATAATTGTCTCAATGTATTTCTAATTTTTAATTCTAAGTTGTAAGTTATCTCAAAGTTCTCCAAAAAATCCCCCCTTCATTATATAAAAATAAACGGTATTTGTAGTAGTAGATTTATGCCTTTCTTATTTCTTCACGGATTTAATTTGGGATTTGTAGCTCTTTTTCCTAGTTGAAGTAGGATAGACTTGTTGGCACACAGACAAAGCTGGCGCGCCGTGCATAACATCGCGCTGGAAGGCCGGCACCTCATGCATGACACTGCGCCAAACTCCTGTTGCGTTGCGCACTGCATCGCGCTGAAAGACCTGTGCCTTGCGCCTCAGGTCGCACTGGCATGGTAGTGCGCCACGCTGCTAGCTGTGCTAGTGTGGCCAGTGGTGCTAAATGTTTCAATCTTTGTTTTGTGCAACCCAACTTCTTCACATTCATTCCAAAAGCCTCAATATACCCAAATCCATCACTTTTAGCACTGAAAGCATCTAATAATATGCGTTAGCTCTTTTGACAAATATATAACATAAACACATGCAAACACACATAATTTATTCTTAAAACATAATGAAATATGGGGAAAATACGGCTAAGAAGTGTGTAAATACGCCCTTCATCAGCAAGGTCATTCAAGGGACTAGCTAATTACGATAAATTGATAGCTGACATTTGTAACGACCTAGTATGACTATCATGATTACCACTATGTACTGTAGCGCCAATTTGGAGCCATTGGATTGTTCGTAGTACTATAACAAAAAATTAATAATAGGTACTCCCTCCGTTTCATTTTAATTGCTAAGTATACTAAAAATAATTATTTCAAAATACTTGCTAGTTTCAACATTCAAGAGATAAGATCATGTTTTTCCAATTCTACCTTTAGTACTTCAAGTCATTTTATAATGTGAAAAAAATTATTATTGTATGTTCTCAAAAAATTAATAGGGTTATATTAGTCAAATTACCTTCCCTATTAATTTTTTCTTAATGGGTGTGCAAATCTTATCGTAGCAATTAAAATTGAACAAAGGGAGTATTGTCTTTATTTGTAAAAATAATTGGATGAACAGTGAAATACAACTTTATTGCTTTCTTTCTCTCATTTGCTCTCAGTTTCCTTTATTACGTCCGGTCACTCATTGGCATTACTAGCTTCGGTTAGTTAAGGTCCCGGAAGCTTCCAATATCTGATTAGAATAACATCGGATAATCTTATTTCTTGATATATTTAGCTTGTCTTACATATATTTTATTCATTAATCACTTTAGCTGCAATTATTTATCTCTATAAACTCGAATTTGTGATCTAACCTATATCGCATATCCTTGACCTCAGTGTAAATTTAATTGTACCAATTTCATTGGTAAACAGTTTAGCATCCACTATGAGGCTTGAATAGTTATGATATTGTGTTAACTCATTGATTTTGCTTTTGCTAACTTTCTCATGTTTTTCTCTATTTGCTTTTTGTGCAAGAAACCACTCATGGCAAGCACACATGAAAGGAACAAGAACATGTTGAAAACCAATGTGACAACGTCGTTTGAGAGAAAGACGCTGACAACCACTCATGGAAAACTCACAAGAAAGTAACAAGAACGTGTTGAAAAATCAATGTGACAACGCCGTTCGAGAGCAAGAGGCGTGGGGAATACGATTTGTGAGGAAGCAATCTATTGACTGGTTTTGATGATATTAAAGAGGCCCTCGAGATATTGATTTCTCAATATAGATCCATGATGGAACATATAGCAACATAAGATGAGAAGGTCATGGAGATGCAAAAAATTCTAACAATGATGGCGTCCACAGACGGTGCCCTATACGCAAGGAGACTTAGACATCGGAAATGGAACCGAGACAGCCTTCTCGATGATAGATTCTTTAAAAGAAAAAATTAAAATAACGTTCAAAAAGAGTTTGTAGAAGTTACATACTTATATGGATCAAACACCTGGGGCACCTACACTCCTGAAAGGGACAGATTCTCAAAGATACGCTCAACAACCTTACAAGACAAGTACAGTGCCCAAACTGATATAAAAGAGGTTTCAAATGCCGGACATCCCAAAGTACGATGGGACCAAGGATCCCAATGAGCACATCTTGGTTTTCACTGCTACTGTTAAAGTGAATAATCTGACCAAGGATGAAATTGAATCAGTCCCAGTTAAGAAATTTGGGGAGACTCTATTTGGAGGAGCTTTCACTTGGTATTCTTGATTACCTGAAAATTTTATTGTTTCGTTTATTATACTTGCAGATAAGTTCATTAAAGCTCATGCCGGAGCAAGGAACGTATAGGCCCGACGAGCTGACATCTTCAAAATTGAATTGCATAACTCCGAATTGCTCTGGGACTTTGTGATCAGATTTCAAAAGAAGAGAATACAACTACCTACGGTTCTAGATGATTGGGCGAATAGAGCTTTTATGAAGGGTCTCAATCCAGATAGTTCGGTCGCATCATTAAAATTGAAGAAAAGGCTGACAGAGTTTTAGGTCGCTGTCACACCCTTTTTTTAACGACGACCTCCTGATCCGAAGTGACGAAGGCGAAATTTTATTATCTAAAGGGTTTTTCCAATCGAAGTGACGTATTGAAAAAGGATTAAATTATTTATTCAGAGTCGCCACTTGGAATTGAGTTTCGGTGTTCCAAGTCACCTATTTGAATCCCTAATCAAAAGGAAATGACTCTTATTTTTTGGTCTGCGAAAATAAAAGACCGGGAAAGAAATTCTGTTGACCGAGGGGAAGGTGTTAGGCATCCCTCAAGTCCCGTGGTTCTAGCACAGTCGCTTTATCGACTTATATTCTGTTTAACTTAATTTTTAGATACATTGTGCTATGAGCTTAAGAGGTTGTTCAATCCGCCTTCTTGACTCATTTTAAAAATTTTTAAAATTAATTTAAATTATTAATGTGTGGCGTACTGGTAGCAGCGCTTTTCAGCCTTACCACGATTTAATTCGCACGCCTTTGAGGCTTTTATGAGTCATTCCTTTCTCCCGCGCCCAAGCAATCATCTAGCGTACTAAAACTCTATCCGTCCATTAATCCGACTATAGATAGTAGATGAATTTTATTAAAATAATTTATCAGTAGCAGCGCTTTTCAATCTCATTGTTAATTATCAATTAAATTAATAAAACTTTCTTTTGGGTTAAATATCCAAACTCGTCTTTTGATAAAATTATATGCTCTTTTTACAATAGGATTTGAACTAATTTCGCAATCTCCAAATTTATATTGAATTTCTTTCAAAATATTTCACCCGAGATATGAATACATTAAATTTAAAAGCAAATCAAAACATACAAATAATCAGGTCGGCATAGAGAGTTTCCTACTAACTTATTAATGAACTTAAAATTTGCCTGAATGAGCTCACTGTCATAGATAAAAATGAATAGAGTCATGCTTAATCAAAGATTAATATATATATAATAAGGCATACTAAAATAAACATTGGAGGCTAAGTCTAAATTTCTCTTTAATTATCTCAAACCCGAATCCCTTAACAAATAAATTGCTTCTCTGATTACTCAAAAAAAAAATCATATTATCAAACTAATTTAAACAAACCTCTTGTGAAATAGTTAAGATCCGGTAATCAAATATCAAAGAACACCATAACATTCAATCAAGCATCATCATAAGAAAACTTCATCAGAAATCAAGTAGGAAATAAAAAATAATTAGCTAGACAGAGAAAGAAATGGACCTCATAATGAACCTGAGCTAAAAATAGAGCTCTTGAACCAAGGATCGGAAACTACGAACAGGATCGCCAACCGGAAAGCCTCACTAAAACAAAAGAACACATTCTCCGCCTCTTCGAATTCGACACCGAGCAAGCATACGAGATCAAAATATCTCCTTATACTTTCCCTTCTCCTCGCAACTAACAACCCCCTCAACGTGAGTATGTGTGTGATGTTGTGTGATGATGGAGGGATGTGAGAAGGGGGTTCATGGACATTATTATGAGAAGAATAGTCATTATGAGAAGGATTCTCATCAACAGAATATGAAGGAGGTGACTAAAATCATCAACCCAGTCCAAATTAATTAAAAAACGAAGAAGAGGTCACCCAAAAATTCTGCTCTCTCTCTCGTGCTTCTGTCCTCTCTACTTTTCTGCCTTGAGTGAATCCTTGTGTGTGTATGTATGACCTAATCTGATTTGTGTGTGTGCCGTGAGTGAATTTGTGAGGATGAATATGTGTGTATGGCGTGGGTATAGGTGAAGGTGAGTATGTGTGAATTAGAGAAAAGAGAGTGCTGTGAGTATGTGTGTGTAGAAAAAAATGTGAGTGCTCTGTGTAAGTTAGTGTGGAGTGAAAAAAAAAAAAAGAGGAGTGATGTCCAAGAGTAGTGAGCAAGAAAACCAAAAAAAAAAATTCAAGAAAAATCTTGTCCCCCCCTCCCTTAATTGTGGGAGTTTGTTATAAAGGATAAGACGGAATCTTCCGGGTGGCCAAATTTCATTGGCTCGCTTTTTATTTTAAAATAATAATAATAATAGAAATTTTTAAAAAAAGCCAACTAATTAAAGAAGAATTGAAAAATAATTAACTAAAAATTACATTAAAAATATTTTTGATATTTTTTCTTGTCTACAGTCACAACTTGGGGCAATATTTAGAATCAGTATGAATAAAAAATCAGGGCGACTATTGCTGATCTCAAAGTATAGTGAGCAAGAGATGATGGTGGTCCCGCAAGTGTACGCGGTCGTATAAGTAATATAGTGGTCCTTTTTAGAAGCCGAAATGTCGAACCCACAGGGACTGGTTGAGTGAATTATCAAGTTCAAGTGTTAGTTAAGAAGTCGGTTTTAGAAGTTTTCGATAAATTATAATTAAATCTTAGTGGTGACATGAAATAATCTGGAAGCAATACAAAACAAAACTAGAGTTAAGACCGGATAATCATGCAATGCTACAACTAATAATGGGTTAAGTATGAAATTATAAATTGTTGTCTCACATAATTGAAATTGCATGTTCATGGTCTTCCGAACCTCTAAACACGACAAACTAGCCTCACTACTACATTGTTGAGCAAGGATGTCATTTCTAGTTAGTGGGCAATTCACTACGTGGATGTGGTTTATGGGGTTTATGCCCTTGATTGGGGACTTCCGTACCTCCAACCATTTAACCAAACTTAGCTTCACAACTACTCCTACAAGTGGTGGAGTGACAAATCTAAGTTGGTGTCTTGCTATCTTCCCGTTTTATCAACCAAGCAAAGCAAATTAGGTATATTTCTATCCTAACCGCGAATCCTATCAAAAGATAAGAACTTGCTTCCTACAATCTTATGTTCTTGCCTAGGTTTGCTCTTCCAAGCTTTCACCTATGCTTAACCTACTTGTTTTCATGGTGATCAAACATAAAAACAACAATAATAAAGATTGTAAGACAAAACAACAACTAACAACTCAACCCAAAATGAATCTAAGCAAATACAATCATATCCATGGCCTCAACCCTAGATGGAGGGTTCTAGCCACCCATGTTTGTACAAATACTCAAAATCATGTTTAGAGTAGTTTACTTAAAAGTATAGATGAAAAGAAATCAAGAAAAGATGAACCTAATAGGAGTTCTTCAAGTCTCCTTCGCGCCTCCTTCACAGTTTTCCGGAAAATCGCGTGTTCCATGATTTTAGAAGCTAAGGGTTCAATTTATACTATGTTGAAAAAATGCAAAATTTGGCCTGTGGTGGAATAGCTCCGTGTCACGGAGACGAACTCCCTAATTGACCTCCATGACACGGAGGTAACGCGTATCCTCACTGGAATGTGCCAAAAAATTGCAATTTTCGGCCAAGTGTTGCCGCATTGGCAGCGTGCCACGGCCCCTATCGCGCAGGGTGCCAGTTATTGCATGTTTTCTTGTTGACTTTCACGTTTTGCTCTTGATTCTATTCCTCCACTTCACCAAATCATGAATTAGTTCCTCAAATGCATTATTAACCTTCAAAAACAAGGACTAATCATGTTGGTTAGTATATATTCACATTTTCATAAAATTACATGAAAATATATATAAATAAGTAGATAAACAAGACAAAACTAAGTTATAAGGTATCACTTGGGCATGCAATTATGCCCAAGATCACAACCCCACACTTAAAGTCTTGTTCGTCCTCGAATAACCCTTGTACATCTCATGGACTTGAAGACTCAAATATAGCTAATTTAGCACGACAATTCAAGCTACGGCTACAACGATTATTTAAGATAATAAGTTAAAAATAGAGCACGCAAGAGTTAACCCTTAAAATGAAATATAACTAAGTTAAAACTTTCTAACCTCAAGAATTGACTCTTAATCTCAACAAACTCATGCAAATCAACCGAGCAACAAATCCAACATGAATTATATCCTTCATTAAACATGTGCCCTCACCACAAGAGAGTTATCATTTTTACTCACACATTTTCAAAACATATCGTGTATGGGTATATAAAAAAGAATTCCGCTCACTCTCACAAAGAATTCATATGCCACGTGTATTGACCCATAAGCTTGCCCTTAGTGTGTTACTCCATTAATTTAAGGACGTTTGAACGTAAGATCAAGTAGGACTTCTTGGGTTGTAATGTAAGCTAAGGGACGGGTAGGTACTATTCTAGCCAGTAGTAGTGACTATCTTCCCTAAGCGCTTTTAATACATCACACACTCATTACGAACTTCCCTTCTCTTACTTCACCTTTATCTTTTTTAAGCTTTCCTTTTCCTCTTTTGTTTCCCCATTTCTTTAGGCAGTCTTAGCTTATTAGTTAGGAGTTCTATAAGTAACTTTTTCATTAATTTGTTCTCTTACTCCCTGATCTTGGGCAGATTTATATGCCCAAGTGATACTCAAACGTATTATTTTCGCCTTGTTTGTGTGCAATGTGTATATATTCTCATGTAATTGGTAATAAAATGTGAATTTATACTAACCAACATGATTAGCATTTGTTTTGCAGGTAAATATGATTTTTAGGAGCTAAAATGCATGTTGGAACTATATCGGAGTTGGACTTGGATACGAGCGTGGAAAAGACATTGGAATGCACAAATTATAGGGGCTCCGCGATGGAGCCGTGCCACGCTACCATCGCGGAGGCACACTGCCTGGAGAGGGAATTAAATGGCAAATTCCAGTGAGGCCTCGCGACAGCTCCGTGGCACGGAGATAGGCCTCCGCGTTGGCCTCCGTGCCACGTTGAGGCTAATTTACCGGACCCTGGATTTCCAGTGAAGGTCTGCGTCCACGCCGTGTCACGGAGGCAGTGCTCCGCGTTGACCTCCGTGACACGTTGCTTGTTATTCCGGGAAAAATTTCCCTCTAGTATAAATAGCACACTTAGGTTTATTTTAATTAGTTCAGTTTTAATTCAGACTTGGTGGAGCAAGGACGTGGGTTAGAGGCAGTTGAGGGACGAAAAAGCTAAGGGATTTTCTCTCTTTCTTTCTTCTTTCAATCAATTGTTTGTATGATTAACACTTGTTTTAGGATGATTAATCCACAAATGAGTGGCTAATTCTCTTCCTTGCTGAGGTTATGAACAATGGTGATGAATTTTGATCATTGAATTGTATGGTTTTTCATCTTCTTCTTCTATGTTGTTCTATTAATTCTTGTTTCTACTGCATTAGTGTGTGGCCGACATTAATGTACATCTAAAAAGTCCAATTTCACTCGAGAGAGCACGAAATTGGAAAGTTGTGAATTAATAGGGTATTGTTCTTAACTTGATTTGGGAAAATTGGATTTTGATGTGCTTTCCTGATAGAAATATACTTGAAAGCCGTATTAGTCAGTTTAGGAACCGGAATTTTATTGCTAGGTCATAAATTGCATTTGATCACAGAAATGTAGACGAATGGTTTATGATTCTTAAGTGAGATTAAATACGAGAGTTTTAATCTCTAGGCTAATGTTCTTGGCTAGCAACAGGAAGAGAAGATTAACCAAATTATGATTATAATCAAGTTTATTACTTGTTCTTAACCTTGGCATGCTCATATCCATAATTTCAATTCACAGTAGATATTTGTTAATAGTTTTAGTATATAACTTATAAACAAAATTATTTAACTTTTGGTTACGTTGTTGTCAGCATAATTAGAAGTAAGCTAGAATATAGTATACTTAAGCAATTTTACTTATCCAGAGTCTCCTTGGTTCGATACTTGGCTTACTTAGCCACTTTATTACTTGTTTGACCATGTGCACTTGCGTGTCGGTTTTATAACCCCAACAACGCACCGAACACTCCCTACCAATATTCCAGCCTTTTCAAACACGTGCACCTCTGCCCTTTTCTCCACTCCCACAACTATTCTTTTTCCTTCCTTTTCACGATTCTCACTCCTTTACTATTTCGGATTTTTCACGTAAGCGCTTAGGAGTTTTGGATCAAATTTAAGGTTAATCAAAGAAAAAGATTAAGCTTATGTTGCAACTATCAAAGAATAGGCTTAAGGATCAATGGGGTTAACTAGAATTAAACATTCAAGGTAGGTAAAACAAGGGATAAAAAATTAGGCTCATGCAACGAAATGCCTATATCATCTCCTACAATCTACATCCTTCATTTCGCTTTGTATACACACCGGGCAAGTTCTAGACACTACACAATAGCATGGAATATTCAAACCTTACACTCATGGCACATGCTCAATTCAAGACACATCCAGTAGACTCTTAACTCAGCTAATCACAAGAATTCAAAATTAAGCTTTCAGCACATAGAGTCAAATTCAAGAGCCTAGGTGTCTCAACAAAGTTATACACTTCTTACATGCTTCAACACTAACCACACTTGCATCTTACAATCATGTATAGCACATAACAAGAACATCAAACCATCAATTAGCTACGGGTTCAAAAAGAAAAAAAAATAAAATTTTATTCTTCTTCGGTTCAAAGACCTCCCGTCGGAAAAGAACCGACAAGAAAAACCAACGGGTGGTGAAGTCATACTCAACTCAAAATTTTCGATATGTATTCAGCACTACATTCACCAAAATCATTAAGCACAGAATTTTTAACATTTTCTCACCCCACACTTAAATCATGCTTTGTCCCCAAAGCATCTAATGAAAATTTAAAAAGGGTGAGAAGTACTCCCTGAGGCCTCTAGGCCTAGCTAAGAGCATGTTTTTCTTCATTTGAACCAGTGGGTATTTTAGCCCACACTTTTCCTCTTTCATGCTTCTTAGCTTCCTCCTCCAAGGGTACTCAGACTTCCCCTCCATCTGTGCTTAACTTTCCACCAAAAACAACAGAAGATGAAAAATAAATAAAATCAACTCAAATGCAAGAAATTAAAATGGTACCCATGGTACCCTTGGGTTGCCTCCCAAGCAGCGTTGATCTTGGGCAAATTTATATGCCCAAGTGATACTCAAAAGTACCATTTTAGCCTTGTTTATCTACCAACGTGTATACATTCTCATGTAATTGGTAATAAAATGTGAATTTATACTAACCAACATGATTAGCAGTGTTTTGCAGGTAAAATGTAATTTCGGGAAGCTAAAATGCATGTTGGAGGATATCGGGGTTGGACTTGGATGCGAGCAAGGGATAAAGAATTGGACAGCATGAATTAAAGGGGCTCCGCGATGGAGCCGTGTCACGCTGCCATCGCGGAGGCCTTTTGCCTGGATAGGGAAATTTTGCCCAAATTCCAGAGAGGGTCCGCGTCTGGTCCGTGGCACGGTGGCTTGGCTCCGCGATGCACTCCGTGACACGTTGCTCGTTATTCCAGGAAAAATTTCCAGCAGTATAAATAGAACACTTAGGTTCATTTTTCAATATTCTGACTTGGTGGAGCAAGAACGTGGGTTACAGGCAGTTGAGGGACGAAAATATCAGGGTTTTTTCTCTCTTTCTTTCTTCTTTAATTCAATTGCTTGTATGATTAACACTCATTTAAAGATGTTTAATCCACAAATGAGTGGCTAATTCCTCTTCTTGCTGAGGTTGTGAACAATTATGATGAAATGTGATAATTGATTCTTTGGTTTTTCATCTTTTCTTCCATGTTGTTCTATTAATTCTTGTTCTTACTGCATTAATGTGTGGCCTACGTTAATGTACATCTAAAAAGTCCGGTTTCACTCGAGAGAGCAAGAAATTGGAAAGTTGTGAATTAATAGGATATGATCTTTACTTGATTTGGGAAAATTGGGAATTGATTTACTTTCAGGATAGAAATATACCTGAAAGTCGTATTAGTCAATTTAGGTACCGGATTTGTATGGCTAGAACATGAATTGCATTTAATCACAGAAATGAAGGTGGATGGTTCATGATTCTTAAGTGAGGTTAAATACGAGAGTTTTAATCTCTTGGCAATTGTTCTTGGCTAGCAACCGGAGGAAAAGATTAACCAAATTACGATGATAATTAATTTCATTACATGTTCGTTTAACCTCAGCATGCTCTCATTCATAGTTCAGACTCAAAGTAGATAATTGTTTTAGCTTTAGTATAAAAATTATAAAACAAACTATCAACTTCTTGGTTACACTGTTGTCTGCATTTTTAGAAGTAAAATATAGTACACTTGAGCAGATTGCACTTCATCCAAGTCTCTGTGGGATCGATACTTGGCTTACTAAAGCCACTTACTACTTGTTCGACCACGTGCACTTGCGTGTAGTTATATACCCATATAACAGACCCGAACAAGTTTTTGGCGCCGTTGCCGGGGAGAGATTCAAATCCATATTGCGGGATTGTCCTCATCATCATCAGTCCAATGATGTGCTGGTGCACACTTTTATAGAGGGTTTGGAACCCCACACCAAAATATTGCTAGACTCAGCAGCTGGAGGACAAGCGCTGGAGAAAACTTATGAGGAGCTGTATACCTTGTTGAACCGTATTTCGCAGGGCAATCCAGAATGGAATGTTGATTCGTCAAGAGGTGGGACAAGGAAAGCAGCAGGAGTGCTCGAAGTGGATGGGTTTACAGCTATCGCTGCACAGATAGCTGCATTGCAAAATCAACTTAACACCCACTTGAGCAACATGACAATGAACCAGCCTCAAGCCCCAGTGAATGCTGTGCAGCAAATGTGGTGTGAAGTGTGTGGAAGCAGTGAGCACTCAGCTAAGTGTTGTGGAGCCAATCCTGACTCGGTAAACTTTATGGGTAATGCGCAAAGGAACCACCAACAGTATGGTAGTAGCTACAATTCCAATTAGAGGAATCACCCTAATTTCTCATGGGGTAGCAACAACCATCAGGGGCAAACTCGGGTCAGGGTATGCAAAGGAACCAAGGAGGGCAGCAGAATTATCAAGCACTATTCAGAAACAACAATGCACCTCCTCCACCACCATCACCCAGCATTGAGGAGATGTTCAAGACCATGATAGCTAACCAAGCTCAATTGCAGGCTGACTATGTGAAATTGGCAGCCGAAGTGAAAAACAACCAGTTAGCTACCAAGGCACTTGAATATCAATTTGGGCAATTTGCTATTGCCCAAAACACAAGGCCTAGAAGAGGACTGCCGAGCGACACGGATCCCAATCCCAAGCAAGTAAATGCAGTGACCACAAGGAGTGGTGTGCAGCTGAAAGAGGTGGAACCAGAAAGACCACCTCAACAGCCAGGAGCAGTAGAAGTTGAGAGGGAGCAAAGTACTGAGAGGGGGAAGACTAAGGAAGCTAAATCAGAAAGACCTCCACCCCCGTTCCCTCAACGACTAAAGAAACACAAGGAGGAGGCGTGTTTCAAGAAATTCATGGAGGTGCTGAAACAGGTACATATTAACTTACCTCTTGTTGATGTTTTGCAGGGAGTGCCAAAATATGCTAAGTATATAAAGGACATCGTGGCAAAAAAATGTCGGTTGACTGAGTATGCTACGGTGGCTCTAACGGAGGAGTGCACTTCCCGGATTCAAAATAGACTGCCCACAAAGCTCAAAGACCCTGGGAGCTTTACTATCTAGATTACCATGGGGCAGAGCATCCGAGCTCGTGGATTGTGTGATTTGGGAGCGAGCATAAATTTGATGCCTTCATCGGTATTCAGAAAGTTGGGTCTAGGGAGTCCTAGACCCACAACAGTAATCTTGCAATTGGCGGATCGATCCCTAGCCAGACCTGATGGCATTGTGGAGGACGTTCTGGTGCAAGTTGGCTCCCTAATTTTCCCGGTAGATTTTGTCGTGCTGGATTTTGAACTAGACGCGGAAGTCCCATTTATTTTGGGACGTCCTTTCTTGGCAACCGGGAAAGCACTAATTGACGTAGCTGCGGGGCAGATAACAATGCAAGAACACGACAAAATAGAGGTATTTGATGTGTTTAAAGCCATGAAGCTGCCAGCTATACATGAGGAGCTTTCAGCAATCAATGTGGTTGAACATGAAGAAATTCGTCAGATTGTTGAATCTCAAGACCCATTGGAAAGAGTGTTGACGCACTCCGATCATTTTGGAGATAGAGAGGCGTATGGAATGGTCCAAATGTTGAATGAAGCCCAAAATCATCCTAGGAGATAGGAATTTCAATCATTGATGAGGTCTCTAGAACCTCTGCCGAAACCATCCGTTGAGGAGGCACCGAAACTGGAGCTGAAAGAATTGCCTCCCCATTTAAAATATATCTTTTTGGGGGAGGATGAGACGTTACCAGTCATCATCTCCATAGACTTGACGGAGGCACAGGAGAAGGAAGCATTGGGTGTCCTCAGAAAGAGGAAGAAAGCAATGGGTTGGCAAATGTCTGACATTCAGGGTATCAATCCAGCTTTTTGCACACACAGGATATTCATGGAGACAGGAGCCAAACCAACTGTTCAGCCGCAACGGAGACTAAATCCAGCAATGAAGGATATGGTGAGGAAAGAAATAATCAAGTGGCTTGATGCAGGTGTGGTCTACCCGATTTCAGATAGTGAACGGGTCAGCCCCGTTCAGTGTGTTCCAAAGAAAGGGGGGATGACTGTGGTCACCAATGAGAAAAATGAGTTGATTCCTACCCGAACCGTCATAGTCTGGCGGATTTGCATGGATTACAGGAAGCTTAATGAAGCCATGAGGAAAGATCATTACCCCATTCCGTTTATTGATCAAATATTGGATAGGTTGGCGGGACAGGAATATTATTGCTTCCTTGATGGGTACTTTGGTTATAACCAAATAGCCATAGCTCTGGAGGATCAAGAGAAGACTACTTTTACCTGTCCTTATGGGACGTATGCTTTCAGGCGAATGCCGTTTGGGTTATGCAATGCACCTGCCACATTCCAGAGATGCATGATGGCTATTTTCCATTACATGGTGGAGGATTTTGTTGAGGTATTTATGGATGATTTTTCTGTTTTCGGTAATTCATTTGCTACTTGTTTGCAGAATCTTGACGGGGTGCTGGCTCGTTGTGAGGAATCCAACCTTGTATTAAACTGGGAGAAATGCCACTTCTTAGTGAAGAAGGGTATTGTCCTTGGCCACAAAGTGTCTCGAAAGGGGTTGGAAGTCGATCGTGCTAAGATCGAGGTTATTGAAAAGTTGCCACCACCTGTGTCAGTGAAAGGTGTGCGCAGTTTTCTTGGGCATGCAGGATTCTACAGATGATTCATCAAAAAATTTTCCAAAATTTCTAGACCACTATGCAGATTGCTAGAAAAAGAGGTGAAGTTTGAGTTGAATGATGAATGTGTTAAAGCATTCGAAGAGTTGAAGCATAAATTGATAGAAGCACCTATCCTTACTTCTCCGGACTGGGAACAACCATTTGAGCTGATGTGTGATGCCAGTGATGTGGCTGTGGGAGCCGTATTGGGGCAAAGAAAAAATAGAATCTTTCATTCTATTCATTATGCAAGCAAAACGCTGAATACGGCCCAAAGCAATTACACAGTCACAGAGAAGGAAATGCTAGCCTTGGTGTTTGCATTTGACAAATTCAGGTCCTTTTTGGTGGGTTCGAAAGTTGTGGTGTACACAGACCATGCAGCGATTCGGTACCTATTCAACAAGAAGGATGCTAAGACTAGGTTGATCAGATGGATCTTTTTGTTGCAGGAGTTCGACCTTGAGATCAAAGACAGAAAGAGGAGCAAGAATCAGGTAGCAGATCACCTATCACGATTGGAAAGCCGGTCGCATGTGATGGAAAGTGATAAAATAAATGAAGAGTTCTCGGATGAGCAACTCTTGGTAGTTGGGGAAGCTGAAGTTCCCTGGTACGCAGACATAGTCAACTTGCTAGTGAGCAGAGTCTACCCACCTGAGGCAACAGACCAGCAGAGAAGGAAATTGAGGCATGATTGCCGGCACTTTATTTGGGATGAACCATACTTATTTAAACAAGGACCAGATCAGGTAATGAGAAGATGCATCCCAGAGAGTCAGATTGTAGAGGTGTTGAGGGGCTGTCATTCTTCATTGTATGGGGGTCATCACGGAGGCGAGAGAACAGCACACAAGGTTCTACAGTCAGGTTTCTTTTGGTCGACACTGTTCAGAGACTCTATGGCGTATGTCAAAATGTGTGATAGATGTCACACCCCGCCTTGGGGGGTATGACTGGCACCTGGTGCCCTACTAGGACCTGAACTGCTAGACTGCTGAGCCTGGGCACCTCTGGTTCCTGACTGGCTCTAGCCCACATTTCTGGAAACAAAGGGCTATATAACGGCTGTAAACACAGCCCCCGGCCCATAGCCTATAGCCTCCTGTGCCTGTCATGACGGCTAACCAGAACATATTCAATATAGGGAAACCTATGCGGGCCGACAAGGCCACCATGCTGTCTAGTTATCTATAACTTAATAATGAAATACTGGAAAGCTACGTGACCGGCAAGGTCACCACTACTGTCAAACCATGGCCCCACACGACCAACATAAAAGAGATAAAAGTGCTAACAGCTATACGACTGCATGACCTCACACGACCAGCTCAACTGACAACAGGGAAATATATACAGACTGCAAGCCTCTAGGAATAGCAATAGAAATGATCGGGACAGGGCCCCGACCTACCCGTACTGTATAACAAAAGAAAACGAAATACACCTCTGGAATTCAGTCTCCGGATGACAGGAGCTGAATACTCGATCGCTGACAGGAATCACGAGGTATCGCCTGCTCGTCTATGAGTACCTGCAGGCAAATAATGCAGCGCCCCACCGGGCGTCAGTACTACTGGTACTGAGTATGTAAAGCAATAACTGACCAAAATATCTGAAAACAATAATACAACTGATGAAACTGAAGTAGAAAGGAATGGACTAACTGTCTGATAATGTGAATCATACCTTCTCTTAATCATACTGGAAGGAGTAGGAGTCATACCTGAGGATTTATTTTTCTACTGTTGATCTACTCGTATCTACTAAAACACGACACAACATATCATAACATAACATAGCACACACAAACCTTACCCGTCCCCCATAAGCCGGAGGGTACAACTAGCACAGAATCTATACCCCTACCCCGGTCATCCCATCTCCTAAAATAGCTATAAGCATCCCGCCGGTCCCCTGGGTAAGCACTTGGGCTCGCTGAGCCCCTGACTATAACTGCATCTGAGTCCGGAGGACTCCTGAATCAACACCCGGGCGTATCCGCTCGACAGGGGTGTGTAAGGGCCGATCAAGGCACAATATGGGGAAAACTGGCATCCCATCTTCGTCCCCTGTGGGACGGCATGCCACTCCGTAGAGCGACATATCCTCGTCCTCTGGCGGACGAATCGATACAGCTATCAACCCTGGGGCGGTCATGGATGCTAGGTAGTCCATCCCCAAACAATACAACAGTCTCAACTAGTAATACTATCTGCATGTCCCACTTACTGAAGCTAATAGTGGTAAAGTATTTGTATATACTATATGCTGAACTAGCGACAGTAATATGTACGTACTTAATACATGCTAAGGCTGGTAATAGTATATACGTATAAATATAGTCTTCTGCCAGACTGTACCGGGTCTAATGCTGAACAAGATATGGTCTTTCTGCTGAAAACTATGCTGTATGCTGAGTTTCTATAGTAACATGATTTACTATCCCTAACATGCTTTCTAACTTCATTTTAACTTATCATTCTACTTCTGAGATGTCTTACAGATATTATATTACTTTACTGGGTTTCAACTGAATACAATGATATCCTAACATTCTGTGTCACATCACATACTGAGCATGCTGTGCAGTTCCTAACACTTATATTAGAATCTATATCGTGCTAACAAGTTTCACGCTAAATACAACATGATGCTTCTAATATCGTACCAACATTCGTAATAAACATAACACATGACTTCTGAACATTCTACTGGCCTTTAAATTACTGTACTGTCCCGAGATTACTAACTTGCCGAGGAAACTAGCTTTACATACCTTATTCTCGAACTATCCGTCTGTCGGACGAGGCTCGGCCGATATTTAAACTATTTTCTCCCAACTGCATTCATAAATATGTCAATTAATACTAAATACAACTTTATTTTAAAGGGCAACATTGCTTTCGATATAGTTTATAGCCTAAACTTAGGCTTATTGAAAGACGGTCGAAAACTCGCTATTTTTCAGAGGTCCAGAAGGGAGAAATATTCACTTCACAGCTAGGAACACGTAGACACTAGTTTAGAGCAATTCCACTTACCTTAGCTCGGTAGCTCGACGATTCGTCGGCCGTATTTCACGAAACTAAATCCGTAGGAATGCTCTCTGCTGCTAAATACCTCAGTATCTGAGGTTAATTTGAATTTGGACGACGTTTAGCAGCGTAATCGGACGAAAATTATCTTACCTCCTTCGTTCTTATCTCTTCTCTGCTGATCCCTCTCTGTTTTACTGGAAATTATAAGTGTTTAATGATTTAAAACCGAAGTGGGGCTTTATATACTTGGGCCTGGGCAAGGCCAACGTGTCACGGAGCCAACGCGGAGGCTCCACCTCCGTGACACGCTGCCATCGCGGAGGGGCTCTGCCTCGACTCCTTCCGCGATGGTTTCGACAGGTTTCTCGTCCGATCTTTTTCCCGGGCCTTTCTCTAGCACGTATGGCCTTCAAATATGCTTAACCAACGTGCGAATAGGTCATTTAGGTGCCAGAAATTCTACGGGGTATAACATTCTCCCCCCCTTAAGAATATTCGTCCTCGAATGTACACTGCTATTTAGAGGACTACTTAACTTACTTTCTAGAAAAATTTCGGCAGAGTTTCCCCTGTAATATGGACTATAGCAAAAACCTGAAATACAGAAAAGTCCAATACAGGTACTGTACGCAATATTTTAAGATCTACTGGATAACTAAATATCAATCTTTCTCATTCACACATATACAGCTATAAGGTACTGCATAAGTAATAATACGGACATACCTGTCGCCTGACTAGGCCTGAAATAGGTGAGGGTATCTGGCTTTCATATCTTCTTCAGCTTCCCACGTCATTTCCTCACGATTCCTGTTATGCCACAATACTTTGACAGACGCAACATATTTAGTCCTCAACCTGCGAATCTGTCTGTCTAAAATAGCTACTGGAACCTCTTCATAAGCTAACTCTTCTGTGACCTGGACATCCTGAACGGGAACTACTGTGGAAGGGTCTCCTACGAACTTTCTCAACATAGAGACATGGAATACTGGGTGAACAGATGCTAACTCCGGAGGCAAGTTCAATTCGTATGCAACTCGGCCTATTCTTCGCCGAATCTGATATGGCCCAATGAATCTCGGGCTAAGCTTGCCTTTCTTGCCGAATCTCATCACCCCTTTCATCGGAGACACTTTCAGATATACCCAGTCATTTACCGCAAATTCTAGATTTCTGCGCCGCATATCTGCATAAGACTTCTGGCGGCTCTGAGCAGTTAGTAAACGTTCTCGGATAAGCTTTATCTTTTCCTCTCACTGCCGAACAATGTCTGGGCCAACCAATGTTGATTCCCCCACTTCAAACCAGCTCACAGGTGATCTACATTTTCGCCCGTATAATGCCTCGAAAGGCGCCATCTGGATGGCTGAATGATAGCTATTGTTGTAGGCAAATTCAATCAACGAAAGATGCTCATCCCAGTTACCCCCAAAATATAGCACACACGCTCGTAGCATATCTTCGAGTGTTTGGATAGTCCGCTCAGCTTGCCCATCTGTCTGGGGGTGGAATGCTGTGCTCAAATTGATCCGCATTCCCAAACCCCTCTGGAACGACTGCTAGAATCTAGCTGTAAACTGTGCTCCCCTATCTGAAATAATGGATACCGGCACTCCATGCAATCTAAGTATTTCTCTGATATATAATTCGGCATAATCCTCAGCCGAGAAGGTAGCCCTCACCGATAGGAAATGAGCTGATTTTGTTAGCCTGTCAACTATTACACAAATGGAATCATTTCTGCGTCTGGTACAGGGTAACCCTAGTACAAAATCCATGTTTATCGTTTCCCATTTCCACATAGGCACCGTTATATCTTGCGTCAAACCGCCCGGCTTCTGGTGCTACGCTTTCACCTGCTGACAGTTAGAACATTTAGATACAAATTCAGCTATCTTAACTTTCATACCTGGCCACCAGTAGATGTCTCTGATGTCATGGTACATTTTTGTCGCCCCTGGATGGAGGGAATAGCGAGCGTAATGTACCTCATGCATGATCCGCCCACGAAGCCCTGAAACATTCGGGACACAGAGGCGGCCCTTACAGCGTAACACATCACCCTCCGTCATTTGGAAATCTGACTCCTTACCTTTCTGAATTCTATCTCTGAGCTGGACTAAATCAGGGTCCTCGTACTGTCGTTCTTTTACCTCTATAACTAATGATGACACAACAGAATTCTGAATTACTGCTCAATTATTTTCTGTTTCCATTACTCGAACAGCTAAACCAGCTAACTGATGAATTTCTTTGGCTAACTCCCGCTTCTCAGGTCGCAAATACGCCAAACTCCCCATTGACTTACGGCTCAGGGCATCTGCCACTACATTAGCTTTTCCGGGGTGATAGCGAATATTCACATCATAATCTTTTAATAGCTCCAACCAGTGGCGTTGCCGTAGATTCAACTCCCTCTGTGTGAAGATGTACTGTAGGCTCTTATGATCTGTGTAAATATCAACATGGACGCCGTACAGGTAATGCCTCCACATCTTCAAGGCGTGGATCACTGCGGCTAATTCCAGGTCGTGGGTAGGGTAGTTCTTTTCATGTTTCCTCAGCTGTCTGGAAGCATATGCAATCACTTTACCATGCTGCATCAACACACAACCTAACCCGACGCCTGATGCATCGCAGTACACTGAATAACCTTCTGTCCCCTCCGGTAATGCTAACACTGGGGCGGAGGTTAATCTGTCTTTCAGTTCTTGGAAGCTCTGCTCTCATGCCTCTGTCCACTGAAACTTTGCTGCTTTCTGTGTCAATTTGGTTAGAGGTGCCGCGATGGTCGAGAACCCTTCAACGAACCTCCTATAATATCCTGCCAACCCTAGAAAACTACGAACTTCAGTTGGAGTGGTAGGCCTAAGCCATGACTTAACTGCTTCTATTTTCTGCTTGTCTACCTGTATACCAGCATTCGACACGATATGCCCTAAAAAGGCCACTGAGTTAAGAATTCACACTTAGAAAATTTGGCATACAGCTGACGGTCCCTGAGAATCTGGAGCACTATCCGCAAATGAGTCCGGTGATCTGCTTCAGAGCAAGAATACACCAGAATGTCATCAATGAATACTATCACGAACAAGTCCAGGAAAGGTCTGAAAACACTGTTCATCAGGTCCATGAAAACTGCCGGGGCATTCGTTAACCCGAAGGACATGACTAGAAATTCAAAATGTCCATATCGAGTCCTGAACGCTGTCTTAGGAATATCCCTCTCACGTACTCGAACCTGGTGATATCCGGACCGCAGGACAATCTTAGAAAAGTATCTGGCTCCCTGCAACTGATCAAATAAGTCATCAATTCTGGGAAGCGGGTACTTGTTCTTTACTGTAACTTTGTTTAATTGCCGATAATCTATGCACATTCGGAGCGAGCCATCTTTCTTCCTCACAAATAGAACTGGCGCACTCCATGGTGAAGTACTCGGCCTGAAGAAACCTTTATCCAGTAAATCTTTCAACTGCTCTTTTAATTCTCTGAGTTCTGCAGGAGCCATACGATAGGGAGGAATTGATATCGACTGAGTGCCTGGTAATAAGTCAATAGGAAAGTCTATTTCCCTTTCTGGGGGAATACCAGGTAACTCATCAGGAAACACATCAGGGAATTCCTTCACCACTGGAACAGACTGGAGTGTCGGAGATTCTGCTCAAACATCCTGAACTCTGACCAGATGGTAAATGCACCCCTTAGATATCAATTTCCTCGCCTGAAGGTAGGAAATAAACCTACCTTTTGGCGTAGCGGTGCTGCCCTTCCACTCCCGCACTGCTTCTCCTGGGAAGTGGAATCGGACCGTCTTGGTCCAACATTCAACGTTGGCAAAGCACGGTACTAACCAATCCATACCCATTATGGCATCGAAGTCTATCATTTCTAACTCAACCAGATCTACTGCGGTCAACAACCTCTACTGTACACCCTCGGTAAATTCTGCTAGCCACAATAGAGTCACCGATGGGTGTGGATACTAAAAAGGGCTGCTGCAATAATTCTGGTGCAATACTAAACTTTCGTGCCACAAATGGAGTAATGTAGGACAAAGTAGACCCTGGATCAATCAACACATAAGCAGGGTGTGAGCAGATAGTTAGCATACCTGTCACAACATCAGGTGACGCTTCTGAATCTTGCCTCCCTGGTAAGGCATATGTGCGGCTTGGACCCGCACCTGTACTGGAGGTCTTTGATCTGCCCCGACCCCTGCCTGCTGAAACTAAGGGCCTGCGCCCGGTCGAGGATGCTATGGCTCGTGACCCTGTAGATGCCCTATCCTGTCTATCTCGGTCCTCTCGACCTCTAGCTGGGTAATCTTTCATCAAATGGACTTCTTGGACACAATTATAACATGCAGTGGAGCCATATCTGCATGCTCCAGGATGGCGTCGACTGCATATAGGGCAAAGTGGTAGGGCATACCTACTCTGCTCCGCCCTCCTCTATAATGGTGAATCTGCAATCTGCGAGCCTCTGCCAGTCTCTGTCTGCCCCCTGCGGCTGAATCTACCCCCCTACAGCTGTGGCGGAGGCGGGGGCCTGGGCGGCCTGTCTAACAATCGTGGCCTGGGTCCTTCCCGGGCCTCCCTCTGTAACTCAACTAGCCTGTCCCGGCGACGCTGCTCCTAATTGACCCTTCTGATCTCCCGATGTCGCTGTCTGATGCCCTCAATATTCTGGGCAAATGCCTGAACTCGAGCAATGTCCATGTCCTCTCGCAGTGTGGCCATAATGCAAGTCTCAACATATTCTGGATTCAACCCCATGATGAAGCGGTGTACTCTGGATGCCATGGTATCAACAAAGGCCGGTGCATACCGGGCCAAATAATCAAACCGCAAGGAATATTCCCGAACACTCATGGCCCCCTGCTCCAGATGCAGGAACTGGTCTACCCGAGCCTGTCGAATCTCCCGCGGCAAATAGTGATTCAGAAAAGCTCCTGAAAAGCTGGACCAGGTGGGAGGGGAAACATCTCTCCCTTGGAACCTTTCCCAGCTTTCATACCACAACACGGCGATGTCCCGTAACCGAAATGCTGCCAACTCAACTGATTTTGTAGGCGTGGCATGCATAACCCTGAAGATTCTCTGCATTTGATCCAGAAAATCCTGAGGGTCCTCTGTCCGGTCCGTACCTGTAAACTGTGGGGGATTCAGAGCTAAGAACTCTTGGACCCTCGAACTACCAGGCCCTCCTGATGACTCCGCAACTGTAGACGGCATTGGCTGACGCTGAGCAGCCATCATCTGTGCTAACATAACTACAACACTCCTAACCTCCTGGTCGGAAGGTGTCGGTATAGGGACTGCTGAAGGTAGTGTCGCCCCAAGCGGCTCCTGATGTGGTGGAGACTGCTGAGAAGGCTGGGACGATGCCTATGTAGTGCCCTCTGATCGGGCTGTTTCTAAACGAGGGTGAGGCACCCTGCTGGTGCCTTCCCCTGCTGCAATATCTAAGCTCCGGCCTGTGATAGGATGTCGCCGGTCTGACATTATCTGTAATCAAAGAATATAGTAAGCTTTTAGGGACTCAACCCTATATTGTACCGCTCTACAGCACGACTGAATAAGAATAAAAGACAACCATCCTATCATGCCTCGCAACCTCCTACCCATAGTATGTGGTGCACAACACATCCATGGACAGGACTCTACTTAGCACGGCTTGCAGACTCCCTGGGATATGACCTGCTCTGATACCAAGTTTGTCACACCCCGCCTTGGGGGGTATGACTGGCACCTGGTGCCCTACTAGGACCTGAACTGCTAGACTGCTGAGCCTGGGTACATCTGGTGCCTGGCTGGCTCTAACCCACATTTCTGGAAACAAAGGGCAATATAACGGCTGTAAACACAGCCCCTGGCCCATTGGCCTATAGCCTCCTGTGCCTGTCATGACAGCTAACCAGAACATATTCAATATAGGGAAACCTATGCGGGCCGACAAGGCCACCATGCTGTCTAGTTATCTATAACTTAATAATGAAATACTGGAAAGCTACGTGACCGGCAAGGTCACCACTACTGTCAAACCATGGCCCCACACGGCCAACATAAAAGAGATAAAAGTGCTAACAGCTATACTACTGCACGGCCTCACACGACCGGCTCAACTGACAACAGGGAAATATATACAGACTGCAAGCCTCTAGGAATAGCAATAGAAATGACCGGGACAGGGCCCCGACCTACCCGTACTGTATAACAAAAGAAAACGAAATACACCTCTGGAATTCAGTCTCCGGATGACAGGAGCTGAATACTCGATCGCTGACAGGAATCACGAGGTATCGCCTGCTCGTCTATGAGTACCTGCAGGCAAATAATGCAGCGCCCCACCGGGCGTCAGTACATGCTGGTACTGAGTATGTAAAGCAATAACTGACCGAAATATCTGAAAACAACAATACAACTGATGAAACTGAAGTAGAAAGGAATGGACTAACTGTCTGATAATGTGAATCATACCTTCTCTTAATCATACTGGAAGGAGTAGGAGTCATACATGAGGATTTATCGTTCTACTGTTGATCTACTCGTATCTACCATAACACGGCACAACATATCATAACATAACATAGCACACACAAACCTTACCCGGCACCCATAAGCCGGGGGGTACAACCAGCACAGAATCTATACCCCTACCCCGGTCATCCCATCTCCTAAAATAGCTATAAGCATCCCGCCGGTCCCCTAGGTAAGCACTTGGGCTCACTGAGCCCCTGACTATAACTGCATCTGAGTCCGGAGGACTCCTGAATCAACACCCGGGCGTATCCGCTCGACAGGGGTGTGTAAGGGCCGATCAAGGCACAATATGGGGAAAACTGGCATCCCATCTTCGTCCCCTGTGGGATGGCATGCCACTCCGTAGAACGACGTATCCTCGTCCTCTGGCGGACGAGTCGATACAGCTATCAACCCTGGGGCAGTCATGGATGCTAGGTAGTCCAGCCCCAAACAATACAACGGTCTCAACTAGTAATACTATCTGCATGTCCCACTCACTGAAGCTAATAGTGGTAAAGTATTTGTATATACTATATGCTGAACTAGCGACAGTAATATGTATGTACTTAATACATGCTGAGGCTGGTAATAGTATATATGTATAAATATAGTCTTCTGCCAGACTGTACCGGGTCTAATGCTGAACAAGATATGGTCTTTCTGCTGAAAACTATGCTGTATGCTGAGTTTCTATAGTAACATGATTTACTATCCCTAACATGCTTTCTAACTTCATTTTAACTTATCATTCTACTTCTGAGATGTCTTACAGATATTACATTGCTTTACTGGGTTTCAACTGAATACAATGATATCCTAACATTCTGTGTCACATCACATACTGAGCATGCTGTGCAGTTCCTAACACTTATATTAGAATCTATATCGTGCTAACAAGTTTCGGGCTAAATACAACATGATGCTTCTAATATCGTACCAACATTCGTAATAAACATAACACATGACTTCTGAACATTCTACTGGCCTTTAAATTACTGTACTGTCCTCAGATTACTAACTTGCCGAGGAAACTAGCTTTACATACCTTATCCTCGAACTATCCGTCTGTCAGACGAGGCTTGGCCAGTATTTCAACTATTTTCTCCCAACTGCATTCATAAATATGTCAACTAATACTAAATACAACTTTATTTTAAAGGGCAACGTTGCTTTCGATATAGTTTATAGCCTAAACTTAGGCTTATCGAAAGACGGTCGAAAACTCGCTATTTTTCAGAGGTCCAGAAGGGAGAAATATTCACTTCATAGCTAGGAACACGTAGACACTAGTTTAGAGCAATTCCACTTACCTTAGCTCGGTAGCTCGACGATTCGTCGGCCGTATTTCACGAAACTAAATCCGTAGGAATGCTCTCTGCTGCTAAATACCTCAGTATCTGAGGTTAATTTGAATTTGGACGATGTTTAGCAGCGTAATCAGACGAAAATTATCTTACCTCCTTCGTTCTTATCTCTTCTCTGCTAATCCCTCTCTGTTTTACTGGAAATTATAAGTGTTTAATGATTTAAAACCGAAGTGGGGCTTTATATACTTGGGCTTGGGCAAGGCCAACGTGTCACGGAGCCAACGCGGAGGCTCCACCTCCGTGACACACTGCCATTGCGGAGGGGCTCTGCCTCGGCTCCTTCCGCTATGGTTTCGATAGGTTTCTCGTCCGATCTTTTTCCCGGGCCTTTCTCTAGCACGTATGGCCTTCAAATATGCTTAACCAACGTGCGAATAGGTCATTTAGGTGCCGGAAATTCTACGGGGTATAACAATAGATGTCAGCGTACAGGAGCAATTGGCAGAAGATAAGAGATGCCGCTGCAGAATATACTAGAAGTTGAGCCCTTTGATGTATGGGGCATTGATTTCATGGGCCCATTCCCACCGTCCTTTGGTAATTGTTACATTTTGGTGGCCGTAGATTATGTATCAAAATGGGGGGAAGCAATAGCTTGTCCCAGGAATGACAACAAGGTAGTAACGAAGTTTGTGAAAAAACACATCCTCACCAGGTTCGGAACACCCCGAGCCATGATCAGCGATGGAGGGGCTCATTTTGTCAATGCAAGTTTCAAGAAATTACTAGCCAAGTATGGGGTGCGTCACAAAGTGGCGACAACATACCACCCCCAAACTAGTGGGCAAGTAGAGGTGTCAAATAGAGAAGTGAAGCAGATTCTCCAGAAAACGGTAAATACACAACGGAATGATTGGTCAAGCAAACTTGATGATGCGTTGTGGGCGTACAGAACTGCTTACAAGACACCGATTGGAACCTCACCATACCGACTGGTCTATGGCAAAGCATTTCATCTTCCGGTGGAATTAGAGCACCGAGCCTTCTGGGCTGTCAGGAAGCTAAATATGGACTAAGAGCTGGCGGGCAAGAAGAGACTAATGCAGCTCAGTGAACTTGAAGAGTTCCGCTGGCATGCCTATGAGAGTGCCAAGTACTACAAGGAAAGAACGAAAAGATGGCATGACAAGCATGTGGTGCATCACATTTTCGAGCCGGGACAAAAAGTCTTGCTCTTCAATTCAAGATTGAAGTTGTTTCCAGGAAAGCTGAGGTCTAAATGGTCGGGACCATTTGAAGTGGTGAGAATGACCCCGCACGGGGTGGTAGAGTTGTGGCAAGAAGATCGGAGTGCCACGTTCTTAGTAAATGGCCAGAGGTGTAAGCACTACTGGGGGGAGGACGGTGATTGAGAGAAATCGTCCATCACCCTAGAGGACAACTGAGCTTAACGACGTCGAGCCGCGACGGTAAACCAGGCGCTGCACGGGAGGCAACCCGTGAAAAAATTTTCTTTTCTTTTTGTAAAGTGTAAATAGAATTTTCTTTTCTTTTTCTTTTTCTTGATTTACTACAATTTTTTTTCGTTTTAGTTTTTGTTTTATTTGTATTTAGAGTGAAACCTATAATTCTAACCAATTTTGTATAGTGAGATGAATTTCAGGTCAAGCGGAGAAAAATATGCACAGAATCGCGAAGGAAAAGTCGAGGTATGAAAATTAACAAAAAGTGGCAAACAGTGAGCTGGGGCGACAGCTCCGTGTCACGGAGGTGGACCTCCGCGTTACCTCCGTGACATGTTGAGGTATAATCTGGATTTTTTAAAAATTTCCAGAACAGGCTCGCGATGGCTCCGTGTCACGGAGGCAGTGCACCGCGATGCACTCCATGACACATTGCCGTGTATATCGCGACGGGTCACACCGGGTCACCGGGTGACCCGCGCGATTTCCCTACTTTTTAACCCCCAAAACCCTCCCTTTTCCCTTATTTTTCAATCTCTCCGCGACCAAACCCCCCAAAACCCATCCCCCATCAACGTGACACGGAGTAGGCCAAGAAATTCAACAAATTTTCTTCGATTCTTCAAAGTCAAGGTATGTTTTTCGATTTCCTCTCAAATTCTCATCGAATTTCTTCGATATTGAGCATGTGAGGTGAGCTAAATTGCCCTAAGTAGAAATTAATCATGAATTCAATTTAAATTGTTATTGATGAAAGTTCGGAATGTCGTTATGATTGCTTGAACTCGTCAATTGCATAAATTAATCGAATTTGCTTGATAATATCAATTCTAGGGCTTGTTTTTGAATTTGAAGTTGAAAATGTAGTGAACTTGTGAGTTTCATGCCGGGATGTACATGTTGAATGAGATGAGTCGATGTACTAATTGCTAGGATGTTAATAGAACGACGGATTCTTGGGTTAAGGGAATGTTGAAATTTGTAAGAATTTGGTTGGTTGTATAGGTTCGTGTAGCTAAATTTTTGTTGTTGTTTTCGTTTCTTTGTTTTTCCTTGCTAAGTGCGATGGGTAAAATGTTAGCGATGGTAGTGATTGTGATTGGCTGTACGAAGTCTGAGTAGTACGCAGAAGATATACCGTCGAATTTTTTGAACGCACTAAGCATGATTGTATAGTTGGTTATTGTGTGTAAATAAAGATAATCTTGCCGTATTGTTGTAAATGTAGCTAAGGACTAAGTGTGGGGTAACCTAGCTTAACCCGACCTTAGCCGAAGTTAATATCCGTTAGCTTAACATTGATCTTGTCTACTTGGGTTGACAGGTAAAATGGCAAGCAGGCAAGAGAAAGGGAAAGGCGCATCAACTTCGGGCGCCGGAAGGAAGTGAATCAGACTGGGCACAGCAGTCCCAGCAGCACCAGCAGTTCCACGCGGCCAACACCGCCAATACGGAATGAGATGGGTGACTGATGAGGGGAAAAAGTGGTACGCGAAGCACAAAGAAAACAAATATTTCCCCGAGGAGCATATAGCACGGGAACCATTGGCACAGGAGTTCCCTAGGATGGTCCACCGAATCGAGGCAGCTGGTGTCAATTTCATCTTTGAAGAGCCCAAGGAATGTAATTTGCACCTGGTTCGGGAGTTCTATGCCAATTGGAACCCGACTATCAGAAGTCACACCATCAAAATCAGAGGGCAAATAGTCACTTTGGAGCCCCACCACCTTAATGCCATCATAGGAGCGCGGGACACAGACGCCCACGTACTCCGACAGCTGAACATTACCCCACCGTATGCGGACATCAGACGCACATTGTGTGGGACCTGATCGACAGCTAGATGGAGCAGACACAAAGAGAGGGGCTACCACCAGACTCTGCCCTATTCACAGATGAACAGGGAAGCCAGAATATGGCTGAAGATAGTCTGTTCCTGCCTCATCCCGGCGGTATATATGACAGATGTAACCCAGGATCGTGTATGCCTGGTGTACGCCCTGATGAAAGGGCTGGAGATCAACGTGGGGGCGGTAATTATCTTTGCCATGAAGAGAGCCCGGTTGCATCAGGGGCACAGGTATGGCTTTGGTGGACTACTCACCACCTTCCTCAGGGGCCTAGATGTCGAGGAGGAGGCCCTTGACTATATCCCGCAGATGGAGCGGCGGGCCTTAGATGTTACTAAAACTAAGGCTCCCGACACCACCCACGGGCCAGTGCTTACACTCGGTGAGCGACATGCTCGTGATGATCAGTATATGGCTCGAATGTATGGGATGCAGATGCTCCAGCTGAGGATAGGCGGGAGGCCGGCGACAGAGGAGGAGCTATGGCAGCTCGAGCTAGACTACCCCTTCGGCGAAAATGCCAGGGCTCTATGCCGAGTGGGGCCAACATTTGTAGATCCCAAAGATGATGATGTCCCCACAGACGAGGAGACACATCGGGAGGACTCCGATGTGGAGTCCGATGAAGACCACGGGGGCGATTCAGACATGGGAGATGAAGCAGCAGCACCCGACGAAGAAGTGGAATACTTTGACTGATCAGGGAGTTCCACCACCCGATTTTGTGCTATTTTAATTTTTGTGAACACTGGGGACAGTGTTCGAGCTAAGTGTGGGGTGGGAGTAGTTAGGTGCTGGGCTGTGCTGTTTTGTATGTATGCTCTCATTTGTTGTCGTGCATGTGAAATTTTGTGTTCCCTGTGAGTTGTGAATTGTTAAGTTGTTGTTTTGTATTTGTAAATTTATGTGAAATTGATGTGTGTTGCTGAATGTTGCTAGCTGATTCTGTACATATTTTTGTTTATCGAAATGATTGATATTTTTAAAAAATTTTAAAATATTTTGTACATATTTTTTCTATCGAAATGATCAATATTTTCGACAATTTTTTACTCTTGGATTTCTCGGCGTTTGTTTTCGGTTCTTTTACTGAGAATGGTCCCATTGAACCGAAGTCATAGTAGTGACCGTTCCCTATGATGGATGGATGACGACCGTCTTAAGGGAAATGTAGTCATTAGGAGTTGATTTTTTTCAATTATTTTTCGGTGTTTTTCTTTGGTGGGTTGCATCCCAAAACCTGTAGTTACTATATGGTTGCGAAATTCTGGTTGCGTGTTGTACATGATATTTAAAATGCAAAGGTGATTCGTATGAAAGCATGCAACTTTGTAAATATGTTGAGATACCTAAGCCATAGAGTTCGATTTAGTGTGATTGAGGCTTAATGTTTGAATTTCTGTAATTAGCTGATTGAAGAGTCTGTGAATACATCTTGAATTGAGCATGTGCAAAAAGTGTGAAGTGAGGTGTTGTTATTCCATGCTATTGTGAAGTGTCTAGAACTTGCCTGGTGTGTGTACAAAACAAAATGAAGGAGGTGTATTGTAGGAAAGGATGTAGGCATTTCTTTGTTTTAATCGAAAGTTTCTATTTTTCCTTGTCGTTCACACCTTGATTGTATACCCTAGTCAGCCCGTTGAGCCTTTAGCCTATTATTTTTTTCCTTTGTCATAAAGTGTAAACCGAGCTTAATCCCTTCTTTTCATTAGCCGTAAAGTCTATACAAAACTCTTAAGCACTTAAGAAGTGAAAATCATTTCCCCGAAGTGTCAAAGAGTGAGAATGGTGAAAAGAAAAAGAAAAGCAGAGTGATAGAAGAAAAGAAAAGGTTGAAGGTGCACTTACTATAAATAAACTATAATGAAGGTGCATGAATAATCTTTGTTGTTGTGTCAAGTGTGCTTAATACGATGGGCCATACTAAAGAAAAACATCAAGAATGGGATGATGAAAAAAAAAGAAACAATGTCCATGAGTTGATGGGATGTGTTGAAAAGGCGCTTAAGGATGCTAGTGGCTATTATTGACTAACCCAATATTTACTAGTTCCGTAGCTTCCATTACAACCAGTTAAAGTCCTACGTGATCTTACATAGCACTTCTTTATATTAGTGGAGTAATACACAAAGGGAAAGCTTATGGGTCATGACATGATACATGTGAATTCTTTTGGGAGAGAGCGAAATTGTGTTTACATGCCCCTGCTTAAATTCTTGTGAGTCATATGAGCAAAAAGGGGAAGATTCTCTTGTGTTGTGAGGGCACATGCTTGATGAAAGATTAATTTTCGTGTCGGATATCTTGATCAACTGATTTGCATGAGTTTGCCAATATCGAGAGTCGATTCTTAAAGTCTAGGGGGTCTTGATGTATTGAAGGTCATTGCATTGATAAGACCATGCATGTTTTCTTGATGATTTGCTGTATTGAATAATCGGTATGACCGTAGCCTAAATTGTCGAACCAAAGTAGCGAGGTTGGGATGTAAATTGCATGAAGTGTAGGATTATTGTTCGAGGACGAACAAGGATTTAAGTGTGGGGTAAGTGATCTTGGGCAAATTTATATGCCCAAGTGATACTCAAAAGTACCATTTTAGCCTTGTTTATCTACCAACGTGTATACATTCTCATGTAATTGGTAATAAAATGTGTATTTATACTAACCAACATGATTAACAGTGTTTTGCAGGTAAAATGTAATTTCGGGAAGCTAAAATGCATGTTGGAGGATATCGGGGTTGGACTTGGATGCGAGCAAGGGATAAAGCATTGGACAACATGAATTAAAGGGGCTCCGCGATGGAGCCGTGTCACGCTGCCATCGCGGAGGCCTTCTGCTTGGATAGGGAAATTTCGCCCAAATTCCAGAGAGGGTCCGCGTCTGGTCCGTGGCCCGGTGGCTTGGCTCCGCGTTGCATGCCGTGCCACGTTGAGCTTTAATTCCTGGACCCCCAGTTCCAGTGAGGGTCCGCGTCCGTAGCGTGTCACGGAGGCAGTGCTCCGCGATGCACTCCGTGACACGTTGCTCGTTATTTCGGGAAAAATTCCCAGCAGTATAAATAGAACACTTAGGTTCATTTTTCAATATTCTGACTTGGTGGAGCAAGAACGTGGGTTACAGGCAGTTGAGGGACGAAAATATCAGGGTTTTTTCTCTCTTTATTCTTCTTTAATTCAATTGCTTGTATGATTAACACTCATTTAAAGATGTTTAATCCACAAATGAGTGGCTAATTCCTCTTATTGCTGAGGTTATGAACAATTGTGATGAAATGTGATCATTGATTCATTGGTTTTTCATCTTTTGTTCCATGTTGTTCTATTAATTCTTGTTCTTACTGCATTAATGTGTGGCCTACGTTAATGTACATCTAAAAAGTCCGGTTTCACTCGAGAGAGCAAGAAATTGGAAAGTTGTGAATTAATAGGATATGATCTTTACTTGATTTGGGAAAATTGGGAATTGATTTATTTTCAGGATAGAAATATACCTGAAAGTCGTATTAGTCAATTTAGGAACCAGATTTGTATGACTAGAACATGAATTGCATTTAATCACAGAAATGTAGGTGGGTGGTTCATGATTCTTAAGTGAGGTTAAATACGAGAGTTTTAATCTCTTGGCAATTGTTCTTGGCTAGCAATCAGAGGAAAAGATTAACCAAATTACGATGATAATTAATTTCATTACATGTTCGTTTAACCTCAACATGCTCTCATTCATAGTTCAGACTCAAAGTAGATAATTATTTTAGCTTTAGTATAAAAATTCTAAAACAAACTATCAAACTCTTGGTTACACTGTTGTCTGCATTTTTAGAAGTAAAATATAGTACACTTGAGCAGATTGCACTTCATCCAAGTCTCTGTGGGATCGATACTTGGCTTACTAAAGCCACTTACTACTTGTTCAACCACGTGCACTTGCGTGTAGTTATATACCTATATAACAGACCCGAACGAGCGCCTAATTTTACATCGCGGCACGAGGTATCACGTTTCACCACTTTTTCCTCCACCTTGAGGATATGAATCTCACCCCTAATTTCTTCTCTAGTTTCCTCTTATGCTCCAAGGGTGGTGGTGAGAAAATGAAAGGACCAAGCAGTAGATGTCGCCTCTTGCACTTATTGGCCCTTACGTAAGTGAAGTCATTTTGTCTATCAGAATCAGCAAATTTCAAAATATATGGAGCTTGTTCCTCCTCTAGACCTTTCTCTACAAGCTTGGAAGACTCTATTTCTAGGTTTTCAACCATACTTAATGTCGATAAATGCTTCGAGTGGGGTACAATACACCTCAACTCTAAAACTGCATTGTGCTTGACCCCCTTACTTGTATACACCTTCTCCACATCAACATCTAACTCCCCATGAATATTAAATGGTTAGAACTCTGTTTCTTCTTCCATGAATGGATTGGCCATATATGTGAGACCATCACGGGGACTCTCAAGAGCTTCTAATTGTTGGGCTTCTTCAAAGAACTCACCCTTTTCTTCTTCTTGTGGTTCCTCTTGAATATTGCATAAGACCTTTACTTGCAAATTACCGCAAGCTTCAGCCTCAGCCATCATCTCTGTGATTTCGACGCTCATCATTTCTAGGGCCTCTCCATTTTCCTCTTGCTGAATTCTCAATGCTTCCACCTCCTCCTTCATTGCTTCTGTTTGCTCAAGGACTTGTTTTATCATGTTTTGTATCCGAGCTTGGCGTTCCAAGTCCTCATTTTCATCATTCCTATATTCATCAAAAACAACAAAAGGATCATAGTAGGGTCTTGGGGGAGGGGAGTATGCATTTGGACAGCCATCTCAATGGCCATCTTGACCACCATATATATTGCAAGAGTATGCATTTGGGAAACCATCCCAATGTCTATTTTGACCACCACATATATTGCAAGTATTACAATATTTCCACAAGTGAGGTCCTCCACAATTCAGACAACACTCACCAAAATAAGAGTATCCATCATTTAACCCATTTGTATTCCATGATGTCATGTTAAGAAGGGTATCTGAAAAAAAAATCAAAAAGAATTAAAACAAATATCTACAAATTTTTTTTTTGAAAATAAGACTAACACAAGAATTTGTTTTCAACTCACTAATACGCCAGTCCCCGGCAACGACGCCAAAAACTTGGTGGTCCCGCAAGTGTACGCGGTCGTACAAGTAATATAGTGGCCCTTTTTAAGAGCCAGAATGTCGAACCCACAGGGACGGGTTCAGCGAATTATCAAGTTCAAGTGTTAGTTAAGAAGTCAGTTTTAGAAGTTTTTGATAAATTATAATTAAATCTTAGTGGTGACACGAAATAATCTGGAAGCAATACAAAACAAAATTAGAGTTAAGGCCGGATAATCATGCAATGCTACAATTAATAATGTTTTAAGTATGAAATTATAAATTGTTGTCTCACATAATTGAAATTGCATGTTCATGGTCTTCCGAACCTCTAAACACGACAAACTAACCTCACTACTACATCGTTGAGCAAGGATGTCATTTCTAGTTCGTGGGCAATTCACTACGTGGATGTGGTTTATGGGGTTTATGCCCTTGATTGGGGACTTCTGTACCTCCAACCATTTAACCAAACTTAGCTTCACAACTACTCCTACAAGTGGTGGAGTGACAAATCTAAGTTGGTGTCTTGCTATCTTCCCGTTTTATCAACCAAGCAAAGCAAATTAGGTATATTCCTATCCTAACCGCGAATCCTATCAAAAGATAAGAACTTGCTTCCTACAATCTTATGTTCTTGCCTAGGTTTTCTCTTCCAAGCTTTCACCTATGCTTAACCTACTTGTTTTCATGGTGATCAAACATAAAAACAACAATAATAAAGATTGAAAGACAAAACAACAACTAACAACTCAACCCAAAACGAATCTAAGCAAATACAATCATATCCATGGCCTCAACCCTAGATGGAGGGTTCTAGCCATCATGTTTGTAAAAATACCCAAAATCATGTTTAGAGTAGTTTACTTACAAGTATAGATGAAAAGAAATCAAGAAAAGATGAACCCAATAGGAGTTCTTCAAGTCTCCTTCGCGCCTCCTTCGCAGTTTTCCGGAAAATCGCGTGTTCCATGATTTTAGAAGCTAAGGGTTCAATTTATACTATGTTGAAAAAATGCAAAATTTGGCTTGTGGTGGAACAGCTCCGTGTCACCAGAAACTATATCAGTTCCTTATGTGACTCAATGCAAAAAATGCAAGATTTCTTGGATTACTTGCAAAGACAGAAACTATATCAGTTGCTTATGTGACTCAATGATTCCTATCTGCAAGTAAGGAGTCAAATTCTGCTTATAAATCCTCTTCCATTAGTGAATCTGGCAGAAGGCATCTACTTCTAGTTCTACTGATCTACTAGGAGCAGCACCTAACAACTACGATCATGCAGCAATGTATTCCAAAACAGGATATCAAAAATTCAAGAAGGACTACAATCTGCAATGTGATTACTGCAAACTCAAAGGACATATAAGAGAAAATTGTTACAAGTTGGTAGGATATTCTACAAGATTTAACAAGAAAACAAAAATTAGTGGTCCAGGAGGGAATGGAAACTCTATTGCCTATCATGTATAGGTAGAAGGGCCGTATTGCCACAATAACATGTCCTATGGATATCAAAACAATGGTTCAACAGGTTCATCTATCTTCCAACATGCCTCAACTGCCAAAGATCAAGTCATACCAAATGTAACTAGTCTCTATCAGTAACTGGAGATAAATGGAGGAGGTGCACAATATGGATTTGGATCCCATATGTTTACCATGGAACAAAATGAATAGATTGTACAAATGCTGAACAAGAATAACTCCATACCATCTAATGCAAACGCAGCAACAAGTGATCTATCAGGTGTAAGCAACAAAGGTTTTAGATAGCGTCTGCTAGTATCCACTAATTCAGAAGAATAGATAATAGACACAGGGGCTACAAATCTTATGGTATCCATTATTAACATATTAAATAAATCTACAATAACTGAAAATGTCAATCCAAAAAAGGTGTATCTACCTAATAGTGAAGTTTCATTAGTTACTCATACTGGTGCTAATTCAATTTCCGCTAGAAGTACACATCAACATGTGTTTTTACTTCCTCAGTTTAAATACAACTTGATGTTAGTTTCTAATAATAAAAAGAAATTGCAGTGTACTACTCTATTCTATCCTAACTTTTGTATTTTTCAGGATCTCTCAAATAGGAAGGTGATGGAGATTGGTAGAGAGGAAGATGAATTTTACTTGCTCAACTAGTCTTAAGTTCATCCTCATGCAGTAAACCTAGCAACTAAAACTACACATACTATACCAACTACTTCAAACCATATGGATATTAGTTTGTGGAGAAAGAGTTTGTACATATGTACACTTCTACATTAACCAAGCTATTGGCTGATAGACTAGACAATATAAAAGGAGTAATCAACAAATGTCCAGTATGTCCTAGTGCTAAATAGATTAGATTTTAATTTCCTGCTAGCAGCATAAAAAGCAGTACTTATGTTAATATTCTTTATATGGACATCTGGGGACCATATAAGGTTCCTATTATAGATGGTTATAAGTACTTTTTGACAATTGTAAATGACTACACAAGAATGACATAGATTTTCTTGATGAAATTGAAATCAGATACTTGTGTTACTATGAAATTCTTTATGTCATAAGTAAGAACACAGTTTGACAGAATGATCTTGGGCAAATTTATATGCCCAAGGGATACTCAAATGTGTCATTTTAGCCTTGTTTATCTATCAATGTTTATACATTCTCATGTGATTGATAATAAAATGTGAATTTATACTAACCAATATGATTAGCATTGTTTTGCAGGTGAAATATAATTTTGGGAAGCTAAAATGCGTGTTGGGAGAGTTCGGGGTTGGACTCAGATGTTAGCAAGGGAAAAAGCATTGGAAGGCACAATTTAAAGGGGCTCCGCGATGGAGCCGTGTCACGCTGCTATCGCGGATGCCTTCTGCCTGGAGAGGGAATTTTTGCCAAATTCCAGTGAAGGTGCGCGTTGGGGCTGTGGCACGTTGGCCTAGCCCCGCGTTGCACGCCGTGCCACGTTGGGCCTTATTACCTGGACAATCAATTTCCAGTAAGGGTCCGCGTCAGTGTCGTGTCACGGAGGCAGTGCTCCGCGATGCACTCCGTGACACGTTGCTTGTTATTCCGGGGAAAATTCCCACTAGTATAAATAGAACACTTAGGTTCATTTTTAATAATTCTGACTTGGTGGAGCAAGAACGTGGGTTACAGGCAGTTGAGGGGACGAAAATCTCAGGGTTTTTCTCTATCTCCTTCTTCTTTATTTCAATTGCTTGTATGTTTAACACTCATTTAACGATGTTTAATCCACAAATGAGTGGCTAAATCCTCTTCTTGCTGAGGTTAAGAACAATTGTATTGAAATGTGATGATTGATTATTTGGTTTTTCATCTTTTCTTCCATGGTTGTTCTATTGATTCTTGTTCTTACTGCATTAATGTGTGGCCAACGTTAATGTACATCTAAAAAGTCCAGTTTCACTCGAGAGAGCAAGAAATTGGAAAGTTGTGAATTAATAGGATATGATCTTTTCTTAGTTTGGGAAAATTGAGAATTGATTTACCTTCAGGATAGAAATATACCTGAAAGTCGTATTAGTCAGTTAAGGAATCCGTGTTGTATGGCTAGAACATGAATTGCGTTTAATCATGGAAATATAGGTGGACGGTTCATGATTCTTAAGTTGGGTTAAATACGAGAGTTTTATTCCATTGACAATAATTCTTGACTAGCAACTGGAGGAAAGATTAACCAACAATTGTATCGATAATTAGTTTCTATACATGTTCCTTTAACCTCAGCATGCTCATATTCATAGTTCAGACTCAAATTGTATATTCGTTTATAATTAGCATAAAATTAGAAACCAAAATACCAAACTCTTTTTCACACTGTTGTCTGCATTTTTAGAGTTAAAGTATAGTGACACTTGAGTAGATTGTACCCTAGCCCAGTCCCTGTGGGATTGATACTTGGCTTACTTAAGCCACTTTACTACTTGTTCGACCACGTGCACTTGCGTGTAGCTATATACCCAAAAGCACCGAACAAGTTTTTGGAGCCGTTGCCGGGGATTGGCAATTGGTGAAATTTTTCTTAAAGTGTAAATTTACTATATTTTTTTCTTAAGTGTTGACAACTTGGTCTTAGCCTGTATTTTGCAGATATAATCTCTGTTGAACACTGGCAAGAGACAAGGAGCTGGTGGACTCATATTTAGAGCCTGAAAGATAATTTCATCGTCAGCGGAGAGAAGCTCTAGAGAAAAAGCTGCAGTTGCTCAGACAAACAATCATGGAGCAACAAAAGAATCCACCAGTGTTAAGGGCAATGTTAGTGCCCGAGGAGAGGGCAGCTAGGCTGGTTCGCGAGGTGGCAATCCCACATGCTAACAATGTCACATCTAGCATCCGCAAACCTGAGCCAGGAGGGAGGTTCGAGCTCAAACAAAACATGGTGCAATTGCTGCACACCAGCGGGCAGTTCACAGGTCTCCCTCATGAGGATCCACAACAGCATCTCCAAAATTTTTTGGAGATAAGTGACACTTACATCCCCGCTGGAGTGTCATCAGATTATGTCAGGCTTACATTGTTTCCATTTTCACTATTGGGAGAAGCCAAGAGGTGGTTGAAAGCTGAGCCACCTAATTCTATTACTACGTGGGATGATCTTGCGAGGAAATTCTTGATACGATTTTTTCCATCCGGTAAAACAGCAAGACTTAGAAGTCAAATTCTAAGTTTCAAACAGAGAGATGGGGAGAATCTATATCAGGCTTGGGAAAGATTAAAGTCCATGTTGCGGGATTGTCCACATCATCATCAATCCAATGAGGTGCTGGTGCACACTTTTATAGAGGGCTTGGAACCCCACACAAAAATTTTGCTAGACTCAGCAGCTGGGGGACAGGCATTGGAGAAAACTTATGAGGAGCTGTATACCTTGTTAAATCGTATTTCGCAGGGAAATCCATAGTGGAATGCTGATTCATCAAGAGGAGGAACAAGGAAAGCAGCAGGAGTTCTAGAAGTGGATGGTTTTACAGCAATTGCTGCACAGATAACTGCTTTACAGAATCAACTCAACACCCACTTCAGTAACATGACAATGAACCAGACTCAAGCCCCAGTCAATGTAGTGCAGCAGATTTGGTGTGAAGTGTGCGGGAGTAGTGAGCACTCAGCTGAGTGTTGTGGAGCAAATCCGGACTCGGTGAACTTTGTGAAAAATGTACAGAGGAACAACCACCAACAGTATGGCAACAACTACAATTCCAACTGGAGGAATCACCCGAATTTCTCTTGGGGTAGCAACAACCATCAAGGGCAAAGTTCGAGTCAGGGGGCGCAGAGGAATCAAGGAGGGCAGCAGAACTATCAAGCACAATATAGAAACAACAATGCACCTCCTCCCCCACCATCACCCAACATTGAGGAGATGTTCAAGACGATGATAGCTAACCAAGCTCAATTGCAGGCTGACTATGTGAAATTGGCAGCCGAGGTGAAGAACAACCAGTTAGCTACTAAGGCACTTGAATATCAATTTGGGCAATTTCCTGGAGCCCAAAACACCAGGCCTAGAGGAGGACTTCCGAGCGACACGGATCCCAACCCCAAGCAGGTGAATGCAGTGACCACAAGGAGTGGTTTGCAGCTTAAAGAGGTGGAACCAGAAAGACCACCTCAACAATCGGGAGCAACAGAAGTTGTGAGGGAGCAAGGTGATGAGAGGGGGAAGAAGAAGGAAGATGAATCAGAAAGACCACCACCCCCGTTCCCTCAAAGATTAAAGAAACACAAGGAGGAGGCATGTTTTAAGAAGTTCATGGAGGTGCTAACGCAGGTACATATTAACTTACCTCTTGTTGATGTTTTGCAGGGAGTGTCGAAATATGCAAAGTACATTAAGGACATCGTGGCGAACAAAAGTCGGTTGACTGAGTATGCTACGGTAGCTCTCACAGAGGAGTGCACTTCCCGGATACAAAACCGATTGCCCACAAAGCTCAAAGATCCTGGGAGCTTTACGATACAAATTACAATTGGGCAGAGTATCTGAGCTCGCGGATTATGTGATTTGGGAGCGAGCATTAATTTGATGCCGTCAACGGTATTCAAGAAGTTGGGTCTAGGGAGTCCTAGACCAACAACAGTGATCTTGCAACTAGCGGATCGGTCCTTAGCCAGACCTGATGGCATTATGGAGGATGTGCTGGTGCAAGTGGGCTCCCTTATCTTCCCCTTAGATTTCGTCGTGCTGGATTTTGAGCTAGACGCGGAAGTCCCATTTATTTTGGGACGTCCCTTCTTGGCGACCGGGAAAGCGCTGATTGATATAGCTGCAGGACAGTTAACAATGCGAGCACATGACAAGGTGGAAGTGTTTGATGTATACAAGGCCACCAAGCTCCCGACTGTGTACGAGGAACTCTCGGTGATCAACGTGATTGATCGAGCTGATGATGCGCATATAGTTGAATCACGAGAGTTATTGGGAAAACCACCGGAGCGATGTAAGCACTACTGGGGTGAGGACGGTGGTCGAGAGAAAACGTCCATCACCCTAGAAGATGATTGAGCTAAATGACGTCGAGCCGCGACGGTAAATCAGGCGCTGCACGGGAGGCAACCCATGAAATTTTTTCCTTTGTAAAATGTGAATAGATTTCTTTTTCTTTTCCTTTCTTTTGATTAACAACAAAATTGTTAGTTTTTATTTTTATTCTTATTTTTTATATTTTTTTGAGTGAATCCTATAATTCTAACCAATTTCTTGTAGTAAGATGAATTTCAAGTTGAACGGAGGATAAATGCGCAAGGGATCGCAAGGGAAAATCCGAGGTATGAAAATAAAAAAAGTGGCAAAACAGTGAGCTTGGGCGATGGCTCCATGTCACGGAGGAGGGCCTCCGCGTTACCCTCCGTGACACGTTGAGGTGTAAATCTGGAATTTTTAAAATTCCAGAACACCCACGCGATAGCTCCGTGTCACGGAGGGCATGCTCCGCGTTACCCTCTGTGACACGTTGAGGTGTATATCGCGACAGGTCACACCGGGTCACCGGGTGACCCGCGCGAATTTCCCACTTTTTAACCCCGATTCCCCCTCTATTTTCCTCATTTCTCATACTCTCCGCGACCAACCTCCCAAAAACCCCTTCCCCCTCAACGTGACACAGACTTAGGCTCGTAATTTCATCAAGTTTTCGTCACTTCTTCGAATTCAAGGTATGTTCTTTAACTCTATCTCAATTCTTGTCGAAATTTTTTGATTTTGAACATGTGATATGAGCAAAACTTGCCCTAAGTAGAAATTAAGCTTAAATTCAATTGAATTATTGTTGATTGATGTTCAGAGTAACGGTGTAATTGCTTGAACTCAACAATTACATAGCTTAATCGAATTTTTGATAAAATCATAGCTAGGACTTGACTTTGAGTTTGAAATGGAAAAAATTGAGTTGAACTAGTGAAATTAATGCTAGGTTGTACATGTTGGGTGAGATGAGTCGATTGTGATAACTGTGACTATGCTAAAAGACCGACGGATTCTCGGGTTAAGGAAATTTTGGAAATTGCAAGAAATGGGTGAATTGTATAGGATCATGTAGTTAAAATTTTTCTTTTGTTTTTCCTTGCTAAGTGCTATGGGATAAAATGCTATCGATAGGTAAGGATTGTGGTTAGCTGTACGAAGTCTTAGTAGTACATGGAATATATACCGTCGAATTCTCCCAAGGCACTAAGCAGATTTGTTATGTTTTGTTGTTTGTTTGTGTAAATAAGTACGATCTTGCCTTAATGTTGTAATTTTGGCTAAGGACTAAGTGTGGGGTAGCCTAGCTTAACCCAACCTCAGTCGAAGCTAATTTTAATTGGCTTAACATTGAACTTGTTTGTTTGTTTTGACAGGAACAATGGCAAGCATGCAAGACAAGGGAAAAGGCGCATCAACATCTGGCGCCGGAAGAAAAAGAATCAGACTGCGCACAGCGGTCCCAGCAGCACTAGCGGTTCCATGCGGCCAACACCGTCAATACGGAACCAGGTGGGTGACAGAGGAGGGGAAGAAGTGGTACGTAAAGCACAAGGAAAGCAAGTACTTCCCCGAGGAAAACATAGCAAGGGAACCGTTGGCACAAGAGTTCCCCAGGATTGTCCAGAGGATCGAGGCAGCTGGGCTGAACTTAATTTTTGAAGAGCCCAAGGAATGCAACTTGCACTTGATTCGGGAATTCTACGCCAACTAGAACCCGACTCTCAGAAGTCACACCATCAAAATAAGAGGGCAAATAGTCACTTTTGAGCCCCACCACCTCAATGCTATCCTAGGGGCGCGGGACACAGACGCCCATGTGCTTCGACAGCTGAATATCACTCCACCATATGCGGACATCATACGCACTTTGTGTGGAACCCGATCAACAGCTCGGTGGAGTAGACATAAGGAGAGGGGCTACCATCAGACCTTGCCTTACTCACAGATGAACAGGGAAGCCAAGATATGGCTGAAGATTGTTTGTTCCTGCCTAATCTCGAGGGTGCATATGACGGATGTAACCCGGGATCGTGTATGCTTGGTGTACGCCCTGATGAAAGGGCTGGAGATCAATGTGGGGGCGGTGATTATCTCCGCCATGAAGAGAGCCCGATTGCATCAAGGGCATAGATACGGATTTGGTGGACTACTCACCACATTCCTGAGGGGCCTGGATATTGAGGAAGAGGCCCTTGACTACATCCCGTAGATGGAGCGGCGGGCCTTAGATGTCACCAAAACTAAGGCACCCGACACCACCCATGGGCCCGTTCTTACACTAGCCGAGCGACATGCTCTGGATGATCAGTATAAGGGTTGCATGTACGGGATACAGATGCTCCAGCTGCGGATAGGCGGGAGGCCGACGACAGAAGAGAAGCTATGGCAGCTCGAGCTAGACTACCCTTTTGGCGAAAATGCCAGGGCTCTATGCCGAGTGGGGCCAGCTTTGTAGAGCCCACAGATGATGATGTCCCCAAAGATGAGGAGACACATCGTGAGGACTCCCATGTGGAGTCCGATGATGACGATGGGGGCGATTCAGACATGGGAGATGAGGCAGCAACACCTGATGAAGAAGTGGAGTATTTTGATTGATCAGGGAGTTCCACCACCCAATTTTTGTGCTATGATAATTTTTGTGAACACTGGGGACAATGTTCAATATAAGTGTGGGATGGAAGTAGTTAGGTGCTGGTTGTGTTGTTGTTTATGTTTCTGTTCTGTTGTTGTGCCTGTGAAATTTTTTTTTTCTGACCCTGTGATTGTGATGTTTCTGTTCTGTTCTGTATTTAAATGTGAAGCTGTTGTGTGCTGCTGAATGTTGCTAGCTGATTTTGTACATATTTTTGTTTTATCAAAATGATCGATATGTTTCAAATTTTTAAATTTTTTTCAATTCTTGAGTTTCTCGGCGTTTGTTTTCGGTTTTTTTACCGAGAATAGTCCCATTGAACCAAAGTCTTAGTTAGTGACCGTTCCCTATGATGGATGGATGAAGACCGTCTTAAGGGAAATGTAGTCTTTAGGAGTAGATTTTTTTCATTTATTCTTCAGTTGTTTTCTTTTGTGGGTTGCAACCCAGAACCTGTAGTTACTTTATGATTGCGGAATTCTGGTTGTGTGTTGTACATGATATTTGAAATGCAAAGGTGATTCATATGAAAGCATGCAACTTTGTAAATATGTTGAGATACCTAGGCCATAGAGTCGATTCAGTGTGATTGAGGCTTAATTCTGAATTCTTGTAATTAGCTGATTGAAGAATCTGTGAATGTGTCTTGAATTGAGCATCTGCAATAAGTGTGGGGTGAGGTTTTGTTTATTCCATGCTAGTATGAAATGTCTAGAACTTTTCTGGTGTGTGTACGAAACAAAATGAAGGACGTGTATTGTAGGAAAGGATGTAGGCATTTCTTTGTCTTCAACCGAAAGTTTCTCTTTTTCATTATTGTACCCACTTTGATTGTACACCCTAGTTAGCCCGTTGAGCCTTTAGCCTATTATTTTTTTCTTTTGTCAAAAATGTGTAAACCGGAGCTTAACCCCTTCTTTTCATTAGCCGTAAATTTGATCCAAAACTCTTAAGCGCTTAAGAAGAGAAAATAATTTTCCCAAAGTGTCAAAGAGTGAGAATGGTGAAAAGAAAAGAAAAGCAGAGTGATGAAAGAAAAGAAAAGGTTGAAGGTGCACTTGTTATAAATTAAATATAATGAAGGTGTATGAATAATCTTTGTTATTGAGTCAAGTGTGCTTAATGAGATGGGTCAAATAAAAGACAGACTTCAAGAATGGGAGGATGAAGGAAGAAACACTACCCATGAGTTTGATGGGATGTATTGAAAAAGCGCTTAAGGATGCTAGTGGCTATTATTGGCTAGCCCAATATTTGCTAGTTCCGTAGCTTACATTACAACTCGTTAAAGTCTTACGTGATCTTACATCACACTTCCTTATATTAGTGGAGTAATACACTAAAGGCAAGTCTATGGTTCATGGCATGATGCATGTGAATTCTTTTGGGAGAGAGAGTGAAATTGTTTCTATATGCCCCTGCACGTAATCGTTTGAGTTCATGTGATTAAAAAGGGGAAAATTCTCTTGTGTTGTGAGGGCACATGCTTGATGAGAGATTAAAGTTCGTGTCGGATATCTTGATCAGCTGATTTGCATGAGTTTGCCAATATCGAGAGTCGATTCTTAAGTCTAGGAGGTCTTGATGTGTTGAAGGTCATTGCATTGATAGGACCATGCGTGTTTTCTTGATTATTTGCTGTATTAAATAATCGGTATGACCGTAGCCTGAATTGTCGAACCAAAGTAGTCAGGATGGGGTGTAAAGTGCATGAGGTGTACGATTGTTGTTCGGGGACGAACAAGGATTTAAGTGTGGGGTAAGTGATCTTGGGCAAATTTATATGCCCAAGGGATACTCAAATGTGTCATTTTAGCCTTGTTTATCTATCAATGTTGATACATTCTCACGTGATTGATAATAAAATGTGAATTTATACTAACCAACATGATTAGCATTGTTTTGCAGGTGAAATATAATTTTGGGAAGCTAAAATGCGTGTTGGGAGAGATCGGGGTTGGACTCGGATGTTAGCAAGGGAAGAAGCATTGGAAGGCACAATTTAAAGGGGCTCCGCGATGGAGCCGTGTCACGCTGCCATCGCGGATGCCTTCTGCCGGGAGAGGGAATTTTCGCCAAATTCCAGTGAAGGTGCGCGTTGGGGCCGTGGCACGTTGGCATAGCCCCGCGTTGCACGCCATGCCACGTTGGGCCTTATTACCTGGACAATCAATTTCCAGTAAGGGTCCGCGTTAGTGGCGTGTCACGGAGTCAGTGCTCCGCGATGCACTCCGTGACACGTTTCTTGTTATTCTGGGAAAAATTCCCACTAGTATAAATAGAACACTTAGGTTCATTTTTAATAATTCTGACTTGGTGGAGCAAGAACGTGGGTTACAGGCAGTTGAGGGGACGAAAATCTCAGGGTTTTTCTCTATCTCCTTCTTCTTTATTTCAATTGCTTGTATGTTTAAGACTCATTTAACGATGTTTAATCCACAAATGAGTGGCTAAATCCTCTTCTTTCTGAGGTTAAGAACAATTATATTGAAATGTGATGATTGATTATTTGGTTTTTCATCCTTTCTTCCATGGTTGTTCTATTGGTTCTTGTTCTTATTGCATTAATGTGTGGCCAACGTTAATGTACATCTAAAAAGTCCGGTTTCACTCGAGAGAGCAAGAAATTGGAAAGTTGTGAATTAATAGGATATGATCTTTTCTTAGTTTGGGAAAAATGAGAATTGATTTACCTTCAGGATAGAAATATACCTGAAAGTCGTATTAGTCAGTTAAGGAATCGGTGTTGTATGGCTAGAACCTGAATTGCGTTTAATCACAAAAATATAGGTGGACGGTTCATGATTCTTAAGTTGGGTTAAATACGAGAGTTTTAATCCATTGACAATAATTCTTTACTAGCAACCGGAGGAAAGATTAACCAACAATTGTATCGATAATTAGTTTCTATACATGTTCCTTTAACCTCAGCATGCTCATATTCATAGTTCAGAGTCAAATTCTATATTCGTTTATAATTAGCATAAAATTAGAAACCAAAATACCAAACTCTTTTACACACTGTTGTCTGCATTTTTAGAGTTAAAGTGTAGTGACACTTGAGTAGATTGTACCCTAGCCCAGTCCCTGTGGGATCGATACTTGGCTTACTTAAGCCACTTTACTACTTGTTTGACCACGTGCACTTGCGTGTAGCTATATACCCAAAAGCACCGAACACATAACTCCTAAAATATGCAGAACTAACAATGGCACTGAATTTGTCTATGATATATGTAGCAATTTGTTCAAGGATTTAGGCATAATTCATCAGAAAACCTCTTCTTACTACCCTCAACAAAATGGGGTAGGTGAGAGGAAGCACATGCACATATTACAAGTAACAAGAGCTCTTATACTACAAACATATGTCTTGTAAAAGATTAGGTTCATTTTGTCCTTACTTCTATCTATATCACTAATAGTCTACTATCATCTGTTATAGATACTTCACCTTAAAAGTTATTTAATAAAAGGCCATCACTGATTCACTTTTAAGTCTTTAGGAGTTTGTGGTATGCTAAGATTTTCAAACAAACTGATAAACTTTAGTCCAAAACCTAAAGTGCTATCTTTATGGGCTATTCAAAAATTCAAAAGGGATATATTTTATATGATCTACAAAGTTATATGTTCTTTGTTAATAGAGATGAAGTGTTCAAGGAAGATTAATTTCCTTTACAAACCTTTACTAAGAATGTTCCACTATTCTCACATACTAATGTGCCTATTGGTATCACAAATTCTTCTAGTCATCTCACAGATACTGATTATCATCTAGTTGAGAGTGGAACCAGAGAAGTAATTGGTGAAGATAGTTCATGGAATACAGATGCACCTAAACTCCATCTTGCAAACGCACTTGAACTATATCCTCCTAGTCATAGTCCAAGTCAGACTGAGATAAAAACTACAAGACCAGCTATACCAGTTAGAACTTCTGGAAGGGAGAAACAACTTCTAATCTGTATCAAAGACTTCGTGTCACCACGTTCAATTTAGGAAACTAAATAGACAATATCTAAATATGTGCAATATGACACAGTGTCTTTAAAATATTAATCTTGCTTATCTGTTTTTCTTTTATTACAGAACCTAAGAACTACCCTGAAGTTGTTAAGGATCCTAGATGGATACCAGACATGAAATAAAAAATAAAGGCTCTGCAGACTAATGAAACTTAGACTATAATCAAACTACCTGAAGGGAAGAAGCCTATTGGCTGCAAACGGATATACAAGATCAAGTACAAAGCCTCTAGAGAAATATAGAGATACAAGGTAAGATTGGTTTCCAAGGGATATAACCAGTAGCAAGGTATTGACTATCAAGAGACTTATTTCCTGGTGGTAAAAATGGTCACTGTTAGGACAATAATATCTATTGCAACTTCCCAAAATTGGTACCTTGATCAAATGGATGTGTACAATGCATTCACTCAAGGTGACTTATATGATGAGATCTATATAGATTTACCTCAAGGATTTCTGAGCCAGGGGGAGTCTAGATCTGTGTGCAGACTCATGAAATTTCTATATGGTCTAAGACACAGGTACCTATGTAATGGAATACTAAGCTGACAGAAGCACTATTGAAACTGCAATTTAAACAAAGTCAACTTGATCACTCATTGTTTGTGCAAAGAACAAAAAAAGGCACTGTAATAGTCATAGTATATGTTGATGATATGCTAGTAACTAGATATAATATGGAAGTGATTAAGGAAACCAAAATAACATTACAATAGGTGTTCAAGATGAAAGACTTGGGTGTATTAAAGTATTTTCTTAGTATAAATTATGCCAAAAATAGTCAATGAATATTGATGCACCACAGAAAATATTCTCTAGAACTAATATCAAAACTAGGTTGTTCAGCTTCCTAGCCAGCTTGTACTCTTGTGGACACAAATTTAAAAACTTACAACCAAGGAGTATGATGATCACAAGGATAGGGGGAACACTGATGATCTATTACTAGCATATATTATCTCTTACCAAGAACTAATAGGTAAATTTTTGAACCTAATAGTAACCAGACCTAATATGTCTTTTAGTATTTAAAAACTGAGTCAATTTTTCAAACAATCTAAGAAGTCACACATGAAAGCTGCACTAAGAATGTCAGGTACATCAAATCTCAACCAGGATAAGGGATACTTATATCAAATAATCCTATTGACAAAGTAATTGCTTTCTGTGATGCTCACTGGACAGCTTGCCCTCATACTAGAAAGTCTATATCTGGTTTCCTAATCAAACTAGGAGATTCATTAATCTCTTAAAAATCAAAGAAGTAGACAATCATCTCTAGAAGCTCTGTAGAAATAGAATACAAGAGCATGACATCTACTATTTCTGAACTCACATGGATGGAGTTGGAGATTAAACTCACTCTACCAGTTAATCTATTCAGTGATAGCAAATCAGCTCTGCAAATTGCTACAAATCCAGTATTCCATGATAAGACAAAGCACATTGAGATTTATTATTATTTTATTAAAGAAAAAAAATCAATAAGGACAAATTTTTACGCAGTACATTCCTACCAAAGATCAGCCTGCTGGCCTAATGACCAAGGGTCTGACTAGAGTCCAACATAACTACCTCACTTTTAAGTTAGGAGCATTAAATATTTTCATGCAACGCAACCTAAGGGGAGTTTCAAAGTATGAAACAAAGTAGTGAGGAAGCAGTGAGCAAAGCAGTAAAGAAGCAGTGTCAAAGTAGTAAAGAAGTGTAATGCCCCGGAAACCCTAAGACCCGACCCGAGAGTTGATATGGAGAAAACAGGATTTTCTGCATCAGATTATAGAACGAGTCGTCCTATGACCCAGTGGGTAGGCCACGAGTCATGGAGTGACTCGTGGGAAAGGGTTCGAACTTGGGTTGAAAATTTGGGAATTTGAGTGACCACGGGTGTTATCACGAGTCGTCATGTGAGTCGTGGCCAAGGGTTGGACGAAAGTTGGAAAAAATGGGCAGTGTACCTAATGGATGGGTCACCACGACTCGTCGGGTACACCATGAGTCATGATGTCCCCCGTGGTGAGCCCCAAGTGAAGTTAGGCAGTACACTCGATGGATTGTGACCATGAGTAGTGGTCACTGGGCACGACTCGTCAAGTCCCTAATGGGGACTGGCAGTTAGCTTTTCCCTGCGAGTTTATTAAGGGCTTTTTCGTAATTTCTATGATCCTAAGGCCTATATTACGTTGTTTTAAGAATATTTTTGATGAATTTAGAGGGGTTGAACGGTTTTCATCCCTCATTCATCACTTAGATTCTCAGAAGAACGTTCATAGAACTCAGGTCATTCCTCTCAAGCAGAAACTAGGGCAGATAACTTCTCCTCAGGTTCTCTAGGGATTTTCTTTGGATTTATTCATCAAGTATGTGGGAATTCAACAAGAAAATATTTCTTCCCTTGTGTCCCCAAAAAAATTTTCTAATTTCTCTATCAGTTCAGCCCTGTGGATTTGAAAAGTAGAAAAATTTTCAGATTAATTTCGTTAAGATTTCAAGTGGTATATTTCACATGATTTTAACTGCTTATTATTCCCTATTTCTAGACATTTATGAGAATTGTATCTTGTGAAATAATTTATCCCTAAGTCTCACTTCAGTAAAATTTAGGATCTTGCGTGTTGGGATAGTCTCGTTGTAGCTTGATTCAACAGATTTGAAATCCCTATATCACTAGTGTATGTGGAAATTTTAGTCAGATATTTACATGTACAGACTATACTAGATTATTAGACTCAGTGTTGTCCATAAATGTCAGCTGATCAGTTTGACTACAGTTAATTCTTGAGGGGTCAGTGGTGCCTTCCAGTTGTTGCGCTCCAGCGCACGTGCAAGCGTACGCAGTCGTACAAGTAATACAGTGGCTCTTTTAAGATCCGGATGTTGAACCCATAGGGACTGGACTTATTTTAGCGAATATTTCAAGTTCAAGTGCTATATTAAATTTCAGTAGTGTTGATTATAGATATTTTGGTTGTTTAAACTAAATCTAAGTGATGATCATAAAATACTCGGGAAACAATAATAATAAGCATCTAGAGTTAAGGCCTGTCTATCATGCAATGCTACAATTCACAATGGTTCAAGTATATATATTTCAGTTGTTGTCTCACAGAGTTAATATGCAGTGTTTATGAACTCTCGAGCCTTTAAATACAACAAACTAGTCTCACACCTACATCGTTGAGCGGGGATGTGACGTCCTAATTCGCGAGCAATTAACACTGTGGATGTGGTCTATGGGGTTTATGTCCTTGATTATGGTCTTTCGTACCTCTAATCATTTAACCTAACTTGGCTTCACAACTATTTGTACAAGCGGTGATATGACAATTCTAAGTCGGTGTCTAGCTATCGTCCCATTTTATTAACCAAGCAATGTGAATTAGGTATAATTGCTATCCTAACCGCGAATCCTATCGTAAGACAAGAACTTGCTCCCTGCATTCTTTCATTCTAACCTAGGGTTACTCTTTGGAGCTTTTGCCTAAGTTTAACAAGTTCGTTTTCTTGGTGATCAAGCATAAAAACAACTATGATTAAGAATGCAAGACCAAAGAATAACTGAAACTTAAACAAAAGATGAAAATGGAGAAATTACATTCATATCATGTGGCCTCAACCCTAGAGGAAGGTTTTAGCCACGCATGTTCATACAATTACTTAAAAACATTTTCAAATTAAAGTACTTACAAAAATGGTAAAAGAGAATGAAAGCTTTTGAAACCTAGGTAGAGTTTCCTTCGTTCTCCGTTCACTCCTTTCTGTCTCTCCAAAATTATTTTGTGATAATAAAATTAGAAGATAAGAGTTCAATTTATAATAAGTTGGAAAAATGCAAAATTTGGCCTGTGGTGAAGCAGCTCTATGTCACGCTGGCTATCGCGGAGATTTGCCTCCATGAAACGCTGGCTATCTCGGAGATTTGCCTCCATGACACTCTGCTATCGCGGATGCTCACTGTTTGGCAGCCCCTGCTTATATAAATAATCTTTTTTCTCCGTGGAACGTTGTTGAACTCCCCAATGCTTTTCCGCGGCACGGAGTTGTCTCTAAATGTCCTTTTTAGCTTGTCTCATCATCTATAATCCGTCCCTTAACATTTATCTTCAAGATTAGGACCATTATTTTCACATTAAGCTCCATACATTGGCAATTTCAACCTACAAAGAGAGCTAATAATATTTGTTAGTCCATGGCCACAAATTACATATAATACGTGAGATTATTCTTAAATTAAGGTACAACATGGGAAAAACATGGGTATAAAAAATAGTATTTGGGATTTTAAATATGCCCAAGATCACTATCCCACACTTAAAGCCTTGTTCGTCCTCAAACAAATTCTTTACATCTCATGCACAAGGAAGACTCACAAATTACCAATTGACGCAAGATGACTCAAATTAAGGCTACAATGACTGATTTAGATGGAAAGTTCAAATAAAGCATGCTATATATATAATGGATAACACAATTCAAATCCAATACAACCAAGTTAAGACCTCTTAGCCTCAAGATTCGACTCTACAACCACAGCAAACTCATGCACATTAGCGAATCAAGAAGTCCAACATGAATTCTAACTTTTCTCAAACATGTTCCCTCACAACAAGAGAGATACCCATTTTTCACTTGCAAGTTTTCCAATTATAACATGTATGGGTAGATGAATAAGAATTCATCTCACTCTCACAAAGAATTCATATGCATCATGTATTGACCCATACGCTTTGCTTTAGTGTATTACTCCGCTAATTTAGGAATGTTTGAAAGTAAGATCAAGTAGGACATATCAGGTTGTAATGTAATCAAAGGGATAGGCAGGTACTATTCTGGTCAGTAATAGTGACCATCTTCCCAAGCGCTTTTAATACATCACACTTTCATTACGAACATCTCTTCTCTTACTTCATCTTTATTCTTTTCGCTCATAAATTTCCTCTTTTGTTTCCCCATTTATTTAAGCACACTTAGCTTATTAGTAAGGAGTACTTAAGCAACTTTTTCATTCTTTTGTTCTCTTACTCCCTACCAATATTCATGCATTTTCAAACAAGTGCACCTCTAATATTTTCCTCAACTCCCACAACCGTAATTTGTCCTTCTTTTTCATGATTCTCACTCCTTTACTCTTTTGGATTTTTCACTTAAGCGCTTAGGAGTTTTGGATCAACTTCAAGGATAAAAGGATTAAGCTTATGTTGCAGCTATCAAAGAATAGGCCTAGGCTTAATGGGGCTAACTAGGATCAGATATTCAAGGTAGGTAAAGTGAAGGATAAAAATTAGGCTCATTCAAAGAAATGCCTAAATCATCTCCTACAATCGACATCCCTCATTTCATTTTATATACACACCAAGCAAGTTCTAGACAATACACAATAGCATGGAATATTCAAAAACCTTACACTCACCGCACATGCTCAATTCAAGACAAATTAAGTAGACTCTTAACTCAGCTAATCATAAGAATTCAAAATTAAGCTTTAAGAACATAGAGTCACATTCAAGAGCCTATGTGTCTCAACCAAAGTTATACAACTGGTTAACATGCTTCTCAATTAAAACCACTGGCATCTTACAGTCATGTACAACACATAACCAGAACATCAAACTTTCAATTAGCTCACAGTTCAAACACAACACCTATTGACTAATTTTCCTTCAAGACGGTCGTCATCCATCCATCGTTGGGAAAAGTTCCTAACTATGACTGAAAATTTATGTACAAACAAATGAAAATTTTTATTTCTTGGTTCAAAGTGCCCCCTGATCTTGGGCAGATTTATATGCCCAAGTGATACTCAAAAGGATCATTTTCGCCTTGTTTATCTAGCAATGTGTATATACTTTCATGTAATTGGTAATAAAATGTGAATTTATACTAACCAACATGATTAGCATTATTTTGTAGGTAAAATGTGATTTCGGGAAGCTAAAATGCATGTTGGATGATATCGGAGTTGGACTTGGATGCGAGCAAGGAAAAAGGCATAGGACTGCACGAATTAAAGAGGCTCTGCGATGGAGTCGTGTCACGCTGCCATCGCGGAGGCATTCTGCCTGGAGGGTGAAAATTCATCCAATTTCCAGTGGAGGGTCGCGTCTGCTCCTTGGCACGGTGGCTAGCCTCCGCGTTGCACGCCGTGCCACGTTGGTGTTTAATTTCCCGGACCCCCAGTTCCAGTGAGGGTCCGCGTTCACGGCGTGTCACGGAGGCAGTGCTCCGCGATGCACTCCGTGACACGTTGCTCATTATTCCGGGAAAAATTCCCACTAGTATAAATAGAACACTTAAGTGTATTTTTCAGAAGTCAGACTTGGTGGAGGAAGGACGTGGGTTACAGGCAGTTGAGGGACGAAAAGTTCAGGGTTTTTTCTCTCTTTCTTTCTTCTCTAATTCAATTGTTTGTATGATTAACACTCGTTTTATGATGATTAATCCAAAAATGAGTGGCTAATTCCCTTCCTTGCTGAGGTTATGAACACTTGTGATGAATTTTGATTATTAATTATATGGTTTTTCATCTTTTTCTTCCATGTTGTTCTATTAATTCTTGTTCTTACTGCATTGGTGTGTGGCCTACATTAATGTACATCTAAAAAGTCCGATTTTACTCGAGAGAGCACGAAATTGGAAAGTTGTGAATTAATAGGATATTGTTCTTAACTTGATTTGGGAAAATTGAGTTTTGATGTGCATTCAGGATAGAAATATACCTGAAAGTCGTATTAGTCAATTTAGGAACCGGAATTGTATGGCTAGAACATGAATTGCATTTGATCACAGAAATGTAGACGGATGGTTCATGATTCTTAAGTGAGATTAAATACGAGAGTTTTAATCTCTTGGAAAATGTTCTTGGCTAGCAACTGGAAGAAAAGATTAACCAATTTATGATGATAATCAGTTTCATTACGTGTTCTTTAACCTCAGCATGCTTTTATCCATAGTCCAAATTCAAAGTAGATAATTGTTCGTAGTTTTAGTATAAAATTTATAAAACAAATTATTCAATTTTTGGTTATTTAGTTGTCAGCATATTTAGAAGTAAAAATATAGTATACTTGAGCAAATTGCACTTAACCCAAGTCTCTGTGGGATCGATACTTGGCTTACTAAAGCCACTTACTACTTGTTCGACCACGTACACTTGTTCGACCTCAACGTGTCATGGAGGAGGACCTCCGTGTTACCCTCCGTGACACGTTGAGGTATAACCTGAAAATTTTAAAAAATTTTCCAGTATGCTGTCGCGATGGCTCCGTGTCACGGAGGCAGTGCACCGCGATGCACTCCGTGACATGTTACCTTGTATATCGCGACGGGTCACACCGGGTTGCCGGGTGACCCGCGTGTTTTTCTACCTTTTAAACCCCGAATTCTTCCCTTTTCCCCTCATTTTAAATTTCCTCCGCGACCAAACATCCCAAAACCCCTCTCCCATCAACGTGCCACGGCTTAAGGCAACAAATTACCGAGTTTTCTTCGATTATTCAACTACGAGGTATGTTTTCCGATTCCCTCTCAAGTTTTTGTCGATTTTCTTTGATTTTAAGCATGGGAGGTGAGCTAAATCGCCCTAAGTCGAAATTATGCATGTATTCGAGTTATTTGTTGATTGATAAATGTTCGGAATGTCGTTATGATCGTTTGAACTTGTCGATTGCATAAATTATTCGAATTTGATTGATAAAATCAATTCTAGGGCTTGTTGTTGAATTTGAAGTTAGAAATGTGTTGAAATTGTGAATTTTATGCCTGGTTGTACGTGTTGAATGAGATGAGTCGTTGTACAAATTGTTGGAATGTTAATAGACGACGAATTCTCGGGTTTGGGGGGAAATGTTGAAATTTGTTCGAATTTGGTTGGTTGGATAGGTTCATGTATATAAATTTTTGTTGTTATTTTTGTTTCTTTGTTTTTCTTTGCTAAGTGCAATGGTTAAAATGTTTGCGATGGTAGTGATTGTGATTAGCTGTACGAAGTCTGAGTAGTACGCAGAAGTTATACCGTCGAATTTTCTTTTGAACGCACTAAGCATGATTGTATAGCTGGTGGTTTTGGGTAAATAAAGTTATTCTTGCCGTAGGTTGTAACAGTAGCTAAGGACTAAGTGTGAGGTAACTTAGCGTAACCCGACCTTAGCCGAACTTAATATTTATTTAGCTTAACATTGAGCTTGTTTACTTGGGTTGACAGGTAAAATGGCAAGCCGGCAAGATAAAGGGAAAGGTGCATCAACTTCAGGCACCGGAAGGAAGAGACTCAGACTGGGCACAGCAGTCCCAGCTGCACCAGCAGTTCCACGCGGCCAGCGCCGCCAATATGGAACAAGATGGGTGACTGACGAGGGGAAAAAGTGGTACGCCAAGCATAAAGAGAACAAATATTTCCCCGAGGAGCATATAGCACGGGAGCCATTGGCACAGGAGTTCCCCAGAATAGTTCACCGGATCGAGGCAGCGGGGCTAAAATTCATATTTGAGGAGCCCAAAGAATGCAACCTGCATTTGGTTCGGGAGTTCTATGCCAACTGGAACCCGTCAATCCGAAGCCACACCATCAAAATCAGAGGGCAGATAGTCACTCTGGAGCCCCACCAGCTCAATGCCATCATAGGAGCGCGGGACACAGACGCCCACGTCCTCAGACAGCTGAACATTACCCCACCGTATACTGACATCAGACGCACACTGTGTGGGGCCCGATATACAGCTAGATGGAGCAGGCACAAGGAAAGGGGCTACCATCAGACTTTGCCATATTCTCAGATGAACAGGGAAGCCCGTATTTGGCTGAAGATAGTCTGCTCTTGCCTCATCCCGGGGGTACATATGACTGATGTAACCCGGGATCGTGTTTGCCTGGTGTACGCCCTGATGAAAGGGCTGGAGATAAATGTTGGGGCGGTTATTATATCCGCCATGAAGAGAGCCCGGCTGCACCAAGGGCACAGGTATGGGATCGGTGGACTACTCACCACCTTTCTCCGGGGCCTCGATGTTGAGGAGGAGGCCCTCGATTATATCCCGCAGTTGGAGCGGCGGGCCTTGGATGTGACCAAAACTAAGGCTCCCAACACCACCCACGGGCCAGTGCTGACACTTGGCGAGCGACACGCTCGTGATGACCAGTATATGGAGCGGATGTGTGGGATGCAGATGCTCCAGCTCAGGTTAGGTGGGAGGCCGGCGACGGAGGAGGAGCTATGGCAGCTCGAGCTAGATTACCCGTTTAGCGAAAACGCCAGGGCTCTATGCCGAGTAGGGCCAGCCTTTGTAGAGCCCACTGATGATGACGTCCCCACGGACGAGGAGACACATCGGGAGGACTCCGATGGAGACGACGGAGGCGACTCAGACATGGGAGATGAGGCAGCAGCACTTGATGAAGAAGTGGAATACTTTGACTGATCAGGGAGTTCCACCACCCGATTATGTGCTATTTAATTTTTGTGAACACTGGGGACAGTGTTCGGATTAAGTGTGGGGTGGGAGTAGTTAGGTGCTAGGCTGGGCTGTTTTGTTTGTATGTTCTCCTCTATTATTTTGTATGTTGTGTTTCCCTGTGTTTGTGAATTTTCAAACTGTTCTGTATGTGTAAATATTTGTGGAATTGATGTGTGTTGTTGAATGTTGCCAGCTGAGTCTGTAAATATTTTAATTATAGAAATGATCGATATTTTTAAAAATTTTTGATGTTCATATTTCAAATATTTTGTAAATAATTTTTCTATCGAAATGATTGATATTTTGCAATTTTTTTTAATTTTGGGTTTCTCGGCGTTTGTTTTCGGTTCTTTTACCGAGAATGGTCCCATTGAACCGAAGTCATAGTTAGTGACCATTCCCTATGATGGATGGATGACGACCGTCTTAAGGGAAATGTAGTCGGTAGGAGTAGTTTATTTTAATTAATTTTCAATTTTTTTTTCTTTGTGGATTGCATCCAGGAACCTGTAGTTACTATATGGTTGCGAAAGTTTGGTTGCGTGTTGTACATGATATTCAAAATGCAAAGGTGATTCGTATGAAAGCATGCAATTTTGTAAATATGCTGAGATACCTAGGCTGTAGAGTTCGATTCAATGTGATTGAGGCTTAATGTTTGAATTCATGTAATTAGCTGATTGAAGATTCTGTGAATACATCTTGAATCGAGCATGTGTATAAAGTGTGAAGTGAGGTGTTGATATTCCACGCTATTGTGAAGTGTCTAGAACTTGCCTGGTGTGTGTACAAAACGAAATGATGGAGGTGTATTGTAGGAAAGGATGTAGGCATTTCTTTGTTTTAACCGAGAGTTTCTATTTATTTTCTTGTCATACCCCCTTTCTGTGATTGTATACCCTAGTCAACCCTTTGAGCCTTTAGCCGATTATTTCTTTCTTTTGTCCAAAAAGTGTAAACCGAGCTTAATTCTTTCTTTTCATTAGCCGTAAAGTCTATACAAAACTCTTAAGCGCTTAAGAAGAGAAAATAATGTTCCCAAAGTGTCAAAGAGTGAGAATGGTGAAAAGAAGAAAAGCAGAGTGATGAAAGAAGAAAAAAAAAAGGGGTGAAGGTGCACGTGCTATAAATAAACGATAATGAAGGTGCATGAATAACCTTTGTTATTGTGTCAAGTGTGCATACTGAAATGGGCCATACTGAAGTAAATCATCAAGAATGGGATGATGAAAAAAAAAGAAAAGAGAGAAACAATGTCCATGAGTTGATGGGAATGTGTTGAAAAGGCGCTTAAGGATGCTAGTGGTTATTATTGGCTAATCCAATATTTACTAGTTCCACAGCTTCCATTACAACCCATTAAAGTCCTACGTGATCTTACATTGCATTTCTTTATATTAGTGGAGTAATACACTAAGGGCAAGCTTATGGGTCATGACATGATGCATGTGAATTCTTTTGGGAGAGAGAGTGAAATTGTTTTTACATGCCCCTACTTGAATGTTTGTGTGTCACATGAGCAAAAAGGGGAAGATTCTCTTGAGTTGTGAGGGCACATGCTTGAGGAAAGACTGATTTTCGTGTCGGATATCTTGATTAGCTGATTTGCATGAGTTTGCCGATATCGAGAGTCGATTCTTAAAGTCTAGGAAGTCTTAATGTATTGAAGGTCATTGCAGTGATAAGACCATGCATGTCTTCTTGATGATTTGCAATATTGATTGATCGGTATGACCGTAGCTTAAATTGTCGTACCATAGTAGCAAGGTTGGGATGTAAATTGCATGAATTGTATGTTTGTTGTTCGAGGACGAACAAGGATTTAAGTGTGGGGTAAGTGATCTTGGGCAGATTTATATGCCCAAGTGATACTCAAAAGTATCATTTTCGCCTTGTTTATCTAGCAATGTGTATATACTTTCATATAATTGGTAATAAAATGTGAATTTATACTAACCAACATGATTAGCATTGTTTTGTAGGTAAAATATGATTTCGGGAAGCTAAAATGCATGTTGGATGATATCGGAGTTGGACTTGGATGCGAGCAAGGAAAAAGGCATAGGACTGCACAAATTAAAGAGGCTCCGCGATGGAGCCGTGTCATGCTGCCATCGTGGAGGCATTCTGCCTGGAGGGTGAAAAGTCATCCAATTTCCAGTGGAGGGTCGCGTCTGCTCCGTGGCACGGTGGCTAGCCTCCGCGTTGCACGCCGTGCCACGTTGGTGTTTAATTTCCCGGACCCCTGTTCCAGTGAGGGTCCGCGTTCACGGCGTGTCACGGAGGCAGTGCTCCGCGATGCACTCCGTGACACGTTGCTCATTATTCCGGAAAAAATTCCCACTAGTATAAATAGAACACTTAAGTGTATTTTTCAGAAGTCAGACTTGGTGGAGCAAGGACGTGGGTTACAGGCAGTTGAGGGACGAAAAGTTCAGGGTTTTTTCTCTCTTTCTTTCTTCTCTAGTTCAATTGTTTGTATGATTAAAACTCGTTTTATGATGATTAATCCACAAATGAGTGGCTAATTCCCTTCCTTGCCGAGGTTATGAACACTTGTGATGAATTTTGATTATTAATTATATGGTTTTTCATCTTTTTCTTCCATGTTGTTCTATTAATTCTTGTTCTTACTGCATTGGTGTGTGGCCTACATTAATGTACATCTAAAAAGTTCGATTTCACTCGAGAGAGCACGAAATTGGAAAGTTGTGAATTAATAGGATATTGTTCTTAACTTGATTTGGGAAAATTGAGTTTTGATATGCATTCAGGATAGAAATATACCTGAAAGTCGTATTAGTCAATTTAGGAACCGGAATTGTATGGCTAGAACATGAATTGCATTTGATCACAAAAATGTAGACGGATGGTTCATGATTCTTAAGTGAGATTAAATGCGAGAGTTTTAATCTCTTGGCAAATGTTCTTGGCTAGCAACTGGAAGAAAAGATTAACCAATTTATGATGATAATAAGTTTCATTATATGTTCTTTAACCTCAGCATGCTTTTATCCATAGTCCAAATTCAAAGTAGATAATTGTTCGTAGTTTTAGTATAAAATTTATAAAACAAATTATTCAATTTTTGGTTATTTAGTTGTCAGCATATTTAGAAGTAAAAATATAGTATACTTGAGCAAATTGCACTTAACCCAAGTCTCTGTGGGATCGATTCTTGGCTTACTAAAGCCACTTACTACTTGTTCGACCACGTGCACTTGCATGTCGGTTTTATAACCCCAAAACCACCCGAACACCCCCCTTCGGAAAAGAACCGAAAAGAAAAATGAAAGGGTGGGTGAACTATGCTTAATTCAAATTTTTTCAACAAAAACATTATACCCAGCACCACATTCACCCGAAATAACTTAACACAAAATTCTGAAATTTCCCTAAGAAAAACTTGTTGTGCTCCAGCGCACGCGTTCGTACAAGAAATATAGTGGCTCTTTTAAGCGAATGTCGAATCCACAAGGACTGGACTTATTTTAGCCAATGTTCAAGTTCAAGTGCTATATTAAATTTCATTAGTGTTGATTATAGATATTTCGATTGTTTAAACTATATCTAAGTGATGATCACAAATGTAATACCCCAAAGGTGCCTAAGATTAGAGGGATCAAAAATGGAAGATGGATGAAAACTGGAAAAAAGTGTGCAGGACGGACGGTGTCACGACTCATGGTTGGGAACCATGAGTAGTTGTTGGCAATTGTGGTTGGTGCGAGACTTTGGCAGTTAGGGATGCCATGGATCATCCTACGACCTATGGTAGCCAATCGTTGTTTAGAGTACTAAATTTCCAGTGGACTTAACAGATGGATACCACGACTCGTTTGAAACAACCACAAGTCGTGGTGGGACTCATTGTAAGGGAAGTTCAGAAATTTCAGGAAGCTCACAACGATCGATCCGACGACCCATTAGAAGAGATCACGACTCGTCCTGTTGATTCGTGGCTAGAATCTGAAGTCATGTTTTGGGCAGTGCAGATGACGGAACGTACCATGAGTCGGGGTGTCCTCCAACGACTCGTAAGTACATCCGTGGGATCGACCAATGTAAAATTTTAGGGTATTTTCATTAAGGGTATTTTCATCATTCCTAGGCTCTAGGATCCTAAACTACGTCGTTTTATGTTATTTTATGACATGTTAAGATAGGTTAAGTTCCCCGTGCATAGTCACCTCCATGCATGAAAAATTAGGAAGAATTAAGAGAGCTCAAGCCTATCCTCAAGCTCTTCTTATCAATTCTCCCTTGAGAATTCAAGGAACTTTGAAATCTGATCTTACCCAGGTATGTAGGGTTACAAATGGGTGTTTTCATCCACACCCATGCCAATCTCTATTAATTTATTAAAAAAAAATTGATAAAAAATCTCATGGGGTTTTAACTCCAATCTTGTGGAATTTTAATGATTTACCAATGGGTTGTTCTAAATTTTTATTTACATCATATTTTATATATTTTGATTAGATTTTACAACTATTTTGATTATAAAATTATTGATTTCAATTTCTACTAAATTAAGCCTAATTATGTATGATCTATGATGAATAGGGTTATGATTTTTACTTAAATTATTGATATTTACAAAGCCAACATGATTTATGATTTGAAATATGAATTTATTCAAATACCCATTATGATTTGATGATTTACAAGTTATACGTATGATTTTCAAGTATGCATGAAATCTATGATTTACAAATTTTGTTTTGGCCGACTCACCGGACTTATGTCATGGCTAATTCACGTATGTACAAGTATGATCATGATTATTATGATTTAACTAGACCATGAATTCATGCATATTATACTATGAGCACTATATATATTTTGGGAGTAGTATTTAACATCGAGTAGGTTCAGGGCCTAGGTTCTGCCTTGGATCTCATAAACTATGTGCCACCGTAGGATATGTTGGGACATCCCTGGACCAAATGGCCCTTTTTAGGTGTGATCACTCCTTTCATGGTTCTACCCTGGGCAAGGTATGAACACCCTCCCGACTAGAGTTACCAGCGGGTTCCAGGTGTGCTCATATGAGGTATGTTGGTTATGAGAATCTCCACTATTCCTCATTATTATGCATGTTTATGATTATGTATATTGGCTCCAGTTATGTTCAAATACAACTTTTCTCACATGATTATGATTACGATTGTATTCCGAATATTTTGAAACCCTTGGGCCTTATGTTATGTTATGATATTCATGATATGAACATGATGTCCTACTCTTATGATGTTTTATGAGTTTTTACATATTTCAAATGTCCGTTTTACTTACCTCGTATACTTGGTACATTCCATGTACTGACCGCATACTTTCTATGCTATATCATTTCATGATACAAGACCCGACTCTCAGGCTCATCTCTATCTTTAGTTCATCCCGGAAGTTGCTATCAGCTTTATTGGTAAGTCCTCATGTTTTGAGGGCCGTATGAATAGACATGTATGATGATATTTTGTTTCAGTTTTCCGGGTTAGTTGGGGATGTTGTCCCATCAACCCATCTTATACTATAGAGGCTTTCAGACCATATGTAGTACTCAACTTATATGTATGTCTAGTACTTTCTGAATGCTATATGTAGTACTCAACTTAAATGTGATCTTGGGCAAATTTATATGCTCAAGTGATACTCAAATGTGTCATTTTAGCCTTGTTTATCTATCAATGTTTATACATTCTCATGTGATTGGTAATAAAATGTGAATTTATACTAACCAACATGATTAGCATTGTTTTGCAGGTAAAATGTAATTTTGGGAAGCTAAAATGCATGTTGGAAGAGATCGGGGTGGACTCAGATGTGAGCAAAGGACAAGGCATTGGAAGGCACAAAATAAAGAGGCTCCGCGATGGAGCCATGTCACGCTGCCATCGCGAAGGCCATCTGCCTGGCTAGGGAATTTTTGGCAATTTCCAGTGAGGGTGCGCGTTGGGTCCGTGGCATGGTGGCCTAGCTCCGCGTTACACGCCGTGCCACGTTGGGCCTTATTACCTGGACACCCAGTTTCCAGTGAGGGTCCGCGTCAGTGGCGTGTCACGGAGGCAGTGCTCCGCGATGTACTCCCTGACATGTTGCTTGTTATTCCGGGAAAAATTCCCACTAGTATAAATAGAACACTTAGGTTCATTTTTAATTATTCCGACTTGGTGGAGCAAGAACGTGGGTTACAGGCAGTTGAGGGGATGAAATTATCAGGGTTTTTCTCTCTATCCTTCTCCTTGAATTCAATTTCTTGTATGTTTAACACTCATTTAACGATGTTTAATCCACAAATGAGTGGCTAATTCCTCTTCTTGCTGAGGTTAAGAACAATTGTATTGAAATGTGATTGTTGAGTAAATTGATTTTTCATCTTTTCTTCCATGGTTGTTCTATTGATTCTTGTTCTTACTGCATTAATGTGTGGCCTATGTTAATGTATATCTAAAAAGTCCGGTTTCACTCGAGAGAGCAAGAAATTGGAAAGTTGTGAATCAATAGGATATGATCTTTTCTTAGTTTGGGAAAATTGAGAATTGATTTACCTTCAGGATAGAAATATACCTGAAAGTCATATTAGTCAATTTAGGAACCGGGTTTGTATTGCTAGAACATGAATTTCGTTTAATCACAGAAATGTAGGTGGACAGTTCATGATTCTTAAGTTGGGTTGAATATGAGAGTTTTAATCCATTGGCAGTAGTTCTTGACTAGAAACCAGAGGAAAAGTTAACCAATTTATATCGATAATTTATTTCCCTACATATTCGATTAACCTCAGTATGCTAACATTCATAGTTCAGACTCACATTAGATACTCGTTTTAGACTTAGCATAAAAATTAGAACCCAAAATATCAAACTCTTCTTTGCACTGTTGTCTTCATTTTTAGAATCAATATAGTAACACTTAAGTAATTTGTTACCTCATCCCAGTCCCTGTGGGATTGATACTTGGCTTACTTGAGCCACTTTACTACTTGTTCGATCACGTGCACTTGCGTGTAGTTTTGTACCCAACAAACGACCGAACAATATGAAGGGGAGATAGTCATTCCGTCAGTTTTCGGTTTAAATGATCAGTATTTTGGTGAAAGGATTGCATGTCTTTGTTTTTCTGCTTATTTTCAACATTTGAGGATGAATGTTCCCAAGGGGGAGATATTGTAATACCCTTAAGTACCTAAGATTAGGCCCGGGTTCAAAAATGGAAGTTGGCTGAAAACTGGGGAAAAGTGTGCAGGACGAACGATGTCACGACTCGTGGTTGGGAACTGCAAGTCGTTGTTGGCAATCGTGGTTGGGTGAGACTTTGGCAGTTAGGGATACCACGGGTCATCCTATGACCCGTAGTAGCCAGTTGTTGTTTTTAGTGCTAAATTTCCAATGGACTTAACAGATGGATACCACGACTCATTGGAAACAACCACGAGTCGTAGTGGGACTCGTTGTGAGGGAAGTTCAGAACTTTTAGGAAGCTTGGTCGATCCTACGACCCGTTAGAAGATACCATGACTCATCCTGTTAAGCCGTGGCTAGAATCCAAATTCATGTTTTGGGCAGTGCAGATGACGGATCGTACCACTAGTCGTGGTATCCTCCAACAACTCGTAGGTACGTCTGTGGGATCGACCAATGTAGATTTTCAGGGTATTTTCATTAAGGGTATTTTTGTCATTCCTATGCTCTAGGGCCCTAAACTACATCGTTTTATGTTATTTTCTAGGCATGTTAAGATAGGTTAAGTACCCCTTGCATAGTCATTTCCATGCATGAAAAATTAGGAAGAATTAAGAGAGATCAAGCCTATCCTCAAGCTCTTCTTCATCAATTCTCCCTTGAGCATCCAAGGAATTTTGATATCTGATCTTACCTAGGTATGTAGGTTTATGAATGGGTGTTTTTGTCCACACCCATGCCCAATCTCTATTAATTTATGAAAAAAATTGATTAAAAATCTCATGTGGTTTTAACTCCAATCTTGTGGAATTTCAATTATTTACCAATGGGTTGTTCTGAATTGTGATTTACATCATATTTTATGAATTTTGATCAAATTTTACAATTATTTTGATTATAAAATTACTATTTCAATTTCTACTAAATTAAGCCTAATTATGTATGATCTATGATGAATCGGGTTATGATTTTTACTTAAATTGTTGATATTTACAAACTCTGCATGATTTATGATTTTAAATATGGATTTATTCAAATACCCATTATGATTTGATGATTTACAAGTTATACGTATGATTTTCAAGTATGCATGAAACTATGATTTATGAATTTTATTTTGGCCAACTCACGGGCCTTATGTCATGGCTAGTTCACGTATATATGTTCGGGTGGTTTTGGGTTATAAAACCGACACGCAAGTGCACGTGGTCGAACAAGTAGTAAGTGGCTTTAGTAAGCCAAGTATCGATCCCACAGGGACTTGGATTAAGTGCAATTTGCTCAAGTATACTATATTTTACTTCTAAATATGCCGACAACAACGTAACCAAAAAGTTAATAGTTTGTTTTATAAATTTTTATACTAAAACTAAGAACAATTATCTACTTTGAATCTGAACTATGGATGAAAGCATGCTGAGGTTAAACGAACATGTAATGAAACTGATTATCATCATAAATTGGTTAATCTTTTCTTCCTGTTGCTAGCCAAGAACAATTGCCAAGAGATTAAAACTCTCGTATTTAATCTCACTTAAGAATCATGAACCATCCGTCTACATTTCTGTGATCAAATGCAATTCATGTCCTAGCCATACGATTCCGGTTCCTAAATTGACTAATACGACTTTCAGGTATATTTCTATCCTGAAAGCAAATCAAGACCCAATTTTCCCAAATCAAGTAAAGAACATATCCTATTAATTCACAACTTTCCAATTTCATGCTCTCTCGAGTGAAACCGGACTTTTTAGATGTACATTAATGTAGGCCACACACCAATACAGTAAGAACAAGAATTAATAGAACAACACGGAAGAAAAGATGAAAAACCAGATAATCAATAATCAAATTTCATCACAATTGTTCATAATCTCAGCAAGGAATTAGCCACTCATTTGTGGATTAATCATCATAAAATGAGTGTTAATCATACAAGCAATTGAATTAAAGAAGAAAGAAAGAGAGAAAAAACCCTGAACTTTTCGTCCGTCAACTGCCTGTAACCCACGTCCTTGCTCCACCAAGTCTGAATTATGAAAAATGAACTTAAGTGTTCTATTTATACTGCTGGGAATTTTTCCCGGAATAATGAGCAATGTGTCACGGAGTGCATCGCGGAGCACTGCCTCCGTGACACGCCATGAACGCGGACCCTCACTGGAACTGGGGGTCCGGGAATTCAAGCTCAACTTGGCACGGCGTGCATCGCGGAGCACTGGCTCCGTGCCACGGAGCAAACGCGGACCTCCCCTGGAATTTGGGTGAATTTTCCCCATCCAGGCAGAATGCCTCCGCGATGGCAGCGTGACACGGCTACATCGCGGAGCCCCTTTAATTCATGCTGTCCATGCCTTTTCCTTTGCTCGCATCCAAGTCCAACTCCGATATCATCCAACATGCATTTTAGCTTCTCGAAATCACATTTTACTTGCAAAACAATGCTAATCATGTTGGTTAGTATAAATTCACATTTTATTACCAATTACATGAGAATGTATACACATTGATAGATAAACAAGGCGAAAATGATACTTTTGAGTATCACTTGGGCATATAAATCTGCCCAAGATCACTTACCTCACACTTAAATCCTTGTTCGTCCTCGAACAACAAACATACAATTCATGCAATTTACATCCCAACCTCGCTACTATGGTACGAAAATTTAAACTACGGTCATACCGATTACTCAATACAGCAAATCATCAAGAAAACATGCATGGTCTTATCAATGCAATGACCTTCAATACATTAAGACCTCCTAGACTTTAAGAATCGACTCTCGATATCGGCAAACTCATGCAAATCAGCTGATCAAGATATCCGACACGAAAATGAATCTTTCATCAAGCATGTGCCCTCACAACTCAAGAGAATCTTCCCCTTTTTGCTCATATGACACACAAACATTCAAACAGGGGCATGTACACACAATTTCACTCTCTCTCCCAAAAGAATTCACATGCATCATGTCATGACCCATAAGCTTGCCCTTAGTGTATTACTCCACTAATATAAAGAAGTGCGATGTAAGATCACGTAGGACTTTAATGGGTTGTAATGGAAGCTATGGAACTAGTAAATATTGGATTAGCCAATAATAGCCACTAGCATCCTTAAGCGCCTTTTCAACACATCCCATCAACTCATGTACATTGTTTCTCTCTTTTTATTTTCATCATCCCATTCTTGATGATTTTCTTTAGTATGGCCCATTTCATTAAGCACACTTGACACAACAACAAAGATTATTCATGCACCTTCATTATCGTTTATTTATAAACAGTGCACCTTCAACCTTTTCTTTTCCTTTCCTCATTCTACTTTTCTTTTTCTTTTCACCTTTCTCACTCTTTGACATTTTGGGAAAATGATTTTCTCTTCTTAAGCGCTTAAGAGTTTTGTATAGACTCTACGGCTAATGAAAAGAAGGAACTAAGCTCGGTTTACACTTTTTGGACAAAAGAAAGAAATAATAGGCTAAAGGTTCAAAGGGCTGACTAGGGTATACAATCACAGAAAGGGGGATATGACAAGAAAAAAATAGAAACTCTCGGTTAAAACAAAGAAATGCCTACATCCTTTCCTACAATACACCTCCTTCATTTCATTTTGTACACACACCAGGCAAGTTCTAGACACTTCACAATAGCATGGAATGTCAACACCTCACTTCACACTTTATGCACATGCTCGATTCAAGATGTATTTACAGACTCTTCAATTAGCTAATTACATGAATTCAAACATTAAGCCTCAATCACAACGAATCAAACTCTACAACCTAGGTATCTCAACATATTTACAAATTTTGCATGCTTTCATACGAATCACCTTTGCATTTTGATTATCATGTACAACACGCAACCAAAATTTTGCAACCATATAGTAACTACAGGTTCCGGGATGCAATCCACCAAAGAAAAAAACTGAAAAATAATTGAAAAAAAATCTACTCCTAACTACTATATTTCCCTTAAGACGGTCGTCATCCATCCATCATAGGGAATAGTCACTACTTAAGACGTCGGTTAAATGGGACCATTCTCGGTAAAAGAACTGAAAACAAACGCCGAGAAACCCAAAATAAAAAATGTCGAAAATATCGATCATTTAGATAGAAAAATTATTTACAAGATATTTTATAATTTTAATTTTTTTATTTAAAAAAATCGATCATTTCGATAACAAAATAACAAAAATATGTACAGAATCAGAATCAGCTAACAACCAATCAGCAACACACATCAATTTCACAAAAATTTACAAACACAGAACAATTTGAAACAGAACAATTTGAAAATTCACAAACACAGGGACACACAACATACATGCTAACAGAAGAGAGCATACAACAAAACAGCCCAGCCCAGCACCTAACTACTCCCACCCCACACTTAGTCCGAACACTGTCCCTAGTGTTCACAAAAAGTCAAAATAGTACAAATTCGGGTGGTGGAACTCCCTGATCAATCAAAGTATTCCACTTCTTCGTCGGGTGCTGCTGCTTTATCTCCCATATCCGAGTCGCCTCCGTCGTCATCATCAGACTCCACATCGGAGTCCTCCCAACGCCTCTCCTCGTCCGTGGGGATGTCATCATCTGTGGGTTCTACAAATGCTGGCCCTACTCGGCATAGAGCCCTGGCGTTCTCGCCAAAAGGGTAGTCTAGCTCGAGCTGCCATAACTCCTCCTCTGTCGCCGGCCTCCCACCTATCCTTAGCTGGAGCATCTGCATCCCATACATCCGTGCCATGTACTGGTCATCACGAGCGTGTCGCTCGCCAAGTGTAAGCACTGGCCCGTGGGTGGTGTCGGGAGCCTTAGTTTTAGTAACGTCCAAGGCCCGCTGCTCCAACTGCGGGATATAATCGAGGGCCTCCTCCTCAACATCGAGGCCTTTGAGAAAGGTGGTCAATAGTCCCCCAAAACCATACCTGTGCCCCTAGTGCAACCGGGCTCTCTTCATGGCGGATATAATAACCGCCCCTACATTGATCTCCAGCCCTTTCATCAGGGCGTACACCAGGCAAACACGATCCCGGGTTACATCAGTCATATGTACCTCCGGGATGAGGCATGAGCAGACTATCTTCAGCCAGATTCGGGCTTCCCTGTTCATCTGTGAATAGGGCAGAGTTTGATGGTAGCCCCTCTCTTTGTGTCTGCTCCATCTAGCTGTTGATCGGGTCCCACACAATGTGCGTCTGATGTCCGCATACGGTAGGGTAATGTTCAGCTGTCGGAGGACGTGGGCGTCTGTGTCCCGCACTCCTATGATGGCATTGAGGTAGTGGGGCTCTAGAGTGACTATTTGCCCTCTGATCTTGATGGTGTGACTCCTGATCGTCGGGTTCCAATTGGCATAGAACTCTCGAACCAAGTGCAGATTGCATTCTTTAGGCTCCTCAAAGATGAACTTGAGCCCAGCTGCCTCGATCCGGTGAACCATTCTGGGGAACTCCTGTGCCAATGGTTCCCGTGCTATATGCTCCTCGGGGAAATATTTATTTTCCTTATGCTTCGCGTACCACTTTTTCCCCTCATCGGTCACCCATCTCGTTCCGTACTGGCGGTGTTGGCCGCGTGGAACTGCTGGTGCAGCTGGGATTGCTGTGCCCAGTCTGATCCATTTCCTTCTGGCGCCTGAAGTTGACGCGCCTTTTCCTTTATCTTGCCGGCTTGCCATTTCACCTGTCAACCCAAGTAAACAAGATCAATGTTAAGCTAACGGATATTAACTTCGGCTAAGGTCGGGTTACGCTAGGTTACCCCACACTTAGTCCTTAGCTACGGTTACAACAATACAGCAAGAGTATCTTTATTTACACAAAACAACCAACTATACAATCATGCTTAGTGCGTTCGAAAAATTCAACGGTATAACTTCTGCGTACTACTCAGACTTCGTACAGCTAATCACAATCACTACCATTGCTCCATTTTAACCATCGCACTGAGCCAAGAAAAACAAAGAAACAAAAATAACAACAAAAACTTATATACATGAACCTATCCAACCAACCAAATTCGAACAAATTTCAACATTTCCCCCAAACACGAGAATCCGTCGTCTATTAACATCCTAACAATTTGTACATCGACTCATCTCATTCAACACATACACCCCGGCATAAAATTCATGATTTCAACACATTTCCAACTTCAAATTCAACAACAAGCCCTAGAATTGATTTTATCAATCAAATTCGAATAATTTATGCAATCGACAAGTTCAAATAATCATAACGACATTCCGAACATTTATAAATCAACAAATAACTCAAATTCATGCTTAATTACTACATAGGGCGATTTAGCTCACCTCCCATGCTTAATTTCGAAGAAAATCGACAAGAAATTGAGAGGGAATCAAAAAACATACCTTGAAGTTCAAGAATCGAAGAAAGGTCGGTGAATTTGTTGCCTTACTCCGTGTCACGTTGATAGGGGATTGTTTTTGGGGGGTTTGGTCGCGGAGGGATTGGAAAATGAGGGGAAAAGGGAGGTTTTCGGGGTTAAAAAGGTAGAAAAATACGCGGGTCACCCAGCGACCCGGTGTGACCCATCGCGATATACACGACAACGTGTCATGGAGTGCATCACGGTGCACTGCCTCCGTGACACGGAGCCATCGCGAGGCTGTTCTAGAAATTTTAAAATTTCCGGGTTATACCTCAACGTGTCACGGAGGGTAACGCGGAGGTCCTCCTCCGTGACACGGAGCTATCGCCCCAGCTCATTGTTTTCCACTTTTTATTAATTTTTCATACCTCGACTTTTCCTTCTCGATTCCGTGCACATTTTCCTCCGTTTGACCTGAAAATCATCTCACTATACAAAATTGGTTAGAATTATAGGTTTCACCTAACTAAAAATAAAAACAATAACTAAAACAAAAAATTTTGTAGTAAATCAAGAAAAAGAAAAAAAAAACGAAAGATCTATTTACACTTTACAAAGTAAAAGAAAAAATTTCACGGGTTGCCTCCCGTGCAGCGCCTGGTTTACCGTCGCGACTCGACGTCATTTAAGCTCAATTGTCTGCTAGGGTGATGGACGATTTCTCACGATCACCGTCCTCCCCCCAGTAGTGCTTACACCTTTCCAGTGGTTTTCCCATTAACTCTCGGGAATCCTTCATCTACTTGTCATCACCATGATCAATCACATTGATCACCGAGAGTTCTTCATGCACCGTCAGGATCTTGGGTGCTTTATACACATCGAACACCTCTACCTTGTCATATGCTCGCATTGTGAGTTGCCCCGCAGCTACGTCGATTAGTGCTTTCCCGGTTGCCAAGAAGGGACGTCCCAAAATAAATGGGACTTCCGTGTTTGGTTTAAAATCCAGCACGACAAAATCTACCAGGAAAATTAGGGAGCCAACTTGCACCAGAACGTCCTCAACAATGCTATCCGGCCTAGCTAAGGATCGATCCGCCAACTGCAAGATTACCGTTGTGGGTCTAGGGCTCCCTAGACCCAACTTTCTGAATACAGAAGACGGCATCAGATTTATGCTCGCTCCCAAGTCACACAATCCGCGAGCTCGGATGCTCTGCCCAATAGTAAGCTGGATAGTAAAACTCCCAGGGTCTTTTAGCTTTGTGGGCAGTCTATTTTGGATCCGGGAAGTGCACTCCTCTGTTAAAGCCACCATAGCATACTCAGTCAACCGACTTTTGTTGGCCATGATGTCCTTTATATACTTCGCATATTTCGGCACTCCCTGCAAGACATCAACAAGAGGTAAATTAACATGTACCTGTTTAAGCACCTCCATGAATTTCTTGAAACACGCCTCCTCCTTGTGTTTCTTGAGTCGTTGAGGGAACGGGGGTGGAGGTCTTTCTGATTCAGCTTCTTTGGTTTTCCCCCTTTCAGAACTTTGCTCCCTCTCAACTTCTGCTGCTCCCGAATGTTGAGGTGGTCTTTCTGGTTCCACCTCTTTCAGCTGCAAACCACTCCTTGTGGTCACTGCATTTACCTGCTTGGGATTGGGATCCGTGTCGGTCGGCAGTCCTCCTCTAGGCCTTGTATTTTGGGCACTAGCAAATTGCCCAAATTGATACTCAAGTGCCTTGGTAGCTAACTGATTGTTTTTCACTTCGGCTGCCAATTTCACATAGTCAGCCTGCAATTGAGCTTGGTTAGCTATCATGGTCTTGAACATCTCCTCAATGCTGGGTGATGGTGGTGGAGGAGGTGCATTGTTGTTTCTGAATTGAGCTTGGTAGTTCTGTTGCCCTCCTTGATTCCTTTGCACACCCTGACCCGAACTTTGGCCTTGATGGTTGTTGCTACCCCATGAGAAATTAGGGTGATTCCTCCAATTGGAGTTGTAGCTACTACCATACTGCTGGTGGTTCCTTTGTGCATTACCCTCAAAGTTTACCGAGTCAGGATTGGCTCCACTACACTCAGCTGAGTGCTCACTGCTTCCACACACTTCACACCACATCTTCTGGACTGCATTAACTGGGGCTGGAGGCTGGTTCAATGTCATGTTGCTGAAGTGATTGTTAAGTTGATTTTGCAAGGCAGCTATCTGTGCAGCGATAGCTGTAAACCCATCCACTTCAAGCACTCCTGCTGCTTTCCTTGTCCCACCTCTTGATGAATCAGCATTCCATTCTGGATTGCCCTGTGAAATCCGATTCAACAAGGTATACAACTCCTCATAAGTCTTTTCCAGCGCTTGCCCTCCAGCTGCTGAGTCTAGCAATATTTTGGTGTGGGGTTCCAAACCCTCAATAAATGTGTGCACCAGCACATCATTGGACTGATGATGATGAGGACAGTCCCGCAACTTGGATTTAAATCTCTCCCAGGCTTGATATAAATTTTCTCCCTCCCTCTGTTTGAAACTTAGAATCTGACTTCTAAGTCTTGCTGTTTTACCAGAGGGAAAAAACCTTATCAAGAACTTCCGTGCAAGATCATCCCACGTAGAAATAGAATTTGGTGGCTCAGCTTTCAGCCACCTCTTGGCTTCTCCTAGTAATGAGAATGGAAATAATGTAAGCCGAACATTGTCTGGTGACACTCCAGCGGGTATGTAAGTGTCACTTATCTCCAAAAAGTTTTGGAGATGCTGTTGTGGATCTTCATGAGGGAGACCAGTAAATTGCCCGCTTGTGTGCAACAACTGCACCATATGTTGTTTAAGTTCAAATCTCCCTCCAGGCTCTGGTTTACGGATACTTGATGTAACATTATTGGCATGTGGGATTTCCACCTCGCGAACCGGCCGTGCTGCTGCTTCTTCGGGCTCCATGATCGTCTGTCTGAGCAACTGCAGCTTTCTTTGTAGAGCTTCTCTTCTCTTACTGTGAAATATTCTTTCAGGCTCTAAATAAGATTCCACCAGCTCTTTGTCTCTTGCCAGTGTTCACAACAATTAAGTCTGCAAAATACAGGCTAAGACCAAGTTGTCAACACTAAGAAAATAAAAATACAGTAATTTAACACTTAAAACAAATTCACCAAACAGCGCCAAAAACTTGTTCGGGTGGTTTTGGGTTATAAAACCGACACGCAAGTGCACCTGGTCGAACAAGTGGTAAGTGGCTTTAGTAAGCCAAGTATCGATCCCACAGGGACTTGGATTAAGTGCAATTTGCTCAAGTATACTATATTTTACTTCTAAATATGCCGACAACAACGTAACCAAAAAGTTAATAGTTTGTTTTATAAATTTTTATACTAAAACTAAGAACAATTATCTACTTTGAATCTGAACTATGGATGAAAGCATGCTGAGGTTAAACGAACATGTAATGAAACTGATTATCATCATAAATTGGTTAATCTTTTCTTCCTGTTGCTAGCCAAGAACAATTGCCAAGAGATTAAAACTCTCGTATTTAATCTCACTTAAGAATCATGAACCATCCGTCTACATTTCTGTGATCAAATGCAATTCATGTACTAGCCATACGATTCCGGTTCCTAAATTGAATAATACAACTTTCAGGTATATTTCTATCCTGAAAGCAAATCAAGACCCAATTTTCCCAAATCAAGTAAAGAACATATCCTATTAATTCACCACTTTCCAATTTCGTGCTCTCTCGAGTGAAACCGGACTTTTTAGATGTACATTAATGTAGGCCACACACCAATGCAGTAAGAACAAGAATTAATAGAACAACATGGAAGAAAAGATGAAAAACCAGATAATCAATAATCAAATTTCATCACAATTGTTCATAACCTCAGCAAGGAGAGGAATTAGCCACTCATTTGTGGATTAATCATCATAAAACGAGTGTTAATCATACAAGCAATTGAATAAAGAAGAAAGAAAGAGAGAAAAACCCCTGAACTTTTCGTCCCTCAACTGCCTGTAACCCACGTCCTTGCTCCACCAAGTCTGAATTATGAAAAATGAACTTAAGTGTTCTATTTATACTAGTGGGAATTTTTCCTGGAATAATGAGCAACGTGTCACGGAGTGCATCGCGGAGCACTGCCTCCGTGACACGCCATGAACGCGGACCCTCACTGGAACTGGGGGTCCGGAATTCAAGCTCAACGTGGCACGACGTGCATCGCGGAGCACTGGCTCCGTGCCACGGAGCAAACGCGGACCTCCACTGGAATTTGGGTGAATTTTCCCCATCCAGGCAGAATGCCTCTGCGATGGCAGCGTGACACGGTTCCATCGCGGAGCCCCTTTAATTCATGCTGTCCAATGCCTTTTCCTTTGCTCGCATCCAAGTCCAACTCCGATATCATCCAACATGCATTTTAGCTTCTCGAAATCACATTTTACCTGCAAAACAATGTTAATCATGTTGGTTAGTATAAATTCACATTTTATTACCAATTACATGAGAATGTATACACATTGATAGATAAACAAGGCGAAAATGATACTTTTGAGTATAACTTGGGCATATAAATTTGCCCAAGATCAATATACAAGTATGATCATGATTATTAGGATTTAACTAGCCCATGAATTCATTCATATTATACTATGAGTACTATATATGTTTTGGGGGTAGTATTTAACACCGAGTAGGTTCGGGGCCTAGGTTCTGCCCCGGATCTCATAAATTACGTGCCATCGTAGGATATGTTGGACCTCCCTTGTGACTATCCCTGGACCAAATGGCCCTTTTCATGTGTGATCACGCCTTTCATGGTTCTACCCTTGGTAAGGTATGAACACCCTTCCGACTAGGGTTACAAGTCGGGCTCCATGTGTGTTCATATGGGGTATGTCGGTTATGAGAATCTCCCACTGTTCCTCATGATTTATGCATATTTATGATTATGTATATTGGCTCAAGTTATGTTCAATACAACATTTCTCTCATGATTATTATTATGATTGTATCATGAATATTTTGAAACCCTTGGGCCTTATGTTATGTCACAATATACATGATATGAGCATGATGTCCTACTCTTATTATGTTTTATGAGTTTTTACATATTTTAAATGTCCATTATACTTACCTTGCATACTAGGTATATTTCATGTACTGACCGCATACTTTCTATGCTATATCATTTCATGATAAAGGATCCGGCTCTCAGGCTCATCTCCATCTTTAGATCATCCCAGAAGTTTCTGTCAGCTTTATTGATGAGCCTTCATGTTCCAAGGGCTGTATGACTAGACATGTATGATGAACTTTTGTTTCAGATTTTCTAGACCACATTTAGTACTCAGCTTATGTGTATGTCTAGTACTTTCTGAATGCTATGCTATGCTATATTACATTATGTTTCCACTATGTTGCATGTTCAGTATTCCAGCTTAAGTGATATGGAGTTAGATGTATGCTTATTCCATGGGTCGACTCGGGGCCTCTCGGGGTTCTTTATCCCGTGTTACGATCCGGGTCTATGTCTGGGTCGTGCCAAACTTGGTATCAGAGCCATAGGTTTGAAGTGTCCTAGGGTGTCTGAAAGCCGCATTAGGTAGAGTCTTTTCCATGGATGTGAAGCGCGCCAAAATTATGAAGAAAAGGCTACGAAATTTTTAGTAAAGGTTCCCTTCTTTCATGATCGATGTCGTGTAATAAAAAGTCTTTCTATCCTTCTAATTCGTGCTATTCGCGATTGCAGAATCATGGCTCCTCGAATAGTGAACGGAAGAAGATATTGAAATGGTGAAGGCCACGAAGACGGCAATGGTCATGGGCATTAGCATGCCCCACCTATTCAAGAGCCCTAGGTACCAGAGCCAGTTTCCCACACTGAGTTTCGGGCGGCTATCCAGATGTTGGCGCAGGCCTTGACCGCTCAGGTCAACCAGCAGGCTGTAGCACATATTCCACAGAATGGCAATGCGGCAACGGCTTGGATCAGAGATTTCTTGAGGATGAACCCGCTGGAGTTCCTTGGGTCCAAGGTGGAAGAGGATCCGCATGATGCATCAAGGAGATTCTAAAGATCACCCAGGTCATGGGGGTGACAAATGGAGAGTGCGTTGATTTAGCCTCCTATCAACTAAAAGGGGTGGTGCATATATGGTTCAAGCAATGGAGATATGCTATGGCAGTGGGTGTAGGCCCTATAGGTTGGAAAGAGTTCCACGCAACATTTCTGGATCGGTTCTTCCCTCGTGAGATGAGGGAATTGAAGGTGGCCGAGTTTGTTAACCTGAAGTAGGGTGACATGTCAGTTCAGGAGTACACTTTGGAGTTCACCCATCTATCCAAGTATGCGCCAGAGTTGGTGGAAGACTAGAGGGCTCGAGTGAGACGATTTGTGCACGGAGTGGCAGACTACCTAGATAAGGATTGTAGGATCGACATGTTGCATTTGGATATAGATTTTCCCACATTGTGTTACATGCTCAGTAGATGGAGTCGGTGTATTGTTCGGGTGGTTTTGGGGTTATAAAACTGACACGCAAGTGCACGTGGTCGAACAAGTAGTAAGTGGCTTTAGTAAGCCAAGTATCGATCCCACAGAGACTTGGGTTAAGTGCAATTTGTTCAAGTATACTATATTTTTACTTCTAAATATGATGACAACAAAGTAACCAAAAAGTGAATAATTTGTTTTATAAATTTTATACTAAAACTACGAGCAATTATCTACTTTGAATTTGGACTATGAATAAGAGCATGCCGAGGTTAAAGAACATGTAATGAAACTGATTATCATCATAAATTGGTTAATCTTTTCTTCCAGTTGCTAGCCAAGAACATTTGCCGAGAGATTAAAACTCTCGTATTTAATCTCACTAAAGAATCATGAACCATCCGTCTACATTTCTGTGATCAAATGAAATTCATGTTCTAGCCATACAACTCCGGTTCCTAAATTGACTAATACGACTTTCAGGTATATTTCTATCCTGAATGCACATCAAAACTCAATTTTCCCAAATCAAGTAAAGAACAATATCCTATTAATTCACAACTTTCCAATTTCGTGCTCTCTCGAGTGAAATCGGACTTTTTAGATGTACATTAATGTAGGCCACACACCAATGCAGTAAGAACAAGAATTAATAGAACAACATGGAAGAAAAAGATGAAAAACCATATAATCAATAATCAAAATTCATCACAAGTGTTCATAACCTCAGCAAGGAAGGGAATTAGCCACTCATTTGTGGATTAATCATCATAAAACGAGTGTTAATCATACAAACAATTGAATTAGAGAAGAAAGAAAGAGAGAAAAAACCCTGAACTTTTCATCCCTCAACTGCCTATAACCCACGTCCTTGCTCCACCAAGTCTGAATTATGAAAAATACACTTAAGTGTTCTATTTATACTAGTGGGAATTTTTCCTGGAATAATGAGCAACGCGGACCCTCACTGGAACTCGGACCCTCACTGGAACTGGGGGTCCAGAAATTTAAGCTCAACGTGGCACGGCGTGCATCGCGGAGTACTGGCTCCGTGCCACGGAGCAAACGCGGACCTCCACTGGAAATATGGTGAATTTTCACCCTCCATGCGGAATGCCTCCGCGATGGCAGCGTGACACGGCTCCATCGCAGAGCCCCTTTAAATCATGCTGTCCACTGCCTTTTCCTTGCTCGCCTCCAAGTCCAACTCCGATATCGTCCAACATGTCATTTAGCTTCTTGAAATCACATTTTACCTGCAAAACAATGATAATCATGTTGGTTAGTATAAATTCACATTTTATTCCTAATTACATGAAAATGTATACACATTGCTAGATAAACAAGGCTAAAATGATACTTTTGAGTATCACTTGGGCATATAAATCTGCCCAAGATCATGTATCATAGGTAGAGAGAGTCCAAGAGGGCCAGAACTGACAATTTAGGGACTTCTCAAGCCAAATTGGGGGGTGGGGTTGGACAATGTTAGCAGTCTCAACACAGGTCTATTGCTCTATCACCATCATCGGCCAGTACACCATCTAGATTCCTAGGGGATTGGAGGATCAGGGCTCTAGATTCGAGAGGCCAGGGTAGCATGCAGATAGAGCACACTTTCCCAGCTTGTGCGAATAGCAACAAAAATCACTCAGGGAGGTGCCTAGTTGGTTTGGATGCTTGTTTCGGGTGTGGCAAACCTAGACACAAACTCAGGGACTGCCCTTCAGCCAAATTCGGGGGCGGCGTAGCCCGTACCAGCAGCCAGCTCAGCTGCTCCAGTAGCCCGTCCCCCTCAGCAGAATGCCTGGACCAGTTCAACCGGTGTTCAATGTCAGAACAGGTTCTATGCTTTAGCGTCCCGTTAGGAGCAGGAGGTCTCCCCGGACGTGGTCACTGGTATGTTATGCGTTTTTCATATTGATTTTTATGCTTTGCTAGATCCGGGGGCTACCTTGTCTTTTGTGACTTCTTACATTACTAGTATCTTTGGAGTTAGTCTCAAGACTCTGTCAGAACCATTTTCAGTTTCTACTCCTATTGGTGATTCCGTTGTAGTTAGTGTATAAAGGATGCCCGATCACTATATTGCCAAAATTCACCTCCACAGACCTTGTAGAGCTAGCCATGATTGACTTTGATATTAATCTTGGCATGGATTAGTTGTATGCGTGCTATGCTTTTGTTAATTGTAGAACCCATGCAGTGAATTCGTTTCTGGGTAAGTCATTCTTGGAGTGGAAGGGTAGTTCGGTCGTGCCTGTAGGTCATTTTATTTCCTATCTCAAGACTAGAAAGATGATTTCTAAGGGTTGTATGTATCATCTAGTTAGGGTCAAGGATGTTGAATCCGAGACCCCGACTATCCAGTCAGTTCTGGTGGTACGTGAGTACCCAGAGGTATTCCTAAATGATTTACCAGGTGTTCCTCCGGAGAGGGAAATCGATTTTGGTATCAACCTCCTACCCGACACGCAGCCTATCTCTATACCTCCTTACGAGATGGCTCTAGCCAAGCTAAAAGAGTTGAAGGATCAGTTGAAGGACCTGTTAGATAAGGGGGCTTCATTAGACCGAACAAGTCTCCATGGGGTGCACCAGTCTTATTTGTTCGGAAGAAGGATGGTTCGCTTCAAATGTGCGTTGATTATCGACAATTGAACAAAGTCACCATCAAGAAAAGGTGCCCTCTACCCAGGATCGATGATTTGTTTGACCATCTTTGTCATGACCCAGGCGTAGACCTGAATCGTAGACACGGGACAAAGGACTCCGAAAGACCCCAAGTCGACCCATGGCATAAGCATACAACTAACTCATTCAATAAACTGAAGAAATCATTAATATAATCTCAGCGGAAGTCTAATTCAACATCACATCAGTATAACATCTAAAGCTAACGCATACATAAGTCTGAAAAGCCTCTAATCTGGAAGAATTGATGGGAAGAGACCCCAATTAACTCAATAATACTGAAACTGAAAACACATAAAGGAAAATGATAGTCTAGTCCTCGATGGATGAGGACTCACCAATCCGAGCAAATACTAACTCCGGCAAGCTAACTAAGAACGGGGCTGAAGCTGCGAGCCGGGTCCTGTATCATGAAATGATACTACATAGAAAGTATGTGGTCAGTACGTGGAATGTACCAAGTATGCAATGTAAGTAAAACCACTTAAGTAAAATAAAACATTTCAAACATTTCATAACATATCATAAGCTTTCAAGTCCAAGAAGAGGGGCTACATGCATTCATTCTTAAATCGTAATCTTTCATGACATGACCATGCATATCTTTATAACATCATGACTGACTTGAGTGACTCAAAGCTAAAAAATAACATTTATGAGAAAAGCTAAACAATGAGTCAAACCTTGATTTTAAAACATGCATGTGTAATGTAACCTCCATGAGTAATGAATATGCAAATCTGATTCATATAGACAGTGGGAGACTCATCCCTTAACTAACATACCACGATAGAGCCGTCCATAACCTTTCCAGGGCTATGGACAATACCATGATTATCGATATCAATATTAAGGGCCAATTGGGCCGGGGATACCTCAAAAGGGAGGTTGCAATAATATAATAGTATCAACCTACATTGACACGTAGTTCTGCAGCATAGGCTGATTGACTCTTAACCCGCTTGGTGCTAGACTCTTCTCCTAAAAACATACAATGCTCTACATCATATATAATGAAGCTCAACATCATCTATTTACGAAGCTCAACATGAAATCATGCATAACTCAACATCGTATGAAATGAAGCTCAACATTGTTTATTGACAAAGCTCAATAATGACCTACATCTTAATTATGAAATCATGCATATGAGAAACTTTATTTCGAAACATACCACAAGCTCTATCATAGGTGGGAGCATCTACTCGAAATCATATTGTAAGCTACATGTAGAATTATTCAACTCAACATAACACAAGCTAGAATTTATGAGAAATTGGGAAACTTCACTTCAAACAATGTGGTAAGCTTATGTCGGGAAAATCATCACTTTAAATCATCATGTGGGCATTTCCAAAAGCTTTATCATATTAGGGTCTGCACATTTTTATTTTGAAAACAAAATCATAATCATGGGTAGCTTTAGAAACCTACTTTTCATCATTAAATCTCAACATTATCATGCACTCATCATTATTCACTACTTTTATGAACTTCTCATCCATGGGCATTTTAGATTCAATATTTTAAAAACAAATTGTGTGTTGAAATCAATTTAGAATTTTTCAAGCTTTACAATTCATCAATATAAATGCAATTTAATCATACCCATGTATAGAAGTTGTAGGATTATACAATTTGGGTAAAACCCCATACTTGATCATAGACCTTTCATTATATTTTGATAGAGATTGGGCATGGGTGTGGAAGGAAGTCACCCATTTAAAACCCTACATACCTGGACGGAATTGATTCCACCAAATCATTGATCGCCCAAGAGGAAATTGGATGGAAACCTTGAATACTAGCCTTGAATGACCTCTTCAACCTCTCAAGCTTGCGTGCATGGAATAAATGACTTAGAATAGGTTTTCCCCTCCTAAAACCTACTAAAAAAAGCCTTAAACGACGTACTATAGGACCCTAGGACTTAGGAATTACGGAAAATTCCTTACTAAAATCGCAGAATTTGGCTGTCTGCCAGTCCCCACAAAGGAATGGACGACTTGTTCACACAAGCCACGACTCGTGGCTAGCAGTCATCTGGTTCACTGCTCAAAACCTCTAGGGGACCTCACGGAAGACACCACGACTTGTGGTCACCATCTGTGGCTTCTATTGCCCAATGCCTCCTTGCCAACAATCAGTCTAGGCCTTGGGGTTTGCAGGGTATTACAAAAGGTTTTTGAAAGGATTTTCCACCTTAGCAGCACCTCTGACTAAACTGACACAGAAGGCAGCAAAGTTCCAGTTGATTGAGGCATGTGAGCAGAGCTTCTAGGAATTGAAAGACAGATTAACATCAACCCCAGCGTTAGCATTGCCAGAAGGTACATAGGGTTATGCAGTTTATTGTGATGCTTCGGGTGTTGGGTTAGTATGTGTGTAGATGCAGCATGGTAAAGTGATTGCTTATGCTTCCAGGCAGCTGAGGAAGGATGAATAGAACTATCTGACCCATGACTTGGAATTAGCCGCAGTGATTCACGCCTTGAAGATATGGAGACGTTACTTGTATAGCGTCCACGTGGATATTTTCACTGACCATAAGAGCCTACAGTATATCTTCACCCAAAAAGAGTTGAATTTGCGGTAGCGTCGCTGGTTAGAGCTGTTGAAAGACTATGAGCTTAATATTTTGTATCACCCAGGAAGGGCCAATGTAGTAGAAGATGTCCTCCGCCGTAAATCTATGAGAAGTTTAGCATACTTGCAGCCCGAGCAGCGGGAATTGACCCGAGAATTGCATCAGTTAGCCAGTTTAGCCATTGGTATAGAAGAAACAGGGGACAACAGAGCGGTAATCCAGAACATTGCGGTGTCGTCTTTAGTCGTGGAAGTAAAGGAATGATAGTATGAAGATCCTAGCCTTGTTCAGCTCAGAAACAGAGTTCAGCGAGGAGAGGTGACAGATTGTAAGGTAACCGAGGATGGAGTGTTGAGATATAAAGATCGCCTTTGTGTTCTAGACGTTGCAGGGCTTCGCCAGTAGATTATGGGCAAGGTAAATTATACTTGTTATTATCTCCATCCAGGTTCAACGAAAATGTACCACGATGTAAAAGAAATTTACTGGTGGCCAGGAATGAAAAAGGGGATAGCAGAATTCGTAGCTCAGTGTCCAAACTTCCAGTAGGTAAAAGCTGAACATCAGAAACCCGGTGGACTGACCTAGATATAGCTGCGCCTCTATGGAAATGGGAAGCAGTTAATATGGACTTTGTAGCAGGATTACCTCGCACCAGGCGTAGATATGGTTCAATCTAGGTCATTTTTGACAGGTTGACAAAATCAGCTCACTTTTTGCCAGTCAGGGCTACTTTTTCGGTCGAAGATTATGCTGAGTTGTATATTAAAGAAATAGTCAGGTTGCATGGTATTCCATTGTCAATTATCTCCGACAGAGGGGCGCAGTTTACAGCTAAATTTTGGCAATCATTTTAGAGAGGCTAGGGGACGCAGGTTATCCTGAGAACAACTTTTCATCCTCAGACAGATGGGCAGGCTGAACGCACCATTCAGACGCTCGAGGATATGTTGCGAGCAGGTGTGTTGGATTTTGGAGGTAGCTGGGATGAACACTTACCACTCATTGAATTCGCTTATAATAACAATTACCATTCAGCTATTCAGATGGTGCCTTATGAAGCATTGTATGGGCGGAAGTGCAGGTCTCCAGCTGGTTGGCTTGAAGTAGGAAAATCAGCATTGATTGGGCTAGATATCATTCATCAGTCAGAGGAAAAAGTAATTCTTATCAGAGAATGTTTGCTGACTGCTCAGAGCCACTAGAAATCGTATGCTGACGTGCGGCGCAGAAACTTAGAATTTAATGTGAATGACTGTTGTTCCTAAAAGTTTCACCAATGAAAGGTGTAATGAGATTCGGCAAGAAAGGCAAGCTTAGCCCAAGGTTTGTTGGGCCTTATCAGATTTGCCAAAGAATAGGCTAGGTGGCATATGAGTTGGATCTACCTCCAGAATTAGAATCTGTCCACCCAGTTTTCCACGTATCAATCCTGAGAAAGTGCATAGGAGATCCCTCCAGAATTGTCCCGGTCCAAGATGTTCAGGTTACAGAAGAGTTAGCCTATGAAGAAGTTCCAGTAGCCATACTAGACCGGCAGATCCGTAGATTAAGAACTAAAGATGTGGCTCCGGTCAAAGTATTATGGCATAACAGGAATCAAGAGGAGATGACTTGGGAAGCAGAAGAGGATATGAAAGTCATATATCCTCAGTTATTCCATACCTAGTCAGGTTATATAGTCAAAGGGTTTTGGGATAATTCATATTACAGAGGAGACTCTGTCGACATTTTCTTCAAATATTAGTTAAAAGAGTTAACTCCTTTATGCCTGAAGATGACATTCGAGGAAGAATGTTTCTAAGGGGGGAAGGATGTAACACCCCGCAAATTTGAGGACATCAGATTAGATTTGGATTTGATAAAATATATTTTATGCCTCCATATTTATGAAACTTTTTCAACTATGATATATGTTAAATTTTTATTTATAATCCCTCATAATTCGAGTTTAGAATAAAAAGTTATGTGCGTTTTACCATGAGCCTACGCAAAACTCGAATAAATAACGTGACATGGGCCCCACCCCAATATAATGGGATGACGCCAATTGGAGCATTAACACCTCCACACCCATGTGGAAGGGGAGGAGTTAGGTGCAGAAAGTGATTCCATTACTCATCCATTAGTAATGATCACTTATTAGTCAAATAATATAAAATGAACCTACACTTCCTATATATATATATATATATATAGTATCCACACATAGAATAGTATAACTTTTTATTCCATTTCTTTTAGTAGCAAGGACGTGCATGATATTACACCCCTGAGATTACCAGGAACAGAGACAGATGAGGGTTTGAAGTAAATTTCCGTCTGATTACGCTGTCAAATGTAGTCCAAAATCAAACTAGCTTCGGGTACCGAAGTATAAAGCTGCAGAGAGCATTCCTACGGAGTTAGTTTCGCGAAAATCGCTCGGCGAAGTGGAAACCACCGAGTCAAAGTGATTGGAATTTCTCCAAACTAGTGTTAATACACTCCAACATTAAAGTGAGTATTTCTCCCCTCTAGACTTCTGAGAAATTACGAGTTTTCAACCGTTCTTCGATAAGCCGAAGAATAGTCCGTAAGTTATATTTATAGTATGGTTTCTCTCCAGTAAAATAATGATGTAGTATATTCTATTCCTTTGTGGATGTGATTACAGTTGGGAAAAATAGCTGAATAGTAGCCGAGCTATGCTAGTTAATCAGAAAGTCGGTAGTCGAGGTATGTAAAGCCAGTTTCTTTCGGCAAGTTAGTTATCCCAGTATAGTAAACCATTATAAATTCCAGTAGAGTATTTCAGAAACAATATAGTATCTCAGTATGAATTTTAGAAAGCATGTTAGAAATATTATATCATGTTTAGCATGAAAATTAGTAAAATAGCATGAATTCCAGCAGCATATTCCAGAAATACTATATCATGTTTCCGTATGAGATCCAGTACAACATGTCAGAGATTATATTATTGTTATCAGATTCAGTATGTATTGTATGCAGTTATTACTATCAGTTGAGACTTGATTGTATTGTTTTGGGCTGGATTACCTAGCTTCCATGACCGCCCTAGGGTTAATAGCTGTATCAACTCGTCCGCCAGAGGGAGAGGATACGTCGCTCTACGGAGTGGCATGTTTTCCACTAGGGACGAAGATGGGATGGCAGTTTCCCCATATTTTGCCTTGGTCGGCTTTTATACACCCCCGTCGAGCGCTTGCACCCGGGGTGTTGATTTCAGGAGTCCTCCGGACTCAGGTACAGTTATAGTCAAGGGACCAGCGGGCCCAAGTTGCATACCCAGGGGATCGACAGGTTTCTTATAGTTACTAGGCGATGTGGTGACCTGGGTAGGGGTAAATAGATTATGATGATTGTGTCTTCCAGCTTATGGGGGCCAGATAAGGTTTATGTATGTTATGTTATGTTGTTTACGTATTGATAGATAAACAGTAGAACGCCATACTATCAGGTACGATTCCTACTCTCCCCAGTAAAGTTATGTTTAGCTCAGATTCCACTATTTCAGTTAGTTTCAGCCTATTTCCTTCTACTTCAGTTCTATCAGTTATATTACTTGTTTTCAATTATTTTCAGTTGTTGCTTTGCATACTTAGTACCAGTGGTACTGACGCCTGTTTTGTGGTGCTGCATTACTTGCCTGCAGGTACTCATAGACGAGGAGAAGATCCCTCATAGTTCCAGCCAGCGACACAGAGTCTTCAGCTCCTGTCATCCGGAGCTTGAGAGCTAAAGGTTTACTTCCTTTTTTTGTTTGTACAGTATGGGTAGGCTGGGGCCCTATCCCAACCATCTTATTATTCTTAGAGGCTTGCAGATTGTATATTTTCCCTGTGGTTAGCTGTATCGATCGTGTGAGGCCGTATATGTGTTTCAGTTTATATGTGACGGCCGTGTGGGGCCTTGTTCAATTGTTAGTTGGTGACCTTGTTGGTCACGGATCAGTTAGTGTTTGATTGCATTTTTCAGATGTAACTAGATAGCATGGCGGCCTTGTTGGCCTTCATAGGATCCCTGGTAGTCAGTCGTTCTGGTTAGCTGTTTATATTTCTTACAGGTGGCTATAGGCCTTGTCGGCCAGAGGCTGTATTTACAGCCGTTATATAGCCCGTCATTTTCTTGAATCTAGAGTTAAAGCCAGCCTGGTACCAGAAGTGCTTAGGCTCAGTTAGTCCAGCAGTTCACGTCCTAGTAGGGCACCAGGTGCCAGTCATGCCTCCCAAGGCGGGGCGTGACACAAAATCGATTTAAGGAAAGTGATCATCTCAACTACCTTTAAAGTTCATCACACAAGCTCTCAACATGTCCTCAAGAGTTTGAATTGTTCGCTCCGCCTGGCCATCCGTTTGCGGATGGAATGTTGTGCTGAGCTTAACCTGATTCCCAAGCTGTTTTTGGAAAGACTGCCAAAACTGAGAGGTAAACTTAGTACCTAGGTCGGAAATAATGGACAAGGGCACTCCATGTAGCCGGACCAACTCCCGAATATACAATTTGGCATAATCATCCGCTGGATTTATGATTTTTATTGGTAGAAGGTGTGCAGCCTTAGTCAACCTGTCTACCACCACCCAAATAGAATCATAGTGTCGGCGAGTATAAGGTAGGCCTATGATGATATCCATATTAATCTCTTCCCACTTCCAAGTGGGAATGCTAATATCCTGAAGTACACCTCCCGGCCTTTGATGTTCGACCTTCACTTGTTGACAGTTCGGGCACTTGGCTACAAATTCTGCAATATCCTTTTTCATGCCGTTCCACCAATATATTTCCCGCACATCATGATACATCTTGGTAGTACTCGTATGGATAGAATACCTGGATCCATGTGCCTTATGCGATATCCGATCCCTCAAATTATCGACTCCTGGAACATATAGACGAAACTGGTACTGCAGTACACCATCTCCCCCTTGGGAGAAGACCTCCACCTTTTGACTTCGAACAACTTCCTTCAGCTTTACTAAAATCATATCCTCAGCTTGTCTAGATTTAATATCAACCACTAGGGATGATTCTGATTTTTTTTGCACAACAAAACCGCTATCGATCGAGTCGACCAATCTAACTCCCAACCTCACAAGTCGATGGACATCTTTTACCAACTCTTTCTTTCCCTCATCCACGTGGGACACACTTACTATAGAGAGTCACTAAGTGCTTCTGCTACCACATTAGCCTTGCTCAGGTTGTAAAGAACACTTATATCATAGTCCTTAAGTAGCTCCAACCACCTTTTTTGCCGAAGATTGAGGTCTTTCTGCGTGAACACGTATTGCAAGCTATTGTTATCCGTGAATACATCCACGTGGACCCCATACAAGTAATGCCGCCATATCTTTAAGGCAAACACCACCGCAGCCAATTCATGATCATGGGTCGGGTAATTCTTCTCATGAACTTTTAATTATCTTGAGGCATATGCTATCACCTTCCCATGCTGCATCAACACACATCCCAATTCGACTCGCGAAACATCACAATACACAACAAAGCCATCTGTACCCTTAGGTAGGGTCAATACTGGTGCTGAAATGAGTCGAGTCTTCAACTCCTGGAAGCTTTTCTCACAAGCCTCCGACCATTGAAACTTCACCTTCTTCTGAGTCAACTTAGTCAATGGTGCGGCAATAGATGAAAAGCCCTCCACGAATCTTTTATAGTAACCCGCTAAGCCCCAAAAGCTCTTGATATCTGATGGGTTCACCGGTCTGGGCCAATTCTTTACCGCCTCGATCTTCTGAGAGTCTACTTTTATGCCCTAGCCTGATACCACATGGCCTAGAAATGCCACGGAGTCCAACCAAAACTCACATTTGCTAAACTTCGCATACAACTGGCGATCCTTGAGGGTCTGAAGCACTATTCTCAAGTGAGCGGCATGCTCCTCCTCGCTTCGAGAGTATATAAGGATGTCATCAATGAACACAATCACGAACATGTCCAGATATGACTTGAACACCCTATTCATTAGGTCTATAAAAGCTGCAGGGGAATAGGTTAGACCAAAAGACATAACAACAAATTTGTAGTGACCATATCGAGTCCTAAAAATGGTTTTCGGGATGTCACTCTCCCGAAATGAGCTGGTGATACCCGGACCTGAGATCAATCTTGGAAAAACACTTGGCACCCTGAAGCTGGTCAAACAAATCATCGATCCTGGGTAAAGGATACCTAGTCTTGACGGTTACCTTGTTCAACTTCTTATAATCAATGCACATGCGAAGAGAACCATCTTTCTTCCGAATGAATAGGACCGGTGCACCCCATGGGGACTTACTTGGCCTAATAAAATCTTTATCTAATAGATCCTTCAACTGATCCTTCAATATTTTAGCTCGACTGGAGCCATTCTATAAGGCGAAATAGATATAGGCTGCGTGTCGGGAAGAAGATCTATACCGAAATCAATCTCCCACTCGGGAGGGACACCTGACAAATCATCAGGAAAGACCTCTGGATACTCACGTACTACTGGTAAAGACTGGATAGTCGGGGTTTCAGACTCCACATCTTTAACCCTAACTAGATGGTACAAACATCCTTTATAAATCATCTTCCTGGCCTTAAGGTAGGAAATAAATCGACCTACAGGCACAACTGAACTACCCTCCCATTCTAAGATAGGCTCACCCAAAAATATGAACTCTACTGACCGGGTTCTACAATTAACTGAAGCATAGCATGCAAATAGCCAATCCATGCCGAGAATATCAAAATCAGTCATGGCTAGCTTTATCAAGTCTGCTGAGGTGACCTTATGAAGCATTGAGATCGGACAATCTCTATACACCCGTCTAGCTATAACTGAGTCACCTACTGGAGTAGAAATTGAGAAGGGCTCTAATAAGACATCGGGACTGACTCCGAAGCTACTGGCCACATAAGGTGTCACAAAAGACAAGATAGACCCCGGATCGAACAAAGTATAAACATCAACATAAAAGACTCTCAACATACCGGTGACTACATCTGGTAGTGGCTAAGGCATAGAATCTGTTCTGGTGCTGCCCGCCAGCTGTGCTAGTAGATGCCCCCTGATGTGCTATTCCTCCTCTAGACCTTTCTTTACAAGCTTGGAAGACTCTATTTCTAGGTTGTCAACCAAACTTAATGCCAAGAAATGCTTTGAGTGGGGTACAATACACCTCAACTCTTAAACTGTAGTGTGCTTGACCTCCATACTTGTGTACACTTTCTCCAAATCAACATCTGACTCCACATGAATGTCAAATGGTTGGAACTCCATGTCTCCTTTCAAGACTGGATTGGCCATATGTGTAAGACTATCACGGAGACTCTCAGGAGCTTCTAACTATTGATCTTGTTCCAAGAACTCACCCTTTTCTTCTCCTTGACGTCCCTCTTGAGTATTGGCTAAGACTGTTACTTGCAAATCAACGCAAGCTTCAGCCTCATTCATCAACTCTGTGAACTTGACTCTTATCATTACTAGGGCCTCTTCAGTTTCCTCAGTCTGAAACCCAATTACTTCTATCTATCACTTCTGTCTGCTCAAGGACCTATTTTGACATGTTTTCTATCTGAGCTTGGTGTTTCAAGTCCTCCTTTTCCTAATTCCTGTACTCATCAAAAACAATAGAAGGATTATAGTAGGGGCTTGGGGGAGGGGCATACGAATTTGGACAACCATTCCAATGGCCATCTTGACCACCACATATACTACAAGCGTGACAGTGTTGCCACTTGTGGGGTCCTCCATAATTCAGAAAAGACTCATTGAAATATGAGTATCCACCATTCAACCAATGTATGTTCCATGATGTCATGTCAAGAAGAGTATCAAACTCAAAACAAAAATAAAAGAAATCTAAAGATAATGTTTTTTTCAACACTTAGAAAACTTTACATCAACTTAGAAACAAGAAATTCACCAATTTTGCCAGCCCCCAGCAACGACACTAAAACTTGTTACATTCTGGTGCACGCGCAAGCATACGCAGTCGTACAAGTAATACAGTGGCTCTTTTAAGAGCCGAATGTCGAACCCATAGGGATTGGACTTATTTTAACAAATATTTCAATTTCAAGTTCTATATTAAATTTCACTAGTGTTGATTATAGGTATTTCAGTTGTTTAAACTAAATCTACGTTACACGCCGTAAGTTTCTAGCATTTAGTCGGCCTATTCGGATGTTGGTTGAGAGTTTTAGACTGCCATACATATGAGGAAAGGGCCCAGGGAAAGGCCGAATGAGTGCCAAGTTGGTATTTCACGAGAGGAGGCCGAAGCAAGCTGCCCAGAGGGGTAAAGTGGCACGGAGCAGAATCAGCGCATTAGCCAACATGGAACTGAGCAGAATCAACACGTTGGGCAACGTGCCATGTTGCCTTGTCTGCTGCCTCAAGTATATAAGGGTCTCACACTTAGAAGTTAAGATATAAATCAAAAACCACGACCAGCAGAGGATAGGGACCAAGGGAAACATATAATTCTCATCCAATTACGCTGCTAAATGCCGTCCAAATACAAATTAACTTCGGGTATCAAAGTACAAGGCTGCAGGGAGCATTTTTACGGAGTTAGTTTCGTGAAATTTGCCCGACGAATCGTCGTCCTACCGAGCCAAAGTTGTTGGAATTGATCCAAACTAGTCAATATGATCCTAGGCTTAAAGTAAGCATTTCTCCTTCTAGATTCTCAAGAAATAACGAGGTTTCAACCGTGTTCCGTAAAGTTGGAATATAATTAATATTTATTGACAAAGTTTTCCTTTTTGCCAAATTTGTGGTAAAATTAGTCCTATCTTCTCAGTAACACGATTTTAGTTGAGAAGGGCAGTTGAACACGAGCCAAAACTCGGTAGTTAATCGGTAAACAGCAATCGAGGTATGTTAAGGCATTTTCTTTCGGCAAGTTAGTTTCTTCAGCATAGTAGTCCAGTATGAATCCCAGTAAAGCATGTCAGGAGTATGTTATCATGTTTAGTTGTTGTTGTCAGTTGAGACTCATAAATTGTATTGTTTTGGGCTGGATTATACTGGTATAGCTTCCGTGACCACTCCAGGGTTAATAGCTGTGTCGCCTCCCGCCAGGGGCGAGGATACGTCGCTTTATGGAGCGGCATGCCGTTCGCAAGGGATGAAGATGGGGATCCAGATCCTTATATTGCCATGGTTGGCCTTATACACACCCCCGCCAAGTGTTTATGCTCGAGGTGTAGATATCAAGAGTCCTTCGGACTCAGACTCAGACATAGCTACAGTCAGGGGTCGAGCGGGCCTAGTTGCAGACCCAGGGGATCGGCAAGACGCTTATAGTTGGTAGTTGACTCAGTATGACCTGGATAGGGGTATATAGATTGAGGTGTACTCACTGGGGCTAATGGGGTCCCAGGTGGGTTGTTCTATGCTGATTGTACCTTCTGTCTTATGGGGTCCAGGTAAGAGTTATGTTTGCTTTAGTTACTGACAGTTAGATAGTAGGATGCCTCGTTTGTCAGGTATGACCCCTACCCTCCTTATCACAGTTATTTTAGTCCTAATTTCACTGCTTCAGTCATTTTCAGTCCGTTTCCTTTACTTCAGTTATTGTCGGCTCTATTTCCTTACTTTCAGTTATTTAAAGTTACTGCTTTACATACTCGGTACTTGTGGTACTGACGCCCTCTTCTGGGGTACTGCATTACTTGCCTGCAGGTGCAGATAGATGAGGATCAGGTTCCTCGTAGTTTCAGCCAGCCGCACAGAGCCATCAACTCCTTTCTTCCGGAGCTTGTGTGATAGAGGTTTACTTCTTTTGTTTGTACAGTATGGGTAGGCCCGGGCCTTGTCTCGACCATATTATTACTACTAGAGGCTTGTAGATTGCATTACTTCCCTATGGGTTAGATGATATCGGCCGTGTGGGGACCATATGTGTTTTAGACTATGTGTGTTGGCCGTGTGGGGCCCTGTTTAGCTATTGATTGGTTTCCTTGTAGGTCATAGCTCAGTTTAGCCTCTAATTTTACTTTCCAGTTATAACTAGATATCATGGTGGCCTTGTCGGCCTGCATAGGACTCCCTATGTTCGTTCATCTCTGGTTAGCTATTTATTTTCACAGGTGGCTATAGGCTTTGTCGGCTGGGGGTTGTATTTACAGGAGCTATATAGCCCGTTGTTTTCTTGATTCTAGAGTTAGAGCCAGCCCTGCACCAGAGGTGCTTAGGCTCAGTCAGCTTAGCAGTTCAGGTACTAGTAGGGCACCAGGTACTAGTCATGCCTCCCAAGGTGGGGCGCGACAATCTAAGTGATGATCACAAAATACTCGGGAAACAATAACAATAAGTATCTAGAGTTAAGGCCTGACAATCATGCAATGCTACAATTCACAATGGTTAAGTATATAAATTTCAATTATTGTCTCATGGAGTTAAAATGCAGTGTTCATGAACTCTCGAGCCTCTAAACACAACAAACTAGTCTCACACCTAGATCGTTGAGCGGGGGTGTAACGTCCTAATTCATGAGCAATTAACACTGTGGATGTGGTCTACGGGGTTTATGCCCTTGATATGGTCTTTCGTACCTCTAATCATTTAACCTAACTTAGCTTCACAACTACTTCTACGAGCGGTGATGTGACAATTCTAAGTCGGTGTCTAGCTATCATCCCATTTTATTAACCAAGGAAGGCGAATTAGGTATAATTGCTATCCTAACAGCGAATCCTATTGTAAAGATAAGAACTTGCTCCCTGCATTCTTTCGCTCTAACCTAGGGTTACTCTTTCGAGCTTTTGCCTAAGTTTAACAAGTTCATTTTCTTGGTGATCAAGCATAAAAACAACAATGATTAAGAATGAAAGACCAAACAACAACTGAAACTCAAACCAAAGATGAAAATCAAGCAATTACATTCATATCATGTGGCCTCAACCCTATAGGAAGGGTTTTAGCCATCCATGTTCATACAATTACTTAAAAACATTTTAAAAGTAAAGTACTTACAAAAATAGTAAAAGAGAATGAAAGTTTTTGAACCCTAGGTAGAGTTTCCTTATTTCTCCCTTCACTCCTTTCTGTCTCTCCAAAAATATTTCGTGATAATGAAATTAGAATCTAATGGATTAATTTATAATAATTTGGAAAAATGCAAAATTTGTCCTGTGGTGAAACAAATCCGTGTCACGCTGGCTATCGCAGAGATTTGCCTCCGCGACACGCTGGCTATCGCAGAGATTTGCCTCCGTGACACTCTACTATCGCGAATGCTCACTATTTGGCAGCCCCTGCTCATATAAATTAATTCTTTGCTTTGGGGCACGTTGTTGAACACCCCAATGCTTCTCCGTGGCACGGAGTTGACTCCAAATGTCCTTTTTAGCTTGTCTCATCATCCATAATCCGTCCCTTAACATTTATCTTCAAGATTAGGACTATTATCTTCACATTGAGCTCCATTGGCAATTTCAACCTACAAAGAGAGATAATCATATTTGTTTGTCCATGGCCACAAATTACATAAAATACGTGAGATTATTCTTTAATTAAGGTACAATATGGATAAAACATGGGTATAAAATAGTGTTTGGGCTTGTAAATATGCCCAAGAGCACCAGTTATCAGTATTAGACTTAGTATCAGATTTTAGTGGTTCTTTAGGTAGTCATGACACTTCATGATAAACAGTTCTGACCTGCCTTAGGACCCCTACTTCAGATTACAGTTTATTCTTTAGATGGTTATGATGCTTCCATATAAGCATCTCTGACCAGTCTTAGAACACCAGTTACAGAATCCGGTCCATTAAGTCTCTCAGGGTACTTCCAGATAGGTATTCCTAACTTAGTCTTGACCGCAGTTTAAAGCTATCATCTTAGTAGTTAGTCTAGGACTATCCAGTGGGAGTAGGACTTAGCACCGAGCATACTGGGGTTCCAGCACACCCAAGTTCCCAGAACTACGTTGCCAATGTAGGTTATATTTTATTGGCCTCATAGCCCTAGAATTGTAATCACCCAGTTCATGCCTCTATACCCTGGCTAGGTATATTGGGTCCTACCGATAGGGTGTATACATCGGACTCTAGGTCCAGATTGCGTGGTTATATGTCGGTTATAGACTCTCCCACTAGTTAGTTCAGTTAAGTCTCAGATTAGCTCAGTTCAGAGCAGTTTCAGAATACTCAGTTCAGATCAGTTCAGTATAGTATTTCAGATTAGTGTCTCAGATTTAGGGCATGTGTTCGACTATCAGACAGGGTCATTTTGACCATCTCTACATATCGCAGTTTATTCAGTTTCAGCATTTCAGTTGATCATTGCATGTTTTTATAGTTCAGTCACTGTATTCTCTGTGTTATGGTTTTTCCTACTTACTTAGTACATTCAAAGTACTGGCGCATATCTTTTATGTTGTATCGTTTTATGATAAAACTGTAGGTTCTCAGTCTTAGAACTGTTAGCAGATCTTGCCCAGAAGTTTTCAGTTGCATCAGTGGTGAGTCCTCATCTTTCGAGGATGAGAATTATTTCTTTTCGGTTATATCTCCTTTAGTTAGATTTAGAGTAAGCTGGTTGCTTGTCCCAACAACTCATCAGATAGATGGCTTTCAGACATAGATAGAGTTTCAGATTTTTAGCTTTGTTTCAGTTGTTTTAAAACTTTATGATTTAGTTCTTCTTCATAAATATTTTATTTTATTATTTTAAGGCTTCTGCTATGTTTCTACTCAGAGTGCTAGTGTTATGATAGGCCATGTGTTGACTTGGGGTTACTTTTTACTCCAAGTACCGTGTCTCGTCCAGGGTATAGACTCGGGGAGTGACAAACTTGATATCAGAGCACTAGGTTTAGAGTATCCTAGGATGTCAGAAAGCCGCATCTAGTAAAGTCCTTTTCATGGGCGTGAAGCGCGCCACACTTATGACGGGAAGGTTATGATACGTCATTATGAAAAACTCCCTTTTGTTCATACACTTTATTGTGCATTGAAATTAAATTCCAAAAATGTTCTCCTAACTTGTGCTCTGTTTCGTTTCAGTGAAATCATGCCTCCACAACGTGGTAACAGAAGAAAGGCCGGCAACACTCACCGACCTACCCCACCAGCTCCAACAGCCTCTCAGGATGACCCAATGTCCTCCGCAAAGTTCAAAGCGGCTATCCAGCTGCTCACGCAGACAGTAACAAATCTGGTGAACCAGGAGGTGGTTCCGGTCAATACTAATGGGTCCACAGCAGCTGCCCCAGTTCGGGACTTCACCTGGATGAACCTTCCAGCTTTCCATGGATCGAAGGTGGGAGAGGACCCATAGGAGTTCGTAGATGAGATTATAAAGATCACCCGAATTATGGATGTTAGCTCCTCTAAAAGTGCCAACCTGTCTGCCTACCAGCTAAAAGGGGTAGCCCAGATATGGTACGAACAGTGGAATGAGGGGAGACCAGCAGGAGCAGAACTGGTAGAATGGGAGAATTTCACTACAGCCTTCCTAGACAGATTCTCCCCCCGAGAGCTCAAAGAGGCTAAAGTGGCCAAATTTATGAATCTGAAATAGGGAAATCAGATGGTGGAAGAGTATGCACTGGAGTTTACAAAGTTGTCTAAATATGCTGCAGAGATGGTAGCCGAGCCAAGGGCTCGCATGCTGAAGTTCATTAATGGAGTATCGAACCTGGTCCTTAAGGAGTGCAGGACTACAATGCTTATTAAGGATATCAATCTTTTCAGCCTCATAGTTCATGCCCAGTAGATTGAGATAGAAAAACTAAAAGACTTGGAGCGGGTGAACAAACGGGCAAGGACTGTCCAGTCAGATTATGGCCACTAGAGATCTGGATGTAGTAGACGCCCACAACAACAGCAGCAGAAGGCTTCAGCACCCACTTCAGCTAGTGCCCCTACTTTTGGTCCCACAAGGATCGGAGGGGTGGAGCATCTAGCTCACAGTCCCAGAGTCATAACATTAGTAATCGCTACAGCTACCCAACTTGCTCTAAGTGTGGAAAGAACCATCCAGGAAAATACCTTCAGGGCTGAGAGGGTTGTTTTGGGTGTGGACAACTTGGTCATCAACTCAAGTAATGCCCTTCTGCAGGACAGGGGAGATCATAATCCACCGCTTTAGCAGCTCCAATAGGCTAACCAGCTCAGCAGGCCAACACTTCAGGTACGGATGGCGGCCAATGCCAAAATTGTTTTTATGCTTTGTCCTCTCATCAGGATCAGGAGAGCTCACCTGACGTCGTCACGGGTATGTTATGCCTTTTTCATCTAGACATTTATTCCCTACTAGATCCAGGAGCCACACTTTCATTCGTGAATCCCTATGTAACTGTCCAGTTTGATATTAGTTCAGAAGTCCTCTCAGAACCATTCTTAGTCTCCACCCTAGTTGGTGAGTCAGTTAGAGCCACCAGCCAGGTGTATAGAAACTGCCCAGTCTCAATCTTAAATAAGGTCATTCCAGCTGATCTTGTAGAGTTAGACATGGTTGACTTTGAACTCATTCTTGGCATGGATTGGTTACACTCTGGTTATGCCTCAGTCGACTGCAGAACTAGGGTCATCAAGTTTCAGTTCCCTAATGAGCCAGCTTTAGAGTGGACGGGCAGTAGTTCTACACCTAAGGGTCGGTTTATTTCCTACATTAAGGCCAGAAATCTTATTTCCAAAGAGTTTATTTATCATATAGTTCAGGTCAAAGATTCCAGCTCTAAGACCCCGACTATTCAATCAGTTTCAGTTGTCAGTGAGTTCCCTGACGTGTTTCCCGTAGATCATCCTGAAGTTCCTCCTGAGCGGGAAGTAGACTTTGGCATAGAAATTCTCCTAGACACTCAGCCCATCTCCATCCCTCATTATAGAATGTCTCTAGTTGAGCTTAAGGAGTTGGGGAGCATCTAAAATACCTCCTTGATAAAGGCTTTATCAGGCCCAGCATCTCTCTATGGGGTGCTCCAGTATTATTCGTGCGGATGAAAGATGGTACCCTCAGGATGTGTATCGACTACTATTAGTTGAATAAGGTCACAGTCAAGAAAAGATACCCCTTACCCAGGATTAATGACTTGTTCGATCAACTTCAGGGAGCCAGTTGTTTCTCCAAGGTAGATCTCAAGTCGGGGTACCATCAGCTAAGGGTCAGAGAGTGTACATACCAAAAATAGCTTTTAGAACTCGGTATGGTCACTATGAATTCGTGGTGATGTCCTTCGGACTGACTAATGCCCCTGTAGCTTTCATGGACCTGATGAATAGGGTTTTCAAGCCATATCTAGACATGTTCGTCATTGTATTTATTGACGACATTCTGGTATACTCCAGGATCGAGAAGAACATGCTAACCATCTGAGGATAGTGCTACAGACACTCAGAGACTGCCAGTTATTTTCTAAGTTCAGCAAATGCGAAGTCTTGTTGAAGTCTATGACCTTCCATTGTCACGTGGTCTTAGGTGAGGGTATTCAAGTAGACCCTCAGAAGATAGCAGTGGCGAAAGACTGGCCAAGACCTACTTCTTCAACCAAAATCAGAAGCTTCTTGGGTCTAGCCAGTTATTACCGATGTTTTATGGAAGGTGTCTCCTCTATTGCATCCCCTTTGACTAGGTTGAGTTAGAAAAAGGTGAAGTTTCAGTGGTCATATGTGTGAGAAGAGTTTCCAGGAGTTAAAAACTCGACTCACTACCACACCAGTGTTAACCTTGCCGGAAGGAACATATGGGTTTGTGGTGTATTGTGACACTTCTAGAGTTGGACTCGGTTGCGTTCTGATGCAGTGGGGTAAGGTGATAGCTTACGCTTCCAGACAACTCAAGGTTCATGAGAAGAACTATCCGGCTCATGACTTGGAGTTGGTAGCGGTGGTTTTTTTTTTGAAAATATGGAGGTAATACCTTTATGGGGCTCACGTGGATGTTTTCACCAATCACAAAAGCCTTCAGTATGTGTTCAGTAAGAAAGATCTAAATCCTCGTCAGAGAAGATGGTTGGAGTTACTGAAGGACTATGACATGAGTGTGCTGTATCACCCAGGCAAAGCCAATGTGGTGGCTGATGCCTTAAGCAGGATGTCTATGGGAAGCGTGGCTCATGTTGAAGAGGGAAAAAAGGAATTGGCAAAGGATATCCACAGGTTAGCTCAGTTGGGAGTACAGTTGGTTGATATAGCTGAGGGCGGAGTAGTGGTGCAGAGTGGATCAGATTCCTCATTGGTAGTCGAAGTTAAGTCAAGGAAGGATGAAGATCTCATACTGCTTAAACTAAATGGGGTGGTTCTTAGAAAAGAAGGGGAGGCTTTCCCCCAAGGGGGAGATGGTGTACTCCATTACCAGGGTAGGCTCTGTGTACCGAATATAGGTAATTTGAGATAGCAGATACTGGCTGAAGCACACATTTCAAGATATTCCACCCACTCAGGTACTACTAAAATGTACAGTGATTTACGGGATATTTACTAGTGAAACGGCATGAAGAGAGACATTGCAAAATTTGTAGCTAAGTGCCCAAACTACCAGCAAGTTAAGGTGGAACATCAGATACCGGGAGGTATGCCTCAGGATATCAGCATACCCATACGGAATTGGAAGAAGTAAACATGGATTTTATTACAGGTCTACCCTGGACTTGTCGGCAGCATGACTCAATCGGGGTGATAGTAAATCGGATGACCAAGTCAACACATTTCCTCCCAGTTAATACTATAGACTTAGCTGAGGATTATGCTAGGCTTTATATCCGGGAGTTGGTCAGACTTCATGGGGTGCCCTTGTCCATTATTTCAAATAGAGGTACCCAATTGACCTCACATTTCTAGAACTTTTTTCAGAAGGGACTCGATCCCAGGTCAAGCTTAGCACAACTTTTCACCCGCAGAAAGATGGACAGGTTGAACGAACTATATAGACCTTGGAGATATGCTGAGAGCGTGTGTGATTGATTTCAAGGACAGTTGTTATGATCACCTTCATCTCATCGAGTTTTCATACAACAACAACTACTACTCTAGTATCCAGATAGCCCCGTTTGAGGCATTGTATGGTAGGAGGTGTAGATCTCTTTTCGGGTGGTATGAGGTTGGTGAAGCTACTCTAATCGAGCCAGACTCAGTTCATGAGGCTATGCAGAACGTACAACTTATTAGAGAGAGGTTGAAAACAACGCTAAGCCATCAGAAATCTTATACTGATGTGAGGAGAAGAGAATTAGAGTTTTCAGTGGATGACTGAGTTTATCTAAAAATTTCACCCATGAAAGGGGTGATGAGATTTGGGAAGAAAGAAAAACTCAGGCCGAGATATGTGGGACCCTACAGAATTCTGAGGCGAATTGGCAATGTAGCCTATGAGGTGGAATTACCTTCAAAGTTATCATCTGTGCACCCAGTGTTCCATGTTTCACTATTGAAGAAGTGCATCGGTTATCCAACTTTAGTGGTGCCACTAGACAGTGTGGGAGTGAAAGATAGTCTCTCTTATGAAGAGATCTCAGTTCAGATCCTTGACCATCAGGTCATAAGTTGAGAAATAAAGAAGTAGCTTTAGTCAATTTTTTGTAGAGGAATCAATATGTTGAGGGAGTTACATCGGAAGCCAAAGTAGATATGATGGCTAGATACCCACATTTATTCCCTTCCGAATCAATTTCAGTTTAAGGTATCAATTTTCTCCCTAAAACTCTATTCAGTTTCAGGTTTAGTTCATGTGCCCCAACTTCTTTCATGTCAATGTACGTAAGTGTGACTCATAAATTCAGTTTAGTCATGTAGTTCAGTTTGGTGGCAGTCATTCCGTTAGTTTTCATCTTATGTGTTCAGTATTTAAATACGGTGATTGCATTTCTCTACTTTTTTGTGTGTTTTCCAACATTCGAGGATGAATATTCTCAAGGGGGTGATATTGTAATGCCCCGAAAACCCTAAGACCGGACCCGGGAGTTGAAACGGTGAAAACAGATTTTTATGCACCAGATCATAGAATGAGTTGTCCTGTGACCGTTGGATAGGCCACGAGTAGTGGAGTGACTCGTGGGGAAGGGTTCGGACTTGGTTGAAAATTTGGAAATTTGAGTGACCACAAGTCATGGTCAACACCACAAGTCGTCATGTGAGTCATGGCCAAGGGTTGGATGAAAGTTGGAAAAAATGGGTAGTGTACCTAACGAATGGGTTACCACGAGTCGTGGTGTCCCCCGTGGTGAGCCCCAAGTGAAGTTAGGAAGTGTACTCGACGGAATGTGACCACGAGTTATTGTCACTGGACGCGACTCGTCAAGTCTCTCGTGGGGACTGGCAGTCAGCTTTCCCCTACGAGTTTATTAAGAATTTTTTCATAATTTCTATGATCCTAAGGTCTATACTACATCATTTTAAGCATATTTTTGATGAATTTAGAGGGGTTGAACGGTTTTCACCCCTCATTCATCAATTAGACTCTCAGAAGAACGTTCGTAGAACTTAGGTCATTCCTCTCAAGCAGAAACTAGGGCAGTCAACTTCTCCTCAAATTCTCAAGGGATTTTCTTCAGATTTCTTCATCAGGTATGTGGGAATTCAACAAGGGAATAGTTCTTCCATTGTGTCCCCAAAAACCTTTTCTAATTTTCCCTATCAGTTCAGCCCTGTGGATTTGAAATGTAGAAATTTTTTTAGATTAATTTCGTTAAGATTTCAAATGGTATATTTCTCATGATTTTAACTGCTTATTATTCCCTATTTCTAGACATTTATGAGAATTGTATCTTAGGGAATAATGTAGCCCTAAGTCTCAGTTCAGTAGAATTTAGGATCTTGCGTGTTGGGCTAGTTTCCCTATAACTTGATTCAACAAATTTGAAATCCCCATATTATTAGTGTATGTGGAAATTTTAGTCAGATATTTACATGTCCCGTCTCAGTCAGATTATTAGACTTAGTGTTGTCCAGAAATGTCAGCTGATCAATTTGATTACAGTTAATTCTTGAGGGGTCAGTGGTGCCTCCCAATTATCAGTATTAGACTTAGTATTAGATTTTAGTGGTTCTTTAGGCGGTCATGAATCTTCCGGATAAGCAGCTCTGACCAGCCTTAGGACCCCAACTTCAGATTACAGTTTGTTCTTTAGACGGTTACGACGCTTTCATATAAGCAGCTCTGACCAGTCTTAGAACACCAGTTACAGAATCTGGTCTGATAAGACTCTCAGGGTACTTCCAGATAAGTATTCGTGACTTAGTCTTGGGCCCCAGTTTTGATCTATCAGCTTTAGTAGTTAGTATAGGACTATCCCGTGGGAGTAAGACTTTTAGCACCGAACAGACTGAGGTTCTAGCGCACCCAGGTTTTCAGAACTACGTTGCCAACGTACTTTATATTTTATTGGCCTCATGGCCCCAGACCTTTGATCACCTAGTTCATGCCTCTATACCCTGGCAAGGTATATTGGGTCCTACTGATGGGGTGTATACATCGGACTCCATGTCTAGCTCACGTAGTTATATGTCAGTTATAGACTCTCCCACTAGTCAGTTCAGTTCAGTCCCAGATTAGCTCAGTTCAGAACAGTTTCAGACTACTTAGTTCAAATCAGTTTAGTACAATATTTCAGATTAGTATCTCAGATTTAGGGCATATCTTCAACCATCAGACAGGGTCATTTTGACCATCTCAGTATATCGCAGTTTATTTAGTTTCACTATTTCAGTTGGTCATTGTTCGTCTTTATAGTTCAGTCATTGTATTCTCCGTGTTATGATTTCTCCTACTTACTCAGTACATTCAAAGTACTGATGCATACCTTTTATGTTGTATCATTTTATGATATAGCTGCAGGTTCTCAATCTCAGCATCGTTAGCAGATCTCACCCAGAAGTTTTTAGTTGTATCAATGGTGAGTACTCATCTTTTGAGGACGAGGATTATTTCTTTTCAGTTATATTTCCTTTAGTTAGATTTAGAGTTAGCTGGGGGCTTGTCCAAACAACTCCTCCTCCTCCTCCTCCTCTCCTCTATTGCTTAATCTTCTTGATCATACTATTTCTCTACCTACTAGACATGAGTTCATCTACTAAGAACTCTAAATAACTTCAGATATCTATATCTGGAAGTATATAAAATTGTATTTCCAACACTCTAAATGCACTTCAAATTCTTCAAGAAATAAATATTTGTTTAAATACGACTTTGGTTTAGTAGAAAACTTGAATACTTTGAAATATTTCAAAACTATTTTTAAAATAAACAAATCTTTAAATAGAAGAATATATCTTTTTGAATCTTTTGACAAATAAGTGGACCCAATAGGGGTAAAATATTGAAAGTGTCATTAAATATTTACCAAAAAAAATATATCATTCTTTTTTAAATTGACTAAGAGCCTATTTGGATTGGATTAAAAGTTGGTCAATTAAGCTTTTGATCTCTTTTTCAGCTTTCTAAAAGTGTTTGACAAAGTTAAAAATTACTTAAATCAATATTAAAAGTGCTTAAAACAAGCAAAAAGCTATAAGTTGGGAAACCTTCATTTTTTTGCTTTTTTATCTTTTAAGTACTCTTGCTTAAAAGATATTTTTTTTAAAAAGCGGAGCCAAATGGGCTCTAAAAAGAAAACTGTGTCATAAATTGGGACAAAGGGAGTACTGTTATTGGTTATTATTAAAGTTGGCCTACAACCATTGATGCATCATTAACCGGCTTTTGTCCTTCGATATTTTATTCATTTCATAATAAGTGATGTTTTTAGTTTGGGCATATCTCTTAAAAAAATTAGTCATTTCTAAAAAGGAAGATATATCTTACCTTTAATAAATACCTTGAAAAAGACGTAATCTTTAGTAGTTTCTTGGTTATATAGTATTTTTTTATTTAAATAAGGGCAAAATTGGAAGAACATCACTAATGTTTTCTTGATTATGTGAAATACCACTTAATTTGAAATAAAATTGAAAGGTAAAAACACTATTTAGTCCGTTTTACTTGTCTATTATATTAAAAATAGATGTCTGTTTTTACTTATCTAATTTAGAAAATTAAGAAATAATTTATCACTTAATTCATAATCTATCCTTATATGAACTATAGTTATTTTTCAATGCATTTTACATAGTATTGAATTCATTATATTTAAATAATGACATACTAAAATTTGTCATTGTATTTATTGCTCTTTAAAGAATATGTGCCAAGTCAACATTTAACAAGTAAAAATGAATGAATAGAAAAATAATTTATCACTTAATTCAATACTTTATAGCACTAACATAACATTTTCTTTGAAAATATACTCATATAATATTACCAATGAGCGTATTATCAATATTTGCCGCATATATCTGATGCATGAGTAAAACATATAATGATATGCAACAGAGTTAAAGTATTTATAATTTTTTAAATAAAATAAAATTATATTATATTAACTAAACTGCAAAGTAGCACAATGAGCATTGGGCTGGCTTGGTCCAACATTATTGCAGTAGTTATTTACAATGGTAGTGACTAGGGGGCAACCCATTAGGGAATCGTTACAAGAAGAAGCTAGGATAAGGGACCCTATACAAAAAGATGCTTCTAAGAGGAAACTCGAGTGAGTTACTAGTCTATTAAACGGGGGTCCTGAAATGCCTTCTGCTCGTATACCATGCATAAAAAGAGGTGGTGAAGCAAATACAATTGGAGTTTATGAATACTCTATAGTGCGCCCAAAAACTGCAAGCTCAGCTTATCAGCCACTAGATTCTTCTTCCTGTACGTCTATCTAATCTCAGGTGCGCCAAAAAGGTGTAGCAGGTACCTGCAGTCATAGGAGATAAAGCATATAGTGATATGCACAGATATAAAACATATAATGATATACAGAGAGATGAAACATATAAAATGCATAATTGTCAATCAACATTCCTAATATATATCTTTAGGGGTCATTTGGTTGCTGGTTAGAGATATGTGGGTATTAGTAATACATGAATTGGTTATGAGAGAATCTATTTATTATTTTTGTAAGGATTAGTTATGTAGGGTTTAGTTATTCATGTATAAGTTATTTCACCTTCTATCCTGCATAAGATACTATATTGATTCCCTCATAACTTATACATGTATTAGTTATGCGAGTTTCTAAATTGCAAACCAAATACCATATTAATTTTATATATGAATAACTTACATTTGAATAGCTACCAAATATAATTTTATTTATATAGAATTTAACACATACATAACCCATATTCAAACCAACTATCAAACGACCCCTTAGTGCATACAGTGGTAGAGTCTACCTCGATAAGTGACTCGTGAGGGAGCATTTATTTTACACGCACTTGAAAAGTGAATAACATGATATCCAATGTGAACAAATATTCAAGCCATGAACATGTCCTAACATACATATAAGCATTCTGTATGACAATCCGACCAAACTATATGTGTACCACGATATATACATAATTTCCTAATTTTAATCTAGTATATTATACGATATGCATATAATATATTATATACAAACATATACAATCTGCATACCTAAGCAACAAGGAAATATCACATTATGTTCATAACAATACAACCATTTATTTATACCCCTATTTATATATGTGTTTGTCATCTCACGTACCTATAAATAGTGTATATGTTACATGATTTAGATTGAGAAAATTCTCCAAAGGGGTCAAACTCCTATCTTAGTTTGATTAAAGCTACTACTCTAAAGTAGCATTTGTGTGTTCAATTTCCTCCAAACGACTCCAATCTATGCAAAGGAATGTTTCACAGTGTTAAACCAATCCAATGGGGCTTATTTTCTTAATTTATAATTGTGAAAGTCAAAATAAACACTAAAAATCAACTCTTGATCCACGGTTTTAAATCTCAGGAAACCAATATCAATTATGAGTCATCCATAAGTTGTAAAGTCTAAATATAATACTTATATTCTTGAATATGAGTCCATTTACTAATCCAAATTAATGATTTACTAATTTGGGAGTTATAACTAAGTCAAAATTAAGACTGCCTCGAATCAATCTCAGATTGTTACAATCAAAACAAGAACAAGCTAGTTCAAATCAATGATTTCCTCATTTGGGAATCCTCCAAATTCAACTTTTTATACTTAGGTTTCCACGATTGGGAAAACTCTATTACTTGCTATTTGGGGGAGCAAGCTGTATCAGGCTTGTCCGCGATCACACACACTCTCCACGTGAATGCGATTCTAGCTTGGTTAACATCTTCTTGCATTCGTAACCACTCCTTTTGCGAACACAATCCTGTTCGGTCAACACTTTTTTCAATTTCAGGATAAATTTTTATCATCAATCTAACTTAGTATATATTTAATTCAAGACTAAATATCAGACATTTTGCCTTATGCTGCGTACCAAATAACTCGTAAGTATTGTTCATGGATTAAAGGATTTAATTTTAAGTGAAATTCATTTTAAGAAAAGCAAAATAAACAGTGGTCGTATATTTAGATCTGTATCTAAATAAAAATCACAAATTAAGAAATTATTGCGTAACTGTTTCAAATTATATACAAAAGAATCTAGAATCAAAATAAGCCATAATAAATTGATAAACACAAAACTAGGCCTCTTTTTTATAAACGTCGAATTAGACGCCGTGAAAGACCGTATATCAGACTAAATTAGCCTGTTTTATATATATATATATATATATATATATATATATATCGGACTAAATTAGTTCGATGTATATGCCTTCTTCCCCGATCCCACCTCCATTTTCTTATTTTGTTCGAACAACCAACCCCACCCCAAATATGCCCCACCCCGCCCGACCCTACCCCAACTTATCTTCACTATCCCCCACCCAAAAAGAGGTGAGGTCGTCATCAATGGTCCGCCTCTCTTTTTTTTAAAACCTGGAAAAAACGAACCAGATCCCAGCCCGCGCCCCCACCCCACCGTCGCATTTTTTTTACTCTTTTTCATCGATCCCACCCCTGTATTGATAAATATATTTTTTAGATTTGTTGTAGAATTCTACATTGAAGGTGAAGGAGAAAGTTTAGATTTCAAACTTTCAAGAAGTCAACAATTGGGGTAGTTTTTTCTTAATTTATTTTATTAATTGAATGTAATATAGATTACTCTTTCTTTATGTGTAGAATTAATTGTTTAATATAATATGAAATTTGAAATTTGAATTATATGTTGTAATACCTCGGAAGTGCCTAAGATTAGACCCGACATTTAAATTTGAAGTTGGCTAAAATTGGAAAAAAATCCTATAGAACGGATGACCCAACGGATCGTTCGTCCAACCAACGACCTGTGGAAAGTAGTCATGGGAAGTTTTGGTCTGGTGTTAGTAGGTAATGAGGGGTGCAGTAACGACCCGTTGTTTGACACAATGAGTCATTGTCGTGAGTCGTGGTGAGAACCGGGTTTCAGTATTAGGGGAAGTAACGGGTCATCCCACGATTCGTCGTGAGAAGTAATGGGTCGTAGTCCTAGTCGTGGGATGGGATATCAATGTATTTCCAGTCTATATAATAGAAGGCAACCACGACTCGTTGGAGGATGTAACGATTCATGGTGAGGCTCGTTGGAAGGATCGTGCAGGACCTGGAAGGAGGACGCAACGGACGATGTGACGACCCGTTGTCTGAAAGGACGACTTGTCCTGTCAAGTCGTGGGGCCGAATCTTAGATCAGGAGTTTTGACAGTATAGATGACGGATGGATACCACTAGTCGTGGTATCCTCTAATGATCCGTTAGTTCGTCCGTTAGTTCGGCAGTACAAATTTTTTAGGTTTTTTCATTAAGGGCATTTTCGTTATTCCGATGCTCTAAGATCCTAAACTATGTCGTTTTAAGTTATTTTCTGAGTGTATTAAGATAGGTTAATCCCTTCTAACCTATTCACAACCCATGCATGCATAGTTAGAAAATTGAGAAGGTGATCAAGCTTGTCTTCAAGGTTTTCTTAATCAATTTCCATTGGGCTTCCAAGGAGTGGAGAGATTTGATTTTCCCCAGGTATGAAAGGTTATGACTGGGTGAATTCTTTCACACGCATGCCCAATCTCTTTCAATTCATGAAATTCTTATAAAAATATATGGTGTTTTGCCCCAATGCATGAAAACTCGATTTCTCTAAATGAGCTTGATCTAATTGAGTTACTATCATTGAATTACGAACCATGGGAAAGTTTTATGTTGTTTTTCATTAAAAATCATGTTTAAATTTTATAAATCAAGTTTTCTATTTATGAAAAATTCATGAAAGTCAAAGTTTATGGTGAGTTCTCAAGTATTATGAATTATTGATGATGAAAAGCATGTTCCAAGTTACCCATGTTTATAATCATATTTTCCAATGAATTGAGCATTTTCAAGCATGGTAAAGTATTGTAAAATGTTCATATGTTCAAGAATGATCTATGATGTATGAAATGGATCTCATGATTTATCGATTTATGATGTTGGCCGACTAAAGGGCCTTTGATTCTTGACTAATTATGTTTTAATGGGGATCAATGAATGATAAATATTTATTTAGACATGAATCTTAATGAATTATGTTATTGATTTACATATGAGCCCAATGTGCATGTTTTTGGGATCCGTTTCTAGCACCGAGCATCCCGACGTTCAAAGGACTACGCTGATCTCTCACAACCACGTGCCATCGTGATTTTATAATGATACATTACAATGATAATGATCCCCTCTTTCGTGATATCACATAATGCAGTCCCTCGCCTAGCAAGCCAAGGGCGACTCTGCCCATTTGAGTGAGATAGTTGGGGCATTATGTAAGGCTCTACCATGATGGTGTTGGTTATGACGAGTCCTCCCATTGTTCCACATGTTTTATTCATTGTTTTGTTTATGTTGTTTGCTTAAAGTGATGATTTAACAAAGTTTCTCTTATGACTATGATGATGAATGGTTTACGAATAATTTGAAAACCTTGAGTCTTATGTTATCTTATGATATTTATGATATGAGCATGTTGTCCTTATCTTATGATCATTTATGAGCTTTTATGTATTTTTAAATGTCTGTTTTACTTACCTTGTATACTCGGTACATTTCACGTACTGACCGCATACTCTATGCTGTATCATTTTATGATACATGCTCCGATCTTCAGATCCAGCATCGTCATTAGCCTGCTACAGATTTTAGCATCCAGCTTGTTGATGAGTCCACATTCCCCGAGGACCATTTGATTCAAACATTGATGTTCTTTTTGTTTCAGTTTGCCAGGTTAGTTGGGGATGTTGTCCCATCAACTCATCTGATTCGTTAGAGGCTCTCAGACTACATGTAGTACTCCGTTGTTATGTATTTAGTCTGTACCGCTTATCATTCTATGCTATGCTATGTTCATACATCAAATATGTTGATATGTTAAGTATTCTGTTTTAATGATATGAAGTTAGATGAATGTTCATGCCATGGGTCAACTTGGAGTCTTTCGGGGCTCCTTGTCCTGTGTAATGATCCGGGTCTACATTCAGGTCATGACAAATTTGGTATCAGATTAATAGGTTTGAAGTGTCCTAGGTTGTCTGAAAGCCGTGTTAAGTAGAGTCTTTTCATGGGTGTGAAGCACGCCACACTTATGAAGAAGAGGCTACGAGACATTTAGGATATGTTCCCTTCTTTCATGATTTATGTCGTGCGATGAAAAGCTTTTCTATCCTTCTAATTGGTGCTATATGCGATTGCAGAATCATGGATCCTCTAAAAATAAATGATAGGAGGAATGGAAATAGAGATGGCCACGAGGATGGCAACGGTAATGGGCACCAGCAGGCCCCGCCAGTTCAGGTGCACCAAGCATCGGAGCCAGTTGCCCACGCTAAGTTTCGGGCATCTATTCAGATGCTCGCGCAGGCCTTGACCACTCATGTCAATCAACAGGCAGTTGCGCACATCCCACAAAATGGAAATGCAGCAGCCACTCAAGTCAAGGACTTTTTGATAATGAACCCGCCGGAGTTCCTCGGGTCAAAAGTAGATGAGGGACCGCATGAGTTTATTGATGAGATTTTGAAGATCACCCAGGTTATCGGGGTGAATGGAGTGAATGTGCAGAGTTTGCCTTGTAACAGCTAAAAGGGGTCACACATATTTGGTTCAGGCAATGGAGAGACAGTAGGGCTGCCGGAGCAGGCCCAGTCACTTGGGAGGAGTTCCATGTGGCATTTCTAGATCGTTTCTTCCCTCAGGAGATGAGGGAGTTGAAGGCAACAAAATTCGTGAATCTTAAGAAGGGGAGGATGACGGTACAGGATTATGATCTCGAGTTCACTCGCTTGTTAAAGTATGCCCCAGAGTTGGTGGTTGATCAGAGGGCACGGGTGAGCCAATTTGTTCATAGTGTGGCGGGCTATTTGGACAAAGATTGCAGGACTGCCATGGTTAATCAAGATATGGACTTTTCTTGGTTAGTGTTGTACGTACAGCAGATAGAGGCGGCTCATGCGAGGGAGAGGGAGGAAAAAAGGGCTCAGAAAGATAGCCATGGGTTTACTCATCAGAGATCCGATGGTGGTCACCGCCCTTAGTTTTAGTAGAGGTCACTAGCTCTAGAACCATCATCAGCTAGTGTTCCATCCAGACCAACGGGTGATCAGAGGAGCAGTGCTCCAGGATCGAGGGGCCAGAGGGGCACGCAGGTAAAGCGCACTTCTCCAGCCTGCGGAAAGTGCGAAAAGATTCATGCTAGGGAGTGCTTGCTCTGCTCAGACATTTTCTATGGGTGTGGTAGATCTGGCCACATGCATCGAGCGTCTCTATTTTCCAGATAGGATGATGATAGAGGCCGTGCACAAACTACCAGGTCAGCAACATCCCCAGCACGTTCAGCTTCGCGGAGGGCATCTACTAGTGGGGGTGGCGGACAACATCAAAACAAATTCTATGCCCTCACGTCGCATCAGGAGCAGGAGACTTCACCGGATGTGGTTACTGGTATGTTATGAGTGTTTCACCTTGATGGTTATGCTTTGTTAGATCCAAGGGATACCCTGTCTTTTGTGAAACCTTATATTTCTAGTAGCTTTGGAGTTAGTCCCGAGACTCTATCAGAACCATTTTTAGTTTCTACTCCTGTTGGTGATTCAGTTGTAGCTAGGCGGGTGTATAGAATATGTCAGGTCACTATGTTGCATAAAGTCACTTCCGCATACCTTGTAGAGTTAGCCATGACTTACTTTGAAATTATTCTTGGCATGGATTGGTTGTATGCGTGTTATGCTTCTCTTAAATGTAGAACCCGTGCGGTGGAGTTCTGTTTTTTTGAATGAGTTAGTCTTAGAGTGGAAGGGTAGTTCGGTCGTGCCTGTAGGTCATTTTATTTCCTTTCTTAAGGCCAAGAAGATGATTGCCAAGGGTTGTATGTATCATCTAATTAGGGTTAAGGATGTTGAGTCCGAGACCCCGACTATCCAGTCAGTTCCGGTAGTGCATGAGTACCCAAAAGTATTCCCTGATGATTTACCAAGTGTTCCTCTTGAAAGGGAAATTGATTTTGGTATTGACCTTCTTCTCAACACGCAACCTATATCTATCCCTCTTTACAGAATGGCTCCAACCGAGCTAAAAGAGTTGAAGGAACTGTTGAAGGACCTGTTGGATAAAGGTTTCATCAGGACAAGCAAGTCCCCATGGGGTGCACCAGTCTTATTTGTCAGAAAGAAGGATGGTTCCCTTCGGATGTGCATTGACTATCAACAATTGAACAAGGTTACCGTCAAGAACAGGTATCCTCTACCCAGAATTGATGATTTATTTTACCATCTTCAGGGTGCCAAATGTTTCTCGAAGATAGATCTCAGATTCGGGTACCACCAGCTCAGGATTTGGGAGAGTGATATCTTGAAGACATCCTTCATGACATGGTATGGTCATTATGAGTTAGTAATTATGTCTTTTGGACTAACGAATGCTCCTGCAACTTTTATAGACTTGATGAACAGGGTGTTCAAGCCATATTTGGACATGTTTGTGATTATATTTATTGATGACATCCTGATATATTCTCGGAGCAAGGAGGAGCATGCCTCTTATTTGAGGGTGGTACTAAAAACTCTCAAGGATTGCCAATTATATGCCAAGTGCAAGTTTTAGTTGAACTCCATAGCATTTTTAGGCCATGTGGTATCAAGTGAGGGCATAAAGGTGGATTCTCAGAAAATAGAGCAATAAAGAATTGGCCTAGACTGGTGAATCCTTCGGATATTCGAAGTTTCTTGGGTTTAGCTGGCTACTATCAGAGATTTGTTGAGGGTTTCTCATCTATTGCATCTACCTTGACCAAATTGAACCAGAAGAAGGAGAAATTCCAATGGTCGGAGGCTTGTGAGAAGAGTTTCCAAGAGTTGAAGACTCGACTTACTTCAGCACCAGTGTTAAATCTATCGGAGGGTACCGATGGGTTCGTGGTGTATTGTGATGCTTCAAGAATGGGACTTGGGTGCGTGTTGATGCAGCGCGGAAAAGTTATAGCATATGCCTCTAGGTAGTTGAAGGTTCATGAGACGAATTACCCGACCCATGATCTTGAATTGGCCGCGGTGGTTTTCACATTGAAGATATGGCGATATTACTTGTATGGGGTCCATGTGGATGTGTTTATGAACCATAAGAGTTTGCAATATGTGTTTACCTAGAAGGACCTCAATCTTCGGCAAAGGAGGTGGTTGGAACTACTCAAGGACTATGATATGAGTGTCTTTTACCATCCGGGTAAGACTAATATAGCAGCGGACACACTTAGTAGACTCTCTATGGAGAGTGTGTCTCACGTGGATGAGGGGAAGAAGGAGCTGGTGAAAGATGTACATCGACTTGCAAGGGTGGGAGTTAGGTTGGTTGATTTGATCGTTGGTATTGTTGTTGTGCAGAACGGATCAGAATTGTCCTTGGTGACTGATGTGAAAGCTAGACAAGATGAGGACCCGATTTTGGTAAAATTAAAAGAAGCCTTTCAGAATCAAAAGGTAGAGGTCTTCTCCAAAGGGGAAGATAGTGTGCTTCGGTACCAGGGTCACCTATGTGTTCTGGATGTTGATGATTTGAGTAGCCAGATGTTACATGAGGCTCATGGATCTAGGTATTCTATCCATCCTGGTGTAACCAAGATGTACCGTGACTTACAGGAAATCTATTAGTGGAACGGCATGAAGAAGGATATCGAAGAATTCGTGGCTAAGTTTTTGAACTGTCAACAAGTAAAGGTTCAACATCAAAGACCGGGAGGTGTGCTTCAGGATATCAGCATTCCTCCTTGGAAGTGGGAAGGAATTAATATGGATTTCATCACAGGTTTACCTCGTACTCGATGATAATATGAATCCATTTGGGTTGTGGTAGATAGGTTGACCAAGGCTGCTCATCTTTTACCGGTCAAAACCACGAATTCGGCGGAGGATTACGCCAAACTATATATCCGAGAGCTAGTCCGATTGCATGGAGTACCCTTATCCATCATTTCAGACAGGGGTACTCAATTTACCTTTCAGTTTTGGAGGTCATTTCATAAAGGGCTCGGTACTTAGGTTAAGCTCAACACAACATTTCACCCGCAAAGGATAGTCAAGCGGAGCAGATAATTCAGACTCTCGAGGACATGTTGAGAGCATGTGTAATTGACTCCAAAGGCAATTGGGATGATCACTTGCCCCTCATCGAGTTCGCCTACAATAATAGCTATCATTCCAGTATTTAGATGGCACCATTTGAGGCTCTCTATGGGTGGAGATGTAGATCGCCCATCAAATGGTTTGAGGTTGGTGAGGCAGCAATGATAGGGCCAGATTCGGTTCATAAGGCCATGGAGAAGGTTCAATTGATAAGGGACAGGCTGAAAACCATTCAGAGTCGCCAAAAGTCCTATGCCGATATGAGAAGGAGAGAATTGGAATTCGAGGTGGACGATTGGGTGTTCCTGAAGGTATCTCCCATTAAGGGAGTGATGCGGTTTGGAAAGAAAGAAAAACTTAGTCCCCGCTATATTGGCCCCTATCGGATTGTGAGAAGAGTTGGCAAGGTGGAATATGAATTGGAGTTACCCTCAGTGTTATCTTTCGTGCATCCCGTGTTTCATGTATCACTCTTGAAGAAGTGTTTGGGTGGTCTAGCTCTAGTTGTCCCAGTGGCCAATGTTGGTGTGAAAGACAGCCTTAGCTATGAGGAGGTTCCGATGCAAATATTGGATCGTCAAGTTCGAACGCTAAGGAACAAGGAAGTAACTTCAGTTAAAGTGTTATGGAGGATTCAACATGTTGAAGGAGCTACATGGGAGGGAGAGGCGGATAGGATGCCTAGATACCCACATTTATTTTCTACCGGCTCAGTTCCAACTTGAGGTTTCAGTTTTTGCCCTAAAAACTCTATTTAGTTTTCATGTTTAGCTCATGTGTTCAATTTTCTTTTATGTATATAGATGTGTATGTGAATCATGAAATCAGTTCAGCTATGTGGTTTGAATCGGAGATAGTCATTTCGTCGGTTTTCGATTTAAATGATTAGTATTTGAGTATAATGATTGCATATCTCTCTTTCCTGTATGTTTTTCCACATTCGAGGATGAATGTTCCCAAGAGGGAGATATTGTAATATTCCGAATGTGCCTAAGATTAGACCCGGAATTTAAAATTGGAAGTTGGCTGAAATTGAAAAAAATCCCACAGAACGGACAACCCAACAGATCATTGGTCCAACCAACGACCCATGGGAAGCAGTCGTGGGAAGTTTTGGTCTAGAGTCAATAGGTAACGACGGGTGCAGTAACGACCCGTTGTTTGACACAATGAGTCATTGCCATGATTCATGGTGAGAAATGGGTTTCAATATTAGGAGAAGTAATGGGTCATCCCACGACCTGTCGTGAGAAATAATGGGTCATGGTCACCATTCGTGGGATGGTATATCAATGTATTTTCAGTCTATATAACGGAAGGCAACCACGACATGTTGGAGGATGTAACGAGTCGTGGTGAGGCTCGTTGGAAGGATCAGTGCAGGACCTGGAAGGAGGAAGCAATGGGCGATGTAACGACCCGTTGTCTGAAAGGACGACTCGTCCTGTCGAGTCGTAGGGCCGAATATGAGATCAGGAGTTTTGAAAGTATAGACGATGGATGGATACATGAGTCGTGGTATCCTCCAATGATCCATTAGTCCGTTCGTTAGTTCGCCAGTACATATTTTTTAGGGTTTTCTATTAAGGGCATTTTTGTCATTTCTATACTCTAAGGTCCTAAACTATGTCTTTTTAAGTTATTTTCTAAATGTATTAAGATAGGTTAAGCCCTTCTAACCTATTCGCAACCCATGCATGCATAGTTAGAAAATTGAGAAGGTGATCATTTATGAGCTTTTATGTATTTTTAAATGTTCGTTTTACTTACCTTGTATACTCGATACATTTCATGTACTGACCGCATACTCTATGTTGTATCATTTTATGATACATGCTCCGATCTTCAGATCCAGCATCGTCATTAGCCTGTTAGGAGTTTAGCGTCCAGCTTGTTGGTGAGTCCTCTTTCCCCGAGGACCATTTGATTCAGGCATTGATGTTCTTTTCATTTCAGTTTGCTGGGTTAGTTGGGGATGTTGTTCCATCAACCCATCTGATTATTAGAGGCTTTCAGACTACATGTAATACTCCACTGTTATGTATTTAGTCCGCAACGCTTATGATGCTATGCTATGCTACGTTCATGCTTCAGATATGTTGATATGTTAATTATTCCGTTTTAATGATATGAAGTTAGATGAATGTTCATGCCATAGGTCGACTTGGAGTCTCTCGGGGCTCCTTGTCCCGTGTTACGATTCGGGTCTACGTTTGGGTCGTGACATATATTTAGTTTGCAAAAATTAGAATTGTATGTGTAATTTAAAAATTTTTGAATTGTGGGATTTGAAAATTTTTGAATTGTATGTATTTTTGGCCAAATTCTTTTTATTTTGCACGCGGTTTTTCTTGTTTCATGGTGGCCCCTTTCATTGCTTGATAAGATCACCCACATTGAAGAATATAATATTATTACTAATTGTAAACTATTGATAAATTATTTATTATCTCTTTTTATTTTTTCTTGATAAATATGAGACCATTTTTATCTATTGCATATGATATAATATAAGTTTTTCTGGAGAGTTATGGGGAGTTAGAAAATTACTATTTTATTATTTGAGCTATAAAAAAATATAAGTGCACCTGCAGTGGTCGACTCTATATAATTAAATAAATTAGGTAAAGGTTTATAAGTGTTGGACCATTACTCAAGTTCAAATATTTTTAAATTTATTGGTAAATTATTATTATGTAATTATAAATAAATTTACTTATAGTCTATAGGCATCAATTGATAATCTGATAAAAATTATAATCAACCTTATTGCATGTATTTAAAATAATAAAATATATATATTATTAATTCGGTAATATATATATATAAAATTTATTAAATCCAAAAATAGACTGGTGAAAACATCATACATTATGGTAGCTAGGTTATTAAAAAACAACTCTATGTAATTGTGCACAAAAATATAAAAGTACACATAATGTATGTTCTAAATATTGAAAGAGACTCTTATTAGACTATATAGCACTAAAGTCTCACTTCCATCACCCTATCATCATACTATATTTCCAAATCAAAAATTTAAAAGAATAAAATATTACTTCAAATATAATTGTGTACTAAAATATAAAAATACATTCTAATAAAAATAATAAAAAAGAAAACATTAAATTTAAATAAAGATAACAACTTTATAAAATTGAGAGACAATAATACTCTTTAACATAATATTGATTTAAATATAATTGTGCACAAAAATATAAAAATACATAATGTATGTTCTAAATATTGGAAGAGACTCTTACTAGACTATATAATACTAAAGTCTCACTTCCATCATCCTTTCATCATACTATATTCCCAAATCAATTAAAATTATTGAAAATGAAATTAAAAAGGTACTCGCACTAATTTAGGTGTAGAGGTAGTTCTTATAATATACATGGAGTATATCGTGAACCCTGAGCCTGTAGATGGTACTCTTCTTAGTTTACAGGGCTCACATAGGTCTGAGTCATTATGGTATAACACCATACCTTTTGGTGCTTGTATGAGGCTCGTACGTTTGGACGATGCTTGAAATTTTCTATGTTCACACCCGCCTCATGAATGCGTCATGGAGTACCTATCTACAGCCGGATTTTATTAGATCATTTGCATAGGTAGGATATAGTATGATTGGTCTCTTGTGATGGCCATGATTGAGCGATGGAGGCCTGAGACGCATTGCTTCCACCTACCATTCGGAGAGGTTAACATTATGCTGTAGAATGTGCAGGTCTTCTTTGGTTTGCAGATCGAAGGCGGTGCAGTGTACGTGTAGAATCCTGCTTAGCGATCATTACCTTGGCGTAGTTTGCTGCATAGACTGACAGGTATCTTGGTAGGAGTTGAGGATATTGTTGGCAGTATTCGGGTTAATATACATGCCATCAGCGAGTACCTTAGAGAGCAGCTGGTGAGAGAGCCCATTGGAGATGCTACTCCAATTGAGAAGGTTGCGAAGATAGCCTGACTATATATGCTTCTGATATTGGGGGGAATCTTATTCCCGAACACGTCGAGGAACCTACTGAGCTTACAATGCCTACCATTTTTAGAGCACATCCAGGATATAGGAACCTACAACTGGGGTAGCGCAGTCTTAGCATATTTATATAGGTCTCTGTGTCAGTCATCTATGGGAAGAATGACCGACGTTTAAAGATTTCTTCCTCTCCTTCAGGTAACATAATATTTTGATACATTCAATTATGTAAAACATACTAATTTTAAGATGAATTAAATTATTATTTTTTCACGTTAATGTATGGTATTAGAAGAGGATCTTGCCTCTGCAGCCTGTACCTATTGGGCCAGCAGAGGATGACGAGGATGAGTCACATCATGCTGTCATCCCGATTAAAGATCAGCTCGACCGCATGAAAGAGGATCAGGTAAACTTTATATTTCATTTTATGTACACTCAAATATTTAATGTTTTGTTCGGCTTATTAGAATTTATTTATTTTATTTTAAAATAATTTATGTGGACACCCTACACTGAGGTCGTGCATACACCGCCCCCATGTTGCACGGTTGACCAACTATTATGGACAGCACTGGTGCCCATGATTTGCTTGGAGATAGTTGAGCACGACGTGCCTGATCGAGTGATGAGGCAGTTTGGTTGGCCATAGCACAAACCAACGTTCCCCACTTGGACACCTGCTCACTATGAGCATGATGAGCGTAGGAGACTTGCCCAACCTTTTTTTTGAGAAGTTGGATTCTTAATTCGATGATTGGGGCAACCGGAAGGATAGAAGGGTTGAGGCGGTTGATGGGGTTCCCAGAGCTGAGTACAGTGAGTGGGTCCAGTATTATGGACGATTGTTGATAGGGAACCCTGCCTTACGTGTTATTGGAGGCCCAAGATTCACTCATTCGGCGTGTGCATATGTGGCGATATCGAGAGGACTTCACCGGCTGCACCGAATTGGTATGAGTGGCAATAACATGATGCCTTTGCACCATATAGCCAAATGTTAGTCCAGGTTGTTATGGAGATATTGCACGAGACTCGGGACAACAGACAAGTGGGGCAGCCAGCATTTCAGGGAGACGCCTTATATGAGTAGCCACCTGTGGTCCGTAGAGGAAGGGGATGAGGACGAGGACGTGGCGATGCCTAAGGACGTGGACATGGAGATGCCTGAGGACGGAGTTGTGGCGAGCGTAGAGGAGGATGAGGATATTATTTGGCTATAGCTAGAGGAGGTCAAGGACATATTCCCCCCTCCCCCCTGCAGAGGTAAAGATAGAGGTAGAGGCCGCATATATTCCTGACCCAATGCCGACTTTACCGCCAGTATTTTCGTCGGTTGCTGATCCATCACCCTCCACTCCAACATGTGTATCTCAGTCGTCTGCCGATTCATACCTAGCTCGTCTTGAGAATATGGATTGGGATTTTATTTGCAGCGAGATAGGTGACGAGCCTATTTGAGATGTGGAGGGAGGTAAACTTTTGACTTATAGCGATGCAATATGCATTGGAGATTATGTAGAAGATATGTTGGTTAGTATTATTTTTAATAATTTATAAATTATTTACTATTTTTCTATTTAAATAACTCAATAACTTTTTTTTTAAATTCATTCATCGGGGTCTCCATCCACCGTGGACCCTACCTGCCAGCCTGCCATGGAGGATCCCACTCAGCCATTGCATGAGGTTAATATTATTTTTAATAATTCATAAATTATTTACTATTTTTTTTATTTAACTCAATAACTTTTTTTTTGGTTCATTCGTCGGGGCCTCCATCCACCATGGACGCTACCTGCCAGCCTACCACGAAGGATCCCGCTCAATCATTACATGAGGTTAGTATTATTTTTAATAATTCATAAATTATTTAATATTTTTTTTATTTAATTAACTCAGTATCTTTTATTTTTTTTGATTCAGTGGTCGGGGCCTCCATCCACTGTGGATCCTACCTGCCAAACTACCACGGAGGATCCCGCTCAGTCATTCATGAGGTTAGTATTATTTTTAATAATTCATAAATTATTTAGTATTTTTTTATTTAATTAACTCACTAACATTTATTATTTTTTTAGATTCATTCATCGGAGCCTCCTTCCACCGTGGACCCTACCTGCCAGACCACCACAGAGAATCTCTCTCAGCCATTACATGAGGTTATTATTATTTTTAATAATTCATAAATTATTTACTATCTTTTATTTAATTAACTCACTAACTTTTATTATTTTTTTAAGATTCATTCGTCGTGGCCTCCATCCATAGCGGACCCTATCTACCAGACTATCATGGAGGATCCTGCTCAGCCATTGGATGAATCATCTCCAGTATCCTCTCCAGAAAATGAGTTCATTACGTCGAAGGATGATACGCCTCTAACACCGGGGAAGAAAAAGGCTGTTAGATGTAGGAAGAAGAATGATCGTAACATAGGGCCTCCTCTAGTTAAGAGGAGGAGGGATAGGGATGACGAAGAGGGCGGAAATGAGAATCATATAGGTTTTAGGCCGAAAGGTGTTCTACGTCCGCCTCAGGGTTATGGAACTCATTAATATTGTTTATACTTTATATGTTGTTATTTTTATTCTTTTGTGAGAGAGAATTTGTATATTAACATTTTATTTTTCGCAATACATAGAGTAAATATTTTTAAAGCAAAACAATAGCATTCATTATAATAAAATTCTATTATAACATTAGTGTAAACAACATGAAAATCAGCTCCTACAAGTACTACTACCATGGGATGTATTTTTACTTTGAGATGATCTAGCATTACGATCATGCAAGGGATGTCCAAGTTCATCATGACCTTTTTGTTTGCACATAGAGAACTTGCGAGAGAGTGTACTTATTGAAATGTCCATTTCATTAGGTATGCGGGATTTGACATTGACGCGTATTTTTCATAAAAATCTTTTGTTTGCTATCATAGCAAAAGGACTTGTAGCCAATACACCTCATCATCGAGTGGATTTAATTGTCCGGAGTATGCTTTTTTTATAGTTACGCACATTGTATTCTTGTGCAATATAATCCCACTCTCGATACCTAATTGTAATACCCCAAAAACTCTAAAATCAGATTCGGGAGTTTAAACAGAGAAAATAGAATTTTTTGCACCAGGTCACAAGACGAGTTGTCCAGTGACCCATGCAGTACCCCACGAGTTGTTATGTGACTTGTGAGGTAGGAAGGAGTTGGCTAAGATTTTTAGGCTTCTGGGGCTGACTGTCACACCCCACCTTGGGAGGCATGACTGGCACCTGGTGCCCTACTAGGATCTGAACTGACTTAACTGGTCCTGTGCACTCCTGGTGCAGGCTTACTCCCAAAAATTAAGAAAACAACGGGCTATATCTCGATTGTAAATACAACCTCCGGCCGACAAAGCCTTATTGCCATCTGTAAAGGAAAATAGCTAACTAGAAATAGATAATAATAGGGAATCCTATGCGGGTCGACAAGACCACCATAATATCTAGTTATGACTGTAAAGTAAATCGGGTGCTAAACTAAGCTATGGCCGACAAAGCCGTTAACTGACAGCTAAACAAAGCTCCACACGGCTAATATGTAAACTAAAACACATATGGGCCCAACACGGCCACCAACAACTAACCACAGGGGAATAAAAACAATCAGCAAGCCTCTGGGAGTAATATGATGATCGGGATAGGGCCCTGGCTACCCAAAACTGCGTAATCAAAAGAAGTAAACCTTCTATCTACAAGCTCCGAGGAAAGGATCCGATACTTATAAAAATCCTGGCTGAAGGCTAAGAAGGACCAGCTCCTCGTCTATCCACACACGCAGGCAAGTAATGCAGCGCCCCAAGGACGGGCATCAGTACAATATGTATCGAATGTAAGGCAATAATTGAAACTGAATAAATAGAACTTAAAAATACAGTTGAAAGTAACTGAGTGAAAGAGATGGAAATATAACCTAAATACTTACCTTCCTGCTGCCTAGTCTATCAATAAATAATGCAAACAAGAACCTTACTTGGCCCCCATAAGCCGAAAGGTACAACCAACACAGAATAACCCACTCGGGGCCCCTATAAGCCCTGGTAGGTACACTTCAATCTATATACCCCTAATATGATCATGATGAGTCTTCTAATAACTGTATCCTTCTTACTAGTCCCCTGGGTCTGCAACTGAGCCCTCTTGACCCCTGAACTATAGTTGTTTCTGAGTCTGGTGGACTCTTGCTGTCTGTACCCAAGGTACCGAACTCAACGGGCTGTGCTGATATGACATAAAAGTAGTCCAGCGCATGGAATGGACCATATGAGGACCTCAAACCTCATCTTCGCCCCTTACGGATGGCATACCACTCCTCGGAGCAACGTCATCTAGCCCCTCGCGGGCGTCGACACAGCTTGTAACCCTGGGGTTGGTTATGGAGGGCTATACAGGGCATAGTCAATCCCAACTAGACATGGAATACTAGTCCCAGCTAATAACAACAACTAATCATAATAAATATACTTATGGTATTCTTACTAGGATTCAAACTGAGTTATGATACTGAAGAAACGAACTTGCCGAAGAGATTCGCCTTAACATACCTAGATTGATGATTTCTACTTAACTAGCGAGTATCAGATTCATATTCAATAGCATTTCTCAATTGAAATCATACTACTGGGAAAAGGAAACTAGTTTCAGTACTAAATTCGGCAAAAACAATAACTTTAAATATAAATATTAACTATATTTCAACACAACGGAACACGGTCGAAAATGCATAATTTCTCGAAAGTCCAGAAGGAAGATACTTACTTGAAGCCTGTGATCTATAGAAACTAATTTGGAGCAATTCAAACAACTTTAGCTCAGCGGGGTTATGATCTGCCGGGCGAATTTCGTGAAAATAACTTTGTAGTAACGCTCCGTGCAGCCTTAAACATCGATACCCAAAGTTAATTTGAACTTGAATTGCGTTTCGTAGCATAAACGGGTGAAAATTTCTTGATTTCTTTGTGCTCTCTTATCTCAGGCCATATATGAACTTTTGGAAATGAATGAAATGAAATAAGGGACTTTATATATATAGGAGGGCCGGTGGACAGAGGGGCGCCCTGCGCCTCTTAAAGCGCCAAAGTAACCGGCGCCTCACTTCTCTCAAAGCGCCAAAGTGCCCGGCGCCTCGCGCCTCTCAAAATGCCAAAGTGCCCGATGCCTCGCGCCTCTCAAGGCGCCAGTGGCTTGGTGTGCCGCGCTGACCCTGTGCGGCCTGGCCTCGCTCGACTCGACTTCCAAAGCTTCTCTACACGCGTCATACTCCCTTTTTTTAATCTCAAATCCACACGTACGCTTACTAATCTCAAACTTCTATAGGGTGTAATACTAACCACGACATAAGCCATGACTCGTGGTCAGAGCAACAAGCCATTGGGTCACTTGTGTTTAGGAGATTGATAAGAAGGTGAAATTTTGGGCAGTGCACATTACGACTCGGTCACCACGAGTCATTGGGCACACCACGAGTCGTGGTGTCCCTCGTGCTGACCAGGGTTGATAGGTTTCCAGTGCTGACGACGAAAGGTAGACCGCAAGTCGTGGTCCTTGACGACAAGTCGTCCAGTCCCTCGTGGGGAATGGCAGTGTGTTTTTCCCTGTGAAATTTATTAAGGGCTTTTCCGTAATTCCAGTGTTCCTAAGGCCTAAACTACGTCGTTTTAAGCTCAGAGTAGTATGTTTTAAGGAAGGTTAAGTCATTCTAAGCCTATTCTAATTCATGCATGCAAGTTTATAGGTTTAAGAGGTGATCAAGCCTAGTCTCTTCAAAGTTCTTCTTCAATTCTCATTGGAAAATTAAGAAAGTTGTGAAATCAGATTTCTTCAGGTATGTAAGATTATGAATGGGTGCAATAGTCCACACCCATGCCCAATCCTCTCTCAATTCATGAAAATTCTAATTGATGAATCTATGGGATTTTTACCCAATGTGTGAATTACCTAAATATCAATCATGGATAAGATCTAAGAATGTTTCCAATGTTGAATTATGATTAATGGGAAGGTTTTATAATATTTTAAATTATAAATTATGTTTTCAAGTTTTCTAAATTATGATGCCTATCCATGAAAGTTGAGATCTATGAAGTATGTGTACAAGCATGATGAGATATTTATGAAGAAAGTATGATTTCAAAATATCCATGTTTATGTTCATGTTTTCATATGATTAACTCTATGTCAAGCATGTTTTATGATTTCATGTTAATTAGTTTAGCATAGTTTTGGAGTCTAGACTCCCAATTATGTTCAGCTTGTGGTGTGGTTTGAGACAAGGCTCCTCATGAATTGATTTCAGATTTATGTATGTATGTTATGAGTCAGCTTCGTCACTAGATGAAAGTTAGCTTCATTGAAAAATGATAGAGAGCATATGCATGTTTTAGGAGTAGTGTCTAGCACCGAGTAGGATAAGGGTCAGTCAACGCTATGCCTCAGAGCTATGCGCCAATGTAGGTATGTTAAGATTATTTGGGACCTCCCTTGTGAGCTTCCCCTGCCCCCAAGGGGCCTTCAGCTTGATATCGATATTATGGTAGCGTCCTTAGCCCTAGCAAGGCTTTGGACGACTCTGCCCACTTGAGTGTAATAATCGGGACCACGTAAGCTTTATCGTGGTAATGTCAGTTATATGACGAGTCTCCCATTGTTCCTTATGATTTAAGTTATGCAGGTTCATTAGTCATGATATTATGTTTTCAACAAGTTTGAACCACTATTCAGTTTTACTTATGTTATCCTTTTTCATCTTTGGGTCATTTGTTTTAGTTATGATATTCAGTTATGTTCAAGTAATGATTTAAGAAAATAGCATGCAAGCCTACTCCTAGAATCTTATCTTGATTATATTTTATAATGTGCATGATTTATGATTTTACTTAGCAGTTTTACTTACCTTGCATACTCGGTACATTTCACGTACTGACTGCATAGTCTATGATGTATCATTTTATGATACAAGCTTCGATACCCAAGCTCAGTCCCGCGCTAGTCAGATTTTCAGAATTTGCATTCCTCAGTCTCAGTTGGTGAGTCCTCATCTTTCGAGGGCCCTTCTTATTAGTTATATTTCGTATTTCTAGTTTCAGACTTTAGTCAGTTAGTTGGGGTTTTGTCCCATCAACTCGTCAGTATTAAAGGCTCTTCAGACATGTTTGTATTCAGCTTTAGACTTATGTATGTATTCAGATGTTATGTTATGTTCAGACTTCCGCTATGTTTATTATGTTGATTTTCCATTTTATTTGAATGAGTTAGATGTTATGTTAATGCAATGGGTTGACTTGGAGATTCTCAGGGTTCTTTGTCCCGTGTCTCGATCCGGGCCTATTTCGGGTTGTGACAAACTTGGTAATAAAGAATTAGGTTTTGAAGTGTCCTACGGTGTCTGAAAGCCGCGCTAAGTAGAGTCTTTTTCATGGGTGTGAAGTAGGCCACATTTATGATGAAGAGGATACGAAACATTTAGGAAATGTTTCATTTTTTCATGATCTATGTCGTGTGATGAAGTGTCTCACTATCCTTCTAACTCATGCTATATGCGTTTGCAGAATCATGCCTCCTCACAGAGTTAATGGAAGAAGAAACGGAAATGGGAATGGCCATGCGAATGGCAATGGGGACGGACACTATCAGGCCCCACCAGTCCATGAGGAGCATTACCTGAGTCGGTTGCCCATGCTGAGTTCAGGGCAGCCATTCAGATGTTAGCTCAGTCCTTGACCGCCTAGGTCAATCATCAGGCGTAGCGCATGTCCCTCAGAATGGGAGTGCAGCGGCTACAAGAGTTAGAGACTTTCTGAGGATGAACCCTTTGAAGTTCCTTGGGTCAAAGGTGGATGAGGATCCACATGAGTTCATTGAGGAGGTTCTGAAGATCACTCAAATTATGGGGGTGACTGGGCAGGAGTGCGTCGATTTATCCTCGTACCAGTTGAAGTGGGTTGCACACATTTGGTTCAAGCAATGGAAGAATAGTAGGGAAGTTGGAGAAGGTCCTATCAGTTGGGATTAGTTTTATGTTGCTTTTATGGAATTGTTCTTCCCTCGGGAGATGAGGGAGATCAAAGCAGTCGAGTTAATGAATCTAAAGCAAGGGAAGATGACAGTTCAGGAGAATGCCTTGGAGTTCACTCGTCTGTCCAAGTATGCACCTGAGATGGTGGCGGATTAGAGAGCCTGAGTGAGCAAGTTTGTACATGGGATAGCAGATTACTTGGCCAGGGATTACCGAACTGTGATGCTTCTTCAGGGTATTGTCTTTGCTCAGATAGTCCTATACGCCCAACAGATGGAGGCAGTGCAGATGAGTGAGTGCGAGAGAGAGACCAAGAAGGCTAGGACTGATAGTTTCGGATTCTCCCAGAAGAGACCTAGTGGGCACCATCAGTAGTCCCACCAGTGACCTTAAGCCCTAGCGCCTTCGACTTTGAGTTTGCCATCTAGATCCAGGCACGATCAGAGGGGATGAGCATCAGGCTCGAGAGGTTAGAGTAGTAGACCCGTAGAGATCAGCCCTCCAAAGTGTAGCAGATATGGTCGGAGACACACGGTTCTGTGTTTGGCGGGTGCAGGAGATTGTTTCGGGTGTGGGAAGCCCAGACATAGTCTTAGAGATTGCCTAGCAACTAGAAAGGGTCATGATAGGGGCTGAGGCCTAGCTTCCAATTCAGTAGCTCCACCAGCACGCCCAGCCCAGAAGGGGCATCTACTAGTACGGTGGTGATCAACGTCAAAATAGATTTTATGCCGTAGCATCCCGTCAGGAGCAGAAGGTCTCCCCATATGTAGTCATTGTTATGTTACGAGTATTCCACCTTAATGTATATACATTGTTAGATCTAGGGGCTGTTTTGTCTTTTATGATGCCCAATGTTGCTAGTAGTTTCAAAGTCAGTCCCGAAATCCTATCGGAACCATTTGTTGTCTCTACTCTAGTTGGTGATTTAGTTATAACTAGGCGGGTGTATAGAAATTACCCTGTCACAATTCTTTAGAAAGTCACCTCAGCAGGTTTAGTAGAGTTATCCATGACCAATTTTGATGTTATCCTTGTTCGGTCTGCGTTATATGGGTATATAACTACACGCAAGTGCACGTGGTCGAACAAGTAGTAAAGTGGCTTTAGTAAGCCAAGTATCGATCCCACAGGGACTGGGATGAAGTGCAATCTGCTCAAGTGCACTATATTTCGATTCTAAAAATGCAGACAACAGTGTAACCAAAAGTTTTATATTTAGTTTTATAATTTTTATGCTAAACCTAAAATAACTATCTAATTTGAGTCTGAACTATGAATGAGAGCATGCTGAGGTTAAAAGAACATGTAATGAAATTAATTATCGATATAATTTGGTTAGTCTTTTCCTCCGATTGCTAGCCAAGAACTATTGCCAAGAGATTAAAACTCTCGTATTTAACCTCACTTAAGAATCATGAACCATCCACCTACATTTCTGTGATTAAATGCAATTCATGTTCTAGCCATACAAACCCGGTTCCTAAATTGACTAATACGACTTTCAGGTATATTTCTATCCTGAAAGTACATCAATTCCCAATTTTCCCAAACCAAGAAAAGATCATATCCTATTAATTCACAACTTTCCAATTTCTTGCTCTCTCGAGTGAAACCGGACTTTTTAGATATACATTAACGTAGGCCACACATTAATGCGGTAAGAACAAGAATTAATAGAACAACCATGGAAGAAAAGATGAAAAACCAAAGAATCAATGATCACATTTTATTACAAGTGTTCATAACCTCAGCAAGAAGATGAATTAGCCACTCGTTTAAATCGTTAAATGAGTGTTAAACATACAAGCAATTGAATACAAGGAGAATGAAAGAGAGAAAAACCCTGATAATTTCGTCCCCTCAACTGCTTGTAACCCATGTTCTTGCTCCACCAATTCAGAATATCTCAAATAAAACCTAAGTGTGCTATTTATAGTAGTGGGACTTTTTCTCGGAATAACAAGCAACGTGTCACGGAGTGCATCGCGGATCACTGCCTCTGTGACACGCCACTGACGCGAAAGCTCTCTGGAAATCACCCGAAATTGGCCTCGGCAGCACCCTGCCGCGTTGGCAGCGTGTCACGCTGCTTGGGCAGCGCGTTGACACCTCATTGTCGTGCAGCCAACCTGCCATGGCACGTTGCCCACGTGCAGGTGGGCTGTTATGATCAGCCTGTCTGCCGTGGCACGTTGCCGGCGCACAGGTGGGCTGTTTTGTGCCTCCTCTTTGCCGACGTTCGCGGGTTAATTCCGTTTCCAAGCCTCTACTTCACCAACTCATGGATTAGTTACTCAAAAGTCATCAAAACCTACAAAACAAAGGCTAATCATGTTGGTTAGCACTTATCCTCACATTCATATAAAATTACATGAAAATGTATACAATTACTTAGATAAACAAGACTAATTTAAGTCACAAAGTGTATCTCGGGCATGCTATTTTTGCCCGTGATCAATCCTCTTCATGGATTGGTTATATGCATGTTACACCTCAGACAATTCTAGAACCCATGTAGTAGAGTTCATATTTTCGGGTGAGCTAGTCCTAAACTGGAAGGGTAGTTCAGTTGTGCCTGTAGGTCACTTCGTTTCCTACCTTAAGGCAAGAAAGATGATTTCTAAGGGTTGTGTGCACCATCTAGTTAGGGTTAAGGATGCTACATCCAAGACCCCGACTATCCAGTCAACTCTAGTGGTATATGAGTATTCGAAGGTGTTCCCAAATGATTTACCGAGAATTCCTTCCGAACGGAAGATCAATTTTGGTATTGAACTTCTTCCTGATACACAACGTATATCTATATTTCCTTACAGAATGGCTCCAGCTGAACTAAAAGAGTTGAAGGAGCAATTGAAAGACCTCTTAGACAAGGGATTCATTAGACCTAGAAAATCCCCATAGGGTGCACCAGTTCTCTTTGTCCGCAAGAAAGATGGTTCTCTTCATATGTGCATTGATTATCGTCCTTGGTTGTGTACTTATGAAGCATGGTAAAGTTATAGCCTATGCTTCCAGGCAGCTGAAAGTCCATGAAAAGAATTATCCGACTCATGATCTCGAATTAGCGACAATAGTATTTGCCTTAAAGATTTGGAGACACTATTTGTACGAGGTCCATGTAGATGTGCTTATGGACCACAAGAGCCTATAGTACGTGTTTACCCAGAAGGATCTAAATCTACATCAAAGAAGGTGGTTGGAGCTATTCAAAGATTATGATATGAGTGTCCTTTAATATTTGGGTAAGGCTAATGGGGTGGTAGATGCTCTTAGCAGGCTTTTCAGGGAGAGTGTGTCCCATATAGATGAGGAGAGCAAGGAAGGATGTACATCCTTGCACGGCTTGGTGTTCATCTGGTTGACTCAACCGATTTTGGAGTTATTGCTTAGAATGGATCGGAATCATCTTTAGTGGCTGATGTTAAATCTAGACAAGATGAGGATCCTATTTTAGTAAAATTAAAGGAAGCTGTTCAAAATCAGAAGGTGGAGGTCTTCTTCAAAGGGGGAGATGGTGTGCTTTGTTATCAGAGTCACTTTTGTGTTTCAAGTGTTGATAATTTGAGAGATCAGATGTTGCACGAGGCTCATGGTTCCAGATACTCTATTCATCCAAGTGCCACCAAGATGTACCGTGACTACATGAAGTCTATTAGTGGAATGACATGAAGAAGGACATAGCAAAATTTATGGCTAAGTGTCCGAATTGTCAACAGGTGAAGGTTGAGCATCAAAGACTTGGAGGTATGCTTCAAGATTTAGTATCCCTACTTGGAAGTGGGAGGAGATCAATATGGACTTTATTACAGGTTTGCCTCGTACTCATCGATAGTGTAACTCTATTTGAGTGATTGTAGAGAGGTTGACTAAGGCAACTCATTTCTTACAGGTCAAAACCACTGATTCAGTGGAGGATTATGCTAAGTTGTACATTCGAGAGCTAGTTCGGTTGCATGGAGTTCCCTTTTCCATCATATAAAATAGAGGTATTCAGTTTACCTTCCAGTTTTAGAGATCGTTACATAAGGGACTTGGTACTCAGGTTAAGCTTGACACAACATTTCACCCGCAGACAGATGATCAGGACGAGCGAACCATTCAGACCCTTGAGGATATGTTGAGGGCGTTTGTGATTGATTTCAAGGGTAGTTGGGATGATCATTTGCCTCTCATTGAGTTTGCATATAACAACAACTACCATTCCAGCATTCAGATGGCTTCGTTTGCGGCTCTCTATGAGCGGAGATGTAGATCGCCTATTGGTTGGTTTGAAGTTGGTGAAGCTATGGTGATAGGTCTAGCTTTAGTCTATGAGGCTGTGGAGAAAGTTCAGGTTATAAGGGATAGGTTGAAACAACTCAGAGTCACCAAAAGTCCTATGTGGATGTAAGGTGGAGGGATCTTGAGTTTGAGGTTGATGATTGGGTGTTTTTGAAGGTAATCCCCATGAAAGGAGTGATGAGATTCGGGAAGAAAGGGAAACTCAGTCCCCGTTATGTTGGCTTGTACTGGATCGTGAAATGGGTTGGCAAGGTAGCATATGAGTTGGAGTTGTCCTCAGAATTAGCATCAGTTCATCCAGTTTTCCATGTATTGCTTTTAAAGAAGTGTTTGGGTGATCCAGCTTTGGTTATTCCAGTGGACATTGTCGGTGTGAAAGATAGCCTTAGTTATGAGGAGGTTCCGGTAGAAATACTTGATCATCAGGTTTGAAGTTAAGGAACAAGGAAGTAGCCTCAGCCAAGGTTTTATTGAGGATCCGGTATATTGAGGAAGCTACATGGGAAGCCGAAGCAAATATGATGACTAAATACCTGCATCTATTCTCTTCCGACTCAGTTTCAGCTTGAGGTATCAGTTTCCTCCTTAGTACTCTATTCAGTTTCATGTTCAACTCACGTGCCCTAGCTTCTTTCATGTCAACGAATGTATATGTGATTCAGGAATTCAGTTAAGTTATGTAGCTCAAATTGGAGTCAGTCACTCTGTCAGTTTTCAGCATGTATGTTCAGTATTTGAGTATGATGATTGCATTTCTCTACTTTTCAGTATGTTTTCCCATATTCGAGGATGAATGTTCCCAAGAGGGAGATATTGTAATACCCTGAAAATCCTAACATCAGACTCGGGAGTTGAAACGGAAAAAATAGAATTTTTTGCACCAGGTCACAAGATGATTCATCCAGTGACCCATGTAGTACCCCATGAGTCGTTAAGTGACTCATGAGGCTAAGATTTTTGGGCTTCTGGGGCTGACCACGAGATATTCCACGACTCGTGGTTAGAGCAACGAGTCGTTGGGTCACCATGGTTAGGAGATTGGTATGAAGGTGAAATTTTAGGTAGTCCACATCACGACTCGATCACTACGAGCCGTTAGGCACACCACGAGTCATGTTGTCCCTCGTGGTGATCAGGGTTGATAGGTTTCCAGTGCTGATGATGAAAGGAAGACCACGAGTCGTGGTCCTTAACGACGAGTCATCCAGTCCCTCGTGGGGGTTGGCAATGTGTTTTTCGCTACGAATTTATTAAGGGTTTTTCCGTAATTCCCATGTTCCTGAGGCCTAAACTACGTCGTTTTAAGCTCAGAATAGTAGGTTAAGTCATTCTAAGCCTATTCTAATTCATGCAAGCAAGCTTAGAGGTTTAAGAGGTGATCAAGCCTAGTCTCTTCAAATTTCTTCTTCAATTCTCATTGGGCAATCAAGGAAGTTGTGAAATCAGATCTCTTCAGGTATGTAAGGCTATGAATGGGTGCAATAGTCCACCCGTATGCCCAATCCTCTCTTAATTCATGAAAATTCTAATTGATGAATCTATGGGATTTTTACCCAATGTGTGAATCTCCTAACTATCAATCATGGGTATGAACTAAACATGTTTCCAATGTTGAATTATGATCAATGGGTAGAGTTTACAGTGTTTTAAATTATAAATTATGTTTTCAAGTTTTCTAAATTATGATGCCCCTCCATGAAAGTTGAGATCTATGAAGTATGTTGTACAAGCATGATGAGATGTTTATGTTCATATTTTCAAATGATCAAGTCCACCCCTACTATACCCCTAAAATACAAGCTAGCGCCAACGGCTAAAAAGCCGTTGTTGCTTGCTGCTTGCAGGCTCAAAAATGTCTCTTTGACCTCTCCTCCCTGTCTCAATTCTAATTGATTAGCTTCTTCCTTCGCGCAAGCTACGGTTTAACGACCCCCTTGTTGTGTTGATTTTTGTGATCTTTTGCCTCAGTCTGCGTTTTTCAAATAGCCGGGACTCGATGTTGATTTTCGATTTAAATGTCAGCTCCAGGTTTGGGGCGGCCCATCTGATTAGTTCAGCTATCACTATTGGAAACCCCAGTGGTTGTTCGGCTGCGTACTCCCCGTCTGCCTATCTCACACTCCCAAAGCCAATTTTGCTTTCTTCTTTCATTTTCATTTCCTGCATCTTTCTTTCTATCCATAGGTCAGCTTCATGTAGATAGATCTTTGCCGGGGGTGTCAAGTATGTTTAAGTATTGGGTAAGCCCATATGATCAAGTATGTTTTACGATTTCATGTTAATTAGCTTACCACATGGTTTTGGAGTCTAGAATCCCAATTATGTTTAGCTTGTTATATGGTTTGAGCCAAGGCTCCTCATGTATTGATTTCAGATTTATGTATGTGTGTTATGAGTCAGCTTTGGCACTAGATGACGGTCAGCTTCTTTGAAAAATGATAGAGAGCATATGCTTATTTTTTGGAGTAGTATCTAGCACAGAGTAGGCTAAGGGTCATTCAAACCTATGCTTCAGAACTACGCGCCAATGTAGGTATGTTAAGATTATTTGGGACCTCCCTTGTGAGATTCCCCTATCCCCAAGGGGCCTTAAGCTTCATATCGATATCATGGTATCATCCATAACCCTGGTAAGGCTTTGGACTGCTCTACCCACTTGAGTAATAGTCGGGACCACGTCAGCTCTATCGTGGTAATGTCGGTTATACGACGAGTCTCCCATTGTTCCTCATGATTTCAGTTAGGCATGTTATCATTCATGATATTATGTTTTCAGCAGGTTTGACCCACTGTTCAGTTTTACTTGTGATTATCAATTTTCAGTGTTGTATCATCTGATTCAGTTATGATATTCAGTTATGTTCAGATCATGATTTCAGAAAATAACATGCAAGTCCTACTCTTATAATCTTATCTTTATTATATTTTATAATGTGCATGATTTATGATTTTACTTACTTATAGGTTTTACTTACCGTGCATACTCGGTACATTCCACGTACTGACCGCATACTCTATGTTATCATTTTATGATCTAGGCTTTGATATCTAGGCTCAGTCTCGCCGCTAGTTAGATTTTCAGAATTTGCATTCCTTAGTCTCAGTTGGTGAGTCCTCATCTTGCGAGGGCCTTCTTATCAGTTATATTTCGTACTTATAGTTTCATACTTTAGTGAGTTAGTTGGGGTCTTTTCCCATCAACTCGTCAGTATTAGAGGCTTTTCAGACATAGTTTGTATTCATCTTTAGACTTATGTATGTATTCAGATTTTATGTTATGTTCAGGCTCCACTATGTTAATTATGTTGATCTTCCATTTTATTTGAATGACTTAGATGTTATGTTCATGCCATGGGTCGACTTGTAGCCTCTCGGGGTTCTTTGTCCCATGTCTTGATCCGAGCCTATGTTCGGGTCGTGGCACCAATGCTTGCAAAACTCCTAATGTCATGAGAACGTGGAATGTAATATGATTTCCATTTACCATATTGCCATATTCCTTGGGACGCATTTACAATGTGCATATTACCACCACGATCATGGTGCATGTTGGTATTCACCTTAAGATATTGTCTCTTTGCTGATGATAGTTGATGAGGGTGTGACGCTCTGCCTTTAAACGGTTAGCCTCAAAGCGCTTGAATGGATTTGGCATCCATGTTTGATTTTCTGATAATAGCCGTCTGGCATAAACCGATCTTGTCACAAACCGCTCCACAACCAACCTGTAAGTCAGTTGCACCATTGCAGTAACTAATAGACCCCTTGCTGACTTCAACAGGCCATTAAATGACTCGGAGCTATTCCTTATCATCATGATCCATCTCCTACCACCATCCTTGTGTAATGTCTATCTCTCCAGATCTATCATCATTAACCAGTCATAGGCTTCCTCGCTAGTCTATTTGATTAGCTGCATTTTTTCAGAAACTTCTTCTCCTGGTGTTGTTTTGCAGCTTCCCATAGCAGGTTTTTCAAATGAACATTTTTGAAAGCTCTCTGATAGTTAGATTTCAAATGCCTTGAACAGTAGCAGTGGTAGGAAAATGGGCCCTGCCAATTCTGCTTATATACACACTCTCAAGTATGCCATGATGCCCGTCCGATATTAATGTTACGCCTCTACGACCCTTGACAACATGTAGGTGCAAATGCTCCAAAAACATACCCCATGTCTCTATGCTCTCATTTGCAGCAATTGCAAATGCCAAGGGATATATCAACCCATTACCGTCCATTGCGATTGGAATCAACATCTTTATTTCCTATTTGCCATAGACATGTATTCCTTCTATTTATATCATACGACGACAATAAGGAAAACCATCAACACATGCCTTCAAAGTCCAGAACACATAGTTGAAAATATTTTTAATGACATCGTCATGTCACTTGAACTTCCATTCAACTATTGTGCCAGGATTGAAGTGTTGCAGAGCAACCATGTAACTTGGAAACTGGCTAAATGATGCCTCCCAATTTCCATAGACATTTTCAAAGGCACGCTTGCATCCAAGTTAGGCCTTTTTTTACTTATTATTTTGCCATACACTTTATGGACGATAGTTTGACAGTCTTTGGTTGGAAACTTGACAATTTAAAACTGTAATAATTAGCAAACCAACCCAAATCCTGCAGCTATATCATAAAACGATACAACATAAAAGGTATGTATCAGTACTTTGAATGTACTAAGTAAGTGAGGAGAAACCATACACAAGGAATAAAAATGTTGAAATAAAAAGACATGCAATGACCAATTGAAACTGATGAAACTGAATAACTATAATAATCTGAGATGGTCTATATGACCCTGTCTGATGGACAAGGACATGCCCTATATCTGAGATACTAATCTGAAGTACTGCACTAAACTGAATCTGAATTGACTAATCTGAGACTGAACTGAGCTGACTAGTGGGAGAATCTATAACCGATATATAACCACGTGAGCTAGATGTGGAGTCTGATGTATACACCCCATCGATAGGACCCAATATACCTTACCAGGGTATAAAGGCATGAAATGGGTGATCACAGGTCTGGGGCCATGAGGCCAATAGAAATATATCCTATGGTGGCAATGTAGTTTTGGGAACATGGGTGCGCTGGAACCCCGTTCCGCTCGATGCTAAGGCCTACTCCCACTGGATATTCCTAGGCTAACTACGAAGCTAATGCTCAAAACTGGGGCCCAATACTAAGTCATAAATACCTATCTGGAAGCATCCTGAGAGTCTTATCAGACTAGATTCTATAATTGGGTTCTAAGACTGGTAAGAGCTGCTTATCTGAAAGCGTCGTAACCGTCTAAAGAACAAACTGAAATCTAAAGTCGGGGTCCTAAGGCTGGTCAGAGCTGGTTATCTGAAAGTTTCATGATCGCCTAAAGAACCACTAAAACTGATACTGAGTCTAATTCTGATAATTGGGAGGTACTACTAACACCTCGAGAGTTTCTGTAGTCAAACTGATCAGCTAACATTTCTGACTAACACTGGATATTCTAATGTTTTGACTAAAACTGAATTGACAATAATTTGACTGAGATTTCAATATAACTAACACTATGAGAATTCCCCAACATTGATAGAATCAAGCAATTTCCGATATTTAATCACTATTGCAAGGTTCTACTCTTTCTACATTCAAGGACTAGGGCTAGATTTCACTTTACAGGAACAAGCAATAACATAGTCACAACCTGGTGGAAAAATATCTACAACTAACATAAACAATGATCCATATGAACTAAAAGAAGTCTGACAAGTAATTTCTTCACATTCTAAAATTTGGCTAAAACTGATAGAGAAGACAAGGAAGACTTTTGGAGACACAGGGGAAGAACTATTCCCTTGTTGAATTCTCACATACCTGGCTAAATATTCCCTGGAGAAGGAAGCTTGAAATGCTGCAATGGATGAGGAACCCTAGACCTTGCTTGAGAGCTCTTGAGAGAGAACTTGAGTTACTTTTCTGAAAACTTGAGTGGGAATGAAGGAGAAAACCGCTTAGTCCCTTTAAATCCCCTCAAAATAACCCAAAACGACGTAGTTTAGGGTATAGGAGGTTAGGATATTACTGAAACACCCTTAGAAAATTCGCATGAATAACTGACTGCTAGTCCCCACGAGGGACTCAATGGCTCGTGTCTAGTCACCACGAGTCGTGGTCACGGTCGTCGAGTGCACTGCCCAAGAACCTCATGTTGGTCACCACGAGGGACACCATGACTCGTAGTATACCCAACGGCTTATGGTGACCCACTCGTGAACTACACTGCCAAATTCTCAACTCCCCAAACCATACTGGACCATAGGTTGCCTAACGGGTCGTGGCATGGACCATGACTCGTGGTGCCTAGTTGTTAGGTGCACTGCCTACTTTTTCTCGGTCTTTAATTTATTCTTGACCACAGATCACATCACGACTCATGGTGTTGACCATGACTCATGGTCATACCCGTGGTCACCCCATTTTTTCAAAATATTCAACCAATTCTTGACCATTCCCCACGAATTGCTTCACGACTCATGGCCTACCCCACTGGTCATACGACGACCCGTTCTGTGATCTAGTGTAGAAAATCCTAGTTTTTCTGTTTCAACTCCCGAGTCTGGTCTTAGGATTTCCAGGGCATTACACTACCTTTATAAATATGATGACTTTACCTTTTATATAAACTCTTTTGAGTATTTGTAGTAAATTAACCATAAAATTGGTGGAATGTAGTGCTGATGAGGAATGTATATTCAAAAGACTAAAGAGGATGGTTATTAACCAGTGATTCCTGAATGCTTTTGTCTATGTTAAAGTGGACATTTGTCCAGAATTGGTCTGATTGTGCTCCACTCCTTTTATCTTGTGGTGAACAAGACAATTAATTTACTAGAAATTTCAGGTTTCTAAAGTTCTAGACTAAGAATAAAGAGTTTTAGAGGTGGTTAAGCAAAACTAGATGCAGGAGATAAATCAGATATTTTCCTAAGGTTGAAATAGTAAATGAAGAAAACTAAAGTTGCTCTATCATCTTGGAGTAAAGATTTCTTTTAGGACAGTTGATAATTAATGACGATATTATGAGAATCAAAGAAAGTTTATTTGAAGAACTCCCTACAACAATTAACAGAGTAGTTTTGGAAAAGTCTTAGGCAGAGATGAAATAATAGTTACATTATGAGGGGGAATACTGGAGACATAAAACATATATTACTTAACCTGAAGAGGATAGGAATACTAGGTTTTGTCATAACCTAGTGCATAGAATAGGGAAAAAGCTATCCATTAACAAAATTTAAAAAGTTCAAGAGGAGTAGGCATAAGGAATAGATCAGGCGGCAGCTGAAGCAGTTTCTTTCTTTCAAGAGAAATTCCCAAGAGAAGTAGAGGTCACCCCGACCTAGGGCCTAGGTATGGCCAGCACACGATGCCATTTCTGGCCCGAGCGAACCGCATAACACGTTGTTCCTCAAGAGCATACATCTAACATAAGAGGAATAATCACTAGACTTAAGCTTTCAAAAAAAATGAAATAAGATAAAAGAAATCAACTTATAGGGAGACTTTCAAAGTTTACATAACATGAGAAATAATCTATTGAAGCCTCAATCATAATTGGAATAAATAATTTTACCCAGACAAGACACCCGGCATACCTTGTATTCAAAAACTACTAAAGATGAGTGAAGTAACTAAGCCCAAAATAAGTGGGGCTCACCATTAGCGGAATAGAGAAACCTCTAGCTTGCAGATCGATTGTCAGTCTAAGTATCTGAGTTTGCATTATAAAATAATGCAGCACCCTCGGCAAAAGGGACGTGAGTACATACAATCGTATTATATATAAACTGGCAGAATGAAACATAAAATAACTGATAATAAACAGGAAAACCAATAATATAAACATAATTTAAAGGAAGTCAAGAATATGAAATCAATAGGTTGAATTTTGTAAAAAAAAAAAAATTTCGTCTTTGGTAGGTTCTTAACTTAACCAACATAACCCACCACATAAACACGGAGTCTGATCTCAGCCCGATCAACTAAGTTTGTATGAGACATCATAACATAGTTTTCTTGCAAGGATCCATAAAAGCCCGTACAAGGAGTACATAAGGAGTCGCAGGAACCAATGAAAATAATCTATAACCTACGTTAGCATACATAGTTTTAGGCACAAAGCCTTCTCAGTTAATATTGCTACTCCCCTTTTTATTTCATAAAGTGATTTACTTGAAATCATAATTAAGTAGCCAAGATTATCATCATAAGTCATCATCGTACCATAATCATAGTTCATCATTATCATAAGACCATTAAATTCATATATCTTTATGTCGTAATCATTCTTCATAAAAATTATCAAAACTTCTCTTTTAGAGGAATATCATAGTTCATAAAGTCACTAAAGCTACTCTTGTAGAGGAAAAATCATAATTCATAAAATCTTTGAAACTTCTCTTTTAGAGAAAAAATCGTAGTTTGTAAAATTGACACATTTCATAAGATGACTTATGGAACTCATAGAAGGATCAAAAGGATCATAGACATACATAGGGACTTATGGAGTAATCAATAATGATAATAAAACATACGTAGGAACTCATAATGTTTTGAAACCATTTATCATAGACATAACGTTCTTGACCTTATGTCACACCCCAAGTCTATACCCTGGATGAGACATGGTTCTTGGAGTCACAAGTAACCCCAAGTCAACCCAAGGTCTATCATAACACTGGCATTTTAAGTAAAAATAGCGAAAGCTTTAATATAATAACATAAAACATATATGAGTAAGAGCTAAGTCATAAGTTTTATAAAACTGAAACAAAGCTATAAATCTGAAAACTCTATCTGTGTTTGAAAGCCATCTATCTGATGAGTTGCTAGAACAAGCTCCCAAGTAACTCTAAATATAATTGAAATAAAATATGGCTGAAAAGAAATGATCCTCATCCTCGAAAGATGAGGACTCATCGATGATGCGGCAGAAAACTTCTGAGCGAGATCTACTAACGGTTCTAGGATTGAGAACCTGCAGCTGTATCATAAAATGATACAACATAAAAGGTATGCATCAGTACTTTGAATGTACTGAGTAAGTGAAACCATAACACAGGTAATAAAACAACTAAACTGGAAAGACATGCAATGACCAACTGAAATACTGAAATTGAATAACTGAATAAGTTGAAATGGTCAAAATAACCCTGTCTGATGGTCAAAAACATGCCCTAAATCTGAGATACTAATTTGAAGTACTGTCTAAACTGATGTGAACTAACTAATCTGACACTGAACTGAGCTGACTAGTGAGAGAGTCTATAACCGATGTATAACTACGTGAGCTATACGTGGAGTCCGATATATACACCCCATCGGTAGAACCCAATATACCTTGCCAAGGTTTAAAGGAATGAACTAAGTGATCACAGGTCTGTGTCATGAGGCTAATAAAAATATAACCTACAGTGTCAACGTAGTTCTGGGAACCTATACGCTAGAACTCGGTCTGATCGGTGCTAAGTTCTACTCCCATTTGATAGTCCTAGACTAACTACTAAGCTGATAGCTCGAAACTAGGGCCCAAGACAAAGTCAGGAATACCTATTTGGAAGTACCCTGAGAGTCTTATCAGACTGAATTCTGTAGCTAGTATTCTAAGACTAGTCAGAGCTGCTTATCTGGAAGCGTCGTAACCGTCTAAAGAACAAATTGTAATATGAAACTGGGGTCCTGAGGTTGGTCAGAGTTGCTTATCTGGAAGCGTCGTAACCGTCTAAAGAACAAATTGTAATATGAAACTGGGGTCCTGAGGTTGGTCAGAGTTGCTTATCTGAAAGTGTTATGACCGCCTAGAGAACCACTAAAATTTGATACTGAGTCTAATACTGATAACTGGGAGGTAGCACAGACACCTCAAGGATTCACTATAGTCAAACTGATCGGCTGACATTTTTCTAGACAATATTGAGGTTGCTAAAATCTGACTGAGACTAGACTAACATGAATCTGACTGAATTCTCAACATTTTCGTAGAAAAATGGAAAATCCAACTGATAAAATCAAGCCATAAGAAAGAACTAGTCCAACAGGAAAGATTCTAGTTTACTAAATTCAAAGCTAGGGATAAAACCATCCTTACAAGAATGAGTATTAACATGATAACTAGGTAGTAGAAATATAACAACAATCAACATAGACATAATTCCACATGCTATAAACGAAGTCTGACATATAATGTATTCACCTTCGAAAGTTTCAGGGCTAGAACTGATAGAGAAGACAGAGAAGATTTTTGTGAACACAAGGGAAGAACTATTCTCTTGTTGAATTCCCATACCTGGTGATGGAAATCCCTGAGAGAATCCCTTGAAGATCTGAGGAGAATTCGATTGCTCTAGCTTCTTATATGAATCTTTCTAAGAGAAATTTTAGGTTCTTACTTTAGAGGGGATGAAAGAAATGAAATAAACCGTCGGTTACCCCTATAAAACCCAAAATGACGTAGTTTTTAGTCTAGGAGTTTAAGAAATTACTCTCTAGGAAATTTGCAGGAAAAAGAACCCTGCCAGTCCCCATGAGGAACTCCACGAGTCATGATTGAGGGACGACTTATGGTGCCCAATTGTAATGTGCACTGGAAACTTTCTACAGATTTCCCAATCTGCTAACAACTAACTTCATGAGTTGTCAGGAGACCTAACGACTCGTGACGTCTCCCATTGCCATTGAGCCAAAATTCCTCTTCAGGGGTAACCATGGGCTACTTGACAATTCATTACCGGTGACCACGACTCGTGGTCACCTCCCGTAGTCCTCACTACCGAAAATCACCCGAGGGTCACTACGGGCGACATCATGACTGGTGGTGTCCCAAACGAATCGTGGTGAGGACCCGTTAAGTGAACTACCTAAATTTTTCCAACTTTCAGTCAACCCTTGACGACAACTCACATACCGACTCGTGGTGCTAACCACAACTCATGGTCACACCCGTGGTCACTCAATTTCCAAATTTTTCAACCAAGTCCGGACCCTTCCCCACGAGTCACTCCACGACTTGTGGCCTACCCCACGGGTCATAGGAAGACTCGTTCTATCACCTGGTGCAGAAAATCTTGTTTTCTCCATTTCAACTCCCGAGTTTGATCTTACGGTTTCTGAGGCATTACAGCCAAAGAGGCGCAACTTTTTTTCCTAGCAAAGAGGCATTTTATGGTAACTGAAATTGTAAGTACTAAGTGGAAGAGAACTTTCCACTCTTCTCATTTTTATTTTATTTATTCAAATCTCTTAATAAGAGGGTAAAAAAGCAAAATACTAAGAAAATAGATAAATAACAATATCAAATCTATTTCAATCATGTTAAAGTTTGGGGAGAGAATAGGTTAGAAGGCTAAATCCTCTTAAAACCCTCCTAACTGAGCTTAAAACGACGTAGTTTAGGGGTTAGGAGTTAAGAATTTATGAAAATACCCTTAATAAAATTGGGGAAAAAACTAAACTGCCAGATGCTACGACCTGTACCACGAGTCGTACAATGGACTATGACTCAGGGTATCCTTCCGTACTGACCAAGTCCCAAAACATCAATCCTCTAAAAAATTCCATGAATCCTACTGTGACCCGTAACTTCTTCCTACTAGTCATACCACCACTCGTACAATCAACACTTGAAAAGTCCCCAGTTCTTGTTACGATCCCTACCACGAGTCGGACTGACACGCCACGACTCATGGTGGGGACTCGTGGTTTTGAAGGCCAACTACTGAACCTTACTAGTGGTCATCCTACAAGTCATATAATCCTCATATGACTCATACTATCGATCGTACTAAGATAAAATGCTGGTTTTTCTTGTTGAACATCCTGAACTTAGTCTTAGGATCTTTTGGGGTATTACAATATCTCCCTCTTAGGAACATTCATCCTCAAATATGGGTAAACATACTAAATAACTGGAAGAAAAGGATCTGGCATCCCAAATACTGAATATCTGAAGCGGAGAACTGACTAAGTGACTGACTCCAGACTAAGATACATGTCTAAACTGAATTCATGAATCACACATACATGAATTAACATAAAGGAAACTTAGAGACATGAATTAGACATGAAACTTAATAGAGCAATAAGGAGGAAACTGGTACCTCAAGATGGAACTGAGCCAGAAAGTAAAGGATGCTGGTATTTAGCCATCATATCTGTTTCAGCTTCCCATGTAGCTCCCTCAACAAGTTGATTTGTCCATAGTACCTGTACTGAAGACACTTCTTTATTCCTCAACTTCTGAACCTGATGATCAACCGGAGCCTCTTTATAGCTAAGGTTGACATTCACACCAATGTTCTCTACCAGGACAATCAATGCAGGATCAATAATGCACTTCTTCAAGAGTGATACATAGAAAACTGGATGTAAGCCATCTTTGAGGATAAATCCATGTAGGGATGCTAATTTCTTGAAGCACATCTCCAGGTCTTTGATGCTCAACATTCACTAGCTGACAATTCAGACACTTAGCCACAAACTCTGCAGTATCCTTCTTCATGTTGTTCCACCAATAGACTTCCCGTAGGTCACGGTACATCATGGTAGCACCTGGATGTATGGAATATCAGGAACCAAGAGCCTCATGAAATATTCGATCTCTGAAGTCATCAACACTCGGAACACACAAATGACCCTAATAATGAACTACACCTTGCCAACACGTCTACAATCCTTTACGGGCGAACATATCGAGGACTAAACTTTCCTTTCTTTTCGAATATCATCACCCCTTTGATGGGAGACACCTTCAAGAATACCCAATCATCAACTTCAAATTTATGTGCTCTCCTCCTCATATCTATATAGGACTTTTGATGACTCTGAGTTGTTTTTAGCCTTTCCCTTATAAGCCGAACTTTCTCCATAGCCTCATGAATTGAGTCTGGACCTATCAGTGTAGCCTCACCTACTTCAAACCAACCAATAGGCGATCTACATCTCCGCCCTTAAAGAGCCTCAAACGAAGTCATTTGAATGATGGAATGGTAGATGTGGTTATATGAAAACTCGACAAGAGGTAAGTGATCATCCCAACAACCTTCGAAGTCAATTACACATGCTCTCAACATATCCTCAAGAGTCTAAATGGTCCGCTCAGCCTGACTATCTGTCTGTCGGTGAAAAGCTATGCTAAGCTTGACCTGCGTACCAAGTCCCTTTTGAAATGACCTCCAAAATTGGGAGGTAAAACTGAGTACCTCTATCTTATATGATGGACAAGGGCACTCCATGCAACTGAAGTAATTTGAAAATATATAATTTGGCATATTCCTCTAGTGAATTTGTAGTTTTGACTGGTAGAAAATGGGCTGCTTTAGTCAATCTATCCATAACCACCCAAATAGAGTCATACTGTCAATGAATACGAGGTAACCCTATGATGAAGTCCATATTGATTTCCTCCCACTTTCAAGTAGGGATGCTAATGTCTTGAAGCACACCTTCAGGTCTTTGATGCTTAACATTCACTTGCTGACAATTCGGACACTTAGCCACAAACTCTGTAATGTCATTCTTCATGTCGTTCCACCAATAGACTTTCCGTAGGTCACGGTACATTTTGGTGGCACCTGGATGTATAGAATATCAAGAACCATGAGCCTCATGCAATATCTGATCTCTAAAGTCATCAACACTTGGTACACACAAACGACCCTAATAATGAAGTACACCATCTCCCCCTTGGGAGAATACCTCTACCTTCTGATTCTGAACCACTTCCTTCAACTTTACTAAAATAGGATCCTCTTCTTTCCTAGCTTTGATCTCAGACACCAAAGAGGATTTTGAATCATTCTAAATAATGACACCACTATCCGTTGAGTCAACAAGATGAATTCCTAACCGTTCAAGTCGATGCATATCCTTCATCATCTCCTTCCTTTCGTCTTCTACATGAGAAACACTCTCCATGGAAAGTCTGCTAAGAGCATCTTCCACCATGTTTGCCTTGTCCGCATGGTAAGGGACACTCATGTCATAATTCTTGAGAAGCTCTAACCACCTCCTTTGTCGAAAATTCAGGTCCTTCTAGGTAAACACGTACTATAGGATCTTGTGCTCCATAAATACATCCACATGAACCCTATACACATAGTGTCTCTATATCTTCAAGGCAAATATTACTGCTGCTAACTCGAGGTCGTGAGTCAGATTGTTCTTTTCATGGGTCTTAAGCTGCCTAGAAGCATAGGCTATAACCTTGCTATGCTGCATCAACACGCAACCAAGACTGATCCTCGAGGCGTTGCAATACACCACAGATCCTTTTGTACCGTCAGATAGGGTCAATAGTGGGGATGAGGTGAGTCGAGTTTGTAACTCCTAAAAACTCTTCTCATAGGCATTCGACCATTAAAATTTCACCTTCTACTGGGTTAACTTCATCAATGGTGCTGCAATGGATAAAAATCCTTCAAAAAACCTCCTGTAGTAGCCCGCTAAACCCAAGAAACTCTTGATATTTGAAGGGTTAACTGGTCTAGGCCAATTATTTATGGCTTCTATCTTTTGAGAGTCCACCTGTGCACTCTCACTTGACACCACATGACCCAAAAATGCCACTGAATTCATCCAAAACTCACACTTGCTAAATTTAGCAAACAACTGATGATCCTTGAGGGTCTATAGCACAATCCTCAAATGAGCGGCATGCTCCCCCTCTCTCCGAGAGTATATGAGAATGTTATCTATGAACGCAATCACGAACATGTCCAAATATGTCTTGAACACTCTATTCATCAAATCCATGAAAGTTGTATGAGCATTCATTAGTCCAAAAGACATAAATACAAACTCATAGTGACCATACCGAGTCCTGAAAGTTGTCTTCAGAATGTCACTGTCTTTAACTCTGAGCTGATGATATCCGGATTTGAGGTCTATCTCTGAGAAAAACTTGACACCCTGAAGTTGGTCAAACAAGTCATCAATTCTAGGGAGGGGATATCTATTCTTTATTGTGACCTTATTCAATTGCCGATAGTCAATGCACATACGAAGAGAACCATCATTCTTCCGAACAAAGATAACTGGTACACCCCACGGGGATTTTCTTGGCCTAATGAAACCTTTGTCTAAGAGATCCTTCAACTACTCTTTCAATTCCTTTAGCTCAGTTGGAGCCATTCTGTAAGGAGGAATATATATATGTTGTGTATCCGGAAGAAGGTCAATACCAAAGTCGATCTCCCCCTCGGGAGGGACTCTTGGCAGATCATCTGGGAATAGCTCTGGATACTTACACACTATAGGAACTGACTGGAGAGTTGGGATCTTGAAAGTAGCATCCTTAACTCGAACTAGATGGTTCACGCACCCCTAAGAAATCATTTTTCTGGCCTTAAGGTAGGAAATAAAGTGACCAATAAGCACAGCTAAACTATCCTTCCACTCTAGGACTGGATCACATAGAAACTAGAACTCTACCGCATGGGTTCTACAATTCACAGAGTCATAACATGCATGTAACCAATCTATGCCAAAGATAACATCAAAATTTGTCATAGCCAACTCTATTAGATCTGCTGAGGTGACTTTCTAAAGGAATGTGACAGGGCAATTTCTGTATATCCATCGAGATATAGCTAAGTCATTGACTGGAGTAGAAACTAAGAAGGGTTCTAATAGGATTTCGGGACTGACTTTGAAACTACTATAAACATAAGGCATTACAAAGGATATGGTATCCCCTGTGTCTAATAATGCATAAACATCAAGATGAAATACTTGTAACATACCAGTGACCACGTCTAGGAGACCTCCTACTACTGATGAGATGATAGGTTAAAACCTGTTCTGATGTTGTCCACCACCTACACTAGTTCATGCACCTAGTTGAGCTGAGCGTGCTGGTGGAGCTGCTGAACTGGTGTCTAGGCCTCAACCTCCACCATGGACCTGTCTGGCCGCTGAAAAATCTCTAAATATATGACCAGGCTTCCCATACTCGAAACATGCACCTGTAACCGCTAAGCACTAATCGGTGTGCCTCCTACCACACCTATCATAATGTCGAATGCTGGGCTCTATGGGCCTGCTCCCCTGACCTCGAAAGTCTGGTATCCGTCTCCTTTGATCATGCCTAGATCTGGATGGCACACTTACTACTGACGGCGCTAGGGTTGATGATCTCTGGTGGGATTCTTGACGATGTCCACCACCAGACCTCTGCTGGGAGAACCCAAAACTGTCGGTCCTTGCCATCTTGGCCTCTCTCTCCCTCTCCCTCATCTGCACTACCTCTACCTACTGGGAATACAAGAATAATTAGGAGAAGTCAATGTCCTTATAGAGCATAGCAGTCCTGCAATCCTTGACTAAGTAGTCCGCTACCCCATTCAAAAACTTTCTCATCGAGCCCTATGATCGGCCACCATCTCCGGTGCATATTTGTACAACCGAGTGCATTCTAGATCATACTATTGAACTATCATGTGGTGCTGTTTTAGATTCACGAACCCTGCTAGCTTGATCTCCCTCATCTCCCGGGGAAAGAATCGGTCTAAGAACACAGTGTGGAACTCATCCTGACTAATGGGACCTGCTCTGACTCCCCGGCCATCCTTCCACTGTCTGTACCAAATATGAGCTACCTCTTTCAACTAATAGGAGGCTAGGTATGTAGACTCCTAACCTGTCACCCCCCATAATTTGGGTGATCTTTTAAATCTCCTCAATACACTCATGTGGATCCTCGTCCATTGTTGACCCTAGAAACTCAGGGGGATTCATCCTGAGGAAGTCCTTGACCTTGGCCACCACGTTCCCATTTTGGGGAACATGAGCCAGCGCCTGCTGATTGACCTGAGCGGTCAATGCATGTGCTAACATCTGAATAGCTTCTCTAGACTTAGCATGACAATCTGCTCAGGCACATGATCTGTTACGGCTAGTGGGGCTTGCTGGTGCCCATCGCTATTGCCAATCTCATGGACATTTCCATTTCCATTCCTTCTTCCATTAACTCGGTGTGGAGGCATGATTCTACAAATGCGTATAGGATGATTTAGAAGAATAGAGAGATACTTCATCGCATGACATAGATCATGAAAGAAGGGAAATTATCCTAAAACGTTTCGTAGCTTCTTCATCATAAATGTGGCGCGCTTCACACCCATGAAAAAGACTCTACTTAACGCGGCTTTCAGACAACCTAGGATACTTCAAAACCTAATGCTCTGATACCATGTTTGTCATGACCTGAGCATAGGTCCCGATCGAAACACGAAACCTAGAACCATAAATGGCTCCAAGTTGACCGATGGCATGAACATGATAACTAATCTTAACATAATCAAACCAGAAAACTGAATTATGAAATAGCGGAAGCTTGAATATTAAAACATCTGAACAACAGAAATAAAATAACACTAAATCCGAAGATAAATATACAAACTATGTCTGAAAAGCCTCTAATATACTGATGAGCTGATGGGACAACACCCCAGCTAGCTAATTAGAAGTATGAAACAGAAAATGACATCAACACAACTATCTGAAGGTCCTCAAAGGATGAGGACTCACCAACAATGCGGTCTAGGCTAAACTCTGATACCTTGCTAGCGGCAGGACTGAGTGTAAACATTTTAGCATGCATCATGAGATGATACAACATAGAGTATGCAGTCAGTACTTGAAATGTACCAAGTATGCAAGGCAAGTAAAAGAGTTGAGTAAGTAAAACGGAAATCGTGCATATCATAAATCATTTCATTATAAGATTCTGAAAGTAAGGACTTACATGATGATATCTGAAAACACGATTAAACATAACTGAATCTCGTAACTAAATCGAATGACTCAAAGTTGAAATTGATATTTATAAGTAAAACTGATAAACTTAACATTGGGCCAAACCTATTGAAAACATAATATCTTAACTGATGAACATGCGTAACTAAAATCATGAGGAACAATGGGAGACTCATCATATAACTGATATTATCATGATAGAGCTTACATGATCCCAACTATTACGTTCAAGTGGGCAGAGCCGTCCAAAGCCTTGCCAGGGCTAAGGGAGCTACCATGATATCGATATCAAGTTGAAGGCCACTTGGAGGTAGAGTAAGCTCACAAGGGAGGTCCCAAATAATCTGAATAAACCTACGTTGGCACATAGTTCTGAGGCTCGGCGTTTAACTGAACCCCTAGCCTACTCGGTGCTAGACACTACTCCCGAAAATATGCATATTCTCTCCGTCGTTTTTCAACGAAGATGAACCATCATTTTTCAACTAAGTTGAACATGAAATTACATACATAGTCTAAAATCTGAATATGAAGAGTCTTGGCTCAAAACATACCACAAGCTGAAAGTGAGAGTCTAGACTCTAAAATCATGTGGTAAGCTAATATCATGAAATTGAACTAGATCATAAAAACATACTTAGATCATGTGGGATTACCCAAATTTTAACATTCTTGAAATAGATCTAATAGGCAAAATCATAGATTCATACATGGGTAATTGATAAACATTCTTTCATGCTAGACATCTCATCATATTTGAAAACATAGGTCATAATCTTAACTTTTCATGAAACTTGCATAATTAGGCATCATGCTCTTAACATTTAAAATAATGAATTTAAATCAAAATAGGTAGAAAACTTGCCCATGAATCTTAAAACATACTTTGAAACATGAAGGGAATTTACCCATAAACAAATCATAGAGAATTTCGTGAAATTGGACAAAAAAAACCCATAAGATCATAAACTTGACTTTAAGACTTAAATTCATGAACTTGAGGAGAAATTTTTGCATGAGAGTGAAAGGAAACTCTCATTCATAATCCTACATACCTGGCTAATCTGATTCTACGCTCTTCCTTGAAAGCCCAAGAGAATTAGAGAGAAATTTGAAGAATTCTAGGCTTGATCTCCTTAGGAATTCTCTTGTCTTGCATGCATGGGGACGGAATAAGTTAGAATACTCTATACCCTCTTAAAACACTCCTAATGGAGCTTAAAATGATGTAGTTTAAGTTAGGAGTTAAGGATTTATGAAAATACCCTTAATGAAATCATAGGAAAAACTGAACGGCTAGATGCTATGACTCGTATCATGAGTCGTACAATCGGCCTAGAGTCGTGGTATCCTTCCATAAGGACCAAGTCCCAAAATATCAATCCTTAGAAAAATTCCACGAAGCCTACTATGACTCATAACTTCTTCCTATGAGTCATACCACCACATCGTACAATCAATACCTGAAAAGTCCCCAGTTCTTGTTACGATCCATACCACGAGTCGTACCCACACACCATGACTCATAGTGGGGACTCATGGTATTGAAGGCCCACTTCTGAACATTACTATGGGTCATCCTACGAGTTGTAAAATCCTTATACGACTCATACTATTGATCATACTGAGACAAAATGCAGGTTTTTCCTATTAAACACGTTTAAAATTCCGAACATAGTCTCAGGAACTTTTGGGGTATTACATGCCACTAAGGCTATCACTGTATAACTCATACTCTTATTGTCTTTGTTATCCACTTCCTTTATCACCTTAACAATATGATTTCCTCATAGAAGTTTACTCACATCACATCATCAAATTTCTATCCACCCAATTGAGACAAGTTTAGAATTATAATAAGAGCCTTAACATTGTCTATCTATTACCTTCTTGCTTCAGCTCTTGGGATGGGAAAACTGTGACTATACCTCTAGTAATTCTTCATCTTTCAAAACTTAAGGATACTACATTAGGCACAAATAAAGTTTAGCAGCTTAGGATCTCATATAAAAGTACTCCTCATCAGGTCACAACATTCCCTTCATAATTCTTACAGTTTTATCTTTATCTAATGCCTTTGCTCCCTTAACTTATTCATCTAGAGCTCACATATATCATGCTTAAGCCTTCACAGATGTTGTAAGTTCTTGCATTACCTATATGAAACTTATAAGATCCAATCTCAAAACTAGTATTATCACTCCGTATATTTTCATTCTTTCATCATGTGATCCTTCCTAGTTTTAGCCTAGTTTTTTACTACTAAAATGGGTACAACCTAAATCCTTTATACAACATAGAAATATAGCTATGAAAGAGAGATCAACAAAATGTTAGCCCATTGAGAATCCATGATAAAATAGTTTTTCATAATCACTTAGCCCATCAAATTGTAGCCTCCAAGCACATCTAAATCCGGTGAAATCTCACTACCTTTTTGTCAGTTTCTAAAAACATAGTCATCCCCCTATTTACCTAAAACTTATAAGACTTTAGTTGCATATTTCGATCAATCACTACCTCCACTTCTCAACTACTACATTCATGACTTCATATCTTGGCTCTGGCATATATTCTACTACTTTTGGATTACAACAACTCATATCATCCATCAAATGACAACTTTATCCAATCCTTAAGATACATACTTTCCCTTAGAGGGTATTATTCACGTTGATATTTCAATAAGGATTTGAATGCACATCTTACCTTAGACTAAAACGTACGATTTATCTAAACCAGAGTGTATCCCTTGAAATAAGAGATTTCAATGCACTAATGGTCTTACTACAAGCCTTGTGACATCTCTCCCACCATTGATGGCCCCATCCAAAAGTATGAAATAGACAAGAGCTTTAACTTTATTGCTTCTATGACTTTGAAGGTGAGGCGTAGTCGGCAGAGCTAGAGAGTAATGCCAGAATTAGAACAGTTTCTTAAGATATAGCTCTGTTGCATGATCTAGAGTAAGAAAGAATAGGAAACATTTCTTAAATATCCATAGTCCCTCATTTATAGATGGAGGCCCTTATAATGATAAATGAGACTCTACCAACTCGGCTTTATAAACTACCTAGAACACTTGAACCTAAGGCTCTGATACAATGTTTGTCACGCCCTGGCCTAGGGACTAGGCATTACCGGCACTGGGATTCCATTTCTGGCCCGAGCGAACCGCATAACATGACGTTCACCAAGAACATACATCTACTATAAGCGGAATAATCACTAGACTTAAGCTTTTAAAAAATAAAATAAAATAGAGGAAATCAACTTATAGAGAGACTTGCCAAGTTTATATAACATGATAAATAATCTATGAAGCCTCTATCATAATTGGAATAAATGATTTTACCGGGACAAGGCACCCGACATACGTTATAGTAAAAAACTACTAAAGCTGAGTGAAGTAACTAAGCCCAAAATAAGTAGGGCTCACCATTAGTGGAATAGAGAGACTTCTAGCTTGTGGCTTGATTATAGTCTGAGTACTGAGTCTTCATTATAAAATAATGCAGCGCCCTCGGCAAAAGGGACATGAATACATAGGATCGTACTATATGTAAAATGACTAAATGAAACATAACATAGCTAATAGACAGGAAAACCAATAGTATAGACATAATATGAAGGAAGTCAATAATATGAAATCAATAAGTTGAATTTTGTAAAAAAAACATTCAATTGGAAGGTTCTTAACTTAACCGACATAACCCACCATGTAAACATGGAGTCGAATCTCAACCCGATCAGCTAAGCCATCACATACCTTGCCAGGATATGAGACATCATAACATAGTTTGCTAGTAAGGATCCATAAAATCCCGTACCAGGGGCACATAAGGAGTTGCCTGAACTAATGAAAATGATCCATAACCTACATTGGCATACGTAGTTTCAAGCACGAAGCCTTCTCGGTTAATAATACTACTCCTTTTTTATTTCAAAAAGTGATTTACTTGAAATCATAATTAAACAGCGAAGCTAATTATCATAAGTCATCATCGTACCATAATCATAGTTCATCATTGTCATAAGACCTTTAAACTCATAAATCTTCATGTCGTAATCATTCTTCATAAAAATTATCAAAACTTATATCTTAGAGAAAAAATCATAGATCATAAAGTCACTAAAACATCTCTTGTAAAGGAAAAATCATAATTCGTAAAAGCATTGAAACTTCTCTTTTAGAGGAAAAATTGTAGTTTGTAAAATTGACACTTTTTATAAGAGGATTTATGGAACTCATAAAAGGATCACAAGGATCATAGATATACATAGGGACATATGGAGTAATCAAGAATGATCATAAAATATATGTAGGAACTCATAGAGTTTTGGAACCTTTCATCATAGACATAACGTTCTTGACCTTAACCATAACAACTCTTGAAGAAGGAGAATTTCATAAGTAAATCCTTAAGAGAAATTATCAAACTCCAACTTTGAAGGAATTTCGTATCTTTCTTGCTTTCATAATTTTTTACAGAAAATCATAAAATTCTTGGAAAGGATGTATCATAGAGGATAAGAAAACATCATAGGCAAGTATTGGATTTCATAAGAATCAATAAGATCAAGGAATCGTATTTTCATCATAACTCTAACTCATACACGAAGGAAAAGCTCATAGGAATAAATAACGTAGCATGGAGAAGAATAATGAGGTTTTCCGCACATAGAGATAGCCTTACATACCTTATCCTTGGCCTCCCAATAATCACTGTGAAGCAACAATCCCTTTATGATGTTAATATACAACAATTATATGGATATGAACTAAATCAACACCTTAACAATGAATTTCAAGTCATAGAGGCATTTCATCGAACACCCGGAGGGCATAGGATATTTGAGCCTCCTATGGGTGGGGTATACTAAAACCCTCCTCTTTCTACCACCCATTAACAACATTCATAAACATTTCAAGTTCAACCGAAATAACCACATAAATCTTCAACACCAAAACTTCTTATAACCCTAACCTATGGGTCATCACATGAACTCATGGCTTTCTAACACTGTCCCATGAGTTATGACCTTAGAACATCCCTAAAGAGTATAAAATAATAATATTACAAGATTTTTGAAAATTTACTTACCTTGGAGGAAAAATTCATGCAAAATATTCTAAGTCTTGAATCCAAAAGTCATTATTGACCTTGCTAGAGGAGAGAGAGAGGATTTGATGTTAAAATCTTGAGAGAATTGTGGTTTTATGTTGTAAGATCATGGGAGATTTTTATCCATGCTTAGAAGGGTTTTTTATAGACTTTTGGAGCTGTTGGGGTCGAGTTAGGGTGAAGAAATAAGCAAGTGAATCTGAAATCACGTTTTAAATAGGGGCTGAAATCATGTTTTATGAAAAAATATGCGTTTCGCGGCTAATCTGCGGACCGCACTTTCCAAGGCTCTAGCTGCGGTTTGGTCCATGTTTTTGGACCCTCTACTGACTGGTCACTGTTGTGTTTCATGGCGAATCCGCAGTCTGCGCTTGCCAAGGCGCTGGCCGTGTTTCGTTCTGTGGTTCCTAACAGCTTGACAATGCTTCAGCAAAATGCGCATAACTTTCTACTCTGAACTCTGATTTATGCAAGGTCAAATGCATTGGAAATAATATTCAAAGTCTTAAATTTGATTATTTGAATCACCAAAAAATACTTTTTAATAGAGATATGTGGTCGTTTAAAATTGACCCTTATTCATAAACATCACATACTCTTCACTCTTCTCTTATACATGTTTCCCTTCTCACATACGGTCAACATTCAGCCTATACTTCCCAGTACATTATGTATATGGCTTCATGGATAGGAATAGTAGTTTCAAGTCTCACATCTCATTTATGGTTCGAGTTTGGTATGTGCTCTTACCTGCTCTTGGCAAAAGTCACAAGAATCGACTCCTTTCAATTTCTAACCAACTTCAAACTTACTTAAAACATTGTAGCTCATGATTGACTCCTCCAAATACTTAATACTCATCAAAAATTTTCTGGGTAAGTCTTACCCACATACATAAAATGATTCAAATCTTAGTACGATGATACGAGGTGTTATAGTTAAGGTCCTTTCTTTGCTCAATCATGTACCCAAATTGATAGCTCAGGATGATTACAATGTGCTAAATTGATCCTAATTTAGAAGTGGTGAAAAAGGTTGACTTAGAGCTAAAATAGAGACAGTTCTAATGGCCCTGATGGGTTTACAAGCTACTTTTATCAAACTTGTACGGAGATAGTATTAGGTGATGTCCTGAGTGTGATGAAGGCCTTTTTGAAGGATATATACTTTCTACATCTGTTATGCACATTAATTTGGTCCTATATCTAAAAAGGAGAATGTCTAGACTTTTATAGATATGAGACCTGTTAGTTATATTAGTTAAAGAAATTTTTGAAGTAAGGTGATTTCAAGAATACTGCGTGACAGACTATTGAAAAATGTATTGCTGATAGGGGATACCATCATTGAAATAAGAAAAAGAGGTAAACCTACAAATGTAGTTGTAGATTTTGATATGACAAATGTCTATGATAGAGTTTCCTGGAAGTTTCTAATCAATTTCTATAGAATATGGGGTTTAATAATTTATTTATAGATAAAATCTAGAGAATAGAGGCTAATAACTAGTACTCTGTGCTAGTCAATGGGAAAGCTCATAGGATTCTTTCATTCTACTAGATGAGTAAAGCAGGAAGATCCTCTATCTCCAACTTTATTTTTTATTACTTTAGAAGTTCTCTCCAAAGCTTTGAATGCTTTTTTTTGGGAATAAATTATTCAGAAACTTTAGGTTCCGAAATGTAGCTCAAATCTTAACCATTTGACTTATGTAGATGATACAATTATATCTTTCTCTATTGATAAGAAATTCTTAGAACTAATCCTGAACATTTTGGGGGAGTATGAGAGGAAGTCTGGACAAAAGATCAATAAAGAGAAGAGTTCCTTTTAGGTTTGTCAAAAGACTTCTACTAACATTATTCAATAAGTGGCAGATGTTATAGTCTTTACTAGAGGTCATTTCCTCTTAGTTTATCTTGGGTGTCCTATTTTTCATATAAGGAGAAACTACTACAATTACATCATTTAAAAAGGTAAAAAATAAGTTACGAGCTTACAAGGGGAGATCCTATCTTTTTAGGGGAAGACTGTTCCGATAACTAATGTTCTTTAAAGAATAACTATTTACTTACTATCAATAGTTAATCCCCAAAGTGTGTGATTCATGAATTACATGAGTTGGTTGCCAGATTCTTTTGGTATAACAAGGAGGAAGGGAAAAGTAAATACTAGGTGTCCTGGACTAATACATGATACCAAAATTAGAAGGTCATTTATGTTTCAGATCCTTATTTGATGTATCCAAAACTCTTTTTGCAAAGCTTTGGTGGATTTTCAGAACCAAAAAGTCCTTGTGGTCCAATTGCATGTGGAATAAATATTGCAAAAAATTTATTCTTTAAGTAGTAGAGTAGAAATGAGGATGTTAATTTTGGAGGAAGATGTTGGAGGATAGGTAAAACACTTGATCAGGGGATTTGGTAGGAATCTAGATGTGGTCATTCTAATGTTTGTTTTGACAACTGGATAAAATTAAGGGAATTACACTATGTGCTATCTTCCTCTTTTTTTTGAATAGTAAGTTGGACGTGGTTAAGATTTGATGACTCAAGGAGAATGAAATACTGCTAAACTACAACAGATTTTGCCTCAAGAGATTGTAGAGAATGAAATACTACTAAACTGCAACATATTTTGCTTCAAGAGATTGTTGTGTAGGTTCACGAGGAATTGTTTTTCATAGAAGAAATAGATGTATAGGTCGAAACTTGGTGGATGCTGACAAGTGTTGGAAAGTTCACTATTAACAGTGTCTGAGAGGTGTTAAGGTAGGCCAATGAGAAAAAGGATTACTTTTCAAACATGTGGATTAAAGGAGTACCTTTTAAGATCTCATTTTTCTCTGGACATTGTGAAAAAAGAAGCTTCCTATTGATGAAAGACTAGTAAGTCTAGGCTTTGATATGGTTTCTAAGTGTAGTTATTATAATGGTCCTTATCAAGAAACTTTTACAGCAACTGTAGGAATTTAGGGATTACTCCTTACAACAAAGATTTGGAAAACTTTTGCAGCTACTGCAAGAATCTAGGGATCTTTCATTCAACTAGGACATACTGTTAACAAGTGGTGGACTACAGAATACTCTAAAAATTAAAAACCTATTTACAAAGCTATTCCAACTTTCATACTCCATTAAATTTAAAAGAGGAGGAATATTATTGTTCATAAGGGGGATGGGGACCAATATGTCTTTATGTATGGTGGTCTATGAGATTAACATGAATATATACTTGATGATAAGAGCTAGGTACCCTTGGTTACATATCCCTAAGCATCGACCTTTTTTAGTTTATTTTCTTGATGAGTATGTTCCTTATATATGTAAGGTGATTCTATGGAGGAAACCAATACAAGGACTTTCAAATGCAACTTTGATGGGGCCTATGGGGGAAATCTTGGCCCAAGCTTTGTAGTTTTTTGTATAAGGTATACACTGACAATCTAAGGTATGCTGAAGCAGGATCAAAATTAGGAGAGTGAAGAGAGGAAGGAACCCTCTTTTGAAGTCCTACATACTGCTCTTCTCTCAATCGCACTTTCATATTTGGAAGTGGAAAGCGAACTGCTGGTTGTGGTTGAAAAGAGAGATTTTGTCTTTCTTCATTCAAGTAAGAAAAAGATGGGACACTAAAAGAATTCTAGATAGGAATAGTTTTGTAGCTGAAGTATAATGACCCAAATTTAATTAGAAGTTAAGTGGTAATAAATCAAGAGTTAAAAAAAGTAAAAGTAATTTTTTTCTTAATAATAATAACAATAAAATAAATAAATAGGCCAAGCCCAAATGTAAATGCCCTGGAAACTCAAAATCCAATTTCGGGACTTAAATCAGAAAAATTTGGAAAATTGTATAAATGTTGCAGGACGGACCACTGCAGGATGGACCACTTGACGAGTCATTAAGTAACCTCACGACTCGTTAGGTGAGCCGTGAGGGGAAGGATTGATAATGTACAGGAGGGAGGCAGTGTACCTAACGAGGGACGTCAGGAGTCAGTCACCCGTGGTCAGGTCTGAGTTGAGAGTATACTTAGTTAACCAATGTACTTGACGAGTGAGTGCAATGCGTCGTTATCTGTGCTGATGACTCGTTAAATGACTCATTACGGGACTTAGCATTAAATCTCCAGAATGAGATAGTGTGGTCAATGACTGGTGACCATGAGTCGTGATCGTAGACCATGACAGTTGCGTTCCTTATGGTGGCCTTATGAGGATCCCAGGCAGTGTACCTGACGGGAGTGACCATGAGTCGTGGTCAATCACCACGACCCGTTAGGTCACCCGTTAGGGGCACCTGTCAATTTTTTCCCACTGATTTTCGAAGGGCTACTTAGTAATTTCCTATTATCCTAAGCTTTAAATCACATTGTTTTGGATGTAAAATCAGACTTATTAGGGGGCTTGGACGGTTCCTCCCATCATTCTCATGTTTATTTTCAGGAAACTTATCAAAAGTCTTCTCAAGAAACTATCAAGCAAGCTTAGGGTTCTCAACTATTGTGGAAGCTCAAGTCTTCTTCTGCGAGAGAATTTTAGTCAGGTATGTGGGAATTTAACGAGGAAATTGTCCTTCCCTTGTGTCCCCTAAAATCCTATTATAACTCCCTAATCAGTTTTAGCCCTGGGCTTTTGAATACGAATGAATTTCATGTTAGTTTTCGTTAACTTCATCTAGAATAATATCCACGTTGATGGTCCATATTATCTTTATTAGTTCCTAATTAATTTTTCAATGTTCGTACAAAAGTGAATTTAAGCCCTAACGTTCGAGTAATGATATTTGCTTATTAAATTCCATCTAGTGAATGAAGATTGTTTTGGGTTGAATTTCCAAGAAATTCTTATGATATATATGTTGAGCAATTATTCCATTGATAAAAATGAGTTTAGCCTTGTCGGGTGAGATTTCTTTAATTCTGGAGATTTCGGCATATTATGAAAATTCCCGTGTTGTCGGGAAAAGATGAGTTCTTTATTAGCTGTTAGTAATTCAGACTAGTTAAAATGTAGAATCTCTTCAGAATCATCTTGAAAATTGTCAACTGATCAGTTTGACTTCAGTCTTTTCCGGAGGTGTCAGTGGTGCCTCTCAGTTATCAGAATCAGACTCATATTATAGTTTTGGTCCGTTAGGCGGTCATGACATTCTAGCATATAGCTTTGACCAGCCCCTGGACCCCAGTTTAGTTATAGCATGTTCTTAGACGGTTACGACGCTTCAAAAAAAGCAGCTCTGACTAGTCTAGAACCTAGTTTCAGAATCTGGTTCGATAAGACTCTCAGGGTACACGCAGTTATACGTCCCTGACTAGTCTTGGACCCCAGTTTCGAGCTATCAGCTTAGTAGTTTAGTTTAGGTTTTCTAGTGGGTGTAGGAATTAGCACCGAGAGGGATGGGGTTCCAGCGCACCCAAGTTCCCAGAACTACGTTGCCAGCGTAGGTTACAGTATTACTTGGCCTGACTGGCCCCAGACTTTTGTGATCACTCAGTTCATGACTTTATACCCTGGAAAGGTATATTGGGTCCTATCGGTGGGGTGTATACATCGGACTCCACGTCTAGCTCACGTGGTTAAATGTCGGTTATAGACTCTCCCACTAGTCAGTCTAGTCCACTTACAGAATAAGCAGCTCAGTTCAGTTCTAGTCCTCAATTTAACTCAATTCAGTACAGTATCCCAACCTTAGTGTTTCAGAATTTGGGCACGTCCTTGACCATCAGACAAGATCATTTTGACCATTTTAGATTATATCAGTAGTTCAGTTCAGCTTACCTGTTGGTCATTACGTGTCATTTCAACTCAGACCTTATTTTCAGTTATGTTTCTCCCACTTACTCAGTACATTCAAAGTATTGACGCATACTTTTATGCTTTATCATTTCATGATACAGTTGTAGGTTCTCAGACCCAACACCGTTAGTTGCTGCTATTCAGATTCTCCGTTGCAACAGTTGAAGTGTGAGTCCTCATCATCCGAGGGCATTATTTTTCCTTCTTTTAGTCATGTATTAGTTTCAGTTATACTTAGAGTTAGTTGGGGGTTTGTCCCAGCAACTCCTCTATTAGATGGCTTTCAGACAGACATGAATTTTTAGATTTATCAGTATTATTCTATTGTTCAAACTTTATGTTTTCAGAATTGTTTCTCATGAATAGTTTATGATATTATTTCAAAGTTTCGATGTGCATATTTACTTAGAATGCTAGTAATTGATAGACCAGGGGTTGACTTGGGGTCACTTGTTGCTTCAAATACCGTGTTACATCCAGGGTGTAGGCTCGAGGACAAACTTAGTATCAGAGCGCTAGGTTTAGAGTATCCTTAGAAAGTCTGAAAGCTCCATCGAGTAGAGTCCTTTTCATGGGTGTGAAGCATGCCACACTTATGACGAGGAGGCTAAAAGATGTTATTAGGAAAATTTCCTTTTATTCATACTCCTTATCTTGCGTTAAAGTTCAATTCTAGAAATGCCCTTCTAATTCGAGCTCTCTTTCATTTCAGTGAATCATGCCTCCCAGATGCGATAATGGGAGAAGGCCCGGTAATGCCAAAAAACCTTCTCCACCAGCCCCGGCAGCTCCTCAAGATGATTCAGTTTCTACCGCAGAGTTTAGAGCGGCCATTCAGTTACTTGCTCAGACCATGACCAATCAGGTGAATCAGTAGGTTGTGCCGACGAACACGAATGGGTCTGCAGACTGCTCGGGTGCGGGATTTTACTCAGATGAACACTCCATATTTTCATAGAACGAAGGTGGGAGAGGACCCAAAAGAGTTTATAGATGAGATTAGAAAGATATGGGTGTCAGTTCCTTTAAAAGTGGTGATTTGTCTGCCTACCAGCTGAAAGGAGTAGCCCAAGTCTGGCATGACCAGTAGAAGGAAGGACGACCAACGGAAGCAGGACCAGTGGACTAGGAAGAATTCCACAGAGCTTTCCTATACATGTTTTTCCCTCGGGACCTGAGGGAGGCTAAGATGGCGGAATTTATGAATCTGCATCAGGGAAATAGAATAGTGGAGGAATATGCTTTGGAGTTTACCAGATTGTCAAAGTATGCTCCGGAGATGGTAGCTGAGCTAAGGGCTTGCATGTTGAAGTTCATTAATGAAGTGTCTAATCTGGTCCTCAAGGAGTGCAGGACCACGATGCCGATTATACCTCTCTAGCCTAATTGTTTACGCCCAACAGATTGAAGCAGAGAAGTTGAAAGATATGGCACGTAAGTAAAAACGAGCAAGAATTGGTCATTCAGATTTTGGCCACCAAAGATCTGGCAGTGGTAGATGCCCACAGCAGCAACAGTAGAGGACCCCAGCACCTAGTTCAGCCAGCGTCCCAACCTTTCAGTCTTGTCAAAATCGGAGGGGTGGGCCATTTAGCACTTAGTCTCAGGCTCACAGTACCGGGAACAAGTGTCCATCTTGTCCCAAGTATGGTAGGAACCACCCGGGAGAATGCCTTCAGGGATGAGAGGGTTGTTTTAGGTGTGTACAACTTGGACACCAGCTTAAGGAGTGCCCGTCGACAGGGCGAGGGAGATCACAATCCACCACATCATCAGCTCCAGCAGGTTGACCAGCCCAGTAGGCTAACACATCACGTATAGATGGCGGTCAGCGCCAAAATCGTTTCTATCCTCTATTTTTCCTTTAGGATCAAGAAAGCTCATCTGACGTTGTTATTGGTATGTTACGTCTCTTCCATCTAACGTATATGCCCTCTTAGATCCAGGAGCTACTCTTTCATTCGTGACTCCTTATATAGCGGTTCAGTTCAATATAAGTCCAGAGGTCCTCTCAGAACCATTTTCAGTATCCGCCCCAGTTGGCTAGTCAGTTAGAGCCAGCCGGATGTATAGAAATTGCCCAGTCTCAGTCCTAAACAAAGTAATTCCAGCTGATCTTGTAGAGCTAGACATGGTCGATTTTGACCTTATTCTCGGCATGGATTGGTTACACTCCTGCTATGTCTCAGTTGATTGCAGAACTAGAGTTGTCAAGTTCCAGTTTCCTAAGGAGCCGGTATTATAATGGACGGGCAACAGTTCAGTGCCTAACGGTTGGTTTTTTTCCTACCTTAAGGCCCAAAAACTAATTTCCAAAGGATGTCTATATCATCTGGTTCAGGTCAAGGATTTCAATTCTGAGATCCCATCCATTCATTTAGTTACAGTGGTCAGCGAGTTCCCAGATGTTTTTCCTGAAGATCTTCCCAGAGTTCCCCTGAACGGGAAATAGACTTCGGGATAGATCTCCTCCCTAACACTCAGTTCATCTTCATCCCTCCTTACAAAAAGGCTATAGCTGAGCTTAAGGAGCTGAAGGAGTAGCTAAAAGATCTTTTTGAAAATGGTTTTATTATACTCAACATCTTTCCCTAGGGTGCTCCAGTGCTATTCATGTACAAAAAAGATGGTACCCTCAGAATGTGCATAGATTACTGTCAGCTGAACAAGGTCACAGTCAAGAACAAGTACCCTCTACCCAGAAATAACGATCTATTCGATCAACTTCAGGGAGCCAGTTGTTTCTCCAAGATCAATCTCAGGTCAGGGTACCATCAGTTAAGAGTTAGAGAGAGTGACATATCGAAAACAACATTCAGAACTCAGTATGGTCACTACGAGTTTGTGGTGATGTCCTTTAGGTTAACAAACGCCCTAGCAGCCTTCATGGATTTAATGAATAGGGTTTTCAGGCAGTACCTGAATATGTTCGTCATTGTATTTATTGACGATATTCTGGTGTACTCCCGAAATGAAGAAGATCATGCCAATCACCTAAGGTTAGCATTATAGACTCTTAGAGATCGCCAGTTATTTTCCAAGTTCATCAAGTGTGAATTATGGTTGAAGTCTGTGACTTTCTTAGGTCCTGTGGTCTCAGGTGAAGGAATACAAGTAGATCCTCATAAGATAGCAGTAGTGAAGGATTGGCCTAGACCTACCTCTCCTACTGAAATCAGGAGTTTTCTGGGCTTAGCAGGTTATTACCGATGGTTTTTGGAAGGTTTATCCTCTATAGCATCTCCTCTGACAAAGTTAACTCAGAAGAAGGTGAAATTCCAGTGGTCAGACGAGTGTGAGAAGAGTTTCCAGGAGTTGAAGACTCGACTCACTACCGCTGCAGTGTTAACCTTACTGGAAGGATCGGATGGGTTAGTTGTTTATTGTGACGCTTCCAGAGTTAGACTCGGTTGTATTCTGATGTAGTGGGGCAAAGTGATAGCTTATGCCTCCAGACAACTCAAAGTTAATGAGAAGAATTATCCCACTCATGACTTGGAGTTGGCAGCAGTGGTATTCACGTTAAAACTATGGAGACACTATTTGTATGGGGCTCACGTGGATGTGTTCACAGATCACAAGAGCCTTTAGTACGTGTTCATCCAGAAGGACCTAAACCTGCATCAGAGACGGTGGTTGGAACTACTAAAGGATTATGACATGAGTGTGCTGTATCACCTGGGTAAGGCCAATGTGGTGGTCGACGCCCTAAGAAGATGGTCTATAGGAAGTGTGTCTCACATTAAGGAAGGCAAGAGGGAGTTAGCTAAAGAAGTTCATAGGTTAGCTCAATTAGGGGTGCAGTTGGTGGATTCAGCTGAAGGTGGCGTGGTAATGCAAAGCGAGTCAGATTCTTCTTTGGTAGTTGAAGTCAAATCCAGATAGGATGACGATCCCACTTTACTTAAACTTATGGAAGCAGTCTTCAGAAAAGAGATATAAGCTTTTCCCTAGGGGGAGATAGGGTGCTCCGTTCCTAGGGCAGGTTGTGTGTACCAGATAATGGTAAGTTGAGACAAGAACTACTAGCCGAGGTGCACAACTCGAGATACTCTATTCACCTCGGTGCTATTAAAATGTACTGCGACTTGCGAGATATTTACTGGTGGAATGGCATGAAAAGGGATATCACCAAATTTGTAGCATAGTGCCCGAGTTGCCAGCAAGTCAAGGTAGAACGCTAGAGACCCAGAGGCATGACTCAAGATATCAGTATACCCACATGGAAGTGGGATGAAGTGAATATGGACTTCATTACGGGTCTACCTTGGACTTGCCGATAGCATCACTCAATTTGGGTGGTAGTAGATCGGATGACCAAGTCAGCTCATTTCCTCCCTATTAAAACCACAGACTCAACTGAGGACTATGCCAAACTTTACATCCGAGAGTTAGTTAGACTTCATGGGGTTCCATTGCCTATTATTACAAACAGGGGTACCCAGTTCTCCTCACATTTCTGGAAGTCTTTTCAGAATAGACTTGGCACTCAGGTCAATCTCAGTACAACTTTTCACCCACAGATAGATGGGCAAGCTGAGCGGACTATTCAGAATCTAGAAGATATGCTAAAAGTGCACGCGATCGATTTCAAGGGTAATTGGGATGACCATTTGCCTCTTATCGATTTTGCGTACAACAACAGCTACCATTATAGTATCCAAATGACACCATTTGAAGCATTGTATGGTATAAGGTGTAGATCTCCTATAGGGTAGTTCTTAGTTGGGTAAACTACCTTGATAGGGCTAGACTCGGTTCATGGGGCAATGTAGAAAGTTCAGCTCATCCGAGAAAGGTTGAAAACAGCTCAGAGCCGCCACAAATATTATTCTGATGTGAGGAGAAGAGAGTTGGAGTTTGCAGTTGATGACTAGGTATACGTAAAAAATTTCGCCCATGAAAGGGGTGATGAGGTTTGGAAAGAAAGGGATTCTCAGTCCGAGGTATGTGGGACCTTATAGAATTTTGAGGCGTATCAGCAATATGACCTATGAGTTAGAGTTACCTTTAGAGCTAGCAGTTGTACATCCAGTTTTCCATGTGTCACTTCTAAAGAAGTGCATCAGAGATCCAACTTCAGTTGTGCCATTGGATGGCGCGGGAATAAAGGATAGCCTCTCATATGAGGAGGTACCAGTCAAGATCCTTGATCGTCAGGTTCATAAGCTAAGAAACAAGGAGATAGCTTTAGTTAAGGTTTTATGGAAAAATCAGCAGGTTGAAGGAGCTACGTGAGAGGCCGAAGTAGATATGATGGCCAAATACCCGAATTTGTTCTCTACCAGTTCTAGCAAAGTTTGGGATATTAGTTTTTATCCTAGAACTCTATTTTGTTTTGATAACTCAGTTTAGGTGTTCGAGTCTCTTTTATGTTTTTGAATGTATGTATGAAAATAGAATTTAGTTCAGTTATGTTTTTTGAAATGGAGGTAGTTGTTCCGTCAGTTTTGGAGTTAAATGAATAGCATCTGGAACCTTGATTGTTATTCTCTACTTTCCTCTGTGTGTTCTAACATTCGAGGAAGAATGTTCCCAAGGGGGAGATATTGTAATGCCCTAGAAACTCAAACTCTAATTTTGGGGCTTAAATCAGAAAAATCTAGAAAACTGTAGAAATGTTGCAGGACGGACCACCTGACGAGTCGTTAAGTAACCTCACGACTCGTTAGGTGAGTCGTGAGGAGAAGGCTGGATAATGTAAACAGGGAGGCAATGTACCTAAGGATGGATATCACGAGTCGTGGTCACTGGCCACGACCGTTATGTCATCCGTTGTCAGGTTTGAGTTGAGAGTATATTTAGTTAACTAGTGTACTTAACGAGTGGGTGCAACGAGTCATTATCTATGCCGACGACTCGTTGAGTGACTCATTGTTGGACTTAGCATTAAACCTCTAGAATGAGACAGTGTGGTCTACGACTGGTGACCACGAATCGTGATCATAGACCACGACTCATTGGTCCCTCGTGGTGGCCTTCTGAGGATCCCAGGAAGTGTACCTGACGGGAGTGACCACGAGTCATGGTCAGTCACCAAGACCCGTTAGGGGCACCTGTCAGTTTTTCCCAGTGATTTTCTAAGGGCTATTTAGTAATTTCCTATTCTCTTAAGCTTTAAACCATGTCATTTTGGACGTAAAATCAGACTTACTGATTCCTCCCCTCATTCTCACATTTATTCTCAGGAAACTTATTGAAAGTCCTCTCAAGAAACTCTCAAGCAAGCTTAGGGTTCTCAACTATTGCAACAGTTCAAGTGTTCTTCTCGTGGAGAATTTTAGTTAGGTATGTGGGAATTCAACGAGGGAATTGTCCTTCCCTTGTGTCCCCCAAGTCCTACTATAACTCCCTTATCAATTTTAGCCCTGAGCTTTCGAATACGAATGAATTTCATGTTAGTTTTCATTAACTTCATCTAGAATAATATCCATGCTAATGGTCCATATTAACTTTATTAGTTCCTAATTAATTTTTCAATGTTCATACAAAAGTGAATTTAAACCCTAACTTTCGAGTAATGATTTTTGCTTATTAAATTCCATCTAGTGAATGAAGACTGTTTTGGGCTGAATTTCCTAGAAATTCTTACTATATATATGTTGAGCAATTATTCCATTGATAAGAATGAGTTTAGCCGTGTTGGGTTAGATTTCTTTAATTCTTGATATTTTGGCATCTTATGAAAATTCCCATGTTGTCGGGATAAGAAGAGTTATCTATTAGCTATTAGTAACTCAGACTAGTTAGAACGTAGAATATCTTCAAAATCATCCAGAAAATTGTCAACTGATTAGTTTGACTTCAGTCCTTTCCCGAGGTGTCAGTGATGCCTCTCAATTATCAAAATCAGACTCAGATTATAGTTTTGGTGCATTAGGCAGTCATGACATTCTAGCATATAGGTTTGACCAGCCCCTGGACCTCAGTTCAGTTATAGCTTGTTCTTAGATGGTTACGACGCTTCCAGACAAACAGCTCTGACCAGTCTAGAGCCAAGTTTCAGAATTTGGTCTGATAAGACTCTCAGTGTACATGCAATTATACGTCCCTGACTAGTCTTGGACCCCAGTTTCAAGCTATCATCTTAGTAGTTCAGTTTAGGTTTTCCAGTGGGAGTAGAACTTAGCACCGAGCGGGCTAGGGTTCCAGCGCACCCAAGTTCCCAGAACTACGTTGCCAGCGTAAGTTATAGTATTACTTGGTCTGATTGGCCCCAGACTTTTGTGATCACCTTGTTCATGCCGTTATACCCTGGTAAGGTATATTGGGTCCTACCGGTGGGGTGTATACATCGGACTCCATGTCTAGCTTACGTGGTTATACGTCGGTTATAGACTGTCCCACTAGTCTGTCCAGGGCAGTTTCGGAATAAGTAGCTCAATTCAATTCTAGTCCTCAGTTTAACTCAGCTCAGTACAGTATATCAAACTCGATGTTTCAGATTTAGGGCATGCCTTTGACCACTAGACAAGGTCATATTGACCATCTCAAATACTTCATATCATTTCAGTTCAGATAATTAGTTGGTCATTGAATGTCTTTCCAGTTCAGTCATTTACATCAATTAGTATAGTCCTCTCGCATACTCAGTATATTCAAAGAACTGACGTATACTTTTATGCTGTATCGTTTCTTGATATAGCTGCAGGTTCTCAGATTCAGCACCGCTAGCCGTGCAATTCAGATTCTCCATCTCAGTAGTTGAAGTGTGAGTCCTCATCATCTGAGGGCATTATTTCTTTCCTTCAGTCATTTATTAGTTTCAGTTAGAGTTAGAGCTAGCTGGGGGCTTGTCCTAGCAACTCCTGAGTTAGATGGCTTTCAGACAGACATGATTTTCAGACTTATCAATATTATTCAAATGTTTTGAACTTTATGTTTTTAGAATTGTCTTTCATAAATATTTTATGATATTATTTTAAAGTTCCGTTGTGCATGTTTACTCAGAATGCTAGTGATTGATAGACCAGGGGTTGACTTGGGGTCACTTATGGCTTCAAGTACCATGTTATGTCCAGGGTGTAGGCTCGGGGCGTGACACCAAAAAGGAAAGAAAATTAAAGAATAAAATAAGAAGTGAAATAAAGGAAAATAAAAGCACTCTGAACGAAAATCATAAATGTAGAAGAAAAATATAACATTGAAGTAGAAAATAGGAGAAACACAGAGAAGGATAAAGAGAAGAAAAAATAGGGATTTTCATCCAAAGTATCAAGGTAATGTTTCTAGTATTTTCTTTCAGATTATTACATGATTATGGGTCAGTTTTTATAGTAAAAACATGAAAAAAATTGGAGGAATTGAGAAATATTAGGCATAGAATTCTTAGAGTAATAATTCATGTTTTGGGGGTTGAATACGACCGGTTTTAGCTGAAATTTGATGTTCAAGTTTATTTTATTATAGATAAACATAATCTAAAGGAAAATTAGATCCGACTCTGGAGCACGGGGTGACATTTTAACCCAATTTTTCAAGCCGAAAATAAATATAGCAATATGGGTGTCATCGAATTCATATTCTTATAAAGATTATGTATTTGAATAGATTTTAATCATAAAGAGTTATGGAAAAAAAGTTCATAATTTGACACTTGGTCTTCGTTTTGAGGCAGGAGAGATTTCTTGATTCTTTGATGTGTTAACTTTGATATATTAAATAAATTTAAGGATAATGGGTAATAAGGGGGTCCTATATAAATAAGATGATGAAAATTTATGTGAGTATCGGTGTATATATATATATATATATCTTTGTGGTACTTCACGACTTGTGATGTGATTGATTTACTTAGACTTATGCAATATGCGATGTTGTATTGTGACTTGACAATCCTTGGCTCTAGGCTCATTTAATAAACTTGTATTATATGTTTATGCATATATATTCATACCACTCTTATTTTTGCATGATGATTTTTGGCTAGTAACGCTTATTGAGTTATTTTATTGAAATTTATATTCTTATGATGTTGATGGAAAATGGTTCTGGCATGTATTGTTGCCGCTGTGAAATCGTTTCGGCGTGTGTTATTGCTAAGGAAAAATAGTTACAACATATGTTATTATAGATGAAAAATGGTTTCGATAGGTATATGGACCACGCGAGTTGATCTTGGGCAAATTTATATGCCCAAGTGATACTCAAATGTGTCATTTGTTGCCTTGTTTATCTATCGATGTCTATACATTCTCATGTGATTTGTAATAAAATGTGAATTTATACTAACCAACATGATTAGCGTTGTTTTGCAGGTGAAATATAATTTTGGGAAGCTAAAATGCGTGTTGGGAGAAATCGGGGTTGGACTCGGATGCTAGCAAGGGAAAAATCACTTTAAGGCACGAATTAAAGGGGCTCCGCGATGGAGCTGTGTCACGCTGCCATCAAGGATCCCTTCTACCTGGATATGGAATTTTTGCCAAATTCCAGTGAAGGTGCGCGTTGGGGCCGTGGCACGTTGGCCTAGCCCCGTGTTGCACGTCGTGCCACGTCGGGCCTTAATACCTGGACGACCAAATTCCAGTAAGGGTCCGCGTCAGTGGCGTGTCACGGAGGCAGTGCTCCGCGATGCACTCCGTGACACGTTGCTTGTTATTCCGGGAAAAATTCCCACTAGTATAAATAGAACACTTAGGTTTATTTTTAATTATTCTGACTTGGTGGAGCAAGAATGTGGGATACAGGCAGTTGAGGGGACGAAAATATCAGGGTTTTTCTCTATCTCCTTCTTCTTGATTTGAATTGCTTGTATGATTTACACTCATTTAACGATGTTTAATCCACAAATGAGTGGCTAAATCCTCTTCTTGCTGAGGTTAAGAAAAATTGTATTGAAATGTGATTATTGATAAATTGGTTTTTTCATCTTTTCATTCATGGTTGTTCTATTGATTCTTGTTCTTACTGCATTAATGTGTGGCCAACATTAATGTATATCTAAAAAGTCCGATTTCACTCGAGAGAGCAAGAAATTGGAAAGTTGTGAATTGATAGGATATGATCTTTTCTTAGTTTGGGAAAATTGAGAATTGATTTACCTTCAGGATAGAAATATACCTGAAAGTCATATTAGTCAATTAAGGAATCGGTTTTGTATGGCTAGAACATGAATTTCGTTTTATCACAGAAATGTAGGTGGAAGGTTCATGATTCTTAAGTTGGGTTAAATACGAGAGTTTTAATCCATAGGCAATAATTCTTGACTTGCAACCGAAAGAAAGATTAACCAAATTGTATCGATAATTTATTTCTCTACATGTTCGTTTAACCTCAGCATGCTCATACTTATAGTTCAGACTCAAATTGTATATTCGTTTTATAATTAGTATAAAATCAGAAACCAAAATATCAAACTTTTCTTAACACTGTTGTCTACATTTTTAGAGTTATGGTTTATTGACACTTGAGTAGATTGTTACCCTAGCCCAGTCCCTGTGGGATCGATACTTGGCTTACTTGAGCCACTTTATTACTTGTTCGACCACGTGAACTTGCGTGTTGTTGTGAAAAACACCGAAAACGTTTTTGGCACCGTTGCCGGGGACTGGCAATCGGTAAATTTTTCTTAAGTGTTAGTTTGCTATTTTTTCTTAGCGTTGACAACTTGGTCTTAGCCTTTATTTTGCAGATACTAATTTCTGTTGAACACTGGCAAGAGATAAGGAGCTGGTGGACTCATATTTAGAGTCGGAAAGACAATTTCATCGTCAAAAGAGAGAAGCTCTAGAGAAAAAGCTGCAGTTGCTCAGAGAAACAATTATGGAGCAACAACAGAATCCACCAGTTGTACGGGCAATGTTAGTGCCCGATGACATGGCAGCCAGGCCGGTTCGCGAGGTGGCAATCCCACATGCTAATAATGTCACATCTAGCATCCGCAAGCCTAAGATAGGAGGGAGGTTCGATCTTAAGCAGAACATGGTGCAATTGCTGCACACCAGCGGGTAGTTCATAGGTCTCCCTCATGAGGATCCACAGCAACATCTCCAAAATTTCTTAGAGATAAGTGACACTTACATCCCCGCGGGAGTGTCATCAGATTATGTCAGGCTTACATTGTTCCTATTTTCACTTTTGGGAGAAGCCAAGAGGTGGTTGAAAGCTGAGCCACCTAATTCTATCACTACGTGGGATGATCTTGCAAGGAAATTCTTGATACGTTTTTTTTCCATCCGGTAAAACAGCAAGACTTAGAAGTCAAATTCTAAGTTTTAAACAGAGAGAGGGAGAGAATCTGTATCTAGCAAGGGAGAGATTCAAATCTATGTTGCGGGGTTGTCCTCATCATCACCAATCCAATGAAGTGTTGGTGCATACTTTCATAGAGGGTTTGGAACCCCACACAAAAATCTTGCTAGACTCAGCAACTGGGGGGCAAGCATTGGAGAAAACTTATGAGGAGCTGTATACTTTGTTGAATCGTATTTCGCGGGGAAATCCGGAGTGGAATGCGGACTCGTCAAGAGGAGGAATGAGGAAAGCAACAGGAGTCCTAGAAGTGGATGGTTTTACAACTATTGCTGCACAGATAGCTGCTTTACAGAATCAACTCAACACCCACTTCAGCAACATGAGCATGAACCAATCTCAAGCCCCAGTGAATGTAGTGCAGCAGATTTGGTGTGAAGTATGCGGGAGTAGTGAACACTCAGCTGAGTGTTGTGGAGCAAATCCTGATTCGGTGAACTTTGTGGGAAATTTAAAGAGAAACAACCATCTACAGTATGGAAACAACTGCAATTCCAACTGGAGGAATCACCGAAATTTCTCTTGGGGTAGCAATAACCATCAAGGGCAAAGTTCGAGTCAGGGGGCGCAGAGGAATTAAGGAGGACAACAGAACTATCAGGCACAATATAGAAGCAACAATGCACCTCCTCCACCACCATCACCCAGCATTGAGGAGATGTTCAAGACAATGATAGCTAACCAAGCTCAATTGCAGGCTGACTATGTGAAATTGGCAGCCGAGGTAAAGAATACCCAGTTAGCTACCAAGGCACTAGAGTATCAATTTGGGCAACTTGATGGAGCCCAAAACACCAAGCCTAGAGGAGGACTCCCAAGCGACACGGATACCAACCCCAAGCAGGTGAATGCAGTGACCACAAGGAGTGGCTTGCAGCTTAAAGAGGTGGAACTAGAAAGACCACCTCAACAGTCGGGAGCAGCAGAAAGTGAGAGGGAGCAAAGTGAAGAGAGGGGGAAGAAAAAGGAGGCTGAACCAGAGAGACCACCACCCCCGTTCCCTCAAAGATTAAAGAAACACAAGGAGGAGGCGTATTTCAAGAAATCCATGGATGTGCTAAAACAGGTACATATTAACTTACCTCTTGTTGATGTTTTGCAGGGAGTGCCGAAGTACGCAAAGTATATTAAGGACATCGTGGAGCACAAAATTCGGTTGACTGAGTACGCTACGGTGGATCTTATAGAGGAATGCACTTCCCGGATACAAAACAGGTTGCCCACAAAGCTCAAGAACCCTGGGAGCTTTACAATACAAATTACAATTGGGCAGAGTATTCAAGCTCGCGGATTATGTGATTTGGGAGCGAGCATTAACTTGATGCCGACATCGGTATTCAAGAAGTTGGGTCTAGGGAGTCCTAGACCAACAACAGTGATATTGCAACTAGCGGATCGTTCCTTAGCCAGACCTGATGGCATTGTGGAGGATGTGCTGGTGCAAGTGGGCTCCCTTATCTTCCCGGTAGATTTCGTCGTGCTGGATTTTGAGCCATACGGGGTAGTCCCATTTATTTTGGGACGTCCTTTCTTGGCAACTGGGAAAGCAATGATTGATGTAGCTGCAGGGCAGCTAACTATGCGAGCACATGACAAGGTGGAGGTGTTTGATGTATACAAGGCCACCAAGCTCCCGGCTGTGTATGAGGAACTCTCGGTAATCAATGTGATTAAGCAAGCTGATGTTGTCCAGAGAGTTGAGTCACTGGAGTTATTAGGGAAACCACCGGAAAGATGTAAGCATTACTGGGGTGAGGAAGGTGGTTGAGAGAAAACGTCTGTCACCCTAGAAGATGACTGAGTTGAATGACGTCGAGCTGCGACGGTAAACCAGGCGCTGCACGGGAGGCAACCTATGAAATTTTTGTTGTAATATTTTATTAGATTTCGTAAAAATGAAAAAAAAAGAGAAAAATAAAAATAAAAACAAAATTTGTATTTTAATTGAAACATATAATTCTAACCAATTTCTTGTTGTGAGATGAATTTCAGGTTGAACGGAGGATAAATACACAAAGGATCGCAAAGGAAAAATCGAGGTATGAAAAATAATAAAAAGTGGCAAAATAGTGAGCCCACGCGATGGCTCCGTGTCACGGAGGAGGGCCTCTGCGTTTCCCTCCGTGACACGTTGAAGGTGATTTTGGAATTTTTTCAAATTCCAGAACACCTGCGCGATGGCTACGTGTCACGGAGGGCATGCTCCGCGTTACCCTCCGTGACACGTTGAGGTGTATGTCGCGACGAGTCACACCGGGTCGCCGGGTGACCCGCGCGAAATCTTCACTTTTTAACCCCGATTCCCCTCATTTTTCCTCATTTTTCATTCCCTCTGCGATAAACATACCAAAAACCCCTTCTCCCTCAACATGACACGGACCTAGGCACACTTTTTCATCAAGTTTTCTTCATTTCATCGAATTCAAGGTATGTTCTTCAACTCTATCTCAATTCTTGTCGAATTTTTCGATGTTGAACATGTGATATGAGCAAAACTTGCCCTAAGTAGAAATTGAGCTTAAATTCAATTGAGTTATTGGTGATTGATGTTCGTAGAATCATTTTGATTGCATGAACTCGATAATTACGTAGCTTGATAGAATTTTTGATAAAATCATAGCTAGGGCTTGAATTTGAGTTTGAAAAGGAAAAAAAAATTTAGTTGAACTTTGGAATTCTTGCTGGGTTGTTTATGTTGGGTGAGATGAGTCGGTTGTGCTAACTGTTAATATGCTAAAAGACCGACGGATTTTCGGGTCAAGGAAATTGTGGAAATTGCAAGAAATGGGTGAATTATATGGCTTCATGTAGATAACTTTTCTTTGTTTCTCCTTGCTAAGTGCTAGGGGATGAAAAGTGATCGATGGTAATGTTGTGGTAAGCTGTACGATGTCTGAGTAGTACAAAAGAATTTATACTGTCGAATTCTCTGAATGCACTAAGCATACTTGTTATGTTTTGTTGTTTGTTTTTGGAAATGAGTATGATCTTGCCGTAACATGGTGATTGGGGCTAAAGACTAAGTGTGGGGTAGCCTAGATTAACCCAACCTTAGTCAAAGCTAATTTTAATTGGAATAACATTGGGACTGTCTTTTAGGTTTGACAGGAACAATGGCAAGCAGGCAAGACAAGGGAAAGGGCGCATCAACATCAGGCGCCGGAAGGAAAATAATCAGACTGGGAACAGCAGTCCCAGCAGCACCAGTTGTTCCACGCGGCCAACGCCGTCAATATGGAACCAGATGGGTGACAGAGGAGGGGAAGAAATGGTACGCGAAGCATAAGGAAAGCAAGTACTTCCCCGAAGAACACATTGCTAGGGAACTGTTGGCACAGGAGTTCCCCAGGATTGTCCACAGAATCGAGGCAGTCGGGCTGAACTTCATCTTTGAAGAGCCCAAGGAGTGCAACCTGCACCTGATTCGGGAATTCTACGCCAAATGGAACCCGACTCTCAGAAGTCACACCATCAAGATACGGGGGAAAATAGTAACTTTTGAGCCCCATCACCTTAATGCTATCTTAGGGGCGTGGGACATAGACGCCCATGTGCTTCGACAGCTGAATATCACTCCACCATACGCGGATATCCGACGCACTTTGTGTGGAACTCGGTCTATAGCACGTTGGAGTAGGCATAAGGAGAGGGGCTACCATCAGACCTTGCCCTACTCGCAGATGAACAGGGAAGCCAGGATATGGCTGAAGATTGTTTGTTCCTGCCTGATCCCGAGGGTGCATATGACAGATGTCACCCAGGATCGTGTATGCTTGGTATACGCCCTAATGAAAGGGCTGGAGATCAACGTGGGGGCGGTGATTATCTCCGCCATGAAGAGAGCCCATTTGCATCAGGGGCATAGGTATGGGTTTGGTGGATTACTGACCACGTTCTTGAGGGGCCTGGATATCGAGGAGGAGGCCCTTGACTATATCCCGTAGATAGAGCAGCGGGCCTTAGATGTCACCAAAACGAAGGCACCCGACACCACTCACGGGCCAGTTCTTACACTAGCCGAGCGACATGCTTGGGATGATCATTACATGGCTCGCATGTTTGGGATGCAGATGCTCCAACTGTGCATAGGCGGGAGGCCGGCAACAGAAGAGGAGCTGTGGTAGCTCGAGCTAGACTACCCTTTTGGCAAAAATGCCAGGGCTCTATGCCGAGTGGGGCCAGCTTTTGTGGAGCCCACCGATGATGATGTCTCCATAGATGAGGAGACACTTGTGATGACTCCGATGTGGAGTCAGATGATGACGATGGGGGCGATTAGACATGGGAGACGAGGCAGCAACACCTGACGAAGAAGTGGAATATTTTGATTGATCAGGGAGTTTCACCACCCATTTTTGTGCTATGCTGAATTTTATGAACACTGGGGACAGTGTTCGATTTAAGTGTGGTGTGGGAGTAGTTAGGTGTTTGTTGCTGTTGTTATTAATGTATGTCTCTGTTCTGTTGTTGTGCTTGGATAAATTTGTGGCCCTGTGATTTTTGTGTATGTCTGTATTATAATTAAGGTGAAGCTATTGTGTGCTGTTAAATGTTGTTAGCTTGTTTTGTACAAATTTTTGGTTTTATCGAAATGATCGATATTTTTAACAAAAAGAAATTTTTTTCAAGAATTTTCAAATTTTTGGGTTTCTCGGCGTTTGTTTTCGGTTCTTTTATCGAGAATAGTCCTATTGAACCAAAGTCTTAGTTAGTGACCATTCCCTATGATGGATGGATGACGACCGTCTTAAGGGAAATGTAGTCGTTAGGAGTAGATTCTTTTTCATTTATTTTTCAGTTTTTTCTTTTGTGGGTTGCATCCCAAAACCTGTAGTTACTTTATGGTTGCGGAATTTTGGTTACGTGTTGTACATGATGTTTGAAATGCAAAGGTGATTCGTATGAAAGCATGCAACTTTGCAAATGTGTTGAGATACCTAGGCCATAGAGTTTGACTCAGTGTGATTGAGGCTTAATGATTGAATTCTTGTAATTAGCTGATTGAAGAGTCTGTGAATATGTCTTGAGTTGAGCATGTGCAATAAGTGTATGGTGAGGTTTTGTTTATTCCATGCTATTGTGAAATGTCCAGAACTTGCCTGGTGTGTGTACAAACCGAAATGAAGGATGTGTATTGTAGGAAAGGATGTAGGCATTTCTTTCCTTTAACCGAACTTTTTTCTTTCATTATCATACCCACCTTGAATGTACACCCTAATTAGCCCATTGAGCCTTTAGCCTTATTTTTCTTTTGTCAAAAAGGTGTAAACCGAGATAACCCCTTCTTTTCATTATCCGTGAATTTGATCCAGAACTCTTAAGCGCTCAAGAAAAGAAAAGAATTTTCCCAAAGTGTCAAGGAGTGAGAATGGTGAAAAGAAAAGAAAAAGTAGAGTGATGAAAGGAAAGAAAAGGTCGAAGGTGCACTTGTTATAAACTAAATATAATGAAGATGTATAAATAATCTTTGTTATTGAGTCAAGTGTGCTTAAAGAGATGGGGTCAAAAATAAAGACAGACTTCAAGAATGGGAAGATGAAGGAAGTAACAATGATCATAAGGTTGATGAGATGTATTGGAAAAGCGCTTAAGGATGCTAGTTGTTATTATTGGTCAGCCCAGTATTCACTAGTTCCATAGCTTACATTACAACCCGTTAAGTCTTACGTGATCTTACATCATACTTCCTTATATTAGTGGAGTAATACACTAAGGGCAAGCCTATGGTTCATGACATGATGCATGTGAATTCTTTTGGGAGAGAGAGAGCGAAATTGTGTTTATATGCCCCTGCATGTAATCTTTTGAGTTCATGTGATTAAAAAGGGGAAAATTCTCTTGTGTTGTGAGGGCTCATGCTTGACGAGAGATTAAAATTCGTGTCGGATATCTTGATCAGCTGATTTGCATGAGTTTGCCGATATCGAGAGTCGATTCTTGAGTCAAGGAGGTCTTAATGTGTTGAAGGTCATCGTATTGATAAGACCATGCATGTTTTCTTGATGATTTGTTGTATTAAATAATCGGTATAACCGTAGCTTGAATTGTCGAACCAAAGTAGCCAGGTTGGGGTGTCAATTGCATGAGGTGTAAGATTATTGTTCGGGGACGAACAAGTGTTTAAGTGTGGGGTAAGTGATCTTGGGAAAATTTATATGCCCAAGTGATACTCAAATGTGTCATTTTTTTCCTTGTTTATCTATCGATTTTTATACATTGTCATGTGATTTGTAATAAAATGTGAATTTATACTAACCAACATGATTAGCGTTGTTTTGCAGGTGAAATATAATTTTGGGAAGCTAAAATGCATGTCGGGAGAAATCGGGGTTGGACTCGGACGCTAGCAAGGGAAAAAGCACTTGAAGGCATGAATTAAAGGGGTTCCGCGATGGAGCCGCGTCACGCTGCCATCGCGGATGCCTTCTGCCTGGATATGGAATTTTTGCCAAATTCCAGTGAAGGTGCATGTTGGGGCCGTGGCACGTTGGTCTAGCCTCGTGTTGCACGCCGTGCCACGTTGGGCCTTAATACCTGGATGACCAAATTCCAGTAAGGGTCCGCGTCAGTGGCGTGTCACGGAGGCAGTGCTCCGCGATGCACTCCGTGACACATTGCTTGTTATTTCGGGAAAAATTCCCACTAGTATAAATAGAACACTTAGGTTTATTTTTAATTATTCTGACTTGGTGGAGTAAGAACGTGGTTTACAGGCAGTTGAGGGGACGACAATATCAAGGTTTTTCTCTATCTCCTTCTTCTTGATTTGAATTGCTTGTATGATTTACACTCATTTAACAATGTTTAATCCACAAATGAGTGGCCAAATCCTCTTCTTGCTGAGGTTAAGAACAATTGTATTGAAATGTGATTATTGATAAATTAGTTTTTCATCTTTTCTTTCATGGTTGTTCTATTGATTCTTGTTGTTACTGCATTAATGTGTGGCCAACGTTAATGTATATCTAAAAAGTCCGGTTTCACTCGAGAGAGCAAGAAATTGGAAAGTTGTGAATTGATAGGATATGATCTTTTCTTAGTTTGGGAAAATTGAGAATTGATTTATCTTCAAGATAGAAATATACCTGAAAGTCATATTAGTCAATTAAGGAATCGGTTTTGTATGGCTAGAACATGAATTTCGTTTTATCACAGAAATGTAGGTGGAAGGTTCATGATTCTTAAGTTGGATTAAATACGAGAGTTTTAATCCATAGGCAATAATTCTTGACTAGTAACCGGAAGAAAGATTAACCAAATTGTATCGATAATTTATTTCTCTACATGTTCGTTTAACCTCAGCATGCTCATACTTACAGTTTAGACTCAAATTGTATATTCGTTTTATAATTAGTATAAAATTAGAAACCAAAATATCAAACTTTTCTTAACACTGTTGTCTACATTTTTGGAGTTAAGGTTTATTGACACTTGAGTAGATTGTTACCCTAACCCAGTCCCTGTGGGATCGATACTTGGCTTACTTGAGCCACTTTATTACTTGTTCGACCACGTGAACTTGCATGTTGTTGTGAAAAACACCGAACACGAGTCCCTCATGGGTCTCGACTATTTGATAGAGGGAGCGGGTGCATACATGTTCTTGGCCAATGCATTGCATTATATTCATCTTTATCAATTTGCATATTGAGTTTGGTATTGAAGTATTGGGATGATTGCGATATTGATTTAACTTGGTTGTTTGAGGCTCATTGTGATATTATTAGTGGTGTAGCTGATGTGGTAGCTATATTGAGGTATATTATGATATCGTTAGTGGTATAGCTAATTTTGGATAATATATGCCTTGTTTGCTTTATTGTGTTAATATTAAACATGTAAACTCTTATTGTGGTGAATTATTTATGGTGTATATTTATAAATGTTGAAAATAAAACTGTTAGGATCACATCTCGTCATCACTTCTAAAAAGAATCAGTTATCAAAGCTTGATAAGTATAAGTGTTTTCTGTACTCAGTCTATACTTGTTGCACCATTTTTTGTGTGCAGGGACTAATATATGTACTAATGGTATTTGAATTGATACGTGTTTCAAGATTATCGTGGTTAGAGTTCAGGGTGATCTATGTTTTCTTTGACAATACTGAATTCTAGAGACTTCTTATTTTATTTCCTGTCTTATTTCCTTCTAGATAGTGGTTTTAATGTTTTTTCAGGCTTATTTGGAATTTATAGATTCTTTTATACTAGTGTCATCGTATTTGGTGGTGGTGGTGGTGGGGGGGTTAGTTTAGACTCATTTATTCCGCATTTATAAGAGCTACTTACTTATTTTATATTATTTTTCCATTATTTAAATTGTTAGTTAGTTAATAAAAGAACGAGGTTCGTCTATGGGGATGATGGGTGCCCTCATAGCTTAATGGGATTTTAGGTTGTGAAAACATGATATCAGAGCAAGGTTCATAGGTCCCACTAAGTAAAAGAGCAGAGTCTAGTAGAGTCTTATGGATCGGCACGAAGATGTTTGTTACTTATCTTCGAGAGGCTATAGGACTTCAGGAAATGTCTTTCTTTTCTTTCCTTAATATGTGCAGTTGTTCTTGTTGGGCAATAAGTCATTCTACTTCATTCTATTACATATGGTGAGAACGCGGTCTACGAATACCTAGGTTAGGCACCTGCACTAGCACCTTTACCTGTCGAGCCGTAGCATGCGAATGAGGCAGAGGCAAGGCACGAGCTGCTGCACCAGCCAGGCTAGAGTAGCGACATTTGCTTCGTTACCTGTTAGTGAAGAGTCTCCAGAGGAGGAATGTTTACATTCCATAGGATGATCATTTTCAGGATGGGAGGATGGGCCTAAATTTATTTTCTACTTCGATACTTTAAAATACTTTGGTATGTATGCTCAATTTCTTGGAAGGGATGACTCAGGCTAGTACTCTTCCAAGTACGTCTGGTGGTTCTCAAACTAGGCTGCAGTCGTAGCTCCTAGAGTTAAGGATATGCCCTTGTCAGGTGTCCGGTGCTATGGTAGGGGTTAAAACCGACACGCAAGTGCACGTGGTCAAACAAGTAATAAAGTGGCTAAGTAAGCCAAGTATCGAACCAAGGAGACTCTGGATATGTAAAATTGCTTAAGTATACTATATTCTAGCTTACTTCTAATTATGCTGACAACAACGTAACCAAAAGTTAAATAATTTTTGTTTATAAATTATATACTAAAACTATTAACAAATATTTACTGTGAATTGAAACAATGGATATGAGCATGCCAAGGTTAAGAACAAGTAATGAACTCGATTATAATCATAATTTGGTTATTCTTCTCTTCTAGTTGCTAGCCAAGAACATTAGCCTAGAGATTAAAACTCTCGTATTTAATCTCACTTAAGAATCATAAACCATCCATCTACATTTCTGTGATCAAATGCAATTTATGACCTAGCAATACAATTCCGGTTCCTAAACTGACTAATACGGCTTTCAAGTATATTTCTATCAGGAAAGCACATCAAAACCCAATTTTCCCAAATCAAGTTAAGAACAATACCCTATTAATTCACAACTTTCCAATTTCGTGCTCTCTCGAGTGAAATTGGACTTTTTAGATGTACATTAATGTCGGCCACACACTAATGCAGTAGAAATAAGAATTAATAGAACAACATAGAAGAAGAAGATGAAAAACCATACAATTCAATAATCAAAATTCATCACCATTGTTCATAACCTCAGCAAGGAAGAGAATTAGCCACTCATTTGTGGATTAATCATCCTAAAACAAGTGTTAATCATACAAACAATTGATTGAAAGAAGAAAGAAAGAGAGAAAAACCCTTAGCTTTTTTGTCCCTCAACTGCCTGTAACCCACGTCCTTGCTCCACCAAGTCTGAATTAATTAAAAATAAGCCTAAGTGTTCTATTTATACTATTGGGAATTTTTCCCGGAATAACAAGCAACGTGTCACGGAGGCCAACGCGGAGCACTGCCTCCGTGACACATCGTGGATGCGGACCCTCACTAGAAATCCAGGGTCCGGGAATATAGCCTCAACGTGGCACGACATGCAACTCGGAGGCTTGCCTCCGTGCCACGGAGCTGTCGCGAGGCTTCACTGGAAATTGCCAAATTAATTCATCCTCCATGCAGTGTGCCTCCGCGATGGTAGCGTGGCACGGCTCCATCGCGGAGCTCCTTTACATTGTGCATTCCAATGTCTTTTCCGTGCTCGCATCCAAGTCCAACTCCGATATTGTTCCAACATGCATTTTAGCTCCTCAAAATCATGTTTTACCTACAAAACAATGCTAATCATGTTGGTTAGTATAAATTCACATTTTATTACCAATTACATGAAAATGTATACACATTGCACAATAAACAAGACGAAAATGATACGTTTGAGTATCACTTGGGCATATAAATCTGCCCAAGATCACTTACCCCACACTTAAATCCTTGTTCGTCCTCAAACAACACATACACAACTCATGCAAATTACATCCCAACCTTCGCCACTATGGTGCGACAATTTGAGCTACGGTCATACCGATTATTCAATTTTTGCAAATCATCAAGAAAACATGCATGGTCTTAATAATGCAATGACCTTTAATACATCAAGACTTCCTAGACTTCAAGAATCGACTCTCGATATCGGCAAACTCATGCAAATCAGCTAATCATGATATCCGACACGAAAATCAATCTTTCATCAAGCATGTGCCCTCACAACTCAAGAGAATCTTCCCCCTTTTTGTTCATGCAACACACAAACATTCAAGTAGGGGCATGTAAAATTAATTTCACTCTCTCTCCCAAAAGAATTCACATGCATCATGTCATGACCCATAGGCTTGCCCTTAGTGTATTACTCAACTAATATAAACAAATGCAATGTAAGATCACGTAGGACTTTAATGGGTTGTAATGGAGGCTATGGAACTAGTATGTATTGGATTAGCCAATAATAGTCACTAGCATCCTTAAGCGCCTTTTCAACACATTACCATCAACTCATGAACATTGTTTCTCTCTTTTCTTTTTTCATCATCCCACTCATGATGGTTTACTTTCGTATGACCCATTTCATCCAACACACTTGACACAATACAAAGGGTTTTCATGTACCCTCAATATCATTTAATTATGATGAGTGCACCCTCCACCTTTTTCTTTTCTTTCCTCACTCTGCTTTTCTTTTTCTTTTCACCCTTCTCACTCTTTGACACTTTGGGAAAAATTTTTCTGTTCTTCTTAAGCGCTTAAGAGTTTTGTATAAACTTTACGGCTAATGAAAAGAAATAATTAAGCTTAGTGTATACATTTTTGGACAAAAGAAAGAAATAATCGGCTAAGGGCTCAATGGGCTGACTAGGGTATACAATCACATAAAAAGGTAGTGTATGACAAGAAAAAAATAGAAACTCTCGGTTAAGACAAAGAAATGCCTACATCCTTTCCAACACTACACCTCCTTCATTTTGTTTTGTACACACACCAGGCAAGTTCTAGACACTTCACAATAGCATGGAATAACAATACCTCACTTCACACTTTATGCACATGCTCGATTCAAGATGCATTCACAGACTCTTTAATTAGCCAATTACATGAATTCAAAAATTAAGCCTCAATCACACCGGATCGAATTCTACAGCCAAGGTAACTCAACATATTTACAAAATTGCATGCTTTCATACGAATCACTTTTATATTTTGAATATCAGTTACATCACGCAACCAAAATTTCACAACCATATAGTAACTACAGGTTCAGTGATGCAATCCACCAAAGAAAAAAACTGAAAACTAATTAAAATCACTACTCCTACCGACTACATTTCCCTTAAGACGGTCGTCATCCATCCATCATAGAGAACGGTCACTAACTATGACATCGGTTCAATGGGACTATTCTCGGTAAAAGAATCGAAAACAAAATTCGAGAAACCCAAAAATAAAAATTGAAAAATTTTTGCAAAACATCGATCATTTCAATGGAAAAATATTTCCAAAATATTTTACTATGTACAAAATATTTTCGCAAAAATTTTAAAAATATCGATCATTTCGATAGAAAAAAATATTTACAAAATTTACAAAATATTTACACTGGCAACCACAACCTTTCACAACACACATCAATTACCACAAAAATATGTACAGATACAAATACAAATCAGTTTGCACTCACAACCACAGGGAAACATAAGCATACATATAAAACAAAGGAAGAACATACAGCAAATCAGCCCAGCCCCAGCACCTAGCTACTCCCCACCCCACACTTAAATTAAACACTGTCCCCAGTGTTCACAAAAATTAAAAAGCACAAAAATTTCGGGTGGTGGAACTCCCTGATTAGTCGAAATATTCGACTTCTTCATCCGGTGCTACTGCCTCATCGCCCATGTCCGAGTCACCTCCATCGTCGTCATTGGACTCCACATCAGAGTCCTCCCGACGTGTCTCCTCGTCCGTGGGGACATCATCGTCAGTGGGCTCAACGAAGGTTGGCCCCATTCGGCACAAAGCTCTGGCGTTTTCGCCAAATGGGTAATCCAGCTCCAGCTGCCATAACTCTTCCTCTGTGGCTGGTCTCCCACCAATCCGGAGCTGAAGCATTTGCATACCAAACATCCGTGCCATGTACTGATCGTCCCGAGCATGTCGCTCGCCCAGTGTCAGCACTGACCCGTGTGTGGTGTCGGGGGCCTTAGTTTTGGTCACATCAAGGGCCCTCCGCTCCAACTGCGGGATGTAGTCCAAAGCCTCTTCCTCGATGTCGAGGCCCCGGAGAAAGGTGGTGATGAGTCCGCCGAACCCATACCTGTGGCCCTGGTGTAGTCGGGCTCTCTTCATGGCAGATATGATGACCGGCCCAACATTAATCTCTAGCCCTCTCATCAGGGCATACACCAGGCACACACGGTCCCGGGTCACATCCGTCATGTGCACCCCCGGGATCAAGCACGAACAAACTATTTTCAGCCATATTCTTGCCTCCCTGTTCATTTGAGAATACGGCAGAGTCTGGTGGTAACCCCTCTCCTTATGTCTGCTCCATCTGGCTGTGGATCGAGCCCCACACAAAGTGCATCTGTATCGGCGTATGGTGGGGTGATGTTCAGCTGGCGGAGAATGTGGGCGTCTGTGTCCCGCACTCCAATGATGGCGTTTAATTTATGGGGTTCCAGAGTGACAATCTGCCCTCTGATTTTTATTGTGTGGCTTCTGATGGCCGGGTTACAATTTGCATAGAACTCCCGGACTAAATGTAGGTTGCACTCCTTGGGCTCCTGAAATATGAAGCTGAGCCCAGCTGCCTCGATCCTCTGCACTATACGGGGGAACTCCTGTGCTAGTGGTTCCCGTGCAATATGCTCCTCAAGGAAGTACTTATTCTCCTTATGTTTAGCGTACCACTTCTTCCCTTCATCGGTCACCCACCTCGTTCCGTACTGGCGGCGTTGGCCGCGCGGAACAGCTGGTGCAGCTGGGACTGCTGTGCCCAATCTCATGCGTTTTCTCCCGGTGCCTGAAGTAGATGCACCTTTACCCTTATCCTGCCTACTCGCCATTGTACCTGTCAATACAAATAAACAAGCACCATGTCAAGCTAAATGCATATTAGCTTCGGCTAAGGTCGGGTTAAACTAAGTTTACCCCACACTTAGTCCTTAGCTACTCTTACGATACTACGGCAAGGATTACTTTATTTACAACCTAAACACAAACAACTATACAATTTATGCTTAGTGCGTTCACAAAATATTTTCGACAGTATAACTTTTAGCGTACTACTCAGACTTCATACAGCTAATCCCAATCCTACCATCGCTAGCAATTCAACCATCGCACTTAGCAACGAAGACAACAAACAAAAACAACGACAAAATTCTATATACATACGAATCCAAATAACCAAACCAATTTGAACAATTTTTACATTTTCCCAAAACCCGAGAATTCGTCGTCTATTACCTTCAAACAATATTTACAATGACTTATCTCAATTCACAAACACACCCAGGAATATAATTCACCAATTTATCAAGTTACCCCATTCGATTTCAACAACCCCAGGCCTAGAATTCAATTTTACAATCAAATTCGAATCATTCACGCAATCGACAAGTTCAAACGCTAATTACAACATTCCGAACATTTATCAATCAAAGAATAATTCAATTTCATGCTAAATTGCTAATTAGGGTGATTTATCTCACCTCCCATGCTCAAATTCGACTAAAATCGACAAAAACTTGAGAGAGTAGAGGAAAACATACCTTTAAGTTGAATGATCGAAGAAACTCGACAATTTGGTTGCTTAATAGCGTGGCACGTTGGTTGGGGAGGGGGATTCGGGTGTTTGGTCGCGGAGAAGAGAGGAAATGGGGGAAAAGGGACTAAAATCGGGGTTAAAAATGAAAGGAAACACGCGGGTCACCCGGCAACCCGGTGTGACCCGTCACAAAATATAGGGCAACGTGTCACGGAGGGTAACACGGAGCCCCTCCTCCGTGACACGGAGCTAACGCGATGGCTCACTGGAATTTAAAATAAAAAAAAATCCAGATTTAACCTCAACGTGTCACGGAGGGTAACGCGGAGCCCTTCCTCCGTGACACGGAGCCATCGCCCCAGTGCTCTGTCTCTTCATTTTATTCATTTTTTTCATACCTTGCCTTTTCCATCCTGATTCCATGCATATTTTTCTCCAGTTGACCTGAAAATCACCTTACTAAACAAAATTGGTTAGATTAATAGATTTCCCTAACTAAAATGAAAAATACTAACTAAAATGAAAAATTTGTACTAACTCAAGAAAAAGAAAAATTAAAATAAAAACTATTTACACTTTACTAAACAAAAGAAAAAAAAATATTTTACACGGGTTGCCTCCCATGCAGCGCTTGGTTTACCGTCGCGACTCGACGTCCTTTATGCTCAATTATCCACTAGGGTGATGGACAATTTTTCACGATCATTGTCCTCCCCCCAGTAGTGCTCACCTTTATCTGGTGGTCGTCCCATCAACTCTCGGGAATCACTCATGTGCTTAGCATTCCCATGATCAATTACATTGATCACCGAGAGTTCTTCATTTACCATCGGGAGCTTGGGTGCTTTGTACACATCGAACACTTCTACCTTGTCATGTGCTCGCATTGTAAGTTGACCCGCAGCTACGTCAATTAATGCTTTTACGGTTGCCAAAAAGGGTCGTCCCAAAATAAATGGGACTTCACCATCTGGTTCAAAATCCAGAACAATAAAATCAACCGGAAAAATGAGGGAGCCCACTTGCACAAGCACATCCTCAACAATGTCATCCGGCCTAGCTAAGGATCTGTCTGCTAACTGCAAGATTACAGTTGTAGGTCTAGGACTCCCTAGACCTAACTTTCTGAATACCGAAGATGGCATCAAATTTATGCTCGCCCCCAAGTCACACAATCCACGAGCTCGGATACTCTGCCCAATTGTAAGCTGGATAGTAAAACTTCCAGGGTCTTTTAGCTTCGTAGGCAGTCTATTTTTGATCCGGGAAGTGCATTCCTCTGTCAAAGCTACCGTGGCATACTCAGTCAGACGACTTTTGTTGGCCACGATGTCTTTAATATATTTAGCATATTTTGGAACTCCCTGCAAGACATCAACAAGAGGTAAATTAACATGTACCTGTTTAAGCACCTCCATAAATTTCTTGAAACACGCCTCCTCCTTGTGTTTCTTGAGTCGTTGAGGGAACGGGGGTGGAGGCCTTTCTGATTCAGCTTCTTTGGTCTTCCCCTTATCCGCAAGTTGCTCTCCCTCAACATCTGCTGCTCCTGAATTTTGAGGCGGTCTTTCCGGTTCCACCTCCTTCAACTGCAAACCACTCCTCGTGGTCACCGCATTTACCTGCTTCGGATTAGGATCCGTGTCGCTAGGCAGTCCTCCTCTGGGCCTTGTGTTTTGGGCACTAGCAAATTGCCTAAATTGATACTCAAGAGCCTTGGTCGCTAATTGATTATTCTTCACTTCGGCTGCCAATTTAACATAGTCAGCCTGCAATTGCGCCCGATTAGCGATAATGGTCTTGAACATTTCCTCAATGGTAGGTGATGGTGGTGGAGGAGGGGCATTGTGATATCTGAATTGAGATTGGTAGTTTTGTTGCCCTCATTGATTCCTGTGCATACCCTGACCCGAACTTTGGCCTTGTTGGTTGTTGCTACCCCACGAAAAATTTGGATGGTTCCTCCAATTTGAGTTGTAGCCGCAACCAAACTGCTACTGATTTCTCTATGCATTGCCCACAAAGTTAACCGAATCTGGGTTTGCTCCACAGCACTCAGCTGAATGCTCACTGCTTCCACACACTTCACACCACATTTGCTGGACCGCATTGACTGAAGCTGAAGGCTGGTTCAAATTCATGTTGCTGAAGTGGTTGTTCAACTGATTCTGCAAGGCAGCTATCTGTGCAGCGATAGCTGTAAATCCATCCACTTCAAGCACTCCTGCTGCTTTCCTTGCTCCACCTCGAGATGAATCTGCATTCCATTCTGGATTGCCCTGTGAAATTCGGTTGAGCAAAGTGTACAGCTCCTCATAAGTCTTTTCCAGTGCTTGCCCTCCAGCTGCTGAGTCTAACAAAATTTTAGTATGGGGTTCCAAACCCTCAATAAATGTGTGTACCAACACCTCATTGGACTGATGATGATGAGGACAGTCCCGCAACATGGATTTAAATCTTTCCCAGGCTTGATATAAATTTTCTCCCTCCCTCTGTTTGAAACTTAGAATTTGACTTCGAAGTCTGGCTGTTTTACCAGAGGGAAAAAATCTTATTAAGAACTTTCGTGCTAGATCATCCCACGTTGATATAGAATTTGGTGGCTCAGCTTTTAACCACCTCTTAGCTTCACCAAGTAAGGAAAACGGAAATAGGGTGAGCCGAACATAATCAGGTGACACTCCAACGGGTATATAAGTGTCACTTATCTCCAAAAAATTCTGGAGATGTTGTTGTGGATCTTCATGAGGGAGACCGGTAAATTTCCCGCTTGTGTGCAAAAGTTGCACCATATTCTGCTTTAATTCAAATCTCCCTCTAGGCTCTGGTTTGCGGATACTTGAATGTACATTGTTGGCATGTGGGATTGCCACCTCGCGAACCGGCCATGCTGCTGCTTCGTCGGGCACTAACACTGCCCTCACAACCGGTGGATTTTGTTGCTCCATTATAGTCTGTCTGAGCAACTGCAACTTCTTTTGTAGAGCTTCTCTGCGTTTACTATGAAATTCATGTTCAGGCTCTGTATAAGATTCCACCAGCTCCTCGTCCTTTGCCAGTGTTCACAGAAATCAAGTCTGCAAAATACAGGCTAAGACCAAGTTGTCAACACTTAAGAAAATAAAACATAAATACAGTAAATTTACACTTAACATAATTTCACCAATTGCCTAGTCTCCCCGGCAACGGCGCCAAAAACTTGTCCGGTGCTGTGGTAGGGGTTAAAACCGACACGCAAGTGCACGTGGTCAAACAAGTAATAAAGTGGCTAAGTAAGCCAAGTATCGAACCAAGGAGACTCTGGATAAGTAAAATTGCTTAAGTATACTATATTCTAGCTTACTTCTAATTATGCTGACAAAAACGTAACCAAAAGTTAAATAATTTTTGTTTATAAATTATATACTAAAACTATTAACAAATATTTACTGTGAATTGAAACTATGGATATGAGCATGCCAAGGTTAAGAACAAGTAATGAACTCAATTATAATCATAATTTGGTTATTCTTCTCTTCTAGTTGCTAGCCAAGAACATTAGCCTAGAGATTAAAACTCTCGTATTTAATCTCACTTAAGAATCATAAACCATCCGTCTACATTTCTGTGATCAAATGCAATTTATGACCTAGAAATACAATTCCGGTTCCTAAACTGACTAATACGGCTTTCAAGTATATTTCTATCAGGAAAGCACATCAATCCCAAATCAAGTTAAGAACAATACCCTATTAATTCACAACTTTCCAATTTCGTGCTCTCTCGAGTGAAATTGGACTTTTTAGATGTACATTAATGTCGGCCACACACTAATGCAGTAGAAACAAGAATTAATAGAACAACATAGAAGAAGATGATGAAAAACCATACAATTCAATAATCAAAATTCATCACCATTGTTCATAACCTCAGCAAGGAAGAGAATTAGCCACTCATTTGTGGATTAATCATCCTAAAACAAGTGTTAATCATACAAACAATTGATTGAAAGAAGAAAGAAAGAGAGAAAAACCCTTAGCTTTTTCGTCCCTCAACTGCCTGTAACCCACGTCCTTGCTCCACCAAGTCTGAATTAATTAAAAATAAGCCTAAGTGTTCTATTTATACTATTGGGAATTTTTCCCGGAATAACAAGCAACGTGTCACGGAGGCTAACGCGGAGCACTGCCTCCATGACACGGCGTGGACGCGGACCCTCATTGGAAATCCAGGGTCCGGGAATATAGCCTCAACGTGGCACGGCATGCAACACGGAGGCTTGCCTCCGTGCCACGGAGCTGTCGCGAGGCTTCACTGGAAATTGCCAAATTAATTCATCCTCCATGCAGTGTGCCTCCACGATGGTAGCGTGGCACGGCTCCATCGCGGAACCCCTTTACATTGTGCATTCCAATGTCTTTTCCATGCTCGCATCCAAGTCCAACTCCGATATTGTTCCAACATGCATTTTTGCTCCTCAAAATCATGTTTTACCTACAAAACAATGCTAATCATGTTGGTTAGTATAAATTCACATTTTATTACCAATTACATGAAAATGTATACACATTGCACAATAAACAAGACGAAAATGATACGTTTGAGTATCACTTGGGCATATAAATCTGCCCAAGATCATCAGGCATTGCTACTCACCCAGTTTCTAGGCCTATCATGACTTATAGGGAAATACTATTTGAAAGGTTCAGGAAGATGGGTATGTCTCAATTCAAGGATGGATATAGAGAGGATGCTATGAGTTCATTATCAACTATCATGGGATATTAGCATAATCTGGGATTGGTGGAGTCCTACGGAGTTAATTGTACTTCTTTTTAGATGATCAAGCTAGCCAAGCAGTGGTGGAGAACTAATATTGAGACTAGACCAATTGGGTCTCCTCCATTGACTTGGGAGTAGTTCACCAGATTTTAATTAAAAGGTTTGTTCCCCGTAGCATGTGGGAAAGTAAGAGGAATAAGTTCGACAATTTGACTCAGAATGGCATTTATATAACTTGAGTATGAGGCAAGGTTCCATAACTTGTCTTATCAAGTTTTGATGGTTCTATCCCAAGAGATAGAGAGGATTCGACGGTTTGTAAAAGGATTTATCTATTCAATTTGGGTGGTAGCTTTTTAGACTGCATCTATTGGAGGATCTTTTCAGAAAGTAGTTGATGAGGCTAAGATGTCGAGTACATATGGCATTAGGATTTTGGCAATGCAAGGGACAAAAGGTCCCGTACTTACTGGTAGTTACAGTGGCACCTCATCTGGAGGTAGGTTTTTTTGTAAGGAGTTTCTGATCACCATCTGGTAGACCAATTCAGGCAACTATTTAGTTTTCTAAAGGAAGTTATTCTATCACGACCCGATTCTATATCCTGAATGGAACACGGTGCTTAAAGCCACAAGTGACCCTAATCTACGGGCATAGCATATTATTAACATGATTTGAATTAAATAGAAAACTAAGCAGAAGCTAACTGAGTTTGTAAAACATTTCATAAATAGATACTGAAATAAACTAAATTTGGAATAGTTAGATAAACACTGAGTCATAAGCAGAAATACTAATACTTTGTCTAGAAGCCTCTACCGATTGATGAGCTGTTGGGACAAGTTCCCAGCTAACTCTACATTTCTAAAACTATAAGCAAGGACAAACAACTAAAAAGAACACAACTCCAGCCCTCCAATGATAAGGATTCACCAATAATTGCTGATCAAGTTCTGGATCGTGTCTACCCATGGGGCTGAGTCTAAATACCACGATCTATATCATAAAACGATATTGCACAAGAAGTATACAGTCAGTACTAGGAATGTACTGACTATATGGGTTATGCAACTGAAGTTTAAAACACGTTAATAATCTATGAAATAAAGTTGTACTAAATACATAGATAAAAGCATAAGCTGAAGTTAAGTAAAATGACCCTATCTGAGATGCATAAATGCTATCATGATGTGATAGTCTAAAAATATTTAATGAAAATACAAGTAAAATTGATTTAAGGGTTGTGTACATGCATTGAAAACTAAAGCTCTAACTATAAGGGATCTAAACCGTATTGAAACTGAAATGTATTGTGGGAGAGCCTGTTAACCGACATATAACTTTGTGAGCTACAAGTGAAGTTGGATGTATATTTCCTATCGATAGGTATCACTATACCTTGATAGGATATAGTGATATTATTGTGTGAATTTACCATGAGCCCATTCGGGCAAATAACATATGGTGGCACGTAGTTTTGGAAATTTGAATGCACAAAATCCCAGCCCACTCGGTGCTAGGTCTACTTCCAAAGGAACATATGCATTTATATATATACAAACACACACATAATATTGATAAATCAAAATTGGTGTTCTAGGACTAGGTCAAAACTACTTTATCTGAAACTATCCCGAGAGTCTAAACAATATGATAAAATAATGATACTTAGTATACTGAGAATGCTAATAATACTATAAAGCATAAATACATAAATCATGAGAAAATCACATGTACTCTAAATGATCATGTTTTTTTTAAATAATGCTAGCTCATGAAGTGAAATTTCAAAAATCATGCTAATATCAAGATTATGGAAATACATTCTACAAGCTAAAAATAAAATCATGAGTATCATAAAATACCAGTTATGGAAACCTTAAAGAATTTATATAAGATTAGGGAAATCAATCATGAAATGAAAATCCTAAGACATGAGTTCTAGAGAAATTATCTTGCTAGGATTTTTGAAATTCTTAGGACACAAGGGTGGAAGGGAACCTTTGTTGAAATCCCACGTACCTGGAGAAATAGATTCCCTTGCTAGAGCTTGAATTCTTAGAGCTTTGAGGATAAACACTAACTTGCCTTGCGAGAATTGTTGAAACTTCTACGGTCTATTTTGAGAGTATAAGAGAGAATAAGATGGATATAATTGACTAATCCCTTTAATTCCCTCCAAAAATACCCTATTTCGATGTAGTTTAGGAGTTAAAAGCATAGGAGGTTATGAAAATACCCCTGGAAGATCACACTTAAAATCTGCCCGCCTAGTAAGAACGACCCAGGCCAAGAGTCGTTGGTTGTCAACACAACTCGTGGTGACCATATGTCACATGCTGGGCTAACTTTTCACTTTGTGTTTCTCATACAACGACCACCTACAATGACCTGTCATTGGATACCACGAGTCGTCTCACAACTCCTAGTTAGTGGATTAATGTTGCATCTTTTTCAGATCTTTCATCCTATGGATCCATACCATACCCATTTATTGGATACCACGGTTCGTCATTTCCTTTCGTCCAATGGTCCGTTACTACGGCCCATTGTATGTTCCAGTAAGTTGTGCTGTGACTCTTTATGACAGGACCTTGTCTGCAGTAGGAACCCATGACTCGTGACCATAATCTATTACACCTCACCACAATTTGTCACTTGACTTACTAGTTTTTCCTCTTTCTGGGATTACATACCCTGGAACTTTATGTTCATATTGATGTCATTCTTTCCTTTCGCACTCTGGAGAAGCAAAGTGGGGAAAACGTTACAAATTTCTGAACTACTGGCTCATGAAGAGGCACATGAAGGGCTGTTACTTTACATCATGACTCGTCACATGATTCGTTACATTTGGGTCCTGAAAATTTCCACTGACTACCTACCACGAGTCTGACCATGACTCGTGGTATCATCTAATGAGTCATACCATGACACATACTGAGGCCAAAATTTTCACTTTGCAGCTAATTCCTCACTTCATGTCTAGGGTCTGATCTTAGAGACTTTTAGGATATTACATTATCTCCCCCTTAGGAACATTCTTCCTCGAGTGGAGACTAATAGAGTTGAGAAGATAGGGAAAGAGCTGCAATCCCAAAACTGAAAGCTATAAACTGAATACTGGTGGAGTGACTGACTCCAAATTGAGATAAATATACTAAACTAAATTTATGAAACATGCACGCATACTAAGACATGGAAGGAACTAAGAGACATAAAACTAACATGAAACTAAATAGAGTACTAAGAAGGAAACTAGTACCTCATGTTGGAACTAAGCTGGTAGGGAATATTTTAGGGTACGTGTCCATCATATCTACTTAGTTTCCCAAGTAGCTCCCTATACAAGCTAATTCATCCAATGAACTTTCACTGAAGACACCTCCGCATTTCTCAACTTACGATCCTGATGGTCAAGAATCTCAACTAGAACCTCTTTATTAGTGAGGCTATCCTTCTTGCCAATATTCTCTATAGGCATACCTAGAGCCAAATTGGTAATGCACTTTTCAACAATGACACCTAGAAAACTGGAAGCACTGATGTTAATTATGCAGGCAACTCCAACATATAAGCCACATTGACAACGCGCCTCAGAATCCTATAAGGACCAATATACTGGGGATTGAGTTTTCCTTCCTTTCAAAATCTCATCCCCCTTTCAGGGGTGGAACTTTCACAAATACCTTTATGACTGTACCAACATCTCGGAATGCCATACTTATCATTTACAACTTATACTTCTCTTTTTATTTAACCTATGCTCCTCTTGGAACTAAAGTCTCTGTCCAACAACAGGCTTCTACCTTGTTTAAGCCTAACTCAACTGAATCTCTTGCATCTAGAGTTATCCTCCAAGAATATTACTTCCCTTTATCATGAAAATCACCCAACCTCAAGCTTTAATTAAGGAGTCACTAGTCACACCATACTATGGTCCACCTGTACATCATTACATCATTCAAGCATATCACTTATAATTATCCCATGGCTCCTTTGTTGCTTACAGTATTCAAGAATTTCCCCGTTTTCCTAGCATATCTAATAACTACAACTTCATGACTTCTACCAGGAGATACCTCCAGCATGTGACCCACACTTATAATCCAAGATATAATCAATACACTGCAAATTTTCATTGGAGGTGTAACTATTTTCTCCCGTTCTTTCCTTACTTAGCTTCTTCAAGGGTGAGGCCTAAGGACTCAGGTGCAATAGGCACGAGTACTCCATATACTAGGCGCATAAGGCATGAATAGAGAGTCATTCTGAACATGCACAGAGTAACCATCATTTCTATTATAAGTGAGTGTACATAGGGCTTAGAGTAAGAAAATCATAAGCACGAATCATTCAAGAAGTCTAAGTTGAGCATATACATGACGTAGCATGATCTTATTAGCCATTAAGGAGAATCTTGAGGACATAGTTCATAGATCTAAGCATATTATGAGACATGAGTTTATAGGAATAACGAGTTTCATAACATAAAGCTGGAATTTATAGAATCATGGAGTGAGACTGAAGTCACTGTCTGAAGCGGTTGTTTCTCATTCTAGAAATCTAAGTATAGGCGTGGGCATAGAGTACTTGAGCATTAGATGTGGTCGTGAAATGATTATTTACAATAGGAGTAAAGTGTCATGTTGAATGAACTACGAGGGAAACACCTGAATAAGAATAGATTTACATTCAATAGTTACTGCTCCTGAACTTTTCATGATTGGAAACTCAAGACTTGACTTGGTTGGAGTATTACTATACATATGGATGCCAAACTTTTCCTTGCAGACTACCTTTGTAGGTACTAAAATTTAGGCTAGGATTTCTTTCTGAGGTAACTCTTAACTTCTCTTTTTCCTTTAAAGTTATTGCTATAGCGTTCGTACCCTTTCTGCCTTATCAACCTCATACATATGATCCTTTATCCACTTATCAAAAGGGTTAAAACTTATACTAAGATGCTCAAATCAGTTACCATATAATGTGGCCTCTAGGCCTAGCAACATATAAGTATCGACATGAAGTATTGCGATATACCTGACTACATCTGGTGTGTTCTCTTGATCCTAGTATAATGAGAGTTCATAGAAATGGTTTTGAAATTGTTTTCTACCTGAACTAGATGATACAACCTTTTAGGATGGGCGATTTGCTAAAGCTACGAAAGTAGTGGACTGATCCTTTCCATTTCCGGCTAAGGGGAAATAATTAAACTTATGGACTAACTTACCACATCTACAACAACCTTCTCTATCAATCAACCAATTCCCTGGGTGGTTCTTCTACACTTCTTGCAAGCTGGGAAAGTGCAGCCTCCAGACATGCCCCTTAAGACGTAGAGCTTGGAGCTCTACCCCTTTTACCCCACTTTAGATTTGGGAGGCAGAATACTGGCTGATGAAAGTTCTAGAGCAGATGATCTATAATGGACCTGTGAGCGATTCACACCACTTTACTTTTGTTGAGAAAACTTGAAGTTGTCGGTTCTGGTTCTTTTATTCTTCCTTTCTCTTTCCTTACACTTCTCGCCCACCTTCGAATAGTGGGACTTAGGCGAGTTCATTCTAGTGAAGTCTCAAATAGCTATTGCATTTCCATTAAAATTCACAGGTGTGACTGCCCGCTGGTTAACCTGGTTGGTCATGGCCTGAGCTAGAATCTAAAATGCAGCCTCTGAACTTAGCATGTGTAACTTGCTCATTCATAGGGTTTACTATAGCTGGTGTAGCTTGCTGCTTTCTGTTATCATTTCTCCTTCCATTTCCTCTTTTGGGAGGCATTAACTGTAAACAAATGGAATATGAGTTAAAAGGAGGATTAGAGTTTATAATGTATCACATGAAAGAATCATAAAAGAAGGAAAATTTCCTAAAATGTCTTGTAGCCTCTTCCTCATAAATGTGGCACGCTTCACACCCATGTAAAAGGCTCTACTTAGTGCAACTTTCAGACACCCTAGGACACACCTAAACCTGATGCTCTAATATAAAGTTTGTCACAACCTAAGTCTATACTCTAGATGCGGCACGATTCTTAGAGCCACAAGTGACCCCAAGTAACCCCAAGCTAACACATTACATAGCATGTTACTAACACGATCTGAATTAAATAGAAAATTGAGCGAAAGCTAACTAACTTTGTAAAATATTTAATAAATAGATACTAAAATAGACTGAATTTGAAATAGCTAAATAAACATTGATTCATAAGCAGAAATACTAATACTTTATCTAAAAGCAAGGAGAAACAACTAAAAGGACACAACTCCAGCCCTTGAATGATGAGGATTCACTAATAATCGTTGATCAAGTTTTGGATCGTGTCTACTCACGGGGTTGAGTCTGAATACCTGAATTTATGTCATAAAATGATATACCACAAGAAGTATATGGTAAGTACTTGAAAAGAACTGAGTATATCGTATATGCAACTGAAGTTTAAAACATGCTAATAATTTGAGAAAAATAATATACTAAATACATAACTGAATGTATAAGCTGAAGTTAAGTACAATAACCCTATTTGAGATGCATAAATACTGACATGATGTGATAGTGTGAAAACAATTAATGAAATACAAGTAAAACTAATCTAAGGGTCATCTACATACATTGAAAACTAAAGCTGTAACTCTAACTGATCTGAACTATGCCAAAATTGAACAATATTATAGGAGGGCCTATCAACCGATATATAAGCATGTGAACTAGACGTGGAGTCTGATATATACTCCCTATCAATAGGGCCCACTATACCTTGCTAGGGTATAGTGACATTACTATGTCAATACACCATGAGCCCATTCGAGCAAATAACCTACGGTGGCATGTAGTTCTGGTAACCTGGATGTGCTAATCCCCGTCCCACTTGGTGCTAAGTTCTACTCCCAACGAAACACACACACACACACACACACACACATATATATATTGATAAGTCTAAAAACTTGTGTTCTTTGAAAATTGGTATTTTAAGACTTAGTCAGAACTAATTTATCTGAAAGTGTCCTAAGAGTATAAGGAACTATGAAAATACTAATAGCTCGAAACTAGTGTTCCAATACTACGTCAGAACTACTTTATCTAAACATGTCCTGAGAGTCTAAAGAACTTGATAAACTGATAATACTGATAATACTGAGGATACTAAGAATGCTGATAATACTGTAAAGCATAAATACATAAATCATGAGACAATAAGGTGTACTCTGAAAGTCATGCTATTTTAAAATAATGCTAGCTCATGAAGTGAAATCTCAAAAAACCTGAAAGATTATGTTATTTGAAAATAATGCTAGCTCATGAAGTGAAATCTCAAAAATCATGCTAACATCAGGATTATGGAAATATATTCTACAAGATGAAAACAACATCATGAATATCATATAACACCAGTCATGGAAACCTTGAAGCATTGATAAAAGATAAGGGAAATCAATCATGGAATGAAAACTGTAAGACATGATTCTAGAGAAATTAAATTGCTAGGGTTTTGAAAATTCTTGGGAAACAATGGTGGAAGGGAACCCTTGTTGTAGTCCCACATACCTGAAGAAGAAGATTCCCTTTTCTAGTGCTTGAATTCTTGGAGTTATGAGAAGGAACCCCAACTTGACTTGAGAGAATTCTTGAAACTTATACGGTCTGTTTTGAGAGTCTAAGAGAGAATGAGGGGGATGGTTGACTAATTCCTTTAGTTACCCTCCCAGAGTAACCCAATACAACATATTTTAAAAGTTAAAAGCATAGGATGTTATGAAAATACCACGGGGAAATCACACTTAAGATTTGGCCGCCAAGTCACAACGACTCACACCACGAGTTGTTGCTTGTCACAACGACTCATTGTGACCATCCATCACATGTTGGGCTAAATTTTCACTTTTTGTTTCTTGTACAACGGCCACCTACAATGACCCATCATTAGATAGCTAGATTAGTCGCACAACTCATGCTTAGTGGATCAATGTTGCATCTTTTTTAGATCTTCCATCCTATGGCTCCATACCACGACTTATTATTGGATACTACAAGTCATCACATCCTCTCACGGTTATAAAAAATTATGTTGCACATTCTCTGAATCTCATCCAACATTCCATTACTACAACCTATTGTATGGTCCAATCAGCCGTCCTATGACTCATTACAATAGAACCTTGTCTATAGTGGGAACCCACAACTCGTGACCATGATCTATTACACCTAACCACGAGTCATCTCTTGACTCATTTGTTCTAGGGAAGACTTGATAAGCTTCTGAACTACTGGCTTACGATGAGGCATAGGATGGGTCATCACTTGACATCATAACTCGCCACATGAGTTGTTACATATGGGTCCAGAAAATTTCCAATGACTGTGTACCTCGAGTCTCACCATGACTCATGGTATCATCTAATGAGTCATACCAGGACTTATTCTGGGGAAAAAATTTTCACTTTCCTTCTAATTTTTTGCTTCAAGTCTAAGGTTTGATCTTAGAAACATTTGGGGTGTTACATATTCAAGATGGGGTTACTATAGCTCGGGACATAGTTCCTATAGGCACTTTTAAAAATCTTCAGGCTAGAGAGGTTATTCAGAATACTCTCATTCTACCTAGTAGATGTTGGCACCTAAGACATGTTACGAGTATGGTAAGTTAGGCCATATCAAGAGGGATTGCCCCTGACCCAGGAAGAGATCATAGCAACAGGGTTCTCAAGGTCCTCCTAGGGCAGTAGCATAGTTAGATAAAGGCCGCAACGATTCTCATATAGGCCAAGTGGTGGCTGAGGGGGTTCTCAGGTTGAAGTTGGTAGAGCTCATGATTATGCTTTTCTCGTTCATCCAAAGGCAGAGGTCTCTAATGCAATTATTGCATGTATTGTACTAGTATGTCATAGACCTTCTACAGTTTTATTTGCCCCTGGCTCTATATTCACCTATATGTCTACATATTTCTCTTTCAGCCTTGATAGGGCATGTGATTCTCTTTCTATGCCTATATATATTTCTACCCTACTGGGTGATTCCTTAGTGGTGGATCGGGTGTACTGATCATGTGTTGTGAATTTAGAGGGCTATAATATGTGGGTTGACCTAATTATATGGATATGGTATACTTCAACATTATATTGTATATGGATTGGCTTACTTCCTATCATGCAGTTCGATAATTTTAAGCCCATAGGTATCAGTTTGCAATTGTGATTTCTGAGATTTCTATAGGTCTTCACATATACGGACCTATCGTAATTGCAACCCTATCAGGATTTTTTCCAAATCTCACAATTTCAAATCAAGGTTTGCAATTGCGACTCCTGCAACTTTTACCTATACAGTTCCCCCAGCTCATTTTTTCTAAAAATTCTTTCCACTTCTAATTCTAGTTACCTAAAAAATTTAAAACTACAATCCTAAAAACACTATGGGTTGCCTCCCACCAAGCGTCTTATTTAATGACATGGAACAATGCTAATTATGTTTCCTTTTTTCTCTCCATTTAGAGGATTTAAATTGTGCATCTAGCTTTGAATCAAGTTTATGACTATGATTTCTTTGCAGCAGTATGTAGATGAACATACCAAACACTATTCTTTCAGTTTTTCTCCTCATGGGGCTTGCGGGATTCTTGTGGTTCTAATTCCATATCACTACACGATTTCAGTGTTGAAAATGCTTGGAGTGTGACTTTTGACCCCCAACTTGAAGCTTATTTCAATTTTGACATCCTCTTCGTTTTCCCCCACATATATCTATGGACGATTTTCATGCTCAAGCCCCAATCTATTTGGATACTTGCCTCAAAAAATTCCTCCAAGACTTTATGTTGTTCATGTCCTTCGTCAAGCAGGCATTCCATCATGAGTTGAAACTTTCCTAGTTGATTATGCTCGATTTCTTCCCTGCATCTTGCAAAACCAAAACTAGGTTCTTCATAATAAGGGTTCGGGGAAGGGAAGGACATATGTAACACCCCAAAATTCTCTAAGATCAGACTCGAGGGTTGAAAAAGAGAAATCAGGAAAATCTGCACCAGGTCACAGAATGAGTCGTTGAGTGACCCTTTATGGGATGTGAGGGTTGTATAAGTGTTGAAATCTAGGAGACCTAATGAGTGGGGAAATGAGCCGTGGTGTCTCCTAACGACTCATTAGGTGTCCCATTGGTTGGGAGGAATTCCTAGAAACCCTGAGATTCAGAGGGTCAGGACCAGTGGTGAAGTGACCCATTATGTGTCAGGTGGAGGTGTCAAGTCAAGATCAGAAAGTTGGAAATTTTGTCCAGTGATGACAAAAGGTCAAGATGAGCCGTTATGTGACCTAACGAGCAGTTAGGTCACTCATTAGCTCTGGCAGTTTCCAATCGATTCTTTAAGGGTATTTTCATAATTCCTAAGCTTCTAACTCTTTGATAACGCCCTTTTGAGCCTTTCAAGGAGTGTTTTAAGAAGGTTTAGCCTAGCCTAAGTCATTAGGCTCCTATGCATGCATTATATTGAATTTCTCTTCCAAGATCAAACTAGAATTCCTCATCAATTTCTTTCTCAATTCTCTTGGGCTTTCAAGACCAACTTAGAAATCAGATTTTCTCAGGTATGTAGGGCCATGAATGGTCGATTTGTTCCACCCTCATGCCCAAATTCCCCTCTAATTCATGAATTCAAGTTATTAATCAAGTGTATTGATTCCTAGGGTTTTAACCCAATTCTATGAAACTATCTGTGCTATGTTTACGTGTCTAATCCCCTCATGTTCTAATGTATGATTTAAGTCAAATGGGCAGATTTTACTTTGATTATAAATTCCTGATTTAAAGTTATTAGAAATTATGCCCTATTATGCAAGTTTTAAAATTCTATCTTATGATTCATAATTTCAAGCATGATGAGTTAACTAGTATGCATGAATGTTTATGAATCCTCAGCCTATGATTCCATAATTTTGACTTATGAGGTCTATTTCAAGTATGCATGATTTTATGACTTGGGAAAGCCCATGCAGGTTAATTATGCTTATGATTTTATCCAAGGCTAACAAGACCAGTTTATGATATGATTTTGAGTCAAGAATCCCAATGCAGCTTATGATATGATCTGGAATCAAGACTCCCAATGTTCAGATTCAAGCTATTCTTTGAGAATATGATTATAAGAGCAGTATGCATGTTTTAGGAGTAGTGTCTAGCACTGAATAGGCTTGGGCTTCCGAGGTTCCCCGACCTCATGAACTACATGCCAACGTAGGTATATATTTGGAATCTCTCAAGAGAGTGCTTCCCCTGCCCAAGGGCACACCGTGATTTCACACCTTATTCGTCCTTTTCCCTGGCAAGGCTTAGGATGGCTCTCCTCCACGTGGGCAAGATGTGAAATCATCATGCACTCATACATGGTGGTTGTCGATCATGATGAGTCTCCCATTATTTCTCATGATTTCAGTTACTTATGTTCATGACTTATGATGTCACTTGATATAAGTTTTATGATATTTAGCCTTCTACTTATTCATGTTCATGTTTTTTCCACTTGGTTATGCTTTTAAGTTATTCTATGTATGTGTCATGGGTTAGTTTGGAGCCATTCATGGTTCTAGGTCCAGTGTCTCGATCCAGGGTCCCAACTTGGGTCATGACAAACTTTGTTTTAGATAAAAAGGTTTAGGTGTGCCTAAGGTGTCTGAAGACACGTTAAGTAAAGTCTTTTCCATGGGTGTGAAGAACGTCATACTTATGGGGAAGAGGCTACAAGACGTTTTAGGAAATTTCCCTTCTTCCATGATCTATGTCGTGCGATGAGCTACTTCTCTACTCCTCTAAATCGTGCTATATACGTTTGTAGAAATATGACTCCATGCTGAGTAAATGGTAAAGGAAATTGCATTGGAAATAGCCAGAGTGATGGCAATGGAGATGGGCATCAGCTAGCCCCACCAGTTCCAACGGACCCCTTGCCCAAGCAGGTCACTCATGCCGAGTTCATGGCAGCATTTTAGATGTTGGCACAGGCCATGAATGCTTTGGTCAACCAACAGGATAGTGGACCATGTTCCTCAAAATGGGAACACAGCAGCAACGAGAGTGTGAGACTTTCTCATGGAACCCACCTGAGTTTATTGGGTCGAAGGTGGATGAGGACCTGTACGAGTTTATTGAGGAGGTGTAGAAGATCACCCAGATTATGGGGGTGACGAGAGAGGAGAGTGCGGACTTAGCCTCCTTTCAGCTGAAGGAGGTTGCTCATATATAGTTCTGTCAGTGGAAGGATAGTAGGGGAGTTGGAGCATTTCTGTGGGTTGGGATGAGTTCATGACTACTTTCTTAAACAGGTTCTTCCCTAGGGAGTTGAGGGAGGCAAAGGCGAAAGAGTTCATCAACTCTAAGTAGAACAACATAACCATCCAGGAGTATGCTTTGGAGTTTATCCGATTGTCCATGTGTGCACTGGAGATAGTTGTTGATCCTAGGGCTCGTGTGAGCAAATTTATGAATGGAGTGGCAGATTCCTTGGTCAAGGATTGCAGGACTGTCATGTTTACCACTGCCATATTTTTACCGGTTGTTCATATATGCCCAGTACATAAAGGTAGAGAAGATGAAGAAGAAGGCGAGAAAGGCCAAGAGTGTCAGGATAGGGAGTCAAAGGCACTTTCAATAGAGCTCCGGTGATGAATCTCAACCACAGTTCCACCAGGGGTCGTCATCCCCAACCCCCTCATCAGCCAGCGTTCCATCTAGGCCCCAAGGAGATTAGAGAGGTTAATCTTCTGTCTCTAGGAGACATAGGAGCATGCTAGGGGAGCACACTTATACAGTTTGTAGGAAGTGTGGCAGGAAGCACCCTAGGGAGTGCTTGGTTGGTTCAGATGCCTTCTTCGGGTGTGGAAAGCCCAGGCATATGCGCGGGGATTGTCCTTTAGCTAGGCAGGGAAATAATGGAGGTCGTGCCCCAGCTACTACTTTAGAAGCTCTCCCATCTTAATAGGGCGCCTCTTCTAGTGCAAGTGGTGGGCACTGCCAGAACAGGTTCTATGCACTACCCTCTCATTAGGAGCAGGAGGTCTCTCCCGATGTGGTCATTGGTATGTTAAGAGTATTCCATCTTGATGTGTATGCATTGTTAGATTCAGGGGCTACCTTTTCTTTTGTGACTCCTTATATTGCTATTAGTTTTAGAGTTAGTCCCAAAATCCTGTCAGAACCCTTCTTAGTCTCTACTCCTGTCAGTGAGTCAGTTTTAGCTCAACCGATGTATCGAAATTACCTTTTCATGATTCTTTAGAAAGTCACCTCAGCCAACCTAGTGGAGTTAGATATAATCAATTTCGATGTTATATTCGATATGGATTGGTTACATGCATGTTATGCTTCCGTCAATTATCGAACCCGTAGAGTAGAGTTCCGATTTTCCAGTGAACCATTCCTAGAGTGGAAGGGTAGTTTAGCTGTGCTTGTAAGTCACTTTGTTTCCAATCTCAAGGCTGGAAAGATGATCTCCAGGGGCTATGTGTACCATTTATTTCAGGTCAAGGATTCTACGTTCGAGACCCTGACTCTTCAGTCTTCTCCTGTTGTACGTGAATATCCGAAGGTGTTTCCAGATAATTTACCAGGAGTCCTTCCCGAGGGGGAGAGTGACTTTAGTATTGACCTTCTCCCTGATACGCAACCCATATCCATTCCTCCTTACAGAATGGCTCCAACTGAGCTAAAGGAGTTGAAAGAGTAACTGAAAGATCTCTTGGATAAGGGTTTCATCAAACCTAGTAAATCCCATGAAGTGCTCCAGTTCTCTTTTTTCGGAAGAAGTATAGTTCCCTTAGGATGTGCATTGATTATCGATAGTTGAACAAGCTCATAATCAAGAACAAGTATCCCTTCCCCAAGAATGATGACCTATTTGACCAGCTTTAGGGTGCTAAGTGCTTCTAAAAGATAGACCTCAGATCCAGATCATCAGCTCAGAGTTAGGGAGAGTGATATTTCAAAGACAGCCTTCAGGACTTGGTATGGTCACTATAAGATTGTAGTTATGTATTTCGGACTAACGAATTCTAGATGAGTTGGTAATTTACCAACTCATTAGGCTCTTAGACATGAGTTTTTCTTTAGTTCTCAAGTCATCAGGTGGATTTTATGTCCTTTCTCCTTGATTTTTGCAAGTATTTAACTTGAGTAGAGGAAGCAAGAAATTGAGAAAAAAGCATGAAATTTGAGATTAGGACAGGTGCTCTGATCACGGGCAAAACTATATGCCAGAGATACGCTTTATGACTTAAATTAGTCTTGTTTATCTAAGTTATTGTATACATTTTCATGTAATTTTATATGAAGTAAAGATATGTGCTAACCAATATGATTAGCCTTTGTTTTGTAGGTTTTGATGACTTTTGAGTAACTAATCCATGATTTGGTGAAGTAGAGGCTTGGAAACGGAATTAACACGCGAACGTCGGCGAAGAGGAGGCACAAAACAGCCCACCGGCGCGTCGACAAGATGCCACGGCAGGCAGGCCGCTCACAACAGCCTACCTGCGCATTGGCAACGTGCCACGGCAGGTGGCCTCCACGACCAATGGCTGCCAACGCGCTGCCCAGGCAGCGTGACACGCTGCCAATGCGGCAGGTTGCTGCCCGGGCCAATTTCGGGTGATTTCCAGAGGGCTTCCGCGTCCGTAGCGTGTCACGGAGGCCGTGCTCCGCGATGCACTCCATGACACGTTGCTTGTTATTCCGGGAAAGAGTCCTACTACCATAAATAGCACACTTAGGTTTATTTTTCATAATTCAGACTTGGTGGAGCAAGGAAGTGGGTTACAGGCAGTTGAGGGACGAAAAAGCTCAGGGTTTTTCTCTCTTTCTTTCCTCTTTCAATCAATTGTTTGTATGATTAACACTTGTTTTAGGATGATTAATCCACAAATGAGTGGCTAATTCTCTTCCTTGCTGAGGTTATGAACAATGGTGATGAATTTTGATTATTGAATTGTATGGTTTTTCATCTTCTTCTTCTATGTTGTTCTATTAATTCTTGTTTCTACTGCATTGGTGTGTGGCCGACATTAATGTACATCTAAAAAGTCCGATTTCACTCGAGAGAGCACGAAATTGGAAAGTTGTGAATTAATAGGGTATTGTTCTTAACTTGATTTGGGAAAATTGAGTTTTGATGTGCTTTCCTGATAGAAATATACTTGAAAGCCGTATTAGTCAATTTAGGAACCGGAATTGTATTGCTAGGTCATAAATTGCATTTGATCACAGAAATGTAGACGGATGATTTATGATTCTTAAGTGAGATTAAATACGAGAGTTTTAATCTCTTGGCTAATGTTCTTGGCTAGCAACAGGAAGAGAAGAATAACCGAATTATGATTATAATCAAGTTCATTGCTTGTTCTTAACCTTGGCATGCTCATATCCATAGTTTCAATTCAAAGTAGATATTTGTTAATAGTTTTAGTACATAATTTATAAACAAAAATTATTTAACTTTTGGTTACGTTGTTGTCAGCATATATAGAAGTAAGATAGAATATAGTATACTTGAGCAATTTTTACTTATCCAGAGTCTCCTTGGTTCGATACTTGGCTTACTTAGCCACTTTATTACTTGTTTGACCACGTGCACTTGCGTGTCGGTTTTTAACCGCTATAGCAAACACCCGAACAAGTTTTTGGCGCCGTTGCCGGGGAGACTTTGCAATAGGTGAATTTTTTTTAAGTGTAATTTACTGTATTCTTATTTTTCTCAAGTGCTGACAACTTAGTCTTAGTGTTTGTTTTAATTCTTTTGCATTTTACTCTTTCTTTTTCGAATACCCTTATTGACATGACATCGTGGAATATAAATGGTTTCAATGGTGGATACTCATATTTTAGTGAATCTTGTCTGAATTGCGGAGGACACCACTTGTGGCAACAATGTAACACGTGCAATATATGTGGGGGTCAAGATGGCCATTGGGATGGCTGTCCGAATGCATATTCCCCTCCCCCAAAGCCCCTACTATGATCCTTCTGTTGTTTTTGCTGAATATAGGCATGCTGAAAATGCGGACTTGGGACACCAAGCTCAAATAGAAGACATGCTGAAACAACTCCTGGAGCAATCAGAAGCAATGAAGGAGGCGATGGCGGTATTGAGAATTCAGCAAGAAGAGAATGCAGAGGCTCTAGAAAGGATGAGCATCAAATTCACGGAGATGATTGTTGAGGCTGAAGCTTGTGATAAATTACAGGTAACAGTTTTAGCCGATATTCAAGAGGAAATACAAGAGGAAGACAAGGGTGAATTTTTGGATGAAGCCCAACAATTGGAATCTCTTGAGTGTCCCCGTGATAGGCTCACACTTATGGAAAATCCATTCATGGAAGAAGAGATAGAGTATCCCCCATTTGACCTTAATGGAGAGATAGATGTCGATGCTGAGAAGGTGTTTACAACTAAGGAGGTCAAGCACAAGGCAGTTTTAGAGTTGAGGTTTATTGGACCACACTCGAAGCATTTTTCGACATTAAGTTTTGTTGAAAACATAGAAATAGAGGCTTCCAAGCTTATAGAGAAATGTCTAGAAGAGGACCAAGCCCCATATATTTTGAAATTCGCTAACTCAGAGAGACAAAATGACTTCGCTTACTTAAGGGCCATTAGGTTCAAAAGGCAACATCTACTGCTTGGTCCTTACAATTTTTCACCACCACCCCTGGAGCATAAGAGGAAATTAGAGAAGAAATTAGGGGTGAGATTCATATCCTCAAGGTGGAGGAAAAAGTGGTGAAACTTAGTACGTCGTGCCGCGACGTAAAATTAGGCGCTGCTTGGGAGGCAACCCAAGGGTACCACAGGTACCATTTTAATTTCTTGCAATTGAGTTAATTTTTTTTATTTTCATCTTGTGTTGTTTTGGTGGAAAGTTAAGCACAGATGGAGGGGAAGTCTGAGTACCCGTGGAGGAGGAAGCTAACAAGCATGGAAGAGAAAAAGTGTGGGGTTGAACACCCACTTGTGCAAGTTGAAGAAAGGCATGTTGTTAGCTAAGCCTAAAGGCCTCAGGGAGTATTTCTCACCCTTTGTAAATTTTAATTTGATGCTATGAGGACATAGCATGATTTAAGTGTGGAGTGAGGGAAATTTCAAGGGAAATTTCAAAATTTTCTGTACTTAACGATTTTGGTGAATGTAATGCTTGTGCAAAAGTTTGTGAGAAATTTGGAAAATTTGAAAAATTTTTGTGAATTAACCATGACTTCATCACCCGTTGGTTTTTCTTTTCGGTTCTTTTCCGACGGGGGGTCTTTGAACCGAAGAATAAATTTTTTTTTCTTTTCTTTTTCTTTGTCTGTATATAATGTTTTAGTCATGGCTAGAGACTGTTTCCGACGATGGATGGATGACGACCGTCTTGAGGAAAATTAGTCGATAGGTTTTGGGTTTTTGAAACCATAACTAATCGGTGCTTGATGTTCTTGTTATGTGCTATACGTGATTGTAAGAGGCAAGTATGTTCAGTGTGAAGCATGCAAGTGTATAACTTTGTTTGAGATACTTAGGCTCTTGAATTTGACACAATATGATGGAAGCTTAATTCTGAATTCTTGTGATTAGCTGAGTAAGAGTCTACTTATTGTGTCTTGATTTGAGCATGTGCTATGAGTGTAAGGTTTTTGAGTATTCTGTGCTATTATGGATTGTCTAGAACTTGCCTGGTGTGTATATAAAATGAAATGAAGGATGTGAATTGTAGGAGATGATTTAGGCATTACTTTGAATGAACCAAACTTTTATCCCTCATTATACCTACCTTGAAAAATTAATCCTAGTTAACCCCATTGAGCCTTGAGCCTATTCTTTGACAGCTGCAACATAAGCTTAATCCTTTTTCTTTCATTAGCCTTGAAATTGAACCAAAACTCCTAAGCGCTTAAAGGAAAAATCCGAAAGATTAAAGCAGTGAGAAGAATGAAAGAGAAGGGAAAGTAGCAATTGTAAAAGTTGAGAAAGGTCGAGGGTGCACTTGTTTGAATATGGGTGAGTATTAGTAGGGAGAAAGAAAATAAATAAATGAAAAGTTACTTATAGAACTCCTTACTAATAAGCTAAAAGTGCCTGAAGAAAGGGGGGAACAAAAGAGGAAAAAGAAAGAGGAAAAGAGAAAAAGGTGAAGTGAGGGAAGGGAAGTTTGTAATGAAGGCGTGATGTATTATAAGCGCTTAGGAAAGATAGTCACTATTACTGATCATAATAGTACCTACCCGCACCTGAGTTACATTACAACCTAAAAAGTCCTACTTGATCTTACATTCATACATCCTTAAATTAGTGGAATAAAACACTAAGGGCAAGCTTATGGGTCATCACATAATGCATGTGAATTCTTTGTGAGAGTGAGCGTAATTCTATTCATATACCCACACATGTTGTGATATAAAAATTGTTTTTGTGTGTGAAATTGGGTAACTCTCTTTCCGTGAGGGGCACATGTTGAATGAAGGATATAATTCATGTGGGATTTCTTAATAAGTTGATTTGCATGAGTTTGCTAAGATTGAAAGTCGATTCTTGAGGTTAAGAAGTCTTAACATCGTTGTATTTCATTTATGTGATTAAATCAGGCATGCTCTATTTTTAGCTTGTATCTTACGTAATCATTATAGCCATAACTTGAATTCTCTTGCTAAATTAATTATGTGGGAGTCTCCATATGCATGATATGTAAAAGTTTGTTCGAGGACGAACAAGGCTTTAAGTGTGGGGTTGTGACCACGGGCAAAAATATATGCCCGAGATACGCTTTATGACTTAAATTAGTCTTGTTTATCTAAGTTATTGTATACATTTTCATGTAATTTTATATGAAGTAAAGATATGTGCTAACCAACATGATTAGCCTTTGTTTTGTAGGTTTTGATGACTTTTGAGTAACTAATCCATGATTGGTGAAGTAGAGGCTTGGAAACGGAATTAACACGCGAACGTCGGCGAAGAGGAGGCACAAAACAGCCCACCGGCGCGTCAACAAGATGCCACGGCAGGCAGGCCGCTCACAACAGCCCACCTGCGCGTTGGCAACGTGCCACGGCAGGTGGCCTCCGCGACCAATGGCTGCCAACGCGCTGCCCAGGCAGCGTGACACGCTGCCAATGCGGCAGGGTGCTGCCCGGGCCAATTTCGGGTGATTTCCAGAGGGCTTCCGCGTCCGTAGCGTGTCACGGAGGCCGTGCTCCGCGATGCACTCCGTGACACGTTTCTTGTTATTCTAGGAAAGAGTCCTACTACTATAAATAGCACACTTAGGTTTATTTTTCATAATTCAGACTTTGTGGAGCAAGGACGTGGGTTACAGACAGTTGAGGGACGAAAAAGCTCAGGGTTTTTCTCTCTTTATTTCTTCTTTCAATCAATTGTTTGTATGATTAACACTTGTTTTAGGATGATTAATCAACAAATGTGTGGCTAATTCTCTTCCTTGCTGAGGTTATGAACAATGATGATGAATTTTGATTATTGAATTGTATGGTTTTTCATCTTCTTCTTCTATGTTGTTCTATTAATTCTTGTTTCTACTGCATTGGTGTGTGGCCGACATTAATGTACATCTAAAAAGTCCGATTTCACTCGAGAGAGCATGAAATTGGAAAGTTGTGAATTAATAGGGTATTGTTCTTAACTTGATTTGGGAAAATTAAGTTTTGATGTGCTTTCCTGATAGAAATATACTTGAAAGCCGTATTAGTCAATTTAGGAACCGGAATTGTATTGCTAGGTCATAAATTACATTTGATCACAGAAATATAGACGGATGATTTATGATTCTTAAGTGAGATTAAATACGAGAGTTTTAATCTCTTGGCTAATGTTCTTGGCTAGCAACAGGAAGAGAAGAATAACCGAATTATGATTATAATCAAGTTCATTGCGTGTTCTTAACCTTGGCATGCTCATATCCATAGTTTCAATTCAAAGTAGATATTTGTTAATAGTTTTAGTACATAATTTATAAACAAAAATTATTTAACTTTTGGTTACGTTGTTGTCAGCATATATAGAAGTAAGATAGAATATAGTATACTTGAGCAATTTTTACTTATCCAGAGTCTCCTTGGTTCGATACTTGGCTTACTTAGCCACTTTATTACTTGTTTGACCACGTGCACTTGCGTGTCGGTTTTTAACCCCTATAGCAAACACCCGAACCTGATCCACCAAAGGACATCGATCAAACATCGACTGACCACAGATGCTCATTATGCTGAAGAGGAACATCTGCTGGCGAACCGAAGTTTGCCGGTTCCACCACCGGAATGCTCCAAAACTCACTGGCCACCAGATGTGACAGATCAGCGGACCACGGATCAACACTGCAAACACGCCGATGACTCGCAAGTGATGGCCATCAAAAAAGGGCAAAAGCTTCCAGCTCAAAAAAGAGGAGCATTTTGTACACAAATTTTGTACCTTTCTAGAATGGAGGAAAACAAAACATTCCATTGAATATTGAATACTGAATTGAAAGTAGAGAGTGGTAGACAGAAGTTTTTGAATTGATTTGTAGAGAGAGAAGTCTTTATCTTCTTCTTTGAAAAGCTAGAAAAAAACTCCATTGGAGACCTAAACCTTGTGCTTGAATTTTCTTAATTATTTTTTTGAATGGATATTGAATTATTACTTAATGCAATGTCTTCTTCTACTTACATGAGTATCTAAATTCCTTGCTAGGGGTGTGTGAATGATTGAGTTTAATTTTGATTGGGTATTGTCTAATTCATCTTTGATCTTACTCAATTGGTATAGTTCTAGTGTTTCCTCTAAGATTTAATCTAAATATTCACAGTTTCAAATGTGGGTTGTATTTACTTAATCTAATTTTGTTTGAAAAAGGAATTTAGAGTATGGGTGAGGAAACACTAGTGGATAATTGGGTGTTGATCATGTGGGGTTGGGCTAGATACAGCCAAAACTCATTGTCACACACCCATTGAGAATCAAAGCTAGAAATTGTTTGATTCTTACCCAAGTTGTTGTGGTCGTTGCAAAAAGGACTTTGGGGTTTGAGAAAACCCGAGGCATAAGACAACTAGTCGGTTGAAAAACGTTGAGTGTCACCTCATCCACAACTAATTATACTATTGAGTAATGGTAGGAGCTGTTAGTAATTCCAATCCAATGATGCCCCTTCAATATCACACTCCTAGTATTCTCTCCTTGGTATTTTCTACACTTTGCTTTGTTTTCGTCTACGAATTTTTTGTTCAATTGACAAGTTGTGATTTCCCCAATCTTTACTTTATTGTTTTTGAAATATTTATGCAAGTTACTTCAATTTTATAGACAAGTCATGTGTGATCAACTACTATTCCCTATGGGATTCGACCCTGACACTCGTTGGGTATATTTATTTTGCCAATGACCATTTACATTCCATCATTGCGAGGAGTGAATTTGGACGTTATAAAAAATGGCGCCGTTGCTGGGGCATATAGTTTAATAGCCTTTAGTTATCTGTTATTTTTAATTGATTTCGCATCATGGTGGGTTTGACTTTACCCTTGTGGTTGGTTCCATCTTGGTTGATTTTGATATGAGACAACACTCACAAGAAGGAGAAGATTCGGTGTACGGGCATATGGATCACGAGGATGATGATCCCGTGATGCCCAATGTGGCGGGTGCCGTTTGCCTCCTCCTACAGTAGGGAATGCATTTTTTTATGTGACTAGTACAATGCTGCACTTACTTCAAATGAAGGGGTTATTTGGAGGAATGCCAATTGAAGATGCAAATAGGCATCAACGCAGCTTCCTTGAGATTTTCCAACCTTTCAACATTGCAAATATAAGCCAAGAGTCAATTAGATTGAAGCCACCACTTGGTTGGAGGAGTTGCCTCCTGGGTCCATTACCTCTTGGAATAAGATAGGTTCCTTCTCCCTCCCCTTCAGACTCTGATTCATATTTTCCATAGAGAAATCTCTGATCAAGGATAGAATACGAAAGCATTTTGGGACAGGTTCTTCCCTCCCTCGAGGATGCTACAGTTGAGGGATGACATTACCAATTTCTGACAACTTGCGGGGGAACAACTCCATGAAGCATGGTTGAGGTTTATAAAAAGTTTGCAATTTTCCCAAATCATGGGTTGCCCAATGAGGTTCTACTTCAGAGCTTTTATCATTCCTTGGATTCTATCAACAAGTCTATAGCAAATAATTTGGCGGTAGGATCCATCATGGATCAGCCCTATGGAGTGGCCAAGGCACTTCTTGACAGAATGACGACGACCAATCGAGCATGGCATACCAGAGAAGCTGAGTGTCTTCTAGTGGTATTTCCCCCAGCCTTATAAATGCTGAGATGAGAAAAAGGGATGAGGTTAGAGATGAAACTCTTTCTGAGATGATGACCTAGCTAGAGGTGATGACAAAACATGTGATCGGAGCTGGTGGAAAGAGTGTGAATGTTGTAGGTGCCCAAGGCCATACTCAATTTGATAATGACACTTCACTACCAAGATATGAGGAGGAGTGTCAATACACGACAGGCCAAGTGGGGGGTTCTTGCCCTGGGTATCAAGGTTCCAATCAAGGCCCTTGGCGCCCAAGGGATGAGAATCAAGGTTGGAGAAACCGTGACAATCAAGGATGGGGGGAGAGAAATGATCGATGGGGGAATAGAGATCAAAATCGCAAAGGAGAGCGATATCACTGAAGTTCTAACCCTTATGTGCCTCCTCCAAAAGCGGAAGCATCTCAAGGGCAGCTCAGAGTGAGTGATGTAGGAAACTCGACGATTGAAGACATATTGTCTCGGGTATTGAAGAAGGTAGAATCCACTGACAGTGGGTTAAAGAGTTAAAACCTCGCCCAAATAGTAAGTTTCCACGTGGCATCAATCAAGCACCTTGAAGCCTAAATAAATCACTTGTCTTCACAAATGAACCCATGCATGAAAGGTTCACTCCCTAGTTACACTGTTCCTAATCCAAAGAAAGATGGCCATTTTATGGAAAACGTGACTAGGAGCGGAAAGAAATTGAGTGATTTGGGCGTGAAGCCCAAAGATGTTGTTTCCCCAAGTGCAAATGATGATGATGAGTTGGAAGAGGAGCCAAAAACACCAAGTGTTGGTGATGATGAAGAAGGGAAGGATGAGGTAGAAGTTGATTTGACTCCCTTGAATGATGTGAATGTGAATGAGGGAAAGAATGTCCCCAATGACAAAGATGAAAAAGCAAGAGTTCCACCTCCATATCCACAGGCGGTTGACAATGAAAAAGGAGGATAATCAATTTTGCAAGTTCGTAGAGATGTTCAACAAATTATCTATCAATATACTGCTTGTGGACGCCTTGCTTCAAATGCTGGGATATGCGAAGTTTATTGTCACGACCCGAACATGGGCCCGGATCGAGACATAGGACAAGGAACCCCGAAAGACTCCAAGTCGACCCATGACATGAACATAACTTTTCACTCCATCAAATAAAGTGGAAGATCAGCATAATATTCATAGCAGAACACTAAAAAACATATAATCTGAACATACAACATGAATCTGAAGCTGAATATAATCTATGTCTGAAAAACCTCTAATTCTGATGAGTTGATGGGACAAGACCCCAACTAACCCTCTAACTCTAAAACTGAAAGTACGTAAACATAATTGAACAGAAAGGGGGCCCTCGACATATAGGGACTCACCAATAGAGGTTGGATGCTAACTCCAAAACTAGCTAGTGACGGGGCTAAGTCTGAAGATCGGATCATGTATCATGAAATAATACAACATAAAGTATGGGGTCAGTACGTGGAATGTACTTAGTATGTAGGGTAAGTAAAGCCACTTAAGTAATTAAAATCATTAAAACATGCATAATACGAAACATAATTAAGATAAGAATATGAGAGTAGGGCTTGCATGCTATTTTCTGAAATCATGAACTGAACATAACTGAACATCATAACTCAATCTAATGAACCAAAGATGAAATCTGATAATCATAAGTAAAACAGAACTTTGGGTTAAACCTTCTTTAGAACACACACACACACACACACACACATATATATATATATATATATATATATATATATATGTGTGTGTGTGTGTGTATATATATATATGTATATATATATATATCATGAATGATAAACATGCATAACTTAAATCAGGAGGAACAATGGGAGATTTGTCTTATAACCTACATCACAATGATAGAGCTTACGTGGTCCTGACTATCAGACTCAAGTGGGTAGAGCCGTCTAAAGCCTTGACAGGGCTAAAGACGCTACCATGATACTTGGGGCGGGGGAAGGCTCACAAAGGAGGTCCCAAATAATCTGATCATACCTACATTGGCTAGTAGTTCTGAGGCATAGGGTTGACTGACCCTTAGCCTACTCGATGCTAGACACTACTCCCAAAAACATGCATATTCTCTCCACCGTTTCTCAATGATGCTGACCATCGTCTAGTGACAAAGATGAATAATCATATAGATATGAAATTTGAAATCATACACGAGGAGCCTTGGCTTAAACCATACCACAAGTCAAACATAATTGGGAGTCTTGAATCCAAAACCATGTGGTAAGCTGATTCGTGAAATAATAAATCATACTTGAACATATGAGCCAACTCAATACTTAAAAATACCTGATTCATTTGAAATCATGATCATAGACATGGTTAACTTGAAAATACGCTTTTCATCATAAATATCTCATCATGCTTGACATACATCATAGATCTAAATTTCATGAACTTTCATGGATGGACATCATAATTTATAAAACTTGAAAATGTGATTCATAATTGAAAACATTGTAAAACTTGCCCATGAATCGTAATTCAATAATAGAAACATGCTTGGATCATACCCATCGTAGAAACTTAGGAAATTCATGCATTGGGTTAAAACCCCATAGGATCAACATATAGATTTCATAAATTAGAGAGGGATTGGGAATGGGTGTGAACAAATTCACTCATTCATAACCCTACATACCTAAGAGAATCTAATTCTACAACTTCTCTTATTTCCCAAGGAAGAATTGAGAAGAACTTGGAAGGAATTAAGCTTGATCACCTCTCTAGACTTCTAAGCTTGCATTCATTAATAGGAATAGCTTATAATGAACTTACCCTTCTTAAAACTCACTATTCATAGCTTAAAATGACGTAGTTTAGGACTTAGGATCATAGGAATTACGGAAAAGCCCTTAATAAACTCGTAGGGAAAAACTGACTACCAGTCATAATGAGGGACTGGACGAGTCATTACCCATGACCACGACTCATGGTCTGTTGTTGTGACTTTCACTGCCCAAAAACATTAAATCATTAACCAACTGCTGACCATGACTCACCTAATGAATAGTGGCATTGACTACGACTCGTGGTGTCCAGTCTTGAGGTACACTGTCTGCCCTTCCTTCGTCCTTCAACTGCCCTTGACCATGGGTGACCTAATAGCTAATGGGGCTGACCACGACTCGTGGTCATACCCGTGGTTACCCAACTAGAAAATTTCCAAACAAGTCAAAACTCCTCACCAGAGTCACTTAACGACTCGTGGTCATCCAGATGCGTCACAGGATGATTCATTCTGTGACCTGGTGCAGAATATCCTATTTTCTCCATTTCAATTCTTGGGTCTGGTCTTAGGATTTCTGGGGCATTAAAATATCTCCCCCTTGGGAAAATTCATCCTCGAATGTTGGAATAACATATAGGAAAGCAGAGAAATGCAATCATCACGTTCAAATACTGACCATATAAGCTGAAAACTAATGGATGGACTACCTCCGAACTGAACTACATGGCTGAACTGAATTCATAAATCCTACATATATACTTTGACATGAAATAAACTGGGGCACATGAACTGAATATGAAACTGAATAGAGTTTTAGGGAAAAAACTGATACCTCAAGATGGAACTGAGCCAGAAGGGAATAGATGCGGGTATCTAGCCATCATATCTGCTTCGGCTTTCCACTTAGCTCCCTTAACATGCTAATTCCTCCATAAAACCTTAACTGAAGCTACATCCTTATTCCTTAGCTTCTGAACCTAAAGATCCAGTATTTACACCAAAACCTCCTCATAACTAAGGCTATCCTTCACACCTACACTCTCCACTGGAACAACTAGAGTTGGATCTCCCAAACACTTCTTTTAGAGAGATACATGGAAAACTGGATGGAGTGAAGCTAATTCTGAGGGCAACTCCAACTCATATGCTACCTTGCCAACCTATTTCACAATCCGGTATGGGCCAACATAATGGGGACTGAGTTTCCTTTCTTTCCGAACCTCATTACTCCCTTCATGGGAGACACCTTTAGAATCACCTAATCACCAACTTCAAACTCAAGTTCTCTCCTCCTCACATTCGCATAGGACTTTTGGCGACTCTGAGTTGTTTTCAATCTATCCTGTATGCGCTTAACTTTCTCCACGACCTTATGGACTAAATCTGGCCTGATCATCGCAACTTCACTGACTATAAACCAACCAATAGGCGATCTACATATCTGCCCATACAACGCCTCAAAAAGAGCCATCTGAATGCTGGAACAGTAGCCGTTGTTATACGCAAACTCAATAAGAGGCAAATGATCATCCCAACTACCCTTGAAGTCAATCTTGACTCTCAACATGTCCTGGAGAGTCTGAATTGTCCGCTCCACTTGACCATCTATTTGCGAGTGAAATGTTGTACTGAGCTTGACCTGACTACCAAGTCCCTTTTGAAACGATCTCCAAAACTGGGAGGCAAACTGAGTACCTCTGTCTGATATGATGGACAAGGGCACTCCATGCAATTGAAATAACTCTTGAATGTATAGTTTGGCATAATTCTCTGTTGAATCAGTGGTTTTGACCGGCAAAAAATGAGCGGCTTTGATCATCCTATCCACGATCACCCAAATGGAGTCATACTGCCGACGAGTGCGAGGCAAACCTATAATGAAGTCCATATTGATCTCTTCCCACTTCCAAGCAGGAAAACTAACATCTTGAAGCACACCTCCCGGTCTTTGATGCTCAACCTTCACCTATTGACAATTGGGACACTTAGCCACAAATTCTTCTATGTCCTTCTTCATGCCATTCCACCAATGGACTTCCCATAGGTCACGGTACATCGTGGTGGAACTAGGATATATGGAATATCTGGAACCATGAGCCTCGTGCAACATCCGATCTCTCAAATCATCAACATCCAGAACACACAAGAGACCCTGATATCGAAGCACACCATCTCCCCCTTTCGACAAGACCTCTACCTTCTGATTCTGAATGGATTCCTTTAACTTTACCAAAATAGGATCCTCGTCTTGTCTTGCTTTTATGTCATTCACTAAGGATGATTTTGTTTTGTTCTGAACAATAACTCCACCACTGGTTGAGTCAACCAAAAAAACTCCCAATCGTGCAAGCCGAGGCACATCTTTCACCAGCTCCTTCCTCCCCTCTTCTACATGGAACACACTCTCTATAGAGAGCCTACTAAGTGCATCTGCTACTACTTTTGCCTTACCCGAATGGTAAAGGACACTAATATCAAAATCCTTGAGTAGCTCCAACCACCTCCTTTGGCGTAGATTTAGGTCCTTTTTATTAAACACATATTGTAGGCTTTTGTGGTCCGTAAACACATCCACGTGGACCCTATACAAATAGTGTCTCCAAATCTTCAAGGCAAATACCAGAAAATACCACCGTCGCCAATTCAAGGTCATTGGTCGGGTAATTCTTTTCATGAACCTTCAGCTGCCTGGAAGCGTATGCTATAACCTTACCATGCTACATCAAAATGCAACCAAGCCCCATCCTTGAAGCATCACAATATAACACAAACCCATCGGTACCCTCGGGTATGGTTAACACAGGTGCAGAGGTAAATTAAGTCTTCAACTCTTGGAAGCTCTTCTAACAAGCCTCCAACAATTGGAACTTCACTTTCTTTTGGGTCAATCTAGTCAATGATGCTGCAATAGATGAAAACCCCTAAACAAATCTCTGATAATAACCAGCTAAGCCCAAGAAGCCCCTGATATCCAAAGGATTCACTGGTCTAGGCCAATTCTTCACCGCTTCTATCTTTTGAGAGTCCACCATTATACCATCACTCGACACCACATGAACCAAAAATGCCACTGAGTTCAACCAAAACTAGCATTTACTAAATTTAGCATATAATTGGCGATCTTTAAGAGTCTGTACCACCACCCTCAAATGAGCGGCATGCTCCTCTTCACTCTGACAGTATATCAGGATGTCATCGATAAACACAATCAAAAACATATCCAAATATGGCTTGAACACCCTCTTCATCAAATCCATAAAAGTTGCAGGAGCATTCGTTAGTCCAATAGACATAACTACAAACTTGTAATGACCATACCGTGTCCTGAAAGTTGTTTTCGGGATATCACTCCCCTGAGCCATGAGTTGATGGTATCCGAATTTGGTATCTTTCTTCAAAAAGCACTTGGAACCCTGAAGCTGGTCAAACAAACCATCAATCCTAGGAAGAGGATACATGTTCTAGATGGTGACTTCGTTCAATTACCAATAATCAATACACATACGAAGAGAGCCATATTTTTTTCGAACAAAGAGAACTGGTGCACCCCACAGGGACTTGCTAAGTCTAATGAAGCCCTTGTCTAACAGGTCTATCAACTGCTCATTCAACTCCTTTAGCTCAGCTGGAGCCATTCTATAAGGAGGGATAGATATAGGTTGCGTATCGGGAAGAAGGTCAATAAAAAAATCAATCTCCTGTTCAAGAGGAATTCCCGATAGATCATCTGGTAAGACTTCTAGATACTCACATAATACTTGAACTAACTGGATAGTTGGGGTCTCAGACGTAGTGTTACAGGGGTTATTTTTTTTCGAATTCACCACTGCCGGCAGTCGCACTACACAGCACAAGTTAGCCTCAGACACACACCTAGCCGTGAAGGCACTTAGATTAATTTTAGGCACAACGGAACATAAAAAGCACACACAACAATTACGGGAAAAATTCCCAACATTTATTATCTCGCAGATATACAAAGGAATCACTGAATTTGGAAGGCTTACAATGTCTCAATTGCCTTAGCCAAATTCTGACAACCAAAATTTAAAGCTGCCAACTGGCAGTTACAAGGGGGGGCGTGTGTCTGGCACATGCTAGCTTACAAGGAACCAACAAACAATATCTAAAGTACAGGGGAGCCCAAAGGCAGTTACAATTTCAAAATTCAAAATTCAAACTAGCCAACTGCTCCCAGTGCCCCCCGCGCGCGCGTCCACGCCAGTGCACATGCCAGGCTGGCGCCCATGCCAGCGCCCAGCGCCCACTACTCAACACTTAGAATATTTTTCAGCCTTCCTTTCCTTGTCCATGCCATGAAAATGCCCACAAGCTTACCTTTCACCCATCTAGCTCTTGCCCATGCCATCACCTAGCCGAGTCATCCCATCGCTTGCACGCACACCCGATAGGTGCCATGCGCCTGTCCATCGCCCCTTGCTAATCAAGGCCGCCTTGCCAACACTAAAGTCTACCTTGCCTTAGCTGAAGGACATGCACAACATTCAGCCACATGCGCTGCTGCCGAAGCCAACAACTGGCCGTGCCAAGGCAGTGCATCCTTGGCACGCCACTGCCGACGTAGGTCAAGTTCGAACTTGGGGTTCTAACAAACCACCCCCACTAGTTGAACTCGACGGCCTCGTCGAGCCCATCTTAATATAGTCTTCCAGCTGCTTCTCGAACTGCCATAGTTTGGAACTCTTCTCCCAAGTCGCTTCTGCCATGGAATTGCCTTTCCGATGTATCAAGAATTCTGTCCGCCTGTTTTTCTTGCTCATGCCCAGCACCTGATGATCCAGCACCTGTTCAATCTCCCCTTGAAACTGTGTGCGCACCACATAAGGAGCCCTCTTTGCTTTGTGCCCGTTTGGATCTGCATCATCTTCAAAATAAGGCTTCAAAAAACTAACATGAAAAGTAAGATGAATTTTTAACCTTTCTGGCAACTTCAGCTTGTAAGCAACTTCGCCTATCTTCTGCACCACCTCGAATGGGCCATCATATTTGGGAATCAATCCTTTATGCCTCTGTTTACTCACAATTTGTTTCCAAATATGCGGTGTGAGATTGAGCAGCACCTTGTCACCCACCTTAAATTCCAACGGGCGTCTATGCTGATCGGCATATTTCTTCATGCGACTTTGGGCCTTGCGCAAACTATCTTGCGCTTATGAAAGCATCTCATGCTTGTCCCCTGCATAATGTTAAGCTGCGGGGCATTTCTCTTGATGCTTCTGCTTTGCAACATCTAGTGGTGTCAAGGGTTGTCTGCCCAAGACTAATTCAAAGGGACTCATCTCCGTTGATGAAGACTTGTGCAGATTGTAGCAAAACTGCGTTGTATCCGACAAGTCTACCTAATTCTGCCGGCTTGCTGTCATGAAATGTTTAAGATATTCCTCCAACAAGTGATTAATTCTTTCTGTCTGGCCATCTGTTTGAGGGTGATTTGCTATCGAAAATTTCAGATCAGTCCCCATCATATTGAACAAAGTTGTCCAAAACCGAACTATAAATCTAGCATCCCAATCACTCACAATATCAGCTGGCACACCAAACAGTTTAACCACATGTTTATAAAATAAATTAGCAGCAATTTCTGACGAACAAACAACTGGAGCAGTAATAAGGATAGAGTATTTCGAAAATCTGTCTACAACAACCATTATAGATACCTTACCGTCAACCTTTGGGAACCCAGTAATAAAGTCCATAGAAACAGACATCCATGGCCTTTAAGGAATCGAAAGAGGCTGCAACAAACCTGCCTCCTTCTTGCACTCAGACTTGTTGAATTGGCACACTAGACAAGTTTTCACATAAGCTTCAATATCATCTTCCATCTTTGGCCAGTAATAAACACGGGACAACAAGTCTAACATCCGTTCCACACCAGATGACCAGCCCATGTAGTGTCATGCGCCTCCTTCATCAAGTCTCTACGCATCCCACCACCTTGAGGTACGACGATCCTCCCCCTTTTGAAGTAAAAGAGATTGTCCTCGATCTAGTACCTCCTAACTATCCTTTCTTGTACTTGACTCATCCATTTCACATACAATGATTCATTAGCAGCACATATTCTAATGATATCAAGAAAATCAATTTCAAGTCTGAAAATTGAATACATAGTAGCAAATACCTCTTTTCCGCTCAAGGCGTCAGCAACTTGGTTGTGCTTTCCCGGCTTATGTTCCCACACAAAATCATATTCTGCCAAGAATTCTTTCCAACATGCTTGCTTTGGACTTATCTTGTGTTGAGTCTTGAAAAATGTATTAGCCATATTATCAATCCGCACCACAAAACGTGTGCCCAACAAATACAGCCTCCACGTCTGCAAGCAATGTACAATAGCAACCATTTCCTTCTTATGAGTCGAATACCTCTATTCAACATCATTCAATTTCCTTCTTTCATAGGCCACTGGATGGCCTTCCTGGACAAGAGCACCTCCAACAGCTTTGTCAGACGCATCTGTATGCACTTCAAATGGAAACTCAAAATCAGGCAGCTTTAGGATAGGCTCCGATGCTATTGCCTCCTTCAACAGTTGGAATGCAGCTTCACACTGATCGGACCATTCCCACTTAACATTCTTCTTTAACAAATCTGTTAAGGCGGCCGCCTTCTTAGAATATCTAGCAATGAACTTGCGGTAATAATTAGCCAGCCCTAAAAATGACCACAACTCTTTTATGCTACTGGGTGCCTGCCAATCCACGATTGCCTGCACTTTCGTTGGGTCCATCCGCACTTGATTCTGGCTCACCAAGTGCCCAAGGAACTTGATTTCTTTTTTAGCAAATTCACATTATTCCATATTCACATACAGTTTGTACTCCCTCAAACGAGACAACACCTTGCTCAAATGTATCAAGTGTTCATCAAGAGAGAAGCTATAAATAACCATGTCATCTAAGTAAACAACAACAAACTAATCAAGATACTCAAACAACATGTCATTCATTAAATTACAGAAAGTGGTCGGGGCATTAGTTAGCCCAAACGACATTACAAGGAACTCATATGAGCCATACCTAGTTACACAAGTAGTTTTAGGCTCATCACCCTCTGCTATTCTAACCTGCAAATAACCAGACCTAAGATCTAGCTTAGTAAACCAGCAGGCCTTGCTCATCTTGTCCATCAAGTCTTGCACCAGCGGCACCGGATATTTATTCTTCACAATCACTTTGTTCAATGCCCTGTAGTCCATGCATATCCTCAAGGATCCGTCCTTCTTCTCTTGAAATAAAACAGAGCACCACACGGAGCTTTTGAAGGCTGAATCAGTCCGACATCTAGCACCTCATTCAATTGTTTGCGCAATTCAGCCAACTCTTTAGGAGCCGTCCGATAAGGAGCCTAGGCAGGGGCAACCGATCTTCGTAGCAACTCAATTTTATGATCAATATCCCTTCTTGGTGGCAGCATTTTGGGCAATTCATGGGGCATCACATCAGCACACACTTTTAGCACTTCTGCCACAGAATCGGGCACCTCAACTTTCACATCTGGTTTGACTTCAACCATGGAAGCAAGAAAGGTTTGATCTCCCTTCTTCAATCCTTTCTCTATAGTAATAGAAGATATAATAGGTGTCTTGTACTTATTCACTTTCTCATCTTCTCCATAAGGATGAAGAGCCTTGATAAAACTCGGTCTCTTCTCATCCATTAGCATCAGCCCATCCAAATAAGGAAATGGAACGAACCGGTACTTCTTCAGGAAATCCACTCCAAGTATAATTTCAAAAGTATCCCAGCGGCATCACCATCAAATTATGTTTTCCAGTCCACTCTCCAATGACCATGAAAACATCATACGCCATTCCCACAATAGCTTGTGCTTTAGCGTTAACAGTTTGGACATACGATGGGCATTTCTTCAGCTTCAGCCCATACTTGGCAGCAACTTTGAGATCAACAAACGTATAAGTAGCTCTAGTATCCACCATTTCTATCATATGCTTGCCATAAACTTTCATTTCAATAGGAATCAAGGCAGCATGCGGGTTAGAAGAACACTTTGACGCTTCCCCAATAACATTCATCAAACTTACATTATTAAAAGATAAACCCAATGGATTTGCCAAGGCAGCAACGACTTCCTCTTCTTCTGCATCCTTCTTCATACTTCCAGGAAGCAATGCATTCACCCATTCATGGTTGGGACAGCTTCTTGCCAAATGCGGACCACCACATGTCCAACAGCCTTTAGTGTTTCCATCTTTCAACTTTGCCTTCCCGTTTCTAGCATTTACCATAGCCTTTCCTTTATCCACTGATTCTTTCCGCCCCTCCTTCCTCCATTCCCCCTCTTTTCAGTCTTTTCTTTGACTTAGAAGAAGTAGGAATTTCAGAAGCAGCCTGAGTTGAGCGAAAATCAACCAGCAAATTAGCAGTAGCAATAACACTAGGGACGTCTTTCACATTCTGCCTCCTTAGTTCATTTTGCGACCATACTTGCATTCCCGAAATGAAATTGTGCATCTTGTCTTCATCCGAAATGTTCTGTATGTCCAGCATCAAGGAAGTAAATTCCTTGATATAATCCCTCATCGAACCTGTTTGCCTCAATCTCTTCAAACGGTCCCTAGCAAGCCAAGACGCGTTTCTAGGAAGGAACTGGTTGTTATTTCCTTCTGTAATTTCGCCCAAGTATCAATTTTGAGTCGGCCAGCACTCTCATCATCCGCACTTCTGGTTCTCCACCACAGTTTAGCATCACCCATTAAGTACATCGTAGTGATGTTTGTTCGGTGTTTTTCACAACAACACGCAAGTGCACGTGGGCGAACAAGTAATAAAGTGGGTCAAGTAAGCCAAGTATCGATCCCACAGGGACTGGGCTAGGGTAACAATCTACTCAAGTGTCAATAAACCTTAACTCTAAAAATGCAGACAATAGTGTTAAGAAAAGTGTGATATTTTGGTTTCTAATTTTATACTAATTATAAAACGAATATACAATTTGAGTCTGAACTATAAGTATGAGCATGCTGAGGTTAAACGAACATGTAGAGAAATAAATTATCGATACAATTTGGTTAATCTTTCTTCCGGTTGCTAGTCAAGAATTATTGCCTATGGATTAAAACACTCGTATTTAACCCAACATAAGAATCATGAACCTTCCACCTACATTTCTGTGATAAAACGAAATTCATGTTCTAGCCATACAAAACCGATTCCTTAATTGACTAATACGACTTTCAGGTATATTTCTATCCTGAAGGTAAATCAATTCTCAATTTTTCCAAACTAAGAAAAGATCATATCCTATCAATTCACAACTTTCCAATTTCTTGCTCTCTCGAGTGAAACCGGACTTTTTAGATATACATTAATGTTGGCCACACATTAATGCAGTAAGAACAAGAATCAATAAAACAACAATGAAAGAAAAGATGAAAAAACCAATTTATCAATAATCACATTTCAATACAATTGTTCTTAACCTCGGCAAGAAGAGGATTTAGCCACTCATTTGTGGATTAAACATCGTTAAATGAGTGTAAATCATACAAGCAATTCAAATCAAGAAGAAGGAGATAGAGAAAAACCTTGATATTTTCGTCCCCTCAACTGCCTGTAACCCAAGTTCTTGCTCCACCAAGTCAGAATTATTAAAAATGAACCTAAGTGTTCTATTTATACTAGTGGGAATTTTTCCCGGAATAACAAGCAACGTGTCACGGAGTGCATCGTGGAGCACTGCCTCCGTGACACGCCACTGACGCGGACCCTTACTGAAATTTGGTCGTCCAGGTATTAAGGCCCAACATGGACCGGCGTGCAACGCGGGGCTAGGCCAATGTGCCACGGCCCCAACGCGCACCTTCACAGGAATTTGGCAAAAATTCCATATCCAGGCAGAAGGTATCCGCGATGGCAGCGTGACACGGCTCCATCGCGCAGCCTCTTTAATTCGTGCCTTCAAGTGCTTTTCCCTTGCTAGCATCCGAGTCCAACCCCGATTTCTCCCAACATGCATTTTAGCTTCCCAAAATTATATTTCACCTGCAAAACAACGCTAATCATGTTGGTTAGTATAAATTCACATTTTATTACAAATCACATGAGAATGTATAAACATCAATAGATAAACAAGGCAAAATGACACATTTGAGTATCACTTGGGCATATAAATTTGCCCAAGATCACTTACCCCACACTTAAATCCTTGTTCGTCCCCGAACAATAATCTTACACCTCATGCAACTTACACCCCATCCTGGCTACTTTGGTTCGACAATTCAAGCTACGGTTATACCGATTATTTAATACAACAAATCATCAACAAAACATGCATGGTCTTATCAATACGATGACCTTCAACACATTAAGACCTCCTAGACTCAAGAATCGACTCTTGATATCGCCAAACTCATGTAAATCAGCTGATCAAGATGTCCGACACGAATTTAATCTCTCATCGAGCATGTACCCTCACAACACAAGAGAATTTTCCCCTTTTTAATCACATGAACTCAAAAGATTACATGCAGGGGCATATAAACACAATTTCGCTCTCTCTCTCCCAAAAGAATTCACATGCATCATGTCATGAACCATATGCTTGCCCTTAGTGTATTACTCCACTAATATAAGGAAGTGTGATGTAAGATCACGTAGGACTTAACGGGTTGTAATGTAAGCTATGGAACTAGTGAATACTAGGCTAACCAATAATAACAACTAGCATCCTTAAGCGCTTTTCCAATACATCCCATCAGCCTTATGGTCATTGTTTCTTCCTTCATCTTCCCATTCTTGAAGTCTGTCTTTATTTTTGACCCCATCTCTTTAAGCACACTTGACTCAATAACAAAGATTATTTATACATCTTCATTATATTTAGTTTATAACAAGTGCACCTTCGACCTTTTCTTTCCTTTCATCACTCTGCTTTTTCTTTTCTTTTCACCATTCTCACTCTTTGACACTTTAGGAAAATTCTTTTCTTTTCTTGAGCGCTTAAGAGCTTTGGATCAACTTCACGAATAATGAAAAGAAGGGGTTAAGCTCGGTTTACACCTTTTTGACAAAAGAAAAATAATAGGGTAAAGGATTAATGGGCTAACTAGGGTATACATTCAAGGTGGGTATGATAATGAAAGAAAAAAAAAGTTCAGTCAAAGCAAAGAAATGCCTACATCCTTTCCTACAATACACATCCTTCATTTCGGTTTGCACACACACCAGGCAAGTTATAGACATTTCAAAATAGCATGGAATAAACAAAACCTCACCATACACTTATTGCACATGCTCAACTCAAGACATATTCACAGACTCTTCAATCAGCTAATTACAAGAATTCAATCATTAAGCCTCAATCACACTGAGTCGGTCTCTGTGAACTGGGTATCTCAACATATTTGGAAAGTTGCATGCTTTCATACGAATCACCTTTCCATTTCAAACATCATGTACAACACGCAACCAGAATTCCGCAACCATAAAGTAACTACAGGTTTTGGGATGCAACCCACAAAAGAAAACACTGAAAAATAAATGAAAAAAATCTACTCTTAACGACTATATTTCCCTTAAGACGGTCGTCATCCATCCATCATAGGGAACGGTCACTAACTAAGACTTCGGTTCAATGGGACTATTCTCGGTAAAAGAACCGAAAACAAATGCCTAGAAACCCAAAAATTTGAAAATTCATGAAAATTTTTTCCTTTTGTTAAAAATATCGATCATTTTGATAAAACCAAAAATATGTACAAAACCAGCTAACAACATTTAACAGCACACAACAGCTTCACCTTAATTACAATACAGACATACATAAAAAATCACAGGGCCACAAATTTATCCAAGCACAACAACAGAACAGAGACATACATTAATAACAACAGCAACAAACTACTCCCACCCCACACTTAAATCGAACAGTGTACCCAGTGTTCATAAAATTCAGCATAACACAAAAATGGGCGGTGAAACTCCCTGATCAATCAAAATATTCCACTTCTTCATCAGGTGCTGCTGCCTCGTCTCCCATGTCTGAATCGCCCCCATCATCATCATCTGACTCCACATCGGAGTCATCACGATGTGTCTCCTCATCTGTGGGAACATCATCATCGGTGGGCTCCACAAAAGCTTGCCCCACTCGGCATAGAGCTCTGGCATTTTCGCCAAAAGGGTAGTCTAGCTCGAGCTGCCACAACTCCTCTTCTATTGTCGGCCTCCCGCCTATACGCAGCTGGAGCATTTGCATCACAAACATGCGAGCCATGTACTGATCATCCCGAGCATGTCGCTCCGCTAGTGTAAGAACTGGCCCGTGAGTGGCGTCGGGTGCCTTAGTTTTGGTGACATCTAAGGCCCGCCTCTCCATCTGCGTGATGTAGTCAAGGGCCTCCTCCTCGATATCCAGGCCCCTCAAGAATGTGGTGAGTAATCCACCAAACCTATACCGGTGCCCTTGATGCAAACGGGCTCTCTTCATGGCGGAGATAATCACCGCCCCCACGTTGATCTCCATCCCTTTCATCAGGGTGTATACCAAGCATACACGATCCCGGGTGACATCTGTCATATGCACCCCCGGGATCAGGCAGGAACAAACAATCTTCAGCCATATCCTGGCTTCCCTGTTCATCTTGAGTAGGGCAAGGTTTGATGGTAGCCCCTCTCCTTATGCCTGCTCTAACGTGCTGTAGACTGAGTTACACACAAAGTGCGTCGGATATCCGCGTACTGTGGAGTGATATTCAGCTGTCGAAGCACATGGGCATCTGTGTCCCGTGCCCCTAAGATAGCATTAAGGTGATGGGGCTCAATAGTGACTATTTGCCCCCATATCTTGATGGTGTGACTTTTGAGAGTCGGGTTCCAGTTGGCGTAGAATTCCCGAATCATGTGCAGGTTGCACTCCTTGGGCTCTTCAAAGATGAAGTTCAGCCCAGCTGCCTCGATTCTGTGGACAATCCTGGGGAACTCCTGTGCCAACGGTTCCCTAGCAATGTGTTCTTCGGGGAAGTACTTGCTTTCCTTATGCTTCGCGTATCATTGCTTCCCCTCCTCTGTCACCCATCTGGTTCCATATTGATGGTGTTGGCCGCATGGAACCACTGGTGCTGCTGGGACTGCTGTTCCCAGTCTGATTCTTTTCCTTCCGGCGCCTGATGTTGATGCGCCCTTTCCCTTGTCTTGCCTGTTTGCCATTATTCCTATCAAACCCAAAAGACAGTCTCAATGTTATTCCAATTAAAATTAGCTTCGACTAAGGCTGGGTTAAGCTAGGCTACCCCACACTTAGTCTTTAGCCCTCAATCACCACGTTACAGCAAGATCATACTCATTTCCAAAAGCAAACAACAAAACATAACAAGTATGCTTAGTGCATTCAGAGAATTCGACAGTATAAATTCTTTTGTACTACTCAGACTTCGTACAGCTAACCACAACATTACCATCGATCACTGTTCATCCCATAGCACTTAGCAAGGAGAAACAAAGAAAAGTTATCTACATGAAGCCATATAATACACCCATTTCTTGCAATTTCCACAATTTCCTTAACCCGAAAATCCGTCGGTCTTTTAACATATTAACAGTTAGCACAACCGACTCATCTCACCCAACATAAACAACCCAGCAAGAATTCCAAAGTTCAACTAATTTTTTTTTTCCTTTTCACACTCAAATTCAAGCCCTAGCTATGATTTTATCAAAAATTCTATCAAGCTATGTAATTATCAAGTTCATGCAATCACAATGATTCTACGAACGTCAATCAACAATAACTCAATTGAATTTAAGCTCAATTTCTACTTAGGGCAAGTTTTGCTCATATCACATGTTCAACATCGAAAAATTCGACAAGAATTGAGATAGAGTTAAAGAACATACCTGAATTCGATGATATGAAGAAAACTTGATGAAAATGTGTGCCTAGTTCCGTGTCACATTGAGGGAGAAGGGGTTTTTGGGATGTTTATCGCGGAGGGAATGAAAAATGAGGGGAAATCGGGGTTAAAAAGTGAAGATTTCGCACGGGTCACCCAGCGACCCGGTGTGACCCGTCGCGACATACACCTCAACATGTCACGGAGGGTAACGCGGAGCATGCCCTCCATGACACGGAGCCATCGCGTAGGTGTTCTGGAATTTGAAAAAAACTCCAGAATCACCTTCAACGTGTCACGGAGGGTAACGCGGAGGCCCTCCTCCGTGACACGGAGCCATCGCGTGGGCTCACTGTTTTGCCACTTTTTATTATTTTTCATACCTCGATTTTTCCTTTGCGATCCTTTGTGTATTTATCCTCCATTCAACCTGAAATTCATCTCACAACAAGAAATTGGTTAGAATTATAGGTTTCAATTAAAATACAAATTTTGTTTTTATTTTTATTTTTCTCTTTTTGTTTTCATTTTTATGAAATCTAATAAAATATTACAACAAAAATTTCAAGGGTTGCCTCCCGTGCAACGCCTGGTTTACCGTCGCGGCTCGACCTCATTCAGCTCAGTCATCTTCTAGGGTGACAGATGTTTTCTCTCGACCACCTTCCTCACCCCAGTAATGCTTACATCTTTCCGGTGGTTTCCCCAATAACTCCCGTGACTCAACTCTCTGGATAACATCAGCTTGCTTAATCACATTGATCACCGAGAGTTCCTCATACACAGCCGGGAGCTTGGTGGCCTTGTATACATCAAACACCTCCACCTTTGTCGTGTGCTCGCATAGTTAGCTGTCCTGCAGCTACATCAATCAGCGCTTTCCCAGTTTCCAGGAAAGGACGTCCCAAAATAAATGGGACTTCCGCGTCTGGCTCAAAATCCAGCACGACGAAATCTATCGGGAAGATAAGGGAGCCCACTTGCACCAGCACATCCTCCACAATGCCATCAGGTCTGGCTAAGGAACGATCTGCTAGTTGCAATATCACTGTTATTGGTCTAGGACTCCCTAGACCCAACTTCTTGAATACCGATGTCGGCATCAAGTTAATGCTCGCTCCCAAATCACATAATCCGCGAGCTCGGATACTCTGCCCAATTGTAATTTGTATTGTAAAGCTCCCAGGGTCCTTGAGCTTTGTGGGCAACCTGTTTTGTATCCAAGAAGTGCATTCCTCCGTAAGAGCCACTGTAGCATACTCAGTCAACCGACTTTTGTTCGCCACGATGTCCTTAATATACTTTGCGTACTTCGACACTCCCTGCAAAACATCAACAACAGGTAAGTTAATATGTACCTATTTCAGAACCTCCATGAATTTCTTGAAACACGCCTCCTCCTTGTGTTTCTTTAATCTTTGAGGGAACGGGGGTGGTGGTTTCTCTGGTTCAGCCTCCTTTTCCTTCCCCCTCTCTTCACTTTGCTCCCTCTCACTTTCTGCTGCTCCCGACTGTTGAGGTGGTCTTTCTGGTTCCACCTCTTTAAGCTGCAAGCCACTCCTTGTGGTCACTGCATTCACCTGCTTGGGGTTGGGATCCATGTCGCTCGGGAGTCCTCCTCTAGGCCTGGTGTTTTGGGCTCCAGCAAATTGCCCAAATTGATACTCCAGTGCCTTGGTAGCTAACTGGTTGTTCTTTACCTCGGCTGCCAATTTCACATAGTCAGCCTGCAATTGAGCTTGGTTAGCTATCATTGTCTTGAACATCTCCTCAATGCTGGGTGATGGTGGTGGAGGAGGTGCATTGTTGCTTCTATATTGTGCCTGATAGTTCTGCTGTCCTCCTTGATTCCTCTGCGCCCCCTGACTCGAACTTTGCCCTTGATGGTTATTGCTACCCTAAGAGAAATTCAGGTTATTCCTCCAGTTGGAATTGTAGCTGTTGCCATACTGTAGATGGTTGTTTCTCTGTACATTTCCCACAAAGTTTACCGAATCAGGATTTGCTCCACAACACTCAGCTGAGTGTTCACTACTCCCGCATACTTCACACCAAATCTGCTGCACTACATTCACTGGGGCTTGAGATTGGTTCATGCTCATGTTACTGAAGTGGGTGTTGAGTTGATTCTGTAAAGCAGCTATCTGTGTAGCAATAGCTGTAAAACCATCCACTTCTAGGACTCCTGCTGCTTTCCTCGTTCCTCCTCTTGACGAGTCCGCATTCCACTCCGGATTTCCCTGCGAAATACGAGTCAACAAAGTATACAACTCCTCATAAGTTTTCTCCAATGCTTGCACCCCAGCTGCTGAGTCTAGCAAGATTTTTGTGTGGGGTTCCAAACCCTCTATGAAAGTATGCACCAGCACTTCATTGAGTTGGTGATGATGAGGACAATCCCGCAACATAGATTTGAATCTCTCCCATGCTTGATTCAGATTCTCTCCCTCTCTCTATTTAAAGCATAGAATTTGACTTCTAAATCTTGCTGTTTTACCGGATGCAAAAAAAAAAATCAAGAATTTCCTTGCAAGATCATCCTACGTAGTGATAGAATTAGGTGGCTCAGCTTTCAACCACCTCTTGGCTTCTCCCAAAAGTGAAAATGGGAACAATGTAAGCCTGACATAATCTGATGACACTCCCGCGGGGATGTAAGTGTCACTTATCTCCAAGAAATTTTGGAGATGTTGTTGTGGATCCTCATGAGGGAGACCTGTGAACTGCCCCCTGGTGTGCAGCAATTGCACCATATTCTGCTTAAGCTTGAACCTCCCTCCTGGCTCAGGTTTGCGGATGCTAAATGTGACATTATTAGCATGTGGGATTGCCACCTCGCGAACCGGCCTGGCTGCCATGTCATCGGGCATTAACATTGCCCGTACAACTGGTGGATTCTGTTGTTGCTCCATAATTGTTTGTCTGAGCAACTGCAACTTTTTCTCTAGAGCTCCTCTATTGTCTTTCCTTCTCTAAATATGAGTCCACCAGCTCCTTGTCTCTTGCCAGTGTTCAACAAAAAATAGTATCTGCAAAATACAGGCTAAGACCAAGTTGTCAACACCAAGAAGAAATAGCAAACTAACACTTAAGAAAAATTTACCGATTGCTAGTCCCCGGCAACGGCACCAAAAACTTGTTCGGTGTTTTTCACAACAACACGCAAATGCACGTGGTCGAACAAGTAATAAAGTGGCTCAAGTAAGCCAAGTATCGATCCCACAGGGACTGGGCTAGGGTAACAATCTACTCAAGTGTCAATAAACCTTAACTCTAAAAATGCAGACAATAGTGTTAAGAAAAGTTTGATATTTTGGTTTCTAATTTTCTACTAATTATAAAACGAATATACAATTTGAGTCTGAACTATAAGTATGAGCATGCTGAGGTTAAACGAACATGTAGAGAAATAAATTATCGATAAAATTTTGTTAATCTTTCTTCCGGTTGCTGGTCAAGAATTATTGCCTATGGATTAAAACTCTCGTATTTAACCCAACTTAAGAATCATGAACCTTCCACCTACATTTCTGTGATAAAACGAAATTCATGTTCTAGCCATACAAAACCGATTCCTTAATTGACTAATACGACTTTCAGGTATATTTCTATCCTGAAGGTAAATCAATTCTCAATTTTTCCAAACTAAGAAAAGATCATATCCTATCAATTCATAACTTTCCAATTTCTTGCTCTCTCGAGTGAAACCGTACTTTTTAGATATACATTAACGTTGGCCACACATTAATGCAGTAAGAACAAGAATCAATAGGACAACCATGAAAGAAAAGATGAAAAACCAATTTATCAATAATCACATTTCAATACAATTGTTCTTAACCTCAGCAAGAAGAGGATTTAGCCACTCATTTGTGGATTAAACATCGTTAAATGAGTGTAAATCAACAAGCAATTCAAATCAAGAAGAAGGAGATAGAGAAAAACCTTGATATTTTCGTCCCCTCAACTGCTTGTAACCCACGTTCTTGCTCCACCAAGTCAGAATTATTAAAAATGAACCTAAGTGTTCTATTTATACTAGTGGGAATTTTTTCCGGAATAACAAGCAACGTGTCACGGAGTGCATCGCGGAGCACTGCTTCCGTGACACGCCACTGACGCGGACCCTTACTGGAATTTGGTCGTCCAGGTATTAAGGCCCAACGTGGCACGGCGTGCAACGCGGGGCTTGGCCAACGTGCCACAGCCCCAACGCACACCTTCACTGGAATTTGGCAAAAATTCCATATCCAGGCAGAAGGCATCCGCGATGGCAGCGTGACACGGCTCCATCGCGGAGCCCCTTTAATTCGTGCCTTCAAGTGCTTTTTCCCTTGCTAGCGTCCGAGTCCAACCCCGATTTCTCCCAGCATGCATTTTAGCTTCCCAGAATTATATTTCACCTGCAAAACAACGCTAATCATGTTGGTTAGTATAAATTCACATTTTATTACAAATCACATGAGAATGTATAAACATCGATAGATAAACAAGGCAAAATGACACATTTGAGTATCACTTGGGCATATAAATTTGCCCAAGATCAATGTTCAACTTGTTAGAATCAGAATCACGGGCAGTAGAGAAATACTGCCTCATGTCCCAAAGGAAATTTTCCAATTCGTGGGCATTTCTTGCCCCGCCAAAAGGCGTAGGTTCAGGAATTTTTACCTTACAACGTTCATCATGGGTCTGTCCTCCGCCAGCAGCAATAGCACGCCGCAACACCGCTACTTCAGTGGCCAAATTTTCGTTTCCCTCTTCATATTCTCGATTTGTAGTCAGCATCTTCACGAAATTTGCCAAATTCCAGCAGTTGGATCCGCACAGTCTCACAAAAAAATGCAAGTTCCGTGTTCAACCCACGTAATTGAGTCTTGAAATCAACCAAACTCAGATCATTGTCATCCTCATTTGTCAAACCGACAAGGGCCTCCAATCGTGCAACTTTTTCCCTCAGTTCCGCGTTGGTCACCATCTTCCAAGTCACGTACAACCTGGGCTCTGATACCAGTTGTTACAGGGGTGATTTTTTTCGAATTCACCACTGCCGGAAGTCGCACTACACAGCACAACTCAGCCTCACACACACACCTAGCCGTCAAGGGAATTAGATTAATTTTAGGCACAACGGAACATAAAAAGCACACACAGCAATTACGGGAAAAATTCCCATCCTTTATTATCTCGCAGATATACAAAGGACTCACTGAATTTGGAAGGCTTATAATGACTTGCCTTATCAAAATTCTGACAACTAAAATTTAAAGCTGCCAACTGTCAGTTACAAGGGGGGGGGGGGGGGGGGCGTGTGTCTGGCACATGCCAGCTTACAAGGAACCAACAAACCATATCCAAAGTACAGGGGTGCCCAAAGGCAGTTAAAATTTCAAAATTCAAAATTCAAACCGGCCAAGTGCTACCAGTGCCACGCGCGTGTCAACGCCAGCGCTCATGCCAGCGCATATGCTAGGCTAGCGCCCATGCCAGTGCCCAGCGCCCACAGCTCAACACTTAGAATATTTTTCAGCCTTCCTTGCGTTGTCCACGCCATGAAAATGCCCACAAGCTTGCTTTGCACCCGTCTAGCTCTTTCCCATGCCATCGCCTAGCCGAGTCATCCCACCGCTTGCACGCACGCCCGATAGGTTCCATGCGCCTGTCCATCGCCCCTTGTTGATCAAGGCCGACTTGCCAACACTCAAGTCTGCCTTGCCTTAGATGAAAGACATGAACAACAATTCATCCACATGCACTGCTGCCAAAGCCCACAACTGGCCGTGCCAAGGCAGTGCATCCTTAGCACGCCACTGCCGACTTAGGTCTCGTTCAAACTTGGGGGTCTAACACGTAGCATCCTCAACCCTAACTAGATGGTACAAGCACCCTTAGAGATCATCTTTCTATCCTTAAGGTAAGAAATGAAATGACCTACTGGCATAACTTAACTACCCTTCCACTCTAAGAATGGCTCACCAAACAATCTGAACTATACTGCCCGAATTCTACAATTCAACGAGGCATAACATGCAAATAGCCAATCCATGCCGAGGATAACATCAAAATCGATCATGGCTAACTCTACTAAATATACTAAGGTGATTTTCTAAAGGAATGTACAGGGAAATCTCTATACACCCATCTAGCTATAACTGAATCACTCACTTGAGTAGAGACTGAGAATGTTTCTAATAGGATTTCGGGACTGACTCTAAAACTACTAGAAACATAGGGTGTCAGAAAAGGCAAAGTAGCCCCTGGATCTAACAAAGCATATACGTCAAGCTGGAACACTCATAACATACTAGTGACTACATCTGGGGAGACCTCCTGCTCCTGACGGGATGCTAGGGCATAGAATCTGTTTTGGCACTAACGCCACCTGTGCTAGTAGATGCCCCCTGCTGGGCTGGGCATGCTGGTGGAGCTGCTGAATTGGAAGCTGGGCCCTGACCCCTATCATGTCTTGGTCTAGTTTCTGGGAAATCTTTGAGCATATTTCTAGACTTTCCACACCCAAAGAAAGTACCTGTACTCGCCAAACAGTGACCCATGTGCTTCCGACCATACCTATCGCAAATTGGGATAATGGAATCTGTGGGCCTGCTGCTCTGGCCTCTAGAGCCTGATGCTCATCCTCTCGAGTCGTGCCTAGATCTAGATGACACACTCATAGTCAACGATGTCGGGGCTGTCGATCTCTGGAGGGACTGCTGACGGTGTCCACCACCTGGTCTCTGCTGAGAGAACCCGTAACTATCTATCCTAGCCCTCTTGGCCTCTCTTCCCTCACATGCACCACCTCCCTCTACTGGGCATACAAAACTATCTGAGAAAAATCCATATCCTGAGGAAGCATCTCAGTCCGACAATCCTCGTCTAGATAGTCCGCCACCCCATGAATAAACCTGCTCACTTGAGCCCTCTGATCAACCACTAACTCTGAGGCGTACTTGGAAAGATGAGTGAAATCTAAGTCATACTCCTAGACTGTCATCTTTCCCTGCTTTAGATTCACAAATTCGGCCGCCTTCAGCTCCCTCATCTAAAGAGGGAAGAACCGATCTAGAAAGGCGGCATGAAACTTGTCCCAACTGATAGGGTCTGCTCCTACTACCCAACTATCCTTTCACTGTTTGAACCAAATGTGCACGATCCCATTTTACTGATATGAGGCCAAATCAGCACACTCCTCTCCAGTCATGCCTATAACCTGGGTAATCTTTAGAATCTCATCGATAAGATCATGTGGATTCTTGTCCACCTTTGACCCAAGGAACTCTGGAGGGTTCATCCTTAGGAAATATCTGAATCGTGATATCACCCAATTATCACTCTGGGGAACATACACTACTGCCTGCTGATTAACCTGGGTGGCCAAGCCCTATGCTAGCATCTGAATAGATGCCCTGAGTTTGGCGTGGGTAACCGTCTCCGGTGCATAATGCTCATAGGCTGGTGGGGCCTTTTGGTGCCTGTCTCCATTTCCATCCTCGTGGTTGTATTCGTTTCCATTTCTCCTTCCATTAACTCTGCGGGGAGGCAGGATTCTGCGAACACGCAAAGCACAAGTTAGAAGGATAGAGAAACATTTCATCGCACGACTTAGATCATGAAAGAAGGCAACATTTCCTAAATGTCTCGTAGCCTCTTTGTCATAAGTGTGGAGCTCTTCACACCCATGAAGAAGATTCTACTTAATGCGATTTTCAGACACCCTAGGATACTTCAAAACCTATTGCTCTGATACCAAGTTTGTCATGATCCGAACATGGGCTCGGATCGAGACACGGGATAAGGAACCCCGAGAGACTCCAAGTCGACCTATGGAATGATCATAACTTCTAACTCCATCAAATAAAGTAGAGGATCAATATAATATTCATAGCAGAAGCCTAAACATATCATAAAATCTAAACATAAAACATGAGTCTAAAGCTGAATAGAATCTATGTTTGAAAAGCCTCTAATTTGGATGAGTTGATGGGATAAGACCCCAACTAACCCTCTAAGTCTAAAATTGAAAATATGTATAAATAACTTAATAGAAAGGGGGCCCTCTATAGATGAGGACTCACCAATAGAGGATGGATGCTAACTCCGGAACTGGCTAGTGATGGGGATGAGTCTGAAGATCGGATCATGTATCATGAGATGATACAATATAGAGTATGCGGTCAGTACATAGAATGTACCTAGTATGCAAGATAAGTAAAACCGCTTAAGTAAGTAAAATCATTAAAACATGCATAATATGAAACATAATCAAGATAAGAATCTGAGAGTAGGGCTTGCATGCTATTTTTTGAAAATCATGAACTAAACATCATAACTCAATCGGATGAGCCAATGCTGAAATCTGATAATCATAAGTAAAATTGAAATCATATATATATATATATATATATGTATGTATTATGTATGTATGTATATATCATGAATGACAAACATGCATAACTGAAATCATGAGGAATAATGGGTGACTCTTCTTATAACTGACATCACCACGATAGAGCTTACGTGGTCCCGACTATCACACTCAAGTGGGAAAAGCCGTCTAAAGCCTTATCAGGGCTAAAGATGCTACCATGATATCGATATCAAGTTGAAGGCTCTTTGGGGCACGGGAAGGCTCACAAAGGAGGTACTAAATAATCTGATCATACCTACGTTGGCTCATAGTTTTGAGGCTTAGGCTTGACTGACCCTTAGCCTACTCAATGCTATACACTACTCCCAAAAACATGCCTATGCTCTCCATCATTTCTCAAAGAAGATGAATAATCATATACATATAAAATCTAAAATCATACATGAGAAGCCTTGGCTCAAACCATACCACAAGCTGAACATAATTGGGAGTCTTGACTCCAAAACCATGTGGTAAGCTAATTCATGAAATTATAAATCATAATTGAACATATGGGCTTGCCCAATACTTAAACATGCCTGAAGATACTTGATTCACTAGAAAACATGATCATAGACATGGGTAACTTGAAAACATGTTTTTCATCATAAATATGTCATCATGCTTGACATACATCATAAATCTAGATTTCATGAACTTTCATGGATAGGCATCATAATTTATAAAACTTGAAAACATGATTCATAATTGAAAATATTGTAAAACTTTCCCATGAATGATAATTCAATAATAGAAACATACTTAGATCATACCCATGGTAGAAACTTAGGAAATTCATGCATTGGGTTAAAACCCCTTAGGATCAGCATATAGATTTTCTTGAATTAGAGAGGGATTGGGAATGGGTGTGAACAAATTCACTCATTCATAACCCTACATACCTAAAAGAATCTAATTCTACAACTTCTTTGATTGCCTAAGAAAAAATCTTGTTTTCTCCATTTCAACTCCCAGGTCTGGTCTTAGGGTTTCCGAGGAATTATATTTATGAAGAAACTTTTGAAGAAAAATAAGGTGGTGAATATGGGCACCGAGGAGGTGACCTATCATTGTAGTGTTGTGATGTCCAGCAACCTTGCTCCAAAACATTAAGATCCTAGGGCATTTTCTATTTCCTACATATTTGACTTGTGCATGTTCAATAAAGCTCTTTGCGACCTTGCTGCTGGTATTAATTTAAAGCCTCTAGGGATTTTCAAGAAACTAGAGTTAGGGAATCCCAAAACTACTTCATAAGGATCTTTATGTTATATATGTCAATTAAACGACTAGTTGGAGTTTTAGTTGATGTCCTTGTGAGGGTGGAAAAATTCATACTCCCAGCTGATTTCATTGTGCTGGATTATAAGATGGACATCAAGGTGATAATTAACTTGGGGCGCCTATTACTAGCAACAAGAAGAGCTTTGAATGATGTAGAGCTTGGGGAGGTTAAGTTTCCAGTAGGTGGTGAAGAGGTCATTTTCAATGTGTGACAGCCTACTAAGCCCCCTAATGAGTGTAAGGTCATATCAGTGCTTGACGGTGAATGGAGAATGACGAACCATTCAATGATGAGAGTGAATCAGAGGATGACCCTTTGAATCGCTGAAGATTGAGAAGGTATCTATCGTAACATGACGTTAACTAAGGCTCTTCTTGGCAGAAAAACCAAGCATTTTTACTATGGGCACTTTGATGTTTTTCTTGTTTTAGCTTTTGTAGGTAGATTGGATGATGAAAAAGGAGAAGGAAAATAGGGCAACCACTACGCTGAACCGGAGAAACACTGGTGCTTAAGCTTGGATCACCGCCCATACAACGGTGGACTCCAGAATCTGAGGAAAAAGAGGAGAGAACCAGCGATCCATCGGCAAAATGCCGGTTCCAATCCGCAAAACGCTGGTCTGGCGTGGGTACGAACCAGTGCACCTAGAAACTTTTTAGAAATCTAAGGGTGAGCTGCGATTCACTGGTGAAACGTTGGTCGATACCTGTGAGACACCGGTGGAGTGCAGTCTATGGACAGCTCACCGATGGTAGAACAGGCGAAATGTCGGTATCCACCGTTGGTCACAGGTCTAGCACCAGTGGAGGTGAGCAAATTTAATTTTTTTTGTCTTGACCAAACCGTTGACCAAACATAACCCGGAACAAATTTAAAATGCTGAGAATTGGTCAAAATCACCTTTTTCACTTTTTCAATACTCCTATTCCCACCTTTACACCTAACCACTACCTTTTCACCTTCCCCAAAATCCCTCCATTTTCCCAAAACCTTCCTAACTCCCCTCCATTAACACCCCCTATTAACATCCACCTTCCCACAACCAAATCACATCCCCCCTCTTCCACCTTTATAAACCCCCATCTTCATTCTCTTACTGTCACTTCTCCTCACTCAATATCCCTTTCAAAGAAACATAAATCTTCCCTCTCTACATCACCATCGTTGGTTAAGCTTGAAGCATTCAATTTTTCACTTCTTTTCCAAGTCTCCATTTGGTATGTGTGCCCAACATCAATGTGCTACTATTTGTAAATGTGATTCTACAATTGAGCATGCAAGATATGAAATTATGCCCCACTCATGTTTCCAGATTACCCTTTTATTGTGCTTTTTCATGAATTGAAGGTTTTTCATGTTGTGGGTATATTGAGAGTGGTGATAAAATGCTGAATATTATTGTGAGTATCCTCTATAGAAAAATGCTTTATTCTTGATGATTTTGATATTAGTTGGGGTGAAGTCTAAGTAGCCCTATGCGTTTAGAAAGCACGATTTGCCCGATGATAGATAGAGTGATGTCTTTCTTAAGGGTAAATTGTCATTTTTGTTTTTTTTTTGTGTTGGGTGCGTGAGCCATGAATGTGAGATATTTTTGTTTAGCTGAGTTTGGGGGTGAAATGCACTAAACGGGTGTTCACTGGCGACCCGCCGGTCAGGGCCAGCAAAATTTTAGATAAAGCGCAGGTCGAAGTATAAGGCTTCAGGCCACTGACTATGACCCAAATTTCATCGGCACTCCACGAGTCAAGACCAGTGAAATTCCAGAATGGCACCGAGTGAACACGGCTTCCCCAGCCACTATAAAGGATCAACGACTAACCGGCGCCTCGCGGGTCTCTACTTGCATTTCACTGGTGCTGCTAGTACCTAACTTCTTAACCCTTCAATTTGTTTTCCATCCAATATTTATAATTTCTTTCTTTATCTTAGAATAGATGTTGATTTTTCTTTTCCATTATAAAAAAAATTTCAAAAAGAAATATTGGTTGGTGGCACTAACATGGCTCTACAGATTATGTCTTCATCCAGAAAACCAAGCAAAGGGAAGGCCCCAATCACATCTAAAAATGAGGTAAAGGGTAAAACAATGGTGACCCCAGCTCCCACCAACACCAGGGAGCCCGACATGAAGAGGCTATATGCTATTTGCCAAGGGCGCTCTATCACAATACAGAAGCGTTCGACTTGGTAGGGTTGCTTGTTGACATCCCCAACATCCACTGCAATTCACAGACTACTAGTGGCATGTCTTTGCCAATCCTCTTCCAGACTTCTACACTAGCCTAGTTCCCAAGTTCTATGCATCATATCAGGCCAGGCAGGAGAGCATGAAGCATAAAGGAAAGGTTGATGAATTCCCCAACCTTTCCTAAGTTATGATGAGGGGTGTGGAAGTTGATATCACATCAGCGGCCATCAATTCTTTATTTTGGTAGGATGAGATTGACCCTTGAACTAAGTATGCAGCTAGAATTGCCAACAAAGAGGATCAATTCAGTTGGATAGCTCCCACTATTGCCACCGAAATACCTTTCTAGGCTTCAATGGGTGGTGAGATCTCAAGGCATGACTTGAATTTTGAAGCCAAGTTGTGACTTAATTTCATTTACGACCGCATCATGCCTCGGAAGAATGAGCAACAGGTAAATCTAGAGGTGGCCATCCTCATCACTTGCATCATGACAGGGTCCCCATAAACTTTGGGGAAATAGTGGCAATTCAAATGAAAAGAAATGTGAGGCAAAATGGAACTTTAGTGCCTTATGTTGTGCTCATATCCCAGCTTTACCTTCAAGCAGGAGTGCCACTTTTCCCGGATGAGGCCTCCAGCTCCGCTACTGGTGTGATCAGTGTGGATAGGAAGAGAGATGCAAATGCTCCCAAGAACAAGAGGAAACTGATGCAAGTGTTTGAGGTCACCGAGCAATCCATCTCCCATGGTCTAGAGCAGGCCCCCATGCCCTCCGATCTCAATATGCCACACCCTGATGCATCGGGCCAATTTTTCAGAGAAGCACCTACTAGGAGAGCCTCACCTCCTCCCATATCTTCTTGCCCAAGAAGCCTCCACAAGCTCGCGGAGATGACATAGTCCCATGAGAACCAACTCCAAAAATTGTCTAAAAGTCTCTCAGCTCTAGTTGCCAAGACTATAAAAAAGGAAAAAAAAGTCGTGTATGATAGCTTGAGCAAGTTATACTCTCGCATGGATGTTGTGGTGGGGGCTGTCAAATCTCTCCCAGTTAAAGTGAGGGAATGGAAAGGTCGGACGTTAATGGAGATTCCTGACATGAGCGCGCTTGACGTAGCTAAGGCTACCCCGTCTACATCCCAAAGCCCCATAAATGACTTGTTCGAGGGCTTAGGGGATGAGGAGGAGGATCTGGGAGACGATGGCCATGATAAGGATGCTGAGGCAAAGGATGATGATGATGATGAGTGACCACTTCAGGAAGTTCTTACCCTCACTTGCTTGGCATGCATACATTGGGGACAATGTATTATTTTAGTTAGGGGTGGGATGAGTGTATCTCTTTTTTAGTTATTATTGTTGATTTTGTGCCTTTGTCGAGCTTTTATTGATAATGTTGATGTTGCCCTTGTCATGCTTTTGTTTTGAAATTATTGTTGGTTGTTGAGCCTTTGGTGGGCTCAGCATGAATGAATTGAAAAAATTTTATTGAAAATTATTTGTGCAAATGATTAGGTCTTTGTTTAAATTGCCAAGTGTTTTATGACCCAAGTTTGATTTTGCCTTTGTGAATAGTAGTTAGTGAATAAACTCCGAGGGTTTTCTTTATACCATGGTTCTTTCCGAGGAGAAATTTCTTTTTCTATCGCCGAACCAGGTGACATTTCCCAATGACAGATTGTGAGGCAACTTTCTTATAGAAAAATATCATGTTTTTTAGTCTTTTCGAAATTATTTTTCAGAGGTACCAACAAAATATTTTTGTGTGGCATGAAAAAATGAATTTGGAAGAAATGGGTCATTTGAAATGGAAAATGTAGCACTCTCTTGTCATATATTGCACATTCCTTTATTTGGCTTGTTGATTCATATGCTCAATTGTTTTAACTTATAATCTGACTGTGGTGATGAATTGTGTGAACTCCTTTGAGTATGATGCATTGTGTGGTGAGGTTGATTGAATGATTCTCATGCATACATGGGTGTTTAGAACTTTCCCTAAGTATGACTGAAGGTAAAATCCTATATGTAGCTGCACTCAGAACATGATTTTAGGCTCTCCATTGCTAGTCTTATCACCCAAAATGACCCCCTTTAACATCTTCCTTTGCTAGCCAATGTTGAACCTTTGAACCTTTTTTCTTGGAAACCACATTACAAACCCAATGACCCTTTTTAATCCTCTTCTTTGGCACCCATCCTCCCTAATTGCTAGTGGTAAAAGAATGAAAAATGGGGCCTCAAGTCTAAGAAATAGAGAGAGATAAGGGAATAAGTGAAATAAGGCAAAAGACTAAGTTTGGGGATTTACCAGAAAAGGCAGAAATGTGAGAGCTTCAATACGAGGTAGCACCAAATTGTGATTAAAATGAATAAATTGATTGGTTGAAGAACCTTGAATCATTGAAAGAGAAAGAATAGTTGAGAGGTGTTACTTCTTGCTTAAATAAGGCTGAATGTGAAATACAAAGGAGTTATAAAGGTGGCTCTTGCTAAACAAAATAAGGAAAATGATGAACAAGGAGAGATAAGGAAGTGATTTCAATAGAGGAAGGGAATATTGAAAATGTTCGCCAAAAGGAGTTAGGGAGGTTCTAACCACTAGAATTCATTGTTTATCCTACATTAACCCCTAGCTTTAATTATGACCTCTAAGTTTTAATTGATTTTGAGTGTAGCAATTCTACATTAGTGGTGATTTACATGTAGAGCAAGCCTATAGGTCAAGTTATGTGGTCCTTGGTGCATAGACTCATATGGTATAACTTGGTGTTCCATCTGCTCATCTGTAAAGAGTTGCATTACTTGAGGACAAGCAATGGTTCAAGTTTGGGGGTTTGATGAGTTGGTAATTTACCAATTCATAGGCTTTTAGACATGAGTTTTTGTTTAGTTTTCAATTCACTTAGGTGGATTTAATTCCCTTTGATCACGGGCAAAAATAGCATGCCCGAGATACGCTTTATGACTTAAATTAGTCTTGTTTATCTAAGTTATTGTATACATTTTCATGTAATTTTATATGAAGTGAAGATATGTTCTAACCAACATGATTAGCCTTTGTTTTGTAGGTTTTGATGACTTTTGAGTAACTAATCCATGAGTTGGTGAAGTAGAGGCTTGGAGACGAAATTAACACCCGAACGTCGGCAAAGAGGAGGCACAAAACAGCCCACCGGTGCGTCGGCAACGTACCACGGCAGGCAGGCTGATCACAACAGCCCACCTGCACGTTGGCAACGTGCCACGGCAGGTTGGCTGCGCGACCAAAAGGTGCCAACGCGCTGCCCAAGCAGTGTGACACGCTGCCAACGCGGTAGGGTGCTGCCGGGGCCAAGTTCGGGTGATTTCTAGAGAGCTTCCGCGTCCGTAGCGTGTCACGGAGGCAGTGCTCTGCGATGCACTCCGTGACATGTTGCTTGTTATTCCGGGAAAAAATCCCACTACTATAAATAGCACACTTAGGTTCATTTTTCATTATTCTGACTTGGTGGAGCAAGGACGTGGGTTACAGGCAGTTGAGGGACAAAAATATCAGGGTTTTTTCTCTCTTTCTTTCTTCTTTAATTCAATTGCTTGTATGATTAACACTCATTTTAAGATGTTTAATCCACAAATGAGTGGCTAATTCCTCTCCTTGCTGAGGTTATGAACAATTGTGATGAAATTTGATCATTGATTCTTTGGTTGTTCATCTTTTCTTCCATGTTGTTCTATTAATTTTTGTTCTTACTGCATTAATGTGTGGCCTACATTAATGTACATCTAAAATGTCCGGTTTCATTCGAGAGAGCAAGAAATTGGAAAGTTGTGAATTAATAGGATATTTTCTTTACTTGGTTTGAGAAAATTGAGTCTTGATTTGCTTTCAGGATAGAAATATACCTGAAAGTCGTATTAGTCAATTTAGGAACCGGAATTGTATGGCTAGAACATGAATTGCATTTAATCACAGAAATGTAGGTGGATGGTTCATGATTCTTAAGTGAGGTTAAATATGAGAGTTTTAATCTCTTGGCAGTAGTTCTTGGCTAGCAACTGGAGGTGAAGATTAACCAAATTATGATGATAATCAATTTCATTACATGTTCGTTTAACCTCAGGATGCTCTCATTCATAGTTCAGATTCAAAGTAGATAATTGTTTTTAGCTTTAGTATAAAAATTATAAAACAAACTATCAAACTTTTGGTTACACTGTTGTCTGTATTTTTAGAAGTAAAATATAGTACACTTGAGCAAATTGCACTTCATCCAAGTCTCTGTGGGATCGATACTTGGCTTACTAAAGCCACTTACTACTTGTTCGACCACGTGCACTTGCGTGTCATTTTATATACCCACAAGACAATCCGAACAAGTTTTTGGTGCCGTTGCCGGGGACTTGGCAATTGGTGAATTTGTTTTAAGTGTAAATTTACTATATTTTTTTCTTAGTGCTGACAACTTGGTCTTAGTGTTAGTTTTAATTCTTTTTTGTATCTTATTTTATTTTTCTTCTTTTTCGGATACCCTTATTGAAATGACATCGTGGAATACAAATGGTATAAATGGTGGATAGTAATATTTTAGCGAATCTTGTCTGAATTGCGGAGGACACCACTCGTGGCAACACTGTAACACGTGCAATATATGTGGTGGTCAAGATGGCCATTGGGATGGCTGTCTGAATGCATATTCCCCTCTCCTAAGCCCCTACTATGATCCTACTGTTGTTTTTTCTGAATATAGGCATGTTGAAAATGAGGACTTGGGACGCCAAGCTCGAATAGAAGACATGCTGAAATAACTCTTGGAGCAATCAGAAGCAATGAAGGAGGCGATGGCAGTATTGAGAATTCAGCAAGAAGAGAATGCAGAGGCACTAGAAAGGATGAGCGTCAAACTCACGGAGATGATTGCTGAGGCTGAAGCTTGTGATAAATTACAGGTGACAGTTTTAGCCGATATTCAAGAGGAACTACAAGAGGAAGACAAGGGTGAATTTTTGGATGAAGCCCAACAATTAGAATCTCTTGAGTGTCCCCGTGATGGGCTCACACCTATGGAATATCCATTCATGGAAGAAGAGATAGAGTATCCCCCATTTGACATTAATGGAGAGATAGATGTCGATGCTGAGAAGGTGTTTACAAGTAAGGAGGTCAAGCACAATGCAGTTTCAGAGTGGAGGTTTATTGGACCACACTCGAAGCATTTTTCCACATTAAGTTTGGTTGACAACCGAGAAATAGAGTCTTCCAAGCTTATAGAGAAATGTCTAGAGGAGGACCAAGCCCCGTATATTTTGAAATTTGCTAACTCAGAGAGACAAAATGATTTTGCTTACTTAAGGGCCAATAGATTCAAAAGGAAACATCTACTTCTTGGTCCTTACAATTTTTCACCACCACCCCTGGAGCATAAGAAGAAATTAGAGAAGAAATTAGGGGTGAGATTCATATCCTCAAGGTGGAGAAAAAAGCGGTGAAACTGGATACGTCGTGCCGCGACGTAAAATTAGGCGCTGCTTGGGAGGCAACCCAAAGGTACCATGGGTACCATTTCTATATCTTGCACTTAAGTTGATTTTATTTATTTTTCATCTTGTGTTGTTTTTGTGGAAAGTTAAGCACAGATGGAGGGGAAGTCTGAGTACCCGTGGAGGAGGAAGCTAACAAGCATGGAAGAGAAAAAGTGTGGGGTCGAACACCCACTTATGCAAAGTTGAAGAAAGGCATGTTGTTAGCTAGGCCTAAAGGCCTCAGGGAGTATTTCTCACCCTTTTTAAATTTTAATTTGACGCTATGAGGACATAGCATGATTTAAGTGTGGGGTGAGGGAAATTTCAAGGGAAATTTCAAATTTTTGTGCTTAACGATTTTTGGTGAATGTAATGCTTGTGAGAAAATTGAAAATTTTTTTGTGAGTTAAGCATGAATTCATCACCTGTTGGTTTTTCTTTTCGGTTCTTTTCCGACGGGGGGTCTTTGAACCGAAGAATAAAAATTTTCTTTTTCTTTCTTTCCTTTGTCTGTATATAGTATTTTTAGTCATAGTTAGGGACTGTTTCCAACGATGGATGGATGACGACCGTCTTGAGGAAAAATTAGTCGATAGGTGTTGGGTTTTTGAAACCATAACTAATTGGTGCTTGATGTTCTTTTTATGTGCTATACATGGTTGTAAGATGCAAGTATGTTCAGTGTGGAGCATGCAAGTGTATAACTTTGTTTGAGACACTTAGGCTCTTGAATTTGACTCAATATGATGGAAGCTTAATTCTGAATTCTTGTGATTAGCTGAGTAAGAGTCTACTAATTGTGTCTTAATTTGAGCATGTGCCATGAGTGTAAGGTTTTTGAGTATTCTGTGCTATTATGAAATGTCTAGAACTTGCCTGGTGTGTATATAAAACGAAATGAAGGATGTGAATTGTAGGAGATGATTGAGGCATTTCTTTGAATGAACCAAACTTTTATCCCTCATTATACCTACCTTGAAAAATTAATCCTAGTTAACCCCATTGAGCCTAGAGCCTATTCTTTGACAGCTGCAACATAAGCTTAATCCTTTTTCTTTCATTAGCCTTGAAATTGAACCAAAACTCCTAAGCGCTTAAAGGAAAAATCCGAAAGAGTAAAGGAGTGAGAAGAATGAAAAAGAAGGGAAAGTAGCAATTGTAAAAGTTGAGAAAGGGCGAGGGTGCACTTGTTTGAATATGGGTGAATATTAGTAGGGAGTAAGAAAATAAATAAATGAAAAGTTACTTATAGAACTCCTTACTAATAAGCTAAAAGTGCCTAAAGAAAGGGGGGAACAAAAGAGGAAAAAGAAAGATGAAAAGAGAAAAAGGTGAAGTGGGGGAAGGGAAATTTGTAATGAAGGCGTGATATATTAAAAGCGCTGAGGAAAGATAGTCACTATTACTGGCAATAATAGTACCTACCCGCACCTGAGTTACATTACAACCTAAAACGTCCTACTTGATCTTACATTCATACATCCTTAAATTAGTGGAATAAAACACTAAGGGCAAGCTTATGGGTCATTACATGATGCATGTGAATTCTTTGTGAGAGTGAGTGTAATTCTATGCATGTACCCACACATGTTGTGATATAAAACTTGTTTTTGCGTGTGAAATTGGGTAACTCTCTTTCCGTGAGGGGCACATGTTGAATGAAGGATATAATTCATGTGGGATTTCTTAATCAGTTGATTTGCATGAGTTTGCTAAGATTGAGAGTCGATTCTTGAGGTTAAGAAGTCTTAACATAGTTGTACTTCATTTCAATGATCAAATCAGGCATGCTCTATTTTTAGCTTGTATCGTACGTAATCAGTATAGCCGTAACATGAATTATCTTGCTAAATTAGTTATGTGGGAGTCTCCATATGCAAGATATGTAAAAGGTTGTTCGAGGACGAACAAGGCTTTAAGTGTGGGGTTGTGATCACGGGCAAAAATAGCATGCCCGAGATACGCTTTATGACTTAAATTAGTCTTGTTTATCTAAGTTATTGTATACATTTTCATGTAATTTTATATGAAGTGAAGATATGTGCTAACCAACATGATTAGCTTTTGTTTTGTAGGTTTTGATGACTTTTGAGTAACTAATCCATGAGTTTGTGAAGTAGAGGCTTGGAGACGGAATTAACACGCGAACGCGGCAAAGAGGAGGCACAAAATAGCCCACCGGCGCGTTGGCAACGTGCCACGGCAGGCAGGCTGATCACAACAGCCCACCTGCACGTTGGCAACGTGCCACGGCAGGTTGGCTGCGCGACCAAGAGGTGCCAACGCGCTGCCCAAGCAGCGTGACACGCTGCCAACGCGGCAGGGTGCTGCCGGGGCCAAGTTCGGGTGATTTCCAGAGAGCTTCCGCGTCCGTAGCATGTCACGGAGGCAGTGCTCCGCGATGCGCTCCGTGACACGTTGCTTGTTATTCCGGGAAAAAATCTCACTACTATAAATAGCACACTTAGGTTCATTTTTCATTATTCTGACTTGGTGGAGCAAGGACGTGGGTTACAGGCAGTTGAGGGACGAAAATATCAGGGTTTTTTCTCTCTTTCTTTCTTCTTTAATTCAATTGCTTGTATGATTAACACTCATTTTAGGATGTTTAATCCACAAATGAGTGGCTAATTCCTCTCATTGCTGAGGTTATGAACAATTGTGATGAAATTTGATCATTGCTTCTTTGGTTGTTCATCTTTTCTTCCATGTTGTTCTATTAATTCGTGTTCTTACTGCATTAATGTGTGGCCTACATTAATGTACATCTAAAAAGTCCGGTTTCACTCGAGAGAGCAAGAAATTGGAAAGTTGTGAATTAATAGGAAACGTTCTTTACTTGGTTTGGGAAAATTGAGTCTTGATTTGCTTTCAGGATAGAAATATACCTGAAAGTCGTATTAGTCAATTTAGGAACCGGAATTGTATGGCTAGAACATGAATTGCATTTAATCACAGAAATATAGGTGGATGGTTCATGATTCTTAAGTGAGGTTAAATACGAGAGTTTTAATCTCTTGGCAGTAGTTCTTGGCTAGCAACTGGAGGAAAAGATTAACCAAATTATGATGATATTCAATTTCATTACATGTTCGTTTAACCTCAGCATGCTCTCATTCATAGTTCAGATTCAAAGTAGATAATTGTTTTTAGCTTTAGTATAAAAATTATAAAACAAACTATCAAACTTTTGGTTACACTGTTGTCTACATTTTTAGAAGTAAAATATAGTACACTTGAGCTAATTTCACTTCATCCAAGTCTCTATGGGATCGATACTTGGCTTACTAAAGCCACTTACTACTTGTTCGACCACGTGCACTTGCGTGTCGTTTTATATACCCACAAGACAATCCGAACACCCTTTGTCCTTGATCTTTGCAGGTATTTAACTTCAGTAGAGGAAACATTTAATTGAGCAAAAAGCATAAAATTCAAGTGGAGGACTGACACTCCACCGGAGGACACCGGCGAAACACCGGCTGACTGCAAATACTCACTGAGCTGAAGAGGAAAGTTTACTAGCGGACCACAGATCAGCTCTAGTGAAATGCCGGTGACTTACAAGTGATGTCCGTCAGAAAAGGGCAAAAACATCCATCTCAAAAAAAGAGGAGCATTTTGTATCCTACTTTTGTACCTTTCTAGAATGGAGAAGAACAAAACATTCATTAAATATTGAATATTGAATAGAAAGTAGAGAGTGGTAGAGAGAAGTTCTTGAATTGATTTGTAGAGAGAAAAGTCTTCATCTTTTACTTTGAAAAGGTAGAAAAAAACTCCATTGCAGACCATAACCTTGTGCTTGAATTTCTTACTCCTTTTGTTGAATGGATATTGAATTATTACTTAATGCAATGTCTTCTTCTACTTACATGAGTAGCTAAATTCCTTATTAGGAGTGTGTGAATGATTGGATTTATCTTAGATTTACTCAATTAGTATAATTCTAGTGTTTCTTCTGATTTTTAATCTAAATACTCATAGTTGCAAATGCGGGTTGTATTTACCTACTCTAATTTTGCTTGAAAAAAGGATATAGAGTATGGGTGAGAAAACACTAGTGGGTAATTGGGTGTTGATCATGTGGGGTTGGGCTAGAGACAGTCAAAACCCATTGTCACACACCCATTAAGAATCAAACCTAGAAATAGTTTGATTCTTACCTAAGTTGCTATGGTTGTAATGAAAAGGACTTTGGGGTTTGAGAAAACCCAAGGCATAAGGCACCTAATTTGTTGAAAAACATCTAGTGCCACCTCATCCACAACTAATTATACTATTGAGTAATGCTAGGAGCTATTAGTAATTCCAATCAGATGATGCACCTTCAATATCATGCCTCTAGTATTCTCTCCTTTGGTATTTTCTATGCTTTTTCCCTATTTTCGTGTGCAAATTTGTAGTTCAACTGACAAGTTGTGATTTTCCCAATCTTTTCTTTATTGTTTTTGAGACATTGATGCAAGTTACTTCAATTTGATAGACACCTCTTGTGTGATCAACTATAATTCTCTATGAGACTTGACTCCGACACTCGTCGGGTTGATTTGTTTTTCCAACAACCATCTACACTCCATCCTTGCGAGGAGTGAATTTGGATGTTATCAATGCTCCTGCAACTTTTATGGATTTGATGAACAGGGTGTTCAAGAAATTTTTGGATATGTTCGTGATTGTCTTAATAGATGGTATTCTCATACACTCTTGGAGCGAAGAGGAGCATGCCGCTTATTTAAAGATTGTGTTACAGACTCTCAAGGATCGCCAGTTGTTTACTAAATTTAGCAAGTGTGAGTTTTGGCTGAACTCAGTTGCATTTTTGGGCCATGCAGTGCCAAGCAAGGGTGTGCAGGTGGAATCTTAAAAGATAGAAACGGTGAAAATTTGGCCTAGACCAGTTAGTCCTATAGATAATAGGAGCTTCTTGGGTTTAGCTGGCTACTATAGGAAGTTCGTAGAGGGATTTTCATCCATCATAGCATTGTTAACTTAGTTGGCCTAAAAGAAGGTCAAATTTCAGTGGTTGAATGTGTGTGAGAAGAGTTTTTAGGAGTTAAAGACCGACTAACTTTAGCCCTAGTATTGGCCCTACCGGAGTGTACAGATGGTTTTGTTATGTATAATGATGCCTCTAGGGTTGGTCTCGGTTATGTGTTGATGCAACATGGTAAGGTCATTGTGTATGCCTCTAGATAGCTTAAGACTCATTATGAGAAGAATTACCCAATGCATAAGCTAGAGTTGGCAGTTGTGGTGTTTTCTTTGATGATTTGGAGACATTATTTGTATGGGATGCATGTGGATGTGTTCACGGACCATAAGCCTTCAATTTGTGTTCACTCAGAAGGACCTGAATTTGCGGCAAAGGAGATAGGTAGAGCTTCTCAAGGACTATGACATTAGTATCCTTTATCATCTGGACAAGGCGAATGTAGTGGCAGATGCTCTTAGTAGGCTGTCCATGGACTGGGGTCTCATGTGGAGGATGGGAGGAAGGAGTTGGTGAAGGATGTCCATGGTCTTGCTCGTTTGGGGGTTCGCCTTGCAGATTCGACGAATGGTGGTGTGATTGTTTAGAATGGGTTAGAATCTTCTTTGGTGACTAAAGTCAAAACTAGGCAAGATGAGGATCCTATCCTGGTAAAGCTAAAGGAAGTTGTTCAGAATCATAAGGTGGAGGTTTTCTCCCTAGGGGGAGATGGTGTACTCCGACATTAGGGCCGATAGTGTTTGCCAGCTGTAGATGAATTGAGAAAGTCGATGCTGAGTGAGGCTCATAGAACTTGGTACTCTCTCCATCCAGGTGCCACCAAGATGTACCATGATCTGTGGGAAGTCTATTGGTGGAATGGCATGAGAAAGGACACAATGGAGTTTGTGGCTAAGTATCTGAATTGCCAACAGGTGAAGGTTGAGCATCAAAGACCTAAACATATGCTTCAAGATATTAGTATTCTTGATTGGAAGTGGGAGGAGATCAATATGCACTTCATTACAGGTTTGCCTCATACACGTCGACAATATGACTCTATATGGGTGATTGGGAAAGGTTGACCAAATCAGCCCATTTCTTACCGATCAAAATTATTGATTCAGTCGAGGATTATACTAGATTGTACATTCGGGAGTTATTCGGTTGCATGGAGTCCCTTTGTCCATCAACTCAGATAGGGGTACTTAGTTTACCTCTCAATTTTGGAGGTTGTTTCAGAGGGGCCTTGGTACTTAGGTAAATCTTAGCACAACTTTTCACCCGCAGACAAATGGTCAGGCCAAGTGGACCTTTCAGACTCTTGAGGACATGTTGAGAGCATATGTGATTGATTTCAAGGGTAGTTGGGATGATCACTTGCCTCTCATCGAGTTTTCCTACAATAATAGTTATCACTCCAACATTCAAATGGCTCCTTTTGAGGCTCTTTACGGGCGGAGGTGTATATCACCTATTGGATGGTTTAAGGTAGGTAAGGCTTTGTTGATAGGGCCAAATTTAGTTTAGGAGGCAATAGAGAAATTTTAGCTTATTAGGGAAGGGCTGAAAACAGCTCAGAGTCATCAGAAATCTCATATGGATGTTAGACGGAGAGAGATTGAGTTCGAAGTTAATGGTTGTGTGTTTCTGAAGGTGTCTCCCCTGAAGGGAGTGATGAGGCTCAGAAAGAAAGGGAAGCTTTTTCCCCGATATATTAGTTATTATAGGATTATGAGGCGAGTTGGCAAGGTGGCATATGAGTTGTAGCTATCAGCGGAGTTAGCTTCAGTGCATCCAGCTTTTCATGTATCTCTATAGAAAAAGTGCATTGGTGACCCATCCTTAGTTGTTCCGGTAGAGAGCATGGGTCTAAAGGATAGCGTTACCTATGAGGAGGTTCCGATTGAGATCCTTGATCATCAGGTTCGGCAGTTGAGGAACAAGTAAGTATCTTCAATGAAGGTTTTATGGAGGAATCAGCTTATTGAAGGAGCTACGTGGGAAGCCGAACTAGATATGATGGATAGATACCCACATCTTTTCCCTTGCCGACTCAATTCTAGCATGTGGTACCAGTTTCCTCCTTAGTACTCTATTGAGTTTCATTTTGAGTTCATGTCTCTAAGTTTCTTTCATGTTATTGCATACATGTGTATTTCATGAATTCAATTCAGTTATGTATATCAGTTCAGAGTCAGTCGCTTCGTTAGTTTTCAACTTTAGTTGTTTAGTTTTTGGATTGCATTTCTTTCCCAAGACTTTCTGTATGATTAATCTACATTCAAGGATGAATGTTCCAAGGGTGAAATAATGTAACACCCCATAAGTCCCTAGGATCAGACCCAAGGGTTGAATTAGAAAAATCAGGAAAATCCGCACTAGGCCACATAACGAGTCATTGAGTGACCCATTATGTGCTGTGAGAGTTGCAAAAGTGTTGAAATCTAGGAGACCCAACGAGTGGAAGAACTGTCATGGTGTCTCCTAACTACTCGTTAAGTGTCCCGTTGGTTGGGAGGAATGCTTGAAAACCTTGAGATTCGGAGGGTCAGGACGAGTGGTGAAGTGACCCATTAGGTGTGATGATGTGTTGTCAGGTGGAGGCGTCAAGTCAAGATCAGAAAGATGGAAATTCTATCCAGTGATGACGGAAGGTTGGGACAAGCCGTTAAGTGACCTAACAAGTTGTTAGGTCACTCGTTAGATCTGGTAGTGCCATTATCCTAGTCGGTTCTTTGAGGGTGTTTTCATAATTCCTAAGTCTCTAACTCTTTAATGACATCGTTTTGAGCCTTGTAAGGAGTGTTTTAAGAAGGTTTAGCCTATCCTAAGTCATTAGGCTGCCATGCATGCATTGTATTTAATTTCTCTTCAAAGATCAAACTAGAATTCCTACTCAATTCTCTTGGGCTTTCAAGACCAACTTAGAAATCAGATTTCCTAGGGATGTAGGGCCATGAATGGGGGATTTCTTCCACCCTCATTCCCCTCTAATTCATGAATTCAAGTTCTTAATCAAGTGTATTGATTCCTAGGGTTTTAACCCAATTCTATGAAACTATCTATGCTATGTTTATGGATCCAATCCCCTCATGTTCTAATGTATGATCTAAGTCAAATGGACAGATTTTACACTCAATTTTATTATAAATTCATGATTTCAAGTTATTAGAAAGTATGCCCTATTATACAAGTTTTATGGAAACTCAATCTTATGATCCATGATTTCAAGCATGATGAGTTAACTAATATGCATGAATGTTTATGAACTCTCAACCTATGATTCTGTGGTTTTGACTTATGAAGTCTATTTCAAGTATGCATGATTTTATGATTTGGGAAAGCCCATGCAAGTTAAGTATGCTTATTATGATTTTAGCCAAGGCTAACAAGACTAGTTTCTGATATGATTTGGAGTCAAAACTCCTAATGCAACTTATGATATGATTTGGAGTCGAGACTCCCAATGTTCAGAATCAAGCTATACTTTGAGAATATTATTAGATGAACACTGTGTTTTGGGAGTAGTGTCTAGCACCGAGTAGGCTTAGGGTTCTGAGGTTCTTCGGTTTCATTAACTATGTGCTAACGTAGGTATATATTTGGGACCTCTCAAAAGAGTGCTTCCCTCGCTCGAGGGAATACCGTGATATCACACCTTATTTGTCCTTTGCCCTAGAAAGGCTTATGATGTCTCTCCTCCACGTGGGCAAGACATGGGATCATCATGCGTTCATACATGGTGGTTGTCGATTATGGCAAGTCTCCCTTTGTTCCTCATGATTTTAGTTACTCATGCTCATGACTTATGATATTATGTTTTATAGAATGTTTGACCAAATGATCAGTTTATGAGATTTTACTTGCGATTTCAAGCATGAAAAGTCTTATGACTTCTATTTTTAATTCATAGGTCATTATGTTCAATTATGATATCCAGCTCATGATTATATATATCTTAGATACATGGCTTTTGCATGCAGTCCTTACTCTCATGAACTATTTAATTTATATGCATGATTTCAGCTAATGTTTTACTAAGCATGTTTTACATACCTTGCATACTCATTACATTCAAAGTACTGACCGCATACTCTATGCTATATTGTCTCATGATATAGGTATTGGTGCTCCAGCTCAGTCTCGCTGATAGCTTGCTCTCATATCAGTACAATTTTGCCCCTGCTATGGGTGAGTCCTCATCATTCGAGGACACCTATCAGTTTAAACTTGTTATGTCAGTTTAGTTTCAAACTTGGAGTTATGTCACGCCCCAAGCCTACACCCTGGATGTAACACAGTACTTGAACCCACAAGTGACCCCAAGTCAATCCCTGGTCTATCATACAATAGTAATCTGAGTAAACATGCATAGGGGAAGTTTTAAATAACAGAGTTATCAGTTTAAGAAAATGTAAAGACTGAAGGTAGAGAAAGAAATAATATATTTGAATTTCAATTCTGAAAGACAAGTCTGGTCTGAAAGCCAACTACTGAGGAGTTGCTAGGACCGGTCCCCAGCTAACTCTAAGTCTAAACAAAACCATATCCTGCTGAAGTAAATGAATAACGCCCTCGAATTAGGAGGACTCACACTCTGATCTGCTGAAATGGAATGCTCTGAAACTAAAGTAACTATCTGTGCTGAATCAGAGAACCTGCAGTTGTATCATGAAACGATACAGCATGAAAAACATGCGTTAGTATTTTGAATATACCGAGTAAGTGGGAGAAACATACTGAATATAAAGTCTGAACTAAAATGACATGCCATGACCAACAGGTAAGCTGAATTGAACTACTGATATAATCTCAAAAGGTCAAGAAGACCCCGTCTGATGGTCAAGGACATGCCCTGAGTCTAAAGCACTAAATCTGAGATACTGTACTGTACTGAGCTGCTTATTCTGATACTGGACTATACTAACTAGTGGGAGAGTCTATAACCGACATATAACCATGTGAGCTAGATGTGGAGTCCGATGTATACACCCCACTGGTAGGACATAATATACCTTGCCAGGGTATAAAGGCATGAACTGGTGATCACGAAAATTTCTGGGGTCAATTAGGCCAAGTAATATTGTAACCTACGCTGGCAAGGTAGTTCTACAAACCTGGGTGCGCTGGAACCCCGGCTTGCTCGGTGCTTGATCTTGGGCATAATTACATGCCCAAGTGATACTCTATAACTTAGTTTTGCCTTGTTTATGTATTTAATTATGTACATTTTCATGCCTTTTTATATAAATGAGAAGAAATATTAAGCAACATGATTAGTCTTTGTTTTTTAAGGAAATAATGCATTGGAGGACCAAATCTATGATTTGGGAAAGTGGAGGAATGATATCGGGAGAGAAACACAAAAGTTGGAATAAATTGGGCGATTTCCAGAGGGTTTCCGCGATACCTTCATGTCACGGAGGCAGTGCTCCGCGATACACTTCATGTCACAGAGGCAGTGCTCCACGATACACTCTGTGTCATGGAGGCAGTGCTCTGCGATACACTCCGTGCCACGGAGCCATTCCACGACAGGCATAATTTTGCACAATTCTCATCTACTATAAATAGGTCCCTTAGCTCCTAAAAACAAAAAAGTCACGATTTATTTCTGAAAAACTACCAAGGTGTGAGGGAGAAGTGGGAGAACTCACCTAGGGTTCATCAATTTCATCTTCTCTTCTACCAATTCTTGTAAGTAGGTTACTTTAACTATGTTTTCGTGTAATTTTACGAACATGAGTGGCTAGAACCCTCCCTCTAGGGTTGAAGCCACAAGATATGATTGTGATTTTGCGATTTTATTTTGGTTTAAAGTTATTGATTGTTTTTTTGTCTTGCATTCTTAATTATGGCTGTTTTTATGACTGATCACCATGAAAACAAGTGGGTTAAGCTTAGGTACATGCTTGAGAAAGATAACCTAGGCAAGAACAAGAGAATGTAGGGAGCAAGATTGTATCTCACGATATGATTTGTGGTTAGGATGGGAATATACCTAATACCTTGCTTGGTTGATAAAATGGGAAGATAGAAAGACACCAATTTAGAATTATCACATCACCACTCGTAGAAGTAGTTGTGAAGCTAAGTTCAGTTAAATGCTTAGAGGTACGAAAGTCCCTAATCAAGAGCATAAACCCCGTAAACCACATCCACGTAAATGAATTGCCCATGAATGAGAATGTCACATCCCCGCTCAACGATGTAGTTGTGAGTCTAGTTTGTCGTATTTAGAGGCTCGAAAGACCATGAACATGCAATTATAATTATGTGAGATGACAATTGATAGTTTCATACTTAAACCATTGCAAATCGTAGTATCGCATCATTATCCGGCTTTAACTCTAGTTGCTCCTTGAATTAATTTAGAGTATTTCATTGACCGCCCCTAAACTTAATTAACTCTATCGAAAACTTCTATAATCAATACTTGCGGCATTTAATCTAACAATTGAACTTGATAATTTTCTAAATCGGTCCAGTCCCTGGGGGTTCGACATTCCGGCTCTTAAAAAAGGCCACTATATTACTTATATGACTCGTACACTTGCGGGCTCATTAAGTTTTTGGCGCCGTTGCCGGGGACTCAGCGAAGTTCAGTGAATTTTTCTGTTTCTTTGTGATTTTTAAATTTCCTTAAGTGTTGAAATTTTTTTTTTCTTTATTAGTTTTAGATTTATTTTAAATTTTTATATTTAATCTAATACCCTTCTTAACATGACATCATGGAATATAAATGGGTTAAATGGTGGATACTCTTATTTTGATGAGTCTTGTCTATGCAATATATGTGGATGTCAGGGCGACCATTGAGATGGCTGTCCGAATGCATACTCCCCTCCCCCAAGACCCTACTATGATCCTTCTGTTGTTTTTGCTGAATATAGGCATGATGAAAATGAGGACTTGGAATGCCAAGCTCGAATAGAAAACATGCTAAAACAGATCCTTGAGCAAACAGAAGCAATGAATGAGGAGATGAAAGCATTGAGAATTCAGCAAGAGGAAAATGGAGAGGCCCTAGAAATGATAAGAAACAAGTTCATGGAGATGAGGGCTGATGCTGAAGCTTGCTCTAATTTGCAAGTGAAGGTTTTATGCAGTACTCAAGAGGGACTACAAGGAGAAGAAAAGAGTGAGTTCTTGAAACAAGCTCAACTGTTGGAAGCTCTCGAGAGTCTCCATGATTGTCTCACATGTATAGCCGATCTATTCTTGAAAGAAGAGAGAGAGTACCAACCATTTGACATTTATGAAGAGTTAGATGTTGATTTGGAGACGGTGTACATAAGTAGGGAGGTCATGCATAATGCAGTTTCAGATTCCAGGTGTATTGTACCTCACTCGAAGCATTTTTCGGCATTGATTTTGGTTGACAACCTAGAAATAGAGTCTTCCAAACCTGTAGAGAAAGGTCTTGAGGAGGAACAAGCCCCATATATTCTGAAATTTGCTAATTCTGAGAGCAAAAATGACTTCACTTACTTGAGGGCCAATAAATTCCAAAGGTGACATCCACTACTTGGTCCTTTAATTTTTTCACCACCACCCCTGGAGCATAGTAGAAAACTAGAGAAGAACTTAGGGGTGAGATTCATATCCTCAAAGTGGAGGGAAAAGTGGTGAAACGTGCGTCGTGCCGCGACGTAAAATTAGGCGCTGCTTGGGAGGCAACCCAAGGGTACCACAGGTACCTTTTAATTTCTTGCATTTCTGTGATTTTTTTATTTTCATCTTGTTGTTGTTTTTGGTGGAGATTTAAGCACAGATGCAGGGGAAGTCTGAGTACCCAGCAAGGAGGAAGCTAAGAAGCATGAAAGAGGAAAAGTGTGGGGTTTAATACCCACGTGTTCAAAGAAAGAAAAACATGCTGTTAGCTAGGCCTAGAGGCCTCAGGGAGTATTTCTCACCCTCTTTAAATTTTAATTTGATGCTATGAGGACATAGCATGATTCAAGTGTGGGGTGAGGAAAATTTCAAATTTTTTGTGCTTGACGATTTTTGGTGAATGTAATGCTTGTGAGAAATATTTGAAAAATTTTTGTGAGTCAAGCATGACTTCATCACCCGTTGGTTTTTCTTTTCGGTTCTTTTCCGACGGGCGGTCTTTGAACCGAAGAATAAAAATTTTATTTGTCTGTATATAGTGTTTTTAGTCATAGTTAGAGACTATTTCCGACGATGGATGGTTGACGATCGTCTTGAGGAAAAATTAGTCAGTAGGTTGGTTTTTTAACCCGTAGCTAATTGATGGCTTGATGTTCTTATTATGTGCTATACATGATTGTAAGATGCAAGTGTGGTTAGTGTTGAATCATGTAAGAAGTGTATAACTTTGTTTGAGACACTTAGGCTCTTCAAATTGACTCGATGTGATTGAATCTTAATTCTGAATTCTTGTGATTAGCTTAGTAAGAGTCTGCTGAATGTGTCTTGAATTGAGCATGTGGTGTGAGTGTGAGGTTTTCGAATATTCCGTGCTATTGTGGAATGTCTAGAACATGCCTGGTGTGTATATAAAATGAAATGAAGGATGTAGAGTGTAGGAAATGATTTAGGCATTTCTTTGAATGACCCTAAATGTTATCCCTCATTTTACCTACCTTGAATATTGAATCTTAGTTAGCCCCATTGATCCTTAAGCCTATTCTTTGATAGCTACAAGATAAGCTGAATCCTTTTTCTTTCATTAGCCTTTAATTTGATCCAAAACTCCTAAGCGCGTAACCAAAAAAATCCGGAAGAGTGAAGGAGTGAGAAACAGGAAGAAGGAGGAAAAGTAGCAAGTTGTAAAAGTTGAGAAAAGGACAAAGGTGCACTTGTGTGAAAATGGTTGATTATTAGTAGGGAGTACGAAAATAAATGAATGAAAAAAATTGCTTAAGTACTCCTTACTACTAAGCTGAGTGTGCTTAAAGAAAGGGGAACAAGAAGAAAAAAATTCAGGATTGAAAAGAATGAGGGTGAAGTAAGAGAAGAGATATCCTTAATAAAGGTTGAAGTCATTAAAAGCACTTGCGGAAGATAGTCACTATTACTGGCCAGAATAGTACCTACCCGTCCCTTAGCTTACATTACAACCCATTAAGTCCTACTTGATCTTACGTTCATACATCCTTAACTTAGTGGAGTAAAACACTAAGGGAAAGCTTATGGGTCACTACATAATGCATGTGAATTCTTTGTGAGAGCGAGAGTAATTTTTATTCATTTACCCATACATGGTGTGATTTGAAGATTCATGAGTTAAAATGGGTAACTCTCTTGTCGTGAGGGCACATGTTTAATGAAGGATAACATTCATGTTGGATTTCTTGATCAGTTGATTTGCATGAGTTGCATAGATTGAGAGTCAATTCTTGAGGTTTGGAAGTCTTAACATAGTTATATTTCATTTCAATGATTAAATCGTGCATGCTCTATTTTTAGCTTGCTATCTTAAACAGTCATTGTAGTTGTAGCTTGAATTGTCTTGCTAAACTAGCTATGTGTGAGTCTTGATGTGCATGAGATATAAAAGGTTTGTTCGAGGACGAACTAGACTTTAAGTTTGGGGTTGTGATCTTGGGCATAATTACATGCCCAAGTGATATTTTATAACATAGTTTTGCCTTGTTTATGTATTTAATTATGTACATTTTCATGCCTTTTTATATAAATGAGAAGAAATATTAACCAACGTGATTAGTCTTTGTTTTTGAAGGAAATAATGCATTGGAGGACCCAATATATGATTTGGGGAAGTGGAGGAATGATATCGGGAGCGAAACACCAAAGTTGGAATAAATTGGGCGATTTCCAAAGGGCTTCCGCGATACACTTTGTGTCACGGAGGCAGTGCTCCGCGATACACTCCGTGTCACGGAGGCAGTGCTCCGTGATACACTCCGTGCCACGAAGCCATTTTCACAATTCTCATCTACTATAAATAGGTCCCTTAGCTCCTAAAAACAAAAAAGTCACGATTTATTTCTGAAAAACTGCCAAGGAGTGAGGGAGAAGTGGGATAACTCACCTAGGGTTCATCAATTTCATCTTCTCTTCTACCAATTCTTGTAAGTAGGTTACTTTAACTATGTTTTCTTGTAATTTTACGAACATGAGTGGCTAGAACCCTCCCTCTAGGGTTGAAACCACAAGATATGATTGTGATTTTGTGATTTTATTTTGGTTTAAAGTTATTGATTGTTGTTTTGTCTTGCATTCTTAATTATGGTTGTTTTTATGACTGATCACCATGAAAACAAGTGGGTTAAGCTTAGGTACATGCTTGAGAAAGATAACCTAGGCAAGAACAAGAGAATGTAGGGAGCAAGATTGTATCTCACGATATGATTTGTGGTTAGGATGAGAATATACCTAATACCTTGCTTGGTTGATAAAATGGAAAAATAGAAAGACACCAACTTAGAATTATCACATCACCACTCGTAGAATTAGTTGTGAAGCTAAGTTTGGTTAAATGCTTAGAGGTACGAAAGTCCCTAATCAAGAGCATAAACCCCATAAACCACATCCACATAAATGAATTGCCCACGAACTAGAATGTCACATCCCCGCTCAACAATGTAGTTGTGAGTCTAGTTTGTCGTGTTTAGAGGCTTGAAAGACCATGAACATGCAATTTTAATTATGTGAGACGACAATTGATAGTTTCATACTTAAACCATTGCAAATCTTAGTATCGCATGATTATCTTGCTTTAACTCTAGTTGCTCCTTGAATTAATTCAAAGTATTTCGTTGACCGCCCCTAGACTTAATTAACTCTATCGAAAACTTCTATAATAAACACTTGCGGCATTTAATCTAACACTTGAACTTGATAATTTGCTGAACTGGTCCAGTCCCTGTGGGTTCGACATTTCGGCTCTTAAAAAGGGACACTATATTACTTGTACGACCCGTACACTTGCGGGCTCATCAGTGCTAAGTTCTACTCCCACTGGAAAACCTAAAATAAACTACTAAGTTGGTAGGTCGAAACTGGGGCCTAAGACTCGTCAGGGACGAATAACTGCATGCACCCTGAGAGCCTTATCGTACCAGATTCTGAAACTGGGTTCTAAGACTGGTTAGAGCTGCTTATCTAGAAGCGTCGTAACCTTCTACAGAATACCTAATAACTGAACTGGGATCCTGGGGCTGGTCAGAGCTATAACTGAATGTAATTACCGCCTAATGGACCAAATAACTTAAATCTGAATCTGAGTCTGAAAACTCGGAGGCACTACTGACACCTCAAAAATAAATTAGAGTCAAACTGATCAGTTGACATTTCTTGACAACACTGAGGTTGCTAAAATCTAACTGAAGCTAGACTGATATGATTCTAATTGAGACTAGACTGATAGAGTTTTGTGTTCTAACTTACTAAATAACTAAGCATCTAATAGAGAATTTCATTCAACATACTAAAGTCATTCTGATCCATGGGACAATTACTCAATGGATATGCAACGCAAGAAAATTCTAGGAATTCAACCCAAAGCATTTTTCATTCACTAGAGGGAATTTAACAAGTAAAATCATTACTCAAAAATTAGGGCTTAAATTTACTTTTGTAATAATACTGATAATTATATGAGGAACTGATGAAGATTATTTTAACAGTAAGTATCAACTTCATTCTGAGTGAAATCAATGAAAAATAAACATGAATGCTTCTCATACTAGAAAGCTCAAGGCTTAAAATTAATAGATGAAATTGAGGAGGGCTTTGGGGACGCAAGGGAAGGACAATTCCCTTGCTAAAACCCCACATACCTAGTGACGAATTCCCTAAAGAAGAGGACCTAGACTGTTGCGATAAATGAATAACCCTAAGTCTTGCTAGAGAGTTTCTTGGGAGAACCGTCGATGAAATTCTGAGTGTAGACGTGAGAATGAGGGGAGAAAACCGCTCAAACCCTCTAATAGTTCTAAATTTAGGTTCAAAACGACATAGTTTAGGGACTATCTAGATAGGAGATTACTAAAATTACCCTGGTGAAATTCTAAAAACTAGTCGACGGGGTCCCAACGGGTCACTCTACGAGTCGTTGGTTGAGACCATCTATGAGTCGTTGGTTGAGACCACGACTTGTTGGGATCTCTCGTTAGGTCTATTGCCTGGATTCTCTGAAGTCACCACGAGGGACTCAATGAGTCATGGTCATCATTCGTGGACCACACTGTCTCATTGTAGGGATTTAATGCCAATTCTTGTAACGGGTGACTTAACGAGTCGTCTGCACTGATAACGATATATTGCACCCACTCGTCAAGTACACTGGATGACTATATATAATAACAATTAGAGCCAACCCACGAGTTACCTAATGGGTCGTGGTCAATGACCACGACTTATGAGGTCCCTCGTTGGGTACACTGCCTCCTTCCTTTGAAATCTCCAGTCTCCTCCTCACGGCTCACCTAACAAATCGTGGGGTCACCTAACGAGTCGTTAGGTGGGTCATTCTGCAACATTTCTGTAGTTTTTCAGATTTTCTGAATTAAGTCACGGATATTGATTTTAAGCTTCTGGGGCATTACAATATCTCCCCCTTGGAAACATTCATCCTTGAATGTTAGAAAACTCATAGCAACCAGAAAAATAATAATCAAAGCATTCAAATACTGCTCATTCAACTTCAAAACGACCAAAGTGACTACCTCCATTTTAGAGAATATAACTGAACTGAAGTTTTCTTTTCATAAACACAACCAAAGTCAGAAAAACATTTTTAGTTACATGAACTGATTCAACAACTAGTTCAGGTCTTAAAACAAAATTCATATATCAAACTGCAACAGAGTCGGTAGAGAACAAGTGTGGGTATTTGTCCCTCATATCTGCTTTGTCCTCCCACGTAGCTCCTTCAACTTGTTGATTCCTCCATAAAACCTTGACTGAAGCTATTTCCTTATTCCTCAATCTACGAATCTGACGGTCTAGGATTTGGACAGGTACCTCCTCATAGGTGAGGCTATCCTTGACTGCCACATTATCCAATGGCACCACAGAGGTTGGATCTCCGATACACTTTTTCAAAAGTGATACATGGAAAACTGGATGTACAACTACTAGTTTTGAAGGTAACTCTAGCTCATGGGCTACCTTGCCGATACGCCTCAAAATTCTATAAGGTCCCACATTGGACTGAGGTTCCCCTTCTTTCTAAACCTCATCACCCCTTTCATAAGAGAAATTTTCAGGTATACCCAATCATCAATAGAGAACTCCAACTCTCTTCTTCGCACATCGGCATAGGATTCCTGACGGCTCTGGGTTGTTTTCAATCTTTCTCGGATGAGCTGAACTTTCTGCATTGCCTCATGAACCGAGTCTGGTCCTATCAAAGTAACTTCACTGACTTCAAACCAATCTATAGGAGATCTACACCTCCTACCATACAATGCCTCAAACTAGGCCATCTGAATGCTAGAATGGTAGTTGTTATTGTACACAAACTCGATAAGAGGAAAGTGGTCATCCCAATTACCCTTAAAATCAATCGCACAAACTCTTAGCATATCTTCTAGGGTCTGAATAGTCCACTCAGCTTGCCCATCTGTCTGCGGGTGAAAAGTTGTGCTGAGCTTGACCTGAGTGCCAAGTCTCTTCTGAAAAGACTTGTAGAAATGGGAGGTGAACTGGGTACCCCTGTCTGAAATAATAGCCAACAGAACTCCATGAAGTATAACCAACTCCCGAATATAAAGTTTAGCATAATCCTTAGTTGAATTTGTGGTTTTGACTGGGAGAAAATGTGCTTACGTAGTCATTCAATCTACTATTACCCAAATTGAGTCATGCTGTCGACAAGTCCGAGGTAGACCCGTAATGAAGTCCATATTTACTTCTTCCTACTTCCAGGTGGGTATGCTGATATATTGGGTCATACCTCCTGGTCTTTGGTGTTCTACCTTGACCTACTAGCAGTTCGGGCACTTAGCCACGAATTCGGCAATGTCTCTTTTCAAGCCATTCCACCAGTAAATATCCCTCAAGTAATGGTACATTTTAGTAGCACCAAGGTAAATGGAATACCTTGAGTTGTGTGCCTCAGAAAAAATCTGTTGATCTGGCATGCACAATCTACCTTGGTAACGAAGCACCCTATATCCCCCTTGGGAGAAAGCCTCAACCTCCTTTCTGAGAAGGTCCATGAAGGCTGCTGGAGCATTTGTTAACCCAAAGAACATCACCACAAACTCATAGTGACCATACCGAGTTCTGAATGCTATTTTCGATATGTCACTCTCTCAACCCGTAACTGATGGTACCCCGACCTGAGGTCGATCTTGGAAAAACAACTGGCTCCCTGAAGTTGGTCGAATAGATCATAAATTCTGGGCAAAGGGTACCTGTTCTTAACTATGACCTTGTTTAGTTGACGGTAATCTATGCACATTTTGAGGGTACCGTCCTTTTTACGCACGAATAGCACTGGAGCACCCTAGGGAGAGATGCTGGGTCTGATGAAACCCTTATCAAGAAGGTCCTTTAGCTGCTCCTTCAGCTCCTTAAGCTCCACTGGAGCCATTCTGTAAGGAGGGATGGAGATGGGCTGAGTGTCTCGAAGGAGATCTATCCTGAAGTCTATTTACCGCTCAGAGGGAACTCCAGGGAGATCTTCAAAAAATACATCTGGGAACTCACTGACAACTTGAACTGACTGAATGGTTGGGGCCTCAGAGTTGGAATCTTTGACCCGAATGAGATGATATAAACATCCCTTGGAAATGAGTTTCTAGGCCTTAAGGAAGGAAATAAACCTACTCTTAGGAGTTGAACTGCTGCCCAATTATTCTAACACGGGCTCATCTGGAAACTGAAATTGACAACTCTAGTCCTGCAGTCAACTGAGGCATAATAAGAGTGTAACCAATCCATGCCTAGAATAACGTCGAAGTCGACCATGTCTAGCTCTGCAAGATCAACTAGAATGATTTTATTCAAGACTGAGACTGGGTAGTTTCTATACACCCGGCTGGCCCTAACGGACTCGCCAACTGGGGTGCAAATTGAGAAGGGTTCTGATAGGACTTGTGGACTGATGTTAAAATGAACTGCTATATAAGGAGTTACAAATGAAAGAGTAGCTCCTGGATCTAGGAGGGCATACACGTCTAGGTGGAAGAGACATAACATACCAGTAACTACGTCAGGTGAGCTTTCTTGATCCTGATGAGAAGAGAGAGCATAAAAATGATTCTGGCATTGACCACCATCTGTATCTGATAGGTTGGCCTGCTGAGCTGGTCGGCCTGCTGGAGCTTATGAGGTGGTGAATTGTGATCTCTCTCACCCTACTGATGGGCACTCCCTAAGCTTGTTTCCAAGCTGTACACACCCAAAGCAGCCCTCTAGTCCCTGAAGGCATTCTCCTGGGTGATTCCTACCACACTTGGGACAACATGGATACTTGTTTCCTGTACTGTGGGCTTGAGACTGAGTGCCAGAAGACATACCCCTCTGATCCTGGCGGGACCGAAAGGTTGGGGCACTGGTTGAACTAGGTGTTGGGGCCCTCTACTGTTGCTGCTGTTGACGGCTACCACCGCCAAATCTCTGGTGGCCAAAATATGTATGACTAGTTCTTGCCCGCTTGATCTTACGTTCCATATCTTTCAGCTTCTCTGCCTCAATCTACTAGGCATACACAATTAAGCTAGAAAGGTCCATGTCCTTGATTAGCATTGTTGTCCTGCAATCTTTGAGGCCTAGATTAGATACTCCATTTATGAACTTCAGCATGCAAGCCCTTGGCTTGGCCAACATCTCTAGAGCATACTTTGATAGTCTAGTAAACTCCAAAGCATACTCCTCCACTGTCCGGTTGTCCTGTCGTAGGTTCATAAACTCTGCCATCTTATCCTCCCTCATTTCCCGGGGAAAGAACCTACCCAGAAAAGTTGTATGAAACTCCCCCCACTCAACTAGTCCTTCTTCTGCTGACCGCCCCTCCTTCCACTGATCGTATGAAACCTGGGCTACCCCTTTTAGCTAGTAGTCAGCCAGGTCAACACTCTCGGAGGAGCTGACACCCATGATCCTGGTGATCTTTCTTATATCATCTACAAAGCCTTGTGGGAGATCTACCACCTTTGTTCCGTGAAAGTCTGCAGGGTTCATCTGGGTGAAATCCCGCACTCAGGTAGCAGCTGCAGACCCATTTGTGGCTACTGTAACCCCCTGTTGGTTAACTGGATTGGTGACGGTCTGAGCAAGCAACTGAATGGCCACCCTGAATTCAGTGGTAGACGCAGACTCGTCTTGAGGAATTGCCGGAACTGGAGGAGCAAGTCTATTGGCGTTTCCGGCTCTGCGTCCATTTTAACGTCGAGGAGGCATTGTTCACTAAAAGGAAATAGGACACGATTTAGAAAGATGCCTTTGGAATTGGACTTTAACGCACGATAAAGAGCATGAACGAAAGGGGAATTTTTTTTCCTAATAACATCTAGTTGTCTCCTCGTCATAAGTGTGGCGCGCTTCACACCAATGAAAAGGACTCTACTTGATGCGGATTTCAGACTTTCCAAAGATACTCTAAACCTAGGGCTCAGATACCAAGTTTTTCTTGCCCCGAGCCTACACCCTGGACGTAACACGGTACTTGAAGCCACAAGTGACCCCAAGTCAACTCCTGGTCTATCATACACTAGCATTCTGAGTAAACATGCAGAGGGGAAGTTTTAAATAATAGATTTATTAGTTTAAAAAAATGTAAAGACTGAAGGTAGAGAAAGAAATAATATATTTGAATTTCAATTCTGAAAGGCAAGTCTGGTCTGAAAGCCAACTACTGAGGAGTTGCTAGGACAGGTCCCCAGCTAACTCTAAGTCTAAACAAAACCATATCCTGCTGAAGTAAATAAAAAAAGCCATCGAATGAGGAGGACTCACACTTTGATTTGCTGAAATGGAATGCTCTAAAACTGAAGTAACTATCTATGCTGAATCTGAGAACCTGCAGTTGTATCATGAAACGATACAACATGAAAAACATGTGTTAGTACTTTGAATGTACTGAGCAAGTGGGAGAAACATACTGAATATAAAGTATGAACTAAAATGACATGCCATGACCAACAGGTAAGCTGAACTGAACTACTGATATAATCTCAAAAGGTCAAGAAGAACCCGTCTGATGGTCAAGGACATGCCCTGAGTCTAAAGCACTAAATCTGAGATACTGTACTGTACTGAGCTGCTTATTATGATACTAGACTAGACTAACTAGTGGGAGAGTCTATAACCGACATAACCACGTGAGCTAGACGTGGAGTCCGATATATACACCCCACTGGTGGGACCAATATACCTTGCCAGGGTATAAAGGCATGAACTGGTGATCACAAAAATGTCTGGGGCCAATCAGGCCAAGTAATATTGTAACCTACGCTGGCAAGGTAGTTCTGCAAACCTGGGTGCGCTAGAACCCCGACCTACTCAGTGCTAAGTTCTACTCCCACTGGAAAACCTAAACTAAACTACTAAGTTGATAGGTCGAAACTGGGGCCTAAGACTAGTCAGGCAAGAATAAATGCATGCACCCTAAGAACCTTATCGGACTAGATTCTGAAACTGGGTTCTAAGACTAGTCAGAGTTGCTTATCTAGAAGCGTCGTAACCGTCTAGAGAACAACTAATAACTGAACTGGGATCCTGGGGCCGGTAAGAGCTATAACTAAATGTCATGACCACCTAATGGACCAAATAACTGAAATCTGAATCTGAGTTTGAAAATTGGGAGGCACTATTGACACCTCAAAAATAAACTGGAGTCAAACTGATAAGTTGACATTTTCTGGACAACACTGAGGTTGCTAAAATCAGACTGAAGCTAGACTGATATGATTCTAATTGAGACTATACTGATAGAGTTTTGTGTTCTATCTTACTAAATTATGAAGAAGCTAATAGAGAATCTCATTCAACGTACTAAAGCCATTCTGATTCATGGGACAATTACTCAACAGATACGCAACGCAAGAAAATTCTAGGAATTCAACCCAAAGCATTTTTCATTCACTAGAGGGAATTTAACAAGTAAAATCATTACTCAAAAATTAGGGCTCAAACTCACTTTTGTAATAATACTTACAATTTGAGGAGGAACTGATGAAGATTATTTTAACAGTAAGTATCAACATCATTCTGGGGGAAATCAACAAAAAATAAACATGAATACTTCTCATACTCGAAAGGTAAGGGATTAAAATTGACAGAAGAAATTGAGGAGAGATTTGGGGACGCAAGGGAAGGACATTTTTCTTGCGAAAAACCCCACATACCTAGTAATGAATTCCCTGAAGAAGAGGACATGGACTGCTGTGATAAATCAATAATGCTAAGTCTTGTTAGAGAGTTTCTTGGGAGAACCGTCAATGAAATTCTGAGTGTAGACATGAGAATGAGGGGAGAAAACAGCTCAAACCCTCTAATAGTTCTGAATTTAGGTTCATAACGACATAGTTTTGGGACTAAGTAGATAGGAGATTACTAAAATAACTCTGGTAAAATTCTAAAAACTGGTCGACGAGGTCCCAATGGGTCACTCTACAAGTCATTGGTTGAGACCACGACTCGTTGGGACCTCTTGTTAGGTCTACTGCTCGAATTCACTGAAGTCACCATGAGGGACTCAATGAGTCGTGGTCACCATCTGTGGACCACACTATCTCATTATAGGAATTTAATGCCAAGTCTTGTAACAGGTGACTTAACGAGTGGTCTGCACTGATAATGACATGCTGCACCCACTCGTCAAGTACACTAGACGAATATATATAATACCAACTAGAGCCTACCCACGAGTTACCTAATGGGTTGTGGTCAGTGACCACGACACTTGAGGTCCCTCGTTGGGTACACTTCCTACTTCGCTTGAAATCTCCAACCTCCTCCTCATGGCTCACCTAATGAATCGTGGGGTCGTTCTGCAACATTTCTATAGTTTTTTAGATTTTTTGAATTAAGTCCCGAATATTGATTTTGAGCTTTCGAGGCATTACAAGTTATCTGGGGGCTTGTCCCCGCATCTATTCAGATAGTAGAGGCTTTGCAGACATAGACTACTATGTTATGCTTTCACATTTAGCGTTGTGATGTTATTGCTTGATATACGATTTATGATATTTAGCCTTCCGCTTATTCATGTTCATGTTTTTTTCACTTGGTTATGCTTTTAAGCCATGCTATTTATGTTCCATGGGTTAGCTTGGAGCCATTCGTGGCGTGACAACATCTAAGCATACTTAGTCCAATGTAGGTTTAAATTATCATTGGGTGATGTCATAAGATAAACAAAATAAAAAAATTAAAATCAAAAATCAATAATATTCACAAATTTGGATCAACCCGAGTCATCCAAATTCCTAAATGTACCTAATATGCCAATTGTTCCTCGACAATGATGCCAAAATTTTATAAGCTAAAAGTTACACCTAAATATAATGTAAAATGGTTATATGCAAATATAGTAACCCTACTAGGTTGGGGTCAAATACCATAGAGAACAATATAAGAGAGATTAGGAGAGTCAGATTAACACCAACAATCAAAAATTTATCTAAGAGTAAATTATATCTAATTTTTACTCCTAGAAAGAAATTAAATTGATCAGTGGCCACAAACAAAAATACTCTGGAAACACACGCTCGAGTAATGATCTAATGCATGCCAAGCTTTTGCAAATAACAATAAAGTATCTAGATTTTGCACTCGATTTCTACATCTAATAGTTTCCAAGAATTTGGTTAATTATCTCATTACGACCTTTCCAGATTCAAGAGAGTTATTAAATTCAAAGTTATTGATAAGTGCCAAGTAAATCCTACTTATTCCTAAGAGAATTTTGATGAGTTGGTAAATTACCAACTCATTTGGCTTTTTAAGCATGAACTATTACTTTGTTTCCACACAAATTAGGAAGGTTTTATGCCTTTTCTCTTTATTTGTGTAGGTATTTGCCTTAGATAATGAAAATAGAAGAATTGAACTGAAAGCACTATGATGGAGGAAAAAAGAAATACGTGTCGCATATGGGCACCTAGAAACATAGGTGTCACGTAGATGGCACTAGAGAATTATTAGAACTGAACCTGCAAACCACAGGTTGGCACCTGCCGAACATAGTTACCACTACAGATGACCTACACAGGACACTGATTCAGCCGGCTGAAGCACCTGCGAGACATACCACAGGTGCCACACAAGTGACCCCGATGCTAACAAGGGAAAAACATCTAGTTTTGGCACAAATGTCCTTGAGAAAATTTCAAGGGAATTTTTTGAAAGCTGTGCAATAGGAATTTGCAGATTTTTACCTAATTGTGCACATACTTCATTGTCATATTGAATATCGTAGAGATAAGCTTATAGAGATAGAAAGTAGGGTACAATTACCTCATCTTCTTCAAACCCCATTGGTCAAGAACTACATTGTTGCAGATTTTGATCTTAATTTTAGTACTTAATATGATGAAGTTATAGGAATTTCTTATGGGTATAATTTCTCTTTCCTTATTCATAAGTTACTAAATTATTTTCTAGGGGTGTGTTCATGATGGGTGTGTAAAATTGATTGGATGTTGATGATTTATTCTTAAATTCAGTTAATATGAATGAATCTATTATTTCCTCTAAGTTTTAATTGAAAAATTAATGGATGCAAACATTGTTTTAGCCTTCTTATTTCGTTTTTGCTTGAGAAAGAGAAGTGTGATTTGTGTGACGATTCTATAGTGAGGATTTGGATGTGTGATGCTTGGGCTTGAGCTAGAGGTAGTCAAGACCTATATTCATACTAGCTTAACCCTTCCTCAAGCTTGTTGGCTAATTTGTGATTTATGGCTTTCGAATTTGGGAAAATCTAAAGCAAACACATCCTTATGGTTGAAAAACAAGAGGGTGTAGCTTATTCAATGCTATCCATGCTATTATTGAATTTAAGGCATTTCAATCAACTTCAATGTAGTTGACAACCCAACAATTGCACATCCCTAGTTCCTTTTCATTAACTGCAACAAGTTATTTATCTAGAAAATGTGAATTTGATACTTGCTTCTTTTTCCCACAATATTTATATTATGTTGTTTGGACATAATGTTAGCTAGTTTGAGTTGATTTACAACATTTTGGTCATTTGTTCTCAATCTCTATGGATTTGACCCCGACATCTGTTGGAAAATTTATTTTTGATAATGACCGTTGCCACCTCTTTTAAAAGGGAGAGATGTATTGAACGTTATCAAAAAATGGCACCGTAGTAGGGGATTGAGATGTGAAAGCCATTTGTTGTTTACTAATTCAAATTTATTTTTCATCTTGTGTTGCTTTTACTTTATTTTGTGTTGTTTCTGATTGCTTAGGAGTGTGAAGATGAGCCACGCTAGTGTTGCTGGTAGCGTGGAGGGATTCATCGATGTGGAGGATGAACCCATGGCAGAAAATGTAGCTGGTGCCATTCGCCTACCACCAATGGTAGGAAATGTCATATTCCATATAACAAGCACCATGTTACATCTCTTGCAAATGAAAGGGTTGTCTGGAGGACAAGCTAGTGAGGATGCTAATCGGCATCTTCAGAACTTCTTTGAAATTTGTCAACCATTCAACATATCTAACATCATCCAGGAGTCCATTCACTTAAGGTTATTCCCATTCTCTTTAACGAGAGAGGCTACAACATGATTGGAAAAGCTTCCTCCCAAATCCATCACATCTTGGAATGAGTTGCCTAAAGTATTCCTTGATAGATTTTTTCCACCTTCTCGGATGCTTCAACTTCATGAGAAGATCACGAACTTCCGTCACTCCCGGGAGAATCCATTCATGAGGTGTGGCTAAGGTTTAAAGAGAAAGTTTCCATGTGCCCAAATCATGAATTACCAGGTAGGTACTTTTTCAAAGTTTCTACAGATCCCTTGATTCGATAAACAAAAGTGTCAACGCTATAGGGACCCAATGATGCAACTCATTTGAGGAGGAGGTCTATCAAATGAGATATGATGAGGAATGTTAATTTATGGTGGGCCAAATGGTGGGTTCTCGTCAAGGATACCAAGGCACCAATCAAGGCCCTTGGCATCCTCGTGATTGGAACCAAGGTTGGAAAGATAGAGAAGACTAAGGCTGGACAAAAAGGGATAACCGATGGAGAAACCGTGAGCCCGAAAGAGAAGGAGATAGTTACAACCACTACAGTTCAAATCCGTACATTCCTCCTCCTAAAGCTGATGTAGCCCCTATGCAACCAAGTATGAGTAATGTAGAGAATTCAATGATTGAATAAATGTTGGCTAGAGTGTTGAAGAAAGTGGAGTCAACTGATAGTGGAATGAAGGAACTAAAAGGGGAGGTGTCCAACCTTTCCCAACGGTGAGCTCCCACTAAGGTTCTGTAACACCAAACCCACACTTTGAATGAAAGACCTGAAAGAAACCAGAAATTTTGTCTCAAAAAACCTCAACCAATGAGTCATTGTCAGTAACGATGACTCGTTGTCTGAGTCATTGTCATCCTTTGTAGATTCCTTCCCCAGATTCAACAAGAACTACAATGACCAATTGCTGCAAGTAATGATTCATTATTTTATCCATTGGTAGAAGTCTAGAAACCTGTCAAATTTGTCTTCCAAACAACGAGCCAAATGATGAGTCATTGTTTGGTATCGACTCGTCCTAGGAGTTGTTGGAAGAAGTCCAAAAATGGTTAGAAATCCCTCTAGTGACAATGGTTGGATATAACGACCCATTGTTTCAGATGACGGGTCATTCATTCCATCCATTGGGGGATATCTAGAAATTGTTCAAAACTCTCCCAATAACAGCTAGTGGAACCAATGACTCGTTAGTTCGTCTAACGAGTCATTTGCATCTATTGTTCAATTTCAGTAACTGGGATTTTCAGATCCAGGACCGACAACTGGTCCCAATGAGTCGTGCTCATGACCAACAACTCATTGTGTGACCATTGGATCCTAACGGGCAAGTTTTAAGACTTTTTTCAAGGGGCATTTAAGTAACTTCTGCTATTTTAACTCCTAAACTACATCGTTTGGGGTGTGTATAAGGCCAAACAAGACAATATAAGGATCTAGATCCCCATCTTCATCCCTTGCGGATGGCATGTCGCTCTGTAGAGCAACGTATCCTCGCCCCTGGCGGGCGGTGATACAGCTATTAACCCTGGGGTGATCACGGAAGCTATACATTTATAATCCATCCCAAAAACAATACAATTTACGAGTCTCAACTGAAAACAACAACTAAACATGATAACATACTCTTGACATGCTTTACTAGGATTCATACTGGACTACTATGCTGAAGAAACTAACTTGCCGAAAGAAAATGCCTTAACTACCTCATTCGCTGTTTACCGATTAACTGACGAGTTTCAATTAGTATTAAATAGCTCTTCCTCACTGAAATCATGTTACTGGAAAGATAGGACTAGTTTTAACACTAAATTCATAAAAAAGGAAAATTTTATATATAAATATTAACTATATTCCAACTTAACGAAACACGGTTGAAACCTCATTATTTCTCGAAAATCTAGAAGGGAGAAATGCTTACTTTAAGCCTGGGATCGTATTGACACTAGTTTGGAGCAATTCCAACAACTTTGGCTTGGCGGGATGATGATTTGCCGGGCGAATTTCACGAAACTATCTCCGTAGAAATGCTCCCTGCAGCCTTATATACTCGAAGTTAATTCGGATTTGGACGGCGTTTAGTGGCATAATCGGATCAAAATTATAATTCCCCTTCGCTTCTAACTCTGCTAGCCGAGTTTATTTGAGAAAATAACATGAAATATAAGGGTGAGGCCTATATATACTTGAGGCAGCAGACAAGGCAACGTGGCACTCTGTCCATTGCGTTGATTCTGCTCCGTGCCATGTTGGCTAACACAAAGGAGCTTCTCCGTGCCACTTTGCCCCTCTAGGCAGCTTGGTTCAGCCTCCTCTTAGATTCTCACTCCCTATCAAAGGGAGTCATGGAATATCATCAATATATATATATATATATATGACTCACTCCCTTTCATATATATATATATATATGTTTACAAAATTGGAGGATTGCTGGCACACTTGAACTTCAAAATGCTTAGTTAAATTTTACAAAGGACTTTGAGATATATTGTAGCAGAGGAAGAAAATGGGAGTAGAGTGAGTGGGTTACTGAAATATGGAGGGGGATTTTATAGGTGAAAAAGGGAAGTTTGATAGGTTGAGGGGAAGGTGGAGATTTTAATATGGGTGTGTTGGTGGGAAGTGGGAAGGTGGAAAGGTTGAAAATAGATGAATATGGGGAAATAGAAATGTTGGGGAATGGAGAGACAAAAATGGAATGGAAAAATGGTGGAAAAAGGGGAACTAGGGGAATATTTGCAGAATAGGTGTGCTGGTCAGGTATTTGGGATTTTTTGGGCCAGCTTTTTAAATTCCAATTTGCAAAAAACTCATACCTTGACCGGCATGTCATCGGCGGTTCGCCGAATCACACCGGCGGTCCACCGCTTTAATTTCATTTGCCATGTATTTTGTGCCAGTTATTTGTTGCTTCGCTAGCAATCCACTGGCAGTTCGTGAATGGAATCGGTGATCCGTCGGTTACCCCCCGCTTATGTTCCCGAGCTTTAGGTTCTCTGTTCTCCATCAGCAACCCACCGGCGGTCCATTGATTCATTTTGGCGGTTCGCTGATATGTCTGCCGGTTTTGCAATCCAAACCTTAGCCTTCTGTTTTGTGCTTGCCTTCCTTGGCGGTTCGCGCTTCTAGACCGGCAGCTCGCTAGTCCCTCGTCATTCCTTTTTTCATGACTTGTTTCTCCCTTTGTTCCTCATTTCACAGCTCCTACACAAACAAAAGAAGCAAAGACATCAAATAATTCACTAAACACTTAGGTTGCCTCCCAAGAAGCGCCTTAGTTAACGTCGTGGCACGACGTAGACCTTTTTTCAACAACTCTTTTTCAACTAGTCATCATCTGACTCCATCTCTTTCAGCTCCAATCCCTTGTCCTCATCTTCATTTTGCAATACTCCAACCACCTTGCATTCAAGGGCATTTCAGCTGATGGACACACCCTGAATGTGACCTCCTCACTTCCAACTTGAAATTTTAGCTCTCAAGCTCCACATCCACCACGGCTCTCCCCGTAGCCAACAATGGTGTTCGCCAAATAATGGGAACCTCTGCATCCATCTCACAATCCAAAATAACAAAATCAGCTGGTAGAATAAACTTGTCCACTCTCACCAACACATCTTCTAACACCCCTACCGGTCTTTTTATTGACCTATCTGCCATTACTAGCCTCATTGACGTTGGTTTCGTGCTTCCGAGTCCTAATTTCTTAAAAATGAGCAGGGGCATAATTTATGTTGGTGCAAATATCACATAGAGCCTTTTTAAACAAACATATCCCAGTTGTACATGGGATTGTGAAAGCTTCGAGGTCCTCCCTTTTCGGGCCAAGATTACTCATTATTACCGCACTACAATGGTGCATTTTCTCTTCATTGCCTGCATCAACAACCTTTTTCTTCTTCAGCAAATCTTTCATAAACTTTGCATAAACGGGCATTTGGAGTAAAGCATCCATTAACGGTATGTTTATGGACAACTTTCTAAACATGTCAACAAACTTTCTAAACTGGTCATCCTTCTTTTTCTTGACCATCCATTATGGATTAGGATGTGGGATTCTTGATTCAACCCTATCATCAATCAGGGCCTTCATGTCCTCATCATTATCAGCATGTGAGAGGATTTCATCCTCCTTTCCCTCTCTTTCCTCATCAATATTTTCTTTATTCTTTGGAGTCATTGGTGTTTTGTCGACTTTATCTTCTTCAACTGATTTCGGGTTATCAACCTCATTAGGCTTTACCGAAGCATCTCCAATCACTTTGCCACTCCTAGTGACAATAGACAAACATTGACCATCTTTCTTGGGATTAGGCATTGTGTCACTAGGTAGTGTTCCCTTCATCCGAGGGTTTATTTGAGCTGACAAGTGATTCATTTGGGCCTCCAAATTCATGATGGAGGTGGAATGTGAACTCAATGTTTGGGCGAGGTTAGACACCTCCCCTCTTAATTCTTTCACCCCACTCTCGGTCAACTCAACCTTCTTTAGAACACTCGATAGCATTTCTTCAATTTTTGAATTGCCGGCATCATTCACACTCGACTAATTGTGGGGATTCCAAACGTTTGGAGGGGGAACATATGGGTTCTAACTCCGGTGATAGCGATCACTCTCTTGTTTTGGCTCTCTATTTCCCCTCCTTTCATTCCTTTCAGGCCATCCTTGTGGCTCACAATTTCTCCAACCTTGTTTCTCATCCCTTGGGTGCCATGGGCCTTGGATTGCTCCTTGGAAGCCAGGTCGAGGACCTCCCATTTGACTGCCCATATATTGACATTCCTCTTCATATCTTGGTGGTGATGACTCTCCCTCATATTGTAAGGGATCTTGCATTCCCACGACATTCACCACCTTTGGCCCTGCTCCCATCACGTGCTTGGTTATCAATTCTAGTTGTGTCATCATCTTGGCAATATTTTCATCCCGCTCTTCATCCGGTTTCCACAACTCAACCGCTAATGCACTTGAACTGATCTCACGAGTAGACACACTTGTTTCTCTTGTGTGCCAACCCTATTGGTCTTCGTTATTCTGTCTAGGAGGGCTTTGGTCAACCCATATGTTTGATCCATAATAGAATCACTAGCTAGGTTGTTAGCCATTAACTTTTTGATTAAATCAAGGGCCCTGTAGAAGCTTTGGAGAAGCAGTCCATCTGGCAATCCATGATTTGGACAAAGAGCAACCTTCTTTTTAAACATTAACCATGCCTCGTGTAAAGGCTCTCCCGATTCTTGCCTGAAATTTGTAATATCATCCCTCAGCTGAAGCATCATTGATGGAGGGAAAAAAGGGTCCAGAAAGGCCTCGATTGCCTCCTGCCATGAAGTAATACATCCCAAAGGGAGTTCCTCTAGCCACATTGTTGCCTCCCCCGTCAATGAAAAAGGAAAGAGTTTCAACCTGATTGACCCTTGACTGATATTTGTTATATTGAAGGGATGGCATATTTCAAAGAAGTTTCTCGAATGAAGATTTGCATCCTCTCTTGGTTTTCCACCAAATAGCCCCTTCATTTGCAACAAGTGAAACATGGTGCTTGTGACATGAAACACTGCATTCCCTACCGTCGGTGGTAGGCGAATGGCTCCTGCAACTTCCGACATCACCGGATTATATTCCTCAGTTCCATGTTACCTTTCACTGAGCTATCCCCTGCTTGGGAGTAATGACTCGTGTGGTTATTAGATCCCTATTCACACAGCAAACTCACATTAAGTAGCTACGATGCAAAACTATTTTAGCTTAACAATCAACACAAGAGAATCAAGTGCTAGTCCCCGGCAACGGCCCCATTTTTGATAACGTCCAAAATATATGCTTAATGCAAAGAATATACACGGCCGAAGTGTCAAAAAAAGTAACCCGACGAGTGCTGGGGTTGAATCCCATGAGGACTAGGGAATGATAGTTACAAGTATCGATTGAGAAATTGATGTTAGCTTGCACCATGTAGATTATATAAAATCAAATAAAATTGGGGGATTGAAATTTGCAGAGAATTGTATTGGGTGATTTAGTGAAATAAAATAGCAAGATCAGCTAAGTTGTCAACAAGGATGTAAGAGTCTAGAGGTGCGGTGTAGATGAAATACTAACTTGATCGGGACATGTCAGGTCATCTCACGAGTTCAACAAGTGTAAATAATCTCTGGAGGTGGGTCTCTAAGCTTTTTAGCCTTCTAATTATTTCTTACTAGAGTTTTATCAAACCTCTAGTCACAATTTAGCTCAACCTGATTTGATTTGGATTAGCAAATGCACTAATTTCTAGCTATTAGCTGCTAATAAGGAATGAGAATGCAATTTCAGTTTTTTCTAGCCCAATTTCACAATCTCTTCTCCATGCCCATTACTAAATTCTCTTCCAATACTTAATTATTCTTTTACAAGCAACAATCAAGCAAGAATAAATAGAGCCATATCATAATCAATGGACCTTCCCTTATAGATTGAAGAGAATCTAATAGATTAACACTTAGTTAAATAATATGAAGATGACTGTAGCAATACCCAATTTAATTAAGTATTCATCATCACACACATCTAGTTAATGACTTTATCTACTCATGGTTAAGAAATTCAAAAACGCATTCAGCAATAGTACCATTGAATTTAATAGCAAGAGTAGAAAAATCAACTTCACAAGATAATCTCCAACAATAGCTGAAACTTACTAGTACAAAGAAGAAATAGAGCAGAGTACTTTCTACATTTTCAATCAGAATACCCTATCTCAGCTATGAGAATGTTCCTTGGCTAAAAGGGAAAACAATGATGTGATGTAAGCTTTATTCTCTCTCAATATCTCTATTTCTATCTCTCCTTCTGCCTCCCTATACAAAGTACTTTATCTTCTATTTATATACTAAAAAGTAGGGCACTTTTTATCTCTTTTATAGTGTTGGATGATTATACCCTCATGAGCACCATTCTAGAATCAACGGAGACACTAGCGGTTCCCCGATTCCAATTCATGAACCATCGAGTATCTTTTTTGAATCCTCACTTAATTCCAGTGAACATTAATGGTTCACCGGACATTTCGCCGATGCCAATTTGTGAACCGCGAGGTCTTCAAGCAATTTTATAGAAATTTTGGGTATCTTTCGGTGACTGAACCAGTGACTCGCAGCTAGCAAGTCGTGAACCTCCGGTGGCATTAATCCTCAGAGGTAGTGATGTTCGGCCCTTGGCTGATGTTTCGCGGGTTTTCATCTGCGAATCGCCGATTTACTCTCACTCCCTTTCATATATATATATATATATAAATATATTGATGATATTCCATGACTCAAGAACCTGCACATATATATATATATATATATATATGACTCACTCCCTTTCATATATATATACTGCATCCTCTCTTTCATATATATACTAGAGTTTAGCTTGTCTTTTTGCTGCATTGTTTTTTGGGTGGATTCCTGTGGGGTCCACTTATTTCGATTGTAGTAGCTTTTCATTTTTCTTAAAATATAGTTTGGCCATCTTCTTTAGTTGAGAAGATAAGCTTGAGATATCCCTTGCGGATCTAGCATGTCTCCATTGCTTGGTTCACTTGTATGAGAGGATGCAGTGTCTAATAATTCCATTATCTGTTTTTGTTAGGTATCTTTTTCCAAATTTGACAAGGCCTGCTGGAGCCTTCTTTTTAATTCTTCCTTGGACAGTTGAGAATCCTATTGTAATGAAGAACTTGAAGTTTCCTTATCTTCTTGGGGTGTTGGTGCCCATCCTTTGATTTTGATGGTCTTACTCAGATATTTAATCCTTTCAAATTCATGAATATCAAAGGACCAACTGATAATATATGAAATTCTTTTTGCAATAAAAAACTTACACAATTTAATATTTTCTAGTAGGGTAGAAATATTCTACTCTACCTGAAATTTTTCAAACTATGTCTGAAAATGTTTTGACAATACCTGTTTATTTCCTTCGAATTGGTTCCACCATTCGTAAAACCATCTAGGGATGATCGCGCTTTTCATTTCTTCTGAATACTTGAAAAACCAAGAGTGAGTGTTGGGCCTTAGATACATAAAGTTATACTAGGCTGCCTTATAATCATACCAGTTGTATGTCTGGGGTCTATGGGTTCTTGATAGGGGAATGGGTGCATATAGATGATCTACAAACCATTCAAACAGACTTAAAATTCTTTTAATTGTGAACTTCTACTATTTAATACTGTCAGGATTATCCGGACATTTTAATTTATGCTCAATTTTTACTGAATCGGTGTCTCTTAAAATGAACTCATAATACCTTTGGGTTTTAAGGGGATCATCTGTCTCCACATAATTCCAATTTGTGTATCAGGGTTTTAGTAACTCGGGTACTCCAAAACCTTCATATTTTTTATCGAGGGCCACGATCGGCAGTACCTGTAAAACTGTTAGCTCAAACTGCTGTTTATTTGGAATATTTTTCTCCATTTTCTTTTCAGGAGTCGCTGGCAGAATTGCCTGAGAGTATGTCTCTAGTCACTTCATTTCATAGCTATCCTTTGTTTGGATAGAGATAGTTTTGTTGCCTGATGAAAAGTCTCCTTTAAAAACTGATTTTAATGGTTGTAATCTGGTCTGACTGGATGGGTTCCTTTAATGGGGACGGAATAGTAGCTTTTGGAAAAGATGGGAATTCTGCCAAAACTGAATATTTATTTTCTAGTTTTGGTTTTTCCTCTTCTTTGAAGGGTCTTTTCATTATTTCTTCTGGTTTGAAAGGCTAAAATTGAGGCATCAAGGGCCTTATACCTAGTGTTTCGAGTCTCATTTAGTTCCCTGTAGAAATTCCCTAGTCAAAAAAATCTGGGAGAGAATTATTTTCTCCTTGTATAAACTCGATTTGAAAATCAATGCTGGATAACAAAGCCTGCCATCTGGCAAATATTTGTTTAGAAACCAGATTTTTTACATCTTTTTGTAAAACATCTTTGGCTGCTTTGTAGTCTACTCATAGTAAATATTCTTTATTTATTAGATCGTCTTGAAATTTTGTGATACATGGCACTATAGCCAGAATTTCATTTTTAATGGTGCTATAATTTTTCTAAGTATTATTCCATATTCCTAAAGTGTATCTTATTAATTGTTCGGGGTTTTCTAGGGAGATCTTTTGTTTAAGGATGCCTCCATATCCTATGTTTGAGGCATCAGTTTCTACTATCATGAATGCCTCTGGATGTGCTATTCCTAGACATGGAAGGTTTTGAACTATTGATTTTATTTTTTGGACCGTCTCTGTTTGTTCTAATCCCCATGGGACAGGATCCTTCTTAAGACACTGATAAAGAGGCTTACAAACCTGTCTAATATTTGGAATACAATCTCCAACATAATTGAAACTTCCTAAGAATCTTTGAAGCTGAGTTTTATCAATTAATTCATCTGGAAATTTGGATGAGAACTCTATGGCTCTACAAACGGGTTTATAGGTTCCTTGATAGAAGTCATGGTCAAGGAATCTAATAGCAGTCTGGAATAACTTAATCTTTTTAGCGCTTACTACTAATCCGTTTTGCTTAACAACTTTTAAAAAGGTTTGGATATGTTTGAAGTGTTGGTCAATATCTTCTGAGTATATTCAAACATCATCTATGTAAACTATAGAAATATGATTATGTGGATTAAATATGTTGTTCATTATATTCTGAAATTCAGACTGCGCATTTTTTAATACGAATTGCATTACATTCCATTATATTGTCCGAAAGGTACATTAAAAGTTGTTTTATATTTATCTTTTTCTGCTATCTGTATTTGGCAAAATTCGGATTTCATATCGAACTTACTATAAATGTTAGCTTTATAAGTTCTTTTAATAAGATCTCTTTTATTGGGTATTGGATACCTGATCCATTTTAAAACTTTGTTAAGGGGCTTATAATTAATGATTAGCCTTGGGGTGCCTCTTTCTTTTTCCGCACTATTATTGACCTAGAATGCTGGACAACTCCATGGTGACTTGGAAGGTCTAATAATCTTTTTATCAAGTAAATCATTGATTTCTTTTTTACAATATTCCATCAACTCCTTATTCATTTGAATAGGTCTTGCCCTAGTAGGGATATTCTTTTAGTTGAATCCCTCAATATATGGTAACTCAATAATATGGAGTTTCTTATCCCAAAAGACATTAGGAAATTCTGAACAGACTTCTCGTTCTATGAATTCCTGTAGGCTTTTAATTTTGGCTTCTACCTTCAGATTTTTTAAAGCGGATTCAATCCGTTTAAATTTTATCTCGTTCTTTAAATAGTTTATTTGTTGGAAAAGCAGATTTATTCTAAAGATAGTTTTTTTTTATAAATTCACTTTCTTTTTTTGACATATTATTTAGGTAGGGAAAAATGGTATCGTTTCCTAGAGCAGTGGTGTGGATGCCGTCTAAATCAGTGACATAGGGTTTTATTTGGGTTATAAAGGGGGTGCCTAATATTATTTCTTCGTTTATATCTTTAGTTATTACAAAATCATTAATAAAGCAGATTCCATTATTGCATATGTGTGCTTATGGAGTTAATAATTTATTTTGAGCCTTTCTCCTGTCGCGGAGAATAACTGCGTTGTACTTTTTTCAAGGTACTTAGTAGGGATTATTTCTTCAATAGGGCAGTTTTGGTCTGCACCTGTGTCTAATAATGCAATTTTGTGAATAGTATAATTTTTATTTATAACCAATGTGATAGGTATATGCCAGCTCTGAGCTTTAACTATTGCAATAGTTTTTACTCCTGATTTACCTTCTAGAGTGCTCCCTAGAGACTCATCTTCTTCTTCACCTTTTTCTAATTTTGATGTTTCTCCTGGTTCGAATTGATACAATTCAGATCCTTGCATTGGTTCTAGTTCATTTAATAGTTTATTAGCAAGGGCATCTGTTTCTAGCTTGTTAAGTCTTTGCTTAACTTCTTTGACTTAAATTTTTAATATGTAATAATTCGGTTTGAAGATCTTGTACTGTTGTACTAGACTTTTGTTCTTTAAATTTATTTAGTACGTTTTTCATATTAAAAGGCTCAATTGTTTCTTTGTTTCTTTGTCATGTTGTTGGTTAAGAACTATATTTTTTAATTCTATTAAATATTTTCTTTTAAGATCTTTATCTTTAATATGATCAATCATATCAAAGAACATTTCCTTTTTATTATTGGTAATGACATTTATTGAGTGGCTATGACAGGTGCAGATTGCTCCCGTGCATCCACAATGATCAGTTGAGTCACTATTGTCAGAATTATATGTTATATTAAGCTGGTCTTCATCACTGAAACTTTCTTCAGGGGAAGAATTATTGTCATGTTCATCAAGAATAGAATATAATCTATCTTTTATTTCTGGCTTAAGTTCTAACATATTGATCTTATCTTTGTTCTTATTAGGGACCTTACAATCCTTAGCCCTATGGCCAAATTTTCTACAAGTCCAACACTTATCATTATTTCCTTGAAAGCACCTTTGTTGGCTTCTCGTTTGTGCCTTTTAAATCTTTTTCTGTAATAATGGGGTTTTTCAGATTTATTTTTATAGTGCTTGTGTCTTCTTTTAATTTTCTTGGATGCCTCTTTTGAAGGGGCAGACAACTTGATGTATCCAAAATCTTGACAAAAGCTTCCTATTTCTTTTTTGGATATTTTATTATCCTTTTTAAGTTTATTTTTAAGCTTCATATATGTACATAATTCAAGTCCTCTGACATTTATAAAAATTATAAGGTCAACATAGGTTAATTGGCTATAAGGAATTTTTCCATCAAATCTATCTTTTAATTTTATTCTAACCTTTTCAGCGAATAATATTGGTAAACCACTTATGAATTTTTCTTTCCAATAATCATGACTATAGTCTTCTCTGACCATAACCTTGTAGAGGAATACATCCTTATACCATCTAAAATCATCTAACTTTGGGCAAGATAGGTTAGATAGTATTTCTAAACTCCTATCTTGAAAAAGTTGAGGTTCTCCTATAAAATGTTTTGCTATACTATAAATTAAGGTAGCGGTGGTGTCTTCTACGCATAGATTTTCAAAAGTTTTTCTTGTAGATTCAGTCTTAATAACTTGAGTGATGGTTGTAGCTTTTGTTACACTATGTCTATTATCTTCAGTGAGATAATTATCCCACCAATATTTTAATGTCCCTGTAAATCTAGATATAATTGAGTGGCAACTTGTTTATCCGTGCAGTTTTTCATTTTATAGGCCGTAATGGCCATCCCCATTTCATGTAACTTGTTGTATATCTGATGTTCTGCAAGTCCATCAATATTCCATTTAACAATTTCATTTCCAGTGTGTGAAGTATGAGATAAAAATTCATTTTATTCATACTGCATATCCGGGAATGAGGGTTTATTATAATAATTCTTTTTGATGGAATATTTAGCGCTTAACTTATTAATGTCGTTATCAAACTTTTCGGATATTGTTCTTATGACCTTATCATCTTTTAGTTTTAATTCATCCTTTAATTTTTTATTCATTCTTTAATTTTAATTCATCCTTTAACTTTTCATTAATCTTTTCTATAAGATCATCTGTGATTTCAAACTTTTCTTGGAATTTATCTTTGGAAAATTTTGGTAATTTAAATATTGGATGAGTTTCTAATTTCTTTTTATTATAGGAAGGGCTAGGTTTATCCTTGAAAATTGATTTATTATCAGTCTTAAGGATCTGATTAGAGACTACGTATAGTAATTGATTAGTGTAATTGTTTTGTTGAATTAATCTATTTATATCTTTATTCTTAGGATCACTTTGGGTCTCTACTATATCAATTTTAAAAGGTGTAGCTGTGACAATTCTACCATCTATTGGTAAACTAATTTCCTCTAGTGGGGGAATTATAGATTCAACCACCTTAGTTTTGGTATGCCATTTATTAACAATCATGCTCAATGATTCCTTTTGATCATCAAATTTTCCTGTGTACTCAAACCATTTAAAGAACTCTATATTGCGTCTCATCCTTTTCATATCGGCGCACTATTTTTTCCTAAAGGATAATCTTTTATTTAATGAATATTTTTCTACATACCATTGCCGTTTTATGCTATTTTCTGGATCTAACCAGAGTTTATCTAAATATTCAAAGTCTGGTTCGAACTCCTCATTAGATCTAATCATGCATAAAGAGTCTCTTGCTCCAAGCATCTCACTAGCAGTGGGACTTGTTCTTTTGGTAATTCTAGGTTCATATTCAACCTTAGAAATTGTTTCATAGAAATCTACTCCCTTTAGTTTTTTCTCTACGTCTTCAAGTGTTACCTCCTTTTCTTCTGGCGTTTTTAAAAATGAAGATCTCAAAAAAGACATTCTTTTACTTGAAGAAGCATGACTAAAGGATTGGGATCTTAGAAATTTTAAATCTATAGATCCATCCGGAAATTGTATTACCTGCTCAATAGTTGAATTTTCTTCTTCAATTTCTGGCTCCGTTATGGAGTCGAAATGCCAATTATCCTTTACTAACACATCATCCCATTTAATCATTTTTGTGACGAAAATATTGTTGTGATTGTGATTGGCTTCCATAAGCATGGTAACCCCTTTGTTACTTACTATTTTTGCTTTTGGAGCTAGGGTAGTTTTCATTAGCCTGTAATATACTCTGTATATTATGGCTATTTCTCTTGTATTTTCTTTGCTATTCATGTTTTTTGTTTTAACATTTAATGTTAGGGTATCCATAACATTTTGATCATTAATATTTATAAAAAAATTGGGATAACAGTTAAAATATACCTGGCCATTAGCTAGGTTACTTTGTAATACTGCTAATAATAAATCATCAAAGTTTAGTAGCCTATTGTCTCTTAATAGAAGACATATAGGTATGTCTAGGACTAAACGTTACAACGGTTTAACCGTGACTTGGACAAGTCCTATGTGAAGAAACTTATAGTTTTTCCTATATCTGTTAATGTCTTCAGCTGCTAATAATTTAATAGTCTCAATAGACTTATTAATAGCGACCGTAGATTCGGAGGTTTTAATATTATAATTTGTAACAAAATTAAAGTGTCCAGTCTTATATACCTTTCAAAACGTTCCTTTGGGATATTCCAATTTTGTAAAACGCTCTCTATCTTAGCTAGTTTAGTAGTTGTGGCAAAAATATTAATACTATTTATTATGTTCTGATTTTCAGAGGTATCCATTAAAATTGGTGCAGATATAGTTAATTGAACAGTTAATATATCATCTAATTGTCTTCTTTGTATAGACAAATTATCACACATCATGGGGGTGACTGGAGAGGAGTGCGCTGATCTAGCCTCGTATCAGTTGAAAGGGGTTGCGCACATTTCGTTCAAGCAATGAAAAGATAGTAGGGAAGTTGGAGCAGGCCTTATTGGGTGGGATAAGTTTCATGCCGCCTTTATGGATTGATTCTTCCCTCGTGAGATGAGGGAGACTAAAGCAGTCGAGTTTGTGAACCTGAAGCAAGGAAAGATGATAGTTCAGGAGTATGCTTTGGAGTTCACTCGCCTTTCAAAGTATGCATTTGATATGGTGATAGATTAGAGAGCCCGAGTGAGACGGTTCGTTGCATGAGATAGCAGACTACTTGGCCAAAGATTTCCAAACCATGATGCTTCATCAGGACATTGAGTTTCCCCAGATAGTTCTGTACGCCCGATAGATAGAGGCGATACAAGTGAGTGAGCGAGAGAGAAAGGCCAAGAGGGCCAGGACTGATAGCTTCAAATTCTCCCAACCGAGACCTAGTGTGCACCGCCAGCAGTCGCACCAGATATCTTTAGCCCCAACATCATTGGGTATGAATGTATCATCCAGATCCAGGCACGACTAGTGGGAATGAGCCTCAAGATCTAGAGGTTAGGGTAGCAGGCCTGCAGATTCTAGCATTCCAAAAGGTGGCAGGTGTGGGCGGAGACACATGGGTAAGTACTTAGTAGGTTCAGGTGCTTGTTTCGGGTGTGGGAAGCTTGGACATATGCTTAGAGATTATCCAGCAGCCATACAGGGCCATGATAGGGGATGAGGCCCAACCTCCAGTTCAACAGCTCCACCAGCACACCTAGCTTAGCAGGGGGAATCTACTAGTGTGGGTGATGGTCCGCGCGAAAATAGAATCTATGCCCTAGCATCTCGTCAGGAGTAGGAGGTCTCCCCAGATGTAGTCACTGGTATGTTATGAGTATTCTACCTTGATGTATATGCATTGTTAGATCCAGGGGCTACTTTATCCTTTGTGATACCCTATGTTGCTAGTAGTTTCAAAGTCAGTCTCGAAATCCTATCAGAACCCTTCTCACTCTCTACTCCAGTCAGTGATTTAGCTATATCTAGATAGCTATATAGAAATTTCTCTGTCATAATTATCCATAAAATCACCCCAACATATTTAGTAGAGCTAGCCATGACCGATTTTGATGTTATATTCAGCATTGATTGGCTACATGCATGTTATGCCTCAGTCAATTGTAGAACCCTTGCAATAGAGTTCAGATTTCTGGATGAGTCGGTCCTAGAGTGGGACGGTAGTTCAGCTGTGCTTGTAGGGTACTTCATTTCCTACCTTAAGGCCAGAAAGATGATTTCTAAAGGTTGCATGTACAATCTAGTTAGTTTTAAGGATGCTACATCCGAAACCCTGACTATCCAGTTAGTTCCTGTTGTGTGTGAATACCTAGAAGTGTTTCCAGATGACTTTCCGGGAATTCCTCCTGAGTGGGAGATCGATTTTGGTATTGGCCTACTTTCTGATACGCAACCTATATTTATTCCTCCTTACAGAATGGCCCCAGCCGAGTTAAAGGAGTTGAAAGAGCAGTTGAAGGATCTATTAGACAAAGGTTTCATCAGACCAAGCAAATCCTCGTGGGGTGCACCAGTTCTCTTTGTCCAAAAGAAGGACGGTTCCCTTCAAATGTACATTGATTATCGGTAATTGAACAATGTTACCCTCAAGAACAGGTATCCTCTCCCTACTATTGATGATTTGTTTGACTATATTTAGGGTGCCAAGTGTTTCGCAAAGATAGACCTCAGATCCAGGTATCATCAGCTCAGAGTTAGAGAGAGTGATATTGCTAAGACAGCCTTCAAGACTCGGTATGGTCAGTATGAGTGTGTAGTTTTGTCTTTTGGACTAACAAATGCTCCTTTAGCTTTTGTGGACTTGATGAGTAGGGTTTTTAAGCCATATATGGATATGTTCGTGATTGTGTTCATATATGACATTCTCATATACTCTCGGAGTGAAGAGGAGCATGCTGCTCATTTGAGGGTGGTACTACAGACCTTGAAGGAGCGCCAGTTGTATGATAAATTCAGAAAATGTGAGTTTTGGTTGAAGTCAATGGCATTTTTGGGCCATGTTTTGTCAAGTGAGGGTGTACAGGTGGAATCTCAAAAGAAAAAAACAGTGAAGAATTAGCTTAGATCAGTTAGTCCTTCAGATATCAGGAGTTTCTTGGGTTTAGCTGGTTATTTTCGAAGGGTTGCTAAAGGGTTTTCATCCATTGCAGAACCATTGACTAAGTTGACCTAGAAGAAGGTGAAGTTTCAGTGGTCAGAGGCCTGTGAGAAGAGTTTTCAAGGGTTAAAGACTCGGCTCACCTCAGTAGTGGTGTTGACCCAACCTGAGGGTACCAATTGGTATGTGGTATATTGTGACGCCTCGAGTATCAACCTTGGTTCTGTACTCATGTAGCATGGTAATGTTATAGCCTATGCTTCCAGGCAGCTGGAAGTCTATCAAAAGAATTATCCAACTCACGACCTCGAGTTGGCGATGGTAGTCTTTGCCGTGAAGATTTGGAGAAACTATTTATACGGGGTCCATATGGATGTGTTTACGGACCACAAAATCCTATATTACGTGTTTACCCTGAAGGACCTAAATCTACATCAGAGAAGGTGGTTGGACCTTTGGAAGGATTATGATATGGGTGGTGTCCTTTATCATTCTAGCAAAGCTAACATGGCAACAGATGCTCTTAGTAGGTTTTCTATGGAGATTGTGTCCCATGTAGACGAGGAAATGAAAGAATTAGTGAAGGATGTACATCGGTTTGCATGGCTAGAAGTCCGTCTTGTTGACTTGATAGATGGAGGTGTCATTATTCAGAATAGGTCATAATCTTCCTTGGTGAACGAGGTAAAAGCTAGACAAGACGAGGGTCCAATTTTGGTAAAATTGAAGGAAGTCATTCAGAATCAAAAGGTGGAGGTCTTCTCCTAAGGGGGAGATGGTGTGCTACGATATCAAGGTCATCTGTATGTACCAGATATTGGTGACTTGAGGGAGCAGATGTTGCATGAGGCTCATGGTTCTAGATATTCTATCCATCCAGGTTCCAATAAGAGGTACCATGAACTATAGGAAGTCTATTGGTGGAATGGCATGAAGAAGGACATAGCAGAGTTTGTGGCTAAGTATCTGAATTGTCAACAAGTGAAGGTTGAGCATCAAAGACCGGGAGGTGTGCTCCAAGACATTAGTATCCCTACTTGGAAGTGAGAGGAAATCAACATGGATCTCATTATAAGGTTGCCTCCTACTCATCGACAGTATGACTCTATTTGGGTGGTTGTAGATAGGTTGAGTAAGGCAACTCATTTTCTACCGGTCAAAACTACCAATTCAGTGGAGGATTATGCTAATTATACTATTGGGAATTAGTTCGGTTGCATGCAGCGCCCTTGTCTATTATATTCGATAGACGTACTCAGTCTACCTCTCAGTTTTGGAGATCGTTTCAGAAGGGACTTAGTACTCAAGTCAAGCTTAGCACAGCATTTCACCCACAAACTGATGGTCAGGCAGAGCGGACCATTTAGACTCTTAAGGATATATGGTGAGCGTGTGTGATCGATTTCAAGGGTAGTTGGGATGATCATTTGCCTCTCATTGAGTTTGCATATAACAACATCTACTATTCCAGTATTGAGATGACTCTGTTTGAGGCTCTCTGTGGGCGGAGATGTAGGTCGCCTATTGGTTGGTTTGAAGTCAGTGAATCTGCGTTGATTGTACCAAATCAGTCCATGAGGCTATGGAGAAAGTTCATCTTATAAAGGACAACTTGAAAATAGCTCAGAGTCACCAACAGTCCTATGTAGATGTAAGGAGGAGGGAGCTAGAGTTTGAAGTTGATGATTGGGTATTTCTTAAGGTATCTCCCATGAAGGGAGTGATGAGGTTCGGAAAAAAGGGGAAACTCAGTCGCTGTTATGTGGGTCCATACCAGGTTGTGAAACGGGTTGGCAAGGTGGCATATGAGTTGGAGTTGCCCTCAAAATTAGCTTCAGTCCATCTAGGTTTCCATGTATCGTTTTAAAAAAGTGCTTGGGTGATCAAGCTCTTGTTGTCCCGGTGGATAGTGTAGGTGTGAAAGATAGACTTAGTTATGGAGAGATTCCGGTGGAAATACTTGATCGTCAGGTTCGAGAGATAAGAAACAAAGAAGTAGCCTCAGTGACGGTTTTGTGGAGGAATTAGCATGTTGAGGGAGCTACGTGGGATGTCGAAGCAAATATGATGGCTAAATACCCACATCTATTCCCTTCCGACTCAGTTTCAGCTTGAGGTGTCAGATTCCTCCCTAGTACTCTATTCAGTTTCATGCCCAGTTCATGTGCCCCGGTTTCTTGCATGCCAATGTATATATGTATGACTCATGAATTCAGTTCAGTCATGTAATCTAGTCCAGAGTTATCTCACTCCATCAGTTTTTAGCTTAAATGTTTAGTATTTGGCATAGTAGCTGCATTTCTCAACTTTTCAGTATGTTCACCCATATTCGAGGATGAATGTTCCCAAGGGGGAGATATTGTAATTGTTACACCCCGTAAATTCTTGACATTTAGATGGCCTATTCACATGTTGGTTAAGAGTTTTAGAGTGCCATACATGCTAGAAAAAGGCTTGGGGGAAGACCGAACAAGCGCCATGTTGAAATGTCGCAAGAGGAGGCCGGGCAGACCCCCTCTGCGATGGCAACATGCCACGGAGGTTGTCCCTCCGCGATGGCCAATGTGCCACGAAGGGCCTGTCCAGGCTCCACTATATTAAGCCCCACTTTGGTTGTTAATTTCATTTAACCCAATTTTATTTCAAGAACACGACCAGAATAGGGGAGAACGAGGGTTCAACATAAAAGTTCATTCGATTACGCCGCTAAACGCCGTCCAAACTCAAAATAATCTCAGGTAGTGAAGTATAAAGCTGTAGAGAGCATTCTTACGGAGTTAGTTTCGTGAAATTTGGCCCGCGAACCGTCGTCCTACTGAGCTAAGGTAAGTGGAATTTCTCCAAATTAGTGTCAATATACTCCTATCCCTAGAGTGAGTATTTCTCCCTTCTGGACTTCCGAGAAATAGCGAGTTTTCGGTTGTTTTTTGATAAGTCAAAGTGTTGGCTATATATATATTCAAAGTAGCATTTTCTTCAGGAATATTGTTGAATTGAGTTCTAATTGCTATGAATGTGAATACAGTTGGAAGAAATAGCTGAATATTGGTCGAGTTACGCCAGTTACCCAGAAAGCCGATAACTGAGGTATGTAAAGCCAGTTTCTTCGGCAAGTTAGTAATTCTAGTATAGTAAAATAGAATAAATTCCAGAGGGAACTTCCAGAAGCTGAGTGTTAAATATGTTTGTATTATTATGCCATATTTAGAATAAAAGTCAGTAAATTTGTACCAAACAATGAGATATCAATCCAGACTTAGTATCAGATTCAGTTTAATTCAGTAAGAGGTTTAAAACAGAATGTCGGAACTGAACAGTGATATCATATTTAATATACATGTTACATGTGATTATTGTTGTTTGTAGAGACCTGATTGTTTTATGTGGGCACCCTTAGAGCTTCCTTGCCGCCCCAGGGTTAATAGCTGTGTCGAATCGCCCGCCAGAGGGTGAGGATACGTCACTCCAAGGAGTGGCATGCCGTCCGTAGTAGGACCAAGATGGGATGCAGCATTCCCCATAGCAGGCTGATCAGCATTATACCATACCTTGTCGAGCCCTTGCGCCTAGGGCACAGATTACAAATTACAGATACAGATCTTAGATTACAGTTATAGGAGTCCTTCGGACTTAGATACAGTTATAGTTAGGGGCCCAGAGAGCCCAAGCTGCATACCAAGGGGGTCGTCGGGGTGCTCATAGTTATTAGGTGAGTGGAGTGAAATTATTTTTTGATGGGGACCTGGGTTGAGGTATATAGCTTGCGTGTTGATTGGCACCTTCCGGCTTATGGGGATGGTATTGGTTCTTGTATGCTATATATATATATGAAATTGATAGATAGTAGGACGCCGCATCGGCAGGTATGATTCTTATTTTCTTTCTAGTACAGTTAAGATCGGTACAGATTTTGCTATTCCAGACAGTTTTAGCTATCCTCTATCATTTTAGCAACTACCAGTATACTGTTTATCTTCAGTTATGTTCAGTTTTACTTTTCATACTCGGTACCAGTGGTACTGACGCCCGTTTGGAGGCGCTGCATTACTTGCCTGCAGGTACTCATAGACGAGGAGTCGATCCCTCGTAATTCCAGCCAGCACACAGAGTCTTTAGGTCCTGTCATCCGGAGCTTGAAAGCTAGAGGTTTATTCCTTTTTTTTGTTGTACAGTACAGGTAGGTCGGGGCCCTGTCCCGACCATCTTATCCGTATTCTTAGAGGGTTGCAGATTGTATATTCCCTGTAGTTAGCTGCATCGGTCGTGTGAGGCCTTGTGTATGTTTTAGTTTGTTTATGATGGTCGTGTGGGGCCTTATTTAGTTGGTAGTGGTGATCTTGTTGGTCACGTGGCAGTTTAGCACTTGTTTTCTTGATTCAGAAATAACTAGACAGCATGGTGGCCTTGTCATCCCGCATAGGTTCCCTATTGATTCAGTTGTTCTGGGTAGCTATTGTTTTCTTACAGGTGGCTATAGGCCTAGTTGGTTAGAGGCTATACTTACAGTCGTTATATAGCCCGTCGTTTTCTTGAATCAAGAGTTAGAGCCAGCCTGGTACCAGAAGTGCTCAAGCTCAGCTAGTCCAGCAGTCCAGGTCCTAGTAGGGCACCAGGTGCCAGTTATGCCTCCCAAGGAGGGGCGTGACAAACTTGGTATCAAAGTAGGTTGTATCCCTGGGAGTCTGCAAGCCCTGCTAAGTAGAGTCTTGTCTATGGATGTGTTGTGCACCATATACCATAGGCAGGAGGCTGCAAGGCATAATAGGATGGTTACTCTTTCTTCATATTCAGTCGTGCCATAGAGCAATATAGTATAGGGTTGAGTCCCTAAACTTATCATACTCTTTGTTTACAGATTAAATGGCAGACCAACGACGTCCTGTCATTGGTAGAAGACTTGATACCGCCACAGGAGAAGGCGCCAGTAGGATGCCTCAACTTTGTTTAGAATCAGCCCGATCTGAGGGCGATACAGAGGCGTCATCTCGACCTTCTTAGTAGTCCCCACCTCACCAGGAGCCACTCGGGACGACATTACCTCCGACAGTCCCTGTACCTACACCATCTGACCAAGAAATTTGAAGTACAATAGTAATGTTGGCATAAATAATGGCTACTCAGCGCCAGTCAGTGCCACCCGTAACAACAGAATCATTTGGTGGGCCTGGCAGTTCGAGGGTCTGAGAATTTTTGGAACTACGCCCCCCGCAGTTCACAGGGTCGGATCAGGAAGAGGACCCCCAGGACTTCCTGGATCAGATGTAGAGAATCTTTCGGGTCATGCATGTGACATCTACAGAATCAGTTGAGTTAACGGTATTTCGACTATGGGATATTGTTGTGTTGTGGTACGAGAGTTTGGAAAGGTCCTGAGGGAGAGATGTCGTCCCTCCAACCTAGTCCAACTTTTCAGAGGCTTTCCTAGACCGTTATTTTCCACGAGAAATCCGACAGGCCTGGATGGACCAGTTTTTAAATTTGGAGCAGGGGGCGAGGAGTGTACGGGAATATGCCCTACAGTTTGATTCCTTAGCCCGCTATGCTCCAGCTTTTGTGGACACCATGCCATCTAGAGTCCGCCGGTTTATTATGGGTTTGAACCCAGAGTACATAGAGGCGTGCATGACAGCTACACTGTGGGAAGATATGGATATTGCTCGGGTGTAGGCCTTTTCCCAGACTATTGAGGGCCTTAGAAAGCGGTAGCAGGATAGCAGACGAGTAAATCAGGAACAGCGTAGTAGAGATAGATCAGATGAAATACAGGGGGAGACTCGGAGAGGGCCTAGGCCACGGTTGTCAGACAGGCTACCTAGACCCCCGCCTCCATCACAACAGTAGAGGGGTAGATCTGGTCGCCTGGGAAAAACAGAGTCCGATGGGAGTTCTCGAACTGTAGATTCACCCCAGCAGAGGATGGCAGAGAAGAGCAGGTATACACCCCCACCTTGCCCTATTTGCAGTCGACCCCACACTAGAGCTTGCAGATATGGCTCCACAGGGTGTTATATATGCGGGCAGGAGGGTCATGTGATGTGAGACTATCCATCCAGGGGTTAGGATAATCGAGACAGACAGGACAAGGCGTCAGCAGGGCCACGAGCTCCAGCAACCTCGGCAGGGTGTAAGCCCTCAGTCCCAGCAGGCAGAGGCCAAGGTAGATCAGGGGCCTCTAGTTTAGGTACGGGCCCAAGCCATACCTATGCATTACAAGGGAGGCAGGACTCAGAGGCATCTCCAGATGTGGTAATAGGTATGATGACTATTTTCTCACACCCTTCTTATGTATTGATTGATCCAGGATCTACTTTTTCCTACGTTACCCCATTTGTGGCTCGAAAGTTCAGTGTGGTACCAGAGTTGCTTCAGCAACCCTTTTCAGTATGTACACCCGTCGGTGACTCCATCATAGCCAGAAGGGTGTATCGAGGGTATACAGTAGAGGTTGCTGATCGTCAGACTATAGTAGATTTGATAGAATTAGAGATGATTGATTTTGATGCCAGTATGGGTATGGATTGGTTAGTGCCGTGCTATGCCAATGTAGAATGCTGGACCAAGACGGTCCAATTCCACTTTCCAAGGGAGGCAGTACGAGAGTGGAAGGGCAGTACAGCTACGCCAAAAGGTAGGTTTATTTCCTATCTTCAGGCAAGGAAGTTGATAGCTAAGGGATGCATTTTCCACATAGTCAGAGTCCAGGATGTGCGGGTAGAGCCTCCGACTCTCCAGTCTGTTCCAGTGGTTAATGAATTCCCCAACGTATTTCCAAACGAACTACCTGGTATTCCCCCAGAGAGAAATAGATTTTGCCATTGATTTGCTACCAGGCACTTAGCCCATATCAATTCCTCTATATCGTATGGCTCCTGCTGAACTCAGAGAATTAAAGGAGTAGCTAAAAGATCTGTCAGATAAGTGCTTTATCAGGCCGAGTACTTCACCTTGGGGTGCGCCAGTTCTATTTGTGATAAAGAAGGATGGCTCACTCTGCATGTGTATAGATTACCGACAATTGAATAGGGGTTACAGTCAAGAATAAGTATCCGCTTCCCAGAATAGATGATTTGTTTGATCAGTTACATGGGGCCAGATATTTCTCCAGGATTGACTTATGGTCCGAATATCATCAGGTTTGAGTTCGTGAAAGAGACATTCCGAAGACTGCCTTCAGGACCAGATACGACCATTTTGAATTCCTAGTCATGTCCTTTAGGCTGACGAATGGCCCAGCAGTATTTATGGACCTGATGAACAACATCTTCAGACCATACATGGACCTGTTCGTGATAGTGTTTATTGACGATATTTTGGTGTATTCTCGCTCAGAGGCAGACCACCAGGATCATTTGCGGACAGTGCTCCAGATTCTTAGGGATCGTCAGTTGTATGCCAAGTTCTCTAAATGTGAATTTTGGATGAGCTCAGTAGCCTTCTTGGGGCATATTGTGTCGGATGCTGGTATACAGGTGTACACACAAAAAATAGAAGCAGTAAAAACATGTCCTAGACCTACCACTCTGACCGATGTCCGCAGTTTTCTGGGGTTAGCAGGGTACTATAGAAGATTTGTGGAGGGATTCTCCACCATAACGGCACCTCTGACTAAGCTGACACAAAAGGCAGTAAAGTTTCAGTGGACGGAGGCATGTGAGCAGAGTTTCCAGAAATTGGAAGACAGGTTAACCTCCGCCCCAGTGTTAGCATTGCCAGAAGATATAGGGGGTTATGCAGTTTATTGTGACGCTTCGGGTGTTGGGTTAGGATGTGTGTTGATGCAGCGTGGTAAAGTAATTGCTTATGCTTCCAGACAGCTGAGGAAACACGAAAAGAATTATCCTACCCACGACCTGGAACTAGCCCCAGTGATCCACGCTCTAAAGATATGGAGACATTACTTTTATGGAGTCCATGTGGAGCCGACAGTATATCTTCACTCAGAGAGAGTTGAATTTGCGGCAATGCCGCTGGTTGGAATTGCTGAAAGATTATGATGTAAATATTCTGTACCACCCAGGAAGAGCCAACGTGGTAGCAGATGCCCTTAGTCGCAAATCTATGGGGAGTTTGGCATACTTGCAGCCTGAGCAGTGGGAATTGGCCCGAGAATTACACAAGTTAGCCAGTTTAGCCATTCCTGTAGCAGAAACAGAGGACAACAGAGCGGTAATTCAGAACACCGCAGTGTTGTCATTAGTTGTGGAGGTAAAGGAACGACAGTATGAAGATTCTGACCTAGTTCAGCTTAAAGGCAGAGTTGAGCAAGGAAAAGCATCGGATTTTCAGGTAACTGAGGATGAAGTGTTGCGATGTAAAGGCCGCCTTTGTGTTCCAGATATTGAAGGGCTATGCCAGCAGATTATAAGCGAGGTACATTACGCCCGCTATTTTCTCCACCCTGGCACGATGAAAATGTACCACGATATCAAAGAAATCTACTAGTGGCCAGGTATGAAGAGGGAAATAGTAGAATTGGTAGCCCAGTGTCCTAACTGCCAGCAAGTAAAAGCTGAACACCAGAAACCAGGCGAATTGACTCAAGACATAGTTGTGCCTCTTTGGAAGTGGGAAGCAGTAAATATGGATTTTGTAGCGGCCCGTACCAGGCATAGAAATGACTCGATTTGGGTAATTTTTGATAGATTGACAAAATCAGCACATTTTCTGCCAGTAAGGGCTACTTTCTCTGCCAAAGATTATGCTGAGTTGTATATAAGAGAAATAGTCAGACTGCACGGTGTTCCAGTATCCATTACCTCTGACAGAGGGGCGCAATTTACAACAAAATTTTGGCAATCATTTCAGAGAGGCCTGGGAACACAGATTAATCTGAGCACAACATTCCATCCTCAGACAGATAGGTAGGCATACTGCTATTCAGATGCTTAAGGATATGTTACGAGCGTGTGTATTGGACTTTGAAGGTAGCTGGGATGAGCACTTACCACTTATTGAGTTTTCTTATAATAATAGTTACCACTCAGCTATCCAAATGTCGCCCTATGAGGCTTTGTATGGGCAAAAATGCAGATCGCCAGTTGGCTGGTTTGAAGTAGGAGAGTCAGCGCTGATCGGGTCGGATATTATTCATCAGTTAGAAGAAATGGTAAAGCTTATTAGAGAATGCCTACTGACTGCTCAGAGCCGCTAGAAATTGTATGCTGATGTGCGGTGCAGAAACCTAAAATTTAATGTGAATGACTGGGTGTTTCTAAAAGTTTCTCCAATGAAAGGGGTGATGAGGTTCAGCAAGAAAGGTAAGCTCAGCCCGAGATTTGTTAGGCCTTATCAGATTCGTCAAAGAATAGGCCAAGTGGCATACGAGTTGAACTTGCCTCCAGAATTAGGGTCTGTCCATCCAATTCTCCACGTGTCCATGCTAAGGAAGTGTATAGAGGATCCATCCCGAATCGTTCCAGTCCAAGATATTCAGGTTACAGAAGAGTTGGCGTATGAAGAAGTTCCAGTAGCCATATTAGACCGACAAATTCGTAGATTGAGAACTAAAGATGTTGCTTCGATCAAAGTATTATGGCGTAACCGAAACTGAGAGAAAATGACTTGGGAGGCAGAAGAAGATATGAAAGCCAGATATCCCCAGTTATTTTAGCCTTAGCCAGCTAGAGGTATGTTGTTATTATTGTTGCTTTATATTTATGTGTATAAGCGAGATGCTAACTTCAGTTTAGTGAAATGAATGTTTTAGCATTGTGTGGAGTACCTGTATTGGACTTTTTTGTGTTTCAGGATTTTTGAGATAGTCCATATTACAGGGCAAACTCTGCCAAAGTTTTTCTAGAATAAGTCAAGTAAGTTGAAATTCTTGCAAGTAGAAGTTTACATTCGAGGATGAATTTTCTTAAGGGGGGGGGGAGGAGGTTACACCCTGTAAATTCGTGACATTTAGATGGCCTATTCGCATGTTGGTTAAAGTTTTAGAGTTCCATACATGCTAGAAAAAGGCTTGGGAGAAGACCGGATAAGCGCCACGTTGAAGCGTCACTAGAGGAGGCCGGGCAGACCCCCTCCGTGATGGAAACGTGCCACGGAGGCTATCCCTCCGTGATGGACAACGTGCCACGGAGGGCCTATCCAGGCTCCACTATATAAAGCCCCACTTCGGTTTTTAATTTAATTTCACCCAATTTTATTTCAAGAACACAACCAAAACAGGGGAGAATGAGGGTTCAACATAAAAGTTCATCCGATTACGCCACTAAATGCTGTCCAAACTCAAAATAATCTCGGGTAGTGAAGTATAAAGGTGCAAAGAGCATTCCTACAAAGTTAGTTTCATCAAATTCGGTAGGCAAACCATCGTCCTACCAAGCTAAGGTAAGTGGAATTGCTCCAAATTAGTGTCAATATACTCCTAGCCCTAGAATAAGTATTTCTCCCTTTTGGACTTCCGAGAAATAGCGAGGTTTTGGTTGTTTTTCGATAAGTCAATGTTTTGGCTATATATATATTCAAAGTAGCATTTTCTTCCAGAATATTGATGAACTTAGTTCTTATTGCTATGAATGTGAATACAGTTGGAAGAAATAGCTGAATATTGACCGAGTTACGCCAGTTGACCGGAAAGCCGACAACTGAGGTATGTAAAGCCAGTTTCTTTGGCAAATTAGTAATTCTAGTATAGTAAAATAGAATAAATTCTAGAAGGAAGTTCCAGAAGCCGAGTATTAAGTATGTTTGTATTATTATGCCATATTCAGAATAAAAGTTAGTAAATTTGTACCAAATAGCGAGAGATCAATCCACACTCAGTATCAGATTCAATTTAATTCAGTAAGAGCTTTAAAATAGAATGTAAGAACTGAACAGTGATATCAGATTTAATATACATGTTATATGTGATTATTGTTGTTTGTAGAGACCTGATTATTTTATGTGGACACCCTTAAAGCTTCCCTGCCGCCCCAGGGTTAATAGTTGTGTCAACTCGCTCGCCAAAGGGTGAGGGTACGTTACTCCATGGAGTGTCGTCCGCAGTAGGACGAAGATGGGATGCAGCATTCCCCATAGTAGGCTGATCAGCATTATAGCATACCCTGTTGAGCGCTTGCGCCCAGGGCACAAATTACAGATTACAGATACAGATCTCAGATTACAGTTATAGGAGTCCTCAAGACTCAGATACAGTCATAGTCAGGGGCCCAGAGAGCCCAAGCTACATACCCAGGGGGCCGGTGGGGTGCTCGTAGTTACTAGTTGAGTGGAGTGAATTTATTTTTAGATGGCGACCCGGGTAGGGGTATATAGATTGCGTGTTGATTGGCACCTTCCGGCTTATGGGGGCTGGTATAGCTTCTTGTATGCTGTATATATATATATATATATATATATATATATGTATATATACATATATATATATATGTGTTACTTATTAAGATGATAGATAGAAGGACGCCGCATCGACAGGTATGATTCTTATCTTCTTTCTAGTACAGTTAAGCTCGCTACAGATTCTGCTATTCCAGACAGTTTTAGCTATCCTCTGTCATTTCAGTAACTACCAGTATACTGTTTATCTTCAGTTATGTTCAGTTTTGCTTTGCATACTCGGTACTAGTGTTACTGACGCCCGTTTGGGGGCGCTGCATTACTTGCCTGCAAGTACTCATAGACGAGGAGTCGATCACTCGTAATTCTAGCCAGCACACAAAGTGATCAGCTCCTGTCATCTGGAGCTTGATAGCTAGAGGTTTATGCCTTTTTTTTGTTGTATAGTACGGGTAGGTCGGGGCCTTGTCCTGACCATCTTATCAGTATTCTTTGAGGCTTGCAGATTGTATATTCCCTGTGGTTAGCTGCGCCGGTTGTGTGAGGCCATGTGTATGTTTTTGTTTGTTTTTGATGGTCGTGTGGGGCCTTATTCAGTTGGTAGTGGTGATCTTGTTGGTCATGTAGCAGTTTAGCACTTGTTTTCTTGATTCAGAAATAACTAGACAGCATGGTGGCCTTGTCGGCCCGCATAGGTTCCCTATTGATTCAGTTGTTCTGGGTAGTTGTTGTTTTCTTACAGGTGGCTATAGGCCTAGTCAGCTGGAGGCTGTATTTACAGTCGTTATATAGCCCGTCGTTTTCTTTAATCCAGAGTTAGAGATAGCCTGGCACCAGAAGTGCTCAAGCTCAGCTAGTCCAGCAGTCCAGGTGCCAGTTATGCCTCCCAATGCGGGGCGTGACAGTAATATCACAGAAGTGCATAAGCCTAGACTCGGGTGCTGAAATGAAAAGTAGTAGAAAAGTCAGAAGGTTCTCTCAAAACAACTGGTGGTACTAGTCGTTGGAGGGTCTAACAACTCGTGGTAGTCACCTGTGGTCAAGTTCTGCAGTAAAGTATCCTGTGGGGACTGATCTAGGAATGACCCATTGTTTGATGTAATGGGTCATTAAAATGGGTTTTTGTGAAGATGGTCTTGGCCAAAAAAGGTTGGCACGAGTCATGGGATGACTCGTTGTTCTAGACAATGGGTCGTTATATGTGCCCGTTAGGAGGATTTCCAAGATGGGAGTAGTGATTGCAATGGATAGCAACGATGAGTCGTTGGAGATGGTAACGATCCGTCGTGTCCATTTGTGGTAGAGGACCTGAGACGGGAAAATGGGATGAAACAACAAGGGAAGTAATGGGCCGTGGGAGAAAGGAATGACCCGTTGTATTGGTTGTTGCTTCGAACAGTAGTTAATTTCCTATGAGTTTAGTAAGGGCAAATCCGTAACTTTAGACCCCTGAGTCCTATACTTCATCGTTTTAAGCTCAAAAAAGGGTGTTTTAAGAGTGTTAAGTCCATTCTAAACTCATCCTCTTCCATGCATGCAAGCTTAGAGGTTCTAAGGGGTGATCAAGCTTAGGATTCATCTAGTTCTTCCCCAAATTTCATTGGGCTTCCAAGAGGTTTTATGAAATCAGATTCTTTCAGGTATGAAGGGTTATGAATGAGTGTAATCATCAATACCCATGCCCAATCCCTCTTCAATTCATGAAATTCTAGTTGATAAATCTATGGGGTTTTAACCCAACATGTGAATTCTCTAAGTATCAATCATGGGTATGATCTAAGAATGTTTTAAATATTGAATTATGATTCATGGGAATATTTTATAATGTTTTTAGTTACAATTATGTTTTCATGTTTTACAAATTATGATGCCCAAGCATAAAGAATTCATGAAAGGTTGAGATTATGATCTATTTTTTCAATTATGATGAAATGTATATGAAGAAAGTATGATTGTGAATTACCCATGACTACATTCATGTTTTGAATAATTAAAGTTTATTTCAAGAATGTTTAAATATTGGGCAAGCCCATATAATCAAGTATATTTCATGATGTATTTAAATTTTTGTTATTAGCTTACCACATGGTTTTGGAGTCTAGACTCCCACTCTTTTCAGCTTGGGGTATGGTTTGAGCCCAAGGCTCTTAATGTTATGATTTCAGACATTGCATGTATATTATTATTTAGCTTCTTCACTAGACGATAGACAACTTCATTAGAAAATGATGGAGAGCATATGCATGTTTTTTGGAGTAGTTTCTAGAACTGAGTAGGCTAAGGGTCAGTCAACCCTATGCCTCAGAACTATGTGCCAAAGTAGGTATGTTCAGATTTTTTGGGACATCCCTTGTGAGCTTCCCTTGCCCCCAAGGGGCCTTCAGTTTGATGTCAACATCATGGTAGCGTCTTTAGCCCTCGCAAGTCTTTGGACGGCTCTGCCCACTTGAGTGTGATAGTCGGCTATAAGATGAGTCTCCCGTTGTTTCTTATCATTTCGGTTATGCATGTTCATCAGTCATGATATTATATTTTCAGCAGGTTTTACCCACTGTTCAGTTTTACTTATGATTATCAGTTTTTAGCTTTTGGTCACTCGATTCAATTATGATGTTAATTATGATACTCAGTTATGCATGATTCATGTTTTCAAATAATAACATGCAAGCCCTACTCTCAGACTCTTATGATTAAATGTTTATGTTATTCATGATCACTGAGTTTACTTACTTAGTGGTTTTACTTACCTTATATACTCGGTACATTTAACGTACTGACCACATACTTTATGTTGTATCGTTTCATGATACAGGCTCGGATATTCAGGCCTAGTTCCTCCAGTAGCCAGACTCTCAATATTAGCATCTTTCAGTCTCAATTGGTGAGTCCTCATCTTCCGAGGACCCTTTATCAGTTGTATTGGGTATTTTCAGTTTTTAGACTATAGTAAATTATTTGGGGTCTTGTCCCATCAACTCATCAGTAGTAGATGCTTTTCAAACATTGTATGTATTTTAGTTTCGGCCTTGTGATATGTAATCAAATTTTATGATATTTTCAAACTTCCGCTATATTATATATGTTAGACTTCCTCTTGATTATGTTGAGTTTAGATGTCATGTTCATGCCACGGTCGAGTTGGAGCCTCTCGGAGTTTTTTGTCCGGTGCCTCAATTTGAGCCTATGTTCAAGTTGTGACAGCCATGCTCATCAGCGACATGGACATCTCCAGGTTTATGATCCATGCTCAACGAATTAAGGAGGAAAAGCTATAAAAAGAGAGAGAGAGAGACAGAGAGAGAGAGCAAGCGGGCTAGAATAGAATAGTTTGACTATTCATAGTAGAGATCTAGTGGTGGTAATCGCTCATAGTAGCAGCAGTAGAGATCTCCAGTACCCTCTTCAGCTAGTGCTCCTCCTCCCGGACCCCGCAATGATCGAAAGGGCGGAGCATCAGACTCTTAGTCTCAGAGTTATTTCTCTAGCACCCGCACTTTCCCAGCATGTCCAAAGTGTGGTAAGAACCATCCTGGGAAATGTCATTTTGGCACGGGGTGTTGCTTTAGTTGTGGCCAACTGGGTCACAGGTTGAGAGATTACCCATCAGCCGAATGGGTAATCCACTACATCAGCAACACTGATAAGTCATTCAGCTCAGTAGGGTACTACTTTAGGTACAGGTGGTGATCTGCACCAAAACCGCTTTTATGCTCTATCTTTATATTAGAACCATGAGAATTCACCTAACATAGTTACTGGTATGTTACGTCTCTTCAATATTGATGTCTATGCTTTACTAGATCTAGGAGCCACATATTCCTTTGTAACTCCTTACATTGTAGTTCAGTTTGAGATTTTCCCAAAAATCCCCTTAGAACCCTTTCTAGTCTCTACTCCTATTGGTGAGCCAGTTATAGCCAGTCGGGTAAACACAAATTGTCCCATCATAATTTTACAGAAAGTCACCACAGTTGATCTGGTAGAGTTAGATATGGTCGATATTGACCTCATTCTTTGCATATACTGGTCGCACTCTTGCTATGTCTCAGTCGACTGCAGAACTAAGGTCGGTAAGATTCAATTTCCTAATGAATCAGTCCTAGAGTTGAAGGGTAGTACTTCAGCGCCTAAGGGTCGATTTATCTCTTACCTTATAGCTAGAAAAATAATTTCTAAGGGATATATCTATCATCTAGTTAGGGTTAGGGATTCTAGTTTCGAAACCCCAACTCTTTAGTCAGTTCCAATCATAAATGAGTTTCCTAGATGTATTTTTCGAAGATCTTCTCGGAGTCCCTCCTAAATGAAAAATTGACTTTGGCATAGACCTTCTTATAGACACCCAGCCTATCTCAATTCCTCTGTATAGAATGTCTCCAACTAAGCTTAAGGAGTTGAAGAAACAACTAAAAGACTTTTTAGATAAAGGATTCATCAAACCCAGTATATCTCCTTGGGGTACCCCTGTTCTATTTGTGCGAAAAAGGACAATAAACTTACAATATACATCGACTACTATTAGTTTAACAAAGACACTGTCATGGATAAGTATCCTCTCCCCAGTATTGATGGCTTGTTCCGCCAGTTTCAGGGTACTAGCTACGTTTCTAAGATAGACCTCTAATTCGACTATCACCTACTCAGAAATAGGGAGTGTGACATTTCAAAGACACCCTTTAGAACCCAGTATGGTCACTATGAATTTGTTGTTATATCTTTTGGGCTAACAAATGTTCCTGTAGCTTTTAAACACTTGATGAATAGGGTGTTCAAACAGTACATAGATATGTTTTTCATCATCTTCATAGAAGACATCCTAGTATATTCCCAAAGTGAGGATGAGCATGCCGACTACTTGAGGATAGTTTTGCAGACTCTTAGGTAGCACTAGTTATTTGCTAAGTTCAACAAGTGTAACTTTTGACTAAATTCAGTGTTGTTCCTTGGTCATGTCTTCTCTAATAAAGGTATTTAGGTGGATCCTCAAAAGATTGAAGTTGTTACGAACTGACCAAGACCCACTTCTCTGTTAGACATTAGGAGTTTCTTGGGCCTAGCTGATTTTTACAAACGGTTGGTACAAGGATTCTCCTGTATTTCCTCTCTTATAACTAGGTTTCCTCAGAAGAGTCAAGTTTCACTGGTTCGATGCTTGTGAGAAAAGATTTCAGCAGTTAAAGACACAATTCACTACTGGCCCAATTTTGACTCTACTAGAAGGTTCAGATGGGTATGTAATTTATCATGACGCCTCCGTTGTTCTCCTTGGTTGTGTATTGATACAACATGGAAAGATTATAGCCTATTCTTCTAGACAACTCAAAGATCATGAGAAGAATTACCCAACTCATGAACTTGAACTAGAAGCTGTAGCATTTGCCTTAAATATTTTGAGGCACTACCTTTATGGTGTTCATGTGGATATGTTCACTTACCACAAAATCCTGCAATATGTGTTCAGTCAAAAGAATTTGAATCTTCATCAGAGGAGATGGCTAGAGTTGTTGAAAGACTACGACATGAGTGTCTTGTACCACCCGGGTAAAACCAATGTAGTGGCCGATGGCCTTAGCAGACTATCAATGGACAGTGTTGCTCATATTGAGGATGGTAAGAAAGAACTGCTTAGAGATGTTCACAAGCAGGCTCAATTTGGATTTTGTTTGGTTTATTCACCAGAAGGTGGAGTTGTAGTCCAAAATAGTTTAGAGTCTTCTGTGTGTGGAGGTAAAAGAAAGGCAAGACAATGATTCAATATTGCTTAAACCAAAGGAAGCAGTCTTCAAGAAGGAGGTGGAAACATTCTCTAAAGGGGGAGATAGTGTACTCTGTTATTAGGCAAGTTGTGTGTTTCATATGTAAATTATCTAAGGAAAAAGCGGATATTAATGGAAGCTCACAACTCCCGATATTCTATCCATCCAAGTGTCACCAAGATGTACAATGATCTACGAGAAGTTTATTGATGGAATTGTATGAAGAAAGACATTGCAGAATTTTTTACAAGTGCCCGAATTTCCAGCAGGTGAAAGTTGAACACCAGAGATTGGGAGGTGTGACTCAAATATCAGCTTTCCTACTTGGAAGTGGTAAGAGATTAATAATGGACTTCATTACAGGCTTGCCTCATACCTTCCGACTGCATGATTCTATATAGGTGATTCTAGACAGGATAACTAAGTCAATATGTTTCCGACCAATTAAGACTACTGATTCGGAAGAGGATTATGCTAGACTATAAATCTAGGAGTTAGTTAGGTTGCATGAGGTCCCTTTTTCCATCATTTTAGATAGAGACACTCATTTCACCTCACACTTTTGAAAATCATTCCAGAAGGGACTTGGTACTCAAGTTAATCTCAACACAGCTTTCCATCCCCAAAGACATGGCCAGGCTGAGCGTACCATTTAGACTCTAGAGGATATGTTGAGGGCTTGTGTGATTTATTTCAAGGGCAGTTGGGATGTAGCTGCCTCTCATCAAGTTTGCATATAAGAATAGTTACCAGTCCAGTATTAAAATGGCCCTATTAGAGGCACTTTATAGTAGGAGGTATAGGTCTCTTATAATGTGGCTTGAGGTTGATAAAGCTACCCTGATAGGACTAGATTCAGTTCATGACACCATAAAAAAATTTCAACTTATCAGAGAAAGGTTTAAAGCAGCTCAGGGTCGTCAAAAATCATATAAGGATTTTAGGAGGAGAGAGCTTGAGTTCAATGTTGATGATTGGGTATACTAAAAAATTTCACCTATCAAATAGGTGATGAGATTTGGGAAGAAAGAAAAACTCAATCCCCACTATGTTGGTCCTTGGAGGATTCTGAGGTGCATTGATGATGTGGCGTATGAGTTGGACCCGACGGAGTTAGCATCGGTGCATCCATTTTTTTATGTATCTCTATTGAAGAAGTGCATTGGTGATCCGACCTCAGTTGTGCCTCTAGAGAGTGTAGGTTTGAAGGATAGTCTCTCTTATAAATAGGTCCCTGTATATTTTTATGATCGCCAGGTCTGTAAGTTGAGGAATAAAGAGGTCACTTAAGGGAAAGTTCTTAGGAGGAATCAACTTGTAGAGGGGGTCATGTAGGACGCCAAAGCATATATTATGGAAAATTCCCTCACCTTTTCCTTTCTAACTCAGCTTCAACATCATGTATTAGTTTTTTCCTTAGTACTCCACTTAGTCTCATGTCAATTTCATGCATTTCAGTTCTATACATGTCTTAGCATGCTTTCTTGGTTAATGAATCCTGTTTAGTATGTACATTTCAGTTTGGAGTCAGTCACTCCATTAAAATTCAATCCAAAGCTATTATTATTTGGATTATTGCTCTTTCCCTATCCTTCCAGCTTATCTAGTGTTCGTTCGAGGATGAATGCACCTAAGGGGGAGATAATGTAACATCCCAGAAGTCCATAAGATCAAACCCTAGACTTAGACTGGGAATAGCACGAAACCAGAAAATTTCCAACAGAATTACTCATTAGACGAGATGTTGTCAGAACTAATGAACTAATAAGTCAGTCGTTGGTTACCCTGGAGATTTTTCCAGGGTGCCACACTTATGAGGAAGATGCTGGGAAACATTTTAGGAAATTTCCCTTCTTTCATGATTCTTATCGTGCAATAGTGTGAAACTCTAAGAATATCATTCTAACTCATGCTCTATACATTTATAAAAAATGCCTCCAAGAAGAGCTAATGGTAGAAGAAACATAAATGTAAACCAGTAAGCCCCACCAGCTCCAACAGCCCCTCTAAACAAGAAGGTGACAGAAGTTGCGTTATAGGCTGTATTTCAAATGCTTTCCCATGCTATGACCAACTAGGTTACCCAGCAGGCCCTCGCACAGCTTAGTCCAAGTGGGAATACAACTGCTTCCAGAGTCTGGTATTACACTTAGATGAATCCCCTAGAATTTCATGGATTTAAGGTAGATAAGGACCCATAGGACTTTATTGATGAGGTTCAGAAGATCACCCAAATCATGGGTGTCACCGCCCTTAAGAGTGCATATTTGGCCGCTTATTAGCTGAAGGGAATGAGTGAGGTATGTTACTTAGTTCAGCATTGTGTTGAAGATCTAGAACATGCCTGGTTGATCTTTGCATAGACTAAGGATGGTTGTTTAGGAAATGATCATAGGACATTTTTGCTAAAGCTCACTTTTAGCCTAAATAACCCTACCAAAATCTGATGATTCACTTGATACTAATTGAGCCTTTAATAGACCATTTTTGTTTGATTTAACGATTAACTGTACCCATTTCTTTATAATGAACCTATTATGGCCCTGGTACTTCCTTGGATATTATGAACCTCAACATAAGGAAAAATGCGAGGGCGACTAGAGTTGGGGTGCATAAAGGTGGGAACGAGAAAAAGGAAATGAAAAGAGAAAAAAGTGAAAAATGAGGTGTGGTGGAAAGAAAAAGAGATGAAAAAGCTGTAAATCTTGAAAAAGAAAAATTCAATAAAATACTTGAAAAAAAAGTTAAAAAATACATGACACCCATGCAAAATAACAAAAAAGGGGTGAAAAGGGAAGAAAAGGAATAAAGGGTGAAATAGGTGAAGAGTAAAGCGAATGTATGTAGTGACAACGAAGGGATAGTCTCTTAAAAAGATCTCATCTTTATCATATCCAGCCCTAAGCCTACATTACAAGCCATATTAAGTCCTATAGTGATCCTAATTTGATCATCCAAAAAACCAAAGCAGAGAAAATAAGGGCAAGCCTATGGTATCTTATACATAATACTTATAAACTTCTTTGTGAGAGTGAGCGCCTTACTTTTTTAGTCCCATGCAATGTTTGACACTATATACATATGAGTGGGGGCTTCATTCCTTATGACGGTACATGGATTATAGTTACTTTTACCATTGGTTTGTGCGAAAAACATTGGTTATGACTTGATCACATGTTGATACCTAGACGACATGTCTTGATCCCTGTATATTATGTTTGTGGTTGCCTGTAATACATTAGCTGATGTTGGTTCATGGAAAAGGGTCAAACTGTTGTATAGAAAGTGCAAATTTTATTTAGTATCCTAGGTTTATTTTCTAGTTGAGCGTTGTGTTTTGATTTTTCTTTTCTTTGCCTGAAGACATGAAAAAGTCTTGTAATTGAGGGTGTTGATGTGTTGTGGATTTACAACACTTTCGACACTCAAAACTAAATAAAATTGCATGGACTTAGGTATATTTATATGGATATGAGGTACTTATCTTGTGTTTTGAGGTGAACTTAGGTGTTGGAGAAAGATTGTGAAAAAAGCTTAAAAGAGAAGAAAATGAGCCAAGATGAGAATCTCACGAGTCGTACATTGATGGTACGAATTGTACTATGAATCATCAAAATATTCAGAAGGATGAGCTGAGAAAGATGCAATCCAAGACTCACAGTATGAGCCGTATGATCATGGTACGAGCCGTAATTTTCAAGTCGTGGAAAGATTCAGAGAAATTTCAGAAAGGCTGACTCTAGGTACAGAAGACCATAGTACAAGTCGTGAAGGCAAGGTCTGATTCGTACCAAGACACTCGTGACAAACTTCAGAAAAATTCATAGTCTTCAGATGTAATCCACGAAAGATCAGTGCAACTCATAGGAAGTTGGTACGAGCCGTACTGGGATCTAACACTTAGCCAAATTTCAGCTAGCCAACTGAGATACGAAAAGCAGGTACGATCTGTACATACATGCTATGGATCATAGGTATGGTCGTGGCTCGAGCGGCAGCAGATATGGAAGTTTACCTTGTTAGCTTAGGAAGAGGATTTTTATGTTTGTATAAATACGTTTCATGTTTTATTTTCATAGGGGAGTCGAATAGAAGTAATTAGTAGTGATTAGAACTGATTAGCAATGAAATTAAGGAGATATAGACGTGAGAATTGAGTTGTTCAACTGGCGATCAACTTTTTCTTGATCTTCATATTGTTCTTGAGGATTTTGCTGATTAATTCAAGGAAGTTTTCTCTTAATTATAATTATAAGTATTGATTCGTGTCTTTAATTATGCAAACAAATCACAATCTTTCTACTATGAGAGGCTAAAACTTCCATAGCTAGGGTTGTGGGAACCATGGTGGATTAACAAGCTAGGGTTACATAAAAGTGATTCAAAACCAATGCAAAACACTTGTATTTTATTCACTTCATGCTTAAACGTTTCTTAACGATGTACAACGTTAGGACATGTCTGAATTCTTTACTTTCTTAGGTCTAAGAAGTAGAGATTAGGAAAAGAGAATTACAACAAAGCCTTGATCTTGATGATCATTGTATTAACTTGAGCTGTGGTCGCAGGATAGTTAAAATTTGAGACATATTGATGACGATTAATTTTCAATTGCTCATGAGACCTAGTTAGGTGATTGAGTATAGTCATTCAATAGGGAATGGTTTGTCGTTTGAATGAATTTAGGTTATCAGTTCTACGAGTAAGCATTGGTGATGATCACGTATGTATACCCGAAGCAGTTATGAACCCGTGGTGAACACAAAACCCTAGTTATATTTCATTCTTGATTTCCACAAAAGTCTTAATTATGTTTTTAATTATTGTTTTCTTTAGAACCCCCCTTTTTTGGAGTAACTACCTAACAACTTCACCTACCAGCTATAGTCTAGCTCTTTCATGTTCCCCGTGGGATTGACCCCAACTTCTAGTTGGGTTCTTTATTGACAATGTCCGCTTAATACTTCGGTAGGGGGTATGGGTTGAGCGTTATCAATTATCCTTAGGAGGGGGCACATATGGATTCTAGCTCCTATGATATCCTAGCCCTTCGCTATTTCTCTCTTTACTTCCCCATTTGTCATTCTTATCAACCTAACCCTTGAAATCACGATTCCTCCAACATTGATTCTCATCACGTGGATGGCAAGGGCTTTGGTTAGTACCTTGATATCTCGAGTGAGAACCTCCCATTTGACCAGCCATGAATTGACGCTCTTCCTCATACATTGGCGATGATGCTTCCCCCTTATATTGCATAGGACCTTGGGTCCCTACAACTTTGACATTCTTGGACCTGATTCCCATGACATGCTTTGTCATTAGATAAAGATGGGTCATTATTTTCACCAAGGTCTCATCTCTTTCTTCATCCCTCTTTCTCATCTCGGCAGCCATAAGGTTGCAAGAGACACTACCTGGGGACACTTCAGTGTCCCTAGTGTGCCATGCCCTATTCCTCTTGGTCATCCCATTTAAGAGAGATTTGGCCAATCCATATGTTTGGTCCATCAAGGACCCACTAGTGAGATTATTACAGACTTTTTTATTGAGTCAAGTGAGCAATAGAAGCTTTGGAGAAGAACTCTATCTGGCAACCCATGGTTTGGACATATTGCAACTTTCTTTTTGAATCGGAGCCAAACCTCATGTAAAGGTTCACCAGGGAATTGTCTAAAATTGATGATATCATCCCTCAAGTAGAGCATTCTCGAAGGAGGGAAACATATGTCCAAGAAAGCTTTCGTTAGGTCATGCCATGAAGTGATTGACTCAAAACAGTGGCTTCTCCTATTAGTGAGAATGGGAAAAGCCTCAGCTGAATCAATTCTTCGCTGATGTTGGTAATTTTGAAAGGTTGGCATATTTCGAGGAAATTCCAAAGGTGTAGGTTTGCATCCTCACTTGGATGCCCTCCAATGAGTCCTTTTATTTGTAGCAAATGTAGTATAGTGCTTGCCATGTGAATGACAATATTCCCTACTATAGGAGGTAGCCGAATAGCACCAGCTATGTCAGGTATCATGGGATTATCATCCTCACTGTCCATGTAGTCATCCTTAGAACACTCTTGAGATTTTTAGCTCATATAAGTTGACCTAAAGAAAAGCCAAAAACAAAATCAATGTAAAGAAACACAAGACGCTTAATTAATTCAAATCAACAAACAATAAAGAGTTATCAAATCTAATTCTCTGGAAACGACACCAAAATTAATGACGTCCAAATCCACTCCTTGCTAGGAGAGAGTGTACATGACTGTCGCAATATAATTTACCCAACTCATGAGTCGGGGTCGAATCCATAGGGAATGTAGATTTATAGCAACAAAATTCATCTATAAAATTGAATCAAATAGCATCATTGTATCAAAACTAGAAAAGTAAATAAGGGGATTGTAAGATCACACTTTGAATCAAAACTCCACAACAAAACAGGGAAACCAACTCCAAAGTAACAATATGAGTGAATGTTAGGGGTGTGCTATTGACGGGGCATTGATAGGATTGGGGTTAACTAGAAACTCAAAGAATTACTTACGAGCATAAATAGTCATGGACAAGGCGGCACCCGATGTTTCTCAACCAATTAGGTACCTTTTTGCTTGGGTTTTCTCAAACCCCAAGGTCCCACAAAATTTAACCACTACGACATGGGTAAGAATTAAGCTATCTCTAGCCTCAATTCTTTAATAAGTGTTTGAAAGTGGATATTAGCTTTCTCTAGCCCAAGCCCACACAATCAAAATTCAAATACCTACCGTTGTTTTATCACTCATATCCTATTCCTCTTTTTCAGACAACAATAGGATAAGTAAGACAATCCATACTTGCAATTATAAATATTTCAATTATAATTTAGAGAAAACAATAGATTTATGCTAAATAAGTAATTCTAAGATTAAACTAGCAACACCCAATCCATTCAAGCCCTTATCATGCAAACACCCCTAGCATGATGTTTAGCTACTCATAGATGAAGAAGAAGAGATTATACCAATAAATGAATCAATATCATTCATCATTTAGAAGAAACAACAAGCTCAATTTGTTCTTCAATGGAGGTTTATTTTAGAAAGATGAAGAAGATGAAGGGAATAGCTCTCACTTCTCTCTCTTTTTTTCTCTCTCTAAAATTCAAATAAAAAATAATGCAATGGAATGGAATATTCTATTCTTTACAAAAGGTGTACAAAAATAGGTGAAGCTGCTCCTCTTTTCTTGTGCATGTATGCCCATTTTGCCTTAAGAAGCATCCAAATGTCCTTGTGCTAGAGCTGGACGATTTTACCCCTTTCAGCACTGCCTCACTTGCGCGACACCTACATTTTGCAGGTTCCAATCCTTAAGGCGCAAGTCGCTCACACCTCTAGGCCAGAGAATATTGACATGGTTCTACATTTGCGCAGGTGCTCTTTCAGCCTTAGATCAGTATGTTCCTGCGTTTGACCTGTGTCTCGCAGATGTCATCTTGGGAAGTGCAGGTCCTCTTTTTCTCATCACCATGTTTTTTGTTCAATTCCTTTTCTTTATCTATTTAAATTGAATACCTGCAAAAACCAAAGAGAAAGGGAATAAAACCTACCTAAATGACTTGAAAATCAAGCAAAAGCTCATGTTTAAAAGCCTAATGAGTTGGCAATTTACCAACTCATCACGTTGACATTTATCATAACCCTTCACATAAGCTAGAGCAACCTTGAACAAAATAGGCCAAAAGAAGTTGTATTGCAGCACCTTATGTGTTGTTCTCTCTCCTGCATGATGTCCACCATATGGAGAGGAATGACAACTCTCAAGAACCTGTGTCACTTCGCTTTTAGAAATGCACCTCCAGATCACGTGATCTTGGCCTTTCATTAACAAATAAGGCTCATCCTATAGGTAGAGACAGGAATCATGATAAAGCTTTTTCTTCTATTGGGTGTTCGCCTCAAGAAGAAACACCCCACAAACCACCAAATTAATAATATTAGTGTACCATCATAACTCTGTACCCTCCAAAGAAAGAAGTTGTTCATCAGGAAAATCCTCACGAATTTGGCACCTCTAATCCTTGTCACTTTTATATCATGTGCCCTAAGGCATGTATTGGCCTATTTGGTTTATGTTTTAAGTATTTGTGATTGTATTTACATACAAGTTAGTCTTTTTTGTTTTGCCCCTTTTCTTGATTAACATAAGGGTTATCAGTTAGCTAGGTCTAGTTCAATAGATGATTATCTTCTTCTCTTGATTATTTACTTCTTGTCTGCTGGATTAGAGTGATATACTGTCACACCCTACCTTAAGAGGCATGACTGGCACCTGGTGCCCTACTAGGGTTTGAATTGGCCTGACTGAGCTTACGCATCTCTAGTGCATGATTAACATTAAATCCCAAGTTAAGAAAATGACGGGCTATATCTCGCTGTAAACACAATCCTCGGCCGACAAGGCCTTATAGCTACCCGTGAAAGAAAATAGCTACCCAGAAACAGACACTAATAGGGAGTCCTATGCAGGCCGACAGGACCACCATGATATCTAGTTATGACTATAAAGTAAATCCAGTACTAAACTAAGCTACGACAAGGCTGCTCTCTAACAGCTAAACAAGGTCCCACACGGCCAATACGTAAGATAAAGCATACACGAGCCCCACACGGCCATCAACAACTAACCACAGGGAATATGAAATAATCTGCAAGCCTCTACGAGTGATATACCAGTCGAGACAGGACCCCGACATACCCGTAAATTGTATATACAAAAAGAGATCAACCTTCTATCTATGAGCTCCGGACTACACTACTGATCTGTGTCTATCCGCACCTACAGGCAAGTAATGCAACACCCAGGAGAGCGTTAGTACAATATGTACTAAATATATAAGGCAGTAACTGTAAATAGCTAAATGAAATTGAAAGTAACTGAAAAGGAGGGATAGAAAAACCACCTGATTAGCTATACTTCTTACTGCCTAACCTATTAGTAACTAATGCAAACAAGAACCTTACCTGGTCCCCATAAGCCGTAAGGTACAACCAGTATAGAATAACCCATCCAGGGCCCCCATAAGCCCTGGTGAGTACACTTTAGTCTATATACCCCTAACAAGGTCATACTGAGTCATCTAGCAATTGTAGTCATCCTACCAGTCCCCTGGGTCTGCAATTGAGCTCGCTCGGACCCTGAACTGTAGTTGTGTCTAAGTCTGGTGGACTCCTGATATCTGATATCTGCACCCCGGGTACCAGGCTCGACAGGGGGTGTGGTGTAGCGCCGATCGACATAAAATAGTCCATCCATTGAATGGACTGTATGAGGACCTTGGACCCCATCTTCATCCCTTGCGGATGTCATAACGCTCCTTGGAGCGATGTCATCACGCCCTTGGCGGGCGTCGACAGCTAGTAACCCTGCGGTTTGTCAAGGAAGGCTATACAGACGTAATCCATCCCCAAACTAAACATGGAATACTGATTTCGGCTAATAACAATAGTTAGCCATAATAAATATGCTTTTGATCTTCTTACTGGGATTCATACTGAGTTATAATACTAAAAGAACTAAATTGCCGAAGACATTTGCCTTAACATACCCGGGTTGACGATTTCCGATTAGATGGCGATTTTCAATCCGCATTCAACAGATTTTTCTAACTGTAATTGTATTACTGGGAGAATGAGACTTATTTTAGTACTAAATTCGGAAAAAATGATAACTTTCTATATAAATGTTAACTATATTCAACATAACAGAACATGGTCGAAAATGTATAATTTCTCAAAAATTCAGAGGGGAGAAATACTTACTTTAAGCCTGTGATCGCACAGAAATTAGATTGGAGTCATTCCGACAACTTTGACTCGGCGGGGTTATGATTTTCCAGGCGAATTTCACGAAACTAACTTTTTAGTAATGCTCTTTATGGCCTTAGAATTTGATACCCGAAGTTAATTTAAATTCGGGCAACGTTTCGTAGCATAAATGGAGGTAAATTAACTGAAAATGCCTTATCTCTCTTCTCTAACTGTGGGTCTGTTTTATTTTGAAATGATACCAATGAAAACATTAAACTTATATATAAATTGTGCGATGGATACGAGGTCTATGGCACGGACCCCAATACGCCAATTCTGGGTTGTGCCACGGAGCCCAACGCGCCAAGGAGGGATCCGTGACATGTTTCTCCTTCAGGCAGCTAGTCCGACCCTCTCCCTTGCAAGCTTGTTCTGCGCTCATTCGACCTTTTCCCTGGGCCCTTTCTCGTACATGTCGAACTCCAAAATCCTCGATTAACATGCGAATAGGCTGACTAAACATTAGGAACTTATGGGGTGTAACATATACTTCCTCCAAAGATAGACTAAGCCATGCTAAGAAGTGTTACCACTTCAAGGAAGTTGCGCAGATAGATTTATTCTAATTATCAACATGCAAGAACTTTGTGCCATGGTAATAGGTTGCACTTGAACTTTCATTTAGATGTAACCATGGTTAAGGTTCAGATTTCATATAAAGTTATTGTCATGACCCGAGTCTATACCCTGGACGAGGCACGGTACTTGGAATCACAAGTAACACCAAGCCAACCCATGGTCTATAATAGCACTGGTAATCTGAGTAATCATAGTGGAAGCTTAAATAATAAAACCATTAAGAGAACTGAATAATAAAAACATATACATCTGAAAGCACAACTAAAAGTCTGAATCCATGTCTGAAAGCCATCTACAACTAATGAGTTGCTGGGACAAGCCCCCAGCTAACTCTAAAGTCTAACTGAATGAAAATAACTGAAGAAAATAAACATCGTCCTTGGAAGATGAGGACTAAACACTGGTACAGCTGATACCACCTGAAAAGATCTACTAGCTATGATGAGGCTGAGAACCTGCGCCTGTACACACCACGAGTCGTTGTAACAAACGTCGACTTATTGGTTGAGTCATGGGGTCCTAGAAGAGGGATTTCTAAGCTAAGGAACAATGAGTAATAGGAAGACTCGTTGTTCCTCACAATGGGCCATTCCATATCTCGTTTGTTATCGAAGGACCAGATAGGGCTGACCGCGACTGACATAACGAGTCATTAGAGCTGACCACGACTCATTGTCTCGATCGTTCTGAGGCATCTTTTTGGTTTCTTCTGGATTTTTCTGGCAAGGTCTGAGTTTAGTATAGGAAAGTTTCGGGGTGTTACATTTATGCTTAGTTTTGATCAGTTCCTTTTAAGATGAGCTTTATAAGTTTTTAAAGTTCTTAACAAAATTTTACTTAGGTTAGTTAAGAATCTTAACTGTGTTTTCTTACTAAATAATAGGGATTATCAATTATGTGTTGCATGTTTAATTGATAAATCTCCTTTTACCAATGGGAAGGATCTTGACCTTGGTATATGATTCCATTAGTTTAATGTGTTCTTGGATTTAAAGCATGAATATTTATTAATATATTCAAGACTAGTTTGAAGTCACTTCCAGCACAATTCATTTCTTCCTCTTACTGACCCTTTCCTTCCTTTTATGCGTGTGAAACAATAAAATAAGTCCACTAGAATTCATTTTATCACTATATTATGTGTTGGGCCACAGGCCCAACATAATAATATTCATTGAGTTAGCGTCATCTAGCTGAAACAAATGATGAATAGCTCGAGCCAAAGCCAAAGTAGATTGAATATTAACAATACAATACCTATAAGATGAATAGGAAACTCATTCTGGGCTGAATTTTATGAATAGAAAGAGGCCCAAATCCCTATCAGATTCAGAAAAAAAAGGGTTGAGCCCCTAAATTATTATCACTCTAATTTTAGGCTAAATTCTAAGATCAATACCACTATTATTATTATTATTATATTTTTGTATCATGCACTAACACCTTTTTTGGATTTTTTCTCCTAACTCAAATGAATCCCCAAAAGTGGATGTTTTTTTAATGAAAGGTCAAAATTGGCCAAATATATATATAAATCAAAGTAAGGTCCAAAACAAGCGGCCCAAACTAAGCCTATTTGCAAAATATAAACAACAAAAGCAAAACACCCCCCAACAATAGAAGTAGAAACAAAAAAATATTTGAAGTCTCCTGAAGCAAATGAGGGGTCATCTTCTCTGACAGGATTCCAACTGGTTCGATGATTTCAATTACACACATCACACCAAGGATACTCCTCATTGGTAAGATTCCTCTCTTACATGACTGGAAAAGAAGAAATCCATGCTAATAATACCTTAACTTGAACATGTCTGTTGAACTTCCACCTTGAAGAATTGGTTAGCTCCATTTTAGTACACCTATAATGCTCTCACTAGGTGCCATGGAGTTGGAATCCAGATAAGACTTCTTCTATCCTTAGATTACATCACTTTTCAGATATGTGTTCTTCTAGACACTAGTAGTTGTCTTTCCAAAAGGAAAAAAACTATTAAATCATGTAATATGTGAGAAAATTATCTAACGAAATTCTTCAAATAGGTTGAGCTTTTGGAGGAGACTTATACTACACGAACAAATGAATGACTTTACACGATTCTTCAACATTCAAGAAAATGAAAAGAGTCTTCATAACTGGTATTTGTGTATGGATAGCCCAATGATGTAATAATTTGCCTCTGCCCTTATTTTATGTCCTTCTTTTCCAATATTTGTCTTCTTTTTATAATCTTATTAGCTTGTAAGTCTCAACTGTATCCTGATAGTCTGATGTTGATGATTATTTCCCCTTTGTCTTTGTTTGGGTCTACTTCTGTAGTGTACGCAATATCCATGATTGTGGTTTACAGTACTTGTGTGTATAACTTCATGCAGTAGCAGTTTAGGTGTTTTGGTGTTGAAGCTTGCACTTTGATATCTTTCAATTCTCAAGCTACGAATTTGAGTTTTTCATGTTGATAATTTTCTTGCCTTCTGTTAGAATTTCCTAAAATGAGGTGTATGCAATTATACCTACAAAATCAAAAGTTAGGATAGTAAAATAATTTGCAGGCTGAGTTGCTTCTCTAAACACGTGCTTCAATGTAACATTGCTATTTTTCCTTAGCATATAAATACCCTTTGCTTCCATAATAACGTTTCAAGGTACCTCCCAAATTTCATCCAAAACATTCTTCATAGTTAAAAAATCAATTTCCTCACTGCAGAGATAACTTGATTGGCACTAAACGCTCTAACCCTATTTTAATAGCTCTAGCTTCATGTCACGGTCCAAAATTTTATTGAGCCGTGAGGGTACACGCTATCTCCGTAGGTGAACTCCATTTCTTTATTGACTAATACACAATTTAAATAATGGAAAAATAATATAAATATAGTAACAAAATTTTATAAATGCGGAATAAATGAGTCTAGAACTAAAAAAAATCCAAAAAATGGTGAAACTAGTACAAGAGCATCTACGAGCATCAAACAAGTCTAAAATAAACACTAAAACCACTATCAAAGGACATACGATAAGAAATAAAACAGGAAGTCTCTAGAATTTAGTGTTGCAAAGAGAAAGCAGCTCACCCTGAACTCTGACTGTAAATCTCGAATCACGTAGCAACTCAAGTATCTATAGTACTTGGTTCAGTTCCTACACGCAAAAAAGTACAATAAGTATAAAGTGAGTAAAAGAAACACATGTACTTATCAAGCTTCGATAGCTGACCTATTCTAGAAGTGATGAATCCTAACAATATTTTTCAACATGTATAAATATATAATAATTATAAATCACCACAAAAAGAGTTTACAGGTTTAATATCAACACAATAAATTGAGCAGGACACATATTATCCTAAATCAGCAACACCACTGATGATGTCATAATATGCCTCAATATAGTCAATGATACCATAATATGCCTCAATATAGCCAATGATATCATAATATGCCTCAATATAGTCACTACATTAGCTACACCACTATAAAATCACAATGATCCTCAAACATACCGAGTCAAATCAATATCACAATCATCTCAACACTTCAAAACTCAACTCAGTATGCAATGCAATGAAGATGAATGTAATGCACTAGCCAAGAGCCTTTATACATTCTCTTCCTCTATCGGATAGTCAGGACCCATGGGGGGACTCGCGAGGTCTATATACCTATTGGAACCATTTTCATCTGGAATAACATATACCAGAATAATTTCCCGTTGATACTGACATATGCAAGTACCATCCATCAGCAATAACATCGGAATCATTATCCGTTGGCAACAACACACGCCAGAACTATTTTCCATCGGTATCATAAGAAAGTAAACTTCAAAAACATAACTTAGTTGGAGATATTAGCCAATAATCATCATGCAACAATAAAAGTGGTATGAATATGTATGCACAAATATATAACTCAAGTTCGTCAAACGACCCTACAACCAAGGATCATCAGTCACAATCAAGCATAACATAGTGTATAAGTCTCAGATCACATCATAAGTCATGGAATATCATATATATATATATATATATGAATTTTGTGTAATACCCATATCATGACATTGATACTCTTGTAAATTCTCATCAACACATTTATACGGGACCCCCTTATTATCCATCACCCTTAAATTCATTTAGTACATCAATACTAACACCTCAAAGAATTAAGAAATCTGTACTTTCCTCAAACTAAAGCCCTAGTGTCAAATTATGAACTTTCCCTTTCATAAAACTTTATGGTCAAAATCTATTTAAATATATAATCTCCATAAAAATACGAATCTGATGACACCCATATTGCTATATTATTTTTCGACTTAAAAAATTGGGTCAAAAAGTTACCCAATGCTCTAGAGCCAAATCTCTGTTTTCCTTTAGATTATATTTAACCATAATAAAATGAACTTGTATATTAAATATAAACTCAAAAAGATCATATTGACCCTTAAATCATGAATTTTTACTATAAAAACCCTAGGCCTAAACTTTCTCAATTGTCAAAAAACTTTTGATGTTCGTACGATAAAAACTTATCCATAATCATGTCAATATCAATCACCCTAGTAGTGGAGCTTGCATTGTCATTCGCAAAATATGGGACCCCTGCTCTAGCACACAACTGCTGATGAGAACAGGAAAGGGCACGGAGGGAGCCAGCTGCCAAGCCTTTCTTTTCATTTGGGTGGCAACTACCTCGTCGAAGTTTACATGCACCCCAGACGTGATGCATGTTATTAAGATGGCGGCTGAAATATGTATCCACTAGTTATTTTTAGATGGCATGAGCAAGCAATACATCAAGTCCAACTACAGTTTGGCTTTGAATCAGAGGTCTTACCTTGGAATTTCACCCCTCAAGGTGGCCTACATTGGTTTCCCATTTGCATTAGTCTAAGCCATCCATTGGAGTTGGTTGCCTTTGGTAGGAATTTTTTTGGCAAACTCGATCCTAGGTTCAATTAATTCTCCCCAATAGATGGAATTTATTGCGTCTAGGGTGATATCCACCTCTACCCCTCGAACCTTGATGGATGGTAGATTCGGAAACTGATATACCCTCCGGTGTGTTTCATCGAGTCTTGCCTCACTTGATAGGAGACATAGAACTCTACCACTATGCTATGGTAGTAGCCAACTGGAGCATCCAAGAAGGGTGCCAATCTCTCTCGGCAAACTATTTGTTGATGTTGGGGAATTCCTGCCCTAGCCCCGCTAAGTTGAAGCACATCTCTGGAGTTATTGACTTATTTTGGTATTTAGTGAAGTAAGTTTTCATGCAATCCACACATAACCAGATGGCATTATCTCTATTGGCACGGTGTAGCGTTACCCTTGCTTCTACTTTTAGAGGAGGTTGGGGCCTTTCCCTTATCTCGACACTTGGATGAAGACATTTTTCTGTAAGATAATATTAGTGCCACAACACACAACACTCCTTTGTATTTTGTTCTAAAAGAAAATATAAGAAAATATCTACACTAGACTAAGGAAAGGAAAAGAAAAAGAAATTGGATTTCAAATAAAATGAAACAGCATAATGTTAACTACTTGTACATGCACTTCACCTGCATTTTGTAGGTATTGACCTGGAACCCACAGTTGAGGTGCAAAAGCAAAGCAGTCACACAAGAATCTGGCGCAACATCTGCGTTGCATCTGCGTTTCGCATATGAAGATCTGCTACATGCAGGTTGAATCCAAGTGAGAGGCAGTGAGTCTGAAGCTCATTGCCCATACCTGCATTGAACCTGCATTCTGCAGAGCAACATCTGCGGCACACAATTGCTCAACAGTGCCTAAATTTTAACCCATAAATTTGTAATTCAAATTTCAAGCACGTATGAACAACTTTCAAAATCTAATGGGTACTCAGACTTCCCCGAAAGATATACTAATAGAGTCACCCATCAATTCGACCATTATGACTACTCAACGACTTTTCTTAAGAAGGACGTTACCCATTCTATCATCGAGAAACGTCAAGTTACCATTGCTACTATCCATATATCATGTCATTTTTGACAACCCACACTACTCAAAACTATACTACAAGTTCATCTCTATTATCAAGCAAATAAGAAGAAATGATGATTTTCCCTTAAGAAAAACGTCACCTTATCCATCATTGGGAAGAATCAGTCACTCCAAGCAAATGGATTACTCAGACTTCACCCCCAACTTAAATTTCATGGTATTAAATTTTATCAATCATATAGAATCACATAAGACTAACATTCCTACCCATTTTGACATTTCAAAACCCCCTCAATGATACCGACAAAGCACTAATTTCATCATAGACATGGAGAACATACAATGGGAAATGGGGAAATCTGGGTAATAGAAAGATGAAAACTATCATTCTCTTCTTCTACACATACCATCAACGATAAGAAATAAAGATGAAAAATAAGAAACATACCAACTAGAGTGAGTAGAAAAGAGAATTTGAAATTTGAAGATTTTCACAAGACAATGGCTGACCCAAGCTCTTCTTTTGGTGTGAGATGTTGTGATGGTATAAAATAGAAGAAGTGGTTGAATTTATAGGAGGGGAAGGTGAAAATTTTTGTGGGGAGTTGACGAGGTAGTTGGGAGTTAAGAAAGCGGAGAAAATGGTGTATTCGTGCAGAAAATTAGGGGTTTTTGGGAAGTAGAGAAGAAAGGGAAAGGTCATAGGTCAACCTGGGCCGGGTCGGTTAAAATTTAGAAATTTCTCATACCTGCGCCTGCAATGGACCTGCGACCGTAGATAGGGATCTGCAAGCCATAAGTCTAATGCATGTGGATGTCATACGGCCTAGTACACTTCCTAGGGTGTGTGTTAAACCCGCATCTCGCAGATCTATATCTGCATTTCGTAGGTCAGATGCAGGTCTCTTCTTGTTTAATGATTTTTCCCGGGTGCACTGCCTTTGATAAGCGCTACACCTATATTGTGCAAGTCCTTAACTATGGTTCACAAATGAGGCATAGGTACTCATCATTTTTCCAGGCATTCTAGACTAAGTTTGCGCATGCCCTGCACTTTGCAAGTTGGTACCTGCATTTCACAAGTCCAACGCATGTGTCCACACTCTGTTTACTTCAACTTTTTCCACAATCCAACACCCTACAATAACCAAAAACAATGAAAAGGTGAACTTTAAAGATACTTGAGTTACCTCCCAGGAAGTGCTTTATTTAACGCCGCGGCATGATGGTTCCACCTCACAATTTGACCATCATCTAGAGGTTCGTCTTCCTTATCAAGAACCTCCACCAACTCATCTTTATCATCAATCATGACCACCACCTTACACTCATATTGTGGTTTCATTAGTTGGCATACAATGAATATAACCTCATTACCACTGACATCGAATTTGAGATTACATAGCTCAACATCTACTAGAGCACAACCTGTTACCAAGAATAGGCACCCCAAGAAAATGGGAACCTCAATGTCAACATCACAATCCATCATAACGAAGTCTACTAGAAGGGTAAATCTCTCTACTTTGACAAGCACATTGACAAGTATTCCTACAGGGCGTTTGATCGACCAATCTGCCATTAGCAACCTTATAGTGCTAGACTTTAGGATTTCCTAATCCTAACTTTTTGAAGATCACGAGGGGAATCAAGTTGATGTTTTCCCCAAGGTCACATCGAGCTTTGTTGAACAGGTACACCTCAATAGTGTAAGAAATGGTGAAAGCTCCCGGATCATCTCTTTTTGGAGCAAGATTGTTAGCCATGACTACACTACAATGATGTGACACCTCCACTGTGCCCACATCAAGTGGGGAATTAAGAGAGAACTAAGGGCCATTAATAATAGGGTGGCCCTTGACAGTGTATTCTTAATTAAAGAAACCTAGGATGGAGAAACTAGGGCTAATTAAGGGATAACTAATGGGCATTGGTTCCTAAGTCTAGAAGTGAGGAATGAACAATTCCTAGGGAATTGTGAATGCATATTCATAAGGGTAAGGTAACTGAGACCTACAGTTTGATATAGTAATACCTTTTACCCTAGTAACTACTTAGGAGGGGTTAAGGAGTGGAAACTCCACCATTTGGGGTAGGAACGATTTTCATGTGAATAGAACATGATGAATTCCTTGGTGGCTAGTGATAGATACCGTGTTAATGGGTAGAATTGGGGGAACTTAAATTTCCAAGACCATTATTTGAAGAGTAAATATTAGATTACTCTATAATTATTGTTGTCGATTTTGAATGTTTTGAGTCTTTGAGAAAAGGCAAGCTTCCTGCCGAGTAGCCGATTTTTTGTACCCTACAATCGAGGTAAGTTATGATTTATAAGGAGTTAGAATTTAAATAATAATTTGTATATGTGTGAAGTGACATCATGTTTAGTTGTTGTGACCTAATTCTTGTTGATTTTATTTTGTGTTTCATATGAATTATTAAATATATTTAAGATGAATGTTTATTGATAAAGTTTCTGTGAAACTTGAATACTATGAGGTATATCTGTGTACCTTCAAGATAGCCAAGTAAATGGCTATGTACTTGCAAATATCAGCAAGCTGATGAGAGTGACTTGAGGACCTTATAAAGTCATCCTAGCCGATCTAGTGGTATATATATGTACAAATAATATGAGAATGAAAGAGGATAACCTGCTTTACCCTAAGATGCGTGGCTCATGCCCAAGGGGTGCATTGGGGGAGTTATTATGATTGAGTGGATCGGTTTGGGAGGAGCATCCAAATGAGCAGATGGTAGGAGCGGGTAACACGACGATATAGTACATTAATTTCTAGAGTTCCTTGTAGGTCATGAGTGGAAGGGCAGAAATAAGACCCTCTAGCATGTGTGTACAACGATTAGTGTGAGTGAGTCCGAGGTGATGTGATAGAGGCATGTGCCTGACACATTACCGAAGTGAAGTCATGTACAAGAGGTGAGTGTTGAGATTATATGTGCTTATGTTTGACAAATTATATGATGATCTGATTGTTGAGAATCCATGTATTTATATTTGGAAGATGAGATGATAATCTAATTGTTGAGAACCCATGTGTTTATATTTGATAAATAAGTTGATGAATTAATCATTGAACTTGTCATGTATGAGCTTATGACTGACTAGAAAAAACTGCTAAGTGTAGGAACAAGGTTTACAGTTGGGTCGAGTTATTAACTAGGGAGTACCGCTGTAGTGGTACGCATACCCTTTCCCTGATAGAACTACCGCCGCAATGAGGCCTAATCCAGTGAGTAAGCTAGCTTAGAACTTGCGCTGAAAATTTTTAAGGGTTGTGCAAGAAATAATTGCTTTTGTGAATGGTTGTTGTGCTTTATATATATATATATATATATGTATATATTATCTAAGATCGATAGATGATACCTACCAGTACATTGTGTCATACTAATGCTACTCCTACACTTATTTTCTGAGTGCAGACGATGAACCAAGAAGTTCATCTCGACCCAATATGTATAGAAGCCACAGGAAACCGAAGGTGAGGGGATCCAGTTGTGCTGCCATGACTCCACCACAAAGAATGGCTCTTGTTCAGACATGAACTTGTTATTTTCTTAATTTGTTCCTCTTCGACTATGTTAGGTTGATGTCCTCAAGTATAATGACTTTTAGTTTTTGGGGATGTAATACATAAAGCTGGAATTGTTCTTTTGTTCTATTTCAAGGCTTCTGCTATTTGTTTTAAGAATGTTTATTTATTTGTATTACTATTGAAATTGGGTAACCAGTTGGGACACGTTGGTTCGACCACCAGGGGGGTTTGTGTGGGTGCCAATCAAGGCCACTTGGGTCGAGACGCATAACAATAAACTTCTTGAATCGGTTGTCCTCTTTCTTCTTGGTCAACTGCTGGGGGTAAGGAAGTGGAACTTTAGGTGCTTGGCCTTTTAGCACTTGGGGCCTCCTTGCCCTCTTCATCAACATTCACATGTTGAGGATGAGTATCAACTTGTTCCTCTTCTACCAACTTATCATCATCAATCCAAATAAATGCACTCAGTATCTCATCAATCACTTGTTCATCATTTGGTTTTAAATCAGCATCCACCTAAGGGTTTCTCACCTTTGTTAGTAACTATCTTTCCACTCCTTGTGATTATCTCCACGCAGTGGCCATCTTTTTTGAATTAGGAATAGTGTCACTCTGAAGAGTACCCTTCATCCTAGGATTCATTTATATGGATAAGTGGTTCATTTGGGCTTTCAAATGTCAGAGTAAAGTTGTCACGACCTGAGTTTACACCCTGGACGCGACTTAGGATCATAAGTGATGACAAGAAAACCCATGGTAAAGAATAATTCTATTATAATTGATTTTCTGTAAAATAATATTAAGTGGAAGCTGACTAAAGAAATAACCAAATACTGAATAATAAAAAAGATTTGTGCAAACACTAGAATTCAAGCTAAATCTAATATATACTATCGGAAAACCTTCTAAAAGAACTGATGAGTTGCTGGGACAAACCTCCAGCTAACGCTAATGTCTGAACTAAACTAAAAATAACAACTAAAAATTGAAACTCCGGCCCTCAGCAAATGAGAACTCACTACTAAAAGCTGCTGGAGAATCACCGAGAGAAACTAGCTGTAGTGTTAAGGTTGGGTACCTGAGCCTATATCATAAAATAATATAGCACATAGAAATATTCGATCAGTACTTTGAATGTACTGAGTATGTGAGATGTAAGTAAAACCACATATACTAAAGATTAATAAACTAAACTAAAATAACATGCAACAACTCTATTTGAACTCAGAAATACTACAAAATAATTTGACATATATGGAAATATCATAAGAAATGATAAACTGAATTAGAGTCATAAGTATAGCTTGAAATCTTATAATCTGGATTGGACAGAGAACCTTGACTGAACTGGAATGTGGTAGATCCTATAACCAATATATAACCACGTGAGCTAGACATGGAGTTCGATTGTATACACCCCATCAAAGAGAGCACATTGTACCTTGCCAGAGTATAGTGGTTGAGCTGTGTGATTACTGTCTAAGGCTCATTCAAGCTAATAACCTATGGTGGCACGTAGTTCTGAAAACCTTTATGCGCTAAACCCTGACCCGCTTGATGCTAAGTACTACTCCTAGTGGAAACCTAATTATATCTTATTGTGCTAATAACTCAAAATTGATGTCCTAAGCCTAAGTCAGAACTATTTATCTAGAAATGTTTTGAGAGTCTAAGGACCTGAAAGAAACTGTGTTCTAAGACTTGTTAGAGCTGTTTGATAATGTCCAAAATATATCCTTAATGCAAAGAATATACATGGATGAAGTATCAAAACAAGTAACCCAACGAGTGTCAGGGTCGAATCCCAGGAGGACTAGGGAATGATAGTTACAAGTTTTGATTGAGAAATTGAAGTTAGCTTGCACCACTTAGATTTAATATAAAAACAAATAAAATTGGGGGATTGAAATTTGCAGAGAATTGTATTGGGTGATTTAGTGAAATAAAACAGCAAGATCAGCTAAGTTGTCAACAAGGATGTGAAAGACTAGAGGTGTGGTGTAGATGAAATACTAACTAGATCGGGACATGCCAGGTCACCTCACAAGTTCAACAAGTGTAAATAATCTGGGGAGGTGGGCAATTACAACTTTTCAGCCTTCTAATTACCTCTTACTAGAGTTTTGTCAGACCTTTAGTCACAATTTAGCACAACCCGATTTGATTTGGATTAGCAACTGCACTAATTTCTAGCTACTAGCTGCTGAGAATGCAATTTCAGCTATTTCTAGCCCAATTTCACAATCTCTTCTCCATTCCTACTACTAAATTCTCTTCCAATACTTAATTATTCTTTTACAAGCAATAATCAAGCAAGAATAAATAGACTCATATCATAATCAATGGACCTTCCCTTATAGATTTAAGAGAATCTAATAGATTTACACTTAGTTGAACAATATGAAGATGATTATAGCAATACCCAATCTAATTAAATATTCATCATCACACACCTCTAGTTAATGATTTTAGCTACTCATGGTTAAGAAATTCAAAAACACATTCATCAATAGTATCATTGAATTTTATAGCAAGAGTAGAAATTCAACTTCACAAGATAATCTCCAACAATAACTGAAACCTACTAGTACAAAGAAGAAATAGAGCAGAGCACTTTCTACAATTTTCAATCAGAATCTCCCTATCTTAGCTAAAAGAATGTTCTTCAGCTAAGAGGGGAAATAATAATGTGATGTAAGCTTTGTCCTCTCTCAATATCTCTATTTCTATCTCTCCTTCTGCTTCCCTGTACAAAGTACTTTATCTTCTATTTATATCCTAAAAAGTAGGGCACTTTTTATCTCTTTTCCAGTATTGGACGATTATACCCTCATAAGCGCCATTCTAGAATCAGCGGAGACACCGGGGGTTTACCGGTTCTAATTTGTGAATCGCCGGGTATCTTTTCTGAATCCTCACCAAATTCTAGTGAACATCGGTTGTTCACCCGACGTTTTGCCGATGCCAAGCGTGAACCGCCGGGTCTTCAAGAAATTTTCCAAAAACTTTGGGTATCTTTCGGCGACTGAACCGGTGACTCGCGCTGGCAAGTTGTGAACTGCGGTGGCATTAATCCTCAAAGGTAGTGATGTTTGGCCCTTGACCGATGTTTCACTGATTTTCATCTGTGAATAACCAATTTACTCTCACTCCCTTCTTTTTGCTCCATTTTTTCTCTTTTCTTCATATTTAGTCATCCACACACAATAAAAGCAAAAATGGCATAAAATTCAAATATCCACTAAAGAACTAAATAAAAACGCAAGTTTTAGAGCTTAATGAGTTGGTAATTTCCAACTCATCAAACCCCCAAACTTAAATCATTTCTTGTCCTCAAGTAATGCAATACTCAGTTAGTTAGAAATATGCCACCTCTATTCACGATTACACCTCGCCAATCACCAGACTAAGACAACCCCAAAAATACTCACCACGCTCAGCGGAAAAGAGAAGAAAATACCCCAAAAGATCAAAACAATGAAGATGTTTCAAATAGGAAACCACTTTCCACCAAGCAAAGCTTATAAAAGGAATTATTTAGCAAAACAATGGAATTGCTCACCCAAGAAACACACATAGCATCTCAAGTTATAATTAGTGCAATTCAAAGCTTGCCTTAGAGTTTACACTCCTTGTGCCTATTTCCACATTAACTCTGAATGCTCTTGCGTCCCCAAAAAGGAATGATACAGCTCACCAAAATAAGGATCCCTATTCTTTGGTCATGTGATCATTTGAATGCACACAAGGGATTGTTTGGAAGAGACACTCACACTCACTCTCCCAAAAGAAATATTCATGCATACACTTGACCCATAGGCTTGCTCTTCATGTAATTCGCCACTAATGTAGAGTAGCTGCACCTAGAATCATTTAGGGCTTCCGGGTTATGATGTAGGCTCGGGGTAAGGGTAGGATGAAAATTTGGTTATAGTGACTAGAAACTCGCTAATGCTTTTTGTGAGCATACCTTACATCAATTCCACTCACTTCACCTTGTTTCCCTTCTTTTCTTATTGATGACTTTCATTTTTTTAACAATCCTGCTTATAACCCCTTTGGTTTTCACAACTAACCTTATCACCTAAAGAGGAAACACCGGTTCACACAAATTGTCGTTTTCTCTCTTATTTATCCTTTGGTGCATTTTGACACAAGGCAGCGCTCCCCTCTCACTATAATTCTTATCTTCCCCTTTTGTTTTGCACACCCCCAAATTAGGCTTTTGCCTCATTGACGAGGTTCAGAAAATCACAAAAATAATGGGTGTTACTTCTATGGAAAGTGCAGATCTAGGGCTTATCTGTTAAAAGGAATGGCTCAGATTTGGTATAAGTAGTGGGAAGAGGAAAGACGGAATGGTGCAGGTCCGGTGGTATAGGATAAGTTTATGACGGCATTCCTGGACAGATTATTTCCTTGGGGTTAAGGGATGATAAGGCCACCAAGTTTTTGAATGTCAGGCAGAATGATATGACAGTGCAAGAGTATGCCTAAAAGTTCACTCAATTGTTGAAGTATGCTCCAAAAAAGATTGTAGAGCCGAGCGCTCACATGCTTAAGTTCATGAATTGAGTTTCAGACTTGGTAGTCAAGGAGTGCAGGACTTCCATGCCTATCAACGAAATAGATATCTCCAGACTCATTATTCATGCACAGCAGATCGAGGCTGAGAAATTGAAGGAGATAGAGAGGGAGAGTAGGTGGGATAGGACAGGTCAGTTTAAGTACTCCCAATAGAGGTTGGCCGGTACTAAACAACCACGACAGCAACAGAGACTTCCAGCACACTCATTAGCTAATGCTCCTTCTTCCAGGCCCTGCAAAGATCGGTGAGGTGGAGCATCAGGATTCCAGTCTCAAAGCCATGTCTCCATCAACCACACTTTTTCGGTATGTTTGAAGTGCGGAAAAAACAATCCGGGTGAGTTTTCTCTTGGCAAGAATGATTGTTTTGGTTGTGGCCAGCTGGGTCACAAATTGAGAGATTTCCTATTAGCAGGATAGGGGAAGACCCAGTCCAATACATCGGCAACTCGACCAGGTTGTTCAGCTCAGCAGGGTACTACCTTAGGTACAGGTGGCGCTCATTGCCAGAACCGCTTCTATGGTTTATCCTCCCATCAGGATCAAGAGAACTCACCTGATGCAGTGACTGGTATGTTACAACTTTATCAAATAGAAGTGTATGCTTTACTAGATCTAGGAGCCACACTTTCTTTCATGACTCCTTACATTGCTGTCCAGTTTCAGATTAGCCCTGAAATTCTCTCAAAGCTATTCTCAATCTCTACTCCGGTTGGTGAGTCAATTAGAGCTAGCCGGGTGCATAGGGATTGTCCAGCCTAGTGTTACATAAAGTTACTACTGTTGATCTAGTAGAGTTAGATATGGTCGACTTCGACCTTATTTTTGGCATGGACTAGTTACATTCTATATATGCCTCAGTTGATTGCAGAACCAGGATTGTTATATTCCAGTTTCCTAATGAACCTATCCTAGAGTGGAATGGTAGTACTTCAGCGCCTAAGGCTCGATTCATCTCATACCTTATGTCTAGGAAAATAATCTCTAAGGGGTGCATCTATCACTTGATTAGGGTCAAAGATTCTAGTTCCGAGACCTTGACACTTTAGTCAATTCCAGTTGTAAATGAGTTCCCGATGTGTTTCGCAAAGATATTCTCGGAGTCCCTCCCGAGTAGGAAATAGACTTCGGCATAGACCTTCTTCTAGTTACCCAACCCATCTCTATTACTCCTTACAGAATGGCTCTAACTGAGCTTAAAGAGTTGAAGGAACAGCTGAAAGACCTTTTAGATAAGGGCTTCATCAGACCCAGCATCTCACCATGGGGTGCCCCAAACCTATTCGTGCTAAAGAAAGATGGTACACTCAGAATCTGCATTGACTACCATTAGTTGAACAAGGTCACAGTCAAGAATAGGTATCCTCTACCCAAGATTGATGACTTTTTCGATCAACTTCAGGGAGCTAGTTATTTTTCCAAGGTAGATCTTAGATCAGTATACCACCAGCTTAGGGTCAGAGAATGTGACATTTTGAAAATAGCCTTCAAAACTCGGTATGGTCACTACGAATTTATAATTATACCTTTTGGACTAACCAATGCTCCTACAACTTCTATGGATCTGATGAACAAGGTATTCAAGTCGTACATGTTCATGTTCATTATTGTCTTTATAGATGATATTCTGGTTTACTCCAGCATAGAGAAGCATGCAGACCATCTGAGAATAGTTTTCCAGACTCTCAAGGATAGCTAGTTGTTCGCTAAGTTTAGCAAGTGTGAATTCTAGAAAAAATCAGTTGCGTTCCTTAGTTATGTGGTCTCCAGTGAGGGTATTCCAGTGGATCCTCAAAAGATAGAGGCAGTCAAGGACTGGCCTAGACCCCACTTCTCTATCAGGCATTAGGAGTTTTTTGGGCCTAGCTAGTTATTATAGATGGTTCATAGAAGGTTTCTCCTCCATTGCCTCTCCTTTGACTAAAGTAACTAAAAAAAAGGTGAAGTTTCAATGGTTTGATGCATGAGAGAAGAGCTTTCAGGAGTTGAAGACTCGACTCACTACAACCCTAGTTCTAACTCCGCCTGAAGGTTCAGATGGGTTTGTGATCTATTTTGATGCCTCCAGAGTTGGCCTTAGTTTTATTCTGATGACACATGGTAAACTCATAGCTTATGCTTCCATACAGCTCAAGGTTGATAAGAAGAATTATCTGATTCACGATCTAGAGCTGCCAATTGTAGTACTTGCCTTGAATATTTATAGGCATTACCTTTATGGGGTTCATGTGGATGTTTTTACTAACCACAAGTGCCTGCAGTATGTGTTATGTCAGAAAGACTTGAATCTGCATCAGAGAAATCGACTAGAATTATTAAAGAATTATGACATTAGTGTGTTATATCACCCGGGCAAGGCCAATGTACTGACTGATGCCCTCAGTCTGATGTCTATGAGGAACGTTACTCATGTAGAGGAGGATAAAAAGGAACTAGCGAAGGATATTCACAGACTGGCTCGGTTAGGAGTCTACTTGATTAATTTATAAAAAGGTGAATTTGTAGTCCAGTGTGAGTCAGAATCCTTCTTGGTGGTGGAAGTTAAGACAAAGCAGGATGGAGACCCAAGTCAAATTAAGCTAAAGGAAGCAGTCCTAAGTAAAGAGGTGGAAGCTTTCTCCAAAGCGGGTGATGGTGTGCTCTATTATCAGGGCATGTTGTGCGTTCCTGATATGCATGATTTTGTCACGCCGCGCCTTAGGAGGCATGACTGACACCTGGTGCCCTACTAAGACCTGGACTGCTGAACTACTGAGCCTAAGCACTTCTGGTGTCAGGCTGGCTCTAACTTTGGGTTTATGGAACCAACGGGCTATATAACGACTATAAAACAGCCTCCGTCTAACTAGGCCTATAGCCACCTGTAAGACAACAACAGCTAACCAGAACAATAGTAGTATAAAGGAACCTATGCGGGCTGACAAGGCCACCATGCGGTCTAGTTACTTTTAAATCAAGAAAACAGGTTCTAAAATGCTACGTGACAGACGAGGTCACCACTACCAACTGAGTAAGGCCCCACACGGCCATTATAAACAAGATAAAACATACACACGGCCTCACACGACCGGTACAGCTAACCACAGGGAATATATAATCTACAAGCCTCTAAGAATACTGATAAGATGGTCGGGACAGGGCCCCGGCCTACCCATACTATGCAACAAAAGAAAATAAATAAAGCTCTAGCTGTCTAGCTTCAAAAGATAGGAGCTGATGACTCTATATGCTGGCTGGAATCACGAGGGATCGACACCTAATCTATGAGTACTTGCAGACAAGTAATGCAGCACCCCAAACGGGCGTCAGTACCACTGGTACCAAGTATGCAAAGCAAAACTGAACATAGCTGAAGATAAACAGTAATACTGATTGTTGCTAAAATTACAAGGGGTAGCTAAAACTGTCTGGAAAGAGCAGAATCGCCGGCCAAATTTCACGAAACTAACTCCGCAGGAATGCTCCCGGCAGCTTAATACTTCACTACCCAAGATTAATTCGAGTTTGGGCCTTGTTTAATAGCGTAAACGAATGAAATTTTATTGAATCATCTCGTGCCCTTTGTTCTCTATGCGTTTTTGGAAATTAAATAGAAGTAAATGATTAAAATCGAAGTGGGAGGCCCTTTTATACTTGGGACCTTTAAGTCGCATCCGTCGAATGCGATTTATAAGTCGCATTTGCCTTGTGACACGCCGACTTGGCGCTTGTCCGATCTCTCCCTGGGCCCTTTTCTCGCACGTATGGAATTCTAAAACTCTTAACCAACATGCGAATAGGCCATCTACATGTCAAGAATTTACGGGGTGTAACATCCTCCCCCCTTAAGAACATTCGTCCTCGAATGTAAACTTCTACTTGCAAAAATTTCAACTTATTTGACTTTGTTTAGAAAAACTTCAGCAGAGTCTCCCCTGTAATATGAACCATCTCAAAAATCCTGAAATGCATAAGAGTCCAATACAGGTACTCCACACAACACTAGTATTCATTACTTAAGCCAACTATTTCATTTATTTACATAGTACAAGACAATTCATAAGACAACAATACTAACGTACCTTTAGTTGATTAAGTCTGGAAAAGTTGAGGATATCTGACTTTCATATCTTCCTATGCTTCCTAAGTCATCTCCTCTCAGTTCTTGTTACACCATAATACTTTGATAGAAGCAATATCTTTAGTTCTCAACCTGTGAATCTGCCTGTCTAGTATGGCTACTTGAACCTATTCATAAGCTAGCTCTTCTGTAACCTATACATCCTGAACTGGAACAACTCTGGAGGGTTCTCCTATATACTTCCTCAGCATAGAGACGTGGAAAACTGGATGAACAGACTCTAATTCTGGAGGTAAGCTCAACTCGTATGCTACTTGGCCTATTCTTCGACGAATCTAATAAGGCCCAACAAATCTCGGTCTAAGCTTATCTTTCTTGCCTAATCTCATCACCCCTTTCATAGGAGAAACTTTCAAAAATACCCAGTCATTCACATTAAATTTCAGGTTTCTGTGCCGCAGATCAGCATACGGTTTCTGGCGGCTCTGAGCAGTCAGTAGGCGTTCTCTGATAAGCTTTACCTTTTACTCTGATTTGATGAATAATATCCGGCACAATCAGCGCTGACTCTCCTACTTCAAACCAGCCAACAAGAGATCTGCATTTTCTCCCATACAAAGCCTCATAGGGCGCCATCTGGATAGCTGAGTGGTAACTATTGCTATACGAAAACTCAATAAGAGGTACGTGTTCATCCCAGCTACCTCCAAAGTCCAACACACACGCTCACAACATATCTTCGAGCGTCTGAATAGTACATTCTGCCTGCCCATCTGTCTAAGGGTGGAATGCTGTGCTCAAATTAATCTGTGTTCCCAGGCCTCTCTGAAATAATTGCCAAAATCTAGCTGTAAATTGCGCCCCTCTGTCGGAGATAATGGATACTGGAACACCGTGTAGTCTGACTATTTCTCTGATATACAACTCTGTATAAGCTTCGATAGAGAAAGTAGCCCTTACTAGCAGAAAATGGGCTGATTTTGTCAGTCTGTCAACAATTACACCCAATCGAGTCATTTCTATGTCTAGTACGGGGTAACCCTGCTACAAAGTTCATATTTACTGCTTCCCACTTCCAAAGAGGCACAGCTATGTCTTGAGTCAATCCGCTTGGTTTCTGGTGTTCCGCTTTTACTTGCTGTCAATTAGGAAACTGGGCTACGAATTCTGCTATTTCCCTCTTTATACCTGGCCACCAGTAGATTTCTTTGAAATCGTGGTACATTTTCGTCGCACTTGGGTGGAGAGAATAGCGGGCATAATGTACCTCACTCATAATCTGCTGGCGAAGCCCTGAAATATCTGGAACACAAAGGCGGCCTTTACATCGCAACACTTCATCCTTAGTTACCTAAAAATCTGGCGCTTTCCCTTGCTGAACTCTGTCTTTAAGCTGAACGAGGTCGGGATCCTCATACTGCCGTTCCTTTACCTCCACAACTAATCATGACACTATGGTGTTCTGAATTACCGCTCTGTTGTCCTCTGTTTCTGCTACACGAACGGCTAAACTGGCTAACTGGTGTATTTCTCTGGCCAACTCCTGTTGCTCGGGCTGCAAATACGCCACATTCCCCATGGATTTGCGACTGAGGGCATCTGCTACTACGTTGGCTCTTCCTGGGTGATACACAATATTTACACCATAATCTATCACCAATTCCAACCAACGATGCTGCCACAAATTCAACTCTCTCTGAGTGAAGATATAGTGTAGGCTCTTATGATCAGTGAAAATATCCACATGGACACCGTACAAGTAATGTCTCCATATCTTTAGAGCGTGGACCACTGCGGCTTGTTCCAGGTCATGGGTAGGATAATTCTTTTCGTGTTTCCTCAGCTGTCTGGAAGCATAAGCAATTACCTTACCATGTTGCATCAACACACATCCTAGCCCAATACCCGAAGCGTCACAATAAACTGCATAACCCTCTGTACTTTCTTGCAATGCTAATACTGGGGCGGAGGTCAATCTGTCTTTCAATTCCTGGAAACTCTACTCATATGCCTCCATCAACTGAAACTTTACTGCTTTTTGCGTCAGCTTAGTCAGAGGTGTCGCTATGGTGGAGAACCCCTCAACAAATCTTGTATAGTACCCTACTAATCCCAGAAAACTATGGACTTCGGTCGGAGTGGTAGGTCTAGGCCATGTTTTTACTGCTTCTATTTTCTGTGCGTCTACCTGTATACCCACATCTGACACAATATGCCCTAAGAAAGCTACTGAGTTCAGCCAAAATTCACATGTAGAGAACTTGGCGTACAACTAACGGTCCCTGAGAATCTAGAGCACTGTTCGCAAATGATCCTGATAGTCTGTCTCTGAGCAAGAATACACCAGAATATCATCAATAAACACTATCATGAACAGGTCCAGGTATGGTCTAAAGATGTTGTTCATTAGGTCCATAAATACTGCTTGGGCATTCGTCATCCCAAAGGACATGACTAGGAATTCAAAATGGTCGTATCTGGTCTTGAAGGCAGTATTTGGAATGTCCCTTTCATGAACTCGAACCTGATGGTATCCGCATCATAAGTCAATCTTGGAGAAATATCTGGCTCCCTGTAACTGATCAAACTAATCATCTATTCTGCGAAGCGGATACTTATTCTTGATTGTAACCTTATTCAACTGCCAGTAATCTATTCACATGCGGAGTGAGCTATCCTTCTTTATCACAAATAGAACTGGCGCACCCCAAGGTGAAGTACTCGACCTGATAAAGCCCTTATCTAACAAATCTTTCAACTGCTCCTTTAATTCTCTGAGTTCAGCAGGAGCCACACGATATGGAGGGATTGATATGGGCTGAGTGCCTGGTACCAAATCAATTGCAAAATCTATTTCTCTTTCTGGGGAAATACCAGGTAGCTCATCTAGAAACACGTTAGGGAATTCATTAACCACTGGAATAGACTGGAGAGTCGGAGGCTCTACCCGAACATCCTGGACTCTGACTAGGTGGTAAATGCATTCCTTAGCTATTAACTTCCTTGCCTGAAGGTAGGAAATAAACCTACCATTTGGTGTAGCTGTACTTCCCTTCCATTCTCGTACTGCCTCCCCTGGAAAGTGGAATAGGACCTTCTTGGTCCAGCATTCTACATTGGCATAGCACGGCACCAGCCAATCCATACCCATAATAGAGTCGAAATCAATCATCTCTAATTCTATCAGATCTACTGTAGTCTGACGATCAGCAACCTCTACTGTACACTTTCGATAAACCCTTCTGGCTATGATTGAGTCAACGATGGGTGTAGATACTGAAAAGGGTTGCTGAAGTAGCTCTGGTACAACACTAAACTTTCGGGCCACAAATGGGGTAACGTAGGACAAAGTAGACCCTGGATCAATCAATACATAAGCAGGGTGCGAAAAAATAGTCATCATACCTGTTACCACATCCGGAGACGCCTCTGAGTGCTGCCTCCCTGGTAATGCATAGGTACAACTTGGGCCCGTACCTGAACTAGAAGCCCCTGATCTACCTCGGCCTCTACCTGCTGGACCTGAGGGACTACGCCCTTCCGAGGCTGTCGGAGCTCGCGGGCCTGCTGACGCCCTTTCCTGATTTTCTCGGCTACCCTGACCTCTGGCTGGACAGTCTCTCATCACATGACCCTCCTGCCCGCATATATAACACCCTGTGGAGCCATATCTGCAACCTCCAGTGTGGGGTCGGCTGCAAATAGGGCAAGGTGGGGGTGTGTACCTACTCTGCTCTGCCCTCCTCTGCTTAGGTGAATATACCATTCGAGAACTGCCACCAGACTCTGACTGTCCTCGGTGAATAAATCTACCCCTCTGCTGCTGTGATGGAGGTAGGGATCTAGGTGGCCTGTCTGACAACCGGGGCTTGGGTCCTCTCTGAATCTCCCTCTATATTTCATCTGATCTATCCCTGCAGCGCTGCTCCTGATTTATACGTCCACTATCCTGTTGTCGCTGTCTAAGGCCCTCAATAGTCTGGGCAAAGGCCTGCACCCGAGCAATATCCATATCCTCCCGCAGCGTAGCTGTCATGCATGCCTCAATGTATTCTGGGTTCAGACCCATAATAAACCGGTGGACTCTAGATGGCATGGTGTCCACAAAAGCTGGAGCATAGTGGGCCAAGGAATCGAACTACAGGGTGTATTCCCCCACACTCCTCGCCCCTTGCTCCAAGTGAAAAAACTGATCCATCTAGGCCTGTCGAATTTCTCATGGAAAATAATGATCCAGGAAGGCCTATGAAAAGCTGGACCAGGTCGGAGGGGCAACATCTCTCCCTCGGGACCTTTCCCAACTTTCATACCACAACATAGCAATATCCCGCAGCCGGAATACCGCTAACTCAACTGATTCTTTAGAGATCACATGCATGACCCGGAAGATTCTCTGCATCTGGTCCAGGAAATCTTGGGGGTCCTCTGCCTGATCCAACCCTTGAACTGCGGGGGACCTAGTTCCAAAAACTCTCGGACCCTCGAACTACCAGACCTATCGGATGACTCTACTGTTACCGGTGGCAGTGAATGGTGCTGAGTAGCCATCATTTGTGCCAACATCACTACTGCACTTCGAATTTCCTGGTCGTATGGTGTAGGTACAGGAGCTATCGGAGGCGGTGTCGTTCCGAATGGCTCCTTGTAAGGTGGGGACTGCGAAGAAGGCTGTGATGATGCCTCTGTATCGCCCTAAGATCGGGCTGATTCTAAATGAAGCTGAGGCATCCTGCTGGTGCCTTCTCCTACTGCGGTATCCAGTCTTCTTCCTGTGGCAGGGTGTCACTGGTCTGCCATTTTAATCTGTAAATAAAGAGTATGATAAGTTTTAGGGACTCAACCCTATACTCTACTACTCTATGGCACGACTGCATATGAAGAAAGAGTAACCATCCTATTATGCCTTGCAGCCTCCTGCCTATAGTATGTGGTGCACAGCACATCCATAGACAAGACTCTACTTAGCACGGCTTGCAGAATCCCTGGGATACGACCTTCTCTGATACCAAGTTAGTCACGCCCCGCCTTGGGAGGCATGACTGGCACCTGGTGCCCTACTAAGACCTGGACTGCTAAACTACTGAGCCTAAGCACTTATGGTGCTAGGCTGGCTCTAACTCTGGGTTCATGGAACTACCAGGCTATATAACGGTTGTAAAACAGCCTCTGGCCAACTAGGCCTATAGCCACCTGTAAGACAACAACAGCTAACCAGAACAACAATAGTATAAAGGAACCTATTGTTACTCCCCGTAAACTCTTAACGTTTAGATGGCCTACTCGCGTGTTGGTTAAGAGTTTTTGAATGACATACATGCTGGTGAAGGGCCCGGGGAAAGACCGGATAAGCAACACATCGAACCATCGCAAGAGGAGGCTGGCAAACCTCCTCCGCGATGGCCAACATGTCACGGAGGCTCACCTCCGTGATGGCCAACGTGCTACGGAGGTGAGGTGCAGCCCCAAGTATAAAAGCACCAACTTCGGTTTTAAGTAATTAAAACATAAGATTTTTTCCAGAAATAAGCAGAGAGTGGAGAGAGGAACAAGGGCACGAAGGTTTGGTGCTAGTTTCCTTCCGATTACACGTATATACACGGTCCAAACTCGAAATAAACATGGGTAGTGAGGTATTAAGCAGCAAGAATCATTCCTACGGATTTAGTTTCGTAAAATTCGGCCAGCGAATCATTGTGCTACTGAGCTAAGGTAAGTGGAATTGCTCCAAATTAGTGTCAATATACTGTTATCCCTAAAGTGAGTATTTCTCCCTTCTTGACTTCCAAGAAATAGCGAGTTGTCGGCCGTTTTTCGATAAGTAAAAGTTTGGGATATATATATGTTAGAAGTGATATTTTCTTTTAGAATATTAATGTATTTAGTCCTAATTGATATATATATGGATGCAGTTGGGAGAAATAGCAGAATATTGACCGAATTACGCTAATTAGCCGGGAAATCAGAAACGGAGGTATGTAAAGCCAGTTTCTTCGGCAAGCTAGTAGTTCCGGTATAGTAACATAGCTCAAGTGCATGTAGAATGTTTCAGAAGTCGCATATTATTCTTAGTATAAATTTTAGTACGGTGTTGAAAGCATAATGTCATGTATAGCGTGAAACTTGCTAGCACGATATAAATTCTAGTAGAAAGGGTCAGAAACAGTACAGCATGCCCAGTATGTGATTTAGTAAAGTATGTTAGGATATTATCGTGTTCAATCGAAACTTAGTAAAGCAAAATAAGTTCCCGTAGAGTATTTTAGAAATAGAATAGTAGCCTAAAATGAAGTTTAGAAAGCCTGTTAGAAGTACTAAATCATGTTTACTATGAAACTCAGTTATATAGCATGATTCTCAGCAGAACAATTATATCTTGTTCAGTATTAGACTCAGCACAGTATGACAGGAGGTTATATATATACCATTATCAGTCTCATCTTGTATTAACTACATACATAACACTGTCATTAGTTTCAGCATGTAGTATATACATACATATTATTATCACTAGTTTCAGCATGTATTACTAATTGAGACCTGACTGTATTGTTTTGGGGTTGGATTACCTAGCATTCCTGACCGCCCCAGGGTTAATAGCTGTATCGACTCGTCCTCCAGAGGGAGAGGATACGTTGCTCTATAGAGTTGCATGCCATCCCCAAAGGGACGAAGATGGGATGTCGGTTTCCCCATATTTTTCCTTGGTCGGCTTTTATACACCCCCGTCGAGCGGGTACGCCCGGGGTGTTGAATCAGGAGTCCTCCGGACTCAGGTACAGTTATAGTTAGGGGCTCAGCGAGCCTAAGTGCATACCCAGGGGACCAGCAGGATGCTTATAGTTACTATGGGAGATGGGATGACCAGGGTAGGGGTATAGATTGTGTGTTGGTTGTACCTCCCGGCTTATGGGGGCCGGATAAGGTTTTTGTGTGCTATGTTATGTTATATTATGCCATGTTACTCTAGATATGAATAGATCGACAATAGAGCGCTACATTTCCAGGTATGACGCCTACTCCTTTCAGTATAGTTAAGGACAATCTTAAACTCATACTTTCAGTCAGTTACAGTCTATTTCTTGTTATTCCAGTTTTATCAGTTATATCACTTTTCTTCAGTCGTTTTCCAGTTGTTGCTTTACATACTCAGTGCCAGCGGTACTAACGCCCGTTTGGGGCGCTGCATTACTTGCCTGTAGGTACTCATAGATGAGGAGCCGACCCCTCGCGATTCCAGCCAGCACATTGACTCATCAGCTCCAGTCATCCGGAGCTAGATAGCTAGAGGTTTATCCCTTTTCTTTTATTGTACAGTATGGGTAGGCTGGGGCCCTATCGTGACCATATTATCAGTATTCTTAGAGGCTTGCAGATTGTATATTCCCTGTGGTTAGCTACACCGGTCGTGTGAGGCCGTGTGTATGTCTTAGTTGTTTATGACGGCCGTGTGAGGCCTCATTCAGTTGGTAGTGGTGACCTTGTCGGTCACGTAGCAGTTTAGCACCTGTTTTCTTGATTCAGAAGTAATTAGACAGCTTGGTGGCCTTGTCAGCCCGCATAGATTCCTTCATACTACTATTGTTCTGGTTAGTTGTTATTTGCTTACAGGTGGCTATAGGCCTAGTCGGCCGTAGGCTGTATTTACAATCGTTATATAGTTTGTCATTTTCCTGAATCCAGAGTTAGAGCCAGCCTGACAGCAGAAGTGCGTAGGCTCAGCCAGTCCAACCGTCCAGGTCCCAGTAGGGCACCAGGTGCCAGTCATGCCTCCTAAAGCGGGGCATGACAAACATGGTATTAGAGCAGGTCGTATCCCAAGGAGTCTGCAAGCCATGCTAAGTAGTGTCTTGTCTATGGATGTGTTGTGCACCACATACTATAGACAGGAGGCTGCAAGGCATGATAGGATGGTTACTCTTTCTTCTTATTCAATCGTGCTATAGAGTGGTACAGTATAGGGTTGAGTCCCTAAAACTTATCATACTCTTTGATTACAGATACAAAGTCAGATTAGCGACACCCTATCACAGGCAGAAGATTGGATATAACAGTAGGGCACCAGCCAGTTGCATGGTAACTACAGCAGCAGGAGGAGGTATGAGGGACCTCCCAATATGATACCTCTATCGGTACCATCCCCGGTATATTTTTATGACTTCAGAGTAGGAAGTCAGAAGCATAGCGTATATATGAGTTGATTTATTTGTTAGGTATATAAGACTAACTAAGATTATAGATAATATTAGATTATCGGAGAGATGTGAGAAAGAGAGGGAAATGCAGGATCCCCACCTCTATCCTTTCAGATGTTGTACAGTTCCATGCCTTTATTTCGTTGCAGTAAGAAAAGGCCATTCCTACCTCTTAGTTTTGATCCCAGTATAGCAAAGGGCATAAGGATTGACGTGATGTTTCCCAAAGTAGGCAGTAAGTGAAAGGTGGATCGGTTGATTCCAGAAAGTGTTAGAAAGAGTAAGGAGCCCCTATGATTATGTAAGTTCTGCAGACCCTCGCGGTAATAAGTCAGAAGACCAAGTAAGACTACTAGCTTACTCGAAGTGGGCATAGGAGATCCGTCAGTGATGGACTTCCAGTAATAGTCAAGTTCGAGTCAGAAACAGGCCATGTCCGCCATAACACGCTAACAACGGCAGGATATACCTGCAAGATAATAGTTATGATTTCAGTTGTGATACCGAAAGGTAGGGAGGTCATGTGAATCAGATGGGTCTGACTGCAAGCCAGAAGAAGTATAAGCTGAGACTTGACCAGTAACCTTATTAACAATGTAAGGCAGGTAGCTTGTACCTCAGAGCTCAGCTTAAGCAAGATAAGGGGAGGAAGCAGGAATACCAAATTTTGAGGGGAAATTAGAATCACCTCTAGATTGATAGAATATCGTGTATTAAGGACTAAGCCTCGGACTGACAGTTAAGAGACGGTAAGATTTCAGTTTAGAATGTTGCGGTACGCCCGCCTACGGAGAAGTTAAGAGAGTGCTGACACAGAGACTCTAATCTAGTGCGGCTTGGAGATAAGGCCCAGCAGACAGTCATGGGCCCTCAATATAATGCCAAGTAAGGCCACAAGGTTTGGATGTTGACCCCATATTGTAAGAGTGACGGAATTTCAAACAGCAGACCATAACTAAAGTTCATATGTTTGTTGCTTCTAGAATGGGATGAAAATCCAATGAAATAATACGAGAGCACAGGAGATATCATTAGACTGTAGAAGTAGTATATCATGTGCAGTATGAAATTCAGTAAAGCATGTTAGAGATTACGTATTACTACAAAATTCAGTATGTATTGTACATAGTTGTTGATATATATATATGTACAGATAACAGATATGCTGTGAGTAGCTGCAAATAGGGGTTACAGTCACACAGATTCTGGTTAGCTGCTAGGAAGTATATACAGATCGTATCGCACGACCTCTCGCCAAAAAACGGGCAGAGTAAGTGTGATTTACATATGAAGCCATAGGAACTCTCTCAGTTTTCAGTTTATTGAGTTAATGGACTTATATGCTTGTTGCCAGATCTAGACTTTAGAAGCTTACAATAGTTAGTAGCCTGACTCAGGTGGTTAGATGATACGGGTGTAGTGAGACGGTCTAACGACCAGCTGACGCTTGTATTAGCAGGGAAGCATCCCTAAAGACCAGTAACGTTATCACATGTCCAGGACCAGAAATGGAGACCGAATAAGCATACCCCAAAGGTTAGCAACACCAGAATCCTCCAGTATGTTAAGTAGTCGTACATCATTTTTTTTTCAAGCCTTGTAAGTGAGAGTCAGCCTTAGTCAACCTAGCAGTTATCATGTAGAACACCCCGCAAGTCAGCCAGCTGTCCCAGTCAGACAAACCCGGGGTTACCCCAAGAAAGGGTCCACATCAGTAGTCAGTGATGGACTAGTACCCCAGCCGGTTCTCGTAAGATATTCAGATACAGAGTCCTAGGAGAAGGACAGTCTTTACGGGATTGCTCATAAGACTGATAATTTCCCCAGAACAGCAGAATAGATCCGAATGGATACGAACAAGGCATAAGGAATTGGTGGTACTCTGCTAGCACAGTGTTTACTAAGACAAGGAAATCGGTAGGCTCCATATAAAGATCCAAGGGCTGATCGCCTGAGGGTAAGTTCGACTAAGCCCAGCTCTACAGTTGTCCAATTAGAATAACAAAACAGTTAGTTGTCCACAACTCCGCAGTTATGCATGAGCTACAGATGCCCGAGTAGGACAGTTAGAGAATTGTTAGACTACTTCAGCATTCGGGTCATTCAACCCAGTTATTCAGTTAGTCACAGTTATTCAGCCAGATTATTAGAGATCGTGATCACTATCAGGATCCTCTGATCAGATACGTGGACATGGTGTGCAGACAGTCATACAGATTATTCTAGCAGCGAGTAGCATTAGCATGCGGCCCAGAAGGCTAGATAAAGCTCTAGTTATATAGAGAGATTACTTGTTAGTTTCTCTGGTATGATAAATCAGTATGACCGTCAATTACATGCTAATTTCTCTAAAGGTGAGTCTGGCTGAATTTAGTAGTCTTTTTGGTCACATCGTTCGGAGGTTGGTATACAGATAGATACACCGAAAATAAAAGCAGTGAAAACATGGCCAGAACTACCACTCCAATAGAGGTACACAGTTTCCTGGGGTTAGCCGGGTACTACAGAAGGTTTGTGGAAGGATTTTCCACCTTTGTAGCACCTCTGACTAAACTGATACAAAAGGCATTAAAGTTTCACTGGACAGAGGCGTTTGAGCAGAGTTTCTACGAATTGAAAGACAGGTTGACCTCCACCCAATATTAGCATTGCCAGAAGGTACAGAGGGTTATGCAGTTTATTATGATGCTTCGGGTATTGGGTTGGGATGTGTGTTGATGCAGCATGGTAAAGTGATTTCTTATGCTTCCAGACAGCTGAGGAAACACGAAAAGAATTATCCTACCCATGACCTGGGACTAGCCGAAGTGATCCACGCCCTAAAGATATGGAGACATTACTTGTACGACGTTCATGTGGATATTTTCACCGGCCATAAGAGCCTGCAGTATATCTTCACCCAGAGAGAGTTAAATTTACGGTAGTGTCGCTGGTTGGAATTGTTGAAAGATTATGATGTAAACATTCTGTATCACCCAGGCAGAGACAACATAGTAGCAGATTCCCTTAGCCATAAGTCTATGGAGAGTTTAGCGTACTTGCAGCCCGAGCAGCGGGAGTTGGCCAGAGAAATACACCAGTTAGCCAGTTTAGCCGTTCATTTAGTAGAAACAGAGGACAACAGAACGGTAATTCAAAAATCCGCTTTGTTGTCATTAGTTGTGGAGGTAAAGGAACGGCAGTATGAAGATCCTGACCTGGTTCAGCTTAAATACAGAGTTCAACAAGGAATGGATTTTCAGGTAACTGAGAATGAAGTGTTGTGATGTAAAGGCCGCCTTTGTGTTCCAGATATTTTAGGGCTTCGCCAGCAAATTATGAGCGAGAAACATTACGCCCGCTATTCTCTGCACCCCAGCGCGATGAAAATATACCACGATATTAAAGAAATCTACTGGTGGCAAGGTATGGAAAGGAAAATAGCAGTATTTGTAGCCCAATGTCCTAACTGCCAGCAAGTAAAAGAGGAACACCAGAAACCAAGCGGGTTAACTCAAGACCTAGCTGTGCCTCTTTGGAACTGGGAAGTAGTAAACATGGACTTTGTAGCAGGATTACCCCGTGCCAGGCATAGACATGATTCCATTTGGGTAAATGTTGACAGACTAATGAATCAGCCCATTTCCTGCCAGTAAAAGTTACTTTCTCTGCCAAAGATTACGCTGAATTGTATATCACAGAAATAGTCAGACTACACGGTGTTCTCGTGTCCATCATCTCTGATAGAGAGGAGCAATTCACAGCTAAATTTTGGCAATCATTTTAGAGAGGCCTGGGAACATATATTAATCTGAGCATAGCATTTCACCCTCAAACAGATGGGCAGGTTGAACGCACTATTCAGATGCTCAAGGATATGCTACGGGCGTGTGTGTTGGACCTTGGAGGTAGTTGGGATGAACATTTACCGCTGATTGAGTTTGGTTATAACAATAGTTACCACTCAACTATCCAGATTGGCTCCCTTTGAGGCATTATATGGATGAAAATGTAGATCGCAGTTGGCTGGTTTGAAGTAGGAGAGTCAGTGCTGATTGGGCCAGATATTATTCATCAGTCAGAGGAGAAGGTAAAGCTTATCAAAGAACGCCTACTGACTTCTCAGAGCCGCCAGAAATCGTATGCTGATGTGCGGCGCAGAAACCTGGAATTTAATGTGAATGATTGGGTATTTTTGAAAGTATTTCCAATGAAAGGGGTGATGAGATTTGGCCAGAAAGGTAAGCTCAGTCCGAGATTCATTGGGCCTTACAAGATTCGGCGGAGAGTAGGCCAATTTACATACGAGTTGAACTTGCCTCTAGAATTAGAGTCTGTTCATCCAGTTTTCCACGTTTCTATGCTGAGGAAATATATAGGGGACCCCTCCAGAGTTGTTCCAGTTCAGGATGTCCAGGTTACGGAGGAGCTAGCTTATGAAGAAGTTCCAGTAGCCATACTAGACAGGCAAATTGCGCAGGTTGAGAACTAAAGATGTTGCTTCTGTCAAGGTTCTGTGGCGTAATAAGAACCGAGAGGAGATGACTTGGGAAGCAGAGGAAGACATGAATGTCACATATCCCTAGTTGTTCAAGACTTAATCAGACAGAGGTACGCTAGTATTGTTGTTTTATAAATTGCCTTATATTACGTGTATAATGAGATAGATTAGCTTTAGCCTATTGCATGATGACTATTAGTATTGTGTGGAGTACCTGTATTGGAATTTTCAAAGTTTCAGGATTATTGAGATAGTCCATATTACAGAGAAGACTACCGAAATTTTTCAAGAATAAGTCAAGTAAGTTGAACTTCTTGCAAGTAGAAGTTTACATTCGAGGACGAATGTTCATAAAAGGGGGGAGGATGTTACACCCCGTAAATTCTTAACGTTTAGATGGCCTACTTGCGTGTTGGTTAAGAGTTTTTGAACGCCATACATGCTGGTGAAGGGCCCGGGGTAAGACCGGATAAGTGACACATCGAACCATTGCAACAGGAGGCTGGCAGACCTCCTCCGCGATGGCTAGCGTGTCACGGAGGCTCACCTCCGCGATGGCCAACGCGCCATGGAGGTGAGGTGCAGCCCCAAGTATAAAAGCACCAACTTCGGTTTTAAGTAATTAAAACATAAGATTTTTTCCAGAAATAAGCAGAAAGTGCAGAGAGGAACAGGGGCACGAAGGTTTGGTGCTAGTTTCCTTCCGATTACACCTATATACGAGGTCCAAACTCAAAATAAATGTGGGTAGTGAGGTATTAAGTAGGAAGGAGCATTCCTACAAATTTAGTTTTGTAAAATTCGACCGATGAATCGTCGTGATATCGAGCTAAGGTAAGTGGAATTGCTCCAAATTAGTGTCAATATAGTCCTAGACCTAAAGTGAATATTTCTCCCTTATGGACTTTCGAGAAATAGTGAGTTTTTGGTCGTTTTTCGATAAGTCAAAGTTCGGCTATATATATATATTAGAAGTGATATTTTCTTTCAGAATATTAATGTATTTAGTCCTAATTGATATATATATATGGATGTTGTTGAGAGAAATAGCGGAATATTGACTGAATTACGCCAATTAGCCGGGAAATCAGAAACGGAGGTATGTAAAGCCAGTTTCTTCGGCAAGCTAGTAGTTCCGGTATAGTAACATAGCTCAAGTGCCAGTAGAATATTTCAAAAGTCGCATATTATGCTTAGTATAAGTTTTAGTACGGTGTTGGAAGAATCATGTCATGTATAGCATGAAACTTGCTAGCACGATATAAATTCTAGTAGAAAGGGTCAGAAACAGTACAACATGCCCAGTATGTGATTTAGTAAAGTGTGTTAGGATATTATCGTGTTCAGTCGAAACTTAGTAAAGCAAAATAAGTTCCCGTAGAGTATTTTAGAAATAGAATAGTAGCTTAAAATGAAGTTTAGAAAGCATGTTAGAAGTAGTAAATCATGTTTACTATGACACTCAGTTATACAGCATGATTCTCAGCAGAACAATTATATCTTGTTCAGTATTAGACTCAGCACAATATGACAGAAGGTTATATATATACCATTATCAGTCTCAGCTTGTATTAACTACATACATAACACTGTCATTAGTTTCAGCATGTAGTATATACATAAATATTATTATCACTAGTTTCAGCATGTGGTATACACAGTTAGTATTACTAGTTGAGACCTGACTGTATTGTTTTGGGGTTGCATTACCTAGCATTCCTGACCACTCCAGGGTTAATATCTGTATCGACTCGTCCGCCAGAAGGCGAGGTTACGTCGCTTTATAAAGTGGCATGCCGTCCCCCAGGGGACGAAGATGGGATGCCGGTTTCCCCATATTTTGCCTTGGTCGGCTTTTATACACCCCCGTCGAGCGGGTACTCCCGGGGTGTTGATTCAGGAGTCCTCCGGACTCAGGTACAGTTATAGTCATGGGCTCAGCGAGCCCAAGTGCATACCCAGGGGACTGGCAGGATGCTTATAGTTACTATGGGAGATGGGATGACCAGCGTAGGGGTATAGATTGCGTGTTGGTTGTACCTCCGGGCTTATGGGGGCTGGGTAAGGTTTATGTGTGCTATTTTATGTTATATTATGCCATGTTATGCTAGATATGAATAGATCGACAGTAGAGCGCTACATTTCCAGGTATGACTCCTACTCCTTTCAGCATAGTTGAGGATAGTCTTAAACTCATACTTTCAGTCAGTTACGGTCTATTTCCTGCTATTCCAGTTTTATCAGTTATATTATTAATCTTTAGTTGTTTTCCAGCTGTTGCTTTACATATTCAGTACCAGCGGTACTGACGCCCGTTTGGGGCACTGCATTACTTGCCTGCAGGTACTCATAGACGAGGAGCTGACCCCTCGCGATTCAAGCCAGCACACTGAGTCATTAGCTCCAGTCATCCGTAGCTAGATAGCTAGAGGTTTATCCGTTTTCTTTTATTGTACAGTATGGGTAGGTCGGGGCCCTGTCGCGATCATATTATCAGTATTCTTAGAGGCTTGCAGATTGTATATTCCCTGTGGTTAGCTGCACCAGTCGTGTGAGGCCGTGTGTATGTCTTAGTTGTTTATGATGGCCGTGTGAGGCCTCGTTCAGTTGGTAGTGGTGACCTTGTCGGTCACGTAGCAGTTTAGCACCTGTTTTCTTGATTCAGAAGTAACTAGACAGCATGGTGGCCTTGTCGGCCCGCATAGATTCCTTCATACTACTGTTGTTCCGGTTATCTGTTGTTTGCTTATAGGTGCCAATCTACGTGTAATCTATATACCCCTACCCAGGTCAAGCCATCTAAAAATAAATTCACTCCACTAACCTAATAACTACGAGCACCCTGCCGGCCCCCTGGGTATGCAGCTTGGGCTCTCTGGGCCCCTGACTATAACTGTATCTGAGTCCAGAGGACTCCTGTAGATGTAATCTGAGATCTATATTTGTAATCTGTAATCTGTGCCCTGGGCGCAAGCGCTCGACGGGGTATAATATAATGCTGATCAGCCTGATATGGGGAATGTTGCATCCTATCTTCGTCCTACTGCGGACGGCATGCCACTCCTTGGGGTGACGTATCCCCACCCTCTAGCGGGCGAGTCGACATAGCTATTAACCCTGGGGCGGCAAGGAAGCTCTAAGGGTGCCCACATATCACAAACAAGTCTCAAGAAACAACAATAATCACATATAACATGTATAATAAATCTGATCATACTGTTCATGCTTTGATATTCTATTCTGATTCTTTGGCTGGATTAAACTGAATCTGGTACTGAGTCTAAAATAATATCTCGCTGTTTAATACCAATCTACTGACTTTTATTTTGAACATGGCATAACAATACAAACATACTTTATACTCGGCTGCTGGAACTTCCTTCTGGAATTTATTCTATTTTACTATGCTAGAATTGCTAGCTTGCCGAAGAAACTAGCTTTACATACCTCAGTTATAGGCTTTCCAGCTAACGGGCGTAACTCAGCCAATATTCAACTATTTCTTCCAACTGTATTCACAGTCATAGAAATTAGAACTAAATTCATCAATATTCTAGAAGAAAATACTACTTTGAATATATATATAGCCCAAACTTTAACTTATCGAAAAACAACTGAAAACTCGCTATTTCTCGGAAGTCCAGAAGGGAGAAATACTCACTTTAGGGATAGGAGTATATTGACACTAATTTGGAGCAATTCCACTTACCTTAGCTTGGTATGACGACGATTCGCCGGCCGAATTTCATGAAACTAACTCTGCAGGAATGCTCCCGGCAGCTTAATACTTCACTACCCAAGATTAATTCGAGTTTGGGCCGTGTTTAATAGCGTAAACGGATGAAATTTTGTTGAATTCTCTCATGCCCTCTGTTCTCTATTCGTTTATGCAAAATTAAATGGAAGTAAATGATTAAAACCGAAGTGGGAGGCCCTTTTATACTTGGGACCTTTAAGTCGCATTCGTCGAATGCGATTTATAAGTCGCATTCGCCTTGCGACGCGCCGACTTGGTGCTTGTCCGGTCTCTCCCCGAGCCCTTTTATCTCACGTATGGCATTCTAAAACTCTTAACAAACATGCGAATAGGCCATCTACATGTCAAGAATTTATGGGGTATAACAGATTTAAGGCGACAGATAGCAGTGGAAGCTCACAACACCAGGTACTCTATCTACCTAGGTGCCACCAGGATTTATCATGATCTACGGGAAGTCTACTGGTGGAATGACAAGAAGAGGGACATTGCAGAATTCATGGCTAAGTGTCTAATTTGCCAACAGGTCAAGGTTGAACATCAGAGACCTGGAGGTATGCCTCAGGATATTATCATTCCTACTTAGAAGTTGGAAGAAGTGAACATGGACTTCATTACAAATCTACCTCATACGCGCCAAAAGCATGACTAATTTGAGTGGTTGTAGACTAGATGACTAAGTCAGCACATTTCCTACCAGTTAAGACCACAAATTTAAAAGAGGATTATGCTAGAGTGTACATCTGGGAGTTAATCAGATTGCATGGAGTCCCCTTGTCCATCATTTCATATAGGGGTACTCAATTCACCTCACACTTTTGGAAGTCTTTTTAGAAAGGACTTGGTACTCAAGTAAAGCATAGCACAGCTTTTCACCCACAGACAGATGGCCAGGCTGAGTGGACTATTCAGACTTTAGAAGATATATAGAGGGCTTGCATGATTAATCTCAAGGGGAGTTGGGATGATCACCTACCTCTCATCGAGTTTGCACACAATAAAAGCTACCACTCTAATATTAAAATGGCCCCGTTCGAGGCATTATATGGTAGGAGGTGTAGATCTCCTATAGGGTGGTTTGAGGTTGGTGAAGCTACCTAGATAGAACCCGATTTAGTGCATGAGTCCATGCAGAAGGTTCAGCTTATCAAGGAATGAGTGAAAATAGCTCAAAGCCAACAGAAATCATATGCAGATGTAAGGAGAAAGGAGCTATAGTTTGCAGTGGATGATTGGGTATATCTGAAAACTTCACCTATGAAAGGGGTGATCAGATTCGGGAAGAAAGGAAAACTCAACCCTAGATACGTTGGTCCTTACAAAATCCTGAGACGTATTGGCAATGTGGCTTATGAGCTAAACTTGCCTGTAGAGTTAGCATTGGTTCACTCAGTCTTTAATGTGTCTCTGTTGAAGAAATACATCGGTGACCCGACCTCAGTAGTGCCTTTAAAAAGCATTGGTGTAAAGGATAGTCTTTCATACAAAGAGGTTCCAGTTTATATCCTAGACTGTCAGGTTTGTAAGATGAGGAACAAGGAGGTCACTTCAGTAAAGGTTTTATGGAGGAACCAGCTAGTCAGCGGAGCCACATGGGAAGCAGAAGCAGATATGATGACTAAATACCCTTACTTATTTTCTTCCAGCTCAGCTTCAGCATCAGGTACTAAATTCCTCCTCAGTACTCTATTCAAATCCATACCTTTCAGCTCTATTCATGTCTTAATGTGCACACCCGTTGCATAATTTTCGTTCGTGTGTCTATATTAGTACGAAGTCAGTCACTTTTTTAGTAATCAGTTTATAGTCTTCAATTTGGGATTGCAGCTCTTTCCCAAGTCTTTCAGCTGACTTAGCCTTTATTCGAGGATGAACATTCACAAAGGGGAGATACTGTAACACCCTAAAAGTTCCTTAGACCAAACCCAGACTTAGAATGAAAGACCTGAAAAGAAACAAGAAATTTTTGTATAATGACTCATTGTAGGGAGCCATTGGAAGAAATCCAGAAATGGTTACAAATCCATCCAGGGACAGCGGTTGGATGCAATGACCCTTTGTCTCAGATGACAGGTCGTTTTGTCTATCCGTTGGGGGATATCCCAAAATTGTTCAAAACTCACAGTAACAACAACTGGAACCAACAACCTGTTGGTTCATATAACGAGTCATTTCCCCATCCATTGTTCAATTCCAGTAACTGAGATTTTCAAACTCAGGACCAACAACTGGTCCTAACAAGTTATGTTCACAACCAATGACTCATTGTGTAACACATTAGATCTTGATGGGAAACTTTTCAGAATTTCTTCTAGGGGAATTTTTGTAACTTTTTGCTATTTTGACTCCTAAACTACATCATTTGGGGTGTAGTTAGAGGGAATTAAAGGATTTACTTGATTTTCTCCTCTCATTTCTCACCCAAGATCTCAAGACTAGAACATAGAAGTTTAGATATTCTCCCCAGCAGGAACTAGGGTTCTTCAGCAACCTCGAAAATTCATTCTAATTCTCCAGGATTCTCCTTCAAGTATGTGGGACTTCAACAAGGGTTCCTTTCCCCCTTGTGTCGCAAATAATTTTTAGTAAAACATTACAAATTTCGAGCCTGTAGAAGATTAGAAGCTAGGGTTTTCCAGTCTGTTGAAGATTTCCTTAATCTTGATAATGCTTTAAGTTTACATAGCTATTACTAGATAAACTTCATGTTTTGGTTTTATTTATATAGTTTGCTTTCCTAGCCCTGATCCTTATCATGATTTTTGAATAAAACTTGCACAATTTATAGCCCAGACATAAATATTATATTATCATGATCTTTTCATTTGAATTGTGAATGCTAGATCATATTCTTGAATGGAAAGTCAATGCTTATAGTATGTTCTGTCTCAATAATATTGTCAGTTTTAGTATATTTAGTAGTATCAATTTATCAACATGTCCGACATTCATTAGACTATCATGACACTTTTAGATAGAGCAGTGATGAGTTGGTAAATTTCACACTTATTAAGCTCTAAAACTTGAGTTTTTGTTTAGTTCTTGAGTTTATTATTTGGATTTTATGCCCTTTTTACTTCAGAAACTCTGGATAATTATTCTATAAAATAACTAGAAAATTAATTCTTCACAATCTAATCAGGTTATATAATGAATTATGTTATGTTAGTCATAATTTGTCTATACAATGAAGATAATTAGATGATATATTAATTATTCAGTTAAAACTATCTGCACAATTTTAATGGATACCTCTGAAAATCAGAACATAATAAATAGTATTAATATTTTTGTCACAACTACTAAAATAGCTAAGATAGAGAGCGTTTTACAAAATTGGAATATCCCAAAGGAACGTTTTGAAATGGTATATAAGACTGGACACTTTAATTTTATTAAAAATTATAATATTAAAACCTCCGAATCTATGGTCGCTATTAATAAGTCTATTGAGACTATTAAATTATTAGCAGCTGAAGACATTAACAGATATAGGAAAAACTATAAGTTTCTTCACATAGGACTTGTTCAAGTCGCGGTTAAACGATTGTATCGATTAGGCTTAGACGTACCCATATGTCTTCTATTAAGAGACAATATGCTACTAAACTTTGATGATTCATTATTAGCAGTATTACAAAGTAACCTAGCTAATGGCCCGGTATATTTTAACAGTTATCCTAATTTTTCTATAGATATTAATGATCAAAATGTTATAGATACCCTAACCTTAAATGTTAAAACAAAAAACATGAATAGCAAAGAAAATACAAGAGAAATAGTCATAATATACAGAGTATATTACAGACTAATGAAAACTACCATAGCTCCAAAAGCAAAAATAGTAAGTAACAAAGGGGTTAACATGCTTATGGAAGCCAATCACAATCACAACAATATTTTCATCCCAAAAATGATAAAATGGGATGATGTGTTAGTAAAGAATAATTGGCATTTTTACTCCATTTCGGAGCCAGAAATTGAGGAAGAAAATTCAATTATTGAGCAGGTAATACAATTTCCGGATGGATCTATAGATTTAAAATTTCTAAGATCCCAATCCTTTAGTCATGCTTCTTCAAGTAAAAGAATGTCTTTTTCGAGACCTTCATTTCCAAAAACGCCAGAAGAAAAGGAGGTAACACTTGAAGACGTAGAGAAAAAACTAAAGGGAGTAGATTTCCCTGAAACAATTCCTAAGGTTGAATATGAACCTAGAATTACCAAAAGAACAAGTCCCACTGCTAGTGAGATGCTAAGAGCAAGAGACTCTTTATGCATGATTAGATCTGATGAGGAGTTCGAACCATACTTTGAATATTTAGACAAACTCTGGTTAGATCTAGAAAATAACATAAAATGACAATGGTATGTAGAAAAATATTTATTAAAGGAAAGATTATTCTTTAAGAAAAATGGTGCGGCGATATGAAAAGGATGAGATGCAATATAGAGTTCTTTAAATGGTTTGAGTACACAGGAAAATTGGATGATCAAAACGAATCATTGAGCATGATTGTTAATAAATGGCATACCAAAACTAAGGTGGTTGAATCTATAATTCCCCCACTAGAGGAAATTAGTTTACCAATAGATGGTATAATTGCCACAGCTACACCTTTTAAAATTGATATAGTAGACACCCAAGGTGATCCTAAGAATAAAGATATAAATAGATTAACTCAACAAAACAATTACACTAATCAATTACTATACGTAGTCTCTAATCAGATCCTTAAGACAGATAATAAATCAATTTTCAAGGATAAACCTAGCCCTTCCTATAATAATAAGAAATTAGAAATCCATCCAATATTTAAATTACCAGAATTTTCCAAAGATAAATTCCCCAAATTTCAAGAAAAGTTTGAAATCACAGATGATGTTATAGAAAAAATTAATGAAAAGTTAAAGGCTGAATTAAATTAACGGATGAATTAAAATTAAAAGATGATAAGGTCATAAGAACAATATCCGAAAAGTCTGATAACGACATTAATAAGTTAAGCTCTAAATATTTTGTCACGCCCCGCCTTGGGGGGTATGACTGGCACCTGGTGCCCTACTAGGACCTGAACTACTGGACTGCTAAGCCTAGGCACATCTGGTGCTTGGCTGGCTCTAATTCACATTTCTGGAAATAAAGGGCTATATAACGGTTGTAAACACAGCCCCCGACCCATTGGCCTATAGCCTCCTGTACCTGTAATAACAGCTGACCAGAACAAGCAACTATAGGGAAGCCTATGCGGGCCGACAAGGCCACCATGCTGTCTAGTTATCTGCATTCAGCAATAAAATACTAGAAGGCTACGTGACCGGCAAGGTCACCACTACTGTCAAACTTATGGCCCCACACGGCCAACATAAAAGAAGCAAGAGTACTAACAGCTAACAACTGCACGGCCTCACACGACCGGCTCAACTGACCACAGGGAAATATACAGACTGCAAGCCTCTAGGAATAGCAATAGAAATGATCGGGACAGGGCCCCGACCTACCCGTACTATACAACAAAAAGGAACTGAAATACACCTCTGGAATTCAGTCTCCGGATGACAGGAGCTGAATACTCGATTGCTGACAGGAATCACGTAGCATCGCCTGCTCGTCTATGAGTACCTGCAGGCAAGTAATTCAGTGCCCCACCGGCCGTCAGTACCACTGGTACTGAGTATGTAAAGCAATAACTGAAAGCAAAATCTGAAAGCAATAATATAACTGATGAAACTGAAGTAGAAGGAATAGCTTAACTGTCTGATAATGTAAGTCATACCTTCTCTTAATCATACTGGAAGGAGTAGGAGTCATACCTGAGGATTGATCATTCTACTGTCGATCTACTCGTATCTACTGTAACACAGTGTAACATATCATAACATACATAGCATACACAAACCTTACCCGGCCCCCATAAGCCGGGAGGTACAATCAACACAGAATCTACACCCCTACCCCGGTCATCCCATCTCCTATAATGGCTATAAGCATCCTGCCGGTCCCCTGGGTATGCACTTGGGCTCGCTGAGCCCCTCACTATAACTGCATCTGAGTCTGGAGGACTCCTGAATCTGCACCCGAGCGTATCCGCTCGACTGGGGTGTGTAAGGGCCGATCAAGGCACAAATATGGGGAAAACTGGCATCCCTTCTTCGTCCCCTGTGGGACGGCATGCCACTCCGTGGAGCGACGTATCCTCGTCCTCTGGCGGACGAGTCGATACAGCTATTAACCCTGGGCGGTCATGGATGCTAGGTAATCCAACCCCAAACAATACAATGGTCTCAACTGGTAATACTGTCTGTATATCTCACATACTGAGGCTAATAGGGGTAAGGTATCGTATATATTACATGCTGAGCTAATGATAGTAAGCTGTACGTATTTAATACGTGCTGAGGCAGGTAAATATATATAAATATGAATATAGTCTCCTGCCAGGCTGTACTGGGGCAAATGCTATATAAGATAATGTTTCTACTAAAAACTCTACTGTTTACTCAGTTTCTGTATACACTATATGCTGGACTAGTAATAGAAATATGTACATACTTAACACATGATGAGGCTGGAAATATTATATATGTATGTACGAATATGGTCTTCTACTAGACTGTACTAAGGCTAATGCTGAACATGATATAGTTCTTTTGCTGAAACTATGCTGTATACTGATTTTCTATAGTAACATGATTTACTATTCCTAACATGCTTTCTAACTTCGTTTCAACTTATCATTCCATTTCTGAGCTGTCTTACAGGTACTACTTGCTCTACTGAGTTTCGATTGAGCACAATGATATACTAACATCCTGTGTAACATCGCATACTGAGCATACTGTGCAGTTTCTAATGCTTATATTAGAATCTCTATCATACTAGCAAATTTCACGCAAGTTGTAACTCGATACTTTCAATATCGTACCAACAGTCGTAACAAACGTAACACATGACTTTTGGACAATCTACTGGCCTTTAAATTACTGTACTGTATCAAGATTTCTTAACTTGCCGAGGAAACTAACTTTACGTACCTTATCCTTGAACTATTCGTCTGTCGGACGAAGCTCGGCCGGTACTTTAACTGTTTTCTCCCAACTGCATTCATAAACATATCAATCAATACTAAATACAACTTTATTTCAAAAGGCAACGTCACTTTCGATATAGTTTATAGCCTAAACTTAGGCTTATCGAAAAACGGCCAGAAACTCGCTATTTTTCAGTGGTCCAGAAGGGAGGAATATTCACTTCACAGCTAGGAACGCATAGACACTAATTTAGAGCAATTCCACTTACCTTAGCTCGGTGGCTCGACGATTCATCGGCCGTATTTTACGAAACTGAATCCGTAGGAATGCTCTCTACTGCTAAATACCTCGGTATCTGGGATAAATTTGAGTTTGGGCAGCGTTTAGCAGCGTAATCGGATGAAAATTATATAATTTCTTCGTTTCTCCTTTCTCTCTGCGTTTGCCCTCTGTTTTATGGAATTTCCTTTGATTTAAAATGAAATTAAACCGAAGTGGTGCTTATATACTTGAGCTTGAACCTGGGCAACATGTCACGGAGCCATCGCGGAGGCCTCACCTCCGTGACACGCTGCCATCGCGGAGGGGCTCTGCCTCGGCTCCTCCCGCGATGGTTCGACGGGTTTCTCATCCGATCTTTTTCCCGGGCCTTTCTACAGCACGTATGGCCTTCAAATGTGCTTAACCAACGTGCGAATAGGTCGTCTAGGTGCCGGGAATTCTACGGGGTATAACATTCTCACCCCCTTAAGAACATTCATCCTCGAATGTACACTGTTATCTAGAGGACTACTTGTTTACTTTCTGAAAAAATTTTGGCAGAGTTTCCCCTGTAACATGGACTATAGAAAAAACCTGAAATGTAGAAAAGTCCAACACAGGCACTGCGCATAATATTCTAGGATTCACTGGATAACTAGATATCAATCTTTCTATATCATTTACAGACATACAACCATAAGATACTGCATAAGTAATAATACGGACATACCTGTCGCCTAACTAGGCCTAAAATAGGTGAGGATATCTGGTCCTTATATCTTCCTCTGCTTCTCAAGTCATCTCCTCTTGGTTCCTGTTACGTCTCAATACCTTGATAGACACAATATCTTTAGTCCTCAATCTGCGAATCTGTCTGTTTAAGATAGTTATTGGAGCCTCTTCATAGGCCAACTTTTTGTAACCCGGATATTCTGGACTGGGACTGCTCTGGACGGGTCTCCTATGCATTTCCTCAGCATAGTTACATAAAAGACCGGATGAATGGATTCTAATTCTGGAGGCAAATTCAATTAATGGTAAATGCTCATTTTGGCTATTACTGAAATCTAGCACACACGCTCGCAACATGTCTTCGAGCGTCTGAATTGTGCGCTCAGCCTGCTCATCTGTCTAAGGATAGAACGCTGTGCTTAAATTAATCTGCGTTCCCAAACCCTTCTGAAATGACTGCCAGAATCTAGCTGTGAATTGTGCCCCTCTATCTGAAATAATGGATACTGGTATTCCATGTAATCTGACTATCTTTCTGATATGCAACTCAGCATAATCTTCGGCCGAGAAAGTAGTTCTTACTGGCAAGAAATGAGCTGATTTTTGTCAATCTGTCACTTATCACTCATATAGAGTCATGTCTGTGTTTAGTACGGGGTAATCTTGCTAAAAAATTCATATTCACCGCTTTTCATTTCCAGAGAGGCACAACTGTGTCCTGGGTCAAACCCACCTGGTTTCTGATGTTCTGCTTCCGCCTGTTGGCAGTTAGGACACTGGGCTACCAGTAGTTCTTTTTAATGTCATGGTACCTCTTTGTCGTATGGGGATGAAGAGAATAGCGGGCGTAATGCGCCTCGCTCATAACCTGCTGGCGATGCCCCAAGATATCTGGAGCACAAATGCGGCCTTTATATCGCCACACTTCATCCCCGGGTATCTAAAAATATGTCACCTCTCCTTACTGAACCTCATGCTTAAGTTGAACCCGGCTAGGGTCTCCATACTGTCCTTCCTTTACTTTCACCACTAACGACAACACTGCGACATTCTGTATTATCGTTCTGTTATCCTTTATTTCTACTATGTGAACGGCCAAACCGGCTAACTAGTGAAATTCTCGGGTCTATTCCCGCTGTTCAGGCGGAAAGTATGCCAACTCCCCATAGATCTACGGCTAAGGGCATCTACTACCGTATTAGCCCTTCCCGGGTGACACAAAATTCTCGCTTTTTCAAGCATAAACTACTGCAACTACCTCCAGGTCATGGGTAAGACAATTCTTTTCACGTTTCTTCAATTGCCTGAAAGCATAAACTATTACTTTACCACGCTGCACCAACCCTCTGTACCTTCTGGCGATGCTAACACTGGGGCTGAGGTTAACTTGGCTGTTAACTCTTGGAAGTTCTGCTCACACGCCTCAGTCTACTGGAACTTTTGCTGCCTTCTGTGTCAACTTAGCCAGAGGTGCTGCTAAGGTGGAAAATCCTTCCACAGACCCTCTGCAGTACCCGGCTAACCGCAGGGACTGCGTACTTCGATCGGAGTGGTAGGTCTAGGCTATGTTTTCACTACTTCAATTTTCTGTGTATCTATCTGTACACCAACCTCCGCCACAATGTGACCAAAAACGCTACTAAACTCAACCAAAATTCACATTTACAAAATTCGACATATAACTGACGGTCATACTGTTTTATTATACCGGAGAATCCGACAAGTAGTCTACCGGTATAACTAGAGCCTATCTGGCCTTCTGGCCACATGCTAAAGCTGCTTAGTGCTAAGGTAACCTCGAATGACTATCTGCACACCATGTGCCCATATCTGATCAGGGGGTCCTGATATTGACCATGACCTCTAATAATCTGGCTGCATAACCTTAAATGACTGAATAGTCGGGTTGAATGACCCGAATGTGGCAGTAGTCTAGCAATGCTCTAACTGTTCTATTTGAGTACTTGTAATTCATGCATAACTGCAAACTCGTGGGCATCTAATTGCTTTGTTATTTGCTTGAACCACTGTAAGGCTGGGCTTAATCAAACTTACTTCCAGGCGATCAATCTCTGGATCTTCACGGGGAGTCTACTGATCCCCTGGTCTTAATAAACACTGTTCTACATAACAACTGCTAGGTTGACTAAGGCCGACTGTCGCCCACAAGGCTGGGAAAACGACGTATGACCACTTAACATGCTAGAACAATTCCGGTATTGCTAATCTCTGAAATCTGCCTACTCGGTCTCTAATCCTGGTTCTGGCACATGCACTACTGTTACCGATCTTCAGGGATGCCTCCCTGCTAATGCAGGAGCCAGCTGGTCGGTAGACTGTCTAACTGCGCCCTTATCCTCTAGCCATCTGTCTTAGGCCAATAACTCTGGTAAGCTCCTAGAGCCTAGATCTGGCAACAACACATAAGTCTGTTAATCTAATAATTGAGAACTGAGATAGTTTCTATGACTTCATACGTAACTTACACTTAATCCGCCCTTTCTCTTCTTCTTTTCTTTCTTTCTTCTCCCTCTTTCCTCTCTTTTTTTTTTGTCCTGCAATGCAATTTGTATAGGCTTTCTATTACTAATCAGCATCTGTGATTGTAGCCCTTATAGGCAACCACTCACACCATATCTATGATCTATATACATATATATCGCTAGCTACGTACAATATGTACTGATTTCTGCGGTAATTCATAATCTCTGACAGGTTCTGCTGAGTCTCACATCGTACATGATACATTTCTTCTACGGCCTAATAATATCTCCTGCCCTGACTTATCATTTCATTGCATTGTCACCCCATTCTGAAAGTAAAAACATAAACATTCTAGTTATTGTCTGCTGTTTGAAATTCTGCCACTCTTGCGATGTGGGGGTCAACGTTCGAATCCTGTAGCCTTACTAGGCATATATTGAGAGCCCATAACTGTCTGCTGGGCCTTATCTCTAGGCTACACTAGATTAGAATTGCTATATCGGTAACTTCTTAACTTTTCCATACCGGACATGCTGCGGTATTCTGAACCGCAATCCTACTGTCAGCCCAAGGCTTAATCCTTAATACGGTATTTTATCAATCCGGGGTAATTCTAATTTCCCCACAGGATCTGACATTCCTGCTTCTTCCCCTTATCTTACTTAAACTGAATTGTGGGGTTCAAGGTACCTACCTTTCGTTGCTAATGAGATTACTGATCAAGCCTCGGCCTATACTTCTTCTGGCGTATACTCAAGCCCATCTAATTCACATGACCTCTATATCTTTCGATGTCACAACTAGATCATAACTATAATCTTACAGGTATGTCTTGCTATCTGTTAGCATATGTGGCGGACTTGGCCTTTTTCTGACTCAAACTTGACTATTACTAAGCATTCATTACTAATAGATCTTTTACCCCTGCTTCGGGTAAGCTAAATAGTCTTACTTTCTTTACTGACTTATTATCATAAGGGTCTGCACAGCTTACCTAATCATAGGAGCTCTTTATACTTTCTAATACTTACTAGGATCAATCAGCCCATCTTTATTTACCGCTGGATTCGGCACCCCATCTCAAGTCTTATGCCCCTTTACTATACTGGCATCAAAACCAAGAGGTGGGAATAGCCCTTTTCTTATTGCAACAAATAAAAGCGTTTAACTGTACCATATCCGAAAAGATGTGTTTGGGATTCCTGCATTTTTCTCTCTTTCTTATACTTACCTGGTGGTCTGACCTTATCTGTAATCATAATCAGATCTTATATAGCTAATAAGTAAATCAACTCATATGTACACTATACTTCTGACTTCCTATTCTGACGTTATCAACGTATACTGGGAATAATGCCAATAAAGGTATCACGCTGGGAGGTCTCTGATACCCCCCTCCTGCTGCTGTAGTTATCATGTAACTGACTGATGTTCTCTTCTGTTGCTATCTCTGATCTTCTGCCTGTGATAGGGAAATGCTGATCTGCCTTTGTATCTGTAATCAAAGAATACGGTAAGTTTTTAGGGACTCAACCCTATACGGTACCGCTCTAAAGCACGACTGACTGAGAAAGAAGGATAACCATCATATCATGCCTCGCAGCCTCCAGCCTATAGTATGTGGTGCACAACACATCCATAGACAAGACTCTACTTAGCACGGCTTGCAGACTCCCTGGGATACGACCTGCTCTGATACCAAGTTTGTCACGCCCCGCCTTGGGGGGTATGACTGGCACCTGGTGCCCTACTAGGACCTGAACTACTGGACTGCTAAGCCTAGGCACATCTGGTGCTTGGCTGGCTCTAATTCACATTTCTGGAAACAAAGGGCTATACAACGACTGTAAACACAGCCCCCGACCCATTGGCCTATAGCCTCCTGTACCTGTAATAACAGCTGACCAGAACAAGCTACTATAGGGAAGCCTATGCGGGCCGACAAGGCCACCATGCTGTCTAGTTATCTGCATTCAGCAATAAAATACTAGAAGGCTACGTGACCGGCAAGGTCACCACTACTGTCAAACTTATGGCCCCACACGGCCAACATAAAAGAAGCAAGAGTACTAACAGCTAACAACTGCACGGCCTCACACGACCGGCTCAACTGACCACAGGGAAATATACAGACTGCAAGCCTCTAGGAATAGCAATAGAAATGATCGGGACAGGGCCCCGACCTACCCATACTATACAACAAAAAGGAACTGAAATACACCTCTGGAATTCAGTCTCCGGATGACAGGAGCTGAATACTCGATCGCTGACAGGAATCACGTAGCATCGCCTGCTCGTCTATGAGTACCTGCAGGCAAGTAATGCAGTGCCCCACCGGGCGTCAGTACCGCTGGTACTGAGTATGTAAAGCAATAACTGAAAGCAAAATCTGAAAGCAATAATATAACTGATAAAACTGAAGTAGAAGGAATAGCTTAACTGTCTGATAATGTAAGTCATACCTTCTATTAATCATACTGGAAGGAGTAGGAGTCATACCTGAGGATTGATCGTTCTACTGTCAATCTACTCGTATCTACTGTAACACAGTGTAACATATCATAACATACATAGCATACACAAACCTTACCCGGCCCCCATAAGCCGGGAGGTACAATCAACACAGAATCTACACCCCTACCCCGGTCATCCCATCTCCTATAATGGCTGTAAGCATCCTGCCGGTCCCCTGGGTACGCACTTGGGCTCGCTTAGCCCCTGACTATAACTGCATCTGAGTCTGGAGGACTCCTGAATCTGCACCCGAGCGTATCCGCTCGACTGGGGTGTGTAAGGGCCGATCAAGGCACAAATATGGGGAAAACTGGCATCCCTTCTTCGTCCCCTGTGGGACGGCATGCCACTTCGTGGAGCGACGTATCCTCGTCCTCTGGCGGACGAGTCGATACAGCTATTAACCCTGGGCGGTCATGGATGCTAGGTAATCCAACCCCAAACAATACAATGGTCTCAACTGGTAATACTGTCTGTATATCTCACATACTGAGGCTAATAGGGGTAAGGTATCGTATATATTACATGCTGAGCTAATGATAGTAAGCTGTACGTATTTAATACGTGCTGAGGCAGGTAAATATATATAAATATGAATATAGTCTCCTACCAGGCTGTACTGGGGCAAATGCTATATAAGATAATGTTTCTGCTGAAAACTCTGTTGTTTACTCAGTTTCTGTATACACTATATGCTGGACTAGTAATAGAAATATGTACATACTTAACACATGCTGAGGCTGGAAATAATATATATGTATGTACGAATATGGTCTTCTACCAGACTGTACTAAGGCTAATGTTGAACATGATATAGTTCTTTTGCTGAAAGTATGCTGTATACTGATTTTCTATAGTAACATGATTTACTATTCCTAACATGCTTTCTAACTTCGTTTCAACTTATCATTCCATTTCTGAGCTGTCTTACAGGTACTACTTGCTCTACTGACTTTCGATTGAGCACAATGATATACTAACATCCTGTGTAACATCGCATACTGAGCATACTGTGTAGTTTCTAATGCTTATATTAGAATCTTTATCATACTAGCAAATTTCACGCAAGTTGTAACTCGATACTTTCAATATCGTACCAACAGTCGTAACAAACGTCACACATGACTTTTGGACAATCTACTGGCCTTTAAATTACTGTACTGTATCAAGATTTCTTAACTTGCCGAGGAAACTAACTTTACATACCTTATACTTGAACTATTCGTCTGTCGGACGAAGCTCGGCCGGTACTTTAACTGTTTTCTCCCAACTGCATTCATAAACATATCAATCAATACTAAATACAACTTTATTTCAAAAGGCAACGTCACTTTCGATATAGTTTATAGCCTAAACTTAGGCTTATCGAAAAACGGCCAGAAACTCGCTATTTTTCAGAGGTCCAGAAGGGAGGAATATTCACTTCACAGCTAGGAACGCATAGACACTAATTTAGAGCAATTCCACTTACCTTAGCTCGGTGGCTCGACGATTCATCGGCCGTATTTTACGAAACTGAATCCGTAGGAATGCTCTCTGCTGCTAAATACCTCGATATCTGGGATAAATTTGAGTTTGGGCAGCATTTAGCAGCGTAATCGGACGAAAATTATATAATTTCTTCGTTTCTCCTTTCTCTCTGCGTTTGCCCTCTGTTTTCTGGAATTTCCTTTGATTTAAAATGAAATTAAACCGAAGTGGGGCTTATATACTTGAGCCTGAACCTGGGCAACATGTCACGGAGCCATCGCGGAGGCCTCACCTCCGTGACACGCTGCCATCGCGGAGGGGCTCTGCCTCGGCTCCTCCCGCGATGGTTCGACGGGTTTCTCGTCCGATCTTTTTCCCGGGCCTTTCTACAGCACGTATGGCCTTCAAATGTGCTTAACCAATGTGCGAATAGGTCGTCCAGGTGCCGGGAATTCTACGGGGTATAACATATTCCATCAAAAAGAATTATTATGATAAACCCTCATTCCCGGATATGCAGTATGAAGAAAATGAATTTTTATCTCATACTTCACACTCTGGAAATGAAATTGCTGAATGGAATATTGACGGATTAGCAGAACATCAGATATACAACAAGTTAAATGAAATGGGGATGGCCATTACGGCCTATAAAATGGAAAACTGCATGGATAAACAAGTTGTCACTCTAATTATATCTGGATTTACAGGGACATTAAAATATTGGTGTGATAATTATCTCACTGAAGATAATAGACCTAGTGTAACAAAATCCTACAACCATCACTCAAGTTATTAAGACAGAATCTACACGACAAACTTTTGAAAGTCTATGCGTAGAAGACGCCACCGCTACCTTAATTTATAGTATAGCAAAACATTTTATAGGAGAACCTCAACTTTATCAAGATAGGAGTTTAGAAATACTATCTAACCTATCTTGCCCAAAGTTAGATCATTTTAGATGGTATAAGGATGTATTCCTCAACAAGGTTATGGTTAGAGAAGACTGTAGTCATGATTATTGGAAAGAAAAATTATAAGTGGTTTACCAACATTATTCGCTGAAAAGGTTAGAATAAAATTAAAAGATAGATTTGATGGAAAAATTTATTATAGTCAATTAACCTATGGTGATCTCAAAAGTTTTATAAATGTCACAGGACTTGAATTATGTACATATATGAAGCTTAAAAATCAACTTGAAATGGATAATAAAATATCCAAAAAAGAAATAGAAAGCTTTTGTCAAGATTTTGGATACATCAAGTTGTCTGCCCCTTCAAAAGAGGCATCCAAGAAAATTAAAAGAAGACACAAGCACTATAAAAATAAATCTGAAAAACCCCATCATTACAGAAAAAGATTTAAAAGGCACAAACGAGAAGCCAACAAAGGTGGCTTTCAAAGAAATAATGATAAGTGTCGGAATTGTGGAAAATTTGTCCATAGGGCTAAGGATTGTAAGGTCCCTAATAAAAAGAAAGATAAGATCAATATGTTAGAACTTGAGTCAGAAATAAAAGATAGATTATATTCTATTCTTGATGAACACGACAATAATTCTTCCCCTGAAGAAAGTTTCAGTGATGAAGACCAGCCTAATATAGCATATAGTTCTGACAATGGTGACTCAACTGATCATTGTGGATGCATGGGAGCTATCTGCACCTGTGATAGCCACTCAATAAATGTCATTACAAATAATAACAAGGAAATCTTCTTTGATATGATTGATCATATTGAAGATAAAGATCATAAAAGAAAATATTTAATAGAATTAAAAAATATAGTTCTTAACCAACAACATGACAAAGAAACAATTGATCCTTTTAATATGAAAAATGTACTAAATAAATTTAAAGAACAAAAGTCTAGTACAACAGTATAAGATCTTCAAACTAAATTATTACATATTAAAAATGAAGTCAAAGAACTTAAGAAAAGACTTAACAAGCTAGAAACAGATGCCCTTTCTATAAAATATTAAATGAACTAGAACCAATGCAAGGATATGAATAGTACCAATCTGAACCAGTAGAAACATCAAAATTAGAAAAAGGTGAAGAAGAAGATAAGTCTATAGGGAGCCCTCTAGAAGGTAAATCGGGAGTAAAAACTATTGCAATAGTTAAAACCCAAAGCTGGCATATACCTATCACATTGGTTATAAATAAAAATTATACTATTCACAAAATTGCATTATTAGACACAGGTGCAGACCAAAACTGCATTATTGAAGGAATAATCCCTACTAAGTACGTTGAAAAAAGTACAACGCAGTTATTCTCCGCGACAGGAGAAAGGCTCCAAATAAATTATAAACTCCATAAGGCACACTTATGCAATAATGGAATCTTCTTTGTTAATGATTTTTTAATAACTAAAGATATAAACGAAGAAGTAATTCGGCACCCCCTTCATAACCTAAATAAAACCCCATGTCGCTAATTTAGACGGCATCCACACCACTTCTCTAGGAAAAGATATCATTTTTCCCTACCTAAATAATATGTCAAAACAAGAAAGTGAATTTATAAAAGAAAAACTATCTTTAGAATAAATCTGCTTTCCCAAAAAATAAACTATTTAAAGAACGAGATAAAATTTAAATGGATTGAATCCTCTTTAAAAAATCCGAAGGTAAAAGACAAAATGAAAAGCCTACAAGAATTCATAGAACAAGAAGTCTGTTCAGAATTTTCTAATGCCTTTTGGGATAGGAAACGCCATATTATTGAGTTACCATATATTGAGGGATTCAAAGAAAAGAATATCCCTACTAGGGCAAGACCTATTCAAATGAATCAGGAGTTAATGAAATATTGTAAAACAAAAATCAATGATTTACTTGATAAAAAGATTATTAGACCTTCCAAGTCACCACGGAGTTGTTCAGCATTCTATGTCAATAATAGTGCGGAAAAAGAAAGAGGGCCCCAAGGCTAGTCATTAATTATAAGCCCCTTAACAAAGTTTTAAAATGGATCAGGTATCCAACACCCAATAAAAAAGATCTTCAAAGAACTTATAAAGCTAACATTTATAGTAAGTTCGATATGAAATCCGGATTTTGGCAAATACAGATAGCAGAAAAAGATAAATATAAAACAACTTTTAATATACCTTTCGAACAATATGAATGAAATGTAATGCCATTCGGATTAAAAAATGCACTGTGTGAATTTCAGAATATAATGAACAACATATTTAATCCACGTAGTCATATTTCTATAGTTTACATAGATGATGTTTTAATATACTCAGAAGATATTGACCAACACTTCAAACATATCCAAACCTTTTTAAAAGTTGTTATGCAAAACGGATTAGTAGTAAGCGCTAAAAAGATTAAGTTATTCCAGACTGCTATTAGATTCCTTGATCATGACTTATATCAAGGAACCTATAAACCCATTTGTAGAGCTATAGAGTTCTCATCCAAATTTCCAGATGAATTAATTGATAAAACTCAGCTTCAGAGATTCTTAGGAAGTCTCAATTATGTTGCAGATTTTATTCCAAATATAAGGCAGGTTTGTAAGCCTATTTATCAACGTCTTAAGAAGGATCCATTCCCATGGAGATTAGAACAAACAGAGACAGTCCAAAATATAAAATCAATAGTTCAAAAACTTCCATGTCTAGGAATACCACATCTAGAGGCATTCATGATAGTAGAAACTGACGCCGCAGACATAGGATATGGAGGCATCCTTAAACAAAAAATCTCCCTAGAAAACCCTGAACAATTAGTAAGATTCACATCAGGAATCTAGAATAATACTCAGAAAAATTACAGCAGCTTTAAAAAAGAAATTTTGGCTATAGTGCTATGTATCACAAAATTTCAGGACGATCTAATAAAATAAAGAATTTTTACTATGAGTAGACTGCAAAGAAGCCAAAGATGTTTTACAAAAAGATGTAAAAAATCTGGTTTCTAAACAAACATTTGCCAGATGGCAGGCTTTATTATCCAGCTTTGATTTTCAAATCGAGTTTATACAAGGAGAAAATAATTCTCTCCCAGATTTTTTGACTAGGGAATTTCTACAGGGAACGAAATGAGATCCGGAACACCAGGTATATGGCCCTTGAGGCCTCTATGTTATCCTTTCAAACGAAAAGAAATAATGAGAAGACCCTTCAAAGAAGAGGAAAAACCAAAACTAGAAAATAAATATTCAGTTTTGGCAGAATTTCCATCTTTGCCAAAAGCTACTATTCCGTCCCCATTAAAGGGTCAACCAGTAGGCCATTGCACCAGTTAAACCAAGTGGGAATACAATTGTTGCCAGAGTCTAAATTTTACTCGGATGATTCCCCCAGAATTTCATGGGTCTACGGTAGATGAGGACCCACATGAAATTATTTACGAGGATCAAAAGATCACTTAAATCATGGGTGTCACCATTGTTGAGAGGGCTGATTTTTTCGCTTATCAGCTAAAGGGAGGGGCACAGATATGGTATCAGTAGTGGAAAGAAGAAAGATGGGTTGGTGCATCGGTGGAGTGGGATGAGTTTGTGACTATATGTTTGGTCAAGTTCTTTCCCCGTGAGTTAAGGGAAGCTAAGGTGGAGGAGTTTGTTAATCTAAAGCAGAATTCCATGACCGTTCAGGAGTATACCCTGAAATTCACTCAGTTATCTAGGTATGCTCCAGAGATGGTGGCTAAACCTAGGGCTCAAATGAGCAAGTTCGTGTCATGAGTTTCAGACCGTGTGGTCAAAGAGTGCAAGACCGCCATGCTTATCAGTTACATGGACATCTCTAGGTTTATGATCCATGCTCACCAAATTGAGGAGGAAAAGCTAAAAGAAAAGGAGAGGGAGAGCAAACAGGCTAGAATAAGACAATTTGACAATTCATATTAGAGATCAGACAGTGGTAATCGCTTACAATAGGAGCAGCAGAGATCTACAACATCCTCTTTATCTAATGCTCCTCCTCCCTGACCTGCATTGTCCTCATAAGTGTGGCACCCTGAAATATTAGAGTAACTATAAAAAGAAAAGAACAGAAATATTAAAGAACTTAGACTATTATAAAAAACTAATACCTTCAGAAACTCTGGATAATTATTCTACAAAAATAACTAGAAAATTAATTCTTCACAATCTAATCAGGCTATATAATGATTTATGTTATGTTAGCCATAATTTGTCTATACGAAGAAGACAATTAGATGATATATTAATTATTCAGTTAAAACTATCTGCACAATTTTAATGGATACCTCTAAAAACTAGAACATAATAAATAGTATTAATATTTCTGCCACAACTACTAAAATAGCTAAGATAGAGAGCGTTTTACAAAATTGGAATATCCCAAAGGAACGTTTTGAAAAGATATATGACTGGACACTTTAATTTTATTAAAAATTATAATATTAAAACCTCCGAATCTACGGTCACTATTAATAAGTCTATTGAGACTATTAAATTATTAGCAGCTGAAGACATTAACAGATATAGGAAAAACTATAAGTTTCATCATATAGGACTTGTCCAAGTGGCGGTTAAACCGTTGTATCGATTAGGCTTAGACGTAACTATATGTCTTCTATTAAGAGACAATATGCTACTAAACTTTGATGATTCATTATTAGCAGTATTACAAAGTAACCTAGCTAATGGCCCGGTATATTTTAACTGTTATCCCAATTTTTCTATAGATATTAATGATCAAAATGTTATACATACCCTAACCTTAAATGTTAAAAAAAAACATGAATAGCAAAGAAAATACAAGAGAAATAGTCATAATATACAGAGTATATTACAGGCTAATGAAAACTACCCTAGCTCCAAAAGCAAAAATAATAAGTAACAAATGGGTTACCATGCTTATGGAAGCAAATCACAATCAAACCAATATTTTCGTTCCAAAAATGATAAAATGGGATGATGTGTTAGTAAAGGATAATTGGCATTTTGACTCCATAACGGAGCAAGAAATTGAGGAAGAAAATTCAACTATTGAGCAGGTAATACAATTTCCGAATGGATCTATAGATTTAAAATTTCTAAGATCCCAATCCTTTCGTCATGCTTCTTCAAGTAAAAGAATGTAATTTTTTGAGACCATCATTTTACAAAATGCCAGAAGAAAAGGAGGTAACACTTGAAGACGTAGAGAAAAAAGGGAGTAGATTTCTTTGAAACAATTCCTAAGGTTGAATATGAACCTAGAATTACCAAAGGAACAAGTCCCACTGCTAGTGAGATGCTAGGAGCAAGAGACTCTTTATGCATGATTAGATCTGATGAGGAGTTCGAACTAGACTTTGAATATTTAGATAAACTCTGGTTAGATCCAGAAAATAACATAAAACGGCAATGGTATGCAGAAAAATATTCATTAAAGGAAAGATTATCCTTTAGGAAAAAATGGTGCGCTGATATGAAAAGGATGAGATGCAATATAGAGTTCTTTAAATGGTTTGAGCACACAGGAAAATTGGATGATCAAAAGGAACCATTGAGCATGATTGTTAATAAATGGCATACCAAATTAAGGTGGGTGAATCTATAATTCCCCCACCAGAGGAAATTAGTTTACCAATAGATGGTAGAATTTTCACAACTACACCTTTTAAAATTGATATAGTAAACACCCAAGGTGATCCTAAGAATAAAGATATAAATAGATTAACTCAACAAAACAATTACACTAATCAATTACTATACGTAGTCTCTAATCAGATCCTTAAGACTGATAATAAATCAATTTTCAAGGATAAACCTAGCCCTTCCTATAATAATAAGAAATTAGAAACCCACCCAATATTTAAATTACCACAATTTTCCAAAGATAAAATCCCTAAATTTCAAGAAAAGTTTGAAATCACAGATGATCTTATAGAAAAGATTAATGAAAAGTTAAAGGCTGAATTAAAATTAAAGAATGAATTAAAATTAAAGATGAATTAAAATTAAAAGATGATAAGGTCATAAGAACAATATCTGAAAAGTCTGATAACGACATTAATAAGTTATGCTCTAAATATTTCTTCAAAAAGAATTATTATAATAAACCCCTCATTCCCAGAAATGCAGTATGAAGAAAATGAATTTTTATCTCGTACTTCACACTCTGAAAATGAAATTGTTGAATGGAATATTGACGGATTAGCAGAACATCAGATATACAACAAGTTAAATGAAATGGGGATGACCATTACGACCTATAAAATGGAAAACTGCACAGATAAAAAAGTTGCCACTCTAATTATATTTGGATTTACTTGGACATTAAAATATTGGTGGGATAATTATCTCACTGAAGATAATAGACATAGTGTAATAAATGCTACAACCATCACTCAAGTTATTAAGACTGAATCTACAGGACAAACTTTTGAAAATCTATGCGTAGAAGACGCCACCGCTACCATAATTTATAGTATAGCAAAACATTTTATAGGAGAACCTCAACTTTTTCAAGATAGGAGTTTAGAAATACTATGTAACCTATCTTTTGCCCAAAGTTAGATGATTTTAGAAGGTATAAGGATGTATTCCTCAACAAAGTTATGGTCAAAGAAGACATTAGTCATGATTATTGGAAAGGAAAATTCATAAGTGATTTACCAACATTATTCACTGAAAACGTTAGAATAAAATTAAAAGATAGATATGATGGAAAAATTTATTATAGTCAATTAACCTATGGTGACCTTATAAGTTTTATAAATGTCACAAGACTTGAATTATGTATAGATATGAAGCTTAAAAATCAACTTAAAACGGATAATAAAATATCCAAAAAAGAAATAGAAAGCTTTTGTCAAGATTTTGGATACATCAAGTTGTCTGCCCCTTCAAAAGATGCATCCAAGAAAATTAAAAGAAGACACAAGCACTATAAAAATAAATCTGAAAAACCCCATCATTATAGAAAAAGATTTAAAACGCACAAACGAGAAGCCAAAAAAGGTTGCTTTCATGGAAATAATGATAAGTGTCGGAATTGTAGATAATTTGGCCATAGGGTTAAGGATTGTAAGGTCCCTAATAAAAAGAAAGATAAGATCAATATGTTAGAACTTGAGCCAGAAATAAAAGATAGATTATATTCTATTCTTGATGAACATGACAATAATTCCTCCCCTGAAGAAAGTTTCAGTGATGAAGACCAACTTAATATAGCATATAGTTCTGACAATAGTGACTCAACTGATCATTGTGGATGCACGGGAGCAATCTGCACCTATGATAGCCACTCAATAAATGTCATTACCAATAATAACAAGGAAATCTTCTTTGATATGATTGATCATATTGAAGATAAAGATCTTAAAAGAAAATATTTAATAGAATTAAAAAATATAGTTCTTAACCAACAACATGACAAAGAAACAATTGATCCTTTTAATATGAAAAACGTATGAAATAAATTTAAAAAACAAAAGTCTAGTACAACAATGCAAGATCTTCAAACTGAATTATTACATATTAAAAATGAAGTCAAAGAAGTTAAGCAAAGACTTAACAAGCTAGAAACAGATGCCCTTACTAATAAACTATTAAATGAACTAGAACCAATGCAAGGATCTGAATTGTACCAAATCTGAACCAGGAGAAACATCAAAATTAGAAAAAGGTGAAGAAGAAGATGAGTCTCTAGGGAGCCCTCTAGAAGGTAAATCAGGAGTAAAAACTATTGAAATAGGTAAAGCCCAGAGCTGGCATATACCTATCACATTAGTTATAAATAAAAATTATACTATTCACAAAATTGCATTATTAGGCATAGGTGCAGACCAAAACTGCATTATTGAAGGAATAATCCCTACTAAGTACGTTGAAAAAGTACAATGTGGTTATTCTCCGCTACAGGAGAAAGGCTCAAAATAAATTATAAACTCCATAAGGAACACATATGCAATAATGGAATCTGCTTTATTAATGATTTTGTAATAACTAAAGATATAAATGAAGAAATAATATTAGGCACCCCCTTTATAAGACACAGGTGCAAACCAAAACTGCATTATTGAAGGAATAATCTCCACTAAGTACCCTGAAAAAAGTACAACGCGGTTATTCTCCGCGACAGGAGAAAGGCTCAAAATAAATTATAAACTCCATAAGGAACACATGCAATAATGGAATCTGCTTTATTAATGTTTTTGTAATAACTAAAGATATAAACGAAGAAATAATATTAGGCACCCCTTTTATAACCAAAATAAAACCCTATGTCGCTGATTTAGACGACATCCACACCACTTCTCTAGGAAAAGATATCATTTTTCCCTACCTAAATAATATGTCAAAAGAAGAAAGTGAATTTACAAAAGAAAAAACTATCTTTAGAATAAATCTGCTTTCCCAACAAATAAACTATTTAAACAACGAGATAAAATATAAACGGATTGAATCCGCTTTAAAAATCCGAAGATAGAAGCCAAAATTAAAAGCCTACAAGAATTCATAGAACGAGAATTCTGTTCAGAATTTCCTAATGCCTTTTGGGATTGGAAACACCATATTATTGAGTAAACATATATTGAGGGACCCAACGAAAAGAATATCCCTACTAGGGGAAGACCTATTCAAATGAATCAGGAGTTTATGAAATATTGTAAAAAGGAAATCAATGATTTACTTGATAAAAAGATTATTAGACCTTCCAAGTCGCCATGGAGTTGTTCAGCATTCTATGTCAATAATAGTGCGGAAAAAGAAAGAGGGCCCCGTCATTGATTATAAGCCCCTTAACAAAGTTTTAAAATGGATCAGGTATCCAATACCCAATAATAGAGATCTTATTAAAAGAACTTATAAAGCTAACATTTATAGTAAGTTCAATATCAAATCTGGATTTTGGCAAATAAAGATAGCAGAAAAAGATAAAAATAAAGCAGCTTTTAATATACCTTTCGGACAATATGAATTGAATGTAATGTCATTCGGATTAAAAAAATGCACCATCTGAATTTCAGAATATAGTGAACAACATATTTAATCCACATAGTCATATTTCTATAATTTACATAGATGATGTTTTAATATACTCAGAAGATATTGACCAACACTTCAAACATATCCAAACCTTTTTAAAAGTTGTTAAGCAAAACTAATTAGCAGTAAGCGCTAAAAAGATTAAGTTATTCCAGACTGCTATTAGATTCCTTGGTCATGACTTATATAAAGGAACCTATAAACCCATTGGTAGAGCCATAGAGTTCTTATACAAATTTCCAGATGAATTAATTGATAAAACTCAGCTTCAGAGATTCTTAGGAAGTTTCAATTATGTTGCAAATTTAATTCCAAATATTAGACAGGTTTGTAAGCCTCTTTATCAGCGTCTTAAGAAGGATTCAGTCCCATGGGGATCAGAACAAATAGAGACAGTCCAAAAAATAAAATCAATAGTTCAAAAACTTCCATGTCTAGGAATACCACATCCAGAGACATTCATGATAGTAGAAACTGATGCCTCAGACATAGGATATGGAGGCATCCTCAAATAAAAAATCTCCCTAGAAAACCCTGAATAATTAGTAAGATTCACTTCAGGAATCTGGAATAATACTCAGAAAAATTATAGCACCATTAAAAAAGAAACTCTAGCTGTAGTGCTATGTATCACAAAATTTCACGACGATCTAATAAATAAAGAATTTTTTCTACGAGTAGACTGAAAAGCAGCCAAAGATGTTTTACAAAAAGATGTAAAAATCTGGTTTCTAAACAAATATTTTCCAGATGGCAGGCTTTGTTATCCAGCTTTGATTTTCAAATCGAGTTTATACAAGGAGAAAATAATTCTCTCCCAGATTTTTTGACTAGGGAATTTCTACAGGGAACTAAATGAGACCCGGAACACCAGGTATAAGGCCCTTGAGGCCTCCATTTCAGCCTTTCAAACTAGAATAAATAATGAAAAGACTCTTCAAAGAAAAGGAAAAACCAAAACCAGAAAATAAATATTCAATTTTGGTAGAATTCCCATCTTTGCCAAAAGCTACTAGTCCGTCCCCACTAAAAGAACCAATAACCAGTCAGAAAAGATTACAACCATTAAAATCAGTTTTTAAAGGAGACTCTTCATCAGGAGACAAAACTATCTCTATCCAAACAAAGGATATCTATGAAATGAAGCCACCAGAGACATACCCTCAGGCAGTTCTGCCAGCGACTCCTGAAAAGCAAATGGAGAAAAATATTCCAAATAAATAGCAGTTTGAGCTAACAGTATTACAGGTACTGTTGATCATGGCCCTCGATAAAAAATATGATGGTTTTGGAGTACCTGAGTTACTAAAACCCTGCTACACAAATTGGAATTATCTGGAGACAGATAATCCCCTTGAAACCCGAAGGTATTATGACTTCATTCTAACAGACACCGATTCACTAAAACTTGAGCATAAATTAAAATGTCCGGATAATCCTGACAGTATTCAATACTCGAAGTTCACAATTAAAAGAGTTTTAAGTCCGTTTGAATGGTTTCTAGATCATCTACACACACCCACTCCCCTATCAAGAACCCATAGACCCCAGACATACAACTGGTATGATTATAAGGCAGCCTGGTATAACTTTATGTATCTATGGCCCAACACTCACTCTTGGTTTGTCAAGTATTTAGAAGAAATGAAAAGCGCGATCATCCCCAAATGGTTTTACGAATGGTGGAACCAATTCGGAGGAAATAAACAGGCATTGTCAAAACATTTTCAGACACAGTTTGAAAATTTTCAGGTAGAGCAGAATATTTCTACCCTACCATAAAATATTAAATTGTGTAAGTTTTTTATTGCAAAAAGAATTTCATATATTATCATCTGGTCCTTTGATATTCATGAATTTGAAAGGATTAAATATCTGAGTAAAACCATCAAAATCAAAGGCTGGGCACCAACACCCCAGGAAGATAAGGAAACTTCAAGTTCTTCATTACGACAGGATTCCCAACTGTCCAAGGAAGAACTAAAAAGAAGACTCCAGCAGGCCTTGTCAAATTTGGAAAAAGATACCCAACAAAAATAGATAATGAAATTATTAGATACTGCATCCTCTTATACAAGTGAACCAAGTAATTGAGACATGCTAGATCCAAAAGGGATACCTCAAGCTTATCTTCTTAACTAAAGAAGACGGCCAGACTATCTTTTCAGAAAAATGAAAATCTACTACAATCAAAAGCAGTAGACCCCTCAGGAATCCACCCAATAAACAATGCAGCTAAAAGACAAGCTACATAAGGACAAAATGGAATCTCTATAAACTCCCATGTAGATGAAGACGAATCTTCATTAAGTTCCAAGGTCACATCATGACAAATATCAAATTTCAAGGAAATCAAGTTTCAAGAATATGAAGACATCTTTCAAATAGATGCGTGTAAAATTTAATCTGCCACGTGTGGACACATATAAATAGACAACAGGTAGTAATTAGTTGACTCATCATATTGAAGTCTATTTAAGACCTTCACCTTGTATTAGGAAGGGCATTTGAAAAACACTACACTCACTTCCAAATTTCCCAAACCTCTCTATGTTCTCTATTTTTCCTTCTTATCAATAAACAACTCTTTGTATGTATCTTTTTCTTCTACTTTATTACTACTTGTAGTATTTTCTTTTATTTTGCTCCTGCCTTTGTAATTAATTTTTTCAAGTCATTTTCTGCGATCTGTTATCAAATACCGGATAAAAGATTTTTATCTAGTAGGCAGCCAGGTCAGCACTCTCAGAGGAGCTGACACCCATGATCCTGGTGATCTTTCTGATATCATCTACAAAGCCTTGTGGGTCCTCTCCCACTTTTTTCTGTGAAAGTATGGAGGGTTAATCTGGGTGAAATCCCGCACCTAGGCAGCAGCTGCAGACCCATTTGTGGCTACCGAAACAACCTATTGGTTCACTTGATTGGTGACAGTCTAAGAAAGCAACTGAATGGCCACCCTGAATTCGGCGGTAGACACAGAGTCATCTTGAGGAATTGCCGGAGCTGGTGGAGAAAGTATGTTGGCGTTTTCGGCTCTGCATCCATTTTCACTTCGAGGAGGCATTGTTCACTAAAAGGAAATAGGACACAATTTAGAAAGACGCATTTGGAATTGGACTTTAACACATGATAAAGAGCATGAACGAAAGGGGAATTTTTTTTTCTAATAACATCTAGTAGTCTCCTCGTCATAAGTGTGGCGCGCTTCACACCAATGAAAAGAACTCTACTTGATGTGGATTTCAGACTTTCCAAAGATACTCTAAACCTAGGGCTATGATACAAAGTTTGTCTTGCCCCGAGCCTATATCCTAGACGTAACACGGTACTTGAAGCCACAAGTGACCCCAAGTCAACTCCTGGTCTATCATACACTAGCATTCGAAGTAAACATGCATAGGGGAAGTTTTAAATAATGGATTTATTAGTTTAAAAAAATGTAAAGACTAAAAGTAGAGAAAGAAATAATATATTTGAATTCAATTCCGAAAGTCAAGTCTGGTCTGAAAGCCAACTACTGAGGAGTTGCTGGGACAGGTCCCAAGCTAACTCTAAGTCTAAACAAAACCATATCCTGCTGAAGTAAATAAACAAAGCCCTTGAATGAGGAGGACTCACACTCTGATCTGCTGAAATGGAATGCTTTGAAACTGAAGTAACTACCTGTGCTGAATTTGAGAACCTGCAGTTGTATCATAAAATGATACAACATGAAAACATGCGTTAGTACTTTGAATGTACTGAGTAAGTGGGAGAAACAACTAAATATAAAGTCTGAACTAAAATGACATGTCATGAACAACAAGTAAGCTAAACTGAACTACTGATATAATCTCAAAAGGTCAAGAAGTCCCCGTCTGATAGTCAAGGACATGCCCTGAGTCTAAAGCACTAAATCTGAGATACTGTACTGTACTGAGCTGCCTATTTTGATACTGGACTAGACTAACTAGTGGGAGAGTTTATAACCGACATATAACCATGTGAGCTAGACGTGGAGTCCGATATATACACCCTACTAGTAGGACCCAATATACCTTGCCAGAGTATAAAGGCATGAATTGGTGATCACGAAAATGTCTGGGGCCAATCAGGCCAAGTAATATTGTAACCTACGCTGGCAAGGTAGTTCTGCGAACCTGGGTGCACTGGAACACCGGCCTGCTCGGTGTTAAGTTCTACTCCCACTGGAAAACCTAAACTAAACTACTAAGCTGATAGGTCGAAACTGGGGCCCAAGACTAGTCAGGGACGAATAACTGCATGCACTCTGAGAGCCTTATCGGACCATATTTTGAAACTGGGTTCTAGGACTGGTCAGAGCTGCTTATCTAGAAGCGTCGTAACCGTCTACAGAACAACTAATAACTGAACTGGGATCCTGGGGCTGGTCAAAGATATAACTGAATGTCATGACTGCCTAATGGACCAAATAACTTAAATCTAAATCTGAGTCTGAAAACTGGGAGGCACTACTGACACCTCAAAAATAAACTAAAGTCAAACTGATCAGTTGACATTTTCTGGACAACACTGAGGTTGCTAAAATCTGACTGAAGCTAGACTGATATGATTCTAATTGAGACTAGACTAATAGAGTTCTGTGTTCTAACTTACTAAATTACTAAGCAGCTAATAGAGAATTTCATTCAACATACTAAAGTCATTTTGATTCATGGGATAATTACTCAACAGATACGCAACGCAAGAAAATTCTAGAAATTCAACCCAAAGCATTTTTAATTCACTAGAGGGAATTTAACAAGTAAAATCATTACTCAAAAATTAGGGCTCAAATTCACTTTTGTAATAATACTGACAATTTGATGAGGAACTAATTAAGATTATTTTATCAGTAAGTATCAACATCATTCTAAGTGAAATCAACGAAAAATAAACATGAATACTTCTCATACTCGAAAGCTCAAGGATTAAAATTGATAGAAGAAATTGAGGAGGGCTTTGGGGACACAAGGGAAGGACAATTCCCTTGCTAAAACCCTATATACCTGGTGACGAATTCCCTGAAGAAGAGGACATGGACTGCTGAATAACCCTAAGTCTTTTAGACAGTTTCTTGGAAGAACCGTCGATGAAATTCTGAGTGTAGACATGAGAATGAGGGGAGAAAACCGCTCAAACCCTCTAATAGTTCTGAATTTAGGTTCAAAAAGACATAGTTTAAGGACTAAGTAGATAGGAGATTACTAAAATAACTCTGGTAAAATTCAAAAAACTGGTCGACGGGGTCCCAACGGGTCGCTCTACGACTAATTAGTTGAGACCACGACTCGTTGGGACCTCTTGTTAGTTCTATTACCCGGATTAACTGAAGTCACCACGAGGGACTCAATTTTTCATGGTCACCATTCATGGAACACACTATCCCATTATAGGGATTTAATGTCAAGTCTTGTAAGGGGTGACTTAACGAGTCGTCTACACTGATAACGACACATTGCACCTACTCATCAAGTACACTGGACGAATATATATATAATACCATCAAGTACTCTTGAGGTCCCTCGTTGGGTACACTGCCTCCTTCATTTGAAATCTCCAGCCTCCTCCTCACGGCTCACCTAATGAATCGTGGGGTCACCTAACGAGTCATTAGGTGGGTCGTTCTGCAACATTTCTGCAGTTTTTCAAATTTTCTGAATTAAGTCCCGAATATTGATTTTAAGCTTCCGAGGAATTACAAGTTATCTGGGGGATGGTCCCCGCATCTATTCAGATAGTAGAGGCTTTTCAGACATAGACTAGTATGTTCTGTTTTCACATTTAGCGTTGTGATGTTATTTCTTGATATACGATTTATGATATTTAGACTTCCGTTTATTCATGTTCATGTTTTTTTCACTTGGTTATGCTTTTAAGCCATGCTATGTTTGTTCCATAGGTTAGCTTGGAGCCATTCGTGGTTCTAGGTCTCATGTCCTGATCTAGGGTCCTAGCTCGCGTTGTGACAACATCTAAGCATACTTAGTCCAATGTAGGTTTAAATTATCATTAGGTGATGTCATAAGATAAAAAAAATAAAAAATAAAAATCAAGAATCAATAATATTCACAAATTTGGATGAAGGCGAGTAATCCAAATTCCTAAATATACCTAATATGCCAATTGTTCCTCGACAGCGACGCCAAAAGTTGATAAGCTCAAAGTTACACCTAAATATGATGTAAAATGGTTATATGCAAATATAGTAACCCTACTAGGTTGGGGTCAAGTACCATAGAGAACAATATAAGAGCGATTAGGAGAGTCAGATTAACACCAACAATAAATAATTTATCTAAGAGTAAATTATATCTAATTTTTACTCCTAGAAAGAAATTAAATTGATCTATGGCCACAAACAAAAATACTTAGGAAACACACGCTCAAGTAATGATCTAATGCATGCCAAGCTTTTGCTAATAACAATAAAGTATCTAGATTTTGCACTCGATTTCTACATCTAATAGTTTCCAACGATTTGATTAATTATCTCATTACGACCTTTCCAGATTCAAGAGAGTTATTCAATTCAAATTTATTGATAAGTGCCAAGTCAATCCTACTTATTCCTAAGAGAATTTTGATGAGTTGGTAAATTACCAATGCATTCGGCTTTTTAAGCATGAACTATTACTTTGTTTCCACACAAATTAGGAAGGTTTTATGCCTTTTCTCTTTATTTGTGAAGGTATTTACCTTAGATAAAGAAAATAGAAGAATTGAACTGAAAGCACTATGATGAAGGAAAAAAGAAATACGTGTCGTATATGGGCACCTACGAAACATAGGTGTCACGTAGATGGCACTAGAGAATTTGTAGAACTTAACTTGTGAACTACAAGTTGGCACCTGCCGAACGTAGTTACCACTATAGATGACCTACATAGGACACTGATTCAGCTGGCTGAAGCACCGGCGAGACGTACCGCAGGTGCCACACAAGTGACCCCGATGCTGACAAGGGCAAAACATCTAGTTTTGGCATAAATGTCCCTGAGAAAATTACCAAGGAAATTTTGGAGAGCTGTGCAATAGGAATTTGCAGATTTTTACCTAATTTTACACATACTTCATTATGAATTGAATATTGTAGAGATAAGCTTATAGAGATAGAAAGTAGAGTACAATTACCTCATCTTCTTCAAACCCCATTGAGCAAGAACTACATTGTTGCAGATTTTGATCTAAATTTTAGTACTTAATATGATGAAGTTAGAGGAATTTCTTATGGGTATAATTTCTCTTTCCTTATTCATGAGTTACTAAATTATTTGCTAGGGGTGTGTTCATGATGGGTGTGTAAAATTTATTGGGTGTTGATGATTTATTCTTAAATTCAGTTAATATGAATGAATCTATATTACCTCTAAGTTTTAATTGAAAAATTAATGGATGCAAACATTTTTTTAGCCTTCTTATGTCGCTTTTGCTTGAGAAAGAGAAGTGTGATTTATGTGAGGATTCTATAGTGAGGATTTAGATGTGTGATGCTTGGGCTTGCTAGAGGTAGTCAAGACCTATATTCATACTAGCTTAACCCTTCCTCAAGCTTGTTGGCTGATTTGTGATTTATGCCTTTCGAATTTAAGAAAATCTAAAGCAAACACATCCTTATGGTTGAAAAACAAGAGGGTGTAGCTTATTCAATGCTATCCATGCTATTATTGAATTTAAGGCATTTCAATCAACCTCAATGTAGTTGACAACCCAACAATTGCACATCCCTAGTTCCTTTTCATTAACTGCAACAAGTTATTTGCCCTATTTAGCTATAAAATGTGAATTTCATACGTGCTTCTTTTTCCCCCAATATTTATATTATGTTTTTAGACATAATTTTAGCTAGTTTGAGTTGATTTACAACATTTGGATCATTTGTTCTCAATCTCTATGGACTCGACCGCGATATCTGTTGGAAAATTTATTTTTGATAATGACCGTTGCCACCTCTTTTAAAAGGGAGAGATGTATTGAGCATTATCAAAAAATGGCACCGTTGCCCGGGATTGAGATGTGAAAGCCACTTTTTGTTTACTAATTCAAATTTATTTTGCATCTTGTGTTGCTTTTACTTTATTTTATGTTGTTTCTGATTTCTTATGAGTGTGAAGATGAGCCACGCTAGTGATGCTGGTAGCGTGGAGGGATTCATCGATGTGGAGGATGAACCCATGGCAGAAAATGTAGCTGGTGCCATTTGCCTACCACCAATGGTAGGAAATGTCATATTCCATGTAATAAGAACCATGTTACATCTTTTACAAATGAAAGGCTTGTCTGGAGGACAAGCAAGTGAGGATGCTAATCGGCATCTTCAGAACATCTTTGAAAATTGTCAACCATTCAACATATCTAACATCATCCAAGAGTCCATTCACTTAAGGTTATTCCCATTCTCTTTAACGAGAGAGGCTATAACATGATTGGAAGAGCTACCTCCCGAATCCATCACATCTTGGAATGAGTTGCTTGAAGTGTTCCTTGATAGATTTTTTCCACCCTCTCGAATGCTTCAACTTCATGAGAAGATCACGAACTTTCGGCACTCCCGGTAGAATCCATTCATGAGGTATGGCTAAGGTTTAAAGAGAAAGTTTCCATGTGCCCAAATCATGAATTACTAGGTAGGTACTTTTTCAAAGTTTCTACAGATCCCTTGATTCGATAAACAAGTCGGTGGCTAATAATCTTGCTACTGGTTCGTTTATGAACCAAACATTTGGACTTGAACAAGCTTTGTTTGATAGAATGATGAAGACCGGCCGTGCTTGACACACTAGAGACACCGAGGTCTCATTGAATAGGGTTTCCTCAAATCAATTAGCAGCTGAGTTGAGAAAAAAAGATGGAACATTTGAAAAAATGATGACTAAAGTAAAGTTGCTTGCAAAGCATGTCATGGGGTCCGTAAACAAAAGTGTCAACGCTATAGGGACCCAATGATGCAACTCATTTGAGGAGGAGGTCTATCAAATGAGATATAATGAGGAATGTTAATTTATGGTGGGCCAAATGATGGGTTCTCGTCAAGAATACCAAGGCACCACTCAAGGCCCTTGGCATCCTCGTGATAGGAACCAAGGTTGGAGAGATAGAGAAGACTAAGGCTGGAAAAAAAGGGATAACCGATGGAGAAACCGTGAGCTCGAAAGAGAAGGAGATAGTTACAACCACTACAGTTCAAATCTGTACATACCTCCTCCTAAAGCTAATGTAGCTCCTATGCAACCAAGTGTGAGTGATGTAGAGAATTCAATGATTGAAGAAATGTTGGCTAGAGTGTTCAAGAAAGTGGAGTCAACTGATAGTGGAATGAAGGAACTAAAAGGGGAGGTGTCCAACCTTTCCCAACGGTGAGCTCCCACTCAGGTTCTGTAATACCTAACCCAGATTGGAATGAAAGACCTGAAAGAAACCAGAAATTTTGTCTCACAAAAACTCAACCAACGAGTCATTGTCAGTATGGATGACTCATTGTCTGAGTCATTGTCATCCTTTGTAGATTCCTTCCCCAGATTCAACAAGCAATACAATGACCAATTGCTGCAAGTAATGATTCATTATTTTATCCATTGGTAGAAGTCTAGAAACCTATCAAATTTGTCTTCAAAACAATGAGTCAAATGATGAGTCATTGTTTGGTATCGACTCGTCCTAGGAACCGTTGGAAGAAGTCCAAAAATGGTTAGAAATCCCTCTAGTGACAATGGTTGGATATAACGACCCATTGTTTCAGATGATGGTTAATTCAGTCCATCCGTTGGGGGATATCTAGAAATTGTTCAAAACTCTCCCAATAACAACGAGTGGAACCAATGACTCGTTAGTTCGTCTAACAAGTCATTTGAATCTATTGTTCAATTCAAGTAACTGGGATTTTCAGATCCAGGACTGACAACTAGTCCCAATGAGTCATGCTCATGACCAACGACTCATTGTGTGACCGTTGGATCCTAAGGGGCAACTTTTAAGACTTTTTTCAAGGGGCATTTTAGTAACTTCTGCAATTTTAACTCCTAAACTACATCGTTTGGGTGTGTATAAGGCCAACCACGACAATATGAGGATCTGGATCCCCATCTTCATCCTTTGCGGACGGCATGTCGCTTTGTAGAGCGACGTATCCTCGCCCCTGGCTGGCGACGACACAACTATTAACCCTAGGGTGGTCACGGAAGCTATACAGGTATAATCCAGCCAAAAATAATACAATTTACGAGTCTCAACTGACAACAACAACTAAACATGATAACATACTCCTAACATGCTTTACTGGGATTCATACTGGACTACTATGCTGAAGAAACTAACTTTTCAAAAGAAAATGCCTTAACATACCTCGTTCGCTGTTTACCGATTACCTGGCGAGTTCCAATTAGTATTCAGTAGCTCTTCCCAACTGAAATCGTGTTGTTACTTGAAAGATAGGACTAGTTTTAACACTAAATTCGGCAAAAAGGAAAACTTTATATATAAATATTAACTATATTCCAACTTAACGGAACACGGTCGAAACCTTGTTATTTCTCGAAAGTCAAGAAGGGAGAAATGCTTACTTTAAGCCTGGGATCGTATTGACACTAGTTTGGAGCAATTCCAACAACTTTGGCTCGGTGGGACGACGATTTGCCGGGTGAATTTCATGAAACTAACTCCGTAGAAATGATCCCTGCAGCCTTATACTTCGATACCTGAAGTTAATTTGGATTTGGATGGCGTTTAGCGGCGTAATCGGATGAAAGTTATAATTCCCCTTCGCTTCTAACTCTGCTGGCCGAGTTTATTTGAGAAAATAACATGAAATCTAAGGGTGAGTCCTATATATACTTGAGGCAGCAGACAAAGCAACGTGCCACTCTGTCCATCGCGCTGATTCTGCTCCGTGCCACGTTGGCTAACGCGGAGGAGATGCTCCGTGCCACTTTGCCCCTTTGGGCAGCTTGGTTCGGCCTCCTCTTAGACTCTCACTCCCTATCAAAGGGAGTCATGGAATATCATCAATATATATATATATGACTCACTCCCTTTCACATATATATATATATATATATATATATATATATATATATATGTATGTATGTTTACCAAATTGGAGGATTGCTGGCACACTTGAACTTCAAAAAGCTTAGTTACATTTTACAAAGGCACTTTGAGATATATTGTAGCAGAGGAAGAAAATGGGAGTAGAGTGAGTGGGTTAGTGAAATATGGAGGGGGATTTTATATGTGAAAAAGGGAAGTTTGATAGGTTGAGAGGAAGGTGGTGAGTTTAATATGGGTGTGTTGGTGGGAAGTGGGAAGGTGGAAAGGTTGAAAATAGATGAATATGGGGAAATAGAAATGTTGGGTAATGGAGTGACAAAAATGGAATGGAAAAATGGTGGAAAAAGGGGAACTAGGGGAATATTTGCAGAATAGGGGGGGCTGTCAGGTATTTGGGATTTTGTGGGCCAGCTTTTTAAATTCCAATTTGCAATAAACTTATACCTTGACCGGCGTGTCATCGGCGGTTCGCCGAATCACACGGCGGTCCACCGCTTTAATTTCATTTGCCATGTATTTTGTGCAAGTTATTTGTTGCTTGGCCGGCAATCCACCGGCAGTTCGTGAATGGAATCGGCGATCCATCTGTTACCTGCCGCTTATGTTCCCTAACTTTAGGTCCTCTTTTCTCCATCAGCAACCCACCGGCGGTCCATTGATTCATTTTGGCGGTTCACTGATATGTCCGTCGGTTTTGCAATCCAAACTTAGCCTTCTGTTTTGTGCTTTCCTTCCTTGGCGGTTCGCGCTTCTAGACTGGCAGCTCGCTGGTCCCTCGTCATTCCTTTTTTCATGACTTGTTTCTCCCTTTGTTCCTCATTTCACAGCTCCTACACAAACAAAAGCAACAAAGACATCAAAATAATTCACTAAACACTTGGTTGCCTCCCAAGAAGCGCCTTAGTTAATGTCGTGGAATGACGTAGACCTTTTTTCAACAACTCTTTTTCAACTGGCCATCATCCGACTCCATTCTTTCATCTCTAATCCCTTGTCCTCAACTTCATTTTGCAATACTCCAACCACCTTGCATTCAAGGGCATTTCAGCTGATGGACACACCCTGAATGTGACCTCCTCACTTCCAACTTGAAATTTTAGCTCTCAAGCTCCACATATACCACGGCTCTCCCCGTAGCCAACAATGGTCTTCGCAAAATAATGGGAACCTCTCATCCATCTCACAATCCAAAATAACAAAATTAGCCTGTAGAATAAACTTGTCCACTCTCACCAACACATCTTCTAACACCCCTACCAGTCTTTTTATTGACCTATCTGCCATTACCAGCCTCATTGACGTCGGTTTCATGCTTCCTAGTCCCAATTTATTGAAAATGAGCAGGGGCATCAAATTTATATTGGCGCCAATATCACGTAGAGCCTTTTTAAAGAAACATATCCCAATTGTACATGGGATTGTGAAAGCTTCGGGGTCCTCCCTTTTCGGGCCAAGATTACGCATTATTACCACACTACAATGGTGTATTTTCTCTTCATTGCCTGCATCAACAACCTTTTTCTTCTTCAGCAAAATCTTTCGTAAACTTTGCATAAACGGACATTTGGTGTAAAGCATCCATTAACGGTATGTTTATGGACAACTTGCTAAACATGTCAACAAACTTTCTAAACTGGTCATCCTTCTTTTTCTTGGCCAACCATTATGGATAAGGAGGTGGGATTCTTGATTCAACCCTATCATCAATCAGGGCCTTCATGGAATCATCATTATCAGCATGTGAGAGGATTTCATCCTCCTTTCCCTCTCTTTCCTCATCAATATTTTCTTTATTCTTTGGAGTCATTGGTGTTTTGTCGACTTTATCTTCTTCAACTGATTTTGGGTTATCAACCTCATTAGGCTTTACCGAAGCATCTCCAACCACTTTGCCACTCCTAGTGACAATAGACCAACATTCACCATCTTTCTTGGGATTAGGCATTGTGTCACTAGGTAATGTTCCCTTCATCCGGGGGTTCATTTGAGCCGACAAGTGATTCATTTGGGCCTCCAAATGCTTGATGGAGGTGGAATGTGAACTCAATGTTTGGGCGAGGTTAGACACCTCCCCTCTTAATTCTTTCACCCCACTCTTGGTCAACTCAACCTTCTTCAGAACTCTCGATAGCATTTCTTCAATTTTTGAATTGCCGGCATCATTCACAGCCGGCTGATTGTGGGGATTCCAAACCTTTGGAGGGGGAACATATGGGTTCGAACTCCGGTGATAGTGATCAGTCTCTTGTTTTGGATCTCTATTTCCCCACCTTTCATTCCTTTCAAGCCATCCTTGTGGCTCACAATTTCTCCAACCTTATTTGTCATCCCTTGGGTGCCATGTGCCTCGGATTGCTCCTTGGAAGCTAGGTCGAGGACATCCCATTTGGTTTCCCATATATTGACATTCTTCTTCATATCTTGGCGGTGATGACTCTCCCTCATATTGTAAGGGATCTTGCATTCCCACGACATTCACCACCTTTGGCCCTGCTCCCATCACGTGCTTGGCTATCAATTCTAGTTGTGTCATCATCTTGGCAATATTTTCATCCCACTCTTCATCCCGTTTCCACAACTCAACCGCTGATGCACTTGAACTGATCTCACAAGTAGACACACTTGTTTCTCTTGTGTGCCAAGCCCTATTGGTCTTTGTCATTTTGTCTAGAGGGCTTTGGTCAACCCATATGTTTGATCCATAATAGAATCACTAGCTAGGTTGTTGGCCATTAACCTGTTGATTAAATGAAGGGCCCTGTAGAACCTTTGGAGAAGCACTCCATCTGGCAATCCATGATTTGGGCAAAGAGCAACCTTCTTTTTGAACATTAACCATGCCTCGTGTAAAGGCTCTCCCGATTCTTGCCTGAAATTTGTAATATCATCCCTCAGCTGGAGCATCTTTGATGGAGGGAAAAAAGGGTCCAAAAAGGCCTCGGTTAGCTCCTGCCATGAAGTAATACATCCCAGAGGGAGTTCCTCTAGCCACATTGTTGCCTCCCCTGTCAATGAAAAAGGAAAGAGTTTCAACCTAATTGACTCTTGACTGATATTTGTTATATTGAAGGGATGGCATATTTCAAAGAGGTTTCTCGAATGACGATTTTCATCCTCTCTTGGTTTTCCACCAAAGAGCCCCTTCATTTGCAACAAGTGAAGCATGGTGCTTGTGACATGAAATACTGCATTCCCTACCGTCGGTGGTAGGCGAATGGCTCCTGCAACTTCCGGTATCACCGGATTATCTTCCTCGAGTTCCATGTTACCTTTCACTAAGCTATCCCCTGCTTGGGAGTAATGACTCGTGTGGTTATTAGATCCTAATCACACAGCAAACTCACTTTAAGTAGCTACGATGCAAAACTATTTTAGCTTAACAATCAACACAAGATAATCAAGTGCTAGTCCCCGGCAATGGGCCCATTTTCGATAACGTCAAAAATGTATCCTTAATGCAAAGAATATACACGACTGAAGTGTCAAAAAAAGTAACCTGACGAGTGTCGGGGTTGAATCCCACGAGGACTAGGGAATGATAGTTACAAGTATCGATTGAGAAATTGATGTTAGCTTGCACCATGTAGATTTAATATAAAATCAAATAAAATGGGGGGATTGAAATTTGCAGAGAATTGTATTGGGTGATTTAGTGAAATAAAATAGAAAGATCAGCTAAGTTGTCAACAAGGATGTAAAAGACTAGAGGTGCGGTGTAGATGAAATACTAACTAGATCTGGACATGCCAGGTCATCTCACGAGTTCAACAAGTGTAAATAATCTTGGAAGGTGGGTAATTTCAGCTTTTCAGCCTTCTAATTACTTCTTACTAGAGTTTTGTCAAACCTCTAGTCACAATTTAGCTCAACCCGATTTGATTTGGATTAGCAAATGCACTAATTTCTAGCTATTAGCTACTAATAAGGAATGAGAATGCAATTTCATCTTTTTCTAGCCCAATTTCACAATCTCTTCTCCATGTCCATTACTAAATTCTCTTCCAATACTTAATTATTCTTTTATAAGCAACAATCAAGAAAGAATAAATAGACCCACATTATAATCAATGGACCTTCCCTTATAGATTGAAGAGAATTTAATAGACTTACACTTAGTTTAATAATATGAACATGATTGTAGCAATACCCAATTTAATTAAGTATTCATTATCACACACCTCTAGTTAATGACTTTAGCTACTCATGGTTAAGAAATTAAAAAACACATTCATCAATAGTACCATTGAATTTAATAGCAAGAGTAGAAAAATCAACTTCACAAGATAAGCTCCAACAATAGCTAAAACTTACTAGTACGAAGAAGAAATAGAGCAGAGTACTTTCTATACTTTTCAATCAGAATATCCTATCTCAGCTATGAGAATGTTCCTCTGCTAAAAGGGAAAACAATGATGTGATGTAAGCTTTGTTCTCTCTCAATATCTCTATTTTTATCTCTCCTTCTGCCTCCATGTACAAAGTACTTTATCTTCTATTTATATACTGAAAAGTAGGGCACTTTTTATCTCTTTTCTAGTGTTGGACGATTATACGCTCATGAGCACCATTATAGAATTGACGGAGACACCCGCAGTTCCCCGATTCCAATCCATGAACCGTCGAGTATCTTTTCTGAATCCTCACTCAATTCCAGTGAACATCGATGGTTCACCCGACATTTCGCCGATGCCAATTTTTGTGAACCGCGAGGTCTTCAAGCAATTTTTTAGAAATTTGTGGTATCTTTCGGCGACTAAACCAGTGACTCGCCACTAGCAAGTCGCGAACCTCCGGTGGCATTAATCCGCAGATGTAGTGATGTTCGGCCCTTGGCTGATGTTTCGCCTGTTTTCATCTGCGAATCACCGATTTACTCTCACTCCCTTTCATATATATATACTGCATCCTCCCTTTCATATATATACAAGAGTTTAGCTTGTCTTTTTGCTGCATTATTTTTTGGGTGGATTCCTGAGGGGTCCACTACTTTTGATTGTAGTAGCTTTTCATTTTTCTGAAAAGATAGTTTGGTCGTCTTCTTTAGTTGAGAAGATAAGCTTGAGTTATCTCTTGCGGATTTAGCATGTCTCCATTGCTTGGTTCACTTGTATGAGAGGATGCAGTATCTAATAATTCCATTATCTGTTTTTGTTAGGTATATTTTTCCAAATTTTAAAAGGCCTGCTGGAGCCTTCTTTTTAATTCTTCCTTGGACAGTTGGGAATCCTGTCGTAATGAAAAACTTGAAGTTTCCTTATCTTCTTAGGGTATAGGTGCCCAACCTTTAATTTTTATGCTCTTACTCATATATTTAATCCTTTCAAATTCATGAATATCAAAGGACCAGCTGATAATATATGAAATTCTTTTTGCAGTAAAAAACTTACACAATTTAATATTTTCTGGTAGGGTAGAAATATTCTACTCTGCCTAAAATTTTTCAAACTGTGTCTGAAAATGTTTTGACAATACCTGTTTATTTCCTCTGAATTGGTTCCACCATTCGTAAAACCATCTAGGGATGATCACGCTTTTCATTTCTTCTGAATACTTGAAAAACCAAGAGTGAGTGTTGGGCCTTAGATACATAAAGTTATACCAGGCTACTTTATAATCAAAACAGTTGTATGTCTGGGGTCTATGGGTTCTTGATAGGGAAATGGGTGTATGTAGATGATTTACAAACCATTCAAACAGACTTAAAATTCTTTTAATTGTGAACTTTGAGTATTGAATACTGTCAGGATTATCCGAACATTTTAATTTATGCTCAATTTTTACTGAATCGGTGTCTGTTAAAATGACCTCATAATACCTTCGGATTTTAAGCGGATCATCTGTGTCCATATAATTCCAATTTGTGTAGCAGGGCTTTAGTAACTTGGGTACTCCAAAATCATCATATTTTTTATCGAGGGCCATTATCGGCAGTACCTATAAAACTATTAGCTCAAACTACTATTTATTTGGAATATTTTTCACCATTTTCTTTTCAGGAGTCGCTGGCAGAACTGCCTGAGAGTATGTCTCTGGTGGCTTCATCTCATTGCTATTCTTTGTTTGGATAGAGATAGTTTTGTCGTCTAATGAAGAGTTTCCTTTAAAAACTGATTTTAATGGTTGTAATCTGATCTGACTGGTTATGGGTTCCTTTAATGGGGACAGAATAGAAGCTTTTGGAAAAGATGGGAATTCTGCCAAAATTGAATATTTATTTTCTGGTTTTGGTTTTTCCTCTTCTTTCAAGGGTCTTTTCATTATTTCTTCTGATTTGAAAGGCTAAAATGGAGGCCTCAAGGGCCTCATACCTGGTGTTTCGGGTCTCATTTAGTTCCCTATAGAAATTCCCTAGTCAAAAAATCTGGGAGAGAATTATTTTCTCCTTGTATAAACTCGATTTGAAAATCAAAGCTGGATAACAAAGCCTGCCATCTGGCAAATATTTGTTCAGAAACCAGATTTTTTACATCTTTTTGTAAAACATCTTTGGCTGCTTTGCAGTCTACTCGTAGTAAAAATTCTTTATTTATTAGATCGTCTTGAAATTTTGTGATAAATAGCACTATAGATAGAATTTCTTTTTTAATGGTGCTGTAATTTTTCTGAGTATTATTCCAGATTCCTGAAGTGAATCTTACTAATTGTTCGGGGTTTTCTAGGGAGATTTTTTGTTTAAGGATGCCTCCGTATCCTATGTCTGAGGCGTCAGTTTCTACTATCATGAATGCCTCTGGATGTGGTATTCCTAGACATGGAAGTTTTTGAACTATTGATTTTATTTTTTGTACTGTCTCTATTTATTCTAATCCCCATGAGACTGGATCCTTCTTAAGACACTGATAAAGAGGCTTACAAACCTGTCTAATATTTGGAATACAATCTGCAACATAATTGAGACTTCCTAAGAATCTCTGAAGCTGAGTTTTATCAATTAATTCATCTGAAAATTTGGATGAGAACTCTATGGCTCTACAAATGGGTTTATAGGTTCCTTGATATAAGTCATGACCAAGGAATCTAATAGCAGTCTGGAATAACTTAATCTTTTTAGCGCTTACTACTAATCCGTTTTGCTTAACAACTTCTAAAAAGGTTTGGATATGTTTGAAGTGATGGTCAATATCTTCTGAGTATATTAAAACATCATCTATGTAAACTATAGAAATATTACTATGTGGATTAAATATGTTGTTCATTATATTCTGAAATTCAGACGGTGCATCTTTTAATAAGAATGGCACTACATTCCATTCATATTATCCGAAAGGTACATTAAAAGTTGTTTTATATTTATCTTTTTCTGCTATCTGTATTTGCCAAAATTCGAATTTCATATCGAACTTACTATAAATGTTAGCTTTATAAGTTCTTTTAAGAAGATCTCTTTTATTGGGTATTGGATACCTGATCCATTTTAAAACTTTGTTAAGGGGCTTATAATTAATGACTAGCCTTGGGGCCCCTCATTCTTTTTCCGCACTATTATTGACATAGAATGTTGAACAACTCCATGGTGACTTGGAAGGTCTAATAATATTTTTATCAAGTAAATCATTGATTTATTTTTTACAATATTCCATTAACTCCTGATTCATTTGAATAGGTCTTGCCCTAGTAGGGATATTCTTTTCGTTGAATCCCTCAATATATTGTAACTCAATAATATGGCATTTCCTATCCCAAAAGGTATTAGGAAATTTTGAACAGACTTCTCGTTCTACGAATTCTTGTAGGCTTTTAATTTTGGCTTCTACCTTCGGATTTTTTAAAGCGGATTCAATCCGTTTAAATTTTATCTCATTCTTTAAATAGTTTATTTGTTGGGAAAGCAGATTTATTTTGAAGATAGTTTTTTCTTTTATAAATTCACTTTCCTCTTTTGACATATTATTTAGGTAGGGAAAAATGATATCTTTTCCTAGAGCAGTGGTGTGGATGCCGTCAAAATCAGCGACATAGGGTTTTATTTGTGTTATAAAGGGGGTGCCTAATATTATTTCTTCGTTTATATCTTTAGTTATTACAAAATCATTAATAAAGCAGATTCCATTATTGCATATGTGTGCTTATGGAGTTTATAATTTATTTTGAGCCTTTCTCCTGTCGCGGAGAATAACCGCGTTGTACTTTTTTCAAGGTACTTAGTAGGGATTATTCCTTCAATAATGCAGTTTTGGTCTGCACCTGTGTCTAATTATGCAATTTTGTGAATAGTATAATTTTTACTTATAACCAATATGATAGGTATATGCCAGCTTTGGGCTTTAACTACTGCTATAGTTTTTACTCCTTATTTACCTTCTAGAGGGCTCCCTAGAGACTCATCTTCTTCTTCACCTTTTTCTAATTTTGATGTTTCTCCTGGTTCGGATTGATACAATTCAGATCCTTGCATTGGTTCTAGTTCATTTAATAGTTTATTAGCAAGGGCATCTGTTTCTAGCTTGTTAAGTCTTTGCTTAACTTCTTTGACTTCATTTTTAATATGTAATAATTCGGTTTGAAGATCTTGTACTGTTGTACTAGACTTTTGTTCTTTAAATTTATTTAGTACGTTTTGCATATTAAAAGGATCAATTGTTTCTTTGTCATGCTATTGGTTAAGAACTATATTCTTTAATTCTATTAAATATTTTCTTTTAAGATCTTTATATTCAATATGATCAATCATATCAAAGCAGATTTCCTTGTTATTATTGGTAATGACATTTATTGAGTGGCTATCACAGGTGCAGATTGCTCCCGTGCGTTCACAATGATCAGTTGAGTCACTATTGTCAGAACTATATGGTATATTAAGCTGGTCTTCATCACTGAAACTTTCTTCAAGGGAAGAATTATTGTCATGTTCATCAAGAATAGAATATAATCTATCTTTTATTTCTGGCTCAAGTTCTAACATATTGATCTTATCTTTCTTTTTATTAGGGACCTTACAATCCTTAGCCCTATGGCCAAATTTTTCACAATTCTGACACTTATCATTATTTCCTTGAAAGCCACCTTTGTTGGCTTCTCGTTTTTGCCTTTTAAATCCTTTCTATAATGATGGGGTTTTTCAGATTTATTTTTATAGTGTTTGTGTCTTCTTTTAATTTTCTTGGATGCCTCTTTTGAAGGGGCAGACAACTTGATGTATCCAAAATCTTGACAAAAGCTTCCTATTTCTTTTCTGGATATTTTATTATCCGTTTTAAGTTGATTTTTAAGCTTCATATCTGTACATAATTCAAGTCCTGTGACATATATAAAACTTATAAGGTCACCATAGGTTAATTGACTATAAGAAATTTTTCCATCAAATCTATCTTATAATTTTATTCTAACCTTTTCAGCGAATAATATTGGTAAACCACTTATGAATTTTTCTTTCCAATAATCATGACTACAGTCTTCTCTGACCATAACCTTGTAGAGGAATACATCCTTATACCATCTAAAATCATCTAACTTTGGGCAAGATAGGTTAGATAGTATTTCTAAACTCCTATCTTGAAAAAGTTGAGGTTCTCCTATAAAATGTTTTGCTATACTATAAATTAAGGTAGTGGTGGCGTCTTCTACGCATAGATTTTCAAAAGTTTGTCCTGTAGATTCAGTCTTAATAACTTGAGTGATGGTTGTAGCATTTGTTACACTATGTCTATTATCTTCAGTGAGAGAATTATCCCACTAATATTTTAATGTCCCTGTAAATCCAGATATAATTAGAGTGACAGCTTGTTTATCCGTGCAGTTTTTCATTTTATAGGCCGTAATGGCCATCCCCATTTCATGTAACTTATTGTATATCTGATGTTCTGCTAATCCGTTAATATTCCATTCAGCAATTTCATTTCCAGAGTGTGCAATATGAGATAAAAATTCATTTTCTTCATACTGCATATCCGGGAATGAGGGTTTATTATAATATTTCTTTTTGATGGAATATTTAGAGCTTAACTTATTAATGTCGTTATCAGACTTTTCGGATATTGTTCTTATGACCTTATCATCTTTTAATTTTAATTCAGCCTTTAATTTTAATTCAGCCTTTAACTTTTCATTAATCTTTTCTATAAGATCATCCGTGATTTCAAACTTTTCTTTAAATTTGGGGAATTTATATTTGGAAAATTCTGGTAATTTAAATATTGGATGGGTTTCTAATCTCTTATTATTATAGGAAGGGCTAGGTTTATCCTTGAAAATTTAATTATTATCAGTCTTAAGGATCTGATTAGAGACTACCAATAGTAATTGATTAGTGTAATTATTTTGTTGAATTAATCTATATATATATATCTTTATTCTTAGGATCACTTTGGGTGTATACTATATCAATTTTAAAAGGTGTAGCTGTGACAATTCTACCATCTATTGGTAAACTAATTTCCTCTAGTGGGGAATTATAGATTCAACCACCTTAGTTTTGGTATGTCATTTATTAACAATCACGCTCAATGATTTCTTTTGATCATCCAATTTTCCTATGTACTCAAACCATTTAAAGAACTCTATATTGCATCTCATTCTTTCATATTGGTGCACCATTTTTTCCTAAAGGATAATCTTTTTTTTAATGAATATTTTTCTACATACCATTGCCGTTTTGTGCTATTTTCTGGATCTAACTAGAGTTTATCTAAATATTCAAAGTCTGGTTCGAACTCCTCATCAGATCTAATCATGCATAAAGAGTCTCTTGCTCCTAGCATCTCACTAGCAGTGGGACTTGCTCTTTTGGTAATTCTAGGTTCATATTCAACCTAAGGAATTGTTTCAGAGAAATCTACTCCCTTTAGTTTTTCTCTACGTCTTCAAGTGTTACCTCCTTTTCTTTTGGCGTTTTTAAAAATGAAGGTCTCGAAAAAGATATTCTTTTACTTGAAGAAGCACGACTAAAGGATTGGGATCTTAAAAGTTTTAAATCTATAGATCCATCCAGAAATTGTATTACCTGCTCAATAGTTGAATTTTCTTCTTCAATTTCTGGCTCCGTTATGGAGTCAAAATGCCAATTATCCTTTACTAACACATCATCCCATTTTATCATTTTTGGGACAAAAATATTGTTGTGATTGTGATTGGCTTCCATAAGCATGGTAACCCCTTTGTTACTTACTATTTTTGCTTTTGGAGCAAGGGTAGTTTTCATTAGCCTGTAATATACTCTGTATATTATGGGTATTTCTCTTGTATTTTCTTTGCTATTCATGTTTTTTGTTTTAACATTTAATGTTAGGGTATCCATAACATTTTGATCATTAATATCTATAGAAAAATTGGGATAACAGTTAAAATATACCGGGCCATTAGCTAGGTTACTTTGTAATACTGCTAATAATAAATCATCAATGTTTAGCAGACTATTGTCTCTTAATAGAAGAAATATAGGTACATTTAAGCCTAATCGATACAACGGGTTGACCGCAACTTGGACAAGTCCTATGTGAAGAAACTTATAGTTTTTCCTATATCTGTGAATGTGTTCAACTGCTAATAATTTAATAGTCTCAATAGACTTACTAATAGCGACCGTAGATTCAAAGGTTTTAATATTATAATTTTTAATAAAATTAAAGTGTCCAGTCTTATCTACCTTTTTAAAACGTTCCTTTGGGATATTCCAATTTTGTAAAACGCTCTCTATCTTAGCTATTTTAGTAGTTGTGATAGAAATATTAATACTATTTATTATGTTCTGACTTTCAGAGGTATCCATTAAAATTGTGCAGATAGTTTTAACTGAATAATTAATATATCATCTAATGTTCTTCTTCATATAGACAAATTATGACAAATCATGGGGGTGCCTGGAGAGGAGTGCGTTGATCTGGCCTTGTATCAGTTGAAAGGGGTTGCGCACATTTGGTTCAAGCAATGAAAAGATAGTAGGGAAGTTAGAGAAGGCCTTATTGGTTGGGATAAGTTTCATGCCGCCTTTCTGGATCGATTCTTCCCTCGTGAGATGAGGGAGACTAAAGAAGTCGAGTTTGTGAACCTAAACCAAGGAAAGATGACAGTTCAAGAGTATGCTTTGGAGTTCACTCGCCTATGCATCTAAGATGGTGATAGATTAGAGAGCCCGAGTGAGAAGGTTCGTGCATGAGATAGAAGACTACTTGGCCAAAGATTTCCAAACCATGATGCTTCATCAGGACATTGAGTTTCCCCAGATAGTTCTGTACGCCCGATAGATGGAGGCGATACAGGTGAGTGAGCGAGAGAGAAAGGCCAAGAGGGCCAAGACTGATAGCTTTGAATTCTCCCAATCGAGACCTAGTGTGCACCGCCAGCAGTCTCACCATAGATCTTTAGCCCCAACATCATTGGCTATAAGTGTGCCATCCAGATCCAGGCACGATTAGTGGGAATGAGCCTCAAGCTCTAGAGGTTAGGGTAGCAGGCCTGCAGATTCTAGCAATCCAAACGGTGGCAGGTGTGGGCGGAGACACATGGGTCAGTACTTAGCAGGTTCACGTGCTTGTTTCGGGTGTGGGAAGCTCGGACATATGCTTAGAGATTATCCAGCAGCCAGACAGGGCCATGATAGGGGATGAGGCCCAGCCTCCAATTCAGCAGCTCCACCAACACACCTAGCTTAGCAGGGGGCATCTACTAGTGCCGGTGATGGTCAGCACAAAAATAGAATCTATTCCCTAGCATCTCCTCAAGAGTAGGAGGTCTCCCAGATGTAGTCACTGGTATGTTATGAGTATTCCGCCTTAATATATATGCATTGTTAGATCCAGGGGCTACTTTATCCTTTGTGATACCCTATGTTGCTAGCAGTTTTAAAGTCAGTCCCGAAATCCTATATGAACCCTTCTCACTCTCTACTCCAGTCAGTGATTCAGCTATAGCTAGACAGCTATACAGAAATTTCCCTGTCACAGTTCTCCAGAAAATCACCCCAGCAGATTTAGTAGAGCTAGCCATGACCGATTTTGATGTTATATTCGGCATGGATTGGCTAGATCCCTGTTATGCCTTAGTCAATTGTGGGACCCTTGCAGTAGAGTTTAGATTTCTGGGTGAGTCAGTCCTAGAGTGGAACAGTTGTTCAATTGTGCCTGTAGGGTACTTCATTTCCTACCTTAAGGCTAGAAAGACGATTTCTAAAGGTTGCATGTACTGTCTAGTTAGTTTTGAGGATGCTACGTCCAAAACCCCAACTATCTAGTTAGTTTCTATTGTGTGTGAACACCTAAAAGTGTTTCCAGATGACTTTTCGGGAATTCCTCCTAAGCGGGAGATCAATTTTGGTATTGGCCTACTTCCCGATACGCAACCTATATCTATTCCTCCCTATAGAATGGCCCCAGCTGAGTTAAAGGAGTTGAAAGAGCAGTTGAAGGATCTGTTAGACAAAGGTTTCATCAGACCAAGCAAATCCCCGTGGGGTGCACCAGTTCTCTTTGTCCAAAAGGACAGTTCGCTTCGGATGTACATTGATTATCGGTAATTGATGAAAGTTACCATCAAGAACAGGTATCCTCTCCCTAGTATTGATGATTTGTTTGAACAGCTTTAGGGTGCCAAGTGTTTCGCAAAGATAGACCTCAGATCCAGGTATCATCAGCGCCAGAGTTAGAGAGAGTGATATTCCTAAGACAGCCTTCAGGACTCGGTATGGTGACTATGAGTGTGTAGTTTTGTCTTTTGGACTAACGAATGCTCCTGCAGCTTTTATGGACTTGATGAATAGGGTGTTCAAGCCATATATGGATATGTTCGTGATTGTGTTCATATATGACATTCTCATATACTCTCGGAGCAAAGAGGAGCATGCTGCTCATTTGAGGGTGGTGCTACAGACCTTGAAGGAGCACCAGTTGTATGATAAATTCAGAAAATGTGAGTTTTGCTTGAAGTTAGTGGCATTTTTGGGTCATGTATTGTCAAGTGAGGGTGTACAGGTGGAATCTCAAAAGATAGAAGCAGTGAAGAATTAGCTTAGATCAGTTAGTCCTTTAGATATCAGGAGTTTCGTGGGTTTAGCTGGTTATTGTCAAAGGTTTGTTGAAGGTTTTTCATCCATTGCAGAACCATTGACTAAGCTGACCCAGAAGAAGGTGAAGTTTCAGGGGTCAGAGGCCTGTGAGAAGAGTTTTCAAGAGTTAAAGACTCGACTAACCTCAGCAGTGGTGTTGACCCAACCTGAGGGTACCAATTGGTATGTGGTATATTGTGACGCCTCGAGTATCAACCTTGGTTGTGTACTCATGCAGCATGGTAATGTTATAGCCTATGCTTTCAAGGAGCTGAAAGTCCATGAAAAGAATTATCCAACTCACGACCTCGAGTTGGCAATGGTAGTATTTGCCTTGAATATTTGGAGATACTATTTATACGGGGTCCATATGGATGTGTTTACGGACCACAAAAGCCTATAGTACGTGTTTACCCCGAAGGACCTAAATCTACGTCAGAGAAGGTGGTTGGACCTTTTGAAAGATTATGATATGAGTGTCCTTTATCATCCGAGCAAAGCTAACATGGCAACAGATGCTCTTAGTAGGTTTTCTATGGAGACTATGTCCCATGTAGACGAGGAAAGGAAATAATTAGTGAAGGATGTACATTGGTTTGCATGGCTAGAAGTCCGTCTTGTTGACTCGATAGATGGAGATGTCATTATTCATAATAGGTCATAATCTTCCTTGGTGAACGAGGTTAAAGCTAGACAAGACGAGGGTCCAATTTTGGTAAAATTGAAGGAAGTCATTCAGAATCAAAAGGTGGAGGTCTTCTCCTAAGGGGGAGATGGTGTGCTACGATATCAGGGTCATCTGTGTGTACCAGATATTGGTGACTTGAGGGAGCGGATGTTGCATGAGGCTCATGGTTCTAGATATTCTATCCATCCAGGTTCCAATAAGAGGTACCGTGACCTATAGGAAGTCTATTGGTGGAATGACATGAAGAAGGACATAGCAGAGTTTGTGGCTAAGTTTTTGAATTGTCAACAAGTGAAGGTTTAGCGTCAAAGAACGGGAGGTATGCTCCAAGACATTAGTATCACTACTTGGAAGTGAGAGGAAATCAACATGGATTTCATTATAAGGTTGCCTCCTACTCATCGACAGTATGACTCTATTTGGGTGGTTATAGATAGGTTGAGTAAGGCAACTCATTTTCTACCAGTCAAAACTACCAATTCAATGGAGGATTATGCTAATTTATACATTTGGGAATTAGTTCAGTTGCATAGAGTGCCCTTGTCTATTATATTTGATAGACGTACTCAGTCTACCTCTCAGTTTTGGAGATCGATTCAGAAGGGACTTAGTACTAAAGTGAAGCTTAGCACGACATTTCACCCACAAATAGATGATCAGGCAGAGCGGACCATTTAGACTCTTGAGTATATTTGGAGAGCGTGTGTGATCGATTTCAAGGGTAGTTGGGATGATCATTTGCCTATCATTGAGTTTTCATATAACAACATCTACTATTCCAGCATTTAGATGGCTCCATTTGAGCACTCTATGGGCGGAGATGTAGGTCGCCTATTGGTTGGTTTGAAGTCGGTGAATCTGCGATGATAGTACCAGATTCAATCCATGAGGTTATGGAGAAAGTTTAGCTTATAAAGGACAACTTGAGAATAGCTCAGAGTCGCCAAAAGTCCTATGTAGATGTAAGGAGGAGGGAGCTAGAGTTTGAAGTTGATGATTGGGTATTTCTTCAGGTATCTCCCATGAAGGGAGTGATAAGGTTCGGAAATAAGGGGAAACTCAGTCCCCGTTATGTGGGTCCATACCAGGTTGTGAAACAGGTTGGCAAGGTGGCATATGAGTTGGAGTTGCCCTCAAAATTAGCTTTAGTCCATCCAGTTTTCCATGTATCATTTTAAAGAAGTGCTTGGGTGATCAAGCTCTGGTTGTCCCGGTGGATAGTGTAGGTGTGAAAGATCGCCTTAGTTATGGAGAGATTCCAGTGGAAATACTTGATCATCAGGTTCAAGAGCTAAGAAACAAAGAAGTAGCCTCAGTGATGGTTTTGTGGAGGAATTAGCATGTTGAGAGAGCTACGTGGGAAGCTGAAGCAAATATGATTGCTAAATACCCACATCTATTCCCTTCTGACCAAGTTTCATCTTGAGGTGTTAGATTCCTCCCTAGTATTCTATTCAATTTCATGCGCAGTTCATATGCCCCAGTTTCTTGCATGCCAATGTATATATGTATGACTCACGAATTCAGTTCAGTCATGTAATCTAGTCCAAAGTTAGTCACTCCGTCACTTTTCAGCTTAAATGTTTAGTATTTGGCATAGTAGTTGCATTTCTTAGCTTTTCAGTATGTTCACCCACATTCGAGGATTAATGTTCCCAAGGAGGAGATATTGTAATATCCCAGAAGTGCATAAGCCTAGACTCGGGTGCTTAAATGAAAAGTAGTAGAAAAGTCAGAAGGTTCTTAAAACAACTGGTGGTACTAGTCGTTGGAGGGTCTAACAACTCGTGGTAGTCACCCGTGGTAAAGTTCTGCAGTAGAGGATCCTGTGGGGACGGGTCTAGGAATGACCAATTGTTTGATATAACGGGTCATTAAAAGTGGGTTTTTGTGAAGATGGTCTTGGTCAAAAAAGGCTGGCACGAGTCATGGGATGACTTGTTGTTCTAGACAATGGGTCGTTATATGTGCCCGTTAGAAGGATTTCCAGGATGGGAGTGGTGATTGCAATGGATAGCAACGATGAGTCGTTGGAGATGGTAATGACCCGTCGTTTCCGATTGTGGTAGAGGACCTGAGACGGGAAAATGGGATGAAACCATGAGGAAAGTAACGGGCTGTGGGAGCAAGGATGACCCGTTGTATTGGTTGTTGCTTCGAACAGTAGCAAATTTCCTATGAGTTTAGTAAGGGCAAATATGTAAGTCCTATACTTCATCGTTTTAAGCTCAGAAAAGGGTGTTTTAAGAGGGTTAAGTCCATTCTAAACTCATCCTCTTCCCTACATGCAAGCTTAGAGGTTCTAAGAGGTGATCAAGCTTAGGATTCATCTAGTTCTTCCCCAAATTTCATTGTGCTTCCAAGAGGTTTTTTGAAATAGATTCTTTCAGGTATGAAGGGTTATGAATGGGTGTAATCATCAACACCCATGCCCAATCCCTCTTCAATTCATGAAACACTAGTTGATAAATCTATGGGGTTTTAACCCAACATATGAATTCTCTAAGTATCAATCATGGGTATGATCTATGCATGTTTTAAATATTGAATTATGATTCATGGGAATATTTTATAATGTTTTTAGTTACAATTATGTTTTCAAGTTTTACAAATTATGATGCCCAATCATAAAGAATTCATGAAAGATTGAGATTATGATCTATGTTTTCAATATGTATATGAAGAAAGTATGATTGTGAATTCCCCATGACTACATTCATGTTTTGAATAATCAAAGTTTATTTCAAGCATGTTTAAATATTGGGCAACCCATATAATCAAGTATATTTCATGATGTATTTAAATTTCTGTTATTAGCTTGCCACATGATTTTGGAGTCTAGACTCCCACTATTTTCAGCTTGTGGTATGGTTTGAGCCCAAGGCTCTTAATGTCATGATTCCAAACATTGCATGTACATTATTATTTAGCTTCTTCACTAGAGGATAGACAGCTTCATTAAAAAATGATGGAGAGCATATGCATGTTTTTGGGAGTAGTTTCTATAACCGAGTAGGCTAAGAGTTAGTCAACCCTACGCCTCAGAACTATGTGCCAAAGTAGGTATGTTCAGATTTTTTGGGACTTCCCTTATGAGCTTCCCTTGCCCCCAAGGGGCCTTCAGTATGATATCAATATCATGCTAGCGTCTTTAGCCCTGGCAAGTCTTTGGACGGCTCTGCCCACTTGAGTGTGATAGTCGGTTATAAGATGAGTCTCTCATTGTTTCATATCATTTCAGTTATGCATGTTCATCAGTCATGATATTATGTTTTCAGAAGGTTTGACCAAATGTTCAGTTTTACTTATGATTATCAGTTTTTAGCTTTGGGTCACTCGATTCAATTATGATGTTAATTATGATACTCAGTTATGCAAGATTCATGTTTGCAGATAATAACATGCAAGCCCTACTCTCAGACTCTTATGATTAAATGTTTTATGTTATGCATGATCACTGGTTTTACTTACCTTATATACTCGGTACATTTCACGTACTGACCGCATACTTTATGTTGTATCATTTCATGATATAGGCTCGGATATTCAGGCCTAGTTCCTCCAGTAGCCAGACTCTCAGTATTAGCATCTTTCAGTCTCAAATGGTGAGTCCTCATCTTCCAAGGACCCTTTATCAGTTGTATTGGGTATTTTCAGTTTTTAGACTATAATGAATTATTTGGGGTCTTGTCCCGTCAACTCATTAGTGGGAGAGGCTTTTCAAACATTGTATGTATTTTAGTTTCAGCCTTGTGATATGTAATCAAATGTTATGTGTTTTCAAACTTCCGCTATATTATATATGTTAGACTTCCGCTTGACTATGTTGAGTTTAGATGTCATGTTCATGCCACGGGTCGACTTGGAGCCTTTCGGAGTTTTTTGTCCCATGCCTCAATTCGATCCTATGTTCAGGTCATGACAGCCATGCTCATCAGCGACATGGACATCTCCAGGTTTATGATCCGTGCTCAACGAATTAAGGAGGAAAAGCTATAAAGAGAGAGAGAGAGAGCAAGCGGGTTAGAATAGGACAGTTTGACTATTCATAGTAGAGATCTAGTGGTGGTAACCGCTCATAGAAGCAGCAACAGAGATCTCCAGTACCCTCTTCAGCTAGTGCTCCTCCTCCAAGACCCCACAATGATCGAAAGTGCAGAGCATCAGACTCTTAGTCTCAGAGTTATGTCTCTAGCTCCCGCACTTTCCCAGCATGTCCAAAGTGTGGTAAGAACCATCGCAGGAAATGTCATTTTGGCAAGGGGGGTTGCTTTAGTTGTGGCCAGCTGGGTCACAGGTTGAGAGATTACTCATAAGCCGGATGGGGGAAGGACCAATCCACTACATCAGCAACACTGATAAGTCATTTAGCTAAGTAGGGTACTACTTCAGGTATAGGTGGTAATCTGCACCAAAACCGCTTTTATGCTCTATCTTCATATTAGAACCAGGAGAATTCACCTAACGTAGTTACTGGTATGTTACGTTTCTTTAATATTGATGTCTATACTTTACTAGATCTAGGAGACACATATTCCTTTGTAACTCCTTACATTGCATTTCAGTTTGAGATTTTCTCAAAAATCCCCTTAGAACCCTTTCTAGTCTCTACTCCTGTTGGTGAGCCAGTTATAGCCAGTCGGGTAAACAGAAATTGTCCAATCATAATTTTACAGAAAGTCACCACAGTTGATCTGGTAGAGTTAGATATGGTCGATATTGACCTCATTCTTTGCATAGACTGGTTGCACTCTTGCTTTGCCTCAGTCGACTGCAGAACTAGGGTCAGTAAGATTCAATTTCTGAATGAATCAGTCCTAGAGTTGAAGGGTAGTACTTCAGCGCCTAAGGGTCGATTTATCTCTTACCTTAAGGCAAGAAAAATAATTTCTAAGGGATATATCTATCATCTAGTTAGGGTTAGGGATTCTAGTTTCGAAACCCCAACTCTTCAGTCAGTTCCAGTCATAAATGAGTTCCTAGATGTATTTTTCGAAGATCTTCTCGGAGTCCCTCCTAAATGGAAAATTGACTTCGGCATAGACCTTCTTATAGATACCCAGCCTATCTCAATTCCTCTATACAGAATGGCTCCAACTAAGCTTAAGGAGTTGAAGAAACAACTAAAAGACCTTTTAGATAAAGGATTCATCAAACCCAGTATATCTCCTTGGGGTACCCCAGTTCTATTTGTGCGAAAAAAGGACATTACACTTAAAATATACATCGACTACCGTTAGTTGAACAAAGACACAGTCATGGATAAGTATCCTCTCCCCAGGACTGATGGCTTGTTCCGCTAGCTTTAGGGTACTAGCTGTTTTTCTAAGATAGACCTTTGATTCGGCTATCACCTACTCAGAAATAGGGAGTGTGACATTTCAAAGAAACCCTTTAGAACCCAGTATAGTCACTATATTTGTTGTTATATCTTTTGGGCTACCAAATGTTCCTGTAGCTTTTAAAGACTTGATGAATAAGGTGTTCAAATAGTACATATATATGTTGGTCATCTTCTTCATAGAAGACATCCTAGTTTATTCCCAAAGTGAGGATGAGCATGCCAGCCACTTGAGGATAGTTTTGCAGACTCTTAGGTAGCACCAGTTATTTGCTAAGTTCAACAAGTGTAACTTTTGACTAAATTCAGTGTTGTTCCTTGGTTATGTCTTCTCTAATGAAGGTATTTAGGTGGATCCTCAAAAGATTGAAGTTGTTATGAACTGACCAAGACCCACTTCTCTGTTAGACATCAGGAGTTTCTTGGGCTTAGCTGATTATTACAAATGGTTGGTACAAGGATTCTCCTATATTGCCTCTCCTATAACTAGGTCGCCTCAGAAGAGTCAAGTTTCAGTGGTTCGATGCTTGTGAGAAAATATTTCAGGAGCTGAAGACACGATTCACTAGTGGCCCAGTTTTGACTCTACTAGAAGGTTCATATGGGTTTATAATTTATTATGACGCCTCCAGAGTTTTCCTTTGTTGCGTATTGATACATCATGGCAGTATTATAGCCTATGCTTCTAGACAACTCAAAGTTCATGAGAAGAATTACCCAACTCATGAACTTGAGCTAGAAGCTGTAGCATTTGCCTTAAATATTTGGAGGCACTACCTTTATGGTGTTCATGTGGATATGTTCACTTACCACAAAATCCTACAATATGTGTTTAGTTAAAAGAATTTGAATCTTCATCAGAGGAGATGTCTGGAGTTGTTGAAAGACTACGACAGGAGTGTCTTGTACCACCCGGGTAAAACCAATGTAGTGGCCAATGGCCTTAGCAGACTATCGATGGACAGTGTTGCTCATATTGAGGATGGTAAGAAAGAACTGCTTAGAGATGTTCACAAGCAGGATCAATTAGGATTTTGTTTGGTTGATTCACCAAAAGGTGGAGTTGTAGTCCAAAGTAGTTTAGAGTCTTCTCTGTGTGGAGGTAAAATAAAGGCAATACAATGATTCAATATTGCTTAAATCAAAGGAAGCAGTCTTCAAGAAGGAGGTGGAAACATTCTCTAAAGGGCGAGATGGTGTACTATGTTATTAGGGTAGGTTGTGTGTTCCATATGTAAATTATCTAAGGAAGAAGCGGATATTAATGGAAGCTCACAGCTCCCGATATTCTATCCATCCAAGTGTCGCCAAGATGTACCATGATCTACATGAAGTTTATTGATGGAATTGTATGAAGAAAGACATTGCAGAATTTATGACAAGTGCCCGAATTTCCAGTAGGTGAAAGTTGAACACCAGAGATTGGGAGGTATGACTCAGATATCAGCATTCCTACTTGGAAGTGGTAAGAGATAAATAATGGACTTCATTACAGGCTTGCGTCATATCTTCTGACCGCATGATTCTATATAGGTGATTCTAGACCGGATAACTAAGTCAACATATTTCCAACAAGTTAAGACTACTGATTTAGAAGAGGATTATCCCAGACTATAAATAAAGGAGTTAGTTAGGTTGCATGAGGTCCCTTTGTCCATCATTTCATATTGAGAAACTCAGTTCACCTCACACTTCTGGACGTCATTCCAGAAGGGACTTGGTACTTAAGTTAATCTCAACACAGCTTTCCATCCCCAAAGTCATGGCCAGGCTGAGCGTACCATTTAGACTCTAGAGGATATGTTGAGGGCTTGCATGATCAATTTCAAGGGCAGTTGGGATGTACCTGCTTCTCATCAAGTTTGCATATAAGAATAGTTACCACTCTAGTATTAAAATGGCCCTATTAGAGGCACTTTATAGTAGGAGGTATTGGCCTCCTATAATGTGGCTTGAGCTTAATAAAGCTACCTTGACAGGACCAGATTCAGTTCATGACGCTATAGAAAAAGTTCAACTTATCAGAGAAAGGTTAAAAGCAGCTCAGGGTCGTCAAAAATCATATGCGGATGTTAGGAGGAGAGAGCTTGAGTTCAATGTTGATGATTGGGTATACTAAAAAAATTTACCTATGAAATAGGTGATAAGATTTGGGAAGAAAGAAAAACTCAATCCCCACTATGTTGGTCCTTGCAGGATTCTGAGGTGCATTGGTGAGGTGGCGTATGAGTTGGACCCGATGGAGTTAGCATCGGTGCATCCATTCTTTTATGTATCTCTATTGAAGAAGTGCATTGGTGATCCGACCTCAGTTGTGCCTCTAGAGAGTGTTGGTGTGAAGGATAGTCTCTCTTACAAATAGGTCCCCATATATTTTTATGACCTCCCAGGTCTGTAAGTTGAGGTGTAAAGAGGTCACTTAAGGGAAAGTTCTTAGGAGTAATCAACTTGTAGAGGGGGTCACGTAGGATGCCAAAGCATATATTATGATAAAATCTCTCACCTTTTCCTTTCTAACTCAGCTTCAACATCATGTATTAGTTTTTTCCTTAGTACTCCACTCAGTCTCATGTCAATTTCATGCATTTAAGTTCTACATGTCTTAGCATGCATTCTTGTTACATGAATCCAGTTTAATATGTCCATTTCAGTTCAGAGTTAGTCACTCCATTAGAATTCAGTCCAGAGCTATTACTATTTTGATTGCTACTCTTTCCCTATCCTTCCAGCTTATCTAGTCTTCATTCGAGGATGAATGCACCTAAGGGGAGATAATATAACATCCCAGAAGTCCCTAAGATCAAACCCTAGACTCAGACTGGGAATAGCACGAAACTAGAAAATTTCCAACAGAATTACTCATTAGACGAGATGTTGTCAGAACTAATGAACTAATAAGTCAGTCGTTGGTTACCCTGGAGATTTTTCCAAGGTGCCACACTTATGAGGAAGATGCTGAGAAACATTTTAGGAAATTTCCCTTCTTTCATGATTCTTATCGTGCAATAGTGTTAAACACTAAGAATATCATTCTAACTCATGCTCTATACATTTATAAAAAATGCCTCCAAGAAGAGCTAATTGTAGAAGAAACATAAATGTAAACCAGTAAGCCCCACCAGCTCCAGCAGCCCCTCTAAACAAACAGGTGACACAAGTTGAGTTCTGGGTTGTATTTCAAATGCTTGCCCAGGCTGTGACCAACTAGGTTACCCAGCAGGCCCTCGCACAACTTAGCCCAAGTGGGAATACAACTGTTGCCAGAGTCTGGTATTTCACTTAGATGAATCCCCCAGAATTTCATGGATTTAAGGTAGATAAGGACCCATAGGACTTTATTGATGAGGTTCAGAAGATCACCCAAATCATGGGTGTCACTGCCGTTAAGAGTGCATATTTAGCCGCTTATTAGCTGAAGGGAGTGAGTGAGGTATGTTACTTAGTTCAGTTTGTGTTGAAGATCTAGAACTTGCCTGGTTGATCTTTGCATAGACTAAGGATGGTTGGTTATGAAATGATCATAGGCCATTTTTGTTAAAGCTCACTTTTAGCCTAAATAACCCTACCAAAATTAGATGATTCGCTTGATCCTAATTTGAGCCTTTAATAGACCATTTTTGTTTGATTTAATGATTAACTGTACCCATTTGTTTATAATGAACTTGTTATGGCCCTGGTCCTTCCTTGGATATTATGAACCTCAACATAAGGCAAAATGCGAGGGCGGCTAGAGTTGGGGTGCATAAAGGTGGGAACGAGAAAAAGGAAAAGAACAGAGAAAAAGGTGGAAAATGAGGTGTGGTGGAAATAAAAAGAGATGAAAAAGCTGTAAATCTTGAAAAAGAAAAATTCAATAAAATACTTGAAACAAAAAGTTAAAAAATACATGACACCCATGCAAAATAACAAAAAAGGGGTGAAAAGGGAAGAAAAGGAATAAAGGGTGAAATAGGTGAAGAGTAAAGCCAATGCATGTAGTGCCAACGAAGGGATAGTCTCTTAAAAAGGTCTCGTCTTTATCATATCCAGCCCTAAGCCTACATTACAAGCCATATCAAGTCCTATAGTGATCCTAATTTGATCATCCAAAAAATCAAAGCAGAGAAAATAAGGGCAAGCCTATGGTATCTGATACATAATACTTATAAACTTCTTTGTGAGAGTGAGCACCTTACTTTTTTAGTCCCATGCAATGTTTGACACTATATACATATGAGTGGGGGCTTCATTTCTTATGAAGGTACATGGATTATAGTTACTTTTACCGTTGGTCTGTGTGAAAAACATTGGTTATGACTTGATCACATGTTGATACCTAGACGACATGTCTTGATCCCTGTATATTATGTTTTGTGGTTGCTTGTAATACATTAGCTGATGTTGGTTCACGGAAAAGGGTCAAAAGTTGTTGTATAGAAAGTGCAAATTTTATTTAGTATCCTAGGTTTATTTTCTAGTTGAGTGTTGTGTTTTCTTTTTCTTTTCTTTGCATGAAGACATGAAAAAGTCATGTGTTGAGGGTGTTGATCTTGCCAACTGACATACGAAAAGCAGGTATGATCCGTACATACCTGCTACGGATCATAGGTATGGTCGTGGCTCGAGCGGCAGCAGATATGGAAGTTTACCCTGTTAGCTTAGGAAAAGGGTTTTTATGTTTGTATAAATACTTTTTATGTTTTATTTTCATAGGGGAGTCTACTAGAAGTAATTAGTAGTGATTAGAACTGATTAGCAACGAAATTAAGGAGATATCAACGTGAGAATTGAGTTGTTCAACTGGTGATCAACTTTTTCTTGATCTTCATATTGTTCTTGAGGATTTTGCTAATTAATTCAAGGAAGTTTTCTCTTAATTATAATTGTAAGTATTGATTCGTGTCTTTAATTATGCAAACAAATCACAATCTTGCAACTATGAGAGGCTAAAACTTTCATAGCTAGGGTTGTGGGAATCATGGTGGATTAACAAGCTAGGGTTACATAAAAGTGATTCAAAACCAATGCAAAACACTTGTATTTTATTCACTTCATGCTTAAACGTTTCTTAACGATGTACAACGTTAGGACATGTCCAAATTCTTTACTTGCTTAGGTCTAAGCAGTAGAGATTAGGAAAAGAGAATTACAACAAAGCCTTGATCTTGATGATCATTGTATTAACTTGAGTTGTAGTCGCAGGATAGTTAAAATTTGAGACATATTGACAATGATTAATTTTCAATTGCTCATGAGACCTAGTCAGGTGATTGAGTATAGTCATTAAATAGGGAATGGTTTGTCATTTGAATGAATTTAGGTTATCAGTTCTACGAGTAAGCATTGGTGATGATCATGTATGTATACCCGAAGCAGTTATGAACCCGTGGTGAACGCAAAACCCTAGTTATCTTTCATTCTTGATTTCCACAACAGTCTTAACTGTGTTTTTAATTATTGTTTTCTTTAGAACCCCCCCCCCCCTTTTTGGAGTAACTACCTAACAAGTTCACTTACCGGCTATAGTCTAGCTCTTCCATATTCCCTGTGGGATCGACCCCAACTTCTAGTTGGGTTTTTTATTGACAACATCCGCTTTATACTTCGGTAGGGGGTATGGGTTGAGCATTATCAATTATCCCTAGGAGGGGGCACATATGGATTTGAGCTCCTATGATATCCTAGCCCTTCGCTATTTCGCTCCTTATTTCCCCATTTGTCATTCTTATCAACCTAACCTTGGAAATCACGGTTCCTCCAATATTGATTCTCATCATGTGGATGCTAAGGGCTTTGGTTGGCACCTTGATATCTCGGGCGAGAACCTCCCATTTGACCAGCCATGAATTGACGCTCTTCCTCATACATTGGCGATGATGCTTCCCCCGTATATTGCATAGGACCTTGGGTCCCTACGGCATTAACATTCTTGGACCTGATTCCTATGACATGCTTTGTCATTATATAAAGATGGGTCATTATTTTCACCAAGGTCTCATCTCTCTCTTCATCCCTCTTTCTCATCTCGGCAGCCATAAGGTTGCAAGAGACACTACTTGGGGACACTTTAGTGTCCCTAGTGTGCCATGCCCTATTCCTGTTGGTCATCCCATTTAAGAGAGCTTTGGCCAATCCATATGTTTGGTCCATCAAGGACCCACTAGTGAGATTATTGGCTACAAACTTTTTTATTGGAGTCAAGTGAGCAATAGAAGCTTTGGAGAAGAACTCTATCAGGCAACCCATGGTTTGGAAATATTGCAACTTTCTTTTTGAATCGGAGCCAAACCTCATGCAAAGGTTCACAGGGAATTATCTAAAATTGATGATATCGTCCCTCAAGTAGAGCATTCTCGAAGGAGGGAAACATCTGTCCAAGAAAGCTTTCGTTAGGTCATGCCATGAGGTGGTTAATTACTCAGAACAGTGGCTTCTCCTGTTAGTGAGAATGGGAAAAGCCTCAGCCGAATCAACTCTTGGCTGATGTTAGTAATGTTGAAAGGTTGGCATATTTCGAGGAAATTCCGAAGGTGTAGGTTTTCATCCTCACTCGGATTCCCTCCAATGAGTCCTTTTATTTGTAGAAAATGTAGCATAGTGCTTTCCATGTGAATTACAATATTCCCTACCATAGGAGGTAGGCGAATAGCACCAACTATGTCGGGTATCATTAGATTATCATCCTCACGGTCCATGTAGCCATCCTTAGAACACTCCTAAGATTGTTAGCTCATATAAGTCGACCTAAAGAAACACCAAAAACAAAATCAACGTAAAAATAAACAAGACGCTTAATTAATTCAAATCAACAAACAATCAGGAGTTATCAAATCTAATTCTACGGCAACGACACTTTGAATCCAAACTCCACAACAAAACAGGGAAACCAACTCCGAAGTAACAATATGAGCGAATATTAGGGGTGTGCTATTGACGGGGAATTTATAGGACTGGGGTTAACTAGAAACTCAAAGTATTACTTACGAGCATAAATAGTCATGGACAAGGCGGCACCCGATGTTTCTCAACCAATTAGGTATCTTTTTGCTTGGGTTTTCTCAAACCCCAAGGTCCCATACACTTTAACCACTACGACATGGGTAAGAATTAAGCTATCTCTAGCCTCAATTCTATAATAAGTGTTTGAAAGTGGATATTAGCTTTCTCTAGCCCAATCCCACACAATCAAAATTCAAGTATCCACCGTTGTTTTATCACTCATATCCTATTCCTCTTTTTCAAACAACAATAGGAAAAGTAAGACAACCCATACTTGTAATTATAAATATTTCAATTATAATTTAGAGAAAACAATAGATTTATTCTAAATAAGTAATTCTAAGATTAAACTAGAAACACCCAATCCATTCAAGCCCTTATCATGCACACACCCCTAGCATGATGTTTAGCTACTCATAGATGAAGAACAAGAGATTATACCAATAAAGGAATCAATATCATTCATCATTAATAAGAAACAACAAGCTCAATTTGTTCTTCAATGGAGGTTTATCTTAGAAAGATGAAGAAGATGAAGGGAATAGCTCTCACTTCTCTCTCTTTTTTTCTCTCTCTAAAATTCAAATAAAAAACAATGCAATGGAATGGAATATTCTATTCTTTACAAAAGGTGTACAAAAATAGGGTGAAGCTTTTCCTCTTTTCTTGTGCATGTATGCCCATTTTGCCTTAAGAAGCATCCAAATGTCCTTGTGCCAGAGCTGGACGATTTTACCCCTTTCAACATTGCCTCACTTGTGCGACACCTACATTTCGTAGGTTCCAATCCTTAAGGCGCAATTCACTCGCACCTCTAGGCCAGAGAATCTTGACATGGTTCTACATTTGCGCAGGTGCTCTTTCAGCCTCAGATCAGTATGTTCCTGCGTTTGGCCTGTGTCTCGCAGATGTCATCTTGGGAAGTGCAGGTCCTCTTTTTCTTATCACCATGTTTTTTGTTCAATTCCTTTGCTTTATCTATTTAAATTGAATACCTGCAAAAACCAAGGAGAAAAGGAATAAAGCCTACCTAAAGACTTTAAAATCAAGCAAAAGCTCATGTTTAAAAGCCTAATGAGTTAGCAACTTACCAACTCATCACGTTGACATTTATCATAACCCTTCACATAAGTTAGAGCAACCTTGAACAGAATGGGCCAAAAGAAGTTGTATTGCAACACCTTATGTGTTGTTCTCTCTCCTGCATGATGTCCACCATATGGAGAGGAATGACAACTCTCAAGAACCTTTCACTTCACTTTTAGAAATGCACCTCCAGATCACCTGATCTTGGCCTTGCTTTAACAAATAGGGCTCATCCTATAAGTACAAACAGGAATCATGATAAAGCTTTTTCTTCTGTTGGGTGTTCTCCTCAAGAAGAAACACCCCACAAACCACCAAATTGATAATATTAGTATACCATGGTAACTCTGTACCCTCCAAAGAAAGAAGTTGTTCATCAGGAAAATTCTCACGAATTTGGCCATTTTTGGTCACATGAGACCAGCTTTAAGTCTCGATAAGTGGTCCACAACATAATTCTCTGTGCCCTTTCTACAACCAATGAGCCATTAAGTCAGTCGTTGGTTACCCTGTAGATTTGTCCCCTTGACCCAATGAACCACTTTATGAGTTGTTGGAAGATATAAAGGGTTGTCCTGATGAGTCGTTAACTAGAAGTTCAGAAAGTTCAAAATTTAATCTAGTGGCAACGGATGGACGCAACGACCCATTGTGTCTTCTAATGGGTAATTCTATCTACCCATTGGGGGAGGTTTAGAAATTGAAATTTCAAGCCTAGAGGCAATGATTGGTCCCAATGAGTCGTGGTCACAATCAATGACTCATTGCATGACCTATTAGGCCTAGATGGGCAGTTTTTAGACCACTTTCAGGGGTATTTCCATAATTCCCCTTGATTTTAATTCCTAAACTACGTAGTATTGGGATAATTTGGAAGGGGATTTAGGGGATTACTCGATCATTCCCTCTCATTCTCTCCAATTCTCTTAAGAACAGTACGTAAAAACACAAGGACTCTGCCAAGCAGGAACTGGGGTTCTTCCGACAACTTCAGAAATTCAAGCTTGTTCTAAGGGGTTTTCTTCTACAGGTATATGGAGATTTAACAAGCAAAATTCTTTCACCCTTGTGTCCCAAATATTTTCAGAAAAACCTGACATTTCTCAGCTCTGTAGAAGATTATGTCTTAGGGGTTTTCAATCTCTTATGAACTCCCTAACTTTCTTATTATTTCAAGTCTCCCATGATTTTTCATAAGTAAAAATTCATGTCTTATCTCAGATTAAACATTGTATTTTCCAAACAATGATTTGGATTTGTTTTCAAGCTAAGCCTGCCTAATTTAGCATTTCTTTCAGAAAGGTTGTCGATTAGGAGTATATAGCCTTAGTGTGATTTCAGCATGAATAATTCTCAATATAATAAATATCTCCAAATTATCAATATTATCAGAGTAACTATAAAAAGACCCCGAACCATATGATTGATCATATTGAAGATAAAGATCTTGAAAGAAAATATTTAATAGAATTAAAAAATTATAGTTCTTAACCAACAACATGACAAACAAATAATTGAGCCTTTTAATATGAAAAACGTACTAAATAAATTTAAAGAACAAAAGTGTAGCACAACAGTACAAGATCTTCAAATCGAATTATTACATATTAAAAATGAAGTCAAAGAAGTTAAGCAAAGACTTAACAAGCTAGAAACATATGCCCTTGCTAATAAACTATTAAATGAACGAGAACCAATGCAAGGATCTGAATTGTATCAATCCGAACTTGGAGAAACATCAAAATCAGAAAAAGGTGAAGAAGAAGATGAGTCTCTAGGGAGCCCTCTAGAAGGTAAATCAGGAGTAAAAACTATTGCAATAGTTAAAGCCTAGAGCTGGCATATACCTATCACATTGGTTATAAATAAAAATTATACTATTCACAAAATTGAATTTTTAGACACAGGTGCAGACCAAAACTGCAATTGAAGGAATAATCCCTACTAAGTACCTTGAAAAAAGTACAACGCGGTTATTCTCCGTGGTAGGAGAAAGGCTCAAAATAAATTATAAACTCCATAAGGCACACATATGATATAATAGAATCTACTTTATTAATGATTTTGTAATAACTAAAGATATAAATGAAGAAATAATATTAGGCACCCCCTTTATAACCCAAATAAAATCCTATGTCGCTGATTTAGACGAAATCCACACCACTGCTCTAGGAAAAGATATCATTTTTCCCTACCTAAATAATATGTCAAAAGAAGAAAGTGAATTTATAAAAGAAAAAATTATCTTTAGAATAAATCTGGTTTCCCAACAAATAAACTATTTAAAGAATGAGATAAAATTTAAACAGATTGAATCTTCTTTAAAAAATTCGAAGGTAGAAGCCAAAATTAAAAGCCTATAAGAATTCATAGAACGAGAAGTCTGTTCAGAATTTCCTAATGCCTTTCAGGATAGGAAACACCATATTACTGAGTTACCATATATTGAGGGATTCAACAAAAAACATATCCCTACTAGGGCAAGACCTATTCAAATGAATCAGGAGTTAATGGAATATTGTAAAAAAGAAATCAATGATTTACTTGATAAAAAGATTATTACACTTTCCAAGTAACCATGGAATTGGTCAGTATTCTATATCAATAATAGTGCGGAAAAAGAAAGAGGGGCCCCAAGACTAGTCATTAATTATAAGCCCCTTAACAAAGTTTTAAAATGGATAAGGTATCCAATACCCAATAGAAGAGATCTTCTTAAAAGAACTTATAAAGCTAACATTTATAGTAAGTTCGATATGAAATCCGGATTTTGGCAAATGCAGATAGCAAAAAAAGATAAATATAAAACAGCTTTTAATATACCTTTCAGACAATATGAATGGAATGTAATGCCATTCGGATTAAAAAATGCACAGTCTAAATTTTAGAATATAATGAACAACATATTTAATCCACATAGTCATACTTCTATAGTTTACATAGATGATGTTTTAATATACTCAAAAGATATTGACCAACACTTCAGACATATCCAAACCTTTTTAAAAGTTGTTAAGCAAAACGGATTAGTAGTAAGCGCTAAAAAGATTAAGTTATTCCAGACTGTTATTAGATTCCTTGGTCATGACTTATATGAAGGAACCTATAAACCCATTTGTAGAGCCATAGAGTTCTCATCCAAATTTCCAGATGAATTAATTGATAAAACTCAGCTTTAGAGATTCTTAGAAGTCTCAATTATGTTGCAGATTTTATTCCAAATATTAGACACGTTTGTAAGCCTCTTTATCAGCGTCTTAAGAAGGATCCAGTCCCATGGGGATTAGAACAAACAGAGACAGTCAAAAAAATAAAATCAATAGTTCAAAAACTTCCATGTCTAAGAATACCACATCCAGAGGCATTCATAATAGTAGAAACTGACGCCTCATACATAGGATATGGAGGCATCCTTAAACAAAAATCTCCCTAGAAAACCTCGAACAATTAGTAAGATTCACTTCAGGAATCTAGAATAATACTCAGAAAAATTACAGCACCATTAAAAAAGAAATTCTGGCTATAGTTCTATGTATCACAAAATTTCAAGACGATCTAATAAATAAAGAATTTTTACTACGAGTAGACTGCAAAGCAGCCAAAGATGTTTTACAAAAAGATGAAAAAAAATCTGGTTTCTAAACAAATATTTGCCAGATGGCAAGCTTTGTTATCCAGCTTTGATTTTCAAATCGAGATTATACAAGGAGAAAACAATTCTCTCCCAGATTTTTTGACTAGGGAATTTCTACAGGGAACTAAATGAGACTCGGAACACCAGGTATAAGGTCCTTGAGACCTCCATTTCAGCCTTTCAAACCAGAAGAAATAATGAAAAGACCCTTCAAAGAAGAGGAAAAACCAAAACCAGAAAATAAATATTCAATTTTGGCGGAATTCCCATCATTGCCAAAAGCTACTATTCTGTCCTCATTAAAGGAACCCATAACCAGTCAGACCAGATTACAACCATTAAAATCTGTTTTTAAAGGAGACTCTTCATCAAGCGACAAAACTATCTCTATCCAAACAAAGGATAGCTATGAAATGAAGCCAGCAGAGACATACTCTCAGGCAGTTCTGCCAGCGACTCCTAAAATGAAAATGGAGAAAAATATTCCAAATAAACAGCAGTTTGAGCTAAAAGTTTTACAGGTACTGCGATCATGGCCCTCGATAAAAAATATGAAGGTTTTGGAGTACCCGAGTTACTAAAACCCTGCTACACAAATTGAAATCATGTGGAGACAGATAATCCCCTTAAAACCCAAAGGTATTATGAGTTCATTTTAAATAGACACCGATTCATTAAAAATTGAGCATAAATTAAAATGTCCGGATAATCCTGACAGTATTCAATACTCGAAGTTCACAATTAAAAGAATTTTAAGTCTATTTGAATGGTTTGTAGATCATCTACATACACCCATTCCCCTATAAAGAACCCATAGACCCCATATATACAACTGGTATGATTATAAGGCAGCCTGGTATAACTTTATGTATCTAAGGCCCAAGATTCACTCTTGGTTTGTCAAGTATTTAGAAGAAATGAAAAGAGCGATCATCCCCGGATGGTTTTACGAATGGTGGAACCAATTCGGAGGAAATAAACAGGTATTGTCAAAACATTTTCAGACACAATTTGAAAATTTTCAGGTAGAGCAGAATATCTCTACGCTACTAGAAAATATTAAATTGTGTAAGTTTTTTATTGCAAAAAGAATTTCATATATTATCAGCTGGTCCTTTGATATTAATGAATTTGAAAAGATTAAATATCTAAGTAAGACAATCAAAATAAAAGGATAGGCACCAACACCCTAGGAAGATAAGGAAACTTCAAGTTCTTCATTACGACAAGATTCCCAACTGTCCAAGGAAGAATTAAAAAGAAGGCTCCAGCAAGCCTTGTCAAATTTGGAAAAAGATACCCAACCAAAACAGATAATGGAATTATTAGATACTACATCCTCTCATACAAGTGAACCAAGCAATGGAGACATGCTAGATCCGCAAGGGATAGCCCAAGCTTATCTTCTCAACTAAAGAAGACGACCAGACTATCTTTTTAGAAAATGAAAAACTACTAAAATCAAAAGCAGTGGACCCTCAGGAATCCACCCAAAAAACAATGTAGCAAAAAGACAAGCTACATAAGGACAAAATGGAATCTCTACATGAAGACGAATATTCATCAAATTTCAAGGAAAGAAAGTTTCAAGAAGATGAAGACATCTTTTAAATAGATCCGTGTAAAATTAAATCTGCCACGCGTGAAAACATGTAAATAGATAGCAGGTAGTAATTAGTTGACTCATCATATTGAGGTCTATTTAAGACCTTCACCTTTTATTAGGAAGGGCATTTGGAAAACACTACACTCACTTCCGAATTGCCCATACCTCTCTATGTTCTCTATTTTCCTTCTTATCAATAAACAGCTCTTTATAAGTATCTTTTTCTTCTACTTTATTACTACTTGTAGTATTTTGTTTTATTTTGCTCCTGCCTTTGTAATTAATTTTCAAGTCATTTTCTATGATCCGTTAATTTTTATTAGAGCCATGTTGGAGGGGAGGAGTATGAGTTTGAGTAGCTAAATCTTTATACTATCCTAGAGCCAGTCGAAATTATGTTGCTCTTGAGCGGTTATTTCTGTGTTTAGTTTTGCTGATACTCTTACTCTATTTTCTAAATGTTATTCCTTAATTTGGGTAACTGTTTAATCACGGTCTAGACGTTGGCAAGCCTGTATTTTTCATTGGATTAGCTCTAAAGTTTTGATAGTAGAGCCGGACCCGGATGTTGTTCCCGTCACCAGACCTAAAGGAATAAGATAAAGGAAATTAGATAAGATAACCAGTAAATACTTCACAAAGAAATAACTATTAAGGAGTAACATCTAAAGTAGATATTGGCCCCAAGATAGTTCTAACATTCCCCCGAATACTTCATATTATATTAAAATTTATGCTTACACATCCATTTACAGAACAAATAAAATACTACAATAGGAGAAAATGGATATGTTTGAAATATCAGAGTAACTATAAAAAGACAAGAACAGAAATATTAAAGAGCTTAGACTATTATAAAGAACAAATACCTTCAGAAACTCTGGATATTAATCTAGAAAAATAACTAGAAAATTAATTCTTCACAATCTAATCAGGTTATATAATGAATTATGTTATGTTAGTCATAATTTGTCTATACAAAGAAGACAATTAGATGATATATTAATTATTCAGTTAAAACTATCTGCACAATTTTAATGGATACCTCTGAAAATCAGAACATAATAAATAGTATTAATATTTCTAGAACAACTACTAAAATAGCTAAGATAGAGCGCGTTTTACAAAATTGGAATATCCCAAAGGAACGTTTTGAAAAGGTATATAAGATAGGACACTTTAATTTTATTAAAAATTATAATATTAAAACCTCCGAATTTACGGTCGCTATTAATAAGTCTATTGAGACTATTAAATTATTAGCAGCTGAAGACATTAACAGGTATAGGAAAAACTATAAGTTTCTTCACATAGGACTTGTCCAAGTCGCGGTTAAACCGTTGTATCGATTAGGCTTAGACGTACCTATATGTCTTCTATTAAGAGACAATAGGCTACTAAACTTTGATGATTCATTATTAGCAGTATTATAAAGTGAACTAGCTAATGACCCAGTATTCTTTAACTGTTATCCCAATTTTTCTATAGATATTAATGATCAAAATGTTATGGATACCCTAACATTAAATGTTAAAACAAAAAACATGAATAGCAAAGAAAATACAAGAGAAATAGCCATAATATACAGAGTATATTACAGACTAATGAAGACTAGCCTAGCTCCAAAAGCAAAAATAGTAAGTAACAAAGGGGTTACCATGCTTATGGAATCACAATAATATTTTAGTCCCAAAAATGATAAAATGGGATGATGTGTTAGTAAAGGATCAGGGCTAGTTTCTATATAGCAAGAGGCCTGAGAGTCTAAGAACCACAAACATGCTGATCATACTAAATTCATAAAATTTATATACTCAAATCATAGATTCAATCATATATACTGAAATCATGGTAAACTCATATATTTCAAATGGACCATTTTTTGAAGATTGGGCTAGCACACTTAGGTTTATTTTTAATAATTCTGACTTAGTTGAGCAAGAACGTGGGTTACAGGCAGTTGAGGGGACGAAATTCTTAGGGTTCTTCTCTATCTCTTTCTTCTTTATTCCCTTCATCGGTGACCCATCTTGTTCCGTATTGGCGGCGTTGGCCGCGCGGAACAGCAGGTGCAGCTGGGACTGCAGTGCCCAGTCTCATCCTTTTCCTACCTGTGCCTGAGGTAGAAGCACCCTTGCCTTTATCTTGTCTACTAGCCATTGTACCTGTCAATTTACACAAACAAGCACAAAGTTAAGCTAAAAACTTGTTAACTTCGGCTAAGGTCGGGTTACACAATATTTACCCCACACTTAGGCCTTAGCTACTTCTACAAAATTACGGCAAAGATAACTCTAAGTACACCACAGACAACATCATAACTTCATGCTTAGTGCGTTCACAACAAAATTAGGAATCATACTATCATCATATTATAGACATAAATCATGAATTTGAGAAGGGAATCATGAACATACATAACTATTGATCATAACAAGCTCGAGAGACATGACTAACATAAGAGAATTCATAGGTAGAATCAAAATCCTAAGACATGCTTTTCTAGGAAATCAAAATAGCTAGGGGTCTGGACATAAATTGGAATCCAAGGATGAAAGAAAATCGTTGTTAGGAGTCCCACATACCTGGTTGAAGAATCCCCAACAATAACTTGAAGCTTGCAGCACCTTGGAGGGAAACCCTAGTTCTTGAGCCTTGAGAGAAGAAAAGAGGAGAATGATATGGTGATTGAGACAAGAATGAGGGATTAGACTAGAAAAACCTTGTAATAGTCCCCTTAGGAATCCCAAAACAAACTCACTTAGGAGTTAAAATTATAGAAAACTATAAAAATACCCCTATAGAATCGCACTTAAAAATCTACCTGCTAGTCATCACGGGTCGTACCATGACTCGTGGTGACATACGACGGGTCGTGGTGTGTAATATGGGGATTTTGGGTGGCTTAGAAGCTTGTTGAAACTCTTTCTATGGGTTCTTTTTATGTTTCGTACCTACATACAACGTGTCGTACCATGACTCGTAGTGACAAGGCTGGTCCTATCCGTCAAATCTGATAGTGCTTCAAGAAATTTGGCCATAACTTTTTACTCTTATCTCTTACTGATGCAAGGTCAGATGAGTTAGAAGGAAGACTTAGAGGGATTATATGAAACAGTTCATAAACTGGGTGTAATAGTCATTTGAAGTTGACCCTTGTAAGAATTTACATGAAAAACTCAATCGATAGGAAAGTTCTTAACTCAACTTTATGATAGAGGTTTCTTGTGACCTTAATTTGTATCAAATGTACTTCTCATACTTAAGAATTTATATTAACACCTTTTTTCCAAAAATACATCTGGCTCGGTTCTATTCACATACCTAGAATAGTTCCAAACTTAGCCCAAAAGTTTGAGGCGTACAATATCTCAACTCATGACTGAAATGATGATTCATGCCATCATATTATGACTCGTACTGAGTCTTTTTAGCTACTAATCCTTTCCTAAAAATTCTCTAAACCTCCTATCTATGATCCTTTACTAAGACTCATACCACCCTCATACAAATCGTAGGATCTAGTCGTGGTTTCCTTGCTACTTCCTACTAAACTCTCTAAATCCATTCCACAAACACTTGTTATGACTCATATTGACCTAGTATGAGTTATGAGAACCTTTTGTGCTTAATCAAAATTTGCTGAGTTCTCTGTACAACACGATATGAGTCCATACTGTGAGTCGTACCATAAACCTATGCTCTTACTAAGGCTCGTGCTAAGGCATTTTCCAATTTTCTCTGCCTGATCAAATTCCAAACCCAAAGTTTAGTCTTAGAAAACTTTGGGGTGTTACAGTAATTCAAGCTGTGAGTTTCATTAAGTTCTAGTCCCTACTATTGTTTAAAAATTATTTTTAATTTTCTTCACCAATGGGGAGTTGTAGTGGAATAAAAATTTGGTGGTGAAACCAAATATCCGACATCACTTTTATCCCAGTTTGTTGCCTATAGAAAGGTAATTTTTATTTCTTCTTCTTTCATTTCTTCCATTCATTTCTTTTTTTTCTAGCTAAGTTAGCTTATGTGTTGAATTATGTATTCTAGTAGCTAATGTCCTACTATTTTATTTATATGTGATTAAATTGTTTGAAATTACAGTATTAAGAAGGCTATCTTTATTGTTTTGGTTTCAATATCTCTTAGCTTTTTGTTCATGATGGGATTTCAAGTCTGTTTACTTCTTAGTCATTTTGTGTTTGCTTGAGATAAACTGTTAGCTTTTTTAGAAGTTTAACTTAAAGTGCCCTAAGAAGGAGCACTTTCATGAGTATTTCAGATAGAGGATGAACACTTTATGATGCTCATTACCATCTTATACCTTCACCTCTATTTAAGTATCCAATGCAATCCTCTGCCCTTATCTCATTGAACTAAGAACCTTAGACTTCTATTTTGAGTTTGGGTGAATTAAGAGTTCACCTCAGTCTAATATCAATAATGCTCCCAAAATATAAGTCCTAATAGATACTTTGATTTCATAGTCATGCCATTGTATGACAAATTGGAACACCACTAGTTTTAGACATCATAGGTTAATGCAAGATTTAGTTTATATATATGAGAAGCTTAGAGAAACTTACTCATTCTCTGTTAGTGTTCTCCTGAGACGAAATACTTATGTCACCCTTTAAGATGTGAGTTTTAAGATATGGGTGTCAATTTGGGTTTCAGCTTTTTGACTTGGTATATTGATCAGTCTTTGTGTGTCTAGACTTTAAGGTCATACTATAGGAGAGCTTCTCATTTTTTTAGGATAATATGAGAAAATTCAAGTTTAGTTTGAGCTTAAATGAGGTTGGCATTCTACCTCAACTTCATGCTCCTGAACATAGCTGTCATGGTCACTTTTGTGTAGTGTGTGCATTCTCCCCTGATTGGAAGGCATTAGTCAATGAATAGCAAGTTGAGTTTGGGTCTAACAGAGATTTGAATGGGTCATTGAGTAACTCAACTCAACCTCATTCAAGGTGCTCTTAGACCTCTAATCCTTGTCACTTTTATATCATGTGCTCTAAGGCATGTATTGGCCTATTTAGTTTATGTTTTAAGTATTTGTGATTGTATTTACATACAAGTTAGTCTTTTTTGTTTTGCCCCTTTTCTTGATTAACATAAGGGTTATCAGTTAGCTAGGTCTAGTTCAATAGCTGATTATCTTCTTCTCTTGATTATTTACTTCTTGACTGCTGAATTAGAGGGATATACTGTCACACCCCACCTTAGGAGGCATGACTGGCACCTGGTGCCCTACTAGGGTATGAATTGGCCTGACTGAGCTTACGCATCTCTGGTGCATGACTAACATTAAATCCCAAATTAAGAAAATGACGGGCTATATCTCGCTGTAAACACAACCCTCGGCCGACAAGGCCTTACAGCTACCAGTGAAAGAAAATAGCTACCCAAAAACAGATAATAATAGGGAGTCCTATGCAAGCCGACAGGACCACCATGATATCTAGTTATGACTATAAAGTAAATCCAGTACTAAACAAAGCTATGACCGACAGGGCCGCTATCTAACACCTAAACAAGGTCCCACACGGCCAATACGTAAGATAAAGCATACATGAGCCCCACACGACCATCAACATCTAACCACAGGGAATCTGAAATAATCTGCAAGCCTCTAGGAGTGATATACTGGTCGAGACAGGGCCCCGACCTACCCGTAAATTATACACACAAAAAGAGATCAACCTTCTAACTAAGAGCTTCAGAGTAAAGGAGCCGACTGTACTTCTGATCTATGTCTATCCGCACTTGCAGGCAAGTAATGCAGCGCCTAGGAGGGTGTTAGTACAATATGTACTAAATATATAAGGCAGTAACTGTAAATAACTAAATGAAACTGAAAGTAACTAAAAAGAAGGGTTAGAAATACCACCTGATTAGCTATACTTCTTACTGCCTAACCTATTAGTAACTAATGCAAACAAGAACCTTACCTGGTTCCCATAAGCCGTAAGGTACAACCAGTACAGAATAACCCATTTGGGGCCCCCATAAGCCCAGGTGAGTACACTTTAGTCTATATACCCCTAACAAGGTCATACTGAGTCATCTAGCAACTATAGCCATCCTACCAGTCCCCTAGGTCTGCAACTGAGCTCGCTCGGCCCCTGAACTATAGTTGTGTCTAAGACTGGTGGACTCCTGATATCTGATATCTGCACCCCGGGTACTAAGCTCGACAGGGGTGTAGTGTAGCGCCGATCGGCATAAAATAGTCAAGCCATGGAATGGAGTGTATGAGGACCTTGGACCCCATCTTCATCCCTTTCGGATGGCATAACTCTTCTTGGAGTGACGTCATCTCGCCCTTGGCAGGCATCGACATAGCTAGTAACCCTGGGGTTGGTCAGGGAAGGCTATACAGACGTAATCAATCCACAAACTAAACATGGAATACTGATCTCGGCTAATAAAAATAGTTATCCATAATAGATATGCTTTTGATCGTCTTACTGGGATTCAAACTGAGTTATAATACTAGAAGAACTAACTTGCCGAAGACATTTTCCTTAACATACCCGGATCACCAATTTCTGATTAGATGGCGAGTTTCAATCCGTATTCAACAGATTTTTCTAACTGTAATTGTATTACTGGGAGAATGAGACTAGTTTTAGTACTAAATTCGGCAAAAATGATAACTTTAGTTTTAGTACTAAATTCGCCAAAATTGATAACTTTCTATATAAATATTAACTATACTTCAACTTAATGGAACACGGTCGAAAACGTATAATTTCTCAAAAATTTAGAGGGGAGAAATACTTACTTGAAGCCTGTGATCGTATAGAAATTAGATTGGAGTCATTCCAACAACTTTGACTCGGCGAGGTTACGATTTGCCAGGAGAATTTCACGAAACTAACTCCGTAGTAATTCTCTTTATAGCCTTATAATTTGATACCCGAAGTTAATTTAAATTCCGGCAGCATTTCATGGAATAAATGGAGGTAAATTAACTGAAAATGCCTTATCTCTCTTCTCTAATCGCGGGTCTGTTTTATTTGGAAATGATACCAATGAAAACATTAAACTTATATATAACTTGGGCGGTGGACACAGGGTCCATGGCACGGACCCCAACACGCCAATTTTGGGCTGTGCCACGGAGCCCAACGCGCCAAGGAGGGATCCGTGACACGTTGCCCCTTCTGGCAGCTAGTCCGGCCCTCTCCTTTGCAAGCTTGTCTCTGCGCTCATTCGACCTTTTCCCCGGGCCCTTTCTCGTATGTGTCGAACTCTAAAATCCTCGACTAACGTGAAAATAGGCCAACTAAACATTAGAAACTTATGGGGTGTAACATATACTTCCTCCAATGATAGATTAGGCCATGCTAAGAAGTGTTACCACTTCAAGGAAGTTGCCCAGATAGATTTATTCCTAATTATCAACATGCAAGATCTTTGTGGCATGATAATAGGTTGCACTGGAACTTTCATTTAGATGTAACCATGGTTAAGGTTCAGATTTCATATTAAGTTATTGTCATGACCCGAATCTATACCCTGGACGAGGCACGGTACTTGGAGTCACAAGTAACACCAAGCCAACCCATGGTCTATCATAACACTGGTAATTTGAGTAATCATAGTGGAAGCTTAAATAATAAAACCATTAAGAGAACTGAATAATAAAAACTTATACATCTGAAAGCACAACTAAAAGTCTGAATCTATGTCTGAAAGCCATCTACAACTGATGAGTTGCTGGGATAAGCCCCCAACTAACTCTAAAGTCTAACTGAATGAAAATAACTGAGGAAAATAAACATCATCCTTGGAAGATGAGGACTCACCACTGGTACAACTGATACCACCTGAAAAGATCTACTAGCTGTGCTGAGGCTGAGAACCTGCGCCTGTACACACCACGAGTCGTTGTAACAAACGTCGACTCATTGGTTGAGTCATGGGGTCCTAGAGGAGGGATTTCTGAGCTAAGGAACAATGAGTAATAGGACGACTCGTTGTTCCTCATAATGGGCCATTCCATATCTTGTTGGTTCCCGAAGGACCAGATAGGACTGACCACGAGTGACACAACGAGTCATTGGAGCTGACCACGACTCATTGTCTCGATCGTTCTGAGGCATTTTTTTTGGTTTCTTCTGGATTTTTCTGGCAAGGTCTAAGTTCAGTCTAGGAAAGTTTCGGGGTGATATAGTTATGCTTAGTTTTGATCAGTTCCTTTTAAGATGAGCTTTATAAGTTTTTAAAGTTCTTAACAAAATTTGACTTAGGTTAGCTAAGAATCTTAACTGTGTTTTTTTACTAAATAATAAGGATTATCAATTATGTGTTGCATGTTTAATTGATAAATTTCCTTTTACCAATGGGAAGTATCTCGACCTTGGTATATGATTCCATTAGTTTAATGTGTTCTTGGTTTTAAAGAATGAATCTTTATCAATAGATTCAAGACTAGTTTGAAGTCACTTCCAGCACAATTCATTTCTTCCTCTTACTGACACTTTCCTTCCTTTTATGTGTGTGAAACAATAAAATGAATCCACTAGAATTCATTTTATCACTATATTATGTGTTGGGCCACAGGCCCAACATAATAATATTCACTGAGTTAGCTTCATCTAGCCGAAACAGAAGATGAATAGCTCGAGCCAAAGCCCAAGTAGATTGAATATTAGCAATACAATACCTATAAGATGAATAGGAAACTCATTCTGGGCTGAATTTATGAATAGCAACAGGCCCAAATCCCAATCAGATGAACAAAAAAAGGGTTGAGCCCCTAAATGATTATCACTCTAATTTTAGGCTAAATTCTGAGATCAATACCACTATTATTATTATTATTATTATTATTATTATTATTATTATTATTATTATTATTATTATTATTATTATTATTATATTTTTGTATCATGAACTAACACCTTGTTTGGATTTTTTCTCCGAACTCAAATGAATCCCCAAAAGTGGATGTTTTTCTAATGAAAGGTCAAAATTGGCCAAATATATATAAACCAAAGTAAGGTCCAAAACAAGCGACAAACTAAGCCTATTTGCAAAATCGAAACAACAAAAGCAAAACATCCCCCAACAATAGAAATAGAAACAAAAGAAATTGAAGTCTCCTAAAGCAAATGAGAGGTCGTCTTCTCTAACACGATTCCAACTAGTCCGATGATTCCAATTACACACATCACACCAAGAATACTCCTCATTGGTAAGATTCCTCTCTTACATGACAGAAAAAGAAGAAATCCGTGCTAATAATACCTTAACTTGAACATGTCTGTTGAACTTCCACCTTGAAGAATTGGTTAGCTCCATTTTAGTACACCTATAATGCTCTCACTAGGTGCCATAGAGTTGGAATCCAGATAAGACTTCTTCTATCCTTAGATTACATCGCTTTTCAAATCTGTGTTCTTCTAGACACTACTAGTTGTCTTTCCAAAAGGAAAAAAACTATTAAATCATGTAATATATGAGAAAATTTCCAACGAAATTCTTCAAATAGGTTGAGCTTTTGGAGGAGACTCATACTACACGAACAAATGAATGACTTTACACGATTCTTCAACATTCAAGAGAATGAAAAGAGTCTTCACAAATGGTATTTGTGTATGGATAGACCAATGATGTAATAATTTTCCCCTACCCTTATTTTGTGTCCTCCTTTTCCAATATTTGTCTTCTTTTTATAATCTTATTAGCTTGTGAGTCTCAACTGTATCCTGATAGTCTGATGTTGATGATTATTTCCCCTTTGTCTTTGCTTGGGTCTACTTCTGTAGTGTATGCAATATCCATAATTGTGGTTTACAGTACTTGTGTGTATAACTTCATGTGGTAGCAGTTTGGGTGTTTTGGTGTTGAAGCTTGCACTTTGATATCTTTCAATTCTCAAGCTACGAATTTGAATTTTTCCATGTTGATAATTTTCTTGCCTTCTATTGGAATTTCCTAAAATGAGGTGTATGCAATTATACCTGCAAAATCAAAAGTTTGGATAGTAAAATAATTTGCAGGCTGAATTGCTTCTCTAAACACGTGATCCAATGTAACATTGCTATTTTTCCTTAGCATATAAATACCCTTCGCTTCCATAATAATGTTTCAAGGTACCTCCCGAATTTCATCCAAAACATTCTTCATAGTTAAAAAATCAATTTCCTCACTTCATAGATAACTTGATTGTCACTAAACGCTCTAATCCTATTTTAATAGCTCTAGCTTCATGTCACGATCCAAAATTTTATTGAGCCGTGAGGGTACCCGCTATCTCCGTAGGTGAACTTCATTTCTTTATTGACTAATTAACAATTTAAATAATGGAGAAATAATATAAAACAAGTAACAAAATTTTATAAATGCGGAATAAATGAGTCTAGAACTAAAAAAAATCCAAAAAATGGTGAAACTAGTACAAGACATCTACGAGTATCAAACAAGTCTAAAATAAACACTAAAACCACTATCAAAGGAAATACGATAGGAAATAAAATAGGAAGTCTCTAGAATTTAGTGTTGCAAAGAGAAAGCAGCTCACCCTGAACTCTAACTGTAAATCTCAAATCACGTAGCAACTCAAGTATCTATAGTACTTGGTTCAGTTCCTACACGCAAAAAAGTACAAAAAGTATAAAGTGAGTAAAAGAAACACATGTACTTATCAAGCTTCGATAACTGACCTATTCTAGAAGTGATGAATCCTAACAATTTTTTTCAACATGTATAAATATATAATAATTATAATTCACCACAAGAAGAGTTTACAGGTTTAATATCAACACAATAAATTGAGCAGGACACATATTATCCTAAATCAGCAACACCACTGATGATGTCATAATATGCCTCAATATAGTCAATGATATCATAATATGCCTCAATATAGTCACTACATTAGCTAAACCACTATAAAATCACAATGAAACTCAAACATACTGAGTCAAATCAATATCACAATCATCTCAATACTTCAAAACTCAACTCAGTATGCAATGCAATGAAGATGAATGTAATGCACTAGCCAAGAGCCTTTATACATTCTCTTCCTCTATCTGATAGTCCAGACCCATGGGGGACTCATGAGGTCTATATACCTATTGGAACCATTTTCATCTGGAATAACATATACCAGAATAATTTCCCATTGATAATGACATATGGAAGTACCATCCATCAGCAATAACATCGGAATCATTATCCGTTGGCAACAACACACGCCAGAACTATTTTCCATTGGTATCATAAGAAAATAAACTTCAAGAACATAACCTAGTTGGAGATATTAGCAAATAATCATCATGCAACAATAAAAGTGGTATGAATATGTATGCACAAATATATAACTCAAGTTCGTCAAACGACCCTAAAACCAAGGATCATCAGTCACAATCAAGCATAACGTAGTGTATAAGTCTCAGTAAATTAATCACATCATAAGTCATGGAATATCAAATATATATATATATATATATATATATGAATTTTGTGTGATACCCATATCATGACATTGATACTCTTGTGAATTCTCATCAACTCGTTTATACAGGACCCCCTTATTATCCATCACCCTTAAATTCATTTAGTACATCAATACTAACACCTCAAAGAATTAAGAAATCTCTAATTTCCTCAAATTGAAGTCCGAGTGTCAAATTACAAACTTTTCCTTTCATAAAACTTTATGGTCAAAATCTATTAAAATATATAATCTCCATAAAAATACGAATCCAATGACACCCATATTGCTATATTTTTTTTCGACTTAAAAAATTGGGTCAAAAAGTTACCCAGTGCTCTAGAGACAAATCTCCGTTTTATATTTAACCATAGTAAAATGAACTTGTATATTAAATATAAGCTCAAACAGATCATAACTTGACCCTTAAATCATGAATTTTTACTATAAAAACCCTATGCCTAAACTTTCTCAATTGTCAAAAAACTTTTGATGTCTGTATGATAAAAACTTATCCATAATCATGTCAATATCAATCACCCTAGTAGTGGATCTTGCATTTTCATTCGCAAAATATGGGACCCCTGCCCTAGCACACAACTGGTTGATGAGAACGAGAAAGGGCACGGAGGGAGCCGGCTGCCAAGCCTTTCTTTTCATTTGGGTGGCGGCTACCTCGTCGAAGTTTACATGCACCCCAAACATGAGGCATGCTATTAAGATGGCAGCTACCATATGTATCCACTAGTTATTTTTAGATGGCATGAGCCAGCAATACATCAAGTCCAACCACAGTTTGGCTTTGAATCGGAGGTCTTACCTTGGAATTTCACTCCTCAAGGTGGCCTACATTGGTTGCCCATTTGCATTAGTCTGATCCACCCATTGGAGTTGGTTGCCTTTGGTAGGAATTTTTTTGGCAAACGCGATCCTTGGTTCAATTAATTCTCCCCAATAGATGGAATTTATTGCGTCTAGGGTGATATCCACCTCTACCCCTCGAACCCTGATGGATGGTAGATTCGAAAACTCATATATCGTCTGATGTGTTTCATCGAGTCTTGCCTCACTTCATGGGAGGCATAGAACTCTACCACTAGGCTATGGTAGTAGACAGCTGGAGCATCCAAGAATGGGTGCCAATCTCTCTCGGCAAACTATTTTTTGCTGTTGGGGAACTTCTTCCCCAAACCCGCTAAGTTGAAGCACTTCTCTGGAATTATTGACTTATTCTGGTATTTAATAAAGTAAGTTTTCATGCAATCCGCACATAACTAGATGGCATCATCTCTATTGGCAGGGCGTGGCGTTACCCTTGCTTCTGCTTTTAGAGGAGGTTGGGGCCTTTCCCTTGTCTTGACACTTGGATGAACACATTTTTCTACAAGATAATATTGGTGCCACAACACACAACACTCTTTTGTATTTTGTTCTAAAAGAAAATACAAGAAAATATCTACACTAGACTAAATAAAGGAAAAGAAAAAGAAATTGGATTTCAAATAAAATGAAGCAGCATAATGTCAATTACTTGTACATGCACTTCACCTGGATTTTGTAGGTATTGACCTGGAACGCACAGTTGAGGTGCAGAAGCAAAGCAGTCACACATCTCTGTTGCATCTGCTTTTCGCAAATGAAGATCTGTGGCATGAAGGTGGAATGCAGGTGAGAGGCAGTGAGCCTGAAGCTCATTGCCCATACCTGCATTGAACCTGCATTCTGCAGAGCAACATCTGCGGCACACAATTGCTCAACAATGCCTAAATTTTAACCCATAAGTTTGTAATTCAAATTTCAAGAAAGTATGAACAACTTTCAAAATCTAATGAGTACTCAGACTTCCCCGAAATATATACTAATAGAGTCACCCATCAATTCGACCATTATGACTATTCAACGACTTTTCTTAAGAAGGACGTTACCCAATCTATCATCGAGAAACGTCAAGTTACCATTGCTACTATCCATATATCATGTCATTTTTGATAACCCACACTACTCAAAACTGTACTACAAGTTCATCTCTATTATCAAGAAAATAAGAAAAAATGACGATTTTCCCTTAAGAAAATCATCACCTTATCAATCATTGGGAAGAATCAGTAACTCCATGCAAATGGATTACTCAGACTTCACCCCCTACTTATATTTCATGTTATTAAATTTTATCAATCATATAGAATAACATAAGACTAACATTCCTACCCATTTTGACATTTCAAAACCCCCTCAATGATACCTACAAAGAACTAATTTCAACATAGACATGAAGAACATACAATGGGAAACGGGGAAATCTGGGTAATAGAAAGACGAAGACTATCATTCTCTTCTTCTACACATACCATCAACGATAAAGAAATAAAGATGAAAACTAAGAAACATACCAACTAGAGTGAGTAGAAAAGAGAAGTTGAAATTTGAAGCTTTTCACAAGACAATGGCTGACCCAAGCTCTTCTTTTGGTGTGAGATGTTGTGATGGTATAAAATAGAAGAAGTGGTTGAATTTATAGGAGGGGAAGGTGAAAATTTCTGTGGGGAGTTAACGAGATAGTTGGGAGTTAAGAAAGTGGAGAAAATGGTGTATTCGTGCAGAAAATTAGGGGTTTTGGGAAGTGGAGAAGAAAAGGAAAGGTCATGGGTCAACCTGGGCCGGGTCGGTCAAAATTTAAAAATTTCTCATACCTGCGCCTGCAATGGACCTGCGACCGTAGATAGGGATCTACAAGCCATAAGTCTAATGCATGTGGATGTCATCCAACCTAGTACACTGCCTAGGATATGTGTTATACTTGCATCTCACAGATCTATATTTGCATTTTGTAGGTCAGACGCAGCTGTCCTCTTGTTTAATGATTTTTCCCAGGTGCACTTCCTTTGATAAGCGCTACACCTATATTCTTCAAGTCCTTAACTATGGTTCACAAATGAGGCGCAGGTACTCATCATATTTCCAGGCATTTTGGACTAAGTTTGCGCATGGCCTGCACTTTGCAAGTTGGTACCTGCATTTCACAGGTCCAACGCATGTGCCCACACTCTGTTTTCTTCAACTTTTTCCACAATCCAACACCCTACAATAACCAAAAACAATAAAAAGGTGAACTACAATGAAATTTAAAGACACTTGGGTTGCCTCCCAAGAAGTGCTTGATTTAACGTCGCGGCATGATGGTTCCACCTCACAATTTAACCATCATCTAGAGGTTCGTCCTCCTTATCAAGAACCTCTACCCGCTCATCTTTATCGTCAATCACGACCACCACCTTACACTCATCTGGTGGTTTCATTAGCTGGCATACAATGAATATAACCTCATTACCACCGATATCGAATTTTAGATTACATAGCTTAACATCTACTAGAGCACACCCTGGGGCCAAGAATGGGCACCCCAAGAAAATGGGAACCTCAATGTCAACATCACAATCCATCATAACAAAGTCTACTGGAAAGATAAATCTCTCTACTTTGACAAGCACATTAACAAGTATTCCTACAGGGCGTTTGATCGACCAATCTGCCATTAGCAACCTCATAGTGCTAGGCTTTGGGATTTCCTAATCCTAACTTTTTGAAGATAATGAGGGGAATCAAGTTGATGTTTGCCCCCAGGTCACATCGAGCTTTGTTGAACAGGTACACCTCAATAGTTCAAGAAATGGTGAAAGCTCCCGAATCATCTCTTTTTGGAGCAAGATTGTTAGCCATGACTGCACTACAATGATGTGACACCTCCACTGTGCCCACATCATGTAGGGGATTAAGACAGAACTAAGGGCCACTAATAATGGGGTGGCCCTTGACAGTGAATTCTTAATTAAAGAAACCTCGGATGGAGAAACTATGGCTGATTAAGGGATAACTAATGGGCATTGGTTCCTAGGTCTAGAAGTGAGGAATGAACACTTCCTAGGGAATGGTGAATGCATATGCATAAGGGTAGGGTAACTGAGACCTACAGTTTGATATAGTAATACCTTTTACCCTAGTAACTACCTAGGAGGGGTTAAGGAGTGGAAACTCCATCATTTAGGGTAGGAACAATTTTCATGTGAATAGAACATGATGAATTCCTTGGTGGATAGTGATAGATACCGTGTTAACGGGTAGAATTGGGGGAACTTAAATTTCCAAGACCATTATTTGAAGAGTAAATATTAGATTACTCTGTAATTGTTGTTGTTGATTTTGAACGTTTTGAGGCTTTGAGAAAAGGCAAGCTTCCTGCGGAGTAGCTGATTTCTTATACCCTACAATCGAGGTAAGTTATGATTTATAAGGAGTTAGACTTTAAATAATAATTTGTATATGTGTGAAGTGACATCATGTTTAGTTGTTGTCTAGACCTAATTCTTGTTGATGTTATGGTGTGTTTCACATGAATTTTTAAATATACTTAAGATGAATGTTTGTTGATAAAGTTTTTGTGAAACTTGAATACTGTGAGGTATATGTGTGTACCTTAAAGATAGCCAAGTAAATGGCTATGTACTTGCAAATATCAGCAAGCTGATGAGAGTGACTTGAGGACCTTATGAAGTCATTCTAGCATACCGAGTGGTATATATATGTATAAATAATATGAGAATGAAAGAGGATAACCTGCTTTACCCTAAGATGTGTTGCTCATGCCCAAGGGGTGCATTGGGGGAGTTATTATGATTGAGGGGCTCGGTTTGGGAGGAGCATCCAAATGAGTAGATGAGTAAGAGAAGGTACCACATCGATTTAGTACATTAATTTCTAGAGTTCCTTGTAGGTCATAACTGGAAGGGCAGAAATAAGACCCTCTAGCATGTGTGTACAATGATTAGTGTGAGTGAGTTCGAGGTGAGGTGATAGAGGCATGTGCCTGACACATTACCAAAGTGAAGTCATGTACAAGAGGTGAGTGTTGAGAATATATGTGCTTATGTTTGACAAATTATATGATGATCTGATTGTTAAGAATCCATGTATTTATATTTGGAAGATGAGATGATAATCTAATTGTTGAGAACCCATGTGTTTATATTTGATATGTAAGTTGATGAATTAATCATTGAACTTGTCATGTATGAGCTAATGACTGACTAGAAAAAACTGCTAAGTGTAGGAACAAGGTTGACAGTTGGGTCAAGTTATTGGCTAGGCAGTACCGCTATAGTGGTATGCATACTCTTGCCCTGATAGAACTACCGCCGCAGTGAGGCCTAATCCAGTGAGTAGGCCATCTTAGACCTTGCGCTGAACAATGTTAAGGTTTGTGCAAGAAATAATTGTTTTTGTGAATGGTTGTTTTGCTTTATATATATATATATATGTATATATTATCTAAGATCGATCGATGATACCTACCAGTACATTGTGTCATATTGATGTTACTCCGAAACTTATTTTCTGAGTGCAGACCATGAACCAAGAAGTTCATCTCAACCCAATATGTATAGAAGCCACAGGAAACCGAAGGTGAGGGGATCCAGTTGTGGTGCCATGACTCCACCACAAAGAATGGCTCTTGTTCAGAAATGAACTTGTTATTTTCTTAATTTGTTCCTCTTCGACTATGTTAGGTTGATGTCCTCAAGTATAATGACTTTCAGTTTTTGGGGATGTAATACATAATGTTGGAATTGCTCTTTTGTTCTATTTCAAGGCTTCTGCTATTTGTTTTAAGAATGTTTATTTATTTGTATTACCATTGAAATTGGGTAACCAATTGGGACACGTTGGTTCGACCACCTGGGGGTTTGTGTGGGTGCCAATCAAGGCCACTTTGGTCGAGATGCATAACAATAAACTTCTTGAATCGGTTGTCCTATTTCTTCTTGGTTAACTGCTGGGGGTAAGGAAGTGGAACTTTAGGTGCTTGGCCTTATAGCACTTGGGGCCTCCTTTCCCTCTTCATCAACATTCACATGTTGAGGAGGAGTATCAACTTGTTCCTATTCTACCAACTTATAATCATCAATACAAATAGATGCACTCAGTATCTCATCAATCACTTCTTCATCATTTGGTTTTAAACCAACATCCACCTTGGGTTTCTCACCTATGTTAGTAACTATCTTTCCACTCCTTGTGATTATTGCCATGCAGTGGCCATCTTTCTTTGAATTAGGAATAGTGTCACTCCGAAGAGTACCCTTCATCCTAGGATTCATTTATATGGATCAGTGGTTCATTTGGGCTTCCAAATGTCAGATTAAATCTATCACGACCTGAGTTTACACCCTGGACGCGACTTAGGATCACAAGTGATGACAAGAAAACCCATGGTAAAGAATAATTATATTATAATTGATTTTCTGTAAAATAAATAAGTGGAAGCTAACTAAGGAAATAACCAAATACTAAATGATAACACAGATTTGTGCAAACACTATAATTCAAGCTAAATCTAATATATACTATCGCAAAACCTTCTAAAAGAACTGATGAGTTGCTGGGACAAACCCTCAGCTAACTCTAATGTCTGAACTAAACTAAAAATAACAAACAAAAAATGGAAACTCCGGCCCTCAGCAAATGAGGACTCACTACTAAAAGCTTCTGGAGAATCACCGAGAGAAACTAGCTGCAGTGCTAAGGTTGGGTACATGAGCCTATATCATAAAATAATATAGCACATAGAAATATGTGACCAGTACTTTGAATGTACTGAGTATATCAGATGTAAGTAAAACATAAATATACTAAATAATAATAAACTAAACTAAAATAACATGCAACAACTCTATTTGAACTCAGAAATACTACAAAATGACATATATGGAAATATCATAAGAACTGATAAACTGAATTAGAGTCATAAGTATAGCTTGAAATCTTATAATCTGGATTGGACTGAGAACCTTTACTGAACTGTACTGTGGAAGAGCTTATAACCAATATATAACCACGTGAGCTAGACATGGAGTTCGATTCTATACACCCAATCGAAGAGAGCACATTGTACCTTGCCAAAGTATAGTGGCTGAGCTGTGTGATCACTGTCTAAGGCTCATTCGGGCTAATAACCTATGGTGGCACGTAGTTCTGGAAACCTGGATGCGCTAAACCCTGACCCACTCAATGCTAAGTACTACTCCTATTGGAAACCTAATTATATCTTATTGTGCTGATAACTCGAAACTAATGTCCTAAGCGTAAGTCAGAACTATTTATCTAGAAGTGTTTTGAGAGTCTAAAGACCTGAAAGAAATTGTGTTCTAAGACTTGTCAGAGCTTCTTGATAACGTCCAAAATATATCCTTAATGCGAAGAATATACATGGACGAAGTATCAAAACAAGTAACTTGACGAGTGTCGGGGTCGAATCCCAGGAGGACTAGGGAATGAAGTTACAAGTTTCGATTAAGAAATTGACGTTAGCTTGCACCAATTAGATTTAATATAAAAACAAATAAAATTGGGGGATTGAAATTTTCAGAGAATTGTATTGGGTGATTTAGTGAAATAAAATAGCAAGATCATCTAAGTTGTCAACAAGGATGTGAAAGACTAGAGGTGTGGTGTAGATGAAATACTAACTAGATCGGGACATGCCAGGTCATCTCACAAGTTCAACAAGTGTAAATATCTCGGGAGGTGGGTAATTACAACTTTTCAGCCTTCAAATTACCTCTTACTATAGTTTTTTCAAACCTTTAGTCACAATTTAGCACAACCCGATTTGATTTGGATTAGCAACTGCACTAATTTCTAGCTATTAGCTGCTAACAAGGAATGAGAATGCAATTTCAGCTATTTCTAGCCCAATTTCACAATCTCTTCTCCATTCCTACTACTAAATTCTCTTTCAACACTTAATTTTTCTTTTACAAGCAACAATCAAGCAAGAATAAATAGACTTATATCATAATTAATGGACCTTCCCTTATAGATTTAAGAGAATCTAATAGATTTACACTTAGTTGAACAATATGAAGATGATTACAGGAATACCCAATCTAATTAACTATTCATCATCACACACCTCTAGTTAATGATTTTAGCTACTCATGGTTAAGAAATTCAAAAACACATTCATCAATAGTATCATTGAATTTAATAGCAAGAGTAGAAAAATCAACTTCACAAGATAATCTCCAACAATAGCTGAAACTTACTAGTACAAAGAAGAAATAGAGCCGAGTACTTTCTAGAATTTTCAATCAGAATCTCCCTATCTTAGCTAAAAGAATGTTCTTCAGCTAAAAGGGGATATAATGATATGATGTAAGCTTTGTCCTCTCTCAATATCTCTATTTCTATCTCTCCTTCTGCCTCCCTGTAAAAGGTACTTTATCTTCTATTTATATCCTGAAAAGTAGGGCACTTTTTATCTCTTTTCAAGTATTGGACGATTATACCCTCATAAGCACCGTTCTAGAATCAGAGGAGACACTGGTGGTTTACTAGTTCCAATCCGTGAATCTCCGAGTATCTTTTCTGAATCCTCACCAAATTCTAGTGAACATCAGTAGTTCACCCGACGTTTCGTCGATGCCAATCCGTGAACCGCCGGGTCTTTAAGAAATTTTCCAAAAACTTTGGGTATCTTTCGGCGACTGAACCGGCGACTCGCCGCTGGTAAGTTCCGAACTGCCGGTGGCATTAATCCTCAGAGGTAGTGATGTTTGGCCCTTGGCCGACGTTTCACCAATTTTCATTTGGGAATCACCGATTTACTCTCACTCCCTTCTTTTGCTCCATTTTTGCTCTTTTCTTCATATTTAGTCATCTGCACACAATAAAAGCAAAAAGGGCATAAAATCCAAATATCCACTCAAGAACTAAATAAAAACTCAAGTTTTAGAGCTTAATGAGTTGGTAATTTACCAACTCATCAAACCCCCAAACTTAAATCATTGCTTGTCAAAGTAATGCAATACTCATTTATTTAGAAATATGCCACCTCTATTCACGATTATACCTCGCCAATCACCGGACTAAGACAAACCCAAAAATACTCACCATGCTCAGCGAAAAAGAGAAGAAAATACCCCAAAAGATCAAAACAATGAAGATGATTCAAATAGGAAACCACTTTCCACCAAGCAAAGATTATAAAAGGAATTATTTAGCAAAACAAGGGCATTGCTCACCTAAGAAATACACATAGCATCTCAAGTTATAATTAGTGCAATTGAAAGCTTGCCTTAGAGTTTACACTCTTTATGCCTATTTCCACATTAACTCTGAATGCTCTTGCGTCCCCAAAAAGGAATGATACAGCTCACCAAAATAAGGATCCCTATTCTTTGGTCATGTGATCATTTGAATGCACACAAGGGATTGTTTGGAAAAGACACTCACACTCACTTTCCCAAAAGAAATCTCCATGCATACACTTGACCCATAGGCTTGCCCTTCATGTAATTCGCCACTAATGTAGAGTAGCTGCACCTAGAATCATTTAGGGCTTGCGGGTTATGATGTGGGCTTGGGGTAAGGGTAGGATGAAAATTTGGTTATAGTGACTAGATCCTCCCTAATGCTTTTTGTGAGAATACCTTACATCAATTCCACTCACTTCACCTTATTTCCCTTCTTTTCTTGTTGATGACTTTCATTTTTTTAACAATCCTGCTTATAACCCCTTTGGTTTTCACAACTAACTTTATCACCTCAAGAGGAAACACCGGTTCACACAAATTGTCTTTTTCTTTTTTATTTATCCTTTGGTGCATTTTGACACAAGGCAGCGTTCCCCTCTCACTATAATTCTTATCTTCCCCTTTTGATTTACACACCCCCAAACTTATCCTCCCAGAACCGCTTCTATGGTTTACTCCCATCAGGATCAGGAGAACTCACTTGATGCAGTGACTGGTATGTTACAACTTTATCAAATAGATGTGTATGCTTTACTAGATCCAGGAGCCACACTTTTTTTCGTGACTCCTTACATTGCTGTCCAGTTTGACATTAGCCTTGAAATTCTCTCAAAGCTATTCTCAATCTCTACTCCGGTTTGTGAGTCAGTTAGAGCTAGTCGGGTGTATAGGGATTGTCCAGCCTACTGTAACATAAAGTTACTACTGTTGATCTAGTAGAGTTAGATATGGTCGACTTCGACCTTATTTTTGGCATGGACTGGTTACATTCTTGCTATGCCTCAGTTGATTGCAGAACTAGGGTTGTTATATTCTAGTATCTTAATGAACCAGTCCTAGAGTGGAAGGGTAGTACTTCAGCGCCTAAGGCTCGATTTATCTCATACCTTATGTCTAGGAAAATAATCTCTAAGGGGTGCATCTATCACTTGATTAGGGTCAAAGACTCTAGTTCCTAGACCTTGACACTTTAGACAATTCCATTTGTAAATGAGTTCCCGATGTGTTTCGCAAACATCTTCTCGGAGTCCCTCCAGAGTAGGAAATAGACTTCGGCATAGACCTTCTTCTAGGTACCCAGACCATCTCTATTCCTCCTTACAGAATGGCTCTAACTAAGCTTAAAGAGTTAAAGGAACAGCTGAAAGACCTTTTAGATAAGGGCTTCATCAGACCCAGCATCTCACCATTGGGTTCCCCAAACCCATTCGTGCGAAAAAAAGATAGTACACTCAGAATGTGCATTGACTACCATTTGCTGAATAAGGTCACAGTCAAGAGTAGGTATCCTATACCAAAGATTGATGACTTTTTCGATCAATTTCAGGGAGCTAGTTATTTTTCCAAGGTAGATCTTAGATCAGGATACCACCAGCTCAGGGTCAGAGAATGTGACATTCTGATAAAATCATGTTCATTATTGTCTTTATAGATGATATTTTGGTTTACTCCAGCATAGAGGAGCATGCAGACCATCTAAGAATAGTTTTGTAGACTCTCAGGGACAGCCAGTTGTTCGCTAATTTTAGCAAGTGTGAATTCTAGATAAAATCAGTTGCATTCCTCAGTGATGTGGTCTCCAGTGAAGGTATTCGGGTGGGTCCTCAAAAGATAGAGGCAGTCAAGGACTGGCTCAGACCCCATTTCTCTATTAGGCATAAGGAGTTTTTTGGGCCTAGCCAGTTATTATAGATGGTTCATAGAAGGGTTCTCCTCCATTGCCTCTCATTTGACTAAAGTAAATAAAAAGAAGGTGAAGTTTAAATGGTTTGATGCATGAGAGAAGAGCTTTCAAGAGTCGAAGACTCGACTCACTACAACCCTAGTTCTGACTCCGCCTGAAGATTCAGACGGGTTTGTGATCCATTGTGATGCCTCCAGAGTTGGCCTTAGTTTTATTCTGATGCGACATGGTAAACTCATAGCTTATGCTTCCATACAGCTCAAGGTTGATAAGAAGAATTATCCGATTCACGATCTATAGCTGCCAATGGTAGTACTTGCCTTGAAGATTTATAGGCATTACCTTTATGGGGTTCATGTGGATGTTTTTACTGACCACAAAAGCCTGTAGTATGTGTTAAGTCAGAAAGACTTGAATCTCCATCAGAGAAAATGGCTAGAATTATTAAAGAATTATGACATGAGTGTGTTGTATCACCCGAGCAAGGCCAATGTAGTTGCTGATGCCCTCAACCTGATGTCTATGAGGAACGTTACTCATGTAGAGGAGGATAAAAAGGAACTAGCGAAGGATATTCACAGACTGGCTCGGTTAGGAGTCCAGTTGATTAATTTAGAAAAGGTGGAGTTGTAGTCCAGTGTGAGTCAGAATCCTCCTTGGTGGTGGAAGTTAAGACAAAGAAGCATGGAGACCCAAGTCTACTTAAGCTAAAGGAAGCAGTCCTAAGTAAAGAGGTGGAAGTTTTCTCCAAAAGGGTGATTGTGTGCTCCATTATCAGAGCATGTTGTGTGTTCCTGATATGGATAATTTAAGGCGGCAGATAGTAGTGGAAGCTCACAACACCAGGTACTCTATCTACCCAAGTGCCACCAGGATGTATCATGATCTACGGGAAGTCTACTAGTGGAATGACAAGAAGAAGGACATTGCAAAATTCATGGCTAAGTGTCTAAATTGCCAACAGGTCAAGGTTGAACATTAGAGACCTGGAGGTATGCCTCAGGATATTATCATTCCTACTTAAAAGTTGGAAGAAGTGAACATGGACTTCATTACAGATCTACCTCATACGCGTTGACAACATGACTCAATTTGGGTGGTTGTAGACTGGATGACTAAGTCAGCACATTTCCTACCAGTTAAGACCACAAATTTAAAAGAGGATTATGCTAGAGTGTACATCCAGGAGTTAATCAGATTGCATGGAGTCCCCTTGTCCATCATTTCATATAGGGGTACTCAATTCACCTCACACTTCTGGAAGTCTTTTTAGAAAGGACTTTGAACTCAGGTCAAGCTCAGCACAACCTTTCACCCACAGACAGATGGCCAGGCTGAGCGGACTATTCAAACTTTAGAAGATATATAGAGGGATTGCATGATTGATCTCAAGGGGAGTTGGGATGATCACCTACCTCTCATCTCGTTTGCATACAATAAAAGCTACCACTCCAATATTCAAATCTCCATTTGAGGCATTATATGGTAGGAGGTGTAGATCTCCGATAGGGTGGTTTGAGGTTGGTGAAGCTACCTAGATAGAACCCGATTTAGTGCATGAGTCCATGAAGAAGGTTTAACTTATCAAGGAATGGGTGAAAATAGTTCAAAGCCAACAGAAATCATATGAAGATGTAAGGATAAGGGAGCTAGAGTTTGCAGTGGATGATTGGGTATATCTAAAAATTTCACCTATGAAAGGGGTGATTAGATTTGGGAAGAATGGAAAACTCAACCCTATATATATTGGTCGTTACAAAATCCTGAGATGTATTGGAAATATGGCTTATGAGCTATGCCTGTGGAGTTAGCATTGGTGCACTCAGTCTTTCATATGTCTCTATTGATGAAATACATCGGTGACCCGACCTCGGTAGTGCCTTTAAAAAGCATTGGTGTAAAGGATAGTCTCTCATACGAAGAGGTTCCAATTTAGATCCTAGATTGTCAGGTTTGTAAGATGAGGACAAGGAGGTCACTTCAGTAAAGGTTTTATGGAGGAACCAGCTAGTCGGCGGAGCCACATGGGAAGCAGAAGCATATATGATGACTAAATACCCTTACTTATTTTCTTCCAGCTCAGCTTCAGCATCAGGTACTAAATTCCTCCTCAGTACTCTATTCAATTCCATACCTTTCAGCTCTATTCGTGTCTTAATGTGCACACTCGTTGCATAATTTTCGTTCGTATGTCTATATTAGTACGAAGTCAGTCACTTATTTAGTAATCAGTTTATAGTCTTTAGTTTGGGATTGCATCTCTTTCCCTAGTCTTTCAGCTGACTTAGCCTTTATTCGAGGATGAACGTTCCCAAAGGGGAGATATTGTAACACCCTAAAAGTTCCTTAGACCAAACCCAGACTTAGAATGAAAGACCTGAAAAGAAACCAGAAATTTTGGTATAATAACTCATTGTAGGGAGCCATTGGAAGAAATCTAGAAATGGTTACAAATCCATCCAGTGACAGCGGTTGGACGCAATGACCCATTGTCTCAGATGACAGGTCATTTTGTCCATCAGTTGGGGGATATCCAAAAATTGTTCAAAACTCCCAGTAACAACAACTGGAACCAAAAACTCGTTGGTTCATATAATGAGTCATTTCCCCATCCATTGTTCAGTTCTAGTAACTGAGATTTTCAAACTCAGGACCAACAACTGGTCCTAACAAGTTATGTTCACAACCAATGACTCATTGTGTGACCCATTGGATCTTAATGGGAAACTTTTCAGATTTTCTTCTAGGGGCATTTTTGTAACTTTTTGCTATTTTAACTCCTAAACTACGTCATTTGGGATGCATATAGAGGGAATTAAGGGATTTACTTGATTTTCTCCTCTCATTTCTCTCCCAAGATCTCAAGACTAGAACATCGAAGTTCAGATATTCTCCCCAGCAGGAACTAGGGTTCTTCAGCAACCTCGAAAATTCATTCTAATTCTCCAGGATTCTCCTTCAAGTATGTGGGACTTCAACAAGGGTTCCTTTCCCCCTTGTGTCCCAAATTATTTTTAGAGAAACTTTATAAATTTCAGGCTTGTAGAAAATTAGAAGCTAGGGTTTTCCAGTCAGTTGAAGATTTCCTTAATCTTGATAATGCTTTAAGTTTACATAACTATTACTATATAAACTTCATGTTTTGGTTTTATTTATATAGTTTGCTTTCCTGGCCCTGATCCTTAGCATGACTTTTGAATAAAAATTGCACAATTTAGAGCCCAGACATAAATATTATATTATCATGATCTTTTCATTTGAATTGCGAATGCTAGCTCATATGCCATAATGGAAAGTAAATTCTTATAGTATGTTCTGTCTCAATAATATTATCAGTTTCAGTATATTCAGTAGTATCAATATATCAACAAGTCCGTCATTCTTTAGACTGTCACGACACTTTCAGATAAAGCAGTGATTAGTTGGTAAATTTCCAACTTATTAAGCTCTAAAACGTGAGTTTTTGTTTAGTTCTTGAGTTTATTATTTGGATTTTATGCCCTTTTTGCTTTAGAAACTCTTGATAATTATTCTAGAAAAATAACTAGAAAATTAATTCTTCACAATCTAATCAGGTTATATAATGAATTATGTTTTGTTAGTCATAATTTGTTTATACAAAGAAGACAATTAGATGATATATTAATTATTCAGTTAAAACTATTTGCACAATTTTTATGGATACCTCTGAAAATCAGAACATAATAAATAGTATTAATATTTCTGCCACAACTAGTAAAATAGCTAAGATAGAGAGCGTTTTAAAAAATTGGAATATCCCAAAGGAACGTTTTGAAAAGGTATATAAGACTGGACACTTTAATTTTATTAAAACTTATAATATAAAAACCTCCGAATCTACAGTCGCTATTAATAAGTCTATTGAGACTATTAAATTATTAGCAGCTGAAGAAATTAACAGATATAGGAAAAACTATAAGTTTCTTCACATAGGACTTGTCCAAGTTGCGGTTAAACCGTTGTATCGATTAGGCTTAGACGTACCTATATGTCTTCTAGTAAGAGACAATAGGCTACTAAACTTTGGTGATTCATTATTAGCGGTATTACAAAGTAACCTAGCTAATGGACCGGTATATTTTAACTGTTACCCCAATTTTTCTATGGATATTAATGATCAAAATGTTAGGGATACCCTAACATTAAATGTTAAAACAAAAAACATGAATAGCAAATAAAATACAAGAGAAATAGCCATAATATACAGAGTATATAACAGGCTAATGAAAACTACCCTAGCTCCAAAAGAAAAAATAGTAAGTAACAAAGGGGTTACCATGCTTATGGAAGCCAATCACAATCACAACAATATTTTCGTCCCAAAAATGATAAAATGGGATGATGTGTTAGTAAAAGATAATTGGCATTTTGACTCCATAACGGAGCCAGAAATTGAGGAAGAAAATTCAACTATTGAGCAGGTAATACAATTTCTGGATGGATCTATAAATTTAAAATTTCTAAGATCCCAATCATTTAGTCATGCTTCTTTAAGTAAAAAGAATGTCTTTTTCGTGACCTTCATTTTCAAAAACGCCAGAATAAAAGGAGATAACACTTGAAGATGTGGAGAAAAAACTAAAGAGAGTAGATTTCTCTGGAACAATTCCTAAGGTTGAATATGAACCGAGAATTACCAAAAGAACAAGCCCCACTGCTAGTGAGATGCTAGGAGCAAGAGACTCTTTATGCATAATTAGATCTGATTAGAAGTTTGAACCATACTTTAAATATTTAGATAAAATCTAGTTAGATCCAGAAAAAAACATAAAACGGCAATGGTGTGCAGAAAAATATTCATTAAAGGAAAGATTATCCTTTAGGAAAAATGGTGCGCCGATATGAAAAGGATGAGATGCAATATAGAGTTCTTTAATTGGTTTGAGTACACAGGAAAATTGGATGATCAAAAGTAATCATTGAGCATGATTATTAATAAATGACATACCAAAACTAAGGTGGTTGAATCTATAATTCCCCCACTAGAGGAAATTAGTTTACCAATAGATGGTAGAATTGTCACAGCTACACCTTTTAAAATTTATATAGTAGACACCCAAGGTGATCCTAAAAATAAAGATGTAAATAGATTAATTCAATAAAAAAATTACACTAATCAATTACTATACGTAGTCTCTAATCAGATCCTTAAGACTGAGAATAAATCAATTTTCAAGGATAAACCTAGCCCTTCGTATAATAATAAGAAATTAGAAATCCATCCAATATTTAGATTACCAGAATTTTCAAAAGATAAATTCCCCAAATTTCAAGAAAAGTTTGAAATCATAGATGATCTTATAGAAAAGATTAATGAATAGTTAAAGGCTGAATTAAAATTAAAGAATGAATTAAAATTAAAGGATGAATTAAAGTTAAAAGATGATAAGGTCATAAGAACAATATCCGAAAAGTCTGATAACGACATTAATAAGTTAAGCTCTAAATATTTCATAAAAAAGAATTATTATAATAAACAATCATGCCCGGATATGCAGTATGAAGAAAATGAATTTTTATCTCATTCTTCACACTCTGGAAATGAAATTGCTGAATGGAATATTGACGGCCTTGCAGAACATCAGATATACAACAAGTTACATGAAATGGGGATGGCCATTACGACCTATAAAATGAAAAACTACACGGATAAACAAGCTGCCACTCTAATTATATCTGGATTTACAGGGACATTAAAATATTGGTGGGATAATTATCTCACTGAAGATAATAGACATAGTGTAAGAAATGCTACAACCATCACTCAAGTTATTAAGACTGAATCTATAGGACAAACTTTTGAAAATCTATGCGTAGAAGACGCCACCGCTACCTTAATTTATAGTATAGCAAAACATTTTATAGGAGAGCCTCAACTATTTCAAGGTAGGAGTTTAGAAATACTATCTAACCTATCTTTCCCAAAGTTAGATGATTTTAGATGGTATAAAGATGTATTCCTCAACAAAGTTATGGTCAGAGAGGACTGTAGTCATGATTATTGGAAAGAAAAATTCATAAGTGGTTTACCAATATTATTCGCTGAAAAGGTTAGAATAAAATTAAAAGATAGATTTGATGGAAAAATTCCTTATAGCCAATTAACCTATGGTGACCTTATATGTTTTATAAATGTCATAGGACTTGAATTATGTACTGATATGAAGCTTAAAAATCAACTTAAAAAGGATAATAAAATATTCAAAAAAGAAATAGGAAGCTTTTGTCAAGATTTTGGATACATCAAGTTGTCTGCCCCTTCAAAAGAGGCATCCAAGAAAGTTAAAAGAAGACACAAGCACTATAAAAATAAATCTGAAAAACCCCATCATTATAGAAAAAGATTTAAAAGGCACAAACAAGAAGCCAACAAAGGTGGCTTTCGAGGAAATAATGATAAGTGTTGGAATTGTGGAAAATTTGGCCATAGGGCTAAGGATTGTAAGGTCCCTAATAAAAAGAAAGATAAGATCAATCTGTTAGAACTTGAGCCAGAAATAAAATATAGATTATAATATATTCTTGATGAACATGACAATAATTCTTCCCCTGAAGAAAGTTTCAGTGATGAAGATCAGCTTAATATAGCATATAGTTCTGACAATAGTGACTCAACTGATCATTGTGGATGCACGGGAGCAATCTGCACCTGCACTTGTGATAATCACAATAGTCATGATTATTGGAAGGAAAAATTCCTTATAACCAATTAACCTAGTGACCTTATAAGTTTTATAAATGTTACAAGACTTGAATTATGTACAGATATGAAGCTTAAAAGTCAACTTAAAAAGGATAATTAAATATCCAAAAAAGAAATAAGAAGCTTTTGTCAAGATTTTGGATACATCAAGTTGTCTGCCCCTTCAAAAGAGCATCCGATAAAATTAAAAGAAGACACAAGAACTATAAAAATAAATCTGAAAACCCCAATCATTACAAAAAAATATTTAAAAGGCACAAACGAGAAGCCAACAAAGGTGGCTTTCAAGGAAATAATGATAAGTATTGGAATTGTGGAAAATTTGGCCGTAGGGCTAAGGATTGTAAGGTCCCTAATAAAAAGAAAGATAAGATCAATATGTTAGAACTTGAGCCAGAAATAAAAGATAGAGTATATTCTATTCTTGATGAACATGACAATAATTCTTCCCTTGTAGAAAGTTTCAATGATGAAGACCATCTTAATATAGCTTAGTGGGAAGAGGAAAGGCGGAATGGTGCAGGTCCGGTGGAATAGGATGAGTTTGTGACGGTATTCCTAGACAGATTATTTACCTGGGGTTAAGGGAAGCTAAGGCCACAGTTTTTGAATTTTAGGCAGAATGATATGATGGTGCAAGAGTATGCCTTGAAGTCCACTCAATCATTGAAGTATGCTCTCGAAATGGTTGTAGAGCCGAGCGCTCGCATGCTCAAGTTCATGAATGGAGTTTCAGACTTGGTAGTCAAGGAGTGTAGGACTGCCATGCTTATCAACGAAATGGATATCTCCAGACTTATTATTCATGCACAACAGATCGAGGCGGAGAAATTGAAGGAGATAGAGAGGGAGAGTAGGTGGGCTAGGACAGGTTAGTTTAAGTACTCCCAATAGAGGTTGGCCGGTATTAATCATCCATAGCAGCAGCAGAGACCTCCAGCACCCTCATCAGCCAATGCTCCTTCTTCTATGCCCCGCAAAGATCGGAGAGGTGGAGCATATGGCTTCCAGTCTCAGAGCCAAGTCTCCAACAATCACACTTTTTCGGTATGTTTGAAGTGTGGTAAGAACAATCTAGGTGAGTTTTGTCTTGGCAAGAAGGATTGTTTTGGTTGTGGTCAGCTGGGTCACAAATTGAGAGATTTGCTGTTAGCAGGACAGGGGAAGGCCCAGTCTAATACATCGACAGCTCCACCAGGTTGTACAGCTCAGCAGGGTACTACCTCAGGTACAGGTGGCGCTCATTGCCAGAACCGCTTCTATGGTTAATCCTCCCATCAGGATCAGGAGAACTCACTTGATGTTGTGACTGGTATGTTACAACTTTATCAAATAGATGTGTATGCTTTACTAGATCCAGGAGCCACACTTTCTTTCGTGACTCCTTACATTGCTATCCAGTTTGACATTAGCCTTGAAATTATCTCAAAGCTATTCTCAATCTCTACTTCGGTTTGTGAGTCAGTTAGAGCTAGTTGGGTGTATAGTGATTGTCCAGCCTATTGTTACATAAAGTTACTACTATTGATCTAGTAGAGTTAGATATGGTCGACTTCGACCTTATTTTTGGCATGGACCGGTTACATTCTTGCTATGACTCAGTTGATTGCAGAACCAGGGTTGTTATATTCTAGTTTCCTAATGAACCAGTGCTAGAGTGGAAGGGTAGTACTTCAGCGCCTAAGGCTCAATTCATCTCATACCTAAAGTCTAGGAAAATAATCTGTAAGGGGTGCATCTATCACTTGATTAGGGTCAAAGATTTTAGTTCCGAGACCTTGACACTTTAGTCAATTCTAGTTGTAAATGAGTTCCCGATGTGTTTTGCGAAGATCTTCTCAGAGTCCCTCCCGGGTAGGAAATAGACTTCGGCATAGACCTTCTTCTAGGTACCCATCCCATCTCTATTCCTCCTTATAGAATGGCCCTACCTGAGCTTAATGAGTTGAAGGAACAGTTTAAAGACCTTTTAGATAAGGGCTTCATCAGACCCAGCATCTCACCATGGGGTGCGCCAAACCTATTCGTGCGAAAGAAAGATGGTACACTCAGAATGTGCATTGACTACCAACACTCAAAATGTGCATTGACTACCATTAGCTGAACAAGGTCACAGTCAAGAATAGGTATCCTCTACCCAAGATTAATGACTTTTTCGATCAACTTCAGGGAGCTAGTTATTTTTCCAAGGTAAATCTTAGATCAGGATACCACCAGCTCAGGGTCAGAGAATGTGCCATTCTGAAAATAGCCTTCAGAACTCGGTATGGTCACTACGAATTTATAATTATACCTTTTGGACTAACCAATGCTCCTACAACTTCTATGGATCTGATGAACAGGGTATTCAAGCCATACATGTTCATGTTGATTATTGTCTTTATAGATGATATTCTGGTTTACTCTAGCATAGAGGAGCATGCAGACCATCTGAGAATAGTTTTGCAGACTCTCAGGGACAGCCAGTTGTTTGCTAAGTTTTCAAGGTATGAATTCTAGATAAAATCAGTTGCATTTCTCAGTGATGTGGTCTCCAGTGAGGGTATTCGGGTGGATCCTCAAAATATAGCGGCAGTCAAGGACTGGCCCAGACCCCAGTTCTCTATCAGGCATTAGGAGTTTTTTGAGCTTAGCCAGTTATTATGGACGGTTCATAGAAGGGTTCTCCTCCAATGCCTCTCCTTTGACTAAAGTAACTAAAAAGAAGGTGAAGTTTTAATGGTCTGATGCATGAGAGAAGAGCTTTCAGGAGTTGAAGACTCGACTCACTACAACCCTAGTTCTGACTCCGCCTACAAGTTCAGATGGGTTTGTGATCTATTGTGATGCCTCTAGAGTTGGCCTTAGTTTTATTCTGATACAACATGGTAAACTCATGGCTTATGCTTCCATATAGCTCAAGGTTGATAAGAAGAATTATCCGATTCACGATCTAGAACTGGCAATGGTAGTACTTGCCTTGAAGATTTATAGGCATTACCTTTATGGGGTTCATGTGGATGTTTTTACTAACCACAAAAGCCTGCAGTATGTGTTAAGTCAGAAAGACTTGAATCTGCATCAGAGAAAACGGCTAGAATTATTAAAGAATTATGACATGAGTGTGTTGTATCACCCGAGAAAGGCCAATATAGTGGTTGATGCCCTCAGCTTGATGTCTATGAGGAACGTTATTCATGCAGAGGAGGATAAAAAGGAACTGGCGAATGGCTCAATTAGGAGTCCAGTTGATTGATTTAGAAAAAGGTGGAGTTGTAGTCCAGTGTGAGTCAGAATCCTCCTTGGTGGTGGAGGTTAAGACAAAGCAGGATGGAGACCCAAGTCTACTTAAGCCAAAGGAAGCAGTCCTAAGTAAAGAGGTGGAAGCTTTCTCCAAAGAAGGTGATAGTGTGCTCCATTATCATGGCATGTTGTGTGTTCCTGATATGGATGATTTAAGGCGGCAGATAGCAGTGGAAGCTCACAACACCAGGTACTCTATCTACCCAGGTGCCACAAGGATGTATCGTGATCTATAGGAAGTCTACTGGTGGAATGGTAAGAAGAAGGACATTGCAGAATTCATGGCTAAGTTTCTAAATTGCCAACAGGTCAAGGTTGAAAATTAGAGAACTGGAGGTATGCCTTAGGATATTATCATTCCTACTTAGAAGTTGGAAGAAGTGAACATGGACTTCATTACAGATCTACCTCATACGCGCCGACAGCATGACTCAATTTGGGTGGTTGTAGACTGGATGACTAAGTCAGCACATTTCTTACCAGTTAAGACCACGTATTTAAAAGAGGATTATGCTAGAGTGTACATCTGGGAGTTAATCAGATTGCATGGAGTTCCCTTGTCCATCATTTCAGATAGGAGTACTGAATTCACCTCACACTTCTGGAAGTCTTTTTAGAAAGGACTTGGTACTAAGGTCAAGCTCAGCACAACTTTTCACCCACACACAGATGGTCAGGCTGAGCGGACTATTCAGACTTTAGAAGATATATAGAGGGATTGCATGATTGATCTCAAGGGGGAGTTGGGATGATCACCTACCTCTCATCGAGTTTGCTTACCATAAAAGCTACCACTCCAATACTCAAATGGCGCTATTTGAGGCATTATATGGTATGAGGTATAGATCTCCTATACGGTGGTTTGAGGTTGGTGAAGCTACCTAGATAGAACCCGATTTAGTGTATGAGTCCATGCAGAAGGTTCAACTTATCAAGGAATGGGTGTAAATAGCTCAAAGCCAACAAAAATCATATGCAAATGTAAGGAGAAAGGAGCTACAGTTTGCAGTGGATGATTGGGTATATTTTAAAATTTCACCTATGAAAGGGGTGACCAGATTCGGGAAGAACTCAACCCTAGATATGTTGTTCCTTACAAAATCCTGAGACGTATTGACAATATGGCTTATGAGCTAGACTTGCCTGTGGAGTTAGCATTGGTGCACTCAGTCTTTCATGTGTCTCTGTTGAAGAAATACATCGGTGACCCGACCTCAGTAGTGCCTTTAGAAAGAATTGGTGTAAAGGATAGTCTCTCATACGAACAGGTTCCAGTTTAGATCCTAGATTGTCATATTTTTAAAATGATGAGGAACAAGGACGTCACTTCAGTAAAGGTTTTATGGAGGAACCAGCTAGTCGGCGGAGCCACATGGGAAGCAGAAGTAGATATGATGACTAAATACCGTTACTTATTTTCTTCCAGCTCAGCTTCAGCATCAGGTACTAAATTCCTCCTTAGTACTCTATTCAATTTCATACCTTTCAGCTCTATTCATGTCTTAATGTGCACACTACTTGCATATTTTTCGTTCGTATGTCTATATTAGTATGAAGTCAGTCACTTTTTTAGTAATTAGTTTATAGTCTTCAGTTTGGATTGCAGCTCTTTCCCCAGTCTTTCAGCTGACATAGCCTTTATTCAAGGATGAACATTCCCAAAGGGGAGATATTGTAACACCATAAAAGTTCCTTAGACCAAACCCAGACTTAGAATGAAAGACTTGAAAAGAAACAAGAAATTTTGGTATAATGACTCATTGTAGGGAGGCATTGGAAGAAGTCCAGAAATGGTTACAAATCCATCTAGTGACAGCGGTTGGACGTTGTTATACCCCATAAATTCTTGACATTTAGATGGCCTATTCACATGTTGGTTAAGAGTTTTAGAATGCCATACATACTAGAAAAAGGCCCGGGGAAAGACCGGACAAGCACCACATCGAACCATCGCAAGAGGAGGTTGGGCAGACCGCCTCCGCGATGGACAACGTGTCACGGAGGGCTCACCTCCGCGTTGGCCAGCATGTCACGGAGGTGAGGTCCAGCCCCAAGTATATTAGCCCCCACTTCAGTTTTTAAGATATAATTATCAATATTTCCAGTGAGTAAACCAGAGAACAGTAGAGAAACATAGAGGACGAAGGTTTCCATTAAAATTCCTTCCGTTTATGCTGTGAAACGCGGTCCAAACTCTAAATAACCTTGGGTAGCGAGGTATTGAGCTGCAGGGAGCATTCCTACGGAGTTAGTTTCGTGAAATTCGACCGGCGAATCGCCGTCTCACCGAGCTAAGGTATGTGGAATTGCTCCAAATTAGTGTCAATATACTCGTAGCCCTAAAGTGAGTATTTCTCCCTTCTGGACTTTCGAGAAATAGGGAGTTTTCGGCTGTTTTTCGATAAGTCAAAGTTTGGGCTATATAGATATTCAATTAGTGTTTTCTTCCAAAATATTGATGAATTCAGTTCTAATTGCTATAAATATGAACACAGTTGGAAGAATAGCTGGATATTGGCCGAGCTACATCAGTTAGCCAAGAAGTCAGTAACTGAGGTATGTAAAGCTAGTTTCTTCGGCAAGTTAGTAATTCTAGCATAGTAAAATAGAGTAAATTCCAGAAGAAAGTTTCAGAAGCCCAGCATTACGCCCAATGTGAATTCAGTAAGCATGTCTGAGTTATTATACCATATGAAGAATAAAAGTCAGTAAATTAGTATCAGACAACGAGATATCATTCCAGACTTAGTATAACTCAGTATCAGATTAAGTTTAATTCGGCAAGAGATTCAGAATAGAATATCATATCACAGACAATATTATCAGATTTGTTATACATGTTATATGTGATTGTTGTTGCTTGTAGAGACCTGATTGTTTTATGTGGGCACCCTTAGAGCTTCCTTTTCACCCCAGGGTTAATAGCTATGTCGACTCGCCCGCCAGAGGATGAGGATACGTCACTCCAAGGAGTGGCATGTCGTCCGCTAGAGGACGAAGATGGGATGCAGCATTCCCCATAGCAGGCTGATAAGCATTATAGCATACCCCTATCGAGCGCTTGCGCCAGGGTACAGATTACAGATTACAGATACAGATCTCAGATCACAGTTTACAGGAGTCCTCCGAACTCAGATAAAGCTAGAGTCAGGGGCCTAGAGAGCCCAAGTTGCATACCCAGGGGGCCGGCGGGGTGCTCATAGTTACTAGGTGAGTGGAGTGAATATTCATTTTTGGATGGCGACCCGAGTAGGGGTATATAGATTGTGTGTTGATTGGTACCTTACGGCTTATAGGGGCTGGTATAGGTTATTGTATGCTATATGTGTTATTCATTAAATTGATAGATAGCAGGACGCCGCATTGACAGGTATGATTCTCACCTTCTCTAGTATAGTTAAGCTTAGTTTAGATTCTACTATCCCAGACAGTCTTAGCCATCTTTTGTTATTCAATAACTATCAGTATTACTATCTATTTTTAGTTATGTTTAGTTATTGCTTTGCATACTCGGTACCAGTGGTACTGGCGCCCGTTTGGGGGCGCTGCATTACTTGCCTGCAGGTACTCATAGACGAGGAGCTGATCCCTCGTAATTCCAGCCAGCTCACAAAGTCATCAGCTCCTGTCATCCTGAGCTTGATAGGTAGAGGTTTATTTCTCTTTTTGTTGTACAGTACGGGTAGGCCGGGGCCCTGTCCCGACCATCTTATCAGTATTCTTAGAGGCTTGCAGATTGTATATATCCTGTGGTTAGTTGTACCGGTCGTGTGAGGACGTGTCTATGTTTTAGTTTGTTTATGATAGCCGTGTGGGGCCTTATTCAGTTAATAGTTGGTGACCTTATCGGTCACAGAGTAATTTAGCATTCGATTCAGCATTTACAGTGAAACTAGTCAGCATGGCGGCCTTGTCGGCCGGCATAGGTTCCTTTATACTACTGTGGTTCTGGTCAGCTTTTGTTTTCTTACAGGAGGCTATAGGCCTAGTCGGCCGGAGGCTGTATTTACAGTTGTTATATAGCCCGTTGGTTCCATGAATCCAGAGTTAGAGCCAGCCTGGCACCAGAAGTGCTTAGGCTCAGTAGTCTTGCAGTCCAGGTCTTAGTAGGGCACCAGGTGCCAGTCATGCCTCCCAAGGCAGGGCATGACAAACTTGGTATCAAAGCAGGTCGTATCCTAGGGAGTCTGCAAGTCGTGCTAAGTAGAGTCTTTTCTATGGATGTGTTGTGCACCACATACCATAGGCAGGAGGCTGCTTGGCATAACAGGATGGTTACTCTTTCTTCATAATCAGTCGTGCCATATAGTAGTACAGTACAGGGTTGAGTCCCTAAAACTTATCATACTCCTTATTTACAGATTAAAATGGCAGACCAGCGACATCCTGTCATAGGTAGAAGACTGGATACTGCAGTAGGAGAAGGCACCAGCAGGATGCCTCAGCCTCATTTAGAAGCAGCCCGATCTGAAGGCGATACAGAGGCACCATCTCAACCTTCTCAGCAGTCCCCACCCCACTAGGAACCACTCGGGACGACACTGCCTCCGACAATTCTTGTAACCACACCATCCGACCAAGAAATTCAAAGTGCAGTAGTTATGTTGGCACGAATGATGTCTCCTCAGCACCAGTTAGTGCCACCCATAATAGCAGAGTCATCAGATGGGCCTGGCAATTCGAGGGTCCGAGAATTCTTGGCACTAGGTCCCCCACAGTTCACAGGGTCAGATCAGGCAGAGGACCCCCAAGACTTCCTGGATCAGATGCATAGAATCTTCTGGGTCATGCATGTGACATCTATAGAGTCGATTGAGTTAGCAGTATTCCGACTGCGAGATATTGTTATGTTGTGGTATGAAAGTTGGGAAAGGTCCCGAGAGAGAGATATTGCCCCTCCGACCTGGTCCATTTGGGCTAGAAAAAGCTGAAATTGCATTCTCATTCCTTATTAGCAGCTAATAGCTAGAAATTAGTGCATTTTTCTAATCCAAATCAAATCGGGTTGAGCTAAATTGTGACTAGAGGTTTGACAAAACTCTAGTAAGAAGTAATTAGAAGGCTGGAAAGCTGAAATTACCCACCTCCCAAGATTATTTACAGTTGTTGAACTCGTGAGATGACCTGGCATGTCCCGATCTAGTTAGTATTTCATCTACACCGCACCTCTAGTCTTTTACATCCTTGTTGACAACTTAGCTGATCTTGCTATTTTATTTCACTAAATCACCCAATACAATTCTCTACAAATTTCAATCCCCCAATTTTATTTTATTTTATATTAAATCTACATGGTGCAAGCTAACATCAATTTCTCAATCGATACTTTTAACTATCATTCCATAGTCCTCATGGGATTCAACCTCGACACTCCTCGGGTTACTTTTTTTGACACTTCGGCTGTGTATATTCTTTGCATTAGGGATATATTTTGGACATTATCAAAAATGGGGCCGTTGCCGGGGACTAGCACTTGATTATCTTGTGTTGATTGTTAAGCTGAAATAGTTTTACATCGTAGCTACTTAACGTGAGTCTGCTTTGTGATTAGGATCTAATAACCACATGAGTCATTACTGCCAAGCAGCGGATAGCTCAGTGGAAGGTAACATGGAACTCGAGGAAGATAATCTGGTGATGCCGGAAGTTGCAGGAGCCATTTGCCTACCACCGACGGTAGGGAATGCAGTGTTTCATGTCACAAGCACCATGCTTCACTTTTTGCAAATGAAGGGGCTCTTTGGTGGAAAATCAAGCGAGGATGCAAATCATCATTTGAGAAACTTCGTTGAAATATGCCATCCCTTCAATATAATAAATATCAGTCAAGAGTCAATCAGGTTGAAACTCTTTCCTTTTTCATTGACGGGGGAGGCAACAATGTGGCTAGAGGAACTCCCTATGGGATGTATTACTTCATGGCAGGAGCTAACCGAGGACTTTTTGGATCCTTTTTTCCCTCCATCAAAGATGCTTCAGCTGAGGGATGATATTACAAATTTCAGGCAAGAATCGGGAGAGCTTTTACACGAGGCATGGCTAATGTTTAAAAAGAAGGTTTCTCTTTGCCCAAATCATGGATTGCCAGATGGAGTGCTTCTCCAAAGCTTCTACAGGGCCCTTGATTTAATCAACAAGTTAATGGCTAACAACCTAGCTAGTGATTCTATTATGGATCAAACATATGGGTTGACCAAAGCCCTCCTAGACAGAATGACGAAGACCAATAGGGCTTGGCACACAAGAGAAACAAGTGTGTCTACTCGTGAGATCAGTTCAAGTGCATTAGAGGTTGAGTTGTGGAAACGAGATGAAGAGCGGGATGAAAATATTGCAAAGATGATGACACAACTAGAATTGATGACCAAGCACATGATGGGAGCAGGGCCAAAGGTGGTGAATGCCGTGGGAATGCAAGATCCCTTAAAATATGAGGGAGAGTCATCACCGCCAAGATATGAAGAAGAATGCCAATATATGGGCAACCAAATGGGAGGTCCTCGACCTGGCTTCCAAGGAGCAATCCAAGACTCATGGCACCCAAGGGATGACAAAAAAGGTTGGAGAAATTGTGAGCCACAAGGATGGCTTGAAAGGAATGAAAGGTGGGGAAATAGAGAGCCAAAACAAGAGAGTGATCGCTATCACCAGAGTTCGAATCCATATGTCCCCCCTCCAAAGATTTGGAATCCCCACAATCATCCAAGTGTGAATGATGCCGCCAATTCGAAAATTGAAGAAATGCTATCGAGAGTTCTGAAGAAGGTTGAGTTGACCGAGGGTGGGGTGAAAGAATTAAGTAGGGAGGTGTCTAACCTCGCCCAAACATTGAGTTCACATTCCGCCTCCATCAAGCATTTCGAGGCCCAAATGAATCACTTGTCGACTCAAATGAACCCCCGGATGAAGGGAACACTACCTAGTGACACAATGCCTAATCCCAAGAAAGATGGTCAATGTTTGTCTATTGTCACTAGGAGTGGAAAATTGATTGGAGATGCTTTGGTAAAGCCTTATGAGGTTGATAACCCGAAATCAGTTGAAGAAGATAAAGTCGACAAAACACCAATGACTCCAAAGAATAAAGAAAATATTGATGAGGAAAGAGAGGGAAAGGAGGATGAAATCCTCTCACATGCTGATGATGATGAGTCCATGAAGGCCCTGATTGATGACAGGGTTGAATCAAGAATCCCACCTCCTTATCCACAATGGTTGGCCAAGAAAAAGAAGGATGACCAGTTTAGAAAGTTTGTTGACATGTTTAGCAAGTTGTCCATAAACTTACCGTTAATGGATTCTTTACTCCAAATGCCCGTTTATGCAAAGTTTATGAAAGATTTATTGAAGAAGAAAAAGGTTGTTGATGCAGGCAATGCAGAGAAAATGCAGCATTGTAGTGCGCTAATAATGAGTAATCTTGGCCCAAAAAGGGAGGACCCCAAAGCTTTCACAATCCCATGTACAATTGGGATATGTTTGTTTAAAAGGCTCTATGTGATATTGGCGCCAGCATAAATTTGATGCCCCTGCTCATTTTCAAGAAATTGGGACTCGAAAGCACGAAACGACGTCAATGAGGCTTGTAATGGCAGATAGGTCAATAAAAAGACTGGTAGGGGTGTTAGAAGATGTGTTGGTGAGAGTGGACAAGTTTATTCTACCGTCTGACTTTGTTATTTTGGATTGTGAGATGGATGCAGAGGTTCCCATTATTTTGCAAAGACCATTGTTGGCTACGGGGAGAGCCATGGTGGTTGTGGAGCATGAGAGCTAAAATTCCAAGATGGAAGTGAGGATGTGACATTCAGGGTGTGTCCATCAGCTGAAACACCCTTGAATGCAAGGTGGTTGGAGCATTGCAAAATGAAGATGAGGACAAGGGGTTGGAGCTGAAAGAGATGGAGTCGGATGAAGACCAGTTGAAAAAGAGTTGTTTAAAAAAGGTCTATGTCGTGCTGCGACGTTAACTAAGGCACTTCTTGGGAGGAAACCTAAGTGTTTAATGAATTATTTGATGTCTTTGTTTCTTTTGTTTGTGTAGGATCTGTGAAATGACGAACAAAGGGAGAAACAAGTCATGAAAAAAGGAATGACGAGGGACCAGCGAGCTGCCGGTCTAGAAGCGCAAACTGCCAAGGAAGGCAAGCACAAAACAGAAGGCTAAGGTTTGGATTGCAAAACCAGCGGACATATCAGCGACCCGCCAAAATGAATCAATGGACCGCCGATGGGTTGCTGATGGAGAATAGAGGACCTAAATCTTAAGAACATAAGCGGCGGGTAACCGACGGATCGCCGATTCCATTCACGAACTGCTGGTGGATTTCCGGCCAAGCAACAAATAATTGGCACAAAATACATGGCAAATGAAATTAAAGCGGTGGACCGTCGGTGTGATTCGGCGAACCGCCGATGACATGCCGGTCAAGGTATGAGTTTATTGCAAGTTGGAATTTAAAAAGCTGGCCTACAAAATCCCAAATACATGTCCAGCCCCCCTATTCGGCAAATATTCCCCTAGTTCCCCTTCCACCATTTTTCCATTCCATTTTTGTCTCTCCATTACCCAACATTTCTATTTCCCCATATTCATCTATTTTCAACCTTTCCACCTTCCCACTTCCCACCAACACACCCATATTAAACTCTCCACTTTTCCCTCAACCTATCAAACTTCCCTTTTTCAGCTATAAAATCCCCCTCATCCAGATTCTCTCGATCCAGCCGAACTTACTTTAATGTAAGATGGAGTTGAAGTCTTAGGGTAAGCAACTCTGTACGCCATTCGGATATCAGCAGTTTCTGTCCTAAGGCAAGCTCCTGCATCTCTAGGGATAAAGGCATCTTTTTTTTCTGCCTTCTCCTTTCGCTCAAGCGCTTCCCTCGTATTGTTGATTAAAGGAAAGGAGAAATTTCATCCCTTCGAGCCTCTTGCAGTGACAGAGGTAGGCCTAAGGGTTGCAAGCCCATCCTTGTAGTGCTAGCAGGAATGCAAGCAAATGAATCCCATCCCCTAGCGAGTGAAGTGCTTACGCCCCTTTAGAGATAGGGGAGAGCAAAAGAGCTCGTTCTTCCATTTTGAGATCTTTAGGTTCGTAAGATCATAATAGAGTCCCTTTACTTTCTATTATATTAGTCAAGCGTTAGCGCCCTACAACTAGTATAGTATAGCAAAGCAACCAGCTTCAAAGCTTACCTGATTAAAAAAAGAAGTATTATTAAAAAAGAGAAAGGTTAGGTGGCTGAGAAGCTCTTGCTTGCTGCTTGCTATCTACTTCGCGAGCCTTCACTGCCCCATTCTGTAACTTCCCTTCTTTCGTCCATCCACAAGGCTGTAAAAAGAGAGAAAGGGGCGGCTATCTAGCGGGAGTCGTTTCGGTTGTATGCCACGAGGTCCCTATGGACAAGGGGACAAGTGAATCATCGCTTTTGGGCGCAGGAAGCCCTCCACCATCTATCCCATTGCATTCCATCATCTCGTATTGTACTGTGCCGTATCAGACCAGATAGATCTATTGAGTGAGAGAAAGGGAGAAAACTCTAATTAGATATTCTCTTTATATTGATAGGGATCCCCATTCTTTCCTAGATACCCATCACTACGAACTTATTGTCCCTACCTAACTACATTTAGTGATCTAGGGAGCACAATTGCTAGAGCACGGGAGAATTAAGAGTAATGATTTCAGCAAGAGCAGCCAGACGGACTACTATAGTGAGTCTAGTGACTACTAGAGTAGAGTTAAGTCAAAAGGTATGGTATAGCAACCTTTCTGAGCGAGCCTCTGGGATCTCCTGTAAGCCCCCATAATGTGGTAAAGGGAGGATATTAGGGGAAGCAGTGAGTGGAGATTCCCCTGCAGAGAGCCGGATGAGGGGAGACCCTCACATCCGGTTCGGAGGGCGGGGATATACCAACCCTACTATCATTATGCCTTTGCAATGTTACTTGGTTCAACTCTATTTGTGACCTTTTCTCGTATGTGGGACTCTCTATCTTCTTGGGTAGATAATCGATCGTCTTTCATTTGGATAGTGAGTAGTTTTTATAATAATAAGTCAAGTCAATAATAATAGAACCGGAGGAGTGAAAGCCACTTAATTGTAAGGAGACCATGGGTTAGCTTGGAGCCATTCGTGGTTCTAAGTCCCGTGTCGCGTCCGAGTTCTATGCTCGGGTCATGAAAATAACCTAAGTTTCTAAGCGAAAATGCATTGTTCCTATACCAAAATCCATTGTTGAAGTATAAGAAATTGGATTCTTTATATCGAACTCAATTATTAGGGTTCGAAAAAGGGAAAAATAATGTGGGAATCAAAAATGAATTTGAAATTTATTCAAAATCTTTCGATTTATACTGAAAAGAAAATCAAAACCTGGAAGAAATTAAAAAAATGAGAGGAAGAGATTGAAACCAATTGGGATTATCTATGCTGAGAGAAATGGACAAATCTTGTTATCATCTTTTGCTCCAAAGGATGAGCGAAGGTTGTATGAGAGAGATTCGTAAATTGCCTTACTAAAATTGGTTGGAGCAACTCATTGTGAACCGGGATTTGTCGAGGAGAGGGGGTGTGAGATAGAGGGTTTGGTGTTTAAGGTTCATTTCTTTTTTGAAGATGAAGAGAATAAAGGGGTTTCCATCCCTTTTAGAATTATAATGAGTGGGTTTTCGTGTTTAAGCTAGTTACGCCGTGGGTCTTAGCCAGATTGGTCCTGAGAAAAATTAAAAAAGAGGTAGGGAAGGGGATGATTTTGGGAGTCATGAGTTGTCAATAATCGAACTTAAAATATAACTTTTATGTTTCACATGTAACCAAAATGTTAACAGAATAGTCAAATTGAATGAAAATAATTGATTTGAACTCAAACCATTTTTCAAAAGGTAACAAATTTGAGATAAAAATAAAATGAATTAATTATCGAATTAATATATTAAGCTACTTGATTTAAAAAAAGAAAAATATTTATTTGCAAAAATGGACTGATTGTCATAATTATACCGTAAATGATCTTTATTGATAATTTGAAAATACATACTTAATTGAAATAATTTTTTATATAAATTACTTTAAAAAAATAAATATACTTAAAAGTAGTATATGATTAATTTGTATGTCCCTAAATAATGCTCAAAATTATATTAGAATATTTTGTCAAATAAAATAGAAAATAACACTAAATTGATATTATAAAATATTTTTTACCTTTATAAATACTTATTTTACTCTGTTTGAAATTGAAGAAACTTGACCAATTAAATAAAAATGTGAAAACCAAAATTAGGTGTCAACAACTACCCATTTCTTTGGCAAAGGATGACGAAAAAAGACTTGGGCAAATAAAATTGACAAAACTAATTTTTTCTGACCAGTAATTCATCTCTTAAAATAAAAAGTGTAAAAAATTTAAGGAATCATGGCTAGACCCTGGTATCAATTTCCTACATATCTCTAGTTGCATGAAATTTCAGACTGCATGTAGTTCAAGATAAGCTATATTTATGCACAATTAAAAAATTTCAAAAACTGCCCAGGGTTAAATTTTAAGAGACTTTGAAACCTAGGAGTGTGATTAAAGAGAATTTGGAATATAACTAAGCTCCAGTATCAAGTTTGCCTAGATATCCCTTGTGTCATGAATAAGTTCATATATAGTTCGACTCGATTAGTGAAAAGGATATTTTTTATGAAGATATAACCTTTTGATATAAGATAGATGACAAAATACTTTGAGCATTAAAATGAGGTTTGTGCTTTTTTAGTCATGAATGTGGTGCACTTTAAATCCATAAATAAAATCCTACATGGACATAATTTTGTAGACCTCAAGTGTGTTGTCATCGGGATTTGCAATAGAGATAAAAGTGCTCTAGCTTGGTTCGGAAGGTACACCGGATGCGAAACTCAAGGATGGCTAATTTTACCCTTATTAATGTGGATTTGACATGTAAGAATTACTACATTTTGAATATGGTGAAAGTGTGATCTTCAACTCTCACTTGAAGAGTGTGAACTCCTCTTCAACAATACACTGATGTTCGTTGCTAAGAAAAGTCTCATGTTGCTTTGTATGCATCCATATCATCAACTGAGATAAATATTGTCTGGGAATTGAATAAATGATGCCATTTGGATCTTTTGGCTATTCTAGATACATCATCCTCCTGTACGGTTCAATAATTTAAAAGAGGCCTTCTCAGTTGTCTTTTTCATTCCATTTGGATGATCTAAGCATACTGAGGGATCGTCTCAGATGCTAATAAATATTGTCATCTTTTTCCAGATGATCCTTAAAATGTGGCCTTTGTGGTTGTGATTAGATGTCTATCAAATACATGGTGAAAGTAAATGTCCTGTACGGTGATAATATAAATGAACCTTACAGTAATTGATGGTTATCCATAATAGGACGAGTGAAAAGTAAAATTACCCTCACACAACTAATGATGTTTATCCATGATAGGATAAGTTCCAAGTAAAAATGATCTTCTTGACAACTGATGATTGTTATCCACTATAGGACAAATACAAAATAAAATAGACCTCACAACAACTGAAGATTGTTATCCATGATAGGATGAGTGCAAAGTAAAATGGCCCTCACGGAAATTAATGATTGTTATCTATGATAGAACGAACGCAAAGCAAATGGCCCTTATGATAATTGATGATTTTTATCCATGATAGAACGAATGAAAAGTAAAATAGACTACATGACAATTGATGATGGTTGTCCATGATAGGAATAATGCAACGTAAAATGGCCCTCACCATAATTGATGATTGTTATCCATGATATGATGAATGCAAAGTAAAATAGACCCTTCAATGATTAATGGTTATCCATGATAGGATGATTGCAATATAAAACATCCCTCATGAAAACTGGTGATGGTTGTCCCCGATAGGATGAGTGTGAAATAAAACGGCCCTTATGATAACAAATGATTGTCGATGACATGATAAGTATGAAATAAAATGTCCCTCACGATAAGTAATGATTATCCATAATAAGATAGATGTAAAGTAATATATATCCGTCACGGTGAAAAGTGTCATCCTTCATCTGGATGACCTTGAAAGGTAAATATGATGGCCTTCTCAACAACATATCTTATCCTTTATCTGGATGAAGTTGAAAAGTAAATGTGTAGCCCTCTTGGCAACTGATCTCATTCATTTTCTTAATAATCTTTAGAAGTAAATATGATCTTGGTGCTACAAAATGCAAGATTTAGCCTGACATCTTTAATATAATACTTGTTATGATGTTTGTTCGGATGTTACATTGATGATTCTGGACAGGTTATGCTTCTGCTCCAGTGAATATGTTTACTTATGAACTCCCAACCTATTTTTGGTTTTTGAAAACCGAATGAGTTAGTCAATAACTCAACGCCCTCATGGAAACTTTAAGAGACCTACATCCAAAAAAAATTTGTTAGTTTGTGAGACCACTCTGTGTTAGTTTTGCTTAGTTATCTTGCTCCTTTTGTCCTGCTAGCATCAGGAATTCGTCTAGTCCTCCAAATAATGATATATGGAAGATAAAATAAATTTATTGTAAATAAAGATATTTTTAAAATTTTAGTTTTATTTAAAGAAAGTAATTGAAAATATCTCCGCCGAATAAAGTCATGACACGCTGCATGACCCAAAAATTACATTAATCTGTGAAGGCACCCAACATTACCCATAGGTGAACCCTATTCATATAAGTCAAGCGAAAGTAAAACAAATCTAATAGAAACTCATCATCATGAAGCAATAACATAGAGAGTATGGAATATATGAAGTACAACCCCAAAATCTAGTGACATGATAACAAAGTTTCTAGGATATCCAATACAAATTTTGAATACTTCAAAACTATTTGGAAGATAAAGATAGATATAAAAATAAGTACAGAGAAGTGTATATGTTGTGGAACAATCAAGAAGATATCTCCAAAGACTTAAAGTAAGCTCCAACTCAAGGATGGAATCACTTGCAACTCATATCAGGTACAAACGCTGCACAACAAAGGTGCAAAAAACTAAGGGTGAGTACGAAAAATATGTGTACTCAGTAATATTATCGGTCTACACTATTATGAAGCGATGATAAGGGTTAGTCCTACCACTTCTTTTCTCAACCAAAATATCTGAAATATCATAATAATATTTCAATACAAGTCAGTTCAATATCCAATGCTCAAAATAATCAAGACAAGAGCAATATTTGAAATCAGTAAGTAATAGAGAATTTCACAAACTATTTTAAGAATAACATACCAGCGCTTCAAATCATCCCAACTAAATGGGGAGAAAAACTACTCACAATCATAACCACTGTACCATTTCACCAATACTCAAAATTCATATAGAAAACACGTATTTTCTCTATCGGATAGACGGGACCCATGGGGATTCATGAGGTCTGTATACATAGCCTATACCGAACAACACAAATATAAAATGCCTTGGATGCACACCCTATACTGGATAAATCCTACACTGTGAATACCTTAGGTATCTATTAGAATTTATTCTCACTTCCACAATATAAATGTGCATTAAATGTAGTGCCAATAAACAAATCTAATATCAGATCTAAAGATCAACATAGAAAATCATAATCAACTCTGAATTATTTAAAAATGAATGTATGAAAGTGAAAGAATAATCAATGAGCAACATATATATATATGTGGGGGGGGGGGTGTGGGTGTGGGTGTGGGCGTGTGTGTATGTGTGTATGTGTTCCATCCAAAACAAACATATCAATACTGAGTGAGAAATTCACAAACCTCAAGTCAATCAATTTATCAATTCTTAGTGAGCAATATACGGTCCTCAAGACAAATTAATTATCAATTCCAAGAGAGAAATATGTGGCTTCAGGCCAAATCAGTTATCAATTTATCATGAATCATGCTCACATAGTCACTAAATTCATCAATGAATTATATAATCACATATTCAAGTCATAGCATCAATAACTATATAAATACTTGTCATCTCATTTATATAGGACCACCATTATGCATTACTCTCTTAATTCAATAATTCAAACTTATTAACACTTTATAAAGAGTCTAGATAGTCTCAACTTGTCTTAATCAAAACTCAAAGTCAAATTACAGTCTTTTCCTTCCAAAACGCCTCTGAAAGATCTCAATCTGATCAAATATGTAATTTAAATAAGTAAATGATTCCATATAAACTCATATTGTTATTGTATCACCTCAGTAGTCTCCAAGATCAGACCCTAGAGTTAGAATAGAATTCATTAGGAAAACAGCAAAAGTGCCACAGAATGACTCATGTGACGAGTCGTGGTGCCAACCAATGACCCAATGTATGAGTCATGGTGAAGAGCATATCAGGGAGGGGTCCAGTGGTATTGACTCAAGTACAAGTCTTCATTTGGTATGACGGGTCTTTAGTTAATCAGTCTTGAGGAAGTCCTGAAGTTAGTGAAATTTTCCTCCAAAACTACTGAGTGTCAGGACCTTTCGTTAGTCCTTATAACGAGTCGTTAGGATGAGCCGTTGGAAGAATTTCAAAAATTGTGCAAGTATGACTATTATGACCAAGAAAGTAGTAACGGACCGTAGGTTCAACTAACAACTCATTCTAACGAGTCGTGGATAAATGATCAGAAGATTGAAAATTCGAGGGGCAAGCAATGGATGGTCACCACGAGTTTTGATGACAACCAATAACTAGTGATGTGGCTCGTTCTCATTGTTGGGTGGTTTTTAAGTTCGAGTTCCTAAGGGTACTTTCATAAATTATTATGATTTTAACTCCTAAATGAGGTCGTTTTGGGTTTCTTAAGGGGGAATATTTAAGGAATAAACTAAGCCTAGACCCTCATTTATTTCAAACACCGTGGATTGAAGATTGCTCCTCTCAAGTAATTAGGGTTCTTCTTATTCTAAATTCCCTTGGATCTCAAGTCTAAGAAAGAATTCATTAAATCCTAGGTATGTGGGATCTTGAATGGCGGAATTTCTTCTACCCTCATGCCTAATCCCAAGCCTAATTATATGATTTTAAATCCTTCAAGTCTCCAATAATGATTTTCAAGAATTTCTAAGGTTAGGCCCTTTTTGATGAAAAACTCCATGATCTCTCATGAAATTGATTCTCTCATGATTCTATCTATGATTTATGATTATAATTATAAGATTTCGATGAAAAATTCTGATGAACCTATACTTTCAAGTTATGATGATTTACTCAATTATGTATGAATTTCATAAATCTCAAGCTTATGTATCATGCAGAATCTTCAGTATTATTCTCATGGCTAGTTCACACATGTCAAGAAAATTGATGAAATTTCATGATTTTAACAAGCCTATGTAAAACTTATTTTTCATGATTATGATATGAGAATTATGTATGTTTTGAAAGTAGTATTTAACACTGAGTAGGCCGAGGTTCCAGCGCACCTAGGTCTCAGAACTACGAGCCACTGTAGCAAATGATGGGTCCTCCTTGAGAGTGTCTCCCATGATTGAATTGGCCCATAAGTGATATCACACCTTCATGGTTATTACCCTTGGTATGGTATGAGTACACCTCCCATCTAGGGTTACAAGTTAGGCTCCATGTATACTCACTTGGAGTATGTCGGTTATAAGAATCTCCCACGATACTATGATTTATGTTCATGTTTATGCGTCACGATATTATGACTTAGGATATTTTGGCTCAATATATACTTTATGAGATTTTACTTATGATATCAGTCATGTTCAGCTTTATGCTTCAGTTTTGAAAAACTTGAGCCATTATATTCAGTTTATGATTAGAATCTCATATTTTAGACTACCTCGTACTCATGATTTTAATTTATCATCATGTTTTACTATCCTACATACCCAATATATTCAATGTAATAATCACATATTTTTGTGCTATATTATCTCATGATATAGGTTTGGGTGATCAATTTCAGCCCCATCATTAGATTCGTTGTTGCCCCATTTTTAGCCCAACCTCAGCTTTGGGTGAGTCCTCATCATCCGAGGACATTACCTTAGCCTTATGGTTTTCTTTTATGTCATTTAATTTTAGACTTAGCCGAGCTAGTTGGGGAGCTTTCCCAATAGATCCTCTTATGGTTAGAGGCTTTTTAGACATTTATGTATAGATTCTCCGTGGTGTTGACTTGTAGTCCTGTTTACGTTTTATGGTATCTTAAGACTTCCGCTTATGCTTTGTATCATTTTTTATTCTGCTTAGTGTATTCTTATGTTATGCAGGTACCATGGGTTATCTTGGAGCTATTCATGATTCTAGGTCCGGTGTCACATTCAAGGTCTACGCTAGGTCGTGACAAACTTGGTATCAAAACATTAGGTTTAGGTGTGTCCTAGGGTATCTGAAAGCCACATTAAGTATATTCTTTTTCATGGGTGTGAAGTGCGCCACACATATGAGAAAGAGGCTACGAGATGTTTTAGGAAACTTCCTTTCTTTCATGTTAGATGTCGTGCAATAAAGTCTAACGCTCTTACTCTTCTAACTCGTGGTACACGCATTCACAAAAAAATGCCTTCTCAAAGAGCCAACGGAAGAAGAAATTGCAATATCAGGTATGTACTGAGTATGCCGGAAGCATAAATAGACTAAAACATGCAAGTATAAAGGAAAGAGGTAAACTGAGTACATCACTGAACATATGACTGAGCTAAAATACAATGACCCTGTCTGAGATATACATATGCAATGTCATAAAGCTTTTATTTGAAAACATCTAGTAAAGTGTAACCAAACTGATGCATAAGGGTTATGTACTGTACATATGCTCAATGTTGAAGCTGTAACTATTGTCATACACTATACTGACTATTTGCTGATATTTAAGACTAGATTCTGCTAAATCTGATTTAAAATGAAGCCTAAATCTATACAGAGCTAAGCTGAACTGATATCACAGACTGAGCTAAGGGAAACGTTCTTTGCTATGGAGTGTCCATGACTGACTAAGGGAGACTTTCTCTGCTATTGAGACTTCCTAACTGAACTAAGGGAACATATTCTGCTAATGAAAATCCCTGACTAAGCTAAGGGAGACATTCTCTGCTATGGAGTGTCCCTGACTGACTAAGGGAGACTTTCTCTGCTATTGATACTCCCTAATTGAACTAAGGGAAATATTCTTTGCTAATGAGAATCCCTGACTGAGCTAAGGAAGATATTCTCTGCTATGGAGTGTCCCTGACTGACTAAGGAAGACTTTCTTTGCTATTGAAACTCCCTAAAGGAAACATTCTCTGCTAATGAGAATCCTTAACTGAGCTAAGGGAGATATTCTCTGCTAATGAGAATCCCTGACTACACTGAGCAAAACATTCTAACTGATTGAGGGAAACATTCTCGGCTATAGAGAGTCCCGATAAACTAGAACATGGAGGACATTAGTCTGACATCATTCATCTAGCCTAAGTTACTTCAGCTAATCAGAGACATGAGCGCTCAACTAATTGCATCATACTGAAATCATTTAAATCTGATCAAGGCTACTTTCTACTATGAACAAGCCCATAGGTTTTGAAAGATCATCATCATACTTTATCATCACAATTCATATCAGCATAGTCCTGAATCATCGTTTAAATCATACATTCTACGTTCATGAGACATCTATAGAATCATATCATACTTTAAACATATCCATAACATTTAAATCCCGTGCTCATAGCATATGGCATATACTCTAGATTCATGTAAGATTCATAAGTCCAATTCATACTTTAACACATACCTGAAATAATAGTGAAGGCATATACATATTTCATATTCACTCAAACCCACAAGTTCTAATCGTATCTCAACATATATATTAAATCATATATTCTAGATTTACGAAACGCATATGATCATCTCATACTTTAAGCATATATAATGAGTTCATGGTAAGAGCATGTAACTAATTAACGAAGACCCATTTCGAAATTTATTCCAAGCCTTGGTGGAAACTATGAAATCATGCTTTTCATATATCATGTGCATAATTCGAGAAGGTTTAAGTAACTTCATAAGCATACATGATTATTAACCATGACGGGTCATAGAATTCGGGGAGAACCTATGAGAATTCATGCATAAATTGAAATCCTAAAACATGTTTTTCTAAAATAAAGGGATTTGGGGTTTTTACTATAAAAATTTGGGGCACAAGGATGAAAGGATGTCCTTGTTGAAAACCTACATACCTGATTAGAAGGAATCCCCCACATGAACTTGAACCTTGAAGCCCTTGAAGAAGCCCTAGGTGATCCTTGAGTTTTGAGAGAGAGGAGGAAGAAGAGGTTTAGAGTATCATTTTGATAGAATGAGGGTTTGGGCTAGATATCTCCTTTAAAATGTCCATTTGATACCCAAAATGGTATAGTTTAGGAATTAGAAGCATAGGATTTTACGAAAACACCCTTGAAAGTTCGTAGGAAAAATCCATCTATCAGTCCCCACTAGGTAGTCCACGAGTTGTGGGGTTGAAAATGACTCTTGGTGCCAATTCATGGACTGCACTGGAACTTTTCTCAAAAGTTCCTCGATTCTGCCGATGGCTGACTTCATGAGTCGTTAGCTAACTTAACGACTCGTGACTCCTTCCGTTATCACTGAACCCCAAAAATCCTGCTCTTCCTTCACACGAATGACATGACGGGTCATTACTTGCTATGACGACTCGTCCTATCCTCTCATTGTCACCACTTTCTGGGACCCGTTTGAATTTCGGCATTCATTCGACGACCAACATAACGAGTTGTTGCCTACCTAATGACTCATCAGGTCATTCGTTGTCACTGAACCACACTTGCACCTCTTGACTACTTGCCACAAGTCTAACCATGACTTGTTGGGTCACTTAACGAGTCGTACCACAACTCCTTTTGAGGTGAAATTTCCACTTCCCCTCTAAATTCTTCCTTTAAGTCTGGGATCTGTTCTTAGAAACTTTCGGTGTGTTACAGATATGTTTTGGAATCATGACTCCCCATATTCAGATTTTATACTATGCATGTAATTGTAATTTCGGCTTCCTTGAAAAATGATGGGAGCACTATGCATGTTTTTGAGAGTAGTGTCGAGCATCGAATAAGCTTAGGGTTCCAAGGTTCCTAGGTCTTAGAACTATGCACCAACATAGATTTATATATATTTATTTGGGACCTCTCAAGAGAGTTTTCCCCGCCTGCAAGGGGCCTTCAGCTTGATATCTATATAGCGTCCTTAGGCCTTATAATGTTTTGGATGGCTCTGCTCACTTGAGTGTGATAGTTGGGGTATCACATAAGATTTATCGTGTTGGTTTCAATTTTGATGAGTCTCCCATTATTCCTCGTGATTTTAGTTATTCATGTTCCTTACTTATGATATTATGTTTTACAACAAGTTTGACCTAATGATCAGATTATGAGTTTTTACTTATGCTTTCAGCTATGACAAGTCATGTGATTTATATTTTATCTTTGGGTCATTCTATTCAGATATGATATTCAGCTTATGATTATACATGTTTCAAATTCAGATTCCAACATGCAGTCCTTACTCTCATAATCTTATGTTTTATGTTTATATGCATTATTTCAGTTAATATTTACTCAGCATGTTTTACTTACCCTGCATACTCAGTACATTCCAAGCACTGACTGCATACTTTATATTGTATCATTTCATGACCCAAGTCCGTATGATCAGACTCAGTTCCGTCGTTAGTCCAGCTCCCCGTAGTTTAATTCAGTTCCCATTATTGATGAGTCATCATCTTCCGAGGACATTCAATTTATCATTTGATAATGATATATTCAGTTAGCGAGCTAGTTAGGGATGTTGTCCCATCAGCTCATCAGACACTAGTAGAGGCTTATCAGACATTATGTAGATATTCAGCTTTGTCAAATGTTGACTCTGTTTTATGATTCTTATGTTATTCACACTTCTGCTTATTCATGATTTAGTTATCAGATTCTCTTGATGTATGTTCTTTAGTTATCATGTTCATGCAATGGATCGACTTGGTGTCGTTCGTAGTTCTAGGTCCCGTATCTTGATTCGGGATCTCATCTTGGATCATGACATCTGCATGATCATATTTTAAGTCTAAAGTCTAGTCCCAGGGATTTCTGGGGTGTTACACAGTTAAACTAAGCTAAAAAAAAGATACTAACTAATGAACAATTAACCATACAAAGAGCAGATTCTTATGAAATCAATAAGATGAATTGATCTAGGATTATGTATCTGCTTGCAATCATGTTGAGTAATCACTTGAACTAACTTTAATAAATTGGGTTATCAGTTGCATGATGATATTACTTAATTAAGCATCTTTTCAATAACTCTAAGACTACTCGACTATCCCTATCGCCTATATTTCTATGACATCTGATAATAGTGAAGTGCATGTAAGATTCTATTTTCATAAACTAAGCAAGGATAAAGGGTATATTTATATCCTCATTAGCGAATCGATTCCATTTTTCTATAAGGTTAACAAACAAGCTCTATTTGTTCTTATTACGCTCACAATTCTCTCATTCAAGTTCAATTAATGAGCCATAGATAATGTTCAACTATTTTATCAAATAATGTAGCAATTCAAATCAATGATAAATAAATAATCATACCTATCATATCACAGCAATAACTATTTAACAAGTCAATTCATGTTCATAAAAACCAATCATTCAACTACCAAATCCTAGAGCCAGAAGTTTAACTCCACGTATACATGGAGAAATTACAATAATTCATCTCAATAACAATGTAAAAATAAATATAAGAGAGAAAAATGTCACGACCCGAACGGCGGCCCGGATCGTAGACACGGGACAAGGGAACCCGAGGGACCCCAAGTCGACCTATGGCATAAGCATACACCTAACTAATTCGGTAAACTGAAGAAATCTTCAATATAAACTTAGCAGAAGTCTAACTCAATATCACATCAGAATAAGCATCCGAAGCTAACACATACATATGTGACGCCCCGAGTCTACACCCTGAACGTAACACGGTACTTGAAGCCACAAGTGACTCCAAGTCAACCCCTGGTCTATCATTCACTACCATTCTGAGTAAACATGCACAACAAAACTTTGAAATAATATCATAAAACATTTATGAAGGACAAGTCTGAAACATAAAGTTCAAAATATTTGAATAATACTGATAAATCTGAAAGAAAATCATGTTTGTCTGAAAGCCATCTAATTGAGGAGTTACTGGGACAAGACCCCAGCAAACTCTAAGTCTAACTAAAACTAATAAATGACCGAAGGAAAGAAATAATGCCCTCAGATGATGAGGACTCACACTCCAACTGCTGAGGTGGAGAATCTGAATTGTGGCGGCTAGCGGTGCTGAGTCTGAGAAGATGTAAGTGACTGAACTGGAAAGACATGCTATGACCAACTAATTATCTAAACTAAAATAATCTGAAGTAACTGAGATGGTCAAAATGACCTTGTCCGGTGGACAAAGACATGCCCTAAATCTGAAGTTCTAAGTCTATGATACTATACTGAAGTGGGTTAAACTGATAGATCTGAAATTGAATTGAGATTTCTTATTCTGAAACTGGACTGGACTGACCAGTGGGAGAGTCTATAACTGACATTTAACCGCGTGACTTAGACGTGGAGTACGATGTATACACCCCACCTGTAGGACCCAATATACCTTTCCAGGGTATAAAGGCATGAACTGGGTGATCACAAACATCTGGGGACAATTAGGCCAAGTAATACTGTAACCTACGCTGGCAATATAGTTCTAGGAACCTTTATGTGCTGGAACCCCAGCCTGCTCGATTCAAAGTCCTACTCCCACTGGAAACCTATACTGAACTGCTAGGCTGATAGCTCGAAACTGGGGTCCAAGACTAGTCAGGGACATATAACTAAAAGTACCCTGAGAGTCTTATCGGACCAGATTCTGAAATTGGGTTCTAGACTTGTCAAAGCTTCTTATCTGGAAGCGTCGTAACCATCTAAGAACAAACTGTAAACTGAACTGGGGTCCTAGTGTTGGTCATAGCTATATAACTAGAATGTCATGACCGCCTAATGGAGCAAATAACTATAATCTGAGTTTGATTCTGATAACTGAGAGGCACCACTGACACCTCGGAAAAAGACTGAAGTCAAACTGATCAGTTGACAATTTTCTGAATGATTCTAAAGAGATTCTACATTCTAACTGGTCTGAATTACTAGCAGCTAATAGAGAACTCAACTCATTCCCACAATACGAGAATTTTGTAATATGATGAAATTTCAAGAATTTAAAGAGGTTTCATCCAACAAGAGTAAAATCATTCTTATCAAGGAAAACATTTCTCACATATATATGATAAGAATTTCTAGGATATTCAGTCCAAAAACATACTTTGCAAAATAGACGGAATTTAATACGCAATAATCTTTACTTGAAAATTTAGGGCTATAATTCATCTTTGAAATAACAACTATTCACTTATGAATTGATGAAAATCATATGAGTAATAAACATGGATAATAACCCAATTGAAATTAATGAGAATCAACATGAAAATCTCTACATACTCGAAAATCTCAGGTCCTACATATCTCAGGTCCTACATACCACGAGGGACCTAACAAGTCATGGTCTATGACCACGACTCGCTCCCACACTGTCTCATTCTGGTGATTTAATGGTAAGTCGGTTAACGAGTCACCCAACGAGTCATTGGCACAGATGACGACTCATTGCTGACACTCGTCAGGTACACTGGTCAACTAAATATATTCCCAACTCAGGCCTGACCACGAGAGACTTAATGGGTCGTGGTCAGTGATCACGACTCATGATGTCCCTCGTTGGATACACTGTATCCCCTCTTTAAATTATTAAACTTCCTTCTCATGGCTCACCTAATGAGTCGTGAGGCCACTTAACGACTCATTAAGTGAGTCGTCCTGAAGCTTTTCTACAGCTTTCCAGATTTCCTGATTTGAGTCCCGAAAATAGATTTTGAGTTTCTGGGGCATTACAACATAAGTCTAAAAAACCTCTAATCTGGACGAATTGATGGGAAAAGACCCCAACTAACTCGACAATACTGAAGATGAAAATATATAAGGAAAACTGAAAGTCTAGCCCTCAAAGGATGAGGACTCATCAAACAATTAGGTGCTAACTCTGACCACCGACTACGAGCGGGGCTGAGCCTGGGAACCGGGTCCTATATCATGAAATGATACATCATAGAAAGTATGCGGTCAGTACGTGGAATGTACCGAGTATGCAAGGTAAGTAAAACCGCTTAAGTAAAATAAATCGTTTTTAAGCATTTCATAACATATCGTAAGCTTTCAAATATGAGGGGAAGGACTGCATGCATTGATTCTGGAATCACAATCTTTTTCATATTATGACAATGCATAGCTTTATAACATCATAACTAACTCAAACAACTCAAAGTTGAAACATGACATTTATAAGAAAAGCTGAACAATGAGTCAAACCTTGCTTTTAGAACATGCATGTGTAAACTAATAACCATGAGTAATGAATATGAAAGTCTGAATCATGTAGACAATGGGAGACTCGTCACTTAACCGACAGACCACGATAGAGCTTACGTGGTCTCGACTATCGTACTCAAGTGGGCAGAGCCGTCCAAAACCTTTCCAGGGCTAAGGACACTACCATGATATCGATATCAAGCTCATGGGCCATTAGGGCCAGGGATATCTCACTAGGGAGGTCCCAATAACATAATAGTACGTTAGCGCGTAGTTCTGGGGAATAGGATGATTGACCCTTAGCCCGCTCAGTGCTAGACTCTTCTCCCTAAACATGCAATGCTCTACATCGTATATAACGAAGCTCAACATTGTCTATTGATGAAGCTCAACAATGGAATCATGCATAAACTTAACATCGTATGAAATAAAGCTCAACACTGTTATTTGACAAAGCTCAATAATGAAATCATGCATAGAACCGACATTGTATGAAAACGAAGCTCAATGATAACATACATCTCAATTATAAATTCATGCATATAAGAAGCTTTATTTCGAAACATACCACAAGCTCATAGATAAGTGGGAGCATCTACTCCAAAATCATGTGGTAAGCTTACTTTAGAGATACTACATCATCATACTTGATATAAGGGCTTTGCCCAACACTTTATCATGCTTTGATCTACTCAATTCATTTTGAAAACAATTTCACAGTCATGGGTAGCTTTAGAAACATGCTTTTCATCATCAAATCTCATCATCATCATATATTCATCATTATTCTCTTCTTTCATGAACTTCTCATCCATGGACATTTTATTTCATAATTTAGAAAACACAATTTTGATTGAAAACGACTTAAATTCTTCCCAAGCTTCACAATTTATCAATAGAAACATAATCTAATCGTACCCATGTATAGGAATTGAAGAATTATGCAATTGGGTAAAACCCCATAACTTGATCATAGGAACTTCTCATACTTAGACAGAGATTGGGCATGGCTGAAGAAGAAATCACCCACTCATAACCCTACATACCTGGAAGGGATTGATTCCACCAAATCTTTGATTACACAAGAGGAAATTGGGTGGGAACCTTGAATACTATCCTTGAATCACCGCTCCAACCTATCAAGCTTCCATGCATGGAATGAAATAGCTTAGGATAGATATTCCCCTCTTAAAACCCAGTAAGACGAGCCTTAAGCGACGTAGTATAGGACCCTAGAACTTAGGAATTATGGAAAAGCCCTTACGATAAAATCGCAGAATTTGGCTGACTGCCAGTCCCTACGAGGGATTGGATGACTCGTGCTTACAGGCCACTACTCATGGATATGAGTCGTCTGGTCCACTGCTCAAAAAAACTAGGGGACCTCACAGAAGACACCACAACTCGTGGTGGGTGACCATGACTCGTGGTCACCATCCGTGGCTTCTACTACCCAATGCCTCCTTGTCAAATAACCAGTCTAGGCCACGAGAGACCTCATGAATAGTGAGGCCTGACCACGACTCGTGGTCATGCCCGTGGTCTTCTCAACACACCCTGCCAACCCTGCTGGACCATGAGTCACTTCACAACCCGTGGTCACTCCTCACGAGCCTCCTCACGATTCGTTCTGTGACCTGATGCGAAATTTTAGTTTTTCACCATTTTGACTCCAGGTCTGATCCTTGGGTTCCCGCGGTATTACAAAAAAAATGAGACCAATTTTCTTATACCTCCACCGCGGCTCCTAGCTCATCATAGGTCAAACTTTATGTTCCAAGACGTTGTTAGGGACCATTTTATAAGTGTAGAAAAAAGCCTACACAAAAATTGAGGAACAAAAATTTCATTTCGGGATGGCTGGGGCGTGATACACCACCCATAGCAGTAGCCTGCATAAATTTTACCGGACAGAAGTTTATGCCTGAACGCGGTGCACCAGGCATGGCGCCTATTTCTTTCTCTGTGTTGCTGCCGCCTTTGGTTAATTAATTGCTGACTGCGCAAATTGTAGTTGCTACATTCTTGATGGTTGACGTCAACTGCCGGTAAGTTTCTTTTCCTTTTTGCCTTGAAATTCCTTTATAAATATATTATTATTATATTGAATTCCATCCATTGAGTTGTCTGCCTACTTTTGTTAATATGATTTTTCATTATTTATTTTTTTTTGCTTCAGATTTTTTCAATTTCTGCATGTTTTATTCATACACAATAAAATATAATATTTAGCATAAAAATATAATTAATACTCAAAAGATAATTAAAATTACTAAAATGTGAGGTAAATAATAACTAAATATATATGTAAATTTTGGCCGAACATCACCACCCCACACTTAAACTCTTGCTTGTCCTCAAGCAAATATTTAAGCTTATCTCAATAGGTCAGGCATAGGAACACACCTACTTTGGTTGATACAAACAATTATATCATATAGAAATTCGCAATATCAAGTGCACTTCCTGCTCATCATGCAAGATATACAAAAAAACAAACATCTAACCTCCTAATCTCAAAGACGGACTCTAATTTTTCAAATTTAAGCTCATTCACCTACTCTGTCAAAGAAAGCTAATCATATCACCTATATATCATGAGAAAAGTTTCCTCACAATAAAAAATAGTCCACACACTCAAATCAATGAAACAAATATAAATTAACGACTTAGCATCAAAGTACAACTCTCGCACTCATAAAAGAATTCACATGTACGCACAAAGTACCATAGGATTGCCCATTATGTACATACCCACTAATTAAGTGTGCTCGAATAAAATCAAGTAGGACTTTACCGGGTTGTAATGTTGGCCAGGGCACGGGTAGGAATATTAATAATAGTGACTTATACTTTCTTAAGCACTTTGCAATTTTTAGACTTATCACCCATTATTATTTTTCACTTTAATTTTTCAACCATTTTTTCATCAATTATTTCCACCAGTAATTCTCATCATATCAAGAATGTTACAATCATATATAATTTTTTTTGTTTTTCTTTTTCAATTACTTTTATTCTTTTTTTTCATGTCACATTCTTTCTACGAGGGCCTTTTCATTATAAGTAATTTTCATTGGTCACCATTTACACTTGGCCATCTCTTTTCTTTAGAATTAACAATTTTATCATAGTCTATGCTAAAATGCTCAAGGAAGAATGGTGCAAAAACTAGAAATTTAATTAAAAAGATCAAGGTAAATATATGGCTTAACAAACGAAAGACTACAGGCTCAAACAGCACACTAGTGGTAACAATATCTGAACTATCTAAATTTCGCAAGACAAATTAAAGAAAGTCAATTATCATCTTCTAAATAGAGTAACAATTATTATTTCGCTTCAATAATATGAAAGGCAAGTTCCAGACTAAGAAGAAAAATATGAAACATATGCAAGAAATTCTCACCTCACATGGCAGAAATCTCTATTAAAATGGATAAATATGCTCTAAGACAGACAGGATCATAGTAAACTAAAAAAATAAGAAAATCTATATATAGAATCACTATCCTAAGCTTAGGTGTCAGAAAATTTATTATCTTATTTTAATTTAAAAACACTCATGAAAAAGAACTACTCAACCTCAGACCTAAATTGCTAATATCCAACTAAGTCAAAAATGGTCTTTTCTTTTCTCTCCATATTATTCTAAAAAATATTTAAATATTAAATTTAAAAAATCTAAAGACTTAATTCCCTCAAGACGATCGTCATCCATCTATCTGGAGAAAAGCCTCTATCTATGACTAAAGGAAAATAAATAAATAAATCTACTCCAAAAAATAAAAATAAAAATTACCCGATTCAAGATACATCCCTCTGAAAAGAACCGATGCAGAAAGAAAAATCAAAAGAGATTATTAACTACCTAAGAAAAATTATAGAACATAAATGCACCCAAGCAATTTCTCCACCCTACACTTAAAATTTTGCATTATTCCTAATGCACAAAAAAATAGTATAAGGGTAAAAGAACTCCCTAGAGGCCAAAGTCCACAACATTAGCAGCGTATGGGATATTCAAACTTCCCATAGTAAAATTTGGTTCTTCACATGGGTACCTCACATTTAGTCTCAACTTGATGGCTCGCTTTTGTGACTTCCTATGACTTTGCTTTCGTGCTTAAAATCCAACAACAATAAAAATAAAACTACAAAAATAAAAAACTTTAATAGATAAAAAGGAAAAAAATCTAACCTAGACAAAGAGTTAACTTCTAAGTCCCCGGCAATGGTCCCAAAAACTTAATACATCCAAACGCATATGCAAGTGTACGCAATCATATAAGTAATATAGGAGGTTAAGTCAAAGTATTGATTCCATAGGGACTTTTCAATTAAGTATTTACTATATTAAATAATTTTAATTATCTATTCAAATGATCAATTCTAAAGATATACTAAAAGTTAAACTAAACTAAAAATAAAAAGATACTAATTAAAGAACAATTAACCATACAAAGAGCGGATTCTTACGAAATTAATAAGGTGAATCAATCTAGGATTATGGATTCGCTTGCAATCATGTTAAGTAATCACTTGAACTAACTTTAATATTTATTAGGTTATTAGTTGCATGTTGATATTACTTAATTGAGCATCTTTCCGATAACTCTAAGACTACTCGACTATCCCTAACACCTATATTTCTATGATCATTGTATAATAGTGAAGTGCACGTAAGATTTCATCTGCATAAGCTAAGCAAGGATAAAGGGTATATTTCTATTCTTATTAGGGAATCGATCCCCTTTTTTTATAAGGTTCATGAACAAGCTCTATTTATTCTTATTACGCTCACAATTTTCTCTTTCAAGTTTAATTAATGAGCCACAGATACTATTCAACTATTTCATCAATTAATCAAGCAATGAAGATCAAGAATAAATAAATAACTACATGTGTCGTAGCACAAAAATAACTATTTAACAAGTCAACTCATGTTTATAAAAATCAATCATGCATCTACCATAATCCTAGAACGAGAAGTTTAATTCCGACATGGAGAAATTACAATAATTCATCTCAATAAAAAAATTAAAAATAAATACAAGAGAGAAAAAACCAATTTTCTCCGACCTCTACCAGCGGCTCCTCGCTTGTCATAGGTCAAAAGTTCTATTCAAAGATGCTATTAGGGACTATTTATAAGTGTAGAAAAAAGCCCACACAAAAATTAAGTCCAAAATAAATTAGAAAATAAAAATTCCATTCCAAAATGGCCCGAGCGCACTGCGTCACCCATATACCAGCATACATGAATTTTATCAGGCAGAAGTTTATGTCTGAGCACGCTACGTTGGGCATAGTGTCCGTTGCTTTCTCCGTGTTGCTGCTACCTTTGGTGAATTAATTGGTGAGCTTACAAATTATGGCTGATGCATGCTTGGTGGGTGATGTCAACTGCGGGTAAGTTTCTTTTCTTTTTTATTTGCAATTACTTTATAAATATATTATTATAATATTGAATTCCTTTCATTAGTTTCCTGCTTAATTTCATTGTATCATTTTTTATTTTTAATTTATTTTTGCTTTAAATTTTTTCATTTTCTTCATGCTTTATTCCTACATAATAAATATAATATTTAGCACAAAAAACAAAATTTAATACTCAAAAGATAATTAAAAATACTATTGTGTGAAATAAATAATGACTAAATATATATATTTTAGCCGAACATGAGTGTTCGCCTCTATGATTGTAAAGACCCATCCATCATTATAGTACCTTGACCACATTGACACAAGAAATTGAAACTCCTTCTACAGGCCCGATCTATTTTCTAGAAGGGATAGAAGTAATGATTGTATTTTATTTAAAGGAACGAAGTTAAAAAATTTCATAGGCCTAACAATAGGATCGCTGCAACGAATACTTATTGGAATAATGGGACTGCTGCAGCGGAGCACAAATCGCTGCAGCATAGAGACGCAAACCAGAACTCTGTGTTTTCCCACTTTTAAGAACCCAGATCCTATTGTAACAAGGTTATTAAAAATTCCCTGAAAACAAATTCTAGTTAGTTTAGCAAAGAAAAGGAAGAGGGTGGCTAGAGAAGGGAAAACTTCACCATCCGCCCCAGTGAAATTCTTTAAGAAGCATCGAATTCAAAGAAAGAAATAGAATCCCATCAATTTCTTGACTTGAACTTGGCATCCAAGTAGGTTATGGCTTACCTTTGTGTTAGACTATAATTAGTGAATCGTATATGTGTGTACTATTGATGTATAGTTGATAAAGGTATAGGGATCATAAAATATGATGACATGATGAAGAATTTGTAGTGACATTACTATTAAGAAAAATTGGACGATTAATTTTAAGTATAAGAACGTGTGGGAAAGTGGAACCTAGTTGATAATTAATAACGGGGATACGCTTTTGATGTGATGTTCTTGATAAAATACTCTTGATGACATGTGATTGTAGTTGTTATTGATTGTATATTTTGGTGGAGTGATCTTGATGGTATAATTCTAGATGAATGATTGTAATAGTATGAACAAAGGGAAGAAGTGAGGTGAACAAACTTAGTTTTGGTTATATGAGCTTGATATTCAAATTTGATTGTATGAATGAAAATGTAAGACTGGTGTTCACTCCCAATCACACGCAAGTGCACGTGGTCGTACAAGTAATAAAGTTGCTTTATTTCAAGCCAGGTATCGAACCCACAGGGACTGTAACGAAGGAGTAATTTCTCTCTAACTGTTTAGTATACACACGTCTTTATATAAGTAGACAAGCAAAACAAATGGTGATTTTTCAAGAATATTAGTTAATGTAACCTTAAGTAAAATTTATGAATTATAATCTGAACAATAGCATGAACAAGCTGAGGTTAAGGCAAAACGTGGAGATATGTTAATTTATTGATTAAATTTCAGTCAACACTTCTCTTCGGTTGTTAGTCAGGAATTATTAACAATATATTGGGTCTTTCGAACTCCTCACCAATTAAAGAATTATGAGATTTACTTTACACATTTCTGTGATGCAACAACTCATATTCTCATAAACCAAACTAAATTCCATAGATGACCAAATATGACATTACAGATATAGTTCTATTCTGAACGTTAATCTTCTCTTAATTTCTCAACCAAGACAAGAACATATTCTACCAATTCACATCCATCCAAATAATCTTCCTTTCGAAAATAAAATTGAAATTTTAATATATACATTAACAATGGAAAATCGTTAATGTAGTAAAAACAAGAATCAGTAGAACAACCGTTTTAGAGAAGATAAAAACTAAAATAACATCAATTACATACTACTGCAATTATCCTCAACCTTAGCCAAAGTTGAATTAGCCACTCATTCGAGGATTAAACATCTTCAAACAAGTAGAAAACATACAAGCAATTGAAATTTAAGAGAAAAGGGAAGAGAATTAACCCTAGGACCTCTTCAGCTCAACTGCTTGATACCCACGTTCTAGCATGAAATGTCAGATACTTTAAAATAAAACCTAAGTGTGTTATTTATACAAGTGAGAAATTTCCCGGAATAAACTGGCAACGTGGCACGGAGGCTATCGCGGAGCATCAGCTCCGTGCCACGGCCTTGTCGCGGAGCCTCACTGGAACTTGGATGCACAGATTCTTAGCTCAGCGTGGAACGGAGGCTATCGTGGAGCTTCAGCTCTGTGCCACGGACTTGTCGCACACCTTCACTGGAATTCGGGTGTGCAACAAAGTCTTCCCAACGTGTCATGGAAGTGAACGCGGAGCATAGGCTCCGTGACACGGTGCCATCTCGCACCTTCACCGAAATTCGCCTAAAATTTTACTCTAGGCAGAATGCTACCGCGATGGTAGCGTGACACAACCTCTATCGCAGAGCATCAAGTTTTTAGTATTTTCTTGCCGACTTCCGCATTTTGCTTCCGAGTCCATTCCTCCACTTCACCAACTTGTATATTAGTTTCCAAAATTCATTCTAAACTGCAAAAACAATAGCTAATCATGTTGGTTAGTATTGGATTAATCCACATTTACATAAAAACCACATGAGAATGTACACATAAAAGTAAATAAATAAGTCTAAATTAAGTAATAAAGTATCACTTGGGCATGCAATTATGCCCAAGATCACCTACCCCACACTTAAAGCCTTGTTCGTCCTCGAACAACCCTTTCAAATCTCATGTAATTGAAGACTCACACATAGCTAATTTAGCAAGACAATTCAAGCTATGGCTATAATGATTATTTAAGATAGCAAGTTAAAAATAGGGCATGCATGATTTAATCATTGAAATGAAATACAAGGATGTTAAGACTTCATAACCTCAAGAATCGACTCTCAATCTTAGCAAACTCATGCAAATCAACCGATCAAGAAATCCAACATGAATGTTATCTCTCATTAAACATGTGCCCTCACAACACAAGAGAGTTACCATTTTTACTCACAAAATTTTCAAATCACAACATGTATGGGTATATGAATGAAATTACGCTCACTCTCTTAAAGAGTTCACATGCATCATGTAGTGAACCATAGGCTTGCCCTTAGTGTTTTACTCCACTAATTTAAGGATGTATGAACGTAAGATCAAGTAGTACTTAATGGGTTGTAATGTAAGTGAAGGGACGGGTAGGTACTATTCTGGACAGTAATAGTGACTATCTTCCCCAAGTGCTTTTAATACATTCAACATTCATTAAGGACATCTCTTTTCTTACTTCCTGCTCATTCTTTTCAATCTTGAATATTCTCTTCTTGTTCCCCTTTCTTTAAGCACACTAAGCTTATTAGTCCAGAGTATTTAAACAAATTTTTTCTTTCATTCATTTATTTTCTTGCTCCCTACTAATAATAAATCAGTTTCAACAAGTGCACCTTTGTCCTTTTCTCAAATTTTACAACTTCCACTCTTCCTTCTGTTTCATGCTTCTCACTCCTTCACTCTTTGGAATCTTTCACTTAAGCGCTTAGGAGTTTTTGATCAAATTCAAGGCTAATGAAAGAAAAGGATTAAGCTTATGTTATAGCTATGAAATAATAGGCTTAAGGCTCAATGGGGCTGACTAGGATTCAATATTCAAGGTAGGTAAAATGAGGGATAAAATTTAGGTTCATTCAAAGAAACGCCTACATCCTTTCCTACAATCCACATCCTTCATTTCGTTTTATATACACACCAAGAAAGTTCTAGACACTTCACAGTAGCATGGAATATTAGAAAAACTCACACTCACTGCACATGCTCAATTTAAGACATATTCATAGACTCTTAACTCAGTTAATTACAAGAATTCAAAATTAAGCTTTAATCACATCGAGTCGAATTCTAGAGACTAGGTGTCTCAACATGTTTAAAACACTTGCATGCTTCCATCCTAATCACACTTTCATCTTACAATATAGCACATAACAAGAATGTCGAACCATTAATTTGCTATGTGTTCAAAAAAATCTAAACCTACTGACTAAATTTTCCTTAAGACGGTCGTCATCCATCCATCATAGGGAACAGTTTCTATCTATGACTTCGGTTCAAAGGGACTATTCTTGGTAAAAGCACCGAAAACAAAAACTAAGAAACCCAAACAAAAAATTTAAAAATAGAAATAACTTGCACAAATAATTACACAAATAAATCCTTAACAAGCACCCCCCCCACACACAATCATCAACACAACACGAAACACAATGTCACACATTCAACCACTTAAGCACAAGCATAAGCACAACACAGTCTTACTACACCAGCACCTAACTACTCCCACTCCACACTTAGTCTGAACACTTTCCTCAGTGTTCACATATTTGCAATTAAAAACACAGTTTGGGTGGTGTAACTCCCTGATCAATCAAAATTCTCAATCTATTCATCAGGTGCCAATGCCTCATCTCCCATATCAGAATCTTCTCCGTCGTCTTCCTCTGACTCAATGTCTGAGTCATCCCGACGAGTTTCCTCATCAGTGAGTACATCATCATCAACTGGTTCAACAAATGTGGGCCCAACTCTTCATAATGCTCGCGCATGCTCATTAAATGGATAATCCATCTCGAGCTGCCACAATTCATCCTCCATAGTAGGCCTTCCACCAATCCGTAGTTGCAGCATCTGCATTCCAAGCATTGGGGCCATGTATTGGTCGTCCTGCTCATGTCGCTCGGCGAGTGTAAGCACAGGCCTGAATGTGGTATCAGGTGCTTTGGTCTTAGTGACATCCAAAGCACGCCGGTCAAATTGAGGAATGTAATCCAGAGCCTCTTCTTCGATGCCATGCCGGTCAAAGCTGTTAGAAGACCACCGAACCCATACCGATGCCCTTGATGAAGTCTGGCTTTCTTCATTGCTAAAATAATCACTGCTCCAACATTTATCTCGAGCCCTTTCATCAATGCATATACTAAACAAACTCTATCCCGGGTGACATCAGTCATATGCACCCCCAAGATTAGGCAAGTACACACTATCTTCAACCAAATCCTTGCTTCTCTATTCATTTGGGAGTATGGTAATGTCTGGTGATATCCTCTTTCCTTGTGACGACTCCACCTGGCTGTTAATCGTGCTCCACATAATGTGCGTCTGATATCTGCATACGGTGGAGTGATGTTCAGTTGGCGGAGGACATGTGCGTCTGTGTCCTGCGTCCCCAAGATGGCATTAAGATGTTGTGGTTCAAAAGTAACCACCTGTCCTCTGATCTTGACTGTGTGGCTGCGCACGATGCTGTTCCAATTAGCGTATAATTCCCTTATGAGATGAATATTACACTCTTTGGGTTCTTCGAAGATGAAGTTTAACCCCACAGTGTTTATCCTGTGTAATATTCTCGGGAATTCTTGAGCTAGTGAATCCTTGCTATTTGCTCCTCAGGGAAATACTTGGTTTCCTTTTGTTTGGAGTACCATTTCTTCCCCTCATGAAATACCCATCGTGTTCCATACTACCTTCATTTCCCCTTGGAACTGGTGGTGCTGCTGGCACTGCTGCCCCAACTCTACGTCTTTTTCGGCTGGTGCCAAACGTGGATGCACCTTTTCCCTTGTCTTGCCGTCCAGACATTTTTCCTGTTTATCAAAAGCATATATTTCAAATGTCATTCATGGTATAGTTGGCTACTACTAAGGCTGGGCTTAAATTGGTCACCCCACACTTAGTTGTTGGTCGTAATTCATTCAATTCAGCAAGAACAACCACATAATTCCAGCTCTTATTTCTGAAAAGGTTCAGTGCATTAGTAAAAGTCGATGGAATAGTTTCATTGTACTACTCAGACTTCATACAATGCATTGTTAAAGTCCATCCATTTATTCATTTTGTGCACTATAACCTATTGGATTTTTCCTACTTTCATCCCCAAAAATCAACCTTCAATCTTAACATAATCGAAGTTTAATCACATATTTTTTTAACTCCAACAACATACACAGCCCAAGATTTTACTTTTTCTACCCTTGCTTCTTCTTCCAAACTCAATTCTCATCCCTAGTTATCATCAATGTAAGATTTTCAATACAAATCATGTAATTATTGAGTTCATAACACAACATTAGCACAAAATCAACATTCATCCATGACCCAATCAATTACACATCTTATTAATAACTTAGGGCAGAATTTCATCATAAAACATGTTCATGATTCAAAATTTGTAGAAAAATGAATAGAAGTGCAAGAACATAACTGGTATGTTATGTTTTTGAAGAAGGAATTGAAACTTCTTGATGTTAGGGGCGTGTCACATTAAAGGAGTAAGGGGAAATAAGAGTTTTATCCCGGAGGTGTGCAAAGAAGGTGAGAAAAATGTATTTTTGGGGGTCAAAAAGAAGGATTTCGCGCGGGTCGACACAACTGCCCGAACTAACCCGATGCGAAAATAGGCTCAACGTGTCACGGAGGCTATAACGCAGCTCAAGCTCCGTGACACGGAGCCAACACGGAGGCATTCTACCTCCTGCCCCAAAATTTTGCATTTTTACCTTTTTTCTCACCCTTTGCAATTTTTATTTGCACTCCGTATCTCCTGAAAATCATCCAACAACAACAACTCATTAGAAAATAGTGGGTTACCTCCCACCTAGCGCCTTAGTTTTCTTCATGGCATGACCTTTTTTTTTTAAATAGTGTCTAACTATTATAGTACATTACATTCACGGGTTGCCTCCCGTGCAGCACCTGGTTTACCGTCACGGCTCGACTCCTCTCATCTTCATTCATCCTCTAAGGTGATGGACGTCTTCTCTCAATTAATGCCCTCATCCCAGTAGTTCTTACACCTTTGCCCATTCAATAAAAATATGAAACTTTTATCCTCTTGCCACAATTCAACCGCCCCATATGGGGTCATCCTTACTACTTCAAATGACCATGACCACTTGGAGCGAATTTCCCTGGGAAGAGTTTCAATCTAGAGTTGAATAGTAGCACCATATGGCCCGGCTCAAAGATTCGATGCACCATATTCCTGTCTGAGACCTTTTCATTCTTTCTTTGTAGCATTTTTTACTTTCATATGCGTGCTATCGAAATTCGTCCAACTCACTCAGCTGCATCAATCTCCTCTTTCCTGCTAGCTCTAGATCCATGTTCAGCTTCCGCACAGCCCAATAAGCTCGATGTTCAAGCTCTATGGGGAGAAGACATGCCTTCCTGTAAACTAATCTGTACGGTGAAGTCCCGATAGGTGTCTTGTATGCAGTTTGATAAGCCCACAACGCATCATCCAGTTTGCTTGCCCAATCCTTGCGTTGTGCATTCACCATTTTCTGCAAAATCTGCTTAATTTCCCTATTTGACACCTCTACTTGTCCGCTAGTTTGGGGATGATATGCTGTAGCCACTTTATGCCGCACCCCGTATTTCGCTAGCAAATTCCTGAATCCTACATTCACAAAATGTGCCCCTCCATCGCTGATAATTACTCATGGCGTACCAAACCTGGTGAAAATCTGCTTCTTCACAAATCTAGCCACAACCTTGTTGTCGTTCCTGGGATACGCTGCTTCCTCAACCTACTTGGACACGTAGTCCACTTCCACCAAGATGTATTGATTGCCAAACGATGGTGGAAACGGGCCCATAAAATCTATCCCCAACACATCGAACACCTCAACTTCCAATATGTGATACAATGGCATCTCATGTCTCCTGCCGATTGTTCCTGCTCTTTGACATCGATCACATACTTTGACATAAGTTGTAGCATCTTTGAACAGTGTGGGCCAAAAGAACCTATATTGCAGCACTTTGTGGGCAGTACGCTCTCCTCCATGATGTCCTCCATACGACGATGAATAACAACTCCTCAGCACCTCTGTCGTCTGACTTTCTGGAATGCACCGCCTCATCACTTGATCTGGTCCTTGCTTGGATAGATACGACTCATCCCACATGTAATACCTGGACTCATGCTTCAGCTTCTTCCTTTGTTGAATCGTTGCCTCAAGTGGGTATATTCCACTTACTAACAAGTTCACAATATCTGCATACCAAGGGAGTTCAACTTCCTTTATTGCCAAGAGTTGTTCATCAGGGAACTCTTCTCGGATGCGCTCACCTTCCTTCACATGTGGATGGTTCTCTAGTCGTGATAGGTGATCTGCAACACTTCCCTTCCTGTCTCGGATCTCCAGATCAAACTCTTGCAGCAATAATACCTGATTAGCTTGGGCTTCGCATCTTTCTTGCCAAATAAGTACCGAATTGTCGCATGATCAGTGAGTAGCACTACTTTCGACCCCACCAGGTAGGATCTAAACTTGTCAAATGCAAACACTAGAGCCAGCATCTCCTTCTCCGTGACTATATAATTAACTTGTGTAGCATCAAGAGTTTTGCTTGCACAGTACATGGAATGAAAAATCTTATTCCTTCGCTGCCCCAATACTGCTCCTACAGCCGCATTACTTGCATCACACATTAACTCAAAAGGATATTCCCAATCAGGAGCAATGAGAATAGGAGCTTCCACCAGCTTCTTTTTCAGCTCCTCAAATTCTTCTACACATTCCTTGTCAAATTCAAACTTCACCTCTTTTTCTAACAACCGACATATCGGTCTAGAAATCTTAGAGAAGTCTTGAATAAACTGTCTGTAAAACCCAACATGTCCTAAGAAACTGCGAACACCCTTAACTGATACTGGCGGTGGTAGCTTTTTAATCACCTCTATCTTTGCACGGTCGACCTCCAAACCTCTGCATGACAACTTATGGCCAAAGACAATACCCTCTTTGACTAAAAAGTGACACTTTTCCCAATTGAGCACCAGGTTTGAGTCTTCACATCTGGCTAACACCCTGTCTAGATTCTGCAAACACATAGCAAACGAGTTACCAAAAACAAAAAAGTCATCCATAAATACCTCGACATAGTCTTCCACCATATCGTGGAATATTGCCATCATGCGTCGCTGGAATATGGCTGGTGCATTGCATAGACCAAAGGGCATCTGCCTGATAACATATGTACCATAAGGACATGTAAACGTGGTCTTCTCCTGATCTTCTGGTGCTATGGCTATTTGACTATAGCCAGAGTACCATCCGGAAAGCAATAATATTTCTGCCCTGCCAGCCTGTCCAACATCTGATCAATGAATGGAATCGGATAGGGATCTTTTCGAGTGGCCTCACTGAGCTTCCTATAATCCATGCAAATTCGCCAGCCCATGACTGTGCGTGTGGGAATTAGCTCATTCTTTTTCATTTCTGACCACTGTCATTTCCCCTTTCTTGGGAATGCATCGAACTGGGCTAACTCATTCACTGTCTGAGATGGGATATACCACTCCTACATCCAGCCACTTGATCACTTCCTTTCTGACTACATCCTTTATCATCGGGTTCAACCTCCGCTGGTGTTGCACGATTGTCTTGGATCCCTCTTCCACAAATATCTTGTGCATACAGAAAGATGGAGTGATCCCCTTAATGTCTGACATCTGCCATCCCATTGCTCTCTTTCGCCTCTTAAAGACCACCAATGCATCTTTCATTTGTGCATCTATCAGTTCTGCTGAAATGATGACTGGTAAGGTGTCATCTTTACCTAAGAATACATACTGCAGATGTGGAGGCAATGTCTTTAACTCCAATTTAGGTGCCTCCTCTATTGATGGCTTTGGGGATGGTTCAAAGGACCTCTTCAATGGTTCAAAATCTTGCTTCCTGAAGAACCATTTTGGCTCATTCAAAGTCTGCACCATCTCATATGTCGCACTGTCCCCAAAATGATCACGTCCCACTAAGGCTCTCTCCAAGGGATCCTGTGAGTCAATAATTTGAAGGGTCGATTCATCATTCAAAACACTGATTGCCGATAACTCTTCATAGATGGAAGGTAGCTTCATGGCCTTGTAGACATCAAAGACCTCTACCTTATCATGAGCTCTCATGGTTAGCTGCCCAGTAGCTACATCAAATAAGGCTCGCCTGGTTGCCAAGAAGGACGTCCCAAAATAAATGGGACTTCCACATCTGGCTCAAAATCAAGAATTATAAAATCCACTGGGAAAATGAGGGAGCCTACTTACACTAGCAGATCCTCCACAATTCCATCAAGTCTGGCAAATGAATGGTCAGCTAGCTGCAAGATCACAGTGGTGGGTCTAGGACTGCCTAGCCCCAGCTTCTTGAATTACTAATGTTGGCATCAAATTTATACTTGCTCCCAAATCGCACAAACCACGAGCTCGAATAGACTTCCCAATTGTAATCTAAATAGTGAAGCTCCAAGGATCCTTGAGCTTTGTCGGCAATCGATTCTATATACGGGAGGTGCACTCCTCAGTAAGTGCAACTGTAGCATACTCTGTGAGTATGCTCTTGTTTGCTACAATGTCTTTGATGTACTTAGCATATTTTGGCACTGCCTGCAGCACATCTACTAAAGGAAGATTAATATGTACCTACTTCAACACTTCCATGAACTTCTTGAAGCATGCTTCCTCCTTGTGCTTTTTCGATCTTTGAGGAAATGGGGACAGTGGTCTTTCCCTCTCTACTGCCTTTTCATTCCCCCTCACATCATCGTTTCCTTCATCCTTTTCTGTTGCTCTAGATTTTTGACGTGGCCTTTCGGGTTCCACCTCCCCAAGTTGCTTTCCACTCTGGGTAGTAACTGCATTAACCTGCTTAGGATTTGGGTCTCTATGTCTTGGTAATCCTCCCCTCGGTCTAGTATTTGGGCTCCAAATAACTATCCCAACTGGTACTCCAATGCCTTTGTAGGTAACTGCTGATTTTTCATGTCAGCTATCAATTTGACCTGATCAGCCTGTATATGCGTCTGGTTAGCTATTATGGTTTTAAGCATATCCTCAATGTTGCTGGACTGAGGAGGTGCATTATTTCCTCTGAACTGCGGCTAAAAATTGTGATGACCCCCTCCATTTCTGTACACGCCCTGATTTGAACTCTGCCCCTGATGACTATTACTCCCTCATGAAAAATTCGAATGATTTCTCCAATTTGGGTTGTAACTGTTGCCATACTGCTGATTGTTGCTCCTCTAGGCGTTTCCAACAAAATTTACCAAATCTGGATTAGCACCACAACACTCAGCTGAGTGTTCACTACTTCCACAGACTTCACACCACTCTTGTTGAACTGCATTGACTGGGGTTTGTGCCTGGCTCAAACTCATGCTGCTGAAATGAGTGTTAATTTGATTCTGCAAAGTAGCTATTTCTGCAGCAATCGTTATGAATCCAACTACCTCCAAGACCCCTGCTACTTTCTTCACTCCCCTTCAGGTTGTATCAGCATTCCATTTAGGATTACCTTGTGAAATACGATTCAACAAGGTGTACAGCTCTTCGTATGTCTTTTCCAATGCCTGCCCCCCGGCTGTTGAGTCTAACAAAATTTTTGTATGCGGTTCCTAGCCTTCAATGAATGTATGCACCAACACATCATTAGACTGATGATGGTGAGGACAATCTCTTAACATTGACTTGAACCTCTCCCAAGCCTAATACAAATTCTCACCCTCTCTTTGTTTGAAACTTAGAATCTGACTTCTAAGCCTGGTTGTCTTCTCTGATGGAAAGAATCATATCAAAAACTTCCTTGCTAGGTCATCCCAAGTAGTAATAGAATTTGGCGATTCAGCCTTTAACCACCTCTAGGCTTCCCCCAGCAGTGAAAATGGGAATAGTGTAAGCCTCACATAATCAGATGATACTCCAACGGGTATATATGTGTCACTTATCTCCAAGAAGTTTTGGAGATGCTGCTGTGGATCTTCATGAGGGAGACCTATAAATTGCCCACTGGTGTGCAATAATTGCACCATATTCTGCTTAAGTTCAAATCTCCCTCCTGGTTCCGGCCTGCGAATGCTGGATGTTACATTATTAGCATGTGGGATTGCCACCTCGTGGACCGGTCTTGCTGCCATCTCTTCTTGCACTAAAACTGCCCTTACAATCGGTGGATGCTATTGTTGCTCCAGAATTGCCCTCCTTAATAACTGCAACTTCTTTTCTAGAGCTTCCCTCTTCTATAGATGAAATTGTCTCTCCGGCTCTAAAAACGGGTCCACCAACTCCTTATCTCTTGCCAGCATTCAGAAACAACTTAGTACCTGCAAGAGAAATCGCTAAGATCAAGTTGTCAACACTTGTATCGAACTTGTAAACTAACACTAAGAAAATTAAGTCACCAATTTCGCCAAGTCCCCGGCAACGGCGCCAAAAACTTGTTCACTCCCAATCGCACGCAAGTGCACGTGGTCGTACAAGTAATAACGTGGCTTTATTTCAAGCCAGGTATCGAACCCACAAAGACTTTAACAAAGGAGTAATTTCTCTCTAAGTGATTAGTATACACACGTCTTTATACAAGTAGACAAGCAAAACAAATGGTGATTTTTCAAGAATATTAGTTAATGTAACCTTAAGTGAAAATTATGAATTATAATCTGAACAATAGCACGAACAAGCTGAGATTAAGGCAAAACATGAAGATATGTAATTTATTGATTAAATTTCAGTCAACACTTCTCTTCGGTTGTTAATCAGGAATTACTAACAATGGATTGGGTTTCTCGAACTCCTCACCAATTAAAGAATTATGAGATTTACTTTACATATTTCTGTGATGCAACAACTCATATTCTCATAAACTAAACTAAATTCCATAGATGACCAAATATGACATTACAGATATATTTCTATTCTGAACGTTAATCTTCTCTAAATTTCTCAACCAAGACGAGAACATATCCTACCAATTCACATCCATCCAAATAATCTTCCTTTCGAAAATAAAATTGGAATTTTAATATATACATTAACAATGGCCAATCATTAATGTAGTAAAAACAAGAATCAGTAGAACAACTGTTTTAGAGAAGATAAAAACTGAAATAACATCAATTACATACTACTGCAATTATCCTCAACCCTAGAAAAAGGTGAATTAGCCACTCATTCGACGATTAAACATCTTCAAACAAGTAGAAATATACAAGCAATTGAAATTTAACAGAAAAAGGAAGAGAATTAACCCTAGGACTTCTTCAGCTCAACTGTTTGATACCCACGTTCTAGCATGAAATGTCAGATACTTTAAAATAAAACCTAAGTGTGATATTTATACAAGTGAGAAATTTCCTGGAATAAACTGGCAACGTGGCACGGAGGCTATCGCGGAGCATAAGTTCTATGCCACGGCCTTGTCGCGGAGCCTCACTGGAACTTGGATGCACAGATTCTTAGCCTCAGCGTGGCACAGAGGCTATCGCGGAGCCTCAGCTCTGTGCCACGGACTTGTCGCGCACCTTCACTGGATTCCGGGTGTGCAGCAAAGTCTTCCCAACGTGTCACAGAAGTGAACGTGTAGCATAGGCTCCATGACATGGTGCCATCGCGCACCTTCACTGGAATTCGCCTAAAATTTTACTCTAGGCAGAATGCTACCGCGATGGTAGCGTGACACGGCCTCTATCGCGGAGCATCAAGTTTTTAGTATTTTCTTTCCGACTTCCACGTTTTGCTTCCGAGTCCATTCCTCCACTTCACCAACTTGTGGATTATTTTCCAAAATTCATTCTAAACTGAAAAAACAATAGCTAATTATGTTGGTTAGTATAAATCCATATTTTACATAAAACCACATGAGAATGTACACATAAAAGTGAATAAACAAGTCCAAATTAAGTATAGAGTATCACTTGGGCATGCAATTATGCCTAATTTCACCTGGGAGTATAAATTAACTAACCTAAAATGAGTCTCCTTTGAGAATGAATAGGTTAATGGGATGATGGTCCTGATTAAGTGTTCATGAAATGCAGACTAATATGAACTATATGATGATCAATATTGAAAGAACCTGATTGTTTGATAGATCCTTAAGTGGGAGGGTAGGAACTGTTGAACTGTCGAATTGTGAAGGTTACCTGGTGTGATTTATTATTATTATAGATGATGTGAGACTTGGATAATTGATAAATAACTAGAAAGATTGTAGGTTATAGTTATGAGGAGTCAACTTTAATGTAAGTCTGTCATGACCCGCACATAGGCCCGGATCAAGACACGGAACCTAGAACCATAAATGGCCCCAAGTCAACCCATGGCATGAACATGACAAATAAAGATCTATATAAAAAACCTGATAACTGAATTCTAAAATAGTGAATTTGAATAACAAACGTTTAACCAACAGAAACATCACAACACAAAATTTGAAGCTGAATACACAGGTCTGTATCTAGAAAGCCTCTAACATAGCGACGAGCTAATGAGAAAACACCCCCAACTACCTCAATAGAAGTCTGAAACTAAATAACAACATAACTCAACTAACTGAAGGTCCTCGAAGGATAAGGACTCACCAACAATAGCACTGGAATAAGCTTGGGAGACTGGCTAATTGCAAGACTGAGTCTAGACGTTTGAACCTGTATCATGAAATGATACAACATAGAGTATGCGGTCAGTACTTGAAATGTACTGAATATGATCTCATAACTAGATTAGACATAAACTAGATCTCATAACTAAATCGAATGATCCAATGCTGAAATTGAGAATTTTAAGTAAAACTGATAACTTGATCCTTGGGTCAAACCTGCTGAAGACATAATATTATAACTGATAAACATGCATAACTGAAATCATGAGGAACAATGGGAGACTCATCATATAACTGACACCATCATGATAAAGCTTACGTGATGCCACAACTATTACACTCAAGTGGGCAGAGCCCTTTAAAACCTTCCAAGGCTAAAGATGCTATCATGATATCGATATCAAGCTGAAGGCCCCTTGGGGTGGGGGAAAACTCACAAGGGAGGTCCCAATGTAAACATATAAGCTACGTTGGTATGTAGTTCTAAGACTGGAGAACCTTAAAACCCCATGCCTACTCGGTGCTAGACACTGCTAGCAAAAACATGCAAAGTGCTCTCCATCATTTTTCAATGAAACTAATAATGTAATTACATGCATAGTCTGAAATCTGAATATGGAGAGTCTTGACTCCAAAACATATCATAAGTTGTAGTGGGAGTCTTGACCAATAAACATATGATCAGCTGATCTTATTAGCCTTGGCTAAATCATGAAAAACATACTTAACTTGTTGTAATGCCCTCGAAACTCAAATATTAGACCCAGGACTCAAAAACGATAAATTTGAAGAAAATTGGAAAATCTAGCACTAGTCACAGAACGGGTCGTTAAGTGACCCCTTGGAGATGCCCATGAGTCGCGAGGTGACTCGTGGGGAGGCCAGGTAAGGAAGTTTTAAGTTTTTGGAAAAAGATACCCCACGGATGACCTAACGAGTCATGGTTAGTCCCCACAATTTGTTAGGTTAGTTGTGGGGAGTGGCAAGAGAAAGTATACGGATGTGGAGGCAGTGTACTTGACAAAAGGACCCCACAATTCGTGCTCAGACACCATGAGTCGTGAGGTGAGTCGTGATCAGCTAGGGGAGAATTTTCTGAGAGTGAGGTAGTGAACCTAACGAATGGTGACCATGATGCATGGTGACCAACAACTAGTCATGAATTCATTCATTACCAGCCCCAGACGACCGATAGACAGTGTACTTAATGGACGATGCCATGAGTCGTGGCCTAGGGTAATGAATCGTCTGGGGCAAAATGCTTCAAAGTAGCTTCACCAACCTTGAACCACCCTATAGGAGATCTACACCTCCTACAATATAATGCTTCAAATGGGGCCATCTGAATGCTAGAGTGGTAGTTGTTGTTGTACGAAAACTCGATAAGAGGCAAATGGTCATCCCAATTACCCTCAAAATTGATCGCGCATGCTCTTAGCATATCTTCTAGGGTATCAATAGTCCACTAATCTTGCCCATCAGTCTTTGGGTGAAAAGCTGTACTAAGCTTGACCTGGGTGCCTAGTCCCTTTTAAAAGGACTTCTATAAATGAGGTGAACTGAGTTCCTCTATCTGAAATGATAGCGAAAGGCACCCCATGGTGTCTGACTAACTCCTGGATGTAGAGTCTGTGATAGCCTTTAGTTGAGTCTGTGGTTTTTGACTAGGAGGAAGTGAGCTGACTTAGTCATCCGGTCCACTATTACCAAATTGAATCATGTTGCTGACGAGTCCGAGGTAGACCCGTAATAAAGTCCATGTTTACTTCTTCCTACTTCCATGTGGGTATGCTGATGTCTTGAGTCATACCTTCTGGTCTCTGGTGTTCCACTTTAACTTGCTGGCAGTTCGGGCACTTGGCTACAAATTTCGAAATATCTCTTTTCAAGCCGTTCCACCAGTAGATATCCCATAAATCATGGTACATTTTAGTAGCACTGGGGTGAATGGAGTATCTCGAGTTGTGTGCCTCAGCCAGTATCTGCTGTCTCAACCCACCAACATCCGGTACAGACAACCTGCCCTAGTAACGGAGCACCCCATCTCCCCCTTGGTAGAAAGTTTCTATTTCTTTTCTAAGAACTGCTCCCTTAAGCTTATGTAAGATGGGGTCCTCATCCTGTCTGGACTTGACTTCCACAACCAATGAAGAATCTAACCCATTCTGCATTACTACTCCAAGCCGTGAGTTGGATAGTTCTTCTCTTGAACTTTGAGTTTTCTGGAGGCGTAGGCTATCACTTTGCCCCGCGGCATTAGAACGCATCCGAGTCCAACTCTGGAAGCATCACATTAAACAACCAACCCATCTGTTCCTTCTGGCAAGGTCAAAATTGGAGCGGTAGTGAGTCGAGTCTTCAACTCTTGGAAACTCTTCTCGCACTCGTCCGATCACTAAAATTTCACCTTTTTCTGAGTTAACTTAGTCAGAGAAGATTCTATAGAGAAGAAACCTTCCACAAACCGTCGATAATAGCCAGCTAAGCCTAGGAAACTCCTGATTTCAGTAGGAGAGGTAGGTCTGGGCCAATCTTTTACTACTGCTATCTTGAGGGGATCTACTTGTATTCCTTCACCTGAGACCACATGACCTAAGAAAGTCACGGACTTTAACCAGAATTAGCACTTTCTGAACTTGGCGAACAACCGATAGTCCCTGAGTGTCTGTAATGCTAATCTTAGGTGATTGACATGCTCTTCCTAATTTCTGGAGTATACCAGAATGTCTTCAATAAATACAATGACGAACATATCCCGATACTTCTTGAAGACCCTATTCATCAAGTCCATGAAGGAAGCTAGGGCGTTTGTTAGCTTAAAGGACATCATCACAAACTCGTAGTGACCATACCGTGTTTTGAATGCTGTTTTCGATATGTCACACTCTCTGAAACTTAGCTGATGGTACCTTGACCTGAGATCGATTTTTGAGAAATAACTGGCTCCCTGAAGTTGGTCAAACAGGTCGTCAATTCTGGGTAGGGGATACCTGTTCTTGACTATGACCTTGATCAGCTAATGGTAATCTATGCATATTATGAGGGTGCCATCTTTCTTGCACACGAATAGCACTAGAGCACCCCAGGTAGAGATACTGGGTCTGATAAAACCCTTGTCAACAAGATCTTTTAATTGCTTCTTTAACTCCTTATCCTCAGCTGGAGCCATTCTGTATGGAGGGATGGAGATGGACTGTGTGTCTGGGAGAAGGTCTATCCTAAAATCTATTTCCCGTTTAGGGGGAACTCCAGGAAGATCCTCAGGGAATACATCTGGGAACTCGCTAACCACAGGGACTGACAGGATAGTTGGGTCTCATAGTTTGTGATATCCCCGCAAGTGTACGGGTCGTACAAGTAATATAGTGGCCCTTTTTAAGAGCCGGGTGTCGAACCCATAGGGACTGGACCAATTCAACTACCTATCAAGTTCAAGTGTGATATTAAATGCCGCAAGTGTTGATTATAGACTTTTTCGAGAAATTTAATTAAGTCTAGATGTGGTCAATGAAATACACTTAATTCATTCAAGGAGCAACTAGAGTTAAAGACGGATAATCATGCGATACTACGATTTGTATTGGTTTAAGTATGAAACTATCAATTGTCGTCTCACATAATTAAAGTTGCATGTTCATGGTCTTTCGAGCATCTAAACACGACAAACTAGCCTCACAACTACATCATTGAGTGGTGATGTGACATTCTAGTTCGTGGGCAATTCAATTACGTGGATGTGGTTTATGGGATTTATGCTTTTGATTGGGGACTTTCGTACCTCTAATCATTCAACTTATTCTTTTGATTAGGGACTTTCGTACCTCTAATCATTCAACTCAACTTAGCTTCACAACTACTTCTACAAGTGGTGGAGTGACATTTCTAAGTTGGTTCTTCTTATCATCTCGTTTTATCAACCAAGCAAGGCAAATTAGGTATAATTTCTTATCCTAACCGGGAATCATATCAAAAGATACGAACTTGCTCCCTACATTCTCATGTTCTTGCCAAGGTTTTATTTCTCAAGCTTTTACCTAAGTTTAATGTGTGTGTTTTCATGGTGATCAATCATAAAAACAACTATAATTAAGAATGTAAGACAAAACAACGATCAATAACTTAAAACCAAAACAAAATCATGTATTCACAATCACACCATGTGGTTTCAACCCTAGAGGGAGCGTTCTAGCCACTCAAGTTCGTATAATTACAAGAAAACATAATTAAAGTAACATACTTACAAGAATTGGTAGAAAAGAAGATGAAATTTAAGAACCCTAGGTGAGTTCTCCTACTTCTCCCTCACTCCTTGGCAGTTTTTCAGAATAATATCGTGACTAAATGATTTTAGGAGCTAAGGGACCTATTTATAGTAAATGAGAATTGTACAAAATTATGCCTATCGTGGAATGGCTCCGTGGCATGGAGGTCATAGCGCCAATATGCCTCCGTAACACGGAGGAATCACGGATGCACATTGGAATTCGCTTAGAATGACATTAGGCCGATGCTTGTCGCGATGGCCGGCGTGGCACGCTGCCTGTGCAGCGTGATGGCCTGTGTGACACGGCGTTGGCGCGCAGGTTGCCTGGCGTGGCACGGAGCTAGCGCGTAGGTGTCCTGCATGCTGCCTTCTTCTCGTGCCTGGCATTGGCGTGGCACGGCGCTGGGCGCAGCACACGCACAGTGTGGCAGGCTGCTTGGCACGGCCAGCCTTGCCAAGGAATGGTTCCTTGCCGACTTTTGTAATTCGCTTCCGATTCCATTCCTCTACTTCACCAAATCATAGATTAGTTCCTCAAATTCATTTTTAACCTACAAAAACAAGGTCTAATCATGTTGGTTAGTATATATATTCACATTTACATAAGATCACATGAGAATGCATATAATTAAGTCGATAAACAAGGCAAAACTAAGTTATAAAGCATCACTTGGGCATGCTATTTTGCCCAAGATCACCTACCCCACACTTAAAGCCTTGTTCGTCCTTGAACAACCCTTTTACATCTCATGTAAATGGAGACTCGCACATAACTAATCTAGTAAGACAATTCAAGCAACTAGAGCTAAGGCCGGATAATCATGCGATACTACGCTTTGTAATGGTTTAAGTATGGAATTAACAATTGTCATCTCACATAATTGAAATTGCATTTTTATGGTCTTTCAAGCCTCTAAACACGACAAACTAGCCTCACAACTACATCGTTGAGCAGTGATGTGACATTCTAGTTCCTGGGCAATTCAATTACGTGGATGTGGTTTATGGGATTTATGCTTTTGATTAGGGATTTTCGTACCTCTAATCATTCAACTTAACTTAGCTTCACAACTACTTCTACGAGTGGTGGAATGACATTTCTAAGTTATTTCTTGTTATCATCCCGTTTTATCAGCCAAGCAAGGCAAATTAGGTATAATTTCTTATCCTAACCGCAAATCATATCAAAAGATATGAACTTTCTCCCTACATTCTCATGTTCTTGCCTAGGTTTTCTTTCTCAAGCTTTTACCTAAGTTTAACGTGTGTGTTTTGATGGTGATCAATCATAAAAACAACCATAATTAAGAATGTAAGACAAAACAACAATCAATAACTTAAAACAAAAACAAAATCATGTATTCACAATCATACCATGTGGTTTCGACCATAGAGGGAGGGTTCTAGCCACTCAAGTTCATATAATTACAAGAAAACATAATTAAAGTAACATACTTACAAGAATTGAAAGAAGAGAAGATGAAATTTAAGAACCCTAGGCGAGTTCTCCCACTTCTCCCTTAGTCCTTGGTAGTTTTTCAGAATAATATCGTGACTAAATGATTTTAGGAGCTAAGGGACCTATTTATAGTAAATGAGAATTGTACAAAATTATGTCTGTCGTGGAATGGCTCCGTGGCACGGAGGTTATCGTGCCAATATGCCTCCGTGGCACAAGGGAATCGCGGATGCCTGGAATTCGCCTTAGAATGACATTAGGCCGAGGCTTGCCACGATGGTCGGCGTGGCACGCTGCCTGTGCAGCGCGATGGCCCATGTGACACGGCGCTGGCACGCAGGTTGCCTGGCATGGCATGGCGCTAGTGCGTAGGTGGCCTGCTTGCTACCTTCTTCTCGTGCCTGGAATTGTCGTGGCACGGCGCTGGGCGCAGCACACCCACAACGTGTCATGCTGCCTAGCGCAGCCAGCCTTGCCAAGGCATGGTTCCTTGCCAACTTTTGTAATTCACTTCCGATTCCATTCCTCTACTTCACCAAATCATAGATTAGTTCCTCAAATTCATTTTAAACCTACAAAAACAAGGACTAATTATGTAGGTTAGTATATATATTCACATTTACATAAGATCACATTAGAATGCATATAATTAAGGTCGATAAACAAGACAAAACTAAGTTATAAAGCATCACTTGGGCATGATATTTTGCCCAAGATCAGTTGGAATCCTTGACTCGAACCAGGTGATATATGCATCCTTTGGATATGTGTTTCTGGGTCTTAATGTAGGAAATAAACCTACCCTTGGGTGCTGAACTGCTGCCCGTCCATTCTAATACTGGTTCATTTGGAAATTGGAACTTGAAAACTCTACTTCTGCAATCAACTGAGGCATAGCAGGAGTGTAACCAATCCATGCCAAATATAAGGTCAAAATCGACCATGTCTAACTCTATGATGTCAACTGGGGATGACTTTATTTAGAACTAAGACTGGGCAGTTTCTATACACCTGGCTGGCTCTAATTGACTCGCCAACAGGGGTGGAGACTGAGAATGATTCTGAGAGGACCTGTGGACTGATATTGAACTGAACTGCTATGTAGGGTGTCACGAATAAAAGAGTGGCTCCTGGATCTAGGAGGGCGTACACATCTACATGAAAGAGACGTAACATACCCGTGACTACGTTAGGGGAGCTCTCCTGATCCTGACGGCAAGACAAAGCATAGAAATGGTTTTGGTACTGACCACCATCCGTACCTAATGTGTTGGCCTACTGGGCTGGTCGGCCTGCTAGAGCTGATGAGGTGGTGGATTGTGATGTCCCTCGCCCAGCTGATGGGCACTCCTTGAGCCGATGTCTAAGCTGTCCACAACCAAAATAGCACTCTCGACCCTGAAGGAACTCTCCCTAGTGGTTCTTGCCACACTTGGGGCAAGTTGGATACCTGTTCCCGGTACTGTGGGTCTGAGACAGAGTACCAGATGACCCACCCCTCCGATCCTGGCAGGACCAAAAGGTTGGGGCGTTGGCTGAACTGGGTGCTGGGGATTTCTGCTACTGTTGCTACTGGTGTGGACGGCTGCTACCACTAGACCTCTGATGGCTATAATCTGACTAGCCAGTCCTTGCTCGTTTGTTCTTTCACTCCATATCCTTCAGCTTTTCGGCCTCAGTCTACTACGCATAGACAATCAAGCTGGAGAGGTCCATATCTTTAATCAACATTATTGTCCTGCACTCCTTGAGGACCAGATTTGACACCCCATTTACAAACTTAAACATGTGAGCCCTTGGCTCGCTACCATATCTGGAGCGTACTTAGACAACCTAGTAAACTCCAGAGCATACCCATCCACGGTTCTATTGCCCTATCTCAAATTCATAAACTCCTCCATCTTTGTCTCTCTCTGTTCTCGAGGGAAAAATCTGTCCAATAAAGCTATGTGGAACTCCTCCCACTCTACTGGTCCTTCTCCCGCTGGCCGCCCCTCTTTCCATTGGTCATAGCAGACCTGGGCTACCCTTTTTAGCTGGTAGGAAGCTAGGTCAGCACTCTTAGAGGAGCTAACACCCATAATGTAGGTAATCTTATTGATCTCATCCATGAACTCTTGGGGATCCTCCCCTACTTTATATCCCTAAAAAGATGGAGGGTTCATACTGGTGAAGTCCCGCACCCTCGTAGCTACTGCAGACCCGTTTGTGGCTACCGGAACCACCTGCTGGTTCACCTGGTTGGTGACTGTTTGGGCTAGTAGTGGAATGGCCGCCCTGAATTCATCTGTAGATACCGAATCATCTTGAGGAGCTGCTGGGGTTGGTGGGTCAGGTCTGTTGGCATTATCGGCCCTTCTTACTTTACCACATTTAGGAGGCATGATTCAATGAAACGAAACAGAGCACGAGTTAGAAGGACATTTTTGGAATTGAACTTTAACGCACGATAAAGAATATGAAGAAAAGAGTTTTCCTAATAACATCTCGTAGCCTCCTCGTCATAAGTGTGGTGCGCTTCACACCCATGAAAAGGACTCTACTCAATGTAGCTTTCAGACGCTCTGAGGATACTCTAAGCCTAGTGCTCTGATACCAAGTTTGTCACGCCCCGAGCCTACACCCTGGGTAACAGGGTACTTGAAGTCACAAGTGACCCCAAGTCAACCCCTGGTCTATCATACACTAATATTTTGAGTAAAACATGCATAGCGGAAGCTTTGAAATAATAACATAAAAGAATTTATAAAAATAATAAAATTTAACACATAAAGTTCAAAACATCTGCAGTTTGAAAGCCCTCTAGCTGATGAGTTACTGGGACAAGACCCCAGTTAACTCTAAATCTAGCTAAAAATAATGAACCAACTGAAAGAAAATGAAATAAAGCCCTTGAATGATGATGACTCACACTTCAACTACGGTGGAGAAGGATCTGAATTGAAGTGTTTAACGATGCTGAGTCTGGGAACCTACAGTTGTATCATGAAAAGATACAGTATAAAAATATGTGTTAGTACTTTGAATATACTGAGTAAGTGGAAGAAAGAATAACTGAATATGATGCCTGAACTGAAATGACATGAAATGACCAACAAGTAAGCTAAACTGAACTACTGAAGTAAACTAAAATGGTCAAGATGACCCTGTCTGATGGTCAAATACATGCCCTAAGTCTGAAAGTTCTAAGTCTGAAATACTGTACCGAACTGGGCTAAACTGATGGAACTGGAACTGAACTGAGCTGCTTATCTTGAACTGGATTGGAATGACTAGTGGGAGAGTCTATAACAACATATAACCACGTGAGCTAGACGTGGAGTCCAATGTACACACCCCATCGGTAGTATCCAATACACCTTGCAGCATATAAAGGCATGGACTGTGAGATCACTGTCTGGGGCCATAAGGCCAATAAAAATAACCTATGGTCGCAACGTAGTTTTGGGAACCTGGTGAACTGGAACCCCTGCCCTCTCGGTGCTAAGTCTTACTCCCACTGGGTAGTTCTAACATGGCCACTACTGCCAAGCTGATAGCTCGAAGCTGGGGCCTAAGACTAAGTCAAGGATACTTATCTGGAAGTATCCCGAGAGTCTTATCGGACCAGATCTGGAAACTGGTGTTCTAAGACTTGTCAGAGATGCTTATCTAGAAGTGTCGTAACCATCTAAGGAAAAAACTGAGGATGAAGTTGGTGGTTCTTAGAATGGTTAGAGCTGTTTATCTGGAAGTGTCATAACCATCTAAAGAACCACTAAAATCTTATAAGTGATATTTGAGTCTAATAACTGATAACTAGGAGGCACCACTGACACCTCAAGAAAAGACTATAGTCAAACTAATCAGTTGACATTTCTGTAAAAGTCTAAGTGTTCTGAATGTCGACTGAGACTTTGAAACTGAATATACCAAGATATTAACTTCTATTCAAGTATCTATTCTAATCATTCATAAATCGAGTAACATTTACCATATCAACATAACCTTTTTGTTTGAGTCTAATCATGCAAGTTTTACCCGAATTTATGATCAAGATCAAGACTAAGAAAAGCAACCTGAATCAATAGAATTAGAGCATGAATTTCAGTTAGAAAATACTCATGTAAACTAAAGATGATAATAGAATTTAAGAAATTCTTAATAGCTAAAAATACTATCATATGCATGTAAGAATTCTAGTCATGATAGTTTAATACTATTGAGGAAGTGGAGAAATTTCATAGTCAAAGGAAATCCCTAAATCATGATCTCTAGAAGTACTATAAAGCTAGGGTTTTCTGGAAACTTTGGGACACAAGGGTGAAAGGATACCCTTGATAAAAGTCCCACATACCTGATTGAAGGATTCCTCTAAAGATCTTGAAGCTGCTGCACCTTGGAGAGGAACCCTAGTTCTTGAGCCTTAAGAGAAAATGGGAGAAGAAGAACTTTACGGTGGTTGTGAGAAGAATAAGGGGTTAGACTAGGAAAATCCTTTTAATTCGTCCCAAAAGAAGCCTAAAATGACCTAGTTTTAGAGTTAGAAGCATAGAAAATTACAAAAATAATCCTGGGAAAAAGTTCTCAAAAATATGTCTGTCTAGTGCTACGGGTCGTAGCATGACTCGTGGTGACCTCCAAATAGTCGTAGTATGCCATTCGTGGCTTCTGGAAGGCTTAAAAAGGTTGTTGAATCCTATGGTACAAGTGCCTGGTAAGAGTCGTACCTTCATACCACGAGTCGTACCATCATGTTATGACTCGTATTAGGTATTTATAGCTTCTGATCCTTCCTTGAAAATTTTATGAACGTCCTATCTATGATCCTTCACTATGAATCATACCACCCTGATACGAATCATAGGATCCAGTCGTGGTTTCCTTGCCTCTTCCTGCCAAACTCTCTGAATCATACCACAAAACCTTGGTATGACTCGTATTGACTTGGTACGAGTTGTGAGAGCCTGCCATAACTTCTAAATTAGATTTTTCTAAGATCTCTAGAACACACTACGAGTCCTTGGTACGACTCATGCAATCCTCCTACGAGGCACACTGAGTCTTGTTCGGAGGACATTTTCCAGTTTTCTCTGTATGATCAACTTCAAATCCAGGGTTTAGTCATAGGGATTTTTTGGGTGTTACAATATAAATACTTGGAGATGAGTGGATCATGCCCGAGGTGAGTATTCGGGCCAATGGTTATGATATGAGTTGCTCATGTCTGAGGTGAGCATCCGGATGAGTAGATGAGTGAGAGCAATTACCACGCCGGTACAGCGCATCGATTTCTATATTCCCCTGCAGGTAATGACTGGAAGGGCAAAAATAAAACCCTTTAGCATGTGTGTATAGATGTACAAATATGTTCAGTGTTTGCGTACATACAGGTATGTTATGACATATATACAGCTGTGTGACAGAGGTCTGTACATGTATGTTATGATATACATACGGTTGTGTGACAGAGGTCAGTACAGGTATGTTACAATATATATACGGTTGCGTGACAGAGATCGGTGATAGGTATGATACCTATATATGTGCAGAGAAGTTACTGTGCTGTGGACGGGCATCCGATGATACGAGATTGATGAGACAGGTCCATTACCTGTATGTACATGAATTTACTGCCTAATTGTGTTTTACTTATTTGTAAGCCTTGATGTTGATGAGATTGTGCGTTGAAGAATTAATATTGCTATCTAAATTGTTAGTGAATATGTTTTATGTGTTATTGTTGGATTGATCCTGACCGAGAGGGTGGTTTCATTGAAAAGGAGAATATAACACATAATTATGATATGATAACAAGTTTGCTTCAGTTTTTGGCAGATATTAGACCGTGTATAATTAATGAAGTTCTGAGATATAAATGTTGCCAGCTAAGTCGAGCTGTAGCTTAGAGTAGTACCGTTGCTGCAATAAAATTTTCATTGTGGTGAGAGCATGACAATGGTCAAGTTACCGCTGCAGTGAGGCCTAAATAGTACGTAGGCCAGCCTTATGGCTAAATATAGGGTAAGGAATTACGAGGGTATTGTTAAATGACATGAATTATGTTGAGTTGTTGTTAAAATTGGTAGATCGATTACATATTAATTTTACACTATTGCCTGAACTAATTTTAGTCGGCCGATGATACCGATCAGTACATATGGTGTACTAATACTATCTTTCTACACCTTTTTGGATGTAGATTGTGGTAGGTGATTTGCAGTCTCATGATTGACATGACAATACTCAGCATCAACTTTTGCATTATCTCTGCAGGAGAAGCTGTGTCTTTTCTTGATGTCCAGTATCTAAATAGAACTCATGTACCTGTGCAGACTAGAACTTTGGGAAGAGTCAGTTTTGGGAATCTTTTTATGATTTATTATGTTCAGTTAATTGAATGAAATTATGAATTGATGATGTTGTTGGAATAAAGATTCTTTGTATATTATAGACTCTATTATCATATTAAAAATGATGTTTTATAAAAAGTTGTCCTAGCAAACTAGAGTCGAGTAGGTGCCCATACGACCCACCCATTTGGGTCGTGACAAGTTGGTATTGCAGTGTCTAGGTTACCAGTCTCACAAATACAAGAGCAATATCAAGTAGAGTTCCACGGATTAGAATGTGGACATCCACATTTAATCTTCAGAAGGATATAAGGCATCTAGGAAGTTTCATTTTATTTCTCTCCTATCGTGCGGTCCAAGTGTTTTATCCACCTAGGTCGAGTCCAACAGGTATATGGAGAAATCTAATTGTACCTCGATGGCCTAATGGATGTCTATAAGCGACCGATTGGCATCTGATGATGCACATTTCTATGCAGAACGGATGATAGGGGTATGCAATAGTAAATAACAAATGAGAAACCATAGGGTCTGAGAGATCAGTGACCTGGAAACTACATACTGCTTAGGGAGTTCTCACTACGGCGAGATGGGTGCCGATGCTACGGACTCGCTACAGCAAAAGATAGAACACCATAGTGGGATCGCTGCAGTGAGAAGGCGACTGCTGCAATAGACGGCTGCTAGGCAGAACCCAATCCCCTATTTTGAAAAAATTCTTAGACTGTCCTAAAAGCTGCAAAATAAAGCGTATAGATGTAAATGAGAACTGTCAACAATAATAGTAAGTGGGACAAGAACAAGGCCATTGTCATTAGGATGACAAACGAGCACCCGTACACCAACAGAAAATAAGTAGAATTATCCAAAAAACAAGCAAAAAGAAGAGTGAAAATTATCTTACATGCGCCAAATGGGAGCAACCCAAATCAATTAATTAAAGGGAGCAAGGGATGGAGGTATACTGTGGCCATAAGTAACTAGAGACCTCGTCACTGCTACCACTAAAGTGATCCGCCACCTCGTCTTCAAGCTCACCGAGGAAGAAGAACTCTGGGATGTACTCTCTAGCTACTTGGGGCATCCTGGATCCAGGGAAGAGGGTCTTCAGGATCTTCTTGACCCCCCTCCACATATGGACGAAGAGCTTGTCCATGAGCGTCACTTCCTTTTCTCTCTATCCAGGTCCTCCCTAAGCTCTACATGGGCTTGGGCCAAGGAAGCAATCATTCCCTGCACCCCCTCTAGATCTGCAGCAGCTATGCTAGACAGCCTGCGATTGAAGGAGGTCTAGGAAACCCTCCCAACAACTCCCGTATAGCTACCACCTCTATCTCAATCCACTCGAACGGACCAACAGACCTAGAAGGGCCGACCCCACTACCCTGGTCACCCTAAAAATTGCTTTGTTTCTTCTTGCCCCTCCCCAATGCACCCTTCACCCTCAGGGGATCAAAGGGCACGTCACATGCCACCATGACGTCCCTGGCTTTTTGGTGCACCTTAGCCCACTATAGAGCAGGGTAATGAGAGAGAGAAAGGGTAGGCCAATGATACTCTTGGCTGAGAAATACCTTCACTCCTCTACTATCTGTACCCCCACATTTATTGGCACCTCAATCAAAATGCAAGCCACCATCAGAGTTTGGGAGTAGGTCACGTCTGTGACGTTGGTGGACGGGACGATCCTCTGAGACACCAAGTTAAGCCACCTCCGGGCCTCAATGGTGAAGTGGGTACACCTAATTCCAGTGTGGGTGACGCCTCAGTAAGATGAAGCTTTGTGCTCCTCCATAACCAAAGTATCCACTAGCCACCTCCCGTTATCGTCTATATCCTTGGCTTTCAGCTCGACCTTAGGGGGATTGGGCAGACCCAATGCCTTATTGATTGAGGCAGTGATGAGGTTGATTTGCATCCCTTGAATATAGGCCAGTGGACCCGGATAGCTCCTATTCACAATAGGGAGTTTGGCATAGAACTCCCTCACCCAGTTTTCATTGGCCTTGCAAGGTTCCTTGACCAATGGGCCCCACCTCATCTCCTGGAGCAAGGCGTAGAATTTTAGCGCCTTTTCCTCCACATCCTGCATAATAAACCCCCTCTCGTGCAATAGACCCTTGGCCACCTACATTGTACCTAAACTAGCACTGGTTGGTCACGAACCATACATAGCCGGAGGTGTGGCTGTTGCCACTGTTATACATTGTAGGATCCTATACAAAGAAAAAAACATTAAGGCAATATCCTAGAAGGGAAATCAATGAAGAGTAGTATTCTGCCTAAGGAGGACCACTGCAGCTGGAAGGAATTCGCTACAATGAGTCTGCTACGGTGGCGGAGAACCACTATCACGGGCCCGATGTAGCGATAAAGGACCTACCACAGTGGATGTCATCATCCCCGACAGACCTTCAACCCCAACGATGGAGGTCAATTTTCAACCTATGATATTTCCTAGTTTAGGCATAGATCGGGCAAGGGGGAGTGATCCCATGCCCCACAACTAGTATTCAACCCAATATCCCTCTCTTTCGAGCCTTAGGGGCTCAAAAAAGTTCAAACCACCACCCTACCCAAACCCCACCATTTCTAGCGTAAACCCCCCATGAAAATAGTCCATAGTATGCAGGGAACAATTCAAGAGACTTGAGAATGTCAATACTAGTAACATGCTTTGAGAATCTACCCTAATAGTTCAAGAAGAAAATGTATCCACACTACCCCGATAACCACACCAAAACAACGCATATAGGCATGGTATCACAACCATTCAAGAGTAAATGAAGGAAGGAAATCATGAGAATGGGAATTACCTGAGAACTCGAGCGAAAATACAGAGAAAGTAGAGAGGATTTGCCAAAAAATTAGAATGAAGAAGTGGGAATGAACCCAAAAACCTTCATTCTAGATTTTAAATTGATCTTCATTCTGTGGCAGTGAACCAATTTGCACTGTGGAGATACCATTACAGCAAAAAATACATCGTTGTAGTGGACAAGCCTAAAACAATGACGTTTCCAATTCCCCTGTGGGCCAACCATACTTTGAGTCTCGGATAAAAGAGGTTCTATAAGAATCGGTGGTGCCATAGGGTTGCGTAGGTCACATGTCACGACCCAAGCTGAGATCCCAGATCGAGACACGGGACCTAGAACCATGAATGGACCAAGCTAACCCATGGTACATCCGTAGCATGAAATAAGATCATAACCAAGCGGAAATTAACATAAGCATGGATAAGCGAATGTTTTGATACAATAAAGCATAAACAAAAGCGATAACATCATAATGCTGAGTCACAAAACTGGACATGCTAAGTCTATGTCTGCTGATGAGATGCTGGGACAAGTCCCCAGCTTACTCCATGTTTGAAACTAAAACAAAACATAACAAGCATAATTGTAGATGCCCTCAGATGATGAGGACTCACCCAAAGAGGGATAGAGATGATCTGAGTGAGTGCGAGCTAGTGACAAAACTAGGATAGATCACCCAAAGCTATATCATGAGATAATATAACATAGAGTATGCAGTCAGTACTTGGAATGTGAGTATGTAAAGTAAGTAAAACATGCTAGTAAAACTATAGTATAAAATCATTCATATAAATAAAAAGATCGAGAGAGTAAGGAAAACATGCTTTATGCTATAAATATGAAGTATACATAATCATAAGCTATTTATCATAATCTAAACATAATGACCCAAGGTTTAGAATTATAAATCATATAACTTGTCATGATTGATATCATAAGTGAAAACTCATAAACTGATCAATGGGTCAAGTATGTTATAAAATATATAGTATCATAATTCATGAACATAAGTAACTAAAAACATGAGGAACAGTGGGAGATTCTTATAACCGACATACCCCACGTGAGCATACATGGAGCCCGACTTGTAAATCCCTAGTCGAGAGGGTGTTACCTTGCCAAGGGTAGAACTATGAAAAAGGTGTGATATCACTCATGGGTAGCCCATACGGGCATGGGAGACACTCCCATGGAGGACTCTATCATAGCTACATTGGCACGTAGTTCTAAGACTAGGGCGCACTAGAACCTCAACCAACTCGGTGTTAAATATTACTCCCAAAATATATATAATGCTCATATCATAATAATGAAACATGGGTTTACATGGCTAGTTTGAATCATGAAATTCATAACATGTTAATATACATGAGCTAGCTATGAAAATAGTGTCGAAGATAAGTCACATGTGACGACCTAAGCTGAGACCCCGGACCGAGACAGGAGACCTAAACCACGAATGGCTCCAAGCTAACCCATGATACATCTGTAGTATGACTTAAGAGCATAATCACGCGGGAATTAACATAGGCATGGGAAAGTAGAAGTTTCGATACCATAAACCATAAACAAAAGCGATAGCATCACAACACTGAGTCACAAAACTTAACATGCTAAATCTATGTTTGAAAGCCTATACTATCTGATGAGATGCTGGAACAAGCCCCAACTAACTCCAAGTCTAAAACTAAAACAAAACATAACAATTATAACTGATTAAAGGTCCTCGGATGATGAAGACTCACCCAAAGTGGGATGGATATGATCTGATTGAGTGCGAGCTCGTGACGAGAATGGGATGGATCACCTGAACCTATATCATGAGACAATATAAGATAGAGTATGTGGTCAGTACTTGGAATGTACTGAGTATGTAAGATAATTAAAACATGCTAGTAAAACGATAGTATAAAATCATGCATAAAAATCAAAGGATCAGGAGAGTAAGGAAAGCATACTTTAAGTCATAAATCCGAAGTATACATAAGCATAAGCTATTCATCATAATTTGAACATAATGATCGAAGGTTTAGAATTAGAAATCATATAATTTGTCATGCTTGATATCGTAAGTGAAAACTCATAAACTGATCAATGGGCCAAATATGTTATAAAATACATAATATCATAAGTCATAAACATGAGTAACTAAAACAAGAGGAACAACGTGAGATTCTTATAATTGACATACCCAACGTGAGCATACATGGAGGCCGACCTATAAATCCCTAGTCGGGAGGGTGTTCGTACCTTGTCAAGGGTAGAAGCATGAAAAAGGCATGATATCACTCATGGGTGGCCCATACAGACATGGAAGACACTCTCGTGGAGGACCCCATCTGGGCTACATTAGCACATTGTTTTGTGACCTACGTGTGTTGGAACCCCGGTCTACTTGGTGTTAAATACTACTACCAAAACATACATTCATACATACATATATATATATATATATATATATATATATATATATATATATATTTCTCATATCATAATCATGAAACGTACTTGAAGTAGATGTACTAGTTGAAATCATGAGATTCATAACATGCTTGATATACATGAACTAGCCATAGAATAGGCCCGTGAGTCGTCCATAATCATAAAATTTATATTCATGAACTATGCATACTTGAGGAAATCATCATACTCTATCAATCCATAAATTCATGAAGGGTTTTTATGGAAATCATGCATAATAGTCATAAAACATAATTTACTTCATCATACTTGAAATCATGGACTCATAAGCTTAATTTCATAAATAATCATAATTGGGCATAAGTTTCATAAAACTTGAAATCATAAATACATGATTAAATTAGGAATAAAATCCACCGCATTGGCTTTGAATCAATAATTGAAACATGATAGAACATGACCCATAGACATTGCATGGATAATTACATTGAATTGGGTTAAAACCCTAGAAATTTCAATACACTTAATTGGAGACTAGAATTCATGAATTTGGGAAGAAATCCCCCATTCATGGTCCTACATACCTGGGCAGATTGATTTCTAAGCTTGCCTTGAAATCTTGGAAACGGATTTTAGTTCAAATCATAATGAGAGCATAATGATTTAGGCTACATTAAACCCTCTTAAAACACTATTTAGGAAGCTTAAAATGACGTAGTTTAGGAGTTAGAATATTAGGAATTACGAAAATACTCCTAATGATCGACAGGAAATTGTACACTAGCGAACCCCAAGAGTGACAGGATGACTTGTTGGGGGCTTGACGAGTCATTTTTTGATCCATTGCCATCGAAAAATCCTTCTCCATTCTCTGATCTTTCTCACTAAGAGTCACTTAATAAGTCATCAAGGGACATGACGACTCATCCCTCAATCCGTTCTGAACACTGGAATTCAACACTCTTTTCACCACTATGCACTTAACGGGTCAAAGTATGACTCGTGGGCAGTCCTAACAAATCATAATCCAACTCATCGTGACTTCCGGGAGATAACTTCTTCTCTAACTTAGCATCACTTAATGGGTCACTCAATGATCCGCATGTGACTTAACTAATCACCTGACGATTCGTTCTGTGACTTGGTGCAAATTTTACTATTTTCTCTGATTCAACACTTGGTCCTGATCTTAGGGACTTTTGGGGTGTTATTTCACAAGTGAAGGATGTGAGTCACAAGTAATAGATTCGGGAGAATCGAGATTAGACCGATCGAGCCAATATGAAACTAGCTAGTAGGAATAAAGTATGTGAGAATTTCTTTCGGCTAGAAATAGGAAGGGACGGAGTAATAAAAATATTCGTGTGCCGGGTAATACACCTCTTGGAGTCTTAGGACCTTGATATAATAGTCTAGTGGGAATAATGATTTACACCTGGGAACAATAATGGTAAAACCATACTACTGTTAGGATCATCGAGACCAAGACCTCGTGTCAAGTTAACTGAGGTACTATAGAAGACCCCTGGCCTTGTTTGTGGGGCCGCTCGAGGATGAATGGGTTTTTAATTAGTAACTGATGTAACTACCCATTCGACTGTTATAGTACCTTGACCACATTAACGGAAAAAATTGAAACTCCTTTGATAGGCCTGGTCTATTTTCTAAAAGGGATAAAATTAATGATTGTATTTTATTTAAAGGGGTAGAGTTAAGAAATTTCATGGGACTAACGACAAGATCATTGCAGCGAAAACTTCTCACAATAGCAAGACCATTGCAACGGAGCACGAATCGTTACAGAGGGTGACACAGACAAGAACTTTGTGTTTTCCCACTTCTTAAAACACATATCCTATTGTAACAAGGTTTATTTATTAAAAACTCCCTGGAAAAAGTCCTTTTTATTTTAGCAAAGAAAAGGAAGAGGGTAGCTAGAGAAGAAAAAACTTTCCCAGCCTCCTTGGCGAAATTCTTCAAGAAGCATCAAATTCGAAGCAAGAAACGAAATTCCATCATTTTTTTTACTTTAGCTTGGCCAACCAGGTACGTTATAGCTTATCTTTGTGTTAGATTATAATTAATGAAATGTATATGTGTACTATTAATGTACAATTGGTAAAGTTAGAGGAATCATAAAATATGATGACATGATGAAGGATTTTAATGACATACTATAAAAAAATAAGAGGAGTAATTCTAAGAGTAAGAACATGTGGGAAAGTGAAACCCAGTTGATAATTAATAATAGGGATGCACCCATGCTATGATGTTCTTGCTAAAATACTCTTGATGACATATGGTTGTAGTTGTTCTTGATTGTATATTTTGGTGGTGTGATCTTAATGGTATAATCTTGGGTGAATGATTGTAATAGTACGAATAAAAGGAATAAGTGAGGTGATCAGACCTAATTTTGGTTACATGAGCTTGATATTGCAATTTGATTCTATAAACGAAACTTAAGACTGGGAGTTTAAATTAACTAGCCTATAATGAGTCTCCTTTGTGCATGCATAGGTCAAAGGAATGATGATGGGCTTGATTAAGTTGTAATGAAATGAGGACTAATATGAATAATATAATCAATATCGAAAGACCTAAGTGTGTAATAGATCCTTAAGTGGGAGGTTAGAAAATGTTGAACTGTCGAATTGCGAAGGTTACTTGGTGTGATTTATTATTGTGATAGATGATATTAAACTTGGCTAATTAATAAATAATTGAAATGATATTAGGTTACTATTATGAGGAGTCAACTTTAATAGAGAATTTATGTGATTCATGAAATACTAAATATGATTAATTGATCTTCGAATGTTGATTTTGATCGAGGTAATAACGATTTAGTTATGTTCTGTAAATGAACTCCAAGATGAATAAATGTTAATTGTTTTTGTTAAATTTAAGTGCAATAGTAATAATCAATATGTTCTTATGATGGGTCATATGTGTTGACAAAATTAATAGTATTGTTGAATTATGCTAATGATTACTGATTTATGTATCTTTCTAAATTGTAATATGAGTTGACTAAATGAAATGCATGATAAGTTATGTAGATGGATGTTAGTTGATATATCCCTATAAGTTATAATATAAGTTGGATAATTAATAAGCATATTGGATATAGTGATGAAACATGGATAATAAGTTCTTACCCTAAGATAACTGGCTCGTGTCCGAGATGAGCATCTGTACGAGAGAAAAAGTGATTGATTGGTTATATATGAATACTTAAAGATTAATGATTCATTGTAATACCTCAAAAATCTTCAAGATCAGACACGAGGGTTCAAGCAGAGAAAGCAGGAGTCGTCCAGTGACCCGTGAGGAGACATCACGAGTCGTTAAGTGACTCGTGATGTGAGGAAAAGTTGGCGAAGACACGTTGTCTGGGGATGACCATGAAAGGTAGCCACGAGTCGTGATGTGACTTCACGACTCGTGGAGTTGGTCGTGACCAGGAGCTGAGTTGGAGATTTAATTTGGGTAGAAGACCTAATGTCTAGGACTCAACAAACTCATCAATTTCACCACGAGTCGTGATGTCACTCGTGGTGACTGGCAGTGTCCATTTTTCCTGCATTTTAGTAAGGGTAATTTCGTAATTCCTAATCTCCAAAGTCCTAAAATACGTTATTTTAAGCTCAGATTAGGGGAGTTGTAAGAGGGTTAAATCTATTCTAACCCATTCCCTCCCCATGCATGCAAACTAGAGGATTCCAAGGAAGATCAAGCTTAGAACTCTCAAATTCCTTTGGGATTTCAAGGAAAAGTGTAAGACCAGATTACCTAGGTATGTAAGGTTATGAATGGGAGTATTCCTTCACTTCCATGCTAAATCCTCTTCTAAATTTATGAAATTCAAGATTTATGAGTCTATGGGGCTTTAACCTAAAGGTTTGAAATTATCTAAGTATCTATCATGGGTAAATCCTATTCATATTTTAATGTTATTTTAAGATTCATGGGCATGTTTTATAATAATTTCAGTTATAAATTTATGATTTTAATGTTTTAAATTTATAATGCGCAATTATGAAAGTTCATGAAGAGTATAGATTCTAATCTATGTTTTCAAGTATGATGAAATGTCTAGGATGAAAGTATGATCTTGAATTACCCATGTTTATATTCATGATTGGACTATCAAGTGTATTTCAAATCATGTATAAGTTTGGACAAGCCCATATGATCAAGTATGTTTCATGATTTACTTTAATTTCATGTTATTAGCTTACCACATAGTTTTAGAGTCTAGATTCTCATTTTTCAACTTGTGGTATGGTTTGAGACGAGGCTCCTCATGATATGTTTTCAAATTATGTACGTACTATTATTATTCAACTTTGTTGCAAGACGATAGTTCAACTTCGTTGAAAAACGATGAAGAGCATATGCATATTTTTGGGAGTGATGACTAGCACCGAGTAAGATAAGGGTTCACTCAACCCTGTGCCTCAGAACTACATGCCAATATAGGTATGTTCAGACTATTTCGGACCTCCTTTGTGAACCTTCCTTTCCCCCGAGGGGCCTTCAGCCTGATAGCAATATCATGGTAGTGCCCTTAGTCCTACAAGGCTTTGGATGGCTCTTCCCACTTGAGTGTAATATTAGAGACCACGTAAGCTCTATCTTGTTAATGTCGGTTATATGACGAGTCTCTCATTGTTCCTCATGATTTCAGTTATGCATGTTCATCAGTTATGATATTATGTTTTCAGTAGGTTTGACCCAATGTTCAGTTTTACTTATGATTATCAGTTTCAGCTTTGGGTCATTCCAAGCAGTTATGATATTCAGTCATGTTCAAATCATGTTTTCAGATAATAGCATGCAAGCATTGTTCGGTGTGTTATATGGGTATATAAAACGACACGCAAGTGCACGTGGTTGAACAAGTAGTAAGTGGCTTTAGTAAGCCAAGTATCGATCCCACAGAGACTTGGGTTAAGTGCAATTTGCTCAAGTATACTATATTTTTACTTCTAAGTATGCTGACAACAACGTAACCAAAAAGTTAATAATGTGTTTTATAAATTTTATGCTAAAACTAAGAACAATTATCTACTTTGAATCTGAACTATGGATGAGAGCATGCTAAGGTTAAACGAACATGTAATGAAACTGATTATCATCATAAATTGGTTAATCTTTTCTTCTTGTTGCTAGCCAAGAACATTTGCCAAGAGATTAAAACTCTCGTATTTAATCTCACTTAAGAATCCTGAACCATCCGTCTACATTTCTGTGATCAAATGCAATTCATGTTCTAGCCATACGATTCCGGTTCTTAAATTGACTAATACGACTTTCAGGTATATTTCTATCCTGAATGCACATCAAAACTCAATTTTCCCAAATCAAGTAAAGAACAATATCCTATTAATTCACAACTTTCCAATTTCGTGCTCTCTCGAGTGAAATCGGACTTTTTAGATGTACATTAATGTAGGCCACACACCAATGCAGTAAGAACAAGAATTAATAGAACAACATGGAAGAAAAGATGAAAAACCAGACAATCAATAATCAAATTTTATCACAATTGTTCACAACCTCAGCAAGGAAGAGAATTAGCCACTCATTTGTGGATTAATCATCATAAAACGAGTGTTAATCATACAAACAATTGAGTTAAAGAAGAAAGAAAGAGAGAAAAAACCCTGAACATTTCGTCCCTCAACTGCCTGTAACCCACGTCCTTGCTCCACCAAGTCTGAAATATGAAAAATGAACTTAAGTGTTCTATTTATACTGCTAGGAATTTTTCCCGGAATAATGAGCAACGTGTCACGGAGTGCATCGCGGAGCACTGCCTCCGTGACATGCCATGAACGCGGACCCTCACTGGAACTGGGGGTCCGGGAATTCAAGCTCAACGTGGCACGGCGTGCATCGTGGAGCACTGGCTCCGTGCCACGGAGAAAACACGGACCCTCACTGGAAATTTGGTGAATTTTCACCCTCCAGGCAGAATGCCTCCGCGATGGCAGCGTGACACGGCTCCATCGCGGAGCCCCTTTAATTCATGCTGTCCAATGCCTTTTCCCATGCTCGCATCCAAGTCCAACTCCGATATCATCCAACATGCATTTCAGCTTCCCGAAATCACATTTTAACTGCAAAACAATGCTAATCATATTGGTTAGTATAAATTCACATTTTATTGCCTATTACATGAAAATGTATACACATTGATAGATAAACAAGGCGAAAATGGTACTTTTGAGTATCACTTGGGCATATAAATCTGCCCAAGATCACTTACCCCACACTTAAATCCTTGTTCGTCCTCGAACAACAAACATACAATTCATGCAATTTACATCCCAACCTCGCTACTATGGTACGACAATTTAAGCTACGGTCATACCGATTACTCAATACAGCAAATCATCAAGAAACCATGCATGGTCTTATCAATACAATGACCTTCAATACATTAAGACTTCCTAGACTTTAAGAATCGACTCTCGATATCGGCAAACTCATGCAAATCAGCTAATCAAGATATCCGACACGAAAATCAATCTTTCATCAAGCATGTGCCCTCACAACACAAGAGAATCTTCCCCTTTTTGCTCATGTGATACATAAACATTCAAACAGGGGCATATACACACAATTTCACTCTCTCTCCCAAAAGAATTCACATGCATCATGTCGTGACCCATAAGCTTTCCCTTAGTGTATTACTCCACTAATATAAAGAAGTGCTATGTAAGATCACGTAGGACTTTAATGGGTTGTAATGGAAGCTATGGAACTAGTAAATATTGGATTAGCCAATAATAGCCACTAGCATCCTTAAGCGCCTTTTCAACACATCCCATCACTCATAGACATTGTTTCTCTCTTTTTTCTTTTTTTTTCATCATCCCATTCTTGATGATTTTCTTTAGTATGGCCCATTTCATTAAGCACACTTGACACAACAACAAAGGTTATTCATGCACCTTCATTATCGTTTATTTATGACAAGTGCACCTTCAACCTTTTCTTTTCTTCCCTCACTCTGCTTTTCTTTTTCTTTTCACCTTTCTCACTCTTTGACACTTTGGGAAACTTATTTTATCTTCTTAAGCGCTTAAGAGTTTTGTATAGACTTTAAGGCTAGTGAAAAGAAGGAATTAAGCTCGGTTTACACTTTTTGGACGAAAGAAAGAAAACAATCGGCTAAAGGCTCAAAGGGCTGACTAGGGTATACAATCACAGAAAGGGGGACATGACAAGAAAGAAAAATAGAAACTCTCGGTTAAAACAAAGAAATGTCTACATCCTTTCCTATAATACACCTCCTTCATTTCGTTTTGTACACACACCAGGCAAGTTCTAGACACTTCACAATAACATGGAATATCAACACCTCACTTCACACTTTATGCACATGCTCGATTCAAGATGTATTCACAGACTCTTCAATCAGCTAATTACATGAATTCAAACATTAAGCCTCAATCACACCGAATCGAACTCTACAGCCTAGGTATCTCAACATATTTACAAATTGGCATGCTTTCATACGAATCACCTTTGCATTTTGAATATCATGTACAACACGCAACCAACATTTCGCAACCATATAGTAACTACAGGTTTCGAGATGCAATCCACCAAAGAAAAAAATTGAAAATTAATTGAAAAAACTACTCCTAACGACTACATTTCCCTTAAGACGGTCGTCATCCATCCATCATATGGAACAGTCACTAGCTATGACTTCGGTTCAATGGGACTATTCTCGGTAAAAGAACCGAAAACAAACGCCGAGAAATCCAAAATTTAAAAGTTGAAAAATTTGCAAAATATCGATCATTTCGATAGAAAAATTATTTACAAAATATTTTTAAAAATTTCAAAAATATCGATCATTTCGATAACTAAAATATGTACAGAGTCAGAATCAGCTAGCAACCATTCAACAACACACTGCAATTTCACGAATATCTACAAATACAGAACCATCACTTAAACAATTCACAAATCACAGGGACAAACAACATACACAATACCACTAGCTAAAATATGTACAGAGTCAGAATCAGCTAGCAACCATTCAACAACACACAACAATTTCACGAATATTTACAAATACAAAACCATCACTTAAACAATTCACAAATCACAGGGACAAACAACATACACAATAACAGAGGAGAACATACAAACAAAACAGCCCAGCCCAGCACCTAACTACTCCCACCCCACACTTAGTCCGAACACTGTCCCCAGTGTTCACAAAAATTAAATAGCACAAATTTGGGTGGTGGAACTCCCTGATCAGTCAAAGTATTCCACTTCTTCATCGGGTGGTGCTGCTTCATCTCTCATGTCCGAGTCGCCTCCGTCGTCATCATCGGACTCCACATCGGAGTCCTCCCGATGTGTCTCCTCGTCCGTGGGGACGTCATCATCTGTGGGCTCTACAAATGCTGGCCCTACTCGGCATAGAGCCCTGGCGTTTTCGCCGAAGGGGTAATCTAGCTCGAGCTGCCATAGCTCCTCCTCCGTCGCTGGCCTCCCACCTATCCTCAGCTGGAGCATCTGCATCCCATACATCCGCGCCATGTACTGGTCATCACGAGCGTGTCGCTCGCCAAGTCTCAGCACTACCCGTGGGTGGTGTCGGGAGCCTTAGTTTTGGTAACATCCAAGGCCCGCCGTTCCAACTACGGGATATAATCGAGGGCCTCCTCCTCAACATCGAGGCCCCTGAGAAAGGTGGTGAGTAGTCCACCGAAACCATACCTGTGCCCCTGGTGCAACCGGGCTCTCTTCATGGCGGATATAATAACCGCCCCGACATTGATCTCCAGCCCTTTCATCAGGGCGTACACCAGGCAAACACGATCCCGGGTTACATCAGTCATATGTACCCCCGGGATGAGGCATGAGTAGACTATCTTCAGCCAGATTCGGGCTTCCCTGTTCATCTGTGAATATGACAGAGTCTGGTGGTAGCCCCTTTCTTTGTGCCTGCTCCATCTAGATGTAGATCGGGCCCCACACAATGTGCGTCTGATGTCAGCATACGGTGGTGTAATATTCAGCTGTCAGAGGACGTGGGCGTCTGTGTCCCGCGCTCCTATGATGGCATTGAGCTGGTGGGGCTCCAGAGTGACTATCTGCCCTCTGATTTTGATGGTGTGGCTTCTGATTGACGAGTTCTAATTAGCATAGAACTCCCGAACAAGGTGCAAATTGCATTCCTTGGGCTCCTCAAAGATGAAATTGAGCCCAGCTGCTTCGATCCGGTGAACCATCCTGGGGAACTCCTGTGCCAATGGCTCCCGTGCTATATGCTCCTCTGGGAAATATTTGTTCTCTTTATGCTTTGCATACCACTTTTTCCCCTCGTCCGTCACCCATCTTGTTCCATATTGGCGGTGCTGGCTGCGTGGAACTGCTGGTGCAGCTGGGACTGCTGTGCCCAGTCTGAGTCTCTTCCTTCCGGTGCCTGAAGTTGATGCACCTTTCCCTTTATCTTGCCGGCTTGCCATTTTACCTGTCAACCCAAGTCAACAAGCTCAATGTTAAGCTAAATAAATATTAACTTCGGCTAAGGTCGGGTTACGCTAGGTTACCCCACACTTAGTCCTTAGCTACAGTTACAACAATACGACAAGAATAACTTTATTTACACAAAACAACCAACTTTACAATCATGCTTAGTGCGTTCAAAAGAAAATTCGATGGCATGACTTCTGCCTACTACTCAGACTTCGTACAGCTAATCACAATCACTACCATCGCTAACATTTTAACCCTCGCACTTAGCAAAGAAAAACGAAGAAACAAAAACACAACAAAAATTTATATACATGAACCTATCCAACTAACCAAATTCAAAAAAATTTCAACATTTCCCCCAAACCCGAGAATTCATCGTCTATTAACATCCTAACAATTTGTACAATGACTCATCTCATTCAACATGTACAACCTGACATAAAATTCACGATTTCAACACATGTCCAACTTCAAATTCAACAAGCCTTAGAATTGAATTTATCAATCAAATTCGATTAATTTATGCAATCGACTAGTTCAAACAATCATAACAACATTCCGAACATTTATCAATCAACAAATAACTCGAATTCATGCTTAATTTCGCCATAGGGCGATTTAGCACACCTCCCATGCTTAATTTCGAAGAAAATCGATAAAAACTTGAGGAAATCGGAAAACATACCTTGAAGTTGAAGAATCAAAGAAAACTCGGTAATTTGTTGCCTTAAGCCGCGGCACGTTGATGGGGGAGGGGTTTTGGGATGTTTGGTCGCGGAGGAATTAGAAAATGAGGGGAAAAGGGGAAGTTTCGGGGTTAAAAGGGTAGAAAAACATGCAGGTCACCCGGCAACCCGGTGTGACCCGTCGCGATATACAAGGCAACGTGTCACGGAGTGCATCGCGGAGCACTGCCTCCGTGACACGGAGCCATCGCGATAGCATTCTGGAAATTTTAAAATTTCCGGGTTATACCTCAACGTGTCACGGAGGGTAACGTGGAGGTCCTCCTCCGTGACACGGAGCTAACGCCCCAGCTCACTGTTTTCCACTTTTATTAATTTTTCATACCTCAACTTTTCCTTAGCGATTCTGTGCACATTTTCCTCCCTTTGACCTGAAAATCATCTCACTATACAAAATTGGTTAGAATTATAGGTTTCACCTAACTAAGAATAAAAAATTCTAACTAAAATGAAAAATTTTGTAATAAATCCAGAAAAAGAAAAAGAAAAATCTATTTACGCTTTAAAAAATGAAAGAAAAAATTTCACGGGTTGCCTCCCGTGCAGCGCCTGGTTTACCGTCGCGGCTCGATGTCATTTAAGCTCAATTGTCCGCTAGGGTGATGGGCGATTTCTCTCGATCACCGTCCTCCCCCCAGTAGTGCTTACACCTATCCGGTGGTCTTCCCATTAACTCTCGGGAATCCTTCATCTGCTTAGCATCACCATGATCAATCACATTGATCACCGAGAGTTCTTCATGCACCATCGGGAGCTTGGGTGCTTTATACACATCGAACACCTCTACCTTGTCATGTGCTCGCATTGTAAGTTGCCCCGCAGCTACGTCGATTAATGCTTTCCCGGTTGCCAAGAAGGGACGTCCCAAAATAAATGGGACTTCCGCATCTGGTTCAAAGTCCAAAACGACAAAATGTACTGGGAAAATTAGGGGCCAACCAGCCCACTGGCGACCTATATTTTCGCCCGTATAATGCCTCGAAAGGCGCCATCTAAATAGCTGAATGATAACTGTTATTATAAGCAAATTCAATCAACGAAAGATGCTCATCCCAGCTACCCTCAAAATCTAGCACACGCGCTCGTAGCGTATTTTCGAGCGTTTGGATAGTCCGCTCAGCTCGCCCATCTGTCTGAGGGTGGAATGCTGTGCTCAAGTTGATCTGCGTTCCCAAACCCTTCTGGAACGACTGCCAGAATCTAGCTGTGAATTGTGCTCCCCTATCTGAAATGATGGATATCGGCACTCCATGCAATCTAACTATTTCTCTGATATACAATTCGGCATAATCCTCAGCTGAGAAGGTAGCCCTTACTGGCAGGAAATGAGCTGATTTTGTCAGCCTGTCAACTATTACCCAAATAGAATCATTTATGCGTCTAGTACGGGGTAACCCTGTTACAAAATCCATGTTTTATCGTTTCCCGTTTCCACATAGGCACCGTTATATCTTGAGTTAACCCGCCTAGTTCCTGATGTTCTACATTCAGCTATTGGCAGTTAGGACACTGAGCTACAAATTCAGCAATTTCTCTTTTCATACCTGGCCACCAGTGGTGATATCATGGTACATCTTCGTCGCGCCTAGGCGGAGAGAATAGCGGGCGTAATGCGCCTCGCTCATAATCTGCTGGCGAAGCCCCAAAATATCTGGAACACGAATGCGGCCTTTACATCGCCACACTTCATCCCCGGTTATCTGAAAATATGTCACCTCTCCATAGATTACGGCTAAGGGCATCTGCTACCACATTAGCCCTTCCTGGGTGATACAAAATATTCACTCTTTAAGGCATAAACTACTACGGCTAACTCTAGGTCATGGGTAAGATAATTCTTTTCATGTTTCTCCAACTGCCTGAAGGCATCAACTATTACTTTATCATGCCACATTAACCCTCTGTACCTTCTGACAATACTAACACTGGGGATGATGTTAACCTGTCTTTTAACTCCTGGAAGTTCTACTCACATGCCTCGGTCTGCTGGAACATTACTGTCTTCTGTGTTAAATTAGTCAGAGGTGTTGCTAAGGTGGAAGATCCTTCCACAAACCCTCTGTAGTACCCGGCTAACCGCAGGGATTGCGTATTTCGATCGGAGTGGTAGGTCTAGACTATGTCTTCACTATTTCGATTTTCTGTATATCTATCTGTACCCCAGCCTCTGACACAATGTGACCAAAAAGGCTACTAAACTCAACAAAAATTCACATTTACAAGGAATTGGCATATAGCTAACGGTCATACTGGTTTATTATGCCAGAGAATCTGACAAGCAATCTACCGGTATAGCTAGAGCTTATCTGGCCTTCTGGCCGTATGCCAAGGCTACCTGTTGCTAAGGTAACCTGAACGACCATCTGCGCACCTTGTACCTTTATCTGATCAGAGGATCCTGATATTGATCATGACCTCTAACGATCTGGCTGCATAACCTTAAATAACTGAATAGTCGGGTTTAATGACCCGAATGTGGCAGTAGTCTAACAATGCTCTAACTGTTCTACTTGAGTACTTATAGTTCATGCATACTATAGACTTGTGGGCATCTAATTGCTTTGTTATTTTGCTTGAACCACTATAAGGCTGATTCCCAGGCGATCAATCTCTGGATCTTCACGGGGAGTCTGCTGATCTCCTGGTTTTAATAAACACTGTGCTAGCAGGGTACTATCAATTTCTTACGCCTTGTGTGTATCCACTTGGATTTATATTGCTATTCTGGGGAATTCTCGGTCTTATGAGCTATGCTGTAAATACTGGCCTTCTGCCAGGGCTCCGTATCTGAATATCTTACGAGAACTGGCTGAAGCACTAGTCTATCACTGACTACTGATGTGGACCCCCCCTTTTTTTTTGGGGTGCCCACGGGCTTGTCTGACTTGCGGAGTATTCCTTGTAATAACTGCTACGTTGACTAAGGTTGACTCTCACCTACAAAGCTGGGAAAATGATGTACGACCACTTAACATACTAGAACAATTCTTGTATTGCTAATCTCTGAAATTTGCCTATTCGGCCTCTAATCCTGATTCTAGCATATGCACTACTGTTACCGATCTTCAGGAATGCTTCCCTGCTAATACAGGCGCCAGCTGGTCGGTAGACCGTCTAACTGCGCCCTTATGATCTAGTCATCTGGTTTAGGCCATTAACTCTGATAAGCTCCTAGAGCCTAGATCTGGCAACACACATAAATCTATTAACTTATTAACTGAGAAATGAGACAGCTCCTATGACTTCATACGTAATTCACACTTAATCTGCCCTTTCTCCTCTCCTTTCCCTTTCTCCTTTCTTCTCTCCTTTCTTTCTTTCTTCTCTCTTCTCTCTCTTTTTCTCCCCTCTTTTTTTTTTGGCAAGGGGATCCTGCAATGCAATTTGTACATGCTTTCTATTACTAATCAGTATCTGTGATTATACCCCTCAGGCAGCTACTCACAGCATACCTATTATCTGTATATATATATATATCTAGCTACGTACAATATGTACTGAATTCTGCAGTAATACATAATCTCTGACATGCTCTGCTGAGTCTCATACCGTACATGACACACCACTTCTACGGCCTAATAATATCTCCTGCCCTGACTTATCATTTCGTTGTATTGTCACCCCATTCTGAAAGTAACAAACATAAACACTTTAGTTATTGTCTGCTGTTTGAAATTCCGCCACTCCTGCGATGTGGGGTCAACGTTCGAATCTTGTGGCCTTACTTCGCTTATATTAAGAGCCCATGACTGTCTGCTAGGCCTTATCTCTAGGCTACACTAGATTAGAATTGCTGTATCAGTAATTTCTTAACTTCTCCATAGCGGACATACAACGGTATTCTGAACCGCAATCTTACTGTCAGTCCGAGGCTTAATCCTTAAAATGATACTCTATCAATCTGGGGGGGGGGGGGTAACCCTGATTTCCCTACAAAATCTGGCATTCCTGCTTCTTCCTCTCATCTTGCTTAAGCTGAACTCTGGGGTTCAAGGTACCTGCCTTTCGTTGCTAGTGAGATTATTGATCAAGCCTCGGCCTATACTTCTTCTGGCTTATATTCAGGCCCATCTGATTCACATGACCTCTATATCTTTCGATGTTACAACTGGATCATAACTATAATCTTACAAGTATGTCTTGCTATCTGTTAGCATATATGGTGGACTTGGCCTTTTTCTGACTCAAACTTGACTATTATTAGGCATTCATCACTAGCAGGCCTTTTACCCCTACTTCGAGTAAGCTAACAGTCTTACTCCCTCTTTATGCTCACTAACACTTACTGGAATTAATCAATCTATCTTCACTTACTGCTTGTTTTGGGTAGCCTCGCCTCAATTCTTATGCCCCTTTACTGTACTGGGATCAAGGTCAAAAGGTAGGAATAACCCTTTTCTTTTTGCAACAGATAGAAACATATAACTGTACCATATCTGGAAAAAAAAAACGTGGTTGGGATTCCTGCATTTCCCTCTCTTCCTTATGCTTTCCTAGTGGTCTAACCTTATCTGTAATCTTAATCAGGTCTTGTATAGCTAATAAATACATCAACTCGTATGTACATTACATTCCTGACTTCCTATTTTGACGTTATCAACATATACTGGGGATAGTACCGATAAAAGAGATAACATTGGGAAGTCCCTGTTACCTCCTCCTGCGGCTGTAGTTACCTTGTAACTGGCTAATGCCTTCTTCTGTTGTTATATCTGATCTTCTGCCTGTAGTAGGGTAATGTTGATCTACCTTTGTATCTGTAATAAAAGAATACAGTAAGTTTTTAGGGACTCAACCCTATATTGTACCGCTCTAAAGCACGACTGACTGAGAAGGAAGGGTAACCATCGTATCATGCCTCGCAGCCTCCTGCCTATAGTATGTGGTGCACAACACATCCATAGACAAGACTCTACTTAGCACGGCTTGCAGACTCCCTGGGACACGACCTGCTCTGATACCAAGTTTGTCACACCCCGCCTTGGGGGGTATGACTGGCACCTGGTGCCCTATTAGGACCTGTACTGCTAGACTGCTAAGCCTGGCACATCTGGTGCCCGGCTGGCTCTAACTCACATTTCTGGAAACAAAGGGCTATATAACGGCTGTAAACACAGCCCCCGGCTCATTGGCCTATAGCCTCCTGTACCTGTACGGACATACCTGTCGCCTGACTAGGCCTGAAATAGGTGAGGGTATCTGGCTTTCATATCTTCTTCAGCTTCCCACGTCATTTCCTCACGGTTCCTGTTACGCCACAATACTTTGACAGATGCAACATCTTTAGTCCTCAACCTGTGAATCTGTCTGTCTAGGATAGCTACGGGAACCTCTTCATATGCTAACTCTTCTGTGACCTGGACATCCTGAACTGGAACTACTGTAGAAGGGTCCCCTACGAACTTCCTCAACATAGAGACATGGAATACTGGGTGAACAGATGCTAACTCTAGAGGCAAGTTCAATTCATATACAACTCGGCCTATTCTTCGCCGAATCTGATATGGCCCAATGAATCTCGGGCTAAGCTTGCCTTTCTTGCCAAACCTCATTACCCCTTTCATCGGAAACACCTTCAGATATACCCAGTCATTTACCACAAATTCTAGATTTCTGCGCCGCACGTCTGCATAAGACTTCTGGCGGCTCTGAGCAGTCAGTAAACGTTCTCGGATAAGCTTTATCTTTTCCTCTGACTGCCGAACAATGTCTGGGCCAACCAATGCTGATTCTCCCAACTTTCTGAATACCGAAGATGGCATTAAATTTATGCTCGCCCCCAGGTCACACAATCCACGAGCTCGGATGCTCTGCCCAATAGTAAGCTGGATAGTAAAACTTCCAGGGTCTTTTAACTTTGTGGGCAGTCTGTTCTGGATACGGGAAGTACACTCCTCCGTTAGAGCCACCGTAGCATACTCTGTCAACCGACTTTTGTTGGCCACGATGTCCTTTATGTACTTGGCATATTTAGGCACTCCCTGCAAGACATCAATAAGAGGTAAATTAACATGTACCTGTTTAAGCACCTCCATGAATTTCTTGAAACACGCCTCCTCCTTGTGTTTCTTTAGTCGTTGAGGGAACGGGGGTGGAGGTCTTTCTGATTCAGCTTCTTTGGTCTTCCCCCTTTCTGAACTTTGCTCCCCCTCAACTTCTGCTGCTCCCGAATGTTGAGGTGGTCTTTCTGGTTCCACCTCCTTCAGCTGCAAACCACTCCTTGTGGTCACTGCATTTACCTGCTTGGGATTCAGATCCGTGTCGCTTGGCAGTGCTCCTCTAGGCCTTGTATTTTGGGCACTAGCAAATTGCCCAAATTGATACTCAAGAGCCTTGGTAGCTAAATAATTATTTTTCACTTCGGCTGCCAATTTCACATAGTCAGCCTGCAATTGAGCTTGGTTAGCTATCATGGTCTTGAACATCTCCTCAATGCTGGGTGATGGTGGTGTAGGAGGTGCATTGTTGTTTCTGAATTGAGATTGGTAGTTCTGTTGCACTCCTTGATTCCTTTGCACACCCTGACCCGAGCTTTGGCCTTGATGGTTGTTGCTACCCCATGAGAAGTTAGGATGATTCCTCCAATTTGAATTGTAGCTACTACCATACTGTTGGTGATATCTTTGTGCATTACCCACAAAGTTTACTGAGTCAGGATTGGCTCCACAACACTCAGCTGAGTGCTCACTGCTTCCACACACTTCACACCACAATTGCTGGACTGCATTAACTGGAGCTTGAGGCTGGTTCAAGGTCATGTTGCTGAAGTGGTTGTTCAATTGATTTTGCAATGCAGCTATCTGTGCAGCGATAGCTGTAAACCCATCCACTTCAAGCACTCCTGCTGCTTTCCTTGTCCCACCTCGTGATGAATCAGCATTCCATTCTGGATTGCCCTGTGAAATCCGGTTCAACAAGGTATACAGCTCCTCATAAGTCTTTTCCAGCGCTTGCCCTCCAGCTGCTGAATCTAGCAATATTTTGGTGTGGGGTTCCAAACCGTCAATAAATGTGTGCACCAACACCTCATTAGACTGATGATGATGAGGACAGTCCCGCAACATGGATTTAAATCTCTCCCAGGCTTGATATAAATTTTCTCCCTCCCTCTGTTTGAAACTTAGAATTTGACTTCTAAGTCTTGCTGTTTTACCAGAGGGAAAAAACCTTATCAAGAACTTCCGTGCAAGATCATCCCACGTTGAGATAGAATTTGGTGGCTCAGCTTTCAACCACCTCTTGGCTTCTCCTAGTAATGGGAACGGAAATAATGTAAGCCGAACATAGTCTGGTGACACTCCAGTGGGTATGTAAGTGTCACTTATCTCCAAAAAATTTTGGAGATGCTGTTGTGGATCCTCATGAGGGAGACCGGTAAATTGCCCGCTTGTGTGCAACAACTGCACCATATTTTGTTTCAGTTCAAATCTTCCTCCAGGCTCTGGTTTGCGGATACATATTGGCATGTGGGATTGCCACCTCGTGAACCGGCCTTGCTGCTGCTTCTTCGGGCACTAACACTGCCCTCACAACCAGTGGATTCTATTGTTGCTCCATGATTGTCTGTCTGAGCAACTGCAGCTTTCTTTGCAGAGCTTCTCTTCTCTTACTGTGAAATATTCTTTCGGGCTCTATATAAGATTCCACCAGCTCTTTGTCTATTGCCAGTGTTCACAGCAATTAAGTCTGCAAAATACAAGCTAAGACCAAGTTGTCAACACTTAAGAAAAAAATAAAAATACGGTAAATTAACACTTAAAACAAATTCACCAATTGCCAAGTCCCCGGCAATGGCGCCAAAAACTTGTTCGGTGTGTTATATGGGTATATAAAATGACACGCAAGTGCACGTGGTCGAACAAGTAGTAAGTGGCTTTAGTAAGCCAAGTATCGATCCCACAGAGACTTGGGTTAAGTGCAATTTGCTCAAGTATACTATATTTTTACTTCTAAGTATGCTGACAACAACGTAACCAAAAATTTAATAATTTGTTTTATAAATTTTATGCTAAAACTAAGAACAATTATCTACTTTGAATCTGAACTATGGATAAGAGCATGCTAAGGTTAAACGAACATGTAATGAAACTGATTATCATCATAAATTGGTTAATCTTTTCTTCCTGTTGCTAGCCAAGAACATTTTCCAAGAGATTAAAACTCTCGTATTTAATCTCACTTAAGAATCCTGAACCATCCGTCTACATTTCTGTGATCAAATGCAATTCATGTTCTAGCCATACGATTCTGGTTCCTAAATTGACTAATACGACTTTCAGGTATATTTCTATCCTAAATGCACATCAAAACTCAATTTTCCCAAATCAAGTAAAGAACAATATCCTATTAATTCACAACTTTCCAGTTTCGTGCTCTCTCGAGTGAAATCAGACTTTTTAGATGTACATTAATGTAGGCCACACACCAATGCAGTAAGAACAAGAATTAATAGAACAACATGGAAGAAAAGATGAAAAACCAGATAATCAATAATCAAATTTCATCACAATTGTTCACAACCTCATCAAGGAAGGGAATTAGCCACTCATTTGTGGATTAATCATCATAAAACGAGTGTTAATCATACAAACAATTGAGTTAAAGAAGAAAGAAAGAGAGAAAAAACCCTAAACTTTTCGTCCCTCAACTGCCTATAACCCACGTCCTTGCTCCACCAAGTCTGAAATATGATAAATGAACTTAAGTGTTCTATTTATACTGCTGGGAATTTTTCCCGGAATAATGAGCAACGTGTCACGGAGTGCATCGCGGAGCACTGCCTCCGTGACATGCCATGAACGCGGACCCTCACTGGAACTGGGGGTCCGGGAATTCAAGCTCAACGTGGCACGACGTGCATCGCGGAGCACTGGCTCCGTGCCACGGAGCAAACGCGGACCTCCACTGGAAATTTGGTGAATTTTCACCCTCCAGACAGAATGCCTCCGCGATGGCAGCGTGACACGGCTCCATCGCGGAGCCCCTTTAATTCATGCTGTCCAATGCCTTTTCCCTTGCTCGCATCCAAGTCCAACTCCGATATCATCCAACATGCATTTCAGCTTCCCGAAATCACATTTTAACTGCAAAACAATGCTAATCATATTGGTTAGTATAAATTCACATTTTATTGCCTATTACATGAAAATGTTACACATTGATAGATAAACAAGGCGAAAATGGTACTTTTGAGTATCTCTTGGGCATATAAATCTGCCCAAGATCAAGCATTACTCTCAAAATATTATGTTGAAATGTTTTATGATATGTATTATTTTAGTTTTACTTATTAAGTGGTTTTACTTACCTTTCATACTCAGTACATTCCAAGTACTGACTACATACTCTATGTTGTATCATTTCATGGCACTGGCTCGGACGTTCAGGTTCAGTCCCACCATTATCCAGATCCTAAAAGTTAGCATCTCTCAACTTGTTGGTGAGTCCTCATCCTTCGAGGACCTTCTCATCAGTTTATCATCTGTATTTTCGGTTTCAGTTTGTTAGTGAGTTAGTTGGGTCTTGTCCCATCAACTCGTCAGATTTTAGAGTCTTATCAAATATAGTATGCATTCAGCTTCAGATCAGTGTTATGTATTCTATTATTCAGATTTTTATCAAATTTTCAGACTTTCACTATTTAAAATATTAGATTTCTGCATTTATTATGTTGAGCTTTAGTTTTCATGTTCATGTCATGGGTCGACTTGGAGCCATTTATGGTTCTAGGTTTTGTGTCTAGATCAGGCCTATGTTCGGGTCGTGACACACTTCGTATTAGAGAATTAGGTTTTGAAGTGTCCTAAGGTTTCTGAAAGCCGCATTAAGTAGAGTCTTTTTCATGGGTGTGAAGTGCGCTACACTAATGACAAAGAGGCTACGAAACATTTTAGGAGATTTCCTTTCTTTCATGATCTATGTCGTGCGATGAAATGTCTCTCTATCCTTCTAACTCGTACTACACGTTTTTGCAGAACCATGCCTCCTCGCCCAGTTAATGGAAGGACAAATTAAAATGGAAATGGCCATAAGAATGGCAATGGCGGATGGCACCAGCAGGCCCCACCAACTCCCGAGGATCTAATGCCTGAGAAGGTTGCCTATGCGGAGTTTAGGGAAACAATCTAAATGTTGGCAAGGCATTAACCGCCCAGGTCAACCAGCAGGCGGTAGCGCATGTTGCCCTGATTGGGAATGCGGCAACGTCAAAAGCTAGGGACTTTCTCAGGATGAACCCTCTGGAGTTCCTCGGATCAAAGGTGGATTAGGATACACACAATTTTGTTGATGAATTCCAGAAGATCACCCGGGTTATAGTGGTGACAGGGGAGGAGTGCACAGACCTAGCCTCTTCTCAGTAGAAAGGGATTGCCCATATCTTATTCAGATAGTGGAAGGATTGCTGGGCAGTTGGAGCGGGTCCCATTGGTTGGGATGAGTTTCATACCGCATTCTTGTATCGATTGTTTCCCCGAGAGATGAGGAAGATCAAGGCAGCTCAATTTGTGAACCTGAGGCAGAACAACATGACGGTTCAGGAGTATGCTTTAGAGTTCACCCGTCTTTCTAAGTATGCACCAGAGATGGTGGCTGATTAGAGGGCTCGAGTGAGCAGATTCATACATGGGATAGCGGACTATTTGGTGAAGGATTGTAGGAACGCTATGCCTCATTAGGATATAGACTTCCTGTGGTTGGTTCTATAGGGCCAGAAGATAGAGGAAGTACAGGTGAGTGAGTGGGAGAGAGGCCAAGAGGACCAGGACCGACAATTTGGGGTTCTCCCAGTAGAGACGTGGGGGTGGGCATCATCAACAGTCCCACCAGAGATCATCATCCTCAGTGCCATCAGTGGCAAGTGTTCCGTCCATATCTAGGCTCGACCAGGGGTGACGAGCGTCAGGTTCTCGACGTCAGGGGAGCAGAACTATATAGCCTAGTATTCCAGGTTGTGACAGGTGTGGCAAGAGGCACACTAGTCAGTGCCTAGCAGGTACAGGTGCTTGTTTCAGGTGTGGGAAGCCCAGATATATATGCTCAGAGATTGTCCAACAACTAGACAGGACCATGGTAGAGGCGAGACCTAGAAAATAATTCACCGACCCCACCAGCACGCTCAACTCAATAGGGTGCCTTAACTAGTGCATGTGGTGGTTAGTGTCAGAACAGGTTCAATTCCTTCGCATCGCGTCAGGAGCAAGAGGTCTCCCCAGATGTATTCATTGGTATATTATAAGTATTTGACCTTGATGCATATGTATTACTAGATCCAGGGGCTACTATATCTTGTGACGCCCTATGTTGCTAGTAGTTTCGGAGTCAGTCCTGAAATCCAATCATAACCCTTCTCAGTCTCTATTGTAGTGATGATTCAGTGATAGCTCGACAAGTATACAGATATTTTTCTTTCACAATCCTTTAGAAAGTCACTCAGCAGATTTAGTAGAGCTATCCATGATAGATTTTTATGTTAGCTTTGGCATGGATTGGCTATATGCATGTTATGCCTCAGTGAATTGTAGAACCCGTGCAGTAGGGTTCTAGTTCCCTAGTGAGCCAATCCTAAATTGGAAGGGTAGTTTAGTTGTGCTTGTAGGTCGCTTCATTTCCTACCTTAAGGCTAGAAAGATGATCTCTAAAGGTTTTGTGTACCATCTACATAGGGTTAAGGATTCTACATCCATAACCCCAACTATTCAGTCAGTTCCTATAGCATGAGAATATCTAGAAAGTGTTTCCAGATGATCTACTAGGAACTCCTCCCAAGTGGACGATTGACTTCGGCATCGTTCTTCTTCCCAATACGTAGCCCATATCTATCCCGCCATACAAAATGGCTCCAGGTGAGCTAAAGGAGTTGAAGAAACAGTTGAAGGATCTCTTAGACAAGGATTACATCAGACCTAGCAAGTCCCCGTGGGGTGCACCAATACTCTTTGTCGGGAAGAAATATGGTTCCCTTCGAATGTGCATTGACTGTCGATAGTTGAAAAAGGTCACAATCAAGAACAAGTATCCTCTCCCTAGAATTGATGACTTTTTTGACTAAATTCAGGGTGCCAAGTGTTTCTCAAAAATAGACCTCAGATAAAGATATCATCAGCTCAGGGTAAGCGAGAGTGACGCCCTGAAGACAACCTTCAAGACTCGGTATGATCACTCTGAGTTTGTAGTCATGTTTTTTGGACTGATGAATGCTCCTGTAGATTTTATGGATTTGATGAATATGGTGTTCAAGCAATATTTGAACACGTTCGTGATTATGTTCATAGATGAAATTATCATATACTCTCGGAGCAAGGAGAAGCTCATCACTTATTTGAGGGTGGTGCTACAGACTCTTAAGGATTGTCAATCGTATGCTAAATTTAGCAAGTTTGAGTTTTAGCTTAACTCAGTAGCATTTTTAGGTCATGTGGTGTTAAGTGAGGGTGTACAGGTGGACTCTCAAAAGATAGAAACTGTAAAGAGTTGGCCTAAAGCAGTTAGTCGTTCGGATATCAGGAGTTTCTTGGGCTTAGCAGGTTACTACCAAAGGTTTGTGGAAGGGTTTTCATCCATTGCGACACTGTTAACTAAGTTGACCCAGAAGAATCTGAAGTTACAACGGACAGTGGCCTGTGAGAAGAGCTTCCGAGAATTGAAAACTCGACTCACCTCAGCACCAGTGTTGACTCTATCTAAGTGTAACAACGGATTTGTGGTATATTATGACGCCTCAAGGATCGACCTTGGTTGTGTATGAATGCAGAAAGGTAAGATTATAACCTACGCTTCCAGGCAGCTTAAGGTCCATGAGAAGAACTATCCAACTCACGACCTCGAGTTGGCAATGGTAGTATTCGCCTTGAAGATTTGGAGACACTATCTGTACGGGGTCCATGTGGATGTGTTTACGAACCACAAAAGCCTATAGTACGTTTTTACCCAGAAGGATCTAAATCCATGTCAAAGAAGGTGGTTGGAGATTCTTAAGGATTACAATATGAGTGTCCTTTATCATTTGGGCAAGGCTAATGTGGTGGAAGATGATCTTAGCAAGCTTTCTATGGAGAGTGTGTCCTATGTAGATAAGGGGAGGAAAGAGATGGTGAAGGAGGTGCATCGGCTTGCATGACTAGGAGTTCGTTTTGTGGACTCAGCAAATGGTGGTGTCATTGTTCAGAATGGATCAGAATCTTCTTTGGTAAGTGACGTCTAGGCTAGGCAAGAAGAGGATCCTATTTTGGTAAAGCTAAAGGAAATGGTTCAGAATCAAAAAGTTGAGGTCTTCTCCTAAGGGGGAGATGGTGTACTTCAGTACCAGAGTCGTTTATGTGTCCTGGGTGTTAGTGATTTGAGAGATCGGATATTGCGTGAGGCTCATGGTTCCCAATATTCTATAATTCAATATGCCACCAAGATGTACTGTGACCTATAGGAAATCTGTTGGTGGAATGGCATGAAGAAGGACATAGTAGAGTTTGTGGCTAAGTGTCCGAATTGTCAACAGGTGAAAGTTGAGCATCAAAGACCTGGAGGTGTGCTTCAAGACATTAGTATCCCCACTTGGAAGTGGGAGGAAATCAATATGGATTTCATTACAGGGTTTCCTCGTACTCGTCGATAGTATGACTCCTTATTGGTGATTGTGGATAGAATGACTAAAGCATCTCATTACCTATTGGTCAAGACTACCAACTCAGCGGAGGATTATGCTAAATTGTTATTTGGGAGTTAGTTTAGTTTCATGGAGTGCCCTTGTCCATCGTATCAGATAGGAGTACTCATTTTACCTCCTAATTTTGGAGATCGCTTAAAAAAAGACTTGGTACCCAGGTGAAACTTAGTATAGCTTTTCACACACAGACAGATAGTCAGGCTGAACGAACCATTCAGAATCTTGAGGATATGTTAAGAGTGTGTTGATTTCAAGGGTAGTTGGGTTAATCATTTATCTCTCATTTAATCTGCATATAATAACAGTTACCATTCTAGCATTCAGATGGCTCTGTTTGAGGATCTTTATGGGCGAAGGTGTAGATCGCCTATTGGGTGGTTTGAAGTTAGTGAAGCTATGTTGATAGGACCATATTTAGTTCAGGAGGCTATGGAGAAGGTCGTCAAAAGTCCTAAGAGGATGTGAGGAGGAGAGAACTTAAGCTTGAAGTTGATAATTGGGTATTTTTGAAGGTATCTCCCATGAAGGGGGTGATGAGATTCGGGAAGAAAGGGAAACTTAGTCCCCATTATGTTGGCCCGTACAATATTGTGAGACGTGTTGGCAAGGTGGATTATGAATTGGAGTTGCCCTCAGAATTGGCTTCAGTACATCCAATTTTCCATGTATCGATTTTAAAGAAATGCATAGGTGATCTGGCTTTGGTTGTTCCAATGCAGAGCGTAGGTGTGAAGTATAGCCTTAGCCACGAAGAGGTTCCAGTCAAAATACTTGATCATCGGGTTTGAAAGCTAAGAAACAATGAAGTAGCTTCAATAAAGGTTTTATGGAGAAATCATTATATTGAGGAAGCTACGTGGGAAGCAAGAGCAGATATGATGGATAAATACCCGCATCTATTCCATTCCTATTCAGTTCAAGCTTGAGATATCAGTTTCCTCATTAGTACTCTATTCAGTTTCCTATTTAGTTCATGTGTTCTAGTTTCTTTCATGTCAGTGCATATATGTGTGATTCGTGAATTCAGTTCATTCATGTATTCCATTTCGGAGTCAGTCACTCCATCAGTTTTCAGCCTTAGATGTTCAGTACTTGGGATGGCAGTCTATTCCCCAGCTTTTCAGTATGTTCATTCAAATTCAATGATGAATGTTCCCAAGGGGGAGATATTGTAATACCCCGAAAGTCCTTAAGATCAAACCCTAGGGTTCAAGCAAAGATAGCAGAAAAATTTTGCCCAGGCGACAGGACGAGTCATCCAGTGACCTGTGGGTAGACATCACGAGTCGTTAAGTGACTCGTGAGGTGAGGAAAAAGTTGCCAAATACACATGGTCTAGGGGTGACCATGAAAGGTGGCCACAAGTCGTGATGTAATTCCACAACTCGTTGAGTTGGTCGTGACCAGGAGCTGAGTAGGAGATTGAATTTGGGTAGAAGACGTAATGATTGGGACTCAACGACTCGTCAAGTTAACCACGAGTCATGATGTCACTCATGGTGACTGGCGGTGCCCATTTTTTCTGCATTTTAACAGGGATGTTTCGTAATTACTAAGCCCCTAGGTCATAAACTACATCATTTTAAGCTCATATTAATGAAGTTTTAAGAGGGTTAAATCCATTCTAACTCATTCCTTCCCTATGCATGTGAATTAGAGGATTCCAAGGAAGATCAAGCTTTGAACTCTCCAATTTCTTTGGGCTTTCAGGGAAGAGTGTAAGACAAGATAATCCAGATATAGGGTTATGAATGTGAGTATTCCTTCACTTGCATGCCCAAATCCTCTTCTAAATTCATGAAATTCAAGATTTATGAGTCTATGGGGTTTTAACCTAAAGTTGTGAAATTATCTTAGTATCTATCATGGGTAAATCCTATTCATATATTTAATGTGGTTTTAATATTCATGGGCATGCTTTATAATGATTTCAATTATAAATTTATGATTTCAATGTTTTACAATCATGATTCCAATTATGAAAGTTCATGAAGAGTTGAGATTTTGATCTATGTTTTCAAGTATGATGAAAGTCTATGATGAAAGCATAATCTTGAATTACCCATGTTTATATTCATTATTTGACTATCAAGTCTATTCAAATCATGTATAAGTTTGGACAAGCCCATATGATCAAGTATGTTTCATGATTTGCTTTAATTTCATGTTATTAGCTTACCACATGATTTTGGAGTCTAGACTCCCACTTTTCAACTTGTGGTATGGTTTTAGTCGAGGCTCCTCATGATAAGTTTTCGAATTATGCTTGTACTATTATGATTCAGCTTCATCGAAAGATGATGGTTTAGCTTTGTGGAAAAATGATAGAGAGCATATGCATACTTTTGGGAGTAGTGTTTAGCGCTGAGTCGGCTAAGGGTTCAGTCAACTCTATGCCTCAGAATTACTTGCCAACGTAGGTATGCTTAGATTATTTGGGACCTCCTTTGTGAGCCTTCCCTACCCCTGATGGCCTTCAGCTTGATATCGATATCATGGTAGCGTCCTTAGTCCTGGCAAGGCTTTAGATGGCTTTTCCCACTTGAGTGTAAAGTCGGGTCCATGTAAGCTCTATCTTTGTAATGTCGGTTATATGATGAGTCTCCCAATTGTTTCTTATGATTTCAATTATGCATTTTCATCAGTCATGATATTTTGTTTTCAATAGGTTTGACCTAATGTTCAGTTTTACTTATGATTATCAGTTTAAGCTTTAGGTCATTTGAATCAGTTATGATATTCAATCATGTTCAAATCATTTTCAGATAATAGCATGCAAGCATTAGTCTCGAAATCTTATGTTGAAATGTTTTATGATATGGATGATTTCAGTTTTACTTATTCAGTGGTTTTACTTACCTTGCATACTCGGTACATTTCAAGTACTAACTGCATACTCTATGTTGTATAGTTTTATGATACAAGCTCGGATGTTCAGGTTCAGTCCTGGTGTTAGCCAGATCCTTAGAGTTAGCATCTCTCAGCTTGTTGGTGATCCTCATCCTTCGAGGAACTTCTCAATAGTTTATCATCTATATTTTCGATTTTAGTTTGTCAGTGAGTTAGTTGGGATCTTGTACTATCAACTCGTCACATGTTTGACACTTATTAGACATAGTATGAATTCAGCTACGGATTAGTGTTATGTATCCGTTGTTTAGATTGTTATCAAATTTTTAGAATTCTACTATTTCAAATGTTAGATTTCTGCATTTATTATGTTGAGCTTTAGTTGTCAGGTTCATGCTATGGGTCGACTTGGAGCCATTTATGGTTCTAGGTTCCATGTCTAGATCTGAGCCTATGTTCGAGCCATGACAAACTTGGTATCAAAGCATTAGGTTTTTAAGTGGCCTAGGGTGTCAAAAAGCCGCATTAAGTAGAGTCTTTTTAACGGGTGTGAAGCGTTCCACACTTATGACGAAGAGGCTACGAAATGTTTTAGGAAATTTCTCTTCTTTCATGATCTATATCGTGCGATGAAACATCTCTCTATCCTTCTAACTCGTGTTGCACGCATTTGCAGAATCATGCCTCCTCGCCCAGTTAATGGAAGAAGAAACATCAATGGAAATGGCAATGAGAATGGCAATGGCAATAGGCACCTGTAGCCCCCACCAGCTCCCGAGGATCTTTTGCCCCAGCTGGTTGCCCATGCGGGAGTTTAGGGCAGCTATATAGATGTTGGCACAAGCATTAACCGCCCAAGTCAACTAGCAGGTGGTAGCAGATGTTCCCCAGAATGGGAATGCGGCAGCGGCAAGAGTCAGGGACTTTCCCAGGATGAACCCTTCGGAGTTCCTCAGATCAAAGGTGGATGAGGATCCACACAAGTTTATTGATTAAATCTAGAAAATCACCCAGATTGTGGGGGTGACAGGGGAGGAATGTGCAGACCTAGGCTCTTATCAGTTGAAAGAGGTTGCCCATATCTAGTTCAGACAGTGGAAGGATAGTAGGGCAGTTGAAGCAGGTCCCATTGGTTGGGATGAGTTTCATACCACATTCTTGAATCGGTTCTTTCCCGGAAAGATTAGGGAAATCAAGGCAGCTGAATTTGTGAACCTGAGGCGGAACAACATGACGGTTCATGAGTATGCTTTAGAGTTCACCCATCTATCCAAGTATGCACCATAGATTATAGCTGATTAGAGGGCTCGGTGAGCCGGTTCGTACATAGGATTGCGGACTCTTTGGTCAAGGATTGCAAGACCGCTATGCTTCATCAGGATAAGGACTACTTGCGGTTGGTTCTGTACGCCCAACAGATAAAGGAAGTGCAGGTGAGTCAGTGGGAGAGAGAGGCCAAGACGGCCAGGATCAACAGTTTTGGGTTCTCCCAGCAAAGACCTAGTGTTGGGCATCATCAACAGTCCCCCAAAGATCATCAACCCCAACACCGTTAGTATCAAGTGTTTCATCTTGATCTAGGTGCGACCAGAGGTGGTAAGAGTCAAGATCTCAAGGTCAAGGGAGCAAAACTGTATAGCCTAGTATTCCAGGTTGTGACAGGTGTGGCAGGAGGCACACTGGTCAGTGCCTAGCAGGTACAGGTGCTTGTTTCGGGTGTGGGAAGCCCGGATATATGCTCAAAGATTGTCCAGCAGCTAGGAAAGACCATGGTAGAGGCCGAGACCTAGACACTAGTTTAGCGGCCCCACTAGTACGCTCAGCTCAGTGGGGTTCCTCCACTAGTGCAGGTGGTTGTCAGCGTCAAAACAGGTTCAGCAAGAGGTCTCCCCAGATGTATTCACCGGTATATTATGAGTATTTCACCTTGATGTATATACATTACTAGATCTAGGGGCTACTATATCTTATTACATCCTATGTTACTAGTAGTTTTGGAGTCAGTCCTAAAATCCAATCAGAACCCTTCTTAGTCTCTACTCCAGTGGTTATTTAGTGATAGCTCGACAGGTATACAGAAATTTCCCTATCACAGTTCTTCATAAAGTCACTCAGTAGATTTAGTAGAGCTATCTATGATAGATTTTGATGTTATCTTTGGCATAGATTTACTACATGCATGTTATGCCTCAGTGAATTATAGAACCCATGCGGTAGGGTTCCAGTTCCCGGGTGAGCCAGACCCAAAGTGGAAGGGTAGTGTAGTTGTGCTTGTAGTTCGCTTCATTTCCTACCTTAAGGCTAGAAAGATGATCTCTAACGATTTTATGTACCATCTAGTTAGGGTTAAGGATGCTACATCCAAAACCCCCAACTATTCAGTCAGTTCCTGTAGCGTGAGAATATCCAAAAGTGTTTCCAGATGATCTACCAAGAATTCCTCCCGAGTGGGCGATCGACATCGGCATTGACCTTCTTCCCGATACGTAGCCCATATCTACCCCGCCACGCAGAATGGCTTCAGCTGAGCTAAAGGAGTTGATGGAACAGTTGAAGGATCTCTTTGACAAGGGTTTCATCAGACCTAGCAAGTCCCCATGGGGTGCACCAGTTCTCTTTGTAGGGAAGAAGGATGGTTCCCTTCAGATGTGCATTGGTTGTCGACAATTGAACAAGGTCACAGTCAAGAACAGGTATCCTCTCCCCAGAATTGATGACTTGTTTGACCAACTTTAGGGTGCCAAGTGTTTCTCAAAAATAGACCTCAGATCCAGATATCATCAGCTCAAGGTTAGAGTGACACCCGAAAGACAGCCTTCTGGACTCCGTATGGTCACTGTGAGTTTGTAATTATGTTTTTTAGACTGACGAATGTTGCTGCAGCTTCCATGGATTTGATGAACAGGGTGTTCAAGCCATATTTGGACATGTTCATGATTGTGTTCATAAATGAAATTCTCATATACTCTCAGAGCAAGGAGGAGCTCAATGCTCATTTGAGGGTGGTGTTATAGACTCATAACGATCGTCAGTCGTATGCTAAATTCAGCAAATGGCTTAACTCAGTTGAATTTTTGGGTCATGTGGTGTCAAGTGAGAGTGTACAAGTGGACTCTCAAAAGATAGAAGTTGTGAAGAATTTGCCTAGACCAGTTAGTCCTTCGGATATCAGCGGTTTCTTGGGCTTAGTTGGTTACTACCAGAGGTTTGTGCAAGGATTTTCATCCATTGAGGCACTGTTGACTAAGTTGAGCTAGAAGAATGTAAAGTTATATTGGTCAGAGGCTTGTGAGAAGAGCTTCCAAGAATTGGAGACTCGACTCACCTCAACACCAGTGTTGACTCTACCTAAGGGTACCGATGAATTTTTGTATATTATGACACCTTAAGGATCGGCCTTGGTTGTTTATTAATGCAGCACAGTAAGGTTATAGCCTACGCGTTCAGGAAGCTTAAGGTCCATGAGAAGAACTATCCGACTCACGACCTCGAGTTGGCAGCGGTATTATTCGCCTTAAAGATTTTGAGTCACTATCTGTATGGGTCCATGTGGATGTGTTTACAGACCATAAAAGCCTAAAATATGTGTTTATTGAGAAGAATCTAAATCTACATCAAATAAGGTGCTTGGAGCTTCTTAAGGATAATGATATGAGTGTCCTTTGTCATTTGGACAAGGCTAATGTGGTGGCAGATGCTCTTAGCAAGCTTTCTATGGAGAGTGTGTCCCATGTAGATTAGAGGAGAAAAGAGTTAGTGAAGGAGATGCATCGGCTTGCACTACTAGGAGTTCTTCTTGTGGACTTAGAAAATGGTGGTGTCATTATTTAGAATGAATCAAAATCTTCTTTGGTGACTGAAGTCTAGGCTAGGCAAGAAGAGGATCCTATTTTGGTAAAGTTAAAGGAAGCGGTTCAGAATAAAAAAGTTGAGGTCTTCTCCCAAGGGGGAGATAGTGTACTTCGATACCTGGGTCATTTGTGTGTCCCATGTGTTAGTGATTTGAGAGATTGGATATTGCATGAGGCTTATGATTCCCAATATTCTATACATCCAGGTGCCACCCAGATGTACTGCGACATATAGGAAGTCTATTGGTGGAATGACATAAAGAAGGACATAGCAGAGTTTGTGGCTAAGTGTCCGAATTTTCAACAGGTGAAATTTAAGCATAAAAGACCTAGAGGTGTGCTTCAAGACTTTAGTATACCCACTTAGAAGTGGGATGAAATTAATTTGGACTTCATTATAGGGTTGCCTTGTACTCATCAACAGTATGACTCCTTATGGGTGATTGTGGATAGGTTGACCAAAGCAGCTCATTTCCTACCGGTCAAGACTACTGACTCAGTAGAGGATTATGCTAAATTATATATTTGGGAGTTATTTCGGTTGCATGGAGTTTCCTTTTCCATCATATCAGATAGGGGTACTCAGTTTACCTCTCAATTTTGGAGATCGCTTCAAAAGGGACTCGGTACTCAGGTCAAGCTTAGTACAATTTTTCACCCGCAGACAGATTATCGGGCTGAACGAACCAATTCAGACTCTTATGGATATGTTGAGAGCGTGTGTGATTGATTTGAAGGGTAGTTGGGATGATCATTTACCTCTCATCGAATTTGCATATGATAACAGTTACCATTCCAGCATTCAAATGACTCCATTTGAGGTTCTTTATGGGCGGAGGTGTAAAAAGCCTATCGGTTGGTTTGAAGTCGGTGAAGCTACATTTATATGACCATATTCAACTCAGGAGGCTATGGAGAAGGTTCATCTTATAAGGAAAAGGTTGAAAATAGCTCAGAGTTTCCAAAAGTCCTATGCGGATGTAAGGAGGAGAGAACCTGAGTTTGAAGTTGATAATTGGGTGTTTTTGAAGGTATCTCTCATGAAGGGGAAACTTAGTCCCCATTATGTTAGGAAGTACAAGATTGTGAGACGTGTTGGCAAGGTGGCTTATGAATTGGAGTTTCCCTCAGAATTGGCTTCAGTACATCTAGTTTTTCATGTATCATTTTTAAAGAAGTGCATGGGTGATCCAGCTTTGGTTGTTCGGTGGAGAGCGTAGGTGTGAAGGATAGCCTTAGCTTCGAAGAGGTTTCAATTTAAATACTTGATTGTCAAGTTCGTAAGCTAAAAAACAAAGAAGTAGCTTCAATAATGGTTTTATGGAGAAATTAGCATGTTCAGGGAGCTACCTGGGAAGCCAAAGGCTATGATGGCTAAATACCCACATCTATTCCCTTCCGGTTTAGTTCCAGCTTGAGGTATCAATTTCCTCCTTAGTACTCTATTCAATTTCATGTTCAGTTCATGCATTCCAGTTTCTTTCATGTCAGTGCATGTATGTGTAATTCGTTGATTTTGTTCAGTCATGTACTTTAGTTTAGAGTCAGTCACTCTGTCAATTTTCAGCCTTAGATGTTCAGTATTTGGGATGGCAGTCTATTACCCAACTTTTCAGTATGTTCATTCACATTCGAGGATGAATGTTTCCAAGGGGAATATATTGTAATATCCTGAAAGTCCATAAGATTAGACCTGAGGGTTCAAGCAAAGAAAGCAGGAAAATGTTGCCCAAGCCACCGGACGAGTTGTCCAGTGACCCATGAGGAGACATCACGAGTTGTTAAGTGACTCATAAGGTGAGGAAACGTTGGCGAAGACACGTGGTATGGGGGTGACCATGAAAGGCATCCATGAGTCATGATGTGACTCCACGACTCATGGAGTTAGTCGTGACCAGCAGCTGAGTATGAGATTGAATTTGGGCAGAAGATGTAACGATTGGGACTTAACAACTCATCAAGTTTACCATGAGTCATGATGTCACTCGTGGTGACTGGCAGTGTCCCTTCTTCCTGCATTTTAATAAGGGTGTTTGATAATTCCTAAATCCCTAGGTCCTAAACTACACATTTTAAACTCAGATTAAGGGAGTTTTAAGAGGGTTAAATCTATTCAAACCCATTCCCTCCCCATGCCTACAAACTAGAGGATTCCAATGAAGATCAAGCTTAAAACTCTCCAATTCCTTCTCAAATTTCTTTGGGCTTTCATTGAGGAGTACAATACTAGATTACCCAGGTATGTAGAGTTATGAATGGGAGTATTGCTTCATTTCCATGTCCAAATCCTCTTCTAAATTCATGAAAATCAAGATTTATGAGTCTATGTGGTTTTAACCTAAAGTTGTGAAATTATCTAAGTATCTATCATGGTTAAATCCTATTAATGTTTTTAATGTGGTTTTAAGATTCATGGGCATATTTTGTAATGACTTCAGTTACAAATTTATGACTTAAAAGTTTTACAATTATGATGCCCAATTATGAAACTTCATGAAGAGTTGAGATTATGATCTATGTTTTCAAGTATGATGAAATATCTATGATGAAAGTATGATCTTGAATTACCCATGTTTATATTCATGATTTGCCTATCAAGTCTATTTCAAAGCATGTATAAGCTTGGCCAAGCCCATATGATCAAGTATGTTTCATGATTTACTTCAATTTCATGTTATTAGCTTACCACATGGTTTTGGAGTCTAGACTCCAACTTTTCAACTTGTGGTATGGTTTTAGTCGATGCTCCTCATGATATGTTTTCATATTATGCATGTACTATTATGATTCAGCTTTGTCTCAATACGATGGTTTAGCTTCGTTGAAAAATGACTAAAAGCATATGAATGTTTTTGGGAGTTGCGTCCAGCACTGAGTAGGATAAGGGTTCAGTCAACCCTATGATTTAGAACTACATGCCAATGTAGGTATGTTCAGATTATTTGGGACCTCCTTTGTGAGACTTCCCTACCCCCGAGGGGCCTTCAGCTTGATATCGGTATCATGGTAGTGCCTTTAGTCCTGTCAAGGTTTTGGACGGCTCTGACCACTTGAGTGTACTAGTCAGAATCACGTAAGCTCTATCTTGGTAATGTCGGTTATATGACGAGTCTCCCATTGTTCCTCATGATTTCAGTTATGCATGTTCATATGTCATGATATTATGTTTTCTGCAGGTTTGACCCAATGTTTAGGTTTACTTATGATTATCTATTTCAACTTTGGGTCATTCGAATCAGTTATGATATTCAGTCATGTTCAAATAATGTTTCCAGATAATAGCATGCAATAATTACTCTCAGAATCTTTTGTTGAAATGTTCTATAAAACAAGTTATTTCAGTTTTACCTATTCAACGATTTTACTTACCTTGCATACTCGGTACATTTCAAGTACTGACCACATACTCTATGTTGTATTGTTTCATGATACAGGCTCGGACATTCAGGTTTAGTCCCGCCGTCAGTCAGATCCTCAGAGTAAGTATCTCTCAGCTTGTTGGTGAGTCCTCATCCTTTGAGGACCTTCTCATCAGTTTATCATCTGTATTTTCTATATCAATTTTTTAGTGAGTTAGTTGAGGTCTTGTCCCATCAACTCATCATAATTTAGAGGCTTATCAGACATAGTATGCATTCAACTTCGGATCAGTGTTATGTATTTCGTTGTTCAGATTGTTATCGAATTTTCAAACTTCCGCTATTTCAAATGTTAGATTTCTCCATTTGTTATGTTGAGCTTTAGTTGTCATGTTCATGCAACGGGTCGACTTTTAGACATTTATGATTCTAGGTTACGTGTCTAGATTTAGGCCTATGTTCAGGTCGTGACATTCATGCCCGAGGTGAGCATCAGGGAGAGTGGTTATGATATGAGTGGCTCGTGTCCAAGGTGAGCATCCAAATGAGCAGATGAGTGGGAGCGAGTACCACGCCGGTGCGGTACGTGGATTTCTAGAGGTCATGACTGGAAGGAAAAAAATAAAACCCTCTGGGATGTGTGTATGGATATACAAATATGTTCTCTGCGTGTGTACGTACAGGTATGTTATGATATACATATGGTTGTGTGACAGAGGTCAGTATAGGTATATTACAATATACGTAAGCTATGTGACAAAGGTCAGTACAAGTATGTTATGATATACATAGGGTTGTGTGGTAAAGATCGATGACAAGTATGACACTGATGTGTGTACGGAGAAGTTACTATGGTGTGTACAATAATCCGATGATAGGAGATTGATAAGACAGGTCCATTTACCTTTGCGTCCTGTGTGTACATGAATTTTCTACCTAATTGTGTTTTACTTATTTGTAAACCTTTATGTTGATGAGATTATTTGTTGAATAATTAATGTTGCAATCTAAATTGTTAGTGAACATGTTTTATGTCTTATTGCTGGACTGATCCTGACTGTGTGGGTGGTTATATTAAAAAGGGAATATAACAAATAATTATGGTATGATGGCAAGTTGGGAAATTGATAATTAAATAAAGTGTAGTTTTCTTTAGTTTTTGGCAGATATTACACCATGTATAATTAATGAAGTACTAAGAAATACACGTAGTCAGTAGTCGAGCTACTGCCTAGAGTAGTACTACCGTGACGATAGACTTTCTGCTACGACGAGACCATGGCAGCGGTCAAGTTACCACTGTAGCGAGGCTTAAAGAGTATGCAGGCCATCCTTGTGGCTAAATATTGACTAAGAAAGTATAGGGGTATTGTTAAATGACATGAATAAATAGAGGGAATTTAATTGGTTTGTTAATATGTAGAGTTATTGTTAAAATTAATGGATTGATTGCATATTAATTTTACACTATAGAGTGAACTAGTTTTAGTCGGCTGATGTTGCTTACCAGTAGGTTTGTGTACTGATACTACCTTTCTATACCTTTTTGGGTGTAGGGTGTGTAGGTGATTTGTAGTCTCATGATTGACGTGACGATACTCAGCATCAGCTTCTTCATTTTCTCCACAAGCGAAGGTGTGTCTTTTCTTGTTGTCCAATATTCTGAATAGAGCTCTTGTACCTATCCATGCTAGATCTTTGTGGAAGAGTCAGTCTTGGAAATTATTTTATGATTTATTATGTTGAGTTGATTGAAAAAAATTATGAATCGATGATGTTGTTGGAATAGAGATCCGTTATATGTTATTGACTCTACTATCATATTAAAAATGGTGTTTTATAAAGGGGTTCTCCTGTTAAACTAGAGTCGAGTCATTGCCCAGATGACCCATCCATTTAGGTCGTGACAACGATAGAATTAGCCCTTTGTACCGCAGTTTCTTTCCTCTTTGTTGGCTTTTTCTGAAAAAACATAGTAACATACGATCAGAATTTTTTCTTAAAGTTCAACTCTGTAGCATGATCTAGAGTACGAAAGAAGAGTAAAAAAAATTCATAAATATACTTCAGCCTCCTAGTTATAAATGTGGCATGCTTCATAGAAATAATTAAGACACTACTAGATAGAGTTTCATCGACTCCTTAGAATACTTGAACATAGTACTCTGATACCAAGTTTGTCTCTCCCTGGCCCTAAGCTTAAGTGAGACCGACACTCGATGTCTTACCTTATTTGAGCAAAACAACTATATGGCATAACATAAGCAGAAGGAAATGAAATTCATTCATACCATAAGCAAAATTCTTTGAGAATAAAAAATTCCGATTCATAAGCTTTCATCAAAACCCAAAATGAAATATCCAATAGAGTGAAAGAATTTCCAAGCATAAATGATGAATGAACATTCTAAACTCATTTAATCTATGAAGCCTCTAACATATCATGGATAAACTATTTTATAGAGATAAGACCCATGGTATATCTTTAGGCAATACTAGAAAGCTAAAATAAATGAATTTTCCCCAAAAGCAAGTGGAGTTCACCAATATTTGAAAGTATGACACCTAGCGTGCTACTCGATTGTCTATATGGGTACGTGAGTTTACATTATTAAGTAATGCAATGCTACCAACAAAAGTGACATAATTACATCTATAATTGTATGGTAACTAATATGGTAGAATGAAACATGAAACATAGTTGAAGTAAAAGGACAACCAATGAAACCATATCATATCATGAAGAGTAAACCAAGAATTCAAATAAATAGGTTGACTTTGACATTTTTATTATCATTAATTTCATTATGGGAGATTTTTTTAGATTAACTAGCATAAACCATTAAGTTTATTATGGGAGATTTTCTTAGATTAACTGCATAAACCATTATGAGAGAACATGGAGTCTGATTTATGTTTGACCAGTAAGCCATCACATACCTTGTAGGATATGAGACATTCTCTTGTATTAACGAGTATAAACCATCAAGGGAGCACATAGAGTATAATCTTTGCTCGACCATTTAAGTCACCCCATCCTTTGCAATATATGAGACATTCTCTTATAATAACTGGCATAAACTACCATGGGAGCACATAGAGTCTGATCTCTGTTTGACCATTTAAGTCACCCCATCCTTTGCAAGGTACGAGACATTCATAATAGGATGCTATCATAAATCCAAAATAATTCCTTACCATAATCACAAAGAGGATTCCCAAACTAGCAGAACGATCCTGATCCTTATCCTACATTGACATATGTAGTTTCAAACACTAGTCGTTTAGACTTATGCCTTCTTACTAATATCATTACTCCCGTGTTATAACATGATAGATGTAACTTGAAATCATGTTAAGCTCAATACCTCATAAGTCAGTGTTTGTAATCTATTCATTAGGTCATAAAAATCATAAAGTCTCTCCCTTAGGGAGAAAAAATCCATGTATCATGTCTATCATGTCATATCATATCTTATTCATTCATGAAAATCTATTGTTTTATTGTTTGGAAGAAAAATCATACTTTTGATGTTTTTGTATTTTTCATGTAAAAATCGTAAGACTTATAGAATAAGATCATATTAATCATATAAGAAATTTCATAGGAGTTCATGATATTCATAATGAAATTACATGAAAAATTTTATCATTTTCATATTTAACCCTTCTCATCACATAGAGGAGAACTTATGAAATTTTTACAGAATCATATCGTGGAGAAGAACAATAATGTTCCCACATAAAAACGAAATCTTTATATACTATTATTCACTCCTAATCACATAAAAAATCAAATCTTTGATGAAGAACGCCCAAAATCCTAAGCTTGATCTTTTTTAGAAGAGCCGCTTCAAAGATCATATGATTAATTAGATATTAGAATAGTGTTACGGATTTGCATACAGTTTTACAAACACTTAAAATCACTTATATTTTCACAGGAATATTTACCAAGGTGTGGGAAGGTGTTTAAGGGAATGTAGAGTCTCCCTAGAGCTCTCAAAATCGAAGAGAGAGTGAAAAGTTTGAAAAAACTCAAACTGGGTCGTATTTATAGACTTGGACTATGATTAGACATCAGTGCATCACGATGAACTGGGAAGCACACTGTGGTGGCTGTCATGGTGAATTTTACTACGATGAGTATCATGTCGTGGTGCCTATTGCATTTTAACACTTGGTCGAATTTTTTCTGTAAACTAGAGTCCCCTAATGATCTTTCAGCGCAACGTCAACTTTATTGTGGGGCTTACTGTGTTGAGCATCACATCTCGGTGACTGGTACATCCCATACTTAAACAAAACTCAAGGAAGTCTATCTCTTAACGCAGTGAGGTGCCCATAAACGGTAAACTTCATCATGTTGGGCTTCGTGTCACACTCACTGCAGGTGCATCAACTCTTAAAAATTAGTTTCTTTCCTTGAGTAAAACGTGCATAACTTCTTTTATCAAAATCTAATGGGCGAGCGATTTGATGCATTAGATTTTCAATACAAATAAAATGTCAAGTACGACCATACATCCTAATCATTATGATACCACTTACCCAATTTATACTTTTCTATTGCTTCAACACGTTATATGGTAATATGAAGTGTTACAATATATAGAACTCGTTAATCCCCCATGGGTCTCAGCTTTCGGTAAGACATCGGTGGAATAGGTTGTAATACCCCGAAAGCCCTAAGATCAGACCCAAGGGTTGAAATGGAAAAAATAGGTTTTCTGCACCAGGTCATAGGACGAATCGTCCAAAGACTCGTAGGATGCACTACGAGTCGTTAGGTGACTCTTGGGGAGGAGGGAAGACTTGGTTGGATTTCTTCGTTTGGGGGCTGACCACGGGTGAGGCTAGGAGTCGTGGTCAACACCACGAATCATCATGATAGCCGTTTTCATGACCCGAACATACACTCGGATCGTAGACACAGGACAAGGGACCCTGGAGACCCCAAGAAGACCCATGGCACATGCATACATCTAATCTCCTTTAAGTAAAGCGGAATACTTAGCATAAAACATGGCGGAAACATAAAAATAGCATAACACCATAAATATTAAGCGTACACATGAGCTGAATACTACACCTTGTCTGAAAGCCTCTAGTACATATGATGGGTTGATGGGACAATATCCCCAACTAGCCCAAACGACACTGAAACATAAGATAACATAAAAGTCTGTCAAACGGCCCTCTGAACATGAGGACTCACCAATAAGCTGAGAACGTAAGCTGAGATGGGCTAAGGATGAGGATGAGCCTGACATTCGGACCTTGTATTAGGAAATGATACAGCATAGAAGGTATGCGGGTCAGTACGTGGAATATACCGAGTATTCAAAATAAGTAAAATGGACATTTAAAAGTAAAACAAAACTCTAAGTAACGTAGGATAAGGAGATCATGCATATATCATAAGCTTCGTAAGAAACATAAGGCTCAAGTCTTTCAATCATTCATAAGCGTTCATAATTATAATCGTAAATAGACATTATAAAAACATAACTTAAGCCAATAACGTAAATATAATAATGAATAATACATGCGGAACAATGGGAGGACTCTTCATAACCGACCCCATCATGGTAGAGCCTTTTATGATGCCCCAACTATCTCACTCAAGTAGGCAGAGCCGACCATGGCTTGCCAGGTGAGGGTCGTGCATTAGGAGTGATATCACAATTGAGGGGATCATTATCAATACATCATATCATTAGAAACCCACAGTGGCACGTGATTATAAGACACCAGCGTAGTCCTTTGACTGTCGGGCTACTCGGTGCTAGACACGGCTCCCAAAAACATGCATATAGGCTCATACATAAATCAATAGCATCATGCGTTAAGATTCATTGGCTAAAATATAACATTTATCATCATTGATCCCCTTTAAAACATGCTTAGCCAAGAATCATAGGCCTTTTTTATCGGCCAAAATCATAAATCGATAAATCAAGTAATTCACTTCATAAATAATAAATCATTCTTTAACATGTGGGCATTTCCCACTACTTCATCATATTCAATTCTTTCAAAATATGCTCATAAACATGGGTAACTTGAATTCATGCTTTTCTGTCATCAATAAATTAAAACTATTGTATATTCATCTTAAATCATAACTTTCATGAACCTTCATCAAATGGGCACTTCCGATTTAAAAGATCAAAACATGATTTTTTAGGAAAATAATATAAAACCTGCCCATCATTCATAATTCAATAATTAAAACTCAATTAAATCAAACCCATAAAGAAAAATCACACTTCCATGAATTTGAGTAAAACCCCATAGAATTTGACTAGGAGAATTCATGATTACATCGAAATTTGGGCATAGGTGCGAAATAAATCACCCATTCTAAACCCTACATACCTGGGAATGGATTGATTTCGAGGTTCCTTGAATACCCACAAAGAAATTAATGAAAACTTGGGGAAGAAGACCTTAAATCTCCCAAATATCTCTCTAAAGTTCTTGCATGAGAATGGGAATTCATAAAGGACTTAACTCATCTTATCACACTCAGAAAAATACACAAAACAACGTATTTTGGGGTCTAAAAGCGTGAAAAAGTCAAATATGCCCTTAATAAACCTGCCCTGAAATCTGGCCGGATGGAACCCATGAGTGGTAACAACAGGTCGTGGGAACCACCAACGACCGGTCATGTCCCTCGTTGAATGGACTGTTGAATGCCTTCTCTTGGAACTAACCAACGGACGGATAGGACGACTCGTCCTCTGAAACCATGGTCCGTTACACCGTCCGCTGTTTGATCATCATAAAATCTGAACCCCCTTACCACGAGCCTCACCATGACTCATGGTTCCTTCCAACGAGTCGTGGTCTCAACCCGTCACCTCCATTGGAAATTATTAGCCTCCAACAACGACCACAACCAAAGACCCGGGGTTACTTCGTACGGGTCATTGGGTCTCCCGTTGTTTACCCTGTCGCCCAGCCTTACCCTAACCACGATTACAAAGGATGACCCGTTGTATCCCACGATGGGTCGTCATACCTCTCGTTGTCTCCACTACAACCAACCTTTCGCTGACCAACGACAGTATTCAACGACTCGTGGTTTGATACCACAAGTCGTTCTGTGGTTCGTCCTGTAGTATTTGCCAGTTTTTCTACACTTTTCCAATTACACTCCCAGGTCTATTCTTAGGCCTTTTTGGGGTATTACAATATCTCCTACTTGAAAACATTCATCCTCGAATGTAGGAAACAAGTAGCAAACAGAAATATACAATTTATCACAGCTATATACTAATCATTTTAACCGAAATTTTCACAGAATGACTACCTCCGAGCCAGACCACATAGTTGAACTGATCTCATGCTTCACATACACATTCATACACATAAAAGTAACGTGCACACATGAACTAAACATAAAAACTAAATGGGATCGTAGAGTAGAACTGATACCTCAAGTCGAAATTGAGCCGGTAAAGAACAAACATGGGTATCTAGCCATCATATTCGCTTCGGCTTCCCACGTAGCTCCCTCAACATGTTGATTTCTCCATAAGACCTTAACTGAAGCTACTTCTTTGTTTCTCAACTTCTGAACCTGAAGATCCAAGATTTCAATGGGAATTTCTTCATAACAGAGGTTGTCTTTTACCCCAATGCTGTCTACCGAGACCACCAAGGCTGGGTCACCCAAACACTTCTTCAAAAGTGACACATGGAAGACGGGATGAACTGAAGATAACTCCGATGGCAAGTCCAACTCATACGCCACCTTACCAACTCTCCTCACAACCCGATAGGGACCAACATAGCGGGGACTGAGTTTCCCCTTCTTTCTGAACCGCATGACTGCCTTCATGAGATACACCTTTATAAATACCCAGTCGTCCACATCAAACTCCAAATCTCTTCTCCTTGCATCAGCATATGATTTCTGACAACTCTGAGCAGTTTTTAACTGGTCCCTTATCAACTAAACCTTTACCATCGCCTCGTGAACCGAGTCTGGCCCTATCATAGCGGCCTCACCAACCTCAAACCATCCGATGGGAGATCTACACCTCCGCCCATAAAGAGCCTCAGACGGTGCCATCTGGATACTAGAGCGATAGGTGTTATTATAAACAAACTCGATTAAGGGCAAGTGATCATCCCAACTACCTTTGAAATCCATGACACATGCCCTCAACATGTCCTTAAGAGTATGGATTGTTCGTTCTGCCTGGCCATCCGTTTGCAGATGAAAGGCCGTGGTGAGCTTGACTTGATTCCCAAGTCCCTTCTGAAAAGACCTCCAAAACTGAGAGGTGAACTGAGTACCTCAGTCTGAAATAATAGAAAAGGGAACTCCATGAAGTAGAACCAACTCCTGAATATACAACTTGGCATGATAATTCGCTGAATCCGTGGTCTTGATCGGTAGGAAGTGTGCAGCCTTTGTTAACCTGTATACCACCACCTAAATGGAATCATTGTGTCGGCGAGTATGAGGTAGGCCTGTAACAAAATCCATATTTATTTCCTCCAACTTCCAAGTGGGAATGCTAATATCCTAAAGTATGCCTCCCGACCTTTGATGCTCGACTTTCACTTGTTGACAGTTGGGACATTTAGCTACAAACTCCGCAATATCCTTCTTCATACCATCCCAATATCCTTCTTCATACCATCCCACCAATAGATTTCTTGCAAGTCCCGATACATCTTCATGGATCCCAGATAGATGCAATATCGGGTACCATGTGCCTCATGCAATATCTGAACCCTCAAATTATTGCGTTCGAAACACATAGTCGACCTTGATATTGTAGCACACCATCTCCCCCTTGGGAGAAAACCTCCACCTTCTGACTCCGCACCGCCTCCTTCAGCTTCCTCAATATTGGATCCTCATCTTGCCTGGATTTAACATCAACTACCAAGGACGATTCTGACTCGTTATGTACAACAACACCGCCATCGGTCGAGTCGATCAATCTAACTCCCAGTCTTGCATGTCGGTGAACATCTTTCACCAACTCCTTCTTCCCCTCATCCACATGGGACACACTCTCATTGAGAGCCTACTAAGAGCATCCGCCACCACATTTTCCTTACCTGGGTGGTAGAGGACACTCATGTCGTAGTCCTTTAGCAATTCTAACCACCTCCTTTGCCTAAGAATTTGGTACTTCTGTGTGAATACATATTGCAAGCTCTTGTGATCCGTAAATACATCCACGCGGACCCCATACAAGTAATGCCACCATATCTTCAATGCAAACACCACCGCAGCCAACTCAAGATCATGGGTCGGGTAATTTTTTTCATGAAGCTTTAGCTGTCTCGAGGCATATGCTATTACCTTCCCACGCTGCATCAACACACACCCCAGCCCGACTCTCGAGGCATCATAATATACAACAATGCCATTAGTACCCTCGGGAAAAGTCAACACAGGTGCTGAAGTGAATTGGGTCTTCAACTCTTGGAAGCTTTTCTCACACACCTCTGACCATCGGAACTTTATCTTTTTTTGAGTCAACTTGGTCAAAGGAGCCGGAATAGATGATAAAGCCTCAACAAACCTCCGGTAGTAGCCATCTAGACCCAAGAAACTCCGAATTTTTGAAGGATTCACCGATCTAGGCAAATTCTTCATCGCTTTGATTTTTTGAGAATCCACCCTTACGCCCTCACTCGACACCACATGGCCAAGAAATTCCATTGAGTCCAGCCAAAATTCACACTTGATAAATTTTTCATACAACTGACAATCCTTGAGGGTCTGAAGTACTGTTCTCAAATAAGCGGCATGCTCCTCCTCACTCCGGGAGTATATAAGGATTTCATCAATGAACACAATTACGAATATATCCAGATATTCCTTGAACACCCTGTTCATCAGATCCATAAAAGCTGCAGGAGCATTGGTTAGTCCAAATGACATAACTTCAAACCCATAATGGCCATACTGGGTCCTAAAGGCTGTCTTTGGGATATCACTCTCCCGAACTCTTAGCTGGTGATACCCAAACCTGAGATCTATCTTCGAGAAACACCTGGCACCATGGAGATGGTCAATTAAATCATCAATTATGAGCAAGGGGTACCTGTTCTTGACGGTGACCTTATTAAGTTGTCGATAGTTAATACACAAGCGAAGGGAACTGTCCTTCTTTTGAACAAATAGAACTGGTGCACCCCATGGAGATTGGCTCAGTCTAATGAAGCCCTTATCAAACAAATCCTTTAGCTAATCCTTCAATTCCTTTAGCTCGGCTGGAGCCATCCTATAGGGAGGAATAAAGATAGGTTGTGTATCGAGTAATAGATCAATACTGAAATCAATTTTCCTCTCCAGAGGAACACCTGGCAAATCATTAGGAAACACCTCCAGATATTCGCACACCACTGGAACTGATTGAATAGCCGGGGTCTCGGACTCCACATCCTTAACCCTAACTAGGTGGTACATGCAACCTTTAGAAATCATCTTCCTGTCCTTAAGGTAGGAAATAAACCAACCTGCTGGTACTGCCGAACTACCCTTCCACTCCAACACGAACTCACCCGGAAAACAAAATTCCACCATATGGGTCCTACAATTTATCGAAGCATAAGATGCAAACAACCAAACCAAGACAAGAATAATGTCAAAGTCATTCATGGCTAACTCTACAATTTCTGTGGAGGTAACCTTATGCAACATATTGACTGGGCATTCTCTATATACTCGTCTAGCTATGAATGAATCACCAACAGGGGTCGAAACTGAAAACAGTTCTGACAAGGTCTCGGGACTAACTCCAACGCTACTAGCAATGTAAGGAGTCACGAAAGACAAGGTAGCTCCCGGATCTAGCAAGGCATAACATCAATATGAAAGACACGCACGTACCAGTGACAACGTCTAGCGAAGACTCCTACTCCTGGCGCGAGGCAAGGGCATAGAATCGGTTTTGGTGCTGTCTACCACCTCCACTAGTCAATGGTCCTTGTGGAGCAGAATGGGCTAGAGTTGTTGTTGTCCTAGTGGTCTATGCATGACCCCTATCATCATCCTGTCTAGCATATGGGTATGCTCGGTGCATGTGTCCAGACCTACCACACCCATAGAAAACATCTGAACCGAGCAAGCACTCCCCGGCATGACTCTTGTCGCACTTCCCGCAGGCTGGAGAAGTATACTCTAACTGGGTGCCTCTCTGATCCCTCAATCTTGAAGCCCTTCTCCTCTAATCACCCCTAGGTCTAGATGGATCACTAGTTGATGATGGTGTTGGGGCTAGTGATTTCTACAGAAACTGTGGATGGTAGCTGATCTTGGGCAAAATAGCATGCCTAAGTGATTCTTTATAACTTAGTTTTATCTTGTTTATCGGCTTAATTATATACATTCTCATGTAATTTTATGTAAATGTGAATATATATACTAACCAACATGATTAGTTCTTGTTTTGTAGGTTTAAAATAAATTTGAGGAACTAATCTACAAGTTGGTGAAGTGGAGGCATGGAATCAGAAGTAAAACGGGAAACTCGGCAAGGAGAACCCGGGAAACAGCCCACCTGCGCGAAAGCAACGTGCCACGGCAGGCCTAGCTGCGCGACAAGGGCCGTGACACACCCTCAAATGCGCTGCACAAGCAGCGTGACATACTGCCAACGCGGCCAGCTTCTGCCTGGCGATGGTGTTTGGATTTCCGGTGTGCCTTAGTGTCACGGAGGCAAATTGGCGTGATAACCTCCGTGAAACGGAGCTATTTCATGCCAGGAATAATTTTATACGCCTCACATTTACTATAAATAGGTCCCTTAGCTCCTAAAAATATTTTGTCACATAATATTTCTGAAAAACTACCAAGGAGTGAAGGGAGAAGTGGGAGAACTCACCTAGGGTTCTTAAATTTCATCTTATCTTCTACCAATTCTTGTAAGTATGTTTACCTCCGTGAAATGGAGCTATTTCATGCCAGGAATAATTTTATACACCTCACATTTACTATAAATTGGTCCCTTAGCTCCTAAAAATATTTTGTCACGTAATAATTCTGAAAAACTACCAAGGAGTGAAGGGAGAAGTGGGAGAACTCACCTAGGGTTCTTAAATTTCATCTTATCTTCTACCAATTCTTGTAAGTATGTTACTTTAATTATGTTTTCTTGTAATTATATGAACTTGAGTGGCTAGAACCCTTCCTCTAGGGTGGAAGCCACAAGGTATGATTGCGATTATGCAAATGTGTTTTGGTTTTTAAGTTATTGATTGTTGTTTTGTCTTACATTCTTAATTATGGTTGTTTTTATGATTGATCACAATGAAAACACACACGTTACACCTAGATTAAAGCTTGAGAAAGTAAACATAGGAAAGAACAAAAGAAAGTAGGGAGCAAGTTTGTATCTTACGATATGATTCGCGGTTAGGATAAGAAATTATACCTAATTTGCCTTGCTTGGTTACTAAAATGGGGTGAGCTAGACACCAACTTAGATTTATCACATCACCACTCATAGAAGTAGTTGTGAAACTAAGTTTGATTAAATGATTAGAGGTACGAAAGTCCCTAATTAAGAGCATAAACCCCGTAAACCACATTCACGTAATTGAATTGCCCACGAACTAGAATGTCACATCCCCGCTCAACGATGTAGCTGTGAGGCTAGTTTTTCGTGTTTAGAGGCTCAAAAGACCATGAACATGCATTTTCAATTATGTGAGACAATAATTGAAAATTCCATACTTAAACCATTACAAAGTGTAGTATCGCATGATTATCCGATGTTAGCCCTAGTTGCTTCTTGAATGTTTTCAGAGTATTTCTGTGACCACCCCTAGACTTAATTAAACTTTATCAAAAAAGTCTATATCAACACTTGCGAAAGTAAATATCACACTTGAACATTATAATTAGCTGAATTGGTCCAGTCCCTGTGGGTTCGACATCCGGCTCTTAAAAAGGGCCACTATATTACTTGTAAGACCACGTACACTTGCGTGTGCGCTTTGGCGCAGTCATAAACAAGTTTTTGGCGCCGTTGCCGCACAGTATCAACAGTAGCCACTGCCAGACCTCTGATGGGAAAACCCACGGCTATCCATCCGAGCCCTCTTTGCCTCCCTCTTCCTCGCATGAGCTGCCTCCATCTACTGGGCGTACAACACTATGCGAGGAAAATCCATATCTTGGTGGAGCATAGCAGTCCTACAATCTTGTCTAGATAACTAGCCACACCATGAATGAATCAGCACACCCGCGCCCTCTGATCCATCACTAACTCTGGGCATACTTTGACAAACGAGTGAACTCCAGAGAATACTCCAGCACTGTCATCTTTCCTTGCTTGAGGTTTACAAACTCAGCTGCTTTCAAATATCTAATCTCCTGAGGGAAGAACCTGTCGAGAAAGGCCATGTTGAACTCATCCCAACTGATAGGGTCGCTCCCGTTGCCCTGCTGTCCTTCCATTGCGTGTACCAAATATGGGCGACCTCTTTCAACTGATAGGAGGCCAAGTGCACACACTCCCTATTTGTCACCCCCATAACCTGAGTGACCTTCAAAATCCCTTCAATGAACTCATGTAGATCCTCATCCACCTTTGATCCCGTGAACTCAAGAGGGTTCATCCTCAAGAAGTCTCTAATCCGAGCCGCCACTGCATTGCCATTCTATGGAACCTGCGCAACAGCCTGCTGGTTAACCTGAGTGGTCAAGGCCTGTGCCAACATCTGAATAGTCGCTCGAAACTCAGCCTGGGGCTCCTGAACAGATGGGGCTTGCTGATGTCCATGGTCATTGCCATCTCTGTAGCCTTCATCATTTCAATTCCTCCTTCCGTTCATTATTCTAGGAGCCTTAATTATGAAATTGTGAATCGCACGAATTAGACGGATGGAAAAGCTTTTAATCGCATGACATAGAACATGAAAGGAGGAAACATTTCCTAAACGTCTAGTAGCCTCTTCATCAGGAGTGTGCGCGCTTCAAACCCATGAAAAAGACTCTACTTTATGTGGCTTTCAGACTCCCTAGGACACTTCAAACCTATCGCTCTGATACCAAGTTTGTCACGACCCAAAAATACACCCGAATCATAGACACGGGACAAGGGACCCCGAGAGACCCCAAGTCGACCCATGGCACATGCGTACATCTAATCTCCTTTAAGTAAAGAAGAATACTTAGCATAAAACATGGTAGAAACATAAACATAGCATAACACCAGAAATACTAAGCGTACACATGAGCTAAATACTACACATTGTCTGAAAGCCTCTACTACATACGATGGGTTGATGGGACAACATACCCAACTAACCCGAATGACACTAAACATAAGATAACATAGAAGTCTGTCAAACGGCCCTCTGAACATGAGGACTCACCAATAAGCTGAGAACGTAAGCTGAGATGGGCTAAGGATGAGGATGATCCTAAGATCCGGACCTTGTATCAAGAAACGATACAGCATAGAAGCTATACGGGTCAATACGTGGAATATACCGAGTATTCAAGATAAGTAAAATGGACATTTAAAAGTAAAAAGTAACGTAGGATAAGTACATCATGCATATATCATAAGCTTCGTAAGAAAACATAAGGCTCAAGGATTTCAAATCATTCATAAGCGTTCATAATTATTATCGTAAGTAAACATTATCAAAACATAACTTGAGCCAATAACGTAAATATAACAATGTATAAGACATGCAGAACAATGGGAGGACTCGTCATAACCTCCCCCATCATGGTAGAGCCTTTCATGATGCCCCAACTATCTCACTCAAGTAGGCAGAGCCGACCATGGCTTGCCAGGTGAGGGTCTGCATTAGGAGTGATATCACATTTTAGGCGATCATTATCAATACATCATATTCATTAGAAACCCACGGTGGCACGTGGTTATGAGACACCGGCGTAGTACTTTGACTGCCGGGCATCTTGGTGCTAGACACGACTCTCAAAAACATGCATATAAGCTCATACATAAATCAATTGCATCATGCATTAAGATTCATTGGCTAAAATATAACATTTATCATCATTGATCCCCTTTAAAACATGCTTAGCCAAGAATCATAGACCCTTTTTATCGGCCAACATTATAAATCAATAAATCAAGTAATTCACTTCATAAATCATAAATCATTCTTTAACATGTAGGCATTTCCCACTACTTCATCATATTTAATTCTTTCAAAATATGCTCATAAATATGGGTAACTTGAACTCATGCTTTTCCGTCATCAATAAATTCAAGCTGTTGCATATTCATCTTAAATCATAACTTTCATGAACCGTCGTCAAATGGGCACTTTCGATTTAAAAGATTAAAACATGATTTTTAAGGAAAATAATATAAAACCTGCCCATCATTCATAATTCAATAATTAAAACTCAATTAAATCAAACCCATAAAGAAACGTGGAGGAACGAGAATCTCTTATAATATTCGTCTGATTACGCCGTCAAACACGATCCAAACTCAAATTAACTCCAGATACCGAGGTATTAAGCAGTAAGGAGCATTCCTACGGATTTAGTTTCGTGAAATTCGGCCGACGAATCATCGTTCTACCGAGCTAAGGTAAGTGGAATTGCTCCAAATTAGTGTCGATATACTCCTAGCCCTAAAGTGAGTATTTCTCCCTTTTGGACTTTCGAGAAATAGCGAGTTTTTGACCATTTTTCGATAAGCCAAAGTTTGGGTTATATATATATTGAAAGTGATGTTTTCTTCCGAAATATTAGCGTATTTAGCTCTAATTAATATGTATATGAATGAAATCGAGAGGAATAGCAGAAATACTGACTGAACTACGCCAATTAGTCGGGACTTCGAAGCGAAGATACGTAAAGCTAATTTCCTTCAGCAAGTTAGCAAGATCACTTTTGTTGGTCTAGGACTCCCTAATCCCAACTTCTTGAATACCGATGTCGGCATCAAGTTAATGCTCGCTCCCAAATCACATAATCCGCGAGCTCAGATACCCTACCCAATTGTAATTTGTATTGTAAAGCTCCCAGGGTCCTTGAGCTTTGTGGGAAACCTGTTTCATATCCGGGAGGTGCATTCCTCCGTAAGAGCCACCGTAGCATACTCAGTCAACCGACTTTTGTTCGCCACGATGTCCGTAATATACTTTGCGTACTTTAGCACTCCCTGCAAAACATCAACAAGAGGTAAGTTAATATGTACCTGTTTTAGCACCTCCATGAATTTCTTGAACCACGCCTCCTCCTTGTGTTTCTTTAGTCTTTGAGGGAACGGGGGTGATGGTCTTTCTGGTTCAGCCTCCTTTTTCTTCCCCCTCTCATCACTTCACTCCCTCTCACTTTCTGCTGCTCCCGACTGTTGAGGTTGTCTTTCTGGTTCCACCTCTTTAAGCTGCAAGCCACTCCTTGTGGTCACTGCATTCACCTGCTTGGGGTTGGGATCCGTGTCGCTCGGGAGTCCTCCTCTAGGCCTGGTGTTTTGGGCTCCATCAAATTGCCCAAATTGATACTCCAGTGCCTTGGTAGCTAACTGGTTGTTCTTTACCTCGGTTGCCAATTTCACATAGTCAGCCTGCAATGGAGCTTGGTTAGCTACCATTGTCTTGAACATCTCCTTAATGTTGGGTGATGGTGGTGGAGGAGGTGCATTGTTGCTTCTATATTGTGCCTGATAGTTCTACTGCCCTCCTTGATTCCTCTGCGCCCCCTGACTCGAACTTTGCCCTTGATGGTTATTGCTACCCCAAGAGAAATTCGGGTGATTCCTCCAGTTGGAATTGTAGCTATTGCCATACTGTAGGTGGTTGTTTCTCTGTACATTACCAACAAAGTTCACCGAATCAGGATTTGCTCCACAACACTCAGCTGAGTGTTCACTACTCCCGCATACTTCACACCAAATCTGCTGCACAACATTCACTGGGGCTTGAGAATGGTTCATGCTCATGTTACTGAAGTGGGTGTTAAGTTGATTCTGCAATGCAGCTATCTGTGCAGCAATAGCTGTAAAACCATCCACTTCTAGGACTCTTACTACCTTCCTTGTTCCTCCTCTTAAAGAATCCGCATTCCACTCCGGATTTCCCTGTGAAATACGATTCAACAAGGTATACAGCTCCTCATAAGTCTTCTCCAATGCTTGCCCCCCAGCTGCTGAGTCTAGCAAGATTTTTGTGTGGGATTCCAAACCCTCTATGAAAGTATGCACCAGCACTTCATTGGATTGGTGATTATGAGGACAATCCCGTAACATAGATTTGAATCTCTCCCGGGCTTGATACAGATTCTCTCCCTCTCTCTATGTAAAACTTAGAATTTGACTTCTAAGTCTTGCTGTTTTACCGGATGGAAAAAATACTATCAAGAATTTCCTTGCAAGATCATCCCACGTAGTGATAGAATTAGGTGGCTCAGCTTTCAATCACCTCTTGGCTTCTCCCAAAAGTGAAAATAGGAACAATGTAAGCCTGACATAATCTGATGACACTCCAGCAGGGATGTAAGTGTCACTTATCTCCAAGAAATTTTGGAGATGTTGTTGTGGATCCTCGTGAGGGAGACCTGTGAACTGCCCGCTGGTGTGCAGCAATTGCACCATGTTCTGCTTAAGCTCGAACCTCCCTCCTGGCTCAGGTTTGCGGATGCTAGATGTGACATTATTAGCATGTGGGATTGCCACCTCATGAACCGGCCTGGCTGCCATGTCATCGGGCACTAATATTGCCCGTACAACTGGTGGATTCTGTTGTTGCTCCATAATTGTTTGTCTGAGCAACTGCAGTTTTTTCTCTAGAGCTTCCCTCTTTTGACGATAAAATTGTCGTTCCGACTCTAAATATGAGTCCACCAGCTCCTTGTCTCTTGCCAGTGTTCACAAAAATAAGTTATCTGCAAAATACAGGCTAAGACCAAGTTGTCAACACTAAGAAAAAATAGTAAACTAACACTTAAGAAAAATTTACCGATTTCCAGTCCCTTGCAACGGCGCCAAAAACTTGTTCGATGTTTTTTTGGGTATAACTACACGCAAGTGCACGTGGTTGAACAAGTAGTAAAGTGGCTCAAGTAAGCCATGTATCGATCCCACAGGGACTGGGATAGGGTAACAATCTACTCAAGTGTTAATAAACTTTAACTCTAAAAATGCAAACAACGGTGTGAAGAAGAGTTTGATATTTTGTTTCCTAATTTTATACTAAGTCTAAAACGAATATATAAATTGAGTCTGAACTATAAGTATGAGCATGTTGAGGTTAAATGAACATGTAGAGAAATAAATTATCGATACACTTTGATTAATCTTGCCTCCGGATTGCTAGTCAAGAATTATTGCCTATGGATTAAAACTCTCGTATTTAACCCAACTTAAAAATCATGAACCTTCCACCTACATCTCTATGATAAAAAGAAATTCATGTTCTAGCCATACAAAACCTATTCCTTAATTGACTAATACGACTTTCAGGTATATCTCTATCCTGAAGGTAAATCAATTCTCAATTTTCCCAAACTAAGAAAAGATCATATCCTATCAATTCACAACTTTCCAATTTCTTGCTCTCTCGAGTGAAACCGGACTTTTTAGATATACATTAGCATTGTCCATACATTAACGCAGTAAGAATAACAATCAATAGAACAACCATGGAAGAAAAGATGAAAAACGAATTTATCAATAATTACATCTCAATACAATTGTTCTTAACCTCAGCAAGAAGAGGATTTAGCCACTTATTTGTGGATTAAACATCATCAAATGAGTGTAAATCATACAAGCAATTGAAATAAAGAAGAAGGAGATAGAGAAAAACCCTGAGATTTTCGTCCCTCAACGGCCTGTAACCCACGTTCTTGCTCCACCAAGTCAGAATTATAAAAAATGAACCTAAGTGTTCTATTTATACTAGTGGGAATTTTTCCCGGAATAACAAGCAACGTGTCACGGAGTGCATCGCGGAGCACTGCCTTCGTGACACGCCATCGACGCAGAGCCTTACTAGAATTTGGTCGTCCAGGTATTAAGGCCCAACATGGCACGGCATGCAACGCGAGGCTAGGCCAACGTGTCATGGTCCCAACGCGCACCTCCACTGGAAATAGGCATAATTTCACCATACAAGCAGAATGCATCCGCGATGGCAGCGTGACACGGCTCCATCGCGGAGCCCCTTTAATTTGTGCCTTCAAGTGCTTTTTTCCCTTGCTAGCATTCGAGTCCAATCCCGATCTCTCTCAACATGCATCTTAGCTCCATAACTTTATATTTTTTTCTGCAAAACAACGCTAAACATGTTGGTTAGTATAAATTCATATTTTATTATAAATCACATGAGAATGTATAAACATCGATAGATAAACAAAGCAAAATTACACATTTGAGTATCACTTGGGCATATAAATTTGTCCAAGATCAATTAACTCAAGGATATGGCCTTTAGCTTGTTGCCCTTACTCTCATGTTCTTTCTTGATTTATGTTCATAATTTCAGACTATCATTTTACTATCATGGCTTACTTCCTTTACATACTTAGTACATTTCAAATACTCCGCATACTCTATGCTATATTATCTCATGTTGTAGGTCAGGATGATTAGACTCAATCCCGATGTTAGCTTGCTCCCTCTTTAGTCCAGTTTGATCCTAGTTTTTGTGAGTCCTCATGATTGGAGGACATCAGTTTTTATTATGTCTCTTTTTTATGTCTTTTATTTTCAGACATAGCGAGCTAGTTGGGGTATTTTCCCATTAGCTCATCTGATGTTTAGAGGCTTTTCAGAAAACTATGTATAGATGGATCAGTGATATTGGCTCATGTTTATGTTCATGTTGTTATGTTATGCAGACTTCTACTTATGTTATGTTAATGCTTAATTTCTGCTTTACTGATGCTCATATGCATGCCATGTATGTGTCATGTGTTATCTTGGAGTCATTCATGGTTCTAGGTCCCATGTTGCGGTCCGTGGCCCATGCTTAGTTCGTAAGAAAATTTATAGAGACTAATAGGCTAGGATGACCTACGAGTCGTAGCATGTTTCTATGAGTCACGGTCAGTGCTCGTGGTTATACTTGGCAGCTTCTGGATCTCTTAGGTGTGAAAGCTTTTATAATTCGGGATGAGTCACTATGAATCGTAGGTATCAGTCATGACTTGAATTTTAGCCCTGCAACATCTCTAATGATCCTCCAATGGGTTCTTGTTACAATTCATACTATGAAGGTATAAATTGATCTTGGGTAGATTTATATGCCCAAGTGATACTCAAAAGTATCATTTTCGCCTTGTTTATCTAGCAATGTGTATACATTTTCATGTAACTGGTAATAAAATGTGAATTTATACTAACCAACATGATTAGCATTGTTTTGCAGGTAAAATGTGATTTCAGGAAGCTAAAATGCATGTTGGATGATATCGGAGTTGGACTTGGATGCGAGCAAGGGAAAAGACATTGGACAGCATGAATTAAATGGGCTCTGCGATGGAGCCGTGTCACGCTGCCATCGCGGAGGCATTCTGCCTGGAAGGTGAAAATTCACCAAATTTCCAGTGAAGGTCTGCGTTTGCTCCGTGGCACGGAGCCAGTGCTCCGCGATGCACGCCGTGCCACGTTGAGCTTGAATTCTCGGACCCCCAGTTCTAGTGAGGGTCCGCGTTCATGGCGTGTCACGGAGGCAGTGCTCCGCGATGCACTCCGTGACACGTTGCTCATTATTCCGGGAAAAATTCCCAGTAGTATAAATAGAATACTTAAGTTCATTTTTGATAATTCAGACTTGGTGGAGCAAGGACGTGGGTTACAGACAGTTGAGGGACGAAAAGTTCAGGGTTTTTTCTCTCTTTCTTTCTTCTCTAATTCAATTGCTTGTATGATTAACACTCGTTTTATGATGATTAATCCACAAATGAGTGGCTAATTCCTCTCCTTGCTGAGGTTATGAACACTTGTGATGAAATTTGATTATTGATTATATGGTTTTTCATCTTTTTCTTCCATGTTGTTATATTAATTCTTGTTCTTACTGCATTGGTGTGTGGCCTACATTAATGTACATCTAAAAAGTCCGATTTCACTCGAGAGAGCACGAAATTGGAAAGTTGTAAATTAATAAGATATTGTTCTTTACTTGGTTTGGGAAAATTGAGTTTTGATGTGCTTTCAGGATAGAAATATACCTGAAAGTCGTATTAGTCAATTTAGGAACCGGAATTGTATGGCTAGAACATGAATTGCATTTGATCACAGAAATGTAGACGGATGGTTCATGATTCTTAAGTGAGATTAAATACGAGAGTTTTAATCTCTTGGCAAATGTTCTTGGCTAGCAACAAGAAGAAAAGATTAATCAATTTATGATGATAATCAGTTTTATTACATGTTCGGTTAACCTTAGCATGCTCTTATCCATAGTTCAAATTCAAAGTAGATAATTGTTCTTAGTTTTAGTATAAAATTTATCAAACAAACTATCAACTTTTTGGTTACGTTGTTGTCAGCATATTTAGAGGTAAAATATAGTGGACTTGAGCAAATTGCACTTAACCCAAGTCTCTGTGGGATCGATACTTGGCTTACTAAAGCCACTTACTACTTGTTCGACCACGTGCACTTGCGTGTTGTTTTATATACCTATATAACACACCGAACATAAATCATGCTTTACACTCATGCCTTGAGGATATCATGTTGCTGTTTCTCTACTTCTCACCACGATTCTGTGGTACGACTTGTACAGTGCTGCCATGGCATTTAGTATCTGATCATACCATTACACCTATACTTCTGCTTCTTCTGAATCTCTTCTACAGTCACTAGTTACGGCTCATACCCAGATGATACAGCTCGTAATGTGACCTGTAGAAGACCATTTTCGGCACTTCTACACTTCTTTTCTACACTCCAGCTCCTAGACTTGATTTCCTTAAAAAAACAATAAAAGAACCTCATATTCGTATAAACACACCCAAGTTCTAGCATCTTTTCTATGTTTTAAGTATCAAAAGTGCCATAAAACCACGACACATCAACACCATCAACTTAGAATTTTTGCATGTCCTTAGGCAAAAAAAACAGTATAACACATAAGATACTTAATGAGAAAGTAAAATAGAAGACTCACGGCCAACAATGTTAACAATTCGCACACATTATCACTTTCAACGACCAACCCACTTTTCGTTTCAAACAATCAAAACTAAGAATGTTGTGTACACATGCAAATACAAACTATGACAAAAAGGGACATAGAGATGACATAAAATTATTAGTAGACAGCTGAGCAAACACTGATGCTATTCACACATACAACTGGTACTGTATAACACAACCCATGTACCCTCATAACAAATGAAGTCTGAAACACTCTCAATGATACACACACACACACACACACACACACACACACACACATATATATATAAGAACTGGGACTAACAGAATAACTCTCACTCTAACAAAGAAGTTCAAGTACTGTACATGTGATACCATAGGCTTGCCCTTATTTTCTCTACTCTGTCTTTTCATAAAGTCAGGTTAGGAATCACTATAAGACTTTTAATCAGCTTGTAGTATAGGATTGAGGATGGGTATAGTAAATATTGAAAAAGTCAATAACCCTCCTTCGGACTACACAGACTGTGGCTCCACTTCTACCCTTTTCTCCCTTCTTATTCAACTTTCAACCTGTGAGTGTGGTTATTTTTCACTTTCCTCTTTTTCTCTTTTTCTTTGACTTTTCATTTTTATTTTATTTTTATTTTCCTTTTCCATTTTCTTTTTCTCTTTTTCCGTTTACTCCTTTTCTTCCTCACTACACCCACCTTTTCACTAACTAGTTTTTTCTTTATCTCCCACTACACAATCTATGCACCCTTATAACAGCCACCCTCAACTTAGGCATTATTCCTAAGTGGAGGCTTACAATGTCCAAGGAGGAACCAAGGTCAAAACATGTTCATTATAAACAAGAGGAAATCAAAGAAAAGGTTAAATTCAAGCTCAAACTTTGGATCAAGGGAAAAGCTTTTATTATCAAATCTTGAAGCTCCCTGGGAATCAGTCTATGGATAATAACTTATTTCATTTGGTGGGACAATTTAGGCTAATAGTGTGCTAAATCTAAAATGACCTATGATCCTTTCCTAATTAACTATCCTCCGACCTAAGCAGGACTAACTAGGTAAGTTCTAGATCACATACACAGTGTTGAACTAAGTAAGAACCTCACTCTCACATAGCACAGGGTTATATCACACTACTACCTATTTTCTTTATGCACAACTACACTACAGTTAATCATGCTAACATGCCTAATGCCATAAAAAGGTCAACATTGGTCATGCTTTGCAGTAGAAATACACATAGATAATCACAAAAAATTTTAAAAAGGGTCATTTTTCAAAAACTATAAAAAATCAAACACATGTGCATTTTATTGGCTGCTAAGTACTCCTAGATTACTTATAATTGAACTAAACATCCATCCTAAACATGTCAGTTCTACTAGATAGAATGCCAGAGGAAAAAGAAACACGACAACAAAACCCTTGAGCAAAACAAAAAAATAGATACAGCCCTCCCCCCCCCCCCAACAAAAGAACTATGCTTTATCCCCAAAGTATCAAAATAGAAATAGGGAAGGGACATACCTGTGGCGCTTTAGGCGATCATGTCATCCTAAGTAAGCGAGTGTGGTGGCACACCCTCTGCCTCAGCAATCGTGGTGCCAGTGGTGGATGGCACACTCAGTGTTATAGTGGTAATGGTGGGGGTTGTGTCATCCCCCACACTAATTCCACTTACCTCAATGACCCTCAGTAGTTCCCTGGGCAAAATTTGGCTCACCCAAATGGTCCTTGCCATTCAAAAGCTGACTGGGAACAGTAGTTGAGCTCCTCGCTCCTCTCACGCTCTATGTATATCCATCATATGCATATCGTGAGTCTGCTGACGAGCTACTGCTGCCTGCTTGTGCTCCTTCCTTGCTCTCTTTCTCCTATTCCACGACCTGAGTCCATACCTCATACCGCAACATGGGACCTAGAATCAAAAATGGCTCCAAGCTAACCCATGGCATAGCATACTACTAACACGATGTGATTTATAAGAAAACTAAGCGGAAAAAAACTGAAATGAACATTGACTTATGGATAACAACATAATTGTTCGAGCTGGTGGTGATGCTACACGCAAGTGCAAGTGGTCGAACAAGTAGTAAAGTAGCTTAATTAAAGCCAAGTATCGATCCCACAGGGTCTGAACTACGGTATTAATTAACTTAAGTGTCAGTGAACTATACCTTTAAGACTGCAGACAACCAAATAAATAATATTTGGGGAGTTTAAGTTTACTAATTTATAAAAATCTAAGTTAAGATTATAATTTGAGTCCGAACAATAGTAATGAGCAAGCTGAGGTTAAAACGAACATGCAGGGAAGTAATTTATCAATATAATTAAGCTAATCTTTTCTTCGGTTGCTAGTCAAGAATTATTGCCTATGGATTGGAACTTTCGACTCCTATCCAATTTAAGAATCATGAACCTTAATCTATATTTCTTTGATAAAAGAATTTCATGCTCTAGCCATATATAACCGATTCCTTAATTGACTAATAAGACTTTCAGATATATTTCTATTCTGAATGTAAATCAATTCTCAATTTTCTAAACTAAGAAAAGATCATATCCTACCAATTCACAACTTTCCAATTTCTTTCCTTTTCAAAATCAAAATTGTTAGATATACATTAACATTGGCAAAACATTAATGCAGTAAAAACAAGAATTGATAGAACAACCATTGAAGAAAAGTTGAAAACTGAAATGATTAACAATTACATTCCACTACAATTGTTCTCAACCTCAACAAGAAGTGAATTAGCCACTCATTTGTGGAAATAACATCATCAAATAAGTAGAAATCATACAAACAATTGAGATAAAAAAGAAAGAGATAGAGAAGAACCCTAGAATTTTCGTCCCCTCAACTGCCTGTAACCCACGTTCTTGCTAAACCAAGTCAGAATGTTTAAAATAAAACCTAAGTGTGTTATTTATACTCTTGAGAATTTTTCCCGGAATAACAAGCAACGTGGCACGGAGTGTATCGCGGAGCACTCCCTCCATGCCACAGAGGTATCACGGACTCTCATTGGAAGTCGGCTCCCAGAAAATTTCACCTCAATGTGCCACGTCCTGCATCGCGGAGCCTAGCCAATGTGCCACAATGCTATCGTGCACCTTCATTGGAAATTGACCAAATTATTTCATCCGAGGCAGAATGCCTCCGCGATGGCAACATGACACGGCTCCATCGCGGAGCCTCTATTTTTGCTGCTCTCCCTTGTCATTTTCCACTTCTTGTTTTCAAGTTCATTCCCGATCTTCACAAACATGTATATTAGCTTCCAAAATTTCCTTTTACCTGCAAAACAACACTAATCATGTTGGTTAGTATAAATTCACATATCTACTAAAAATCACATGAGAATGTACACATAACAATCGATAAACAAGATGAAATAAAGCGTTTGAGTATCACTTGGGCATGCAATTCTGCCCAAGATCACTTACCCCACACTTAAACTCTTGTTCGTCCTCGAACAATATTCTCCCATCTCATGCAATTGACACTCACGCGTAGCTACTTTGGCTCGACAATTCAAGCTACGGCTATACCGATTATTTAATATAGCAAATCATCAAGAAAACATGCATGGTCTCATCAATACAATGAAGTACATCACATTAAGATCTCCTAAGCTCAAGAATCAATTGTTGATCTTGGAAAACTCGTGCAAATCAACTAATGAAGACATCCGACACGAATTTTAATCTCTCGTCAAGAATGTGCCCTCACAACACAAGAGAACTTCCCCATTTGCACTCATATGATTTCCAAAGCACTACATGTAGGGGTATATGAATACGATTTCGCTCTTTCTCCCAAAGAATTCACATGCATCATGTCATGAACTATAGGCTTGCCTCTAGTGTATTACTCCACTAATATAAGGACGCGTGATGTAAGATCAAGTAGGACTTCACGGGTTTTAATGTAAGCTAAGGAACTAGAAAATACTGGGCTAACCGATAATAGCAACTAGCTTCCTTAAGCTCTTTTCAATACATCCCACCATCATTACGGGCATTGTTTCTTCCTTCATCCTCTCATTCTTGAAATTTTTCTTTGTTTTTGTTCCCATTTCTTTAAGCACACTCGACATACTAGCAACAATTAGTTATACATCTTTATTTTATTTAATTTCAGCAAGTGCACCTTTGACCTTTTTTGTAACTTTCGCCACTTTCGCTTTTCCTTCCGTTTCACAATTCTCACTCCTTTACACTGTGGGAAAATTGTTTTTCTTAAGAGCTTAAGAGTTTTGGATCAAATTCACGGCTAATGAAAAGAAGGGATTAAGCTCGGTTTGTACCTCTTCAAAGAAAGAAAAAAATAGGCTAAAGGCTCAATGGGGCTAACTAGGATGTACATTCAAGGTAGGTATGATAATGGAGAAACTTTCGGTTTAATCAAAGAAATGCCTACATCCTTTCCTACAATACACATCTTCATTTCGTTTCACACACACCCCAGGCAAGTTCTAGACACTTCACAATAGCATGGAATAATCGAAACCTCACCTCACACTCATTGCACATGCTCAACTCAAGACATATTCACAGACTCTTCAATCAGCTAATTACAAGAATTCATTATTAAGCCTCGATCACACCGAATCGAACTCTATGGCCTAGGTATCTCAACATGTTTACACAATTGCATGCTTTCATACGAATCACCTTTGCATTATAATATCATGTACAACACGTAACAAGAATTCCGAATCTTGAAGTAACGACACATTTGGGACATATACAAAAGAAAGAAAAGAAAGAAAAACTACTCCTATCGACTACATTTCCCTTAAGACGGTCGTCATCCATCCATCATAGGGAACGGTCACTATCTACGACTTCGGTTCACTAGGACTATTCTCGGTAAAAGCACTGAAAACAAAGGCCGAGAAACCCAACATAAAAAATTTCAAAAAAAATCGAATAAATTCGATAGAAAAAGATAAAAATATTAATTTAATATTTACACCACACAACACAACCAACACGGCTCAACACAACACACATCAGCTTCATCATTCATTACAACACCAATTTAATTACAGAATACACAACACATAGTCACAAGGTCACATTTTTGCACAGGCACAACAACAACAATGAAAAAAAACAAAACATAAACATAAACAAAGCAGCTAGCACCTAACTACTCCCACCCCACACTTAAACCGAACACTGTCCCCAGTGTTCACAAAATTTCAACATATCACAAAAGTAGGTGGTGAAACTCCCTGAACAATCGAAGTATTCAACTTCTTCATCAAGTGTCATTTCCTCATCTCCCATATTAGAATCGCCCCCGCTATCCCCATCTGACTCATCAACTACGGGCTCCATAAATGTGGGCCCCACTCTGCATAGAGCTCGGGCATTCTCGCCGAATGGGTAATCCAGCTCGAGCTGCCACAGCTCATCCTCCGTTTCCGGCCTCTCGCCAATGCGCAGCTGCAACATCTGCATCACATACATGCGGGCCATATACTGGTCATCCCGAGCATGTCGCTCGGCTAGTGTGACCACCGGCCCATGAGTAGTGTCAGGTGCCTTGGTTTTGGTGACATCCAAGGCACGCCTATCAATTTGTGGGATGTAATCCAGGGCCTCCTCCTCGATATCATGGCCCCTCAGGAACGTGGTAAGCAAACCACCAAGCCCGTATCTGTTCCCCTGATGTAGTCGGGCTCTCTTCATGGCGGAGATGATCACCGCCCCAACATTGATCTCCATCCCCTTCATCAGGGCATACACCAAGCACACTCGATCCCGGGTGACATCTTTCATGTGCACCCCCGGGATCAAGCAGGAACACACAATTTTTAGCCAAATCCTGGCTTTCCTGTTCATTTGAGAGTAGGGCAGTGTCTGATGGTAGCCCCTCTCCTTGTGCCTACCCCATCGTGCTGTCGATCGGGCTCCACATGGAGTGCGTCTGATGTCCGCATAGGGTGGAGTGATGTTCAGCTGCCGAAGGACATGGGCGTCTGTGTCCCGTGCCCCCAAGATAGCATTCAGGTGATGGGGCTCAAAAGTGACAACCTGACCCCTAATTTTGACGGTGTGACTATGGAGGGTTGGGTTCCAGTTGGCATAGAACTCCCTCAAAATATGGAGATTGCACTCCTTGGGCTATTCGAAGATGAAGTTTAGCCCAGCTGTGTCAATCCGGTGTACAATCCGCGGGAATTCCTGTGCCAGCGGCTCCCGTGCTATTTGCTCCTCCGGAAAGTATTTGGTTTCTTTTTGATTTGCATACCACTTCTTCCCCTCATCAGTCACCCATCGGGTTCCGTATTGTCGGCGTTGGCCTCTCGGAACTGCTGGTGCTGCTGGAACTGCTATTCCTAATCGTATTCTTTTTCTGCCGGCACCCGATGTGGATGCGCCCTTCCTTTTTGTCTTGTCTGCCTGACATTGTTCTTGCACATTTAACATAAAATCCCAATGTTATTCAAGTCATAACTAGTTATAACTAAGGTTGGGTTTAATTAGGTCACCCCACACTTAGTCTTTATCCACAATCAAAACAATTCGACAAGACATTCATGATTTTCCTTATGCTTAACATTCAACTGGCTTAACGCATTCATATAAATCAATGAAACAATTACTATGTACTACTCAGACTTCGTACAATGAATAAAATTATCGCCGTTGATTCACTTTCAACATCATAGCACTTAGCTAAATATTTTTTCTCAACAACCTATGCAAGTCACCAATTTCATTCTCCCGAAAATCCCTTGTCTACTTAGCATATTCAATATTAATCACAATATAATTCACTTCACTCAACATGCACAACCCAATTTTTCACATTTCAAACAACTTTAGTCTTCTTCCTATTCAATCTTCAACCCTAGTTATCAATTTCGCAAGAATTCAATCAAACATGCAATCATCGAGTTCATATACTCAAAACGATACTATGAACATCAATCAATCTTAACTCAAGTGAATTCAAGCTTAATTCTTACTTAGGGCAAGATTCAATCACCACACATGTTCAAGAACCGAGAATTTAAGCAAAAATGAGGTAGAGTTCAAGAACATATCTTTAACTTGATTAAATCGAAGAAAACTCGAAGAAAATTGATACTTAAGTCCGTGTCACATTGGGGGAGAAGGGAATTTGGGGGGTTGGTCGCGGAGGGAATGGAAAATAAGGAAGAAATTGAGGGAAATTGGGGTTTTAAAGTGATATTTCACGCGGGTAACCCAGTGACCTGGTGTGACCCGTCGTGAAATAACACTCAACGTGTCATGGAGGGTAACGTGGAGCACCCCCTCTGTGACACGGAGCCGTCGCGCCAGTGTTCTGGATTTTTAAAAAATCCGGAACACTTTCAACGTGTCACGGAGGGTAACGCAGAGCACCCCCTCCGTGACACGGAGCCATCGCGTAGGCTCACTGTAATGTGTCAATTTTTATTTTTCTCACCTCGATTTTTTCCTTTTCGTTTCTTTGCATTTTTTCCCTCCGTTCCACCTGAAAATCACTTCACCCAAAGAAATTGGTTAGAATTCATAGGTTTCAACACAAACAAAATTTTTATTACTTTTTTTTCTTTTTCTCTTCTTTTTTTTCAAATAGTTCTACTCATCTATTACAACAATTTCATGGGTTGCCTCCCCTGCAGCGCCTGATTTACCATCGCAGCTCGACGTCATTCACATTCAATCATCCTCTAGAGTGATGGACGTCTTCTCTCGAATAACGTCCTCACCCCAATAATGCTTACATCGCTGCCCATTTACTAATAACGTGGCACTTCTATCTTCTTTCCACAAATCCACTGCCCCGTGTGGGGTCATTCTTACCACCTCAAACGGCCCTGACCATTTGGACCGCAATTTTCCTGGAAACAGCCTCAATCTTGAATTGAATAGCAATATTCGCTGAGTTGCATCAGCCTCTTCTTCCCCGCTAGCTCTAAATCCATGTTCAATTTCCTCACGGCCCAAAAAGCTCGGTGTTCTATCTCCACAGGCAGATGACACGCCTTTCCATAGACCAATCTGTACGGAGAAGTCCCAATGGATGTCTTGTATGTAGTTCTATAAGCCCACAACGCATCGTTGAGTTTGCTTGACCAATCAGCTCGTTGTACATTCACTGTCTTCTGTAGAATCTGCTTTATTTCTCTGTTCGACACCTCCGCTTGCCCACTAGTTTGGGGATGATATGTTGTTGCTACCTTGTGGCGCACCCCATACTTAGCTAGAAAATTCTTGAAACTTGCATTTACAAAATGAGCCCCTCCATCACTGATAATGGCTCGGGGTGTCCTGAACCTGGTGAAAATATGCTTTTTCACAAATTTTGTTACCACCTTGTTGTCATTCCTGGGGAAATTTGTTGCTTCGCCCACTTTGATACATAATCAATGGCTACCAAGATGTAACAATTACCAAATGACGGTGGGAACGGGCCCATGAAATCTATACCCCAAACATCAAAGATCTCCACTTCTAATATCTGCTGCAGCGGCATCTCCTACCTTCTACCAATTGTGCTTGTTCTTTGACATCTATCACACATTTTTACGGATGCCATAGAGTCTCTAAACAGTGTAGGCCAAAAGAAAGCTAACTGTAGCACCTTGTGCATTGTCCGCTCGCCTCTGTGGTGCCCTCTATACAATGAAGAGTGACAACTCCTCAATACTTCTGCAATCTGGCTCTCCAGAATGCATCTTCTCATCACCTAATCCGGTCCCTGCTTAAACAAGTATGGCTCATCCCAAATGTAATACCTGCAATCATGTTTCAACTTCTTTCTTTGCTGAGTCGTAGCCTCCAATGGATAGACTCCACTCACTAGATAATTCACAATGTCTGCATACCAAGGGATTTCAGCTTCCCTTATTGCCACGAGTTGCTCATCTGAGAACTCTTCTTTGATGTTGTCACCTTCCTTCACATGCGACTGGATTTCCAATTGCGATAGGTGATCATCCACTTGATTCTCGCTCCCCTTTCTGTCCCGGATCTCTAGGTCAAACTCTTGTTAGAACAAGATCCATCTAATCAGCGTGGTCTTTTCATCCTTCTTGTTAAACAGATACCAAATCGCTGCATGATCGGTATACACCACTACTTTAGAACCCACCAAAGAGGGCCTAGATTTATCAAATGCGAACACCAATGCTAGCATCTCCTTTTCTGTGACTGTATAATTGACTTGGGCTGCGTCAAGTGTTTTGCTTGCATAATGAATGGAATGAAAAATTCTATTCCTTTGCTGCCCCACTATAGCTCCTACAGCCAAATTGCTTTCATCACACATTAATTCAAACGGTTGCTCCCAATTCGGAGAAATGAGAATAGGTGCTTCTATCAACTTCTGTTTCAACTCCTCGAATGCTTTGACACAATCCTCATCAAACTCGAACTTCACCTCTTTTTCAAGCAACCTGCATATTGGTCTAGAAATTTTAGAGAATTTCTTGATGAACCGTCTGTAGAACCCTGCATGTCTGAGAAAACTGCGAACACCCTTCACTGACACTGGCGGTGGTAGCTTTTCAATCACTTCGATCTTTGCACGATCGACTTCCAACCCCTTGAAAGACACCTTATGGCAAAGGAAGATACCCTCCTTGACTAAGAAATGACATTTCTCCCAGTTGAGTACAAGGTTGGAGTCTTCACATCGAGCTACCACCCTGTCAAGATTTTGCAAACAAGTAGCAAACGAATTACCGAAAATAGAAAAATCATCCATAAATACCTCGACGAAATCTTCCACCATATCATGAAAGATCGCTATCATGTATCTCTGGAATGAGGCGGGTGCATTGCATAACCCAAATGGCATCCGCCTAAAAGCATATGTCCCATAAGGACATGTGAAAGGAGTCTTCTCCTGGTCCTCCGATGTTGTGTCTATCTAGTTATAGCCAGAATATCCATCAAGGAAACAATAATATTCTTGACCAGCCAACCTGTCCAATATCTGATCAATAAATGAGATAGGATAATGATTTTTCCTTGTGGCCTCATTGAGCTTTCTATAGTCCATGCAAATTCGCCAGCCTGTGACTGTGCATGTAGGGATCAACTCATTCTTCTCATTGGTGACCACAGTCATCCCTCCTTTCTTTGGAACACATTGAACGGGATTGACCCATTCGCTGTCTGAAATGGGATAGACCACACCTGCATCAAGCCACTTAATCACTTCCTTCCTAACCACATCCTTCATCACCGGATTCAACCTCCGCTGATGTTGTACAGTTGGCTTTGCTCCTTCCTCCATAAAAATTCTGTGTGTGCAAAAGGCTGGGTTGATTCCCCTAATATCTGACATTTTCCAGCCCATTGCTCTCTTCCTCCTCTTGAGAACCACCAATGCATCCTTTACATGTGCCTCCGTCAATTCTGCGGAGATGATGACTGGCAAGGTGTCACCTTCCTCCAAAAAGACATACTTCAAATGTGGAGGCAATGTCTTCAACTCCAGTTTTGGTGCTTCCTCAATAGATGGTTTTGGCAATGGTTCTAGAGACCTCATCAATGGCTGAAAGTCTTGCTTTCTGAGATACCATTTTGATTCATTCAACATTTGCACCATCTCATAAGTATTCCTGTCTCTGAAATGATCGGATCCCATCAAAGCTCTTTTCAAAGGATCTTGAGAATCAACAATCTGAAGGATTTCTTCCTGATTTAGCACATTGATTGCTGAAAGCTCCTCATAAATGGCCGGAAGCTGTATGGCCTTATACACATCAAATACCTCCACTTTGTCATGCGCTCGCATGGTTAACTGCCCCGCAGCTACATCAATCAAAGCTCTCCCGGTTGCCAAGAAAGGACATCCCAAAATAAATGGGACTTCCGCATCCGGCTCAAAATCCAAGATAATAAAATCTACCGAGAAGATGAGGGAGCCCACTTGCACTAGCACATCCTCCACAATGCCATTTGGTCTGGCTAAAGAATGATCTACTAGCTGCAAGATCATTGTAGTTGGTCTAGGACTACCCAGCCCCAACTTCTTGAACACTAATGTCGGCATCAAGTTTATGCTCGCTCCCAAATAACATAGTCCGCGAGCTCGGATACTTTGCCCAATTTTGATCTAAATTGTAAAGCTCCCAGGGTCCTTGAGCTTTGTTGGCAACCTGTTCTGTATCCGGGAAGTGCAATCCTCAGTAAGCGCCACCGTAGCATACTCCGTCAATCTGCTTTTGTTAGCTACGATATCCTTGATATATTTTGCATATTTCGGCACTCCCTGCAAAACATCAACCAAAGGTTAATTAATGTGTACCTATTTAAGTACCTCCATAAACTTTTTAAAACAAGCTTCCTCCTTGTGTTTCTTTAATCTCTGAGGGAACGGGGGTGGTGGTCTTTCTGCCTCGGCTGCCTTCTCCTTCCCCCTCTCATCATCATGTTCCCTATCTTTTTCCACTGCTCCTGATTGCTGAGTTGGTCTTTCTGGTTCCACCTCCTTGAGTAGCAATCCACTACTTGTGGTCACTACATTGACCTGCTTGGAATTCAAGTAAGTGTCACTCGGTAGTCCTCCTCTGGGCCTGGTGTTTTGAGCTCTATCTAGTTTTCCAAACTGGTACTCCAATGCCTTTGTAGCTAACTGCTGGTTTTTCAAGTCTGCCGCTAATTTCACATAATCAGCCTACATTTGCGCTTGGTTAGCTATCATTGTTTTGAACATTTCCACAATGTTGTTGGTTGGTGGAGGAGGTGCATTGTTTCCTCTGTATTGAGATTGATAATTCTGATGCACCCCTTTGATTTCTCGGCACACCCTGATTCGAACTCTGCCCTTGATGGCTGTTACTACCCCAAGAGAAATTCGGATGATTCCTCCAATTTGAGTTGTAATTATTGCTATATTGTTTGTTATTATTTCTCTAGATGTTCCCAACAAAGTTCACTGAATCTGGATTTGTACCACAACACTCAGCTGAGTGTTCATTACTCCCACATACTTCACACCAAACCTACTGCACTACATTGACTAGGGCTTGTGCTTGATTCAAGCTCATATTGCTGAAATGGGTGTTGAGTTGATTTTGAAATGCAGCTATCTGTGCAGCGATAGCTGTAAAACCATCCACCTCAAAGACTCCTGCCGTTTTCCTTGTTCCTCCTCGTGATGAGTCCACATTCCACTCTGGATTTCCCTGTGAAATACAAGTTAACAAAGTATAAAGCTACTCATAAGTCTTTTCTAATGCCTGTCCCCCAGCTACTGAGTCTAGCAAAATTTGTGTATGTGGCTCCAAACCCTCTATGAAAGTATGCACCAACACCTCATTGGACTACTGATGGTAAGGACAATCCCATAACAATGATTTGAACCTTTCCCAAGCTTGATACAGGTTCTCCACCTCTCTTTGTTTAAAACTTAGAATCTGACTTCTAAGTCTTGCTCTTTTCCCGGATGGAAAGAAACTTATCAAAAACTTTCTTGCAAGATCATCCCAAGTGGTGATAGAGTTAGGTGGTTCAGCTTTCAACCACCTCTTTGCTTCGCCCAATAATGAAAATGGGAATAATATAAGCCTCACGTAATCAGATGATACTCCAGCGGGAATGTAAGTATCACTTATCTCCAAAAGTTCTGGAGACATTGTTGTGGATCTTCATTAGGGAGACTTGTGAATTTCCCGTTGGTGTGCAACAATTGCACCATGTTCTGTTTAAGCTCAAACCTCCCTCCTGGCTCTGGTCTGCGAATACTAGATGTAACATTGTTAGTATATGGGATTGCCACTTCGTGAACCGTCCTTGTTGCCATTTCCTCGGGCACTAAAACTGCCCTCACAAGTGGTGGATTCTGTTGTTGCTCCAGAATTTCCTGTCTTAGCAACTGTAGCTTCTTCTCTAGAGCTTCCCTTCTTTGACGATGAAATTGTCTTTCCGGCTCTACATATGAATCCACCAACTCTTTGTCTCTTGCCAGCGTTCAGAAGATTTCAATATCTGCAAGAGAAAGGCTAAGATCAAGTTGTCAGCACTTATATAGAATTTTTAAACAAACACTAAGAAAATAAATTTACCAATTGTCAGTCCTCGGCAACGGCGCCAAAAACTTGTTCGAGCTTGTAGTGATGCTACACGCAAGTGCACGTGGTCGAACAAGTAGTAAAGTGGCTTAATTAAAGCCAAGTATCGATCCCACAGGGACTAAGCTATGGTACTAATTAACTTAAGTGTCAGTGAACTATACCTTTAAGACTGCATACAACCAAATAAATAATATTTTGGGAGATTAAGTTTACTAATTTATAACTATCTAAGTTAAGATTACAATTTGAGTCTGAACAATAGTAATGAGCAAGCTAAGGTTAAAACGAACATGGAGGGAAGTAATTTATCAATATAATTAAGCTAATCTTTACTTCGGTTGCTAGTCAAGAATTATTGCCTATGGATTGGAACTTTCGACTCCTATCCAATTTAAGAATCATGAACCTTAATCTACATTTCTGTGATAAAAGAATTTCATGCTCTAGCCATACATAACCGATTCCTTAATTGGCTAATAAGACTTTCAGATATATTTCTATTCTGAATGTAAATCAATTCTCAATTTTCTAAACTAAGAAAAGATCATATCCTACCATTTCACAACTTTCCAATTTCTTTCCTTTTCAAAATCAAAATTGGATTTTTAGATATACATTAACATTGGCCAAACATTAATGCAGTAAAAACAAGAATTGATAGAACAACCATTGAAGAAAAGGTGAAAACTGAAATGATTAACAATTACATTCCACTACAATTGTTCTTAACCTCAGCAAGAAGTGAATTAGCCACTCATTTGTGGATTTAACATCATCAAATAAGTAGAAATCATACAAACAATTGAGATAAAAGAGAAAGAGATAGAGAAGAACCCTAGAATTTTTGTCCCCTCAACTGCCTGTAACCCACGTTCTTGCTCAACCAAGTCAGAATGTTTAAAATAAAACCTAAGTGTGCTATTTATACTCTTGAGAATTTTTCCTAGAATAACATGCAACGTGGCACGGAGTGTATCGCAGAGCACTCCCTCTGTGCCACGGAGGTATCGCAGACCCTCACTGGAAGTCGGCTCCCAGGCAATTTCACCTCAACATGCCACGGCCTGCATTGCGGAGCCTGGCCAATGATCCACGGTACTATCGCGCACCTTCACCGGAAATTGACCAAATTATTTCATCCAAGGCAGAATGCCTCCGTGATGGCAACGTGACACAGCTCCATCGCGGAGCCTCTATTTTTGCTACTCTCCCTTGTCATTTTCCACTCCTTGTTTCCAAGTTCATTCCCGATCTTCAACAACATGTATATTAGCTTCCAAAATTTCCTTTTACCTGCAAAACAACACTAATCATGTTGGTTAGTATAAATTCACATTTCTAATAAAAATCACATGAGAATGTACACATAACAATCGATAAAAAAGATGAAATGAAGCGTTAGAGTATCGCTTGGGCAAGCAATTCTGCCCAAGATCAATAATTTGATAATTTAAACACTAAGTCACAAAGCTGAGCATACAAACTCCACGTTTGAAAGCCTCTACTAACGGATGAGCTGCTGGGACAAGTCCCTAGCTAACCCTAATTTTGAAACTAAAACAAGGTAAAAGAACTGAAATGAAGTAGATAACTCTATTCCTCAGAAGTTAAGGACTCACCACCACTATCTGATAAAGGTCAAAATGTATCTAACTGCGGGACTGACACTAATCACCTGCACCTGTATCATGAGACTACATAGCATAAAGTATGGGGTCAATACTTTGAATATACTAAGTATGTATAGAAAGTAAAACATGCATGTAAAACGATAGTATGAAATCATGAATATAAAACAAGCTAGCATAGGAGTAAGGGAAACATGCTAAAAGTCATATTCTTGAAGTAATCATAATCCTAAGATATTTATCATTAAGCTAAAACATAATAAACCAAGGTCTAGAAATAGAAATCATATAATGTACCATACTTGAAATCATAAGTAAAAGCCCATAAATTAATCAATGGGTCAATTGCACTATAAAACATAGTATCGTAAGTTATTAACATGAATAACATAAAACATGAGGAACAATGGGAGACTCATCATTACCGACACCATCATGAGAGAGTTTACATGATGCCCAACTATCTCGCTCAAGTTGGCAGCGCCGTTCCAATCTTGCCAATCCAAGGAACAATTTAGGCGTGATATCACTGGTGAATCCTTGTAGGGTTGGAACATGAATATATTCCTATGGTGGCACGTAGTTTTGAGACTCGAGGTTTGCCTAAACCCCTAGCCTAGTCGGTGCTAACCACTACTCCCAAAAAAATATCCATGGATCATAATCATTATCATTAAAACATACTTGAATTTGCATGGTCTAGCCAAAACATGAAATCATAATAATAATTGACATGTGTGAAGAATTCATGAAAGGGATGCCATAGATTTGGCCATGATACTAGAACTTAAATTTCGTAAAAATGGCACATGCTTAAATAAAACTTCATATCTAGAAATCATAAAATTCATAAGTGTTATACCCAAGGAACCCAAGGATCAGACCCAGGAGTCAAAACGGTGAAAAACTAAAATTTTACACCAGGTCACAAGACAAATAGTAAGGAGTCACCACGAGTCGTGAGGTGACTCGTGGTCCAACAAGGTTGGAAAGTTTTGTAGAGGAGACCACGGGCTTGACCACGAGTCATGGTCAGGCCTCACGACTCGTGAAGTCACCCATGGACTAGAATGGATGTTGGGCAAAGATTTTTGGGCAGTGTTGACCACAGATGGTGACCACGAGTCGTGGTCAACCACCACGACTCATGGTGTCCTCCGTGGGGTTCCAAGGTGAAATTTTTGCAATGTACCTCACGACTCAGGCCACGAGTCATGGCCCCTCATGACAAATCGTTGTCATCCCTTAACAATTATTTTCTGTGAATTAGTAAGGGCTTTTTGGTAAATTTCTAAGATCTTAAGGCCTAAACTACGACGTTTTGGGTTATGAATAGGGAAATTTAAAGGGGTTAAGTTCAGTTTTCACTTAATTCATTCATGCATTAAAGGTAGGGGAACTGGGAGAGTGATTCAAGCTTAGAACTCATTAATTTATCACAATTTCTTTTTGGATTTTCAAGACAGGTTAAGAACTAGTTACTCCCAGGTATGTAAGGTTATTAATCGGTGATTTCTTCCACACCCATGCCTCTCCTCTATGATTTTTGGAAAAGTTTCATTGAAAACTCATGGGGTTTACTTAAAACCTAGTGATTTGGTTATGGGATTTGGTGAATATAAAATCTTATCATAATCTATGGGTTTTAATCAGTTTTTGTGATTCAAATTAATTATAATACTATTGATTTGGAAATTCTATATATTTAAGCCTAATTATGCATGCCCCATGATGGATTGATTTATGATCTAATTACCAATTGATGATATTTATAAGCCCAGCATAAATTATGATGTAATCATGAATTTATTATGTTACCCATTATGATTTTATGAAATTCAAGCTATATGCATGATTTACGAGTATGTATGAGCCTTATGAATCATGAATTATATTTTGGCCGACTCACGGGCCTTATGTCATGGATATTTCATGTATGTACAAGTATTATGATTTTCTTGATTTAACTAGCCCATGAACTCATGCATGTTATACTATAAGCACTATATACATTTTGAGAGTAGTATCGAACATCGAGTAGGTTCAAGACCCAGGTTCTGCCCCCGATATCATAAACTACGTTCCACCATAGGTATATTGGGACCTCCTATGGACTATGCCCAGCCTAAACGTCCTTTTCGTAGTGATATCACACTATCATGGTTCTACCCTTGGCAATGTACGAACATCCTCCCGACTAGGGTTACAAGTTGGGCTTCATGTGTGGTTATATGAGGTATCTCAGTTAAGAGAATCTCCTATTGTTCCTCATGATTTATGCATGTTGATGATTATGTATGTTGGCCCAAGTCATGTTAAATAAATATTTTCTCTTATGATTATGATTATTATTGTATTACGAATATTTTGAAAACCTTGAGTCTTATGTTATGTTACGATGTTTCCGATATGAGCATGAGGTCCTACTCTTTTGATCATTTATGAGATTTTATATATTTTAAATGTCTATTTTACTTACCTTGCATAATCAGTACATTCAAAGTACTGACCGCATACTTTCTATGTTGTATCGTTTCATGATATAGGACCCGGCTCTCAGGCTCACCCTCCTTAGTAGTGTTTCAGAGATTGCTATCAGCGTACTTGGTGAGTCCTTATGTTTGGAGGGCCATATTCTTAGACTCTATGCTTTTCTTTCAGTTTCAAAAATGTTGAGTTAGTTGGGGTGTTGTCCCATCAACCTATCTTTCATGATTAGAGGCTTTTTAGATTACTAGTTGTATTCAACCATCGTGTATGGATTATGTGTTGTCCTTTATTTGTATTTATGACAAATTTACCTTTTATCATGTTAAATCTTCCACTTATGTGATGGTATTAGATGTATGCTCATTCCATGGGTTGACTTGGGGTCTCTCGAGGCTTTTTGTCTCGTGTCTACGATACGGGTGTACATTCGAGTCATGAAAAACTTTGTATCAGAGCCATAGGTTGGAAGTGTCCTAGGGTGTCTGAAAGCCCCATTAAGTAGAGTCTTATTCATGGATGTGAAGCGCACCACATCTATGGGGAAGAGGCTACTAGACGTTTAGGAAATGTTTACTTCTTTCATGATCTATGTCGTGCGATGAAAGTCCTCCACCCTTCTAATTCGTGCTATTCACGTTTGCAGCATTGTGCCTCCACACCAAGTGAACCCTAGGAGGAATGATAATGGTAATGATCATGAGGGTGCAAATGGTGCATAGCATCAACTCGCCCCACCCATTCATGAGGAGCACGCACCAGAGCCGGCTGCCCACTTTGAGTTTAGGCAGCGATTCAGATGTTGGCATAGGCCAGGACTGCCCACGTTCAGAATCAGACAGTGGCTCATTACCTTCAAAATGGGAATATGGTGGCAGCTAGGGTGAAGAATTTCTTGAGAATAAAACCTCCTGAGTTCACGGGGTCGAAGGTGGACGAGGACCCCCACGATTTCATTCAGGAGGTTCTGAAGATCACCCAGGTTATGGGGATGAACAATGGAGAGTGTGTTGACTTGACCTCCTATCAGCTAAAGGGGGTAGCTCACATATGGTTTAAATAATGGAGAGATTCTAAGGCAGTAGGTGCAGACCCGATAGGTTGGGAGGAGTTCCACACGGCATTTATGGATCGATTTTTCCCTCGGGAGATGAGGGAGCTTAAGGCGGCCGAGTTATTAATTTGAAGTAGGGTAACATGACCGTTTAGGAGTACGCACTAGAGTTCACTCGATTATCCAAGTATGCTCCGGAGTTGGTGGCAGATCATAGGGCTCGGGTGAGTCATTTTGTGCATGGGGTCAGTGGGACCCATGTTACAGTAGCCAATTCTACCGCTCCAACAGCACGTCCCCTTCAACAGAGTGCCTCTAGTAGTTCAGCAAGCAGTAAGCACCAAAATAGGTTTTATGCTTTAGGACCCTATCAGGAGCACGAGGCCTTGCTAGATGTAGTCACTAGTATGTTGCAAGTCTTCCATATTGATGTTTATTCCTTATTAGATCCAGGAGCTACTTTGTATTTTGTGACCCCTTATATTGTTGTAGCTTTGGGGTTAGCCCTGAAATTCTGTCAGAACCGTTCTTTGTTTCTACTCCAGTCGGTGATTCGGTTGTAGCTATGCAGGTGTATACAGGTTGCCCAATCACAGTGTTTTGTAAGGTTACCTTCGCAGACTTAGTAGAGTTAGCTTTGACTGACTTTGACCTCATTTTGGGCATGGATTGATTGTTCGCATATTGTGCTTCCATTAAATATAGAACCCGATCGATAGAGTTCAGGTTTTCGAGTGAGCCGGGCTTGGAGTGGAAGGGTAAGTCAGATGTACCAGATGGTCGGTTTATTTCATATCTTAAGGCTAGGAAAATGATTTTTAAGGATGTCATGTATCACCTAGTTAGGGTTAAGGAACTTGAGTCCGAGACCCTGACTATCCAGTCAGTTCCGATAGTGTGTGAGTATCTAGAGGTTTTTCCCAATGATTTGCCAAGTGTTCTTCCGGAGAGGGAAATTGATTTTGGCATTGATCTCTTAACCGATATGCAGCCCATCTCTATTCCTCCCTACGGGATGGCTCCAACCGAGCTAAAGGAGTTGAAGGATCAGTTGAAGGACTTGCTAGATAAGGGATTTATTAGACCAAGCAAGTCCCCATGGGGTGCACTGGTGTTATTTGTCCAGAAGAAGGATGGTTCCCTTTGAATGTGTATTGATTACCGACAATTAAACAAGGTCACCATCAAGAATAGATACCCCTTGCCCAGGATCAATGACTTGTTTGACCAGCTTCAGGGTTCTAGATGCTTCTCAAAGATAGATCTCAGGTCCGGGTATCACCAACTCAGGGTTTGGGAGAGTGACATCCCGAAAACCTCTTTCAGGACTCGGTATGGTCACTATGAATTTATTGTTATGTCTTTTGGACTAACCAATGCCCCTGCAACTTTCATGGACTTGATGAACAGGGTATTCAAGCAATATCTAGACATGTTCTTGATCGTGTTCATCGATGATATCCTTATATACTCTCAAAGCAAGGAGGAGCATGCCGCTCACTTGAGAATAGTGCTTCAAACCCTCAAGGATTGTCAGTTGTATGCTAACTTCAGCAAGTGTGAATTTTAGCTGGACTCTGTGGCATTCTTGGGCCATGTGGTGTCAAGTAAGGGCATAAGGGTGGATTCAAAAATTCAGAGTTTCTTGGGCCTAGAAGGCTACTACCAGAGATTCGTAGAGGGTTTTTCATCAAGTGCAGCACCATTGACCAGGTTGAACTAGAAAAAGGTAAAGTTCCAATGGTCGGAGGCTTGTGAGAAAAGCTTCCAAGAGTTGAAGACTCAACTCACTTCAGCACCAGTGTTGACCCTACCCGAGGGTACTGATGTTTTTGTAGTATATTGTGATGCTTCCAAAATTGGACTTGGGTGTGTATTGATGCAGCATGGGAAAGTGATAGCGTATGCCTTAAGACAGTTGAAAATCCATGAGAAGAATTACCCAACCCATGATCTTGAGTTAGCCGCGATGGTGTTCTCTTTTTAAAGATATGGCGTTATTTGGTCCACATGGATGTGTTTACGGACCACAAGAGCTTGCAGTATGTGTTCACGCAGAAAGATCTAAATCTTCGACAAAGGGGGTGGTTGTAGCTACTTAAGGACTACGATATGAGAGTTCTTTACCACCTGGATAAGGCTAATATGGTGGGGATGCACTTAGTAGGCTCTCTATGGAGAGTGTGTCCCACGTGGATGAGGGAAAGAAGCAGTTGGTGAAAGATGTCCATCGACTGGAAAGGTTGGGAGTTAGGTTGGTAGACTCGACCGATGGCAGCGTTGTTGTGCAAAACGGATCAGAATCGTCCTTGGTGGTGGATGTGAAAGCTAGGAAAGATGAGAATCCGATGTTGGTAAAGATGAAGGAAGTCATTCGGAGTCAAAAGGTTGAGGTTTTCTCCCACGGGAAATATTGGGTGCTATGGTACCAATGTCGTCTGTGTGATCCAGGCATAGGTGATTTGAGGGACCGGATATTGCATGAGGCACATGGGTCTAGGTATTCCATCCATCCGGGTGCCACCAAGATGTATCATGACTTTCAGGAAATAAATATTTAACGGATCGTAGAAAATGACATGGAAATTAATTACAAAGGCAGGAGCAAAATAAAAGAAAATACTACAAGTAGTAATAAAGTAGAAGAAAAGATACTTACAAAGAGCTATTTATTGATAATAAGGAAAAATAGAGAACATAGAGAGGTTTGGGCAATTTGTAAGTGAGTGTAGTGTTTTCCGAATGCCCCTGCTAATACAAGGTGAAGGTCTTAAATAGACCTCAATATGATGAGTCAACTAATTACTACCTGCTATCTATTTACATGTGTCCACACGTGGCAGATTTAATTTTTATACGGATCTATTTAAAAGATGTCTTCAACTTCTCGAAACTTGATTTCCTTGAAATTTGATATTTGTCCTGATGTGACCTTGGAATTTGATGAAGATTCGTTTTCATCTGCATGGGAATTTGTAGCTTGTCTTTTTACTGCATTGATTTTTGGGTGGATTCCTGAGGGGTCCACTGCTTTTGATTTTAGTAGCTTTTCATTTTTCTGAAAGGATAGTCTGGCCGCTTCCTTTAGTTAAGAAGATAAGCTTGAGCTATTCCTTAAGGATCTAGCATGTCTCCATTGCTTGGTTCACTTGTATGAGAGGATGCAGTATCTAATAATTCCATTATCTGTTTTTGTTGGGTATCTTTTTTCAAATTTGACAAGGCCTGCTGGAGCCTTCTTTTAATTCTTCCTTGGACAGTTGGGAATCCTGTTATAATGAAAAACTTGAAGTTTCCTTATCTTCCTGGGGTGTTGGTGCCCAGCCTTTGATTTTGATGGTCTTACTTAGATATTTAATCCTTTCAAATTCATGAATATCAAAGGACCAGCTGATAATATACTAAATTCTTTTTGCAATCAAAAACTTACACAATTTAATATTTTCTGGTAGGGTAGAAATATTCTGCTCTACCTGAAATTTTTCAAACTGTTTCTGAAAATGTTTTAACAATACCTATTTATTTCCTCCGAATTGGTTCCACCATTCGTAAAACCATCTGGGAATGATCGCGCTTTTCATTTCTACTAAATACTTGACAAACCAAGAGTGAGTGTTGGGCCTTAGATACATAAAGTTATACCAGGCTGCCTTATAATCATACCAGTTGTATGTCTGGGGTCTATGGGTTCTTGATAGGGGAATGGGTGTATGTAGATGATCTACAAACCATTCAAACGAACTTAAAATTTTTTAATTATGAACTTCCAGTATTGAATACTGTCAGGATTATCCAGATATTTTAATTTATGCTCAATTTTTACTGAATTGGTGTCTGTTAAAATGAACTCATAATACCTTCGGGCTTTAAGGGGATCATCTGTCTCCACATAATTTCAATTTGTGTAGCAGGGTTTTAGTAACTCGGGTACTCCACAACCTTCATATTTTTTATCGAGGGCCATGATCAGCAGTACCTGTAAAACTGTTAGCTCAAACTGCTATTTATTTGGAATATTTTTCTCCATTTTCTTTTCAGGAGTCGCTGGCAGAACTGCCTGAGAGTATGTCTCTGGTGGCTTCATTTCATAGCTGTCCTTTGTTTGGATAGAGATAGTTTTGTCGCCTGATGAAGAGTCTCCTTTAAAAACTGATTTTAATGGTTTTAATCTGGTCTGACTGGTTATGGGTTCCTTTAATGGGGACGAAATAGTAGCTTTTGGCAAAGATGGGAATTCTGCCAAAACTGAATATTTATTTTCTTGTTTTGGTTTTTCCTCTTCTTTGAAGGGTCTTTTCATTATTTCTTCTGGTTTGAAAGGCTGAAATGGAGGCCTCAAGGGCCTTATACCTGGTGTTCCGGGTCTCATTTAGTTCCCTGTAGAAATTCCCTAGTCAAAATCTGGGAGAGAATTATTTTCTCCTTGTATAAACTCGATTTGAAAATCAAAGATGGATAACAAAGCCTACCATCTGGCAAATATTTGTTTAGAACTAGATTTTTTACATCTATTTGTCAAACATCTTTGGCTTCTTTGCAGTCTACTCATAGTAAAAATTCTTTATTTATTAGATCGTCTTGAAATTTTGTGATACATAGCACTATAGCCAGAATTTCTTTTTTAATGGTGCTGTAATTTTTCTGAGTATTATTCCAGATTCCTGAAGTGAATCTTACTAATTGTTTGGGGTTTTCTAAGGAGATTTTTTGTGTAAGGATGCCTCCATATACTATGTCTGAGGCGTCAGTTTCTACTATCATGAATGCCTTTGGATGTGGTATTCCTAGGCATGGAAGTTTTTGAACTATGGCTCTACAAATGGGTTTATAGGTTCCTTGATATAAGTCATGACCAAGGAATCTAATAGTAGTCTGGAATAACTTAATCTTTTTAGCGCTTACTACTAATCCGTTTTGCTTAACAACTTTTAAAAAGGTTTTGATATATTTGAAGTGTTTGTCAATATCTTCTGAGTATATTAAAACATCATTTATGTAAACTATACAAATATGACTATGTGGATTAAATATGTTGTTCATTATATTCTGAAATTCAGACGGTGCATTATTTAATCCGAATGGCATTACATTCCATTCATATTGTCTGAAAGGTACATTAAAAGTTGTTTTATATTTATCTTTTTCTGCTATCTGTATTTGCCAAAATCCGAATTTCATATCGAACTTACTATAAATGTTAGCTTTATAAGTTCTTTTAAGAAGATCTCTTTATTGGGTATTGGATACCTGATCCATTTTAAAACATTGTTAAGGGGCTTATAATTAATGACTAGCCTTGGGGCCCCTCTTTCTTTTTCCGCACTATTATTGACATAGAATGCTGAACAACACCATGGTGACTTGGAAGGCCTAATAATCTTTTATCAAGTAAATCATTGATTTCTTTTTTACAATATTCCATTAACTCCTGATTCATTTGAATAGGTCTTGCCCTAGTAGGAATATTCTTTTTGTTGAATCCCTCAATATATGGTAACTCAATAATATGGCGTTTCCTATCCCAAAAGGCATTAGGAATTTCTGAACAGACTTCTTGTTCTATGAATTCTTGTAGGCTTTTAATTTTTCTTCTACCTTCGGATTTTTTAAAGCGGATTCAATCCGTTAAATGGTATCAGAGCCATGTTGGCCAGGAGGAGTAGGAGTTTGAGTAGCTAAATCTTTGTACTATCCTAGAGCCAGTTGAAATTATGTTTCTCTTAAGCGGTTATTTCTGTGTCTATTTTTGTTGATACTCTTACTCTATTTTCTTAGTTTTATTCCTTAAGTTGGGTAACCGTTTAATCACGGTCTAGACGTTGGCAAGCCTGTATTTTTCGTTGGATTAGCTCTAAAGTTTTGATACTAGAGCCGGACCCGGATGGTGTTCCCGTCACCAGACCTAAAGGAATGAGATAAAAGTAAATAGATAAGATAACCAGTAAATACTTCACAAAGAAATAACTATTAAGGAGTAACATCTAAAGTAGATATTGGCCCCAAGATAGTACTAACATTCCCCCGAATACTTCGTATTATATTAAAATATATGCTTACACATCCATTTATAGAACAAATAAAATACTACAATAGGAGAAAATGGATATGTTTGAAATATCAAAGTAACTATAAAAGAAAAGAACAGAAATATTAAAGAACTTAGACTATTATAAAAAACTAATACCTTCAGAAACTCTGGATAATTATTCTAGAAAAATAACTAGAAAATTAATTCTTGACAATCTAATAAGGTTGTATAATGAATTATGTTATGTTAGTCATAATTTGTCTATACAAAGAAGACAATTAGATAATATATTAGTTATTCAGTTAAAACTATCTGCACATTTTTAATGGACACCTCTGAAAATTAGAACATAATAAATAGAATTAACATTTCTGCCACAACTACTATAATAGCTAAGATAGAGAGCATTTTACAAAATTGGAATATCCCAAAGGAACGTTTTGAAAAGGTATATAAGACTGGACACTTTAATTTTATTAAAAATTATAATATTAAAACCTCTGAATCTACGGTTGCTATTAATAAGTCTATTGAGACTATTAAACTATTAGCAGCTGAAGGTATTAACAGATATAGGAAAAACTATAAGTTTCTTCACATAGGACTTGTCCAGGTCGTGGTTAAACCGTTGTATCGATTAGGCTTAGACGTACCTATATGTCTTCTATTAAGAGACAATAGGCTACTAAACTTTGATGATTCATTATTAGTAGTATTACAAAGTAACCTAGATAACGGCCCGCTATATTTTAACTGTTATCCCAATTTTTCTATAGATATTAATGATCAAAATGTTATGGATACCCTAACATTAAATGTTAAAACAAAAAACATGAATAGCAAAGAAAATACAAGAGAAATAGCCATAATATACAGGGTATATTAAAGGCTAATGAAAACTACCCTAGCTCCAAAAGAAAAAATAGTAAGTAACAAAGGGGTTACCATGCTTATGGAAGCCAATCACAATCACAACAATATTTTCGTCCCAAAAATGACAAAATGGGATGATGTGTTAGTAAAAGATAATTGGCATTTTGACTCCATAGCGGAGCCAGAAATTGAGGAAGAAAATTCAACCATTGAGCAGGTAATACAATTTCCGGATGGATCTAAAGATTTAAAATTTCTAAGATCCCAATCCTTTAGTCATGCTTCTTCAAGTAAAAGAATGTCCTTTTTGAGACCTTCATTTTCAAAAACGCCAGAAGAAAAGGAGGTAACACTTGAAGACGTAGAGAAAAAACTAAAGGGAGTAGATTTCTCTGAAACAATTCCTAAGGTTGAATATGAACCTAGAATTACCAAAAGAACAAGTCCCACGGCTAGTGAGATGCTAGGAGCAAGAGACTCTTTATGCATGATTAGATCTGATGAGGAGTTCGAACCAGACTTTGAATATTTAGATAAACTCTGGTTAGATCCAGAAAATAGAATAAAAAGGCAATGGTATGCAGAAAAATATTCATTAAAGGAAAGATTATCCTTTAGGAAAAAATGGTGCGCCAATATGAAAAGGATGAGATGCAATATAGAGTTCTTTAAATGGTTTGAGTACACAGGAAAATTGGATGATCAAAAGGAATCATTGAGCATGATTGTTAATAAATGGTATACCAAAACTAAGGTGATTGAATCTATAATTCGCCCACTAGAGAAAATCAGTTTACCAATAGATGGTAGAATTGTCACAGCTACACCTTTTAAAATTGATATAGTAGACACCCAAGGTGATCCTAAGAATAAAGATATAAATAGATTAATTCAACAAAACAATTACACTAATCAATTACTATACGTAGTCTCTAATCAGATCCTTAAGACTGATAATAAATCAATTTTCAAGGATAAACCTAGCCCTTCCTATAATAATAAAAAATTAGAAACTCATCCAATATTTAAATTACCAGAATTTTCCAAAGATAAATTCCCCAAATTTAAAGAAAAGTTTGAAATCACAGATGATCTTGTAGAAAATATTAATGAAAAGTTAAAGGCTGAATTAAAATTAAAGAATGAATTAAAATTAAAGGATGAATTAAAAGCAAAAGATGATAAGGTCATAAGAACAATATCCGAAAAGTCTGATAAAGACATTAATAAGTTAAACTCTAAATATTCCATCAAAAAGAATTATTATAATAAACCCTCATTCCCGGATATGCAGTATGAAGAAAATGAATTTTATCTCATACTTCACACTCTGGAAATGAAATTGCTGAATGGAATATTGATGGACTTGCAGAACATCAGATATACAACAAGTTATATGAAATGGGGATGGCCATTACGGCCTATAAAATGAAAAAGTTCACGGATAAACAAGCTGCTACTCTAATTATATCTGAATTTACAGGGACATTAAAATATTGGTGGGATAATTATCTCACTGAAGATAATAGACATAGTATAACAAATGCTACAACCATCACTCAAGTTATTAAGACTGAATCTACGGGACAAACTTTTGAAAATCTATGCGTAGAAGACGCCACTGCTACCTTAATTTATAGTATATCAAAACATTTTATAGGAGAACCTCAACTTTTTCAAGATAGGAGTTTAGAAATACTATCTAACCTATCTTGCCCAAAGTTAGATGATTTTAGATGGTATAAGGATGTATTCCTCAACAAGGTTATGGTTAGAGAAGACTGTAGTCATGATTATTGGAAAGAAAAATTCATAAGTGTTATAAATATATTTTCTATTTATGGTGAATGTCTATTTCTTAGAAGGAAAGTTAGGGTTTGTAACATTGTTACCAAGTAAGTTTTCCCCTATAAATAAAGGGGTTCTCCATTCATTGTAAATCACTTCTTTAACTCCTCCGGAGGATCCCATTGATCTTGGGAAAATTTATATGCCCAAGTGATACTCAAAGGTGTCAATTTTGCCTTATTTATCGATCGATGTTTATACATTCTCACGTGATTTGTAATAAAATGTGAATTTATACTAACCAACATGATTAGCGTTGTTTTGCAGGTGAAATATAATTTTGGAAGCTAAAATGCATGTTGGGAGAGATCGGGGTTGGACTCGGACGCGAGCAAAGGAAAAAGCACTTGAAGGCACAAATTAAAGGGGCTCCGTGATGGAGCCGTGTCACGCTGCCATCGCGGATGCATTCTGCCTGGATGGTGAAATTATGCCTATTTCCAGTGGAGGTGCGCGTTGGGGCCGTGGCACGTTGGCCTAGCCCCGCGTTGCACGCCGTGCCACGTTGGGCCTAAGTACCTGGACGACTAAATTTCAGTAAGGGTCCGCGTCGGTGGCGTGTCACGGAGGCAGTTCTCCGCGATGCACTCCGTGACACGTTGCTTGTTATTCCGGGAAAAATTCCCACAAGTATAAATAGAACACTTAGATTCATTTTTAATGATTCTGACTTGGTGGAGCAAGAATGTGGGTTACAGGCAGTTGAGGGGACGAAAAACTCAGGGTTTTTCTCTATCTCCTTCTTCTTTATTTCAATTGCTTGTATGATTAACACTCATTTAACGATGCTTAATCCACAAATGAGTGGCTAAATCCTCTTTTTGTTGAGGTTAAGAACAATTGTATTGAAATGTGATTATTGATTATTTGGTTTTTCATCTTTTCTTCCATTGTGTTTCTATTGATTCTTGTTCTTACTGCATTAATGTGTGGCCAATATTAATGTATATCTAAAAAGTCTGGTTTCACTCGAGAGAGCAAGAAATTGGAAAGTTGTGAATTGATAGGATATGATCTTTTCTTAGTTTGGGAAAACTGAGAATTGATTTACCTTCAGGATAGAAATATACCTGAAAGTCGTATTAGTCAATTAAGGAATCGGTTTTGTAAGGCTAGAACATGAATTCCGTTTTATCACAGAAATGTAGGTGGACGGTTCATGATTCTTAAGTTGGGTTAAATACGAGAGTTTTAATCCATTGGCAATAATTCTTGACTAGCAGCCAGAGGAAAGATTAACCAAATTGAATCGATAATTTGTTTCTTTACATGTTCATTTACCTCAGTATGCTCATATTCATAGTTCAGACTCAAATTGTATATTCATTTTATAATTAGCATAAAATTAGAAACCAAAGTACCAAACTCTTCTTCACACTGTTGTCCATTTTTAGAGTTAAAGTATAATGACACTTGAGTAGATTGTTACCCTAGCCTAGTCCCTGTGGGATCGATACTTGGCTTACTTAAGCCACTTTACTACTTGTTCGACCACGTGCACTTGCGTGTAGCTATATACCCAAAAGCAGCGAACACCCATCAAGAGAAATAAGAACTTCTCTCTTCTCTCTTTCTCTATAATATTCTTGTTCTTTCTTTATTATTTCATAACACGTTATCAGCATGAGTCTCTGCCTTGAGCACTCACTTTGAAAGATCTGAGGTAAGAAAAATCAAAGTTTTCTTAGAAATATGAAGGTTAGTATTTCTTGATATTTATGTATTTACTAATACCAATATCGATTTTGTATATGAACTTGAGGAACGACTTATTGATTCACTAGGCAATTCATGCCTCCTAATTGTTCCAGAAGAACAATACTGTGAAAAATATATTTGTTCTAGAAGAACAATATTGTGAAAATATATTTGTTCCAGCAGAACAATATTGTGTAAATATGTAAGAGAAATCATCGATGTTATATGCATACCTCGATTTGCTCCCGAAGTAGCAATATCTTAAAAGAGGTTTTAAGCTATCATACCTTATGTGGTTAAGGCATATTTAGATTATCATGTTCCATTCCTGAAGAATGAGAAATTGAGAACTTTTGGTAAATGTTACAAATATAGATCTAATACAGATCTAGTCCCTGAAGTGAATGTGACAATACTTAATAAAATCTTGAAATTTACTCCCGAAGTAGTAAATCTGAAATTTACTAAATAATACATGTCATGGTAAACCTGAAGCTTACTAGTATGGATAAATCTCAAAGAAAGTTATCCAATTATGAAGACATTTGTTCGATTGATTTTGGTACCACACATACGATATTCAAAGATGAGAAATATTTTTCTCACTTAAATATGGGCAAGATAAATGTTACTACGATATCTGGTAGTACCAATTTGATTGAAGGCTTTGGGAAAGCCATTATAATCTTGCCTAAGGGAACTAAACTCATCCTAAATAATGCCATGTTTTCTTCTAAGTCTCGGAGAAATTTGTTGAGTTTTAAAGATATCCATGAAAATGGTTATCATATCAACACAATGGATAAGATGCATCTTGAATATCTTGGTATCACCAAGAATGTCTCTAGGCATACATGTGTTATATAAAAGTTCCCTGCTTTATCTTATGGCTTATATTGGACAAAGATTAGTGCAATTGACGCACATTCTATAGTAAACCAGAAGTTTACTAATTCCAATACTTTTGTACTTTGGCATGATCGTCTGGGACATCCTGGATCTATAATGATGAGACGAATTATAGAAAATTCAAATGGGCAACCATTAAAGAACTTGAAGATTCTTTCAAATGGTGAATTTTCTTGTAGCGCTTGTTATCAAGGAAAGTTAATTGTGAGACCATCACCAACAAAGGTTGAGATTGAGTCCCCTGCATTCTTGGAACGCATACATGGTGATATCTGTGGACCTATCCACCCACCTAGTGGGTCGTTTAGATACTTCATGGTCCTAATAGATGTTTCCTCTAGATGGTATCATGTGTGCCTATTGTCATCTCGCAACCTGGCGTTTGCAAAATTATTGGCACAAATAATACGATTACGAGCACAATTTCCTGATAATCAAATTAAGTCCATTCGCCTTGATAATGCTTCAGAGTTTTCATCCCAAGCATTTAATGATTATTGCTTATCAATTGGGATAAAAGTTGAACATCCTGTAGCTCATGTTCACACTCAAAATGGCCTTGCCGAGTCACTAATTAAACGTCTGCAATTGATAGCAAGGCCATTGCTAATGAAAACTAGGTTGCCCGCTTCTATTTGGGGTCATGCGATTCTGAATGCTACAACACTTGTTCGTCTCAGACCAACAAATAATCATAATTTTTCTCCGTTAAAATTGGTTTTGGGTCAAGAACCTAATATTTCTCATCTGAGAATTTTTGGATGTGCTGTATATGTGCCTGTAGCACCACCACATCGCACAAAAATGGGTCCCCAAAGAAGGTTAGGAATTTATGTTGGGTTTGAATCGCCCTCCATTATTCGCTACCTTGAACCATTAACTGGAGATATGTTTACTGCTCGATTTGCAGATTGTCGGTTTGATGAGACAATTTTTCCAAAATTAGGGGGAGAAAATTGTGAAATCAAAAGAGAAATTTTGTGGAAAAATCCATCACCGTCTCATCTTGATCCATGTGCTTCTATTTGTGAGAAAGAAGTACAAAAGATTATTCATCTGCAGAAAATTGCAAATCAAATTCCAGATGCATTTACAGATATTAAAAGAATTACTAAATTACATATTCCTGCAGAGAATGTCCTAATTCAAATTGATGTCCCTGAAGGACCATCTACTAGTGTCATAGCCAATGAGTCCAAAGCACGCCTAAAGCGTGGTAGACCATTGGGTTCTAAAGATCGAAATCCTAGAAAAAGAAAAATAAATAGTCAAGATGACACTACGATAGAACCACATATGGAAGTTCAAGACTTGAGAAATTTTGATATCCATGAAGAAATCAATGAGCCTGAGACTCAAGAAAATGAGGAGCTATCCATAAATTCAAGTGATGCTGGAATTAATCGATCAAAAATAGTAGTGAATTATTTCTTTGCATATAATGTTGCAACAAAAATCATGCAATATAGTGAGGATCTTGAACCTCAATCCATCACAGAATGTCGACAAAGAAATGATTGGCCAAAATGGGAAGAAGCAATTCAATCAGAATTGAATTCACTTGTCAAGCATGAAGTTTTTGGACCTATAGCTCAAACACCTAATGGTATTAAGCCTGTTGGCTATAAATGGGTCTTTGTGCGAAAAAGAAATGAGAAAAATGAAGTACAAAGGTACAAAGCACGCCTTGTTGCACAAGGATTTTCACAAAGGCCTGGTGTCGACTATGAAGAGACATACTCACCAGTTATGGATGCAATAACATTGAGTTATCTTATTAGTTTCACTGTCCATGAGAGACTTGAAATGCATTTGATGGATGTAGTTACAGCTTATCTTTATGGATCACTTGATAATGAGATATACATGAAAATCCTAAAGGATTTAAAATGCCTGAATCATATCATTCAAAGTCTCGGGAAATGTATTCAATTAGATTGCAAAGATCATTATATGGTTTGAAGCAATCTGGACACATGTGGTATAACCGACTTAGTGAATATTTATCTAAGGAAGGTTATATAAATGATGAAATTTGCCCATGTGTTTTTATAAAGAAAACAACATCGGAGTTTGTCATACTTGCTGTTTATGTAGATGACATAAACCTTATTGGAACTCCAATAGAGCTTCGAAAGGCAATTGATTATTTAAAGAAGGAATTTGAGATGAAAGACCTTGGAAAGTCAAAATTATGTCTTGGTCTGCAAATTGAGAATTTGAAAAATGGTGTCTTTATTCATCAATCTGCCTTTACAGAAAAGGTGTTGAAAAGATTTTATATGGATGGTGCACATCCATTAAGTACTCCGATGGTTGTTCGATCACTTGATGTGAATAAGGATCCATTCCGACCTCAAGAAAGGAATGAAGAAATTCTTGGTCCTGAAGTACCATATCTTAGTGCAATTGGTGCACTAATGTATCTTGCTAACACTACAAGTCCTGATATAGCCTTTTTGGTTAATTTGTTAGCAAGGTATAGTTCTGCTCCTACTAGGAGGCATTGGAATGGGATAAAACACATAATATGGTATCTAAAGGGGACTACTGATATGGGCTTATTTTATTCTAATAATTGCAGTCCCGATCTTGTTGGTTATGCTGATGCTGGGTATTTATCTGATCCACACTAAGCTCGATCTCAAACTGGCTACGTGTTTATATGTGGAGGTACTGCCATATCTTGGAGATCTACAAAGCAGTCTCTCAAAGCTACTTCATCAAATCATGCTGAGATAATAGCTATTCATGAAGCAAGCCGAGAATGTGTGTGGTTGAGGTCCATGATATATCTCATTAGAGAAAAATGTGGTTTGAACTGTGACAAAGTACCCACAATTTTGTATGAAGATAATGTTGCATGCATAGCACAACTAAAGGGAGGATTCATAAAAGGAGATAGAACGAAGCACATCTCACCAAAGTTTTTCTACACACATGAGCTCCAAAACAATGGTGATATCAATGTGCAACAGATTCGTTCAAGTGACAATGTGCTGATTTATTCACCAAATCTCTACCAACTGCAACTTTCAAGAAGATGGTGCACAAGATCGGGATGCAAAGATTCAAGGATGTTCTCATTAAGGAGAGTTAATACGCGTTGTACTCTTTTTTCCTTGCGAGGTTTTGTCCCACTGGGTTTTCCTTGTAAGGTTTTTAATGAGGCAGCCAAAATACGTATTATTACATATGTGTACTCTTTTTCCTTCACTAGATTTTTTTCCACTGAGTTTTTTCTAGTAAGGTTTTAACGAGGCACATTATCTATCAAATAGACATCCAAGGGGGAGTGTTATAAATATATTTTCTATTTATGGTGAATGTCTATTTCTTAGAAGGAAAGTTAGGGTTTGTAACTTTGTTACCAAGTAAGTTTTCCCCTATAAATAAAGGGGTTCTCCGTTCATTTTAAATTACTCCTTTAACTCCTCAAGAGGATCCCATCAAGAGAAATAAGAACTTCTCTCTTCTCTCTTTCTCTATAATATTCTTGTACTTTCTTTATTATTTCATAACAATAAGTGGTTTACCAACATTATTCGCTGAAAAGGTTAGAATAAAATTAAAAGATAGATTTTATGAAAAAATTCCTTATAGCCAATTAACCTATGGTGACCTTATAAGTTTTATAAATGTCACAGGTCTTGAATTATGTACAGATATGAAGCTTAAAAATCAACTTAAAAAGTATAATAAAATATCCAAAAAATAAATAGGAAGCTTTTGTTGAGATTTAGGATACATCAAGTTGTCTGCCCCTTCAAAAGACACATCCAAGAAAATTAAAAGAAGACACAAGCACTATAAAAATAAATCTGAAAAACCCCATCATTACAGAAAAAGATTTAAAAGGCACAAACGAGAAGCCAACAAAGATGGCTTTCAAGGAAATAATGATAAGTGTTGGAATTGTGGAAAATTTGGCCATAGGGCTAAGGATTGTAAGGTCCCTAATAAAAAGAAGGATAAGATCAATATGTTAGAACTTGAGCCAGAAATAAAAGATAGATTATATTATATTCTTGATGAACATGATAATAATTCTTCCCCTGAAGAATGTTTCAGTGATGAAGATCAGCTTAATATAGCATAATAGTTCTGACAATAGTGACTCAACTGATCATTGTGGATGTACGGGAGCAATCTACACCTGTGATAGCCACTCAATAAATGTCATTACCAATAATAATAAGGAAATCTTCTATGATATGATTGATCATATTGAAGATAAAGATCTTAAAAGAAAATATTTAATAGAATTAAAAAATATAGTTCTTAACCAACAACATGACAAAGAAACAATTGAGCCTTTTAATATGAAAAACGTACTAAATAAATTTAAAGAACAAAAGTCTAGTACAACAATACAAGATCTTCAAACCGAATTATTACATATTAAAAATGAAGTCAAAGAAGTTAAGCAAAGACTTAACAAGCTAGAAACAGATGCCCTTGCTAATAAACTATTAAATAAACTAGAACCAATGCAAGGATCTGATTGTATCAATCCGAACCAGGAGAAACATAAAAATTAGAAAAAGGTGAAGAAGAAGATGAGTCATTAGAGAGCCCTCTAGAAGGTAAAGCAGGAGTAAAAACTACTACAATAGTTAAAGCCCAGAGCTGGCATATACCTATCACATTGGTTATAAATAAAAATTATACTATTCACAAAATTGCATTATTAGACACAGGTCCAGACCAAAACTGCATTATTGAAGGAATAATCCCTACTAAGTACCTTGAAAAAGTACAATGCGGTTATTCTCCACGACAGGTGAAAGACTCAAAATAAATTATAAACTCCATAAGGCACACATATGCAATAATGGAATCTGCTTTATTAATGATTTTGTAATAATTAAAGATATAAATGAAGAAATAATATTAGGCACCCCCTTTATAACCCAAATAAAATCCTATGTCGCTGATTTAGACGGCATCCACACCAATTGCTCTAGTAACAGATATAATTTTCCCTACCTAAATAATATGTCAAAAGAAGAAAGTGAATTTATAAAAGAAAAAACTATCTTTAGAATAAATCTGCTTTCCCAACAAATAAACTATTTAAAAAAATGAGATAAAATTTAAACGGATTGAATCCGCTTTAAAAAATTTGAAGGTAGAAGCCAAAATTAAAAGCCTACAAGAATTCATAGAACAAGAAGTCAAGAATCACGTAATTCTAGGTATGTGGGGTTTTGAATGGGTAGTCTAGTCCCTACCCATGCCCAATTTCTGCCTAATTCTATGTTTGAAGTTACCAAAACATTATGGGTCTTTATCAAATTGCATGATTCTTTAAAATTCGAAGTGAGCTTGTTGTGGTATGCCTAACTTATGAATTTCGAATTTATTTGGGCTGATTTTACTTTTTTATTCAATATTTTTATGATTTAAGCCCCCTCCCTAAAAGTATAGCTGCCCAATCATGAGAACCTTTTAGTAAAGTTCAAGGTCATGATGATTTCGCAAGCATAATAAGAATTTTTTTTTTGAATTTTAAGCATGTCTTCAACTACTCATGTTATTATGATCATGTTCCCATAAATTTAAGCATTTAAAGCATGATTGAAATTATGGGCAATGCCCACATGTCGCTTATAATTTATGAACTATGATTTTGGCCGATTCACGGGCCCAATTCCATGGCTAGTATTACGAATTATCAAGAATGATATGATTCTCATGATTTAACTAGCCATGCATGTCATGTATGAATTTCTATAAGCATGCTGCATGTTTTGGGAGTAGTACTTAACACCGAGAAGGATTGGGGCCTAGGTTACGCCCCGAATCTCAGAACTACGTGCCACCGTAGGTTATTTTTGGGACCTCCTCAGTGACTATCCCCTATACACTATGTGGCCTTCATGAGTGATACCACGCCTTTCATGGTTCATACCCTTGGCAAGGTATGAACGATCTCCCGACTAGGTTTACAGGTCGGACTCCATGTGTGCTCATATGGGATATGTTGGGTGTAGAAATCTCTATCGTGGTATGTCAGTTAAGTGATGAGTCTCCCATTGTCTATATGATTCAAATTTCCATATTCATTACTCATGATTATTACTTCAAGCATGCATGTTCTAAGAGTAAGGTTTGACTCATTGTTCAGCTTTTCTATAAATATCATATTTCAGCTTTAAGTCATTCGAGAAAGTTATGATGTTATGAAACTATGCATTTTCGTACTATAAAAAGATTATGATTTCAGAATGAGTGCATGTAATTCTTCCCTCTCAGATTTGAAAGCTTATGATATGTTATGAATTATTTTAAATGATTTACCTAACTTGAGTGGTTTTACTTACCTTGCATACTCGATACATTCCACGTACTGACCCATACTTTCTATGCTGTATCGTTTCATGATACAAGCCCTAGCTCCCAAGCTCAGCCCCGCTCATAGTCGGTTGTCAAAGTTAGCTCCTACTTGGTTGGTGAGTCCTCATCCTTCGAAGGCTAGAGTTTTAGTTCCCTTATATATTTTTAGTTTTAGTATAGTTGAGTTAGTTGGGGTCTTGTCCCATCAACTTGTCCAGACTGGAGGCTTTTCAGACTTATGTATGTGTTAGCTTCGGATGTTATTCTGACGTGATGTTGAATTATACTTCCACTGAGATTAAATTGATGCTTTCTTCAGTTTATTGAATGAGTTAGTTGTATGCTTATGCTATGGGTCAACTTGGGGTCTCTCGGGGTCCCTTGTCCCGTGTCTACGATCCGCGCCTCCGTTTGGATCGTGAAAAACTTGGTATTAGAGCCATAGGTTTTGAAGTGTCCTAGGGAGTCTAAAAGCAACGTTAAGTAGAGTCTTTTTCATGGGTGTGAAGCGTTTCATACTTATAACAAAGAGGCTACAAAACATTTAGGAAATGTTCCCGTCTCTCATGATCTATGTCGTGCGATGAAAAGTATTTCTATCCTTCTAATTCGTGCTAATCACGATTGCAAAATCATGGCTCCTCGAAGAATAAATGAAAAGAGGAATGGAGGTGGTGAGGGCCACCAGAATGGAAATGGTTATGGGCGTCAACCAGCCCCACCAGTTCAGGAGCCTCAGGCACCAGAGCCAGAAGCTCATGCTGAGTTTCGAGCCGCTATTTCGATGCTTGCACAGGCCTTGACTGCTCAGGTGAATCAACAGGCCATTGCGCATGTTTCACAAAATGGCAATGCAGTGGCGGCTCGAGTCAGAGACTTCTTGAGGATGAACCCACCGGTGTTTCTGGGGTCCAAGGTAGATGAGGACCTACATGATTTCATTGATGAGATTGTCAAGATCGCCCAAGTTATGGGGGTGAGCAGTGTTGAGTGCACAGAGTTGGCCTCCTACCAATTGAAGGAGGTTGAACACATCTGGTTTCACCAATCGAAGTACCACAGGGTTGCAGGATTAGGTCTGATCATGTGGGAAGAATTTCAGGTTCCATTCCTAGATCGGTTCTTCCATTGGTAGATGAGGGAGAAAAAGGCAGTTGAATTTGTAAACTTGAAGCAAGGAAGCATGACTGTGCAAGAGTATTCCCATGAGTTCACTCGCCTATTAAAATATGTCGCGTTGTTAGTGGCTGACCAGAGAGCGCGGGTGAGCAGGTTTGTTCATGGTATAGCAGGGTACTTGGACAAAGACTACAGGACAACTATGCTGCACCATGATATGGAATTTCCTTGGATTATGTTGTACGCCCAGTAGATGGAGGAAGCACATTCGAGATACAGGGAGGCAAAGAAGCCCATGACCGAGGACCACTGATTCTCTCAGCAAAGGTCTGGTGGTGGGCACTGACAGCAGACCCGCCAGTGATCATCAGCCCTAGCATCATCAGCAGTGAGTGTTCCATCTAGGCCCAGACATGATCAGAGAGGGTGAGCGTTTGGCTCGAGGGATCATAGCAGTAGACCCGCAGATTCCAGCATCCTAGCGTGTCACAGATGTGGTTGAGGGCATACAGGCCAGTGTTTGGTAGGATTAGGTTCTTGTTTCAGGTGTGGGAAGCCCAAAAACATGCTTCGAGATTGTCAAGCTGCGAGGCAGGATCAGGTTGGGGGCCGAGGCCTAGCTTCTAGTGCAGCAGTCCCTCCCCCACGCTCAGCACATTAGGGAGCATCTACTAGCACAGCTGGTGGTCAGCACCAGAATAGATTTTATCCTTTAGCCACCTGTTAGGAGCAGCCAATCCATACCCATAACTGCATCAAAATCAACCATCTCTAATTCTACCAAATCTGCTAAAGTATGGCGACCAACGACCTCTATTGTACACCCTCAGTAAACCCTTTTAGCTATAATGGAATCACCGATGGGAGTAGACACTAAAAAAGGTCGTTGAAGCAACTTCGGAATAATACCAAACTTCCGAGCCACTAACGGGGTAACATAAGATGAAGTGGAACTTGGGTCTATCAAAGCATATACAAAATGAGAGCAAATGTCCAGCATACCTGTCACAATATCCGGCAACGACTCTGACTCCTGTCGCCCTAGTAAAGCATATGTACGATCTGGACCGGTACCTGAACTAGAGGCCTCTGACCTACCTCGGCCTCTGCCGGCTGAAGGTGAGGGCCTGCGCCCTGCTGGAGATGCTAGGGCGTGTGACCCTACTGAAGATCTATCCTGCCGATCCCGATCACTCTGGCCTTGAGTCGGGCAGTCCCTCATCCGATGACCCTCTTGTCCACATTCATAACAGGCCCTAGAACCATACCTACATGCCCTAGAATAACGGTGGCTGCAAATAGGCAATGTGGTGCAGTAAATCTTCTCTGCTCCAACCCCCTCTATTGATGTGATTCTACTGACCGTGAACTTTCATCGGGCCCTGGCTGTCCCCGATGACCAAACCCTGCTGCTGTTGTGGAGGTGGGGGTCTGGGTGTCCTATCTGATAATCGTGGTCTAGGCCCACCCAGGGACTTAGTTTGTATATCACTAGGTCTACTCCTGAGGTGCTGCTCCTGACATGCCCTCTCTATTCCTCACTGCTGCTGCTGGATCCCCTCAATATTCTGGGCAAATGCCTGAACACGAGCAATATCCATGTCCTCTCGCAAGGTAGCTGTGATACAGGTCTCCACATATTCTGGATTCAGCCCCATGATAAACCGGTGCACCCTGGCTAGCATGGTATCTACAAAGGTCGGTGCATATCGGGCCAAGGAATCAAACCTCATAGCATATTATCGAACATTCATCAAACCCTGCTCCAAATGAAAAAATTGATCTACCCTGGCCTGGAGGATCTCTCGTGGCAAATAATGGTCTAAAAAGGCCTCGGAGAAGTCGGTCCAAGTCGGAGGGAAAACATCTCTGCCTCGGGACCTTTCCCAGCTCTCGTACCATAGTACCACAATGTCCTGCAACCGAAATACTGCTAACTCCACTGATTCTGCGGGGGTGGCATGCATTACCCTAAAAATTCGCTACAACTGGTCTAGAAAATCCTGAGGGTCCTCATCCCGATCTATCCCTTTGAATTGTGGGGGACTCAGTGCAAGGAACTCTCGGACCCTCGAGCTACCAGGCCCTCCTGAAGATTCTGCAACTACCGGTACTACAGGTTGATGTTGTGCCACCATAATCTGAGCTCACATAACAACAGCACTCCCAACCTCCTGATCCGATGGTACTGGTATAGAGATTGCTGGAGGCGGTGACGTCACATTTGCCACTCTGAGCGGCTCCTGACATGGTGAAGAGTGCTGGAGAGATTGAGATGAAGCCTCCCTGTCGCCCTTAGACCGGGCTGACTCTGGCTGAGGCACCCTGCTAGTGCCCTCTCCTGCTGCTACATCCAATGTCCTGCCAATTGTAGGGAGTCGCGGGTCTGCCATTTCTCTGTAGATAAAAGAATATGGTAAGCTTAGGGATTCAACCCTATACCGTGCAGCTCTATAGCACGACTAGATAAGAAGAAAGAGTAACCATCCTATCATGCCTCGCAGCCTCCTACCTATAGTGTGTGTTGCACAACACATCCATAGACAAGACTTTACTTAGTATGGATTGCAGACTCCCTGGGATACGACCTACTCTGATACCAAGTTTGTCACGCCCCTCCTTAGGAGGCATGAATGGCACCTGGTGCTTACTGTGGATCTGAACTGACTGAGCTGACTGGGCCTAAGTACTTCTGGTGCAGGTTCGGCACTGACTCTTACATTAAGAAAACAATGGGCTATATCTCGGTTGTAAATACAACCTCCGGCCGACAAGGTCTTATAGTCACCTGTGGAAGAAAACAACTAACCATAAAAAACAACAACAAGAAGGAATCCTATACGGGATGACAAGACCACCAAGAAGTCTAGTTATGACTGTAAAGTAAATCCAGAGCTACACCAAACTATGGCCGACAAGACCGCTAATCTATCAGCTGAACAAGGCTCCACACAGCCAGCACATAAACTGAAGCACATATAGTGCCCCACACGGACAATAACAGCTAACCACAGGGAAATAGATACAATCTCCAAGCCTCTAGGAATAATATGATGGTCGGGACAGGGCCCCAACCTACCCATAAACTGTACAGTCAAAAGGGGTAAACCTTCTATCTGCAAGCTCCGGAATAAAGGAGCTAACTGTTCTAACGATGATGGCTGAAAGCTATGAGGGACCTGATCCTCGTTTATCTGTACCTGCAGGCAATTAATGCAGCGCCCCAGAAAGGGCGTCAGTATAACAGGTACTGAATATGTAAGGCGATAATTGTAAATAACTGAGTAGTAAAGATAAAGCTGAAGGGACTAAAAGAAAGGGCACAAAACTCATACCTAAATAGTTGGGTTTCTATTATCTAGTATACCAATAACTAATCCAAACAGGAACCTTACTTGGCCCCCATAAGCTGGAAGGTACAACTGATCTTGGGCAGAATTATATGCCCAAGTGATACTCAAATGCTTCATTTCGTCTTGTTTATTTATCGTTATGTGTGCATTCTCATGTGATTTGTAGTTAAAATGTGAATTTATACTAACCAACATGATTAGTGTTGTTTTGCAGGTAAAATGTAATTTTGGGAAGCTAAGATACATGTTGGTAAAAATTGGGAATGGACTTGGAAGCAAGCAGTGGAAAAGGTTCTGCCTCGGGTGATTTATTTTGGCCAATTCCAGTGAAGGTTCACGATTGCGCCGTGACACGTTGGCCTGGCTCCGCATTGCAGGCCGTGGCACACCAAGGAGAAATTGTTGAGGAACCTAATTCCAGTGAGGGTCCGCGTTTTCCCCGTGGCATGGAGGGAGTGCTCCACAATACACTCCGTGCCACGTTGCTTGTTATTTCGGGGAAAATTCTCACTAGTATAAATAGCACACTTAGGTTTATTTTTAAACATTCTAACTTGGTTGAGCAAGAACATGGGTTACAGGCAGTTGAGGGGATGAAAATTCTAGGGTTCTTGTCTATCTCTTTCTCTTTTATCTCAATTGTTTGTATGAATTACACTTATTTGATGATGTTTAATCCACAAATGAGTGGCTAAATTCACTTCTTGTTGAGGTTAAGAACAATTGTAGTGGAATGTAATTGTTGATCAATTTAGTTTTCATCTTTTCTTCAATGGTTTTTCTAACAATTCTTGTTCTTACTGCATTAATGTTTGCCCAATGTTAATGTATATCTAAAAAATCCAATTTAGATTTTGAAAAGGAAAGAAATTGGAAAGATGTGAATTGGTAGGATATGATCTCTTCTTAGTTTGGGAGAATTGAGAATTGATTTACATTCAGAATAGAAATGTATCTGAAAGTCTTATTATTAAATTAAGGAATCGGTTTTGTATGGCTAGAACATGAAATTCTTTTATCACAGAAATGTAGGTTGAGGGTTCATGATTCTTATGTTGGGCAGGATACGAAAGTTTCAATCCATAGGCAATAATTCTTCGCTAGCAACCGAAGGAAAGATTAACTGAATTGTATCGATAAATTAGTTCCCTGCATGTTTGTTTTAACCTCAGCATGCTCATTACTATTGTTCAGACTCACTTTAGAATTCTATCTTAGATTAGTAAAAATTAGGAAACTCAAGCTCTCCAAATATTTTTTAATTGGTTGTCTGCAATTTTAAAGTTATAGTTCATTAACACTTAAGTTACTTATTACCTTAGTTCAGTCCCTGTGGGATCAATACTTGGCTTACTTAAGCCATTTTACTACTTGTTCGACCACGTGCACTTGCGTGTAGTTACCAAAATGCCCGAAAACGTTTTTGGCACCGTTGTCGGGGACTGGCAATTGGTAAAATTATTTTCTTAGTGTTAGTTTACAATTTCTATGTAAGTGCTGACAACTTGATCTTAGCCCGTCTTTTGCAAATATCGAATTCTGTTGAACACTGGCATGAGATAAGGAGCTAGTGGAGTCATACTTAGAGCCGGAAAGACAATTCCATCGTCAAAGAAGAGAAGCTCTAGAGAAGAAGCTGCAGTTGCTCAGACAGTCAATCCCGGAGCAACAACAGAATCCACCACTTGTAAGGGCAGTGTTAGTGCCTGAGGAAATGGCAGCTAGGCCGGTTCGCGAAGTGGCAATCCCACATGCTAACAATGTTACATCAAGTATTCGCAAACCTGAGCCAGGAGGGAGGTTTGAGCTTAAACAGAACCTGGTGCAATTGCTGCACACTGATCTTGGGCAAATTTATATGCCCAAGTGATACTCAAATGTGTCATTTTAGCCTTGTTTATCTATTGAAGTTTATACATTCTCATGTGATTGATAATAAAATGTGAATTTATACTAACCAACATGATTAGCATTGTTTTGCAGGTGAAATACAATTTTGGGAAGCTAAAATGCGTGTTGGGAGAGATCGGGATTGGACTCGGATGCTAGCAAAGGAAAAAGCACTTGAAGGCACAAATTAAAGGGGCTCTGCGATAGAGCCGTGTCACGCTGCCATCGCGGATGCATTCTGCCTGGATGGTGAAATTATGCCTATTTCCAGTGGAGGTGCGCGTTGGGGCCGTGGCACGTTGGCCTAGCCCCGCGTTGCACATCGTTCCACGTTGGGCCTAAGTACCTGGACGACTGAATTCCAGTAAGGGTCCGCGTCAGTAGCGTGTCATGGAGGCTGTGCTCCGCGATGCACTCCGTGACACGTTGCTTGTTATTCCGGGAAAAATTCCCACAAGTATAAATAGAACACTTAGGTTCAATTTTAATAATTCTGACATGGTGGAGCAAGAACGTGGGTTACAGGCAGTGGAGGGGACGAAATTCTCAGGGTTTTTCTCTATCTCTTTCTTCTTTAATTCAATTGCTTGTATGTTTATCACTCATTTAACGATGTTTAATCCACAAATGAGTGGCTAAATCCTCTTCTTGCTGAGGTTAAGAACAATTGTATTGAAATGTGATTATTGATTATTTGGTTCTTCATCTTTTCTTCCATGGTTGTTCTATTGATTCTTGTTCTTACTGCATTAATGTGTGGCCAATATTAATGTATATCTAAAAAGTCCGGTTTCACTCGAGAGAGCAAGAAAGTGGAAAGTTGTGAATTGATAGGATATGATCTTTTCTTAGTTTGGGAAAATCGAGAATTGATTTACCTTCAGGATAGAAATATACCTGAAAGTCGTGTTAGTCAATTAAGGAATCGGTTTTGTAAGGCTAGAACATGAATTTCGTTTTATCACAAAAATATAGGTGGACGGTTCATGATTCTTAAGTTGGGTTAAATACGAGAGTTTTAATCCATTGGCAATAATTCTTGACTAGCAACCGGAGGAAAGATTAACCAAATTGAATCGATAATTAGCTTCTTTACATGTTCATTTAACCTCAGCATGCTCATATTCATAGTTTAGACTCAAATTGTATATTCGTTTATAATTAGCATAAAATTAGAAACCAAAGTACCAAACTCTTCTTCACACTGTTGTCTACATTTTTAGAGTTAAAGTATAGTGACACTTGAGTAGATTGTACCCTAGCCCAGTCCCTATGGGATCGATACTTGGCTTACTTAAGCCACTTTACTACTTGTTCGACCACGTGCACTTGCGTGTAGCTATATACCCAAAAGAACCCGAACAAGTTTTTGGCGCCGTTGTCGGGGACTGGCAATTGGTGAATTTTTCTTAAGTGTTAATTTACTATATTTTTTCTTAGTGTTGACAACTTGGTCTTAGCCTGTATTTTGCAAATATTAATTTCTGTTGAACACTGGCAAGAAACAAGGAGCTGGTGGACTCATATTTTGAGCTTGAAAGACAATTTCATCGTCAAAGGAGAGAAGCTCTAGAGAAAAAGCTGCAGTTTCTCAGACAAACAATCATGGTGCAACAACAGAATCCACCAGTTGTAAGGGAAATGTTAGTGCCCGAGGAAATGGCAGTTAGGCCGGTTCGCGAGGTGGCAATCCCACATGCCAACAATGTCACATCTAGCATCCGCAAACCTGAGCCAGGAGGGAGGTTCGAGCTCAAACAAAACATGGTGCAATTGTTGCACACCAGCGGGAAGTTCATAGGTCACCCTCATGAGGATCCACAGCAACATCTCCAAATTGTTTTGGAGATAAGTGATACTTACATCCCCGCTGGAGTGTCATCAGATTATGTCAGGCTTACATTGTTCCCATTTTCACTTTTGGGAGAAGCCAAAAGGTGGTTGAAAGCTGAGCCACCCAATTCTATTACTATGTGGGATGATCTTGCAAGGAAAATCTTGATACGATTTGTTCCATCCGGTAAGACAGCAAGACTTAGAAGTCAAATTCTAAGTTTTAAATAGAGAGATAGAGAGAATCTGTATCAGGCGTGGGAGAGATTCAAGTCTATGTTGCGGGATTGTCCTCATCATCACCAATCCAATGATGTGTTGGTGCACACTTTTATAGAGGGTTTGGAACCCCACACAAAGATCTTGCTAGACTCAGCAGCTGGGGGACAAGCATTGCAGAAAACTTATGAGGAGCTGTATACCTTGTTCAATCATATTTTGCGGGGAAATCCGGAGAGGAATGCTAATTCGTCAAGAGGAGGAACAAGGAAAGCAGCAGGAGTCCTAGAAGTGGATGGTTTTACAGCTATTGCTGCACAGATAGCTGCTTTACAGAATCAACTCAACACCCACTTCAGTAACATGACAATGAACCAGACTCAAGCCCCAGTGAATGTAGTGCAGCAGATTTGGTGTGGAGTGTGCGGGAGTAGTGAGCACTCAGCTGAGTGTTGTGGAGCAAATCCTGATTCGGTGAACTTTGTGGGAAATGTACAGAGGAACAACCACCAACAGTATGGCAACAGCTACAATTCCAACTGGAGGAATCACCCGAATTTCTCTTGGGGTAGCAACAACCATCAAGGCAAAGTTCGAGTCAGTGGGCGCAGAGGAATCAAGGAGGGCGGCAAAACTATCAAGCACAATATAGAAACAACAATGCACCTCCTCCACCACCATCACCCAGCATTGAGGAGATGTTCAAGACAATGATAGCTAACCAAGCTCAATTGCAGGCTGACTATGTGAAATTGGCAGCCGAGGTGAAGAACAACCAGTTAGCTACTAAGGCACTTGAATATCAATTTGGGCAATTTGCTGGAGCCCAAAACACCAGGCCTAGAGGAGGACTCCCGAGCGACACAGATCCCAACCCCAAACAAGTGAATGCAGTGACCACAAGGAGTGGTTTGCAGCTTAAAGAGGTGGAACCAGAAAGACCACCTCAACAATCGGGAGCAGCAGAAGTTGAGAGGGAGAAATTTGATGAGAGTGGGAAGAAAAAGGAGGCTGAATCAGAAAGACCACCACCCCTGTTCCCTCAGAGATTAAAGAAACACAAGGAGGAGGCGTGTTTCAAGAAATTCATGGAGGTGCTGAAACAGGTACATATTAACTCACCTCTTGTTGATGTTTTGCAGGGAGTGCCGAAGTACGCAAAGTACATTAAGGACATCGTGGCGAACAAAAGTCGGTTGACTGAGTATGCTACGGTGGCTCTCACGAAGGAGTGCACTTCCCGAATACAAAACCGGTTACCCACAAAGCTCAAGGATCCTGGGAGCTTTACTATACAAATTACCATTGGGCAGAGTATCCGAGCTCGCGGATTATATGATTTGGGAGCGAGCATTAATTTGATGCTGTCATCGGTATTCAAGAAGTTGGATCTAGGGAGTCCTAGACCAACAACAGTGATCTTGCAACTAGCGGATCGGTCCTTAGCCAGACCTGATGGCATTGTGGAGGATGTGCTAGTGCAAGTGGGCTCCCTTATCTTCTCGGTAGATTTCGTCGTGCTGGATTTTGAGCCAGATGCGGAAGTCCCATTTATTTTGGGACGTCCTTTCTTGGCGACCGGGAAACCGCTGATTGATGTAGCTGCAGGGCAGCTAACTATGCGAGCACACGACAAGGTGGAAGTCTTTGATGTATACAAGGCCACCAAGCTCCCGACTATGTACGAGGAACTCTCGGTGATCAACGTGATTGATCAAGCTAATGATGCGCAGATAGTTGAATCATGAGAGTTATTGGGAAAACCACCGGAGCGATGTAAGCACTACTGGGGTGAGGACGGCGGTCAAGAGAAAATGTCTGTCACCCTAGAAGATGACTGAGCAAAATGACGTCGAGCCGCGACGGTAAACCAGGCGCTGCACGGGAGGCAACCCGTGAAATTTTTCTTTGTTAAATGTGAATAGATTTCATAGAAAAAAAGAAACAAAAATTCTATTAACAACAAAATTTTTAGTTTTATTTTTATTTTTATTTTGAGTGAAACCTATAATTCTAACCAATTTCTTGTCGTAAGATGAATTGCAGGTTAAACGGAGGATAAATATGCAAAGGATCGCAAAGGAAAATCCGAGGTATGAAAAATAATAAAAAGTGACAAAAATAGTGAGCCAGGGCGATGGCTCCGTGTCACGGAGGATGGCCTCCGCGTTACCCTCCGTGACACGTTGAAGGTAATTCTGGAATTTTTACAAATTTCAGAGCACCTGCGCAATGGCTTCGTGTCACGGAGGGCATGCTCCGCGTTACCCTCCGTGATACGTTGAGGTGTATATAGCGACGGGTCACACCGAGTCGCCTGGTGACCCGCGCGAAATTTCCACTTTTTAACCCCGATTTCCGCTCATTTTTCCTCATTTTTCATATCCCCCGCGACCAACATCCCAAAAACCCCTTCCCCCTCAACGTAACACGGACCTAGGCACATAATTTCATCAAGTTTCCGTCATTTCATCGAATTCAAGGTATGTTCTTCAACTTTATCTTAATTCTTGTCGAACTTTTTTTGATGTTGAACATGTGATATGAGCAAAACTTGCCCTAAGTAGAAATTAAGCTTAAATTCAATTGAATTATTGTTGATTGACGTTCGGAGTATCATTGTGATTGCTTGAGCTCGATAATTACATAGCCTAATCGAATTTTTGATAAAATCATAGCTAGGCTTGACTTTGAGTTTGAAATGAAAAAATTGAGTTGAACTATTGAAATTCTTGCTGTGTTGTGTATGTTGAGTGAGATGAGTCGGTTGTGCTAACTGTTAATATGCTTAAAGATCGACGGATTTTCGGGTTAAGGAAATTGTGGAAATTGCAAGAAATGGGTGAATTGTATGGGATCATGTAGTTAAATTTTTCTTTTGTTTCTCCTTGCTAAGTGCTAGGGGATAAAATGTTATTGATGGTAATGATTGTGGTTAGCTGTACGAAGTCTGAGTAGTACATAGAATATATAACGTCGAATTCTCTGAATGCACTAAGCATATTTGTTATGTTTTGTTGTTTGTTTGTGGAAATAAGTACGATCTTGCCGTAATGTTGTGATTTTGGCTAAAGACTAAGTGTGGGGTAGCCTAGATTAATCTAACCTTAGTCGAAGCTAATTTTACTTGGCTTAACATTGAACTTGTCTGTTTGGTTTGACAGGAACAATGGCAAGCAGGCAAGACAAGGGAAAAGGCGCATCAACATCCGGCGCCGGAAGAAAAAGAATCAGACTGGGCACAGCAGTCCCAGTAGCACCAGCAGTTCCACACGGCCAACGCCGTCAATACGGAACCAGATGGGTGACAGAGGAGGGTAAGAAATGGTATGCGAAGCACAAGGAAAGCAAATACTTCCCCGAGGAACACATAGCAAGGGAACCGTTGGCACAGGAGTTCCCCAGGATTGTCCATAGGATCGAGGCAGCCGGGCTGAACTTCATCTTTGAAGAGCCCAAGGAATGCAACTTGCACTTGATTCGGGAATTCTACGCCAACTGGAACCCGACTCTCAGAAGTCACACCATCAAAATAAGGGGGCAAATAGTCACTTTTGAGCCCCACCACCTTAATGCTATACTAGGGGCGCGGGACACAGAGCCCATGTGCTTCGACAACTGATATATCACTCCACCATATGCAGACATCAGACGCACTTTGTGCGGAACCCGATCGACAGCTCGGTGGAGCAGGCATAAGGAGAGGGGCTACCATCAGACCTTGCCCTACTCACAGATGAACAGGGAAGCCAGGATATGGCTTAAGATTGTGTGTTCCTGCCTAATCCCGGGGGTGCATATGACGGATGTAACCCGGGATCGTGTATGCTTGGTATAACCCTGATGAAAGGGCTGGAGATCAATGTGGGGGCAGTGATTATCTCCGCCATGAAGAGAGCCCGGTTGCATCAAGGGCACAGGTACGGGTTTGGTGGATTAATCATCACATTCCTGAGGGGCCTGGATATTAAGGAAGAGGCCCTTGACTACATCCCGCAGATGGAGCGGCGCGCCTTAGATGTCACCAAAACTAAGGCACCCGACACCACCCACGGGCCAGTTCTTACACTAGCCGAGCGATATGCTCGGGATGATCAGTACATGGCTCGCATGTACGAGATGTAGATGCTCCAGCTGCGAATAGGAGGGAGGCCGGCAACAGAAGAGGAGTTGTGATAGCTCGAGCTAGATTACCCTTTTGGCGAAAATGCCAGGGCTTTATGCCGAGTGGGGCCAGCTATTGTGGAGCCCACGGATGATGATGTCCCCACAGATGAGGTGACACGTCATGACGACTCCGATGTGGAGACCGATGATGACGATGGGGGCAATTCAGACATGGGAGATGAGGCAGCAGCACCTGATGAAGAAGTGGAGTATTTTGATTGATCAGGGAGTTTCAACACCTACTCTTGTGCTATGCTAATTTTTGTGAACACCTGGGGATAGTGTTCGATTTAAGCGTGGGGTGGGAGTAGTTAGGTGTTGGTTGCTGTTGTTTTTGATGTATGTTTCTGTTCTGTTGTTGTGCCTGTGGAAAAATTGTGACCTTGTGATTGTGATGTTTATGTTTTGTATTGTAATTAATGTGAAGCTGTTGTGTGCTGCTGAATATGCTAGCTGGTTTTGTACATATTTTTGTTTTATTTGTACATATTTTTGTTTTATCGAAATGATCGATATTTTTTAAAAAAAATTCAATTTTTGGGGTTTCTCAGCGTTTGTTTTCGGTTCTTTTACCGAGAATGGTCCCATTGAACCGAAGTCTTAGTTAGTGACCGTTCCCTATGATGGATGGATGATGACCGTCTTAAGGGAAATGTAGTCGTTAGGAGTAGATTTTTTTTCATTTACTTTGCAGTTTGTTTTCTTTTTTTGTGGGTTGCATCTCAAAACCTGTAGTTACTTTATGGTTGCGAAATTTTAGTTGTGTGTTGTACATGATATTTGAAATGCAAAGGTGATACGTATGAAAGCATGTAACTATGTAAATATGTTGAGATACCTAGGCCATAGAGTCGATTCAGTGTGATTGAGGCTTAACGTTTGAATTCTTGTAATTAGCTGGTCGAAGAGTCTGTGAATGCGTCTTGAATTGAGCATGTGCAATGAGTGTATGGTGAGGTTTTTTTTATTCCATGCTATTATGGGATGTCTAGAACTTACCTGGTGTGTGCACGAAACGAAATGAAGGACGTGTATTGTAGGAAAGGATGTAGGCATTTCTTTGTTTTAACCGAAAGTTTCTCTTTTTCATTATTGTACCCACCTTGAATGTACACCCTAGTTAGCCCATTAAGCCTTTAGCCTATTATTTTTCTTTTGTCAAAAAGGTGTAAACCGTGCTTAACCCCTTCTTTTCATTATCCGTGAATTTGATCCAAAACTCTTAAGCGCTTAAGAAAAGAAAATAATTTTCCCACAGTGTCAAGGAGTGAGAGTGGTGAAAAGAAAAGCAAAGCAAAGAAGAGTGATGAAGGGAAAGAAAAGGTTGAAGGTGCATTTGTTATAAATTAAATGTAATGAAGATGTATACATAATCTTTGTTATTGAGTTAAGTGTGCTCAAAGATATGGGTCAAAATAAAGACAGACTTCAAGAATGGGAGGATGAAGAAAGAAACAATGCCCGTGAGGTTGATGGGATGTTTTGGAAAAACGCTTAAGGATGCTAGTGGCTATTATTGGTTAGCCCAATATTTACTAGTTCCGTAGCTTACCTTACAACCCGTTAAGTCCTACGTGATCCTACATCACATTTCCTTATATTAGTGGAGTAATACACTAAGGGCAAGCCTATGGTTCATGACATGATGCATGTGAATTCTTTTGGGAGAAAGAGAGAAATTGTGTTTATATGCCCCTGCATGTAATCTTTTGAGTTCATGTGATTACAAAAAAGCGAAAATTCTTTTGTGTTGTGAGGGCACATGCTTGATGAGAGATTAAATTTCGTGTCGGATATATTGATCAGCTGATTTTCATGAGTTTGCCAATATCAAGAGTCGATTCTTGAGTCTAGGAGGTCTTAATGTCTTGAAGGTCATTGTATTGATAGGACCATGCGTGTTTTCTTGATGATTTGTTGTATTAAATAATCGGTATGACCGTAGCCTGAATTGTCTAACCAAAGTAGCTAGGATGGGGTGTAAAGTACATGAGGTGTAAGATTTTTGTTCGGGGACGAACAAGGATTTAAGTGTGGGGTAAGTGATCTTGGGCAAATTTATATGCCCAAGTGATACTCAAATGTGTCATTTTAGCCTTGTTTATCTTTGATGTTTATACATTCTCATGTGATTGATAATAAAATGTGAATTTATACTAACCAACATGATTAGCGTTGTTTTGCAGGTGAAATACAATTTTGGGAAGCTAAAATGCATGTTGGGAGAGATCGGGGTTGGGCTCGGATGCTAGCAAAGGAAAAAGCACTTGAAGGCACGAATTAAAGGGGCTCCGCGATGGAGCCGTGTCACGCTGCCATCGCGGATGCATTCTGCCTGGATGGTGAAATTATGCCTATTTCCAGTGGAGGTGTGCGTTGGGGTCGTGGCACGTTGGTCTAGCCCCGCGTTGCACGCCGTGCCACGTTGGGCCTAAGTACCTGGACGAATGAATTCCAGTAAGGGTCCACATCGGTAGCATGTCACGGAGGCAGTGCTCCGCGATGCACTCCGTGACACGTTGCTTGTTATTCCGGGAAAAATTCCCATAAGTATAAATAAAACACTTAGGTTCAATTTTAATAATTCTGACTTGGTGGAGCAAGAACGTTGGTTACAGGCAGTTGAGGGGACGAAATTCTCAGGGTTTTTCTCTATCTTTTTCTTCTTTAATTCAATTGCTTGTATGTTTAACACTCATTTAATGATGTTTAATCCACAAATGAGTGGCTAAATCCTCTTCTTGCTGAGGTTAAGAACAATTGTATTGAAATGTGATTATTGATTATTTGGTTCTTCATCTTTTCTTCCATGGTTGTTCTATTGATTCTTGTTCTTACTGCATTAATGTGTGGCCAATATTAATGTATATCTAAAAATTCCGGTTTCACTCGAGAGACCAAGAAAGTGGAAAGTTGTGAATTGATAGGATATGATCTTTTCTTAGTTTTGGAAAATTGAGAATTGATTTACCTTCAGGACAGAAATATACCTGAAAGTCGTATTAGTCAATTAAGGAATCGGTTTTGTAAGGCTAGAACATGAATTTCGTTTTATTACAGAAATGTAGGTGGACGGTTCATGATTCTTATGTTGGGTTAAATACGAGAGTTTTAATCCATTGGCAATAATTCTTGACTAGCAACCGGAGGAAAGATTAACCAAATTGAATCGATAATTAGCTTCTTTACATGTTCATTTAACCTCAGCATGCTCATATTCATAGTTCAGACTCAATTTGTATATTCGTTTCTAATTAGCATAAAATTAGAAACCAAAGTACCAAACTCTTCTTCACACTGTTGTCTGCATTTTTAGAGTTAAAGTATAGTGACACTTGAGTAGATTATACCCTAGTCCAGTCCCTGTGGGATCGATACTTGGCTTACTTAAGCCACTTTACTACTTGTTCGACCACGTGCACTTGTGTGTAGCTATATACCCAAAAGCACTCGAACACACACCAGCGGGAAATTGACAGGTCTCCCTCACGAAGATCCACAACAACATCTCCAAAGTTTTTTGGAGATAAGTGACACTTACATCCCCGCTGGAGTATCATCCGATTACGTAAGGCTTACATTATTCCCATTCTCATTATTTGGAGAAACAAAGAGGTGGTTGAAAGCTGAGCCACCTAACTCTATCACCACTTGGGATGATCTTGCAAGAAAATTTTGATACGGTTCTTTCCATCCGGGAAAACAGCAAGACTTAGAAGTCAGATTCTAAGTTTTAAACAAAGAGAGGGGGAGAATCTGTATCAAGCTTGGGAAAGGTTCAAATCTATGTTATGGGATTGTCCTCACCATCACCAGTCCAATGATGTGCTGGTGCATACTTTCATAGAGGGTTTGGAACACCACACAAAAATTTTGCTAGACTCAGCAGCTGGGGGACAAGCATTAGAAAAGACTTATGAGTAGTTGTATACTTTGTTAAATCGTATTTCGCAGGGAAATCCAGAGTGGAATGCAGACTCTTCTAGAGGAGGAACAAGGAAAGCGGTAGGAGTCTTGGAAGTGGATGGTTTTACAGCTATCGCTGCACAGATAGCTGCATTGCAAAATCAACTTAACACCCACTTCAGCAATATGAGCTTGAATCAACCTCAAGCCCCATATAATGTAGTGCGGCAGGTTTGGTGTGAAGTATGCGGTAGTAATGAACACTCAGCTAAGTGTTGTGGTGAAAATCCAGATTCAGTGAACTTTGTGGGGAATGTACAGAGAAATAATCACCAACAATATGGCAACAACTACAACTTGAATTAGAGGAATCATCCGAATTTCCCTTGGGGTAGTAACAACCATCAAGGGCAGAGTTCGAATCAGGGTGCGCAGAGAAATCAAGGGGGGCAGCAGAACTATCAGTCTCAATACAGAGGCAACATGCACCTCCTCCACCACCCACCAGCATTGAGGAAATGTTTAAAACAATGTTAGCTAACCAAGCTCAATTGGAGGCTAATTATGTGAAATTGGCAGCAGACGTAAAAAACAACCAGTTAGCTACAAAGGCGTTGGAGTACCAGTATGGACAACTAGCTGGAGCTCAAAACATCAGGCCAAGAGGAGTACTACCGAGTGACACTGACCCGAATCCCAAGCAGGTTAATGCAGGGACCACAAGGACTGGTTTACAACTCAAGGAGGTTGAACCAGAAAGACCACCTCAGCAGTCAGGAGCAGTGGAAAAAGAGAGGGAACATGATGATGAGAGGGGGGAAGGAGAAGGAAGCTGAAGCGGAAAGACCACCAACACCGTTCCCTCAAAGATTAAAGAAACACAAGGAGGAAGCTTGTTTCAAAAAGTTCATGGAGGTGCTTAAACAAGTACACATTAATTTACCTTTGGTTGATGTTTTGCAGGGATTGCCTAAATATGCAAAGTATATCAAGGACATTGTAGCTAACAAAAGCAGATTGACGGAGTATGCTATGGTGGCGCTTACTGAGGAGTGCACTTCTCGGATATAGAACAGGTTGCCAACAAAGCTCAAGGACCCTGGGAGCTTTACAATTCAAATCACAATTGGGCAAAGTATCCGAGCTCGCGGGTTATGCGATTTGGGAGTAGTATTAACTTGATGCCGACATCGGTGTTCAAGAAGTTGGGGCTGGGCAGTCCTAGACCAACTACAGTGATCTTGCAATTAGCGGACCATTCTTTGGCCAGACCAGATGGCATTGTGGAGGATGTGCTGGTGCAAGTGGGCTCCCTTATCTTCCCGGTAGATTTTATTGTTCTGGATTTTGAGCGGGATGCGGAAGTCCCATTTTTTTTGGGACGTCCTTTCTTGGCAACCGGGAGAGCTTTGATTGATGTAGTTGCAGGGCAACTAACCATGCGGGCGCATGACAAAGAGGAGGTATTTGATGTATATAAGGCCATGAAGCTTCTGGCCATACATGAGGAGCTTTCAGAAATTAATGTGTTAAATCAAGCAGAAATTCTTCAGATTGTTGAATCTCTAGATCCATTTGAAAGAGCATTGATGAGCTCCGATCGTTTCGGAGATAGAGATACTTATGAGATGGTGAAAATGTTGAATGAACCACAATGGTATCTCAGGAAGCATGACTTTCAGCCTTTAATGACGTCCCTGGAACCATTGCCAAAACCATCTATTGAGGAAGCACCAAAGCTAGAGTTGAAAACATTGCCTCCCTATTTAAAATATGTCTTTCTAGGGGAAGATGACACTTTACCAGTCATCATCTCCACAGAATTGACGGAGGCACACGTAAAGGAAGCATTGGTGGTCCTCAAAAGAAGAAAGAAAGCAATGGGCTGGTTGATGTCAGATATTCGGGGTATCAATCCAGCTTTTTGCACACACAAAATTTTCATGGAGTCAGGAGCAAAGACGATTGTACAGCCTCAGCAGAGGTTGAATTCGATGATGAAGGATGTGGTGAGAAAAGAAGTAATTAAGTGGCTTGATGCAGGTGTGATCTATCCTATTTTGGACAGTGAATGGGTTAGCCCCATTTAGTGTGTCCCAAAGAAAGGAGGGATGACCGTGGTCACCAATGAGAAAAATGAGCTGATCCCTACTCGCACCGTCACAGGCTGGCAGATTTGCATGGACTACAGAAAGCTCAATGAAGCCATAAGGAAAGATCACTATACTATCTCGTTCATTGATCAAATATTGGACAGATTGGCTGGACAAGAATATTATTGTTTCCTTGATGGGTACTCTGGCTATAAGAAAATAGCCATAGCACCGGAGGACCAGGAGAAGACTACTTTCACATGTCCTTATGGGACATATGCTTTTAGGCGGATGCCATTTGGGTTATGCAATACACCCGCCACATTCCAGAGATACATGATAGCTATCTTTCACGACATGGTGGAAGATTTTGTAGAGGTATTTATGGATGATTTTTCTTTCTTCGGTTATTCATTTGCTACTTGTTTGCAGAATCTTGACAGGGTGCTAGCTCGCTATGAAGAATCCAACCTTGTACTCAACTGGGAGAAATGTCATTTCTTAGTCAAGGAGGGTATCGTCCTTGGCCATAAAGTGTCTTGCAAGGGGTTGGAGGTCGATCATTCTAAGATCGAAGTTATTGAAAAGCTACCACCACCTGTGTCGGTGAAGGGTGTTAGAAGTTTTCTCGGGCATGCAGGGTTCTACAGACGGTTCATCAAGAACTTCTCCAAAATTTCTAAACCAATATGCAGGTTGCTAGAAAAAGAGGTGAAGTTTGAGTTTGATGATGAGTGTGTCAAAGCATTTGAGGAGTTGAAGCAGAAATTAATAGAAGCACCTATCCTTATTTCTCCGGATTGGGAACAACCGTTTGAATTGATGTGTGATGCAAGCGATGTGGCTGTGGGAGCTGTATTGGGGCAGCAGAGAAATAGAACTTTTCATTCTTTTCATGATGCAAGAAAAACACTGGATGCTGCCCAAGTTAATTATACAGTCACATAAAAGGAAATGCTAGCATTAGTGTTCGCGTTTGATAAATTCAGGTCCTATTTGGTGGGTTCTAGAGTAGTGGTGTATACCGATCATGCAGTGATTTGGTATCTGTTTAACAAGAATGATGCAAAGCCCAGGCTGATCAGATGGATCTTGTTGTTACAAGAGTTTAACCTAGATATTAAGGACAGAAAGGGGAGCGAGAATCAAGTGGCAGATCACCTATCGCGATTGGAAAGCCGGTTGCATATGAAGGAAGGTGACAGCATCAAAGAGGAGTTCCCGGATGAGCAGCTCTTGGCAATAATGGAAGCTGAGATCCCTTGGTATGCAGACATAGTGAATTTGCTAGTGAGTGGAGTCTATCCACCGGAGGCGACGGCTCAGCAGAGAAAAGAGTTGACGCATGATTGTCGGTATTTTATTTGGGATGAGCCATACTTGTTTAAATAGGGACCGGATCAGGTTATGAGAAGAGCATCCTGGAGAGCCAGATTGCAGAAGTTTTGAGGAGTTGTCACTCTTCATTGTATGGAGGGCACCCCGGAGGCGAGCGGACAGCGCACTAGGTGCTACAGTCAGGTTTCTTTTGGCCTACACTGTTCAGAGACTCTATGGCATACGTCAACATGTATGATAGATGTCAAAGGACAGGCATAATTGGTAGGAGACAGGATATGCCGCTGCAGCATATACTAGAAGTGGAGATCTTTGATGTATGGGGTATTGATTTCATGGGCCCGTTCCCACCGTCATTTGGTAATCGTACATCTTGGTGGCAGTTGATTATGTATCAAAGTGGGTTGAAGCAACATCTTGCCCCAGGAATGACAACAAGGTGGTAACGAAGTTTGTGAAAAAGCACATTTTCACCAGGTTCGGGACACCCCAAGCCATTATCAGTGATGGAGGGGCTCATTTTGTCAATGCAAGTTTCAAGAAGTTGCTAGCTAAGTATGGGGTGTGCCACAAGGTGACAACAGCATATCATCCCCAAATTAGTGGGCAAGTGGAGGTGTCGAACAGAGAAGTGAAGCAGATTCTCCATAAAACAGTGAATGCACAACGTAGTGATTGGTCAAGCAAACTCGACGATGCGTTGTGGGCTTATAGAACTGCTTACAAGACACCAATTGAGACTTCTCCGTACAGATTGGTCTATGGAAAGGCATGTCATCTTTCGGTGGAGCTAGAACACCGAGCTTTCTGGGCCATGAGGAAATTGAATATGGACCTAGAGCTAGCGGAAAAGAAGAGGCTGATGTAACTCAGCGAACTTGAGGAGTTTCATTGGCATGCTTATGAAAGTGCCAAGTGCTACAAAGAGAAAACAAAGAGGTGGCACGATAAGCCTATGGTGCATCGTATTTTCGAGACGGGGCAGAAAGTGTTGCTTTTCAATTGAGGATTGAAGCTGTTTCCAGGAAAATTGCGGTCCAATTGGTCAGGGCCATTTGAGGTAGTGAGAATGACCCCGCACGGGGCAGTGGAGTTTTGGTAAGAAGATCGAAGTGCCACGTTCTTGGTTAATGGGCAATGTTGAAAGCATTACTGGGGTGAGGACGTTATTCGAGAGAAGACGTCCATCACTCTAGAGGATGATTGAGCATCAATGACGTTGAGCCACGATGGTAAACCAGGTGCTGCACGGGAGGCAACCCATGAAATTGTTGTACTAGATGAGTAGAATTAGTTGAAAAAGAAAAAAAAAATAGAAAAAAATAATTATTGTTACGTTGAAACCTATGAATTCTGACCAATTTCTTGCTTTGAAATGATTTTCAGGTGAAACAGAGGGAAAAAAATGCAAAAAAGCGCAAAGGAAAAAAATTAGAGGTGAGAAAAATAAAAAAAATGGCATGACAGTGAGCCTACGCGTTGGCTCCGTGTCACGGAGGAGGGCCTCCGCGTTACCCTATGTGACACGTTGAAGGTATTCTGGATTTTTTTAAAATTTTCAGAACACCTATGCGATGGTTTTGTGTCATGGAGGGTGTGCTCCACGTTACCCTCTGTGACACGTTGAGGTGTAATTCGCGTCGGGTCACACCGGGTCGCCGGGTAACCCGCGCGAAAAAAACCCTTTAAACCTCGATTCCCCTCTATTTTCTCCCCATTTTCCATTCTCTCCGCGACCAGCACCCCAAATTCCCTCCTCCCCTAACGTGACACGGATCAAGGAACAAGTTTTCTTCAACTTTTCTTCGATTTCATTGGATTAAAGGTATGTTCTTGAACTTAACCTCATTCTTGCTTGAATTTTCAATTTTTGAACATGAGAGGTGAGTAAACCTTGCCCTAAGTGCAAATTAAGCTTGAATTCATTTAAGTTATGATTGATTGATGTTTATAGTATCGTTGTGAGTATATGAACTCGATGAATGAGTGTTTTATTGAATTTTGGCAAAATTGGTAGCTAGGGTTAGAATTTGAATAGGAAGAAACTAAATTTGGTTGAAATGTGAAAAAAAAATTTTGAGTTGTGCATGTTGGGTGATGTGAATGATGTTGTGAATGTAGATGAATATGCTAAGTAGACAAGGGAATTTTCGGAAAAATGAAATTGGTGAATTGCATTGGTTGTTGAGAACAAAAATTTAGCTAAATGCTATGTGATGTAATGGAATCGATGGCGATATTGTATTCGTTGTACGAAGTCTGAGTAGTACATAGTAATTGTTCCATCGAATTATATGAAGGCACTGAGAATGTTGACTGTTAAGAATTGTGAAATCATGAATGTCTTGCTGAATTGTTTTAAATTGCGGCTAAAGACTAAGTGTGGGGTGATTCAATTAAACCCAACCTTAGTCATAGCTAGTGATGATTTGAATAACATTGGGATTGTATGGTTATATGTGCAGGAACAATGTCGGGCAGACAAGATAAAGGAAAGGGAGCGTCCATATCGGGCGCCGGCAGAAAAAGGATACGGTTGGGAACAGCAGTCCCAGCAGCACCAGCAGTTCCGAGTGGCCAACGCCGGCAATACGGAACCCGATGGGTGACTGATGAAGGGAAGAAATGGTATGCAAAACACAAAGAAACCAAATACTTCCCAGAAGAGCATATAGCAAGGGAGCCGCTAGCACAGGAATTCCTGAGGATCGTACATCGGATTGACACTGTCGGGCTGAACTTCATCTTTGAAGAGCCCAAGGAGTGCAATCTCCATCTGATTCGGGAGTTCTATGCCCACTGGAACCCGACCCTCCGCAGTCACACCATCAAGATAAGAGGGCAGGTTGTCACCTTTGAGCCCCATCACCTGAACGCTATATTGGGGGTGCGGGACAAAGACGCCCATGTACTCCAGCAGCTGAACATAACTCTACCTTATGCGGATATCAAATGCACTCTGTATGGAGCCCGTTCGACAGCACGGTGGAGCAGGCACAAGGAGAGGGGCTACCATCAGACACTGCCTTACTCTCAGATGAACAAGGAATCCAGGATTTGGCTAAACATTATGTGTTCCTGCCTGATCCCGGTGGTGCACGTGACAGATGTCACTTGGGATCGAGTGTGCTTGGTGTATTCCCTGATGAAAGGGCTTGAGATAAATGTTGGGGCGATGATCATCTCCGCCATGAAGAGAGCCCGCTTGCATCAAGGGCACAAGTAGGGGTTTGGTGGTTTACTTACCACGTTCCTGAGGGGCCACGACATCGAGGAGGAGGCCCTAAACTACATCCCACAGATTGACAGGCGTGCCCTGGATGTCACAAAAACCAAGGCACCTGATACTACTCATGGGCCTGTTCTCACACTAGCCGAGCGACATGCTCAGGATGATCAATATACGGCCCGCATGTACGGGATGCAAATGCTGCAGTTGTGAATAGATGGGAGGCCAGCAACAAAAGATGAGCTTTGGCAGCTTAAATTGGATTACCCCTTCGGTGAAAATGCTCAGGCTCTATGTAGAGTGGGGCCAGCGTTTGTGGAGTCGGTGGATGATGATGTCCCCACTGATGAGGAGACCCGCCGTGAGGACTAGATGTTGAGTCAGATGAGGACAGCGAGGGCGATTCGGATATGGGAGACGAGGCAACGGCACCTGATGAAGAAGTTGAATACTTCGATTGAGCAGGGAGTTCACCACCTACTTTTGAGATATGTTGAATTATGTGAACACTGGGGACAGTGTTCGGTTTAAGTGTGGGGTGGGAGTAGTTAGGTGCCAGTTGCTTTGTTGTTGTTTATGTATATGACTTGTGTTGTTGTGCTTGTGCAAAAATGTGACCCTATGATTTTGTGTGGTATGTTTTGTAATGTAATTCGTGTGTTGTAATGAATGTTAAGCTGTGTGTGCTGTGTTGAGTTGTTGTTTTTGTTGGTTGGTTGTGTAAATATTTTTTTTCTATCGAAATTATCGATATTTTTTAAAAAAAATTTTGTTGATTTCTTTTTATGATTGGGTTTCTCGGCGTTTGTTTTTGGTGCTTTTACCGAGAATAGTCCCATTGAACCGAAGTCGTAAATAGTGACCGTTCCCTATGATGGATGGATGACGACCGTCTTAAGGGAAATATAGTCGATAGGAGTAGTTCTTTCTTTCTTTTATTTTCTTTCTTTTGTTTGTTTCCCAAACGTGTCGCTACTTCATGGTTCAGAATTCTTGTTGCGTGTTGTACATGATATTAAGATGCAAAGGTGATTCATATGAAAGCATGCAAATGTGTAAACATGTTGAGATACCTAGGCCATAGAGTTCGATTTGGTGTGATTGAGGCTTAATATTGAACTCTTGTAATTAGCTGATTGAAGAGTCTGTGAATATGTCTTGAGTTGAACATGTGCAATGAGTGTGAGGTGAGGTTTCGATTGTTCCATGCTATTGTGAAGTGATTAGAACTTGCCTGGTGTGTGTGTGAAACGAAATGAAGGATGTGTATTGTAGGAAAGGATGTAGGCATTTCTTTGATTAAACCGAAAGTTTCTTCCGATTGTCACACCTACCTTGAATGTACATCCTAGTTAGCCCCATTGAGCCTTTAGCCTATTTTTTTCGTTCTTTGAAGAGGTAAAAACCGAGCTTAATCCCTTCTTTTCATTAGCCTTGAATTTGATCCAAAACTCTTAAGCGCTAATGAAAAAAAAATTCCACAGTGTAAAGGAGTGAGAACTGTGAAAAGAAAGGAAAAGCGGAAGTGGTGAAAGTTAAAGAAAAGGACAAAGGTGCACTTGATGAAATAAAATAAAATAAAGATGTATAACTAATCTTTGTTATTAAGTCAAGTGTGCTTAAAGAAATGAGAACAAAAACAAAGAAAATTTTCAAGAAAGAGAAGATGAAGGAAGAAACAAGGCCCATAATGATGGTGGGATGTATTGAAAAGCGCTTAAGGAAGCTAGTTGCTATTATTGGTTAGTCCAGTATTTACTAGTTCCTTAGCTTACATTACAACACGTTACGTCCTACGTGATCTTACATCACGCGCCCTTATATTAGTGGAGTAATACACTAGAGGCAAGCCTATGGTTCATGACATGATGCATGTGAATTCTTTGGGAGAGAGAGCGAAATCGTATTCCTATACCCTTACATGTAATGCTTTGGAAATCATATGATTGAAAAGGGGGAGATTCTCTTTTGTTGTGAGGGCACATGCTTGACGATAGATTAAATTTTGTGTCGGATGTCTTGATCAATTGATTTGCATGAGTTTTCCGAGATCGAGAGTAGATTCTTGAGTTTAGGAGGTCTTAATGTGGGGTATGTCATTGTGTTGATGAGACCATGCATGTTTTCTTGATGATTTGCTATATTAAATAATTGGTATAGCCGTAGCTTGAATTGTCGAGCCAAAGTAGCTATGTGTGGGTGTCAATTGCATGAGATGTGAGAGGATTGTTTGAGGAAGAACAAGGTTTTAAGTGTGGGGTAAGTGATCTTGGGCAGAATTATATGCCCAAGTGATACTCAAACGCTTCATTTCATCTTGTTTATTTATCGTTATGTGTGCATTCTCATGTGATTTGTAGTTAAAATGTGAATTTATACTAACCAACATGATTAGTGTTGTTTTGCAGGTAAAATGTAATTTTGGGAAGCTAAGATACATGTTGGTAAAAATCGGGAATGGACTTGGAAGCAAGGAGTGGAAAAGGTCAAGGAAGAGCAACAAAAATAAGGGCTCCGCGATGGAGCCATGTCACGTTGCCATCGCGAAGGCATTTTGCCTCGGGTGATTTATTTTGGCCAATTCCAGTGAAGGTTCGCGATTGCGCCGTGACACGTTGGCCTGGCTCCGCGTTGCAGGTCGTGGCACGCTAAGGCGAAATTGCTGAGGAACCTGATTCCAGTGAGGGTCCGCATTTTCCCCGTGGCACGGAGGGAGTGCTCCGCGATACACTCCGTGCCATGTTTCTTGTTATTCCGGGAAAAATTCTCACTAGTATAAATAGCACACTTAGGTTTATTTTTAAACATTCTGACTTGGTTGAGCAAGAACGTGGGTTACAGGCAGTTAAGGAGACGAAAATTCTAGGGTTCTTGTCTATCTCTTTCTCTTTTATCTCAATTGTTTGTATGAATTACACTTATTTAATGATGTTTAATCCACAAATGAGTGGCTGAATTCACTTCTTGCTGAGGTTAAGAACAATTGTAGTGGAATGTAATTGTTGATCAATTTAGTTTTCATCTTTTCTTCAATGGTTGTTCTATCAATTCTTGTTCTTACTGCATTAATGTTTGGCCAATGTTAATGTATATCTAAAAAATCCAATTTTGATTTTGGAAAGAAAAGAAATTGGAAAGATGTGAATTGGTAGGATATGATCTCTTCTTAGTTTGGGAAAATTGAGAATTGATTTACATTCAGAATAGAAATATATATGAAAGTCTTATTAGTCAATTAAGGAATCGGTTTTGTATGGCTAGATCATGAAATTCTTTTATCACAGAAATGTAGTTTGAAGGTTCATGATTCTTAAGTTGGGTAGGATACGAAAGTTTCAATCCATAGGCAAAATTCTTGACTAGCAACCGAAGGAAAGATTAACCGAATTGTATCGATAAATTACTTCCCTGCATGTTCGTTTTAACCTCAGCATACTCAGTACTATTGTTCAGACTAACTTTAGAATTCTGTCTTAGATTCGTAGAAATTAGGAAACTCAAACTCTCCAAATATTGTTTAATTGGTTGTCTGCAATTTTAAAGTTATAGTTCATTAACACTTAAGTTACTTATTACCTTAGTTCAGTCCTTATGGGACTGATACTTGGCTTACTTAAGCCATTTTACTACTTGTTCAACCACGTGCACTTGCGTGTAGTTACCAAAACGCCCGAACAAGTTTTTGGACAGAACAACCCACTTGGGGCCCCCATAAGCCCTGGTGAGTACACGTCAATCTATATACTCCTATCAAGGTCATAACGGGTCATACTGGTAGCTATAGCCGTCCTTCCAGTCCCCTGGGTCTGCAACTGAGCCTGCTCAGCTCCTAACTGTAGCTGTGTCTGCGTCCAGTGGACTCCTAATATCTGCACCCCGGGCACCAGGCTCGTCGGCGGTGTGGTGCCGATTCGACGTATGTATAATAGTCCAACCATAGAATGGACTCACGTATGTATAATAGTCCAGCCATAGAATGGACTCTATGAGGACCTGGTACCCCATCTTCGTCCCTCGCGGACGGCATGCTGCTCTTTCTGGAGCGACGTCATCTTGCCCCTGGCGGGTGTCGACACAGCTAATAACCCTGGGGTTGGTCACGGAGGGCTATTTAGACAAATCAAATCCCAACAAAACATGGAATACTAGTCTTAGCTAATAACAGAAACTCTTCATGATTACGTACTTCAGATTCTCTTACCGAGATTTACACTGAGTTATACTACCATAGGAACTAACTTGCAGAAGGAAACTACCTTAACGTACCTCGATTGCCAGTAACTAATTTAATTGGCGAGTTTCAGCTCGTATTCAACTGTTCTTCTCAACTGCAATCGTATTATAGGAAGAACGAGGCTGATTTCAATACTAAATTCAAAGAAAATGATAACTTTATGTATAAATATTAACTATATTTCAACTTGGCGGATCACGATTGAAAATTCATAATTTCTCGAGAATCTAGAAGGGAGAAATTCTTACTTTAAGCATGTGATTGTATTAACACTAGTTGTAGCAATTCCCACAACTTTAGCTCAACGGGGTTACGATTCGTCGGGCGAATTTCGCGAAACTAACTCCGTAGTAATGCTCCTCGCAGCTTTATACTTCGATACCCGAAGTTAATTTGAATTCGGGCAGCGTTTTATGGCATAAACGGATGAATAATATTGATTTCCCTTGTGTTTTCCCTCTGCTGGTCGAGTATATAAGTTGAGAATGAATTTCCATCAAAGGGGAAAACTTATATATACTTGAGGCGGTGGACAGGGGTCTGTGCAACGCGCTGAATATCGGGCGTGCCACGGTGGCTGTCGCGGAGGAGCTTGCTCCGTGCCACGTTGCCCCTCTGGGTAATTGCTCCGGCCTCCTCCCGCGTGATCCAGTCTTCGCGCTCGTTCAACCTTCCTCGTATGTATTAAACTCTAAAACTCTTACCTAACGTACGAATAGGCTGACTAAATGTTAGAAACTTACGGGGTGTAACACACACAGCCTATATCCATCCCTCCGTACTGAATCGCTCCTACTGAGCTCAGAGAGTTGAAAGAACAATTGAAAAATCTTTTATATAAGGGCTTTATCAGGACGAGTACTTCACCGTGGGGTGTGCTAGTTCTGTTTGTAAGAAAGAAAGACGGCTCCCTCCATATGTGTATAGATTACCGGTAGCTAAATAAAGTCACTATCAAGAATAAATACCCACTTCCCAGGATAGATGACTTCTTTGATCAGCTATAAGGGCGAAGTATTTCTCTAAGATCGACTTAAGGTCTAGGTATCACCAGGTGCGGGTTCGGGAGAGAGATATCCCGAAAACAGCATTCAGGACCAGGTATGGCCATTTTGAATTCTAGGTCATGTCCTTCGGGTTGACGAATGCACCTGCAGTGTTCATGGATCTGATGAACAACATCTTCAGGCTGTATCTGGATTTTTTTGTGATAGTATCCATTGATGACATTCTAGTGTATTCCCTCTCAGAAGTAGAACACCAAGATCATTTGCGAACACTGCTCTAGATTCTCAGGGATCGCCAATTGTATGTAAAATTTTCTCAGTGTGAGTTTTGGCTAAATTTGGTAGCCTTTTGGGTCATATTGTGTTGGATGCTGGTAATTCAGGTAGATTCACAAAAGAGTGAGGTAGTAAAGAAATGGCCTAGACCTACAACTCCAATTGAGGTATGCAATTTCCTGGGGTTAGCTGGGTATTATAGAATATTTGTAGAGGAATTTTCTACTCTATCTATGCCATTGACCAAGTTAACTCAGAAAAAAGCTAAATTTCACTAGACTGAAGCGTGTGAACAGAGTTTTTAGGAATTGAAAAATAGATTGACATCAGCACCCATACTAGCTTTGCCGGAAGGTTCAGAGGGTTATGCAGAGTATTATGATGCTTCAGTGCATCGGGTTAGGGTGTGTGCTGATGCAACATGGTAAGGTAATTATTTATGCTTCAAGGCAGCTGAGGAAGCATGAAAAGAACTATCCCACTCATAACCTGGAGTTAGCAGAAGTAGTTCACGCCTTAAAAATCTGGAGACATTACTTGTATGGGGTGCACGTGGACATTTTTACTGATCATAAGAGTCTCCAGTACATCATTACACAGAAAGAGTTGAATCTGCGGCAGCGTCGCTAGTTAGAACTGTTGAAGGACTACGACGTGAACATTTTGTATCATCCAGGAAAGGCTAATATCGTAGCACATGACCTTAGTCGTAGATCTATGGGAAGTTTGGCATATTTGCGGCCCGAACAGCAGGAGATGGCTCGAGAATTACACCAATCAGCTAGTTTAGTCATCCGAATAGTAGACTCGGGAGATAGTGGGAGAGTGATTCAGAATACCGCAGTATCCTCCCTGGTTGTAGAGGTAAAAAAGCGACAATATGAAGATCCTAATCTGGTACATCTCAGAGATAAAGTTCAGCGATGTGAAGTATCAGCTTTTGAGGTAACCAAAGACGAGGTCTTGAGATTTAGGGGTCGCCTCTGTGTTCCAGATGTAGCAGGACTTCGCCAGGAGATAATGGAAGAGGTACATTACTCCCGTTATTCTCTTCACCCAGGGTCAACAAAGATGTATCATGACATAAAAGAAATTTACTGGTGGCCGGTAATGAAAAAGGGTGTAGCAGAATTTGTAGCACAATGCCCTAACTGTCGCAAGTGAAAATGGAACATCAAAAACCCGATTGATTGACACAAGAGATAGCATTACCTATATGGAAATGGGAAGAAATCAACATGGATTTTGTGATATGGTTACCCCGTACCAGGTGTAGAGTTGATTCTATCTGGGTGATTGTTGACAGATTAAAAAAATCAGCTCATTTTCTGCCAGTCAGGACCACCTTCTCAGCTGAGGACTATGCTGATTTGTATATCAGAGAAATAGTTTGATCACATGGTGTCCCAACATTAATCATTTCTGATAGGGGGTATAATTCACAGTTAAATTCTGGTAGTCATTTTAGAAAGGATTGGGAACATAGGTTAATCTAAGTACAGCCTTCCATCCTCAAACAGACGGGCAAGCAGAACATACAATTCAGATGCTCGAGGATATGTTATAGGCGTGTGTTTTAGACTTGGGGTGCAGTTGGAAAGAGATTTACCCCTTATTAAATTTTCTTATGACAACAGTGATCATTTAGCAATCCAGGTGACACCTTATGAGGCCTTATATGGGTGGAAATGCAGATCCCCTATCGGGTGGTTTGAAGTAGGGGAGTCAGAATTAGTGGGACCTGACATAATCCACCAATCAGAGGAGAAAGTAAAGCATATCAGAGAGCGCTTGCTGACAGCTTAGAGTCTCCGAAAATCCTACACTGATGTGTGACGTAGAGACCTTGAATTCAGTGTTGGTGATTGGGTGTTTCTGAAAGTTTCGACAATGAAGGGCGATTAAAAGGGAAAGCTTAGCCCTAGGTTTATTGGACCATATCAGATCCTCCGAAGAATAGGCCAAGTGGCTTATGAGTTAGATTTGCCTCCAGAGTTAGAATTTGTTCACTCGATCTTTCATGTGTCAATGCTGCGAAATTGTGTAGGGGACCCATCCCGAGTCGTGCCAATCGAGGACGTTCAGGTTACTAAGGAGTTAGCCTATGAAGAAATTTGGCTATATTAGATCGACAGGTTCGCAGGTTGAGAACAAAGGATGTCGCCTCTTTTAAAGTATTATGGAGGAACAGGAAAATAGAAGAAATGACCTGGGAAGCCAAGTATGATATGAGGTCTAGATATCCTCACCTGTTCCAGGATGGATCCAGATTATGCAGTTAAGGTTAGGTTGTTGTTCAGTTGTTATTTTACTGTTTATGCTATTAGTACTGTTGTTTAGCTAACCTTATTATTGTGTAATGGTTGTTGTAGCGTCCTGTGAGGCGCCTATATTGGACTTTTCTGCTTTTCAGGTTTCCGAATAGTCCATATTACAGAGGAGACTCTGCTGAAATTTTTCTAAATCACAAGTAAGAGAGTTAACCCCCCTTTAAGCCTGAGAATAACATTCGAGGACGAATGTTCCTAAAGGGGGGAGGATGTTACACCCTGTAAAAGTTAGCGATTAGTGAGCATAAGCGTCAATTTATGATGAATAAGAAGAGCTTGACACATATAAACAAAGCCTTGGAAATAGGGTCGGACGGGGCCAGCGCGGTGCGCCAGGCACATGGCCTCTATTAGGGGCAGTACGCGGGGCAATCTTGGTGCCTTGGGCGGAGCGGGGCGCCCCCTTGCTACCGCCCTAATATATATAAATCCCTCCTTTCAATTGTAAATCGTTTTCCAACATTTACCTTCGTCGAGAGAGATTTTAAAACGAGGATTTCAATCATTTTCCGCCAAAATTATGCTGCTAAACACGATCCAAACTCAAATTAACTTTAGGTATCGAGTTCTAAATCTACAGGAAGCATTAGTACGGAGTTATTTTCTCAAAACATGCCTGGCAAACCGAAACCCCGCCGAGCAAAAGTTGTTAGAATTGCTCCAAATTGATTCCTATACAGTCACATGCTTTAGCTAAGCATTTCTCCCTTCTGAAATCTCGGGAAATTATAGGTTTTTGACCGTATTTTGCGATGTTGAAGTATTAGTGTTATTAGTATCAAAAATTATCATTTTAAGCTGAATTTGGTATTGAAATTAGTCTTTTTCTCCCAGTATTACAGTTACAGTTGGAAAGAGCTGTTGAATACAAGTTGAAACCTGATGATTATTCAGGAAATGGCAATCGAGGTATGTTAAGGAGAATTCCTTCGGCAAGTTAGTTTCTATAGAATTGTACTACAGGTTGGATCCTAGTAAGAGAGTCATTAGTATTGTTGTTGTGATTAGTTGCAGCACTGCACGGGGCAATATGCACAACGCCTAGTATCCATCGTTTATGGCTAGGATGGGGTATCTAATCCCATTCTCTTGCTGATAGCTGAGACCAGTACTTATGTTAAGTTTGGGATTGACTTTGCCTATATAGCCTTCCATGACTAACCCCAGGGTTACTAGCTTGTCGTTTCTCTTCAGGGACTATATGACGTCGCTCCAAGGAGTGATATGTCATCCCAATGGATGATGATAAGGCCCAAGGGCCTTATATAGACCATTCCATGGCTGGACTACCAATTTTCTATCGTATCGGCATCACACCCCCATCGAGCCTAGTGCCCAGGGTGCAGTTATCAGGAGTCCACTGGACTCAGACACAGCTACAGTTCTGGGGTCGAGTGGGTTCAGTTGCAGACCTAGGGGACCGGTAGGTTAGCTATAGTTACTAGTTGATTCATTTTGACCTTGTTAAAGGTATATAGATTAAAGTGTGCCCGCCAGGGCTTATGGGGGCCACGAGTGGGTTATTTTATACTGTTTATACCTTCCGGCTTATGGGGGCCAGGTAAGGTTCTTGTTTGCACTATTTACTGGTAGATTAGACAGCAGGTTGTTAAGCTATTCAGGTAGTATCTCTATTCCCTCTATTTAGTTTCATTTTAGTTTTATTCAGTCATTTCTACTTATTGCCTTACATATTTGGTACATATTGTACTAACGCCCATCCATGGGGCGCTGCATTACTTGCCTGTAGGTATAAATAGACACGGATCAGGACCTTCTTAGCTTTCATCCTGAGTCAGCAATATAGTGCTGATTAGTTATAAGGTTTGCTCTTTTGATTGTACAGTATATGGGTAGGTCGGGGCCATGTATCGACAATGGCTTGCAGATTTACAAATTCCTTGTGGTTAGTTTGTTGTTGGCAGTGTAGGGCCTATATATGTTTTATTTTGTGTGATGTCCATGTGGGGCCTTGTTTAGCTATTAGATAGTGGCCTTGTTGGCTATAGTATAGTTATAGTTGTCTGATTTTCATTTCAGTTATAACTAGACACCATGATGGTCTTATCGACCCACATAGGATTCCCTTTTAAATCTTGTTGTTGGTTAGCTACTTCCATTTATAGGTGGCTATATGGACTTGTTGGATGGAGGCTGTATTTACAGCCGAGATATAGCTCGTTATTTTCTTGAATTAGGTTGCAGGCATGCACCAGACATGCATAAACCTAGCCAGGTCAGTCATTCGAGTGTGGCACTAGGTGTCAGTCATGCCTCCCAAGGTGGGGCATGACATTAATCTGTAAACCTTGAGTAACAGTGAGAGGATTAGATTTCTTAAGGACACACAAGAAACTTGTGGGCTCGAAATAATTTTTTATTTATTTATGATTTTATTAAACAAACGTTTCTACCTTTTGATTTTCTATATATGAACCCTAATACTAGTGTGTGTGTGTGTGTTGTAGAGTTCGGCACCAAAAGAACATATTTTTTTCCCTCATACTAAAACGGCACGTCTGTAAAACTCATAAAAAAGTAAGTAGTTCACCAACTATTGGGCGAATTGCATGCATATGACTCCATCAACTCTATCAGAAAATCAAACAACCAATTAAAAAACATACTGCTGAAGCAGTTCTCCCTACAACAAGCGATTATATGAATTAATTTTTGTAGTTTGTCGGCTGCTGGGTAAACTACTGCAATAATTATTTTTTTTAAAATTTTGGTTGATGCTTTTATCTTATAAATAGGATAAAAAGCTAAATTTACTTGTTATTTTTTTGATAATGTCCTCTTCTTTTCTTTTTTTTTTGTTTGTGTATCTTTTGCCTATTTTTAAAATTTGAGGATGTTGCTGTGGGCATTTGGGTTGAGGAATTGAGTAGGAAGGGTTACAAAATGTAGTATGTTGATGATTGCAAGATTTTACAATGCCTAATTATGTGCAAGAATATATTCTTATTACAATGTCGGTTGTGAGTCAAGCTATATTCTTGCTAGTCCTAATGGAGATAGTGATTATAGATAGTTCTCAAGGTTTCATATTTGCATCCTTTTAACTGAATTGTTAAGTAATCTTTGTAACTATAAATCAATGCCTCTTTATAAATATTTTATCTATTAAATATGCACTTCCTCTCCTGCTGTGCGTGATAAGCATCCTGTACTTTGTGACTCTTCCTCCTGAATTTCTCAACCCAAATGCCCATGACAATTTCCTCAAATTTAAAAAGATAGCAGAAGATACACAAAAAAAAAACAACAGAAAAAAAAAGAGAGGACATTATCAAATAGCAAACTAATTTAGCTTCTTCTCCTATTTATAAGAGAAAAGTTTCAACCAAAGTAAAAGAATAAAAATATTGTTGAAGTGGGTGAATTAATTTATGTAGTTCCCAGATGCTCAATGAACTATTGCCTACTTTTTGTATGAAATTTGTAAGACGTACCATTTTGGTGCGAAGGGAAAAAAATGCCCTTTTGATGCGGGAATCTATATTATAGAGTGTGCGTGTGTGTTTTCATTTAAATTTTTATGATAGATTTTTTTCATCAGTCTAGCACTTTTTCTGTGGTCCAAAATAAATAATTTTTTCAAAGTCTAAAGATGTATTAATTATTTTATTTCAAAATTATCCTTCTCTTTGATGGAGTTTTAAACTATTATCTCTAGTTTTAATAAAAAGTTTGAGAAAAAGCAAAGGGTAATATTGACAAATTACCTTTTACCTAATGTTACTAACTTTCTTAAAGGGTGTGCCAAATCCTAAAATTTTATTTATTTTGCAATTAATCTTTTGCCCTTTTGATTATTAATCTAGGTGTTTGTGTTTTTAGGAATCCAGTTTCTTGCCTTTACTTTCTATGTTGAATTTATAATTTTTATTTTGATAATGCTAAGAATCTATTTTATGTTCAAGACTTGTCTTTAAGCTCTTTAATTCAATTATCATCAAAATATTTTAGTATATATCACAATAAAATATTTTACATATATTTTTTACCTTTAAAGAAAAGTCACTATAGAAAATTTTTATTATGTTCCTTGAAATTTATAAAATTTCTCACAATGCACACGTTTTTTAGAAAGTTACGCATATAATGTCACACCCCACCTTGGGAGACATGACTGATACCTAATGCCATACTTGGATCTGTACTAGCCTGACTGGACTTGTGCACCTCTGGTGCACACCTGCAGCTCAACTCAAGAAAACGAAAAGCTATATCTCAATTATAAATACAGCCTTCGGCCGACAAGGCCACCTGTAATAGAAGACAGCTAGTCAACAACAACGCAACAATGGAGATCCTTTGCGGGCCGACTAGACCACCATGTTGTCTAGTTATAACTGAGTGAAAACAGGAAACCATAACTAGGCTATAGCCAACAAGGCTGCTAACTAATATCTAAACTAGGCCCCACATGGCCCATCTTGCGAAATAAGACATACATGGGCCCCATACGGCCAACAATAAAACCAACCACTGATAATCTATAGCCTGCAAGCCTCTGAGAGTTAAATAATGGTTGGGCCAGGGCCCGGATCTATCACACCCCGCCTTGGGGGGTATGACTGGCACCTGGTGCCCTACTAGGACCTGACCTGCTGGACTGTTAAGCCTGGGCACATCTGGTGCCTGGCTGGCTCTAACTCATATTTCTGGAAACAAAGGGCTATATAACGGCTGTAAATACAGCCCCCGGCCGGTTGGCCTATAGCCTTCTGTACCTGTACTAGCAGCTGACTAGAAACATACTAATTCAGAGGAACCTATGCGGGCCGACAAGGCTACCATGCTGTCTAGTTATCTGCAACTCAATCATAACGCATGAAAAGAACTACGTGACCGGCAAGGTCACCACTACTGGCAAACTATGGCCCCACACGACCATCATAAAAGGAAGAAAGAGTAAAGGCAACTATACAACTGCACGGCCCCACACGACCGGCTCATCTGACCACAGGGAATATATACAGACTGCAAGCCTCTAGGAATGGTAATAGAACTGATCGGGACAGGGCCCCGACCTACCCATACTATATAACAAAAGAACTGCAATACACCTCTGGAATTCAGTCTCCGGATGACAGGAGCTGAATACTCGATCGCTGACAGGAATAACGTAGTGTCACCTGCTCGTCTATAAGTACCTGCAGGCAAGTAATGCAGCGCCCCACCGGGCGTCAGTACCGCAGGTACTGAGTATGTAAAGCAATAACTGAAGCAAAATCTGAATACAATAATATAACTGAAGAAACTGAAGTAGAGAGAATAGACTAACTGTCTGATAATGTAAATCATACCTTCTCTCAATCTTTACTGGGAAGGATAAGAGTCATACCTGGAAACGTATCGTGCTACTGCTGATCTACTTGTATCTAACATAACATGGCATAACATGAAATAACATAACATAGCACACACAACCTTACCCGGCCCCCATAAGCCGGGAGGTACAATCAACACAGAATCTATGCCCCTACCCCGGTCATCCCATCTCCTATAGTGGCTGTAAGCATCCTGCCGGTCCCTGGGTATGCACTTGGGCTCGCTGAGCCCCTGACTATAACTGTATCTGAGTCCGAAGGACTCTAAATCAACACCCCGGGTGTACCCGCTCGACGGGGGTGTATAAGGGCCGACCAAGGCACAATATGGGGAAACTGGCATCCCATCTTCGTCCCCTTGCGGGACGGCATATCACTCCGTAGAGCGACATATCCTCGTCCTCTGGTGGACGAGTCGATACCGCTATTAACCCTGGACGGTCAGGGATGCTAGGTAATCCAACCCCAATCAATACAACGGTCTCAACTAATCATACTGTCTGTGTATCTCATAAGCTAAGGCTAACAGGTGAAGGGTATCATATAAATCACATACTGGACTAATAATAGTAATCTGTAAGTGTCTGATACATGCTGAGACAGGTAGGTATAAATATAAATATAGCCTCCTGTCAAACTGTACTGGGCAAGGGTTATACAAGAAGGTGTTTCTGCTGCAACTAAACTGTTTACTGAGTTTCTGTATTAACATGATTTCCTACTTCTACCATGCTTTCTAAATCATATTTAGTTACTATTCTATGTATGGAATGCTTCACGGATACTGTACTACTTCGCGAGGTTTCAGCTAAACACAACAATACCTTAACATGGCATATTACATCATACACTGAATATACTGGGCAATCTTAATTACTTACGTCCGAATCTATATCATACGGATAGGTATCGTACACGTTACAACCCAACACTTCTCATATTGCACCAATATTCAAAATAATACAATAATCGATTTCTGAACTTTCTACTGGTCTATAAATTACTATACTGCTTCAATGTCACTCAACTTGCCGAGGAAACTTAACTTTACATACCTTATCTCTGAGCTATTTGTCTGTCGGGCGGAACTTGGTCGGTACTTCAACTGTTTTCTCCCAACTGCATTCATAAACATATCAATTAACACAAAATACAACTTTATTTCAAAAGGCAACGTCACTTTCGATATAGTTTATAGCCTAAACTTAGGCTTATCGAAAGACGGCCAGAAACTTGCTATTTTTCAGCGGCCCAGAAGGGAGAAATATTCACTTCTCAGCTTGGAACACATAGACACTAATTTAGAGCAATTCCACTTACCTTAGCTCGGTGGCTCGACGATTCGTCGGCCGTATTTTACGAAACTGAATCCGTAGGAATGCCCTCTGCTGCTAAATACTTCGGTATCTGGAATTAATTTGAGTTTGGGCAGCGTTTGGCAGTGTAATCGGACGAAAATTATTTAATTTTCTTCGTTCCTTTTCTCCCTCTGCCGGTTGCCCTCTGTTCTCTGGAAATTTAAAGGATTTTTATCAATTAAAACCGAAGTGGGGCTTTATATACTTAGGCCTGGACAAGGCCAACGTGTCACGGAGCCAACGTGGAGGCTCCTCCTCCGTGACACGCTGCCTTCGCGGAGGGGCTCTGCCTCGGCTCCTTCCGCGATGGTTCGACAGGCTTCTCGTCCGATCTTTCCCCGGGCCTTTCTCCCACACGTGTGGCCTTCAAATATGCTTAACCAACGTGGGAATAGGTCATCTAAGTGCCGGGGATTCTACGGGGTATAACATTCTCCCCCCCTCAACATTCGTCCTCGAATGTACACTGTTATCTAGAGGACTTTCCGGATCCTCTGGAATATGGAAAAATTTACTTTCTGGAAAAACTTCGGCAGAGCTTCCCCTGTAACATGGACTATAGCAAAAACCTGAAATGCAGAAAAGTCCAATACAGGCACTGCACACAATATTCTAAGATTCACTGAACAACTAAATATCACTTCTTCTTTATCATTTACCGACATACAACCACAAGATACTGCATAGGTAATAATTCAGACATACCTATCACCTGGCTAGGCCTGTAATAAGCGAGGATGTCTGATCCTCATATCTTGATAGATGTAATATCCTTAGTGCGGAGTCTGCGAATCTATCTGTCTAGGATAGCTACTGGGACCTCTTCATAGGCCAGCTTCTTCGTAACCTGGATATTCTGGTCTGGGACTACTCTGGACGGGTCCCCTATGCATTTCCTCAGCATAGCTACATAACAGACCGGATACATGGCTTCTAATTCCGGAGGCAAATTCAACTAATGGTAACTGCTCATTTTGACTATTACTGAAATCTAGTACACCCGCTCGCAACGTGTCTTCGAGCGTCTGAATTGTGCACTCAGCCTACTCATCTGTCTGAGGGTAGAATGCTGTGCTTAAATTAATCTGCGTGCCCAAACCTTTCTGAAATGATTGCCAGAATCTAACTGTAAATTGTGCTCCTCTGTCTGAAATAACGGATACTGGTATTCCATGTAATCTGACTACCTTTCTGATATACAACTCACCATAATCTTCGGCCGAGAAGGTAGTTCTTACTGGAAAGAAATGAGTTGATTTTGTCAATCTATCACTTGTTACTCAAATAGAATCATTTTCGTGTCTGGTACAGGGTAATCCTGCCACAAAATCCATATTCACTGCTTCTCATTCCCAAAGAGGCACAGCTATGTTCTAAATTAACCTGCCTGGTTTCTGATATTCTGCCTTCAACTGTTGGCAGTTAGGACACTGGGCTACCAGTAGTTCTCTTTAATGTCATGGTACCTCTTTGTCGTATCGGGATGAAGAGAATAGCGGGCGTAATGCGCCTCGCTCATAAACTGCTGACGATGCCCCAAAATATCTGGAGCGCAATGCGGCCTTTATATCGCCACACTTCATCCCCGGTTATCTGAAAATATGTCATCTCTCCTTACTGAATCTTATGTTTAAATTGAACCTGGCTAGAGTTCCTATACTGCCGTTCCTTTACTTCCACCACTAACGACAATGCTGCGACATTCCGTATTATCGTTCTGTTATCCGTTATTTCTGCTATGTGAACGGCTAAACCGGCTAACTAGTAAAATTCTCGGGTCTATTCCCGCTGTTCAGACGGCAAGTATGCCAACTCCTCATAGATCTACGGCTAAGGGCATCTACTACCGTATTAGCCCTTCCCGGGTGATACCAAATTCTCGCTTTTTAAGGCATAAACTACTGCAACTACCTCCAGGTCATGGGTAAGATAATTCTTTTCACGTCCCTTCAATTGCCTGAAAGCATAAACTGTTACTTTACCATGCTGCACCAACCCTCTGTACCTTCTGGCGATACTAACACTGGAGTTGATGTTAACCTGGCTTTTAACTCTTGGAGGTTCTGCTCACACACTTCAGTCTACTGAAACTTTGCTGCCTTCTGTGTCAATTTAGTCAAAGGTGCTGCTAAGGTGGAAAAATCCTTCCACAGACCCTCTGCAGTGCCCGGCTAACCGCAGGGACTGCGTACTTTGATCAGGGTGGTAGGTTTAGGCTATGTCTTCACTGTTTTGATTTTTCTGGGTATCTATCTGTACACCAGCCTCCGACACAATGTGACCAAAAAGGCTACTAAACTCAACTAAGATTCACATTTTCAAAAGTTAACATATAACTGACAATCATACTGGTTTATTATACTGGGGAATCTGACAAGTAATCTACCGGTATAACTAAAGCTTTATCTGGCCTCCTGACCGCATGCTAAGGCTACTGGTTGCTAAGGTAATCTTGAACAACTATCTGCACACCATGTGCCCGCATCTGATCAGGGGGGTCCTGATATTGATCATGACCTCTAACGATCTGGCTGCATAACCTTAAGTAACTGAATAGTTGAATGACCCGAATGTGGCAGTAGTCTAGCAATGCTCTAACTGTCCTACTTGAGTACTTATAGTTCGTGCATAACCGCAAACTCGTGGGCATCTAACTGCTCTGTTATTTTACTGAAACCACTGTAAGGCTGGACTTATTCAACTTACTCCCAGGCGATCAATCTCTAGACCTTCACGGGGAGTCTACTGATCCCCTGATATTAATAAACACTATGCTAGCAGAGTACTATCAATTTCTTATGCCTTGTGTGTATCCACTTGGATTTATACTGCTATTCTGGGGAATTCTCAGTCTTATGAGTTATTCTGTAAATACTGGCCTTCTGCTAGGGCTCTGTATCTAAATATCTTACAAAAACCAGCTGAAATACTAGTCTGTCGCTGACTACTAATGTGGACCCTTCCCTGGGGTACCCACGGGTATTCTGACTGGGGCGGCCGGCTGACTTATGGGGTGTTTCGCATAATAACTGCTAGGTTGGCTACGCCGACTATTGCCTATAAGGCTGGGAAAACGACGTATGACCACTTAACATGCTAGAACAATTCTGATATTGCTAACCTCTGAAATTTGCCCATTTGGCCTCTAATCCTGGTTCTAGCACATGCGCTACTGTTACCGATCTTCAGGGATGCCTCCCTGCTAATACAGGCGCCAGCTGGTCGATAGACCGTCTAACTGCGCCCTTATTATCTAGCCATCTGTTTTAAGCCATTAATTCTAGTAAGCTCCTAGAGCCTAGATCCGACAACAACACATGAATCTATCAACTTAATAACTGAGAACGGAGACAGTTTTTTATGACTTCATACGTAACTCACACTTAATCCGCCCTCTCTCTTCTTCTTTTCTTTCTTTCTTCTCCCTCTTTCTTCGTTTTTTTTTTTTTTGGTCCCCCAATGCAATTTGTATAGGCTTTCTATTACTAATCAGCATCTGTGATTGTAGCCCTTATAGGCAGCCACTCACAACATATCTATGATTTGTATACATATATATCGCTAGCTACGTACAATATGTACTGATTTCTGCGGTAGTTCATAATCTCTGACAGGTTCTGCTAAGTCTCACATCGTACATGATACATTGCTTCTACGGCCTAATACCATCTCTTGCCCTGACTTATCATTTCATTGCATTGTCACCCCATTCTGAAAGTAAAAAACATAAACATTCTAGTTGTTGTCTGCTGTTTAAAATTCCGCCACTCTTGCGATGTGGGGGTCGACATTTGAATCCTGTAGCCTTACTAAGCATATGCTGAGAGCCCATGTCTATCTGCTGGGCCTTATCTCTAGGCCACACTAGATTAGAATTGCTGTATCGGTAACTTCTTAACTTTTCCATAGCGGACATACTGCGGTATTCTGAACCGCGATCTTACTGCCAGCGCGAAGCTTAATCCTTAATACAATACTTTATCAATCCGGGGTAGTTCTAATTTCCCCACAAGATCTGACATTCCTGCTTCTTCCTCTCATCTTGCTTAAACTGAACTCTAGAGTTCAAGGTACCTGCCTTTCGTTACTAATGAGATTACTGATCAAGCCTCGGCCTATACTTCTTCTGACGTATATTCAAGCCCATCTGATTCACATGACCTCTATATCTTTCGATGTTACAACTAGATCATAACTATAATCTTACCGGTATGTCTTGCTATCTGTTAGCGTATATGGTGGACTTGGCCTTTTTCTGACTCAAACTTGACTATTATTAGGCATTCATCACTAGCAGGTCTGTTACCCCTACTTCGGGTAAGCTAACAGTCTTACTTTCTCTACTGGCTTATTATCATAAGGGTCTGCACAACTTACGTAATCTTAGGGGCTCTTTATACTTTCTAACACTTACTAGGATCAATCAACCCATCTCTATGCCCTTCTACTATACTGGTATCAAAACCAAAAGGTGGGAATAGCCCTTTTCTTATTGCAACAAGTAAAAGCATTTAACTGTATCAAACCCAAAAAGATGTATTTGGGATTCCTACATTTCCCTCTCTTTCTTATACTTACCTGGTGGTCTGACCTTATCTGTAATCATAATCAGATCTCATATAACTAATAAATAATTCAACTCACTTATACATTATACTTCTGACTTCCTATTCTGACGTTATCAATGTATACTAGGAGTAATGCCAATAAAGGTATCACGCTGGGAGGTCTCTGATACCTCCTCCTGCTGCTGTAGTTATCATGTAACTGATTGATGCTCTCTTCCGTTACAATTTCTGATCTTCTGCCTGTGATAGGGTAATGCTGATCTGCCTTTGTATCTGTAATCAGAGAATACGGTAAGTTCTCAGGGACTCAACCCTATACTGTACCGCTCTAAAGCACGACTGACTGAGAAAGAAGGGTAACCATTATATCATGCCTCGCAGCCTCCTGCCTATAGTATATGGTGCACAACACATCCATAGACAAGACTCTACTTAGCATGGCTTGCAGACTCCCTAGGATACGACCTGCTCTGATACCAAGTTTGTCACACCCCGCCTTGGGGGGTATGACTGGCACCTGGTGCCCTACTAGGACCTGACCTGCTGGACTGTTAAGCCTGGGCACATCTGGTGCCTGGCTGGCTCTAACTCATATTTCTGGAAACAAAGGGCTATATAACGGCTGTAAATACAGCCCTCGGCCCGTTGGCCTATAGCCTTCTGTACCTGTACTAGCAGCTGACCAGAAACATACTAATTCAGAGGAACCTATGCGGGCCGACAAGGCCACCATGCTGTCTAGTTATCTGCAACTCAATCATAACGCATGAAAAGAACTACGTGACCGGCAAGGTCACCACTACTGGCAAACTATGGCCCCACACGGCCATCATAAAATGAAGAAAGAGTAAAGGCAACTATACAACTGCACGGCCCCACACGACCGGCTCATCTGACCACAGGGAATATATACACACTGCAAGCCTCTAGGAATGGTAATAGAACTGATCGGGACAGGGCCCCGACCTACCCGTACTATATAACAAAAGAACTGCAATACACCTCTGGAATTCAGTCTCCGGATGACAGGAGTTGAATACTCGATCGCTGACAGGAATCACGTAGTGTCACCTGCTCGTCTATAAGTACCTGCAGGCAAGTAATGCAGTGCCCCACCGGGCGTCAGTACCGCTGGTACTGAGTATGTAAAGCAATAACTGAAGCAAAATCTGAATACAATAATATAACTGAAGAAACTGAAGTAGAGAGAATAGACTAACTGTCTGATAATGTAAATCATACCTTCTCTCAATCTTTACTGAGAGGATAAGAGTCATACCTGGAAACGTATCTTACTACTGCTGATCTACTTGTATCTAACATAACATGGCATAACATGAAATAACATAACATAGCACACACAACCTTACCCGGCCCCCATAAGCCGGGAGGTACAATCAACACAGAATCTATGCCCCTACCCCGGTCATCCCATCTCCTATAGTGGCTGTAAGCATCATGCCGGTCCCTGGGTATGCACTTGGGCTCGCTGAGCCCCTGACTATAACTGTATCTGAGTCCGAAGGACTCTAAATCAACACCCCGGGCGTACCCGCTCGACGGGGGTGTATAAGGGCCGACCAAGGCACAATATAGGGAAACTGGCATCCCATCTTTGTCCCCTTGCGGGACGGTATATCACTCCGTAGAGCGACGTATCCTCGTCCTCTGGTGGACGAGTCGATACAGCTATTAACCCTGGGCGGTCAGGGATGCTAGGTAATCCAACCCCAATCAATACAACGGTCTCAACTAATCATACTGTCTGTGTATCTCATAAGCTAAGGCTAACAGGTGAAGGGTATCATATAAATCACATACTGGACTAATAATAGTAATCTGTAAGTGTCTGATACATGCTGAGACAGGTAGGTATAAATATAAATATAGCCTCCTGTCAAACTGTACTGGGCAAGGGTTATACAAGAAGGTGTTTCTGCTGCAACTATACTGTTTACTGAGTTTCTGTATTAACATGATTTCCTACTTCTACCATGCTTTCTAAATCATATTTAGTTACTATTCTATGTCTGGAATGCTTCACGGATACTGTACTACTTCGCGAGGTTTCAGCTAAACACAACAATACCTTAACATGGCATATTACATCATACACTGAATATACTGGGCAATCTTAATTACTTACGTCCGAATCTATATCATACGGATAGGTATCGTACACGTTACAACCCAACACTTCTCATATTGCACCAATATTCAAAATAATACAATAATCGATTTCTGAACTTTCTACTGGTCTGTAAATTACTATACCGCTTCAATGTCACTCAACTTGCCGAGGAAACTTAACTTTACATACCTTACCTCTAAGCTATTTGTCTGGCGGGCGGAACTCGGTCGGTACTTCAACTGTTTTCTCCCAACTGCATTCATAAACATATCAATTAACACAAAATACAACTTTATTTCAAAAGGCAACGTCACTTTCGATATAGTTTATAACCTAAACTTAGGCTTATCGAAAGACGGCCAGAAACTCGCTATTTTTCAGTGGCCCAGAAGGGAGAAATATTCACTTCTCAGCTAGGAACACATAGACACTAATTTAGAGCAATTCCACTTACCTTAGCTCGGTGGCTCGACGATTCGTCGGCCGTATTTTACGAAACTGAATCCGTAGGAATGCCCTCTGCTGCTAAATACTTCGGAATCTGGGATTAATTTGAGTTTGGGCAGCGTTTGGCAGTGTAATCGGACGAAAATTATTTAATTTTCTTCGTTCCTTTTCTCCCTCTGCCGGTTGCCCTCTGTTCTCTGGAAATTTAAAGGATTTTTATCAATTAAAACCGAAGTGGGGCTTTATATACTTGGGCCTGGACAAGGCCAACGTGTCACGGAGCCAACGCGGAGGCTCCTCCTCCGTGACACGCTGCCATCGCGGAGGGGCTCTGCCTCGGCTCCTTCCGCGATGGTTCGACAGGCTTCTCGTCCGATCTTTCCCCGGGCCTTTCTCCCACACGTGTGGCCTTCAAATATGCTTAACCAGCGTGGGAATAGGTCATCTAAGTGCCGGAGATTCTATGGGGTATAACAGGATCTACCCATAAACTGTACAAAAAAAGAACAATATTTCTCTAACTATCAACTCCAGAGGAAAGGAGCTGACTGGACTGCTGTCTCTGGCTGATGACTAAGAAGGCCCTGAAGAGCGTCTATCCATACCTGCAGGCAAGTAATGCAGCACCCCAAGGATAGGTGTTAGTACAATATGTAATAAATATGTAAGACAGTAAAATAATAACTGAATAAAAGCTGAGAAAGCTGAAATAACCAAGAAAAAGGATAAGAGTTTAACCTAAGTCATTTCGCAATCTAGAAAATATAACTAACAAGTATATGTACAAGCAAGAACCTAGCCGGGACCCTATAATCTTGGAAGGTACAAACAGCATAGAATAACCTACCTGGGCCCTCATAAGCCTCGATAAGTACAAGCAATGCGCACTCCTCCTATCTAGCTACTAAAGGTGTATAGGCATATTGTAACCCAATATGCCCCTCGCAACCTCGGTCTGGTATGACCCAATACGGCCCCCACGGCCTCAGTCTGGTATAACTCAAAACGGACCTCACGGCCTCAGTCTGGGGTAACTTAATATGGCCCTCACGGCCCTAGTCTGGTATAACTCAATAGGGCCCTCATGGCCTCAGTTTGGTATAACTCAATACGGCCCTCACAGCCTCAACCTGGTCCTTTCGGACATCATACTATCCCTGTGAGCATGGCCCTATAGTTAATAATATTCAACAACCCAATCGTCGTAAGCAAAACCAATCTAGCTAGGATTAGCTCTAACGAGGGTTACTACGTCATCACTATCGTCTCAATTCTGTTTGTAGCAGCCAATCAAATTAGGTTTACTCTGGGGGTACCATAGATAAACAGGTCGTACTAACTTTACGACGAACATAACTTGCCGAAAAGGATAGCCTTAACATATTTTATTTGATGATTGTTGGGATCTCAAACACTTTAGTTCCTGAGGTCAGTGGTTTCATCAATTCGCATCCCTCACACTAAGAAACGATGCTATTTCAATACTAACAATTGGTAATTAACAATATCTTCTAATAAAATTAACTACAACTCCAAGTTGGATTAATTCTGTCGAAAAATCGCCAATTCTTGAGAGTTCAGAAGGGAGATATGCTTACCTAATGCATGTGGCCATTTAGGATCCAATTTGGATTAATTCCAATAACCTTTACTCGACGGGGTTCCGGTGTGCCGGGTGAATTTTCGAAAAATAACTCCGTAGAAATAATTTTCGTAGGCCCAGGACTTGTTACGCGAAGTTAATTTACGTTTGGATGGTGTTTGGTAGCATAATTTGATGGAAATTCCAAGAAACTTATGTGCACTCTCTAGTTTAAGTCGTGGGTCCCTTTAACAATTGAATGAAATGTCAAGGGATTATATATATAAACATGGGAAGTGGCAGGGGGTGGCACCCTGCGCAGCCCAAGATGCCTACCAGCCTGCCGCGCCGCGCCCCTCCATGCGCTGGTTTTCTTGGCGCGCTGTGCTTTCCAGCGCGTAGGCAGGCTGGCACGTCGCGCTGGCCCCTCACAGCCTGGCCTCGCCCGACCCCACTTCTGAGGCTCTTCCTACATGTGTCAAGCTCTCTTTACCTGACATAACCATGCATATGCCTTTAACCATTAACATTTTACGGGGTGTAACATCCTCCCCCCCCCCCCCCCCCGAGGAACATTCATCCTCAAATGTCATCTTTAGTTTTAAAGGAATTAACTCTTTTAACTAATATTTAAAAAAATGGCAGAGTCTCCTCTGTATTATGGACTATCCGGAAATCTGAAACGCAGAAAAGTCCAACATAGGTGTCTCACGGGATGCTACAACCAACTATCCCACGATGTAGAAGTAAATAATTGAGTAGTACTTAGTAATATCAATAATCAAATAAGATCTGAACAACGTTCTCACCTCAACTGTATTATCTGGCTCAATCTTGGAACAAGTAAGTATATCTAGATCTCATGTCTTTCTCAACTCCTAGGTCACCTCTACTGTATTTCTGTTCCTCCATAGTACTTTAATGGAGGCTACATCTTTAGTTCTCAGTCTACAATCCTATCTATCTAGTATAGCAACGAGACCTCTTCTTAGGGTAACTCCTTAGTAACTTGAACGTTCTCAATTGGCACAACTCGGGACGGGTCCCCTTTGCACTTTCGCAACATGGACACATGGAATACTGGATGAACAGATTCTAACTCAGGAGGCAACTCTAGCTCATATGCTACTCGGCCTGTTTTTCAAAGGATTCAACACTGCGCAATGAATCTAGGGCTAAGCTTGTCCTTCTTACCAAATCTCATCATGCCCTTCATTGGCGAAACTTTGAGAAATACCCAATCATCTACATTAAATTCCAAGTCTCTACGTCGCACATCAGAGTTGGACTTCTGACGACTCTGGGCTATCAGTAACCGCTCTCTGATGAGTTTTACTTTCTCTTTTGACTGGTGGATCATATCAGGTCCGACTAATCCTGCCTCTCCTACTTCGAACCATTAGATGGGGGACCTGTATTTCCGCCCATATAATGCCTCATAAAGCGCCATCTGAGTTACAGAATGATAACTGTTATTTTATACAAACTCAATGAGGGATAAATGCTCATCCCAGCTTCCTCCAAAATCTAGCACATACGCTCGTAACATATCCTCGAGTGTCTGAATGGTGCGCACTGCCTGGCCGTCTGTCTGGGGATGAAAGGTGGTACTCAAATTAACCTGTGTCCCCAAACCTTTCTGAAATGACTGCTAAAATCTAGTTGTAAATTGTGCCCCTCTATCAGAAATGATAGATGCTGGGACACCATGCAGTCAGACTATCTCTTTAATATTTAACTAGGCATAATCTTCGGCTAAGAATGTGGTCCGAACTAGCAGGAAGTGAGCTGATTTCATCAACCAATCAACAATAACCCAGATAGAGTCAAATTTGTGTCTGGTATTGGGTAGTCCTGTCAAAAAATCCATATTAATCGCCTCCCATTTCCACATAGGTATAGTCATCTCCTGAGTTAATCCGCTAGGTTTCTGATGTTCAGCCTTTACATGCTGGCAATTACGGCACTATACTATGAAATTCGGCTATACCTTTCTTCATTCCCAGCCACTAGTATATCTCTTTTATGTCATGGTACATTTTCATCGAACCTGGATGCAGAGAGTAAGGAAAATAATGTACCTCTTACATAATCTGCTGTCGTAGCCCTGCTACATCTGCAACGCAGAGGCGACCTTTGTATCTCAAAACCCCATCTTCAGTTATCTCAAAAGCTGATATTTTGCCCCGCCGAACCTTGCCTCTAAACTATACCAGACTAGAGTCCTCGTACTGCCATTCTTTTACCTCTACAACCTGGGAGGATAATACATTATTTTGAATTATAGCCCCATTATCCTCTGAATCTACTAGCCAAATTGCTAAACTAGCTAGCCCGTGTAATTCTCGAGCCATTTCCCGTTGCTCTGGTCTCAGATGTGCTAAACTGCCTATGGATCAGTAGCTAAGGGTGTCAACCACGATATTAGCCTTCCCTAAGTGATACAAGATGTTCACATTGTAGTCTTTCAACAATTCTAGACAATGGCGCTATCGCAAATTCAGCTCTTTCTGTGTGAAAATGTACTGGAGGCTTTTATGATTAGTAAAAATATCCACATGCACACCATAAAAGTAATGCCTCCATATATTTCAGGCATGAACCACCGTAGATAACTCCAGATCGTGGGTGGGATAGTTCTTTTCATGTTTCCTTAATTGCCTTGAAGCATATGCAATTACCTTTCCATGTTGCACCAAAACACATCCCAACCCAATGCCCCAAGTGTCACAATATACGGCATAACCCTCTGAACCTTCCAGCAAAGCTAACACTGGTGCCGATGTTAATCTATTTTTCAATTCCTGAAAACTCTGCTCACAGGCCTCGGTCCACTGTAACTTGGCTTCTTTCTGAGTCAATTTAGTCAAAGGTGCTGACAGGGCAGAAAATCCTTCCACAAACCTTCTGTAATACCCGGCTAAACCCAGGAAACTGCGAACCTCTGTTGGGCTTCTGGGTCTAGGCCATGTCTTTACTGCTTCAATTTTCTGTAAATCAACCTGAATACCAGCCTCTGATACAATGTGGCCCAAGAAAGCTACAGAATTTACCTAGAACTCACATTTAAAAAACTTTGCATATAGTTGACGGTCTATAAGGATCAGAAGTACCATTTGTAAATGATCTCTATGTTCTGCTTTTGAGCGGGAGTATACCAGAATATCATCAATGAACACTATCACAAATAGGTCTAAGTATGGCCTGAGATACTGTTCATTAGGTCCATGAACACTGCTGGTGCAGTTTTCAACCCGAAGGACATAACTAGGAACTCGAAATGGCCATACCTGGTCTTGAAAGCCGTCATCGGGATATCCTTCTCTCGAACTCAAACCTAGTGGTACCCGAATCTCAAGTCAATTTTAGAAAAGTATTTCACCCCTTGCAGCTGATTGAATAAATCATCTATTCTTGGAAGATGGTATTTATCCTTTATAGTGACTTTATTCAACTGCCAAAAATCTATACACATACGTAGGGAACCATCTTTCTTTCTTACAAATAGAACTGGCGCACCTCACGGTGAAGTACTGGGCTTGATAAAATCCTTGTCTAATAAATCTTTCAACTGTTCTTTCAATTCCGTCAATTCTATAGGAGTCATTCGATACGGAGGGATGGATATAGGCTGAGTGTCTGGTAGCAAATCTATAGGAAAATCTATTTCCCGCTCTAGGGGAATGCCAGGAAGTTCATCGGGAAACACATCTAGAAACACATTAACCACTGGAGTGGACTGGAGATTGGGGGATTCTGATTGCATATCCCGATCCCTAACAATATGGTAGATCTAATCCTATGCTATCAACTTTTTCGCACGAACGTAGGATATGAACCTACCTTTTGGCATAGCTGCATTACCTCTCCAATCTCGAACTACCTCTCCCCAAAAGTGAAATCAGAAAATTCTAGTCCAGAACTCTACCGTGGCATAACATGGTGCTAACCAGTCCATACCCATAATTTCATCAATATCAATCATTTCTAATTCTTCTATATCTGCTAAGATCTGGCGACCAACAACCTCTATTGTACAAACCCAGTAAATCCTTTTAGCAATAATGGAGTCACTGATGGATGTAGACACCGAGTAAGGTCATTGGAGCAATTCTAGCACTATATCAAATTTTCAAGCCACTAACAGGTAAGATACGACAAAGTGGAGTCCGGATCTATCAAAACACAAACTGAGTGAGAGCAAACATCTAATATGTCTATCACAACATCTGGCGACCACTTTGACTCCTATTGCCATGGTAGTGCATACGTTCTATCCTGACCGCTACCTGAACTAGATGCCCCTGATCTACCTCGGCCTCTGCTGGCGGGAGCTAAAGGCCTACGCCTTTCAGAAGGGGCTGGGGCATATGAACCCGTTGAGGATCTATTCTATTGGTCCTGACCGCCCTGGCGCCTAGTCGCACAATCCCTCATTATGTGTCCCTCCTGTCCACAAGAATAACAGGTGGTGGAACCATACCTGCATCTCCCTAGATGCAGCCTATGACAAGTACTGCAACGTGGTACCGCTGGTCCCATCTGATTTGGCCCCCTCTACGGCTGTTGATGTGCCGTGAATTTACGACACTAGCTACGTTTAAAACTCTGTGAATGCACATGAATTTAGGTACATTTATGTGGATATGATGCGTTTCGGTAGTTTTGCAGGTAAAACATGTCGTGGAAATACAAGTTGAGAAAAAGGACAGAACACAAAGAAAAATGCCTCAGACGAGCTAAACTACAGACCATTGTTCCTTACAACAAATCTTCCTAGTCAGCTGTTGCATGTAATTCAGAGAAAGGAGCTAATTGCTCTAATGATACTGGATGAAAGCTATGAGGGACCTCTCCTCGTCTATTCGTACCTGCAGGCAAGTAATGCAGCGCCCAAGAAAGGGCGTCAGTACAATATGTACTGAATATGTAAGGCGATAACTGTAAATGATTGAAATAAACAGATAGAACTAAGAATAACTGAAATGAAGGGGGTAAAGATCATACCTAAGTAATATAACTTCTTACTATCTAATTTATTAATAACTAAAGCAAACAAAAACCTTACCTGGCCCCCATAAGCCGGAAGGTACAACTAGCACAGAATAACCCACCTAGGGCCCCCATAAGCCCTAGTGAGTACACTTCAGTTTATATACCCCTATCAAGATCGCACTGGGTCAACTAATAGCTATAGCTATCCTACCGGCCTTCTGGGTCTGCAACTAAGCCCGCCCGGCCCTTGAATGTAGTTGTGTCTGAGTCCACTGGACTCTTGATATCTGCACCTCGAGCACTAGGCTTGACGGGGGTGTATAGAGCCAACCATGGCATATGAGGACCTGGGACCCGATCTTCGTCCCTTGCGTACGGCATACCATTTCGTAGAGCGACGTCATCTTGCCCCTGGCGGGCGGCGACACAGCTAATAACCCTGGGCTCGGTCATGAAGGCTATATAGGCATAATCCATCCCAAGTAAACATGAAATACAGGTTTCAGCTAATAACAACAACTAATCATAATAGACATGCTTCTGGTACTCTTACTGGGATTCAAACTGAGTTATCATGCTAAGGAAACTGACTTGCCGAAGGAAACTTCCTTAACATACCTCGTTCGTGGATTACTGATTAACTGGCGGGTTTCAGTTCATATTCATATATTCTTCTCAACTAAAATCGTATTAATGGGGGAAAATGACTAGTTTCAGTACTAACTTCAATAAAAATGATAACTTTATATATAAATATTAACTATATTTCAACTTAGCGAAACACGGTTAAAAACTTGTAATTTCTCGAAAGTCCAGAAGGAAGAAATGCTTACTTTAAGCCTGTGATCGTATTGGTACTAGTTTGGAGCAATTCCAACAACTTTAGTTCGGTGGGGTTACGATTCGCCTGGCGAATTTTGTTAAAATAACTTCGTAGAAATGCTTCCTGCAGCCTTAAACTTCAATACCCGAAGTTAATTTGAATTTGGGCGGCGTTTTATAGTGTAAACATATGAAATTTACTTACTTTCTTCGTACTTTTCCTCTACTGGTCGAATAGGAATATGAGAATATCAAATATAGTGAAGGGAGGACTTTATATATACTTGGGAGGTGGACTGGGGCTCCGTGGCACGGTCCCTATCGCGCCAATCCAGGGCCGTGGCACGGTCCCTATCGCGGAGGAGCATGGTCCATTCCACGCTGCCCCTTTGGGCAGCTGGCCGCGGCTTCTCCCGCGTAGTCCCGACTCCGTGTTCGTTCGACCTTTCCCCGGGCCTCTTCCTCGCACGTATTGCATTCTAAAACTCTTAACCAACATTCGAATAGGCCATCTAATATTAGAAACTTACGGGGTGTAACATCCTCCTCCCTCTTAGGAACATTCGTCCTCAAATGTTAACTTCAGCTTACAGGAACCTTAACTCTTTTAACTTACTTATCTTGGAAAAATTTCGGCAGAGTCCCAGAGATACGACCTGCTCCGATACCAAGTTTGTCACGCCCCACCTTGGGAGGCATGACTGGCACCTAGTGTCACACTGGGATCTACACTAGCCTGACTGGACTTGTGCACCTCTGGTGCACGCCTGCAACTCAATTCAAGAAAACGACGAGCTATATCTCGGGTGTAAATACAGCCTCCGACTGACAAGGCCACCTGTAAAAGAAGATGGCTAGCCAACAATAACACAACAACGGGGATCCCATGAGAGTCGGCAAGGCCACCATGCTATCTAGTTATAACTGAGTGAAAACAGGCAATCATAACTAGGCTACTAACTAATAGCTAAACTAGGCCCCATACGACCATCATGCTAAATAAAACATACATGGGCCCCACACGGCTAACAACAAAACCAACCGCTGATAATCTATAGCCTGCAAGCCTCTGAGAGTGAAATAATGGTCGAGACCTACCCATAAACTGTACAACAAAAGAACAAACCTTCTCTAACTATCAACTCTAGAGGAAAGGAGCTGACTGGACTCCTGTCTCTAGCTGATGACTAAGAAGGCCCTGAATTGCGTCTATCCGCACATACAGGCAAGTAATGCAACGCCCCAAGGATGGGTGTCAGTACAATATGTATTGAATATATGAGGCAGTAAAATAATAATTGAATGAAAGATGGGAAAGCTAAAATAACCAAGAAGAAGGATAAGAGTTTAACCTGAGTTATCTCGCAATCTATAAAAATATAACTAACAAGTATATGTACAAGCAAGAACCTAGCTGGGCCCCCATAAACCTGGAAGGTACAAACAGCACAGAATAACCTACCTAGACCCCCATAAGCCCCAGTAAGTACAAGCAATGCTCACTCCTTCTGTCTAGCTACTAAAGGTGTGTAGGCATATTGTAACCCAATACGGCCCTCACAGCCTCGATCTGGTGTGACTCAATACGGCCCCCACGACCTCAGTTTGGTATAACTCAATATGGCCTTCACGGCCTCAGTCTGGTGTAACTCAATACGGCCCTTACAACCTCAGTTTGGTATAACTCAATACGACTATCACGGCCTCAGGTATAACTCAATACGGCCCTCACGGCCTCAATCTAGTCCTTTCGGACATCATGCTACCCCTGTGAGCATGGTCGTATAGGTAATAATATCCAACAACCCAACTATCGTAAGCAAAACTAATCTAGGTAGGGTTAACTCTGATGAGGGTTACTACGTCATCGCTGTCATCTCAATTCTATTTGTAGCAGCCAACCAAAATATGTCTACTCTGGAGTACCATAGATAAACAGGTCGTACTAACTTTAAGACGAACATAACTGGCGGAAAAGGATAGTCTTAACATACCTTATTTGATGATTTCTGGGCGCTCGAACACTTTCAATCCTGAGGTTAGTGGTTTCACCAATTCGCAGTCCCGAAAATGATGCTATTTCAATACTAACAATCGGCAATTAATAATATCTTCTAATAAAATTAACTATAACTTCAACTTCTTAGATAGAAATTAGTAATGTAAAGATAGCGAATCAATATAATTCTGCCGAAAATTCGCCAATTCTCGAGAGTTCAGAAGGGAGAAATGCTTACCTAATGCCTATGGCCGTTTAGGATCCATTACGGAGTAATTCTGATGACCTTTACTCGACGGGGTTTTGGTGTGCCGAGCGAATTTTCGAAAAATAACTCCATAGAAATATTTTCCCTAGGCCTAGGACTTGTTATCTGAAGTTAATTTACGTTTGGACGGCGTTTGGTAGCGTAATTTGACGAAAATTCCAAGAAACTTTCGTGCCTTCTCTAATTTAAGTCGTGGGTTCCTTTAACAAATGAATGAAATGTCAAGGGCTTTTATATATATATGGGCAGTGGCAAGGGATGGCGCCCCCACGCTGCCTAAGGCACCTACCAGCCTGCCGCACCGCGCCCCTCCAAGCGTTGGTCTGCCTAGCGCGCCGCGCTGACCCCTCGCGACCTGGCGCACCGCGCTGACCCCTTGCGACCTGACCTAGCTCGACCCCGCTTCCGAGGCTCTTCCTCTACCTAGCCTCTCTTGTTTCAAGTATTCCACTCGTTCTCAAAGTATATAGCTCACACGCATCAAACTCTCTTTGCTCAACATAACCCATGCGTACACCTACTAACTGTAACATTTTACGGAGTGTAACATATAACTTGATCACACATATATCTTTTCTTCTTTTGTTAAAGGATAATTATTTTTGATAGCGTCATATTGCGATATAGTCAACCTAATTTATTTTTAAAAATATACTATTAGATATTTTATATAAAAAAATTAAAAAAACCAAATAAACAAAAAAAGAATTTGACAAAAAAATTAAAGCGATAAAAAATCAATATAATTGATCTAATCTAATTCTAATATTAAAAAATTATTTAACTAATTTAATTTTCTTTTTAGAAAAAACCAATCTTAGCTATGAATATCTCTACTTGTACTCTACATCCACCGACTAAAATTCTAAATTTACCTTTATTTCATAAGTAAAATAAAGGAAAATACTACAGTTACTAAGTATCTTTGGATTGCTGAAATATTATGGAGCTGTTAAATATTGATTGCTCATTAATATGCGTTACGGTAACGGACCCTTTAGGCTGCAATCTCGGGGCACTTTCAGGAGCTCGTGTATTTCCAATATATTGCCTGTTTCAATTTAATTATTATTTTAATTTATTTAACGCTTATTAAAATAATAATAAATATATAATATAATTTTTTAAATTATTTTTTTTCTAAATTAAATAATATTAAAAAGAAATATTTATTTAATATCATAAGAATAATTAAAACTAATTACCAATTTTATTCTTAAGATTTTAAAATAATAATAATTTTAAATATTTTTCCGTTCAGCTAATGTCACTCTTCGTTTCGAAGGGAAAGAGTAATAAATTATGTCCAATTCTTGGTCAAAATATTAGTACCACCGTTATGATAAAAATATGAATCCTTGAAGATTCATTAATTTTAGAGATATATATACAGCTTATAATTCTTGGAATTTACTCTGTCATCATTCCTCATGAATATCACAACTTGGAGGGCGGTTTTGCCTCGTGATTGTGAATAGCCCAATTCTACAATTTTGACTATATGATATTTATTTTGACTATATGATATTTCTTATCCCCTTCGTATCAACATAAATAATAATTTTAATTTAGATACATTTTTTAAAAAATTATTTATTTATAAATAAAAAAATATTTTTTTCATCTATTTTTAATATATTTAAAATAATTTTTTAATATTTTTTTAAATATATAAAACTCTCTCTATTTAAATAAGAATAAAATTAAAAAAATTATTATTAATATTTTGTTAATTACATAAAATATTACTTATTTTAAAGTAAAATTAAAAATTTAAAATACTATTTATTTTAAAATAGACGGAGTAAATGAATGATAAGTTGCATTCCGAGTAAACCAAACGTATGTGATAAAGTTTGTACTTTAATAATGATAATTAAAATGAAAAATTTTAAATTGTATTGATTGATACTACAATTCAAGTATTTTTATTTCAAATATTATATATCTCTAGAAAATCATGATTAAAAGATTAAAGTTTAGACGATCGTTGAATTATTCAAAAATATGTATAGTTAAAAAAAAATTAAGACAGGGGAAAGTGGTTTTTAGTAAATTTCCATATAAACTTGCAGATTTATTTTTTTTCCTTCGTTATACTTATTATGAGCTCATACGAAATATCATTAAACGAACTTCTATATACTGATCTAATCATAGATCCATTATTAGTACTATAAATATCTGTCTTTATTCTCCTTTTCTTTTTCCACTTCTTGTTTTTTTTATAGTAATAATTATGGTATATAAAAGCAAAAAAGGATTTGCTAATCTAACTTTCTGATCACAGCACAGTTGTGGTACACAAAAGCATAAAAAGGAGAAAAAATTAAATTTTTGGAATTTAAGTATTGGCACAAAAAGTGGAGAGAAGTATACTTCCTCGTGGCGCGTTTTAATTTTTTAATTTTATTTTAAAATAAATAGCATTTTGCATAATCAATAAGATATTAATGATATTTTTTTAATTTTATTTTTATATAAAATAGAAAGAGTTTTACATAATTAAAAAAATATTAAAAAATTATATCTTATTCTAAATATTTATTAAGGGTAAAGATAGAGTATATTTTATTTTTTAAAAATGAATAATTTTCTTGAGGAGTATGCCCAAATTGTATTTTTGATTTTATATTTCAAAATAAGTAGCATTTTGCATAATCAATAAGATATTAATGATATTCTTTCAATTTTATTCTTATTTAAAATAGAAATAATTTTACATAACTAAGAAAATACTAAAAAATTATATCTCTTCTAAAATATTTTTTAAGAATAACTAGATAAAGTATATTTTATTTTTTGAAAATGAATAATTATTTTGATGAATACGTCCAAATTAAAAATATAATTTATTTTAAAATGGAGGAAGTAACAAGTAAGACAACTGATGATCATTTCAAGAACAAGGAGTCTTGAACTTTAAGGAAACTTTGCAAGGAGAAAATCCCCAGAAAGGTGGTGGCTACTTGGCAAGTGCCCTTTTTGGCTTATTTTAAACACATGATGTGCAAGAATAATGCTATTCTGCAGCAAAGAATAACTTGCAGTCAAGAAATGAATCTCAGGATGTTCACTGACTAACAAATCTTTATCTAATTATCATTTCCTCTCATCTTTTGCAGTACTACTAAAGAAAGTATACTGTTTGTGAGGCCATGCAGAATTAGCCAGTTTTATGAATATGTGGTCTGTCAAGAAGCTGCAATTGCCTTCATTTTTGTCCTCTAATTTGGTTCTCTTGGTTTTCATCCCTTTGGTTCTGCTTTCAGTTCTTGCTTGCACATTAATAGGCCCACAGACTAGTTCTTTGGTGTCATTTTCTTCTTCTTGGAAATGGAAGTCTGCTGGAATCTTTAGTTCTCATTCTTTGAGGTCTTTAAGTAGTTACGAAGAGCAAGATGATCAGCATTTACGAATAGTTGGTCTAGCTGAAACTTCGTATCTTACTTCTCCTTTCAACAACTCATTTCATCAGAATTTGGTAGCTCAAGATCGTTCAAATATTCCTCATCAACTTCCCCAAGTAAATCCCACTTTTCCCTTCCTTTTTTTTTTTTTGGGTTCTACTTCTCTTTCTTTTTGTGTATACAGGGGTTGTTTGGTTTGGAACAAGGATATCCTAGAGTTATGATAATACCAACATTCTGGTATAAAATTTATACCGGTATTACATATATACCAATAATCAAACAAGGGATAAAAATGTACTCCAAATTTTATACGGGATCCCTGTAACCAAATGACCCCAAAATTTTAAAGTTATATACATTGTTTAGTGTAGTTTAACCTTCCATTGAAGGTTAATTACTTTTGTTTTATTTTATAAGTAATCTGATTGTGTAATCTCAGTGCGTACAACTTAAACTTGTATACTGATATATTTTCTTCTTTCTGTGTTTTGCTAACTTGCAAATAAAAGGTGGGAGGAGAAGATATAGAGAAGGATGGATCAAATGAAGAAGGAGAAGAAGTGATTGATAAGAATATATCTAGTGAAGGAGAAGAGCATGGTAATAATGCAACTGTAGGGGTAATTAAGTTGTCCAGAAGGTTAGAAAGGCTTGAAGCAATTTTGGCAAAAGCCAGATCATCCATAAGGGAAGCTGCTCGAAATGGGAGTATGATATCTAACCACCATGACCCTGATTATGTTCCTCACGGTCCCATGTACCATAATGCAAATTCCTTCCACAGGTACTAATTCTACCTCACAATTTGATTAAGTTATATACACTAACAATGCAAAGATTTTTTAAGTTACCATGTTTAACGTGTTACTGATTAAACATGTAATTACTTTATGAGTGATATGGTTGTGTATATACTTTATTAGTGAATAGAACTTAAACTGGATCAACAATAACGCTCATGTTCACGTTACATTAAACATTTTTATCTTTTGCAATAATATTGTAGGAGCTATCTTGAAATGGAGAAGAACTTCAAGGTATATGTGTATGAGGAAGGAGAACCTCCAATATTCCATAATGGTCCATGTAGGAGTATATATTCAACAGAGGGAAGGTTTATTCATGAAATGGAAAAGGGTAGCCTTTTTAGAACAAAAGATCCAGATGAGGCCTTGGTGTATTTTCTTCCATTTAGTGTGGTTGTGATGGTTCAGTACCTGTATGTCCCTGGAGCCCACGATATGCATGCCATTGGTAGAACTATTGCTGATTATATCAAAGTCATTTCTGAAAGATATTCTTTTTGGAACAGAAGTCTTGGTGCTGATCACTTCATGCTTTCTTGCCATGATTGGGTAAGCAAGTTCTCTAAAGAGTCAAGTACATGTGTTATTTATTCATGACACATTGCATATTATTCTATTGTTGACCCCAACTAGTTTTGGATTGAGACGGAGTTGATAGTTGATTGATATTGTCATCAAAATCTGCCGTTTTTCTGAAAAACTTATGTATTGATCTCCAGGGGCCGCATTCGACTTCATATGTTCCACATCTCTTCAACAACTCCATAAGAGTTCTATGCAATGCCAATACCTCAGAAGGTTTTAATCCTCTAAAAGATGTTTCCTTACCAGAAATCAATCTCAAGACGGGGGATATTAAAGGACTCATTGGAGGTCCCTCACCATCAAGAAGATCAATTCTAGCATTTTTTGCTGGTGGCTTACATGGTAACATAAGGCACCATCTGCTAGAACAATGGAAAGGGAAAGATGACGATGTGTTGGTGTATGAAAAACTTCCCAGAGAAAAATCTTATGAATCCATGTTGAAGAACAGCAGGTTTTGTCTGTGCCCAAGTGGTTATGAAGTTGCAAGTCCAAGAATTGTGGAAGCAATATATGCAGAATGTGTACCTGTCTTGATTTCAGATAGCTATGTGCCACCATTTAGTGATGTTCTAAATTGGAAATCATTCTCTATGACTGTGGCTGTGAAGGACATACCAAATATCAAGAAGATATTAATGAACATTTCTCAGACTCGGTATTTGAAAATGCATAGGAGAGTGAAGCAAGTGCAGAGGCACTTTGTGATCAATGGACATCCCAAAAGATTTGATCTTTTCCATATGATTGTTCACTCCATCTGGCTAAGAAGATTGAATATAAGAGTTCTGGAATAGGAATTACCACACTTAATTTTTAAGAAATTAAAGAAGCTCAGCAGTTGAATGGAAAATCCAATTCAACTAAATTTGAATACTCCTATTAACTAGTACTGGTATAACCAAATGGAACTGACATATGATGATTCCTTTTTTAACTGTCAAAAGTTTTCTGAACTTTGCTATTAAATCTTTCCAGTTTTGAAATAAATGTTACTTGTAAGTTGTAAGTCGTTTTCTATTTCATTTTTCTTTCTGCACTGGATGGCTAGAATACGTCGCATGCCATACAATACATCTCTTCTCCTTAGTTCAAAAAGAGATTCAACAAGGCCTAACACAGCAGTAAATTTGGGTTTAGCACATTAGTCATACATCATGAGAAAGGATTAATTTCAAGATGGATCATCAGGCCATATGATCAATTGCAACGTCATAAAACTATAATTTGTAACTAAAAAATACATCCAACTTTCCTATATTTCACATAAGATAGACTAAATTAAGGGAAATCTTTTTAGAAAGTCATTCTTCTTTGTTTTATAATTTAAAAATCACTCAACTATTAGTATTTCACCTACAAAGTGATCTATCCTATTTAATTGATTTTTTAATTAAATTTTGCTAACATGAAATTTATATTAAAAGACAAATTTATTTTTATTTTATAAAAAATTATTGTAAAAGAAATGCTATAATAGCAAAGTAGAGTTTAAGAAGGAAGACAAGAATTGAGAAGGAAGTAGACAGATCTTTGTTTCTTTGTATTTTCAATTGTGCCTTTTATAGAAGAATGACCATCTAATTATAGTATACCAAATGACTTCTCAAAAACAAAAATTAAAAAGTTTATTTATTTGGTACAATAGTCAAGAACGGTGATCAAATGGATATTCATATTCAAAGAATGTATAACACTTCCCCTTAAATGTCCATAGATAACGTGCCTCATTAAAACTTTACTAGAAAAAATTTCGTGGAAAAAAAATCTCTAGTGAAGGAAAAAAAGTACACACATCTTTAATATGCTTTGAGTGCTGCCTCATTAAAAATTTTACTAGAAAAATCCAATTGGAACAAAATCTTGGTTAAGGAAAAAATAGTACAACGCATATTTCACTCCCCTAATGAAAACTTTACTTGATATCTTGGAGATGACGCATTCCAATCTTATATCTTAGCTTCTCAAGAATTGATGCTAGAAATGCTTTAGTGAATAAATTCGCAAGATTATCACTCCAACAGATATGTTGAACATTTCTCTCACCGTTTTGTTGAAGATCATGTGTGAAAAAAGAATATTGATAAAATGTGCTTTGTTCGATCTCTTTTGATGTATCCTCCCTTTAACTGAGCTATGCAGGAAGTATTATCTTCATACAGTACTATTGAAGTCTTCGTTCTCAAATAAATACCACATAATTGCAACATTTATTTAGTCATTGATCTCAACCATACACACTCTCGGTTGGCTTCATGAATGACTATTATCTTGTCACGCCCCATCTTGGGAGGTATAACTGGCACCTGGTGCCACATTGGCAAACAAACTGACCTGGCTAGGCTTATGCACATCTAGTTTCAGCCTGCGACTCAATCTAAGAAAACAACGGGCTATATCTCGACTGTAAATGCAGCCTCTAGTCGATAAGGCCGTATAGCCACCTATAAATTAAAATAGCTAACCAACAACAGGCAACAGAAGGGATCCTATGTGGGCCGACAAGGCCACCATGCTATCTAGTTATAACAGAAATGAGGACGAGCTACTATACTAGGCCCCACACGGCCAACACACGAAGCATAACTGATTAAGGCCCCACACGACCAACATACAACTAACTTACTGACGACTGTAGCCTGCAAGCCTCTAAGAATACAAATAGTGGTCGGGACAGGGCCCCAGCCTACCCAAAATGCTATATAACTGAAATACAGAAATCTCTACAACCTGGCAACTCCGAATGAAAGGATTTTTCCAAACTGCAGACTCTGAACAACTGCTACTAGAGATCCCGAACCCTGTCTGTCTAAACCTTCAGGCAAGTAATGCAGCGCCCCATATATGGGCGTCAGTACAATATGTACTGAAAATATAAGGCAGTAAATAAGCTGAATGAATGCTGTGAAATATCGAAAATAAGTAGAAAGGAGAGGTAGAGAGATTAACCTGTAAACTGGCTTATTCGCAATCTGCATCTAGCAAACACTACACATACATGAGTTATGACCGTGTAGTCATATATTCATAAGTTATAGCTAAAAGACAAAAATGCAAACAAGAACCTAACCTGGCCCCCATAAGACTGGAAGGTACAACCAGCACAGAATAACCCACCCGGGGCCCCCATAAGCCATGGTGAGTGCACTTCATTCTATATACCCCTAACCAGATTTCTATGACTCTACTGGTGCTATAGCCAACCTACCAGTCTCCTGAGTCTACAATTGAGCCCGCTCGGCCCCTGTACTGCAGCTGTGTCTGAGTCCGGTGGACTCCTTCTATTTGTACCCCGGGAACCAGTCTCGACGGAGGTGTGGTACCGATACGGCATATAATAGTCCAACCATGGAATGGACTGTATGAGGACCTGAGACCCCATCTTCGTCCCTCGGGGATGGCATACCGCTCCGTAGAGTGATGTCATCTCGCCCTTGGTGGGTGTCGACACAGCTAGTAACCCTGGGGTGGTCATGGAAGGCTCCTAAGTAAGGGAAACCCCAACCCAGGTGTTGTACTAACATCTCAATATAGACACTCAAAAGGCGTAACTGGCCTTCTAGGCCTAACGCCACCGCTGCTTGCTTCCTAGGATAGTCTATAAGGCTGCTAGTAGGCATGTCGTGCGCCTGTCTGATCAGAGGATCCTGATGGTGGTCATGATCTCTAATAGTATGGACTGAAGAGGGCGAGATCTAGAGTGGTCTAACATAACTCGGAATGTCCTTCCCTGACAACTATAACTCTTACACAACTGCGGGCTCGCGAATGGCTAACTACTTAGTTCCTTTGATTAGAACAACTGTAGGACTGGTCCTGGCCGAGCATGCTTTTGAGCGATTGACCCCTAATCCTTCCTAAGAATCTTATAGATATCCTTAGCCTATGGGCAATACTGTACTAGCATGGTACTATTAGTCCCTTAAATCTTATCTTGGTCTACTCGGATCTTATATTACTTTTCTGGGCGATTCTTAACCTTATAGACAACTTTATGTAGACTTAACCATTCCTGGCAATCTGTACCCTGAATACCTTGTAAGAACCGGCTAGAGTGCTGGCCTGGCCTCTACCTATTGCTAAGGTCCCCTTCCTTAGGGTACCCACGGGTCTATTTGACCTGGACGACTGGGCTGGCTTCCTGGGTGACCTATGTGATAACTGCTAAGTCAACTAGGATGAAAATCATTGGTAATAGCTAATAGGGTGGTAGGCTATCACTCAGTACATTAGACAACCCTAGTGTCACTGATTCTAAAGTATGACTATTCTATCTAAATTTTAGGCCCTGGAATGTGCGGTTACATCAATGGCTTCTGGGCATGCTTTTCTAGCAACCGAGGTGCCAAACTGGTAGTTATGTCACCTGACTATGCCTACGCTGTTCAACCTACTAAGTCAGGCTCGCTAACCCTCAAGAGTTTCCAAGATCTAGTCTTGGCAACAAAACATACAATCCTACTAAAACCATGAACCGAAGAATAAGAGAGTTTCTATGACGCTTCTAGCGTGTATCGTGCTTATCATGTTTTTTTCCGATGAGGGATACTACGGTATAATCCATTTACATTTTCTAAAGTCTAACCATAATAGATATATAACCATAATCTACTGATGGCAATTACTTGCAGCATATCTGATCTTTATATACTAGAAACAACAAATTCCAACTTGTTTAATCACCATTTAGTGGTAGCAACTATCTACGACACGTGAAATCATTATTTCTATTCGAGAACATAAGTCGTAACACTATATGATGAGTATATTTGCCGAGGATTAAGCCTTACATACCTCGATTGTCGTTTCCTGAATAATCGATGAGTTTCAACTTGTATTCGCCAGCTCTCTTCAGCTGTAATCGTTATACTGGGAGAAAGAGACGAATTTCAATACCAAATTCAGCGTAAAATAATAACTTTTAATACCAATATTGACTATACTTCAACTTAACGGAACACGGCTGAAAACATATTATTTTTCAAGAGTTCAGAAGGGAGAAATGCTTACTTGAAGCTTGTGACCGTACGGAAATCAGTTTGAAGTAATTCAGACAACTTTGGCTTTGCGGGGTTATGATTTTCCGGGCGAATTTCATGAAAATAACTTCGTAGTAGTGTTCCCGGTAGGCTTAGAACTCAATACATGAAGTTAATTTGAATGTGGATGGCATTTGGTAGTGTAATTGGACGAAAAATCAATCAAAACCCACGTATCCTTTAACCTCTGGCCATGAAAACATTTTAGAAATGATTTAAATGAGAGAGGGAGGGGTTTATATACTACTTGGGCAGTGGCAGGGGGTGTGTCTCGCGCCTCCCATTGAGGCTTCCACCCCGGCGTGCTGCGCCTCCCATTGAGGCAGCAGGCCTAGCGCCCCGCGCTTCTCAAAGCGCCAGCAAGCCTGGCACCCCGCACTGGCCAGTGCGCTACTGGCTAGTGCATCGTGCTGGCCCTGTGCGCATGGGTCCCGTCCGACCCCACTTCTGAGGCTTTTTACACACGCATCAAGCTCTTTTTACTCTTCACCAATCCACGTGTACGCTTACTAATTGTTAATATTTGTCGGGTGTAACTTAGGAACATTTATCCTGGAATGTCTACTTCAATTCACAGGAGCTTAACTTTTTGGACTATTATTTTGGAGAAGTTTCAGCGAAGTCTCCTCTGTAATATGGACTATCTGAAAATCCTGAAACGCAGAAAAGTCTAATGCAGATATCTCACATGACATCATAACAACTCTTTCATCACCCAAAATTGCAGTCAACAGAACAATATATACAACATAAATCATAAAACAACAACAGAATCAATATTTTTAACTTAAATGCATAATTTAGACTAAGCCTGGAACAGATGAGGATATCTAGGTCTCATGTCGTTTTCAGCTTCCTAGGTCATTCCTTCTCTATTCTTGTTTCTCCACAATACCTTACAGAGGAAACATCTTTAGTTCTCCACCTACAAACTTGTCGATCCAATATGACCACTAGAACTTCTTCGTGGGTTAATTTCCAGTAACTTGACCGTCTTTAACTGGAACAACTCGGGCCGGATTATGTATACCCTTTTTGCAGCATTGACATGTGAAAGCTGAATGGGCAGGTCCTAGCTCTGGAAGCAATTTTAGCTCATATACCATTTCGCCTGTTCTCTGGAGGATATGACCTGGGCCAATAAACCTAGGCCTAGGCTTGTCCTTCTTACCTATTCTCATAACGCCCTTTTTCGGCAACATTTCTAGAAATATCCAACTGTTGCTTCAACTCTTAGCTGCTTGAGTCGGACCTTAGGGTAGGACTCCTGACGGCCCTAGGCTATCGATACCAATTTCTTGGTAAATTTAATTTCTTAGTCTGTCTATTATAATATGCCCTGGTTCACCTACCTTTAATTTACTTTAGGGGGCTTTCGCTTCCACTCATAATAGACCGTCGGGTGCCTGACCTGAGTGCTCTGTTGGGTTATTTTCTTGGAGATAAGAAGTCGTACTCATTTTAGCGTGCACTCCAATCTGTTCTAACAGTTTCCCAGAACCTGGCTAGGAGTTGTACTTCTCTGTCAGGGTTTATTAGACACTGGGGCTCCATGTAACCAGACTACTTCTTAAATATTTAATTTATCATATGCTTTAGCTGCAATATAATTCCATATGGCAAGACACGAATTGATCTCATTAGTCTTTCCATACTGACTCAAATGAGGCCAAGCTACACCTGGTATGAGATAACCTTGTGACTGTGTTCATATTAATTATTCTCCACTCCCTTGCAGACACGACCATCTCCTTTATTGGACTGCTCAGTTCCTACTATTTCGTCTTTTCTAGCCTGTCACTAGAACTCTGCTGCTATGATTCAATGATATCTTCTGTCCTTCCATACCCTCTCGTTACATTTTCGTTAAATTCTGGGAGTAACAAACACATGCACCTTAGCTATGGTCTTCTATTTGAAGTTCTGCCACCCTTGGAACGTAGAGTCGACCTCTGGGCCTTATGACCCTGCCTTTTGTTATCTTGAGGGCCAATAACTTTCTTCTAGGCCTTGTTTCTAGGTTGCACTAGGTTAGAGTCTCTGTGTCGACACTCCTTTACCTTCTCTTCTGAAGGGGATACCACAACATTCTAGGCTACAACCTTACTATCTCTTAACTGTTAGCCCGATGCTTAGTTCTCAATATTTGGTGGTGACCCTATGTTCTATCAACTTGGAGGTGATTCTAGTTTTCCGCTATTAGATACTTGTGTCATTCCTCATGCTCCCTTGGACTAAGCTCTGAGGTTTGTGCCTTCTACCTCATACTGTCAAGGATTTTACCGACCAGGTCTACTGACCTATATTCCTTCTGACTCGCACTCGGAATTATCTTGTTCATGTGATCTCCCTGTCCTTTGATATCAAAATCTAGGGTCATAACCATTATCTTGTAGGTATTCCCTGCCGTCATTAGCATGCTATGGAAGAATCAGCTTTTTTTTTCTAACTTGAGCTTACTATTGCTGGGGGTTTATCACTGATGAACCCTCTAATACACACTTGAATTCTATTGGCGACCTTATCCCCCTTCTTGGCTTACTACCATAAGAGTCTAGATAACTTGTAAATACTAAGGGTTTCAACCACTCTCTAATCCTTCTCGGAGGCAACAATTCTAGCTCTCCTTTACGATTCCACCTAATCACCATTGCACAGATACTTACGCTTTCTGTTGTATGCAAGAACAAGCTAGGAGGTGGAAAAATAACCCTATCTTACTATGGTAAGACTGAGGTGTGGAACCTTACAATATCCGAAGAGTTGGAGGTAGGAATCCCACAATTTCCTCCTTCTTTTGCACCTTTTAGATAATTCAACATCAACTGTTGCCCTTGGCTAATTCAAAATATCTAGTAGGTAAGCCAACTCATATGTACATAAATACTATACTCCTAACCCCCTATTCTGAGGTTGTATGGGGGACTGGTGATAACACTGGCAAATCTATCACGTTATGAGGTTCCTAGTACCTTGGGAGAATAATGGGGAAATGTAAAAGACGTTTGCTTCAGCTATTAGGCTAACCATCCCTCTACTGTGGCGCCTCACTGGTACCTCCTCCTACTGCTGTAATTAGCTTGCATCTGACTGGAGTCTGTCGTATATCAAACATTATCCTAGACAGACATAACAAGAAAAACTTAGGGGCTCAACCCTATACAACTCTACTCTATAGCATGATCTGAGAAGAAGGAGGGGTAACCATATTATCATGCCTCATAGCCTCCTACTTATAAAATGTGGTGCACAACACATTTATAAATAAGACTCTACTAGACACGGCTTGCAGACTCCCTAGGATATGAACTACTTTGATACCGAGTTTATCACGCCCCACCTTGGGAGACATGACTGGCACCTGGTGCCACATTGGCAACTAACTGACCAGGCTAGGCTTATACACGTCTAGTGACAGCTTACAACTCAATTCAAGAAAACAACGGGCTATATCTCGGGTGTATATGCAGCCTCTGGTCGACAAGGACGTATAGCCACCTATAAATGAAAATAGCTAACCAACAATAGGCAAAAAATGGGATCCTATATGGGCCAACAAGGCCACCATGCTGTCTAGTTATAACAAAAATGAAGACGAGCTACTATACTAGGCCCCACACGGCCAACACACGAAGCATAACTGATTAAGGCCCCACACGGCCAACATACAACTAACTTACTAACGACTATAGCCTGCAAGCCTCTAAGAATACAAATAGTGGTCGGGATAGGGCCCCGACCTACCCAAAATGCTATATAACTGAAATACAGAAATCTCTACAACCTGGTATCTTCGAATGAAAGGAGTTGTCCTAACTGCAGACTCTGAACAACCGCTACTGGAGATCCCGGACCCTGTCTGGCTAAACCTTCAGGCAAGTAATGCAGCGCCCCATAAATGGGCATTAGTACAATATGTACTGAATATATATGGCAGTAAATAAGCTGAATGAATATTGTGAAATACTGAAAGTGAGTAGAAAGGAGAGGTAGAGAGATTAACCTGTAAGCTAGCTTATTCGCAATCTGCATCTAGAAAACACTACAAATACATGAGTTATGGCTGCTTAATCAAAAATTCATAAGCTATAGCTAATAGACAAAAATGCAGACAAGAACGTAACTTGGCCCCCATAAGCCTGGAAGGTACAACTAGCACGGAATAACCCACTCGGGGCCCCCATAAGCCTGGTGAGTGCAATTCAATCTATATACCCCTAACCAGGTTTCTATGAATCTACTGGTGTTATAGCCAACCTACCGGTCCCCTGGGTCTACAACTGAGCCCGTTTGTCCCCTGTACTGTAGCTGTGTCTAAGGATGGACTCCTACTGTCTGCACCTCGAGCACTAGGCTCGACGGGGGTGTGGTGACGATATGAATTATAATAGTCCAACCATGAAATGGACTGTATGAGGACCTGGGACCCCATCTTCATCCCTCGTGGATGGTATACCGCTCCGTAGAGCGACGTCATCTCGCCCCTAGCAGGCATCGACACAGCTAGTAACCCTGGGGTGGTCATGGAAGGCCCCTAAGTGAGGGAAACCCCAACCCAGGTGTTGTAGTAACATCTCAATCTACCCACTCAAAAGGCGTAACTGGCCTTCTACGCCTAACGCCATCGCTGCTCGTCCCCTAGGATAGTCTGTAAGGCTGCTAATAGGCAGGCCGTGCGCCTATATCTGATCAAAGGATCCTGATGGTGATCATGATCTCTAATAGTCTAGACTGAATAGTGCAAGATCTAGAATGCTCTAGCATAACTCGAAATGTCCTGCCTGGACAACTATAACTCTTACACAACTGCGGGGTCGCGAATGGCTAACTACTAAGTTCCTTTGATTAGAACAACTGTAAGGCTATCCTGGCCGAGCATGCTTTTGAGCGATTGGCCCCAAATCCTTCCTAAGAAGCTTATCGATATCCTTAGCCTGTGGGTAGTACTGTACTAGCATGATACTCCTAGTCCCTTAGACCTTATATTGGTCTATTCGAATCTTATATTACTTTTCTGGGCGATTCTTAACTTTATAGACAACTTTATGTAGACTTAATCATTCCTGGCAATCTGTTCTTGAATACCTTGTTAGAATCGGCTGGGGTGCTGGCCCGACCTCTAACTACTACTAAGGTCCCTTTCCTTGGGGTACCCACAGGTCTATTTGACCTTGACGACTGGGCTGGCTTCTTGGGCGACCTATGTGATAACTGATAAGTTAACTAGGATTGACAATCATTGGTAATAGCTAATAGGGTGGTAGGTTTTCACTCAGTACACTAGACAACCCTAGTGTCATTGATTCTAAAGTATGACTATTCTGTCTACATTTTGGGCCCTAGGACGTGCGATTACGTCAATGGATTTTGGGCGTGCTTTTCTGGCAACCCAGGCGCTAAACTGGTAGTTATGTCACTTAACTACGCCTACGCTGTTCAACCTACTAACTCATGCTTGCTAACCCTCACGAGTTTCCAAGATCTAGTCCTGGCAATAAAATATACAATCCTACTAAAACCATGAACCAGAGAATAAGAGAGTTTGACACTTCTAGCGTGTATCGTGCTTATCATCTCTTTTTCCGACGAGGGATACTACGGTATAATCCATATACATTTTCTAACAGCTAACCATAATAGATATATAACCATAATATACTGATGGCAGTTACTTGCAGCATATCTGATCTTTATATACTAGCAACAACAAATTCCAACATGTTTAATCACAATTTAGTGGTAGCAATTATCTACGGCATGTGAAATCGTCATTTTGATTCGAGAACATAAGTCGTAGCACTGTACAATGAGTATACTTGTCGAGGGTTAAGCCTTACATACCTCGATTGCCGTTTCCTGAATAACCAATGAGTTTCAACTTGTATTCGCCAGCTCTCTTCAGCTGTAACCGTTATACTAGGAGAAAGAGATGAATTTCAATACCAAATTCGGCGTAAAACGATAAATTTTAATACCAATATTGACTATACTTCAACTTAATGGAACACGGCCGAAAACGTATTATTTTTCGAGAGTTCAGAAGGGAGAAATACTTATTTGAAGCCTGTGATCGTATAGAAATCAGTTTGAAGTAATTCAGACAACTTTGGTTCAGCGGGGTTACGATTTGCTGGGCGAATTTCATGAAAATAACTCCGTAGAAATGCTCCCTATAGGCTTAGAACCCAATACCTGAAGTTAATTTGAATTTGGACGGCATTTGATAGCATAATCGGACGAAAATCAATCAAAACCCACATTTTCTTTAACCTCTGCCTGTGAAAACATTTGAGAAATGATTTAAATGAGAGAGGGAGGGGTTTATATACCACTTGGGCGGTGGCAGGGAATGTGCCTTTGGCCTCTCATTGATGCTGCCTCCCTGGCGCGCTGCGCCTCCCATTGAGGCAACAAGCCTGGCGCCCCGCGCCTCTCAAAGCGCCAACAGGCCTGGCGCCCCGCGCTTGCCCTGTGCACACAGATCTCGTCTTATCCCACTTTCGAGGATTTTTACACACGCATCAAGCTCTTGTTACTCGTCACCGATCCACATGTATGCTTACTAATCGTTAATATATACGGGGTGTAACATATCTCAACATGATTTGAAGATGCAGCTGCTAAAGTTTATTTTGTTGATCGCCATGATATAACTATATCTCCATAGGTAAATAGATATGCTATTTGATATTGAGTTTTATGTGGATCATACAAATAACCTGCATCTTCATAACCAATCATTTATGAATTGGAACCATTATAATAAAATTATCTCATATCAATAGTTCCTCGGAGGTACTTGAAAATATGATTAACACAATTTCAGTGACTTTTTGTTGGTAAGAAATTGAATTTTGATAATAAGCTTACTGCCCAAGCTATATCTGGTCTTGTATTATTGAAAAGATGCATTAGTGTCTCAATTGCACTAAGATATAGTGTTTCATCACCAAGGAGTTCTTCATCTTCCTCTTAAGGTTGGAATGGATCTTTATTGATATCAAGTGATCCAATAATCATCAGAGTGCTCAATGGATGTGACATATCCATATAAAACTATTTTAGTATCTTTTTGGTGTATGTAGATTGATGGACATATATTTCATTTCTTTAAATAATCAATCTGTAGGATAAGATAAAATTTTATCTTCCCAAGATCTTTCATTTCAAACTCTTTCTTTAAATATTTTGTTGCCTTTGAATGTTCTTCAGGAGTTCTGATAATATTTAAATCATCAATATAAACAACTATGATGACAAATTCAGTTTCAGATCTTCTAACAAAAATGCAAGAGCAAATAGGATCAATTTTGTATCCTTCTTTTAGCAAATACTCGCTAAGGCAATTGTACCACATTCTTGCTAATTGTTTCAATCCGTATAAGAATTTCTAAAAGTTTATTGAACAAGTTTCTTGAGAGCCTTTGTATGCTTCTGGCATTTTGACTCCTTCAGTAATCTTCACAAAATGTTTTTTGTCTAGTGAGTCATATAAATAGGTTTTGACAACATCCATCAAGCGCATGTCAAGTTTTTCATGCGCTGCATACTTATCATATATCTAAAATAGTGATTGCATCAATTACGGGAGAATATATCTCCATGTAATCAACACATGGTCTTTGCAAAAATTTTGTGCTACAAGTCATGCTTTATATCTAACGACTTTATTTTTCTCATTACGTTTTCGCACTAAGACCCATTTGTACCCCACTAGCTTTACACCTTCAACTGTTGGCACTATAGGTCAAAAATCTTCATGTTTTTCAAGTGAAGCTAATTTAGCTTCAATTGCGACTTTCCATTTTGTCCAGTTGCTCCTCCTTGTATACTCACCAGCATACCTCGGTTTAAGATCCTCATCTTATTGCATAACTTTGATAGCAACATTATGTGTAAAGAAGTTATCGATATCAAAATCATTTTGATTTCATCTCTTTTCTGTGGAAACATAACTTATTTCGATTTCATTATTATTATCTTTCTCAGGAACTTGAGATTTTTCTAATGAGGTCTTATTAGTTATTATGCATCGGGGTTCTTTATGAGTACTTTCATCCCTTTAATCAGCTTGTCATTTGTTCCTTTCCTTTTTCGAGAAGTTTTGCCTTTTGAATTGATAGGTCTACCATGGTTCATGCGTATTTTAGATTCATTTTCACTGTCAGATTATTTTTGCGGGACATCAACTCGACTTGAAGTATTTTCAGCTGGAATATGTTATTAGCAAGCCGTGGAAGGTTAGTAAATGCATTTGGCAATTGATTTACATCATTTTGCAAACAAATGATCTTTTGAACCTCTTGTTAACAATGATTTATGCAAGGATCCAAATGAGATAGTGATAATGCACTCCAGTCTATCTCCTTTTCATTTTTTATTTTGCTCCCTGTAATATTGAAAAAACTGACTCATCAAAGTGACAATAAGTAAATCTAGCTGTAAACATGTCTCTTGGCATAGGTTTCAAATATTTGACAATAGACAGAGATTCATTACTAACATATATTCCTAACCATCTTTGTGGATCCATCTTCGTGCGTTTAGGTGGAGAAATTAGAACATATGTCACACAATAAAAAATTCTAAGATGTGAAATATTTCGCTTCTGACTAAAAGCCAATTGTAATGGGGAGTTTTTGTGATAACCTATTGGCCTTATGCGTACAACGTAGCTGCATGCAAAATGGCATGTCCTAGACTAAAAAGGGAAGTTTGGTTTTCATAAGTAATGGTTTAGCTATCAACTAAAGCCACTTTATGAATGATTCTGCTAGACTATTCTGTGTATGAACATGAACCACAAGATGCTCAACTGTTATCCCCATTGTTATGCAATAATCATTAAAAGCTTGAGATGTAAACTCATTAGCATTATCAAGATGAATTATCTTAATTGCATAATCTGAAAGTTGTGCTCTTAGTCTTATTTTTTGGGCCAACAACCTTGCAAATGCTATATTACAAGTTGATAATCAGCACACATGTGACCACTTTGTAGGTGCATCTATCCAAATTATATAATTACTTGAATGGTCCACATGAAGGATGAATGGACCCACATATATCACTCTGTATGCGTTCCAGAAATATAGGGGATTCAATCCCAACTTTTGCTGTTGATGGTCTAATAATCAATTTTCCTTAGGTACAACCATACAAGCAACACGAAAGAATTCCTTAAATTGAAGAATCTTATGGTTCTTCAATGTATGACCATGTGAAGTCTCAATTATTTTGTGTGTCATATTAGAGCTGCGATGACTCAACGAGTCATGTCAAATAACAAAAACATTAGGACCCGTAAGCTTTTTGTTTACTATACATGTGATTCAACTATACTAACACTGGTGTAGTATAAGTCAGAGGAAAATATTGGTAATTTTTCATGTGTATATTTTTTTCGTTGTTATTGTAGTAATATAAAGGTATTCAACCTTTTCCTCATTAGTGGTCTCAACATAATATCCATTTTGACGAATATCTTTAAAACTCAACAGGTTTCTTCAAGATCTACTATAATATAATGCATCATTGAGAGTCAACGTTGTTCCTCCGGGTAATAATAAGGTTGCTCTCCCAAAGCCTTCAATTAATTTAGTACTATAAGATATTGTTATAGTATTAGCTTCTTTCGTAATTAATTAAGAGAAATATCTCTTATATTTTAATATGGTGTACATTGTAGAACTATTCAGAAGACATATATTATCCTCATTATTTATATGACTAACTGAAGACCGGGGGGTATCCATATTCTTTATAAAATATGAATTTATTTATTAGAAATTTTGAAAGCTTACATTGACATAAAATATTATAAGAATCATTATATCTAGAAATATAGAAAGTAACAGAATAATTTTCTTTATGAAAACAAACATAAACCAGTTGAAATTCATAAGGTACTATAATATAATGCATCATTAAATATTATTTTTATTTATTCCACTAATGTAATCCTTTCCAGACGTATGGTATCAATCTCTATGATATTCAAATAAATAGAAGGAAAACGTTAGGGGTTTTGCTTTTAGACAAATAAAAAATAAATGAATTACCAGCAATGCCAGAGATAATTCTTCCTAGTTTGTTCATCCAAGATTTGCTAACGTAAATTAAAAAATATTATTCGATTGGGTAATCGATTTCATAGCATCTAGTAAGAGTTTAAGATATCTTGAGATGGATTTCACCCAAAATTTAGGTACCTCGAGGAATAAAACATGAGAAACAAGGATGTTCAGAATCTTACAAATGAATTAATAGCTGCTAATGACTTTCTACCTAGCTCAGAAGATGCTGTTGGCTGCTGGTCGCAATCTTGTGGAAGAAATGGAGAGTCTATGAAGCTCAGAACCTTGGAGATGGTGGTCTACATTAGTGTCAGTACCTGACTTCGGTAGACTGGAAGCGGAGGAGAAGACCTAGATTCCTCTAGTTTGAGAAGGTTCCTTTCCACTTCTATGGCTTTCATCTTTTCTTTTTATTTTTTCTGTATATATTTTTGTTGTTATTTATTTTGGGCTGATTTTTTTCCAGATCAGGGTTTCCCTTTTTGATTAATAATAAGGCCTACTGGCCATTTTACTTTTTTAAAAAAACCACAAAGAGTATTCTAACTAGCACGCTTTCATATTTACATAGAATTTAATTTAGAATTATATATAAGTTAGTAACATATGAGAGAATTATAATTTAAACTTGAAATATATTGGATATCTGTCACGATCCGAACGTACACCTGGATCCTAGACACGGGACAAGGGATCCCGAGGGACCCAGAGTCAACCCATGGAACATGCATTCAACTAATCTCATTTTAAATAAATAAAATATTAAGCATAAAATATCGCGAAAACGTAACCATGACATAGCATCAAGAAGTACCAACACTTACATAAGCTGAATACTATTCATTTGTCCGAAAGCCTCTAATACGTAAAATGGGTTGATAGGACAACATCCTCAATTAACCCTAGAAATACTGAAACATAATTAACAAGAAGTTCATCAAACGGCCCTCGAAACATGAGGACTCACCGACAAGCTGATATCATAGGCTGGGATGTACTAGGGATGAGGATGAGCCTGAGATCCGAACCCTGTATCATAATATGATACAACATAGAAAGTATGCCGTCAGTACGTGGAATGTACTGACTATGCAAGGTAAGTAAAATAGACATTTTAAAAGTAAAGTAAACTCATAAATAGACTTAAGAGAAGGCCATCATGCTTGCATCAAAATCTTCGTAATAAAATATAAGGCTCAAGACTTTCAAATCTTTCATAATCATTCATTATCATAATCGTAAATAACTTTATCATAATATAACTTGAGCCAGTAACATAAATGTAACAATGCATAAAAACATGTGGAAATTTGGGAGGACTTGTCATAACCAACATCATCATGGTCGAACCTTTCATGATGCCCCACTGTCTCGCTCAAGTGGGAAGAGCCGACCTTGGCTTGCCAGGCGAGGGTTGTGCATAAGGCATGATATCACATTTGAGGGGATCATTATCAATACATCATAACATTTACATCCCACGGTGGCACGTGGTTATGAGACACCGGCGTAGTCCTTTGAATGCCGGGCTTCCCGGTGCTAGACACGGCTCCCAAAAATATGTATATAGGCTCATACATAAATCATTAACATCATGCATAAAATTCATTGGCTAAGATATAACATTTATCATCATTGATCCCCTTTAAAACGTGCTTAGCCAAGAACCAAGGCCCTTTTCATCGGCCAACATCAAAATGGATAAATCGTGAAATTCATTTCATAAATCATAAATCATTCTTCATCATGTGGGCATTGCCCAATACTTTATCATACTCAATTCCTTCAAAATATGCTCATAAACATGGGTAACTTGGATTCATACATTTCCATAATCAATAAACTTAAAATAATGAATATTCATCATAGATCATAATTTCCATGATCTTCCATAAATGGGCAATTTAGATTTAAATAGATTGAAACATGATTTTTTAAGAAAATAATGCAAAACCTGCCCAACATGCATAATTCAATGATTAAAACTCAATTAATAATACCCATAAAGAGAAATCACATTGTCATGTTTTGGGTAAAACTCCATGGAATTTGAATAGGAGAATTCATAACTTTAATCAAAATTGGGCATGGGTGAGGAAGAGTTTCACCCATTTTAAAACCCTACATACCTGGGAATAGATGGACTTAAAGTTCCTTGAACACCCACAAAGAATTTGATGATAATTTGGGGAAGAAAGTCTTGAATCTTCCAAAACCTCTCTAAAATCCTTGCATGAGAATGGGCATGCAATAGGGACTTAAATCCTCTTATCACACTCAGAAAATATCCCAAAACAACGTAGTTTAGGCCTTAGGGACTTAGAAAGTTACGAAAATACCCTTAATAAAACGTAGGAAATCTTTGGTTGCCAGTCCTCACGAGGGACCTAACAGGTCGTTGCCACAGGGCACGGCTCGTTGCCTTGACCTGTTGAGTTCACTGCCCAAAACTCCAAGGGAACCCCACAGGAGACTTCACGAGTCGTGAGGTCAGCCAACAACTCGTGGTCACCTTTCGTGGCCTACACTTCCCATCCCAATATTGCCAATCCTCTAGGGTTGACCACGGGTGACCTCACGAGTCGTGAGGTCTAACCACGACTCATGGTCAGGCCCGTGGCCTCCTCACTCAGACTTTGCCAAACCAAGCTGACCACGAGTCGTGAAGTGACTCGTGGTCACTCCTCATAACTCACCTCACAAGTCGTTTTGTGATCTGGTGCGAATTTTCAGTTTTCTCTGTTTTCACTTCGGGGTCTGATCCTTGGGTTCCCGGGTATAACAGTATCTTACCAAGGCAAGTATCACAATAATATCTAAAGCAAGTCATGTATGTATCAATCAAATTTTAGATCAAAGACTTACGAAGGTCCATCTTAGAGATATTATAAACATATGTATGTTTATCTAAATCGAAAAGAGAATTAACTAACTTTAAGGAAGAAGGTAATCCTGATTTAAGATTCATGCTAATAACATATTATAAAAGAAATGCTATAATAATAAACTAGAGTTTAAGAAAGAAGATAAAAATTGAGAGAGAAATAGAAAGGTCTTTGTTTCTTTATATTTTCAATTGTTGCTTTAAGGAGAATAATAATCTATTTATAGTTTACAAAATGACTTTTTAAGTACAAGAATTTATAAGTTTATTTATTTGATACATGAATAGTCAGGAACGGTGATTGAATGAACATTCATATTCAAAGAATTTATAACCAAAAAATACTCATTTAATGATTTTAACGACTCACTCCACTTGACCCAGCCCACTAAAAATATAGTAATAACCAAGACTCTTAATTATTCTCTCTCATGTCCCAGACTAGAAATAGGACTTCCCAAAAGCACCAAGACAGAAGAAATCCAGTTTTGATCTTTGGAACAAAGATTGAAATTCCCCTTGGAATTGTAAAACAATAAATTGTTTTATTTTTTTTTAAGTTGGAAAGACACACTCAATAATCTAATGCTCATGGATCCTCCCTAAAGTTAGTAATATTTAAAATCTTAATAAAAAAAATTTTTTTACTGATCTCAGGAGGTCGCTAAATTAAATATTTTTAGAATAATTGACAGATAATTAAATTATATATTATTCAAGATAATTGATAGATAATTAAATTAAATATCTTTTAAGATAATTGACAAGTAATCAAAATTTAGCTTAAAGACAATATCGATTTGCTGAGCGCGACTTTTTTTTTTCGACCTAACTTTACCGGCCTCTAATTTGAGGTCACTTTTTGTCGATTGCTTGCAGCAAACCAACCTAAGGAAGTTGGTTTCCTAGGTCTATTTTCACAGTTTTTTAATAGTGGCTGATGTGAGGCTTTTTAAAAAAGCTGATGGCAAGCTGCCTGCTTGACCTACTTGCAAGTTGTGTACTTGATTACAAGCTTATCTATAAAACTAATAGATAATGTGTCTCATTAAAATCTTACTAAGAAACATCCACTGAAAGAAATTCTAGTAAAGGAAAAAGAGTAAACATGTGTAGTAATATGCGATGCTAGCTTCCTTATTAAAAACCTTATAAAAATCCTAATGGTACAAAACCTTGTTTAAGAAAAAAAAAAGTAAATGTGTATTTTACTTTCCGTAATTAAAGCATCGCATAACTCTTGGAGATGATGCTTTTCAATGTTGTATTCCTTATTATCATATGTTAAGCTGAGCAATGCCTTTAGATCAAATCCCTCAAATTATCATTTGACAAGCAGATTGATCATTTGTATCTCCATTCTTTTAATAGAGTTGCATCATCGTCATATAATATTATTAGGACTATGTCAAGTACATTTCTGTCTTACTTCATGAACTATTGTTATCTTTGTAAGATCTGACTGTCATGTAAAACCACGTGGCATAACAGTAACCTTTCATGAAAATAGATATGTCTAGATAGAACACTTATTGTCGATCAGATGAATGCCTGTATATCTAATAAAAACATGACAATATCTATTAGGATAAACACATTTATATGAGGTCTTTTATTTGAAATATGCAATTGATTTTATTTTAGTATCTCCATATAGGAATAAAAATATATCGTACTCATAGTTATAACAAAATATATAAATGTATCAATTTTACAAATATATGGTACTTCAGGATCATGAAATCCTGCAAGTTTCTCATTTCAACTTCTTTCGGTAGATAGTCTAATGTTTTAAAAATTCTTCAAGATTTCAAATAATATTTAAGTTATCAACTTGCATGTTAATACAACAGACTCTAATTTTCATAAAGATACAAAAGTAAACTAAGTTATTTTTGTACCCTTCATCTATGACTATTCACTAGTGTGATTTAAGTCACATCTACCTTAATTTAATTAAGACGCCCCTAGCCTACCCCCTGTACGTCAATTGAAACTCATACTACTTTCATGATCTAAGTAAACTCTTGGTTTGGCTTATTATTAGTTCAGCATACAAAGAAACACAACGGAAGTAATGCCTGTATGGGCTCAACAAAATAAATTGAGATATATTAACTGAACAAAATCAATATTATAAAGTAAAATTATTGACTAACTCTATCTATGAAGCCTCTATACTGAAAGAATAGGCGTCAGGACATAGTCTCTATGACTTAAGCTCTATAAAATAAATTGACTCAAAACTTGGACTCTCCGAAAGTAGGAAGCCTCACCAACAACTAAATAATAATGAAATCCTAGCGCTATGTCTGCTGCTGATCCTGTCTATCTAAGTTTGCATCATAATAAAATACAACACTAAATGGCGTTAGTACGTAGAATGTATGGTATATAAAATAGCTGAATGAAACAAGGTTAGCAAGAATATCTCAATCGAAGGGCATAGCTAGAAATAATAACTAGACATGACTAAACATATCTGAATCAATAGGAAACTAAACTCTGATTGATGCATAGGACACAATATGATAATATGATCATTGTGTAAAATAGTTTATGTAATTGCACTTATACATCAAAACCATCTCTATAAATACATATGCAAGTAATGTATATTAATAGTAGGTTGAGAGTTTCTCATAACCGACACCATCATGAATGAGTACATAATGCCCAACTATCTCTCTCAAGTTGGAAGAGCCATCTAAAGCCTTGCAAGGGTATAGGATGACCACAATCTTCGATCCATAATAATCAAAGTCTTTACTAGGGACTATCTTTGGGAGTCGCCCGAACCAACGACATGATCCTATCCTACGTTGGCTATGTAGTTATGAGGCTTACGGGTAATCTGAACCCTTTCATCCAACTTGGTGCTAAGTACTCCTCCCAAAATATCTTGCTCATGTCTATATGCCTTTCTTAGGAAATATCAAAAAATTATTATAAATCATTTTATCTATACATATAATGAATGTTAAAATCATCATCGTAGCCTTTCGCTCAAAAGATTCTTTAAACATCAATAAAACTTTACTTGTGAGACTTGGCTGGAAACATCTCTTTAAACATGGGAGCTTCTAGTCTTCAAACACCTCATGAGTTTCAAAAATAAGACTTTTACTTAAACTTTTGACAATTATGTAAAAATCATATCCTTATTCTCAAAACCTCTTTATGCATACTCTCTTGAAAATATGCTCAATCTTTATGAAAGCAATTCATTTACTTCAAAACACATGCTTTCAAAACTATATTTCTTAAAATCATACTTTCATGCAATTGAGCATGGGATAAGAGACGTGAACCAACTCATCAATCAAAAATTAAAGAGAATGATCAACCATACAATGGATCGGGACTATAATCAATGATCAAGGATATCAATAATCAACTCAATGTGAAAAATTCAATAAAAGCAATTCAACACATATAAATAGGGTAGAAGATCATTAATCGAATAATAAACCCTAGTTTTAAACTCAGTAATCTCAACAATAAGTTTAACACATGGAGGAAGATTAGAATTTCTTATTTAGGTTAGCCTTACATACCTAAAATGAAGAAGCACTCAAGCTTGAAAAACCTCTGTTGAAGAAGATGAATTCCCTAGCTTTTTCATTGAGAGCTTGAGCACTTTTGTAACACCACAAAAGTCGCTAAAACTAGCCCCTAGATTTAAAACTTGATCATGCAGAAAATTTGAAAAAATAGGCCCTCAATACGAGTCATAGTATGACTCATGGGACCATGGTACGAGTCGTACATGACTCGTGACTCATGGTCGAAAATTGACAGGGGGAACCACAGGTGTCATCACAATTTGTACCATGCCCATACGGATCATACTAATAGCCCTTGATAAGGAGATTCAAAAGATGGCTTGCAGGGTCCTCTCACCACAAGTCGTCGGTACGAATCATGGGATCCTAGTAAAACTCGTGGTATGGGTCATACCACATGACAGGACAAATTTTGAAATGAATTTCCAGTGGCATTTCTATAAAATTCTAAGCTCCTAACTCCTAAACTACATCGTATTGAGGGAAAAATCAGGGGATTTAGGGGAAGTAGAAAGGTTTTCTCATTTTCTAACTCTCATATTCAGAAAATCAAAGCATAGAACTTCAGAACATCCTCTTAAGAACTAGAACTAGGGCTTCCCAAGTCTTCTCAGATTTCAAGGATTCTTCACAGGGTTTTTCTTTCAGGTATGTAGGGATTTAACAAGGGGATTCCTTTCATTCTTGTGCCCCCAAAATATTTTCTAAAACCTTCTCTATTCTAATGCCTATAGGAGTTATGAATTCGGGCTTTTTTTTCAGGTAGCTCATGAATGTTCCTTAATTTTAGTTGTTTTTGCAAGTTTCTATAACCCTAGCATATGATTTTCATGTTCTTGACTTAAATTTCATAGTATGCCTTCTAACCCTAGATTTTAACATGATTGGTGGGTTGAACCTTGCATGATTTAAAAGCTGGTCTAAATTGCTATTGTCCATTGATTATTATCTGAGTATAATCTTCAGCATGTATGCTTTAAATCAAAGTTAGTATTCTTAGATTTTGAGTATACTTAATACTTTCTAGAAATGTCAGTTTATCAGTATTTTCAACATTTTCAATTATTAGGTCCTTTAGGCTCTCAGGACACTTCTTGATAAGTAGTTCTGACTTAGCCTTAGGATACTAGTTTCAAGCTAATCAATTCAATTAGTTATAATTAGGAATTCAATTAGGAGCAATACTTAGAACCAAGTGGGGCTGGGGTTTAGTGCACCCAGGTTCCCAAAACTATGTGCCATCGTAGGTTATTAGCCCGAATAGAGCTCAAATAATAATCACACAATTCAGTTACTATACCCTAGCAAGGTATAGTAAGCTCTCTTCGATGGGTTGTATACATAAAATTCCTATAACACCCCAAAAGTCCCTAAGATCAGACCTGAGGGCTGAAACAAAGAAAATAGGTAAACCTGCACTAGGTCATAAAATGAGTCATGTTGTGACCCGTTAAGTGAGCCGACGGGCTTTGGTGGAGAAGGTATATGAGGACCCACATGAGTTCATAGGGGAGGTTCTTATGTCAAAGATAGATAAGGACCCACATGAGTTCATAGAGGAGGTTCAGAAGATCACCCAGATTTTAAGGGTAACTGGAGAGGAGAGTGCAGATTTAGCCTCCTATTAGCTAAAGGGGGTTGCTCATATATGGTACCGTCAGTGGAAGGAGAGTAAGGGAATTGGTGCGGTTCCCATTGGTTGAGATGAGTTTGTTATTGCTTTCTCGGACAGATTCTTTCCTTGAGAGTTGAGGGAGGAAAAGGCAGTCGAGTTCGTCAATATGAAGCAGAATAACATGACTGTCTAGGAGTATCTCTTGAAGTTTGCCCAGTTTTCCAAGAATGCACCGGAGATGGTGGTTGATTTGAGGGCTCGCATGAGCAGGTTTGTTAATAGGGTGGCAGATTCATTAGTCAAGAAGTGCAGGACTGCTATGCTGATTAATGATATAGATATCTCTTGACTGATATATATGCCTAGCAGGTAGAGGCGGAGAAGATGAAGAAGAAGGAGAGAGAGGCCAAGAAGGCCAGGACAGAGAGCTATAGGCATTTCCAATAGAGATCTGGTGGTGGAAATCGTCCTCAGTCCCACTAGAGGTCGTCAGCCCCAGCCCCATTGTCATCTAGTGTTCCATCCAAACTCAGGCATGACAGAGGGGTAGAGCATCAGGCTCTAAAGGCCAGGGGAGCATGGCAGGAGAGCACCTTCCTAGTCTACAGGAAATGTGATAAGAACCACCCAGGAGAGTGCTTGGTTTGATTAGACATTTTCTTTGGGTGTGGGAAGCCCGAGCACATATGTAGAGATTGTTCTTTTGTTAGGTAGGGTGACAGTAGAGGCTGTGTCCCAGCCACACTTCAGTAGCTCAAGTAGCTCGCCCACCTCAGTAGGGCACCTCTTCTAGTGCGGTGGCAATAGCGCCAGAACAGGTTCTATACACTCTCATCTTGTCAGAAGTAGGAGTGCTAGCCTGATATAGTTACTGGTATGTTACGAGTATTCCATCTTGATATTTATTCATTGTTAGACCTAGGGGCTATATTATGTTTCGTTAATCCTTATGTTCCTGTTAGTTTCAGAGTCAGTCCCAATTCTGTCAGAACCTTTCTCAATCTCTACTCCTGTTGGGGAGTCAGTTTTAGCTCGATGGGTGTACCGAAATTGCCCAATCATGATCCTTTAGAAATTTACCTTAGCTGACTTAGTTGAGTTAGATATGACCAATTTCAATGTGATATTCAATGTATATTGGTGACATGCTTGTTATGGTTCAGTCAATTATAAAACTCGTATGGTAGAATCTGATTTCCAGGTGAACCAATCATAGAGTGGAAGGGTAGTTCAGTTGTTCTTGTAGGTCACCTTGTTTTCTATCTCAAGTACAGGAAGATGATCTCCAGGGATTATGTGTATCACCTGATTCAGGTTAAGGATGCTACATCCAAGACCCCGACTCTTCAGTCAGTTCCTATTGTATGTAAGTACTCAGAGGTGTTCCTAGATGATCTACGAAGAGTCCCTTCTGAGCAGGAGATTGACTTTGGTATTGACCTTCTCCCTAATATGCAACCTATATCTATTCCTCCTTACAGAATGGCTCCAGTCGAATTAAAGGAGTTGAAAGAGTAGTTGAAGGATCTCCAAGATAAGGGTTTCGTCAGGCCTAGTAAGTCCCCATGGGGTGCACCAGTTCTCTTTGTTCAGAAGAAGGATAGTTCTCTTATGATGTGCATTGATCATCGATAGTTGAATAAGATCACAATCAAGAATAAGTATCCCCTCCCCAGGATTGATGACCTGTTTGACCAGATTCAGGGTGCTAACTGCTTTTCAAAGATATACCTCAAATTCGGCTATCACCAGCTCAAAATTAGAGAGAGTGACATTCCTAAGACAGCCTTCAAAACTCGATATGGTCACTATGAGTTCATAATTATTTCTTTTTGACTAACAAATGCTCCTGCAAATTTTATTGACTTGATGAACAGGGTGTTCAAGTAGTATCTGGATATATTCATGATTGTCTTTATAGATGATATCCTCATATATTCTCGAAGCGAGGAGGATCATGCCGCTCATTTGAGGATTATGTTGCAGATTTTCAAGGACCGCCAGCTGTTTGCTAAATTTAGCAAGTGTGAGTTTTGGCTGGACTTAGTAGCATTCTATGGTCATGTGGTGTCTAGCGAGGGTGTACAGATAGACTCTCAAAAGATAGAAGTGGTGAATAATTAGCCTAGACATGTTATTCCTACAGATATTAGGAGCTTTTTGGGTTTAGCTGGCTACTACAGGAGCTTTGAAGAGGGATTTTCGTCCATTCCAGCACTATTGAATAAGTTGACCCAGAAAAAGGTCAAAAATGGTCCAATACTTGTGAGAAGAGTTTTCAGGAGATAAATACTCGGCTCACTTCATACTTAGTACTGACCCTATTGGAGGGCACAAATGGTTTCATTGTGTATTGTGATGCCTCTAGGGTTGGTCTTGGTTGTGTATTGATGCAGCATGGTAAGGTCATTGCGTATGGTTCTAGAAAACTTAAGACTCATGCAAAGAATTATCCGACGCATGATCTAGAGTTGACAGCTATGGTGTTTGCTTTGAAGATTTGGAAGCACTACTTGTATGGGGTGCATGTGGATGTGTTCACGGACCACAAGAGCCTTCAGTACATGTTTACTTAGAAAGACCTGAATTTGCAGTAGAGGAGATGGCTAGAGCTTCTCAAGGACTATGACATAAGTATCCTTTATCATTGGGGCAAGGCCAATGTAGTAGAGGATGCTATTAGTAGGCTATCCATGGGGAGTGTGTCTCATATCGAGGATGGGACAAAGGAGTTGGTGAATGATGTCCACAGTCTTGCTTGTTTAGGGGTTCGCCTTACAGATTCAACGAATGATGGTGTTATTGTTCAAAATAGGTCAAAATCATCATTGCTGACAGATGTTAAAGCTAGGAAAGATAAGGATCCTATCCTAGTAAATCTAAAGGAAGCTGCTCAAAATTAGAAAGTGGAGGTTTTCTCCCAAGGGGGAGATGGTGTACTCTGATATCAGGGCCGATTGTGTGTGCCGACTGTAGATGACTTGAGAGAGCAGATATTGAGCGACGCTCATGGCTCTCGATACTCTATCCATCCAAGTGCCACCAAGATGTACTGGGATCTATGGGAAATCTATTGGTGGAATGGCATGAAGAAGTACATAGCGGAGTTTGTGGCTAAGTATCCGAATTGCCAACATGTGAAAGTCAAGCATCAGAGATCTGGAGGTGTTCTTCAATATATTAGCATTTCTACCTGGAAGTGGGAATAGATCAATATGAACTTCATTGCAGAATTTCCTCATACATGTTGATAGTATGACTCCACATGGGTGACTGAGGTTGACGATTGGGTGTTTCTAAAGGTGTCTCCGATGAATGGGGTTATGAGGTTCTGCAAGAAAGGGAAACTTAGTCCCTGATATGTTGTTCCTTATAGGATTTTGAGGCAAGTTGGCAATGTGATTTATGAGTTAGAGCTACTAGCAGAGTTAGCCTCAGTGCATCCAGTTTTCGATGTATCTCTATTGAAGAAGTGCATTGGTGACCCAACCTTCGTTGTTCTGGTAGAGAGCATTGGTGTGAAGGATAGACTTACTTATGAGGAGGTTCCAGTTGAGATCCTTGATCTTCAAGTTTGGAAGTTAAGAAAAAAGTAGATTTAGTGAATATTTTGTGGAGAAATCAGCTTGTTAAGGGAGCTACATGGGAGGCCGAAGAAAATATGATGGCTAGATACCCGTATCTTTTCCCTACCGGCTTAGTTGCAGCATTAGGTACCAGTTTCCTTTTTAGTACTCTATTCAGTTTCATGTCAAGTTTATGTCTCTCAGTTCCTTTCACGTCATAACGTGCATGTGTGTTTCATGAGTTCAGTTCAGTCATGTAAATCAGTCCGAAGTTAGTTACTCCATTAGTTTTCAACTATGGTTGTTCAGTTTTGGGATAACAACTCTTTCTAGCCTTTCTATATGCTTAATCTACATTTGAGGATGATATTCCCAATGGGGAGATAATGTGACACCCCAAAAGTCCCTAAGATCAGACCCAAAGACTGAAACAAAGAAAATAGGAATACCTGCACCAGGTCACAAAATGAGTCGTGGCGTGACTCATCAAGTGACTCGATGGGTCATGGTGTGACCTATTAAGTGTGAAGTGGTGGAGAAAATATTGATTTCTAGTATAATTTACAGATTTAGGAATGAGTCATTAATTCACCTGACAACCTGTTAAGTGACTCGTTAAGTGAGAAAAGATCAGAGAATAGGTTTTGGCTCCAGCGGCAACGGGTCAGATAATGACCCATTACATGACTCGACGGATCGTGGTACGGGTCATTGGCTCTAGCAGTGAGTAAATTCCTGCTGGACCATTAAGGGTGTTTTCATAATTTCTAAGTTTTTAACCCCTAAACTAAGTCGTTTTGAGCATAAGACGAAGGATTTTTAATCCCTAAATGCTCATTCTACTCCTAACACTCTCATTAGAAGATCAAGCTCTCTAATGAAGCAAGGATTCCCCACATTCATCCTCTTCAATCTCTATTGAGTATCAAACCCAAGTAAGAATTCTTCAAGACTAGGTATGTGGGGTTATCAATGAAGAATTTCATCCATCCTCATGCCCCTTTTTAATTAAAAACATGATTTTCCCAAATCTCCACGTACTAATTCAAAATTCTAGGGATTGGTTGGATGTTGTTGAAATACCTTCATAATCATCTATGAAATTAGCTGTTCGTTTATCCAATACATGTTCCTATGATTAGAGTTTCATGTTTCTAACAAGTCTCTCATGAATTTTTGAATTTTAAGTTTCAAGCATGGTTATGAACTCCTAGGGCAATATTTGAATTGAGTTAGATTCCATGATTTTCTTGTGGATTCAAGTCCCTCAAGTTTTATATTATGTTTTATGATCAGGATGCATGATTTTTACAAGAACCTTCCATGAATTTATGGATTTCAAGATATGGTGATTTTATCAAGCATGCATGGCTTTCACGAAAATCAAGTTTATGTATCATGGCCAATTGTGGAATTATTTTTCATGGCTAGTTCATGTATGTCAAGTATGATTATGATTTCATGATTTTAAATTATCTCATGCAAGGTCAAGTATGTTTTCATGATAATAATTATGAGTCATGTGCATGTTTTTATAGTAGTGCCTAGCACCGAGTAGGCTAAGGGTTCAGGCAAACCCTGAGTCTCATAACTACGTGCCATCGTAGGTATATACTCATGTATGGGACCTCTCCAGAGAGTGTTCCCCAAGCCCGAAGGGGCTCATTAGTGATATCATGCCTTATCGCTCTTTGCCATGGCAAGGCGTAGGATGGCTCTGCCCACTTAAGTGAGATAGTTGGGGCGTCATAAGCTCTATCATGATGGTGTCGGTTATGACGAAGCCTCCATTGTTCCTCATATTTTCAGTACTCGTGTTCATGTCTTTTTATATCAGGTCTTATAACATATTTGACCCATTGATAAGTTTTACGAATTCTGATTGATCTTTTCAAGTATAGTATGCTATATGATTTCTACTTCTAAATCTTATGTCATTATGATATTACACCAAGTAAGTTCCTATAGTTTAATCGATGAGTGCGTATGAATAATGAGAGTTTTGAAGTACGACGCATGCGGGAAAAGGACCGAAGAGGGGGGCGCATGAGTGTATCATCGAGCGAGCAGGAGGCCAAAGCAGAGGCAGGGGGCAAGGAGTGCCTCTGCTCCAATGCTTTGAGCGGTGTGTCACGCCCGACTCCTGGCACTGTGGGCGGCACGCTGCACCTCCCCTCCACTGCCTCCCTATATATATGTTTAAGTGAGAGATTTAATTCACTTCTGATATTTCTAAAAATAGACCCACGATCCTACAACGAGGTTCTCTCTATTTCTCTTTCGTTTTTAGCAAAATTACGTCGTTAAACTCCATTCAAATGTAAATTCATCTTGGATAACAAGTTATAGGCCTACGAGGAACGTCCCTGCGGAGTTATTTTTTGAAAATTCGCTTAGAGGAACCTTGGCGAGTAAAAGTTGTCGAGATAACTTCTAATCGAGATCTAAGCGGCTAAGAGTTATAGGTAAGCATTTCTACCTTCTAGACTCTCAAGAATTTGTGAGTTTTCGGCCGAATTGAACGAAGTTTAATTGTAGTCAATGTTCTTTGAGAGATATCGTTATTAGTCATTCCTCTTATTGAAAATAGCCTTATTCTCTCAGCATAAGGCTGCAATTGAATGGAATTACCAGCTACAGGTTTGAACTATTTGGATAAACGATAATCGACATTTGAGGTATGTTAAGGCTAACCTCTTTCGGAAAGTATTCTTATCGTTTAGTGATACATCCCCTACCTTTGTAAGTAAGTTGAACATATGTATGCTATGATTTGCTGCCGCAAGTAGATAATAATTATATATGTTGTGGTTAGCTGCCGTAAGACAAATTAAGATTGCATCATAGTATCCCTTACTGGGAAAGAGTACATTAAGTATGACTAATGGGGGGAGCGTCGTATGGATTCCCCGCTCACCTGTTTACCTTTCAGTGAGATTCTAAGGTCTTGCCACCGTGCCAAGGCCTTAGAAGCTTGTGGTTAGCCATTGGGCCTAATTTGGTAAGTCAGGTAGCATAGGGCGCAGTTGGGCAATATATCTTTCCATTTGACACCTATATAGACAGTAAACCTTGCCCGCAGGCCATTAGCGTACCTTGTCTCCTCCAGGGCCTGAGTCTTGCCAGGGTGGTCTTACCTTCGAGTCAATGGTACTAGGGTTGCCTAAAGAATTGGGAGACAACTTTCCATATGATTGGCTATTGTCAGTAATTATTAGCCTCAACAAACTTATTTTTTGTCGTATAGGTCGCTCTGGAAACCACCCCAGCGGTTAGAAATCTGATAGACTAAGTAACGTCCTAAGGGAAAAACCTTTCCAGGGATTAGACGTGGGGCCAATGCTCTAGGATACTTTTATAGATGCCCAGGTACATGTTGCCGCAAAGGGCTAGGTCCAAATATACTTACCTACGAGGCTATGAACTGCCCAGAGGAGCCATCCGAATTCTGGAGAGACCAAGTTAACATCTAAGGGACTATAACCTTAGTATCCCAGCATTACCTCCAGACTAAGAATTATAGCATGTAGCCTGTGAGAAGTTTGGGTTGACTGCTTAGGAATGTATTTGATTGGTAGCAGCCCTGTAGTCATCCTAAGCAAAGGAATTATATAGACAGTCTCCTATGACCTTGCTATTCACTTAGGAACTATTGTTGTCCTTGTATGCCCTTCAGGGTGTCGCTCAGGCCACTCCGGACCTAGCCCTATTCTACCTAGGCTGTCACAGTTTCCAAATGTTGTCAAGACCCCCCCTCTCTAGTCAAGTGTGGGCACATGGGGTATGATTGTTGGTAGTTACATAGACTATTTCAGGGGCAAGTAGTGGTTGCGTTAGGCCTAAGGGGATAGGTATGCCTCTTTAGGGGCTAGATCGAGACTAAAAGGTAGTACTTCTATCGGGGTTGACCCCACCTAGTATAGCCTTCCGTTGACCAACTTCAGGGTTGCTAACTGTGTCGTCGCCTACGGGGCTATAGATCGCTCAGAGAAACTATGTGATATCGCTCAGAGGATCTATGTGATGTCTGAAAGGACTATATTCATGCTTATAAGGCCATATTTAAGTCCATTCAGGAATGGACCTCTTCCTATTCCATACTGGCATTATTGACCCTCTATCGAGCCTTGTGTGACTAGGAATGCAGTTATGGGAGCCCAACGAGCTCAAACACAGTTTTAGGAGCCCAACGGGCTCAATTGTAGGCCTAGAGGCCAGGTAGGTTGGCTATAGTTATATGTAGAATCATTATGACCTTGTTAGGGGTATATAGATTGAGTGGTACTTTCCAGGGCTTATGGGGACCCTGGTAGGTTATTTCTGTGTTGCTTGCACCTTCTAGGCTTATGGGGTCCAGGTTAGTCTCTTGTTTGTATATTTGCTTGTTAGATATAACTTATGAATATATACCATACGACTTTAACTCTTATTTGTGTAGTGGTTTACTAGATGCAGGTTACGGATAAGAAAGCTTAGAGGTCAACTTCCACTCCTTTTCACTAATTACTTTCAGTTCTTTATCAGCCTCTGTTCAGTTTTTATTACTTCCTTACATATTTGGTACATATTGTACAAATGCCCACGCCTGCGGCGCTGCATACTTGCTTGCAGGTTCAGATAGAAAAGTTTCGGTATCTCCTAGAAGCTATTCAGAGTCGACCGGTTGGCTAGCTCCTTTCATCCGGAGTTGCCATATTATATATGTTTTCCCGTCTTTGGTTACATAAGTTTTGTGTAGGCTGGGGCCCTATCCTGACCAATATTTTCACTCTTAGAGGCTTGCGGACTACAGTTTTCAGTTATTGGTTGTTGTTGGCCGTGTGGGGCCTATATATGTTATATCTTGCGTGTTGGCCATATGGGGCCTAGTCTAACTATTAGTTGGCTGCTTTGTACGCTATAGTTCATGTATGACTGCCAGCTTTCCTTCTGTAATGACTGGACAATATGGTGGTCTTGTCGGCCTGTTTAGGATCCTCTTATTGTTGTTTTGTTGGGTTAGTTGTTTTCTTTCATAAGTTGCTAGGTGGCTTTGTCGGCTCGAGGCTGTATTTACAACCGAGATATAGCAGTTTGTTTTCTTGATTTTGAGTTGCGGGCAGACACTAGAGGTGCATATGCCTAGTCATGTCAGCCCAGGTCCGAGTGTGGCATTAGGTGCCAGTCATGCCTCCCAAGGTGGGGCGTGACAAACTTGGTATCAGAGCAACGTTGTATACTAGGGAGTCTGCAAGCCGTATCTAGTAGAGTCTTATTTATAAATGTCTTGTGCACCACATTCTATAGGCAGGAGACTTCGAGGCATGATAGTATGGTTACCCCTCCTTCTTCTCAGATTGTGCTATAGAGCAGAGTTGTATAGGGTTGAGTCCCTAAGCTTTCATTGTTATGTCGGTCTAGAATAATATTTGATATGGAACAGACTATAGCTAGTCGCAAGTCAAATACAACAGCAGGAGAGGGACCATCGAGGTGCCACAGATGGGGGACAGCCCAGCCCGAGGGCGAAGGAGAGACATTCTTTTCAATTTCCCCAGCGTCCTCCCGGGTCACCAGGAACAAATCATAAGGTAACAAACACACTAGGGCTGCTCCTAGTCTTTCCTACACCCCCAAATTAGGATGTTAGGAATATGACATAGATGTTGGCTTACCTAGTAGCTCTTCAGTAATAGACAGGGACAAATACTACTGTGGATCACCTGACAGGTGTAAAAGGTTGTGAAATTGTGGGATTTTTACCTCCAGCCTTTAGAGTTTATTGAGTTTCACACTCCAACCCTACTATAGTACGATATGGTTAATTCCCGCCTCCTAGCCTTTCTCAATACAACAGAGAGCATGAGTATTGATTCCATGTTGCAAAAGAGAAAATAGTAAAGGAGGGCTAAACCCGTAGATTCTTGGGGGGTGTCAAAAAAAGAGTGGTTAAGACCCCTAGTACTTAAGTAAGTCACCTAGACCTTCACTACAGTAAAGATCAGGATAGCAGGTAAGACTGCTAGGAGCAGCCACATACGTGTGAGAGTCCATAAGCAATAGACTCCCAGCAATAGTAAAGCTTGGGTTAGAAATAGGATAATACCACCGTAGTATGTTGATAACGGTAGGGAATTACCTGGAGAATATAGCCTATGACCCCAGCCTATTGTGTTGAAGATCAAAGAGATTATATGATGGGAACCTTCCCGAGTGCGGGTTAGGACGATAAAAGTTAAGAGACTTGGCCAGTAGTATCCTTGCTAGTGCGGTGCATGGGGCATGAACCCCGGATTTCAGCTTATAGAAGTAAGGGGGAAGACATGAACATTGATCCCTGGAAAAGAATAGAACCACCTTTAGGCGATAGTGGGATGATAGATTTTGGAATCACTGCGGAATGTCAAAAAATAATCATCAGACTGACAGTTAGAGGGTAGTGAGATTGTAACCTAGAATACTGTTGTCACGACCCGAACGTACACCTGGATCGTAGACACAGGACAAGGGACTTCGAGAGAGCCCATGTCAACCCATGACACATGCATACATCTAATATCATTAAATAAAGCAGAATACTTAGCATAAAACATAACAGAAACGTAAACATAGCGTAATAACCGGAAGTACTGGGCATATACATAAGCTGAGTTCTACATCCTGTCTGAAAGCCTCTACTACATAAGATGGGTTGATGGGACAACATCCCCAACTAACCCGACCAATACTGAAACATAAATAACTTGAAAGTCTGTCAAACGGCCTCCAGAACATGAGGACTCACCAATAGCTGAGAGTGAGGACTGAGATGAACTAAGGATAAGGATGAGCCTGAGATTCGGACCCTATATCATGAAATGATACAACATAGAAAGTATGCGGTCAGTACGTGGAATGTACCAAGTATGCAAGACAAGTAAAATGAACATTTAAAAGTAAAATAAATTCATAAATAAACATAGGAGAAGGACATCATGCTTGTATCATAAACTTCGTAAGAAAACATAAGGCTCAAGACTTTCAAATCATTCATAAATCATTCATTATCATAATCATAAGTAAACTTTATCAAAACATAACTTGAGACAATAACATAAACATAACTTGAGACAATAACATAAACATAACAATGCATAAGACATGCAGAACAATGTGAGAACTCGTCATAACCGACACCATCATGGTAGAGCCTTTTATGATGCCCCACTATCTCGCGTAAGTGGGTAGAGCCGACCCTAGCTTGCCAGGCGAGGGTCGTGCATTAGGCGTGATATCAAATTTGAGGGGATCATCATCAATACATCATATCATTAGAAACCCACGGTGGCATGTGGTTATGAGACACCGGTGTAGTCCTTTGAACGCCGGGCTGCTCGGTGCTAGACACGGCTCCCAAAAACATGCATATAGGCTCATACGTAAATCAAAACATCATGCATTAAGATTCATTGGATAAAAGATAACATTTATCATCATTGATCCCCTTTAAGACAAGCTTAGCCAAGAATCAAGGCCCTTTCATCCCAACATCACAAATCGATAAATCATGCAATTTGTTCATAAATCGCAAATCATTCTTCAACATGTGGGCATTGCCCAATACTTTGACATACTCAATTATTTCAAAGATATGCTCATAAACATGGATAACTTGATATCATGCCTTTGCATCATCAATAAACTCAAAATATTGAATATTCATCATAAATCATAACTTTCATGAACTCTCATCAATGGACATTTTAGATTTAAAAAACTTGAAACATGATTTTGAAGAAAATAATATAAAACCTGCCCATCATTCATAATTCAATAATTAAAACTCAATTAAATCATACCCATAAAGAGAAATCACATTTTCATGCATTTGGGCAAAATCCCATAGAACTTGAATAGGAGAATTCATGATTTAAATCGACATTTGGGCATGGGTATGAAAGGATTTCACCCATTCTAAAACCATACATAACTGGGAATGGATTGATTTCGAAGTTCCTTGAATACCCACAAAGAAATTGATGGAAACTTAGGGAAGAAGTCCTTGAATCTCCCTAAAACCTCTCTAAAGCTCTTACATAGGAATGGGCATGCATTAGGGACTTAACCAATCTTAACACACTTAGACAAACACACAGAACGACGTAGTTTAGGGTCTCAAAGCATAGAAAAGTCGAAAATGCCCTTAATAAAATTTCCCCTGAAAATTGCTCTGGATGGACCAACGACCGATCCAACGGGTCGTTGCACAATACCACGACTCGTAGTATCGAGTCGTTGGGTCCACTTCATTATGACATCCTCAGATTCTTCCCACGACTCGTCAGGACGAGTCGTTGCTTCAATCAATGGGTCATTGGATTGACCATTGTCAACCCCTTGACTATTCTGACTTTCCTTTCCACGAGCCTCACCACGACTCGTGGTGTCTTCCAACGAGTCATGGTCTTCATCTGTTGTATGCATTGGAATTCTTAACCCACAAACAATGACTTGAAACAACGGGTCGTTTCTCCTCACCATGAATCGTGGGATTCCCCGTTGTTTCCCCATCAGCCGAAGTTCAGTCCTTCCAACGACTGGTAACAACGACTCATTGTTCCTGACAACGAGTCGTTACACCATCCGTTGTCTCCACTGCCTCCCTGAACTCCCATACCACGACAGCTTATGACAACTCGTGGTATCCAACCACGAGTCGTTGAGTCGCCCGTCCTATGATGTTTTTTCTAGTTTTCTGCATTTTTCAAATTCAACTCCCGGGTCTATTCTTAAACCTTTCTAGGGTATTACAATATCTCCCCCTTGGAAAAATTCATCCTCGAATGTAGGAAACAAACAACAAATAGAAATATACAATTTATCATAGCCATATACTGATCATTTTAACCTAAATTTTCACGGAATGACTACCTCCGAATAAAACCACATAACTGAAATGATCTCATACTTCACATATAAATGCATACACATAAAAGAAACTTGCACACATAACTGAATATCAAAACTAGATAGAGTCATAGGACAAAACTGATACCTTAAGTCGGAACCGAGTCGGTGGAGAATAATTGTGGATATCTAGCCATCATATCTGCTTCGGCTTCCCACGTAGCTCCCTTAACATGTTGATTTCTCCATAAAACCTTAACTGAAGCTACTTCTTTGTTTCTGAATTTCCGAACCTGACGATCCAAGATCTCAACGGGAATTTCTTCAGAACTGAGGCTGTCTTTCACCCCAATGCTGTCTACTGGGACTACCAAGTTTGGATAACCCAAACACTTCTTCAAAAGTGATACATGAAAGATAGGATGAACTGAAGATAACTTTGATGGAAAATCCAACTCATATGCCACCTCACCAACTCTTCTCACAACCCGGTAGGGACCAATATAGCTGGGACTGAGTTTCTCTTTCTTTCCGAACCGCATGACTCCCTTCATGGGAGATACCTTTAGAAATACCTAATCGTCCACATCAAACTCCAAATAGCTTCTCCTCACATCAACATATGATTTCTGATGACTCTGAGCGGTCTTCAGCCTGTCCCTTATGAACTGAACTTCCACCATCGCCTCGTGAACCGAATCTGGCCCTATCATAGCTGCCTCACCAACCTCAAACCATCCGATGGGAGATCTATACCTTTGCCCGTAAAAAGCCTCGAATGGTGCCATTTGGATACTGGAGTGATAACTATTATGATAGGCAAAATCGATTAACGGCAAATGATCATCCCAACTACCTTTAAAATCCATGACACATGCCCTCAATATGTCCTCAAGAGTCTGGATTGTCCATTTCGCCTGGCCATCTGTTTTTGGATGGAATGCAGTGCTGAGCTTAACCTGAGTCCCAAGCCCCTTTTGGAAAGACCACCAAAATTGGGAGGTAAACTGAGTACCTCGGTCCGAAATAATAGACAAGGGCACTCCATGAAGTCGAACCAACTCTCGAATATACAACATGGCATAATCATTCGCTAAATTCGTGGTCTTGACCTATAGGAAGTGTGAAAACTTGGTTAACCTATCGACTACCACCCAAATGGAGTCTTATTACCGGCGAGTACGGGGTAGACCTGTAATGAAATCCATGTTAATTTCTTCTCACTTCCAAGTCGGGATAATGATATCCTGAAGTACACCTCCCAGCCTTTGATGCTCGACCTTCAGTTGCTGACAGTTTGGACATTTGGCTACAAACTATGCAATATCCCTCTTCATACCATCCCACCAATAGATTTCTCGAAAATCCTGATATATCTTTGTGGATCCTAGGTGAATGGAATATCTGGTACCATGTGCCTCCTATAATATTCGAACTCCCAAATCATCAACATCTGGGACACATAGATGAGCCTGGTATAGTAGCACACCATCTCCCTCTTGGGAGAAAACCTCCACCTTCTAACTCCGCACTGTCTCCTTCAACTTCCTAAAATTGGATCCTCATCTTGCTTAGACTTGACATCAACCACTAAGGACGATTCTGCCGCATTCTGCACAACAATGCTACCATCGGTCAAGTCGATCAATCTAACTCCCAACCTTACAAGTCGATGGACATCTCTCGCCAACTCCTTCTTTCCCTCAACCACGTGGGATACACTCTCTATTGAGAGTCTACTAAGAGCATCTGCAACCATGTTAGACTTGCCCGAGTGGTAGAGGACACTCATATCGTAGTCCTTTAGCAACTCCAACCACCTCCTTTGCCGAAGATTTAGCTATTTTCACATGAACACATACTGCAAGCTCTTATGATCCATGAATACATCCACGTGGACCCCATACAAGTAATGCCGCCATATCTTCAATGCAAACACCACCGCAGCCAACTCAAGATCATGGGTTGGGTAATTCTTATTATGAACTTTAAGTTGTCTCGAGGAATACGTTATTACCTTCCCACGTAGCATTTGCACACATCCCAGTCTGACTCTCGAAGCATCACAATATACAACAAAGCCATCAGTACCCTCGGGTAAAGTCAACATTGGTGCTGAAGTGAGTCGGGTCTTCAACTCTTGGAAGCTTTTCTCACAAGCATCCGACCATTGGAAATTCACCTTTTTTTGAGTCAACCTAGTCAATGGGGCTACAATTGATGAAAATCCCTCAACGAATCTTCGGTAGTAGCTTGCTAAGCCCAAGAAACTCTGAATTTCTGAAAGATTTACCGGTCTGGGTCAATTCTTCACCGCCTCAATCTTCTGGAAATATACCCTTATGCCTTCGCTTGATACCACATGACCCAGAAATGCCACCGAGCCTAACCAAAATTCACACTTACTGAACTTTGCATATAGCTGACGATCCTTGAGGGTCTAAAGAACTACTCTCAGGTGAGCAGCATGCTCCTCCTCGCTCTGTGAGTATATCAAGATGTCATCAATGAACACAATCATGAACATGTACAAATATGCCTTGAACACACTATTCATTAGATCTATAAAAGCTGCAGGAGCATTGGTTAGTCTGAAAGACATAACAACAAATTCGTAGTGATCATACCGAGTCCTGAAAGAGGTCTTTGGGATGTCACTCTCTCGAACCCTGAGTTGGTGATACCTGGACCTGAGATCAATCTTGGAGAAGTACTTGGCACCCTGAAGCTGGTCAAACAAATCATAGATCATGGGTAAGGGGTATCTATTCTTAACGGTAACCTTGTTTAACTGCCGATAGTCAATATACATGCGAAGGGAACCATCCTTCTTTCGAACAAATAGAACTTTTGCACCCCATGAAAATTGGCTTGGTCTAATAAAACCCTTATCCAACAGATATTTTAACTGATCCTTCAATTCCTTTAGCTCGGCTGGATCCATCTTGTTGGGCGGAATAGAAGAGATAGGCTGCGTACCGGGTAAGAGATCAATGTCGAAGTCGATTTCCCTCTCAGGAGGAACACCTGATAAATCATCGGGAAAAACATCTAGATACTGACACACCACTGGAACTAATTGGATAGTCAGGGTCTCGCACCCAACATCCTTAATCCTAACTAGATGTTACATGCAACCCTTAGAAATCATTTTTCTGGCCTTAAGATAGGAAATAAATTGACCTGCTGGTACCGCTAAACTATCCTTCCACTCCAACACTGACTCACTAGGAAAATGAAGTTCCACCGTATGAGTCCTACAATTAATCAAGGTATAACATGCAAACAACAAATCCATACTAAGAATAATGTCAAAGTCAGTCATAGATAACTCCAAAAGGTAACACCGTGATTGGGCATTCTCTATATACCCGTCTAGCTACGACCAAATCACCAACAGGAGTCGAAACTGAAAATGGTTCTAAAAAGGTCTCGGGACTAACTCCAAGGCTACTAGCAATGTAAGGAGTCACGAAAGACAAGGTAGCTCCCAGATCTAGCAAGGCATAAACATCAATTCAAAAGACACGTAACGTACCAGTGACCACATCTGGCGAAGTCTCCTGCTCCTGGCGCGAGGCAAGGTCATAGAATCGGTTTTGGAACTGTTCACCACCCCAACTAGTCGATGCTCCCTGCGAAGCGAAACAGACTTGAGCTGCTGCTGTCCTGGTGGTCTGTGCACAGCCCTTATCATCACCCTGTCTAGAATATGGGCACGCTCGGTGCATGTGCCCAGATCTACCACACCCATAGCAGATATCTGAACCGAGCATGCACTCCCCAGTGTGACTCTTGTCGCACTTCCCGCAGGCTGGAGAGGTATACTCTAACTGGGTGCCCCTCTGATCCCTCGACCCTAAAACCTTGCTCCTGTGATCACCCCTGGGTCTAGACGAAACACTAGCTAATGGTGGTGCTGAGGCTAGTGACCTCTACTGAAACTGTGGATGGTAGCCACTGCTGGACCTTTGATGCGAAAACCCACGACTATCCATCTGAGCCCTCTTTGCGTCCCTCTCCCTCGCATGAGCTGCCTCCATTTGCTAGACGTACAACACTATGCGAGGAAAGTCCATATCCTGGTGAAGCATGGCACTCCTGCAATCCTTGTCTAAATAACCAGCCACACCATGAACAGATCGGCTCACTCGCGCCATATGATCCATCACTAACTCTGGGGTGTATTTTGACAAATGAGTGAACTCAAGAGAATACTCCAACACTTTCATCTTTCCCTGCTTGAGGTTAAAAAATCAGCTGCTTTCAATTCCCTCATCTCCCGAGGGAAGAACCTATCGAGAAAGGCCATGTGGAACTCATCCCAGCTGATAGGGCCCGCTCTCGCTGTCCTGCTGTCCTTCTATTGCTTGTACCAAATATGAGCGACCTCTTTTAGTTGATAAGAGTCCAATTCAATACACTTCCCGTTTTTCACCCCCATAACCTAAGTAACCTTCAAGATCCCTTAATTGAACTCATATGGATCCTCGTCCACCTTTGATCCCGTGAACTCAGGAGGGTTCATCCTCAAGAAGTCTTGAATCCGAGCGCGGCTGCATTGCCATTCTGTGGGACCTATGCAACAGCCTACTGGTTGACCTGGGCAGTCAAGGCCTGCGCCAACATCTTAATAGCTGCCCGAAACTCAGTATGGGTAGCTGGCTCTGGTGCTTGGGGCTCCTAAACAGGTGGGGCTCACTGATGCCCATGGCTATTGCCACCCCCGTGGCTCCCATCATTTCCATTCCCCTCGTTCATTTTCTATGATCCATAAATCTGCAATCCCGAATAGCACGAATTAGAAAGATAGAGAGACTTTTCATCAAATGACATAGAACATGAAAGAAGGGAACATTTCCTAAATGTCTAGTAGCCTCTTCGTCATAAGTGTGGCGTGCTTCACACCCATGAAAAGTCTCTACTTAATGCGGCTTTCAAACACCCTAGGACACTTCAAACCTATAGCTCTGATACCAAGTTTTTCATGACCCGAACGTACATCCGGATAGTAGACATGGGACAAGGGACCCCGAGAGACCCCAAGTCGACCCATGGCACATGCATCATCTGATATCATTAAATAAAGAAGAATACTTGGCATAAAACATAGCGGAAACGTAAACATAGTGTAATAACCGAAAGTACTAGGCATATACATAAGTTGAGTTCTACATACAGTCTGAAAGCCTTTACTACATAAGATGGGTTGATGGGACAACATCCCAAACTAACCCGCCCAATACTAAAACATAAATAACTTAAAAGTTTATCAAACAGCCCTTGGAACATGAGGACTCACCAATAGCTGAGAGCGAGAACTGAGATGAACTAAGGATGAGCTTGAGATCTGGACCTTGTATCATGAAACGATACAACATAGAAAGTATGCGGTTAGTATATGGAATGAACCGAGTATGCAAGGCAAGTAAAATGGACATTTAAAAGTAAAATAAACTCATAAATAAACATAGGAGAAGGACATCATGCTTGTATCATAAACTTCGTAAGAAAACATAAGGCTAAAGACTTTCAAATCATTCATAAATCATTCATTATCATAATCGTATGTAAACTTTATCAAAACATAACCTGAGCCAATAACATAAACATAAAAATGCATAATACATGTGGAACAATGGGAGGAATTGTCATAACCGATACCATCATGGTAGAGCCTTTCATGATGCCCCACTATCTCACTCAAGTGGGCAGAGCCGACCCTGGCTTGCCAGGAGAGGGTCGTTCATTAGGCGTGATATCACATTTGAGGGAATCATTATTAATACATCATATCATTAGAAATCCACCGCGACACGTGGTTATGAGACATCGACGTAGTTCTTTGAACGCCGGGCTGCTTGGTGTTATTTCTAAAAATAGACCCACAACCTTACGACAAGATTCTCTCTATTTCTCTTCATCTTTTATCAAATTCGTGCCGTTAAAATCCCTTGAAATGCAAATTTGTCTTGGATAATGAGTTATAGGCCTACGAGGAATGTCCCTGCAAAGTTATTTCTTGAAAATTCGCTCGGAGTACTGAAACCCCGCTTAGTAAAATTTGTTGGAATCACTTCTAATCAAGTTCTGAGAAGCTACGAGTGATAGGTAAGCATTTCTACCTTCTCGACTCTCGAGAATTTTTGAGTTTTCGGCCAAATTGAATGAAGTTGAATTGTAGTCAATGTTCTTTGAGAGATATCATTATTAGCCATTCCTATTATATAAAAAAGCCTTATTCTCTCAGCATAGGGCTGCAATTGAATGGAATTACTAGCTACAAGTTGGAACTATTTGGATAAATGGGAATCGGCATTCGAGGTATGTTAAGGCTAACCTCTTTTGGCAAGTATTCTCGTCATTTAGTGATACGACCCTAACCTCTGTAAGTAAGTTAAATGTATGTATGTTATGATTAGGTACCGCAAGTAGATAATAATTATATATGTTTTGATTAGCTGCAGTAAGATAAATTAAGATTGCATCATAGTATCCCTCGTCGGTAAAAAGTATATTAAGTATGACTGATGGGGAGAGCATCGTAGGGATTTACCTTCTCACCTGTTTACCGTTTAGTTAGATTTTCCACTGTGCCAAGGTCTTTGAAGCTTGTGGTTAGCCATTGGGACTACTTTGTTAAGTCAGATAACATAGGGCGTAGTTGGGCAATATATCTTTCAGTTTGACACCTATATAGACAGTAAACCTTGCCCGCAGGACGTTGGTGTACCTTGTCGCCTCCAGGGCCACAGTCTTGCCAGGGTGGTCTTACCTTTGAGTCAATGGCACCAGGGTTTCCTAATGAACTGGAAAACAACTTGCCATATGATTGGCTATTGACAGTAATCGTTAGCCTCAAGTAACTTATTATTTATCGTATAGGTCGTTTAGGAAACCACCCCAGCGGTTAGAAATCTGATAGACTAAGTAACGTCCTAAGGGGGAAACCTTGCCATGGATTAGATGTGGGGCCAACGCCCCAGACTACTTTTATAGATTCCCATGTACATGTTGCTGCAAAGGGTTAGGTCTAGATATACCTGCTTGCGAGGCTATGAACTGCCCAGAGGAGCCATCCAAATTCTGGACAGACCAAGTTAATGTCTAAGGGACTAGAACCTTAGTATCCTAGCAATATTGACAAGCTAAGAATTATATCATGTTGCCTCTAAGAAGTTTGGGCTGACTGCTTAGGAACGTATCCTGTTGGTAGTAGCCCTGTAGTCATCCTAAGCGAAAGGAATTATATAGACGGTCGCTTATGACCTTTCTATTCGCTTAAGAACTATCATTGTCCTAGTGTTCCCTTCAGGGTGTCGCTCAGGCCACTATGGACCTTGCCCTAATCTTCCTAGTCCTTCATAATTTGTAAACATTGCCAGGACCCTCCCCGCCCCCCCCCCCCCAAGTCAGGTGTGGGCACCTGGGGTATGCCTGTTAGCAGTTATATAGACTATTTCAGGGGCAAGAAGTGGTTGTGTTAGGCCTAAAGGGCTAGGTATGCCTTTTTAGGGGCTAGATTGAGACTAAAAGGTAGTACTTTGGTCGATATTGACCCCACCTATTATAGCCTTCCGTTGACCAACTTCAAGGTTGCTAACTGTTTTGTCGCCTATGGGGCTATAGACCACTCAGAGGAGCTATGTGATGTCGCTCAGAGGAGATATGTAATGTTTGAAAGGATGATATTCAGGCCTATAAGGCCACATTTAAGTCCATTCATTGATGGACCTCTTCCTATGCCATACTGGCATTACTGACCCTCCGTAGAGCCTTGTGTGCCCGGGGTGCAGTTACTGGAGCCCAGCTGGCTCAGACACAGTTATAGGAGCCCAACAGGCTTTGTTGCTGATAGGCCAGGTAGGTTGGCTATAGTTATCTGTAGAATCATAATGACCTTGTTAGGGGTATATAGATTGAGTGGTACTTTCCAGGGCTTATGGGGGAGCCAACAGGTTATTTCTGTGTTGCTTGCACCTTCCGGGCTTATGGGGGCCAGGTTAGCTTCTTGTTTGTATACTTGCTTGTTAGATATAGCTTTTGAATATATATTCATGCAGCTTCATCTCTTACTTGTGTAGTGGTTTACTAGATGCAGGTTAGGATAAGAAAGCTCATAGGTCAATTTCCGCTCCTTTTCACTTATTACTTTCGGTTCTTTATTAGCCTCTATTTAGTTTTTATTACTGCTTACATATTCGGTACATATTGTACTAATTCCCAAGTGTGGGCGCCGCATATTTTCCTGCAGGTTTAGACAGAAAAGTTTCAGGATCTCCTAGAAGTTATTTAGAGTCAGCCGGTTGGCTAGCTCCTTTCATCTGGAGTTGCCAGATTATATATGTTTGCCCGTCTTTGGTTACATAAGTTTTGGGCAGCCTAGGCCCTGTCCCGACTAATATTTTCACTCTTAGAGGCTTTAAGACTATAGTTTTCAGTTGTCAGTTTTTGGGTGATCCTTTTCAGTCCCGACATAAGTTTGCTCCACCCAGACTAGCTTAGTTTCCAGTCTTAGTGAGACCGTATCATCCAAGGACGTTTATTAGGTTATATTGTCATGTCTTATTTTAGTTTCATACTTTAGAGAGCTAGTTTGGTGGTGTTGTCCAATTAGCTCGTTGTAAGACTAGAGGATTTTTACACAGACATGTAGTAGATGACTTAACATTATAATATTGTCACTCTTACTTATGTATAGAATTCCACTTATCCATGTTTATGTTTTAAATTCTACTTTAGTTCATGCTCTTGAGCTACTATGCACATGCCATCGGTTAGCTTTAGGCCATTCATGGTTCTAGGTCCCGTGTCTCACTATAGGGTCCTAGATCGGGTCATGACAACTGCACATTTTGGTCATGTGGTTATATGTTGGTCAATAGGCTCTCCCACAATTCAGTACAGTCCAGTCTTAGATTTCAGAACATGCACATGACCCTTAATTAGTTTTACTAGCTTGGCAGTATTTTCAGATTTCAGGCTATTATAGCAGTTATATTTTTTAGAAAGGGTTATTGTATATCAATTCAACATTTTTTCCTTACAGTTTCTTTATCATCATTCTTAGGTTTTAAACTGTATAAGTTCACATACTCAATACATTTAAAGTACTGACACATACTTCCTATGCTATATTGTCTAATGATATAAGCTCAGACACTAAGGCTCAACAGCGTGGTTAGTCTCCATCAGACTCAGTTCAGTAGTACTCCAGTGGTAAGTCTTCATCTCCCAAGAACTGGAGCATTTCCTTCTATTTTAAATATGTTATTTCAGTTTAAGAGTTGGAGTTCGTTGGGGCCTTGTCCTAGTAGCTTATCTTTAGTAGAGGCTTTCAGACAGAGTTATAGTATTAAGCTAATTTCAGTATTCATACTTGTATGTTACATAATTATGTATGCTTCCACTCAGTTTTCATTCTAAGTGACAGTCATATTAGAATTATGCTATATCATGGGTTAGCTTGGAGCCATTTGTGGTTCTAGGCACTGTATCACAGTCAGGATGTAGACTCGAGTCGTGATAGCTTTGATCCGTGATTCTACTTTGGTATGGGGAGGAATGAGTGTTTAGGCTTTTAGAATCCTTAAATAACCCCTTAGGAACCCAAAACGTTCAGGTTTAGGTTTTAAAAATATGGGAAATTAACAAACATCCCTAGAACCCCATTTTGAAATTCTGTGATTTTGTCCCGCTGCTCCTCTAACGGCCGAAGTGATGGGCCATCACTTGCCTGACGGTCCGCCGCCTCCTCCATCACCCTTAAGTAGAATGGCCTAAACATTATGTCCTTTTGATGACCAAGGTGACGGGTCATCGACCACTTGATAGCTCATTAACCTTGCTTTCACCCTTAAGCAGAAGATGCTAAATTCTAGGGTGTTTTGATAACCAAGGTGGTGGGCCACCGTCCACTTGACGAGATGTCACCTTTGGCATTGGATGAGAAACGTGCATCAGACCTAAATACTCTTACTTCTTGCCAATAGAAATCCGTTTTGGGATTTGGGGTGCTACGTCATCTCCCGCTTGGGATCATTAGTCCTCCAATAAAGACTGAAACTAGGCTGAAATAGCTGATCTAGCTGAGAGTAACTAAACTGAACTCGTGCAACATACAGTCATACAAAGGAACTCAATAACAACCGAATGGAACATGAAACTGATACAAATGCTATAAGAGGAATCTATTACCTCGAGATGATTCTGGACCAGGAGGGAATAAATGAGGGTACTTGGCCATCATATCTATTTCAGCTTCCTAAGTAGCTCCTTCAACAAGCTGATTCCTCCATAACACTTTCATAGAAGCAACTTCGTTGTTCCTTAGCTTACTAACTTGAATATCTAAACTCTCAACTAGAATCTCTTAATAAGACAGGTTATCCTTATCTCCAACACTTTCTGTAGGCACAATGAGTGCGAGGTCTACCACACACTCCTTAAGCATAGAGATATGGAAAAGTGGATGGGCTGATGCTAATTCAGCTGGCAACTTCAACTTGTAAGCTACCTTTACAACCCTCTTAGAAATCCGATATAAACCAATATAGCGGGAACTATGCTTCCCTTTCTTTACACCTTTCATGGGTGAAACGTTCAGGTAAACCCAATCATATATCTTAAACTCTAAGTCTCCATCTAGCATCTATATAAGACTTTTGGTGGCTCTGTGCAGTTTTTAACCTTTCTTGGATAATCTTAACCTTTTTCACAGCTTGTTGCACTAGGTCTAGTTTTATTCTCACAACCCGAACGGAGGCCCGAATCGTAGACACGGGACAAGGGACCCCGAGAGACCACAAGTCAACCCATGGCTCAAGCATACATCTAACTCAATCAATAAACTGAAGAATCAACAATATAAACTTAGCGGAAGTCTAACTCAACATAACATCAGAATAAGCATCTGAAGCTGAATACATACATATGTCTGAAAGGCCTCTAACCTGGACGAGTTGATGGAACAAGACCCCAACTAACTCAACAAGCTCAAAACTGAAATACATAAAGAAAGATAGATAGCCTGGTACTCAAAAGATGAGGACTCACCAATAGGAAGACGCTAACTCCAATGAACTACCTAAGAGTGGGGCTGAACCTAAGAGCCAGGTCCTGTATCATGAAATGATACAACATAGAAAGTATGCAGTCAGTACGTGGAATGTACCGAGTATGCAAGGTAAGTAAAGCTGCACAAGTAAATTGAATCATTTAAAGCATTTCATATCATATCATAAGCTATCAAATCTGAGAGGAGGGTTGGCATGCATTCTTTCTAAAATCATAAACTTTTCATAACATGACTATACGTAACTTCATAACATCATAACTGACTCAAATGACTCAAAGCTGAAATATGACATTTATAAGAAAAACTGAACAATGAGTCAAACCTTTCTTTTAGAACATGAATATATAAAATAATAACCATGAGTAATGAATGTGCAAATCTGAATTATATAGACCATCAGAGACTCGTCACTTAACCGACATACCACGATAGAGCTTACGTGGTCCCGACTATTACACTCAAGTGGGTAGAGCGGTCCAAAACCTTGCCAGGGCTAGGGACGCTACCATGATATTGATATCAAGCTAAAAGCCCATCCGGGCAAGAGGAATCTCACAAGAGAGGTCCCAAGACATATAATAGTACCAACCTACGTTGGCGCATAGTTCTGCGGCATAGGGTGATCGACCCTTAGCCCGCTCGGTGCTAGACTCTTCTCCCAAAACATGCAATGCTCTACATTGTATATAACAAATCTCAACATCGTCTATTGACGAAGCTCAAGATGAAATCATGCATAAACTCAACATCGTATGAAAACGAAGCTCAATAACAACATACATCTCAATTGTGAATTCATGCATATGAGAAGCTTTATTTTGAAACATACCACAAGCTCAAAGATAAGTGAGAGCCTTTACTCCAAAACCATGTGGCAAGATTACTTTAGAGATACTACGTCAACATACTCGATATAAGGGCTTTGCCCAAAACATTACCATGCTTGGATCTACTCAATTTATTTGAACAATATCATAATCATGGGTAGATTTAGAAACATGCTTTTCATCATCAAATCTCATCGCCATCATACATTCATCATCATTCTCTTCTTTCATGAACTCCTCATCCATGGGTGTTTAATTTCATAAAACTAGAAAACACAATTTTGATTGAAAGCAATTTAAAATCTTCCCATGCTTCACAATTCATCACTAGAAACCTAATCTAATCATACCCATGTATAGAAATTGAAGAATTATGCAATTCGGTGAAAACCCCATAACTTTATCATAGGAATTTCTTATATGTAGATAAAACTTGGGCATGGGTGTGGAAGAAGATACCCATTCATAACCCTACATACCTGGAAGGGATGATTCTACCACTTCTCTGATTGCCAAAGATGAGATTCCAATGGAAACCTTGAAGACTTTCTCTAAATCACCTCTTCAACCTCTCAACTTTGCATGCATGGAGTGAAATAACTTAGAATAGGTTTTCCCCTCTCAAAACCCTTTAAAATGATCCTTAAACGATGTAGTATAGGCTTTAGGAACTTAGGAATTACGAAAAGACCCTTACTAAATTCACAGGGAAATATTGTTAGGTGGTCCTAACGGACGTCCTGACAGATCTTGGTCCTTAGCAATGACTCGTTGCCTAGCTCGTTAAGTACACCGTCTGCCTGATCTCCTGGGCTCATAACGACTGATATAATGACTCTTTAGGGTGACCATGATTCATGGTAACCACTCGTCAGATGCACTGCCTTTCTTCTCCTTTTTTCCTTCTACATCATCCCATGGGTAACCTGACGACTCGTGGGATCTGACCACGAGTTGTTGCAACGCCCATGGGGAACCCTTTCTGCCAATCTTCCCAACTCTTCACTAGCCTCCCCACGAGTCACCTGACAACTTGTGGGCTATCCTGATGAGTTGTCCCATGACTCGTCCTAAGTCTGCAATATCAATTTCACAATTTTCCCGTTTCAACTCGCGGGACTGATATTTGAGCTTCCGGGGTATAACACTTATCAATTCTGCTTCACTAACCTCAAACAAACCAATCAGAGATCTACACCTTCGCCCATAAGAATGTTATAGGCAAACTCAATAAGAGGTCAATGGTCATTCCAATTTCCTTTGAAATTAATAAAACACGCCCTTAACATATCCTCTAGGGTATGAATAGTATGCTTTACCTGACCATTTGTCTGCGGGTGAAAAGTTATACTAAGGTTCACCTTCGATCCCAAACACTTCTGAAATAAATTCTAAAAATGAGCGGTAAATTTAGTACCCCTATCTGAAATGATGGATAATGGCACTCCATGGAGTCTAACCACTTCCCTAAGGTACAACATAGCAAGATCCTTAGATGAATATGTAGTCTTGACCGCTACGAAGTAAGCTAACTTAGTCATTCGTCTACAATCACCCAAATGGAGTCGTGCTGTCTGTGGGATCTAGGTAGACCAGTGATAAACTCCATATTGATCATTTCCCACTTCCACTCGGGAAGTGCTATATTATGAGAACCACCACATGGCCTTGGGTGCTCAAACTTGACTTTTTGACAATTTTGACACTTAGCAACAAAATCTGCTACATCCCTCTTCATGCCATTCCACTAATAGACTTTCTGAAGTCATGGTACATCTTGGTGGAACCTAGGTGAATTAATATCAGGAGCTATGTGCTTCTACCATGATCCTATCTCTAAGGCCATCTATATTTGGAACACATAATCTATCTTGGTACCTCAGGACACCATCTCCTCCTTGTGGGTAAACCAACACCTTCTGCTTGTGGACATCTTTCTTTAGCTAAAGCAAGAGGGGATCTTTGTCCTACTTTTCCTTAACTTCTACCACTAAAGATGACTCGACCCCACTTTGAAGAAGCATATATCCTTTCTCGGAGTCTAAAAGATAAACTCCAAGCATGAGAACCTATGCACATCCTTGGCTAGTTCTCTCTTCTCTTCCTCTACAAGAGTTGTAGTTCCCATAGACATCCTGCTAAGAGCATCAGCAACTACATTACCTTTACCTGGATGGTAGAGAATATTCATGTCATCCTTGAGTAAATCTAACCATCTCCTCTATCTCAAATTCATCTCCTTTTGGATGAACACCTATTCTAAACTCTTGTTGTTTGTGAACACATCAACATGTGCACCATAGAGTTAATGGAACCAAATCTTCAATGCGAACACAACCACTGCCAACTATAGATCATGAGTCAGACAATTCTTCTCATGGATCTTAAGCTATCTAGAAACCTAAGCAACTACCTTACCATTCAACATCAATACACAACCAATACCTACTCGGGAAGCATCATAATAAACAACAAAGCCATATGTGCCCTCTGGGTAGGGTTAATACTGGAGCTATATTCAAATGAGCCTTCAATTCTTGAAATGTTCTCTCACAAGCTTCATATCATAGAAATTTGACCTTCTAGGTCAACTTAGTTAATGGAGCAGCAATAGTTGAAAATCCTTCTACAAACCTTTTGTAGTAACTAGCTGTAACACCCCTAAAGATCCTAAGACCAAACCATATACTTGGAATGAAAACCAGCAGGGAACTAAAAAATTTAGCTCAAAATATCCTGTCAAATGAGTCATTGTCAAAACCAACGACCCGCTAGAAAAGTTGTTATTCCCTTTTGAAACGGTCCCCCTAGAACTAACAAGTAGTAGAAGTGGCCCAAATATGGTATGGACAGTGGAAATAAGGGAGACAGGTTGGTGTAAGTGATGTTCTATGGGTTTACAACACTTTCGGCACTTAAAATAGGGAAATAAACATGGTCTTAGGTGTGTTTATATGAATATGATGCACTTTTGCTTTTTTATTAGGGAAATTAGCTGTTGGAGTTGAAATTTGCAAAATAAGTGACAAAAAGTACAGAAAAGGGCCAAATATAGACCTCAATATGAGCCATACAATCATGCTACAAGATATACTGAGAGGCATGGAAAAGTTCTAAAGATGAGCTTAAGGTAAAGGCCAAGTTACGACTCGTGGTATAAGTTGTACCATCCTGGTACGAGTCGTACTGAGAGTCGTAGAAAAATACAGAAGAAGCTACACTAGGTTAGTCTCTTGGTACGGGTAGCAACCACAAGTCATGATAATTATCTATAACCTGTACCAAGGAGCTGTGGTAAAGTTCAGAAGGATTCAGGGATGGCACATCTCAAGGTATGAGAGATAGTCACAAGGCGTAAGAGGAAGGTACGAGTCGTACCAATCCACTCGTGAAATTATTCAGAGGATGTTACTCAGATTCAGACCATGACAGGATTTATGACTCATAGGATCAACGTATGAGTTTTACCAAGTTCCAACACTTAGCCAGATTTAGAGTTGCCAGACATTGTATGAGCAGAGGTACGATATGTACAATCATGGTTCTCTACTTGCTTGAATCTAGAGGGGTAGAGATTAGGAAAAGAGAATAACAATAAAGCCTTGAACTTTGTGGTTCATTGTATGACTTAAGCTGTGGTTGCAGAATAGTTAATTTGGAAAAAATTGATCATAGTTAAAGTAAAATCACTCGAGAGACCTAATCCAGTAATTAACTATAGGCATCCAATAGGGATGAACCAGTCGTTTGGATGAACCTATGTTATCAGTTCTACAAGTCAAACATTGGGATAGATCACAAGTGTAAAACCCAAAGTAATTACGAACCCATGGGGAACACTTCCCTAGTTAATTGTATTATCTTGATAACAATTCATTTGTCAATACTGTTAGGTGTTTACTTCCTTAAAACCCCTTTTTAGGAAATAAATGATTTATAAGCTTAAATACTAGAGTTATTCTATATCTTGAGCATATTCCCTGTGGGATCAACCCCAATCCAGTTGGATTCTTTATTGACAACGTCCCTGTCATACTTTTACAGGAGTGTGATTGAGCATTATCAAAAGTGGCGCCGTTGTCGGGGAATACAACTTAGGATTAGAGTAATTACTTGTGTTTAACTTTTAGTCGTTATTTTCCTTATTTAAGTTTTTATTTTATTTTTGTTCTATTCAGACTGCAGCAAGGAAATCTTAGCACTAGATCAACCCTGTGAGCACTTTTATGGAGGACAAGAGGTTGCCCATGCCTATGGTGGCACGAATGAGTGTTGAGATGTAGGCAGCAGTCCTAATGAATTATGAGGGGTATGATGTCCAGGGATATATGGAGATAGTCAATTCCCTGGAGGGAATGGGGTCATATAACTTTAGCCCAAAGAAGTTGGACCTTGATATAAAAATCAGGGTGACCCCTCCAGCAAAACCATCAGTTGAGGTACCAATAGTCCTGGAACTCAAAGCCCTACTCCCACATTTGAAATATGCTTTTTTTGGGTGAGAGCAACACCTTGCCAGTGATTATAGCAGCAGATCTTACAAAATGGAAAATCGAGGCCTTGGTGTCAGTATGAGAAGGCACAAAAAGGCAATTGGGTAACCATTGCTGACATCATTGGTACTTCCCCAAGCATTTGTACCCACAAAATTTAGCTCGAGCCAAACTATATACCTAGCATAGAGCACCAGAGACGATTGAACCCACGATTCAAGAGGTGGTTAAGAAAGAGATTATGAAATGGCTTGATGCTGGTGTAGTTTACCCACCTGCTCAGGGTGGGTGAGCCCAGTGCAGTGTGTCCCAAAGAAAGGCGGGATCACAGCCATGCTAAACGAGCAGAATGAATTGATACCAATATGCCGGTTATAGGTTGGTGGGTTTGCATGGACTATCAGAAACTTAATTGTTGGATCCAAAAGGACCACTTTTCGATGCCCTTCATGGATTAGATGCTTGACAGGTTGGCAGGTAGAGGATGGTACTATTTTCTTGATGGTTACTCGGGGTATAATCAAATTTCAATAGCTCTAGAGGATCAAGAGAAGTCCATATTCACCTACCCTTATGGGACTTTTTCTTTTAAGTGGATGCCCTTTGGGTTATGCAATGCACCGACCACATTCCAGCACTGCATGATGATACACCATTGAAGTGTTTATGGATGAATTCTTAGTTATGGATGAGTCATTCAACGACTACCTTGAGTATTTGAGTAAGGTGCTAAACAGATGTGAAGAAACCAATCTAGTCCTCAATTGGGAGAAATGTCATTCATGGTCTAAGAGGGGATTGTGCTGGGTCACAGAATTATAGGAAACGGGATAGAGGTGGTGTAATGCCCTAGAAACTCAAAGACTAGACTTGGGACTTAAATTAGAGAAAATTGGAAAATCTGCACCAGGTCATAAAAAGAGTCGTTCTGTGACCCATGGGGAGTGACCACGAGTCATTAAGTGATTTGTGGTGAGGCCTGGGAGCTTAGTTTGAAACTTCATGTATGGGTGACCACGGGTGTGACCATGAGTCTTGGTCAACCCCCACGAGTCATGATATAACCCGTGGTCATATATTATATAAAATTGGGAAAGGATAGGAAGTGCACCTAACGACTTGTCACCACGAATCGTGGTCCATGCCATAACCTGTTAGGTGACTCGTGGTCAGGACTTTTTCAAAAGTTAGAGGAGGTTGACAGTGTACCCAACGGGTCCTCATCACGACTCATTTGGGACACCACGAGTCATGGGTCACCCGTGGGGACTCCCGGGATATTTAGGCAGTGTAGTCCACGAGAGGTGACCACGAGTCTTGGTCACTAACCACGACTCGTTAGGTCTCTCGTGGTTACCATTAGAGGGTTTAAGGCAGTGCATCTCGCGAGTCGTGGTCACTGACCACGACCCGTTAGGTCACCCGTGAGGACTGACGATCAGTTTTTCCCTGTGAGTTTTCAAGGGTCTTTCAGTAATTTCCTACCCTTGTAGACCCTAAATTACACCGTTTTATGCATACTTTCATACTTATTAGAGGGGTTAAATGATTTATTTCCTCATTCCCCACTCAGACCTTCAGAAAATAGATCATAAAATTCTCTGAGGAACTCTTAGAGCAAGAACTAAGGCAGTCTACTTCTCCTCAGATTCTCAAGAAATTCTTGGGGCTTCTTCACCAGGTATGTGGGAATTCAAAAAGAGAATAGTTCTTCCCTTGTGTCCCTAAATTCCTCCCTATTTCTCTCTATTGGTTGTAGCCCTGAAATTACTAAATGTCAAGAAATTTCTAGTCATACTTTGTCTAAATCTTGTGGATTATTATACCATGGTAATTATAGATATTTCCGACCATTTTGTGATTGAAATGATTCTAAATCTTGAAAAGTCAAATTTAGCCCTATTTCTTTAACTAGAAAATCCTGAAATTTGCATTAGTGCTTGAATATCGAAATCTTGCTTGGATTATCAATGTTATGGACTCCCATGTTGTTAGTAGTATTGAAACTAAATTAGAATATTATTAGTTCAATTTTAGTAAGAATATTAGAATTCTTAGTGTCAGTCAGAAAATGTCAGCTGATCAGTTTAACTACAGAAATTTTTGAGCTGTTAGTAATACATCCAAGTTATCAGAATTAGATTCAGAATTCAATTTTTATTGGTCCAATAGGAGGTCATGAAATTTTAGATAAATAACTCTAACTCACCTTAGGACCCTAGTTGCAGATTTTAGTTTGTTTTGTGGATGGTTACGACGCTTCAAGATAAGCAGTTCTGACCAGTCTTAGAACCTAGTTTCAGAATCTGGTCCGGTAAGGCCCTCAGGGTATTTTCAGATATATATCCTTGACTGGTCTTGGGCCCCAGTTTCCAGCTATCAGCTTAGTATTCAGTCTAGGACTATCCAGTGGGGGTAGGACTTAGCACCGAGCGTGGGGTTCCAGCGCACCCAGGTTCCCAGAACTACGTTGCCATCGTAGGATACAGTATTTATTGGCCTTATTGGCCCCAGACTCTTGTGATCACCTAGTTCATGCCTTTATACCCTAGCAAGGTATATTGGGTCCTACCGATGGGGTGTTTACATTAGACTCCACATCTAGTTCACGTGGTTATATGTCAGTTATAGACTTTTCCACTAGTCAGTTCAGTGCATCTTAGTTCAGTTAAGATCAGTATTCTAGATTTAGAACATGCTTTAACTATCAGACAGGGTCTTCCAGATCATCTCAATTATTTCATTCATTCAGTTCAGTAGCTTTAGTTTGTCATTGAATGTCATTTTAATTTGTCATTTTTAGTCCATTGTGCTATGTTTCTCTCACCTACTCAGTACATCCAAAGTGCTGACACATACTTTTATGCTATATCATTTTATGATACAGCTATAGGATCTCAGTCTCAACCTCGCTAGCTGATTACCCACCGAAGACTTTAGTTGTTCTAGTTGGTAAGTCCTCATTCTTCGAGGACGGATATTTATTTCTTTAGTTATATTTTCCTTCCCTTTTATTTAGATTTGGAGTTAGCTAGGGGCGTGTCCCAGCAACTCATCAGTCATAGTGGCTATCAGACGCAGATTGGTTTTTCAAACTTGTAGCTTTGTTCTAATATGTTCAAATATTATGAACCAGTTTTATTTATTTCAAGTATTTATATTTTGCTTTAAACTTCCGTTGAATAAATTTATATGTTACTTAGAACGCTAGTGTATGATAGACCAGGGGTTGACTTAGGGTTACTTGTGACTCCAAGTACCATGTTCCGTCCAGGGTGTAAACTCGGGGCGTGACAAACTTGGTATCAGAGCACTAGGTTCATAGTATCCTCGGATGTCTGAAAGCTTCATTGAGTAGAGTCCTCTTTATGGGTGTGAAACGCGCCAGACTTATGACGGGGAGGCTACGGAATGTTATTAGGAAAATTCCCTTTATTTCATCCTCATTATGCGTCGAAATTCAGTTCCAGAGTGATTCTCCTAACTCGTGCTCTATTTCATTTCTATGAATCATGCCTCCGTGATATGGTAATGAAAGAAGGGCTGGTATTTCTTACCGACCTGCCTCACCAGCCCCAACAGCCCCTCAGGACGACTCGGTGTCTACCGCAGAATTCATGACAGCTATCCAGCTGCTCGTCCAAATTATTACCAGCCAGGTGAACCAGTAGGTGGTTCCTATCAACAGTAACAGTTTCGCAACAGTTTCCCGAGTGCGAGACTTCACCTGGATGAACCCTCCAGATTTTCATGGATGTAAGGTGGGAGAGGACCCACTAGGATTTGTGGATGAGATTAAAAAGATCACAAAAATTATAAGTGTTAGTTCCTCAGAGAGTGCTGACTTGGCTGCCTACCAGCTGAAAAGGGTAGCCCAGGTTTGGTACGAGCAGTGGAAGGAGGGGAGACCAGCGGAAGCAGGACTGGTGGAACGGGAGGAGTTCACTATAGCCTTCCTGGACAGATTCTTCCCTCGGGAGCTCAGGGAGGCGAAAGTAGCAGAGTTCATGAATTTGAGACAGGGAAACCGGATGGTAGAAGAGTACATCCTAGGGTTCATCAGGTTGTCCAAATACGCTCCAGAGATGGTGGCTGAGCCAAGGGCTCGTATGCTGAAATTTGTAAATAGGGTGTCGAACTTGGTCCTCAAAGAGTGCAGGACAATGATGTTGATTAACGATATCGACCTCTCTAGCTAGATTGTCTATGCCCAACAAATTGAGGAAGAAAAACTAAGGGACATGGAGCGAAAGAACAAGCGAGCAAGGCCTAGCGAATCAGATTATGGTCACCAAAGGTCTGGCGGTAGCAACTGCCCACAGCAGCAGCAGAAGTAGGGGCTCTAACACCCAGCTCAGCTAGTACCCCTACCTTTCAGTCCCGCCAGGATCGGAGGGGTAGAGCATCTGATTCTCAGTCCCAGAGTTACAGTGCCGGTAATGTTCGATGCTTTGGGGTATATAGCTACACGCAAGTGCACGTGGTCGAACAAGTAGTAAAGTGGCTCAAGTAAGCCAAGTATCGATCCCACAGGGACTGGGCTAAGGTAGCAATTTAATCAAGTGTCAATAAACTTTAACTCTAAAAATGCAGACAACAGTGTGAAGAAGAGTTTGATATTTTGGTGTCTAATTCTATACTAAGTCTAAAACGAATATACAATTTGAGTCTGAACTATAAGTATGAGCATGCTGAGGCTAAATGAACATGTAAAGAATTAAATTATCGATACAATTTGGTTAATCTTTCCTCCGGTTGCTAGTCAAGAATTATTGCCTATGGATTATAACTCTCGTATTTAACCCAACTTAAGAATCATGAACCTTCCACCTACATTTTTGTGATAAAATGAAATTCATGTTCTAGCCATACAAAACCGATTCCTTAATTGACTAATACGACTTTCAGGTATATCTCTATCCTGAAGGTAAATCAATTCTCAATTTTCCCAAACTAAGAAAAGATCATATCCTATCAATTCACAACTTTCCAATTGAGTGAAACCGGAATTATTAGATATACATTAACGTTGGCCAAACATTAACGCAGTAAGAACAAGAATCAATAGAACAACCATGGAAGAAAAGATGAAAAACCAATTTATCAATAATTACATTTCAATACAATTGTTCTTAACCTCAGCAAGAAGAGAAATTAGCCACTCATTTGTGGATTAAACATCGTTAAATAAGTGTTAATAATACAAGCAATTGAAATAAAGAAGAAGGAGATAGAGAAAAACCCTGAGATTTTCATCACCTCAACTGCCTATAACCCACGTTCTTGCTCCACCAAGTCAGAATAATTAAAAAATGAACCTAAGTTTTCTATTTATACTAGTGGGAATTTTTCCCAGAATAACAAGCAACGTGTCACGGAGTGCATCGCGGAGCACTGCCTCCGTGACACGCCACCAACGCGGACCCTTACTGGAATCCGGACGTCCAGGTATTTAGGCCCAACGTGGCACGGCGTGCAACGCGGGGCTAGGCCAACGTGCCACGGCCCCAACGCGTACCTCCACTGGAAATAGGCATAATTTCACCCTCCTGGCAGAGTGCATCCGCGATGGCAGCGTGACACGGCTCCATCGCGGAGCCCCTTTAATTCGTGCCTTCAAGTGCTTTTTTCCCTTGCTAGCTTCCGAGTCCAATCCCGATCTCTCCCAACATGCACCTTAGCTCCATAACTTTATATTTTTCCTGCAAAACAACGCTAATCATGTTGGTTAGTATAAATTCACATTTTATTACAAATCACATGAGAATGTATAAACATCGATAGATAAACAAGGCAAAATGACACATTTGAGTATCACTTGGGCATATAAATTTGCCCAAGATCACTTACCCCACACTTAAATCCTTGTTCGTCCCCGAACAGTAATCTTACACCTCATGCAATTGACACCCCATCCTGGCTACTTTGGCTCGATAATTCAAGCTATGGTTATTTCGATTATTGGATACAACAAATCAACAAGAAAACATGCATGGTCTTATCAATACAATGACCTTCAACACATTAAGACCTCCTAAACTCAAGAATCGACTCTCGATATCAGCAAACTCATGCCAATCAGCTGATCAAGATATCCGACACGAAATTTAGTCTCTCGCCAAGCATGTGCCCTCACAACACAAGAGAATTTTTCCCCCTTTTTAATTTTATGAACTCAAAGACATTACATGCAGGGGCATATAAACACAATTTCACTCTCTCTCCCAAAGGAATTCACATGCTTCATGTCATGAACCATAGGCTTGCCTTTAGTGTATTACTCCACTAATATAAGGACGTGTGATGTAAGATCACGTAGGACTTAACGGGTTGTAATGTAAGCTACTGAACTAGTAAATACTGGGCTAACCAATAATAACAGCTAGCATCCTTAAGCGCTTTTTCAATACATCCCATCAACCTTATGGGCATTGTTTCTTCCTTCATCCTCCCATTCTTGAAGTCTGTCTTTATTTTTGACCCCATATCTTTAAGCACACTTGACTCAATAACAAAGATTATCTATACATCTTCATTATATTTAATTTATAACGAGTGCACCTTCAACATTTTCTTTCCTTTCCTCACTCTGCTTTTCCTTTTCTTTTCACTATTCTCACTCCTTGACACTGTGGGAAAATTATTTTCTTTTCTTGAGCGCTTAAGAGTTTTGGATCAAATTCACGGATAATGAAAAGAAGGGGTTAAGCTCGGTTTACACCTTTTTGACAAAATAAAAATAATAGGCTAAAGGCTCAATGGGCTAACTAGGATGTACATTCAAGGTGGGTACGATAATGAAAAAAAGAAACTTTCGGTTAAAGCAAAGAAATGCCTACATCCTTTCCTACAATACACATCCTTCATTTCATTTCGCACACACACCAGTAAAGTTCTAGACACTTCACAATAGCATGGAAGAAACGAAACCTCACTATACACTCATTTCACATGCTCAAGTCAAGACATATTCACAGACTCTTCAATAAGCTAATTACAAGAATTCAAACATTAAGCCTCAATCACACTAAGTCGAACTCTATGGCCTAGGCATCTCAACATATTTACAAAGTTGCATACTTTCATATGATTCACCTTTGCATTTCAACTATCATGTACAACACACAACCAGAATTTCGCAACCATAAAGTAACTACAGGATTTGGGATGCAAAACAACAAAAGAAAAAACTAAAAAAAAACAAAATGAACAAAGGAATCTACTCCTAACGACTACATTTCCCTTAAGACGGTCGTCATCCATCCGTCATAGGGAATGGTCACTAACTACGACTTCGGTTCAATGGGACTATTCTTAGTAAAAGAACCGAAAACAAACACCGAGAAACCCAAAAATTTTAAAATTCATGAAAAATTTTAAAAATATCGATCATTTCGATAAAACAAAAATATGTACAAAACCAGCTAACAACATTCAACAGCACACAACAGCTTCACCTTAATTTCAATATAGACATGCACACAAAAATCACAGGGCCACAAGTTTATCCAAGCACAACAACAGAACAGAGACATACATTAATAACAACAACAACAAACACCTACTACTCCCACCCACACTTAAATCGAACACTGTCCCCAGTGTTCATAAATTCAGCATAGCACAAAAGTGGGTGGTGAAACTCCCTGATCAATCAAAATATTCCACTTCTTCGTTCAGTGCCACTGCCTCATCTCCCATGTCTGAATCGCCCCCTTCGTCATCATCTGACTCTACATCGGAGTCATCATGACGTGTCTCCTCATCTGTGGGGACATCATCATCAGTGGGCTCTACAAAAGCTGGCCCCACTCGACATAGAGCCCTGGCATTTTCTCCAAAAAGGTAGTCCAGCTCGAGCTGCCACAGCTCCTCTATTGTTGCCGGCCTCCCACCTATGCGCAGCTGGAGCATCTGCATCCCAAACATGCGAGCCATGTACTGATCATCCCGAGCATGTCACTCGGCTAGTGTAAGAACTGGCCGGTGAGTGGTGTCGGGCGCCTTAGTTTTGGTGACATCTAAGGCCCACCTCTCCATCTGCGGGATGTAGTCAAGGGCCTCCTCCTCAACATCTAGGCCTCTCAGGAACGTGGTCAGTAGGCCACCAAACCCGTACCTGTGCCCTTGATGCAATCGAGCTCTCTTTATGGCGGGGATAATCACCGCCCCCACATTGATCTCCAGCCCTTTCATCAAGGCGTAGACCAAGCATACACGATCTCGGGTGACATCTATCATATGCACCCCCGGGATCAGGCAGGAACAAACAATCTTCAGCCATATCCTGGCTTCCCTGTTCATCTGTGAGTAGGGCAAGGTCTGATGGTAGCCCCTCTCCTTATGCCTGCTCCAACGTGTTGTAGACCGAGTTCCACACAAAGTGTATCTGATATCTGCGTATGGTGGAGTGATATTCAGCTGCCGCAGCACATGGGTGTCTGTGTCCCGCGCCCCCAAGATGGCATTAAGGTGATGGGGCTCAAAAGTGACTATTTGCCCCGTTATCTTGATGGTGTGACTTCTGAGTGTCAGGTTCCAGTTGGTGTAGAATTCTCAAATCAGGTGCAGGTTGCACTCCTTGGGCTCTTCAAAGATGAAGTTTAGACCGGCTGCCTCAATCCTGTGGACAATCCGAGGGAATTCCTGTGCCAATGGTTCCCTAGCAATGTGTTCCTCGGGGAAGTATTTGCTTTCCTTATGCTTGGCGTACCATTTCTTCCCCTCCACTGTCACCCATCTGGTTATGTATTGACGGCGTTGGTCGCGTGGAACCGCTAGTGCTGCTGGGACTACTGTTCCCAGCCTAATTCTTTTCCTTCCGGTGCCTAATGTTGATGCGCCCTTCCCTTTTTCTTGCCTGCTTGCCATCGTTCCTGTCAAACCCAAAAGATAGTCCCCATGTTATTCCAATTAAAATTAGCTTCGACTAAGGTTGGGTGAAGCTAGGCTACCCCACACTTAGTCTTTAGCCACAATCACAACGTTACAGCAAGATCATACTTATTTCCAAAAACAAACAACAAAACATAACAAATATGCTTAGTTCATTCAGAGAATTCGACGGTATACATTCTATGTACTACTCAGACTTCGTACAGCTAGTCACAACATTACCATTGATAACATTTCATCACATAGCACTTAGAAAGGAGAAACAAAGAAATTTTTTTTATCTACATGAACCTATACAATTCACCCATTTCTTGCATCTCACATTTTCGTTACCCCGAAAATCTGTCGGTCTTTTACCATATTAACAGTTAGCACAACCAACTCATATCACCCAACATACACAACCCAGCAAGAATTTCAAAGTTCAACTAAATTTCCACTTTTTAAACTCAAATTCAAACCCTAGCTATCATTTTGCAAGAATTTCAATCAAACATGTATTTATCGAGTTCATCCCATCACAACGATAATAGGAACTTCAATCAACAATAATTTACATGAATTCATGCTCAATTTACACTTAAGGAAAGTTTTCCTCACTTCCTATGCTAAAAATCGGAAAAATAAGGTAAGAAATGAGATGAAGTTAACAAACATACCTTAAATTCGATGATATCGAAGAAAAGTTTATAAAATTGAGCTCCTAGGCCGTGTCACGTTGGGGAAGGGGGGAATTTTGGGTTGTTTGTCGCGGAGGAGCTGAGGAATAGGAAAAAATGAGGGAAAATGGGGTTAAAAAGGGGGGGGTTTTCGCGCGGGTCACCCGGCGACCCGTCGCGAAATACACTGCAACGTGTCACGGAGGGTAACGCGAAGCATGCCCTCCGTGACATGGAGCCATCGCGCAGGTGTTCTGGAATTTGTAGAAATTCCAGAATTACCTTCAACGTGTCACGGAGGGTAATGCGGAGGCCCTCCTCCGTGACACGGAGCCATCGCGTAGGCTCACTGTTTTGCCACTTTTTATTATTTTTCATACCTCGATTTTTCCTTTGCGATCCTTTTCATATTTATCCTCTGTTCAACCTGAAATTCATCTCACAACAAGAAATTGGTTAGAATCATAGGTTTCACATAAAATACAAATTTTGTTTTTATTTTTATTTTTCTCTTTTTTTTTCTTTTTTTTCTACGAAATCTAATAAAATATTACAAAAATTTTCACGGGTTGCCTCCCGTGCAGCGCCTGGTTTACCGTCACTGCTCGACGTCATTCAGCTCAGTCATCCTCTAGGGTGACGGACGTTTTCTCTCGACTACCGTCCTCACCCCAGTAATGCTTACATCTTTCCGGTGGTTTCCCCAATAACTCCCGTGACTCAACGCTCTTGACAACATCAGCTTGATTAATCACGTTGATTACCGAGAGTTCCTCGTACACAGCCGGGAGCTTGGTGGCTTGTATACATCAAACACCTCCACCTTGTCGTGTGCTCGCATAGTTAGTTGCCCTGCAGCTACATCAATAAGTGCTTTCCCGGTAGCCAAGAAAGGACGTCCCAAAATAAATGGCACTTCCGCGTCTGGCTCAAAATCCAGCACGACGAAATCTACTGGGAAGATAAAGGAGCCCACTTGCACCAGCACGTCCTCCACAATGCCATCAAGTCTGGCTAAGGAACGATCCGCTAGTTGCAATATCACTGTTGTTGGTCTAGGACTCCCTAGCCCCAACTTCTTGAATATCGATGACGGCATCAAGTTAATGCTCGCTCCCAAATCACATAATCCGCGAGCTTGGATACTCTGCTCAATTGTAATTTGTATTGTAAAGCTCCCAGGGTCCTTGAGCTTTGTGGGCAACCTGTTTTATATCCGGGAAGTGCACTCCTCCGTAAGAGCCACCGTAGCATACTCAGTTAACCTGCTTTTGTTCGCCATGATGTCCTTAATATACTTTGCGTACTTCGACACTCCCCGCAAAACATCAACAAGAGGTAAGTTAATATGTACCTGTTTCAGCACCTCCATGAACTTTTTGAAACCCGCCTCCTCCTTGTGTTTCTTTAATATTTGAGGGAACGGGGGTGGTGGTCTTTCTGGTTCAGCCTCCTTTTTCTTCCCCCTCTCATCACTTTGCTCCCTCTCAATTTCTACTGCTCCCGATTATTGAGGTGGTCTTTCTGGTTCCACCTCTTTAAGCTGCAAACCACTCTTTGTGGTCACTACATTCACTTGCTTGGGGTTGGGATCTGTGTCGCTCGGAAGTCCTCCTCTAGGCCTGGTGTTTTGGGCTCCAGCAAATTGCCCAAACTGGTACTCCAGCGCCTTTGTAGCTAACTGAATTTTCTTTACCTCGGCTGCCAATTTCACGTAGTCAGCCTGTAATTGAGCTTGGTTAGCTATCATTGTCTTGAACATCTCCTCAATGCTGGGTGATGGTGGTGGAGGAGGTGCATTGTTGCTTCTATATTGTGATTGATAGTTCTACTGCCCTCCTTGATTTCTCTACGCCCCCTGACTCAAACTTTTCCCTTGATGGTTGTTGCTACCCCAAGAGAAATTCGGGTGATTCCTCCAGTTGGAATTGTAGCTGTTGCCATACTATAGGTGGTTGTTTCTCTGTACATTCCCCACAAAGTTCACCGAATCAGGATTTGCTCCACAACACTTAGCTGAGTGTTCACTACTCCCGCACACTTCACACCAAATCTGCTGCACTACATTCACTGGGGCTTGAGACTGGTTCATGCTCATGTTACTGAAGTGGGTGTTGAGTTGATTCTGTAACGCAGCTATCTGTGTAGCAATAGCTGTAAAACCATCCACTTCTAATACTCCTGCTTCTTTCCTTGTTCCTCCTCTTGACGAGTCCGCATTCCACTTTGGATTTCCCTGCGAAATACGATTCAACAAGGTATACAGCTCCTCATAAGTTTTCTCCAATGCTTGTCCCCCAACTGCTGAGTCTAGCAAGATTTTTGTGTGGGGTTCCAAACCCTCTATGAAAGTATGCACCAACACGTCATTGGATTGGTGATGATGAGGACAATCCCGCAACATAGATTTGAATCTCTCCCAGGCTTGATACAGATTCTCTCTCTCTCTCTCTATTTAAAACATAGAATTTGACTTCTAAGTCTTGCTGTTTTACCGGATGGAAAAAATCGTATCAAGAATTTCCTTGCAAGATCATCCCACGTAGTGATAGAATTAGGTGGCTCAGCTTTCAACCACCTCTTGGCTTCTCCCAAAAGTGAAAATGGGAACAATGTAAGCCTGACATAATCTGATGACACTCCAGCAGGGATGTAAGTGTCACTTATCTCCAAAAAGTTTTGGAGATGTTGTTGTGGATCCTCATGAGGGAGACCTGTGAACTGCCCGCTGGTGTGCAGCAATTGCACCATGTTTTGTTTAAGCCCGAACCTCCCTCCTGGCTCAGGTTTGCGGATGCTAGATGTGACATTATTAGCATGTGGGATTGCCACCTCGCGAACCGGCCTAGCTGCCACTTCCTCGGGCACTAACATTGCCCGTACAACTGGTGGATTCTGTTGTTGCTCCAGGATTGTTTGTTTGAGCAACTACGGCTTTTTCTCTAGAGCTTCTCTCCTTTGAAGATGAAATTGTCTTTCCGGCTCTAAATATGAGTCCACAGCTCCTTGTCTCTTGCCAGTGTTCAACAGAAATTAGTATCTGCAAAATACAGGCTAAGGCCAAGTTGTCAACACTAAGAAGAAATAGTAAACTAACACTTAAGAAAAATTTACAAATTTCCAGTCCCCGGCAATGGTGCCAAAAACTTGTTCGATGCTTTTGGGTATATAGCTACACGCAAGTGCATGTGGTCGAACAAGTAGTAAAGTGGCTCAAGTAAGCCAAGTATCGATCCCACAGGGACTGGGCTAAGGTAGCAATTTAATCAAGTGTCAATAAACTTTAACTCTAAAAATGCAGACAACAGTGTGAAGAAGAGTTTGATATTTTGGTGTCTAATTCTATACTAAGTCTAAAACGAATATACAATTTGAGTCTGAACTATAAGTATGAGCATGCTGAGGCTAAATGAACATGTAAAGAATTAAATTATCGATACAATTTGGTTAATCTTTCCTCCGGTTGCTAGTCAAGAATTATTGCCTATGGATTATAACTCTCGTATTTAACCCAACTTAAGAATCATGAACCTTCCACCTACATTTTTGTGATAAAATGAAATTCATGTTCTAGCCATACAAAACCGATTCCTTAATTGACTAATACGACTTTCAGGTATATCTCTATCCTGAAGGTAAATCAATTCTCAATTTTCCCAAACTAAGAAAAGATCATATCCTATCAATTCACAACTTTCCAATTGAGTGAAACCGGAATTATTAGATATACATTAACGTTGGCCAAACATTAACGCAGTAAGAACAAGAATCAATAGAACAACCATGGAAGAAAAGATGAAAAACCAATTTATCAATAATTACATTTCAATACAATTGTTCTTAACCTCAGCAAGAAGAGAAATTAGCCACTCATTTGTGGATTAAACATCGTTAAATAAGTGTTAATCATACAAGCAATTGAAATAAAGAAGAAGGAGATAGAGAAAAACCCTGAGATTTTCGTCCCCTCAACTGCCTATAACCCACGTTCTTGCTCCACCAAGTCAGAATAATTAAAAATGAACCTAAGTGTTCTATTTATACTAGTGGGAATTTTTCCCGGAATAACAAGCAACGTGTCACGGAGTGCATTGCGGAGCACTGCCTCCGTGACACGCCACCAACGCGGACCCTTACTGGAATTCGGACGTCCAGGTATTTAGGCCCAACGTGGCACGGCGTGCAACGCGGGGCTAGGCTAACGTGCCACGACCCCAACGCGTACCTCCACTGGAAATAGGCATAATTTCACCCTCCAGGCAGAGTGCATCCGTGATGGCAGCGTGACACGGCTCCATTGCGGAGCCCCTTTAATTCGTGCCTTCAAGTGCTTTTTTCCCTTGCTAGCTTCCGAGTCCAATCCCGATCTCTCCCAACATGCACCTTAGCTCCATAACTTTATATTTTTCCTGCAAAACAACGCTAATCATGTTGGTTAGTATAAATTCACATTTTATTACAAATCACATGAGAATGTATAAACATCGATAGATAAACAAGGCAAAATGACACATTTGAGTATCACTTGGGCATATAAATTTGCCCAAGATCTGGTAACAGGTATCCAGCTTGCCCCATGTATGACAGAACCACCCAGGAGAGTTTCTTCAGGGTCAAGAGGGCTGTTTTGGTTATGGACAACTTGGTCACCGGCTTATGGAATGCCCGTCAGTAGGACGGGGAAGGTCATAATCGACCACCTCAGCAGCACTAGCAGGCTGACCAGCTTAGCAGGCTAATACATCATGTGCGGAGGGCGTTCAAAGTCAAAAACCTTTTTATGCATTATCATCTCGTCAGGATTAGAAGAACTCACTGGATGTGGTCATGGGTATGTTACGTCTTTTCCACCTAGATGTATATGAACTTCTTGATTCGGGGGCCACACTATCATTTGTGACTTCCTATGTAGCATTCTAGTTCGATATCAATCTAGAGGTCCTCTAAGAACCATTTTCAGTCTCCACCCCAGTTGGCGAGTTAGTTAGAGCCAGCCAGGTGTACAGAAATTGCCCAATCTCAGTCTTCAATAAAGTCATTCCAGCTGACCTTGTAGATTTAGGCATGGTCGACTTTGACCTCATTCTTGGCACGGATTGGTTACACTCCAGTTATGCCTCAATCAACTACAGAACTAGGGTTGTCAGGTTTCAATTCCCTAATGATCCAGCTCTAGAATGGACGGGCAGTAGTTTAGCGCCAAAGGGTAGGTTTATTTCCTACCTTAAGGCCAGAAAACTTATATCTAAGGGATGTATTTATCATCTAGTCCGGGTCAAGGATTCCAACTCTGAGATCCCAACTATCCAGTCAGTCCCCATTGTCAGTGAATTTCCAAATGTGTTCCCCAAAGATCATCCTGGACTTCCTGCTGAACGGAAAATCGACATCGGTATAGACCTTACTCCATATACTCAGCCCATCACCATTCCTCCTTACAGAATGGCTCCGCCTAAACTTACACTTGAAGGAGCAGCTAAAAGATCTTCTTGATTAGAGTTTATCAGACCCAGTATCTCTCCTTGGGGTGCTCTAATGCTATTCGTGCGAAAGAAAGATGGTACCCTTAGAATGTGTATAGATTACCGTTAGTTGAACAAGGTCACAGTCAAGAACAAGTATCTCCTACCCAGAATTGATGACATGTTCGACCGACTTCAGGGAGCCAGTTTTTTCTCCAAAATAGATCTCAGGTCAGGTATCACCAGCTAAGGGTCAGAGAGTGTGACATACCAAAAACCACTTTCAGGACTCGGTATGGTCACTACGAATTTATGGTTTTGTCCTTTGGACTAATAATGCCCCTGCAGCCTTTATGGACCTGATGAATAGAGTCTTCAAGCAATATCTAGATATGTTCTTTATTTTATTTATCGACGACATTCTGCTATACTCCAGATTTGAGGAAGAGCATGCTAATCACCTAAGGATAGTGCTTCAGACACTTAGAGACCGCTAGTTGTTCGCCAAGTTCAGCAAATACAAATTTTGATTGAAGTCTGTGACTTTCCTGGGTCATGTGGTCTCGAGTGAGAGTATTATGTTGATCCTCAAAAGATAGAAGCAGTAAAAGACTGTCCTAGACCCACCTCCCCAACCAAAATCAGAAGCTTCTTGGGTCTAGCTAGGTATTACCGACGCTTTGTGGAAGGCTTTTCTTCTATAGCATCTCCTCTGACTAAGCTGACTCAAAAGAAGGTGGAATTTCAATGGTCAGATGCTTGTGACAAGAGTTTCCAATAGTTAAAAACTTGAGTCACTACCGCTCCATTATTGACCCTACCGGAAGGATCAAATGGATTTGTAGTATATTGTGATGCTTCCAAAGTTGGACTTCATTACGTACTAATGCAGAGGGGCAAGGTAATAGCGTATGCCTCCAGACAGCTCAAAATTCATGAAAAGAATTATCTGACTCATGACTTGGAGTTGGAGAGGTGGTGTTTGAATTAAAAATATGGAGACACTATCTGTATGGGGCTCACGTGGATATTTTCACCGATCACAAGAGCCTTCAGTATGTATTCAGTCAGAAGGACCTAAATCTTCATCAGAGAAGGTGGTTACAGCTCCTGAAGGATTATGACATGATCATGCTATATCACCCGGGCAAAGCCAATGTGGTGGCAGATGCCCTAAGCAGAGTGTCCATGGGTAGCGTGGCTCATGTTGAGGAAGGCAAAAAGGAATTGGCGAAACATATTCACCGACTAACTCGGTTAGGGTTGCAGTTGGTTGACTCAACTGAGCATGGAGTGGTAATGCACAGCAGGTCAGATTCGTCTTTGGTTGTTGAAGTTAAGTCCAAATAGGATGAAGATCCCATATTACTTAAACTTAAGGAAGCGGTTCTCAAGAAAGAGGTTGAGGCTTTTTCCAAAAAGGGAGATGGTGTGCTTCATTAACAGGGAAAATTGTGTGTACTGAACGTTAGTGACTTGAGACAGCAGTTATTGACTGAAGCCACTATTCGAGGTACTCAATCCACCCTGGTGCTACTAAAAGTAACATGATTTGAGGGATATTTACTGGTGGAACGGTATGAAGAGAGACATCGCCGAATGCGTAGTTAAGTGCTTGAACTGCCAGCAAGTCAAGGTAGAGAACTAAAGTTCGGGAGGTATGAACTAGGATATCAGCATACCTACGTGGAAGTGGGAAGAAGTGAACATGGACTTTATTATGGGTCTGCATCAAAATCGTCGGCAACATGATTCTATCTGGGTAATAGTAGACCGGATGACTAAGTCAGCACATTTCCTCCTAGTTAAAATTACAGATTCAGCTGAGGACTATGCTAGGCTTTATATCTGGGAGTTGGTCAAACTTCATGGGGTTCCAGTATCCATAATATCAGATAGAGGTACCCAATTCACCCCACATTTCTGAAAGTCTTTTTAGAAGGGACTTGGTACCCAGGTCAAGCTCAGCATAGCTTTTCACCCGCAGACAGATGGGCAAGCTAAGTGGACTATTCATACCCTAGAATATATATTGAGAGTGTGCACGATCAATTTCAAGGGAAGTTGGGATGCCCACTTGCGTCTTATCAAGTTTGTGTACAACAACAGCTACCACTCCAGTATCCAAATGACCCTATTTGAGGCATTATATGGTAGGAGGTGCAGGTCTCCTATTGGATGATTTGAGGTTGGTGAAGCTGCTATAATCGGGCCAGACTCAGTTCATGAAGCTATGTAGAAGGTACAACTCATCAAGAAAAGATTGAAAACAGCTCAGAACCATCAGAAATCTTATGCTGATGTGAGGAGAAGAGAATTAGAGTTTGCTGTGGATGACTGGGTCTATTTGAAAATTTCACCCATGAAAGGGGTGATGAGATTTGGAAAGAAGGGAAAGCTCAGCGTGAGATGTATGGAACTCTACAGAATTATAAGGCGAATTGGCAAGGTGGCTTATGAGCTGGAATAACCTTCAGCGGTGGCGTCTGTGCACCCATTATTCCAAGTGTCACTATTGAAGAAATGTATCGGTGATCGAACTTCAATTGTTCCATTGGACAGTGTGGGAGTGAAAGATAGTCTCTCATACGAGAAGGTTCTAGTCCAGATCCTTGGCCGTCAGGTTCATAAGCTGAGGAACAAGGAGGTAGCTTTAGTCAAGGTTTTATGGAGAAATCAGCATGTCGAAGGAGCTACGTGGGAGGCTGAAGCAGATATGGTGGCTAGATACCCCTATTTTTTCCCTTCCAACTCAGTTTCAATTCAAGGTATCAACTCCTTTCCCAAAACTGCTTTTAGTTCATATGTCTCAGTTTTTGTAATGTAAATGAAAATATGTATGATTAGTCAATTCAGTTCAGACTTGTGATTCAGTTTAGAGGTAGTCATTCCGCTAGATTCAGCTTTCATGCTCAGTATTCATGTGTAAAAGTTGCCATTCTCCGGTTTCCTACGTATTTTCCAACATTCAAGGAAGAATGTTCTCAAGGGGGAGATATTGTAATGTCCCGGAAACTCAAAAACTAGACTCGGGAAAGGTTAGATAGTGCACCTAATGACTTGTCACCATAAATCGTTGTCCTTTTTAATTTTTCAAGCATTGAGAGGACTCTCGGGGATTAAGCAGGTTTGCATCAAGCACAATAGGTCATAATTATCAAATTCAAAGAGTACACTTGAATGCTGCTTACTTTGACTAACAATCAGAAACTAGGGTTGGAAGTTGGTATTCTCGGTGTAATTTGAGAAAAAACTTGCTCAATTAATCTTGATTTTAAGTTACGGGTGTGAGGGAGTCATGACTTCTGGTCTTGACATTGGTTCTGAGTGCGTGGGAGAAGGGTATGGTGTGTTTGAAGTTTGAATAAGTTATAGGGCAGATTTGAAAGTTTTGGGCCGAGTCGGGTAATTTTAAAATTTTTTACCTATCACAACTCGTACCACGACTCATATGAAGTCCCTACAACTTGTCCCTTGGACTCGTAATAGACATATTGAAAAACTTACCTGTGGACCTACGAGCACATCTTACGACTGATACTAAAGGGGTATAATTCGTACTATGAATCATAGGTCTTTCTTACGTTGAGGTCCATGCCTTGTATAGTTCATAACCACAATCAGTACTACGACTCGTATAATGAGGTTACAAGTTGTAGGACCAACGGTACCCTGAACTCATGCACTGAAATACATCTCTGCTTCTCACGATGACTCGTGCTATAGCTCGTACAATCCTCTTATGAGTCATACTAAGAACCAGAGCACATGCCTGTTCAGCAGTTCTTATTCCATCTATTTTTGTTTCCCCTGCACATTGAACACAGATGAGTTAATCAACTTGGGTTGCCTCACAAGAAGTGCTTGATTTAACGTCGCGGCATAATGCAGGTAGTTCGATTACTAAGAATTCACCAAACCACCACATGGGTTGCCTCCCAAGAAGTGCCTGATTTAATATCACGGCATGACGCAAGTCTCTTGACTACTCAAACTTCGTTAAGGAACTCAAATTCATCCTCTATTGTTGAGACAACTCTGTACTCCTTCGGTTTTTCATTGACCAGCAGACATTGAAGGTGACCTCTTTTTTATTGCTTCTGAACTTCAACTGGCCAGCCTCCACATCTACTAAAGCTCTCCCAGTGGAAAGGAATGGTCTCCCCAAAATGATGGGAACCTCAAAATCAACCTCGCAATCAAGGATCATGTAGTTTGCTGGGAATATGAATCTATCAACTTTAACAAGCACATCAAACAGGATCCCCACAGTCTTTTTCACAGTTCTGTCTGCCATCAGTAACAGCATGATAGACGGTGTGGGGGATCCCATGCCTAGCTTCTTAAACACAGCTAACGGAATCAGATTGATACTTGCTCCCAAATCGCAGAGTGCCCTTGTCAACATCACTGATTATACATGGAATGGTGAAGGCACCTAGATCCTACTTCTTCTAGGAAAAGACCCGTGAGGCTATAGCACTACAATGATGCACATTATCCATAGTCTCATAGCTCACATACCTTTTCTTCGTAACAAGGTCCTTCATAAACATTGCATATCTCGGCATCTATTCCAATGCCTCGACCAACGGTATCTTTATAGATAACTGTTTGAGCATTGACAGAAATTTTTGAAACTTACCATTCTCCGCCTTCTTCTTCATTCTTTGAGGGAAGGGTGGCGGTGGTCGTGGAATAGCCTTGTAAATTTTTATGGCTCCTTTCTTCTCGCCTTCTTCTACTTCAGGCCCCTTTTCAACACCTGGAGCCTCAGTCAGCTCAGCATTCTCATTTTGCTCATTATCAACAACATCTTCTTTATCATTAATTATTCTCTCTTTCTTCCTTTACAACAGGCAGAGGGGGATCAACCATGGTCTTTCCACTCCTAGTAATCACAGCCATGCAGTGACCATCATTCTTTGGATTCTGGACTATGTTGCTAGGTAGTGTACCCTTTTCCCTAGGGTTCATGGATGCTGATTGTTGCCCTAGCTGCTGTTCAATCTTCTTGATAGCCATATCATGTGACTCCACTCTCTAACCCCTGCTCGATATATCACTAAGGATGTCTTTCAACTGATCATCTATGGATCTGACCTTCTTTAACATCTCAGCCATCATGCTCTCCAACTTTAACTGTCCATCCTCCCCCCCACGTGCATTAGGAGGCACACACAATCCTGCTCGGTCGTTGCGATAACCGTCATTCTTTCTCCAATCTTCCTCCCGCTCATGACCTCAGCTTCTTTCTCTGCACCGATTTCGGTTGTAATTGTCTCTGTATTGGTTTCGACCTTGGTTTCTAGAACCTTGGTGCAAAATTTCATGTCCAGACCCTTGGGCGTTGGCTCAAAAACCCGCCACCTGGTTGTCCAGGAAGTTTGCCTCCTCCTTAGAATCTGAGTGGTCATGCCTTGGTTCCTGTCCTTGTTTCCCACTTCATTAACTTTTCTGGCTCTAGCTCCCATGATATGCTTAGTGAGCAAGTCCAACGATGTGCCATATAAGCCAATTCTTGGTCACGCTCTTCTTCCTTCCTTTATTGATCTACAGTCAAACCAACAATATATGTACCAGTTGCTGCTTCCGCTTCCCAGGTGTGCCATGCTCTATTTGTTTTGGTCACTCTGTCTAGAATAGTGGCAGCTTGCTCCTAGGTGTGGCTCATCAGTGCTCCTCCCGCAACGGTGTCTGCTATTGCTTTTATACTGTTGTTCAAGGATCTATAGAAAATATCCAACAAGCTGTCATCAGGAATTTTGCGGTTCAGACACTTGGTCAACTTCTTCTTGAACCTCAACCAAGTTTCATGAAGTGCCTCAGTCTTCAGTTGTCGGAAATTATAGATTTCATTTTTAAGCTGCAGCATCCTGCAGGGTGGAAAGAGTCACTCTAGAAAAGCTTGCTTGATCTCCCTCCAATTGGTAATGGAGTCGTTGGGAAACTCTGATAACCACAAAGTGGCCTCTCCAGACAGAGAGAAGAGGAAGAGTCTTAGCCTTATAGCATCCTAGCTAACTCAGGGCAACCTATATGCCTTGCATATTCCCACAAAGTTCATTAGGTGCAGGTTGGCATCATCAGCTGCATGACCACTAAACACCCCTTTCATGTTCAATAACTGGATCATGGTGCTAGTGATGTCAAATATTTCCCCAGCAGACAATGGTGGTGGTACGATAGCTCTGGTTGACCCAACTTCATCAATGTCTGGATCATCCTCATCAAAGAATTGAGGGGCATATCTTTGACCTCTGTTTCCCCTTCCATGGAGACCATCATTAACAATCTCATCTCGAGCATCCTCCGCATCCTAAAGTGTAGCTTTCCAAGCTAGCTCGACTTGCCTAGCTTCTTCAGCAATACGGGCATCTCTATGCTCTTGGCTCTCCATTCTTCGCAGTGTTCCTTCAAGTTCAAGATCCAAAGGAATTAGGGGATTTCCACTATGACGATTACTTGGCATTCACCAAGCGATAACCTGTGGATATATAAAAACAAAAAATACGTAAATCAGGAAATAACAACCAAAAGTCAAATACAAGCAATTAATATAATTTTAGTCGTATTCCCCGGCAATGACGCCACTTTTAAATAATGCACAAACTGACACTTCCTGGAAAATTATGAAGCGGATGTTGTCAATAAAGAATCCAACAAAGAGGTTGGGGCCGAACCCACAGGGAATAGGGTAAGATCTAGACTAATGTCGGTAATTGAACTTGTTGGTGAGTTATCTCCAAATTGAGAGGTTTAAGAAAAATGATATTAAACAAGATTGTAATTGTGTTTTTTATCAAGGTTTGCAAATAATTAGGGTAAGTGTTCCCCATGGGTTCATAACTACTTCGGGTATACACAAGTGATCAATCCCAATGCTTACTTGTAGAGCTGATAACTAGGGTTCATCCAAACGACTGGTTCGTCCTTATTGGATGACTATACTCACTGGGATTGATGTCATGAGCGATTTCAAACTAAACGTTAGCAATTTGTCCCATATTAAACTATCCTGGGACCATAACTCAAGTTAATACAATGATCATAAAGACCAAGGCTTTGTTGTAATTCTATTTTTCTAATCTATACTTCTCCAGGTTCAAGCAAGTATAGAATTCGGGAAAGTCCTAAAGTTTTACACTATTAAGAAACTCTTAAAGATGAAAAGAATACAATACAAGTGTTAGCGTTGGTTTTGAATCACTTTTATGTAACCCTATTTCGTTAATCCACCATGTTCCCGCATCCCCTAGTTGTGGAGGTTTTAGCCTCTCATGATTGAAAGGTTATAATTTGCATTCATATACAAACACATAATTAAATGCTTACAACAATAATTGGGAAGAAAACCAGATTTGAATATCAAAGAACAATATCAAGAAAAATGGAAGAAATCAAGAATTTGATCCTAAGAATTGCTCTTCAAAACTTGATAAAAATTCACAAATAATATTCTTCACATGCCTCTCCTAATTTGTTTCTATGTTCTCTACTAAAATAAAACATAAAAGCTATTTATACAGACATTAGAAACCTTTTTCTATGCTGACAGGGAATTTTCCATATCTGGCACTGACTGTATCATGAATGCTCCTACTACCCTTAGCAAGATTGTACGGGTAATACCTTCTTCTCCTACTTCCTTGGCTACTGCAGATTTGTCTAAGTGTTGGAAGGCTAGTATGACTCATACCACAGTCCTAGGAGTTGTACAATGCATTAGTGGCTTGGCCTTAAGAACTCTGACATCTTCTGAAGTTTTCCACGAGTGTTGTGGTACGCCTTGTACCTTCCTCCTACGACTCATACTGCTTATTGTGTCTAGAGTTCTACCAAGTCTTGAAGAATTACTTTAAGCTACACATCTCATGGTACAAGTCGTATGTGAGTGCTACAATCCGTGAGTTCACCCGTACTAAGAGATTGCCTTTTTGCGAATTTCTCTAAATAATTCCACAACTCCAGTTATTGCTCATACCATCTTGGTACGACTCATATTGAGAGTCGTATATTGCCTTCCTCTTAATCTAGACGTCTAACTTTCACCATGATTCTCAGTATGACTCATATAATCAAGGTATGGCTCGTACTGAGACTTGTACTTGGATGATTTGCACTTTTACGCCTCTTTTGCACATTTTTGCTCTCAACACCTATTTTCCCTGAAATCAAAGTAAAAATACCTCATATCCATATAAACATACCTAGGTCTATGCTATTTTCTCAGTTTTAAGTTCGAAAGTGCTGTAAACTCATAGCACATCATTCAGTCACTAATATCCATATCCACCATACCCAACCCGAAGCCAACATTACAAGCCGAGAAAAGTCCTATAGTGATCCTAGCCTAATTGTCCGAAAAACCAAAGTAGAGAAAATAAGGGAAAGCCTATGGTATCCGATGTGCAGTATTTGGAACATCATTGTGAGAGTGAGAGTCTTACTTGATTAGTCCCAAGTCTCATATTTCTATATGTATGTGAGTTTTGGGGACTTCATTTGTTGTGAGGGTACATGGTTTGTATTGCATTCTACCCTTTGTCTTTATGAATAGCACTAGTAATAGCTTAATTATTTGTTGATAGTTAGATTCCATATTTTGGTCCCTGTATGTCATGAGCTGCAGCTACATGTGTGCATAGTTGACTTGGTTTGGATGAAAAAGGGGTCAAAAGCTGAGAATGGTGTTTAGTGCAAATTTTGTGGTGTTGGCTATAAGTACTCTAGTTTACTTTCTATTTAAGTATAATTTTATAGTTTAGTTTAGTTTGCCTGAGGACATGCAAAATTCTTAAGTTGAAGGTGTTGATGTGTTGTGGGTTACAACACTTTTGACGCTTAAAATTGGGAAATAAGCATAGTCTTAGGTGTGTTTATACAGGTATGATGCACTTTTACTTTGTTTTCAGGGAAATTAGAAGTTGGAGTTGAAATTTGCAAAAGAAGTGAAAAGAGTGCAAAAAAGGGCCAAGTACAAACCTCAGTACGAGCCGTACTGAGCTTCATGGAAAAGTTTATAAGATGAGCTTAAGGCAAAGGCCAAGTTACAACTCGTGGTAAAGGCCGTATAGAAAATCATAGAAAAATTACATAAGATGCTACACTAGGTTAGTCTCCTGGTACAGATAGCAACCATGAATCATGATAACTACCTATGAATCATACCAAGGAGCCATGGTAAAGTTTAGAAGGATTGAGGAATAGAAGATCTCAAGGTACGAGAGGCAGTCACGTGGCGTAGAAGGAAAGTATGACTCATAGGATCATTGTACGAGTCATACCAAGTTCCAACACTTAGCCAGATTCAGAGTTTCCAGAAATTGTATGAACAAAGGTACAACCAGTACAATCATAGTATGAGTCGTAGGTGAAGGAGGCGATTGTTTATCAGCTTTCCTATTAAATTAGGAAAGGTTTCTAATTAATTGTATAAATACTTTTATAGGTTATTTTTCTTAGAGAGAACAAAATTCAATTATTTTGAGAAGTATTCAACTTTTGGAATATTGAGAAGAACTTTTGGAGAGTTTCTTGCACTGATTCCTCCATTGTTCTTGAGTTGTTCTTAATTTATCTTTTGCAATAATCAAGTGGGTTTACTTTTCAATCATTATTGTAAGTTCTAAATTATGCTTTTTTTGTATGAATGCTAATTATCTTCTTACAATCATGAGAGGCTAAAACCTCCACAACTAGGATTGTTGGAACCATGGTGAATTAACAAACTAGGGTTTACACAAAGTGATTCCAAACCAATGCTAAAGCTTATATTGTATTCTCTTCAATCTTAAACATTTCTTAATGAAGCACAATGTTAGTACTTACCCGAATTATCTACTTGCTTGAATCTAAAGGGGTAGAGATTAGGAAAAGAGAATAACAACAAAGACTTGAACTTTGTGGTTCATTGTATGACTTGAGCAGGGTTGCAGAATAGTTAATTTGGAACAAATTGATGTAATTCCCCAAAAAATCTAAGATTAGACCCGGGAGTTGAAATGGAGAAAATAGGATTTTCTACACTAGGTCACAGAATGATTCATCCTGTGACCTGTAGGGTAGGTCACGAGTCGTGGAGTGACTCATGGCGAAGGGTACAAACTTGGTTGAAAAGTTGGGAAATTGAGTAACCACGAGTGTGACCATGAGTCGTGGTCAACACCATGAGTCGTTATGTGAGTCGTGGACAAGGGTTGACTAAAAGTTGGAAAATTCGGGCAGTGCACTTAACGGGTCCTCACCACGACTCATATGGGACAACATGAGTCGTAGTGTCTCCCTTGGAGACCCCTAGGCGGTTTTTGGCAGTGAGGAATACGGGAGGTGACCACAAGTTTTGGTCACCGGTAACGAATCATCAAGTAGCCCGTGGTGACCCCTGAAGAGGAATTTTGGTTCAGTGGCAATGGGAGATGTCATGAGTTGTTGGGTCTCCTGACGACTCATGAAGTTAATCATTGGCAGGTTGGGGAATCTTTAGAAAATTTCCAGTGCACATCACGATTAGGCACCACGAGTCATCCCTGACCTCACGATTCGTGGAGTACATCGTGGGGACTGGCAAGGTCTTTTTTCGTGCGAATTTCCTAAGGAGTTTTACATAATTTCCTAAACTCCCAGACCTTAAACTACGTTATTCGGTGTTTTAATAAGGGGTTTTAGAGGGGATAACTGACGGTTTATTTCATTTATCTCATACCCTAAAAAGTTAGAGCGTAAAATTTCTCTTAGAAAGACTGAAAGAAGAAGCTAGGACAATCAAATTCTCCTCAGTTTTTTCAAGGGATTCTCTCAGGGATTGCCATCACCAGGTATGTGGGAATTGAACAAGGGGATAGTTCTTCCCTTGTGTCCCCAAAAATCTCCTTTATCTTCTCTATCAGTTCTAGCCCTGAACTTTCGAATGTGAATAAATGATATGTCAGACTACGTTTATAGCATGTGGAATATGGTTTACGTTGATTGTGTCATATTTTCACTACCTAGTTATCATGTTAATCTTATTCTTGTAAGGATGGTTTTAGCCCTAGCTTTGAATTCAGTAAATTAGAATTTTGCCTATTGGATTAGTTCTTCCTTGTGGCTTGATTTTATCAGTTGGGTTTCCCATATTGCTAGAAAATGTTTAGAATTCAGTCAGATGCTTGTTAGTTCAGTCTCAGTCAATTATTAGCATATTCGATATAGTCCGGTAATGTCAGCTGATCAGTTTGACAACAATGAATTCTTGAGGTGTCCATAATGTCTCCCAATTATCAGTATTAGACTCAGTATCAAAATTTAGTGGTTCTTTAGGCGGTCATGACACTTATAGATAAGCAGCTCTGACCAACCTTAGGACCGCAGCGTCAGATTACAGTTTGTTCCTTAGACGGTTACGATGCTTCTAGATAAGCAGCTCTGACCAGTCCTAGAACACCAGTTACAGAATCCGGTCTGATAATACTCTCAGGATACTTCCAGATAGGTATCCCCGACTTAGTCTTGGCCCCCAATTTTGATCTATCAGCTTAGTAGTTAGTCTAATAGTATCCAGTGGGAGTAGGACTTAGCACTGAGCGGACTGGGGTTCCAACGCACCCAGGTTCCCAAAACTATGTTCCCACAGAAGGTTATATTTTATTAGCCTCATGGTCCAAACCCGTGATCACTCAGTTCATGCTTTTATACACTGGCAAGGAATATTGGGTCCTACCGATGGGGTGTATACATCGGACTCTACGTCAAGCTCACGTGGTTATATGTCGGTTATAGAATCTCCCACTAGTCAGCTCAGTTTAGTCTTAGATTAGTCAATTCAAATCAATTCAGTACAGTATTTCAGATTATCATGTCTTTGACCATTGACAGGTTTATTTGGACCATCTCAGTATATCACAGTTTATTCAATACCAGTATTTTAGTTGGTCATTGTATGTCTTTACAGCTCAGTTGCTTTATTCTCTGTGTTATGATTTCTCTCACTAACTCAGTACATTCAAAGTACTGATGCATACCTTTTATGTTGTATCGTTTTATGATACAGTTGCAAGTTCTTAGTCTCAGCAGTGTTAGCAGATATCGCTCAGATGTTTCCAATTGCATCATTATTAAGTCCTCATCTTTCGAGGAAAAGGATTATTTCTTTCATTTATACTTAGAGTTAGCTAGAGGCTTGTCCCAACAACTCCTCAGATAGATGGCTTTCAGACACAGACATAGTTTTAGACTTTCAGCTTTGTTTTAGTTGTTTTTAAACTTTATAATTTAGTTCTTTTTCATAAATGTTTTATATTATTACTTTAATCTTCCGCTATGTTTTACTCAGATTGCCAGTGTTATGATAGACCATGGGTTGACTTGGCGTTAGTTGTGACTCCAAGTATCGTGTCCCATCTAGGGTATAGACTCAGGGCATGACAATTGATAACGATTAAAGTGAAATCACCCAAGAGACCTAATTTGGTATTAAGTATAGTTATCCACTAAGGACGAACCAGTTGTTTTGGATGAACCTATGCTATTAGTTCTACAGTCAAGCATTGGGATAGATCAAAAGTGTAAAGCCCGAAGTTGTTATTAACCCATGGGGAACACTTCCCTAGTTAATTGCATTATCTTGATAACAATCCAATTGTCAATACTGTTACGTGTTTACTTCCTTACAAAGCCCCATGTTTTAGGAAATAACACATTTAAAAGCTTAAATACTAGCATTATTCTATATCCTAACCATATTCCCTGTGGGATCGACCCCAACCTAGTTGGGTTCTTTATTGACAACATCCATGTCATACTTTTAAAGGAGTGTGATTTGAGTGTTATCAACTGGTTCGATGAAGTTGGATGAGTTTGTGATCGTATTTCTAGACAGGTTCTTTCCTCAGGAGTTAAGGGAAGAAAAGGCAACAGAGATCATAATTTTTAAACAGAATAACATGACGGTGCAGGAATACGCCTTAAATTTCACTCAATTGTCAAAGTATTCTCTGGAGATGGTGGCCAAGCCAAGGGCTTGCATGCTCAAATTTGTGAATGGGGTCTCTGACTTGGTAGTTAAGGAGTGTAGGACTTCCATGATCATCAATGACATGGATATCGCCATGCTTATAATCCATGCACAACATATAGAGGCGGAGAAATTGAGAGATAGAAAAGGAAAGTAAGAGGGAGAGGACAAATCATTTTAGCTATTCCCAATAGAGGTCAGGCATTGGTAACTGACCCCAGTAGAAGCAACAGAGACCTCCAGCACCCTCTTCAGCCAGTGCTCCTTCTTCCAGGCCCCATAAGGATCGAAAGGGCAGAGCATCAGGCTCCCAATCTCAGAGCCATGTCTCCAGTAGCTGCACATTCAGTGTGTCCCAAGTGTGGTAAGAACCATTCAGGTGAGTGCCTTCTAGGTAAGGAGGGTTGTTTTGGTTATGGCCAACTAGGCCACAGATTGAGGGATTGCCCATCGAAAGGACAGGGGAAAGCCCAATCCACAACATCAGCAACTCCAACAGGTTGCTCGACTAAAGAGGGCACTACCTCAAACACAGGTGGAGGTGGTCAATGTCAAAATTTCTTCTATTCCCTATCCTCCCTCTAGGACTAGGAGAATTCACCTAGCTTAGTCACTGGTATGTTACGTCTCTTTTAGATAGATGTTTATACTTTACTAGATCCAGGAGCCACACTTTTCTTCCTGACTCCGTATATTGCTGTCTAATTTGATATTAGTCCAGAAATTCTCTCAAACCCATTTTCAGTCTCTGCTCCAATTAGTAAGTCAATTTGAGATAGTTGGGTATATAGAAATTACCTGGTCACAATGTTATAGAGAGTCACCATAGCTGACTAAGTAGAGTTAGATATGGTGAATTTTGAGCTCATTCTTGGAATGTACTCGTTACATTCTTGTTATGAATCAGTTCACTACAAAACCACGGTCATAAGATTCCAATTTTCTAATGAACTAGTCCTAGAGTAGAAGGATAGTACTTCAATGCCTAAGGGTTGATTTATCTCTTACCTTAAGGCTAGGGAAACGATTTCTAAGGGTTATATTTATCACATAGTTAGGATCAAGGATTCTAGTTTTGAAACCCTAACTCTTCGATCAGTTCTAGTCATAAATGAGTTACCAACCATGTTTCCCAGAGACCTTCCCAGAGTCCCTCTCAAGCGAAAAATAAACTTCAGTATAGACCTTCTCCCAGATACCCAGCCTATCTCAATTCCTCCCTATAGAATGGCTCCAGCTAAGCTTAAAGAGTTAAAAGATCAACTAAAGGACCTTTTAGACGAGGTTTTCATCAAATCTAGCATCTCTCCATGGGGTGCCGTAGTTCTATTCATGCAAAAGAAAGACGGTTCACTCAGAATATGCATTGACTATCGTTAGTTGAATAGGGTAACAGTCAAGAACAGGTATCCCCTTTCCATGATTGATGACCTATTCGATCAGCTTTAGAGTGCTAGCTTCTATTCAAAGATATACCTCAGATCATACTATCATCAGCTCAGAGTCAAAGAATAAGACATTTCGAAGATAGCCTTCAAAACTCAGTATGGTCACCATGAATTCAAAGTTTGTCTTTTGGACTACACGAATGCTCTTACAGCTTTTATGGACTTGATGAATAGGATATTGAAATTGTACCTAGACGTGTTCATTATTATCTTCATAGATGATATTCTGGTTTATTCCTGAATAGAGAAGGAACATGCAGACCACCTAAGGATAGTTTTGCAGACTCTTAGGGACCTCCAATTGTTCGCTAAGTTCAGAAAATGTGAATTCTGGCTAAAATCAATGGCGTTCCTTGTTCATGTTGTCTCCAATAAGGCTATTGATAATGCTCAAACTCACACTCCTAATAAAGTATAAAGCGGACATTGTCAATAAAGAACCCAACAAAGGTTGGGGTCGATCCCATAAGGAATATGGTCAAGATATAGAATAACACTAGTGTTTAAGCTTTTAAGTTTTTTATCTCTAAAAAGGGGGATTTATGATAGCAATTATAAGACAAGATTGAGAATTGATTAGTATTTATCAAGATCATGCAATTAACTAGGGTAAGTGTTCCCCATGGGTTCATAACTACTTCAGATTTTACACTTGTGATCAATCCCAATGCTTACTTGTAGAACTTGATAACTAGGGTTTATCCAAATGACTGGTTCGTCCCTATTAGATAAATATACTCAATCACCGGTGAGGTTTCATGAGTGATTTCATTTCAATCGGTATCAAATTTGTCTCAAATTAACTATCCTGTGACCGCAACTCAAGTTATACAATGACCCATAAAGATCAAGGGTTTGTTGCAATTCTCTTTTCCTAATCTATACTTCTGTAGGTTCATGCAAGTAAAGAATTCATCGAAGTCCTAATGTTGTTCTCTATTAAGAAACATTAAAGATGAAGATAATACAATACAAGTGTTTAACATTGGTTTAGAATCACTTTGTGCAACCCTAGTTTGTTAATTCACCATGGTTCCCACAACCCTAGTTTTGGAGGTTTTAGCCTCTCATGATTGTAAGAAAATTATCAGCATTCATACACAAACACATAATTTTAATACTCAGAGAGATGATTAGAAGATAACCCGCTTGATTATTATAAGAATTTATGAAGAATTATTCAAGAATAATGAAGAAAATCAAGCAAGCAAATCTCCAAAACTTGAATAGAAAGCTAACAACAATTTTCCTCTATATGTGTTTTGTGTATTTTTCAACTTTTCCTACTAAATTACCTAAAAGTATATTTATAAATATTTAGAACCTTCTCCTAAGTAAACAGGGAAACTACTGAAACTGCCACTGACTTCACCTGTGATCCGTAACAAGGTTGTAGGGGTCGTACTTGACTTGTACATTTGCTAGCATCTGCTGAATCTGGCTAAGTGTTGTGAACTAGTATGAGTCATACCATAAACCTACGAGTCATACAATCAGTCATGGTTTGATATTGAGAATTTTGGTAATCTTTTGAACTTTATCACAAATAGCTTGGCACGACTCAAACCTTGGTTCTACGACCCGTGACTCCTTCTCGTACCTTGAGACCTATAATTCTTCACTTCTTATGAACTATTTCATGGCTCCTTTGTATGGTTCTTAGTTATATCTCATGATTCGTGGTTGCTACCCATACCAAGAGACTTAGCCTGAGCAACATCTTCTGATGTTTCCTATGACTGCTATGGTACGGCTCATACCAGGATAGTATAGATTGTACCATGAGCTATAACTTGCCTTTGCCTCAGCACAGTTGGCCTGGACTTTTCCATGAGCCGTACTGAGGTGCGTATTTAGCCACTTTTCTACAATTTTCTCCATCTTCTACACAATTCAACTCCAACATCTATTTTCTCTAAAAACAAAGTAAAAGTGCCTCATATCCATATAAACACACCTAAGTCCATGCTTATTTCTCAGTTTTAAGCATCGAAAGTGCTGTAAACTCACAACACATCAGGTATTCAGGTAGATTCTCTAAAGGTAACAATAGTGAAGGATTGGTCAAGACCCATATCTCCATCAGACATCAAGAGTTTCTTGGGCCTATCCGGTTACTACAGATGGTTCGTAGAAGGATTCTCCTCCATTTCTCTTTGACTAGACTAACTCAAAAGAAAGTGAAGCTTCAATGGTTTTATGCATATCAGAAGAGTTTTCAGGAGTTGAAGACTCAACTCACTACAGCCCCAGTTTTGACTCTGCTAGAATGTTCATATAGATTTTAATCTATTCTGATACCTCCAAAATTTGTTTAGGCTATGTATTGATACAACATGATAAAGTTATAGCCTATAGACAACTCAAAAAAATCATGAGAAGAACTATCCAACTCACGATCTTGAGCTGGCAGCAGTAGTATTTGCCTTGAAGATTTGGACGAACTACCTTTTTTGGGGTTCATGTGGATGTTTTCACTGACCACAAAATCCTATAGTATGTGTTTAGCTAGAAGGACCTGAATCTGCATTACAAAAATGGTTGAAGTTATTAAAAAACTACGACATGAGCATCTTGTACCATTCGGGTAAAGCCAATATAGTGGTCAATGCCCTTAGCAGATTATCGATGAACAGTGTTGCTTATATTGAGGACGACAAGAAGGAACTAGTTAGGGATGTCTACAGGCTGGCTCAGTTAGGAGTTCATTTGGTTGACTCAGCAGAAGGTGGAGTTGTAGTTCATAATAGGTCAGAATCCTCCCTTGTGGTAGAGGTTATGTCAAAGCAAGATGAACACCCAATCCTACTTAACTTGAAGGAAACAGTCCTAAAAAAAGAGGTTGAAGCATTCTCAAAAGGGGGAGATGGTATGCTTCGTTACCAACGCAAGTTATATGCTCCATATGTAGCTAACTTGAAGCAATGAATACTAATAGAACCTCACAGCTCTAGGTACTCCATCCACCTAGGTGCCACCAAGATGTATCGTAACCTATGGGAAGTCTATTGGTGGAATGGCATGAAGAAGGACATTGCAGAATTTGTGGCTAAGTATCCAAACTATCAACAGGTCAAGATTGAACATCAGAGACCTAGAGGCATGACTCAGGATATCAGAATTTCTTCTTGGATATAGGAAGGAAGTAAACATGGATTTTATTATAGGTCTACCTCATACGCGCCGATAGCATTACTCGATTTAGGTGGTTGTTGACCGGATGAGTAAGTTAGCACATTTCATACCAGTTAGACCACAGATTTAGTAGAGGATTATGCTAGACTATACATCCAAGAGTTAGCGATGATGCATGAAGTTCCCTTATCCATCATTTCAGATAGAGGTACTCAATTCACCACGCATTTCTGGAAGCCCTTTCAAAAGGGACTTGGTACTCAAGTTAAGTTAAGTACGTTCCATCTGTAGAAAATGGCTAGGTTGAGTGAACTAGGATATATTGAGGGGTTACCTAATCGATTTCAAGGGCAGTTGGGATGATCACCTACCACTCGTCGAGTTTGCATACAACATTGCTACCACTCCAGCATTTAGATGGCACTATTCGAGGCATTATATGGTAGGAGATGTAGGTCTCCTATGGGGTGTTTAGATATTGGTGAAGAAACTCTAATAGGGCCTAATTTAGTACATAATGCCATGTAGAAGGTTCAGTTTATCAGAGAATGGCTGAAAACAGCTCAAAGTCGACAGAAATTATAATCAGATGTAAGAAGGAGAACGCTGGAGATTATTGTGGATGATTGGGTATATCTAAAAATTTCACCTATGAAAGGGGTGATAAGGTTCGAAAAGAAAGGAAAACTCAGTCCCCGCTATGTTGGTCCTCTCAGAATCCTGAGACGCATCGACAATGTGGCTTATAGGTTGGATTTTCCTGTGGAGTTAGAATCGGTTCATATAGTCTTCCATGTGTGTCTCTGATGAAGAAATGCATTGGTAATCTAACTTCAATTGTGCCTTTAGAGAGTGTCAGTATAAAGGATAGTCTCTCTTACGAAGAGATTCCAGTTCAGATTCTAGATTTTCACGTTCGTAAGTTGAGGAATAATGAGGTCACTTCAGTAAAAGTCCTATAGAGAAATCAGCTAGTTGAAGGAGCTATATGGGAAGCCAAAGCAGATATGATGGCTAGATACCCTCACCATTTTCCTTCCAACTCAGTTTTAGCATTAGGTACTAAATTCCTCCTCAGTACTCTATTCAGTTTCATGCTTATTAGTTCTATCCATGCCTTAGAATGCATCCTTGGTGCGTGAGCTCAATTTAGTCATGTATCTTAGTTCGGAGTCGGTCACTCTATCAGTATTCAGTTATAGTTTCCAGTTCAGGATTACAACTCTTAACCTATTTTTCCAGTTTGCTTAGTCTTCATTCGAGGACGAATGTTTCCAAGAGGGAGATATTGTAACACCCCAAAAGTTCCTAAGACCAAACACCATACTTGTAATGAAATCTAGCAAGGAACCATAAAATTTAACTCATAATGACCCGTCAAATGAGTCATTATCAAAACCAATGACCCTTTAGCAGAGTCATTGTTCCCTTCTAAAATTTTCCCCCTAGAACTAACGAGTGGTAGAATGACTCATTAGTCCTTGTAACAAGTTGTCAGGAGGAGCCATTGGAGGAATTCAGAAACTATGCAGGTGTGAATGTTGTAACCACGAGTGAAGTGATGAGTCGTGGGTTCTAGGAACGCGTTGTTATACCTAGTCGTTGATTGAGAATCAAAAAGATTCGGAGAATTTCCCAGAACCAACGAGCCCTGTGACAAGTCATTGGTTGATGTAAAGACTCATCTTAATGAGCCATTAGATGAAATGCAGAAAGTGTTCAAAATCCCTCCAGTGACCACAGGTGGAAACAATGACCCATTGTATCTTCTAACGGGTCGTTCAGTCTATCCGTTAGGGGAGGTTCAGAGATTTTTCAAAATGGTTTCAGTGACAACAGTTGAACTCAATGAGCCTTCAGGTCCTCTAATGATTCATCCATTCCAACCATTGGTGGAAGTCCAAAAAGTGGAATTTCATACCTAGGACTAACGACTGGTCCCAACGAGTCGTGCTCACAACCAATGACTTATTGTGTGATCTGTTGGATCCTGACGATAGTTTTTCAGACATTTTCTCCAGGGGAATTTTCATAACTTTTCACTATTTTAATTCCTAAACTACATCATTTTTGGGTATTTTAGGGGAAATTTAAAGGGATTATTCAACATTCCATCCTCATTCTTCCCTCATACTCTCAGTACTTCATTGTAAGAACTAAGACATGCATTTCAAGACAAGAACTAGGGATTGATCTCTCTTCTTAGGATTTCACATGTTGTCTTTAGGAATTCTCCTTCAGGTATTGGGATTTTCAACAAGGGTCTCCTTTCACCCTTGTGTCATAAGATTTTAGTAACTCTAGCCTTGAATTCTAGAAATCATGACCTAGGGCTTTCCTTATAATTGTTTAATTTCCCTACTTTTCTATGATTTCAACTGTCATGTTTAGAAAATTTATCTATTCATGATAATATCTTCAGTACTATAGTATGTTTCACATGATAGTGAATTTTCCCTGATTTTCTCATGGAATTGTGAAATGTTTCTTTACAATGTCTCTATCATTTTCAGCATACTCAATAAAAGTAATATTATCAGTTTCTTATTATATTCAGTACCCTCAGTTATTAGGTCCTTTAGGCTCTCAGGACACTTCCAGATAAGTAGTTCTGACCTAGCATTAGGACACAATTTCTAGCTATCAGTACTGTTTAGTATTTATGTATATACATCTGTCTTGTGTCATCAGTTAGGAATAGTACTTAGCACCGAGCAGGCTGTGATTCAATGCGCCTAAGTTTCCAAAACTACGTGCCACCATAGGATTTAACCCGAATGGGTTTCATAGTTAGTGATCACACAGTCCAGTCACTGTACCCTAGAAAGGTACGGTGGGCGCTATTGATGGGGAGTAAACATCAAACTCCATGTTTAGATCACTTGGTTAAACGTCGGTTAACAGGCATTCCCATAGTACAGTATATTCATAGTTCACAGTCCAGTCTTACAGATTTCAGATATGCTTATGACTTTAATTTCAGATTATTAGTTCTTTTAATATTTTCTCAGATTTTTGAACTCTTTAGTTCTTATGATTCAGGCATGATTATTGTAAATCATATCAGTCCAGTTTATGTATTATCAACAAATTTTATGTTTTATCTAATATCTCGCATACTCAGTACATTTCAAGTACTGATGCATATTTTCTATGTTATATCATTTTATGATATAGTTTCAGGTACCCAGCCTCAGCATCGCAGTTAGCTTCACTAGTGAAATTTTGAAGTGTTCTATTGGTGAATCCTCATCTTCCGATGGCCGGAGCTGTTCTTGCTATCTTAGTAGTATTAGTTTAGTTTTCTAGACTTAGAGTTAGTTGGGGGCTTGTCCCAACAACTCATCAGTTAGTAGAGGCTTTTAGACAGTGTAGTATTAGTTTCAATTTATTATTATTAGTGTTGTTTAAAACTCCAGTATTTACCAGATATTATCCTTTCTAATAAATACTATCCTATGCTTCAATAGCTTCCGCTCAGTTTTCTATTTAGATTTCTATTATGTCAATAATATGTTATTCCATGGGTTAGCATGGGGTCACTTGTGACTCTAAGTACCATGTCATTCTCGGGATGTAGACTCAGCTTGTGACACTAGCTAAACCCAAGAAAATCTTGATGTTAGTTGGGGTTGTGAGTTTAGGTAAATTCTTGACTACCTCAATCTTCTGAGAGTCAACCTTAATACTCCCGCTGGAGATTATATGGCCTAGAAAAGCCATTGACTTCAGCAAGAATTCACACTTAGAGAACTTGGCATATAACTCATTGTCCTTAAGTGTCTGCAGGACTATTCAGAGATGACTAGCATGCTCCTTCTCACTCTTGGAATAAACTAAGATATCATCAATAAACACAATAACAAAGATGTCCAAATATGGCTTGAATACTCTATTCATGAGATCCATAAATGTTGCAGGAGCGTTAGTCAATCCAAAGGACATAACAACAAACTTATAATTACCATAGTGTGTTCTAAAAGTTGTCTTTGGAATATCACTTTCCCTTACCTTCAACTGATGATAGCCTGATTTGAGGTCTATTTTTGAAAAACAAGTTGCACCCTGAAGCTAGTCAAAAAATTCATCGATCCTAGGAAGAGGATACTTATTCTTTATGGTGAGTGATCACGCCCAATTACACCTCGCGATTGAAGTGTAAAACGGTCGCTATCAAATATAGTAACCCAATCCCACAGGGAATAGGAAAGAAACAATATATTAATGATAATTAAACTAAGTTGTAGTCAATATTTTGGAAGGGGAGTTGCAAATAAAAAGAAGAAAATAATGCTAACAATGATTGAGTTGTTATCAAATTAATGTGATACAAATAGGATTGTGTTCCTCATTATTTCATAATGTAGTAAGCTTATTTTATTAGTGATCTGTCCTAGTGAATTTTGTGTAAGAGTGACGTTTAAGTTCACCTAATGTCTCTCGACCTACATAGATGAATTTCATCTAAATCCTCTCGAGCTTTAGGTGTGTATATTTTGCCCTCGCCATAAGTCTTAGTTTAACTATCCTCGGTTAGAGCTCAAGTTAATTCGATGAGGGTGGTAGCCTCAAATTATCACTATTATTTTCTTTTCCTAACTTCAACCTCTTTGGTCGAGAATGTTGAAGATACAAACAGTTAAATATTAAAACGAAGAGAATAATAATCCACTCAATTCACCATTCAAGAATTACTATTTTAATTTTGCCTTTTTTCGTTAATCCATCATGGTTCCCACACTCTAGCTTAAGAGATTTAGCCACTCATGTTTATGAGAACAATAACATAAGATGTAGAAGAAATCATAATAAAATACTTACTTTGATATGTAATTGTTTAACAAAATTTCCAAGATGAATTGAATCACAAGAACTTCATGAATTCTCTAACAAAGATACAACTACACAAATTTATCTATAATGAACTATGTTGCACAATTTTTCAATCCCCAAAACTGCACAATATGACAATGATGCCTAAGACATGTTTGAGAGAGGGTATTTATAATAGTAGATTAAGCCTTTGTTGTTCTTGCTTGGACTAAAATTGGTTTTTTTAGCTTTTGTTCCTGGTAGAATTAGGATTGGACTGCTTTAGCCATCTACACATGGCGGTACGCAGAACTGGCTAAGGCGCCACTCTGCCTGGAGCATCGCGCCTCTTGGTGCTCTGTCCTTGCCTGCATGTCGTGCAGGCCATAGCAGCTATGCCAACTTCTATCATACTTCTTTTATCAACCTCGTTTTGCACTCCTGCTCTTTTTAGCCACAACTAAGACCAAATCCATTACTTTAATACCTGAAAGCATCTAATCATGTGTGTTAGCTCTTTTTCACAAATATCACATAAAACACAAAAAAAACACACAATTTTTTCTCAAACATAGCTAAGTAAGGACAAAATATGGTTAATAAATGTGTAAATACACCCTATGTCACCACCCTACACTTAGGCTATTGTTCGTCCTCAAATAATCTACTACATCTCTTTTGAAATGCAACCATAAAATTCACCCTACGAACAGGCCTACTTACCTTAGGATCATTACACGATATTATCATGTTCCATCAACTCACTCGACATGCATATATGATCAACATTCAAAGGTCAAGTTTGAAATCACTTAGCTTCTAGAACTAACTCAACAAGATATATTTGGGCCAACATGAATCATATGTAATTTAGCAGTCAAAATACACCAAAATCTTACCATTATATGCCCCTCACTCTTTTGGAGAGATTCCCTTTCACACACAAGATATATAACAACTTGGAATTGAGCATATATAAAACAAAATCACTCACTTCCCCGAAGAACTCAACATACATGCAAAAGACGACCCATAGGCTTGCCCATAGTGTAAATACTCCACTAATATAGAACATCAAATCTAAGATCAATTAGGACTTAAAATGGTTGTAATGTAGGCGAATAGACGGGCAGGAACTATTTGGTTAAGATAGTTACTAATCTCCCTAAGCACTTTAATACTTCACAACTCTTTGACTTTTTAGCACATTCTTAAGTCTCCTATTTTCTCCTTATATCTCCTTTTATTTTTCAATCTTTTTTACAATTTAGGTGACTAGTAGGGAATTTTTCAGTATTTAGCTCATTCAAAAAAAATTTCTTTTCCTTCTTGATTCATTCATTTTTTCAAACTTTCTCTCTATCTTTCACCACTAATATCACCCTCCTTGTTTTGCAATTTTTCAATTTTTTCTTTTCTTCTAATTTCCATACTTCATATTTTCCCCTCTTTTCTCCACTTATGCTCCTTTTATGCAAAACCTTTCAATTAAAGTGCCTTAGGAGTTATTTATAAAGGTCAATAGAACAAAATGGGATTAAGCTTGTAATATGACTATCAAAAGAATAGGTTAAGGCTAAAAATGGATAACTAGGATAATTGCATCAAAGTATGTAAAAATCAGGATATAAATAGTCTACCATAGAAATGCTTATATTACTTCCTAGATTCAACATCCTCATTTCACTTTGCACACATACCGGGCAAGTTCTAGACATTCATTAGCAAGCATGGAATGTATACTAAAAATCTCACTCACTCAATGGCACAAATGGCTTAATAATGACTAGCAAGATTACATAAACACATATATCCATATTGCATGTGTAACATAATTAAGCCCAATTTTTCAAGTTTAGGAGTCAAATTCCAAAAATCTAAGTGTTTCTACCTTTTTCATGCATTTTTGAGTGAATATCATAAAGTCTCAATGAAACCTAGGTGAAGCACCTAGCATTCGTAAGGTTTCAAGTTCTTGTTCTCCTAATGACTAAATTTCCCTTAAGACAGTCATCATCTGTCTATCATAGGAAAAAGTCATGACTATGGCTCAACAAAAAAAATCTAGACTCTCTAATTTGTTCTAAGGGACTATCCACGGGAAAAGTGCTAAAAATAAAAACCGAGAGAACCTAAATAAAAGAAGTCATAGAAAACAAAAAAATCACTACAAGCTAGCAGGATAAGTTGTGAATCACAAAAAAAAACTAGGCCACCATGAACAAATTTAGTGATGAAGGCATACATGGTATAATGAAGTTTACTTCTCCCACCCCATACTTAATCAGTAGTATTATCCTCATTGCTAAAACAATAAAGCATAAGTAAAAGAGTGAAAGAAGAACTCTCTAGGCCTCTAGTCCTCATCATCTGTGGCGACAAAAGTAGCTTCCCCTATCTCAGAATCATCTCCATCATCATCTGACTCTAAAAGAGAGTCTACTCTAGCATGCTCCTCATCTGTGCATCATCTAAGGGCTCTTCAAATCCAGGCCCAACTTTGCAGGGAGCTCTTGAATGCTCACTCAAGGGGTAGTCAATGTTAAGATATTGAAGATTCTCCTCTGTCACTCTACTCATTCTCAACTATAGCATTTGCATCCCGTATAGGTGACTCAGAACATTATCAAGTTGTGCATAGTGCTCACTGATTGACAGCATAGGACCATGTATGCCCTCAGAATTCTTAGTCTTCATAACATCAATCTCCTTGGGGTAATACCTTGGCCTATAATATACTACTTCCTCCTCAGTTTGATGCCCTCTAAGAAATCAAGTCAAAATACCCCCAAAATTAAATTTTTGCCCTTTCTTCACCCTTTCCCTTCTCAAAACATCCTCAGTAATTACCCCAACATTAACTGGTATCCCAGTCATCAAAGCATAAACAAGGCACACACTCTCTCTCTAACATGAGTCGCGTGCTTCCAAGTCACCAAACAAGTACAAATAATTTTCAACCAAATACTAGCTTCCCTACTCATATTTGCATAATGGAAAGACACATGATACCCATACTATTGGTGGCAGCCCACCTTGCGACCGAATTCAGACCACTAAGAGTATGTCGAGTCTCTCTATAGGGAGACCTTAAAATAAGGTTCTTAAATAGTTGTGGGTCAATGCTAGGTGAACCAAGTAATCTATTTAAAATAGCAAACGAAAATTCACAATTTTTCCTCGAATTTTAACTTTGTTTGACCTCTCCTTAGGATCCCAATTTTTTGGAAATTCCCTCACCATGTCCAAATTACATTCACCCAGATCATCAAACACAAAGCCAAGACTAAGAGTATGCAATCTTTCAATAATATGAGGAAACTTGGATGCCAAGCTATTTCTATCCATAAATGATTCATGTGAATGTTTTGATTTTTTGTGTTCTTTAAACCACCTCTTACCTTCTTGCTTTGTGACCCAACGAAGCCCATAATTCCTCAATGGTTATTTTTGCATAATTGCATCCTCATTTTGCTATTTATGACCCCTCCTTGACCTTTTCAAACCATGGCTTGAAGGAGCCACACCTTTCCCTTTGTTGATTTTTGGGGCCATTGTTGGTGAATTTTCAAGAAAAATGATGTCGTGTGTGATTTGGGTAAAGAAGTTTTGAGGAATTTGTGAGAAAGATGAAGTTTTTGGAGAAATTTTTTAGAGAATATGGGGTGTGCAGCATGGATGAGAGTGAGGAATGAGAGAAAAATTAGGTTTTGCATTTTAAAACACTCACTTGTATCGATTTTGACCCGTTGACCCATGATATTTTTCACCTGGACCAACCCTGCACCAAGCAGCGCTCCGTGCGCCAGATTTGTTGCGCGTCGTGGTGCTCCATGTAGCGCCATGCCTATGAGTTGCGCTATTCCATGCACTGCTAGGCCTGAGCATTGCGCCAGTCTATGTGCTGGCAGGTTGCGTGGCACACTGCTCCATGCAATGCATAGCCTGTATTGTCCGCACCCCTTATTTAATAGTTCTGCTAAAAAATTGTAGTTTACGACTTACTCCTACATACTTGGGCAAACACATCAACTCTAAAAAGAATCAAAAATTAAATTATCTTGGGTTACCTCCCATATAGCGCTTGATTTAACATCACAGCATGATGTAGGTATCTTGATTACTTAGACTTCCTCAAAATACCTGTTGGGCCCCTGGTCATATGCAATGACCCTTATTCTGAGGGTTGGGAACGGTATCACTAGGCAAAGTGCCCTTTTGCCTCTAATTTAGCGCTGTTGAGATTTTCCCCACCCGCTGCTCTAATTGTTTGATGGATGTTTAGTGTGAGTCCACCAATTGACTCAAGCTTGAACGCTAACCCGTCATCTCCTTAACTCCTATCTCAGTGGATTCAACCTTTTTCATCATATGACTTATTGTATCTTCTAGCCTTGTGGTTCCAGAATTGTTCATAGAAGGCTCCCTTGCTCATGAAGGAACATACACTCCATTCTTATCATTCTTGCGGGCATCTCTACTCCTCTATTGACCTTAGTTTGTAGCCCCAAACCTATTGTAGTTATTGTTCCCATAGTAGTTTCAACATTGATTTCCTTGGCCTTGACGCCAAGAGTCTTTGTTAGACCCTTGGATTTTGGCATGGAAATCCCCCTGATTGTTCATAAAGTTTTCTTCCTCAACCACTCCAGGGTAGTGATCTTCATACCAGGGTCTCCTGTCTTGCGCATTCACCGCATGCACCCTCTGTGTATTTAGTGTGGTCATGTGCTTGGTGATCAATTCCAAATGGGTCTTGAGATGGGCCATGTCTTGGTCCCATTCCTCTTCCTTTTTTCCACTGCTCAGTTGTCATCCCTCTAGAGTAGTATACTGCAATGGACTCAGATTCTCTGGTGTGTCATGCCCTATTGGAGTTCATCATCTTATCTAGTATTTCATTGGCTTCTGCAAAAGTGTTGTCCATCATTGACCCCTAAGCTATCCCATCTACCACAGCTTTGTTTGAGGCACTTTGTAATCTATAGAATACTTCCAAAAGGACCTCTTCATGAAGCTTGTGATTAGGACACTACTTCAATTACTTTTTGAACCTCAACCCATCCCTCATGTAGAGCTTCCTCGGGTAACTGTCTGAAGTTATTAATTTCATCTCTCAACTAAATCATCTATGAGGATGGGAAGAATCTCTAGAAGAAAGATGTAGTTAGCTTTGTCCAAGTAGTAATAGACTCATCTGGAAGCTCATTCAGCTATAGAGTAACATAAGAACAGAAACAGTCGGAGTCTAATAGCCTCTTGAGACACTCTAGACAGTCTATAGGCATTACAGATAATGGCAAAATTTATCAAATGCTGGTTTGGATTTTCGCTGGACAAGCCATTGAAAAACTCTTTCATGCTAAGCAACTGCATCATTGCTATAGTCATATCGAACTTAGCATCTGCGAGCAATTGGGATGGAACAATGGCTCCCGTGTAACCAACTTCCTCTTACTCAAACTCCACCTCGAAGAGCACGTTACATACATCATTATGTCCATGATGGCGAGAGGGGTTTGGTCGATTTCTTTCTTCTAAAGAGGTAGTAAAATTCACAACCTCCGTTCTTCTAGCTGCTTTAGCTAGTTGGTCTTCTTATGCTAGGCACGCAGCTTTGGTTCTTTGAACCTCGGTCATCTCCTCCAATGGGAGATTGATCTATGCCATAGGGTTCTCCATGCTAGCATGTGACAAAATAAAAATGTAAATTACAAAATAAAGACTACAAGTCAAACTTAAAGACCAATTAACTATTTCAACACCGTATTTAATCACACCCAAATTACACCTCGCAATTGAAATATGAAGTGATCGATGTCAAATATAGTAACCCAATTAAGTTGGGATCGATCCCACAAGGAATATGGAAGAAATAATATGTTAATGATATTAGGTGCTTTTTGGGTTTAGTTGGTTACTACTTGAGGTTTGTAGAGGGATTTTCATCCATTGCAGCATTGTTGACTAAGCTGACCTAGAAGAAGGTCAAATTTCAGTGGTCGGATACTTGTGAGAAGAATTTTCAAGAGTTAAAGACTCGACTCACTTCAACCCTAGTACTTACCCTACCGAAGGACACAAATGGTTCGTTATATACTGTATTGCCTCTAGGATTGGTCTTGGTTCTGTGTTAATGTAGCATTATAAGGTCACTGTGTATGCCTCTAGACAGCTTAAGACTCATGAGAAGAATTATCCATCGCATGACCTAGAGTTTGCAACTGTGGTGTTTGCTTTTAAGATTTGGAGGCACTATTTGTATGGGTGCATATGGATGTGTTCACAAACCACAAGATCCTTCAGTACGTGTTTACTTAGAAGGACCTAAATTTGCGACAAAGGAGATGGCTAGAGTTTCTCAAGGATTATGACATGAGTGTCGTTTATCATCCAGGCAAGGCCAATATAGAGGCAGATGCTCTTAGTAGGCTGTCCATAGAGATTGTGTCCCATATAGAGGATGAGAGAAAGGAGTTGGTGAAGGATGTCCATAGGCTTATTGTTTAGGAGTTCGCCTTATAGATTTGACGAATGATGGTGTGATCGTTCAGAATGGGTCAAAATCTTTGTTGGTGATGGATGTTAAGGTAAGGTGAGACGAGGACCCTATATTAGTGAAGCTAAATAAAGTTGTCCAGAATCAAAAAGTAGAGTTTTTATCCCAAGGGGGCAATGGTATACTCCAATATCAGGGTCAATTGTGTGTTCTGGCTGTAGATGACTTGAGAGAGCGAATGCTGAGCGAGGTTCATGGATCTCAGTACTCTATCCATCCAGGTGACACCAATATGTACCATGATCTACAGGAAGTCTATTGGTGGAATAACATGAAGAAGGACATAGCGGAGTTTTTGGCTAAGTGTCTGAATCGCCAAACAGGTGAAGGTTAAGAATTAGAGACCTAGAGGTATGCTTCAAGATATTAGCATCCCCACTTGGAAGTGGGAAGAGATCAACATGGACTTCATTATAGTCTTGCCTCGTACACACCGATAGTATGCCTCTATATGGGTAATTGTGGACAGGTTGAGCAAACCATCCCTTTTCTTACCAATCAAAACTATAGATTTAGTTGAGGATTATGCTAGACTTTACACTCGGTTCGGATGCATGGCGTCCCTTTATCTATCATCTCAGATAGGGGTACTCAGTTCACCTCTCAGTTTTAGAGGTCATTTCAGAAGCGACTTGGTACACAGATAAAGCTTAGCACAACTTTTCACCTAGAAGAAGATGGTCAGGCCGAGCAGACCATTCAGACTCCTGAGGACATGTTGAGAGAATGTGTGATTAATTTCAAAGGTAGTTGGGATGATCACTTTCCTCTCATCAAGTTTTCCTACAATAACTACTATTACTCCAACATTCAGATGGCTCTGTTTGAGGCTCTTTACAGGCGGAGAGGTAGATCACCTATTGGATGGTTTGAGGTATTTGAGGCTACATTGATAGGGCCATATTTTGTTCATGAGACAGTGGAGAAAGTTCAGCTTATTAGGGAGAGGCTTAAAAAAGCTCAGGGGAATTAGAAATCTTATGCGAATGTTAGGTGGAGAGAGCTTGAGTTTGAGGTTGACGGTTGGATGTTTCTGAAGGTGTTTACCATGAAAGGGGTTATGAGGTTCGGTAAGAAAGGGAAGCTTAGTCACCGATATATTGGTCCTTATTGGATTTGAGGCGAGTTGGCAAGGTGGCATATGAGTTGGAGCTACCAACAGAGTTAGCTTCGGTTCACCCAGTTTTCCATGTATCTCTGTTGAAGAAGTACCTTGGTGATCTAGCCTTAGTTGTTCTGATATAGGGCAGTGGTGTGAAGGATATCCTTACATATGAGGAGGTTCTGGTTTAGATCCTTGATCATTAGGTGCAGAAGTTGAGGAACAAGAATGTAGCTTCAGTGAAAGTATTGTGGAGAAATTCGCTTGTTAAGTTAGCTATGTAGGAAGCTAAAGCAGATATGATGGCTAAATACCCACATATTTTCCCTTACGGCTCAGTTCTAATATGAGGTACCAGTTTCCTCCTTAGTACTCTATTCATCTTCATGTAAAGTTCATATCTCTCAATTCCTTTCATGTTCTAGCATGCATGTATATTTCATGAATTCAGTTCAGTCACCTATTTCAGTCCAGATTCAGTCACTCCGTCAATTTTTAGCTATGACTGTTCAATTTAAGGATTGTAGTTCCTTCCCTAGCCTTCCAGTATGATTAAGCCAATATTCAAGGATGAATGTTTCTGAAGGGGGATATCTTGTCACACCTCGAGTCTCAAAGTGGCTTCTTGAAGGAAAAAGAACTGAAGTTGTAGGTCTACTACAAAGGGTTAATGGAAGAGCTAATGACCTATCAACCTAGAGATGGACCGTCGCTTGTGGCATTGTGGCTTGATGACAAGGATGATGGCCCGTCAGACTAGCAACAGACCCTCACGTGTACCGTCATGTTTTGGCCTCAGTGTCCCTAAGTGATGGCGGACCTGATGGACCATCGAGCGAGCGATGGCCTGTCACTTCCACCATCATGGAGGAGGCAAATAGAACCCCCTATGGATATGGACCGACAGTATGGGAGATGGATCGATAGGCGTGTAATGACCCGTCATGGCCACCATCAGGCAGTTCAGTGATTCAATTCAGCCCGATTTCTAGGGATAATTTTGTGAATTTCTAAGCTTGTAATCCCTAAGTGATGTCATTTTGGGGATCCTTAAGAGTTTATTAAGAGGAGTAACCTAGCCTAAGCCCTCATTCTTTCAAAACAACAGTGAATTGAAGATTCTCCCTCAAGATCAATGCTAGGGTTCTTCCTCAAATTCTCTTCCAATCTTCTTGGATTTTCAAGACAAGTTTGGTAATCAATTACCAAGGTATGTAGAGTCATGAATGGGGGAATTCTTCCACCCTCATGCCCAATTTCATCCCTCAATTGATGTTTTATTGGCTATTAGGGCAGATTTAACCTCAGTTTACTTCCTAATACATGATTCAAGTTTATGAAGATTATGCCCTATTATACATGATTTATGAATTTCAAGCTTATGGGTCCATGATTTCAAGTATGATGAATTACCAAGTATGCATGAACATTTAAGAATTCTTAACTTATGATCTCATGATTTTGAAGTTATGAATTTTGATTCAAGCATGTATTATTATTTCATGAAATTCAAGTTCAAGTATCATGGCCAACTCTATGGCACCCTTTCATGGATATTTTCCTACATGTCAAATGCGATTATAATTATGAATATGATATCATATTTTGGCTAGCTCATGGAAGTTCAAGTATGTTTTCACGATAATGATTATGAGACACATGCATGTTTTTAGGAGTAGTTTCTAGCATTGAGTAGGTTAGGGGTTCAGGCAAACCCCGAGTCTTAGAACTATGTGTCACCATAGGTATATATTAATGTTCTAACCCTACGGGAACTTACAAGTGATATCACACCTTAATCGTTTCTAGCCTTAGCAAGCTTAGGATGGCTCTTCCCACTTGAGCAAGATAGTTGGGGCATCATGTAAGCTCTATCATGATGGTGTCAGTTATGAAAAACCTTCCCATTATTCCTCATATTTTTAGAATACTCATGTTCATATCTTCTAATATTATGTTTTATAGTATATTTGATCCATTGATTAGTTTATGAGTTTTCACTTTTGTTTTCAAGTATGAAACACTATATGATTTCTATTTCCAAATATTGGGTCATTATGTTCAGATTACGATGAATAGCTTATGAATTTTTTATACTTCAGATATATGGGTTTTAGCATGTTGCCCTTACTCTCATGATCTATCTTGATTTATACTCATGATTTCATACTATCATTTACTAGCATGTTTTACTTTTCCTACATTCAAAGTACTAACTGCATACTTTATGCTATATCGTCTCAAAATATAGGTTCGAGTCATCCATCTAAGTCCCATTGTTAGCTCACTCCCACTTCAGTCAAGCTCTGTCCCCACTTGGGTGAGTCTGCATTCCGAGGACATTATCAGTTTTATGTTTTTAGCATATCTATTCAGTCTTAAAATTAGCGAGCTAGTTGGGGTTGTTGTCCCATAAACTCATCGTAGTAGTAGAGGCTTCTCAGACAACCATGCATAGACAGTTCAGTGTTGTTGCCACGTGTTTACGCTTATGACTTTATGTTATGCGGACTTCCGCTTATATAAGGATCATGCTTTATTTCTGCTTTAGTGATGCTCTTATTCATGCTATATATATGCCTTGCATTGGCTTGGAGCCATTTGTGGTTCTAGGTCCCATACCTCGATTTGGGGTCTCTGCTCGGGTCATGACACAATAACATAAGATGTAGAAGAAATCATAATGAAATGCTTACTTTAATTATGTAATTGTTTAACAAAATCTCCAAGATAAATTAAATCACAAAAACTTGATGAATTCTCCAACAAAAATTTGAGTACACAAATTTAACTATAATGAACTATGTTGCACAATGTTTTAATCCCCAAAAGTGCACAATATGACAATGACGCCTAAGACATGTTTAAGAGAGGGTGTTTATAATTATAAATTAAGCCTTCGTTGTTCTTTCTTGGACTAAAATTAGGTTTTGCTGCTTCTGTTCCTAGTTGAATTAGGATTCGATTACTTTGGCCTTCTGGACAAGGCTCTATGCCGCGCTAGCTAAGGTTCCACTCTACCTGGCACATCACACCTCTTGGTGCTCTGTCCTTGCCTACGCATCGCATAGGCCATAGCAGACGCTATGCCAACTTCTATCATACTTGTTTCTATCAATCATCTTTTGTCATTCTTGCTCTTTTTAGCCACAATTGAGTCCAAATCCATCACTTTAATACTTTAAAGCATCTAATAATGTGCGTAAGCTCTTTTTCATAAATATTACATGAAATACAAGAAAAGACACATGATTTGTTCTAAAAATATAGCTAAGTATGGGCAAAATATGGTTATTAAATGCGTAAATACACCCTAAATCAATGACCTTATTCAACTATCTGTACAATATACACATTCTAGGAGTACAATCTATGATGGACTGAAACTGTACAATCTCTATAGATCTTCTTAGCTAAACTGACTTCTGATCGGTGTAGAAACACTAAAAGGCTCTAAGAGTTATTCTGGGAACTTTCTGAATTTAATGGCTATATTGGGAGTCACAAAAGATAAAGTAGCATCTGGATCAAATAAATCATAAACATCAATGGAGAAGACTTTTAACATACCCATAACAACATCTGGGGAGTTCTCCAGATCCTAACAATGGGACATAGCATATAGAAGAATTTTACCTCTGCCTGTCCCTAAAGTAATGCCCCTTTAGGTAGCTCTACCTTCTGATAGAGTAGGCTGGGCTCTGTTATCCCCATTGCTCTTTATGGATGGATAATCTCTCAAAGAGTAGCCTTGTTGGCCATACCCATAAGATCCGTCTCTACCCAAATGTCATTCATCTAAATGGACCTTACCAAACTTGCCACAAGGTGGGTGTGGCTGGGTTTCCTGAACTATACTATCCTACCTCTATGATCTCTACTCATTATTTTGACTCTGAGCTAGTGCACTAGCGGTAGATGGTGCAAGTCTAGAGGATCTCTTTTGAAAGAAGGACCTATTACTGTTTTTGCTCCTCTGTTGTGTAGCCTCATTACCTGCTAGCTTAGCTCTCCTGCTTTGGTGCTCTTCCTTGTTTTTCTGCTTGTCTTCCTCCAACTTTTGTGCATATGCCATTAGCCTCAAAATATCCATCTCATTAATCAATAATATGCCATTGCACTCCTTTTTCATATGATTACCTATGCCAAATACGAATTTTCTTATCCTGGCCCTCATGTCCGATACCATCTTTGGAGCATATCTGGATAGCTAAATGAACTTAAGGATGTATTATTTGATACTTATAGTACCCTATCTCAAGTTTACGAATTCCGTTGCCTTGGCCTCCTCTAGCTCTTGGGGAAAGAAGTGGTTCAGGAAAGCTTCCTCAAAACTGTCCCAGATTGCTGGAGGTGCATTCTCACCTCTACCTTGCTCGCATTGGTCATACCACATGTTAACAACATCTTTGAGCTGATATGAAGCAAATTCAAATCTATCTCAGTGGCATGCATTGCCTTCAAGATCTTTTATATGTCATCAATGAAGTTTTCGAGGTCCTCATCAACCTTAGACCCTATGAATACTGGTGGGTTCATCCTCAGAGACTCTTTGATCATTGATGCTCCTGAATCATGTGAACTACTAGCTGGTACTGAGTTCTAATAGCCTAACTGAGTAGCCACCAATTGAGCGACCACTTGAATAGCTCCTCTGAACTCTGCCTCTAAAGTACCAATAATAGGAGGTTGAGGAGTTGGTGTCTCTGGGTTCTTTCCACTAGTAGTTGGTGCATATTACACTCCAACACTAGATCACCAAACTATAGTATGTGGCCCATTTTAGGTCTGCGTCCTTGTCGGTGGAGGCATGTTGACTGCATTCCTCTGACTGCTATGCATTTAGGAGGCATGATCTAAAATACGCGAAAACACGAGTCAGGGAGAAGTCTTTATAGAGTCACACTCTATAGCATGATCTAGATTAGGAAAGAAGAGAAGTATTTCCTAATGCTTCGTAGGCTCCCTATTATAGATGTGGCACACTTCACATATATAAGAAGAACACTACTAGATGTGGCTTCATAGACACCCTAGGTCTCTTTGAAAATCCAAAGTTCTGATACCAAGTTTGTTATGCCCCGAGTCTACCCCTTGGATGTTGACCGACACTCAGACTACTTTCGTGATCCAAGTGAACCCTTGGTCTGTCTTACTACTAGTTCAGAATAAAATGAAACATAGTGGAAGTAATAATTGTATGGGCTCAACAAAATAAACTAATAATTACTAACTAAAACAAAATCAATATTACAAAGTAACACTATTGGCTCAACTCTAACTCTATCTATGAAGCATTTATACTATAGGAGTAGGTGCTAGGAGATAGCCCCCATAGCTACCACAACTCAATAAAACAATATGACTCAAAACTAGGACTCTCAGAAAGTAAGAGGCCTCACCAACAGCTAAATGATAATGAAATCTGAGCCTATGTCTTCTGCTGATCATGTCTACATAAGTCTGCATCATAATAAGACGTAGCACCAAATAGCGTCAGTACGTGGAATGTTCTATATGTAAAATAGCTTAATAAAACAAGGCTAGCAAGAATATCTCAATCGAAAGGCATACATAATAACTTGAAATGATTAAACATAACTGAATCAACACGAAACTGAACTATGAATGATGCATAGGACACAATATGATAATATGATCAATGTGTAAAAAAGTTTATGCATAAAGTTTATGCATACACAATATATATATATATATATATGCAAGTAACCTATATAAATAGTAGGTTGAGAGTTTCTCATAATCGACACCATCATGAATGAGCACATGATGCCCAATTATCTTGCTCAAGTTGGCAGAGCCATCTAAAGTCTTGTCGAGACAAAGGACGATCATAATCTTGGATCCATAACAATCAAAGTCCTTACGAGAGACTATCTTTGAGGAGTCTCCTAAACCAAACATGATCCTATCCTATGTTTGGCCACATAGTTACGGGGCATACGAGTTGTTTGAACCCTTTCACCCAACTCGGTGCTAAATACTCCTCCCAAAACATCTTTCTCATGTCCCTATGCATTTCTAAGGAAATATCAAAATATCAGTATAAAGCACTTTAGTTATACATATAATGAATGTTTAAAATCATCATCGGATCCTTTCGCTCAAAATATTCTTTAAACATCAATAAAACTTTACTTGTGAGCCTTGTCTCTGAATATCTCTTTAAACTTGGGAGCTTCTAGGATCCAAACACCTCATGAGTTTCAAAAACAAGAATTTTACTTAAGCTTTTCAAAATTATGTAAAAATCATATTCTTATGCTCAAAACCTCTTTATGCATACTCTGTTGAAAATATGCTCAATCTTTATAAAAATAATGCATTTACTTCAAAACACATGCTTTCAAAACTATGCTTCTTAAAATCATACTTTCATGCAATTGGGTTCATGAGATAAGAGACATGAACCAGCTCATCAATCAACAATTAAGAGAGGATGATTAACTATACAATGGAGAGGGATTATAATTGACAAGCAATATATCAATAATCAACTCAATGTGAGGAATTTAATAAAGGCAATTCAACACATATAAATAGGGTAGAAGACCATTAATGAACAATAAAACCTAGATTTAAACTCAAAAATTTCAATAACAAATTTAGCACATGATGAAGATTAGAATTCCTCACTTATGTTAGTCTTACATACTTGGAATGAAGAACTGAGGCTCATGCTTGAAAACCCCATAGATTGAAGAAGATGGATTCCCTAACTTTTCCCTTGATATCTTGGGTAGCTTTGATCCTTGATTCTACATTGGAATAGGGAGGAATGACTGTTTAGGATTTTACAATCCTTAAATAGCACCCTTAGGAAACCCAAAATGTTCAGGTTTAGGTGTTAAAAATATGGAAAATTACCAAAACATCCCAAGGAAACCATTCTGAAATTTTGCGATTTTGTCCCAGTGCTCGTCTGGCAGTTGAAGCGATGGGCCATCACCTTCTCGATGGTCCATTTCCTCCTTCATCGCCATTAAGTAGAAGGACCTAAAAATTATGGCCTTTTAACGACCATGGTGATGGGCCATTGACCACATGACGGTTCGCCAACCTTGTTGTCACACTTGAGCAGAAGATGCTAAATGTTGGGATGTTTTAACAACCAAGGTGGTGGGCCATTGTCCTCTTGAAGGGACATCACCTTTGGAGTCGGATGAAAAACGTGCACCAAACCTAGATACTCTTATTTTTTGTTAACAGAAAGTTATTTTGGGATCCGGGATGCTACGTAAATCCATATAAAGATTATATAAAACTTCACAAATAACTTGTACATGCTTCAAGTATTTTGAATCCCTTAAAAAAGTTTCACATAAATTTTATCAAGTGACAATATGTATTAGTATTTAAATGTATGATATCTTCTTAGTCCCCTCCATTTTCTCCACCATATCAGAAGCCTCCTAGGGCGATAGAACCTTCAGTAGCACCTCCATCTCCTCCTACATCATCAAATAAAGATCTCAGAAGTGCAGTGCATATGTTGGCATATTTAGTGGTCACTCAACAATAGACCGGGACATAGATATTTGTAGACCTTCTGAAGGGTTTGAAAGTTTGGGAATACAGGGATATTTGCGTTTTCACGAGACAGTACAAGAAGGCACGTCAAAGCGAGCCAAGTCGATGGAGGATAATATAAAGCCTCTTGATCGGTTCTAGCACTCATAATTCATTTCCAGAAGTGGGAGGGCATTGTACACCCACTCCACCTCTTTTCTCTTAGGTTTGATGGAGTTCTGAAGGTGATTTGAAGATCCAAATCCTTTTCCGAGCATAGATTGTGAAGACGTCGTATGTGCTTGTGTTGTAGAGTTGATTTCGTGCCTTTTCCATGGTTTTCTCATGCTAAACAACTTTTTAAGATTCTATTCTTCATGATTCTTAGTTATATACTATATTAATTTATCCATGGATCTTGGTATATCGTTGTTTTGGAATTTCTACAGCTAAATCAGTAGAAATCTTGTCTTTTAAGCCATGTTTGTGTTGTCTTCTTGTTGGGTTATTGAATCTGAGATTTGGTGGTATTGAGGAATACTCCTAGGAAGTATTTATTGGTTTTAATAGTGGGGGTTTTAGCTAAGTTTGACTTGGCATTATAGAGGTATGTTAATGCTTTCTTTTTCCCTCTTTCTAGTATGATTTTTGTTGAATTCGAATTCTTGTGTTGTTGTGCGAAGCTACTATTTTGGTGGCTGCAAAATATGGTTGAAATTCTTGTGGTTGGTATACTCAGTTGTGATTTTTTCCTCATCAATTGAGTCCATGTATTCGAGTGTTAAATTGGCCGATTGTCGGGAGTTGGTGGGATGATAGAGCACGTAGAATTTAACATTATTTGTGACATTGGTTGTGATATTATTCGTTTGAACTTGAGTCTATATAGGTCGGCATTGTGTCGCGTTTTGTGAATAGATATTAAGGGTGATTTATAATTGATGCTATAGCATGGATAGGCTCACTGGTTGTGACGGTCATATTGTTAGACTTGAGTTGATAATCATATAGGTTTCATTGATAGAATTGATTTTGTTTGATTGTGTTATGGGCTGTTTTAGATATATAATCTTATTGAGTTTTCTATAATTGTGTGAACATACTTCCCAGGAGGCTCAATGGTACCTACAGCCGTCGAGTTGCTCTAGCATAGGGGTCGAGCCTGGGACTTAGCCAACCAAGGTGTCTATGAAAGCTAGCTATGAAATGGTTGGACTTGGTATTGGCTGATGGATTGATGCCATCCTGTGTTAGGACTATACATGCGAGGGTATGGCGGTGGAGTTGTTCTGGTGCACTTCGATCTTCTACAACTTTTCCCAAGACTAGTGTATGGGCTGGGGAGTTGCTCCGATATACTAGTGATCGTACGACAAATATATGGCTGTTAGAGTTGCCTCGGCACACTTGGATAGTAGGTTCTGTTAGAATTAGAAGACCATGAGGTGTATCCCCAACAAAGTTACATTATGGCTTGTGACTTGTTGATTATTTCGTGTTGCTTTTGGTTATTATGTTACCTGTGCCGCTAGTATTAACATTATTTTGTTAGCTATTGGCTGAACATATGAATTAATATCAGTTGAAGTTGTTGAGGGGCCTAGAGTTGAGTTAGATAAGATGCTTGGATGAATCCTTTATGGTTCAAGCGCTGACAAGTGAGTCATATCGGCTAGTTATCATTTGTTGTTCATTTATTGTTTTTTTGGACTTGCTTGGCTTATGGGGGATAGGTAGGTTCTGTTTGCCTTTTTGATTCATGATTTCCTTTTCATTGATATATATTGGATTTCCTGTGATTATCCTATATATTTATTAATTTGTACTCTATATATTATTGTTGTTTTCAGTCATACATACTCAGTACATTTCCATACTGACGCCTTAGTTGGGGGTGTTGCATTCATGCTTGTAGATATTGATCGGGCGGGTAGATTAAATTCATGTTCACTGAGTGGAGTTCCATCTGAGTCGATAAGCTCCAAGTCTTTGGGAGTTGCTAGATGTTGGTTATAGGTAGTTTGGAGCTCTGTGCTGATCATTTGATTATTGGTATTCACTGAGGCTCGTGGAATTTTGTTGTGGTTATAGTACTATTGTACGCCTGGAAAAGGCCCTACTGTATGGGTTGTACTCCATTTTGTGACCTTGTCAGACGATTGTATATCAATATTTTGGTTGGTTTGTAAGCCTACATCCTTTGTAGGTTATTGTACTCTAATTCAGATTATTGTTATGATGCCAATCCTTGTCAGTTTTGGCAGTTGAAATTAGATTGTTGCAGCATTTGATTGATCAAGTGAGACACTAGGTGTTGGTCACATCTCCCTAGCTTTAGGGTGTGATAAAATTTGTATTAGAGCAGGTGGTATCCTAGGGAGTAAATGAGCCATGTCTAGTAAAGTCTTGTTTGTGTATGCGTTGCATAGCGTACTTATAGACAAGAGGCTACAAAACAATAAGGATTATTACCTTTCTTTCTGGATCAAAATCATGTGAGAAGTTAGATGTGGTAGGAGTTGGGTCTAGACTCACGTTTTCTGACTTATGTAGGGAATGCTTGTAATATAATGGATCATGGCCGGCCAGTCGCTAGATGTGGCGGCAGGTAAGATCCTTGTCCTAATTTTTGTTGGAGTTGTAATGTGCGACTTGGTTGGGTGTAAGGTTGTCTTGTATGGAGTTGTTTGTGGTCGACCAAAGAATTTTGTGATTATGGGAGCTCAGTTGTTCTATGATAGTACTTAGAATTGAATTGTGTGTATCGTCCAACTTTCAAGGACGTGTGTTTCAAAGGGGGAAGGATATAACACCTGGTATAATTTAAGCAATAAACTCGTACATTTGAGGTAGGACTAAGAGTACTTAATATGATAATAAGTACGTTTTAAGAGATATTTGAATCACTCTATGGTCGTATGTTAATATTCAACGTCAATTAAGTGGTAAAACAAAACTTAGCAGAAGTTATCGCAAATTTCTTCTTAAATGCTCTGAAATTTGGGTCAGATGTTTTGGAGCTTTTCTCCCAATCTATAAGGAATTAAAAGTCCTACAACCTATCAAATTAAAGGTCTATGAGCCTAGTTTTCAATTCATTTAACCATTCACAAATACAACTTCGTAATAAAGAGATATTCGCCTTTTCGCGAGACTACACAAGAAAGCACGTCAAAGTGAACCAAGTAGGTGGAGGACTATATAAAGCAACTAGGTCGGTTGTAGCACTCATTAACTCATTTCCAAAAGTTTGAGGTGCTGTAAACCCTCCCCACCTCTTTTATCTTAGGTTCTATGGAGTTTTAAAGGTGATTTGAAGATCCAAATCCTTTTCCAAGCATAGATTGTGATACATCATGTGTGCATGTGTTGTAGAGGTGTTTTCGTGACTTTTTCATGGCTGCCTCATGCTAAACAACTTGTCAAGATTCTATTTTTATTGATTCTTAGTTATATAGTGTAGTAGTGAATTCATGGATCTTGGTACATCGTTGTTTCATAATTTCTATAGTTAAATCAGTAGAAATCTAGTCATTTAAGCCGAGTTTATGTTGTCTTCTTGTTGGGTTATTGCAGCTAAGATTTGGTGTTGTTGAGGAATACTCCTAGCAAGTATTTCTTGGTGTTAATAGTGGGGTTTTCAGCTAAGTTTGATTCGGCATTGTAGAGGTATGTTAAGGCTTTCTTTTTCCCTCTTTCCAGTATGATTTTTGTAGAATTCAAATTCTTGTGTTGTTGTACGAAGATACTATTTTGGTGGCTGGAAAATATGGTTGAAAATGTTGTGGTTGGGCTACTCGGTTGTGATCTTTCTCTCATCAATTGAGGCCATGTATTCGAGTGTTAAATTGGTTGATTGTCATGAATCAGTGGGATGATAGAGCGCATAGAATTTAACGTGTTTTGTGACATTGGTTGTGATATTATTTGTTTGAACTTGAGGTTATATAGGTCGGTATTGTGGCAAGTTTTGTGGATGGATATTGAGGGTGATCTACAATTGATGGTAGTATAGATAGGCTTGATGGTTGTGACGAACGTATTGTTAGACTTGAGTTGATAATCATGTGGGTTTCATTGATAGAATTGATTTTGTTTGTGTTATGGGCTATTTTGGATATATAATCTTGTTGTTGTGCTTGTAACTATAATTGTGTGAACTGAATTTCCAAGAGGCTCAATGGAACCTACGGCCGTCGAGTTGCTCTAGCATAGGGGTCGAGCCTGGGACTTAGCTAACCAGTGTGTCTATGAAGCCAGCTCCGAAATGGTTGGACTTGGTATTGGCTGATGGATTGATGCCAACCTGTGTTGGGACTGTACATACGAGGGTACGGCTGTGGAGTTGCTCCGGTGCACTTTGGCCTTGTACAACTTATCCCGAGGCTAGTGTATGGGCTGAGGAGTTGCTCTGATACACTAGTGATCATACAACAAACGTATGGCTGTCAGAGTTGCTTCTCCGCACTTTGTTAGTACATTTTTTTAGAATTGTAAGACCATGAGGTGTATCCAACAAAGTTGGATTATGGCTTGTGACTTGTGAATTATTTTATGTTGCTTTTTGTTATTATGTTACTTGTGCCGCTAGTGTTAACATTATTTTGTTAGCTATTAATTGAACATATGAATTAATATTAGTTGAAGTTGTTGAGGGGCCTAGAGTTGAGTTAGATAAGATGGATGGATAAATCCTGTGTGATTGAGGCACTAACAGGTGAGTCCTATCTTCTAGGTGTCATTTGTTGTTCGTTTATTGTTGTTTTCGACTTGCTTGGATTAAGGGGTTAGGTAGGTTCTGTTTGCCTTATTTAATTCCTTATTTCCTTTTTATTGATATCTTTTGGACTTCCTGTGAATATCCTATATATTTATTAATTTGTACTCTATATATTATTGTTGTTTTCAGTTGTACATACTCAGGATATTTTAATACTGATGCCCTAGTTTACATTCATACCTACAGATGTTGAACGGTGGGTAGATTGAGTTTATGTTTGCTGAGTGGAGTTCTAGCTGAGTTGGAAAGCCCCTAGTCTTTCAGAGTTGCTAGATTTGGTTATGGTATTTTAGGGCCCTAACCCGATCATTTGATTACTATTGTATTCATAGAGGCTTATAGACTTTCGTTGTGGTAGTAGTACTATTGTAGGCCTAGAAGGCCCTATTGTACAGGTAGTACTCCATTTTGTGGCTTTGTTGGCCGATTGTATATCTATTTGTTGGCTGGCCTGTAAGACAGCTTCTGTTATAGATTATTGTACTCTAATTTAGATTGTTGTCATGATGCCAAACCTCGTTGGTTCTAGCATTGAAATTATATTATTACAGGATTTGCTTGGTCAACTACAGCACCAGGTACCGGCCACGCTTCCGCAAGTTTAGGGCATGGCAGTGGTCCTAGACCACAATATTCATGTAGGCCACCTAGGCCTCCACCACAACAGTTTTAGGGTATTAGGTGATGAAAGATATTTGCAACTCACTAGATTGAACCACGATTGAGTTCATGAGTCGCACTTTGATTTTACAACTCGTCTATTCCTTTTTTTTTTTTGGCAAATCTCTAGAAATTATGTGTTGTACCCAAAAGTCCCTAAGAATAGACCAAAGATTTGGAGTATGAACCAGTAGAAAAATTAGAATTTCCCCTCAGTACCAGTAGTCATGTGTGGTACGAATCTTACCAAGACTCGTAACCAGAAGACAGTGAAGCAATTAAAAATTTTCCAAGTAACCATGACAGTATCCTACAAATTGTACTAGGATGATATGATTGGTACTAAGGAGTCATTTAAAGGGGTTTAGAGATTGACCAGCAGGGATCCAGTCACCACGAAGGGTCACCACGACCCATGGTGAGGTGATACGGATCATAGTAGGGGCCATGGCACTAGACAGATAGATTTTTAATGCGAGTTTCTAAGGGGATATTTTCATAACTTCCTATATTTTTAACTTCTAAACTAGGTCGTTTTAGGTTTCATAAAGTATGTATTAGAGGGTTTTACTTGGATTAAATGCTCATTCCTCTCAAAACACCATAGATTAAAGATCAATTCTCTTAAGGCTCTCAAGTAACTAGGGTTCTTCTTTTTCTCAATTCTCTTGGGCCTCAAGTCTAGTCAATAATTCATCAATGCCCAAGTATGTGGGATTATGAATGGTGGTTTTCTTCCACCCACATGCCCAATCTCAAGTTCAATTTCATTATTTCAATTCCTTCAAGTCTCTAATTACATTGTGATTCATGAATATCTAGGGTTAGACCCTTTCTGATGCAAAACTCTATGATGTCTTATGAAATTGATTCTCTCGTGATTCTAATTATGATTTATGGATATGATCACATAATTTCTATGAAAAACTCTCATGATTCTCTAACTTTTAAAGTAGCATGATTTTTCTCAAGTATGTATGAATCTCATGAATATCAAGATTATGTATCATGACTGTAATTTTAGCATTGTTTTCATAACTAGCTCACGTATGTCAAGCAGTTTATGAATCTATCATGTTAATTTCAAAAACTATCCCAGGAAAAACCCATGTTTCAAGTATGATTATGAGCATTATGTATGTTTTGAGAGTAGTATTTAACACCGAGTAGGATAGAGTCCCAGGCGTACGCAGGTCTCATAAACTACATGCTAATGTAGGTACGATGGGGTCCTCGCTAGTAGAGAATGTCTCCCTTTTCCTAATGGGCTCATGAGTGATATCACGCCATCATATTTCTTACCCTTGGAAAGGTATGAACACACCTCCCAGATAGGGTTACAAGCTGGGCTCCATGATGCTAGCTTGGAGTATGTCGGTTATGAGAATCTCCCACTGTTCCTCATGTTTCATGTATCTTCAAGTTCAAGACTCATAATATCATGTTTTATAGTATATTTTACCCATTGACCAGTTTATGATTTTTACTTATGATTTCAAATACAATAAGCCTTATAATTTTTTATTTCAAAACCTTAGGTCATTATATTTTAGATTATAAGGAACATCTTCTATTTTACGACAATCAAACCATGATTCTTAGCATGTTGTCCTTACTTACATGTTTTAATTAACCTCCATACTCAGTACATTCAAAGTGTTGATCGCATACTTTTATGCTATATAGTCTCATGGTATAAGTTCAGGGGATCAGTTTCAGCCTCATCGCTAGATTTGATCTTGCTCCAGATTCAGCTCAGTACTGGTAAATCCTCATCATCCAAGGACGTCAGTTTTGGTTCTTGCCTTTTTGTCTTTTTAGTTAAAAACTTCGTAGATCTAGTTGGAGGCTTATCCCATCAGCTCATCTTATGTTTAGAGGCTTTTCAAACTATGATGTATAGATATTTAGCAGTTTTGACTTTTTGTCCCAGCTGCTACGTTTTGTGATATCTTAGACTTCTACTTATGCTATATCTAATGATTGTTTCTTCTTAGTGTATGCTTATGCTTACGTTATACATGTACCATCGATTAGCTTGGAGCCATTTGTAGTTCTAGGTCCCGTGTTACGTTTGGGGTCTATACATGGGTAGTGATAAACATGGTATCAAAGCATCATATTTAGGTGTGTCCTTAGATATTTGATATCCACTTTAAGTAGTCTTTTTCCTGGATGTGAATCATGCCACACTTATGAGGAAGAGGCTATAAGACGTTTTAGGAATATTTCCTTATTTCATGATTCTATATCATGCGATGAAGTCCAACTCTCTTTATTTTTCTAACTCATGCTATATGTGTAATACCCCGAAAGTACCTAAGATTAGACCCGGGATCAAAAATGGAAGTTGGCTAAAAACTGGGAAAAATGTTGCAGGACGGACAACCCAACAGATCGTTGGTCCAAACAATGACCCGTTGGAAGCAGACGTGGGAAGAGTAGGTCTGGTAATAATGGAAAAAACAAGTGATGTCATGACTCATTGTTGGGAACAATGAGTCATTGTTTGTAATTGTGGTGGGTACTGGACTTCAGCATTAAGGGATGTAACAGGTCATTCCATGATCCATCGTGAGATGTAATGACTCATGGTCATGAGTAGTTGTATGGGATGTCAATATTTTCTAGTGGACGTAAAGGAAGGCAACCATGACTCGTTGGATGAAGTAACGAGTCGTGGTGAGGCTCGTTGGAAGGACCAATGCAGGATCAGGCGGGGGCAAACAACGGGCGATGTGGAGACTCGTTGGATGAAAGGACGACTAGTCTTGTAGAGTCATGGGTTGAATATGAGATCAAGGATTTGGCAGTGCAAATGACGAACGGATACCACGAGTCATGGTATCCTCCAACGACTCGTTGGTACGCCCGTTAGTTCACCCAGTGCAGATTTGTTAGGGTTTTTTATTAAGGGTATTTTCATCATTCTAATTCTCTAAGGTCCTAAACTACGTCATTTTAAGTTATTTTCTGAGTGTAATAAGATAGATTAAGCCCTCCTAGCCTATTCATTCTCATGCATGCAAAGTTAGAAAAGTTTAGAAGTGATCAAGCAAATCTTCAAGATGCTCTTCATCAATTTCCCTTTGGGCTTTCAAGGAGTGGTGAGAATTGATATTTACCAGGTATTTAGGGTTAGGAATGGGTGATTCCGTGCACACCCATGCTCAATCTATCCTAATTCAAGAAGTTTGATAAAAAATCTTATGGGGTTTTAACTCAAATCTTGTGGAAATTCTAATGATCTATTAATGGGTTATTTTTAATTTGTGATTTACAGCATATTTTTTGAATTATGATCATATTCTACAACTATTTTGATTATAAAATTATTGATTTCGATTGTTACTAAATTAAGCCTAATTAAGCATGTTCTATGATGAATCGAATTATGATCTTTACTTCAATTGTTGATATTCATAAACCCATCATGATTTATGATTTGAAATATGGATTTATTCAATTACCCATTATGATTTGATGATTTGCAAAGTATATGTATGATCTACAAGTATGCATGAATCCCATGATTTACAAATTATGTTTTTGGCCGACTCACGGACCTTACCCTTATGGCTAGTTCACGTATTACAAGCATGTTTATGATTATCATGATTTAACTAGCCCATGAATATCATGCATATTATGCTATGAGCACTATATATGTTTTGTGAGTAATATTTAACATCGAGTAGGTACGGGGCCTAGGTTCTGCCTCGAATCTCAAAACTACGTGTCACCGTAGGACATGATGGGACCTCCCTTGTGATTGTCCCCTTTCCCTAATGGGCCCTTTTCCCTTTTCATGGTGATATCATACCTTTCATTGTTCTACCTTTTGGAAGGTATGAAGGCCCTCCCCACTAGGTTACAATTCAGGCTCCATGTGTGCTTGTATGGGGTATGCTGGTTATGAGAATCTCCCACTGTTCCTCAAGATTTATGCATGTTAATGATTATGTATATTGGCTCAAGTTATGTTAATAATGATTTTCTCTTATGATTATGATTATGACTGAATTACGGATGTTTTGAAAACCTTGAGCCTTATTGTATGCTATTTATGTTATGAGCATGTTGACCTACCCTTATGATCATTTATGAGTTTTTATATATATTTTAAATGTCCATTTTACTTACCTTGCATACTCAATACATTCAACGTACTGACCGCATACTTTCTATGTTGCATCACTTCATGATACAAGACCCGACTTTCAGGCTCATCCCCGTTAGTAGTCCATCTCAGAGTTATCTATCAGCCTTTTCGGTGAGTCCTTATGTTCCAAGGGTCATAAGTTCAGACATTGAGGTTCCTTTTATTTTAGTTTTTCCGGGTTAGTTGGGGATGTTGTCCCATCAACCCATCTGATATGATAGAGGCTTTCAGGCTAATTGTAGTACTCAGCTGATATGTAATTCTGGTACATTCCTCTTATCATGCTGTGTTATGTTACATTTATGTTGTCGCTATATCGTATGTTCAGTATTCCACTTTAAGTAATATGAAGTTAGATGAATGTTCATTCCATGGGTCGACTTGGAGTCTCTCGGGACTCCTTGTCCCATGTTATGATTCGGGCTTAAATTCGGGTCGTGACAAACTTGATATCAGAGCCAAAGCTTTGAAGTGTCCTAGGGTGACCAAAAGCCGCGTTAAGTAGAGTCTTTTTCATAGGTGTGAAGTGCGCCACACTTATGACGAAGAGGCTACGAGACGCTTACGAAATGTTCCCTTCTTTCATGATTTATGTGGTGCGATGAAAAGTCTTTATATCCTTCTAATTCATGTTATTCGCGATTGCAGACTCATGGCTCCTCGAAGAATTAATGGTAGGAGAATGGGAATGGTGAAGGACATGAGGATGGAAACGGTAATGGGCACCAGCAAGCCCCACTAGTTCAGGAGCACCAGCACTAGAGCCAGTTTCCTACATTGACTTTCGGGCAGCTATCCAGATGCTTGCGCAGGCTTTGACCACTCAGGTCAATCAGTAGGCTATTGCGCGTGTTCCATAGAATAGCAATGCGGTAGCATCTTGAGTTAGAGATTTCTTGAGGATGAACCCGCCGAACTTCGTGGGCTCCAAGGTAGATAAGGACCCGCATGAATTCATCGACGAGATTTTAAAGATCACCCATGTTATGGGGGTGACAAATGGAGAGTGCATTGATTTGGCCTCCTATCAGCTGAAAGGGGTAGCACATATATGGTTCAAGCATTGGAGAGATTGTAGGGTAGTGGGGGCAGGCCCTATAGGTCGGGAGGAGTTTCATGCGGCCTTTCTAGATCGGTTCTTCCCTCATGAGATAAGGGAATTGAAGGAAGTCAAGCTTGTAAATCTGAATCAGGGTGATCTGTCAATTCAGGAGTACACTTTGCAGTACACCCATTTATCTAACCATGTGCCAGAGTTAGTGGCAGACCAGAGGGCTCGAGTAAGCCGATTTGCTCATGGAGTGGCGGACTACCTGGATAAGGATTGTAGGATCGCCATGCTGCATCGGGATATAGATTTTCCCCACATAGTGTTGCATGCCTAGCTGATGGAGTCAGTGTATTAGAGGCAGAGAGATGCCAAGAGGGCCAGGACAAACAGTTATAGGATTTCTCTGGCCAGATCGGGGGGTGGACAATGCCAGTAGTCTTAGCACAGGTCTTTTGCTCCAGCACCATCATCAGCCAGTACACCATTTAGATCACGAGGGGATTAAAGGAGCAGGGCTTCAGATTCAAGAGTCCAGGGTAGCATGCAGATAGAGCGCACTTCCCCAGCTTGTGCGGGGTGTGGCAAGAATCACCCAGGAAGGTGCCTTGTTGGCATAGATGCTTGTTTCGGGTGTGGCAAACCCGAACACTGACTCAGGGATTGCCCTTCGACCAGATCAAGGGGCGGTGGAGCCCATATGCCAGCCGCTATTTCAGCCACTCCAGCAGCACATCCCCCTCAGTGGGGTGCCTCGACTAGTTCAGCCGGCGATCAACGCCTGAGCAGGTTCTATGCCCTTGCAACCCGTCAAGAGCAAGAGACTTCGCCGGATATGGTTACTGGTATGTTACCAGTGTTTCATCTTGATGATTACGCTTTGTTAGATCTAGGGGATACCTTGTCTTTTATGACACCTTATATTGCTGGTAGCTTTGGAGTTAGTTCCGAGACTCTGTCAAAACCATTTTCAGTTTCTACTCCTGTTGGTGATTCGGTCATAGCTAGGCGAGTGTATAGAGGATGTTCGATCACTATATTGCATAAAGTCACCTCTGAAGACCTTGTAGAGTTAGCCATGATTGACTTTGATATTATTCTTGGCATGGATTGGTTGTATGCGTGTTATGCTTCTATTGATTATAGAACCCATTTGGTGGAGTTTCGCTTTCCGGGTGAGTCAATCTTGGAGTGGAAGGGTAGTTCAGTCGTGCCCGTAGGTCATTTTATTTCCTATCTTAAGGCCAGGAAGATGATCTCCAAGGGTTGTATGTATCATCTAGTTATGGTTAAGGATGCCGAGTCTAAGACCCCAACTATCCAGTCAGTTCCTGTGGTGCGTGAGTACCCAGAAGTATTTCCAGATGATTTACCAAGTGTTCCTCCTGAAAGGGAAATTGATTTTAGTATTAACCATTTTCCCGACACGTAGCCTATGACTATCCCTCCTTATGGAATGGCTCCAGCCAAGCTAAAGGAGTTTAAGGATCAGTTGAAGGACCTGTTAGATAAGGGTATCATTAGACCGAGCAAGTCTCCATGGGGTGCACCAGTTTTATTTGTCCGAAAGAAGGACGGTTCCCTTCAGATGTGCATTGATTATCGGAAATTGAACAAAGTCACCGTCAAGAACAGGTATCCTTTACCCTTGATTTATGATGCCAAGTGTTTCTCAAAGATAGACCTCAGATCCGAGTATCATCGGCTCAGAGTTCGGGAGAGCGATATCTCAAGGATAGCCTTCAGGACGCGGTATGGTCATTATGAGTTTGTAGTTATGTCTTTTGGCCTAACAAATTCTCCTGCAGCTTGTATGGACTTGATGAATAGGGTGTTCAAGCCATACTTGGATATGTTCGTGATTGTGTTCATCAATGACATCTTGATATACTCTCGGAGCGAGGAAGAACATGCCGCTCATTTGAGAATAGTGCTTCAGACTCTCAAAGATCGCCAATTGTATGCCATGTTCAGCAAGTGCGAGTTCTGGTTGAACTCCGTAGCATTTTTGGGCCATGTGGTATCAAGTGAGGGCATTAAGGTGGATTCTCATAAAATAGAGGCGGTGAAGAATTGGCCTAGACCGGTGAATCCTTCAGATATTCGGAGTTTCTTGGGTTTAGCTAGCTACTATTGGAGGTTTGTTGAAGGTTTCTCATCCATTGCGGCACCTTTGACCAAATTGAGCCAGAAGAAGGTGAAATTTCAATGGTCGAAGGCTTGTGAGAAGAGCTTCCAAGATTTGAATACTCGACTTACTACAACACCGATGTTGACCCTACCCGAGGATACTGATGGTTTCGTGGTGTATTGTGATGCTTCTTGGATCAGACTTGGGTGCGTATTGATGCAGCACGAGAAAGTCATAGCCTATGCCTCTAGATATTTGAAATTCCATGAGAAGAATTACCCGGCCCATGATCTTGAATTGGCCATGGTGGTGTTTGCATTGAAGATATGGAGACATTATTTGTATGGGGTCCACGTGGATGTGTTTACAGACCATAAGAGCTTGCAATATGTGTTCACTCAGAAGGATCTCAATCTTCGATAAAGGAGATGGTTGGAATTACTCAAGGACTACGATATGAGTGTCCTTTACCATTCGGGTAAGGCTAATGTGGTAGAAGATGCACTTAGTAGACTCTCTATGGAGAGTGTGTCCTATATGGATGAGGGAAAGAGGGAGTTGGTGAAAGATGTGCATCGGCTCGCTAGGTTGGTAGTGAGGATGGTTGACTCTACTGATGGCGGTGTAGTTCTCCAAAATAGATTAGTGTCGTCCTTGGTGATCGATGTGAAAGCTAGACAAGATGAGTACCCGATTTTGGTAAAGTTGAAGGAAGTCGTTCAAAGTCAAAAGGTGGAGGTCTTCTCCCAAGGGGGAGATGGTGTGCTTTGGTACCCGGGTCGCCTATGTGTTCCTGATGTTGATGTTTTGAGGATCCTGATGTTGAATGAGGCTCATGGATCCAGGTATTCTATCCATCTTGGTGCCACTGAGATGTATCATGATTTACGGGAGATCTATTAGTGGAATGGCATTGAAGAATTCTTAGCCAAGTGTCTGAACTGTCAACAAGTAAAGGTCGAGCATCAAAGGTCGGGAGGCATACTTTAGGATATCAGCATTCCCACTTGGAAGTGGGATGATATTAACATGGATTTCATAATAGGAGTAGCTCATACTCGGCGACCATATGATTCCACTTGGGTTGGGTAGATAGGTTGACCAAGGCTGCTCATTTTCTATCGGTTAAAACCATGGATTCAGTGGAGGATTATGCCAAACTATATATCTAAGAGTTAGTTCGATTGCATGGAGTGCCCTTATTCCTTATTTCATATCAAGGTACTCAATTTACCTCTCAGTTTTGGAGGTCATTTCAAAAAGGGCTTATATGTGGGTTAAGCTCAACACAGCATTTCACCCGCAAACAGATGGCCAAGCGAAGCGGACAATCCATACTCTCAAGGACATGTTGAGGGCATGCGTGATTGACTTCAAGGGTGGTTAGGAAGATCACTTGCCCCTGATCAAGTTTTCCTACAACAATAGCTATCACTCTAGTATCGAGATGGCGCTGTTCGAGGCTCTCTACGGGCGGAGATGTAGATCGCCCATCTGATGGTTCAAGGTTGGTGAGGCAATAAGGATAGGGATGGATTCGGCTCATGAGGTAATGGAGAAGGTTCAGTTGATAAGAGACAGGTTGAAAACTTCCCAGAGTCGCCAAAAGTCTTATGCGGACATGAGAAGAAGAGAATTAGAATTTGAAGTCGATGACTGGGTATTTCTGAAGGTATCTCTCATGAAGGGACTGATGTTGTTTGGAAGGAAAGGGAAACTCAGTCCCCGCTATGTTGGCCCCTACCAGATTGTGAGAAGAGTTGGCAAGGTGGCGTATAAATTGGAGTTTCCCTCGGAGTTATCTTCCGTGCATCCTGTGTTTCATGTAACACTTTTGAAGAAGTGTTTGGGTGATCCAGCTCTAGTTGTTCCGGTGGATAGTGTTGTGATAGAGACAGCCTTAGCTATAAGGAGCTTCCAGTGGAAATATTGGATCGTCAGGTTCGGAGCTAAGGAACAAAGAAGTAGCTTTAGTTAAAGTATTATGGAGAAATCAGCATGTTGAAGGAGCTATGTGGGAGGCTGAAGCAGATATGATGGCTAGATACCCACATTTGTTTTCTACCAGCACAGTTTCAACTTGAGGTATCAGTCTTGCTCTAAAACTCTATTTAGTTTTCACGTTCAGTTCATGTATTCAAGTTTCTTTTATGTATATGGATGTGTATGTGAATCATGAAATCAGTTCAGCTATGTGGTTTGAATCGAAGATAGTCATCCCATTAGTTTTCGGTTTAAATGATCAGTATTTAAGTATAATGATTGCATGTCTCTGTTTTATACTTGTTTCTAACATTCGAGGATGAATGTTCCCAAGGGGAAGATATTGTAATACCCTGAAAGTGCCTAAGATTAGAACCGGGATAAAAAATGGAAGTTGGCTGAAAACTGGAGAAAATGTTGTAGGACAGACGACCCAATGGATGATTGGTCCAACAAATGACCCGTTGGAAGCAGTCATGGAAAGAGTAGGTCTGGTGACTGTGGAACAACGAGTGATGTAATTACTCGTTGTTGGGAACAACGAGTTGTCATTTATAACCGTGGTGGGTACTGGACTTCAGCATTAGGGGACGTAACGGGTCATTCCACAACCCATCATGAGATGTAATGAGTCTTGGTCACGAGTATTTGTATGGGATGTGAATATTTCCCAGTGGACCTAACGGAAGGCAACCACGACTCGTTGGATGAAGTAACGAGTCATGGTGAGGCTCGTTGAAAAGACCAGTGCAGGATCTAGAGGGGGCAAACAATGGCCGATGTGACGAATCATTGGATGAAAGGACGACTCGTCCTGTAGAATTGTAGGTTGAATCTGAGATCAAGGATTTGGCAATGCAGATGATGGATGGATATCACGAGCTGTGGTACCCTCTAATGACTCGTTGGTACACCCGTTAGTTCACCCAGTGCAGATTTTTCAAGGTTTTTTATATTAAGGGTATTTTAGTCATTCCTACGCTCTAAGGTCCTAAACTACGTTGTTTTAAGTTATTTTCTGAGTGTAATAAGATAGGTTATGCCCTTCTAGCCTATTCATTCTCGTGCATGAAAAGTTAGAAAAGTTTAGAAGTGATCAAGCTAGTCTTCAGGGTGTTCTTCATCAATTTCCCTTTGGGCTTTAAAGGAGCGGTGAGAATTGATTTTTTCCAGGTATGTAGGGTTATGAATGGGTGATTCCATTCACACCCATGGCCAATCTCTCCTAATTCATGAAGTTTGATCAAAAATCTTATAGGATTTTAACTCAAATCTTGTGGAAATTCTAATGACTATAAATGGGTTATTTTCTTTTGTGATTTACTTCATATTTTCTGAATTATGATCAAATTCTGCAACTATTTTGATTATAAAATTATTGATTTAGATTTCTACAAAATTAAGCCTAATTAAGCATGTTCTATGATGAGTCAAATTATGATCTTTACTTCAATTGTTGATATTCATAAACCCATCATAATTTATTATTTCAAATATGGATTTATTCAAATACCTATTATGATTTGATGATTTGCCAAGTATATGTATGATCTACAAGTATGCATGAATCCCATGATTTACGAATTATGTTTTTGTCCGACTCACGGGCCTTACCCTCATGGCTAGTTCATGTATTTACAAGCATGTTTATGATTATCATTATTTAACTAGCCCATGAATCTCATGCATATTATACTATGAGCACTATATATGTTTTGGGAGTAGTATTTAACACCGAGTAGGTTCGGGGCCTATGTTCTACCCCGAATTTCAAAACTACGTGCCACCGTAGGACATGATGGGACCTCCCTTGTGACTATCCCCTTGCCCTAATGGTCCCTTTTCATGGTGATATCACTCCTTTCATGGTTCTACCCTTGGCAAGGTACGGACGCCCTCCCGACTAGGGTTACAGGTCGGGCTCCATGTGCTCTAATGGGGTATGTCGGTTATGAGAATCCATTATTCCTTATGATTTATGCATGTTCATGATTACATATATTGGCTCAAGTTATGTTAATAAAGATTTTCTCTTATGATTATGATTATGAATGAATTACAGATGTTTTGAAAACCTTGAGCCTTATTGTATGCTATTTATGTTATGAGCATGTTGACCTACCCTTATGATCATATCTGAGTTTTTATATACATTTTAAATGTCTGTTTTACTTACCTTGCATAGTTAGTACATTCCATGTACTGACTGCATACTTTCTATGTTGTATCATTTTATGATACAAGACTCGGCTCTCAGAATCATCCCCGTCAGTAGTCCATTTCAGAGTTATCTATTAGCCCGTTCGGTGAGTCCTCATGTTCTGAGGGCCATATGTTCAGACATTGACGTTCCTTTTGTTTCAGTTTTACTAGCTTAGTTGCGGATGTTGTCCCATCAACCCATCTGATATGATAGAGGCTTTCAGGCTAATTGTAGTACTCAGCTGATATGTAATGTTAGTACATCCGCTTATCATGCTATGTTATGTTACATTTATGTTGCCGCTATATCGTATGTTCAGTATTCCGCTTTAAGTGATATGAAGTTACATGAATGTTCATTCCATGGGTCGACGTAGAGTCTCTTGGGACTCCTTGTCCCGTGTTACAATCTGGGCCTACATTTGGGTCATGACAATATGTGTTTGCAGAAAATGCCTCCCCGAAGAGCCAACAAAAGAAGGAATGGCAATGCAAATAGGAATCAACCAGCCCCACTAGCTCCAATAGATCCTTTGAGTAAGAAGGTGACTCATGCTAAGTTTAGGTCTACCTTTCAGATGTTGTCATAGGCTATGACGGCCCAGTTCAACCAATAGACAGTTGCATCTATGAACCCTAATGGGGATGTTGCGGCAGCTAGAGTGCGACACTTCACCAGGATGAACCCACCAGAGTTTCATGGTTCAAAGGTGGATAAGGAACAAAAGTTTATTGAGGAGATCCAGAAAATTACCCAAATTATGGGGATTTTTGAATAGGAAAGTGCAAATTTGGCCTCCTATCAGCTGAAGGGATAAGCTCATATTTGGTTTAGATAGTGAAAGAAAGGTCGTAGGGCAGGCACAATTTCTATTGGTTAGGATGAGTTTGTGAAGACCTTTTTGGATAGATTTTTTTCCTAAGAGATAAGGGAATCAAAGGTTGTAGAATTAATCAACTTGAAGCAGAATAATATAATAGTGCAGGAGTATGTTTTTAAGTTCACCTAACTATTGAAGTATGCTCCGGAGATAGTTGCGAGCCAAGGGCTCGCATGAGCAATATTGTATCGAGAGTCAGATTTAGTGGTCAAGAAGTGTAGGACCACTATGCTTATTAGTGACATGGATATCTCCCCACTCATGATTCATTCCCAATAGATTGAGGAGGAGAAGTTGAAGGAGAAGAAGAAGGAGAACAGGAGGGCTAGAATAGGGAACTTCGAGTTCTCACAGCAGAGGATAGGTGGTGGGCATCACTTGCCATCCCATCAAAGATCATTAGCCGCAGCTCTATCATCGGCTAGTGTTCCATACAGGGCCAGAGGTGATCAAATGGGTAGAGTATCAGGCTTTAAGATTCAGGGAAATATGTCCACGGAGCGCACTTTCATGCTTGTAGGAAGTGTTGTGGGAACCACACGGGAGAGTGTCTGATCAGCAAGGATTCTTGTTTTGGATGTGGTAAGCCCGAACACAAACTTAAGGATTGTCCTTCAACTAATAGGGTGACAGTAGAGGTCATTCCCCAGCCACCTGTTCAGCAGCTCGCCCATCCCAGCAAGGTGCCTCTTCTAGTGATAGTGGTAGACAGCGCCAGAACTGTTTCTATGCGCATTCATCATGCTAGGAGAAGGAGAGCTCATCAGATGCAGTCACGAGTATGCTATGAGTTCTTCACCTTGATATTTATGATTTTTTAGATCTAGGGGCCATATTATCCTTCGTGACTCCCTATATTGCTATTAGTTTCTGTGTCAGTTTCAAAACCCTCTCAGAACCCTTTTCAATCTCTACTCCATCGATGAGTAATGTCGTCAAGCGCATGTGGTCATCAAGTAATATAGGATGGTGAAGTACCAATATCGATCCCTTAGAGACTTATCAGATTAATTTCTTAAGGTTAATATTTTATTTTACTATTCAAAGAAGCACAAGTAAAATGGGGAAATGGTTTTGAAGATTTTTCTACTAATTTGAAATGTAAATTCAACTAATGAATAAAGATCATTTTCGCAAGTGTTTTGTAACTCAAACGATGATGAGAATCTAGGGTTTTGGCACTTTTACTTTCAGGTTGAGTTTTAGAATTTGAATACGCTAGACTAAACTCTTCTAAGATTTCTAGTTGCAAGTTACGATTCTAGTTCTTACTATTCTCCCAAATATGCAAGAACTATCTCATTAACCTAAAACCTTGATGAGTTGGTAATTTACCAACACATTAGGCTCTTAAGCATGATCTTTAGCTTAGTTTTCAAGTCATTTAGGTGGATTTTATACCTATTTTGCCTTTTTGTATTCAGATATCTGATTTGTAGAAAAGAGCAAGAAATTGAGCAAAAAGAAGAGAATTAGGTGAAAACTGGTGCTTCACCAAAGTAGACTAGCGAAATGCTGGCCAAACGTCGAAGACCACTGCCCTAGGGAATTAAAGCAACCAGCGATCGCGGACACCAACCGGCTATTGCGGACACCGACCGGCAACTCACCGGTTGAATTGCCTACCGATGCCTAAGAGTGCTGGATCACAGAGTAAAAAAATCGACGGAGCACAATTGGAGACCGGCAAATAGCCTAAGGACACTGAAATTCACTATAGGGGCATCTAGTGATAGCCGACGGTTCGTGGAATGCAACGGGTGAACCGTTGGTACTCTCACAAGTACCTGAATGCCTGAACAGGGGAAAATGTGTCCAACACTAAAAAAAGAGAGTTTGAGTACCCTACTTTTGGATATATTCTAAAAAGAAGTACTCTGTACCTATCAAATCTTAACTTTTGATTTTTTGAGAACATTCTCTTTGTAGAAGAAGAAAGTAGAATTCTATTGGTGGAAATTGTAAAGGATTGTTTTTCTTTCTCTTCTTCTTCCTCTATAGAAAGGTACTACCATTATTGAAGACTTATTGTTGAATTTGACTTTGCTACTCCTATTATTGAATTCAATGAGTTTATTGTTAAATATGCTTTTGAATTTCTTAACTATGAGTAGCTAAATCATTAATTAGAGGTGTGTGGTGATGAATGCTTAATTAGATTGGATATTGCTAGATTCATCTCAATATTTTTTTAATTAGTGTAAATCTGTTAAGTTCTCTCCTATCTATAATTGAAGATCCATGGTTGTAGATGGGTCTATTTGTTCTTACTTAATTTTTGCATGAAAGAGAAGAATTGAGTATCCGGAGCGAATTTAATGGTGGACATGGATGTGAGGTTGTGGAATTGGGCTAGAAATAGTCAAAACCACATTCTCACTCATAATTAATAGCTAATAGCTAGAAATTAGTGTAGCTATTAATCCAAACCTGATTGGGTTGATTTAATTGTGTCTAGTGGTTTAAAAGAACTCTAGCAAGAGGCATTTATAAGGTCGAAAACATCAAATGCCCACATTCCCAAGGTTATTTACACAAATTTGAACTTATTAGATGATCTAGCATAACCCTATTTAGTTAGCACATCATCTACACCACACCTCTGTTCTTTCTCATTATTGTCGACAACCTTGGTTATTTTGCTATCTTAATCAGCCGAATTAGAATTCATACCTTATTTTTAACCTCAATATCCCCCAAAATATTTATTTTCTTGTTATTTTTGAGTAGTGCGAACTAAATTCAATTTCCCAAACAGCACTCGTGCATATCATTCACTAATCTCTGTGGGATTTGACCCCAACATCTGTCGGGATATTTCTTTTGATACAACAACTATGTATGATCTTTTATAACGAAGAGTATAGTTTGAACATTATCACACCTATATCCCTATGGTTGCAGGAGAAACATGAGATGACGATTGAAGATACTTGTATTCAGCTGAACAGGATTGAAGGATATATTCCTATCCTTGACAATGAAATCAACTCTTGAACTATTTGAACAAGATAACTAAAATCTATTCTATGCTTGCTTTTAACCCCCTTAGTTCCCTCTCTCGAGTTCAACCAAGAGCCAACAGATAATATTTGCAAGGTGATCGGGCTAACGAATAATAAATGAAAATAAGTAAGCATAAACAACTTTGAATGAAGAATTAGAGTCTAGCACAAATGAGTATTCAAACTACAACCATCAGCTATGGCCAAAATCCTAGAACAAGAGTTTATCCACTCATATTCAAGCGGAAAACTAAAGAAATCATCATTCGAATTAACAAAACCATAAAGTAAAGAAGAAAACCTGAACGAAAATGAACTTCTTGTCTCTTCCCCCCAGAACTGCGTACAAATTGATCTTTTTGAACGATGACCCCTTACAAAATGCCCTAGATTATATATTTATAAGCAAGGTATGAAACGACTCTTTTTCCCTTGAAAATTTTAACTTTTAGACTTGGGAATCTGCCCCGGATAGGCCATGGCGAGTCGCGCCTCCCATTAGACCAGACTGTGGCTTGAATTTCCTCTGAAGTTTGGCCTCTGGCACGCCGCACCAGCCATTTTGCCAAAATGTTAGTTAAAATTCAGCATTTCTAGGACCTGGCACATCGCACCTCTCACTGCACTAGAGTGTTAGAAAATTTTCCAAGTCTAGAATACCTTTGGCGCACCCCGCCACTCAGTTTGTCATGGTGTTGATCAGAATTCTTCTGAAGTTCGGGCTCTAGGTCACTGCACCACCTAATGCACCAGCCTAAGTACAATTTTCTCTGAAGTTTAGTGGCTGGCGTGCCACGCCAGCTATCTCACCAGGACAACTTTTCTCGAACTCTTCTTTCTTCACACCTTGGGCCATTTTTAAGTCCTTTTCTATTAATTACCTTCTAAAATCATCTAAAAATACTTGTTAACTTATTTAACACACATAATCATAAATTTATGCATTCATAATGATAATAATCTCAAAATAAGGTAAAAAATTGGTAAAAATATGTAAATGGGCATAATAATATGCCCGATATCAACACCCCACATTTAAATTATTGTTCGTCCTCGAATAATCCTTACTTATATGCGCAAACATCTTTTCTCACCACTTCTCACCTCTATCACTACTCACTCAAGTAGCTAGCATAAAGTATATGAATAAGTTGTTCATCAATTCATAACCAATACATAACACATACACATAGAAGCTCTTCATATTTGAAACTACATACCCTCTATAACTGACTCATCTTTTTCAAAACAGGGCCAATATGATTAAGTATGAAAAATGCAACACATAGTACACCGATTCTGACCATCTTATTCCCTCACTTATTTAATGATGTTCCTTCCCTTATATTATCAATTCAAAGTTTGGAACATAATAAGCAAGACGCACTCACTCTCAAAAATGATGTATCGTACACATGCGACATATCATAGGATTGCCTCTTATGTACAGTCAGACTACTTAATCACTTCAAAGAGTATAAGGTCATAAGGACTTTTTTGGTTGTAATGTCGACTAAGGGATGGATAGGAATGATTTTCTTTCAGAGTGGCTACCAGTCCTAAGCACTTTAAGACACTCTTTCATCTTTCTTGTCCATCTCTTTTTCTTGTTCTCACTGCTCACGTTTTCCTTCACTAATCCTTTTTTCTTTTCTCATGCCCCTATTTATACTACTCGACTATTAGTTTCTGTTTATAAGTTTAACAAGAATAATCAACAATTACAAATCTTTCATTTATATTCTAGCAGTAAGTAAACATGTTATTTTGTGTGGACACCCCTCTTTCGATTATCTCCTCTTGACATCACCAATTTTTTCTTTCCTTTCCTTTAATTCTTTCTACTTCGGTGGAACCTTTATTCTGAAATCTCAAAGTGCCTCATACTATCTTTGAATCAAAAACTATAAAGGACACACAACAAAGGGAATAGGCTTTTTGTGGCTAAGAAGAAAATTAAGGCTTATGGCCCAGCGGGGTTAACTAGGGATAATATTAAGGAAGGTACGACAACAATGGACAAAATGAGTTTTTCAAGGAAATGCCTTAATAACACCTTACCTCTTTAGCAATTAGTTATTCTATACACACTCAGTCAAGTTCTAGATGTTATATTATGTATAAAACACAACAATTCAAGCTCACCTCTCATGGCATCATGATCTTAGTCACTTTCCTATGGCTACATATCCACACAATCAAATTGAATGAATCTTTTATTATTAAGCCCTAGGAATTTTTTTTCTTGAATCAAGTTAAAGAACCTATGTGTCTCTTATGGAATTTTTACTTCTTATGCATTCACAATGACCACTTCATTACTTCTAACTTGACTCCTACGTGGAATATCAAGAGTGATCTTGGGCAGATTTATATGCCCAAGTGATACTCAAACGTATTATTTTCGCCTTGTTTGTGTGCAATATGTATATATTCTCATGTAATTGGTAATAAAATGTGAATTTATACTAACCAACATGATTAGCATTTGTTTTGCAGGAAAATATGATTTTTAGGAGCTAAAATGCATGTTGGAACTATATCGGAGTTGGACTTGGATACGAGCGTGGAAAAGACATTGGAATGCACAAATTATAGGGGCTCCGCGATGGAGCCGTGCCACGCTACCATCGCGGAGGCACACTGCCTGGAGAGGAAATTAAATGGCAAATTCCAGTGAGGCCTCGCGACAGCTCCGTGGCACGGAGATAGGCCTCCGCGTTGGCCTCCGTGCCACGTTAAGGCTATTTTACCAGACCCTGGATTTCTAGTGAAGGTCCGCGTCCAAGCCGTGTCACGGAGGCAGTGCTCCGCGTTGACCTCCGTGAAACGTTGCTTGTTATTCCGGAAAAAATTTCCCTCCAGTATAAATAGCACACTTAGGTTTATTTTAAGTAGTTCAGACTTGGTGGAGCAAGGACGTGGGTTAGCAGCAGTTGAGGGACGAAAAAGCTAAGGGATTTCTTCTCTTCCTTTCTTCTTTCAATCAATTGTATGTATGATTTACACTTGTTTTAGGATGATCAACCCACAAATGAGTGGCTAATTCTCTTCCTTGCTAAGGTTTTGAACATGTGTAGTGAATTTTGATTGTAAATGATATGGTTTTCTTCTTCTTCTTTCATGTTGTTCTATTAATTCTTGTTCTTACTGCATTAGTGCTTGGCCGACATTAATGTACATCTAAAAAGTCCAATTTCACTCGAGAGAGCAAGAAATTGGAAAGTTGTGAATTAATAGGGTATTGTTCTTAACTTGATTTGGGAAAATTGGGTTTTGATGTGCTTTCCTGATAGAAATATACTTGAAAGCCGTATTAGTCAATTTAGGAACCGGAATTGTATTGCTAGGTCGTAAATTGCATTTGATCACAGAAATGTAGATGAATGGTTTATGATTCTTAAGTGAAATTAAATACGAGAGTTTTAATTTCTAGGCTACTGTTCTTGGCTAGCAACATGAAGAAGAGATTAACCGAATTATTATTATAATCGAATTCATTACTTGTTCTTAACCTTGGCATGCTCATATCCATAGTTTAAATTCACAGTAAATAATTGTTAATAGTTTTAGTATATATTTTATAAACAAAAACTCATTTAACTGTTGGTTACGTTGTTGTTAGCATAATTAGAAGTAAGATAAGAATATAGTATACTCAGGCAAATTTTACATATCCTGAGCCTCCTTGGATCGATACTTGGCTTACTTAGCCACTTTATTACTTGTTTGACCACGTGCACTTGCGTGTCGGTTTATAATATATAATACCAACCGAAACAGCCGAACAAGTTTTTGGCGCCGTTGCCGGGGAGGCTAGGCAATTGGTGAAATTGTGTTAAGTGTAAATTTACTGTATTTTTGTTTTATTTTCTTAAGTGTTGACAACTTGGTCTTAGTATTTGTTTTAATTCTTTGTTCATTTTAATTTTTCTCTCTTTCGGATACCCTCATTGACATGACATCTTGGAATATAAATGGTGGATACGCATATTTCGGCGAATCTTGCATGAATTGCGGAGGACCCCACTTGTGGCAAAACTGTAACACGTGCAATATATGTGGGTGTCAATATGGCCATTGGGGTGATTGTCCAAGGGCATATTCCCCTCCCCCAAGCCCCCGCTATGATCATTCTGTTGTTTTTGCTGAATATAGGCATGTTGAAAATGAGGACTTGGGACGCCAAGTTCAAATAGAGGACATGATGAAACAACTCTTGGAGCAATCAGAAGCAATGAAGGAGTCGGTGGCAGAATTGATAATTCAGCAAAAGGAGAATGCAGAGGCTGTAAGCAAGATGAGCGTCAAACTCACGGAGATGTGTGCTGAGGCTGAAGCTTGTGATAATTTGCAGGTGACAGTTTTAGTCGATATTCAAGAGGAACTACAAGAGGAATACAAGGGTGAATTTTTGGATGAAGCCCAACAATTAGAATCTCTTGAGTGTCCCCGTGATCGGCTCATACCTATAGAAAATCCATTCATGGAAGAAGAGAAAGAATATCTCCCATTTGACCTTAATGGAGAAATAGATGTCGATGTTGAAAAGGTGTACACAAGTAAGGAAGTCAAGCACAATGCAATTTCAGAGTTGAGGTTGATTGGACCACACTCGAAGCATTTTTCGACATTAAGTTTGGTCGACAACATAGAAATAGAGTCTTCCAGGATTATAGAGAAATGTCTAGAGGAGGACCAAGCCCCGTATATTCTGAAATTTGCTAGTTCGAAGCAACGAAATGACTTCACTTACCCAAGGGCCAATAAGTTCAAAAGAAAACATCTACTGCTTGGTCCTTACAATTTTTCACCACCACCCCTGGAGCATAAGAGAAAATTAGAAAAGAAATTAGGGGTGAAATTCATATCCTCAAGGCGAAGGAAAAAGTGGTGAAAATTGGTACGTCGAGCCGCGACGGTAAACCAGGCGCTGCACAGGAGGCAACCCGTGAAAAATATTTTCTTTCTTTCTTTTTTTTAGTGTAAATAATTTTTATTTTTATTTTTCTTTTCTTGATTAGGTTTAGATTCTTGTTTTAGTTAATATTTTTCATTTTAGTTAGGGAAATCTATTAATCTAACCAATTTTGTTTAGTGAGGTGATTTTCAGGTCTAACGGAAAGAAATAAGCATGGAATTGGGAAGAATAAGGCAAGGTATGAAAAAATAATTTAATGGAAGAAACAGTGCACTGGCGCGTTGGCTCCGTGTCACGGAGGGAGGGCTCCGCGTTACCCTCCGTGACACGTTGAAGGCAAAATCCGGATTTTTAAAATTTCCAGAGAGCCATCGCGTTGGCTCCGTGTCATGGAGGCAGTGCTCCGCGTTACCCTCCGTGACACGTTCCCTTACATTTGGTGCCGGGTCACACCGAGTTGCCAGGTGACCCGCGTGTTTTTCTTTAAATTAACCCCGATTTTGCCCAATTTTTCCCCATTTCTTCTACTCTCCGCGACCAAAACACCCATTTCCCCCTCCCCAAGCACCGTGCCACGTTACTAGGCAAGGAATTCGTCAAGTTTCTTCGGTTCTTCAATTCAAAGGTATGTTTTCCTCGTTTCTCTCAAATTTTTGGCGATTTTAGTCGACTTTGGGCATGCGAGGTGAGATATATCACCCTAATTAGAAATTTAACATGATGTTGAGTTATTTGTGATGGATAAATGTTCGGATTGTTCTAATTAGCGTTTGAACTTATCAATTACGTAAATAATTCGAATTTGATTGTAGAATTGTATTTTAGGGCATGGGTTGTTGAATTTGACTTGGGTGACTTGATAATTCGGTAAATTAGATGCCGGGGTGTGTTTGTAAATAGAGATAAGTCATTGTAAATATTGTATGAATGTTAAAACGACGAATTCTCGAATTGTTGGGGAAAATGCGAAAATTGTGTAAATTGGTTTGATTATTTGGATTCGACTGTATATAGAATGTTTGTCTTTGTTTTTTTTTTATTTGTTGTTTTTGTTGCTAAGTGCGATGGTTGAATTGTTAGCGATAGTAGGATTGGAATTAGCTGTATGAAGTCTGAGTAGTACACTAACTGTTATGCTGTCGAAATTTCTTATGAACGCACTAAGCATAAAGTGTATACTTGTTGTCTTTGGTGTAAATAGAGTTATCCTTGCCGTAGTTTTATAAAAGTAGCTAAGGCCTAAGTGTGGGGTAAATGTTGTGTAACCCGACCTTAGCCTAAGTTAACATCTTTATAGCTTAACTTTGTGCTTGTTAATTTATATTGACAGGTACAATGGCTAGCAGACAGGATAAGGGCAAGGGTGCTTCTACCTCAGGCACCGGCAGAAAAAGAATGAGATTGGGCACCGCAGTCCCAGCTGCACCAGCTGTTCCGCATGGCCAATGGCGCCAATACGGAACAAGGTGGGTAACCGAGGAAGGAAAGAAATGGTATGCTAAGCATAAGGAGAGCAAGTACTTCCCGGAGGAACATATTGCACGGGAACCACTAGCACAGGAGTTCCCCCGTATTGTGCAAAGGATTGAAGAAGCTGGGCTCAGCTTTATCTTTCAGGAGCCCAAGGAGTGCAACCTTCATTTGGTCCGAGAGTTCTACGCAAATTGGAACCCGGCCATCAGAAGCCACACAATAAAAATCAGAGGGCAGATTGTCACTCTGGAACCCCAGCAATTTAATGCCATCGTTGGAGCGCGGGACACAGACGCCCACGTTCTCCGCCAGCTAAACATCACCCCACCATATGCCAACATCAGACGTACGTTGTGTGGGGCTCGATCCACAGCCCGATGGAGTAGACATAAGGAGAGGGGTTACCACCAGACTCTGCCTTATTCGCAGATGAACAGGGAGGCCAGAATATGGCTGAAGATTGTATGTTCGTGCTTAATCCCGGGAGTTCACATGACGGATGTGACTCGGGACCGTGTCTGCTTGGTGTATGCCCTTATGAAAGGGCTTGAGATTAATGTTGGGGCGGTCATTATATCCGCCATGAAGAGAGCCAGACTACACCAGGGCCACAGATACGGGTTTGGCGGACTCATCACCACCTTCCTCCGAGGCCTCGATGTCGAGGAAGAAGCCTTGGATTACATTCCGCAGTTGGAGCGGAGGGCCCTCGATATGACAAAAACTAAGGCCCCCAACACCACACACGGGCCAGTGCTGACTTTGGGCGAGCGACATGCTCGTGACGATCAGTACATGGCACGTATGTTCGGCATGCAGATGCTTCAGCTACGGATTGGTGGGAGACCAGACACCGAGGAAGAATTATGGCAGCTGGAGCTGGATTACCCATTTGGCGAGAATGCCAAAGCCTTATGTCAAGTGGGACCAGCCTTAATGGAGCCGACTGATGATGATGTCCCTACTGATGAGGAGACACATCGGGAGGACTCCGATGTGGAGTCCGATGATGATGATGGAGCTGACTCAGACATGGGGGACGAGGCAGCAGCACCAGATGAAGAAGTCGAATATTTCGACTGATCAGGGAGTTCCACCACCCGAAATGTTGTTTTGTAATTTTTGTGAACACTGGGGACAGTGTTCGATTTAAGTGTGGGGTGGGGAGTAGCTAGGTGCTGGGACTTAGGCTCTAATCTGTTGTATGTTTTTTCCTTGGTTTGTATGTATATTTGTGTTTTCCCTGTGGTGAACTGATTTGTGTTGTATGTGTATATATTTGTTTGTGTGGTTAATGATGTGTGTTATGAAAAGTTATGGTTGCCAGTGTAAATATTTTGTAAATATTTTTTTTCTATCGAGATGATCGATATTTTTCAAAAATTTTCGCGAAAATATTTTGCACTTGTAAATATTTTCTTTCTATTGAAATGATCGATGTGTTGCAAAAATTTTCTGTTTTTATTTTGTTTGGGTTTCTCGGAGTTTGTTTTCGGTTCTTTTACCAAGAATAGTCCCATTGAACCGATGTCATAGTTAGTGACCGTTCCCTATGATGGATGGATGACGACCGTCTTAAGGGAAATGTAGTCGGTAGGAGTAGGATTTTAATTTATTTTTAACTTTTCTTTGGTGGATTGCATCAATGAACTGTAGTTGCTTTATGGTTGCAAAAATTTCGTTGCGTGTGTAACTGATGTTCAAAATGTGAAAATGATTCGTTTGAAAGCATGCAAGTTGGTAAATATGTTGAGTACCTAGGCTGCAGAATTTGATTCAGTATGATTGAGGCTTAATTTTGAATTCATGTGATTGGCTAATTAGAGAGTATGTGAATGCATCTTGATTCGAGCATGTGCATGAAGTGTGAAGTGAGGTATTATTATTCCATGCCATTGTGAATTGTCTAGAACTTGCCTGGTGTGTATACAAAACGAAATGAAGGAGGTGTAGTGTTGGAAAGGATGTAGGCATTTCTTTGTTTTAACCGATAGTTTCCATTTTTTTTTCTTGTCAAACTCTACCTTTTTATATGTTGTATACCCTAGTCAGCCCGTTGAGCCTTTAGCCGATTTGTTTCTTTCTTTTGTCCAAAATTGTATAAACCAAGCTTTATTCCTTCTTTTCATTAGCTGTAAAAGTCTATACAAAACTCTTAAGCGCTTACAAAGAAAATAAAATGTTCCCAAGGTGTCAAGGAGTGAGAAGAGTGAAAAGAAAAAGAAGAACAGAGTGAGGAAAGAAAAGATGATGTTGAAGAGGCACTTGTTATAATTAAATGATATTGAGGGTACATGAAAACCCTTTGTTTTGTGTCAAGTATGTTTGATGAAATGGGCAGTACGAAAGTAAACCAGCATGAATGGGAGAAAAAGAGAAAAGAGAGGAACAATGTCCATGAGTCAATGGGAATGTGTTGAAAAGGCGCTTAAGGATGCTAGCGACTATTATTGGCTAATCCAATATATATACTAGATCCATAGCCCCGTTACAACCCATTAAAGTCCTACTTGATCCTACATTGCATTTCTTTGTATTAGTGGAGTAATACACTAAGGGCAAGCCTATGGGTCACGACATGATGCATGTGAATTCTTTTGGGAGAGAGAGTGAAATTAATTTTTATATGCCCCTACTTGCATGTTTGTGTGTTGCATGAACAAAAAGGGGAAGATTCTCTTGAGTTGTGAGGGCACATGCTTGATGAAAGATTGATTTTCGTGTCATATTTCTTGATTAGCTGATTTGCATGAGTTTGCCGATATCAAGAATCAATTCTTAAAGTCTAGGAAGTCTTGATGTATTAAAGGTCATTGTATTGTAAGACCAAGCATGTTTTCGTGATGATTTACGAAAATTGAATAATCGGTATGACCGTAGCGTAAATGGTCGCACCATAGTGATGAAGGTTGGGATGTAATTTGCATGAGTTGTGTATGTGTTGTTCGAGGACGAACAAGGATTTAAGTGTGGGGTAAGTGATCTTGGGCAGATTTATATGCCCAAGTGATACTCAAACGTATTATTTTCGCCTTGTTTGTGTGCAATATGTATATATTCTCATGTAATTGGTAATAAAATGTGAATTTATACTAACCAACATGATTAGCATTTGTTTTGCTGGAAAATATGATTTTTAGGAGCTAAAATGCATGTTGGAACTATATCGGAGTTGGACTTGGATACGAGCGTGGAAAAGACATTGGAATGCACAAATTATAGGGGCTCCGTGATGGAGCCGTGCCACGCTACCATCGCGGAGGCACACTGCCTGGAGAGGAAATTAACTGGCAAATTCCAGTGAGGCCTCGCGACAGCTCCGTGGCATGGAGATAGGCCTCCGCGTTGGCCTCCGTACCACGTTGAGGCTATTTTACCGGACCCTGGATTTCCAGTGAAGGTCCGCGTCCAAGCCGTGTCACGGAGGCAGTGCTCCGCGTTGATCTCCGTGACACGTTGCTTGTTATTCCGGAAAACATTTCCCTCTAGTATAAATAGCACACTTAGGTTTATTTTAAGTAGTTCAGACTTGGTGGAGCAAGGACGTGGGTTAGCAGCAGTCGAGGGACGAAAAAGCTAAGGGATTTCTTCTCTTCCTTTCTTCTTTCAATCAATTGTATGTATGATTTACACTTGTTTTAGGATGATCAATCCACAAATGAGTGGCTAATTCTCTTCCTTGATAAGGTTTTGAACATGTGTAGTGAATTTTGATTGTAAATGATATGGTTTTCTTCTTCTTCTTTCATGTTGTTCTATTAATTCTTGTTCTTACTGCATTAGTTCTTGGCCGACATTAATGTACATCTAAAAAGTCCAATTTCACTCGAGAGAGCAAGAAATTGGAAAGTTGTGAATTAATAGGGTATTGTTCTTAACTTGATTTGGGAAAATTGGGTTTTGATGTGCTTTCCTGATAGAAATATACTTGAAAGCCGTATTAGTCAATTTAGGAACCGGAATTGTATTGCTAGGTCGTAAATTGCATTTGATCACAGAAATGTAGACGAATGGTTTATGATTCTTAAGTGAAATTAAATACGAGAGTTTTAATTTCTAGGCTACTGTTCTTGACTAGCAACATGAAGAAGAGATTAACCGAATTATTATTATAATCAAATTCATTACTTGTTCTTAACCTTGGCATGCTCATATCCATAGTTTAAATTCACAGTAAATAATTGTTAATAGTTTTAGTATATATTTTATAAACAAAAACTCATTTAACTGTTGGTTACGTTGTTGTTAGCATAATTAGAAGTAAGATAAGAATATAGTATACTCAGGCAAATTTTACATATCCTGAGCCTCCTTGGATCGATACTTGGCTTACTTAGCCACTTTATTACTTGTTTGACCACGTGCACTTGCGTGTCGGTTTATAATATATAATACCAACCGAAACAGCCGAACAAAGAGCACACAAGTGGTGGTTTTTGAATCCATCCTAAAAAAATTAAAAGATATATGATTAATTTTTCTTTAAGACGGTGGTCTTCCATCCATCATCGAGAAGAGTCACTACCTCTACAATGAACATTAAAAAAATTGACAACTCAATCAACAAACCTAAGATAACTAGAGATGAACAATCACATCAAAAAGAATTAGTGTTCACAGCCATCCACATTACTAGCTATTACAGGCCCAGGTTAATCAGTCACAACCAAGCTACTACCACAGAAGATTGAAACTATTTCTATAGCCCACTACAAATTTCACAAAGATAGAATAAAATAAAATCTATTTCCTCCCCCCTACACTTAAACAGTGCATTGTCCCCAATGCACAAACAAATCATATCAAGTAGGGAGAGAAAAAGAACTTCCTAAGCCTTTAAGCAAAGTCCTCATCATCAGGATTATACTCCTGATCATCATCATCATCCTCTGCGCCTCCATCATCAACCTTCATGGTTCCCTTGGTGGCATCATCCTCATCATCATCATCATCGTCATCAATAGCATCAGTCAGCATTGTAGGCTCATCTTCATTCAAAGGCTCCTCAAACGCCGGCCTCACTTTGCACAATAATGAGTGGGTACCGCTCCTCTAGTGTTGTCATCTCCTCAGCAGTCACGGGCCAACTTCCAATCTTCAACTAGAGTTCAAACATCCCAAACATGCAATCTCTCCAACTATCATCTCGAGCATTATGCTCTGTTGGAGTGAGAAATAGTATTGATGAGTTGTTTAGCTCCTTAACTTTGGTGACATCAATTATTTTACGTGCCAAGTGCCCTACTAGGATTAGATGAAGGTCTACCTCTTCTTCTTCAATCTCATGGCTCAGCAAGAACTGAGTCAGAAGGCTGCCATAACAGTACTCCCATCGGCAGTTATCTCTGCATAGCCTCATGTTGTCACTCAGTACTGCACCAAAGTCAGCCCCTTCATCAACACATACACAAATATCACTCTCTCTCGAGTGATCTCTATGGTTTGTGCCCTTGGGAGATGTACCGCGCAGACAAACTTAACCCACACTCTGGCCTCCTTGGTCAAGTAAGAGAATGAAAGACATCGAATGCATCATAATTTCATGACACATCAATACGACTTGACGTGTTACAATGATTTTTGTACCATACAAATAACATATATATATATATATATATATATATATATATATCCACTGTTATTCAATCTCTCTACGAGGTATGATATTTTCCTATTCACTTCTAGGAACAAAACTCAATCATTTAAATATTCTTGAAATACAACATTCATAATAGATCACCATTTTGTTCAAGTACAAGAATATATCTCTTCAGTTATCTTACAAATTATTTTGCTTCTGGAGAAGATTTTAAAATTTTACTGCTTGAGGAGTAGATATCAGAATCATACTTCTTCAGGAGTAAAATTCTGAGTTTTACTACTTCAAGATTAAAATAAAATATTTAGATTATTTCTTCTCAAATATTCTATGTCTTCAGAGGTGAATCATGATACCTTCACAATCAAGTACACATCTTTATTTATAAGCTTTACTAAATACGGTCATATTCATTTTATAGAATGGACCTGTATTTGTAATATTTATAAAAAGTTCTCATTTTTCATGAATGAAATATAATCATCTTAATGTGCCTTAAGCATATCAAATTATGATAATTTAGTATTTCGTTTAAGATATTTATACTTTAGGAGAAAATCGAGACATGCATAATAATATAGAAAAAATTTCTCTCAGCCATGACAACAACCATGATTGGGGTCACGATTTTTTTCATGCTTAGTTTGGTGGAAGTTTGTCTCATCAACTTTAGGAAATGATCTAGAACTGGTAGGTCGATTTTTATGTTTTTTTATTAATAACTCATTATTTCGTTCGGCCATAAGAAGATGTGAAATTAATTCAGATTATCTTTGAACCTCACCTCTCGAGATTACTACTATAGAAGAAAATTTAATGCATGAAAAGTGATAAAACATTTTCCCAACATATCATGATCAAAGATATTTTTACCACATGATTCAATTGAGAAATAATTCTAATCTTGAAATTATACTCATATATAGATTTAAAAGCTTGTAGCCTAAAATGGATTCAATCAAAATGTGCTTGTAGAAGAACGACCATCTTCAGATGATCATATCTATCTTTTCAATTATTTCACAACATAAGGGGATGTTTAATAGTAACATATTTCAATTTTAAATCTTCATCAAGGTAACGGCGGAAGAATACCATTGCTTTAACTTAGTCTTGATTTGATATCTGAATTTTATCTTTGATGGAGTCCGCCAGAACCATCACACCAAAATGAATTTTAGCATCAAGCACCCAAGATAAGTTTTTTCCCAATATATTTGGGGCTACAAATTCAAGTTTACTATTCTAGCAGTAAACTTTAGATTTACTACTTTAGGAATAAATCAGGGCATACATACAATATCGAGAACTTTTCTCTATATATATTTCAAAGTCATATTTCACTAATTGTTGCTTTAGGAGTTATGAATTACCATGAGATCAATATTTTATTATATTTATGAATTATGAGTATAAAATTGATACCTAACTTTACATGAAACTACGCAACTTTGAAAAATCCTTTCAACTCTCAGTATCACCGTGATATGATAAGCAGACCTTTGTTCTCGCAAATATAATAATAATTTCTCCAAATTTAAGTTGTTCCTTTCATTTTCTATTTTTTTAAAGAATATTGTTATAAAGCTATTGACGAATCTATTAGGGTATATATTATTAACTATGTGTTTAGATATAATATTTTAATCGTTGTCAAGATTAAACATTTAAGTGTGAGATTGGTTATATTTATATTGTTAATCATGTGTTTAGATATAGTATGTTTTAACAATTGGGATCGTTAAAAGTCTAAGTGGGAGATCGTTGGGATATATACTATTAACCGTGAGATAAATATTTTTAATCATGTGTTTAGATATCATATTTGTTATAGAATAATCATTTATTCAATTTTAATAAAAATTTAATAGATCATATATTTATTTATGTGTCTGTTTACTTGTATAGTAACTGATTTAGTGTATAAAGTCTTACCTTATACAAAAAGGATTAAATCATCGGTTCTTATAAATATAAAATTTTTATTCACAATCTAAGATGGAAATTGGATAAGCCATCGGAATGGTTATAGCACAAGATTAAATATAATTTATCTTGATTATGAGAACAATGTTGTTTTGACTTCTAATTCTAGTGCATTGTGTATTATTGAATGGGACCGACTAGAAATAAATATTTTAGACTGACTGACAAAATCATATTCTCTAAACTATTAAATGTACTTATATTCTCAATTTTGATATAATTATTATAAGTTGTATATGTTAATTGTCATTTTGATTTATTAAAAGGGGAGATCCTTAGATGGATCAACATGTCTAGTAGATTGGATGATAATAATACACATTAGTGAAAAAATAAGTTAATTGATGGAATCCATGTTTTCATATAAAGATTGAAGGTGAGCCTTTGAGAAGCTTATAAATTTTCATTGTGCCAAATCTTTCAAGTGAGCTTATGAATCAGACACATGAAATAAGTTAAGTGTTGCTCTAAAAAAAATAATTATTAAATTAATTTGCTTAGTAATGTAATTTATTGATTAGTACCATTAATCTTAACATAAGTATTTAATGAGGAATTTTGAAATATAATGAAGGACTGCAATTAAGAATTTCTAGTGGAATGATTTATAATTTATTATGGTAAGAATAATTCAAATCATATTTTAGAATTATTTCCATAATAGGGATCCTTAGTAATTAATTTTGTAATTTCTGTTGCGCCCATATTTAATTGAAACTCGAAATCTTATTTCTTTGTAGAGAAGGAAATAAACTCATCTTTGTCTAGGTTTTGGACAAGGAAAAATATGTCTACGTGTAGGGCTCTTTCTAACTTAGAAAAAGTATATAAGTTTTTCCGCAATACTTGTCCAATCAAGTATTAAAAGAGTTCGATAATTAATTTGAGATCACCGTAGAAGACTGCCAAACTGGAGTTCAAAATATTTCAATAGAAGCAGAAGTGACGTAGATTATTCAAGAATCGAAGTCACATGAAATATCTATTTATGCTTTGAGAGATATTTATCAAATTAAATTTCAACATATTTATATATTCTAACATGAACGTATGTGTTATTTATTATTCATATAAACAGTATATTTTTAAAATTCTTCCGCTTGCATATATTTTTCAATAATATGTATCAAGATCTACACATAATTTTAAATAGATAGCCTAAGATATTCATGTATGTGATTATGAATGATTGTAATGTTTTTCTAAACTCGTTTCAACGTATGAAAAACATGTAAAGTTCAAGAACAAAAATCAGCGTGCGCTTGCAGGTAGGTGTAGCTCTTGAATCTGGCGGTGGCCCATTTCTAAGTGGCAAAACGTTATTATGATTTTTGTGTTATTATTAAAGGTAATAAAATCAACTCATGAAATTATAATTTATTTAATTTATTTAAATTTAAATTAATAATTAATTCGTTTATTTATTAGTTTAATTTATTTCAGTTCAATTTATTTTAATTTATTAATTTTTAGTACAATAATTTATGAAAAATCTTTCTAAAACATTTTATTTTATTCAATATGTTATATTTAGTTATAATAAAAAAATATTAATTTAATAAGTTATCAAAAGATTATAAAAGAATAAATAAATCAATTAAAATTTAATTAGAGTTGAACAGATTAGGATCCATATTTTAGCACATTTCAGCCCAAATAACTTTTAAGTAAATAACTAAACCAATTTTTTTATTAACTCAATCCATTTTAACCCGTCTAAATTCATCTTAACCCATTCATTTGTCATTAATTATTTAACGGCGGCGGTAGAAAATTAAAATTTATGTGGATCATGCTTGTTGTCTTGCGTGATGTAGCACTTAGTTTTCAATAAAATGAGGTCTCAGATTAATCACGTGCCCTTTATTTTGATTGATAAAAACCAATTATCAATGATCTAAGATGTTACTTAATTGAGTTTTATGTTAGAAAAGGGAGGTAAGAACTTGGTGGAGGCTGTTACAAGATAGAAGTCACAAGATAGGTTTGGCTTTTTTTTTTTTTTTTTTTTTTTTTTGTGTGTGTGTGTGTGTAGGGAGTCAGAGATTCTCTTTTACCTTTTTTGGTTGGAACCAAGAATTCTGTTAGGCTAAGAAATTGGGCTATGACCACCAAACATAGTTGAGTATTAAATTTTCCGTGATCATATGTATAAATCATCGTATGACTAAGATTTTATGCTTAATAAAGAAAAACTATTGAAGTGGATTATTCATGTAGAATTGAAAAATTCTTAGAACTTCATACCAGTGAGATTATATCAATACATAAATTAAGAATTATGGCTAATAAATATAATTTTCAAAAGTAATTTATTTATTTAAGTCATTAGAATATGTTTAATGTAATATGTGTAAATTATTTTGGATAAATGTATACTGGTAGTAAAGATTTATTTATATGAAAAGAGATTTACCTTTAAATACTAGTAACGTTTAATTAATTCATGAAAAGAGATATCGAGATTACCGAATATGTGAAAATGTAGTATCTTGGATTCTCTAGTGTATTAATTGAGAGGCCAATTTGATATGAGGAGGAAAAAATGTATACATGTGCTCATGAATAATTATAAAAAAAGAATGAAAATCTAAATCAGATTTTTTTTTTAATTCCTAACTATGCCTAAAACTGTTATTTTTAATTTTGGTCATAATTTGGCGGTCATGGATTTCATGATCTCTGATTGATTTAAAATTTGGTGGGATCATTGGAAACAACCCGGTGAGGAAATACTAACTCCTTTACTGCGAGTGATGTCATTTTTCAGCATTATGGGATCGTTTAGATAAGTTTTAGAAGTAAGATTTTTTTTAAAAAAAAAATTGATTTGGATACGAAAAGAAAACTATTCTTTATATAAGTGTTGTTTATGTTTAATCTAGAACATGATTACCCTTGATGATTTAACATGAAATTGATATATGATAAGAATGTAGATCAGATTATATTTTCTGAAATTATTTGAATCGGTTATTTTTCGAATTTGGTCATAGCTTTGGAGATTGAGAATTTTATAAATTTCGATTGACCTAAAATTTAGTAGGTTCGTTGAAAATAACCTAGTAAGCAATACTCACTATTTTACATTGAATCTCATTAGTTTTAGGACATTTGGAGTCATTCAGATAGGATTTTGGTCATTTTTCTCTCCAGTGAATCATGTTAATTTTAGATGTTTTGAGGTTATTTAGATAGATTTTTGGTTGTTCTTTAAATTTAAACGTGATTTAATTTGAAAAGTAATTCTTTGTATCAGTTTTATTTATGTTAAATCTGGTATATGATTACACATAATGATTCTATGATTTTCATAACTAAATTCTAGTGAACTATTAAGTTAATGTGTTGACTTTAGACCTTCCTCCATATCGAATAAAATTAATACAAGTCACTAGATTTAATTTCTAATTTTCATAATTTGTATTAACTCTCCCTCTTTGAGTAATATATAACTAATAAATTTACTCGCGTTTTACGCGATCATGAATAAAAAATTATTCACGAATTTATCATTTTATAATTTATTAGAAATAAAAAAAATTCACAATACCAAAATTAAAAAATTATACAATGTACGATATACGTACCGAAAAAAATAAACTTATAAGAACAATAATTCTTTATGAAAATGATAAAACAGAGAAATAAATCCAAATAAAAGTGTCGCAGCTTTTTGTAGCTTTATAATGTTAGAGAGCTCGAGGAACTATCCTCTTAATTAAAGGAAGCCCGATGCATAAAATATTTTGTATTCACGCAGGGTCCTTAATGCACTCAGGTCATTTAGATGGGTTTTCTCCATTTTTCTATTTTCTAAAATATTTTTTTAAATATAAAGTTTAGACAGAAAATTTTATTTGGTGATAGAGGTTCGTCCCTTGACAATCAAGATTAAATAGTAGTAAAATATTAACTTTACGAGTTGGGTTTAGACCTTCCTCCATATTAGATGAAATTAATACAAGTCACTATGTATTAATTGCTAGTTTTGATAATCTATATTAACTCTCCTAAACTAAGTAATATATAATTGAATTTCATTTGACTTAAACTACCTATAGACTCTCCATCCGAGTTAGGTCTATAAAATTCAATGGAGTGAATAATTAGTCATTGTATATGTTCATTGCATGAGTAGTTCTCCAATCTCATTTATTGGTTATTTGAGATGTATGAATATACATGTATTTAGTGAGCTGAATTTTACTATTCAGGATTATTTGATATATTATGATCTATTTAATGTGTTATATCTCAAATTCTCAACACATTTCATCCGACCCACTTACAACTTTTCAATTGGAAGAGATAAGACATTAATTCAAAGAATGTATTATATATGTATCCTATGTTAAAAAGAATTTATTCTCGGTTTTCAATTAAATATGGGATGAATACTCTATTTATTTTTCTATGTAACTCTTGTGTTATTGTGTTTGATAAATATTTTATCTATTATGATAATTGATTCATGGACTCTTTATTATTATTATTATTATCTCTCATGAATTGAATAATATTAATTTATATAAGAGAAAATATTTTTCAGAATTGAATGAAACTTATTTATACATTAGCATTTGGGTCATTTATTTTGGATAGGACTTCAAGATTGCTAAATAGGATGGACTTTAAAGTTTATTGAAAATGAAGACACTATCAACTTGTGAGTTATATCTAAAAGAAAAAAAATGGCTTAGAGACCTTTTCTCTTAAAAGAAAATAGAGGTAGTAATGTCACGATCCAAAAATCAAAGTCATGATGGCACCTACCCTCGCCCACCGCTAGGTAAGCCAACCCTTCAACCAACAAGATTAAGAACAATGGTTGCGGAAATAAGTAAAATATATAAATAATAATCTTGAAATTCGATGCTCAAAATAAATACTGAAAATGCAAAAATATAACAATACCCAAAATCTAGCGTTAGACTATAAGAGCGCTAATGAAATACAAGTGTCTCAAAATTAGATCATTGTCTGAAGAGTAAACACAGGACAATAAAGTAGGGAGAGAATTCGGCACAGCTCCAGACGCTAAGTGCTCACCAAGACTCCCAAAAATCTCCACCCAAGATGATAGATCAACCGAGTCTACTAGAGCTAGGATCTAAGCAAAAGTAGGGTGAGCACAAAATATGGGTACTCAGTAGGCATTATCGGTCGACCGAGTTAGGACGGTAACTATATCGCATAAGGAATACTTTAACCTGCACTCAAAAAATATTTCAGCAATTCAACAATATCAATCAGCAAAGAGCAGTATAAATCTCCACAATAAATACAAGTATGCAATGCACCACAATACCATGTAATGTAATGCAATGCAATGGTCAGTGACTCTCCAAGAGAATTAGCTATGACTTAGGATTTATGGGGGGGGGGGGGCTCATGAAACTCATATACCCTACGGAAAATACCTCGGGCTCAACCAGCAAAGAACTCAACTTTATATCGCTAGCAAAAACCTCGACATCATATCGCTAGCCAAGACCTCTGTATCATATTACTGTAAAGACCTTAGCACCACAACACTAGTAAAGATCTCCACACCATATCGCCGATAAAGACCTCGGCACCACATCACCAACAAAGACCTCGGCATCTCATCATATGCATGCATGATCATAGAAATAAATGAAATTTAAATGCAACGATCATATTTATGAATATAAATCAACACAACAACTCGTATGAGTCATATGGAAAAATCTCAAACAATGTCCTTAGGCAACAAACCTCAATAACAATATATTTACTACCCAATCGTGCCTTAAGTCCACATCTCATCATTCTACACAACTTTCTTTTAAATTTGTGCCCATTTGGGCAAGAATTATCTCTTAAGTACATAGGAATATCAACACATTGCAACTCAATCGATAAGGCTATTATGAGTCGCACACAACCTATCATCTAAGTAACCACCTCAGATTCCACAACCACAATCCTCACTATCAATAAATAAAAATCTTACAGTTCTCCTAAACCATAGAATGCTTTATACAATAAATCACTATGCAAGTTACGTCTGAAAAGAGTAAGTCATAACCTGCTTCGAAGACTAAGAAAATATATCATAAAACACCTCTTTTCTCTTGCAGGATGCCTCAAAAGCTCCAAACCTATCAAAATGGCATTCTACAAGTAAATAAGTGTAATACCCCAGAAATGTCTAAGAATAGACTTGGGAGTTTAATTTAAAAAATGCTGAAAACTGGCAAAAATATTATAGAACGGATGACTCAACGACTCATGGGTGGATACCACAAGTTGTCGAAAACAGTCGTAAAATGGGGGTTCAGGGGAGTTGTGGTGACAAAAAATGGTGTAATGACTCATTTTCAGGAACAGCGAGTCATTGTTACCAATCGTTAGAAGGACTGAGCTTAGGATGAGGGAGAAACAACGGGGCATCCCAAGATTCGTGGTGAGGAGGAACCACCCGTTGTTTCAAGTTGTTGCTTGTGGGTTGAGGTTTTCAGTGCGTTCAACGGATGGAGACCACGACTCATTGGAAGGCACCACGAGTCGTGGTGAGGCTCGTGGAAAGGGAAGTTAGATTGGTCAAGGAGTAGGCGACGATTGATTCAACGACCCATGGTTTGAAGTAACGACTCGTCTTGACGAGTAGTGGGAAGGATATGAGATGTGTTATGAGGCGTGGACCCGACGACTCGATACCACGAGTCGTGATACGTTGCCACGACTCGTTGGGCCGATCGTTGGGCCGGTCGTTGGTCCATCCGGGATAGTTTTCAGGAAAAAAATTTTAAGGGCATTTTCGACTTTTTCACGCTTTTCTACCCTAAACTACGTCGTTTCGGATATTTTATGAGTGTGATAAGAGGAGTTAAGTCCTTTATGTATGCCCATTCTCATGCAAGAACTTTAGAGAGATTTTTGGGAGGTTCAAGGTCTTCTTCCCCAAGTTTCCATCAATTTCTTTGTGGGTATTCAAGGAAATTTGAGTCAATCCATTTCCAGGTACGTAGGGTTTTAGAATGGGTGAAATTCTTCCCCACCCATGCCCAAATCTCAGTAAAAATCATAAATCCTCCTACTCAAGTCTATGGGGTTTTACTCAAATGAATAAAAATGTGATTTCTCCTTATGGGTATGATTTAATTGAGTCTTCATTATTGAATTATGATTGATGGATAGGTTTTATTATTATTTTCCTTAAATCATGCTTCAAGCTTTTAAACCCAAAGTGCCTATTTGATGAAAGTTCATGAAAGTTATGATTTATGATAAATACTCTATGATTTGAGTTTATTGATGATGGAAAAGCATGATTTTCAAGTTACCCACGTTTATGACCATGTTTTGAAAGAATTGAATATGATGAAGTATTGGGCAATGCCCACATTTTAAAGAATGATTTATGATTTATGAAGTGAATTACATGATTTATCGATTTATGATGTTGGCCAATGAAAAGGGCCTATGATTCTTGGCTCAGCATGTTTTAAAGGGGATCAATGATGATAAATGTTATATTTTAGCCGATTAATCTTAATGCATGATGTCATTTATTTTCGTATGAGCCTATATGCATATTTTTGGGAGCCGTGTCTAGCACCGAGCAGCTCGGCGTTCAAAGGACTACGCTGGTGTCGCATAACCACGTGCCACCGTGGGTTTGTAAATGATATGATGTATTGATAATGATCCCCTCAAATGTGATATTACACCTTATGCACGACCCTCGCCTGGCAAGCCAGGGTCGGCTCTGCCCACTTGAGTGAGACAGGGGAGCATCATGAAAGACTCTAGCATGATGGTGTCGGTTATGACGAGTACACCCATTTTTCTGCGTGATTTATGCATTGATATATTTATGTTATTGTCTCAAATTATGTTTTGGTAATATTTACTTACGATTATGAATATAAACGTTTTACGAATGATTTGAAAGCCTTGAGCCTTATGTTTTCTATAGGGTTTATGATGTATGCATGATGTCCTTCTCTTACGTTTACTTATGAGTCTTATTTTACTTTTAGATGTCCATTTTACTTACCTTGCATACTCAGTACATTCCACGTACTGACCGCATACTTTCTATATTGTATCATTTCGTGATACAAGATCCGGATCTCAGGCTCATCCTCATCCTTAGTCCATCTCAGATTATTGGTGAGTCCTCATGTTTCGATGGCTGTTTGACAGACTTTTATGTTATCTTACATTTTAGTATTGTTGGGGTTAGTTGGGGATGTTGTCCCATCAACCATCGTACGTTGTAGAGGCTTTCAGACCATGTGTAGTATTCAGCTTATGTGTACATCCAGTATTTTCTAATGTTATTCTATGATTATATTCCGCTATGTTTTTATGATTATCATTCCGCTTATTCGAATGAGATTAGTTGTATGCATGAGCCATGGGTCAATTTGGGGTCTCTTGGGGTCCCTTGTCCCGTGTCTATGATTCGGGTGTACGTTCGGGTCATGATAAACTTGGTATCAGAGAAATAGGTTTAAAGTGTCCTAGGGTGTCTGAAAGCCGCGTTAAATAGAGTCTTTTTCATGGGTGTGAAGCGCACCACACTTATGACGAAGAGGCTACTAGTAGTTTAGGAAATGTTTCCTTTTTTCATGTTCTATATCATAAGATGAAAAACCTCTCCATCCTTCTAACTCATGCAATTCGCAATTGCAGAGTTATGGCTCCTAGAAGAATGAACGGAAGGAGGGATGGAAATTATGAAGGCTACGGAGATTGCAATGACCATGGACATCAGCAAGCTCCACTTGTTCAGGAGCCCCAGGCTCCAGAGCCAGCTGCCCACGCTGAGTTTTGGGCGGCTATTCAGATGTTAGCGCAGGCCTTGACCACTCAAGTCAATCAGCAGGCTGTTGCACAGGTCCCACAGAATGGTAATGCAGCGGCAACCCAGATTAGAGACTTCTTGAGGATGAACCCTCCTAAGTTCACGGGATCAAAGATGGATGAGGATTCAAACGAATTTATTGAAGGGATCTTGAAGGTCACTCAAGATATAGGGGTGACAATGAGGAATGTGTTGAATTGGCCTCATATCATCTACAAGAGGTCACTTATATTTGGTACAAGTAACGGAAGGAAAGCAGGCCAGCGGGAGCGGGCCCTATCAGCTAGGATGAGTTCCACATGGCTTTTCCTGACAGGTTCTTCCCTCGGGAGATGAGAAAGTTAAAAGCAACTGAGTTTGTAAACCTCAAGAAAGGAAAGATAACAGTTCTGGAGTATTCACTTGAGTTCACTCGTTTGTCAAAGTATGCCCCAGAATTGGTGATGGATCAGAGGGCGCGAGTGAGCCGATTCGTTCATGGTGTGGCTAGTTATCTAGACAAGGATTGTAGGACTGCTATGCTCCACTAGGATATGGACTTTCCTCGCATAGTGTTGTACGCCCATAAGATGGAGGCGGCTCATGCGAGGGAGAGGGAGGCAAAGAGGGCTCGGACAGATAGCTGTGGGTTTTCACATTAGAGGTCCGGTGGTGGCTACCGTCCACAGTTTCAGTAGAGGTCACTAGCCCTAGCACCATCATCAGCTAGTGTTCCATCCAGGCCCCGGAGTGATCATAGGAGCAGGGTTTTTGGTTTGAGAGATCAGAGGGGCACCCAGTTAGAGTATACCACTCCAGCCTGCGGGAAGTGCGGCAAGAGTCACACCGAGGAGTGACTGCTCGGCATAGATGTCTGTTATGGGTGTGGTAGATCTGGGCACATGCATCGAGCATGCCCATATGCTAGAAAGGGTGATGATAGGGGTTATCCAAAGACTGCCAGGACAGCAGCAACTCCATCCCATTCCGCTCCGTAGGGAGCATTGACTAGTAGAGGTGGCGGACAATGCCAAAACCGATTCTATGCCCTTGTCTCGCATTAGGAGCAAGAGACTTCACCAGACATGGTCACTGGTATGTTGCATGTCTTTAATATTGATGTTTATGCTTTGCTAGATCCGGGAGCTACCTTGTCTTTCGTGACTCCGTACATTGCTAGTAGCCTTGGAGTTAGTCCCGAGACCTTGTCAGAACCGTTTTCAGTTTCGAGCCCTGTTGGTGATTTGGTCATAGCTAGACAGGTGTAAAGAGAATGCCCGGTCACTGTGTTGCACAAGGTTACCACCATAGACCTTGTAGAGTTAGCCATGACTGACTTTGACATTATTCTTGGTATGGATTGGTTGTTTGCATGCTATGCTTCAATTAATTGTAGGACCCATGCGGTGGAATTTCATTTTCCGGGTGAGTCAGTGTTGGAGTGGAAGGGTAGTTCGCGGCACTAGCAGGTCAGTTCATTTACTATCTTAAGTCCAGGAAGATGATCTCTAAAGGCTGTATGTACCACCTAGTTAGGGTTAAGGATGTGGAGTCCGAGACCCCGACTATTCAGTCAGTTCCAGTGGTGTGCGAGTATCCGGAGGTGTTTCCTGATGATTTGCCAGGTGTTCCTCCGGAGAGGAAAATTAATTTCAGTGTTAATCTATTGCCAGATACGCAGCCTATCTCTATTCCTCCCTATAGGATGGCGCCAGCTGAACTAAAGGAATTGAAGGATCAGTTAAGGATCTGTTGGATAAGGGCTTCATTAGACCAAGCCAGTCTCCATGGGGTGCACCGGTTCTATTTGTTCGAAAGAAGGACGGTTCCCTTCGCGTGTGTATTAACTATTGGCAGTTGAACAAGGTTACTGTCAAGAACAAGTACCCCTTACCCCTGATTGATGATTTGTTTGACCAGCTTCAGGGTGCTAAGTGCTTCTCCAAGATTGATTAAAGGTCCGGGTATCACCAGCTCAGAGTTCGGGAGAGTGAATTCCGAAGACTACTTTCAAGACTTGGTATGGTCACTATGAATTTTTTGTTATGTTTTTTGGATTAACCAATGCCCCTGCAACTTTTATGGACCTGATTAATAGGGTGTTCAAACAATATTTGGATATGTTCGTGATCGTGTTCATCGATGACATTCTGATATACTCCCGGAGTGAGGAGGAGCATGACACTCATTTGAGAATAGTGTTGCAAACCCTCAAGGATTGCCAGCTGTACGCAAAGTTCAGCAAGTGTGAATTTTGGCTAAACTCGGTAGCATTTCTGGGACATGTGGTATCAAGCGAAGGCATAAGGGTAGATTCCCAGAAGATCGAGGCGGTGAAGAATTGACCTAGACTGGTGAATCCTTCATAAATTCGGAGTTTCTTGGGCCTAGCAGGTTACAACTGAAGGTTTGTTGAGGGTTTCTCATCTATTGCGACACCTTTAACTAAGTTGACTCAGAAAAAGATGAAGTTCCATTGGTCGGATGCTTGTGAGAAAAGCTTTCAAGAGTTGAAGACTCGACTCACTTCAGCACCAGTGTTGACCTTACCCGAGGGTACTGATGGCTTTGTAGTGTATTGTGATACTTTGAGATTTGGGCCAGGATGTGTGTTGATGCAGCATGAGAAGGTAATAGCATATGCCTCGAGACAGCTGAAAGTTCATGAAAAGAATTATCCGACCCACAATCTTGAGTTGGCCACAGTGGTGTTTGCATTGAAGATATGGCGGCATTACTTGTATGGGGTCCATGTGGATGTATTTACGAATCACAAGAGTTTGCAATATGTGTTCACACAGAAAGATCTAAATCTTCGGCAAAGGAGGTGATTGGAGTTACTAAAGGACTACGACATGAGTGTCCTCTACCACCCGATCAAGGCTAATGTGGTTGCGGATGCACTTAGTAGACTCTTTATGGAGAGTGTTTCCCACGTGGATGAGGGAAAGAAGGAGTTGGTGAAGGATGTCCACCGACTTGCAAGACTGGGGTTAGATTGATCGACTCGACCAATGGAGATGTTGTTGTACATAACGGGTCAGAATCGTCCTTGGTGGTCGATGTCAAATCTAAGCAAGATGAGGATCCGATGTTGAGGAAGCTGAAGAAGGCGGAGCAGAGTCAAAAGGTGGAGGTTTTCTCCCAAGGGGGAGATGATGTGCTACGACACCGGGGTCGTCTATGTGTCCCAGATGTTGATGATTTTAGAGTTCGAATATTGCATGAGGCACATGGTACCAGATATTCTATTCATCCAGGATCCATGAAAATGTATCGGGACTTGTGAGAAATCTATTGGTGGGATGGTATGAAGAAGGATATTGCGGAGTTCGTAGCTAAATGTCCCAACTATCAGCAAGTGAAAGTTGAGCGTCAAAGGCAAGGAGGTGTACTTCAGGATATTAGCATTCCCACTCGGAAGTGGGAGGAAATAATATGGATTTAGTTAAGGGTCTACCCCGTACTCGCCGACAATACGACTCCATTTGGGTGGTGGTAGACAGGTTAACCAAGGCTGCACACTTCTTACCGGTCAAGACCACGGATTCAGCGAATGATTATGCTAAGTTATATATTCGGGAGTTGGTTGGACTTCATGGAGTGCCCTTGTCTATTATTTCAGACCAAGGTACTCAGTTTACCTCTCAATTCTGGCGTTCTTTTCAAAAAGGACTTGGGATGCAGGTTAAGCTCAGTACAACATTCCATCCACAAACAGACAGCTAGGTAGAACGAACAATTCAAACCCTCAAGGATATGTCGACGGCATGTGTTACGGATTTCAAAGGTAGTTGGGATGATCATTTTCCCTTAATCGAGTTCGCCTATAACAACAATTATCATTCCAGTATCCAGATGGCACTATTTGAGGCTTTTTATTGACGAAGGTGTAGATCTCCCATCGAATGGTTTGAGGTTGGCGAGGCAGGTATGATAGGACCAAATTAAGTTCATGAGGTGATGGTGAAGGTTTAGTTGATAAGGGACAGGTTAAAAACCGCACAGAGTCATCAGAAATCGTATGCTGATGTGAGGAGAAGAGAATTGGAGTTCGATATGGATGACTGGGTATTTATAAAGGTATCTCCCATGAAGGGAGTCATGCGGTTTAGGAAGAGAGGGAAACTCAGTCCCCGCTATGTTGGTCCCTACAGGGTTGTGAGAAGAGTTGGTAAGGTGGCGTATGAGTTGGACTTTCTCGGAGTTATCTTCGATTCATCCCGTCTTCCATGTGTCGCTTTCGAAAAAGTGTTTGGGTGATCTAGCCTTGGTATTTCCGGTAGACAGCATTAGGGTAAAAGACAACCTCAGTTATGAAGAAATCCCCGTTGAAATCTTGGATCATCAGGTTCGGAAGTTGAGAAACAAAGACATAGCTTCAGTTAAGGTTTTATGGATAAATCAACATGTTTAGGGAGCTACATGGGAAGCCAAAGCGGATATGATGACTAAATATCCACATTTGTTCTCTACTGGCTCGATTTTGACTTACGGTATCAATTCTACCCTATGATCCCATTTATTTTTCATGCTCAGTTCATGTGTGCAAGTTTATTTTATGTGTATGAATGCGTATGTGAAGCATAATATCAGTTCATCTATGTGGTTTTATTCAGAGGTAGTCATTCCGTGAAATTTCGGTTAAAATGATCAGTATATAGCTGTGATAAATTATATATTTCTGTTTGCCTCTTGTTTTCTATAGTCAAGGATGAATGTTTCCAAGGGGAGATATTCTAATACCCCGAAAAGGACTAAGAATAAACCCGAGAGTTTAATTTGAAAATGTAGAAAACTGGCAAAAACATCACAGAACGGACGACTCAATGACTCGTGGATGGATTCCACGAGTCATCGAAAGCAGTCATGGAATAGGGGTTCAGGAGAGCTGTAGTGACAACGGACGATGTAATGACTTGTAACAACGAGTCATTGTTACCATTCGTTAGAAAGACTGAGCTCAGGCTGAGGGAGAAACAACGGGGCATCCCATGATTCGTGGTAAGGAGGAACAACCCGTTGTTTCAAATCATTGCTTGTGGGTTGAGGTTTCCAGTGCATTCAACGGATGGAGGACGACTCGTTGGAAGGCACCACGACTCGTGGTGAGGCTCGTGGAAAGGGAAGTCAGATTGGTCAAGGAGTTGGTGATGGTTGATTCAACGACCCGTGATTTGAAGTAACGACTCGTCCTGACGAGTCGTTGGAAGGATCTGAGATGTTTTATGAGGCAGTGGACCCGACGACTTGATACCACGAGTCGTGGTATGTTGCCACGACTCGTTGGGTCAGTCGTTAGTCTGTCCAGGACAGTTTTCAGGGAAATAATTTTAACGGCATTTTCGACCTTTTCACGCTTTTAGACCCTAAACTACATCGTTTTGGATATTTTCTGAGTGTGATAAGAGGAGTTAAGTCCTTTATGCATGCCCATTTTCATGCAAGAACTTTAGAGAGATTTTTGGGAGGTTCAAGGTCTTCTTCCCCAAGTTTCCATCAATTTCTTTGTGGGTACTCAAGGAACTTTGAGTCAATCCATTTCCAGGTATATAGGGTTTTAGAATGGGTGAAATTCTTCCCCACCCATGCCCAAATCTCCGTTTAAATCATGAATCCTCCTACTCAAGTCTATGGGGTTTTACTCAAATGGATGAAAATGTGATTTCTCCTTATATATATGATTTAATTGAGTCTTCATTATTGGATTATGAATGATGGGCAGGTTTAATTGTTATTTTCCTTAAATCATGCTTCAAGCTTTTAAACCCAAAGTTCCCATTTGATGAAAGTTCATGAAAGTTATGATTTATGATGAATACTCTATGATTTGAGTTTATTAATGATGGAAAAGCGTGATTTTCAAGTTACCCATGTTTATGACCATGTTTTGAAAGAATTGAATATTATGAAGTATTGAGAAATTCCCACATGTTAAAGAATGATTTATGATTTATGAAGTGAATTACATGATTTATCGATTTATTATGTTGGCCGATGAAAAGGGCCTATGATTCTTGGCTAAGCATGTTTTAAAGGGGATCAATGATGATAAATGTTATATTTTAGCCAATGAATCTTAATGCATGATGTTATTGATTTATGTATGAGCCTATATGTATATTCTTATGAGCCGTGTCTAGCACCGAGCAGCCTGGCGTTCAAAGGACTATGTCGGTGTATCATAACCACCTGCCACTGTGAGTTTGTTAATGATATGATGTATTGATAGTAATCCCCTCAAATTCGATATCACGCCTTATGCACGACCCTCGACTGGCAAGCCAGTGTCGGTTCTGCCCCCACTTGAGCGAAACAGTGGGGCATCATGAAAGGCTCTACCATGATGGTGTCGGTTATGACGAGTCCTCCCATTGTTCCGCGTGATTTATGCATTGATATATTTATGTTATTGGATCAAGTTATGTTTTGGTAATGTTTACTTAAGATTGTGAATATGAACACTTTACGAATTATTTGAAAGCCTTGAGCCTTATGTTTTCTACAGGGTTTATGATGTATGCATGATGTCCTTCTCTTAGGTTTACTTATGAGTCTTATTTTACTTTTATATGTACGTTTTACTTACCTTGCATACTCAGAACATTCCACGTACTGACCGCATACTTTCTATGCTGTATCGTTTTATGATACAGTGTTCGGATCTTAGGCTCATCCTCATCCTTAGTCCATCTCAGCTTACGTTCTCAGCTTATTGGTGAGTCCTCATGTTTCGAGGGCTGTTTGATAGACTTTAATGTTATCTTACATTTCAGTATTATTTTGGTTAGTTGGGGATGTTGTCCCATTAACCCATCATATGTTGTAGAGGCTTTCAGACCATGTGTAGTATTCAGCTTATGTGTACGTCCAATATTTTCTAATGTTATGCTATGATTACGTTCTGCTATGTTTTTATGATTATCATTCCGCTTATTCGAATTATATTAGTTGTATGCATGAGCCATGGGTCGACGTGGGGTCCCTCGGGGTTCCTTGTCCCGTGTCTACGATCCGTGTGTACGTTCGGATCATGAGAATTAGAGTCCAATGATATCTATATTACTACACAAATATTTAGATTGATAATCAGGTCTAAAAAGTAAGCTGTCACGCCCCATAATTAGGGGGAGGGCACGACTGGCTCCCTATACCTGACTGACTGGGAAGCCGGCTATATGACATCTGTAACTATAACACTTAGGCCATCCAGGACACCTGACATAATCAACTGGAGCACAAACTGGACCCATAATGTCTCAACAATATAGGGTAAACAACTGAAATGCAAACAAGGATATAAGTATGCTAAACTAAACAACAAAAAGCCGACAAGGCCACAAACTGAATTCCATTGTACACACTAAGTCCACAAAGCCTCTAAGGAGTAAACTGACTGATGGTCGGAACAAGGCTCCGACCTACCCATAACTGCATCTCAAAACTCTAACTGAAACAAAACTAGTCTTAGCTCCAGAAAGAAAGGAGCATACCAACACATCCACTAATCTGACAAACTGCTACGCAACTGGAAATACCGACCTCTACCTGCACCTGCGGCACGAACGCATGTCCCCAGGTGAAGGGACGTTAGTACGAATGAAATGTACTGGTATGTAAGGCAGAAACTATAAACATGTAAGATAGCAATGATAACTGAGCCAGAAATAAGGAGTAGTAACAACCTGGAATCCTGGAAACTGAAATTTGACAATAAGTTAATATTGAAGTGCAGATGTAACCAAGTAATGCATAATAAAAACTATAACTGTAATGCCAGCAACCAGCCAACCATAAATCCATATATAAAATTCATCCAGCCGGTGTACCATACCAGTGAAAAATAAAAATATCTCCAGCCGATGTACCATACCGGGGTAAAATAAAAATATCTCCAGCTGATGTACCATACCAGGGTAAAATAAAAATATCTCCAGCTGATGTACCACACCGGGGTGAAATAAAAATATCTCTAGCCGATGTACCACATCGGGGTAGAATAAAAATATCTCCAGCCGATATACCACACCAGGGTAAAATAAAAATAATTCTCAATCATAATCATAAATAGGGCCGATATGGCTTATATTGAGTCAATTTAACACGTATGGCATATAAATGACAAATGTTAAATTTGTGGCCGGAATAGGCCTCTTTCGTAACCCATAAATGCAAGTGAGCACCCATATCATGTAAAGCTAGAAAATATGCATATATATCACATAAAGCTGTCAAATTATACATGAACATGTCGACTCAGTTACTTGAAGGACCTTCAAGAGGTTTAGATAAGATAAAAACCTTTATAGGATTACAAACAATGTCCTACAAATAATCCTACCAATTTAACATATTACTTGGATAGAAACACATACAGCTCATTTCTACACAATTCTTTAACATCTGGGAATTGTAAATATATACTACCTACCAGATGGTTCCTTTACCTGTATCGACAACTATACATTGGAATTTCATTGCCAAATTTATCATGTAGATAAGCACATATAGTTCTTAATTCATTTGACTTATTTGCAGGAAAACATGGAAATTATAACTAGGAACTTGGAGTTATTTGTCATATACATAGAGCTGAGAACTGAACTACAGACATACAATGTATGAGACTTCTATATAATGTATAACCGTATTTAGTTAACTGGGTGACCTCCAGGAGACTTCCTGGCATTCAAAGTTCTGAGCTTAACTGATCATTATCATAGCCTGCACTTATACTTACTTAAACATTAGGAACATTGGTACATGGGAGAATCTCTCCTCTGAATTTAGGAAATTCAACTGATAACTCAACAAGAGCTAAACATAAAGATGCACGACTTGAATATAACTGAAAGAATTCAACTGTATGTTATAACATGAAAATCATATACATTAAGACTTCTTACTGGAAAGACATATAAAGACTTGAGTTTTTAGACTCGTATACAACATCAGATACTTGACCGAGACATTAGCATAATTCTCGAAATATGATCTCTCAAAAACCTCTTAGATCAGCTAGCACATTTCAACATAAATTAGGGACGTAAGGACATAATTTAAGGATCTGAGACTTGGAGCTATATAACTTAGTAACTCATGAGTAACTCTCTATGTGATTCCTTATAGGCAAATAAAGATAGATAGTCGTAATTCGGGTGATGCTGGATTGACTTACATAACTTTGCAACTATCTGTGAAGCTTAAGAAAGCTTATATAATCATAAGTGACTTAGAAGATCCTAGGATTACCCTTTCCAAACATGGTAGAAAATTTCAACACTTAGAATAGATAACTTAACATAATCGTTTAGGGGTATAGCAGAGAGCTTCTCAACTTAAGTTACTATTTTGTAGACGTTCAACTCTAATTATTTCGTAGAAGGTTAATAATTTAGTGGTTATTCATCAACGTAACACATATTGAACATAAACAACTTAATTTATAACTATTTTGCTAAATGTCTTTAGAACGGGGTTAATATTCCTAGCTGTTGCCTACCTCGTTCACCATCGTAATCCGTATCGTCTAATTTAATAATATTTAGCTCTACTTTCCTTATTCATCTTAACTTCTTTGCCAAAAATTATTCACTCTACACTCAAGTATTTGCCCTCGTGTTCACTATTCCATCAATTCTTATACACACTTACCTCTTTGCCTAATTGACAACTTAGTCACGCTTTCCCCGTTAACATGTATCGACTTAGCTTATTCGCTACGTGCCGTTTGCTTAGCTTTAAAGAGGAAAAATATAAAATCTACTTTTTACCTTAAGCACTTTAAAACATAAAAATATAGGAGGTATTAACAATATTATTAAAACATCATTTCAATAAGCTCGTTTACCCTCAATCGGCTTAGCCTCATCTTCTTAGCTTAAGTTCAATTACATGTTTTCGTCTTAGCATTTCCTGCCAATTTCACTAAGTGACCAGATCTTAATATATATTCAACATCACATATACAGTATACTGCAAAGGACCAGCTCACGGTGCCCATGTTAAGGGGCCTTCAGACTCGATTTAGAACTACGAAAACAATAGTATAAAAATTACGCCTTTCGCTTCGCATTGGTTCGCTTCAACCATTCTTAACGATTCAAGCTTTATGCCAAGTATTTCCAACCCTTTGGAAAGGATCATACATTCCTCAATATGATTTTAAAAACATAGGAATAGTGATCCTTTCAATAACTTGGTTTCGTGCTTGAAAAACAAGGAAAGGGACGCCTTTACATACCTTGGCACGTCGACTCTAATTTTGCCGAAAATCTTCCTTCCAAGCTTACTCCTTAAGGCTCCTTCCAAGTCCAATTTACAAACACAACAAGCAGCAACTTCACTTCACCAAAGTTCTGGAAAAATTGGGAAGCAACATTCCATAAAAACACACAAAGAAACAACAACACAATACTACAATATTCTCTAAGTTATAACCTCATAAACTTAAAAAAATCAAAAAAGGGAATTACTTACCCTTTCTTGGAGATGTTATTAGCTAAAGTAGGAGTAAAATCCTACTCTTTCCTCTGCCTAGAATCATCTAAAAACACAGCAATACCACAATCAACCATAAGACAACAACAAGCCATGACTTTCTTCCAAGGTTCTCTTTTCAATGCCCAAAAGAGACTAGAGTGAAGTTTCTTACTTGGGATATCTTTTCACCATGTGATAGGGATTTGAATTCTATGAATTCTGAAAAACAATCAACTAAAACGGAGTAGAAATGAGCTTTCTAGCTCAATTTTACTTGAAATAGGCGGGCTGGCCAAGGTCTGGGCGGCGCCCGCGCAACATGCCCTCTCGCGCGCGCGCCTGCTGCCTGCTTGTCTCGGCGCTTGTGCGCTTTCCCAGTCGATAGTGCTATCTTCAAATGAGCATAACTTTTTACTCCGAACTCCGATTGATGAGAGGTTTTTTTCACTGTAAACTAGACTCAAATACCTCTTATTTGATAGGTTATAGGACTTCTGTATCATTATATGTTTGGAGATATGACCATTTAAAATTTATACATATTTACAAACTTCACATACTCATCGCTTTTCCCTTTGCACATGTTTCCCTCCTCACCTACTTACAACAACAATCCATAATTCCCTTAATGTGACATGTAACCATTAAATAATCATCAAAAAACAAAATTCAGGGTGTAACATCCTTCCCCCCTTAAAATCATTCGTCCTAGAATTAGGGTTATACCTTGGTAGTCATAACTTTAGCCATAACATCTTTAACTTTTCCATGCCTTGTGTCGCAAACATACATTCCATTTTTCGTAAGCACATCCTCTTTCTATTGCCACTTCTTATCAAACCATACATACTCAACTCCATCTATTTGTCTAACGTATGATAGACATGCTTTAGTACCATAAAATCGGTAACTTTTCTAACCCTAAGAAAATGAATACACTACCATGGGAGTTATGATTTACTCCAATACCGCCTTTCCATTCATACCATTAGGAAATATCACAGAAAAAAGTGAAAATCACAACTTAACCACTTAACATATAGATTTAGTGTCAAACCTGAAGTTGCTCTTTTACCTTTGCTTTTACCACGACCTGTCACTGCCTATCTTGGAAACGGGGTCTAAAAGAAATTGTAGTCTAATCTAGGGACAAAGAAGAGATTGAATCTCAAGGAGAAAATGAATGTCTGGCTGGACGGGGTCTCCAAGCACTACAACGGTCCTTAAATAGTCTTATCGACCTGGTTTCCGTACTCTATTCCACTACCTTGTCATTACTTGAGAGATGGTGAATAAGATCGTCCATCTTCTAAGCAAATACTAGCATCCAAGCAGTAGATATTTTTGTCAGGGTAGACATTCCTAAACACTGTTGGACCAAATGGGGTCCCATACCTAATACAATCGATATACTCTATCCCTCGTATTCCACACCCTATCTGAAACATATTGGGCCAAAGAATTAAACCTGAGACTATATCACGAATACTCATGCTGCCCTGCTCTAGGTACAAAACCTTACTAGCTCGAACCCGTCGAAGTTCCCGTGGTAAGTACTGATTCGTGAAGGCTAGGGGATTTAGGCTCAAAACCTATGGGCACTAGAGCTCTCAAAAGTTCCCATGGACCCTACCATTAATTTTAACTATTTATTTTGAAACGTCACTGCTCGAGATAACATCTAAAATGCATTCTCAAAATCTCATCCCTTTGATATACCTGAAGGTATAGCATGTGCTGAAGGATCAATATCTCTACATTCTCTTAGCTCTATCGAATCTGAAACAATAGGAGGGGCTGAATCCCTTCCCACAGTAATTCCAATTGGAACTTGGAGGAACTATGGTATGAGGAATGGGAAACTCGCTTCGAGCCTCTAATCTATTTCTCGGATTGACAGGAGAGCGACTAGGACCCTTTCAAGCATCAGTGTGAATAAATCTCGTAGCCATCTTTCTTACTCCAGTTGAATTCTAAAACATAAGCACAATTTAGATTTCAAACAACCCTTACATCATTGCTCTATAGCACGATCTATTAATGAACAAAGTGACACAACTCCTAAATGCCCTGTAGCCTCCTGATTATAAGTATGGTGCACAACATACATATAAGCAAGACTCTACTAGACATGGCTTGTGGACTCCCTAGGATACGACTTCGCTCTGATACCAAGTATGTCACGCCCAATAATTGGGAGGAGGGCGTGACTGGCTCCCCATACCTGACTAACTTGGAAGCCGGCTATATGACATCTGTAACTGTAACACTTAGGTCGTCCAGGCCACCTGTCACAATCAACTGGAGCACAAACTGTACCCATTATGTCTCAACAATACAGGGTAAACAACTGAAATGCAAACAAGTCTATGAGTATGCTAAACTAAACAACAAAAGCCGACAAGGCCACAAACTGAATTCCATTGTACACACTAAGTCCACAAAGCCTTTAACGAGTAAACTAACTGATGGTCGCAATAGGGCTCCGACCTACCCATAACTGCATCTCAAAACTCTTACTGAAACAAAACCAGTCTTAGCTCCATAAAGAAAGGAGCATACCAACACATCCACTAATCTCAAGAACTGCTACTGCAACTGGCAATCCCGACCTCTACCTGCACCTGCGGCACGAACGCAGGTCCCCAGGCGAAGGGACGTCACTACGAATGAAATGCACTGGTATGTAATGCAGATAACTATAAACATGTAAGATAGCAATGATAACTGAGCCAAAAATAAGGAATAGTAATAACTTGGAATCTTGGAAACTGAAATCTGACAATAAGTCAATACTGAAGTGCAAATGCAACCAAGTAATGCACAAGAAAAACTATAACTGTAATGGCAGCAACCATCCAACCATAAATCCATATATAAAATTCGTCCAGCCGGTGTGCCATACTAGGGAAAAATAAAAATATCTCCAGTCGATGTACCACACCAGGGTAAAATAAAAATATCTCCAGTCGATGTACCACACCGGGGTAAAATAAAAGTATCTCCAGCCGATGTACCACACCAGGGTAAAATAAAAATAATTCTCAATCATAATCATAAATAGGGTGTACTCAATAAAGACTTGGAGTTAAGACTAACTCATAAGCCACCTCCCTAATGAGTTGCAACACCTCGAAAAGACCAATGAACCTAGTGTTAAGCTTGTCCTTCTTAATAAATTTTATAACACCCTTCATGAGTGACACCTTCAATAATAAATTTTTCTCTAACCATGAACTCCAAGTCTCGGACTTTCGATCCACATAACCTTTTTTGCTTACCTAAACTGCAAGGAGTTTCTCCTGGATCAACTTCACCTTATATAAAGTAACTCTCACCAATTTTTTACTCCAAGGCGTCACCTCAAAAGCATCAAAGCAACCCACATGAGATCTACATTCTACCATACAAGGCCTCAAATGGAGCTATTTGGATGTTGGAATCATGATTGTTATTGTATGAAAATTCTGCCAAAGGAAGTAACTGGTCTCACTAGCCTCCAAAGTCAATCACACAAGCCCACAACATGTCTTCAAGAATCTGAATCATCCTCTCTAACTGACCATTAGTCTGCGGGTGAAATAATGTGATAAGCTCAACTCAGGTACCCAACTCCTTCTATATTGACCTCCAGAAGTGTGGCGTGAATTGAGTACCCCTATAAATATCTGATATGATGGATAAAGGTACCCCATACAATCGAACTATCCCCTGAATGTAGATACTAGCCAACTTCTCTGAATTGTAAGTAGACAAAACCATTACAAAGTGAGCAGACTTGGTCAATCTATCAAAATGACCCAAATGGCATCAAATTTCCCTGAAGTCTATGGCAAGCCTGCCACGATGTCCATAGCTATCCACTCGCATTTTCACTTAGGTATAGGCATCCTCTAAGTCATTTCATTCAGTTTTTCATGTTTGTACTTTACTTGTTGGAAATTCAAACACCAAGACACATAATCTACGATGTCTATGTTCATCCTATACCACCAATAGTGCTGCTTCAAGTCTTGGTACATCTTTTTTGCCCCTGGATGGATAGGGTACCTAAAAATATGAGCCTCCTCCATGATCAATCTAGTCAAGTTATACACTCTAGGACTACAAACATGGCCCTTTATCCTCTACCTTTTTGATCCAAAATTCCTCCCTAGCTGTTACACTAGTAAAATGTAATGGTTAGTAGGCGTACATGTGGATTTGTGGCGAGTAAGGAGAGCTTGCCGCATGCGGAAATAGCCTTGAAAGTAGGATCAGGCGAGGCTAGGACATGAGGGGCTAGCGCGACACGCTAGTCGGCTGTGCGCTGGGCAGTGCGCGCCAGGCCCACTGGGGCCCCGAGAGACGTGGCGTGGTAGGACTGTGGTGCCATGGCCAGCGCGAAGCGCCCCTAGGCCACCGCCCTTGGCCTATATATATTAAGATCCTTTGTGATTCAAATCATTTCTATGTGAAACCCACGGCTGGAAACAGAGAAAGCATGCAACTTTCGTCAAAATTTTGTCAAATTACACTACCAAACGCCTTTCAAACAAAAATTAACTTCGGGTAATAAGCTCTAAGCTTATGGGAAGCATTACTAAAGAGTTATTTCTCGAAAATTTGCTTGTCATACCAGAACTCCGTCGACTAAAAGTTGTTAAAATTACTCCATATTAAATCCTAAATGGCCACAGGCATTAGGTAAGCTTTTCTCCCTTCTAAACTCTCGGGAAATTATTGGTTTTCGACTGAGATATTTAGAGTTGAATTATAGTTGCTATTATTATCAAAAGTAATCGTTATTTGCCGAATTTAGTATTAAAATTAGTCCTATTCACTCAGCATAAAAGTTATAGTTGGAAAGAACCGCCGATTGCAAGTTGAAACTCTCTAGTTAATCGGAAATCAGCATCTGAGGTATGTTAAGGAGAATTCCTTCGGCAAGCTATTCCTATCATATTTTAATATGACCTAAATCCTCATAAGAAAGCAAGAGGCATGATTGTTGTGGTTAACTGCTACTATTAGTATGAGATTAGCATTTTCTATTTAGATTGGGATTGACCCTGCCCTATATAGCCTTCCATTGTCCAACCTCAATGTTACTAGATATGTCATTGCCTACGGGGCTATATGGATCGCTCCAAGGAGCTATATGTTGTCCCAAGAGACTATGTTGAGGCCCAAGGGCCATATTACAATCCATTCCATGGATGGACTATTATTTTTATGTCATATCGGCATCACTGACCCTTGTCGAGCCTGGTGCCTAGGATGCAGTTACAGGATTCCACTGGACTCAAATATAGCTACAGGAGCTGAGCGAGCTTAGTTGCATACCCAGGGGACAGACAGGTTAGCTAAAGTTACCTGTTGACTCATTTTGACCTTGTTAGGGGTATATAGATTGAAGTGTGTTCGTCAGGGCTTATGGGGGCCACGAGCAGGTTATTCTATGTTGGTTGTACCTTCCTAGCTTATGGGGACTAGGTAAGGTTCTTGTTTGTATTACTTATTGTCAGATATACAACAGATTATAAGGCTATTCAGGTTGTATCCCTATCCCTCCTATTGAATTATTTTCAGTTTTATTATCAGTATCATATATTCATTTTCATTACTGGATTACATATTTGGTATATATTGTACTGACGCCCATCTTTGGGGCGTTGCATTACTTGCCTACAGGTGCACATAGACGCGGTTCAAGACCTCCCTAGTCATCATCCGAGTTAGCAGTCTAATCAACTCATTTACCCTGGGTTGTTAGTTAGAAGGTTTGTTCTTTTGTTGTACAGTTTATGAGTAGGTCGGGGCCCTGTCCCGACCATTATTCCACTTTTAGAGGCTTGCAGGCTACATATTCTCAGTTGTTGGTTTTGTTGTTGGTCATGTTAGGCCTATGTATGTTTATTTTTCATAATGGTCGTATGGAGCCTAGTTTAGTTATTAGTTAGCAGCCTTGTCGGCTATACTATAGTTCTGGTTGCATGTTTTCATTATGATATAACTAGAAAGCATGGTGGTTTTGTCGGCCCACATAGGATCCCCTTTTACTACTATTGTTGGTTAGCTGTTTTCTTTTTACATGTGCTATGCGGCCTTGTCGATCGGAGGCTGTGTTTACAGTCGAGATATAGCTCGTCATTTTCTTAGATTGAGTTGCAGGCATACACCAGAAGTGCATAAGCCCAGTTAGGTTAGTTCAGATCCCAGTATGGCACTAGGTTCCAGTCATTCCCCCAAGGTGGGGTGTGACAAACTTGGTATCAGAGCAGGTCGTATCCTAGGGAGTCTGCAAGTCATATCTAGTATAGTCTTGTCTATAGGTGTATTGTGCACCACATTCCATAGGCAGGAGGCTACGGGGCATAATAGCATGATTACCCTTCCTTCTTCTTCAGTCATGCTGTAGAGCTATGTTGTGTAGGGTTGAGTCCTTAAGCTTACCTTATTCTGCTTATCTATAGAGAAATGTCGGACACACGACAGACTATGACCAGTCAGAAGTTAGATGCTACGGCAAGAGAGGGCACTAGTAGGGTGCTCCAGTCAGAGCCAGCTCGATCTGAGGGCAATAGGGAGATTCATCCACGTCTCCCCAGCAGTCTCCGCCATGCTAGGAATCCTTTAGGGTACCTGACATGTAGACACCACCTCCAGTAGTTCCTATACTTATACCATCTGATTAGGAGGTTAGGAGCGTTGTCTATATGTTAGCTCATATGATGGCCGCTCAGCGCCAGCCCATGGTACCAGTGGTTGCAGAATATTCGGGAGGACCTGAAGTTCGAGGGTCCAAAAGTTCCTTGCCCTAAGTCCCCCGTAGTTCACAAGGACGAACTGGGAAGATGACCCTCAGGACTTCTTGGACCAGTTACGGTGGATTTTTAGGGTGATGCATGCTATGCCTGGGAAGTCGGTTGAGTTAGCGGTGTTTCAGTTACGGGACATAGCAGTGTTATGGTACGAGAGTTGGGAGAGGTCCTGAGGCAGAGACGCTCCCCCTCCGGATTGGTCTAGTTTCTCAGAGGCCTTTCTGGATCACTACTTGCCGCGTGAAATTTGACAGGCCCGGGTAGATCAATTTTTACACGTGGAGCAGGGATCAATGACTGTCCGGGAATATTCTATGAGATTTGATTCCTTGGCTAGATATGCACTAGCTTTTATAGACACTATGCCAGCTAAAGTACATCAGTTTATTATGGGGCTGCTATTCGGTGCTGTGGTAACTACACGCAAGTGCACCTGGTCGAACAAGTAGTAAAGTGGCTTATTTCAAGCCAAGTATCGATCCCACAGGGACTGAACGACGGTATTAATTAACTTAAGCGTCAGTGAACTATATCTTTTTGAATGCAGACAACCAAATAATTAATATCTTGAGAGTAAAAGTTTACTAAGTATTAAGAATCTAAGTCAAGATTATAATTTGAGTCTGAACAATAGCAATGAGCAAGCTGAGGTTAAGAAAAACATGCAGTGAAGTAATTTATCAATTCAATTCAGCTAATCTTTTCTTCGGTTGCTAGTAAAGAATTATTGCCTATGGACTGGATCTTTCGACTCCTATCCAATTAAGAATCATGAAACCTTAATCTACATTTGTGTGATAAAAGAATTTCATGCACTATCCATACATAACCGATTCCTTAATTGACTAATAAAACTTTCAGATATATTTCTATTCTGAATGTAAATCAATTCTCAATTTTCTAAACTAAGAAGAGATCATATCCTACCAATTCACATCTTTTCAATTTCTTTCCTTTTCAAAATCAAAATTGAATTTCTAGATATACATTAACATTGGCCAAACATTAATGCAATAAAAACAAGAATTGATAGAACAACCATTGAAGAAAAGATGAAAACTGAAATGATCAACAATTATATTCCACTACAATTTTTCTTAACCACAGCAAGAAGTGAATTAGCCACTCATTTTTGGATTAAACATCATTAAATAAGTAGAATTCATACAAACAATTGAGATGATTGAAGAGAAAGAGGAAGAGAAGAACCCTAGAATTTTCGTCCTCTCAACTGCTTGTAACCCACGTTCTTGCTCAACCAAGTCAGAATGTTTAAAATAAAACCTAAGTGTGCTATTTATACTCTTGAGAATTTTTCCCAGAATAACAAGCAACGTGACACGGAGTATATCGTGAAGCACTCCCTCCGTGCCACGGGGGTATCGCGGACCCTCACTGGAAGTCGGCTCCCCAGCAAATGTACCTCTATGTGGCACGGCTTGCATCGCGGAGCCTTGCCTCTGTGCCACGGTGCTATCACGCACCTTCACTGGAACTTGAGGTTACAGGTAATTATACTCAATGTGACACAGAGTGCATCGCGGAGCACTGCCTCCATGTCACGTAGGTAACGCGAGCCTCCACTGGAATTTGGCAAAATTAATTTGTCTGAGGCAGAATGCCTCCGTGATGGCAGCGTGACACGGCTCCATCGCGGATCCCTTATTTTTGTTGCTCTCCCTTGTCAACTTCCACTCGTTGTTTCCAAGTCCATTCCCTCTCTTCACCAACATATATGTTAGCTTCCAAAATTTCCTTTTACCTAAAAAACCACACTAATCATGTTGGTTAGTATAAATTCACATTTAACTAAAAATCACATGAGAATGTACACATAACGATAGGTAAACAAGTCGAAATGAAGCATTCGAGTATCACTTGGGCATGCAATTCTGCCCAAGATCACTTACCCCACACTTAAAATCTTGTTCGTCTTCGAACAACACTCTCACATCTCATGCAATTGACACCCACACATAGCTAATTTGACTCGACAATTCAAGCTATGGCTATACCAATTATTTAATATAGCAAATCATCAAGAAAACATGCATGGTCTCAGCAATACAATGAAGTACACCATATTAAGATCTCCTAAGCTCAAGAATCAATTCTTAATCTTGGCAAACTCATGCAAATCAACTGATCAAGACATCCGACACGAAATTTAATCTCTTGTCAAGCATGTGCCCTCACAACACAAGATAATTACCCCATTTGCCATCATATGATTTCCAAAGCACTACATGTAGGGGTATATGAATACGATTTCGCTCTCTCTCCCAAAGAATTCACATGCATCATATCATGAACCATAGGATTGCCTCTAGTGTATTACTCCACTAATATAAGGACGCGTGATGTAAGATCACGTAGGACTTAACAGGTTGTAATGTAAGCTAAGGAACTAGTAAATATTGGGCTAACCAATAATAGCAACTAGCTTCCTTAAGCGCTTTTCAATACATCCCACCATCATTATGGGCATTGTTTCTTCCTTCATCCTCTCATTCTTGAATTTTTTTTCTTTGTTTTTGTTCCCATTTCTTTAAGCACACTCGACTTACTAGCAAAGATTAGTTATACATCTTTATTTTATTTAATTTCAACAAGTGCACCTTTGACCTTTCTTTAACTTTCCCAACTTCCGTTTTTCCTTCCGTTTCACAATTCTCACTCCTTTACACTGTGGGAAAATTGTTTTTCTTGAGCGCTTAAGAGTTTTGGATCAAATTTACGGCTAATGGAAAGAAGGGATTAAGCTCGGTTTGTACCTCTTCAAAGAAAGAAAAAAATAGGATAAAGGCTCAATAGGGCTAACTAGGATGCACATTCAAGGTAGGTATGATAGTGGAGAAACTTTCGGTTTATTCAAAGAAATGCCTGCATCCTTTCCTACAATACACATCCTTCATTTCGTTTAGGACACACAACAGGCAAGTTCTAGACACTTCACAATAACATGGAATAATCGAAACCTCCCTCACACTCATTGCACATGATCAACTCAAGACATATTCACAGACTCTTCACTCAGCTAATTATAAGAATTCACTATTAAGCCTCGATCACACTGAATCGAACTCTCTGGCCTAGGTATCTCAACATGTTTACACATTTGCATGCTTTTATATGAATCACCTTTGCATCTTAATATCATGTACAACACGTAGCAAGAACTCCGAACCATGAAGTAGCAACACATTTGGGAAACACACAAAAGAAAGAAAAGAAATTAAAAAAAACTACTCCATCGACTACATTTCCCTTAAGACGGTCGTCATCCATCCATCATAGGGAACGATCACTATCTATGACTTCAGTTCAATGGGTCTATTCTCGGTAAAAGCACCGAAAACAAAGGTTGAGAAACCCAACATAAAAGAAATTCAACAAAAGATTTCGATAGAAAAAGATAAAAATTTTAATTTGAACAATATTTACACCACACAACACAACCAACATCATCTCAACACAACACACAGCAGCTCAACATTCCTTACAACACCAAATTTATTACAGAACACACAACACAGAATCACAAGGTCACATTTTGCACAGGCACAATAATAAAAAGACAAAACATAAACAAAGCAACTGGCACCTAACTACTCCCACCCCACACTTAAACTGAGCACTGTCCCCAGTGTTCACATAATTTCAACATATCACAAAGGTTGGGTGGTGAAACTCCCTGATCAATTGAAGTATTCAACTTCTTCATCAGGTGTCGTTGCTTTGTCTCCCATATCAGAATCGCCCCCGCCATCCTCGTCTGACTCAACATCTGAGTCCTCCCGGCGTGTCTCCTCATCAGTAGGGACATCATCATCTACGGGCTCCACAAATGCGGGCCCCACTCTGCATAGAGCCCGGGCATTCTCGCCGAATGGGTAATCCAACTCGAGCTGCCAAAGCTCATCCTCTATTGCCGGCCTCCCACCTATGCGCAGTTGCAACATCTGCATTTCGTACATGCGGGCCATATACTGGTCATCCCGAGCATGTCGCTCTGCTAGTGTGAGCACCGACCTATAAGTAGTGTCAGGTGCCTTGGTTTTGGTGACATCCTAGGCACGCCTGTCGATCTGTGGGATGTAATCCAGGGCCTCCTCCTCAATATCATGGCCCCTCAGGAACGTGGTAAGCAAACCACCGAACCCGTATTTATGCCCTTGATGTAGTCGGGCTCTCTTCATGGTGGAGATGATTACTGCCCCAACATTGATTTCCAGCCCCTTCATCAGGGAATACACCAAGCACACTCTATCCCAGGTGACATCTGTCATGTGCACCCCCTGGATCAGGCAGGAACACACAATCTTCAACCAAATCCGGGCTTCCCTGTTCATCTGAGAGTAGGGAAATGTCTGATGGTAGCCCCTCTCCTTGTGCCTGCCCCACCTGGCTGTTGATCGGGCTCCACATAGGGTGCGTCTGATGTCCGCATAGGGTGGAGTGATGTTAAGCTGCCGAAGGACATGAGCGTCTGTGTCCCCCGCCCCCAGGATTGCATTCAAGTGATGGGGCTCAAAAGTGACAACCTGCCCCCTGGTTTTGACGGTGTGACTGTGTAGGGTCGGGTTCCAGTTGGCATAGAACTCCCAGATAAGATGGAGATTGCACTCCCTGGGCTCTTCGAAGATGAAGTTCAGCCCAGCGGTGTCAATCCGGTGTACAATTCGCGGGAATTCCTGTGCTAGCCTCTCCCGTGCTATCTGCTCCTTTGGGAAGTATTCGGTTTCTTTATGTTTCGCATACCACTTCTTCCCCTCATCAGTCACCCATCGGGTTCCGTATTGTCTGTGTTGACCTCTAGGAACCGCTGGTGCTGTTGGAATTGTTGTTCCCAATCTGACCCTTTTTCTGCTGGCACCCAATGTGGATGCGCCCTTGCCCTTGTCTTGTCTTCCTGACATTGTTCATTTACAATCAAACATACAGTCCCAATGTTATGCAAGTCATAGTTAGCTACAACTAAGGTTGGGTTAGATTGGATCACCCCACACTTAGTCTTAAGCCACAATCCAAACAATTCGACAAGACATTCATGATTTTTCTAATCTTAGCATTCAACCGGCTTAGTGCATTCATATAAATCGATGGAAAAATTACTATGTACTACTCAGACTTCGTACAATGAATACAAATTTCTCCATCGATTCAATGACATCAATATAGCACTTAGCAATTTTTCAATAACCAATGTAATTCTCCAATTGCATTTTCTGGAAAGTCCCTCTTCTAACTTAGCATATTCAACATCAATCACAATATATTTCACTTCATCAAACATGCACAACCCAATTTTTTCAACATTTAAAAGAATTTAGTCGTCTTCCTATTCCATCTTCAACCCTAGCTACCAAATTTCTCAAAAATTCAATAAAACATGCAATCATTGAGTTCATATACTCACAACGATACTATGAACATCATTCAATCATAACTCAAGTGAATTCAAGCTCATTTCTCACTTAGGGCAAGGTTTAATCACCAAACATGTTCTCGAAAATTTGAGCAAAAACAAGGAAAAATTCAAGAACATACCTTTAATTTAATTAAATCGAAGAAAACTCGAAGGAATTCGATCCTTAGGTCCGTGTCACGTTGGTGGAGAAGGGGATTTTTGGTGTGGGTCGCAGAGGAAATGAAAAGGTAGGAAGAAAATGAAGGAATTTGGGGGTTTAAAGTGATTTTTCGCGCAGGTTACCCGGTGACCCGGTGTGACCCGACGCGAAATAACACTCAACGTGTCACGGAGTGCAACGCGGAGCACTGCCTCCGTGACACGGAGCCATCGCGCCAGTATTCTGGATTTTTAAAAAAATCCAGAATAAGTGTCAATGTGTCACGGAGGGTAACGCGGAGCACCTCCTCCGTGACACAGAGCCATCGCGCAGGCTCACTATAATGTGCCAATTTTTATTTTCTCACCTCGATTTTTTTCCTTTGCGTTTCTTTGCATTTTTGCCCTCCGTTCCACCTGAAAATCATTTCACCACAAGAAATTGGTTAGAATTCATAGGTTTCAACGCAAAAAAAATTATTTTTCTTTTTCTTTGTTTTTCTCTTTTATATTTTTTTTCTTTTTTTTTCAAATAGTTCTACTCGTCTATTACAACACATTCACGGGTTGCCTCCTGTGCAGCGCCTGATTTACCGTTGCGGCTCGACGTCATTCATGCTCAATCATCCTCTAGAGTGATGGATGTCTTCTCTCGAATGACTTCCTCACCCCAATAATGTTTACATCGTTGCCCATTCACCAAAAATGTGGCACTTCTATCTTCTTGCCACAACTCCACTGCCCCGTGCGGGGTCATTCTCACCACTTCAAACGGCCCTGACCATTTGGACCGTAATTTGCCTGGAAAAAGCTTTGGTCTCGAATTTAATAGCAACACCTTCTGCCCCAGCTCAAAGATCCGATGCACCATATGCCTATCGTGCCACTTCTTCATTTTCTCCTTGTAGCATTTGGCACTTTCATAAGCATGCCATCGAAACTCATCAAGTTCGCTGAGTTGCATTAGCCTCTTCTTCCCTGCTAGCTCTGGGTCCATGTTAAACTTTCTCACGGCCCAAAAAGCTCGATGTTCTAGCTCCACAGGCAGATGACACGCCTTTCCATAGACCAATCTGTACGGAGAAGTCCCAATGGGTGTCTTGTACGCATTTCTATAAGCCCACAACGCATCGTCGAGTTTGCTTGACCAATTAATTCGTTGTGCATTCATTGTCTTCTGTAGAATCTGCTTTATCTCTCTGTTCGACACCTCCACTTACCCACTAGTTTGGGGATGTTACGTTGTTGCTACCTTGTGGTGCACCCATACTTAGCTAGCAAATTCTTGAAACTTGCATTTACAAAATGAGCCCCTCCATCACTGATAATGGCTCGGGATGTCCCGAACCTGGTGAAAATATGCTTTTTCAAAAATTTTCTTACCACCTTGCTATCATTCCTGGGGCAAGCTGTTGCTTCGACCCACTTGGATACATAATCAACGGCTACCAAGATGCAACGATTACCAAATGACGGTGGGAACGGGCCCATGAAATCTATTCCCCATACATCAAAGATCTCCACTTCTAATATCTGCTGCAGTGGCATCTCCTGCCTTCTACCAATTATTCCTGTTCTTTGACATTTATCACACATTTTTACATATGCCATAGAGTCTCTAAACAGTGTAGGCCAAAACAAACCTGACTGTAGCACCTTGTGCGCTGTCCGCTCGCCTCCGTGGTGCCCTCCATACAATAATGAGTGACAACTCCTCAATACTTCTGCAATTTTTCTCTCTGGAATGCATTTTCTCATCACATGATCTGGTCCCTGCTTAAACAAGTACGACTCATCCAAAATGTAATACCTGCAATCATGTCTCAACTTCTTTCTTTGCTGAGCCTTAACCTCCGGTGGATAGACTCCACTTACCAGCAAATTCACAATGTCTGCATACCAAGGGATTTCAGCTTCCCTTATTGTCAAGAGCTGCTCATCCGGGAACTCTTCCTTGATGCTATCACCTTTCTTCACATGCAACCGACTTTCCAGTCATGTATAGGTGATCTGCCACTTGATTCTCGCTCCCCTTTTTGTCCCGAATCTCTAGGTCAAACTCTTGTAACAACAAGATCCATCTAATCAGCCTGGGATTTGCATCTTTCTTGTTAAACAGATACCGAATTGCTGCATGATCGGTATACACCACTACTTTAGAGCCCACCAAGTAGGACCTGAATTTATCAAACGCGAACACCAATGCTAGCATCTCCTTTTCAGTAACTATATAATTGAGTTGGGCTGCGTCAAGTGTTTTTCTTGCATAATGAATGGAATGAAAAATTCTATTCCTCCGCTGCCCCAATACAGCTCCTACAGCCGCGTCGCTTGCATCACACATTAATTCAAACGGTTGCTCCCAATCCGGAGAAATGAGAATAGGTGCTTCTATCAACTTCTATTTCAACTCCTCAAATGCTTTAACACAATCCTCATCAAACTCGAACTTCACCTCTTTTTCTAGAAACCGGCATATCGGTCTAGAAATTTTAAAGAAGTTCTTGATGAACCATCTGTAGAACCTTGCATGTCCGAGAAAACTGCGAACACCCTTCACTGACATAGGTGGTGGTAGCTTTTCAATCACTTTGATCTTTGCATGATCGACTTCCAACCCCTTGCAAGACACCTTATGGCCAAGGACGATACCCTCCTTGACTAAAAAATGACATTTCTCCCAGTTGAGTACAAGGTTGGAGTCTTTACATCGAGCTAGCACCCTGTCAAGATTCTGTAAACATGTAGCAAACAAATTACCGAAAATAGAAAAATCATCCATAAATACCTCGACGAAATCTTCCACCATATCGTGAAAGATCGCTATCATGCATCTCTGGAATGTGGCGGGTGCATTGCATAGACCAAATGGCATCCACCTGAAAGCATATGTCCCATAAGGTCATGTGAAAGTGGTCTTCTCCTGGTCCTCCGGTGCTATGGCTATTTGGTTATAGCCAGAATATTCATCAAGGAAACAATAATATTCTTGACCTGCCAACCTATCCAATATCTGATCAATAAATGGGATAGGATAATGATCTTTCCTTGTGGCCTGATTAAGCTTTCTATAGTCCATGCAAATTCGCCAGCCTGTGACTGTGCATGTAGAAATCATCTCATTCTTCTCGTTGGTGACCACGGTCATCCCTCCTTTCCTTGGGACACACTGAACGGGACTGACCCATTCACTGTCTGAAATGGGATAGACCACACCTGCATCAAGCCACTTGATAACTTCCTTCCTAACCACATCCTTCATCACCGGATTCAACCTCTACTAATGTTGTACAGTTGGCTTTGCTCCTTCCTCCATAAAAATTCTGTGTGTGCAAAAGGCCGGGTTGATTCCCCTAATGTCTGACATCTGCCAGCCCATTGCTTTCTTCTGCCTCTTGAGAACCACCAATGCATCCTTTACCTATGCCTCAGTCAGTTCTGCGGAGATGATGACTGGAAAGGTGTAATCTTCCCCCAAAAATACATACTTCGGATATGGAGGCAATGTCTTCAACTCCAGTTTTGGTGCTTCCTCAATAGATGGTTTTGGCAATGGTTCCAAGAACCTCATTAATAGCTGAAAGTCTTGCTTCCTGAGAAACCATTTTGGTTCATTCAACATCTGCACCATCTCATATGTATTTCTGTCTCCAAAATTATTGGAGCCCATCAGAGCTCTCTCCAAAGTATCTTGAGAATCAACAATCTGAAGAATTACTTCCTGGTTTAGCACATTGATTACTGATAGCTCCTCATAGATGGCCGGAAGCTTCATGGCCTTATCACATCAAACACCTCCACTTTATCATGCACTCGCATGGTTAGCTGCCCCACAGCTACATCAATCAATGCTCGCCTGGTTGCCAAGAAAGGACGTCCCAAAATAAATGGGACTTCCGTATCCAGCTCAAAATCCAATATAATAAAATCTACCTGGAAAATGAGGGAGCCCACTTGCACTAGCACGTCCTCCACAATTCCATATGGTCTGGCCAAAGAACGGTCTGCTAGCTACAAATCACTGTAGTTGGTCTAGGACTGCCCATCCCCAACTTCTTGAACACCGATGTCGGCATTAAGCTTATGCTTGCTCCCAAATCATATAGTCCACGAGCTCGAATACTTTGCCCGATTGTGATCTGAATGGTAAAGCTCTTAGGGTCCTTGAGCTTTGTTGGCAACCTGTTCTGTATCCGAGAAGTGCACTCCTCAGTAAGCGCCACCGTAGCATACTCCGTCAATCTGCTTTTGTTTGCTACGATGTCCTTGATATACTTTTCATATTTTGGCACTCCCTGCAAAAGATCAACCAAAGGTAAATTAATGTGTACCTGTTTCAGCACCTCCATGAACTTTTTAAAGCAAGCTTCTTCCTTGTGCTTCTTTAATCTTTGAGGAACGGGGGTGGTGGTCTTTCTGCTTTAGCTGCCTTTTCCTTCCCCCTCTCATCATCATGTTCCCCTTCTTTTTCCACTGCTCCTGATTGCTGAGGTGGTTTTTCTGGTTCCACCTCCTTGAGTTGTAGTCCACTCCTTGTGGTCACTGCATTAACCTGCTTGGGATTTGGGTCAGTGTCACTTGGTAGTCCTCCTCTGGGCCTGGTGTTTTGATCTCCAGCTAGTTGTCCAAACTGGTACTCCAACGCCTTTGTAGCTAACTGCTGATTTTTCATGTCTGCTGCCAATTTCACATAATCAGCCTGCATTTGCGCTTGGTTAGCTATAAGTGTTTTAAACATGTCCTCAATGATGTTGGGTGGTGGCGGAGGTGCATTGTTTCCTCTGTATTGTGCCTGAAAATTCTGATGCCCCCTTGATTTCTCTACACACCCTGATTTGAACTCTGCCCTTGATGGCTATTACTACCCCAAGAGAAATTGGGATGATTCCTCCAATTTGAGTTGTAACGGTCGCCATACTATTGATTATTATTCCTCTGGACGTTCCCAACAAAGTTTACTGAATCTGGATTTGCACCACAACACTCAGCTGAGTGTTCATTACTCCCACATACTTCACACCATACCTGCTGCACTATATTGACTGGGGCTTGTTCTTGATTCAAGCTCATACTGCTGAAGTGGGTGTTGAGTTGATTTTGCAACGCAGCTATCTGTGCAGCGATAGCTGTAAAACCATCCACCTCAAAGACTCCTGCCGCTTTCCTTGTTCCTCCTCGTGATGAGTCCGCATTCCACTCTGGATTTCCCTATGAAATACGATTTAACAAAGTATAAAGCTCCTCATGAGTCTTTTCTAATGCCTGTCACCCAGCTGCTGAGTCTAGCAAAATTTTTGTATGTGGTTCCAAACCCTCAATGAAAGTATGCACCAACACATCATTAGACTAGTGATGGTGAGGACAATCCCTTAACATTGATTTGAACCTTTCCCAAGCTTGATACAGATTCTCACCCTCTCTTTGTTTAAAACTTAGAATCTGACTTCTAAGTCTAGCTGTTTTCCCAGATGGAAAGAATCGTATCAAAACCTTTCTTGCAAGATCATCCCAAGTGGTGATAGAGTTAGGTGGTTCAGCTTTCAACCACCTTTTTGCTTCCCCCAATAATGAAAATGGGAATAATGTAAGCCTCACGTAGCCGGATGATACTCCAGCTGGAATGTAAGTGTCAGTTATCTCCAAAAAGTTTTGGAGATGTTGTGGATCTTCATGAGGGAGACATGTGAATTGCCCGCTGGTGTGTAACAACTGCACCATGTTCTGTTTAAGCTCAAACCTCCCTCCTGGCTCTGGTCTGCGAATACTAGATGTAACATTGTTAGCATGTGGGATTGCCACTTCGCGAACCGGCCTTGCTGCCATTTCCTCAGGCACTAAAACTACCCTCACAAGGGGTGGATTCTGTTGTTGCTCCAGAATTGTCTGTCTTAGCAACTGTAGCTTCTTCTCTAGAGCTACCCTTCTTTGATGATGAAATTGTCTTTCCGTCTCTATATATGAATCCACCAACTCCTTATCTCTTGCCAGCGTTCAGAAGAATTCAATATCTGCAAGAGAAAGGCTAAGATCAAGTTGTCAGCACTTATATAGAATTTGTAAACTAACAGTAAGAAAATAAATTTACCAACTGCCAGCCTCCGACAACGCGCCAAAAACTTGTTCGCTGCTGTGGTAACTACACGCAAGTGCACGTGGTCGAACAAGTAGTAAAGTGGCTTATTTCAAGCCAAGTATCGATCCCATAGGGACTGAACGACGGTATTAATTAACTTAAGCGTCAGTGAACTATATCTTTATGAATGCAGACAACCAAATAATTAATATCTTGAGAGTAAAAGTTTACTAAGTATGAAGAATCTAAGTGAAGATTATAATTTGAGTCTGAACAAGAGCAATGAGCGAGCTGAGGTTAAGAAAAATATGCAGGGAAGTAATTTATCAATTCAATTCAGCTAATCTTTTCTTCGGTTGCTAGTAAAGAATTATTGCCTATGGACTGGATCTTTCGACTCCTATCCAATTAAGAATCATGAAACCTTAATCTACATTTCTGTGATAAAAGAATTTCATGCTCTAGGCACACATAACCGATTCCTTAATTGACTAATAAGACTTTCAGATATATTTATATTCTGAATGTAAATCAATTCTCAATTTTCTAAACTAAGAAAAGATCATATCCTACCAATTCACATCTTTCCAATTTCTTTCCTTTTCAAAATCAAAATTGAATTTCTAGATATACATTAACATTGGCCAAACATTAATGTAATAAAAACAAGAATTGATAGAACAACCATTGAAGAAAAGATGAAAACTGAAATGATTAACAATTACATTCCACTACAATTGTTCTTAACCTTAGCAAGAAGTGAATTAGCCACTCATTTGTGTATTAAACATCATCAAATAAGTAGAATTCATACAAACAATTGAGATTGAAGAGAAAGAGAAAGAGAAGAACCCTAGAATTTTTGTCCTCTCAACTGCCTGTAACCCACGTTCTTGCTCAACCAAGTCAGAATGTTTAAAATAAAACCTAAGTGTGCTATTTATACTCTTGAGAATTTTTTCCGGAATAACAAGCAACGTGGCACGGAGTGTATCGCGGAGCACTCCCTCCGTGCCACGGGGGTATCGCGGACCCTCACTGGAAGTCGGTTCCCCGACAAATGTACCTCAACATGGCACGGCTTGCATCGCGGAGCCTTGCCTCCGTGCCACGGTGCTATCGCGCACCTTCACTGGAACTTGAGGTTCCAGGTAATTACACTCAACGTAACACAGAGTGCATCGTGGAGCACCGCCTCCGTGTCACGGAGGTAACGTGAGCCTCCACTGGAATTTGGCAAAATTAATTCGGTTGAGGCAGACTGCCTCCGCGATGGCAGCGTGACACGGCTCCATCGCGGAGCCCTTATTTTTGCTGCTCTCCCTTGTCAACTTCCACTCCTTGTTTCCAAGTCCATTTCCGCTCTTCACCAACATATATATTAGCTTCCAAAATTTCCTTTTACCTACAAAACAACACTAATCATGTTGGTTAGTATAAATTAACATTTTAACTAAAAATCACATGAGAATGTACACATAACGATAGGTAAACAAGTCGAAATGAAGCATTCGAGTATCACTTGGGCATGCAATTCTGCCCAAGATCAGCTGCTTCCAAAGTACGTGGAAACTTGTGTGACAACTACTCTGCGAGAGGATATGGACATTGCCCCCATTCAAGCTTTTGCTAAAAATATTGAGGGGATCAGTCAGCGACAGTGGGAGATAGAAAGAACAAATCATAAGCAATGCCGTAGGGCTAGACCAAGTGACATGCAGGCAGAATTGCAGGGTGGACCTAGGCCATGAATATTAGGCAGGCCACCCAGACCCCCACTTTCTCAACAGCAGCAGGGTGGTAAATCAAACCGCCAAGGGCAGTCAGGACCTGGTGAGAGCTCACGGGCATCAAGTTCTCAGCAGCATGTTCGGTCTTTTTGGCGACTACACGCAAGTGCACGTGGTCGAACAAGTAGTAAAATGGCTAAAGTAAGACAAGTATCGATTCCACAGGGACTGAACCAAGGTAATAATCGAATTAAGTGTTAATGAACTCTAACTCTAAAAATGCAGACAACAATCTAAAGAAGATTTTGAGAGTTAGTTTCCCAATTTATACTAATCTAAAACAAAATTATAAAGTGAGTCTGAACTATAGTAATGAGCAAGCTGAGGCTAAAACGAACATGTTGGGAAGTAATTTATCGATACAATTCGGTTAATCTTTCCTTTGGTTGCTAGTCAAGAATTATTGCCTATGGAGAGAAACTTTCGTATTCTACCCAACTTAAGAATCATGAACCTTCAACCTACATTTTTGTGATAAAAGAATTTCATGTTCTAGCCATACGAAACCGATTCCTTAATTGACTAATACGACTTTCAGATATATTTCTATTCTGAAGGTAAATCAATTCTCAATTTTCTCAAACTAAGAAGAGATCACATCCTACCAATTCACAACTTCCCAATTTCTTTCTTTTCCAAGATAAAATTGGATTTTTTAGATATACATTAACATTGACCAGACATTAATGCAGTAAGAACAAGAATTGACAGAACAACCATGGAAGAAAAGATGAAAAACCAAATTGATCAACAATTACATTCCACTACAAATGTTGTTAACCTTAGCAAGAAGTGAATTTAGCCACTCATTTGTGGATTAAACATCATCAAATAAGTATAAATCATACAAACAATTGAAATAAAGAAGAAAGAGTTAGAGAAGAACCCTAAGAATTTCGTCTCCTCAACTGCTTGTAACCCACGTTCTTGCTCAACTAAGTCAGAATAATTAAAATAAAACTAAGTGTGCTATTTATACTAGTGGGAATTTTTCCCGGAATAACAAGCAACGTGTCACGGAGTGCATCGCGGAGCAATGCCTGCGTGACACGGTGCAAACACGGACCCTCACTGGAATTTTATGTTCCAGGTAAATATGGGCAACGTGCCACGGCATGTAATGCGGGGCTTGGCCAATGTGCCACGGCATCGACGCGCACTTTCATTGGATTTTGACAAAATAACTCATTCGGGGCAGACTGCCTCCGCAATGGCGGCGTGACACGGCTCCATCGCGGAGCCCCTTTGTTTGCTGGTTTTCCTTGGCCTTTTCCACTGCTCGCTTCCGAGTCCATTCCCGATTTTCACCAACATGCAACTTAGCTTCCTAAAATTACATTTTTCCTACAAAACAACACTAATCATGTTGGTTATTATAAATTCACATTTTAACTACAAATCACATGAGAATGTACAAATAACGATAGATAAACAAGACAAAATAGAGAATTTGAGCATCACTTGGGCATATAATGCTGCCAACGATCACTTACCCCACACTTAAAACCTTGTTAGTCCTCGAACAATACTCTCATATCTCATGCAATTGACACCCACATATAGCTACTTTGGCTCAACAATTCAAGCTACGGTTATACCGATTATCTACTATAGCAAATCATCAAGAAAACATGCATAGTCTCATAAACACACTGACATTCACCACATTAACACCTCCTAGACTCAAGAATTGACTCTCGATCTCGGCAAACTTATGCAAATTAGCTGATCAAGACATCCGACATGAAATTCAATCTCTCGTCAAGCATGTGCCCTCACAACACAAGAGAATTACCCCTTTTCCAATCATATGATTTCCAAAGCATTACATGTAGGGGTATATGAACACGATTTCGCTCTCTCTCCCAAAGAATTCTCATGCATCATGTCATGAACCATAGGCTTGCCTCTAGTGTATTACTCCACTAATATAAGGAAGCGTGATGTAAGATCACGTAGGACTTAACGGGTTGTAATGTAAGCTAAGGAACTAGTAAATACTGGGCTAACCAATAATAGCAACTAGCCTCCTTAAGCGCTTTTCAATACATCCCACCATCATTATGAGCATTGTTTCTTCCTTCATCTTCCCATTCTTGAAGTCTTTCTTTATTTTTGTTCCCATTTCTTTAAGCACACTCAACTTAATAACAAAGATTAGTTATACATCTTCATTTTATTTATCTTCGGCAAGTGCACCTTTGACCTTATCTTTACTTTCACCACTTCTGCTTTTTCTTTCTTTTCACACTTTTCACTCCTTGACACTGTGAGAAAATTATTTTTATTTTTTTTCTTGAGCGCTTAAGAGTTTTGGATCAAATTCACGGCTAATGAAAAGAAGGGATTAAGCTCAGTTTCTACCTCTTCAGTGAAAGAAAAAAATAGGCTAAAGGCTCAATGGGGCTAACTAGGATGTACATTCAAGGTAGGTATGATAAGAAAAAAAAACTTTCGGTTTAATCAAAGAAATGCCTACATCCTTTCCTACACTACACATCCTTCATTTTGTTTCGTACACACACCAGGAAAGTTCTAGACACTTCACAATAGCATGGAATAATCGAAACCTCACCTCACACTCATTGCACATGCTCAACTCAAGACTTATTCACAGACTCTTCAATCAGCTAATTACAAGAATTCAATATTAAGCCTCAATCACACCGAGTCGAACTCTATGGCCTAGGTATCTCAACATGTTTCACATTTGCATGCTTTCATATGAATCATCTTTGCATCTCAATATCATGTACAACACGTAACAAGAATTTCGAACCATGAAGTAGCGACACGTTTGGGAAACAACCAAAAGAAAGAAGCTAAAAGAAAGAAAAAAACTACTCTTATCGACTAAATTTCCCTTAAGATGGTCGTCATCCATCCATCATAGGGAACGGTCACTATTTATGACATCGGTTCAATGGGACTATTCTCGGTAAAAACACCGAAAACAAAGGCCGAGAAACCCAATCATAAAAAAATTCAACAAAAATTTAAAAATATCGATAATTACGATAAAAAACAAAAATATTTACACAACCAGCTAACAACAACTCAACACAACACACAACAGCTTAACATTCATTACACATCGAATTACAATACTCACATAATCACAGGGTCACAATTTTTTCACAGGCATAACAACAACACATGAACATAACTACAATAAAACAACTGGCACCTAACTACTCCCACCCCACACTTAAACCGAACACTATCCCTAGTGTTCATCAAATTCAATATAGCACAGAAATAGGTGGTGAAACTCCCTGATCAATTGAAGTATTCAATTTCTTCGTCAGGTGTCGTTGCCTCGTCCCCCATATCTGAATCGCCCACGCTATCCTCATTTGACTCAACATCTGAGTCATCGCGACGTGTCTCCTCATCAGTGGGGACATCATCATCAACAGGCTCCACAAAAGCAGGCCCCACTCGGCATAAAGCCCTGGCATTTTCGCCAAAGGGGTAATCTAGCTCAAGCTGCCATAGCTCATCTTCTGTTGCTAGCCTCCCGCCTATGCGCAACTGCAGCATCTCCATCCCATACATGCGGTCCATATACGGATCATCCCGAGCATGTCGCTCGGCTAGTGTGAGGACTGGCCCATGAGTGGTGTCGGGTGCCTTGGTTTTAGTGACGTCCAAAGCACGCCTATCCATTTGCGGGATGTAGTCTAGTGCCTCCTCCTCGATGTCGAGGCCACTCAGAAATGTGGTCAACAAACCACCAAACTCATACCTGTGCCCTTGATGCAAACGGGTTTTCTTCATGGCAGAGATGATCACCGCCCCAACATTAATCCCTTTCATCAGGGCATACACCAAGCACACACGATCCCGGGTGACATCTGTCATGTGCACCCCCGGGATCAGGCAGGAACACACTATTTTAAGCCAAATCCTGGCTTCCCTGTTCATTTGAGAGTAAGGCAGCGTCTGATGATAGCCCCTCTCCTTGTGCCTGCTCCACCGTGCTATTGAACGGGCTCCACACAGACTGCGTCTGATATCCGCATAGGGTGGAGTTATGTTCAACTACAGGAGTACATGGGCGTCTGTGTCCCGCGCCCCCAAGATGGCATTCAGGTGATGGGGCTCAAAGGTGACAACCTGCCCCCTTATCTTGACGGTGTGACTGCGGAGTGTCGGGTTCCAGTTTGCATAGAACTCCCATATCAAATGGAGGTTGCACTCCTTAGGCTCTTCGAAGATGAAGTTCAGCCCGGCAGCGTCAATCCTGTGTACTATTCTAGGGAATTCCTGTGCAAGTGGCTCCCTTGCAATGTGCTCCTCATGGAAGTATTTGTTCTCCTTATGCTTTGCATACCATTTTTTCCCTTCATCTGTCACCCATCAGGTTTCGTATTGACGGCGTTGGCCGCGTGGAACCGCTGGTGCTGCTGGGACTACCGTTCCCAGTCTAATCCTTTTTCTCCCGGTGCCTGATGTAGATGCGCCCTTTCCTTTGTCTTGCCTACTTGACATCATTCCTGTCAAATCAAACAGATAGTCCCAATGTTATTCAAGTCAAAAATTTGCTTCGATTGAGGTTGGGTTGAGTTAGGCCACCCCACACTTAATCTTTAGCCACAATGAAAACAATTTGGCAATACGATCATTCTATTCCAATTTTTATCAACCAACATGCCTCGTGCATTCAGATAAGTCAAGGGAATAATGACTAAGTACTACTCAGACTTCGTACAACTAATCACAATTTCACCATCGATTCCATTACATCACATAGCACTTAGCCAAAAATTTTCTCAACAACAATAACCTATGCAATTCACCAATTTCATTTTCCCGAAAATTCCCTTGTTTATTTAGCATTTTCATCCATATTCACAACATCATTTACATCACCCAACATGCACAACCCAATCATTTTCAAATTTTCAACCAAATTTAGTTTCTTTCATTCAAATTCCAACCCTAGCTACCAATTTCGCACAAATTCAATCAAACATGTATTTATCGAGTTCATATAATCATAACGATACTACGAACATCAATCAACAATAACTTAAATGAATTCATGCTCAATTTACACTTAGGGCAAGCTTTAGTCACCTCACGTGCTCAAAAATTGAAAATTTCGGCAAAAATTGTGGTTAAGTTCAAGAACGTACCTTTAATTCGATGAACTTGAAGAAAAGTTGAAGAAAATTTGATCCTAGGTCTGCGTCACGTTGGGGGAGGGGGGATTTTAGGGTGTTTTTCACAGAGGGGAGTGAGAAATGGGAAAAAATGAGGTGTTTTCGGGGTTAAGAAGGGGATTTTTCGCGCGGGTCACCCGGCAACCCGGTGTGACCCGTCACGAATAACACTCCAACGTGTCACGGAGGGTAACACAGAGTACCCCCTCCGTGACACGGAGCCATCGCGCAGGGGTTCTGGAATTTGTAAAAATTCCAAAACACCTTCATTGTGTCACGGAGGGTAACACAGAGGCCCTCCTCCGTGACACGGAGCCATCGCGCAGGCTCACTGTTTTGCCACTTTTTAATTTTTTCTCACCTCGACTTTTTTTCTTCGTGATCCTTTGCATTTTTGCCCTCCGTTACACCTGAAAATCATCTCACAACAAGAAATTGGTTAGAATTTATAGGTTTCAAACACGAATGAAAATTTTTTTTGTTTTTGTTTTTATTTTTATTTTTATTTTCTTTTTCTTTTTAACTAATTCTACTCATCTATTACTATAATTTCATGGGTTGCCTCCCGTGCAGCGCCTGGTTTACCGTCGCGGCTCGACGTCATTAAAGCTCAATCATCCTCTAGAGTGACGGACATTTTCTCTCGAATAATGTCCTCACCCCAATAATGCTTACACCGCTGCCCATTGACCAAGAACGTGGCACTTCGATCTTCTTGCCACAACTCCACTGCTCCATGCGGGGTGTCCTCAATCGGTGGTTTTCCCGCTGGATCTCGAGAATCAACAATCGGAACAATATCTGCTTTATGAAGCACGTTGATTGCTGAAAGCTCCTCATATAAGGCTGGAAGCTTTGTGGCATTGTACACGTCAAATACCTCCACCTTGTCATGCGCCTGCATGGTTAGCTGCCCTGCGGCTACATCAATCAAAGCTTTCCCGGTTGCCAAGAAAGGACGTCCCAAAATAAATGGGACTTCCGCATCCGGCTCAAAATCCAGCACAACAAAATCTACCTGGAAGATAAGGGGGCCCACTTGCACCAGCACGTCCTCCACAATGCCATCTGGTCTGGCCAAAGAATGATCCCCTAACTACAAGATCACTGTTGTTGGTCTAGGACTGCACAGCCCCAACTTCTTGAATACCGATGTCGGCATCAAGTTAATGCTCGCTCCCAAATCGCATAGTCCACGAGCTCGGATACTTTGCCCAATTGTGATTTGAATCGTAAAGCTCCCACGGTCCATGAGCTTTGTTGGCAACCTGTTCTGTATCCGGGAAATGCACTCCTCCGTAAGCGCCACCGTACCATACTTCGTCAATCTGCTTTTGTTTGCCACGATGTCCTTGATATATTTTTCATACTTCGGCACTCCCTGCAAAACATCAACAAGAGGTAAATTAATGTGTACCTGTTTAAGCACCTCCATGAACTTTTTGAAACACGCTTCCTCCTTGTGTTTCTTTAATCTTTGAGGGAACGAGAGTGGTGGTCTTTCTGGTTCATCTTCCTTCTTCTTCCCCCTCTCATCATCGTGTTCCCTTTCTTTCTCCACTGCTCCTGACTGCTGAGGTGGTCTTTCTGGTTCCACCTCCTTGAGTTGTAAACCACTCCTTGTGGTCACTATATTTACTTGCTTGGGATTCGGGTCAGTGTCACTTGGTAGTCCTCCTCTTGGCTTGGTGTTTTGAGCTCCAGCTAGTTGCCCAAACTGGTACTCCAACGCCTTTATAGCTAACTGATTGTTCTTTACATCTACCGCCAACTTCACATAGTTAGCCTGCAATTGAGCTTGGTTAGCTATCATTGTTTTAAACATTTCCTCAATGCTGGGTGGTGGTGGTGGAGGAGGTGCATTGTTGCTTCTGTATTGAGTCTGATAGTTCTGCTGCCCTCCTTGATTTCTCTGTGCACCCTGATTCGAACTCTGCCCTTGATGGCTGTTACTACCCTAGGAGAAATTCGGATAATTCCTCCAATTAGAGTTGTAGTTATTGCCATACTGTTGGTGATTATTTCTCTGTACATTACCGACAAAGTTCACTGAATCTGGATTTGCACCACAACACTCAGCTGAGTGTTCATTACTACCACATACTTCAGACCAAATCTGCTGTACTATATTAACTGGGGCTTGAGATTGATTTAAGCTCATTTTAACTAAAAATCACATGAGAATGTACACATAACGATAGGTAAACAAGTCGAAATGAAGCATTCGAGTATCACTTGGGCATTCAATCCTGCCCAAGACCAGCTGCTTCCAAAGTACGTGGAAACTTGTGTGACAACTACTCTACGAGAGGATATGGACATTGCCCCCATTCAGGCTTTTGCTAAAAATATTGAGGGGATCAGTCAACGACAGTGGGAGATAGAAAGAACAAATCAAAAGCAATGCCCTAGGGCTAGACCAAGTGACATGCAAGCAGAATTGCAGGGTGGACCTAGGCCATGAATATTAGGCAGGCCACCCAGACCCCCACTTTCTCAACAGCAGCAGGGTGGTAAATCAAACCGCCAAGGGCAGTCAGGACCTGGTGAGAGCTCACGGGCATCAAGTTCTCAGCAGCATGTTCGGTCTTTATGGCGACTACACGCAAGTGCACGTGGTCGAACAAGTAGTAAAATGGCTAAAGTAAGCCAAGTATCGATTCCACAGGGACTGAACCAAGGTAATAATCGAATTAAGTGTTAATGAACTCTAACTCTAAAAATGCAGACAACAATTTAAAGAAGATTTTGAGAGTTAGTTTCCCAATTTATACTAATCTAAAACAAAATTATAAAGTGAGTCTGAAATATAGTAATGAGCAAGCTGAGGCTAAAACGAACATGTAGGGAAGTAATTTATCGATACAATTCGGTTAATCTTTCCTTTGGTTGCTAGTCAAGAATTATTGCCTATGGAGAGAAACTTTCGTATTCTACCCAACTTAAGAATCATGAACCTTCAACCTACATTTCTGTGATAAAAGAATTTCATGTTCTAGCCATACGAAACTGATTCCTTAATTGACTAATACGACTTTCAGATATATTTCTATTCTGAAGGTAAATCAATTCTCAATTTTCCCAAACTAAGAAGAGATCACACCCTACCAATTCACAACTTTCAAATTTCTTTCTTTTCCAAGATAAAATTGGATTTTTTAGATATACATTAACATTGGCCAGACATTAATGCAGTAAGAACAAGAATTGATAGAACAACCATGGAAGAAAAGATGAAAAACCAAATTGATCAACAATTACATTCCACTACAAATGTTGTTAACCTTAGCAAGAAGTGAATTTAGCCACTCATTTGTGGATTAAACATCATCAAATAAGTATAAATCATACAAACAATTGAAATAAAGAAGAAAGAGTTAGAGAAGAACCCTAAGAATTTCGTCTCCTCAACTGCTTGTAACACACGTTCTTGCTCAACTAAGTCAGAATAATTAAAATAAAACTAAGTGTGCTATTTATACTAGTGGGAATTTTTCCCGGAATAACAAGCAACGTGTCACGGAGTGCATCGCGGAGCAATGCCTGCGTGACACGGTGCAAACACGGACCCTCACTGGAATTTTATGTTCCAAGTAAATATGGGCAACGTGCCACGACATGTAACGCGGGGCTTGGCCAACGTGCCACGGCATCGACGCGCACCTTCACTGGATTTTGACAAAATAACTCATCCGGGGCAGACTGCCTCTGCGATGGCAGCGTAACACGGCTCCATCGCGGAGCCCCTTTGTTTGCTGCTTTTCCTTGGCCTTTTCCACTGCTCGCTTCCGAGTCCATTCCCGATTTTCACCAACATGCAACTTAGCTTCCTAAAATTACATTTTTCCTGCAAAACAACACTAATCATGTTGGTTAGTATAAATTCACATTTTAACTACAAATCACATGAGAATGTACAAATAACGATAGATAAACAAGTCGAAATAGAGCATTTGAGCATCACTTGGGCATATAATTCTGCCCAAGATCACAGTAGAGGGGGTCAGATCAGAGCAGGCCCACTGTGTCATGTTGTGCTATTTGTAGTCGACGTCATTTTAGAGCGTACAGGTATGGTTCTATTGCTTGTTACACTTGTGGACAAGAGGGTCACACAATAAGGGATTTTCCAACTAGAGGTCAGGGTGATCGGGACCGGCAGGACAGATCTTCAGCAGGGTCACATGCCCCAGCATCTTCAGTAGGGCGCAGGTCCTCAGCTCCAACCGGCAAGGCCGAGGCAGGTTAGGGGCATCCAGTTTAGGTAGAGGTCCAGATCGCACTTATGTTTTACTAGGGCAAAAGGAGTTAGAGTGGTCGCCGGATGTTCTGACAGGTATGCTGGACATTTTCTCTCACTCAGTTTATGTTTTGATAGACCCAGTTTCCACTTTGTCCTACGTTAGTCCAGTAGTAGCCCGAAAGTTTGGTATAATGCAAGAATTTCTCCAGCGACCCTTTTCGATGTCTACGCCCATCGGTGATTCTATTATAGCTAAAAGAATCTACCGAGGTTGTACAATAGAGGTCTTCAGTCGCCAGACTTTAGCAAATTTAGTGGAGCTAGAAATGATCGATTTTGATGAAATTATGGGTATGGATTGGCTAGCGCTATGTTATGCCAAAGTAGAGCGTTGGACCAAGATAGTCTGATTCCACTTTCTAAGGGAGGTAGTGCGAGAGTGGAAGGGCAGTGCATCTACGCCAAAAAGTAGGTTCATATCCTATCTTCAGGAGAAAAAAGTCGATAGCAAAGGATTGTATTTATCATATTATCAGGGTTCAGGATATGCAAGAAAAATCCCCAACTCTTCAGCCTATTTCAGTGGTTAACGATATTCTAAATGAACTTCCTGGTATTCCCTAGGACGGGAAATCGATTTCTTTATCAACTTGCTACCAGGTACACAGCCTATATCTATCCCTCCGTACCGAATGGCTCCTGCTGAATTGAGAGAATTGAAGGAAAAGTTGAAAGATCTTCTAGATAAGGGCTTTATTAGGCCGAGTATGTCACTGTGGGGTGTGCCAATTTTATTTGTAAGAAAGAAAGATGGATCCCTCTGCATGTGCATAGGTTATCAGTAGTTGAACAAGGTTACTGTAAAGAATAAATACCCTCTTCCCAGGATAGATGATTTGTTTGATCAATTACAAGGGGTGAAATATTTTTTCAAGATTGACTTAAGGTCAGGGTATCATCAGGTATGTGTTCGGGAGAAAGATATCCCAAAGACAGCTTTTAGGACTAGGTATGGCCATTTTGAATTTCTAGTCATGTCCTTTGTGTTGACAAATGCCCCAACAATATTCGTGGATCTGGTGAACAGCATCTTTAGACCGTATTTAGATCTGTTTATGATAGTATTCATTGATGACATCTTGGTGTATTCCCGTTCAGAAGCAGAACATAAAGATCATTTGCAAATGGTACTTCAGATTCTCATAGACCGCCAGTTATATGAAAAAATTTCTAAATGTGAGTTCTGACTGAATTCCGTGGCTTTCCTGGGCCATATTATATCGGAGGCCGGTATTCAGGTTGATTCATAGAAAATTGAGGCGGTAAAGACATGACCTAGACCTACAACTCCGACGAAAGTTCGCAGTTTCTTGGGATTATTGGGTATTATAGAAGGTTTGTGGAAGGATTTTCTACCTTATCAGCGCCTTTGACTAAATTGACTAAAAAAGCAGCCAAATTTCATTAGACTGAGGCCTATGAACGGAGTTTGTAGAAATTGAAGAACGGTTGACACCGACAGCAGTGTTAGCTTTGCCAGAATGTTTAGAGGGTTATGCTATATATTGTGACACTTCAGGCATTTGGTTAGGATGCGTCCTAATGCAGCATGGTAAGGTAATTGCTTATGCTTCAAGGCAACTCTAGAAGCATGAAAAGAACCATCCCACCCACGATCTGGATTTAGTTGCAGTGGTTCATGCTTTGAAAATATGGAGGCATTACCTATATGGGGTGCACGTGGATATTTTTGCTGATCATAAGAGCCTCCAGTACGTTTTCAAGTAGAAAGAATTGAATTTGCGGCAGCGTCGTTGGATATAATTACTAAAAAGACTATGAAGTAAACATTTTGTATCACCCAGGGAAGGCCAATATTGTAGAGGATGCACTTATCCGCAGATCAATGGGGAGTTTAGCACATGTGAGTCCAGAACAGCAAGAAATGGCTCGAGAAGGGCACCGGTTAATCAGCTTAGCCATCCGGATAGTAGATTCAGAGGATAATGGGGCTGTGATTTAGAATACCGCAGTATCATCCCTGGTTTTAGAGGTAAAGGAGCAACAGTATGAGGATCCTAACCTGGTATAGCTCAGAGATAAGGTTCATCAAGGCGAATTAATGGCCTTCGAATTGATAGAAGACAGGGTCTTGAGATTTAGGGGTTGCCTCTGTGTTCCAGATGTGGCAGGACTTCGTCAGCAAATCATGGCAGAGGTACATTATTCTCGTTACTCTCTTAATCCAGGTTCGACGAAGATGTACCATGACATAAAGGAGATATACTGGTGGCCTGGATTGAAAAAGGGTGTAGCAGAATTTGTAGCACAGTATCCTAACTGTCAGCAGGTAAAGGCCGAACGTCAGAAACCCAACGGATTAAGCAGGAGATAGCAGTGCCTATATGGAAATGGGAAGCGATCAACATGGACTTTGTGACAGAATTACCCCATACCAGGTGTAGATTCAATTCTATTAGGGCCATTGTCGACAGATTAATGAAGTCAGCTCATTTCTTACCAGTCAGGACTACTTTCTTCGCCAAAGACTATGTTGAATTGTATATTAAAGAGATAGTCCAACTACATGGTGTCCCCGCATCTATTATTTCTGACGGAGGAGCACAGTTTACAGCTAGATTCTGGCAGTCATTTCAGAAAGGCTTGGGGACACAGGTTAATCTGAGAATAGCATTCCATCCTCAGACGGACGGTCAGGCAATTCAAATATTTGAGGATATGTTACGGGCGTGTGTGCTAGATTTCAGAGGAAGTTGGGACGAGCATTTACCCCTCATCGAATTTCCATATAATAATAGTTATCACTTTGTAATATAGATGGCGCCTTATGAGACCTTGTACGGGCGGAAATGCAGGTCCCCCATCGTATGGTTTGAAGTAGGGGAGTCAAGGTTAGTTGGACCTAATATGATCCACCAGTTAGAAGCGAAAGTAAAACTCATTAGAGAGTGCTTGTTAATAGCCCAGAGTTGCCAAAACTCCTATTTCGATGTTCGGCATAGAGACTTGGAATTTAAAGTCAATGATTGGGTATTCCTCAATGTTTCGGCGATGAAGGGCGTGATGAGGTTTTGTAAGAAGGGCAAGCTTAGCCCTAGGTTCATTGGCCCGTATCGGATCCTTTGGAGAATAGGCCGAGTGGCGTATGAGCTAGAATTTCCTCCAGAGCTAGAATCTGTTCATCCAGTCTTTCACGTGTCAATGTTGTGGAAATGCATAGGGGACCTATCCCAAGTTGTGCCAGTTGAGGATGTTCAAGTCACTAAAGAGTTAGCCTACGAAGAAGTTCCAGTTGCCATACAAATCGGCAAGTTCGTAGGTTAACGACTAAAGATGTAGCCTCCGTTAAATTTTTATTGAGGAACAACAATAAAAAAGAGATGACTTGGAAAGCTGAGGATGACATGAGTTCTAGGTATCCTCACTTATTCCAGGACTAACCCAGAATGTGCAATGAGGTGAGGTGGTTTTTCAGTTGTTATTTATCTGTTTATATTATTAGCACTGTTTAGTTGGTTATCTCTATATGGTGGAGTATCTTTTTATACCGTCCTGTGAGATGCCCATGTTGGTTTTTTCTGCATTTCAGGTTTCTGGATAGTCCATAATATAAAGGAGATTCTGTCGAAATTTTTTGAAGTGTTGGTTAAAAGAGTTAACTCCTTTAAGCCTGAAGATGACATTCGAGGACGAATGTTCCTAAGAGGGGGAGGATGTTACACCCCATAAAATATTAATGGTTATTAGACGTACGTGTGGATTTGTGATGAGTAAGGAGATCTTGATGCGTGTGGGAAGAGCCTCAAAAGCAGGATCAGGCGAGGCTAGACCACGAGGGGCCAGCGCGACGCTCCAGTCGGTTGTGCGCTGGGCAGCGCGGTGTGCCATGCCCACTGGCACCCTGGCAGGCGCGGTGCAGCAGGCTTGTGGGGCCTTGCCGACCCGAAGCGCCCCTAGGCCACCACCCTTGGCCTATATATATTAAGCTCCTTTGTAACTCAAATCATTTCTAAGTGAAACCCATGGCTGGAAACAGAGAGAGCACGGAACTTTCGTCAAAATTTCATCAAATTATGCTACCAAACGCCGTCCAAATGCAAATTAACTTCGGGTAATAAGTTCTAGGCCTACAAGAAGCATTACTATGGAGTTATTTCTGGATAATTCGCTCGGCATACCGGAACTCCGCCGAGTAAAACTTGTCAAAATTGCTCCAAATTAAATTCAAAATGGCCACAGGCATTAGGTAAGTGCTTCTCCCTTCTGAACTCTTGGGAAATTATAGGTTTTCGGCCGATTTATTCGATGTTGAACGATAGTTGCTATTATTATCGAAATCGCTACACCCCGTAAAATTTAATGATTAGTAAACATACACATGGATTTGTGATGAGTAAAGAGAGTACGATGCATGTAGAAAAGCCTTAGAGAAGGATCGGGCGAGGCTAGGCCGCGAAGGGATAGAGCGACGTGCCAGCCGACAGGGCACCGGCCAGCACGGCATGCCAGCACATTGAGGCAAGGAGAGGCGCGACGCGGGGGCCTGCTGGCGCTATGGCCGGCGGGGGGTGCCCCCCGCCAACCGACCTCACTTATATAAAGCCCCTCCTTTAAATTCCAAATTCGTTTCTAACATTTCCCAGTCGGACAGAGAGAGTTAAATTCGATGAAATCAATCATTCTTCATTCAATTATGCTGTCGAACGCCGTCCAAATTCAAATTATATTTAAGTATCGAGTTCTAATCCTACAGGGAGTGTCACACCCAGCACCGGGGGAGGCATGACTGGCACCTGATGCCACCCCTGATATGAGCATACCCGATGCCCGAAATATTAAATAAAGGCCAAAACCGATGAGGTTCAACAACACAATAACTATAAAATCAGAATAAGAAAATAGACTATAGTAGAAGCTGGCTCACCTGACCAACCAAGAAAAATAAATATAATATGTTGTCGAGGACACGGAATGGAAGAACAACTATACAGCATGGCCCACCTGGCCTATAACAATATATTAAAACCGTAGTAATGTCTATGAGCCTCTATGAATACATTAGTAATCAAATGATCGGGACAGGGTTACTAGCTATGCTAAGGAGAATTCCTTCGGCAAGTTAGTTTTTATAGTATTGTACTACGGTTTGAATCCTGGTAAGAGAGCCAGAAATATTATTGTTGTGAATAGCTGTTGCTGTTAGCTGAGACCAGTACTCTATGTTTAGTATGGGATTGACTTTGCCCTATATAGCCTTCCATGACCAACCCCAAGGTTACTAGCTGTATCGTGCCCCCTAGGGGCTATATGACGTCGCCCGAGGAGCGATATGTCGTTCCAAGGGACGATGATGAGGCCCAAGGGCTTTATACAATCCATTCCATGGCTGGACTATTATTTCTATGCCGCATCCATAGTACACACCCGTTGAGCCTGGTGCCCCGGGTGCAGTTATCAGGAGTCCACCGGACTCAGACACAGCTACAGTTTAGGGGCCGAGTGGGCTCAGTTGCAGACTTAGGGGACCGGTAGGTTGGCTACAGTTACTAGTTGACTTATTTTGAACTTGTTAGGGGTATATATAGATTGAAGTGTGCTCTCCAGGGCTTATGGGGGCCTCAGGTGGGTTATTCTGTGTTGATTGTACCTTCTGGGCTTATAGGGGCCAGGTAAGGTACTTGTTTGCACTATTTACTGATAGATTAGGCAGCAGGTTGTTAAGTTACTCAGGTAGTATCTCTATCCCTTTTATTCAGTTGCTTTTAATTTTATTCAGTCATGTTTACTTACTGCCTTACATATTCGGTACATATTGTACTAACGCCCATCCTTGGGGAACAGCATTATTTGCCTGCAAGTGCGGATAGACACGGATCGGGACCTTCTTAGCTTTCAGCCAGAGTCAGCAGTACAGTTAGCTACCCTCCTCTAGAGCTAATTAGTTAGAAGGTTTGCTCTTTTGATTGTACAGTACGGGTAGGTCGGGGCCCTGTCTCGACCATTATTCCACTCCTAGAGGCTTGCAGATTTACAGATTCCCTGTGGTTAGTTTGTTGTTGTCCGTGTGGAGCTTATATATGTTTTATTTCATGTGATGGCCGTGTGGGGCCTTGTTTAGCTGTTGGATAGTGGCCTTGTCGGCTATAGCATAGTTATAGTTACCTGATTTTCATTTCAGTTATAACTAGATAGCATGGTGGTCTTGTCAGCCAGCATAGGATCCCCTATTATTGCTTGTTGATGGTTAGCTATTTTCTTTTACAGGTGGCTATATGGCCTTGTTGGCCAGAGGCTGTATTTACAACCGAGATATAGCTCGTAGTTTTCTTGAAATTGAGTTGCAGGAATGCACCAAATGTGCATAAGCCTAGCCAGGTCAGTCGGATTCCAGTATGGAACTAGGTGCCATTCATGCCTCTCAAGGTGGGGCGTGACAAACTTGGTATCAAAGCAGGTCGTATCCCAGGGACTCTGCAAGCCGTGTCAAGTAGAGTCTTGCCTATGGATGTGTTGTGCACCACATTCTATAGACAGGAGGCTGTGAGGCATGTTAGGGTGGTTATACTTCTTTCTCTTCTAGTCGTGCCATAGAGTTGTGTTGTATAAGGTTGACCTAAGCTTACTATATTCTGCTTGTCTATAGTGAAATGTCGGACACGCGACAGACCACAACTGGCAGGAAGTTAGACATTGCAGCAGGAGAAGGCACTAGCAGGGTGCCCCAGTAAGAGTCAACCTAATATAAGGGCGATAGGGAGACTTCATCTCGGTCTCCCCAGCACTCTCCGCCACGCCAGGAGCCTTACAGAGCGGCAGATATGTCGGCACCACCTCTAGTAGCTCCTATATTTATACCATTAGACCAAGAGGTAAGGACCGTTGTATTCATGCTAGCTCAGATAATGGTTGCGCAACGTCAGCCAGTGGCACCCGTGGTTGCTGAGTCTTTAGGAGGACCTGTTAGTTCGAGGGTCCGAGAGTTCCTCGCTCTAAGTCCCCCGCATTTCACAAGGACGGATCGAGATGAGGCCCTTAGGACTTTTTGGACCAACTACAGCGGATCTTTAGGGTAATGCATGCCACGCTTGAGGAGTCGGTTGAGTTAGCGGTATTTCGATTGTGGGATATAGCAGTGTTATGGTACAAGAGTTGGGAGAGGTCCCGAGGTAGAGTTGTTCCACCTCTGACTTAGACCAGCTTTTTAGAGACCTTCTTGGACCACTATTTGACACGAGAAATCTGACAGGTCCGAGTAGATCAGTTTCTACATCTGGAGTAGGGTTCGATGAGTGTTCAAGAGTACGCTATGAGATTTCACTCTTTGGCCCAATATGCACCAAATTTTGTAGACACTAAGCCAGCCAGGGTGCACTGGTTCATTATGGGGCTGCTTTTAAAGTATGTGAAAGCTTGTGTTACAACTACTCTGTGAGAGGATATTGACATTGCTCGTATTCAGGCATTTTCTCAGAGTATTGAGGGGATCAGGTAGCGACAGCGGGAGATAGAGAGGGAAAATCAGGAGCAGCGTCGTAGGGCTAGACCTAGTGACACCCAAGTAGAGTCTCAAGACGGACTTAGGCCACGACTATTAGGCAAACCACCAAGACCCCCACCTCCACAGCAGCATTAGGGTGGTAGACCTGGCCGTCGGGGGCAGTCTGGACCCAACTAGAACTCACAGCCATCGGGTTCATAACAGCAGAGAGCATTAGAGAAAAGTAGACTCACTATGCCACCTTTCCCTATTTAAGGTCGACATCACCTTGGGGCATGCAGGTATGGTTCTGCTGTGTGTTACACCTGCGGACAAGAGGGTCATATGATGAGGGACTTCCCGGCTAGAGGCCAGAGTGATCGGGACCGACAGGACAGATCTTTAGTAGGGTCACATGCCCCAACACCTTCAGCATGGCGCAGGCGCTCATCTCCAGCCGGCAGAGGCTGAGGCAGGTCAGGGGCATTGAGTTCAGGCACCAGTTCGAATTGCACTCATGCTTTACTGGGGCGATAGGAGCCAGAGTCGTCTTCGGATGTTGTGACAAGTATGCTAGACATTTGATCTCATTCTGTGTATATTCTGATAGACCCAAGTTCCATTTTATCTTATGTTACACCATTAGTGGCCCAAAAGTTTGATATAACGCCAGAATTGCTTCAGCGACCATTTTCGGTGTCCACCCCGTTGGTGATTCTATTATAGCTAAAAGGATCTACCAGGGTTGTACAGTAGAGGTTGTTGGTCGCCAAACTTCGGCAGATTTAGTGGAACTAGAAATGATTAATTTTGATGCAATTATTGGGTATGGATTGGATAACACCATGTTATGCCAATGTAGAATGTTGGACCAAGCCTGTTCGATTCCACTTTTTGGGGGACATAATACGAGAGTGGAAAGGCAATGCAGCCATGCCAAAAGGTAGGTTTATATCCTATCTTCGGGCGAGAAAGTTGATAGCAAAGGGTATCATATTTGTCAGGGTTCAGGATGTCCAAGAAGAATTCCCAACTCTTCAGTCCATTCCAGTAGTCAATGAATTTCCAGATGTGTTCCCAGATGAACATCCTGGTATTCCCCCAGAATGGAAAATTGATTTCTCTGTCGACCTATTACCAGGTACTCAGCCTATATCCATCCCTCCATATCGAATGGCTAGTGGAAAGGCAATGCAGCCATGCCAAAAGGTAGGTTTATATCCTATCTTCGGGCGAGAAAGTTGATAGCAAAGGGTTGCATCTATCATATTTGTCAGGGTTCAGGATGTCCAAGCAGAATTCCCGACTCTTCAGTCTATTCCAGTAGTCAATGAATTTCCAGATGTGTTCCCAGATGAACTTCCCAGTATTCCCCCAGAACGGAAAATCGATTTCTCTGTCGACCTATTACCAGGTACTCAGCCTATATCCATCCCTCCATACCGAATGGCTCCTAGAGAGCTCAGAGAATTGAAGGAACAACTGGAATAACTTCTAGATAAGGGCTTCATCAGGCCGAGTACTTCACCATGGGGTGCGCCAGTTTTGTTTGTAAGAAATAAAGATGGCTGCCTCTGCATGTGTATGGATTACCGGCAGTTAAATAAAGTCATTGTCAAGAATAAATACCTATTTCCTAGGATAGATGATTTGTTGGATCATCTACAAGGGGCAAAGTATTTCTCTAAGATTGATTTAAGGTCTGGGTATCACCAGGTGCGGGTTCGAGAGAGAGATATCCCAAAAACGGATTTCAGGACCAGGTATGGCCATTTTGAATTCCTAGTCATGTCCTTTGGGTTGATGAATGCTCCTGCAGTGTTCATGGATCTGATGAACAACATATTCAGGTTGTATCTGGATTTGTTTATGATAGTATTCATTGATGACATTCTGGTGTATTCCTGCTCGAACGAAGAACACCGAGATCATTTGCAAACAGTGCTGCAGATTCTCAGGTATCGCCAGTTGTATGCAAAACTTTCTAAATGTGAGTTCTCACTGAATTCGGTAGCCTTTTTGGGTCATATTGTGTCGGATATTGGTATTCAGGTAGATTCACAGAAAATTGAGGTGGTAAAGACATGGCGTAGACCTATAACTCCAACTAAGGTACGCAGTTTCCTGGGGTTAGTTGGGTATTACAGAAGATTTGTAGAGGGGTTTTCTACTTTAGCAGCACCTTTGACCAAGTTAACTCAGAGAGAAACTAAATTTCATTGGACTGATGCGTGTGAACAGAGTTTTCAGGAGTTGAAAAATAGATTGACATAAGCGCCTGTACTAGCTTTGTCGGAAGGTTAAGAGGGTTATACAGTGTACTGTGATGCTTTGGGCATTGGGATAGGGTGTGTCCTGATGCAACATGGTAAGGTAATTGCTTATGCTTCAAGGCAGTTGAGGAGGCATGAAAAAAACTATCCCACTCATGACCTGGAGTTAGCGGCGGTAGTCCACACCTTAAAAGTCTGGAGACATTACCTATATGGGGTGCATGTGGACATTTTTACAGATTATAAGAGCCTCCAGTACATCTTTACAAAGAAAGAGTTGAATCTGCGGCAGCGCCGCTGGTTAGGATTGTTGAAGGACTACGACGTGGATATTTTATGTCATCCAGGGAAGGCTAATATCATAGAAACTGCCCTTAGTCATAGATTAATGGGGAGTTTAGCGCACTTCAGGCCCGAACAGCGGGAGCTGGCCGGAGGATTGCACCAGTTAGCCAGTTTAACCATCCGAATAGTAGACTCGGGAGACAGTGGGGCAGTAATTAAGAATACCACAGTATTATCCCTGGTTGTAGAGGTAAAAGAGCTGCAGTATGAAGATCCCAACCTGATACATCTCAAAGATAAAGTTCAGCGAGGTAACGTATCAGCTTTTGAGGTAATCGAAGATGGGGCCTTGAGACTGAGAGGCGCATCTGCGTTCCAGATGTGGCAGGACTTTGCTAGAAGATCATGGTAGAGGTACATTATTCTCTTCACCCAGGTTCAACAAAGATGTATCACGACATAAAAGAGATTTACTGGTGGCCTGGAATGAAAAAGGGTGTAGCCGAATTTGTAGCACAATGCCCTAATTGCCAGCAAGTAAAGGCTGAACATCAAAAACCTAGATAATTGACTTCGGAGATAGCGGTGCCTATGTGAAAATGGGAAGCAATCAACATGGACATTGTGATAGGGTTGCCTCATACCAGGCACAGATTTAATTCCATCTGGGTGATTATTGACAGATTGATGAAGTCAGCTCATTTTCTGCCAATCAAGACTACCTTCTCAGCCGAGGACTATGTTGAATTGTATATCAGAGAGATAGTTCAATGCATGGTGTCCCTAATTCTATCATTTCTGATAGGGGGAACAATTCACAGCTACGTTTTGGCAGTCATTTCAGAAAGGCTTGGGGACACAGGTTAATCTGAATACAGCCTTCCATCCTCAAACAAACGGGCAGGCAAAACGTACAATTCAGACGCTCGAGGATATATTGCGGGCGTGTGTGTTAGACTTCGGGGGAAGTTGGGATGAGCATTTAACCCTTAATAAATTTGCTTAAAACAATAGTTATCATTCAGCAATCCAGATGGCGCCTTACGAGGCCTTATATGGGCAGAAATGCAGGTCCCCTATCGGGTGGTTTGAAGTAGGGGAGTCAGAACTATTAGAACCTGACATGATCCGTCAATCAGAAGAGAAAGTGCAGCTTATTAGAGAAGGCTTGTTGACAGCTCAGAGTCTCCAGAAATACTACTCTGATGTGCGACGTAGAGCCCTAGAATTCAGTGTTGATGATTGGGTGTTTTTGAAAGTTTCGCCAATGAAGGGCATAATGAGGTTTGGTAAAAAAGGCAAGTTTAGCCCTAGGTTTATTGTCCCATATCGGATCCTCTGGAGAATAGGCCAAGTAGCATATGAGTTAGAATTGCCTCCAGAGTTAGAATCTGTTTACCCGATCTTTCATGTGTCCATCTGCGAAAATGTATAGGGGACCCGTCCAGAGTTGAGCCAGTTGAGGACATCCAGGTTACTGAGGAGTTAGCCTACGAAGAGATTCTAGTGGCCATATTAGATCAATAGGTTTGCTGGTTGAGAACAAAAGATGTTGCCTCTGTTAAAGTATTATTGAGGAACAAGAATAAAAAAGAGATGACCTGGGAAGCTGAGGATGATATGAAATCTAGATATCCCCACCTATTCCAGGATTGATCCAGATTATGCAGTTAAAGTGAGATCATTGTTCAGTTTCTATTTTACTGCTTATGCTATCAGTACTGTTATTTAGCTATTCCTTATTATGGTTTAATGGTTGTTGTAGCGTTCTGTGAGGCACATGTGTTGGACTTTTCTGCGTTTCCGCTTTTCGAATAGTCCATATTACAGAGGAGATTCTACCAAAACTTTTCTAAATCTTGGTTAAGAGAGTTAACTCCTTTAAGTTTAAGAATGACAGTCGAGGAAGAATGTTTTTAAGGAGGGGAGGATGTTACATCCCATAAAAGTTAATGATTAGTAAGCGTACGCGTGGATTTATGATGAGTAAAAAGAGTACGACGCGTGGAGAAAAGCCTCGGAAGCTGGATCGGGCGAGGCTAGGCCGCGAAGGGCCAGCGGGACGCGCCAGCACATTGGCGCAAAGAGAAGCGCGGCGGGGGGGCCTGCTGGTGCTATGGCGAGTGCGAGGCGCCCCCCTGTCAACCGACCTCACTTATATAAAGCCCCTCCTTGTAATTCCAAATTCATTTCTAACATTTCTCATTCAGCAAGAGAGAGTGAAACTCGAGGAAATCAATGGATTTTCGTCCGATTACGCTGCCAAACGCCATCCAAATTCAAATTAACTTCAGGTATCGAGTTCTAAACCTACAGGGAGCATTATTATGGAGTTATTTTCTTGAAATTTGCCCGGCAAACCGGAACCCCACCGAGCAAAAGTTATCAAAATTGCTCCAAACTGATTCCTAAACAATCATAGATGTTAGGTAAGCATTTCTCCCTTCTGAACTCTCGGGAAATTATAGGTTGTCGGCCGTATTTTACGTAGTTGAGCTATAGTTGCTATTAGTATTAAAAGTTGTCATTTTAAGCCAAATTTGGTATTTAAATTAGTCTCTTTCTCCCAGTATTACGGTTATAGTGGGAAAGAGTTGTTGAATACAAGTTGAAACTCGTCAATTATTCGAGAAATGACAATCCAGGTATGTTAAGGCAAATTCCTTCGACAAGTTAGTTTCTATAGCATGGTACTACAGTTCGAATCCTAGTAAGAGAGCCAGAAATTTTCTTGTTATGAATAGCTATTGTTGTTAGCTGAGACCAGTACTCTATGTTTAGTTTGAGATTAACTTTGTCCAGTATAGCCTTCCATGACCAACCCCAGGGTTACTAGCTGTGTCGGTTCCCGCCAGTGGCTATATGACGTCGCCCAGAGGAGCTATATGTTGTCCCAAGGGATGATTATGAGGCCCAACGGCCTTATACAGTCTATTCCATGGCTGGACTATTATTTCTACATTGCATCGGTAGTACACCCCCCTTGAGCCTGGTGCCCCGTGTGCAGTTATCAGGAGTCCACCTGACTCAGACACAGGTATAGTTCAGGGGCTAAGTGGGCTCAATTGCATACCTATAGTCCGGTAGGTAGGTAACCTATGGTTACTAGTTGACTTATTTTGACCTAATTAGGGGTATATAGAGATTGAAGTGTGCTTGTCAGGGCTTATAGGAGCCCAGAGTGGGTTATTTTGTGCTAATTGTACCTTCTAGGCGTATGGGGGCCAAGTAAGGTTCTTTTTTGCACTATTTACTGATAGATTAGGCAGCATGATATTTGTCACGACCCGAACAGAGGCCTGGATCATAGACACGGGACAAAGGGCCCCGAAAGACCCCAAGTCGACCAATGACATAAGCATACATCTAACTCGCTTAATAAACTGAAGAAACCACCATATAAACTCACCGAAAGTCTAACTTAAATATAACATCAAAATAAACATCTGAAGCTGATTACGCACATAAGTCTGAAAAGCCTCTAATTTGGACGAGTTGATGGGACAAGACCCCAACTAACTCAACAATACTGAAACTGGAAATACATAAGGGAAACTGAAAGTCTATCCCTCGAAGGATGAGGACTCACCACCAAGCAGTTACTAACTCCGATAAGCTGCCTAAGAGTGGGGCTGAAGCTGAGAGCCGAGTCCTGTGTCATAAAATGATACAGCATAGAAAGTATGAGGTCAGTACGTGAAATATACCGAGTATGCAAGGTAAGTAAAACCGCCAAGTAAATGAAAATCATTTTGTCACACCCCACCTTGGGAGGCATGACTGGCACCTGGTGCCCTACTAGGACCTGGACTACTGGACTAACTGAGCCTAAGCACTTCTGGTGCCAGGCTGGCTCTAACTTTGGATTTAAGAAAATGACGGGCTATATAACGGCTGTAAACACAGCCTCCAGCCGACAAGGCCTATAGTCACCTGTAAGGATATAAACAGCTAACTAGAACAACCAACTACAAGGGATCCAATGCGGGCGGACAAGGCCTCCATGCTGTCTAGTTATATCTGAGAAACGAAATCGAGCACTAAACTGATCTGTGATCGATAAGGCCACCAACTAACAACTGAATAAGGCCCCACACGGACAATACAGCTAACCATAGGGAAAATATACAATCTGCAAGCCTATAGGAATAATAAAATAGTCGGGATAGGGCCCCGGCCTACCCATACTGTACAAACAAAAAGAAAGTACACCTCTATTTTTCAGGCTCCGGATGAAAGGAGCTGAAGGCTCTGTAACGCTGACTGGAACTACGACGGATCTGCTCCCCATCTATGTGCACCTGCAGGCAAGTAATGCAGCACCCCAAAACTGGCGTCAGTATCAGTGGTACTGAGTATGCAAAGCAACAATTGAAAATAACTGAAAGTAAATAATGAAACTGATAGTAACTGGAGCAATAAGAAATATAGACTAAAACTGACTAGAATAGTGGGTTTAGGACTAACCTTAACTATTCTGAAAAGAGTAGGAGTTGTACATGGTAACGTGGCGCCCTACTGTCTATCTAACCATAACTAAAATAACATGACAAAACATAACACAACATAAATCTTACATGGCCCCCATAAGTCGGAAGGTACAATCATCATAATGTATTTACCCCTACCTAGGTCATACCACATCACCTAGTAACTATAAGCAACCTGCTGATCCCCTGGGTATGCAACTTGGGCCCGCTAGGCCCCTAACTACTGTACCTGAGACTGGAGGACTCCTGAAATCAACACCCCGGGCGCAAGCGCTTGACGGGGGTGTATAAAAGCTGACCAAGGCAAAATATGGGGAAACTAGCATCCCATCTTCGTCCCTAGCGGACGGCATGCCACTCCGTATAGCGATGTATCCTCGCCCTCTGGCAGACGAGTCGATACAGCTATTAACCCTGAGGCGGTCATGGAAGCTAGGTAATCCAGCCCAAAACAATTCAATCAAGTCTCAACAGATAGTAATAACTGCATACAATACATACTGAATCTGATAACAATAATATAATCTTTGACATGTTGTACTGGATCTCATACTGAAACATGATATAGTATTTCTGGAATATTCTGCTGGAAATCATGCTATTTTACTAATTTTCATGCTAAACATGATATAATATTTCTAACATGCTTTCTAAAATTCATACGGAGATACTATATTGTTTCTGAAATACTCTACTGGAATTTATACTGGTTTACTTTACTGGGATAACTAACTTGCCAAAAGAAACTGGCTTTACATACCTCGACTGCTGGCTTTTTGATTAACTGGCATAGCTCGGCTACTATTCATCTATTTCTCCCAATTGTATTCATATCCACAAAGGAATAGAATTTACTACCTCATTATTTTACTGGAGAGAAACCATATTGTAAATATAACTTATGGACTATTCTTCGGCTTATCGAAGAATGTTTGAAAACTCGTAATTTCTCGGAAGTCTAGAAAGGAGAAATACTCACTTTAATGCTGGGAGTGTATTAAAACTAGTTTGGAGCAATTCCAATCACTTTGACTCGGCGGGTCGCCACTTCGCCGGGCGATTTTCGCGAAACTAATTCCGTAGGAATGCTCTCTGCAACTTTACACTTCGGTACCCAAAGTAAATTTAAGTTTGGACTACGTTTGACGGAGTAATCGCACGAAAATTTACTTCAAACCCTCGTCTCTCTCTGTTCTTGGTCGTTCTCAGGGGTGTAATATCATGCACGTCCTTTCTACTAAAAGAAATGGAATATAAAGTTATACTATTCTATGTGTGGATACTATATATATATATATAGGAAGTGTAGGTTGATTTTATATTATTTAACTAATAAGTGATCATTACTAATGGATGAGTAATGAAATCACTTTCTGCACCTAATTCCTTCCCTTCCACGTGGGTGTGGAGGTTCAATGCTCCAATTGGCATCATCCCATTATATTGGGGTGGGACCCACGTCACATTATTTATTCGAGTTTTGTGTAGGCTCATGGTAAAATGCGCATAACTTTTTATTCTGAACTCGAATTATGAGGTATTATAAACAAAAATTTAACATATATCATAGTTGAAAAAGTTTACATAAATATGGAGGCATAAAATATATTTTATCAAATCCAAATCTAATCTAATGTCCTCGAATGTGCGGGTGATCTTGGGCAGAATTTCATGCCCAAGTGATACTAAAATGTTTCATTTCATCTTGTTGATCGATTGTTATGTGTACATTCTCATGTGATTTTTAGTAGAAATGTGAATTTATACTAACCAACATGATTAGTGTTGTTTTGCAGGTAAAATGGAATTTTGGGAAGCTAAGATACATGTTGGTGAAATCGGGAATGGACTTGGAAACAAGGAGTGGAAAAGGACATGGAAGATCAGCAGAAACAAGGGCTCCACGATGGAGCCGTGTCACATTGCCATCGCGGAGGCACTCTGCCTCAGATGAAATAATTTTGGCAATTTCCAGTGAAGGTGTGCGATAGCACCGTGTCACGTTGGCTAGGCTCCGCAATGCAGGTCGTGGCACATTGAGGTTAAATTGCCTGGGAGGCTGACTTCCAGTGAAGGTCCGCGATACCTCCGTGGCACGGAGGGAGTACTCCGCGATACATTCCGTGCCACGTTGCTTGTTAATCTAGGAAAACTTCTAAATAGTATAAATAGCACAATTAGGTTTTATTTTAAACATTCTGACTTGGTTGAGCAAGAACGTGGGTTACAGGAAGTTGAGGGGACGAGAATTCTAGGGTTCTTCTCTATCTCTTTCTCTTTTATCTCAATTGTTTGTATGAATTATACTTATTTGATGATGTTTAATCCACAAATGAGTGGCTAAATTCACTTCTTGCTGAGGTTAAGAACAATTGTAGTGAAATGTAATTGTTAATCATTTTAGTTTTCATCTTTTCTTCAATGGTTGTTCTATCAATTCTTGTTCTTACTGCATTAATTTTGGCCAATGTTAATGTACATCTAAAAATACAATTTTGATTTTGAAAAGGAAAGAAATTGGAAAGATGTGAATTGATAGGATATGATCTCTTCTTAGTTTGGAAAATTGAGAATTGATTTACATTCAGAATAGAAATATATCTGAAAGTCTTATTAGTCAATTAAGGAATCGGGAATGTATGGCTAGAACATGAAATCCTTTTATCACAGAAATGTAGATTAAGGCTCATGATTCTTAAATTGGATAGGAGTCGAAAGTTCCAATCCATAGGCAATAATTCTTAACTAGCAACTGAAGGAAAGATTCACTGAATTGTATTGATAAATTAATTCCCTGCATGTCCGTTTTAACCTCAGCTTGCTCATTACTATTGTTCAGACTCACTTTATAATTTTTTCTTAGATTCTTATTAATTAGTAAACTCAAACTCTCAAAATATTATTTATTTGGTTGTCTACATTGTTAAAGGTATAGTTCATTAACACTTAAGTTAATTAGTACCGTAGTTCAGTCCCTGTGGGATCGATACTTGGCTTTACTTAAGCCACTTTACTACTTGTTCGACCACGTGCACTTGCGTGTAGTCACCACAGAAGCCGAACAAGTTTTTGGCGCCGTTGCTAAGGACTGGCAATTGGTAAAAAAAAATTCTTAGAGTTAGTTTACAAATTTTATTTAAGGGCGTACAACTTGATCTTAGCCTTTCTCTTGCGGATATTGAATTCTTCTAAACACTAGCAAGAGACAAGGAGTTGGTGGATTCATACATAGAGCCGGAAAGACAATTTCATCGTCAAAGAAGTGAAGCTCTAGAGAAAAAGCTACAGTTGCTCAGACAGGCAATTCTGGAGCAACAACAGAATCCGCCACTTGTGAGGGCAGTGTTAGTGCCCGAGGAAATGGCAGCTAGGCCGGTCCGCGAAGTGGAAATCCCACACGCTAACAATGTTACATCAAGTATTCGCAGACCAGAGCCAGGAGGGAGGTTTGAGCTTAAACAGAACCTGGTGCAATTGTTGCACACTAGCGGGCAATTCACAGGTCTCCCTCATGAAGATCCACAACAACATCTCCAAAACTTTTTGGAGATAAGTGATTCTTACATTCCTGCTGGAGTATCATCTAATTACGTAAGGCTTACATTATTCCCATTTTCATTATTGGGGGAAGCAAAGAGGTGGTTGAAAGCTGAACCACCTAACTCTATCACCACTTGGGATGATCTTGCAAGAAAGTTTTTGATAAGATTCTTTCCATCCGGGAAAACAGCAAGACTTAGAAGTCAGATTCTAAGTATTAAACAAAGAGAGGGGGAGAATCTGTATCAAGCTTGGGAAAGGTTAAAATCATTGCTAAGGGATTGTCCTCACCATCACCAGTCAAATGATTTGCTAGACTCAGCAGCTGGAGAACAAGCATTAGAAAAGACTTATGAGGAGTTGTATACTTTGTCAAATCGTATTTCACAGGGAAATCCAGAGTGGAATGCCGACTCATCAAGAGGAGGAACAAGGAAAGCGGCAGGAGTCTTTGAGGTGGACGGTTTTACAGCTATCGCTGCATAGATAGATGCATTGCAGAATCAACTCAACACCCACTTCAGCAGTATGAGCTTGAATCAACCGCAAGCCCCAGTTAATGTAGTGCAGCAGGTTTGGTGTGAAGTATGCGGTAGTAATGAACACTCAGCTGAGTGTTGTGGTGAAAATCCAGATTCAGTGAACTTTGTGGGGAACGTCTAGAGAAATAATCACCAGCAGTATGGCAATAATTACAACTCAAATTGGAGGAATCATCCGAATTTCTCTTGGGGTAGTAACAGCCATCAAGGGCAGAGTTCGAATCAGGGTATGCAGAGAAATCAAGGGGGGCAGCAGAATTATCAGTCTCAGTACAGAGGAAACAATGCACCTCCTCCACCAACCAACAGCATTGAGGAAATGTTCAAAACAATGATAGCTAACCAAGCTCAAATGCAGGATGATTATTTGAAATTAGCGGCAGACTTGAAAAACCAGCAGTTAGCTACAAAGGCGTTGGAGTACCAGTTTGGACAACTAGCTGGAGCTCAAAACACCAGGCCCAGGGGAGGACTACCGAGTGACACTGACCCTAATCCCAAGCAGGTAAATTCAGTGACCACAAGGAGTGGATTACAACTCAAGGAGGTGGAACCAGAAAGATCACCTTAGCAATCAGGAGCAGTGGAGAAAGACAGGGAACATGATGATGAGAGGGGGAAGGAGAAGGAAGCTGAGGCAGAAAGACCACCACCCCCGTTCCCTCAAAGATTAAAGAAACACAGGAGGAAGCTTGTTTTAAAAAGTTCATGGAGGTGCTTAAACAGGTACACATTAATTTACCTTTGGTTGATGTTTTGCAGGGAGTGCCTAAATATGCAAAGTATATCAAGGACATCGTAGCTAACAAAAGCAGATTGACGGAGTATGCTATGGTGGCGCTTACTAAAGAGTGCACTTCCCGAATTCAGAACAGATTGCCAACAAAGCTCAAGGACCCTGGGAGCTTTACAATTCAGAGCACAATCGGGCAAAGTATCCGAGCTTCGGATTATGTGATTTGGGAGCAAGCATAAACTTGATGCCAACATCGGTGTTGAAGAAGTTGGGGCTGGGCAGTCCTAGACCAACAACAGTGATCTTGCAGTTAGGGGATCGTTCTTTGGCCAGACCAGATGGCATTGTGGAGGATGTGCTGGTGCAAGTGGGCTCCCTCATCTTCCCGGTAGATTTTATTGTCTTAGATTTTTAGCCGGATGCGGAAATCCCATTTATTTTGGGACGTCCTTTCTTGGCAACCGGGAGAGCTTTGATTGATGTAGCTGCAGGCCAGCTAACCATGCGAGCACATGACAAAGTGGAGGTATTTGATGTGTATAAGGCCATGAAGCTTTCGGCCATCTATGAGGAGCTTTCAGCAATCAATGTGCTAAACCAAGAAGAAATTCTTCAGCTTGTTGATTCTCAAGATCCATTGGAGAGAGCGTTGATGAGCTTCGATCATTTCGGAGATAGAGATACTTATGAGATGGTGCAAATGCTAAATGAATCAAAATGGTATCTCAGGAAGCAAGACTTTCAGCCGTTGATGAGGTCTCTAGAACCATTTCCAAAACCATCTATTGAGGAAGCACCAAAACTGGAGTTGAAGACATTGCCTCCACATCTGAAATACGTCTTTTTGGGGGAAGATGACACCTTGCCAGTCATTATCTCCACAGAATTGACGGAGGCACAGGTAAAGGATACATTGGTGGTTCTCAAGAGGAGGAAGAAAGCAATGGGCTGGCAAATGTCAGACATTCGGGGTATCAATCCAGCTTTTTGCACACACAGAATTTTCATGGAGGAAGGAGCAAAACCAACTGTACAACATCAGCGGAGGTTGAATCCGATGATGAAGGATGTGGTTAGGAAGGAAGTGATTAAATGGCTTGATGCAGGTGTGGTCTATCCTATTTCAGACAGTGAATGGGTCAGCCCCGTTCAGTGTGTCCCAAAGAAAGGAGGGATGGCCGTGGTCACCAACGAGAAAAATGAGTTGATCCCTACACGCACTATCACAGGCTGGCGGATTTGCAGGACTACAGAAAGCTCAATGAGGCCACAAGGAAAGATGACTATCCTATCCCGTTTATTGATCAGATATTAGACAGATTGGCTGGTCAAGAATATTATTGTTTCCTTGATGGCTATTCTGTCTATAACCAGATAGCCATAGCACGGAGGACCAGGAGAAGACTACTTTCACATGTCCTTATGGGACATATGCTTTCCGGCGGATGCCATTTGGTTTATGCAATGCACCAACCACATTCCATAGATGCATGATAGCAATCTTCCACGATATGGTGGAAGATTTCGTCGAGGTATTTATGGATGATTTTTCTGTGTTCGGTAATTCATGTTCTACTTGTTTTTAGAATCTTGACAGGGTGCTAGCTCGTTGTGAAGAATCCAACCTTGTACTCAACTGGGAGAAATGTCATTTCTTAGTCAAGGAGGGTATCGTCCTTGGCCATAAAGTGTCTTGAAAGGGGTTGGAAGTCGATCGTGCAAAGATCGAGGTTATTGAAAAGCTACCACCACCTGTGTTAGTGAAGAGTGTTCGCAGTTTTTTCGAACATGCAGGGTTCTACAGACGGTTCATCAAGAACTTCTCTAAAATTTCTAGACCAATATGCAGGTTGCTAGAAAAAGAGGTGAAGTTCGAGTTTGATGAGGATTGTGTCAAAGCATTCGAGGAGTTGAAACAGAAGTTGATAGAAGCACCTATCCTTATTTCTCCGGATTGGGAGCAATCGTTTGAATTAATGTGTGATGCAAGCGATGTGGTTGTAGGAGCTTTATTGGGGCAGCGGAGGAATAGAATTTTTCATTCTATTTATTATACAAGCAAAACACTGGACGCAGCCCAAGTCAATTATACAATCACAGAAAAGGAGATGCTAGCATTGGTGTTCACGTTTGATAAATTCAGGTCCTATTTGGTGGGTTCTAGAGTAGTAGTGTATACCGATCATGCAGCGATTCGGTATCTGTTTAACAAGAAGGATGCAAAGCCCAGGTTGATCAGATGGATCTTGTTGTTACAAGAGTTTGACCTAGAGATTCGGGACAGAAAGGGGAGCAAGAATCAAGTGGCAGATCACCTATCGCGATTGGAAAGCCGGTCGCATGTGAAGGAAGGTGACAGCATCAAAGAAGAGTTCCCGGATGAGCAGATCTTGGCAATAAGGGAAGCTGAAATCCCTTGGTATGCAGACATTGTGAATTTGCTAGTGAGTGGAGTCTATCCACCGGAGGCTATGGCTCAGCAGAGAAAGAAGTTGAGACATGATTGCAGGTATTATATTTGGGATGAGCCGTACTTGTTTAAGCAGGGACCGGATCAGGTGATGAGAAGATGCATTCCGGAGAGCCAAATTGCAGAAGTGTTGAGGAGTTGTCACTCTTCATTGTATGGAGGGCACCACGGGGGCGAGTGGACAGCGCACAAGGTGCTACAGTCAGGTTTCTTTCGGCCTACACTGTTCAGAGACTCTATGGCATACTTAAAAATGTGTGATAGATGTCAAAGAATAGGCACAATTGGTAGAAGGAAGGAAATGCCGCTGCAGAAGATATTAGAAGTGGAGATCTTTGATGTATGGGGTATAGATTTTATGGGCCCGTTCCCACCGTCATTTGGTAATCGTTACATCTTGGTGGCCGTTGATTATGTATCAAAGTGGGTTGAAGCAACAGCTTGCCCCAGGAATGACAACAAGGTGGTAACAAAATTTGTGAAAAAGCACATTTTCATCAGGTTCGGGACACCCCGAGCCATTATCAGTGATGGAGGGGCTCATTTTGTAAAGGCAAGTTTCAAGAATTTGCTGACTAAGTATGGGGTGCGCCACAAGGTAGCAACAGCATATCATCCCCAAACTAGTGGGCAAGTGGAGGTGTCGAATAGAGAAGTAAAGCAGATTCTACAGAAGACAGTGAATGCACAACGTAGTGATTGGTCAAGCAAACTCGACGATGCGTTGTGGGCTTATAGAACTGCGTACAAGACACCAATTGGGACTTCTCCGTACAGATTGGTCTATGGAAAGGCGTGTCATCTGCCTGTGGAGCTAGAACACCGAGCTTTCTAGGCCGTGAGGAAGCTGAACATGGATCTAGAGCTAGCAGGGAAGAAGAGGCTAATGCAACTCAGCGAACTTGATGAGTTTCGTTGGCATGCCTATGAAAGTGCCAAGTGCTACAAAGAGAAAACAAAGAGGTGGCACAATAAGCATATGGTGCATCGGATCTTTGAGCCGGGGCAGAAAGTATTGCTATTCAATTCAAGATTTAGGCTTTTTCTAGGAAAATTGCGGTCCAAATGGTCAGGGCCGTTTGAGGTGGTAAGAATGACCCCGCACAGGGCGGTGGAGTTGTGGCAAGAAGATAGAAGGGCCACGTTCTTAGTAAATGGGCAACGATGTAAGCATTATTGGGGTGAGGACGTTATTCGAGAGAAGACGTCCATCACTCTAGAGAATGATTGAGCATTGAATGACGTCGAGCCGCGACGATAAATCAAGCGCTGCATGGGAGGCAACCCGTGAAATTATTGTAATAGATAAGTAGAAATATTTGGAAAAAAAAAAGATAAAAAAAAAAGAAAAAGAGAAAAAGAAAAAAATATATAATAAAAATTTTGTTTGCATTGAAACCTACAAATTCTAACCAATTTCTTGTGGTGAAGTGATTTTCAGGCGGAACAGAGGGCAAAAATGCAAAGAAACGCAAAGGAAAAAATCGAGGTGAGAAAAATAAAAATTGACACATTACTGTGAGCCTACGCGATGGCTCCGTGTCACGGAGGGGGTGCTCCGCGTTACCCTCCGTGACACATTGAAGAGTGTTCCAGATTTTTTAAAAATCCAGAACACCGGCGCAATGGCTCCGTGTCATGGAGGGGGTGCTCCGCGTTACCCTCCATGACACGTTGAGTGTTATTTCGTGTCGGGTCACACCGGGTCGCCGGGTAACCCGCGCGAAATATCACTTTAAAACCCCAATTTCTCTCATTTTTTTCCATTATTTTCCATTCCCTCCACGACCAGCACCCCAAATTCCCTTCTCCCCCAATGTGACATGGACCTAGGCATCGATTTTCTTCGAGTTTTCTTCAATTTAATCGGATTAAAGGTTTGTTCTTGAACTTTACCTCATTTTTGCTTGAATTTTCGATTCTTGAACATGTGTAGTATTTGAAACTTGACCTAAGTGAAAATTGAGCTTGAATTCATTTAAGTTATGATTGATTGTTGTTCATAGTATCGTGGTGAGTATATGAACTCGATGAATGCATGTTTTATTGAATTTTTGCGAAATTGTTAGCTAGGGTTGGAAATTGAATAGAAGAAGACTAAAATTTGTTTGAAATGTGGAACAAAATTGGGTTGTGCATGTTGGGTGAATTGAATTATGTTGTGATTAATTTTGAATATGCTACGTAGACAAGGGGTTTTCAGGAGAATGAAATCGGTGAATTGCATAGGGTATTGAGAACAAAAATTTGGCTAAGTGCTATAATATTGAAAGTGAATCGATGGCGATAATTTTATTCATGGTACGAAGTCTGAGTAGTATATAGTAATTGTTCCATCGATTTATATGAATGCACTAAGCCAGTTGAATGTTAAGAATGAGAAAAATCATGAATGTCTTGTCGAATTGTTTTGATTGTGGCTAAAGACTAAGTGTGGGGTGACCTAATTAAACCCAACCTTAGTTGAAGCTAATTGTGACATGAATAACATTGGGATTGTATGTTTGATTGTACAGGAACAATGTCAGGGAGGTGAGACAAGGGAAAGGGCGCATCCACATCGGGTGCCGGCAGAAAAAGAATAAGATCAGGAACAGCAGTTCCAGCAGCACCAGCGGTTCCAAGAGGCCAACGCTGACAATATGAAACCTGATGGGTGACTGACGAAGGGAAGAAATGGTATGCAAAACACAAAGAAACCAAATACTTCCCAGAAGAGCATATATCAAGGGAGCCACTGGCATAGGAATTCCCGCGGATCGTACACCGAATTGACACCGCTGGGATTAACTTCATCTTTGAAGAGCCCAGGGAGTGCAATCTCTATCTGATTCGGGAGTTATATGCCAACTGGAACCCGACCCTCCGCAGTCACACTGTCAAGATCAGGGGGCAGGTTGTCACTTTTGAGCCCCATCACCTGAATACTATCTTGGGGGCGTGGGACACAGACGCCCATGTACTCCGGCAGCTGAACATCACTCCACCTTATGCGGATATCAGACGCACTCTATGTGGAGCTCGTTCAACAGCACGATGGAGCACGCACAAGGAGAGGGGCTACCACCAGACGTTGCCCTACTCATAGATGAACAGGGAAGCCAGGATCTGGCTTAAAATTGTGTGCTCATGTTTGATCCTGGGGGTGCACATGACAGATGTCACCTGGAACCGAGTCTTCTTGGTGTATGCCCTGATGAAGGGGCTTGAAATAAATATTGGGGCGGTGATCATCTCCGACATGAACAGAGCCCGACTGCATCAAGGGCACAGATACGGGTTCAGTGGTTTGCTTACCACGTTCCTGAGGGGCCATGATATCGAGGAGGAGGCCTTGGATTACATCCCATAGATTGACAGGCGTGCCTTGGATGTCACCAAAACCAAGGCACCTGACACTACTCATGAGCCGGTGCTCACACTAGCCGAGCGACATGCTCAGGATGATCAGTATATGGCCCGCATGTACGGGATGCAATGCTGCAGTTGCGCATTGGAGAGAGGCCGGCAACCGAGGATGAGCTGTGGCAGCTCGAGCTGGATTACCCATTCGACGAGAATGCCCGAGCTCTATGCAGAGTGGGGCCAGCATTTGTGGAGCCCATAGATGATGACGTCCCCACTGATGAGGAGACACGCTGGGAGGACTCAGATGTTGAGTCAGATGAGGACAGCGACGGCGATTCTGATACGGGGGACAAGGCAACGGCACCTGATGAAGAAGTTGAATACTTCGATTGATCAGGGAGTTTCACCATCCACCTTTGTGATATGTTGAAATTTTGTGAACACTGGGGACAGTGTTCGGTTTAAGTGTGGGGTGGGAGTAGCTAGGTGCCAGCTGCTTTGTTTTTGTTATGTTTATGTTTTTGTGTTGTTGTTGTGCCTGTGAGAAATGTGACCCTGTGACTTTATGTGGTGTGTCTGTAATTAAGTTGGTATTGTAATGAATGTTAAGCTGTTGTGTGTTGTGTTGAGCTGTTGTTGAATGGTTTGTGGAATGGTTGTTGTGTAAATATTTTTGTTTTCTATCAAAATTATCGAAATTTTTAAAATTTTTTGTTGAATATCTTTTATGTTGGGTTTCTTGGCCTTTGTTTTTGGTGCTTTTACCGAGAATAGTCCCATTGAACCAAGTCGTAGACAGTGATCGTTCCCTATGATGGATGGATGACGACCATCTTAAGGGAAATGTAGTCGAGAGGAGTAGTTTTTCTTTCTTTTCTTTCTTTTGTTTGTGTCCCAAATGTGTTGTTACTTCATGGTTCAGAATTCTTGTTACATGTTGTACATGATATTAAGATGCAAAGGTGATTCGTATGAAAGCATGCAAATGTGTAAACATGTTGAGATACCTCGTCCATAGAGTTCGATTCAGTGTGGTCGAGGCTTAATAGTGAATTCTTGCAATTAGCTGATTGAAGAGTCTGTGAATATGTCTTAAGTTGAGCATGTGCAATGAGTGTGAGGTGAAGTTTCGATTATTCCATGCTATTGTGAAGGGTCTAGAACTTACCTGGTGTGTGTACTAAATGAAATGAAGGATGTGTATTGTAGGAAAGGATGTAGGCGTTTCTTTGATTAAACCGAAAGTTTCTCCATTATCATACCTACCTTGAATGTGCATCCTAGTTAGCCCCATTGAGCCTTTAGCCTTTTCTTTTCTTTCTTTCTTTGAAGAGGTACAAACCGAGCTTAATCCCTTCTTTTCATTAGCCGTGAATTTGATCCAAAACTCTTAAGAGCTCAAGAAAAATAATTTTTCCCACAGTGTAAAGGAGTACAAAGTGTGAAATAGAAGGAAAAGCGGAAATGGTGAAAGTTAAAGAAAAGGTCAAGGGTGCACTTGCTGAAATTAGATTAAATAAAGATGTATAAATAATCTTTGCTAGTAAGTCGAGTGTGCTTAAAGAAATTGGAACAAAAGAAAAAAATTCTTCAAGGATGGGAGGATGAAGGAAGAAAAAAAATGGTCGTAATGATGGTGGGATGTATTGAAAAGCACTTAAGGAAGCTAGTTGCAATTATTGGTTAGCCCAGTATTTGCTAGTTCCTTGGCTTACATTACAACCCGTTAAGTCCTACATGATCTTACATCAGTCGTCCTTACATTAGTGGAGTAATACACTATAGGCAAGCCTATGGTTCATGACATGATGCATGTGAATTCTTTGGGAGAAAGAGCGAAATTGTATTCATATACCCCTACATGTAGTGCTTTGGAAATCATATGATAGCAAATGGGGTATTTTTCTTGTTTTGTGAGGGCACATGCTTGACGAGAGATTACTTTCGTGTCGGTTGTCTTGATCAGTTGATTTGCATGAGTTTTCCAAGATCGAGAATTGATTCTTGAGCTTAGGAGATCTTAATGTGATGTACTTCATTGTATTGACGAGACCATGCATGTTTTCTTGATGATTTGCTATATTAAATCATCGGTATAGCCGTAGCTTGAATTGTTGAGCCAAAGTAGCTATGCATGAGTGCCAATTGCATGAGATGTGAGAATATTGTTCGAGGACGAACAAGGTTTTAAGTGTGGGGTAAGTGATCTTGGGCAAAATTTCATGCCCAAGTGATACTAAAATGTTTCATTTCGTCTTGTTTATCGATTGTTATATGTACATTCTCATGTGATTTTTAGTAGGACTAACCAACATGATTAGTGTTGTTTTGCAGGTAAAATGGAATTTTGGGAAGCTAAGATACATGTTGGTAAAATTGAGAATGGACTTGGAAACAAGGAATGGAAAAGGACATGGAAGATCAGCAAAAACAAGGGCTCCGCGATGGAGCCGTGTCACGTTGCCATCGCGGAGACACTCTGCTTCAGATGAAATAATTTTGGCAATTTCCAGTGAAGGTGAGCGATAGCATCGTGTCATGTTGGCCAGGCTCCACGATGCAGGCCATGGCACGTTGAGGTTACATTGCCTGGGAGGCCGACTTCCAGTGAAGGTCCGCGATACCTCCGTGGCACGGAGGGAGTGCTCTGTGATACACTCCATGCCATGTTGCTTGTTAATCTGGGAAAAATTCTAAATAGTATAAATAGCACACTTAGGTTTTATTTTAAACATTCTGACTTGGTTGAGCAAGAACGTGGGTTACAGGCAGTTGAGGGGACGAAAATTCTAAGGTTCTTCTCTATCTCTTTCTCTTTTATCTCTATTGTTTGTATGAATTATACTTATTTGATGATGTTTAATCCATAAATGAGTGGCTAAATTCACTTCTTGTTGAGGTTAAGAACAATTGTAGTGGAATGTAATTGTTAATCATTTCAGTTTTCATCTTTTCTTCAATGGTTGTTCTATCAATTCTTGTTCTTACTGCATTAATTTTGGCCAATGTTAATGTATATCTAAAAATACAATTTTGATTTTGAAAAGGAAAGAAATTGGAAAGATGTGAATTGATAGGATATGATCTATTCTTAGTTTGGAAAATTGAGAATTGATTTACATTCAGAATAGAAATATATCTGAAAGTCTTATTAGTCAATTAAGGAATCGGGAATGTATGGCTAGAACATGAAATCCTTTTATCACAGAAATGTAGATTAAGGCTCATGATTCTTAAATTAGATAGGAGTCGAAAGTTCCAATCTATAGGCAATAATTCTTGACTAGCAACCGAAGGAAAGATTAACTGAATTGTATTGATAAATTAAATCCCTGCATGTTCGTTTTAACCTCAGCTTGCTCATTACTATTGTTCAGACTCACTTTATAATTTTGTCTTAGATTCTTATTAATTTGTAAACTCAAACTCTCAAAATATTATTTATTTGGTTGTCAGCATTGTTAAAGGTATAGTTCATTAACACTTAAGTTAATTAGTACCGTAGTTCAGTCCCTGTGGGATCGATTCTTGGCTTTACTTAAGCCACTTTACTACTTGTTCGACCACATGCACTTGCGTGTAGTCACCACAGAAGCCGAACAGCGGGGTGTTACAAATTCATACGCAATGTTTTAATTAAACAAAATATTAGTAAGCTGAGGGTAGGGATTGCATGCATCATTTCTAAAATAAAGATCTTTTCATAATATGATAATACATAGCTTTATAACATCAACTGCCTCGAATGACTGAAAGCTAGAATATAACATTTACGAAAAAGTTGAACAAAGAGTCAAACCTTGCTTTTGGAACATGCATGAGTATATAATAACCATGAGTAATGAAGCTTCAAGTTTAGTATCATATAAGACAATGGGAGACTCGTCACTTAATCGACATACCACGATAGAGCTTACGTGGTCCCAACTATCATACTCCAGTGGGTGGAGCCGTCCAGAACCTTACCAGGGCTAAGGACGCTACCATGATATCGATATCAAGCAGAAGGCCCATTCGGGCAAGGGGAAGATCACTAGGGAGGTCCCAAGTCATATAATAGTATCAACCTACGTTGGCGCGTAGTTCTGGGGCATAGGGTGATCGACCCTTAGCTCGCTCGGTGCTAGACTCTTCTCCCAAAAATATGAAATGCTTTACATTGTGTATAATGAAGCTTAACATCATCTATTGACGAAGCAAAACATGAATTCATGAATAAACTCAACATCGTATGAAAATGAAGCTCAACATTGTCTATTAACAAAGCTCAATAATGAAATCATGCATAGACTCGACATCGTATGAGAACGAAGCTAAATAATACATACATCTCAATTGAATTCATGCGTATGAGAAGCTTTATTTCAAAACATACCACAAGCTAAAATATGAAATTCGGGAGACTTTGCTCCAAACCATGGGGTAAGCTTACTTTCGAAAAATCACCCATTAAATCAACATGTGGGCATTGCCCAAAGCTTTATCATTCTTAGAAATACTCAATTCTCATTGAAAACATAATTATAGACATGGGTAGCTTCATTCATGCTTTTCATCATAATCTCTCATCATTATCACATTTACTTCGTAAATCTTACTTTTTATAATCATATCATCAATGGGCCTCAACATTCATGAAACTAGAAACATGATTTTTAATTGAAATCGTAATAAAATCAGCCCATGCTTCACAATTCAATATTAACATCATAATCAAGTCATACCCATGTAAAGAGATTGAATTTTCATGCATTTGGATAAAAAAACCCATACTTGATCATAGGAAATTTTCATAATTCAATAGAAATTGTGCATGGGTGTGGAAGAAAATACCCAGTTATAACCCTACATACCTGGAAGAGATGGGTTCCACCACTTCTCTGATTTCCCAAGATGAGATTTCAATGGAAACCTTGAAGACTTGCTCTAAATCGCCTCTTCAATCAATCAGGCTTGCATGCATGGGATGAAATAACATAGAATAGGTTTTCCCCTCTTAAAACCCTTTTAAACAAGCCTTAAACAATGTAGTATAGGTCTTAGGAACTTAGGAATTATGAAAACACCCTTACTGAATCGCAGGAAAATACTGCCAGGTGGTCCTCACGGACAACCTAACGGATCGTGGTCCTTAGCAATGACTCATTGCCTGGCTCGTCTAGTACACTGCCTCAATTACTTCTCTTTACACATAAATCACCCTATGACTTACACCACGACTCGTTACCTCACCCAATGAGTCGTGGTCAGCTTTCGTTAGGTAGACTGCCTTAATTTTCCCCTTCTTTCCTTCTAACCCACCCCACGGCTGACCTGACAACCCATGGGGTCTAATCACGAGTCGTTTCAACGCCCGTGGGGAGCCTTCTCTTCAAAAATTCCCTGCTCTTCACTGGTCTCTCCAAGAGTCACCTGACGGCTCGTGGGTTATCCTCATGAGTCGTCCCATGACTCGTCCTGTACCTGCAACACCAACTTCACAATTTCCCATTTTAACTCAGGTATGATCTTTAATTTTTCGGGGTATAACAATATCTCCCCATTGGAAAACTTTATCCTCGAATGTTTGAAACAAGCAGAAAACAGAAACATACAATCATCATATGCAAATACTGATTATTTAAACTGAAAACTGATTGAATGGCTACCTCAAAAAAGAACTACATAGTTGAACCGAATTCATACATCACATACCTATATCTGGCCCTATGAGCGATTTTCATCCTGTCCCTTATCAACTGAACCTTCACAATAGCCTTATGAACCGAATCTGGCCCTATCATAACCGCCTCACCAACCTTAAACCATCTGATGGGCGATTTACATCTCTGCCCATAGAGAGCCTCGAACGGTGCCATCTGGATGCTAGAGTGATAACTGTTGTTATAAGCAAACTCGATCAAAGGAAAATGATCATCCCAACTACCCTTGAAGTCCAGCACACATTCTCTCAACATGTCCTCGAGAGTCTGGATTGTTCGTTCTGCTTGGCCATCTGTTTGCGGATGAAAGGTTGTATTGAGCTTAATCTGAGTCCCAAACCCCTTCTGAAAAGACCGCCAAAACTGAGAGGTAAACTGAGTACCTCGATCTGAAATAATAGACAAGGGTACTCCATGTACACCAACTCCCAAATATACAGTTTGGCGTAATAATCCATTGAATCTGTGGTTTTGATTGGTAGAAAGTGTGCAGCCTTAGTCAACCTGTCTACCACCACCCAAATAGAATCGTAGTGTCGGCGAGTAAGAGGTAATCCTATTATGAAATCCATGTTGATCTCTTCCCACAATAGAGTAGGGATGATAATATCCTGAAGTACTCCTTCCGGCCTTTGATGTTCAACCTTTACTTGTTGACTATTTGAGCATTTGACTACGAACTCTGCAATATCCTTTTTTATGCCATCCCGCAAATAGATTTCTCATAAATCATGATACATCTTCGTGGATCCCGAATGGATAGAATATCTGGTACCATGTGCCTCACGAAATATCTGACCCCTCAAGTCATCAACATCTGGAACACACAGACGACTCTGGTACCGAAGCACACCATCTTCCCTTGGGAGAAAACCTCCACCTTTTGACTCCGTAACGCCTCCTTAAATTTCCTCAAAATCGGGTCCTCATCTTGCCTAGATTTCACATCAACCACCAAGGACGATTCTGATCCATTCTGAACAATAACACCACCATCGGTTAAGTCGACCAACCTCACTCCCAACCTTGCAAGTCGATGGAAATCTCTTGCCAACTCTTTCTTTCCTTCCTCCTCGTGGGTCACACTCTCTATAGAGAGCCTACTAAGTGCATCCGCCACTACATTAGCCTTACCCGGATGGTAAAGAAAACTCATATCGTAGTCCTTGAGTAACTCTAACCACCTCCTTTGCTGTAGATAAAGATCCTTCTGAGTGAACACATATTGTAGACTCTTGTGATCCATAAATACATCCACGTGGACCCCTTAAAAGTAATGTCACCATATCTTCAAGGAACATTGCACCGCTGCTAATTCTAATCATGGGTTGGGTAATTCTTCTCATGGAACTTTAACCGTCTAGAGGCATATGCTATTACCTTTCCCCGTTGCATCAATACACACCCGAGCCCGATTCTTGAAGTATTGCAATACACCACAAAACCGTTCGTACCCTCAGGTAGTGTCAACACTGGCGTGGTAGTGAGTCAGGTCTTCAATTCATGAAAGCTCTTCTCACAAGCCTTCGAGCATTGAAACTTTACCTTTTTCTGAGTTAGCTTGGTCAATGGTGCATAAATTGATAAAAAAAACCTCAACAAATCTCCACTAGTAGCCTACTAGGCCCAAGAAACTCCAAATATCTGAAGGATTCACCGGCCTAGGTCAATTCTTCACCGCTTTGATTTTCTGAGAATCTACCTTTATGCCCTCACTCGATACCACATGGACTAAGAATGCAATTGAGTTCAACAAAAACTGACACTTGCTGAACTTTGCATACAACTGGCGATCCTTGAGAGTTTGAAGCACTACTCTCAAATGAGCGGCATGCTCCTCCTCGCTCTAAGAGTATATAAGGATGTCATCAATGAACACGATCATGAACATGTCTAGATATTGCATGAACACCCTATTCATCAAGTCCATAAAGGCTGTAGGAGCATTTTCCAGTCCAAAAGACATAACGACAAACTCATAATGACTGAATCGAGTCCTGAAGGTTGTTTTCGGAATATCACATTCCCATATCTTGAGCTGATGATACCTGGATCTGAGATCAATCTTGGAGAAACACTTGGCACCCTGAATCTATTCGAACAAATCACTGATCCTGGGCCAAGGATACCTATTCTTAATGGTGACCTTATTCAATTGCTGATAGTCAATGCACATCCGAAGCGAACCATCCTTCTTTCAGACAAATAAAATTGGTGCACCCCATGGAGACTTGCTTGTTCTAATGAAAACCTTATCTAACAAATCTTTCAACTGCTCTTTTAGCTTGGCTGGAGCCATTCTGTAAGGAGGAATAGATATAGGTTGTGTGTCGGGAAGGAGGTCAATACCGAAATCAATCTCTCGCTCAGGAGGAACACCTGGCAAATCATCAGGAAAGACCTATGGATACTCACGTACTACTGGTACAGACTGGATAGTTGGGATCTCGGACTCAATGTCCTTAACCCTAACTAGATGGTACATACAACCCTTAGAAATCATCTTCTTGGCCTTGAGGTAGGAAATGAATCGACCTACAGACCCAGCTGAACTACCCTTCCATTCTAAGACTAGCTCACCCAAAAACCTGAATTCTACTGTTCGGTTCTACAATTAACTGAAGCATAGCATGCGAACAACCAATCCGTGCCGAGAATAACATAAAAGTCAGTCATGGATAACTCTATCAAATATGCTGAAGTGAACTTATGAAGGACTGAGATTGGGAAATCTCTATACATCTGTCTAGCTATAACTGAGTCACCTACTGGAGTGGAAAATGAGAAGGGTTCTGAAAAGACATTGGGATTGACTCCGAAGCTACTGGCAACATAAGGTGTTACAAAAGACAAGGTAGCCCTCGGATCTAGCAACACATATACATCAACATGGAAAACTCTCAACATACCAGTGACCACATCGGGGGAGGCCTCCTACTCCTAATGGGTTGCTAAAGCATAAAATCTGTTCTGACACTGACCGCCAGCTATGCTAGTAGATGCTCCCATATGAGCTAAGCATACGGGAGGGGCTATTGAGCTAGAAACTGGGCCTCGTCCCCCAATCTAATCTTCTCTCACAACTGGACAATCTCTAAGCAAATGTCCAGGATGCCCACATCCAAAACAAGCTCCTGAACCTGCCAAACACTGGACTATGTGCCCTCGACCACACCTACGACAAGCTGGGATGCTGGAATCTGTGGGTCTACTGTTATGACCCCTCGATCCTAATGCCCTCCCTCTCTAATCATGTCTAGGCCTAGATGACACACTCAATTTTAAAGATGCTGGGGTTGATGATCTCTGGTGGGTATGCTGTCGGTACCCACCATCGGACCTCTGCTGCGAGAATCTATGGTCCTTGGTCCTGGCCCTCTTGGCCTCCCTCTCTCTTGAATGTGCCACCTCCATCTGCTGGGCGTACAACACTATCCGAGGAAAGTCCATATCCTGGTGCGGCATAGCTGTCTTGCAGTCCTTTTCCAAATAACCTTCGACCCCATGGACGAATCTACTCACCCATATCCTCTGATCGGCTACCAACTCTAGAGCATATTTCGATAAGCGAGTAAACTTAAGGGCATACTCCTGTACAGTTATTCTCCCTTGTTTCAAATTCACAAACTCAATTGCTTTCAACTTCCTCATCTCCTGAGGGAAGAATCGGTCTAGAAATGCAACTTGGAACTCTTCCCAAGTGATTGGACCTACTCCTGCGACCCTACTTTACTTCCATTGACAAAACTAGATATGCGCGACCACTTTTAGCTATAAGAGGCTAACTCGGCGCACTCCACCACATTCACCCCCATGACCTGGGTGATCTTGACAATCTCATCAACAAACTCATGTGGGTTCTCATCTACTTTGAACCCAAGGAACTCCAGCGAATCCATCCTCAAGAAGTCTCTGACTCGAGCTGCCGCTACATCACCATTTTTCGGAACATGTGCAACGGCTTACTAATTGACCTGAGCGGTCAGGGTCAGCGCAAGCATTGGAATAGCGGCCCGAAACTCCGCACGGGCGCTGACTCCGGTGCCTGAGGCTCCTGAACTGGTGGGGATGGCTGGTGCGTATTTCCATTTCCATCCTCGTGGCCTTCACCACCTCCATTCCTCCTCTCGTTCATTCTTCAAGGAGCCATGATTCTGCAATCACGAACAGCACGAATTAAAAGTATAGAAGGACTTCTCATCACGCGACATAGATCATGAAAGAAGGAAACATCTCCTAAATGTCTCATAGCCTCTTCGTCATGAGTGTGGTGCGCTTCACACCCATGAGAAAGACTCTACATAACGCGGCTTTCAGACACACTAGGACGCTTCAAAACCTATGGCTCTGATACCAAGTTTTTCACGACCCGAATGGAGGCCCGAATCGTAGACATGGGAACAGAGACCCAAAAAGACCCCAAGTTGACCCATGGTATAAGTATACATCTAACTCTCTTAATAAACTGAAGAAACCACCATATAAACTCAGTGGAAGTCTAACTTAAATATAACATTAGAATAAATATCCGAAGTTGATTACGTACATAAGTTTGAAAAGCCTCTAACCTGGACGAGTTGATAGGACAAGACCCCTACTAACTCAATAATACTAAAACTGGAAATACATAAGGGAAATGAAAGTCTAGCCCTCGAAGGATGAGGATTCACCACCAAGCAATTACTAACTCCGATAAGCTGCCTAAGAGCGGGGCTAAAGCTGAGAGTCGGGTCTTGTATCATGAAATGATACGACATAGAAATTATGCGGTCAATACGTGAAATGTACCGGGTATGAAAGGTAAGTAAAACCGCCAAGTAAATGAAAATCATTTATACTCAATAATTTAATCAAACAAAATATCAGTAAGCTGAGGGTAGGGCTTGCACGCATCATTTCTAAAATAATGATCTCTTCATAACATGACTACATAGCTTTATAACATCAACCTCCTCGAATGACTCAAAGCTGGAATATAACATTTATGGAAAAGCTGAACATAGAGTCAAACCTTGCTATTGGAACATGCATGAGTATATAATAACCACGAGTAATGAAGATCCAAGTTCATCATCGTATAAGACAATGGCAGACTCATCACTTAATCGACATACAAAGATAGAGCTTACGCCATCCCGACTATCACACTCAAGTGGGCAAAGCCATCCAGAACCTTTCCAGGGCTAAGGACGCTACCATGATACTGATATCAAGCTAAAGGCCCATTCAGGCAAGAGGAAGCTCACTAGGGAGGTCCCAAGTCATATAATAGTATCAACCTACGTTGGTGTGTAGTTCTGGGGCATAGGGTAATCGACCCTTAGCCCGCTCGATGCTAGACTCTTCTCCCAAAAACATGCGATGCTCTACATCGTATATAATGAAGCTCAACATCATCTATTGACGAAGATCAACATGAATTCATGCATAAACTCAACATCATATGAAAATGAAGCTCACACATTGCCTATTGACAAAGCTCAATAATGAAATCATGCATATACTCGACATCGTATGAGAACGAAGCTGAAAAGTACATACATATCAATTGAATTCATGCATATGAGAAGCTTTATTTCAAAACATAACACAAGCTGAAATATGAAATTTGGGAGACTTCGCTCCAAAACCATAGGGTAAGCTTATTTCTGGAAAATCACCCATCAAAATCAACATGTGGGCATTGCCCAAAGCTTTATCATTCTTAGAAATACTCAATTCTCATTGAAAACATAATTATAGACATGGGTAGCTTCAATTCATGCTTTTCATCATAATCTCTCATCATTATCACATTTACTTCGTAAATCTTACTTTTCATAATCATATCATCAATGGGCCTAAACATTCATGAAACTAGAAACATGATTTTTAACTGAAATCATAATAAATCAGCCCATGCTTCACAATTCAATATTAACATCATAATCAACTCATATCCATGTAAAGAGATTGAATATTCATGCGTTTGGGTAAAAAACTCATACTTGATCATAGGAGATTTTTATAATTCGATAGAAATTAGGCATCGTTGTGGAAGAAAATACCCACACATAACCCTACATACTTGGAAGAGATGGGTTCTATCACTTCTCTGATTGCCCAAGATGAGATTCCAATGGAAACCTTGAAGACTTGCTCTAAATCACCTCTTCAACCTCTCAAGCTTGCATGCATGGGATGAAATAACTTAGAATAGGTTTTCCCCTCTTAAAACCCTTTAAAACGAGCATTAAATGATGTAGTATAGGTCTTAGAAACTTAGAAATTATGAAAATACCCTTACTAAATTCGCAGAAAAATACTGCCAGGTGGTCCTGACGGACGACTGACGGATCGTGGTCCTTGGCAATGACTCATTGCCTGGCTCGTCTAGTACATTGCCTCAATTATTTCTCTTTACACATAAATCAACCCACGACTTACACCATGACTCGTTACCTCATCCAATAAGTCGTGGTCAACTTCCGTTAGGCACACTGCCTTATTTCCCTTTCTTTCCTTCTAACCCACTCCACGGCTGACCTAATGACTCATGGGGTCTGACTATGAGTCATTGCCACGCCTGTGGGGAGCCTTCTCTTCAAAACTTCTCTGCTCTTCACTGGTCTCCCCACGAGTCACTTGACGTCTCGTGGGCTATCCTCACGAGTCATCCAACGAATCGTCCTGTACCTACAACACCAATTTCACAATTTTCCCGTTTTAACTCCCGGGTCCGATCTTTAAGTTTCCGAGGTATAACACTATTAAGTTACTCAGGTAGTATCTGTATCCCTTCTGTTCAGTTGCTTTTAGTTTTATTTCAATTTATTCAGTCATGTATACCTACTGCCTTACATATTCGGTATATATTGTACTGATGCCCATCCTTGGGACACTAAATTACTTGCCTCCAGGTGTGGATAGACACGGATTAGGACCTTCTTAGCTTTCAGCCAGAGTCAGCAGTACAGTTAGCTCCCCTCCTCCGGAGCTGATTATTTAGAAGGTTTGCTCTTTTGATTATACAGTATGGGTATGTCTGGGCCTTGTCTTGACCATTATTCCACTCCTAGAGGCTTGCAGATTTACAGATTCCCTGTGGTTAGTTTGTTGTTGGCCGTGTGGGGACTATATATGTTTTATTTCTTGTGATGGCTGTTTGGGGCCTTGTTTAGCTGTTAGATAGTGGCCTTATTGGCTATATCATAGTTATAGTTACCTAATTTTCATTTCAATTATAACTAGATGGCATGGTGGTCTTGTCGGCCTGCATTCCCTATTATTGCTTGTTGTTGGTTAGCTATTTTCGTTTATAGGTGGCTATATGTCCTTGTCAACTGGAGGCTGTATTTACAGCTGAGATATAGCTCGGTTGTTTTCTTGAAATTAAGTTGCAGGTATGTACCAGACGTGCATAAGCCTAGCCAGGTCAGTCAGATTTCAGCGTGGCACTAGCTGGTAGTCATGCCTCCTAAGGTGGGGCATGATAGAAAGTTATTGTTATTTGCCAAATTTAGTATTGAAATTAGTCCTATTCTCTCATCATAAAGGTTACAGTTGGAAAGAACCGCTGATTGCAAGTTGAAACTCACCAGTTCAGAAGTCAGCATCTGAGATATGTTAAGGAAAATTCCTTTAGCAAGTTATTCCTATCATATTGTAATATGACCTAGATCCTCGTAAAAAAGCCAGAGGCATGATTTTTGTGGTTAGTTGATACTCTTAGTTTGAGATTAGCATTTTCTATTTAGATTGGGACTGACCCTACCTTATATAGCCTTCTGTTGTCCAACCTCAGGTTTACTAGTTGTGTCATTGCCTACGGGGCTATATGGATCGCTCCAAGGAGCTATATGTTGTATCAAGGGACTATACTGAGGCCCAAAGGCCATATTACAGTATATTCCATGGCTGGACTATTATTTTTATGTTGTATCAGTATCACTGACCCTCATCGAGTCTGGTGCCCAAGGTGCAGTTACAGGAGTCCACTGAACTCAGACACAGCTACAGGAGCCGAGCAGTCTCAGTTGCAGACCCAAGGGACAGGCAGGTTGGCTATAGTTACCTGTTGATTTATTTTGACCTTGCTAGGGGTATATAGATTGAAGTATGCTCGTCAGGGCTTATAGGGGCCCTAGGCGGGTTATTCTATACTGGTTGTATCTTTCGAGCTTCTGGGGGCCAGGTAAGGTTCTTATTTGCATTACTTATTGTCAGATATACAGCAAGTTGTAGGGCTATTCAGGTTGTAGGGCTATTCAGGTTGTATCCCTATGCCTCCTATTGAATTATTTTCAGTTTCATTATCAGTATCATATAATCATTTTCATTACTCACTAACATATTCGGTACATACTATACTGACGCCCATCTTTAGGGTGTTGTATTACTTGCCTGCAGGTGTGGATAGATGCGGTTCAAGACCTCCCTAGTCATTAGCCGAGTAAACCATCTAATCAACTCCTTTACTCTAGGGCTGTTAGTTAAAAGGTTTGTTCTTTTTTTGTATAGTTTATGGGTAGGTCGGGCCATTATTCCACTCTTAGAGGCTTGCAGGATACATATTCTCAATTGTTGGTTTTGTTGTTGGCTATGTGGGGCCTATGTTTGTTTATTTTGCATAATGGCTGTGTGGGGATTAGTTTAATTATTAGTTAGCATTCTCTTCGGCTATAGTATAGTTCTAGTTGTCGGTTTATATTATGATATAACTAGACAGCATGGTGGTCTTGTCGACCCACATAGGATCCCCTTTTACTACTGTTGTTGGTTAGCTATTTTCTTTTTACAGGTGGCTATACGGCCTTGTCGGCTGGAGGTTGTGTTTACAGTCGAGATATAGCTCATCGTTTTTTTTGGATTGAGTTGCAGGTATGCACCAGAAGTGCATAAGCCCAGTCAGGTTAGTTTAGATCCCAGTATGGCACCAGGTGCCTGTCATTCCCCTCAAGGTGGGGCGTGACACTAGCCAGAACTTGCAACACCTTGTCCCAAATCATTCTCAACCTCGAATCCTCAAACTATTGAGGTTTAATCTGCTATTACAACATGGATCGAGCCATCACAGAAGAAATAACCCTCCCAAGCTCAAAAATGTCAAGCTTTACGAACTTATTAGCCAAATATCAGACATCTAAGGCCAAAAATCACTCTTTTGCAAGTAATAATGCAAGGCTTCCTATACTCACCGCCTTCCTACTCAATGCATCCGCCACTACATTAGCCTTGCCTGGATGATAAAAGATAGTCATGTCATAGTCTTTAAGTAACGTCAACCACTTCCGCAATCTCAAATTCAAGTCCTTTTGATTGAATATATATTGAAGATTGCGATGATCTGTGAATATCTCACAAGGCACACCATAGAGATAGTGTCTCCAAATCTTCAATGCAAAGACTACTACTGCCAACTTCAAGTTGTGAGTTGGGTAGTTATTTTCATGAATCTTTAGCTGCCATAAAGTATAAGCAATGACATTGCCCCGCTGCATCAAAACACATCCAAGAACTATTCGAAAAGCATCACAATACACCATGAAGCCCTCACCCTCCATTGATAAAGTCAAAATCAGATCCAAAGTCAACAACACCTTGAGATTTTTAAAGATCATTTCAAACTCATCAATACTACTGAAACTTCATATTTTTCTAAGTAAAGGGAGAGGCAATCAAAGAGAAACTCACCACAAATTGCTTGTAGTAGTCGGCCAAACTTATGAAGCTTCATATCCCGATAGGCGAAGTGGGTCTAGCCCAATCCTGGACTGCCTCTATCTTCTTTGGATCTACCATAATGCCATTCTTGGACACCACATGCCTTAAGAATACCAAAAGAATTAAGCCAGAATTCACACTTGGAAAATTTGGCATAAAGGTGCTCATCTTTCAATGCTTGAAGCACAATCCTTGAATGTTGTTCATGTCCTTCATTAATACGAGAGTATATCAATATATCATCAATGAATATAATAAAAAACGAATCCAAATAAGTTCCAAACACCCCATTCATCACACCATAATGTCATCGGGTCATTAGTCAATTAAAAGGACATGATTAGAAACTAATAATAACCATATCGCATCTTGAAAGCTATCTTTGGGATATTTGAATTCCTAATCCTCAATTGATGGTAGCTTGATCTCTAGTCAATCTTTGAGAACACCGAAGCACTCTGGAGCTGATCAAATGGATCATCATTGTGCAACGTCAAAACTTGTTCTTGATGGTCACTTTATTTAATTATATGTAATCGAACATCTACATAGTACAGTCCTTCTTCTTCACAAATAGAATGGGAGCAACCTACGAGGAAACACTAGGCCTAATGAACCCTTTGCTCAAAATGTCTTGCAACTACTCTTTCAACTCCGTTAATTCTATTGGTGCCATCTAATATAATGGAATGGAGATAAGCTGAGTGCTCGACTCTAGTTCAATTACCAAAGTCAGTGTTATGGTCTGGAAAAATACTCGGTAGGTTAATCAAGGAAATCTCTACAAACTCACTCACTACTGATACTGACTCCAAGTAAGGAGTATCGACACTAGCATTTGAACATTCACCAAATAGGCTATACACCCTTTCTTCACCATCCTCCTGGCCTTGGTAAATAATATGACCTTCTTCAATGCATGACTAATAATACCCCTCCACACCAAATGAAGAATACCAGGCATAACCATGGTAACAGTCTATGCATAACAGTCTCAGACAATATGATAAGAAGATAGTCAATCCATACCCAAGATTATATCAAAATCCACCATATAAAGGATAATAAAATCTATCCATGTATCGTATCCCAACAAGGTCACAACACAGATTGATAGACTCAATCCACTACTAATGAATCACCTATAAAAGTAGAAACACAAATAGGCACTATCAGAGAATTAAACATCAAGTCTAAAAGCGGAGCAAAGTATGTAGACAATATGAATAAGTGAATTTTGGGTCAAATAAAGCTGAAGTGGGTTGATGAGAAACAAAAATAGTACCTGTAACAACTATATCAAAAGCCTTGGCCTTTGGTTTTCTTGAAAAGCCATAACAGTGGGCACATCCACTTTTGGACTGAGAGCCTCCGCAACTACTTTCGTGGTCTAACTAGGCTCCACCTCTAACAACTTGGGACCTACCTCTACCACTCTATGCACCTTCTATAGCTGCTGGTGCTAATACCCTAGGGGCTTAAATCTGATAGCCCTTATATGCCCCATCCTGTCTGAACCTAGGACAATCTCTCACACAGTGCCCAGTGCCCCAAATCCCCGCACTCAAGACATCCTTTGTTGTTCATGGATTGCTAAAATAGTCTAGATGAACTACAGATTAAAATTTTACCCATTTTTGAAAACTGAGATATTCCACTAATAATCACCTTAATTCGAGCTTCGCAAATAGTGAAATAAAGTGGAAGGTCACAGAAAATCCCTGTTTATTATTGCAAACTCTACTTGACATAAATCACAGTGTCGTAGTAGAATTCCAAATATAGTCTGAGGCACTTTGAGATTTAAGAATAAAGATTCCACTGGTATAACAATGTTAAAGGAAAGGAAAGAGAAAAATGTGGATGGCAAGATGAGAAAATAGGAAAGAGAAGCGCTCGTACAAAATAAAATATTCACTTGCTTCAAGAACATAAATGAAAAGATTTGAAATAGTTGATTATTTTTATTAATCTTATAAGCAGAAACTAGCAGTCAAGTAGTGTAAAAAGGGGCACGAGAAAAGAAAAGGGGATTAGTGAAAGAAAGGGTGAGTAGTGAGAAAAAGTGGCAGACAATAAAGATGAAGTAAAAATGTCTTAAAGTACTTAGGATTGGTAGCCACTATTAAAGAAAATAATTCCTACCCGTCTTTTAGCCGTCATTACAACCAGAAAAAGTCCTTATAAATCTTACTCTTTATTGAAGTAATTAAGTAATCTAACTGAACCTGAGAGGCAAGCCTATGTTATTTTGTATGTGTATGAAATATCATTTGTGAGAGAGTGTTTCTTGTTTACTATGTTTCAAGTTTTGAACTGACAATATGAGGGAAGGAACATCACTAAATAAGTGAGGACATAAGATGGTCAAATTCAGGGTATTATGTGCTACATTTTTCATACTTAATCACGTCGGCCCTGTTTTGAAAAAGATGAGTCATTTATAGAAAATATGTAGTTTCGAATGTGAAGAACTTCTTTGTGTATATGTTGTGGATTGGTTATGAATTGATGAATCAATTAGTCATGTTCTCTATTCAATTGCTTGAGTGAGTAAGGACTGTTCGAGGATGAACAATTGTTTAAGTGTAGGGTGGTGATGTTAGGCATATTATTATGCGCAATCTTCATACTTTTACCCATCTTTTATTATGTTTTGAGATGATTATCCTTATGAAATGCATGATTTCATGAATGTGTGTATGAAATGAAATAATAAATGCTTTTAGGTGATTTTATAAGGTAACTGATAATGCTCAAACTCACACTCCTGATAAAGTATGAAGTGGATGTTGTCAATAAAGAACTGAACAAAGAGGTTGGGGTTGAATTCACAAGGAATATGGTAAGAACTAGACTAATGTCGTATTTAAGATTTTTGGTGGGTTATCTCCTAATTGGGGATTTATAGAGAAACAATTATAAAACAAGCGTAAAAACCAAGTGTTGTAAATAAAGATTTATAATTAACTAGGATAAGTGTTCCCCATGGGTTCATAACTACTTCAGGTTTACACTCGTGATCGATTCCAATGCGTACTTGTAGAACTGATAACTAGGGTTCATTCAAATGACTGGTTTGTCCTTATTAGATGACTATACTCAATCAATGAGTTAGGTCTCATGAGCGCTTTCAAATTAACCATTATCAATATGTTCCAAATTAACTATCCTATGATTGCAGCTCAAGTCATACAATGATCATAAAAATTAAGGCTTTTTTTGTAATTCTCTTTTCCTAATCTCTACTGCTCTAGTTTCAAGCAAGTAAAGAATTCAGGCAAGTCTTAATGTTGCGCTTCGTTAAGAAACATTAAAGAAGAAGAGAATACAATACAAGCATTTAGCATTGGTTTCAAATCACTTTGCATAACCCTAGTTCGTTAATCCACCATGGTTCATACAACCCTAGTTGTGGAGGCTTTAGCCTCTCATATTGTAAAATTGCGACTAGTATTCATAGACAAACACATAATAAATATTTACAACAATGATTGAAATGAAACCTTCTGTGAATATTGCAATAGAATATGATGAGCAAAATCAAGAACAATTGAGAAATTCAAGTTTTGATCTCAAGAATTGCTCCCCAATGTTGTCAAAAACTAATTACAAACTTGATAGCAATTGACAATTAACTAATTCTAACCTTCTCTCTAACCTAAAATAAACATAAAATATATTTATACAGACAATGAAATCCTTTTCCTAAGTTAACAGGGAAATAACCAAATTTGCTGCGGACACATCCTACAACTCATCATATGACCCGTAACAGGATTGTACAGGTCATGCCTTACTCTTGTAAATTTCTTGACTTCTATAGAATTGGCTAAGTGTTGGAAGCCGGTACGACTCGTAACATGATCCCATGAGTCGTACAATCTAATAGTAGTTTGGCTCTGACAACTTTGACGTCTTCTGAAAGTTTCTACAAGTGTCTTGGTACGCCTCGTACCTTGCTCCTATGACTCGTAACAAGCTTGTCACATGTTGGGTTCTGCCAAGTCTTTAAGACACCTAAAGCTTTCCACGGCTCCTAGTACAGGTCATAAGTAGATGCTACGATCCATAGGTGCTACTCGTACCAGGAGACTATGTGTGCAAATAACTTTGAAGTATTCCATGACTCCAGTTACGGATCGTACTGAGAGTTTTTTTAACAAAAAAAGAATAAAGAAAGCTCCTAAGAGCGGAATGGTCATCCAACTCCCCCATGTACTTTGCCTTTGCATTGATCCAGCCTTCTGAGCTTTTCCACGAGTCTCAGTACGACTCATACAATCTAGGTACGGCTCATACTGAGATCAGTACTTGGCTGCTTTTATGCACTTTTCTGCATCTTTTGCACATTTTTACTTCAACAACTATTTTCCCTGAAAATAAAGTAAAAAACACCTCATATCCATATAAACATTCCTAAGTCCATGCTATTTTCCCAGCTATAAGCGTCAAAAGTTCTTTAACATCATAAAATGATGCAAGTCTCTTGACTACTCAGACTTCGTCCAGAAACTCAAACTCATCATCAATTGCTGAGACCACTCTAAACTCATTTGGTTGCTTCATTGACCGGCAGATATTGAAGGTGACCTCTTCTTTATTAAGCCTGAATTTTAGTGGCTAGCCTCCATATCTACTAAAGCCCTCCCAGTGGCAAAGAATGGTCGCCCTAAAATGATAGGGACCTCAAAGTCAACCTCGCAATCAAGGATCACGAAGCCTGCTGGGAATATGAATCTGTCCACCTTTACAAGTACATCAAATAGGATCCCCACAGGCTTCCTCATAGTTTGGTTAGCCATTAGTAGTCGTATAGTAGTCGGTATGGGGGCTCCCAAGCCCGGCTGCTTAAACACAGCTAATGGCATCAAATTGATGCTTGCTCCCAAGACACAGAGTGCCTTCGCGAACTCAACATCACCAATAGTACATGAAATAGTGAAGGCACCTGGATCCTCCTTTTTTGGCAAGGACCCATGAGGCTATGGCGCTACAATGATGAAGGTTACCCACAGGCTCATAGCTCACAGACCTTTTCTTGGTAACAAGGTCCTTCATAAACTTGGCGTATCCCGGCATCTACTCTAATTCATTGACCAATGGTATGTTTACAGATAATTGTTTAAGCATCGACAGAAATTTCTAAAATTTACCATCTTCCACCTTCTTCTTCATTCTTTGAGGGAACGGTAGCAGTGGTCATGGGATAGCCTTATAAATCTATGTGGCCCCTTGTTTCTTTACTTGTTCAGGTTCAGGCTCATTCTCAACAAATGGAACCTCAGTCAACTCTGCTTCTTCCTTAAACTCATGCTCTAGAACCTCTTCATCATCCTCAATCATGTTCTCTTTCTTCCTTTGCAGTTCAACTACAACCGTAAAGAGGGATCACCTGTGGTTTTTCGACTCCTAGTCATCACAACCATACAATGACTTTCATTCTTCGAATTTTGGACTGTGTTTCTAGGTAGTGTTCCCTTTTGCCTAGGTTTCAGGGATGCCAACAGTTCGCCCAACTGCTGCTCTATTTGCTTGATGGTTGTGGCATGTGACTTTACTCTTTGACCCATGCCAGATATATCTCCACCAATGTCTTTCAGCTGTTCCTCCGTGGATCTAGAGAACCTTAGCCATCATGCTCTCCAATTTTGACTGTCCAGTCTCCCCCTCGCGTGCAATAGGGGCACATATAATCCTGCTCAATCGTTGCGATAACCGCCATTCCTTCGCTATTCTCCCTCTCGCTCATGACCTCGACTTCTATCTCTGAAGCCATTTCGATTGTAGTTGTCTCTATATTGATTCTAACCTTTATTTCTAGAACCTTGGTGCCAAGTGTCCTATCCATACCCTTGGGTGTTGGCCCGAAAACCCGTCACCTGGTTGTCCAAGAAGTTTGCCTACTCCTTGAAACCTGAATGCTATGGCCATGGTTTCTATCCTAGTGTTCCCACTATATTAACTTTTCTAGCTCCAGCACCCATGATATTCTTAGTGATCAGTTCTAATGATGTACGCATGTGTGCTAATTCCTAATCACGTTCCTCCTCTTTTTTTCGTTGGTCTGCTGTCATACCAACATCATATGTACCAGCAGCTACTTCCGTTTCCTGAATGTGCCATACCCTGTTAGTTTTGGTTACTCTGTTAAGAATTGTGGAAGCTTTCTCCGAGGTGTGACTCATGAGTTCTCCTTCCGCCTCAGTGTTTGCCACAACTTTAGTACTATTGAACAATGACCTATAAAAAATCTCCAACAAACTGTTATCAAGAATTTTGTGGTTTGGGCACTTGTTCAACTTCTTCTTAAATCTTAATCAGGTTTCATGCAGTGCCTCCGTTTTTAGTTGTCGGAAATTATACATCTCATCCTTAAGCTATAGCATTCTGGAGGGTGTGAAGAATCTCTCTAGAAAAGCTTGTTTGAGCTCCCTCCAATTGGAAATGGAGTCGTTGGGCAACTACAATAACCATAAAGTGGCTTCTCCAAACAGAGAGAATGGGAAGAATCTCATCCTTATTGCATCCTGGCTGCTCCGGGCAACCTATACGCCTTGCATATTCCAATGAAGTTCATTAAGTGCGGGTTGGCATCATCAGCTACATGACCACTGAATACCCCTTTCATGTTGAGCAACTGTATCATGGTGCTAGTGATGTCAAACTTTTCCCCATCAAGCAAAGGTGGTGGTATGATAGCTCCGGTTGACCCGACTTCAACAATATCCCGGTCATCCTTATTAAAGAATTGAGAGGCATATCTCTGGTCTCTGTTTCCCCTACCATGGTGACTAGCATTCACAACTTCATCTCGATCATCATCGGTTTCATAAAGTGAAGCTTGCCGAGCTAGCTCGGCTTGCCTAGCTTCTTTAGATAGATGGGCATCTCTTTGCTCATAGTTCTTCATCCCTCGTAGTGTTCTTTCAATTTCGAGATCCAAAGGAATCAGGGGATTTTTACTCCATCGAGTACTTGGCATTCACCAAGCGACAACCTGTGGGTGTCAAAAACAAAAAGAAAATATAAATGAGGAAATAACAACCAACAAGGAATATGGTAAAATCTAGACTAATGTCATATTTAATAGTTTTGGTGAGTTATCTCAAAATTTAAATACAAGTAATTAATCTAATCTTAGCTATATTTCCCAGCAACGATGCCACTTTTTGATAATGCTCAAACTCACACTCCTAACAAAGTAGAAGCGGACGTTGTCAATAAAGAACCTAACAAAGAGGTTGGGGTCAAACCAACAAGGAATATAGTAAGATCTAGACTAATGTCGTATTTAATAGTTTTGGTGAGTTATCTCAAAATTGGGGGTTTTATAGAGAAACAATTGTAAAACAAGTGTAAAAACCAAGTGTTTAAATCAAAATTTGCAATTAACTAGGGTAAGTGTTCCCCTTGGGTTCATAACTACTTCGGGTTTACACTCGTGATCGATTCCAATGCTTACTTGTAGAACTGATAACTAGGGTTCATCCATACGACTGGTTCGTCCCTATTGCATGACTATACTCAATCATTGGGTTAGTTCTCATGAGCACTTTCAAATTAACCATTATCAATATGTTCCAAATTAACTATCTTGCGGTGGCAGCTCAAGTCATACAATGATCATAAAAATCAAGGCTTTGTTGTAATTCTCTTTTCCTAATCTCTACCTCTCTAGGTTAAAGCAAGTAAAGAATTCAGGAAAGTCTTAAATTGTGCTTCATTAAGAAATATTAAAGACGAAGAGAATACAATACAAGCGTTTAGCATTACTTTCGAATCACTTTGCGTAACCCTAGTTCGTTAATTCACCGTGGTTCCTACAACCCTAGCTGTAGAGGTTTTAGCCTCTCACAATTGTAAGATTGTGATTAGTATTCATAGACAAACATACTATTAAATACTTATAACAATGATTGAAATAAAACCTACTGTGAATATTGCACAAGAATATGATGAACAAAATCAAGAACAATTGAGAAATCCTTTGATCTCAAGAATTGCTCTCAAATGTTGTCAAAAACAAGTTACAAACTTGATAGCAATTGAAAATTAACTAATTCTGACCTTCTCTAACCTAAAATAAACATAAAACGTATTTATAAAGACAATGAAATCCTTTTCCTAAGTTAACAGGGAAATAACCAAATCTGGTGCCGACAAACACATCCTACGACTCATCATACGATCCGTAATAGGATTGTACGGGTCATGCCTTGCTCTCATACATTCCTTGACTTCTACAGAATTGGCTAAGTGTTGGCATCTATAACAACTCGTAACATGATCCCATGAGTCATACAATCTAATTGTGGTTTGGCTCTGAGAACTTTGACATCTTCTGAAGTTTTTTACGAGTGTCTTGGTACGCCTAGTACATTGCTCCTACGACTCATAACAACTTGTCACATCTTGAGTTCTTCCAAGTCTTTAAGACACCTGAAGCTTCCCAAGGCTCCCGGTACGAGTTGTAGGTAGATGATATGATCCGTAGGTGCTACCCATACCAGGAGACTACTTGTGCAAATAACTCTGAAATATTACATGACTCCAGTTACAGCTCGTACCAGCTTGGTGTGTCTTATACTGAGAGTCGTACTTTGCCTTTGCACTGTTCCATTCTTCTAAGATTTTCCACGAGTCTCAGTATGGCTCATACAATCTAGGTACGGCTCGTACTGAGATCAATATTTGGCTACTTTTCTGTACTTTTCTGCATCTTTTGCACATTTTTACTTCAAACGCCTATTTTCCCTAAAAACAAAATAAAAACACCTCATATCCATATAAACATTCCTAATTCCATGCTATTTTTTCAGTTTTAAGCATTGAAAGTGCTATGAACTCATAGCACATCAGTAACACATGATAAAATACTCAAATATGGTGCAAAGTGTGAAGAAACAAGAATTTGAAGAAAATTTGGCCAGGCGAGATAGCTGGAGTGGCGCGCCAGCCACTATCTTCAGAGAAAATCGTGCTCAGGTTAGTGCTATAACTGGTGTGGAATGCCACACCTCAAACTTTAGAAGAATTATTGATCAACTCCTTGATGAATTGAGTGGAGTGGTGCGCCAGAGAGGTTTCAGACTTGGGAAAATTTTCTAACACTTTGGTACAATGACAAAAGTGGTGCGCCAGGTCCAAGAATGCAAAATTTTGACTAACACCTTAGCGAGATGGGAGAAGTGGAGCACCAGAAGCCAAACTTCAGAGAAAATTCAAATCAAGTCTGGCAAGGTGGATGCAGTGGCGGGCCAGGGCCAGTCGGGGATGGATTTTTCTAAGTCCAAAAAACTAAATTAATTGAGGGTGAAAGAGTCATTTGTTACCATGCTTATAAATACTTTGTCTAGGAAATTTTTTAGGTATCTTTCAATCAGATCGATCATTGTACACATTCTTATAGGGAGAGACAAGAAGTCCACTTTCTTTTTAGGTTTTTTTCTTTACTTTTATCTTTGTTAATTCGAATGATGAGTTCTTTGGTTTTGTAATTGAACATAAGTGGCTAAACTCCTTCTTCTAGGTTTTTGGCCATAGCTTGATGGTTGTAGTTGAATATTCATTTATACTAGACTTTTAATTCTTCTTTTCAAAAGTGTTTATGCTTACTTGGTTTCATGCTTATTCGTTAGACCGATCACCTTCCAGAATATAATCTGTTGGCTCATTGGTTGAACTCAAGAGAGGGAACTAATGAGGGTTAAAAGGAATCATAGAGTAGGTTTCATTTATCTTGTTCAACAGTTCAAGAGTTGATTTCATTGTTAAGGATAGGAATATATCCTGCAACCGTACTCAGTTGAGTTTAGTTGCTTCAACTGTCGTCTCATGTTTCTCCTAATACCATATGGATATAGGTGTTAGGTTCATGAGATAGTTTTTGGCTATTTTGGAGAATAGCTGAGAAGTGAGTTCATAACTTGCAACTAGCAATCTTAGAAGGACTTTGTCTAGTGTATTTGAATCCTAAAACTCAACCTCACTTTTAATCATCATCTGAACTACAAAATCTTTTGCAAATGGATTGAGTTTATTAGTTAAATTTACATCTCAAGTTTAGCAGATAGTAATGTCAAAACCATTTCCCAATTTTACTTGTGTTTTCTTGAATAGTGAAATAAAGGTTCAACCTTAGAAATTAATTTGAAAAGTCTTTGTGGGTATGATATCAGGACTTTACCATCCTATATTACTTGAAGACCACCTGCGCTTGCGTGCGCTTGGCAACATCAAGTTTTGGCACCATTGTGGCGGACTTGGCACATATTATTTTCTTGTTTGAATTTTTATTTAGTTGTTCAGTTTTTAATTCTTTTTTTTATTTTTGATGCACCTCAGGTCACATGTTAGTGTATTCCAAATACTCGAATTCAGGGCCATGCCTTGATTCTACTTGATCTTGAAATTGAAAGAACACTTCGAAAGTGGAGACAAAATGACAGAAGAAATTCATAATCCTAACCTTGTAGAGAATAGAGAAGCAATATTGGCTCACGAGGTGGCACCGGAGAGGATTCATGTGTTAAACATTTCCAGGCCTAGATTGGAGAATGCATCAAAGGCTATTGTCAAGCCTGAGATCACTGGAAATTTTAAACTGAAAGAAGGTATAATGTGGTTGGTGCAGCATACGTGTCAGTATCAGGGTAAACCGCATGAAGACCCTCATAAGCATTTCGTCACATTCATTGGGCTGAGCGAAAATTTTCACTACCAAAATGTCTCAGATAAATATGTGAAGTTGACACTATTTCCCTTATTGCTGATTGGGGAAGCAAAAGAATGGCTACAAAATGAGCCTACAAGATCTATCACCTCTTGGCAGATTTTGTCAAATAAATTTTTCAATAGATTTTTCTATTCAAGAAGAACAAAGGAGTTGAGAGGGAATATCTTAGGATTCCTTCAGAAGGATGGAGAGTCTTTGTCTCAGTCCTGGGAGAGATATAAAGGCTATCTGAGAGACTGTCCACATCATATGAAGCCCAAGGAGATTATTGGTTATAACTTTATCTAAGGACTAAGGCATGAGTCCAAGATATTATTAGATGCTACAGCTTGTGAACTCTTTGGAGAGGGTTATTCTTACATGAGTTTCCTATTGAATTTAGAATATATTTAGTATGTAAGGCAATAGAATAGAGGTTGTGGTAACCAGGGACACCAGTTTTGCAATAATTTCAATCAGAATGTAAAGAGTCAAGCGTGGGCTGGAAATCAGAATAGTTACAGACCTTAGACAAACTTTTAGCAACCTTCACCTCATCAAGTGAGTGGTTCTCTAGAGGAAATGGTAAAGCAGATAATGGCATGACAACAGAAGACTATAGCACAATAGCAACAGGTTGCATCATAATAGCAGTCCATTATAAATGAGATGCAAAAGTCCATAAATGAGCTAGAAAGGCTGATGGGACATATGGCTTCTTTGTAGCATGTTAGGCCTGTAGGCGCCTTACTGAGCAACACAGAAAAGAATCCTAAGCAGGTGATGGCCATTGCATTGAGAAGTGAAAAGGAGTTATCTGTAGCTCCACCTTCATAAGAAGAATATAGCTGCCAGAAGCAGAGCTAGAATGTAGAAAGAAAACCGTGTGGAAGAAAAGTACACCTCCCCTACCATTCCCACGGAGGCTCATTCCAGCGCCTACCATAGAGTCTGCACAGAAAATAAGAGTTAAGGAAAAGGTTGCTGAGCAACCTAAAAATGCAGTTGAGAAATTGCCACCACTATTTCCATAGAGGTTGCAGAAGAAAATGATAAGAAAAGAAAGGATGAGGCAGGTTCTAGAAGTTCTTTGACATTTTGAAGGAGTTACGCATAAACATTCCTCTGATTGATGCTCTAGACAAGATGCCAAAATATGCAAAGTATTTGAGGGGTGTGTTTTCTTGCAAGAAGAGATTGATCGAGTTTGAGATAGTTGCACTTACTGAAGAGTGTAGCTCAAAGGTGTTGAGTAAGATTCTCTAGAAGTTAAAAGACCTAGGGAGTTTCACCCTCCCCATACAAATTTGTGAAAGTGAAGTGGGGAGAGCTCTATGTGATTTAGGGGAAAGTATTAATTTGATGCCTTTATCTATGTTCAATACACTCGGTCTAGGAGAGCCTAGGCCCACTACTATTACTCTGTAGCTGGCTGATAGATCATACATCACTCCAGATGACATCATTGAGGATGTGCTTATTCGAGTTGGTAAGTTTTGATTTCTGCTGACTTCATAATTCTTAATTTTGAAGCAGATAAAAAGGTGCCAGTTATATTGGGGTGACCATTCTTAGCTACTGGAGGGGCCATCATCGATGTAAGAGAAGAAAATCTCAAGTTGAGAATACATGATGAGAAGGCCACTTTTAATGTGTATAAAGATATCTCCACACCTTCTCACTACAAAGACTTATGCATGATTACAGAGTCTGTCCATGATAAGTATGGGGTGGAGAAAGAGGAAGAGAAAAACCCCAATGTTGATGTAATATAAGAGAGCAATGTCAAGTTTCTCACATTCTCAAGGTGGCCAAAGCATAAGTTGAATGATGGTGAAGTGGAGAAAAAGAGAAGAAGAAAGGAATTTGAGAAACCTCCGAAGAGGAGGAAACTCTTGAAGGTGTCTTGAGCTGAGACCTGCGTGTGCCGCGACATTAAATCAGGTGCTGATTAGGAGGCAACCCAACTTATAATAGTGTAGTTTTTATTAAATTTATATAGTGTCACTTTTGTTATTTGTTTTTTGAGTGCATACAAGGGGAAGTCTGAGTACCCAAATTTCAATCTAAGGAACACGACTTCAGCTTAAGTGTGGGGTCACACGACCCGTGAATTCAAGAGACATACTGTTAGCTAGTCCCTAGAGGGTCTTAGGGAGTATTTCTCCCATGTTTTGTTTTATTTTATAGATGCTCTGAGGATAGAGCATGACATTAAGTGTGGGGTAAGGGTATGTCTTCCGGTATTTTGAGGTTAATGGTGAGTCCATCAATTATATTTGAAAATGTTCGAAAAAATGGCATGTCTTATCAACCCTTCGATTTTTTTATGGCCTCGGTTCTTTTCCAAAAGGGAAACCTTTGAAATGGGTAATTTTTTTATTTTTAGGAGTAGTTTTAATTTTTTTAGGAAAAGAAAAGACAGGTCCTGATGATGGATGGATGATGATCGTCTTAAGAAAAAATTAGTCATATTTTTTTAATTTTATATTTAGATTGAAGTCAAAAACTACCACTTGTGTGCTCTTGGTATTCCACTTAGAAGTTAAGCTAGAAGTAAATGAAGTGATCATCATGAATGCATGAGAAGTTTAATTCCACGAGAGACATATAGGTTCATTAACTTGACTCATGAAAACAGATCTTAGGGCTTAATAATGAAAGTTTATTCAATATGACTGTGTAGATATGTGGCCATAAGAAATTGACTCAATCATGATGCCATGAAGGGTAAGCTTGAAATATTGTAATTTGTACATAGTGTAACTTCTAGAACTTGCATAAATATGTATATGATAGCTAGTCGTCAAAGAGGTAAGATATGATTAAGGCATTTCTTTAAGAAAATCATGTTTGTCCAATGTTGTTGTACATTCCTTAACATTATCCCTAGTTAACCCTATTGAGCTATAAACCTTAGTTTTTTCTTAGCCACAAAAGAAGCCTATTGCCTTTATCGTGCGACCTCCAGAATTTTTGATCTAAAGATAGTCTGAGGCACTTTGAGATTTAAGAATGAAGATTTCACCGGTGTAACAATGTTAAGGGAAATGAAAGAAAAAAATGTGGATAGAAAGATGAGAAAATAGGAAAGAGGGGTGCCCGCACAAAATAAAATATTTACTTTCTGCAATAACATAAATGAAAAGATTCATAATAGTTGACTATTTTTATTGATCTTATAAGAAGAAACTAGAATTCAAGTAGTGCACAAAGGGGCATGATAAAGAAAAGGGGATCAGTGAAAGAAAGGGTGAGCAATGAGGAAATAAGTTGTCACGATCCGAGTCTGCACCCTGGACGTGACACAGTACTTAGGATCACAAGTGACCCCAAGCAAACCCATGGTATAGCATAATTCTATAATGACTGAACTACTATAAAAGACTATTAAGCGGAAGTTGTTTAAAAACAATAATCAAATACTAAATAAATAAAGAACATGTGATAAATCACTGATATTTGCTCAAACACTAAGACTTGAGCTAAAACTAACATATTCTATATAAAAACCTTCTAAAAGAAACTGATGAGTTGTTGGGACAAACTCCTAGCTAACTCTTATGTCTAAAACTAAAATTGAAAATGAAAATACTGGACACAAAGATTCCGGTCCTCGGAAGATGAGGACTCACTACTGAATCTCTACTACGCTAAGTCTGAAGGAGAAACTAACCCCGATGCTGAATTTGAGAGCCTAAGCCTATATCATAAATTGATATAGCACAAGAAATATGTGGTCAGTACTTTGAATGTACTGTGTATATGAGATATGCAATTGGAATGCAAATAGAACATATTGAAAGTCTAAAACGTTGTGCTAAAATGCATAACTGAACTGAAGAACCATGACCCTTACTAAAATATATAAATATCGATATGAAGTAGTAGTTTGACAATACATAATAAAATACAACTAAAACTGATTTAAGAGTCATGTACATATACTAAAATATGAGTTTGTAACTGTGACTAAGACTGTAATTATACTGAAAGATGGGAGAGTCTATTCACTGACATATAACCATAGGAGAAAACCATGGAGTTTGATGTGTACACCTCATAAATAGGACCCAATATACTTTGCCAGGATATAAAGGCATGACTGATGTGAGCATTAAAACTGATGCCCATTCGGGCTAATCACCTACAGTGGCATGTAGTTCTAGGTCCTGGTGTAATACCCCGAAAGTTCATAAGACTAGACCCGAGATTTTAAAATATAATCAGCAGGAAAAGTTGGAAAATTTGCCTCAATATGACACAACCTACGAGTTATATGTTGGTAGTATGGATCGTAGGAAGACACGTGGATCAGGTCAATGATTTTGTTCCCCAGACCATGAGTTCCCACTACGAGTCATTGTATGTGGGTACGGCTCGTGATTAGGAGTCATAGCAAGTCTTTGGAGTTATCCAGTGATTAATGGTATAGGTGATGGTACTACTCGTAGGATGGTGTTACAGATCATAGTAAGATTCGTGGAAATATTCAGAGGATTGGAGGTTTTGGAATTGGTCAATACGGGAGGATACCAAAAGTCATAAGAGGATTGTATGACTCGTGGTACAATTTGTGACAGCTAACAAAACATTTTTCCTATGAGTTTATTAAGGTTATTTTCGTAAATCCTAAACTCCTAGGTCCTAAACTACATTGTTTTCAAGCCATAAAAGAAGTGTATTAAGGGAGCTTAACCTATTCTAATTCATTCAACTCCCATGCATGCAAGTTAAGAGGTTTTCCATTGAAGATCAAGCTTAAGCCCTTTTATTTCTTCTCCAAATCTCTTGGGCTTTCAAAGACACCTGTAGATTCAGTTTACCTAGGTATTTAGGGATATGAATGAGAGTTCCTTTCACTCTCATGCTCAAATATTCTCCTCAATTCCATGAATTTAAGTTTTAGATCAAGTTCATGATCTTATGGGGTTTCATTGAAATCCTCTATGATTTATTTATGGGTCAATTCCCCTCATGTTTTAAAGTATATTTGAAGATTCATGGGCAGATTTTAACTATGTTTTGATTACAAATTCATGATTTCAAATTTTAGAAAAATTTTCCCGATTACGCAAGTTTCATGAAAAGCCAAATTTATGATTCTATTATGATGTTGATTCTCCTAAGCCCTAATTTATGGTTTATGATTTATGATATAATTTCCTACAAGTACTGTTCATGAATTTATGAATTTCAATTATGTTGATTTTCTCAAGCATGTATGTTCTTCATGATTTATGAGTTAATGATTTTGGCCGTTTCACGGGCCCTTATTTCATGGCTAATCATGTATTTCAAGTATGATCAAGTATGTTATGATTTAACTAGCCATGAACTTTATGTATGATTTCACGTTAATTATATGATCCCTCATGTGCATGATTTTGGGAGTAGTCTCTAGCACCAAGTAGGCTCGGCATTCAGGTAAACTCTCTGGTCTCAGAACTACGTGCCACCATAAGTATATACATTCATGGTTAACCCTACGGGGTCCCTATTAGTAATATCATGCCATTTATGTCCTTTTTCAGGCAAGTTTGGAATGACTCAGCCAACTTGAGTGAGATAGCTTTGGCATCACGTAAGCTCTATCATGATGGTGTCGGTTAAGACGAGTCCTCCCATTGCACCCGTATGATTTATGAATTTTCATGTGTATGATACTTTGGCTCAAGTTATGATTTACAAGGTTCCTCTGCGCCCTCATGTTTACGTTATATTATAACTTCATGTTTTAAATTGTCCTACTATTATGAACTCTTATGTATTTTATTAGTTTGTTTTTACTTACGCTGCATACTCAGTATATTCAAAGTACTGACCGCATACTCTATGTTGTATTGTTTCATTATACAGGTCCAAGTGATCAAACTCAATCGCACCATTAGTCCTACTTCCGTATTAATCAAGTTTAGCTAGTGTTGGTGAGTCCTCATCTTTTGAGGACATTAAGTTTAGTTTGTTGTTTTGTTATTTCGGTTACAGACTTTTATCGAGGTAGTTGTGGATGTTGTCCCATCAGCTCTTCAGTTATGTTAGAGGCTTTTCAGACAATATGTAATCTTAGCTTGTCAGTATTGACTCGGTTTATTATTATTATGTGTTCAGACTTCCGCTTATTTATGTTTAGTTTATTAGTTTTCATAAATATATGCTCTTTGGCCACTATGTTCATGTCATGGGTCGACTTGGAGCCATTCGTGGTTCTAGGTTCCGTGTCTCGTTCCGGACCTATGTTCAGATCGTGACAAACTTGATATTAGAGCAAAGGTTCAGAGTGTCCTAGGGTGTCTAAAAGCAGCATTAAGTAGAGTCTTTCCCATGGGTGTGAAGCACGCCACACTTATTGGGGAGAGGATATAAGACATTTTAGAAAATTTTCCTCCTTTCATGATCTATGTCATGCGATGAAGTATCTCTCTATTCTTCTAACTCGTGCTATACATGTTTGCAGAATCATACCTCCATGCCGTATGAATGAAAGAAGGAACGGAAATGGAAATTGCCATGAGGATGGAAATGAAGATGAGCATCAGCAAGCCCCGCCAGCACCAGCAAGTCTTTTTCCCAAACAAGTCTCTCATGCCAAGTTTAAAGCGGCATTTCAGATGTTGGCCCAGTCCTTGACTGCTCAGGTCAACCAGCAGGCGGTGGCCCAAGTCCCTCAGTATGGGAATGCGACGATGGCTCGTCTTTGGGATTTCTTTAGGATGAATCCCCCTGAGTTCCTTCGATCAAGAATGGATGAGGACCCATATGAGTTTCTAGAAGAGATACAGAAGATCACCCAGATTATGGGGGTGAGGGGAGAAGAGAGCACAGATTTAGCCTCCTGTCAGCTGAAGGAGGTTTCTAATATTTGGTACTATCAATGGAGGGACCGTAGAGCAGTGGGCGTAGTTCCCATGAGCTGGGAGGAGTTCATGACAGCCTTCTTAGACAGATTCTTTCCTAGGGAGTTGAGGGAGGCAAAGGCGGCGGAGTTCATCAAGTTGAGGCAAAATGATATGACTACCCAAGACTACACCTTAAAGTTCACCCGGCTATCCAAGTATCCGCTGGAGATGGTTGCAGATCATAGAGCTCATATGAACAGGTTTGTGTATGGGGTGTCAAATTCATTGGTCAAGGAGTGTAGGGCCATAATACTGAACAATAATCTTGATTTCTCCCGATTAGTAATATACGCCCAGCAGATTGAGGCGGATCAGATGAGGGAAAGGGAGAGAGGCCAAGAGGGCCAGGACAGGTAGCATTGGATTTTCCCAGCAAAGGTCCAGTCGCGAACATCATTAGCAATCCCATCAGAGGTTATCGGGCCCGGCACCATCATCAGCCAGTGTCCCATCCAAACCTCGAGGTGATCGGAGGAGCAGGGCATCATGTTCAAGGGGACAGAGGGACACGCCGGTAGAGCGCACCTCTCCAGTCTGCAGAAAATTTAGTAAGAACCACATAAGAGAGTGCCTAGTCCTTTGGCTAGGCAGGGAAATAGCAGAGGTCGTGCCCAAACTACTAGTTAAGCAGCAACTCCAGCAACACATCCTTCTAAATAGGGTGCATCCACAGTGCAAGTGGTGGTCAATTTTAGAATAGATTTTATACCCTCTCGTCTCGTTAGGAGCAGGAAATCTCTCCAGATGTGCTCACTGGTATGTTGCGAGTATTTCATCTTGATGTGTATGCATTTTTAGATCCAGGGGCTACTTTATCTTTTGTGATGCCTTATGTTGCTATTAGTTTCAGAGTTAGTCCTGAAATCCTATCAGAACCCTTCTCAGTCTTTACTCCAGTCGATGACTCGGTTATAGCTCGATGGATATACAGAAATTGCCCTGTCACAATCCTCCAGAAAGTTACCTCAGCTGATCTAGTAGAGTTAGACATGACTAAATTTGATATTATCTTTGGTATGGATTGGTTGCATGCATGTTATAGCTCAGTGAATTGTAAAACCCATGTGATAGAGTTTCGATCTCTAGGTAAGCCAGTCCTAGAATGGAAAGGTAGTTCAATTGTTCCTGTAGGTTGCTTTGTTTTCTACTTTAAGGTCATAAAGATGATTTTCAAAGGTTGTGTGTACCATCTAGTTAGGGTTAAGGATGCTACATCCGAGATCCCAACTCTTCAGTCTGTCCCTATTGTGTGTAAGTATCTGAAGGTTTTTCCAGATGATCTACCAGGAGTCCCTCCCGACCAGGATATTGACTTTGGTATTGACCTTCTTCCCGACACATAGCCTATATTTGTTCCTCTATATATAATGGCTCCAGTCTAGCTAAACGAGTTGAAATAACAGTTAAAGGATCTCCTAGATAAGGAATTCATCAGACCTAGCAAGTCCCCTAGGGTGCACCGGTTCTCTTTGCTCAAAACAAGGATGGTTCTCTTTATATGTACATTGATTTCCGGTAGTTGAACAAGGTTACAATCAAAAACAAGTGTCCCCTCCTAGAATTGATGACTTGTTTGACCAACCTCAGAGTGCTAAGTGCATCTTAAAGATAGATCTCAGATCCGGGTATCATCAGCTCAGAGTTAGTGAGAGTGACATTCTAAAGACAGTTTTAAGGACTCGATATGGTCACTATGAGTTTGTAGTTATATCATTTGGTCTAATGAATGATCCTGCAGCTTTTATGGATCATTTGAACAGGGTATTCAAGCCATATTTGTACATGATCATGATTTTCTTCATAGACAAAATTCTCATAAACTCTCGAAGTGAGGAGGAGCATGTCGCTCATTTGAGGATTATGCTAGATCCTCAAGGATCGCTAGTTGCTTGCTAAATTCAGGAAGTGTGAGTTTTGGTTTGATTTGGTAGCATTTTTGGGCCACGTGGTGTCAAGTGAGAGTGTGCAGGTGGATTCTCAAAAGATAGAAGTTGTAAAGAATTAGCCTAGACCAGCTAATCCTTCGGATATCAGGATCTTCTTGGGTTTAGCTTGCTATTACAAGAGGTTTGCTGAAGGATTTTCATCCATTGTAGCATCGTTGACTAAATTGCCTTAGAAGAAAGTCAAATTTCAGTGTTCGAATGCCTATGAAAAGAGTTTTCAAGAGTTAAATACTTGACTCACTTCTGCCCCAGTATTGACCCTACTTGATGGTACGGATGGATTTGTTGCGTATTATGATGCCTCTAAGGTTGGCCTTGGATATGTGTTGATGCAGCATAGTAAGATCATCACGTATGCTTCAGGACAACTTAAGACTCATGAGAAGAACTACCAAACACATAACTTGGAATTGGAACCGGTGGTGTTTGCATTGAAGATTTGGAGACACTATTTGTATGGGGTCCATATGGATGTGTTTACAAACCCCAAGAGCCTACAGCATGTGTTCATTCAGAAGGATTTGAATTTGCGACAAAGGAGATAGTTAGAGATGCTCAAGGACTATGACATGAGTGTCCTTTACTATCCGAGCAAGGATAATGTAGTGGCAGATGCCCTTAGCAAGATGTCCATGGAGAGTGTTTCATGCGCATCGGCTTGCACGGTTAGGGGTTTGCCTAGTTGACTCTTCAGATGGTGGTGTCATTGTTTAGAAAGGGTCAGAATCTTCTTTAGTGACTGAGATCAAGGCTAGGAAAGATAAGGATCCTTTTTTTGTCAAGTTGAAGAAAGCGGTATAAAATCAGAAGGTAGAGGTCTTCTCCAAGGGGGAGATGGTGTACTTTGTTATCAGTATCATTTGTGTGTTTCAAATAATGATGACTTGAGAGAATGAATGTTGCATGAGGCTCATGGCTCGTAGAATTCTATCCACCCAAGTGCCCACCAAAATGTATCGTGACGTACAGGAAGTCAATTGGTGGAATGGCATGAAGAAGGATATAGCGGAGTTTGTGGGTAAGTGTACGAATTGTCAGCAAGTAAAAGTGGAGCATCAAAGACCCGGAGGTGTGCTGTAAGACATCAATATCCCTACATAGAAGTGGGAGGAAATCAATATGGACTTCTTTATAGGGTTACCTTGCACTCGCCGACAATATGACTCTATTTAGGTGGTTGTAGACAGCTTGACTAAAGCAGCCCATGTTCTGCTGGTTAGAACAATCGATTCAGTGAAGGATTATGCTATATGGTACATACAGGAATTAGTTCGGTTGCATGGAGTTCCTTTGTCCATCATTTTGAATAGAGATACTCAGTTCACCTCGTAGTTTTGGAGATTATTCCAGAAGGGACTTGGTACTATCGTCAAGCTTAGCACAACTTTTCACCTGCATATAGATGGTCAGACTGAGCGGACCATTCAAATTCTTGAGGACATGTTGAGAACGTGCGTGATTGACTTCAAGGGTAGTTGGTATGATCATTTACCTCTTATCGAGTTTGCTTATAACAGCAGTTACCACTCTAGCATCCAGATGACTCCATTTGAGGCTTTTTAAGGGCGGAGTGTAGGTCGCTTATTAGTTGGTTTTTGAGGTAGGTGAAGCTACGTTGATAGGTCCAGATTTAGTTCATGAGGCTAAGGAGAAATTTTAGCTTATAAGGGAAAGGCTAAAAACAACTCAGAGTCATCAAAAGTCCTATGTTGATGTGAGAAGGACAGAACCCGAGTTTGAAGTTGATGATTAGGTGCTCTTGAAGGTGTCTCCCATGAAGGGAGTGATGAGGTTCGAAAATAAAGGGAAGCTTAGTCCCCGATATGTTGGCCCATACAAGATTGTGAGGCGTGTTGGCAAGGTGACCTATGAGTTGGAGCTACCAGTAGAGTTGGCTTTGGTACATCCAGTTTTCCATGTATCATTGTTAAAGAAGTGCATTGGTAACCCGACTTTGGTTGTCCCGGTGGAGAGCATAGGTGTGAAGGATAACCTTAGTTATGAGAAGGTTCCCGTTGAGATCCTTGATCATCAGGTTCGGAAGTTGAGGAACAAGAAAGTAGCTTCGGTGAAAGCCTTGTGGAGGAATCAGCTTGTTGAAGGAGCTACATGGGAGGCCGAAGCAGATATGATGCTTAGATACCCACATTTATCCCCTTCCGACTCAGTTCCAGTATAAGGTGTCAGTTCCCTTCTTAATACTCTATTCAGTTTCATGTCTAGTTCATGTCTCTCAGTTTCCTTTATGTCAGTGCATGTATGTGTGATTTATGAATTCAGATCAGTCATGTGTATCAATCCAGAGTTAGTCACTCCATTAGATTTCATCTTCAGATGTTCAGTGATTGGGATTGCAGTTCCTTTCCCCAGACTTTTAGTATGTTTACCCTACATTCGAGGATGAATGTTCCCATGGGAGGAATATTATAATACCTCGAAAGTTCATAAGACGAGATTTTGAAATGTGATCAGCAAGAAAAGTTGGAAAATTTTCCTCAGTACAACTCAACCTACGAATCGTACATTGGTAGCACGGGTCATAGAAAGACTCGTGGATCAGGCTAGAGATTTTGTTCCCCAGACCATGAGTCCCCACTATGAGTCATAGTATGTGGGTACAACTCATGATAAGGAGTCGTAGCAACTCTTTGGAGTTACCTAGTGATTGATGGTATGGGTGATGTTATGACTCATAGAATGGTGTTACGGATCATAGTAAGATTCATGAAAATATTCAGAGGATTGGAGGTTTTGAACTTGGTCAGTACGGGAGGATACCACGATTCTTAAGAGGATTGTATGACTAGTGGTACGATTCGTGACAGCTGATAGAATAGTTTTCCTGCGAATTTGTTAAGGTTATTTTCGTAAATCCAAAGCTCCTAGGTCCTAAGCTACATCATTTTAAGCCCTTAAAGAAGTGTATTAGGGGAGTTTAATCTATTTTAATTCATTCAACTCCTATGCATGCAAGTTTAGAGGTTTTTCCATTGAAGATCAAGCTTAAGCCCTTTAATTTCTTCTCCAAATCTCTTGGGCTTTCAAAGATAAGTGTAGATCTGGTTTACTCAGGTATGTGGGGATATGAATGAGAGTTTCTTTCACTCTCATGCTCAAAAATTCTCCTCAATTTCATGAATTTAATTTCTAGATCAAGTTCATGATCTTATGGGGTTTCATCATAATTATATGAAATCCTCTATGATTAATTAATGGGTCAATTTCCTTCATATTTTAAAGTATACTTAAGGATTCATGGCCAGATTTTAAGCGTGTTTTGATTACAAATTCATGATTTTAAATTTTAGGAAATTTTGCCCGATTATGCAAGTTTCATTAAAAGTCAAATTTATAATTCTATTATGATTTTGAATCTCCTAAGCCCTAATTTATGGTTTATGATTTATGATATAATTCCTACAAGTACTCTTCATGAATTTATGAGTTTCAATTATGGTGATTCTCTCAGCATGTATGTTCTTCATGATTTATGAGTTTATAATTTTGGTCGACTCACGGGCCCTTATTTCGTGGATAATCATGTATTTCAAGTATGATCAAGTATGTTATGATTTAACTAACCATGAACTTCATGTATGATTTTATAGCAATTATATGAGCCCTCATGTGCATGTTTTTGGGAGTAGTGTCTAGCACAGAGTAGACCAGCATTCAGGTAAACTCCATGGTCTCAGAACTACATGCCATCATAGGTATATACATTCATGGTTAACCCTACAGGGTCCCTATTAGTGATATCACACCATTTATGTCCCTTGTCTGGCAAGTTTGGAACGACTCTGCCTACTTGAGTGAGATAGCTGGGGCATCATATAAGCTCTATCATGATGGTGTCGGTTAAGATGAGTCCTCCCATTGTTCCCTTATGATTTATGTATTTTCATGTGTATGATACTTTGGTTCAAGTTATGATTTACAAGGTTCCTCGTACGATTACGATTATGACTAGTTTATGAATAGTTTTGAAAACCTTGAGCCCTCATGTTTTTGTTATATTATCACTTCATGTTTTGAATTGTCCTACTCTTGCGAACTCTTATGTATTTTATTAGTCTATTTTTACTTACCTTACATACTCAGTATATTCAAAGTACTGACTGCATACTCTATGCTATATCATTTTATGATACAGGTCCGAGCGATCAGACTCAGCCGCTCCATTAGTCCTGCTTACGTATCAGTTCAATTTAGCAGTGTTGGTGAGTCCTCATCTTCCGAGGAAATTCAGTTTAGCTTGTTGTTTTCTTATTTTAGTTACAGACTTTTATCAAGCTAGTTGGGGATATTGTCCCATCAACTATTCAGTTATGTTAGAGGCTTTTCTAACAATATGTAGAATCTCAGCTTGTCAGTGTTGACTCGATTTATGATTATTATGTGTGTAGACTACCGCTTATTCATGTTTAGTTTATCAGTTTTTCATTAATTATGATCTTTAGCCGCTATGTTCATGCCATGGATCGACTTGGAGCCATTCGTGATTTTAGATTCTGTGTCTCGGTCCGAACCTATGTTCGGGTCGTGACTCCTGGGTACACTAAACCCTGGACCAGCTAGGTGCTAAAAACTACTCCCAGTGATAAGTTTACTGATAATTTATAGATAGCTCAAAAACTAGTGTTCTTAATGCTAAGTCAGAAACTTTATCTGGTAGTATTTTGAGAGCCTAAAGAACCTGAAAATACTAAGTATGCTATCAACATCTATATAATGAAATCATGATAAAATCACAAAGACTGAAATATGGATTCATGCTAACTCAAAGTCATATAGAAGCAAAATACATGTTTATGCAAACTTGAATCATGTGGAAATCTGTCATAAAGTATCATTTATAACTGAATTTGTAAAATCGTGAATATCACATACTAGAAATCATAGGAGACTTGAGAACATTGAAGTAATAAGGGAATTCATAACTAAACAAAAATCCTAAGACATGATTTCTAGGGATCTTGAAAGGAAGCTAAGGTTCACTGGATATTTCAGGCACAAGGGTGAAAGGATACCCTTGTTGAAATCTCACATACCTATAGAAGAACCCTTGAGAAAAGCACCTAAAACTTTGAGGGAGATAAGAAGCCCTAGCTCTTGCTTGGAAAAGACCGTCTGAGTTCTTACTGCGATGCTCTGCGTGTTTAGGAAAGAATGGGAAGTGGGAGTCGACTAGTCCTCTATATCCCCATCAAATACATCCCAATATGTCGTAGCTTAGGATATAAAATAATGGGAATTTACAAAAATGGCCTTGAGAAAAGGTTTGAAAAACTGCTCATACCGACTCAACGGGTCACATAACGAGTCATTGGTGGTGATGATGAGTCGTTGGGACCAGTCGTTGGTCCTGGGCCTTGAAAATTTAGTTTCTGGACTTGACCAATGGATGGGAACAATGACTTGTTAGATGGAATAATGGGTCATTGGTTCCACTCGTTGTCACTGGAGAAAGTTTGGGATTTTTTGGATTTCTTCCAATGGCTTCATGGATGAGTCGTTACATCAAACAAAGATCTGTCGTCTGGCTCATCATTTGAAAGACAGATTTAACAATTTTTCTGGAATGGGTTACAACGAGCGATAGGACGAATTGTTACTACACACAATGAGTTGTTCTATGTTTCGTTAGTACCTAAGAGGAAATTTGTATAACTGATAACGATTCTCCTGGTAGATCATTGGTCCTAACAACAACTCATTGGTTGAGTCATTCTAAGGAAAAAAATTTCTAATTTGTTTCTGGTTTTCCATTGCAAGTTCAGGAATTGGTCTAAGGAACTTTTAGAGTGTTAAAAAAGTGGTGGACAAGAAAGATGAAGTCAAAATGTCTTAAAGTGCTTAGGACTAGTAGCAACTATTAAAGAACATCATTCCTACTCGTTCCTTAGTCGACATTATAACTAGGAAAAGTCCTTATGATCTTACTCTTTTTGAAGTAACTATGTAATCTGACTGTACATGAGAGGTAGGCCTATGGTATGTTGCGTGTGTATGAAACATCATTTGTGAGAGTGAGTGTGTCTTGTTTACTATATTTTACGTTTTGAATTGATAATAGAGGGAAGGAACATCAATAAATAAGTGAGGGCATAAGATGGTCAAAGTCGGGGCATTATGTGCTAAAATTGTTCATACTTAATCATGTTGGCCCTATTTTAAAAAAATGAGTCAATTATAAAAAGTATGTCGTTTCGAATATGAAGAACTTCTTTGTGTATATGTTGTGGATTAGTTATGAATTAATGAACCACTTAGTCATGTGCTCTATTTTAGTTGCTTGAGCTAGAGTTTATAGATAAGTGACATGAAAAGAAGTGTTTGTTGCATATAAGTAAAGATTGTTCAAGGAAAAACAATGGTTTAAGTGTGGGGTGGTGATGTAGGGCATATTCTTATGCCCATTTGCCGTACTTTTACCCATTCTTTTAATCATGTTTTGAGATGATTATCCTTATGAAATGCATGATTTCATGAATGTGTGTGTGAAATGAGATAACAAATGTTTTTAGGTGATTTTAGCAGGTAACACATAAAAAAATACTCAAAATGGTGTAAGGTATAAAGAAACAAGAATTCGAGAAAAATTTGCCCTAGTGAGATGTTGGAGTGGCGCGCCAGCCACTATACTTCAAAAATTGTGCTCAGATTGGTGCTATGCCTAGCGTGACGCGCCAGACCTCAATCTTTAGAATAATTTTTGATCAACACCTTGATGAATTGAGTGGAATAGTGCACCAGAGAGATTCTGAATTTGGAAAAAATTTCTAACACTTTGGTGCATTGACAGAAGTGGCACGCCAGGTCCAAGAATGTAGAATTTTGACTAACACATTGGCGATATGGGAGAAGTGGCACGCCAGAAGCCAAACTTCAATGGAAATTCAAGCCAAGTCTGACGAGATAGATGGAATGGCTCGCCAGGGCCTATCCAAAATGGACTTTTCTAAGTCCATAAGCTGAATTATTTAAGGGCAAAAGAGTCATTTGTTACCATGCTTATATATACTTTGTATAGGGCATTTTTTAGGTATCTTTCAATCGGATCGATCATTGTACGCAATCTTTTGGGGGAGATACAAGAAGTCTATTTTCTTCTTAGGTTTTTCTTCTACTTTTATCTTTGTTACTTCGAATGATGAATTCTTTGGTTTTGCACTTGAACATGAGGGGCTAAACTCCTTGTTTGGGTTTTGGCCATGGCTTGATGGTAGTAATTGAATATTCATTTATTCTATACTTTTAATTCTTCTTTTTAAGATTGTTTATTCTTACTTGATTTCATGCTTATTCGTCAAACCGATCAGCTTTCGAATATTATATGTTGGTTCGTTCGTTAACCTCGAGAGAGAAAACTAATGAGGGTTAAAAGGAAGCACAAAGTAGGTTTCAATTATCTTTTTCAATAGTTTAAGAGTTGATTTTGTTGTTGAGGATAGGGATATACCCTTCAACCCTACTCAATTGAGTCAAGTAGCTTCAACCGTCGTCTCATGTTTCTCCTGCAACCATAGGGATATAGGTATTAGAGTTTATGAGATAGTTTTTGGCTTTTCGAGAGAATAGTTGATAAGTGAGTTTGTAACTTGCAACTAGCAATCTTAGAAGGACTTTGTCTAGCGTATTTGAATCCTAAAACTCTAACTGAAAGCAAAAGTTTCATGACCCTGGATTTTGATCAGTATTTAAATTACAAATTCTTTTGCAAACGGATTGGTTTATTAGTTTAATTTACATTTCAAGTTTAGTAGATAGTAATATCAAAACCATTTTTCAATTTTACTTGTGTTTTCTTGAATAGTAAAATAAAGGTTAAACCTTAGCAATTTTACTTGACGATCACATGCACTTGTGTGCGCTTAGGGACATCAATATGAATGTATTTATTTGATACTTTGTAAGTATGAACTCTTTGACAAACTCAAAACATTCGAGGTAGAAATGAAAAAATGTCATAAAAAGTATATTAAGTCATTGTTAGCTGATCATAGTAGCGACTACCTCTTTGTAGATCTCATTAGTCACTTATCTAATAGAGGAATTACATTTTAGTTGTCTACGACAAGCACTCTATAATAGAAATGGGGGTACAAGAGAAAAGAAACAAACTCTTATGGAGATTGTAATACTATGATTGACTTATTTGTAGTTGTTTTTTTTTTTTTTTTGGGGGGGGGGGGGAGGGAGGGGGGAGGATATGTACTAATAACTAGTTATAAAATTCGGAATTTAGTTCCTTCCAAATCAGTATCTTTGACAATTATAGAACTGTGGATTAGACGTAAGTTTGGTCTGTGACATGTTCAAATATAGCATTGTCCAGCATATGAGCTGAAAGGTAGAAACAAACAAGTTGAAATTAAGAATGAATGTGTGTGTTTTTCTTGGATATTCAAAAAGAAGTTTTATTTTACTATCCTAAAAAAATAAAATAATTGTTAACACCAATGTTGGATTTTTCTAGAAAAGGACCATTTAGTAAACCATGTTTCTAGAGGTAAACTAGTTTTAAAGAAACTAATTAAAATAATAATAAATGAGTCATCTGAAAATTCAGATGTTCAAGAACATCTAACCGACATGTCAGGATTGATGTCCCATTGTATATAAATAGTGGGAGATATGTTAATAGACATGAAAAAATCTATCATCTCAAAGTAGTGGGAGTGATGTTGAGCAAAGAACACTACACGAAGAAGTCGTTAATATTTCAATGCTGAAAGTTTTAAAAGTAAATATTAAAAATCAAGAACATGAAGGTGTGATTATAATAATAGTACTTAGTAGTGGGAGAATCATAAAGAAGATTAGTTTATTGCATAATCGTGAGAGAGTTTCATGGTAGAATTCCTGAATAGAAGTATACTCTTGGAGAGTTTCATGATAAGGCCTCTAAAAATCTTAGTGCAAAATCAATCAGTCACGACGAAACACTACTAGATGAAGTTGCATAAGAAAACAACTTGGTAAGATCCTTTTGATAAGTCATATAAAAGGAATACTTATAAAAGTTGAAGATGCATGGTTAAGAGTCTAAGTGGGAGACTGTTAGGATATATACCAGAGGCGGATTCAGAATTTGAAGATTACGGGTGCCATATAGTTTTAAATATAAACGAATTGATTAAATGGAGCAAATATTTAACTTATTTTCAATCTTGTAAATAGAAACTTGGACGACTTTAGTACGATTATTCATCTTTTTGATTTATAAAGACAAATAGATTGAACAAAAATAATAAATAATTATGATAACTCGATGAAAAGAAAAAAAGCTTTCAACAATATTAGATTTACATGTGTGTGCGCGCGCGCGCGCGAAAAGCTTTCAACAATATTAGATTTACATGTGCGTGTGTGTGTGTGTGTGTGCGCGCGCGCGCGCGTGTGTGTGTCATTTATTTATAAATGCACTCAATGAGTTTTTATATTCTTAAAACACTCAATGATGACATAATTATTTATATCTATAAACACTTATGAAGTCTTATGTTAAAGTATTGACTTACACCAATAGAAAATCTAAAAAGGCCAAAGAAATCAAATGAGATTTTGGTATAACTTTCATATCGTCCTTTATGCATGCATTTTATTTTGTAAATTAAAATTTTCAACAAGATTTAAATTATCATAGCCTAGACTATGTTTTATATGCATTATATCCGAATAATTTAGATAATAAAACAAAGAGTAAGAGAAAATTATTGTCGAGTTTTTAGAATTTTGACGAAAAGAAAGGAGAAAGAATTTATTGGAAGAAGAAAATTATTACTCCTTCCGTCCCAATTTATGTGGCATTGTTTCATTAGACTTAAAATTTAAAAAAGAAAGGAAGGCATTTGAAATTTGTGGTCTAAAATAAACCTCATACATTTGTGTGGCTATAAAATATTTCATTAATAATAAAAAGAGAATTTTAAAGTAAAGTTGTTTCTAATAATAGAAAAGAATTTTTTTGAGATAGACTAAAAATAAGTGTCATATAATTTACACGAAGAGAGTAATATTTTATGCTTAAAATAAGAAGGGAGAAAAAAATCAGTAAAATTACAACGAAAACTGTAGCAAAAATCAAATTATGAATTTTTACAATTTAGATATTAAATGGATTAAGATTAATATAATATAGTGATGTGAATTAAGAATATATGGTGCCCATGGCCTAACGGATAAGATGTTAATTTTTATTCTAGGAATCGTGGATTCGAATCCAAAATTGATCCTTTTCTCTGTTTATAAAACAAAAATTGCAGGCATAAAAACTTGGCTACAAATCACGCTGTTTGGAGTTGAACTCATGACCAAGAGGTAGAAAACTTGACCATTGACCACTGGCACCAAACCCTAACTTGTTACTATGGGTGGCAAGTATAATATTTAGAAGATATATTGTAGATATATATATATATATATATTTAATAATTGTCAATATTAAATATCTAAATGGGAGATTGTTAAGATTTATATTATTAACCATGCATTTAGACATAGTATATTTTAACAATTGTAATAATTGAAAATCTAAGTGGAAGATTGATGGGATATATACTACTTGACCATGAGATATATATACTTTTAGCCATGTTTTTATATATAGTATTTATTATCGAACAATTGTTATTCAATTTAATAAAGATTTAATAAATCATATCTTCGTTTATGTGTCAGTTTACTTATATAGTAGATGATTTAATGTATAGAGATTTAGCTTTTATTCAGAGGATAAAATCATTGGTTCTTATCAGTATAAAGTTTTTCTTTACAATCTAAGCTGAAAATTAGACAAGTCATCAGTATGATTGTAGCATAAGATTAAAAGTAATTTATCTTGATTATGAGAATGTCGTTGTTCATACTTCTTGTGCTAGTGCATTTTTTATTTATTGAACGGGACTAGGTAGAGATAGATACTTCAGACTGACTGACAAAAATATATTCTTTAAACTATTAAATGTACTTATATTCTCAATATTGATATAATTATTACCAGGCATATATGTTAATTGTCACTTTGATTTTATTAAAAGGTAAGATCCTTAGATAAATCAGTATGCCTAATAAACTGGATGATAATAATATATATTGGTAAAATAATAAGTTAGTTGATGGAATTCATAAGAACTCGCTATAGAGATTGATGAAGTGCCTTTTTGAGAAGCTTATAAGTTTTCATTGTGTTAAATTTTGCTAGTGGATTTATGAATCCGACACATGAAATAAGTAAGCGGTGCTCTAAAAATTAATCATTAAATTAATTCGTTAGTATGATTTAATTTATTAATTAATATCGGTAATCATAACACAGAAAATTATATACGTATTTAATAGAAAATTTTGAATATAAATGGAGGAGTGCAATTATGAATTTCTAGTGAAATGATTTGTAATTTATTATAATAAGAATAATTCAAATCAGATTTTTGAATTATTTTCATAATAAGGAGACTTAGTAATTAATTTTGTGGTCCCTGTTGTGCCTATATTTAATTAGGATTCAGAATTTTATTTTTTGGTTAAAAGAAAAACTCATTTTATCTAAATTTTGGACAAGAAAAAATATGTTTATATAGGGCTCTTTCTAACTAAAAAATATATATAAGTTTCTTCACAATACTTGTCCACTCAATTGAAAAATATCAGCAATTAATTTGTGATCACTTAAAAAATTGTAGAACTAGAGTTCAATGTGCTGAAAATATTTGTTCATGCTTCGAGAGGTATTTCTCGAATTAAATTTCAGAATATTAATTTGTTCAAACATAAACATATGCATCATCAATTATTTATATAAATAGTATGTTTCTGGAATGCTTTCGCTGTGTACATGTTTTTCAACAGAATTTGGTATCAAGATATAAGATTGAAGTTCATAATAATATTTAAATAGGGTATATTGTTTTCCTACCGTAATGTCTAGTGATAAAATCTTCATTTCTTTGAGGATATGAACTCATACGTCTAGGGCCTTTAACAATGAAGAGCGTTTGTCATTTCAAAGTAAATGCTTAATAAGAAAGAATCCTGTATTGACAACGTGTTATGAATAATAATAAAAGTACTATACAACAAAAGATAAAACCAAAGAAACTGGTGAGGAGAGAGATTTTATTGATATACAAATTAATTGAATTGACTTTCTATTTATAGAGAAAAAAGTCATTGCAAGCAAAAGCTATCTGTTTGAGCTACTTGCAAGCTACCTACTTGAACTATTTGGAAGCTGTCTGCTTGATTACGAGTCTGAGGAAGGTATTGCAAGGCTTTTCAAAAAGTTGTTGGCAAGTTACCTGCTTGAGCTACTTGCAAATTTACTTGATTGTAAACCTATTTAGAAAATTATAAATTTAGATGGATATCCATAATACGATATATTTATAATAATTTTGCAATTTTATCATATGTGATAACTTTTAGTTTTAATTTTCATCATTTTATGTAAAATAAGGAGATAAATGAAGTAACTTTTTATTACCACAAAATTTAGTCTTACAACTTTAACAGAATAACCTCTTAATTTAATGACCATTCATGAAATTAATCCTCATAAGAAACCATTGGTTGTTACTCAAGTTCAAGATCCCAACTGTACATAAGAAGCTTATTCCTAGTGGTCTTCATTGCTCTATAAGTCTCTTCCAATCCATAGTCATTTTCGTAAGTCTCTTTTATTAAAAGTTACAATCTTTACCAAATTAACACGTAATGAATAACTCATAGTTCGTCGAATAAAACAAAAGAAAAAGACAAGTCATAGACATAGTTGTCAATTTCGAGCTTTAGTTTTCCATTTTTTACTAATACACGCAAGTGGATCTCATGCAATCAAAAGCTATTGCATGAACAGACTTTGAGCATGATTCTACGCATTTATCTCTCCGTGGAAAAGGGTTAAATTTATCCCTTTATTTTGGTTTAATAGTTAATTTTATTCTCCATCATACTATAAGGTTAAATATACCCATATTGTTATCAAAGTATTCAAAAATTACCCCTCATTTGGATGAAATTTCCAAATAAGGGTTATTTTAAATGAGATTTAAAGTATGACACTTAAAATCAAGTTTAAATGGCTTATATTAATTGAAGTGTGTCAAATTGACAAATGCGGTTTGGCGAAGCAACTCATGATTTATTTGTTAAAAAATTGACTTTTTGAAGTTGTGATTTTTTATTATTTAAAATTATATTTAAACATATTATAGAAAAAAATATGAAATTTTATGAGTGAAATTTTTAAAATTCAAAAATTAATTTAATATAATTTGTAAAAATTTAAAATATTTAAAAGTTAAATTTTTATTATTAAATAAATATTTAAAGGTAAATTTTTAAACTTTATCTTTAAAAAATGAACCTCATAAAATTGAATTTTTAAGATCAAAAGTTGAAGTTCAATTTATCAAGATAAATTTTAAAAAATCACCTTTAAATATTTATTTAATAATAAAAATTTAACTTTAAAATATTTAAAAGTTTTGAAAATTATATCGAATCAATTTTTGAATTTTTAAAACTTCACTCATAAAATTTCATTTTTTTTCTATAATATGTTTAAATATAATTTTAAATATTAAAAAATCACAACATCAAAAAGTCAATCTTTTAACAAATATATCATGCGTTGCTTTGCCAAACCGCATTGGTCAATCTGACACACTTCGATTAATATAAGTCCTTTAAACTCGATTTTATGTGTCATATTTCAAATCTCATTTAAAATACCCCTTATCGGGAATTCCATTCAAATGAGGGATATTTTCGAATACTTTGGTAACAGTAGAAATATATTTGGCCCTATAATATGACGAAGGATAAAATTAGCTATTAAATTAAAATAAAGACGTATATTTGACCCTTTTCCCTTTTCTTTAACTAACATGGATAACAAAGGAAAACATATATGGCCTATATAATTGTCATTCTTATCCGAATTTGACTTTAACTAAAGGTATAATCAGGGCATATCCGACTAACTAGCTATGGTTCACCTGAATTCATAGATTTTGGCTTGGACTGTATGTATGTGTTAAAAAAATTTATTATATTATAAGAATAATAGATTTTGAACTCAATAAATTAAATAAAAAAGATAAAATTATGAATTTAAACCCATAAAATTCAAATTTTAAATCTATATAATTCTTTTTCGAAATGAGGTCCTTTAAATCTGAGGTGAAATTCATAATTTATCTTGACTTTGTTTTTTTTTTGTTCACTACGCTAAGGAGGGAGAGTTCTTTTTAAGTGTCGTCAGTTGGAGCAAACTTTGCAACTTTGTGTCATTTGAGTCTAGTCATGGTCTCTAAAGATTAATAGTGACCAAAAGAAACTAGTTGTGAACCGTCCTTACGAGCTTCATCCCTGAAAGTTACTCCGCCATCCATTTTTATTTATCTATTATACTAAAAGTTGATGTTCATTTTATTTGTTCACTTTAAAAAATTAAGACATAATTTATCACTTAGTTCTATGTTACTCTTATTGTTAACTATAGCCATTTCCCAATCTAGTTCCCAAAGCATTAAATTGATTATATTTAAAGGGGATATATAGTAAAATCATCATTTTATTTATTGTTTCTTAAAAGGATGTACCAAGTCAAGATTGAATAAGTAAAGATGGACAGAAAGAGTAATAAGGATGAGATTTCGTAATTGACACTTAAAGATTTGTAGCGCTAGTGGTATTATAGTCCTTAAACCGAAAACCAAAAGGTTCCTCCTCAAGGTTTGTCCATTAAGGGTGAGTAAGGCCTAAGATCGGACCGAAAGGCGTAGTCAATGGACAACAAGGTGAATATTTCTATACTACCCCCTGTTTTTGGGACTATGTTTCTGGTCGCTAAAAATTGGTAGCTACAAATTTTCATGAACCAGTTTTTGTTGGTCCTATAAAGTCTACAAGGACCAATATCTAAATATCTGTATTAATTTGACCAGAAATGTTGTTCTAATAAACCTGTGCAGTCAAATTCAAACTGCGACCAGACTGGTTTAGAATGCCAATTCATTCACACAGCTACCAGGATTTCCAGTAGTACATGTCAAAAACATGGCTTTCAATTAGGCCATCTATGGCCCAAACGAAAAAGCCCTAATGCGGTGACGGAAGTAGAACTTTGGCGGCAAGTTCATTCGCATTCAATGCCCTTTCAGTTGATACATGTACCTATTGCCCCAAAAGAGTAGTGACTGCATTGGTACTATGTATCCATGGGTTTAAATCCTAATCCACCTCTGTACTCGGGTGACATTATTAAAGAAGTTTCCTTACTAGACCTAATATATATATTGTGAGTCTTCTAAAATCAACAATCTAAGCCCACTCTATGATAGAGCATAAAACAAGAATCGCTGAGGAGAATGAGGCTTCTAAATTTGAAAGAATGAAAACGATAAAGTCAAAACCAAAAACATGGACATCAATCCAACCACCACCTAGAAACAGCTGTGGACTAGAACATGATGCGTTCTTTAATCCTTACATTATGAGTCTGACAGACAGGTGTAACATTCACAAGGTTCAACAGCTGAAACTTGTGAAGATGTTTATTTTCAATTAAAAAAAAATATCCGTAAACTCTGTATAAATAGTATTTTTTTAATTTGTACTGAGTAATCTAAAATGAAATCCTCATCCAATAAGAAGTGTATCTTGCCAAACTCTGTAGGAATAGTAATTTTTTTATTTGTACTGAATAATTTATATGAAATCCTAATCCAATAAGAATTGTATCTTGCCAAGACTGGACCGTTGTCGAAGAAAGGGCTATTAGATGGGTGATTCCCTCGTATATTGCTACCGCTCTATATGAGAAAAATGTAGCTATCTATAAAAGCAGTCATTCAGATATGATAGAGGAGTTCTTGAAAGTTTAATTATATATGTTGTAGCCAGTTACTGTCAAACACACCTAAAAAGTAAGAGAAAATATATGACCTACATTTTGTATCTATAAGCTGTAACATCAGGAAAAAAAAATGAACACAATCCTTCCACCCCACACTGTGTTTACAGTTTTCCACCTTCCAACCCAAAATAGCTAGTCAACATATCAGGCATCAGCACATCTTGTTGGTGCATATCCCAGCCTGGACCTTTTGGTGTCATATAAGATATGAAAATTCTGCTGTTGGTAGTTACCAATTATTGACATGGCAGAGTGAGGAGTACCCAAAATTGCCAAACAAACAACGTCCTCTGGTTCAAGTTTAATAAAGTAGTTCTCCACCGGAAAATTCCATATAGCTCCGTCACTAAAAACTATCCCAAATGAGGGCAATTCAAGTTTCTCGACTCCAGACACATTGTAACATGGTCTCAGGATGGGAAAGTCTTCAATTAAAGTATAGCCCTTCACCTTGTTAACAAATGTCTCTTTTATAATCTCATATGCTGGTTCTGCAAAATAACTCAAAGTGGTTCCTGAATCAATAATTGTGCCACCAACACCTTGTGGAGAAAGATTCCATGTCTCCTCTGGTATTTTTAGCAATTCATCTCCAACAATGACTGATTTTATCTGTACATAGTAGAATGTTTCTGCAGGATTTTCATTCCCACCAACCAGTGAAGTGAAGTTCAAATTTGGATGTTTCAAAAGCTCCTTATCTTCACCAAAAATCAGTTTGCTGCTGACACTAGAATCGCTATTCCTATTAACCAGACAATACGAAAAAGAATGGCCATATAAAGATTGTAGCTGAGACGAAAACGAAAGTGGTCCCCTACCAAGTCCTAGCAAACCTGCAGCCCCATGAAACAGGCCTCTATTCCAATGACCACAACCAAACATCACATTTTCCACCTTCTTAATCTCTGAATTCCCACTAGGGGTTGTTAGATTAACTGAGAACGTCTCTAACGCGAAATCGCCAGTCGTATTCGAGCTGTCTCCATACCAATAGTAATAAGGGCAAGTCTGGTTTTCAGTCTTGCAAGGCTGTGGAGGGTCAGGAGATGAAACAAGGTGACACCTTGGATCATGGCAGCTTATATTCCTAAAGGAAATCGAGTCTTTAGGATCATAATGAGGACCATTTTGTTCAAAGCAGTCATAACAAGGTACACACTGAATCCAATTAAGATCACTACCAGTATCAAGAATCAAAGAGAAGTGTTTAGGAGGTGTACCAACAAAAACATCCATAAAGTACTCTCCTGATCCAAGACTAACCCCAGATTCCAAAGTTGCCATGAGCTTGCCTGAGAGTTCAAATGAAGATGATTGTGGTGAGGCTGCTGGAGAAATGACAGGTTTTTCACTGTCTTTTTTCAATCTTGAAACAGAGTTTTGATTCTTTTTCTCTACAATCCTTGTATGCAATGTCTGAACTCTGCCTAAGTCCCTTGAGGTGGACTCAAAAACAGAGTCCTTAGCCTCTATATTTTGACCAGCTGACCTATGCCTTAGGTGAAACTTGACTGAATCTCTTGGCTGGTCTTCTTCATGATCTTCACCATCAAAACTATCTTCTTCTTTGGTGAATATGGAATGGGTGGTGGTTGATGTCCCATGACTGCAACCTGAGTTAGTAGAAGAAGAAACTACATTGAAACTTGGATGTTGAGGGAATTCAATACCAGAAGCACTAGAATTCAGATTGATCCCAAGATTTTGATGAAGTCCCCCAGAGGCTACAAGACCAAATGAAAATATCCTCAAGAAAACCAAAATAAAAATACTGAACTTAGTCACCATTAGTACTAGTTCTTTTCTTTCAGATTCTGCAACAGAACCAAAAAAGACTACATAAAAGGATTCAGCTTCTTGATTTCAATACTGTTTCTCTGAATCAAGAACCCCCAAACCAAAAATGTTTTAAATTTGTGGAACAAATGGTACTATTTGGGTAAGAAGAGAAGTTGGGCTTTTTCATGGGGGGAAAAAGCAGACCACAAAAGTCAGGGGAATTGGGTTCATGTATTTAGCTTTGCCAGAGAGCTCTTAAATGGAGCTTGATGTTTGAAGGAGGACTTTGAACGCTGGCTTTTCAGATGGCCAGTTTTCCTCCCACGCGGTTTCTTCGTAGCTCGAGTAAAATTTTCTTTTTTTTCTTAAAAAGAAAAAATTATTCTCTTAAACCACTCCTAATTTAAATAAATAAATAAATAAACTCCACCAGGAAAATGAAAGTAAACAACAATTTCTTGTCTTGTTGATCTATTTCTTTTAGATTTTTTTTTTTTGAAAAAACAAAATTAAATTACTCCATCCATCCCTGGTAGCTTATCGATTCGAGAGTCAAGTAAATTTTTGTATGCCAACTAATTTTTATATGTTTTTAAATATTTTTAAATTATTAATTATTACAATTTATATTAATTATTTGAATAATTATAAAATATATAAAAATTTAATTTTAAAAAAATTTAAAAATTTTATCTTTAAACTTACAATTAAATTATAAATAATATCAAAAAGAGTCCACACATAAAGAGAAATAGGAGAAATTCAGTATTCACACATGTACCGAAATTAATATCACGTAGAATTAAAGTTGCAATCAAAAATTACAAATTTTTTTATCAACCTCTTAGGGAGAGATTTCAATTTCAATAAAGATTTTTTTTCTCGTTCTATCTCTATTGCATACACGATTCATGAAAAAATCCATCTCATAAATATCTTAAAATAAGATGGAAAAAAAAAAAGATAAAATATAAGTAATCTTTAACCAACGTTTAATTACTGTATTTTCCTTTGTCATGCCTTCGGGCAATGTTTCTTTGTTCAATATATTTATCTAAATTAACAAGTTTTCACCAAATAAAATGAGGTAATTAATAAACAAACTAATTTTAGGGGTGATTATGGATTTGAATCATTCAACAATCTAATTTATAAAATATGTACAAAATATGTAGATAGTGTGTGTATATATATATATATAAATAATTTTGGTATATACTAATAGTGTATATATGTACATTTTGATCATATTGATAAATTAGTTGATCGAACCCTATATATCATATCATCAGTGACTAACCATAACTTTATAAAGATGCATCTTAGTAAATTTTCAAACTTTAACTTAATATAGTCATCCTTATTTTTCGTGGTGTTCTTGTGTTTACATCTCTCAAACGAAAATAGACATTTACTGCATTAACTACGCAGACGTACTTAATATCACAATTCACAACTACTTTTATCATCTATCAAAAGAAATTAATGTTAATTTCTTTCTTTTATTTTTCTTTCATTTTAACACAACACGTTATAAATGAATATAAACATATATAAATATAATTTCAAATTTGAGACTTTCTTCTCCAAAATCCCCACATAGCACACATTCTTTTACAACTTACAAGAAATGTTGATTAGTCTGCTATTTTGAATATTGTAGTATTAATAAATCAAACTTGCCGGAAATGGATAATATTCTCTCAAAAAACATTTTTTTTTATCAAACAAAATAAGTCGTTGGGCTTCTAAGTTTTCAATATTTGTTACTTTTACCATTTTATGTTGTATTATATTTTTGTCCAGATCTGGTGTTCCATGACTTATCTTATGTATACTGTTCATACCTAAAACTTATCTTCCTTTTCCGCTTCTCCACATTCTCTTTTTCCTTTTTCTATTTACAAGTACATAAATATGTTGTTGCAAAATGAAAAAAATGGGAAACTAAACAATATAAGTTGGACATTACCTTGAAACCGGATGCCATTAACATAAATTTATAAAGGATAGGAAAGGCTCAGCTTGAATTTTTTACTCCCTCCATACTTATTAGGATTATTTAAAATATTTATTTTAAAATACTTGTATTTTTAAAAAATTATTTATTTTGAACCAATAATGAAATGCCAAAAATTCATTTCTTTTGGGTTGAATGAAATAATAAATTAATAAAAATTTTAAGAGGGTGCCAAAAATAACAAGACAACTAATATGAAAAGGAGAGAGTCGTTAGAATAGTAATCTTTTCAACAACCCTTTATGGCAGTTACTCTAGTAAAAGCTGATAAATTTAGGTGAACTTAACCTATTAAAATTCTTTATAGTCAAACCTTTTTTGACACGACTGTTGATGAAATAAACTAAAGAGAGGAAAAAAGGAAGGCAGAGTAGTAGGGGAATTTGATTTTTTTTGACAATCCAAGGCAATCATATGGTGGACACTTTAAAAGAAAAAACATAAATAGTAGTCAACCAAAGAATAATTTATTTTTTATGCTTTAATATTGAAGAATTTATTTACTTTTATGCTTTCAACTAATACCAGCAGGATATGAATTTGATAAATTTTATAAAATCCTTCGATATATTATTTATCCTTTTATTTAATTGGTGCTTGTTTACACTCCTATGGTCATAGTGGGTAAAGTAGCATTTCGTATTTCACTTAAAAATATTGAACCGGTATTTAGTTGAGGAATGAGTCAATGTAATATGTAGGGTCTATTTGAAAAGTAATGTGATAATTAAAATTGGTATAATTATTAAAGTAATAATTATATGATTTAATATTTATATAAAATAGTAACTATATAATTTAATAATTTGTTATAATGTATTTATAGTATAATTATGAATATATTGTTTGGTTGTATAAATATAATTGCACAGTTAGATTAATTTTAAAAATAAAAATTAATATCAAAATTCAAAGTTAATATTTGACGATAAATATGTGTCTTTATGAATGATAGTATTAAATTAGATATTTAAGATACATGTTGTCTCTGCAAATATATTAATTAATAAATATATATTTTTAAGTAATATTATAAAATTAACTGATATATATTTTAAAATTAATAACATTTTAATTAAATTAATTATAAAAACTAAAAGTACACATTTTTTAAGAATATAATGGAGTGCATATTTGACAAAAATATTAATCTATCAATTCTAAATTGATAGAATTATTCAAATACTACATCATAAAATTATTCAAATATTTGAACAAAAAATAATCTATCAATTCTAACTAAAAAAATAAATAGCATGCAACATGAAATGAAAAGTCAATATTAGTAAAAAAATATAAATAAAAATAAAAATATAACATAAATTTAAAATTTAAAAAAAAACATAATAATCTTATGTCAAATTCCAACATAATTTAAATAAATATAATTCAAAACAAAAGACAAACATAAGTCTGTAACTTCATTCAACGATGAAATTCTACCTTAATTCAGAAATTAGAATAACGATACATTTATGCTAAATTAAGAAAAAAAATATGAGAAATTACGTGAAATAACAAAAAGTTAAGGTTGAAAAATGTGAAGAAGGGAAATGAAAGATAAATAATGTAAAATGAAAAATAATGATAGGGTGAAACTTTTATATCATCAATGTAGTTTACATCATTTTTATTAGGTGATCAATTAATGATTATAACAAAAATATATTTATAATTATTTTATAAATAATCTAATTGTATTTTAAAAAAATTAAATACATAATACTAACTAGGTTCCTTTTATAATTTACACTTAATTACTTAATTAAACTGGATATCTCCCTACTTTGCATTGCATGTTTTGCTATATTTTATGGACAATTGGTCAAATCAAAGAACTCATCCTTGGTCTATTTTTGTGAAATCTATTTTGAGGGGGGTTCAATTTTATATGCATAGAAACTTGGGCGAATCTTCCTTTATGTATAAACAACTAATTAACTAAAAAGTACTATAATCTATTTTGGTCTTTGATTCTTCTTCTTTCAATATCATTTATTTTATTTGGTCTTGGTTTAGGCCTTGACTATGTTGGCACAAAAATGTGTTTGGAGACTATTTTCGACTATACGTTTGGATTAGATTTTGTATCGTGCTTGAATTAAGTTGTTTACTTTAAACAAAAAAAAATAGTAGTTGGAATTAAATATTTTAGAAAGAAAAAAAAAATTGAAAGACTGAATTAAAGTTGACGTTCCACTTCCGAAAATGAAGTGAATCACTATTGAGTTTTTCAATACCAAATAATTTTCCAAACCAAACAAGGTAGAATAAAGACATTTTGCGAACGTATGGAAGTTAAAAACCAATTACCACTGAGAAACTCAAGTTTAAATCATTTTTTAAAAAATTGTTGACATATTTAAACTTAGAAAATACTATTGGACTTTCACAATGGAGCATGGTGGATTGATAATATAAGGTAAATAAATGTCTATGATATACTCCTCCATCTCATATTATTTGTGCATTTTTTCCTTTTCATGCCCTTTAAAAAATTATAAATAAAAAAAATATTTTTATTAATTTATCCTTTAACTCTTTTTTAGTATATTCTGTTTATGTTTCTTACGCATTAATATATCAAAATTAAGAATCGATAATTTTTTTAAAAAAAACTTTACAATATTTATACTTTTAAAAAGCATTAATTTAAAAGCAAAATGGGAAGAATTTAATTAATTCTATCTTGATTTTGCAATTAACAAGTAATTTGGACATACATTTTTAGTAACGTGGACAACTAATATGAGACGGAGAGAGTATAATAACCTGTTTGGCCGAACTTCTAAAATCAGTTTATTTTGAGAAATGTTTTTCTCAAAAGTGCTTATTTAAAAAGTACTTTTGGTGAGAAGTAGCGTGTGTTTGGAAAAAAAATTAAAAAAAAAAGCTTTTGAATAGCAATTAATGTTTGCCCAGACTTTTATAAAGTGTTTCTAAATGTATTTTTCTCAAAAGTGCTTTTGGAGAGAAACTATTTTTTTTAACTTTTAAAAAACAGCTTATGTTACTCTCTAAAAGCATTTATTTTCTCCCAAAAACTTATCAAACACCTCATTAAAAAAAAATATATTTTTGACCTATCAAAAAACTTGACCAAATAGACCGTAAAAGATTTCACTAATTAACTTCTCTGATAATATAAAACTATCGAATTTCAGAATAGAAGCAATAAAAAGTAAAAATGTATAACAAACATACGTAACAACTAATAATATTGAGTTGTTTTTTTCAAATTTCAGACTAACTTTTTGCTTTCCGACATATAAAACTGCCTCCCTAAATTGTGATTTGGAAATTGAAAACGCAAAAAAGAAAAAGAATGAAAAAAGTAAGTTTTTCGAGTTAAAAAAATAAAATAATATTGAAAAGTTACTACTTTCAATTTCTAATGTTAGTTATTTTGATAAATTAAATTTGTTCTAAATTTTTTATAGTGTTTTTTTTTTTAAAAAAAAGAAGTTATCTTTTCTTTTTCAGATAAAGACTTACTATTTAGTTAGTGAAGTTAATACAAACATAGATATTTAAGAAGAAAAAACTATATAATTGTCATGATTAAAATTATTAAAATATCTTTTTTAAAGACGATGCAAAAACTTTACTCTCTTTGATCCATTTTAATGGTTAGGATAAGAGTTGCACACTCATTAAGAAAAAATTAATAGATATGATAATTTGACTAATATAATCCTATTAATTTTTTAAAAACATACAATAATAATTCATTTCACATTTTAAAATTACTTTAAATACTAAAGGTAAAATTAAAAAAAGTATGATCAATTAAATTTTAAATTTTAAAATTAATAAATATTTTAAAAATTATTTTTAATATACCTAACAATTAAAATGAAATGATCAAGAATAAAACATACTGATACTCCTATCTACATGGGGTGATCAAAAACCAAGAATAGAAGTATGAGAAAGGGTTTGTCTGCCATTAACATGTATAGAATGTTCAAAATTCAGAACCAAAGTCCCATGAAAGGGAGATGAAGTCAGCGCAAGATACAGTGTGTATTGAAATTGCATAAATTGGTTGAGTTAGGAGCAGACAAACGTGTCGTTGCCGCCATTTATATTCTCCACTAGTTTTTAATACATATTTTGTACGTGTATTTTATGTTAATTGATAAAAAAAATATTAGAGATATTTTTAATATATTAAATATTTTGGCTTATCTAAAATTTTAACAACATGTAATTTAAATATATATATTAGCAATATAACATGTGATTATAAATACTTCTAGTCTTAAAGTCTGTGCCTTGCATCATATATATCAAAAAGTTATTACCGAATGAAAGTAGTAAGTAATAAAACTTGTATGAAAATTTTATTAACATATGTTTTTTTAGAATGACTAGTAGATTAATGTCGAATATATGAATCTTTTCATTTATGAATATGTGACAGAAAATATTAGTTGAGTTGTGTGTGTGTGTGTGTGTGTGTGTATATATATATATATAATCGTAGTATGAATATAACAATATAATAAGTCAATATTTATGTATTTCGTGAGAGCATGAAATACCAAATTGGGACAATAAATTGAATTTTAAATCACGTCTTTGTAGAATATAAATGCATATAAAATATATCATCATCTCGATTACTTCTTTTTCTCTACATAGTTCATCTACCATTTTTTATTTCATTTTTCTTATCATTCACTCTCTAAAATGAACACCATCATCAATTTTGACAAGAAAATTGAAAATACCTCTGCCTTGAATATGAGGATAAAAATAAATTATAAGGAACAAAAGACTAAAATCAATTAAAGAAAAGCAAAATGACTAGTTGCTTAGCAATTTCCCCTTCTCTTTTAAGCAGCTCTTGAAAAGGAATTTTAGAACAATACTTGAACCTATTTTAACTATATGTATATATCTCATGCTGTATAAGCATATGTTTTTCAAATATTAAATAAAGATAAATGAAATAGAAATAAAATAAAAGAATAAAATAAATATGTTGCCCGTAAAGTTCATGAGAAAAATGAACTAAAATGTTGTCTTTATATAATTCTTAATCTCTTGATTAGTGTTTTTTGGACTTTCCGTTCACATTGGAGTATTAACTAATTGAATCAACTTGCATTTTAATTAATTTAATCTGCCTACATTTATTAATATATTGCAATTATTCAAATTCTATAATGAACTAACGAAGAGGTAAATGTATTTAATGAGGAAATAAGTTACATAGCTATATTGAAGGCTAGTTTCTGGACACGTGTTTCGCACGTGTATATCCACATTAAATATAGAGTTGCGATAAGTATAAACTCAAAATGATTGAACTGGCGTTTTGGTTACCTTAATTTACTAATCATATTTTGATGACGATTAAGTATAAAGCGTGATAATATTACCTAATTAATAAAATGAAAACAAAAAAATTTCAACGTTTATGCAGAAAAGTGCAAGAATTATATAAAATACAAGTTACCGTGATAGGCTTAAATATAAGTCACGCACCAAGAGTAAATTTAATCTACAGGTTTGAGGTTGCTTCTATCAAGTTTATGGATATTTTATACAAACCCAAAATGCCAACAACAACAAAACAAGAAGGTAAATCAGAAAATATTTGAAAAGCTATCAAAAAGAAGAAGAAAGAATGCAACAACTTCATATTACTTATTAAAAGGTGTGGAATATGATCATGACGCAAAGACATACATTTTTCATATTGAGTCTGCTTAATCTTCATTAGAGGATTGTGTATAAATACTATTGTAACCGGTAGAAGCTTAGTAGATGAAACAATTGGAGGTTAAAAAGTAGTATATGAAATAATAATTAAAAGAATAAACGTGTAACTTAAAATTATTACTGGCAAGTGAAACAATCCTCCTCATTTACTTGGTTCAATGAATGACTTTATTCATTTCTTTTTGTTTTAATGAATACATACATACATACATATATATATACATACATACATATATATATATATATATATATATATATATATATATATATATATATATATATATTTGATGGTAAAATATTACTATTTAATTAGATAATTTATTATATTTTAATTTACTACAAGGGTAAAATGGTAATTCAATTTTTAAGATAATATTATAGTACATATGCGATGACTTACACAAAATTTGAAAGGAAAAAAGCAAATGGTCATTAGTCTTGTGACAGAGACACTTCCTCTGTTCTAAAATACTTATCACATTTTTCACTCATCAAACAAAAAAAATTTTAACATTGTAGAACTTGCTTTTAATGTTATATTTATTTACTATTTATCTTTATTATTTTTTTTTTTATATTTATTTATTATTATTATTATTATTATTATTATTATTATTTATTTATTTATTTTAGCTTTTCACTTTTTTGACTTCCCACTTATATAGTAATAAATATATAAATATGATATGATAAAATATTAATATTTAATTATTCGACTTAGGGCTTCCCCCTTATATAATAATATGATGGATTGTAAAAAATTTATCATATATTATAAAATAATAATCAAAATGCATCTCAATTATTCATTTGTAAAAATATTTGTTATGATTGTTCAATATATTAATTTTAAGAAGAATAGAATAATAACATGTAATTTATAAAAAATACTCAAATTTATTATGATTGTTCAATGTATTAATTTTAAGAAGAATACAATAATAACATGTAATTAATAAAAAAATACCCAGATTTATTATGATTGTTTAATATATTAATTTTAAAAAAAATATAATAATAATAATATTGTTATGAAATAATAAAGAAAGAACAAGAATATTGTAGAGAAAGACAGAAGGAGAGAAGTTCTTATTTCTCTTTGATTAGATTAAATACAATGAAGGAGAACCCCTCTATTTATAGGGATAATTTCTCCTAACTTTTCTCGAAAAGATAGACTTTCACAATGATATAAACACATATATCTAGTACAATACAAATACCTTTATAGACATTCACTACAACACAAATATGTTTATAACACTCCCCCTTGAATGTCTATTTGATAGATAATGTGTCTCGTTAAAACCTTACTAGAAAAAACCCAGTGGGAAAAAATCTAGTGAAGGAAAAACAGTACACATATCTAATAATACGCATTTTGGCTGCCTCGTTAAAAACCTTACAAGGAAAACCCAATGGGACAAAACCTCGTAAGGGAAAAAGAGTACAGCGCGTATTAACTCCCCCTAATGAGAACATCCTTGAATCTTTGCATCCCGATCTTGTGCACCATCTTCTTGAAAGTTGCAGTTGGTAGAGATTTGGTGAATAAATCAGCCACATTATCACTTGAACGAATCTGTTGCACATTGATATCAGCATTCTTTTGGAGCTCATGTGTGTAGAAAAACTTTGGCGAGATGTGCTTCGTTCTATCTCCTTTTATGAATCCTCCCTTTAGTTGTGCTATGCATGCAACATTATCTTCATACAAAATTGTGGGTACTTTGTCACAGTTCAAACCACATTTTTCTCTAATGAGATGTATCATGGACCTCAACCACACACATTCTCGGCTTGCTTCATGAATAGCTATTATCTCAGCATGATTTGATGAAATAGCTACCAGAGATGCTTTATAGATCTCCAAAATATTGCAGTACCTCCACATATGAACACATAGCCAGTTTGAGATCGAACTTTATGTGGGTCAGATAAATAGCCAGCATCAGCATAACCAACAAGACCGGGACTTGCTAACAAATTAACCGAATGTTATGCCTTGTAGTATTAGCAAGATATATTAGTGCATCAATCACACTAAGATATGGTACTTCAGGACTAAGGATTTCCTCATATAAGAATTATGAACAAGTTTAAAGAAACTTGTAAATGCTTCAGGCATTTCGAATCCTTCATGATTTTCGTACAAATTTTATCAAGTGATAACATTAATTAGTATTTAAATGCGTGACATCTTCTAGTGTCTGGACTACAGGTCCAATAAGCTTTATGCTTATCAATACGCATCATTTCACTTGATAATTATTTCTACATCAGCATGCTTTAATAGATGTAGAATTCAGATCCTCACAATCTTTTATAATATTGCGCACTATATTGTATCAAAAATATCATCGACGATCAGTTCCAATGCGACATAACTTATTGAGATCTCTTCATTTTTCGTCACTTTCAGGTACCTGAACCTTTGCCAAGGTTTTATGAAGTGTTATGTCGTGGTGCTTTCTTAAAGCACTTGCCTCATCATTATGACCATCTTAATCACTTGCTCCTCTTCTTTTTCAAGAAGTTCTATATTTGGAACCGTTTGGTCTATCACGCTTCAGGCGTCTCATAGACTCTATCTTTCAAGGACTTTCCATTTGAGCATTTGCAACTTTTCTTTTTCCCGAGGATCTAGATAATTCATCCCACACTCAATTTTCAGTTGCTAATCATTTCTCCCCCTAATGTTAGAAAAACTAACATTTACTCCCCAAGCTCATTTGGGGACCCATCTTTGTGCGTTGTGGTGGGGCAATTCAATCATATATCGCACATTCAAATTTTAGATGGAATTATTTAGTTCCTGACCCTGGACCAATTGTGATAGGGAAACCTTGTTGGCTTGATGCATTCAAGTGTTGCTATATGTTAAATAAACATATCTCATACCAAATTTTATTTGGGAGTTTTATTCTCATAATCAATGATTTAGCTATAATTGGAGGCATACAATTCTCGCTAAACCAACATAGATATGAATCAACATTATCAACATGATTTTATAATTTGGAACTATGCTCTTAGTTTAATAATTCGAGCAACAACCTTACAAAAATCAATTGCAAGTGATATCAAAACACATGTGACCATACCATGGATGCATCTATTAGCAAACGGTTCACATGGTAGGTGAATGAGCCCATATTCACCATTTTATAAGTTTCCAAATTTCAGGAAATATAATTCCAATCTTAGCTGATCAAGATCATTCTATCACGAGAACAAGCAACACAAGATAATTCTTGAAGAATTTTTTATTTCTTCAACATATAGCCACGTGAATTCTCAGTTATTTTTGCATCACATTTGAACCGGGATGGCCAACCGGTTATGCCAACTTATTTCAGTAAACTTCTAGTTTACTTTCGTATGTGATTTCATCATCATACCCATATTTATGTACTACAAATTTAAAAAAAAAACGGCGGGTAATCTTTTACATAAATATTTATAACCCGCTTTAATTGTAGTACCATGAAGATATTAGATCTTCCCATAATTTATAGTCTCATTTTTTTTTCAATGTCCTTGAAACTTATAAGTTTCCTTTTGAGACTTACTACAACAATTTCATTCCTTCAGGTAGTAATACATTAGCTCTTCCGGAGCTCTCAATTAATTTTGTATACTACCACATATTCAATCATATCAAAATAGTTTCTCCACATAGTTTCAACTTTGAAACAATTTTGAATGTTGATGAGCTATACTCATGAACAGACTTATAGTCTTGATGGATCCAATCATATCGTGCCTTTGGGTGGACGACCATCTTCAGGTGGTCATACCTTTCTTTTAGGCTATTCCACAAAACAAGTGTATCCTTGATCGTGAGATATTCAATTTTAAGAATTTCGTCAAGATAATGACGCAAAAATATCATAGCCTTAGCACGATCTTGTTTTGATGCTTTGTTTTCACTTTTAATGGTATCTCCAAGACCCATTGCATCCATATGGATTTTTGATGCTTTGATTTCCCTTCAGGGACTAGATCTGTATTAGATCTATATTTGTAACATTTATCAAAGTTCTCAATTTCTCATTCTTCAGGAATGGAACATGATCATCAAAATATGCCTTAACCACATAAGGTATGATAGCTTAAAACCTCTTTTAAGATATTGCTACTTCGGGAGCAAATCGAGGTATGCATATAACATAGATGATTTCTCTTACATATTTTCACAATATTGTTCTGCTGGAACAAATATATTTTCGCAATATTGTTCTTCTAGAACAAGTATGTTTTTCACCATATTGTTCTTCTGGAACAAATATATTTTTCACAATATTGTTCTTCTGGAACAAATATATTTTTCACAATATTGTTCTTCTGGAACAAATATATTTTTTCACAATATTGTTCTTCTGGAACAATTATGAGGCATGAATTGCCAAGTGAATCAATAAGTCGTTCCTCAAGTTCATATACAAAATCGATATTGTTATTAGTAAATACATAAATATCAAGAAATACTAACCTTCATCTTTCTAAGAAAACTTTGATTTTTCTTACCTCAAATCTTTCAAAGTGAGTGCTCAAGGCAGAGACTCGTGCTGATAACGTGTTATGAAATAATAAAGAAAGAACAAGAATATTGTAGAGAAAGACAGAAGGAGAGAAGTTCTTATTTCTCTTTGATTAGATTAAATACAATGAAGGAGAACCCCTCAATTTATAGGGATAATTTCTCCTAACTTTTCTCCAAAAGATAGACTTTCACAATGATATAAACACATATATCTAGTACAATACAAATACCTTTATAGACATTCACTACAACACAAATATGTTTATAACAAATATGTAATTAATGAAAAATACTCAATTATATTATTGTAAGGATTACTATTATAATTTATTGGGGATTATTTTCAACGCTTTTGTACAATTATTAAGATGAGTAAGGTATGCGAAATTATTAAATGTAGTTAACTCCTCAAAATTTTTAACTTTTGAAAGTAAAAAAATAACATTAATTTTTAAGGGCATAGAGGTCTATTAATTTTATATGGACATTTTAATCTTTTAACTTTCTACTGAACTTCTTATTCACTTACCTTAATGTGAATTAAATTTATTATTTAATTTCAATTATTAATGTATTTTAAATATTACTATTTAATTAGATATTTAATTTGATTGTCATCTATGAATAATAAAATATTATCATTTAATTAGTTATTTTATTATATTTTAATTTACTGCAGTGACAAAATAGTACTTCAATTTTTAAGATAGAGACAATTAGTTTTTAGAGACATGCACAAATATCCTCCGCTAATACAAAAATATTTTAAATGAAGTATTATTAAAAAAAGAAAATATTATGTTACATAAAATTTAAAAGATAAAAATACAAATTCAAAATGATAAATGGTGACTTCATTGGATTGGAATAGATAGACAAAAATATTGTCATAATGATTCAACGACATTTTGTTAGTAATCAACTTAATATGGATAAAAATTATAGAAAAAGTAATTCTATAAAATAAATAAAAATAAACAAAAAATGGAGCATGACTATATTAAAATAAATATACGTCATATTTCTTGAACTACATTAAAAGATCTATACTGAAAAATTCAATACAACTCCTAGTACAATAAAATTCAAAACAATTTTTAGTCTCCTCTATATTTTTATTATGCTTCTTTTGTATTTCTGCACCAATATTTGTACCTCTATTTAGTAGTTGAATAATATAACATTCAATTTTTGGGCATTTTAAAATACATAAAAAAGGAAAAATTACAAAAGTAAATTTTTTTAAGTAAAAGACATCCAACAATGAAGAATAAGATATAATTGCAAATAATTATTAAAAACTTGTGTGAGATCCAATATGTTTACCTTCAAAATCATCATTAGTAAATATAAACTTGAATTTGTTTTCTCATATATGTATCTTTAAAGATGGAAGAAAGGAAGAAGACAAAAAAGATACTAAATAATTATAAAATCATATATGAGAACTCATAGAGATGAAAATATGAAAAATACAAATTCACTTACAATTTTATATCTGAAGAATTTTCATCATGTAATCATGACAAATTCACATATTTCTCGATAAAAGGAAAAAGATAAATACAAAAAAGAAACAAAAATATTAATAATTAAATTAATCAGAATTTTTTATCACAAATTGATTAAAAAATTTAACAGCAGCACAATATAACGTAGAAAGCAAGATGAAAACACAAAGTTAGATGAAAGAAAAAAGTACTATATATAATCTTGAAGGTTAGTATCTTTGATAGACTCTTCCTTACCCATATTTACTACAAATTCAATTTAAAATATTTGATAGACTCTTTATTACCCATATTTACTATAATAACTCCTCATTCATTTACTACACAACACTATTCGGCTTGTAGTCTAATTTTTGATATCATTTGTTAAAATTAAATTCATGTTTCATATATTAATGATTTTGCAGTAATTTTGAGGGTAAGTTTACTCCTTTTTGGTTAAAAGTTATTAAAGTAGTACTTGTTTAATTAGATGGTAAAATCGTAACTCAATTATTAATGGACAGTTTAGTAATTTAACTTTTACTTTGTGCTTTCTATTTTTAAAATAGCGTGTGTGTGTATATATAATAATAATAATAATAATAATAATAATAATAATAATAATAATAATTACTAAATACAGCTCAAATTATTAATTTGGAAAATGTTTTGAGAAGTAATTGAAGGTGAAAATGAATGGCCTCGTCTTCATTAGTTAGATATTCATTGAATTAATGTGTAAATTCCCAGTTCTCTCATTTATTTTAAACTTTTACCGGAGCACGGGGCCTGTCTGGACAAAATACTGCCAGATCTTGAGACCATGTGTACAGGATACCTTTTTAGGGGCTCCCCGGGATAACAACGGCCCTTAACAACTCCAAATAACGGGCCTTTTCACCGGGCAACTATACGTAGCCACAAAGGCAAATCCAAGATCTACAGTATTCGCCGACTGTACCACCATCTCCGAACCAAGCTAATCAATCTTTATACTAAGTCTTTTCAGTTCTTATAATAAAATCTCCCGATTTTAATAAAGTCTAGTTCATTTTTTATGAGGATTCAAGTAGAACGGAGATTCAACATAGATAGATTTTTAGCCGGCTATAAGCACGGCCATCGGAGAAGAAGTATAAAAACAAGAACTTAAAATAAATACCTTGACACCGGAAGTTGTGCCCAAACTTGGACGATAATTTTTTATTTTATATTTATTATAAATACTTTAATTGTTTCTAATATATTTTTTTAATACTAAATAATACATAATTACAACTAATATGATAAAATTATTATTTATTTATTGTTTTTAAAATATATATCAAATAAATAAACACGTACATAAGGAGTAATTATATAACAAAAGTTAAATCTATTACCTATTACATAGAAGAGCAAAGATATGGGATGATCAAAGATATTATTTGTCATTTCAATAAAAATTTATATTATTTTATTTATGGATAAATTTAAATGACTACAAGAATTTTGGACACAATGGCCACAATTTTCTGTTCATACTTTGAACTGGTTTGTTATTAATATTTTTATCTTTTTTTTTTAAAAGAAAGTTAAAATTTCTAATTAGTTGTTATTAATAAATACCTAATTTTATTTTAGAAGGAACAAATTAATATGATCTTTTTATCTCTGTGGTCAATTGTGGACACAAAATTATAGTTATTTAGCATAATTCTTTGCTTATACTATAAGCCAAAGTCTTTTCATAAATTTTTAATGACAAAATAATCAAACCTTTTTTTTTTTTTTTTAAATAAGAAGCATATCCCAACTCTCAAGTAGTCTAATATATCATGTGGACCGTACAATTTTCATCACAACTTTCAAATGCTTTAGATCAATCCTAATTATTTTTGATTATTCTATTATTTATGAGGGAGTATTTGCAAGGTCAAAATACTCATTTTTTTCTCTATTTTTATGTGGTGAAATTTTAATTTTGTTTTACTCAAGTAACAATATCCACAAGAAAGTACAATTAAGTTTTTCTTTGCGCATTTAATTACTGTACAAATTAATTATTATAGTAGAATAACAAAAAAAAGATATATTAATAAATATCTAAAAGACATTCATCTACTCACACTATTCAAAAATAATATCAGGTTAAAATTTTTCAAAATTTCTAAAGATAATTTTAAAAATATATTTAGGTAAAGAGAAAAGACATAAAATTTCCTCTCAACCTGTCAACACAACTCATTTTAGTACTTTAACTTTACATGTGTTTTTTTACCTCCCTAAACGCATTTGAAGTCTATTAAATACCACCCAAAACGCCGACGTGAAAAAGAAATTTAAAAAAAATTAAAAAGGCGCATATTTGGGAAAACAGGTGGGTCCACTGATATTTATATTATATAATAGAATAAAAATAAAATAAAATAAACCTACCCAACTCTATCTTCTTCTTCAACCCCCCCCACCCCCCTTCTCCATCTTCAAATTTGCCAATCCTCTCTCTTTCTTTAACCCACCCCGCCACCCTCTTTCTCCTTCTTCATCCCCCCTCCCCTCCCCCTCCCGTCCCCCAGACCTATCTTCTTACGAATCTCCATCCCTTTTCTCCTTCTTCGAACCCCCATCCCACTATTTCTCCATCTTCGACCTCACCTCACCCACCCAACATCCCCCCCCCAAAAAAAAAAAAACAAAAAAGTACACTTATTTATCAATTTGTTTTACTTTGTGCTTTCAAAATTTAACTTTTTTAGAAAAATTTTAAATTTTTTTGAAAAATAAAGATACCCAATGGAGAAAAACAACCTCTATTTTTCTTGAATTAATTAGTGTATAAAAATATAAGTAAAAAAAGAAATAAGAAAATAAAAAAATTAAAATTTAAATAATTTTCAATGTGGCGCTGACGTGGCAGTAACGTGGCAGTGACGTGGGGCGAGCGTAAAACACTTCACATTGTGAGACTGATATTATTCTCTTAGGGTAGTATTTAATAGACTTCAAATGCATTTAGAGGGGTAAACAAACGCCTGGAAAGTTAAAGTGCTAAAGTGAATTGTGTGGACAAATTCAGGAGGGATTTTATGTCTTATCTCTTTGGTAAAACTTAAAAATTAAGTTATAAGTGATGAGCGCGCGCACACACTTAATTGATGTGAGAATTTTAGTTAAGTAGCATATACAAAATAAAGTAGAAAACTTTTTTATTATCATATCATATAAAAATAATTATAGCTAAATTGTAAAAAATTGAGATTTTAATTATGATTCGGAAGGAAGAAAAAATTACATGCTATAATATATAAATGAAATTTGATAGTATAAAATTTATTTACTGCAACATCCTATATGGCATAAATTCATTTAATATATATATATATATATATATATATATATATATATATATATATATATATATATTGTTTGTACTCCATTCATCTGTGAGTCATTCCTATTAATAAAACATGAACTTAAAATTTATCTTTTGTAATTTTTACATGATTACATTATAATTCTTTTATAAACAAACGTATGTTATATTAAGTAGAGAAGATTATATATTTTTTATTTGAAAAAGATTTAGAATATGTGTAAGTTTACATAGAATATATTTAAAAAATTTGAGATCTAATTCGTGAGATTACACTAGGTATATTGTAATATTCGTAAGTTTATTATATTATTTTCAGTTAATATTATTTTAAACGAATTATATTAAAATACAATTTTAACTATCTCACTGAAATACAAATTTATATCACATTAATGTTGTAAATATTATTAGTTAATTTTGGATGTCCATAACTTTTAGGTATAACTTCACCATTATGAGTAGTAATACCCACACCTCCACTACCTTTGCATTGATCTTCCACACCCCTTGATCTCCCCCACATTCTCAAGGATTAATGTCATGTTTATGACAACCTTTGATGCTCCTCAATGTAATCCTATAAATAGAGGTCTTGAGGATGATATTGTATACACTTGAAAGAAGAAAAATTATCTTATATTGTTCTATCTTATTGTTTCTCTTGTTCTTTATATTGTTTCTTTACATTATTGTTTTGAGCTTTATTTTACAACACGTTATCAGCACGAGGTTCTAACCAAATTCATCATCTCGAGGTTGAGTTTATTCTCTTCTTCAGAACAAGGTACATTCATGTTGAAGTTATATTATGCACTTTGTTTGTGAAATTTGGTGCGTGCTTTACTTACTGTGATTACACTCACTAAATAATTTATTCACTAGTATTTGTTTAGTGCCAAAATAATTATTCATTCTTTCATGTTTAGTTGTTTGTCACTTCATCTATTTGCTTGACCCTTTAGTGAACATATTTAAACTAAAATTACTTATGTTAAGGGATAATAGATTATATAGATTACAAAAAGAATACTTTATTAACTATGTCTATTGATTTTATCAATTACATGGTTGATTTTTATCTAATATACCTAGTAATATAAATAATATATCATCTCAAAGTTGTGTTAGTTTCGCTTCAGATTAAGGCGAGTTAATAGTTATGTTGCTACATTTTTGTAGTGAAATCTTCTTTATGTGATTATATCACTGGTAACTCTTTCTCTATTATTTTATTGATTCCTAAATACTTTAGTTTACAAATTGTTAATTAACTTTAGGTATACAATGTGTGTGTGTGTATACATATATTTTAATCAACAGTATTTGTATTGTTATTATAATTATTATTTCTAACTTTATTATTTTTGTGATAGTTTTCATCATGTCAAATTTATCAAAGCTTGAGTTTGTGGCACTTGATATCTCTGAAAAAAAATTACATGTCGTGGGTACTTGATGCTGAGATTCACCTAGACGCTAAAAGTTTTGACGTCACTATTACACAAGGTAATGTAGCATCAAGCCAGGACAGAGCAAAGGCTATGATTTTCCTTCGTCATCATTTGGACGAAGGATTGAAAGTTGAATACCTAACAGTGAAAAATTCACTTGAATTGTGGACTGGTTTGAAGGAAAGATATGACCACCTTAAGGCAACGGTATTGCCAAGAGCTTATTATGAGTGGATTCACTTACGGTTACAGGATTTTAAAATTGTATTTAATTATAACTCTATTGTATACAGAATTACTTCCCACTTAAAATTATGTGAAGAAGATATAAAAGATGAGGATATGTTGGAAAAGACACTAACAACTTTTCATACCTCAAATCTGGTATTACAACAACAATACCGTAAAAGAGGATTTAAAAAATATTCCGATTTGATCTCATGCCTTCTTGTGGCTGAGCAACATAATACTCTTTTATTGAAAAATCATGAAGCCTACCCAACTGGAACTGCTCCACTACCGGAAGCAAATAGTATTGAAGCACATGACCTGTCTGAAAAAGATAAAATAAAAATCGGGGTCAGAACAATGTGCATGGGCGTGACAATGGTAAAGGACGATATAATAATTGTCGTGGTGGTGGTCACCATAAAACCTTCAAGGAAGATTCTCAAAGCAATCCTTCAAGAGACAATTGTCATCGTTGTGGCATGAAAGGTCATCGGAAGAATGAATGTTGGACGCCTAAGCATTTTGCTAGGCTTTATCAAAATTCTTTCAAAAGAAAGACAAATAAAGGTGGTGCCTCACCTGCTAATGCCCGAGTGGGGTCACACTTGACTTTAAAAAATGATGCTGAGGCAGGGCCTTCACAAAAATATGATGACAATATTGAAGCAAATTTGGCTTTAAAAGATGATGCTTTTTCTAGCTTGGATGATATTACTCATTTGGAAGTTGAAGACTTCTTTGGAGATCAAATCTGAAATTTGATCATTTATTGGAAAAAATAATTATGTTGTTTCTTTGTTTGTGTTTTTAGTTGTTATGTTTTTTTTATGTTGCTTTTATTTTCTGAGAAAGAAAAAAAATGTACTTAAGTTATCTTGCAATATTGTTAAATTTCCTATTTCTCATGATATACTTTATTTTTATGAAGTTAAATAAAATTTTTCAATCTTCAATTAGATTCAAGATGAGTAATGGAGATATGTGCCTTCTGGATAGTGCTACAACTCACACTATACTAAGAGAAAAAAATATTTTTCTCATTTGACTATGAAAAGGGCATATGTTAATACAATATGTGATAATACAAAATTGATTGAGGGCTCTGGAAGAGCGACCTTATTACTACCTGGAGGAATAATGGTTATTAACAATGCACTATATTGTAGTAAGTCTCAAGAAACTTATTAAGTTTCAAGGTTATTCGCTAAAATGGCTATCATGTTGAGGCTGCCAATGAAGGAAATGTTGGATACCTTTATATTACTACAATAAAGGCGGGAACAAAAATTGTGCATGAAAAATTACCCACATTTTCTGGGTTGTACCATACAAGCGTTGGTATGGTTGAATCACATGCCGTAGTAAACAAAAAATTTACTGGTTATAATGATTTTATCATTTGGCATGACCGGTTGGGCCATCCCGGTTTTAATTATGATGCGCAAAATTATTGAGAATTCACATGGGCACCCTTTGAAGAACCAAAAGATTCTTCAATCAAAGGAATTCTTTTGTGCTGCTTGTTCTCAAGGAAAGTTGGTTATTAAACCATCAGCAGCTAAGGTTGGGACTCAATCTCCTGCACTTCTGAAACGTATATAAGGTGATATATGTGGGCCAATTCACCCTCCGTGTGGATGATTTAAATATTATATGGTCTTGATAGATGCATCTACAAGATGGTCATATGTGTGCTTATTATCAACTCGCAACATGGATTTTGCGAAATTGTTGGCTCAAATAATAAGGTTAAAAACACAATTTCCAGATTATGTAATGAAGACAATACGTCTTGATAATGCTGATGAGTTTACATCTCAGGCCTTTAATGACTATTGTATGTCCACTGAAATAACCGTTGAACATTCGGTTGCTCATATTCATACTCAAAATGGTCTAGCTGAATCATTGATTAAGCGCCTATAATTGATAGCTAGACCATTACTAATGAGGATAAAATTGCTTATTTCAGTATGGGGGCATGCCATTTTGCATGCAGCAGCACTTGTGCGTATAAGGCATACCAGTTATCATGAATTCTCCCCATTGCAATTGGCTTTTGGCCAGGAGCCAAATATTTCTCATCTTAGAATTTTTAGATGTGCGGTATATTCCAATTGCTCCACCACAACGCACCAACATGGTTCCCCAAAGAAGGTTGGGAATATATATTGGGTATGAATCTCCTTCTATTATAAAATACTTGGAATCGATGACTGGAGATTTATTTACGGCAAGATTTTCTGATTGTTAGTTTGATGAATCAACATACCCAACATTAGGGGGAGAAAATAAGCAGTTGAAAAGGGATATAGATTGGAATACATTATCACTATCTCACTTAGATACTCAAACAAATCAATGTGAACAAGAGGTTCAAAAGATGATTTATTTGTAAAATATTGCAAATCAACTGCCAGATGCATTTACTAACCTTCCAAAGGTTACTAAATCTTATATTCCAACTGCAAATGTTCTAGTTTGAGTTGATGTCCCGATAAGATAAATTATTCATGCAAATGAATCTAAACCACGTCTGAAACGTGGTAGGCCAATCGATTCTAAGGATAAAAATTCTCGAAAAAGAAAAGAAATAAATAATCAAAATGATCATAATACAGAGGCAATTTCTCAAGAGCCTCGAGACACAACAAATGATAAGATCAATGAAGATGTCCAAATACCAGAAAATAATGAGAATGAAGAAATCTCAATAAGTTACGTCTCCACGAGAAAAAGGTGGAACCGAAATGATATTGTGGTTGATAATATTTTTGCTTATAATATTGTTGTTGAAATAATGCAACAAGATTAGGATTTTGAACCAAAATATGTGATGAATGTAGACAGAGAAATGATTGGCCAAATTGGAAGGACGCAATTCAAGCAGAATTGACTTCACTTGAAAAAAGTGAAGTTTTCGGACCAATAGTCTGAACACCTGAAGGTATTAAGCCAGTGGGGTATAAATGGATTTTCATGTGAAAATGAAATAAAAAAGGTGAAGTCGTAAGATATAAAGCACGACTTGTGGCACAAGTTCACAAACGCCTGACATTGATTATATGGAGATATATTTTCCTGTGGTGGATGCAATTACCTTAAGGTATCTAATAAATCTGGCAGTTCATGAAAAACTTGAAATGCGGCTAATGGATGTGGTCACAACCTATTTATATGGCTAATTGGACCATGACATTTTTATGAAAATTCCTGAAGCATTCAATGTTCCTGAAGCATACAAAAGTTCACAAGATACTTGTTTAATAAAGTTTCATAAATCCTTATATGAATTGAAACAATCAGGGCGGATGTGGTACAATCATCTTAGCAATTATTTGCTGAAGAAAGGGTACAAAAATGACCCTATTTGTCCTTGTATTTTTATAAGAAGGTCTGGATATGAGTTTGTTATAATAGCTGTGTATGTTGATGACTTGAACATCATGGGCACTCCTAAAGAGATTTCAAAAGTTGTTGAGTGTTTGAAGAAATAATTTGAAATGAAAGATCTTGGTAAGATAAAATTTTGTCTTGGCCTACAAATTGAGCATTTAACAAATGGAGTATTTGTTCATCAATCAACATATACTGAAAAGGTCTTAAAGCGATCTTACATGGATAAATCACATCCCTTGAGTATCCCGATGGTTGTGAGATCGCTTGACATAAATAAAGATCCATTTCGACCTCAAGAAAATGATGAAAAGTTTCTTGGTGATGAAACTCCATATCTTAGTGCAATTGAGGCACTAATGTATCTGGCCAATTATACCCGATCATATATTTATTTTGCAGTAAGTTTATTGGCAAGATTCAGCTCCTCTCTAACAAGAAGACATTGGAATAGTGTTAAACATATATTCAGATATCTTTGAGGAATCATTGACATGAGATTATTTTATTCTAATGAATCCAAGTCAGAAATGATTGGTTATGCAGATGCAGGATATTTGTCTGATCCACATAAAGCTCGATCTCAGACGGGCTATTTGTTTACATATGGAGGCACAACTATATCTTGGCATTCAATGAAGCAAATGATAGCTGCCACTTCTTCAAATCATGCAGAAATAATAGCCATTCATGAAGCAAGTAGGGAGTGTGTTTGGTTGAGGTCAATGACTCAATATATTTAGGAAATGTGTGATTTTTCTTTGAAAAAGGATATTCCAACTACATTGTATGGAGATAATGCTTCATGTATAGCTCAATTGAAGGGAGGATACATTAAAGGAGACAGAACAAAACACATTTCACAAAAATTCTTTTTTACTCATGGTCTTGAGAAGAAAGGTGAAATAAATGTTCAACAAATTTGCTGGGTTGATAATTTGGCAGATCTGTTCACTAAAGTATTATCAACCTCAACATTTGAAAAGCTTTTATACAAGGTTGGGATGCGTCGTCTCCGAGATATTATATGAGTTTTACATCAGGGGAAGTAAAGTATGTGCTGCACTCTTTTTTCCTTGGTCTAGGTTTGGTCTCAATGGGTTTTCCTGGCAAGGTTTTTAACGAGGCAACAAATAATGCATACTACAAGATATGTGTACTCTTTTTCCTTTACTAGAATTTTTTTCCATAGGATTTTTTTTCTAGTAAGGTTTTAACGAGGCATATTATCTATCAATGGACATCCAAGGGGGAGTGTTATAAATATTATTAGTTAATTGTGGATGTCCATAACTTTTAGGTACAACTCCCACCATTATGAGTAGTAATACCCACACCTCTACTACCTTTGAATTGATCTTCCACACCCCTTGATCTCCCCCACATTCTCAAAGATTAATTGTCATGTTTATGACAACCTTTGGTGGTCCTCAATGTAATCCTATAAATAGAGGTCTTGAGCATGATATTGTACACACTTGAAAGAAGAAAAATTATCTTATATTGTTCTATCTTATTGTTTCTCTTGTTCTTTATATTGTTTCTTTACATTGTTGTTTTGAGCTTTATTTTACAATAATTAATTTTTTTAATGCCTTTATGCTCTCTTTATTTGAGTTAGTTTCTTTTGCTTACTGTTATAAATTGTTCTCTTAGTATTTATTGTTTATAGAACACGAAGTAAAGCTATACTTTTTTCTCTTTTTTTTTTCATCTTTTATCATGTTATAAAGAATAATGTGATTCGTTTTAATTTTTATTAAGTATGTGAATATTTCATTGGTTAAACATATGAGAAACAAACTTATGTATATACAAGATTAGTTTATAGATAGTTTTATATGTTTTTTGTTTCGTCTAGTTCTATAAAATTTGTTATATAACTGAAACTTATAGTTTTAACACTTTTCTTATATAATTTTCAAATATAATATGAAAAAAATACTATTAAAATTTAGGGTATATATTTTCAAATTGTCACATCCCACCTTGGGAGACATGACTGACATCTGGTGCCTTACTAGGATCTGAACTGACCTGACTGAGCTTATGCACTTCTGGTGTATGCCTAATCCTTAAATCGAGAAAACAACGGGCTATATCTCGATTGTAAACACAGTCCTTAGCCGACAAGGCCTTATAGCCACCTGTAAAAAGAAAACAGCTAACCAGAAACAGGTAATAGCAGGGAATCCTATGCGGGCTGAAAAGACCATCCTAATGTCTAGTTATAACTTAAATGAAGACAAGCTATTATACTAGGCCCTACACGGCCAACATACGAAGCATAACTGATTAAGGCCCCACATGGCCAACATACAACTAACCGACTGATGACTGTACTCTGCAAGCCTCTAAGAATACAAATAGTGGTTGGGACAGAGCCCCCGCCTACCCCAAGTGCTATACAACTGAAAGACTGTAACCTCTACGACCTAGAAGCTCTGAACGAAGGAAGCTAGACAAATTGCCGACTCTCAATAGCTGCTACTGAAAAACCTGAACTTTGTCTGTCTAGACCTGCAGGAAAATAATGCAGCGCCCGAGAATGGGCATCAGTACAATATGTACTGAATATGTAAGGAAATAAGTAAGTTGTTAAAGACTGAAAGTAAATAGAGAGAAGGGGCATAAAGGTTAACCTGTAAGCTGGATTATTCGTAATCTGCGTCTAACCAAGCACTACACGTATGTGAGCTACGACAGTATAATCATATAATCATAAGCTATAGCTAGCAAAAAAGAATACAAACAAGAATCTAACCTGGACCCCATAAGCCTGGAAGGTACAAGCAACACAAGAATAACCTACCAGGACCCCCATAAGCCCTGACAAGTACACCTTAATCTATATACGCCTAACCAGGTTTCTATGACTCTACTGGTGCTATAGCCAACCTACCTATCCCCTTGGGTCTGCAATTGAGCCTACTCGACCCCTGAACTGTAGCTGTATCTGAGTCTAGTGGACTCCTGATATCTGCACCTTGGGCACTAAGCTCGACGGAGGTGTGGTGCCGATACGACATATAATAGTCCAGCCATGGAATGGACTATATGAGGACCTGGGACCCCATCTTCGTCCTTCGCGGATGGCATACTGCTCCTTGAAGCGATGTCATCTCGCCCCTGGTGGGCGACAACACAGCTAGTAATCCTGGGTTAGTCATGGAAGGCTCCTGAGTGAGGAAAACCTCAACCAAGGTGCTATACTGAAATCTTAATCTAGCTACTTAAAAGGCGTAAACTAGCCTTCTGGGCCTAACGCTATCGCTGCTCGCCCCCTAAGATAGTCTGTAAGGTTGCTAGCAGGCACATCGTGCACCTGTATCTGGTCAGAGGATCCTGACAGTGATCATGAACTCTAATGGTCTAGACTGGATAGAGTGAAATCTGAAGTGGTCTAACATAACTCTGAATGTCATGCCCAGACAACTATAACTCATAAACAACTGCGGGGTCACGGATGAGTAACTACTTAGTTCCTCTTCTTAGAACAATTGTAGGGCTGGTACTAGCCGAAGATGCTATTGAGCGATCGGCCCCTAATCCTCCACAGGAAGCTTACCGACATTCTTATCCTGTGGGTAGTACTGTACTAACGTGGTACTAGTCCCTTAGACCTCATCTTGGTCTACTCGGATTTGATATTACTTTTATGGGCGATTCCTAACCTTATAGACAAGTTTATATAGACTTAGTCACTCCCGGCAATCTGTACCTGAGTATCCTATAAGAACCGGCTGGGGCACTGGCCCGGCCTCTAACTGCTGATAAGGTCTCCTTCCTTAGGGTACCCGTGGGTCTATTTGACTAGGACAACTGGGCTGGCTTCCTGTGCGCCCTATATGATAAATGCTAAGTCAACTAGGACTTATAATCATTGGTAATAGCTAATTAGGTGGCAGGCTGTAACTCAGTTCACTAGACAACCCTAGGTTGCTGACTCTAAAACATGGCCTATTCCTACCTAAATTTCTAGCCCTGGGGCGTGAGGATATGCCAATGGCCTCTAGGCATGCTTTCCTGACAATACAGGCACCACATTGGTAGTTAAACCGCCTAGTGGCGCCTATGCTGTTCAACTTACTAGCTCAGGCCCGATAAATATTCATGAGCTTCTAAGGTCTAGGCCTGCAATAAAACATACAATTCTACTAATACAATGAACTGAAGAATAAAAGAGTTTCTATGACGCTTCTAGCGCGTATCACACTTAACATGCTCCTTCTCGACGAGGGATACTGCGGTATAATCTATATACATTTTCTAGTAACTAACCATAACTTATATAACCGTAATCTACTGATATCAGCTAATCACAGCATATCTGATCTTTATATACCAGCAACAATTAATTACAACATGTCTATTCATAATCTATTGGTAGAGACTATCTGTAGCATATGGGACCATTATTTCTATTCGAGAACATAAGTCGTAACACTGTACGACGAGAATAACTTGCCGAGGGTTAAGCCTTACATACCTCGGCTGTCGTTTCCCGAATAACCGACGAGTTTCAACTTGGATTCGTCAACTCTTTTCAGCTGTAACCTTTATACTGGGAGAAAGAGATGAATTTCAATAACAAATTCGGCATAAAAGGACAACTTTTGATATTAATAGCAACTATAATTCATCATTGTAAAATATGACCGAAAACTTATAATTTCTCGATGGTTCAGAAGGGAGAAAAGCTTACTTGATACCTGTGATCGTTTGGGAATCAGTTTGGAGCAATTCTGATAACTTGTACTCGGTGGAGTTCCGATTTGCCGGGTATATTTTGAGTAAATAACTCCGTAGTAATGTTCCTTGCAGGGTTAGAATTCAATACCTAAAGTTAATTTGAGATTGGATGGTGTTTTGTAGCGTAATTAGACCAAAAACCGTCGAAAACCTCGAAGTATACCCTCTCTGGCCGAATGATATAATTGGGAAATGAATTCAAATGAAGGGAGGGCTTATATATATTATGGGTGGTGGCGGGGGAGAGGGGCGCCCCGCGCGCCCAAAGCACCAATTCCTCCCCGGCGTCGTGCCCCTCGTAGCACCCCACTGCCTGGCGCGCCGCGCTGGCCAGTGCACTGCTGGCTGGCACGTCGTGCTGGCCCGATGTGCGTCGATCCTGTCTGAGCCCATTTTCGGGACTCTTCCCACACGCGTCAAGCTCTTCTTACTTGTTCCAAATTCGCGCGTACGCTTACTAACCATTGACTTTTACGGGGTGTAACACAAATACAATGTGGAAAGAATAATATTGAAATTAATTATTTAATTTAGTGTATATATTTGACATAATATTGAAATGAGTATTAAAACACATAATCCTTTAATGTTAATTGTGTTCACTTATACAAGTTGTAAGTTATTATTTAATTTTATAAAAATTAAAAAGATAATTTGTTATAAAGTGTGATTGTCAATATAATTCTTTATTATATTTAGCTGAAAATATTAATGATTAATTTATTTGTTAAAAAATTATTAAGCACCTACAAACACAATTTCCAAATATAGTATTGGGCCTTTCAACATCGAGTATTACTTAAAGAATTTGGCGCAGTGGAGAAGTAGATTCGAATCAAATACAATTATGTTCCGAAATACTGTCGAAATTGCATAATTCAGGAACACAATAAGCAAGAATGTTTCATCCTACATCCAAAATTATATCCTAAGAAGAAAGAGGAGGAGAAAAAGGAGGAAGACAAGGATGATGAATCTAAAGATATGAAAGGTGTTATGGGTGAATAGGAGGTAAGAGAAAAGATTAAGGGCCAGATGAATTTCAAAATAAAAAAAAACAAAAAAAGACAAGGAAAAAGAGGAGAACAAGGTGGTTGGAGGAAAGAGAAAGAACATATGTGGAGCCAGAAGAAGATACAGAAGGATAATACAGTATCAACCACCAATTAGTTTGAAATCCTAAATGAACAGGAGAAGGATGAGGAGCAAACACATCAGGCAAATGTTCAAAAGAGAGATACAATAATAAATAAGAAGAGGAGTATGGAGGAAGCATGGGGAATACAAGAGAGGCTAACTGAAAATACCAATACTGTTAATAAAGGAAGAGAAAAGCAAGTATCTAACGAGATGGTAGTTTGAAAGCCAGAGGAGAAGATGAAAGAGTAGACAGAGAAGAAACAGGGAAAATCACTTAAACCCATCTCTATACTAATACAAGAGCAGAGAGATGAGGTCCCAGATATATAGGATTTATCACTAGAGGAACAAAAACAGAGACAAGATCATGAGAAGGATGAGGGGTTGTAGTCCAACACTAATAATGCAGTGCAATCAGGAGATTTATCTCCAAGAAGTATGATAGAATTGAAGATAGGACTGAAAAGAACAAGCAAGGATAGTGAGCCATTCCATTACAGGTTCAAACAAGGAGCAATAAGGAGAGAGAAGGTAGTTTTGATCAATGACTGACAAAATTATCTTTTGGAATATAAGATCTGTTACCTCAAAATTTCTTTGAGAGGTTAATAGAGCATAACAGAAGAAACCATTATTCATTTATAACTTTGATGGAACCTTTTCAAGGTCTTGAGGAGTTAGAACAATATAGAAGAAGATTGGGGTGTCAATATAGTATTGCAAACTGTTCTTCAAAAATTTGGCTGTTTTGGAAGGAGGATTGGGAAGGCCAAGTTGTACTAGATACTCCTCAACAAATTTCTGTGAGATTCAAGATTTTCAATAAATTCTTCTTGATTACAACAGTGTATGCTAGATGTAATGCCTTGGATAGGCTGGAACTCTGGAAAAATATTGAAGGCTTGGCTGAAGGTTATCCAGATCCATGATTAGTGGGTGGTGATTTTAGTGTCATCCTAAGGGATGAAGAGAAGCAATGAGGTTTAGAATTTACTTAGGCTGAAGTTACTAACTTTGCTTAGTGTCTCAATAATTGTGATTGAGGGAATTAAGAACTTATGGGAGTAGATTTACCTGGTGGAATGTGAGAGTTAAAGAAGAATATATTTTTAAAAGGCTGAACATGGTAGTAGGGAACCAAGCCTTTTTTGACTTGCTACCATCTAGTGAAGTGCATCATCTTATTAGACAGGGCTCAGATCATACACCTCTACATATAGAATGTAGCATAGAAGAAGAACCAACTTTCAGACCTTTCAAATTTCTGAATTTTTGGATAAAACATGATCAGTTTAGAAAGATGGTGGAGGAAAACTAGAATGTTGATGTCACGCCCCGCCTTGGGGGGTATGACTGGCACCTGATGCCATAGTAGGACCTGGACTGCTAACTGGCGAGCCTAAGCACAGCTGGCGCCTGACTAGCTCTAACTCAGATTTCTAGAAACAAAGGGCTATATAACGGCTGTAAACACAGCCTCCGGCCAACTGGCCCATAGCCATCTGTACCTGTAATAACAGCTAACCAGAAACATACTCATAACAAGGAACCTATGCGGGCCGACAAGGCCACCATGTTGTCTAGTCATCTGAGACTCAACAAAGGGAATACTGAACCACTACTATCAAACCATGGCCCCACGCGGCCAACATAAAAGCAGAGATACTAAACAGCTATACAACTGCACGACCTCACACGACCGGCCCAACTGACCACAGGGGGATAATATATACAATCTGCAAGCCTCTAAGAGTAACAATAGAAATGATCGGGATAGGGCCCTAACCTACCCGTACTGTACATAAAAGGAAAAGAGCTACACCTCTGGAAATCAGACTCCGGATGACAGGAGCTGAATACTCAGTAGCTGGCTGGAATCACGAGGGATCGCTTCCTCGTCTATGAGTACCTGCAGGCAAGTAATACAGCGCCCCACTAGGCGTCAGTACCGCTGGTACTAAGTATGCAAAGCAACTGAGATAATATAGCTGAAACAACTGAATATAAATAGCATATCTAGCAAATTTGTATGGTAGGAGATAACTGAATACGAAGGAACTGGTAAAAACTGAATCATGCTTTCTGTACTGATAAGGCGGAGGCGTACCTGTAAACGCAACGGCCTACTGTCTAGTAGCTAGTATATAACATACAAATAAATATGCAAGTAGCAGGCAAGAGCCAATACAAACCCCCATAAGCCGGATGACACCAAGCAAGCAAACAATCTATATACCCCTACCCGGGTCAAAACCAACCAAAAATAAGTCACTCCACTCATCTACTCACTTCGGAGCTCCTCTACCGGCCCCCTGGGTCTCCGGCTCGGGCCATAGCCTCCGATATAAGCAACCGTGTCTAGGTCCGGAGGACTCCTGTGTAGACAGTAACAGATAGGGTCTGGATCCTCGGACACAAACTCAACGGGGCTATTTGAAACCGGAGCTACACCTATAATAACTGAATGTACAGACAGTAACAGATAGGGTATGGTTCCCTGGACACAAAACTCCACAGGGCTATTTGAAACCGGAGCTGCACCTGTAATGCTGATCAGACTGCTATGGGGAAAGCTTCATCCCACCTTCGTCCAAGCTGGGGACGGCATGCCATCCCTCGGAGTGACGTAAAACCCACCCGCTCAGTGGGCGACATGATTACCAACCCAGGGGAGGCGAGGACGCTCAACAAGGGGCTCTCACGCCACAACAAGTCTCAACAAACAAATAGCACATATAAATAGCAAGCATGTATAACTGAAAAAGACTATCTGAAATCTGATTTCTTATTCTGATCTGTTTCTGTACTAAACTGATTCTTTACTGATTATACTGATTGTGAGATCTTTCTTTAACTATTGGCTAATCTGTAGCCAGGGTACCATCTGTCTGAATGGCTAATCTATAGCCAATATCCCGTCTTGTTTGAATGGCTAGTCTATAGCCATAAACTGCCTGTCTATCTGGTTTTACTTTACTAGCTTATATTCTGAAAATCTGTTTCTTTTTATTCTATAACATGCTTGCTAATCATACAATAAGCTATACTGAATCTGGAATGCTAACTCGCCCTTTGGCGCATGCTTTTCTATCTTTTGGACTAAAATACGATACGACAATGCAAACCAGAATTTACTAAACTTATTCAATTCTCAACATTCAACTCCGAGAGTTTCAAATACGGAGTTTACTATGATTCACAAAGCTAAGACTTACTAACTTGCCGAAGAACACTTCACATACCTGGTTTCTGAGTACCCTACTGACCGATGTGATTTCCGTCAGTACTTCTGCTGTTTCTCCCAACAACATTCATATACATATCAATTAGAACTAAATACATTAATATTTTGGAGAAATTATCACTTTTGATATATATTTATCCCAAACTTCAACCTTTCGGAAAACGGTCGAAAACTTGTTATTTCTCGAAAGTCCAGAAGGGATAAATGCTCACTGCAATGCTAGGAACACATTGGTACTAATTTAAAGCAATTCTATTTACTTTACCTCGGTAGCACGATGTTTCACCGGCCAAATTTCACGAAACTAACTCCGTAGGATTGCTCTCTGCAGCTTTATACCTCTGTATCTAAGCCGGAACGGAGTTTAGACCGCGTTTCGTCGCGTAATTGGAAGGAAATTATGTATGTTTGTCGTGGGTTTTCCTTTTATGGCTATAACCCCTATTTCCTTTTGTTTTTATTGAAGGAGATGGGCAAAAACCGACTTTCCTATTTTTATTTTATTTTATTTTTGCTAAATCCCTTAATCAACATACCATTAGGCTATTTATTCATTTAAAATTTACAGGGTGTAACATTTGAAATTCACAGGTCATCTATTTTTGATTTTTAAAGCTAAAATAAATAAAGTGAAGAAGGCTTTAGTAGTTTGAAGTAAATAAGCTTTTGGTGACATATTTTAATAAATTGCCACTTTGGAGGATACTGGTAAAGTCAAGGAAATCCAGCTAGAAATTGTGCCATCTCAGGAGAATAGAATACAGTTGAATAAAACAAAAGCAGAACTTAAAATATATAGAAGGATTAAGGAGGAATACTAAAAACAAAAGTTTGCTATGAAGTGGTTCACACATAGTGAAAATAATATCAGATTTTTTCATTCTTATGTCAAAAGGAGGAGAAGAAAACTCTTCATAAAGGAGATACAAAATCAACAAGGAGGTACAGTATCTACAAATGAGGATATAGGTAATGCGACTATTACTTTTTTTGAGGAACAATTTAGGGAGGAAGGGATTAGTAACAACTTTGGGATGCTGGAAGAGATTTCTGCTCTGATTACTCAGGAGAAAAAAAAGGAGATGACTAAATTTCCTAATGAAGAGGAAGTGAGAAGGGTAGTTTTTGCTTTGAATGGGATAGCACCACTAGCCAGATGGTTTTTCAGGACTCTTTCTTCAGGTACATTGGGAGATCATTGGTACAAATGTTACCAATATGGTCAAACCCTTCTTCTGTGGCCAGAATATTTCAAGATTTGTTACACATACAAATCTTGTTCTAATCACAAATAAAGATAATTACTATAAACTTTACAGACTTTAGATCCATCAGTATTAGGGCATTTGTTAACAAAATATTTTCTAGGGTACTGCATGAAAGAATTGTGGAATGATTGCCTATTATTATCTTAAAAAATCAAACTGATTTTGTGAAAGGGAGAAACACTACAGAAAATATTCTGCTGGCTCAAGAAATTATTAGGTACATTAATATGACGAAGACTTGGAATAATGTGGTGGTAAAGCTAGACATGACAAAGGCCTTTTGACAGAGTATCATGGGTTTTTCTTGCAAAGGTGTTAATAAGATTTGATTTTTCTGAAATCATCATTGATATGGTGTGGAGACTGATATCTAATGACTGGTATTCGATGCAGGTTAATGGAAAGACAAATGGTTTTTTCAGGTCTTCTAGGGGCTTAAAACAAGGAGATCCTTTATCTCCTATATTGTTCATCATTGCTGCTGAAGATCTAGCAATGGATCTGAATAAGTTACATAATGATAGTGATTTTTGAGGTTATGGGATGCCAAAATGAAGCCCGGAGACAGATCATCTATCATATGCAAATGATACCATCCTATTTTGCTCAGGAGATAGAAAGTTATTGAAGAAAATGGTTAAGGTTCTAGCTGATTATAAGCAATTTTCTGGACAGATGATAAATAAGCACAAGATTTTTTTCTACTTACATGAAAAAACTCTTACTGCTTTGGAAATAGGATTGAGTAGATGGACAGACATAAATCAAGGGACTTTTCTCTTTATTTATCTGGACGCCCAGTTTCTTATGGGAGGAGGAAAAAAATCACATTTTGAGGAACAAGTGAGAGATTTATAGAAGGATCATTAATAATGCCAAAAGTACACCTCAAAAGAAGTATAGAGCGGTTGTTTATCAAGTAAAGAACCCAACCAGGATTGGAGTCGATTCCACGATGAATATGATTAGAATCTTGATTTAATGCTATTATTTTCACTTTTAGTGTAGTTATTTCCTAATGGGGTATTTAAACAGAACAAGTAATAGAGTTGCGAAGATGTGTTGTTATCAAAGGTATGCAATTGACTAGGGAAATATTCCCCATGACTTCATAACTACGTAGGATTAGTATACGTGTGATCGATACTAAGTCTGCAAAATCGATAAGTTACATTCATCTAAACGGTTGGTTCGCGCTTATTAGATGACCATCATCATTCACCAATTGGGACTCATGAGTGATTCTAGTTAACCCTTATCAATGATTTCAAATTAACTTTTCCGCGACCGCAGGTCAAGTTATTAATTGAAAGTTGATAGTTTCAAGTGTTTGTAGTGATTCCCTTTTCCTAATCTCTATTCCTCTAGGTTTAAGAAAATAGAGAATACAGGCTAGTTCTAGCGTTGCGCACCGTTAAAAAGCAAGTATAATGAAGGGAAATACAATATAGGCATTCGTATCGATTTAGAATCACTTTATATTAAATTATACTTTGTTATCCCATGGTTGTCACGCCCCGCCTTGGGGGGTATGACTGACACCTAGTGCCTACTAGGACCTGAACTGCTAGACTACTAAGCCTAAGCACTTCTGGTGTCTGGCTGGCTCTAACTCTGATTCACGGAATCAATGGGCTATATAACGACTATAAATACAGCCCCCGGCCGGCTAGGCCTATAGCCACCTGTACAACCACAACAGCTAACCAGAACCACATCAACATAAGGGAACCTATGCGGGCCGACAAGGCCACCATGCTATCTAGTTACTTCTGAATCAAGTAAACAGGAGCTAAACTGCTACGTGACCGGCAAGGTCACCACTACCAACTGAATAAGGCCCCACACGGCCATTATAAACAACTTGGACATTCACACGGCCTCACACGACCGGTACAGCTAACCACAGGGAATACACAATCTGCAAGCCTCTAAGAATACTGATAAGATGGTCGGGACAGGGCCCCGACCTACCCATACTATACAACAAAAGAAAAGGAATAAACCTTTAGCTGTCTAGCTCCGGATGACAGGAGCTGATGACTCAATGTGCTGGCTGGAATTATGAGATATCGGCTCCTCGTCTGTGAGTACCTGCAGGCAAGTAATGCAGGCCCCCAAACGGGGTCAGTACCACTGGTACCGAGTATGTAAAGCAAACTGAACATAACTAAATATAAACAATAATACTGGTAGTTCTGAATAATAGAAAGTAGTTGAAACTGCCTGGGCTGGCGGGATCTGAAATAAGCTTATCTGTACTGAAGGTAAGGTAGAAGCATACCTGTCGACGTGGCGTCCTACTATCTATCAGCTAATAAATAACATATATATACATATATAACATACAAGGACCTATACCAGCCCCCATAAGCCAGAAGGTGCCAACCAACACACAATCTATATACCCCTACCCGGGTCAAAACCATCCAAAAGTAAATTACTCCACTTGCCTACTAACTACGAGCATCTCTACCGGCCCCCTGGATATGCAGCTTGGGCTCTCTGGGACCCTAACTATAACTGTATCTGAGTTCGGAGGACTCTTGTAACTGTAAACTGTAATCTGTATCTGTAATCTGCCCCCTGGGTGCAAGTGCTCGACAGGGTAAGCTATAATGCTATGCTGATCTACCTGATATGAGGAATGCTGCATCCCATCTTCGTCCTGCTGCGGACGGCATGCCACTCCTTGGAGTGACGTATCCTCACCCTCTGGCGGGCGAGTCGACACAGCTATTAACCCTGGGGCGATAAGAAAGCTCTAAGGGTGCCCACATATCACAAACAAGTCCCAACAAACAATAATCACATATAGCAAGCATGTTCGATCTGAAAATACTATCCATGTTTTGATATTCTATTCTGAATCTCTTTTCTACATTAAACTGATTCTGTTACTGTGCTAACTGTATCTAAAATAATATCTGGCTGTCTGATACTGACTTACTGATTTTTATTCTGAATATAGCATAATAACATAAAACATGCTTGCTAGATTCATACTGGACTCAATACTCAACTTGTGGATTCTTTCTTTTAGAATTCACTCTATTTGCTATACTAGGATTACTAACTTGCCGAAGGGACTGACTTTACATACCTCCGTTTCTGATTTCCCGGCTAATTGGCATAATTCGGTCAATATTCCGCTATTTCCCCCAACTGCAGCAATATATATATCAATTAGGATTAAATACATTAATATTCTGAGAGAAAGTATCACTTTTAAATATTTATATCCGCCAAACTTTGGCTTATCGAAAAACGATCGAAAACTCGCTATTTCTCGAAAGTCCAGAAGGGAGAAATACTTACTTTAGGGCTAGGAGTATATTGACACTAATTTGGAGCAATTCCACTTACCTTATCTCGGTAACACGACGGTTCGCCCGCGGAATTTTGCGAAACTAAACCCGTAGGAATGCTCTCTACAGCTTTATGCTTCGGTATCTAGGATTAATTTGAGTTTGGGCCACGTTTGACGGCGTAATCGAAAGAAAAATGGTAAGGTTTGTTTGTGCTTTTGTGTTCTTTGGTTTCCTCTCTGTTTTTCTCTGAAAATTATGAAAATAATTAAGATAAAACGAAGTGGGGGTTTATATAGTGGGGCCTGGACAGGGCCTCCATGGCATGGCGCCATCGCGGAGGCCCTCCCTCCGTGGCACGACGCCATCGCGGAAGGGTTCTGCCCCGGCTCCTCCCGCGATGGTTCGATGTGATGTTCGTCTAGTCTTCCCCCGGGCCTTTTTCTAGCATGTATGGCATTCTAAAACCTTTAAACAACATGCGAATAGGCCGTCTAAATATTAAAAATTTTTGGGGTGTAATAATGGTTCCCACAACTCTAGTTGTGGAAATTAGCTATTCATAATTGCAAGAACAAAAGATGAAATCATAGGAGAAATCATAATTAAGAACTTACAATCTTTAATGAGTTAAACCCAAAGTGTCAATTGCAAATTGGATCTTCAAAGTCAAGAACATAAAGATGAAAAACTATGTTTTTTCATTTATCACGTAGCAACAAGGGTCTCCAATACTTGTTAGGGAACTCCAGTACACCATAATACTATAATAATAAAATAAAAAATACAAGGACAAGTATTTATACAATTATTAAAATTCTTTCCTATACTAACAAGGAATGTAGTGCCGGGATGACCTACAACTCATGGTAAGATACCACGACTCGTCTGTTGCAGTTGTAGCAAGGAAGTTCAGCTTCTAATCTCTTCGGGTATGGGTGCTCAATATGACTCGTGATAAGACATCACGATTTGTGACTTCTAGTCATAGCCTGAATTTTTGAAAGTTATCATCTTTGAGCATCCTTCAGTACGACTTGTAGTATGACACTACAAAATTTAACTTTTCTTTGTGGTTTGAATCTCTGAAACTCAGCATCTCTGATCATCATACCATGGATCGCAGGTACGAGCCGTACTATGATGGTATGATTCGTGGCATCCATTTATACTCTGAAGTTTTAAATCTTGAAAAGTCTCTGATCCTTTGTTATGACACTTAGGAGGACTCATACCAGGATGGTACGATTCGTACTGCAACTCGTGTGAAGCCCTTTTTTTTCCTATTTCCATTTTATTCACCAATTTAACTCCTGGAACTTATTTTCTCTACAAAGTCAACAAACGCACCTCATATCTACTTAAACATACGTATGTCCTAGCATATTTTCTATTGACAATTCAATTTTAATTGATTTTTCTAATTACTTTAGTCCTGGTAAAGTTAGTTTCTTGCCATATGATTTTATAAATATACCTTTGATTTTCTAAAAGAAAAATGTTGTGTTTAGCACTATTTTAGGTTAGAGAAGGTTTCATATGTTTTCATTTTTCCTCTATCCTTTTCTTTGTTTTACTTTTCCCCTCTTTCCTTATTTCAGATTTTCTATATATGTAATATTGTTGCAATTCCCAAACAATGCAAAAAAAATCAGTATAATGTCCTTCTGTATATGCAATACTAGTTACTTAATAAGATAATAAGTCTTACTAGTTAACTATTCAGAATTTTGTTTATTATATATTTATCATCTCAGCTTAGTGTATTCTTGTTTTCCTTTATACCTGTAGGCATGCAATCAGGATTGGATTTGAGTATTTTGCCTAATCATTTACTAACCTACCTAATGTGTCATTCTTGAATAGACAGAAAGCTGCATTATTTACTATATAGAGTTGTAAAATGTTGCACTATCTGTAAAATTTATTTATTATTTTCTTTTGTATATAAATTTTTTACTTTTTATGATAGGAAAAAATGTTTACAGAGGCTAATGAGTAGACTTACGAGGAATCTTGTGAGATCAGTTTATCAGTCCCTACAAAACGAGCAAAATAATACTTCTAATATTTGAAAAAGTTTCTGAAATTGCATATTTTCATTATTTTGTGGCAATAGTGTTCCAGTAAATAATTTTTCCTTCTTTCTATTTGTTTTCTTAAGGTTGCAATAAATCCAATTCCGATGATGATGAAATTGTGGTAGACCTCCAGCCATATTTTGATAACATCCGTTCATATTGATAGGTGAAGTTGTATAGAAATAATTATGGTTAGCTTACTAATGCTTGTTGTGCATTTATATGAACAACATAAATAATGGTTTCCCTTCATTGCCTCTTGATCTGTTAGTTATTTTCTTTCATTGCCTCTCACTTTCCTGTATATATGGTTGACATTCATTCGACAAAAGATTTCTTGAATGCTCTAAGTCAGGCTGGAGATAGACTTGTTATTGTAGAATTCTATGGAACATGGTGTGCTTCCTTAATCATTTAATTATTTTTTTTCCTATTTAAATTGCTTTTATCAAGTTTTATAAATTGTGATTTACTTTGTCAAAGAAAAAAAAAACTTATTTTTAGTCTTGCACCTAATTTTTACTCTGCAGATTTGTTAATGTTTACGAGGTAGGTTTAGAATAGGGGAGGTAATTGTTTACATATATAGGTGGATTATTTGGTTCCTTTTTGTTGTTAAATTTTTAAAATAATAAACCAAATTAAATAAAATCTTTCCTAATTGAAGATAGAGATCTTATCACCTTGGTTGTCATGAGGTTTTTGTGATAAACAAGTCTTGCACCTGCAACCTTGAAGATTAATATCTGTATAGTGCAGGCTACGACTTGTTATTCAAATATAGCTTTGGTTGCTTCTGTTAATCATGATATTAGTGATTAAATTCATTTTGTATCTTCAATCTTCATGTATTGACTCCACAGGCTGAGAGATGTCAAAATATGGATCACTTGACTGGACTTTACTTTCTTTGATTTCTGAGGAATACCTTTTGTTTTTTGTTATTATGTTAAGGCCTATGAGTGTATTCTATTTTCATGCATCAAATAATGATTTAGATGAATTATTTGTTGTAAATACTTTTGGTTACACTCTAATGGAGTTCAATGAAGGTTTCTACTGACTAGTAATTTAGAGCTATCAAAGTTTTCCTCATTCATATTTGACAGTTTTTTTGTTTTAACTTGTAATAGCAGAAGAATTATTTTTTCCTCTTTGTAGTTGTTTAGTTTTATCATGTGTCTTTGTCCTAGTTGTGGAGCTATGACATTTACAAGAAAAAGTGATGGTGTGATTAGTATAAATATGCAAATTCTTGAAAATAGTTGCAAAAGTTGCAAGTGCAAATGCTGTAATCACTAAAAATGGGTCTAACTTGTATTTTACCCAACCCATATTATACCCAATCCATATTTTTACCCATATTAAAATGCGCGTGTTGAATTTTAATTCAGTATTGTTCAACCCATTTTTAACCCGCCCAAATTCAACCCGCCCTGCTCATTTACCACCACTAATCACAGGCAACAACAGGCCAAAATTATCAGGAAGAGGCAATGAGATTTTTCAACTTACTTGATATTTTATGTACAATTGCTTCGTTGCTTATGGGTTTGGATTGAGAATCCGACTCCATGCTTGAATTCACTTATAAATTGGGGCTAATGGATGTTGGGATAGAGTTACGGTGAGCGTATTGAGTAGTAGAGTTGATTTGTGCATGGATTATGTGCAAAATTTTAGTTTTAAATAAGTTGGGGCAGATTTAGAATGATCCGGGTCGAGTCGGGAAATTTGGGCATTTTTTCATATTCTTACCACGACTCGTAGGTTAGATCCATGACTCGTAGGTTAGATCCACGCCTCGTCCCTTCCTCTCATACCTTAGGAACAGTCTACTTACCTAGGGACCTACAGACTCTCAGTACGACTCATACTAAGATGGTACGATTCATACCATGAGTTGTAGGTCAAGACTTCTTCAATTTAGCTGGGAACCTACGACTCCATATTATGGGTCGTGGTGTGGTACCACGATTCGTACGATGGACCATTGGTTCCATCTAATAAAACTTAGCATTTGGGAGTTTATCAGGACGGTTGGTGCCATGACTCATAGACCGTCAAAATGGGCTTGACCCTTGAGGCTATCCCAACCCAGCCTGCTATTAGGGTAAGGTTGGGTTAAAAGATTTTAAGCCCATTTAAACTAAAGCTTATAAGCCTAGACCAAGTTAGCCCGCTGGCCCTTGAGGTTTGACCGAGGCTGATTCGTGCGCCAAAAATCTATTTAATTTAAATCTAAATTTAAAAGAAGATTGTGAAAAAAGAAGTAAAAACTAAGAATAGTGATTATCGAATAAGTCTTAATACCTTATACAATACTTTACTCATTTAGTGTTAAATTTCTAATATTAAAATTTCTACTCACCAAGTATAAGAATTGCATCCATCATAAAAGTGTTCAAACACTTGTTGCAACTCAAAATCGATTGCACGACTTTACCCAAATTCAAAGTGGTAATGTTTTGAAGTGAATTTAGATATTATTAATTTTAATATCTAGTTATTTGATAATGTATACTAATTAAATTTGCATATAAATATAGATAAAAATGAAGATGTCAATTAAGATAATTTTATCAGCGGATTCAGATATGCTTGACGATGTGTGGGTGTTGAATATATTATAAGTTATTGTAGAATTATGTACTTTCATATAGTCATATGTTAGAATCTTAACAAATTGTCATACCTATAAGTTTAAATGTATAACGACAAGAAATCTTTTTATAAAAAAAAAAGAGAAGGGGTAGCCTGCACAAACCTGCGACCCTTTTAGGGTTGGGTTGGGTTGACCATTTTAAGGCCTTTTAAAATGAAGGGCCGACCTGTCTTAGCCCATCAAATTTCTTGGCCTACGAGGCTTGCGCAGGGTTAGGCAGTGCTGACCCATTTTGATAGTTCTAACGACTAGTACCACGTAAGTACGATTTGTGATAACCAACCGTGATGTGAACTCCTAAAACTTCACAAGGCCATTCTTCAGTATGAACCATCAGTACAAGTCGTGATAGGATGTCACGATTCATACCATAGCTCGTAGTCAATGCCTGCAAATTTTTTGTCCAGACTTTTTCCTTTGATCTACCTTAACACTTCAACACATATGTGTCTTGTAGAGTCAAAATAAAAATTTAAAACAAAACACTTGGGTTGCCTCCTAAGAAGCGCCTGATTTAATGCCGCGACACGACACAGGTAGTTTGGTTACTCAGACTTCACCAAACTACCCCACGGGTTGTCTCCCATACAACACCTGATTTAACATCGTGGCACGATGCGGGTATCTTGACTACTCAGACTTCATCAAGATATACTGACTGAATTACCTTTACCTCATCGATGGTTCTCAGGTACTGCTTCACCCTTTAACCATTCACTTTAAACCTTTTACCATCTTGATTTTCCAGTTCAATGGCTCCATAAGGGAACACCTACACCACCCTATATGGTCCCATCATCTGGACTTTAACTTTCCTGAAAGTAAGTGGAGCCTTGAATTAAACAGTAGAACCAGGTCACCGATATTGAATTCCTTCATCCCAATCTTCTAGTCGTGGTATAGCTTCATCATTTCCTTGTAAATGGCCGCACTTTCATATGCTCTGAGTCGAAATTCATCCAACTTATTCAGCTACTCCAACCTCAACTTAGAGGTTTCACTCCAGTCTAGATTCAATCTCTTGAGTGCCCATAATGCCTTGTGCTCAAGCTCCACAGGTAGATGGCATGCCTTTCCAAACACAAGCTGGTATGGAGAAATACCAATGGGGGTTTTAAACGCTGTCTGGTATGCCCAAAGTGCATCGTCTAACTTCCCAGACCAATTTGTTTGATTTGTGTTCACTGTCTTTGCCATGATGGTCTTGATCTTCCGGTTGGAGATCTCTACTTGCCCACTCGGCTGAGGATGGTAAGGTGTTGCCACTTATGCTTCACATCATATTTTTAGAATAGAGCCCTAAAGAGAAGATTGCAAAAATGCGAGCCCCTATCACTGATAATGGATCTGGGAGTACCAAATCTTGCAAAGATATTCTTTCTCAAAAATGCTATGACACTCTTACCTTCATTGTTGGGGAGTGCAACAACCTCCACCCACTTTGAGACATAGTCTACAACAACCAAAATATATTTCATTTCATAAGAGCTCACAAAGGGAGGCCCCATGAAATCAATGCTCTATAAGTCAAATAATTCAACTTTCAAGATTGGGGTCAGTGGTAGCTCATGCTTACGAGTTATGCCCCTTTGTCTTTGGCATTGGTCACAGGCTTTTGGATAAGTCATGAGCATCTTGATGAATTATGGGCCAGTAGTATCCACACTGCAAGATCTTGTGTGTAGTTCGGATACAACCATGATGACCCCTAACTGGGGATGAGTGGCATGCCTCCAGTATACTCGTTATCTCAACTTCTGGGACACATTTGTGAATTAGCCCATTTGCGTAAATATAGAACAAGTATGACTCATCCCAATAGAATCTCTTTACATCAGCCAAGAACTTCTTCCTTTGATGAGAGGTTAAATCTGCAGGCAGCATATCACTCACCCAATAATTTTCTTAATCAACAAACCAAGGGATCAAATCTTGGGACGCAGCCAACACCTGTTCATCCGAAAATATATTATTAATATCGACCTCATCCTTTGACCCTGCATCTGCCTTAAGTCATGACAAGTGGTCGACTACCTGGTTCTTGATCCCCTTCCGGTCCTTATCAAACTAAAACTCTTGTAAGAGCAATACCTATCTGATCAGCCTTGGCTTTGCATCCTTCTTTGACATTAAGTACCTCAAAGTTGCATGTCAGTATGAACAATCACCTTAGTTCTAAGCAAGTATGCTCAAAACTTTTTAAATGTAAAAACTGCTGCTAGCAACTCCTGCTCAATCACAGTATTGTTCTTCTGAGCCGCATTCAATGGCTTGCTGGCATAATAGATGGGGTGAAATATTTTTGTTCTTTTTTCCAAGACAACACTTAGGGAAACATCGCTGGCATCACACATCACCTCAAATGAAAGAGACTAGTCCAATTCAACTATAATGGCGGCTGAAGTAAGCCTCATTTTTAGGTATTCAAAAGCCTTTAGACATGCATCATCAAAATTGAATTTCACCTCTTTCTCAAGAAACTTTCATAAGGGATATGCAATTTTTGAGAAGTCCTTGATGAACCTCCTGTAGAAACCAGCGTGCCCTAAAAAGCTTCGAATGCCTTTGATAGAAATTGGCAGTGGAAAACTGAATATAACCTCGATCTTTACTTTGTTCACCTCTATACCTTTTCCATAGATCCTATCGCCCAGCACAATTCCCTCTTTGACCATAAAATGACACTTTTTCCAGCTAAGTACCAAGTTAGTCTCTTTACATCTTTTTAGCACTTTACTTAAATGATCGAGTCAGTCTTTGAAAAAGTCACCTACAACAGTAAGATCATCCATGAATACCTCAATGGTATAACCACCATGTTTGAGAATATAGATATAATGTAGCGCTAAAATATGGCGGGTGCATTACATAACCCAAACGACATCTTCTTGAAGGCAAACATTCTATATGGGCAAGTAAAGGCGATTTCTCTTAGTCTTTTGGGGCTATAGAAATCTAATTGTACCCCAAACAACCTATTAAAAAAGAAGTACTATCCTCTACCTGCAAGGCGGTCAAACATCTAATCAATGAAAGGCATCGAGAAGTGGTCTTTCTGTGTCCACTAGTTGAGTTTCTAATAATCCATGCACACATGCCAACCTATGACTGGTTAGCAAAATCAGAGCTTATTCTTCTCATTTGGAACTATAACGATTCCACCCTTCTTTGGTACATATTGTACCAGACTCACCCATTTACTATCAGCAACAGGTTAGACAACACTAGCGTATAACCACTTAATAATCTCCTTCTTCACCACCTCTTGCATAGGTGGGTTTAGTCTCTGCTGGTGCTATATACTTAGAATGCAGTCCAGTTCAAGATGAATTTTATGCGTACGTATATCTGGTAGAATCCTGATGATGTCAGCAATGGTCCAACCAATTGCCTTCTTAAACTTTCTTAGAATTGACATTAGGGCCTCAACTTGCCACTCTAAAGATCTATAGTATAATAAATGGCAAGGTGTTGTTCTCCCCTAGAAATGCATACCTTAGATGTGAAGGAAAAGCCTTAAGCTCTAAAACTAGAGGCTCCTCAACTGAAGGTTTTGCTGGAGGAGTTGCACGATTTTTTAGATCAAGGTCTAACTTCTTAGGCCTGAAAATATAGGACCTCATTCCAACAAGTATATTAACCATCTCCTCATATCTCTGGGTCTCATCTCCCTCGAATTCATAACCATAGCCACCAATGCCTCTATACTGAGCCCTCTCCTCAAGGGGCTAGTGGCCTCTCATCATCTATATAGCTAATCACCAAGACTACTCTCATGTCATTGGGTTGCTTAGTCGATTGGCCCACATCAAAACCACCTCTTTATTATTTAACTGAAACTTTAGCTATCCGGTCTACATGTCAACAAGTGCTCGTCCGGTGGTAAGGAATGGCTGCCCAAGAATGATGGGGACCTCAAAATCCACCTCGCAGTCTAAGATCATAAAATCTGCGGGAAATATAAAAGCTTCCACTTTCACTAGTACATCACATAATACACCCACAAGCTTATTTACAATGACATCCACTATAAGTAGCCACATTGACGTCGATGTGGGGACTTCCAAGCCCAACTGCTTAAATACAACTAGCAGCATCAAGTTTATGCTAGCTCCCAAATTGCACAAAGCCTTTGCAAAGTTATAAGCTATGATAGTACATGAAATTATGAAGGTACCCAGATCCTCTCTCTTTTGCACTAGAGTGCGTGAACCAATTGCACTTCAATGGTGCAAATTATCTACTGGCTCGAAGCTTATGGACCTTTTTCTCGTTACGAAGTCCTTTAAAAATTTTGCGTATCTAGGCATCTGCTCAAGTTCCTTGACTAGCGAGATATTTACTTAAAGTTGCTTCAGCATGGATAAGAACTTATGGAATTTCCTATCATCTACCTTCTTCTTCATTTGCCGAAGGAAAGGTGGAGGAGGTCATGGAATGGGCTTGAAAATCTGAGGGACCTCCTTCTCCTTCCCCTTCTTAGAAACAGTGCATTTTCAGCAACTAGAGACTTTTTCAACTCTGCTTCATCTTCAACCATCTAATCTTCAGATTTAGAAACATTATCTACTTCAACCATTTCTAGTTCAGGTACCTCAACTACAACAGGCATGGGTGGATCAGTTGTTGCTTCCCCACTCCTAGTAGTTACAACTATGCAATGACTGTCATTCTTCAAGTTTTGGATTGTGTTACTAGGTTGTGCCCCCTTTTGCCTCTGGTTCAAGGATGCGGACATTTGTCCTAATTGCTGCTCAAATTGTTTAATCGCCGTGGCATGCGACTCAACTCTCTGATTCATCCCAGATATATCTCCACGAATGTCATTCAAGTGATCATCAGTAGACTTCACCTTCTTTAATACCTTAGCAATCATGTCCTCATTAAGGTCCCAAGACTCCACCTCATAAGCCTTTGAAGGGAGATATAGGCCGGTGCGATCATTTCGGTATCCATCCCTCTTCCTTTAATCACCTTTCTAGTCTCAACCTCTGCTCCTATCCCTGTACCCAACACGGTTTTAGTTATCCCTTTATTGGTTCCGACCTTGATTCCCAGGGCCTTGGCTCCAAGATTCTTGATTAGAGCCTTAGGCGTTGGCTTGGAGTCCCGTCACCTGACTATCCAAGAAGTTAGCTTCCTCCTCAGAAACGGAGTTCTCGTACCTCATCTCCTTCTCTTATGCTCCTACTGCATTAATATTATGAGTTCTAGTTCCCACTATATGCTTCGTAAGCAAGTCAATAGATGTTTTCATATGTGTTATATCCTGATCACGCTCCTTTTCTTTTCTGTGTTTCTCCATAATCATCCCAATCGCATATGTGCCCGCAAATACCTCAACTTCTTGAGTATACCAGGCCCTGTTGGATATGGTCGTTCTGTCAAGTATCTCTGTTGCCTCCTCCCATGAGTGACTCATTAATGCTCCACTTTCTACCGTATCTGCTACTGCCTTGTTATTATTATTCAAGGATCTGTAGAATATCACCAACAGGCTCTCATTCGAAACTCTGTGATTTGGACACTTGTTCAACTTCTTATTATACCGCAGCTAGGTCTCATGAAGTGCCTCCGTCTTGAGCTGTCGAAAGTTATATATCTCATTTTTGAGATGCAACATCCTTGACGGTGGAAAGAACCTTTCTAGGAAGGCATGTTTCATTTCTCTCTAACTGGCGATGGAGTCATTTGGTAACTCTGACAACCATAGAGTGGCTTTACCAACTAGAGAGAAAGAGTCATAGTCTGATGGCATCCTGACTTACTCTTGCCAACCTGTACGTCTTGCAAATTCCCACAAAATTAATCAAGTGGAGATTTGCATCATTGGCAGCATTACCACTAAGCAGTCCATTCATATTTAGAAACTAGATCATCGTGCTAGTTATATCAAACTTGGCCCCAACAGACAGAGGTAAGGGCAAAGTGACATATGTTGACCCAACTTCATCAATATCTGGATCATCATCGTCATCAAATTGAGGTGCATATCTATGAAACTGAGACTACTCCCGACCTCTATTTCTCCTATTTTGACTAGCATTATAAGCTTCCTCCTGGGCATCATCAACAGCCTAAAGAGCAGCTTGACGAGCCAACTTCGCCTGATAGGCCCCATTAGCTCGCCGAGCCTCATTAGCCACCCTGACTTCAATCTGTTCAGGAGTCTCAATACCAGCCATTGCCCTTAGTGTTTGCTCAAGTTCTTGATCAATTGGAATCAGGGGTTCTCTACTACTCCGAGTACTTGGCATTCACCAAGCAGTAGCCTAAGTAAAAAATAAAAGAAAACGTAAATGAGGAAATAAAGACTAAAAGCTAAATAAAAGCAATTAATCTAATGCTAAGTCGTATTCCCCCGACAATGACGTTATTTTGATAATGCCAAAAGTACAAATTAAAAGAGGTATAGAGCAATCATTTATCAAGTAAAGAACCCAACTAGGGTTGGACTCAATCTCATGAGGAATATGGTTGGAATCCTGATTAATACTATTATTTTTGCTTTCACTACAGTTATTTCCTAAGGGGGTTTTAAACAGAACAAGTAATAGTGTTGTGAAGATATGTTGTTATCAGAGGTATGTAATTGACTAGGGAAGTTTTCCCCGTGACTTCGTAACTACGTTGGGTTATCATATATGTGATCTATTTCAATACTTAGCTTGCAGAATCAATACGTTACATTCATCTAAACGGTTGATTCGCCATTATTAGATAGCCATCCTAATTCATCGGATTGGGACTCATGAGTGTTTCCAATTAACCCTTATCAATGATTCCAAATTAACTTTCCTGCGACTGTGACTCAAGTTATTAATTGAAAATTGATAGTTTCAAGTGCTTGTTGTGATTTCTTTTTCCTAATATCTGCTTCTCTAGGTTTAAGCAAATAGAGAATACGAGCTAGTTCTAATGTTGCACACCATTAAAAAAGAAAGTATAAAGAAGGGAAAGACAATATGGGCATTCATATTGGTTTAGAATCACTTTGTATTAAACCCTACTTAATTATTCCATCATAGTTCACACAACCCTAGTTGTGGGAACTAGCTGTTCATAATTACAAGAACGAAAGATGAAATCATAGGAGAAATCTTAATTAAGAACTTACAATCTTGAATGAATTAAACCCAAAGTATCAATTGAAAATTTGATCTTCAAAGTCAAGAACACAAAGACGAAAAAGTATGTTTTTCATTTATCATGCAGCAACAAGGGTCTCCAATGCTTTTTAGGAAGCTCTCAGTATGTTGTAATACTGTAACAATAAAATAAAAAATATAGGGAAAGTAATTATACAATCTCTAAAATCCTTCTCTAAATTGACAATGAATGTAGCACCCCGATGACCTACGAGTCGTGGTAAGATACCATGAGTCGTCTATTATTGCCGTAGCATGGAGCTTCAACTTCTGATCTCTCTAGGTATGGGTTCTTAATATGACTCGTGATAAGACATCACGAGTTGTGACTTCTATTCGTAGTCTAAACATCTGAAAGTTATCATCTTTGAGCATCCTTCAGTATAACTCATAGTATGATACTACAAATCGTAACTTCTCTTCCTGGTTTGAACCTCTGAAACTCAACATCTCTGATCATCATACTACATATCATAGGCACAAGTTGTACTATAGTGGTACAATCTGTGGCATCCATTCATACTCTGAAGTTCTGAATCTTGACACGTCTTTGATCCTTTGTTATGACACTCAGGACGACACTTAGCAGGGTGGTAGGATTTGTACTACAACTCGTATGAAGCCCTTTTTTGCTTGTTTTCCATTTTATTCACCAATTTAACTTCCAAAACTTATTTTTCCAACAACATCAACAAAGACACCTCATATCCACATAAAAATACCCAAATCCTAACATATTTTCTACGTTGTAAGCGTCAAAGGTGCCATAAATCCACGACACATCAATCATGATGTGGCAAAACAAATTTCTAACCTATGGATGTAAATTCATACCGATATCACATGTGCTACAATTAATGCCAGTATATCTACTATCATCTATGAATCCTCCAAAAGGTACAATCCATCAGGTTCATAAGATTTTGGCCAATTTTTTGGAGAAAATTAGGAGTTATCAAAGGCAAACACTGGGTGAACTAGGAGGAGATGTGCTTCCTAAGACTGAAGGAGGAATAGGTCTTAAATCTCTCCAAGATGTTTCAACAGCTCTAATGGCTAAATTATCGTGGAACTTCAAGGCCTTCACCTCCTCTTTATGGATCACTTTTATGTGGAACAAATATCGTAAGAAGATTCATCCTATCATGACTACAGGAAAGGGAGCATCAAACATATGGAGAAAAATGATACAAGCAAGAAATGAGGTGGAACATGATATAGGTGGCAGTAAAAGCTGGAACTTCTAGCATTTGATTTGACAACTGGACACAACAAGGTGATCTATACAATACAAAGAATACAAATCATGAAAAGGAGGAGATAGAGATAAAAGACTTCATTAGCAATGGAGTTTGGGATGAGGAAAAATTAAAGAAAAAAATATCAGACGAGATAGTCAATCATATTAGGGAGAATATTAAACCATAGGTAATTCATAATAGGGATAAAGTATAGCGGATGGACAACAAAAAAGGACAATTCACATGAAATCAGCATGTCAACTTATGAGGGGGAGGAAGGAAGAAGTCTATTGGCAGAATAATATTTGGATTAAATGACTTCCATTCAAAATATGTTTCTTTATGTGGAGGGTGTGAAAGAGGAGTATTGCCATATATGACAATTTAAGGAGGATGCAGATACAAATTATCTCAAGATATTATTGCTGTGATAATTACAACCAAGAGACAATGAGCCACATTTTTCTAACAGCTTCCACAACCCAAAAGCTGTGGAAGCAATTTGCTTCTTATGCATGTCTGAACATAGATGGAATGCATTTGCAGCAAATCATCACTAAATGGTGGGAACTTCCAGCCTCTAAGAAACTTCAAAAGCTCTACATAACAATTCTCCCCATCATTAGATGGGAATTACAGAAGAGCAGGAATGCTAGAAGACATGGAAAGGAGGTCAACGTTTATAGAGTATTCAAGCTTTATCAAGAAACTGTTAAGTGGATAACTAAGCTTAAATATCCTTGGATGACAACTCCTAATCAATGGAGAGAATTCATCATATATCTATAGGAGTACAAACCTAAACATCACTACAAGATAGTAGGGTGAAGTTTCCTATGGAAGGGTGGATAAAATGTCATATTGATGGTGCTGGTAGGGGAAATTCAGGCTTAAGAACGTCTGGATTGTGCTTAAGAGACTACAAGGGGGATTTGATATATGTAGAAAAGTCAAGAGATTGGAATCACTACCAACATTATGGCAGAGGCTCAACCAGTGTGGTATGCACTTAAACTATATCAAGCTAGGCAAAAATATTATTTTGGAGACTGACTCATTAAGTCTTCAAAAAATATTAATAAAGGAGTGGAAGATTACCTGAGAGATAACAGCTATAATGGATGAGATTTACTATATGATTTCACTAATTCGTATAGTCTTTCAACACACTTTCAAAGAAGCTAATATGTTAGTTGATTCTTTAGCTAACAATGCACATATGCAGAATGGAAAGAGTATATATACTATATTTCAGCAGCTACCAACAGAGTGCAAAAAGATATTGTACACAGAGAAGGCACAAATTCCACAACTACATATTAGAACAAGGAAGATAGTTTCAACATAATCGGTGGATACATAATTATAAATCACCACAGTGAATATTTACAAATGTTTACACAAAAGATAACTATGGGGAGGCTACCTAATCTAACCTATGGTAGCAAACAAAAAGGCACTTCAGCAAAAGAAAGAGCAAGGGTCAGATCTTCGATTCATGCATGCCAAATGGAAAATTGTCAGCAAAGAAGAGTCGGAGTAACCTATTTTTCTTCAACACTCTTGAATTAGAGATTTTTTGATTGAAACTTGACGATGCTCTTTGATATGGTAGTTCCTCCGAAAAGTCACCTAATATAGAGTGGATTATCGCGGAAACAGAAAGCCACAGGCGAGAACAATATTCCTCTTCAAGCTTCTAGAGATTCAGCCATGGACTTGAAAATTAAAAATGAAAACCCTATTTCTAGAAAGATGTAATAGATAGGGTTTTTTTATTGTCTCTTTATTTTCGTTTTGAAAACAATTAATATGTTTTTAATTTTCCATATTAATAAATGAGCTAAGACTCAAATTTAACCAAAAATAAAAAATAAAAGACTTGGACCACGTGAAAACCATCCATCCCCACCAGGAAAAGAGAAATAAGAAAAAAGGAACAAGTAAAAGTTTCTATATTAAAAAAGCCAAACACATATATAACTTTTTAAATATATTCTTTTATTTTGGTACTCCATTTCAATCTTGTTCCATTTTGACTCTTCAACTCTATTTTTTATATTTCATTTAAACACAAAATATTAATTGTTATATTTTTATTATTTTTATTTATACTTTTCAATTATAATTTTATATTTTAGAAATTTGACATCTGTTAGTTTTTTTAAAAAAAATTCGACAAGTGTCCGTTAATTGTTTTAAAAGATAACAATTTTATTATTATAGTTTTTGCTCATTTTTGGGGAAAAGTAACCGATGAAAGTATGCCGATTTTTTTTAAATTCGTTAATTTTCTTTTTCTGAAAAATCATTGCCAACCTGACGGAGTTCTTGAATATTAGTATTATTTAGTAGTGCTATTAGCAATGAACCAGAGTTTTTTTAATCCATATTAAAGATGAGTTCTTTTTACCTACATTGGAGCAAGTTAAAAATTAGGAAGTAGAGAATTTTGATTAAACCTAGATGACCTAGATGATATGAAAAAAATAAATATGTGGCGTTATTCAATTAAATATTTCATACCTTTTTAAAAATATTTGTTAGCATATGTTGAATAATTTACACCGAATAATATTTTTTATTTTTAAATAAATATAAAAAATAAAATGAAGGGCCAAAATGGAATAAGATTGAGATGAAATGTCAAAAAAAAATGGGACCAAATTTTAGGGATGACATATATGTTTGACCTATTAAAAAAGATTAATTTGACTATGGTCTTAGTCATGATGGAAGAGTGTTACAATTATATATATATATATATATAATTTGGAGAATGTTATAAAATAATAATAATAAAAAATATTATAAAGAAAGAGAAAGAGAGAGTGTTTTAAATACTTTTTGAGGGATGAAAAATATAATGAATGAACCACTTTATTTATGGGAAAATATTAACTTAATCTCAAAGTAACAAGCCCTAACTTTTCTCCAAGGAAATAAAATATACATTCACTATAATACACAAAAAAATATTTATAACACTCTCCCTAGATATCTATTTAATAGATAATATGTCTCGCTAAAATCTTATTAGAAAAACTCAGTGAAAAAAAATTTAGTGAAGAAAAAGATTACACGTATCTAATAATATGCATTTTGGATGCCTCATTTAAAACATTACAACAAAAAATCTAATGGAACAAAAATCTTATAAGAAAAAAAGAGTACAATGCATATTAACTCTCCTAACGAGAACATTAATTCGAATCTTGAATCTTCGCATCCCAATTTTGTGCACCATCTTCGTGAAAGTTATAGTTGGTAGAGACTTAGTGAACAAATTAATCATACTTGAATGAATCTATTGCACAACGATACCATGACCATTCTTTTGGAAATCGCATATGAAGAAAAACTTTGGTGAAATATGCTTTGTTCTATCTTTTTTAATAAATTCTACTTTTAATTGAGCTATACATGTTGTATTTCCATTCTTTTAATAGAATTACATCGTATGCATATAATATTATTGGAATAATTACGCCAAGTACATTTTTGACTTACTTTATGAACTAATGTTATTTTTGTATGATTTAGCTACCATGTAAAATAGCATTGCATGACTATAATTCCTCGTGTGAATAAATAACATATATAGATCAAATAATATTTTTACTGATCATATGAATGCTTTGATTACTACGGCACCTGGTGAGAGCACGATGAGGTGTTCAGTAGCATCAAATCAAAGTAAAAGGACATGAAAGTTGGAAATCTGGCACAAGGTTACTGATATCTACATTTTTCGAAGGCTTGATATGATGAAAAAAGTTCTATATAAAACCCTTCTAATTTATTCAACGTATCTATTATGATTCTTTCTGATGTATGTTATCAATCTCTATGATATTCAAATTATTGAAAGAAAAGTAGTAGAAAAGGTGAATATTGGAAAGGGAGAAAAGGAAAGGGCAGACATACCTGCTTGAATCAAGAAGTAGATGAATGACACGAGATGCTGCCATGGAGAGGTACAAATGTAAACTATAGACAAAAGGAAATAGAGAGTCAGTTGCTCGGTGGCCAAGAATGGTACAAACAACTTTCATTGCACAGATTTGAAGTCAAGGAAAAAATAAGATGGATTTACTTGGGTTAAGCACATAACATTGCTAAGGAGAGGAAAGAGAAACTTGCATGGAGGAGCAAGATGGAGCCGTACCGTCGAGGAAGATGAGACGCCATTGATGGAGACAGAACATCGGTGAGAGAGAAGCTTCCAGATTTTTGTAGTAGCGTTTCTCACTTTCCTTTTCAGCTGAGTAGTTTAGAGACATTTTGGGTCGGGTTGTAACTTTGGACCATTGGATGATTTTATTTTTAATAAATAGTTTTTCACCCACTCATTTGATTAAAAAAATGCTTTGAATATTCAAAAATTTGACAATACTTGTTAGAATAAACATTTCATATCAGGACTTACAATTGTTCTTATTTCGATATCTCTACACATGAGTAAAACTATATCAGACTCATAATTATAACAAGATATATAAATGCATCAATTCAATAAAGCTACAGTACTTCATGATCAAATGAATTCAACAAATATCTCATTTAAATTTTTTTAAGCAAATAACATATTTTATTGAAAACACTTTAAGAGTTCCAATAATATTCAAGTAATCAACTTGCATAACAATATGAAAGACTCTAATTTTCATAGAGACACAAGGATAAACAAAGTCATCTTTATACTCTAGGTCTATAAATATTCATAACGATAATTCTAGTACATTAAATTTAATTGATTTAATCCATATGAGGATTCACTACAACATTTTAAGCCTTTAGCCACCCCTCGAAAGTATGGCCTAAACTATCAAAAAGTGTGGTCTTTTGATCAAAGACCACATGTTTGAACTTTAGACAACGCTTCTCAGGGGTGGCCTAAAGAAGTGTAACCTTTGACTTTATGTCATGCCTTTTAGGTGTTGCTTTAGCAGCTACGCTTCAAAAGCGTGGTGAATTAAGTATAAAGGCCACTCTTTGCAATCTTTTGTATATAAACACTTCTATAAAATTACACTTTCAAGTGTGACTTTTGTTTTCTTATTGGCCCCACTTTGAAACCGTAGTATTTTCTACCTCATCTATGGGTACATTTTCAAAATGTAACCTTTGCTAATGCACATGTCACTATTTATCATTAGTAAGCCCTATATTGGCATCCCTGTGGACACACTTTTAAACTGTGTCAATGTTATCTTGGCTATAAATATTTATATAGCCACAATTTGTGATTGAAAAAAATAATTTTATTTTTCGTATATTCAGCAATAGTATTATTAATTATTCGCCTATATGAATGATCTGATCAAAAACTAAATTAGCTAATAAATAATTTAAATGTATAGATTTATAATAACTTTCAAAAACATGTCTTTTACTATATATGCGTATATAGCAATATTCTGGATGTGCATTAGAGATGAATTCCACAAAATCAAATGTATTCAAACATTACAATTATTCAAAAACTCTTCATCTTTCACTTCAATAGCTCGAATTGACTTGTGGCCACCATTTAAATTGGATCACTGTATTTTTCTACATACTCAAAATGAAATTAAAAATTAGAAAGAAATCATGCTGAGAAAATTTCAGTAGAATAATATCTTTGATATAAACTAAGAAAATCTCTTGTTAGACTCCTATTCATGAACTATTATTCCTGTAATAAATATATTTGTTCTATTACTTGTGACTTAAATGAAGGTATATTGTTAAATTATTAAAAATTGAAAGCACATTTCATGACACAGGAGCCAACTATAATAAATGTATGTAATTCAAAAGAAAAATAATAATTAATTGGAAATGCTCGTTGATGTTAACAAAAAGAATTTGAATTGAAGCAATACATACACAAGGACAAGACACATTATTAGTCCAATAATAAAGTGTAATAGTGCTTTTTTTGTCCTTGTGCAGCAAAGAGATACTGTTGAAGGATTAAGGAGTCATTAATGGAGTAGTTAAAACAATTATGATTCTTTATATTTTTCAGAGTTAGTTAGACAGTTAGTAAAGTTAGTTAGATGGTAGTTAAAGGCTTTCTAATCCTCATATGAGGCCTATATATATTTGAATATGTTAGTGTAAATGTACAAAATATACATCAATAAAGATATACTAATAGTTCCTCTCATATTCTCTTTTCCAGCTTTGATACTTCTCTTCTTCTTCTTTTCTCTATTCTTTGTGTTGATGTTCTTGTATTCCATCAAGAGCACTGATTCATTTTATAACATGGTATCAGAGCCTAGCTATTCTATCTAGGCAAGTTAGTTGGTCTCAGAAATCTTTACTGTTCTATTGGTGTTGTGAAGTTTTTCTTCAATATTCTTTAACAATGGCAAGTAATGGAACCTTGGGCAATAATGGAAGAACTGGAGTTGAGACAGAGAATGCACAATCATACAACTCTGCTCAGGCTACTACTGAAATCGATTACAACCATCCTCTTTTCTTGTCTCCTGCAGATCAGAGTGGGATTCAAATTATTTCGTTTCAACTTACTGCTATTGAGAACTTTTCAATCTGGTACAGGTCTATGAAGGTGGCCTTATTGGGAAGAAACAAGATGGGGCTTCTGGATGGAACTTGCAATAAAAGTAAATTTCTTGAAAATCTTTGGAACCATTGGGAAAGAGTCAATGCAGTGGTGCTTTTTTGGATCATGAATTATGTAACAAAAGGGTTGTTAGGAGGTATTATGTATGCCTCAAGTGCTCAAGTGATGTGGGAGGATCTGGTAGAAAGGTTCAATAAGGTTGATGGCTCTAGAAACTTTAATATTCACAAAGAAATTGCTACCTCTAACTCAAGGTACAACTTCTATCTCTTCTTATTTTTCTAGGCTAAAAAGCTTATGGGAAGAGTTTGAGGCACTAGTACCAATTCCTGGATGTAATTGTGATAAATCTAGAGAATATGCATTGCATTTGCAAAAATTAAAACTGTTTCAGTTTTTGATGGGATTAAATGAATCTACCATCAAGCAAGGAATAAAATCTTGTTAATGTCACCAATGCCTACTCTCAATCAGGCATATGCTATGATAGTTAGTGATGAAGTACAAAAATCAGTTCTGTCAAGTACTGGGATCTTGGGATCAAATCCTACAACTATGGGTAATGTAGAAGTAGCCATGTATTCAAGAAATGTAGACTTTGCTGGTGCTGGTCCATCTGGTTTTAAAAGGAATTACAATGTGCAATGTGATTTCTGTAAAATGAAGGGTCATGTTAAGGAGTAGTTCTATAAACTGATTGGTTATCCTCAAGATAGGACCAAGAAGAAGGGTTATGTTAATGTGTTTGATCAGAAAAATCATTATAGAGGCTATGGGAATGGTTCTGATTCACAGAATGGTTCTAGGTTCTCAAAGAATGGAAAAACTATTGCTTACAATGTCATGTCTAATGAGAATGAGCAAGTTTATTAGTCTGCAGGTCAGGCTCAACATGGAAAATAGAAAGACAAGGAGACTATGGAGTCAAATCATCAGGGAATATATCCTTTTACCAAGGATCAATATGAAGAAATTCTCAGTCTGTTGAAAAACAAAACTGATACAGCCTTCTCAGCTGCTGTTGCAAGTATAAATATAGCTTTGTTAGCTTCTAAACCAGATAGTGATTGGATAATAGATACTGGAGCTACTAATCACATGGTAGCAAATAAAGATATGTTAGATTCAAACACTGTTATACAGGTAGCCAATCCAAAGAAGGTATTCCTACAAAATGGAGATGTATCATTGGTGACACACACTGGATCTAGTATGCTATCTAGTAGAAGTACTATTAGTAATGTGTTCTATATTCCATAGTTTTAGTTTAATCTTATGTCAGTCTCCAAAGTAACAAGAGAGTTGCAGTGTTCAGTCAGGTTTATTCCGAATTTTTTTGTGTTTCAGGATCTTTACAATTGGAAGGTGAAGGAGATTGGTAAAGAAGAAAATGGGTTATACATCCTAGTAAATCAAACTCTCAAGCTGAATAAAAGGAAAGCTATGATTACAGTAGAATCTAACATGAAGATAACAGGTGATGACATTCAACTTTGGCATAGAAGGCTTGGGCATACATCAATAGCTACTATGAATAAGTTGTTCTCAACAACAATGAAGTCTTTAGCAGAATAGATAGATGAATGTACTACATGCCCTTGTGCAAAACAGATTAGAAAATCTTTTCCAGTTAGTAGTACTAGAGCAAAGTCTGTTTTTGATCTACTTCATATGGACATATGGGGTCCTCACAAAGTTGCTACATTTGATGGAAACAAATATTTTCTTACAGTTGTTGATGATTTTACCAGAATGACATGGATTGTTTTTGCTCAAACTCAAATTTGATGTGAGTGTAGTGTTACAACAGTTTTTGTTTATGTCAAGACTCAGTTTGTTAGAACAGTAAAGATAATAAGAACATAAATGGCAGTGAGTTTGTGAATTCAGTTTGTGCAGATTTGTTTAAGACCTTGTGTATTATTCATCAAACTAGCTGTGCTTATACCTCTCAGCAAAATGGAGTAGCTGAGAGGAAGCATAGACATATTCTTGAAGTTACTAGAGCACTTAGATTTCAAGGAAAGATACCAATTCAATTCTAGAGTATGTGTGTGCAATCTGCAGTGTACCTAATAAGCAGAATGCCTAGTCTAGTGCTTCAAGATCAGTCTCCTTATGAAAAACTTTATGGAAGGGTTCCATCTCTTGCTCATTTAAGAGTCATAGTATGTCTATGTTATGCAAAGAATGTGCATGAGTCAGATAAGCTACATTCAAGATCAAAAATAGCTGTATTGTTAGGATATTCATCTACACAGAAAGGTTATATTCTTTATAGTCTGCAGTCAAAGAACATATTTGTTAGTAGAGGTGTTGAGTTCAGAGAGGACACATTTCTATTTCATCACATCTCTTCTGCTGACAAGCCTTTATTTCCTAAAGTTCATTCAGATTACTTTCTGTATGAGCCGATGTCTACATTGCAGAAGCAAGGAGATCAAAATCTTAAATTCACCAAATTTATATACTGCTAACCAAAATACAGATCAATCTCTTGGTAATACTACTGAACTGAGATCAGTAGAAAGTGATCAAATTGATGATAGTCAGTCTAACAATAGGTTGCCCTCTATTACTGGTGAAAGGAGATAACAGGAATCCACCAGTTTGGATGAAGGATTTTGTCTCATTAAATATCTATCAAGATAATCCTTCTGCTATGTCTAAATTTATCTTCTATGACAACTTGTCCACTAAATATCAAGCTTATCTAGCAAACTCCTCCACTATAGTGGAACCTGTGAATTATCTTGAAGTTGTAAAGGATCCAAGATGGATATGACAACTTGTCCACTAAATATCAAGCTTATCTAGCAAACTGCTCCACTATAGTGGAACCTGTGAATTATCTTGAAGTTGTAAAGGATCCAAGATGGATCTCTGCTATGAAGGATGAAATTAAAGCACTAGACAGTAACCACACATGGGATATAGTAGTGCTACCAGAAGAGAAGATTCCAATAGGTTGTAAATGGGTGTAAAAGATTAAGTATAAGGCCAATGGTGATATTGAGAGGTTTAAGGCAAGACTTGTGGCCAAAGGTTATAGTCAGAAAGAAGGAATTGATTTCAAAGAAACCTTCTCACCAGTAGTAAAAATGAAGACAGTGAGAACTGCGTTAACTATAGCTGCTATGAACAAATGGCATGTGCATCAAATGGATGTCTATAATGACTTCTTACAAGGTGATCTACATGATGAAATTTACATGGAACTACCTCAAGAATTTAAGAGCCAAGGGAGAAGACAGTGTGTAGGCTCAATAAATCCCTATATGGGCTTAAACAAACACCAAGACAATGGAATGCAAAACTAACTAAAGATTTGACAAAAGCAAAGTTTCAACAAAGTCAGCTGGATCAATATGTATTTACTAAGAAGACAGATAGAGAAATTACTGTTGTATTAGTGTATGTTGATGATATACTTGTAACAAGAAGTAATTTGGGACTGATCAAAGAAACAAAAGAAGTACTTCAACAGCCTTTCAAGATAAAAGATCTAGGAGAACTAAGGTACTTTCTTGGCATAGAATTTGCTAGATCGAAGGAAGGTTTTCTAATGCATCAGAGAAAGTATGTGGTGCAATTAGTTTCAGAGGCAGGTCTCTCAGCAGCTAAACCTGCTGCAACTCCTATGGATGTCAATTTAAAGGTAACTTCTCAGTAGTATGATGATCATTTGAAGAACAACAACATTCAATATCCACTAGATGATCAGTGTGCATATCGGAAACTCATTGGTAAATTACTTTATCTTACTACGACTAGACCAGAAATTTCTTTCAGTATACAGACCTTGAGTCAGTTCATGCATCAGCCTAAACAGACTCACATGGAAGCTGCTCTAAGAGTTGTGAGATATTTAAAGAAACAATCAGGTCAAGGAGTTCTTTTGTCAAGCAAAAATAATATTTCAATGACAGCCTACTGTGATGCAGACTGGGCATCTTGTCCTATGTCTAGAAGATCTGTAACAGGTTATCTTATCAAACTTGGAGACTCCTTGATTACATGAAAATCAAAGAAACAAACAATAGTTTCTAGAAGCTCTGCAGAGTCAGCATATAGAAGTATGAGAACTACTCTATCTGAGATTATTTGGTTATCAGGATTGTTAAAGGAGTTGGGATTGCCTACTAATCAACCAGTGATCATGTACAGTGATAGCAAGATTGCTATACAGATTGCTTCCAATCCTGTATACCATGAAAGAACCAAACATATAGAGATAGATTGTCATTTTATAAGAGAGAAAATTCTACAAGGACTAGTAGCTACACAATATATAGCTACTCAAGAACAACCAGCGGATCTATTGACAAAAAGACTGCCTAGAATTCAACATGAATATCTCAGTTCCAAGCTAGGTTTGGTAAACATATTTTCAGTACCTAATACCTAGATTGAGGGGGAGTGTTGAAGGATTAAGGAGTCATTAAATGAGTAGTTAAAATAATTATGATCCTTTATGTTTTTTAGAGTTAGTTAGACAGTTAGTAAAGTTAGTTAGATGGTAGTTAGAGGCTTTCTAATCCTCATATGATGCCTATATATATATATCTGAATATGTTAGTGTAAATGTACAAAATATACATCAATAAAGATATACTAATAGTTCCTCTCATATTCTGTCTTTCAGCTTTGATACTTCTCTTCTTCTTCTTTTCTCTATTCTTTCTGTTGATGTTCTTGTATTCTATCAAAAGCACTGATTCGTTTTATAACAGATACCAAATAAGAAGCAAAAGGCAACCCAATTATCTATATTTTATGGGGATAAAGTGGTAATTTTTGATGATTTTCCAGTTGAGAAAGCCAGAGCAGTGATGTTATCTGCTAGCAAAGGAGTTTTTCATAACTCTTGTGGCATTTTTCATATGACCACAATCGACAAAACTGCACTAAGGAAGCTAACACCTTTGATAAGCCTTTTGTCACTGATCTAATTATAAGGATTCATCCTGGAACATGACTACTAAACTACTTTATATGTATGTTCTCTTGGATTTTGCAGCAATCACAAATCAAGAGTCAACAACATTCTTGCATCCTCTTTCCATTTGAAAAATCAACATTTAATTTTCTTGCAAATGATATATAAGTACCTTTTCAAGAACCGGAGCATGAGTTGAGCTGTAAGAATGTCGAAGATTTTGGCATCTTACAGCTTGGGCACTACTTGCATCAACAGATAAAGGAAGGTTAGATTTGGCATACCTTGGTATATTTTAAATATTCAGTCCTGGGCTATTTTGCACTAATTGACTAAAAAATGTCGCATTTCTTCTCTCATTTCATGCATTTCTTCCTTCAGAGAAGTGATTTCTTTGTCATGCTTTTATTTAAGCTTGTTGGTTTCCTCATATTTTTTCAAGGAACTTGTTGTCAATGATCTATCATAACATCTAATTCGATTAGGATACTCCTTTCCAAACACTGCCCTAAATGCATCATACGCTATTTCTTCAAAATTTTAATGATTCTGAAGTTTAGACTTCCATATTTTTTTAAAGTAAACATTATATACAAATCAGTGTTTTGGAATATCATATACAAATATGGAGTATTCCATAACATATTAGCATCATTGTTAAAAATAAAGAATATCATTCAATTATATCAAGTGGAGGTATGACACACATATAGAGAGGTTAATATATTAGCCAACTGTCTAAAAAATCAAGCATTTGAAGCAATAAGAAGAATAGCATATATAACTTTGTTGATTTACCAGTAGTTGGGAGAAAAATATTGAATTTGTATAAAATTTAATGTCTAAATTTATGTATAAAAACCAAATGTATAACATGAAGGTAATGTTCAAAGGCACAATCATGCAGACATGTAGTGATCAATTAAAGAGGGCATATATTTTAAGCTACAACAAAACATAAAGATAAAAAAGCTACAGCTAAACAGAAAATTGAAAAAAAAAATTTCCATGCCAGACAGTCCTACGCCTGCAAACAAGAAGCGAAAAAAATAATTTCCCCTTTCCATCAAACAGTCCAGCAAAACCGATAGTCCAATGACTACTATCAAGAACTGGAAAAAATTAACATCTACTCTCGGCAAATAGCTTAGTGAGACCAATACTCCTTCGACCGCGACCAAGAATCGAAAAAGAATCAACATTCCCTCAAACAATCTAGTGAAACCAACAGTTGTGCGATTGCGGTCAAGAAACAATAAAAAATGTCAATCCCCTCCTAACAAAACTGACAGTCTTGCGATTGCGACTATGAATAAAAAAATTCCATCCTCTCTGAGAAAATAGTCCAGTAAAACTGACAGTCCTGCAATCCCGACCAAGAATTAAAATTTTTTTAATATCTCCTCCCAGCAAACAGTCCAACAAAATTGATAGTGCTGCGATTGTGACCTCGAATTGAAAAAATATTATTAGCCCCTCCTAACAATGAAAAAAAGAAGAAGGAGGAGGAGGAGTAGGAAGAGGGGGAGAGGAAGAAGGAGGAGGAGAAGACATACCTAAATAAAGACAGTGAAGTCACATTTGCACAAGAGTCTAGTTTTTTAAAATTAAAAGAAATCTGATAGCCCTGTGCTTGTGCTCGCTTCATGCTTCAGTGGTTGAAAAACCCATTTATGTTCACCATCCTCAATTCAGCTAACTGAAGGGCCATACACCGCCTTCTATTGGGTATAAATGACTTACTATTGCAACTATAAATGGTTCCTCGTTGTAAGTGACTTACTATTGCAACTATAAAAACACCGAGTTCACCCATAATCCTGTATAAATAACTTACTATTGCAACTTGGGTATTTACCTGAAATTCCTTTCCCATCTTTGTACAAATTGCAATAAACATTTCAGACTTTGATGGTCCTCGTTATTCCTTTGGTTTCACGCTAAATTTTATTAAAAGAAAGTTTTAAGAAAACGTCAATATGTTCTGACAAAGTACAAAAATAAAGAAAGTCTAATTTTTGACAAAGTATCTCCTAAATATCATCAATGTCATGTGTACTCTTGCAAAATTAATAGGTTTCATCCGATGCCTCCACTTTTATTTTTTTATGTTTTGATAATTTTACTTCAAACATGGCCTATGATTCAATAAAAAAAGACATATGTCACGCTCCACCTTGGGAGGCATGACTGACACCTGATGCCACATTGAGACCTGGACCTGACTGGGCTTATGCACCTTTGGTGCTTACCAGCAACTCAAATTAAGAAAATAAACTGCTATATCTCGGTTGTAAATACAGCCTCGGACCGACGAGGCCATGTAGTAAACCTGTAAAAGAAGATAACTAACCCAACAAAGTTGTTACATCCCGTAAGTTTCTATTATTTAACTGATGCACTCATACGTATGTCAAGATTTTTAAAGTACGACACATACAAAAAAAAATCTAGGAAAATGAATTGACGAGTACAGAGTCAAGCCAACTGGAGGTTGGGGTTGAAGGCCAAGCGCACTGGGCGCCGTGCCGCACCGGCCATGACGCGCCTTGAGCGGCGCGTCATGCCCCCTAGACCACCGCCTCAATAATATATAAGTTCCTCCTTGAATGGAGTAAATCATTTGTAAATATTTCCCCTCGACCAAGAAGAGAGAGTGAGCAACAACTTCTTCAGTTTTTCGTCAAATTACACCGTTAAACTCCATTCAAATGCAAATTCATCTTAGATAACGAGTCCCAGGCCTATGAGGAACATCCCTACGGAGTTATTTCTTAAAAATTCGCTCGGAGTATCGGAACCTACCAAGTAAAAGATATCAAAATTACTTCAAATTGAGTTCTAATCGGCTACAAGTGATAGGTAAGCCTTTCTACCTTCTAAACTCTTGAGAAATTGTGAGTTTTTGGCCGAATTAAATGGAGTTGAGTTATAGTTAATAGTATGAAATGATATTGTTGTTTGCCGAATCTTAGTATTGAATATAGTTCTCTTAGTGTAAGGGCTGCAATTGAGTGAAATTACTAGCTTCAGGTGGGAAACTATTTAATGAACGAAAGTCGGTATTTGAGGTATATTAAGGCTTATTTCTATGACAAGTTATTCTCGTCATATAATGATACAACCTATATTCTTGAATGGAGATAACGATCATATATGTTGTGATTAGCTGCTGTCAGTAGATTATGATTATATATGTTGTGCTTAGCTGTTAAAAAACATTTTGAGAGTATATTGTAGTATCCCTCATCGGGAAAGAGTATGTTAAGTGTGACTCACGCTAGGAGCATCATAGAAACTGCTCTGTTCTTCTATTCACAATATTAGTAAAATTCTGGTGTTTTGCTGTCATGCCAAGGCCTTAGAAGTTAGGGTTAGCTGTTGGGCCTGAGTTGGTAAGTTGGACAACATAGGGCGTAGTCGGGTGACATAACTACCAGTTTGGTGCCTGTATTGTCAATAAACCAGTAAAGATGTTCACATGCACACCATATAAATAACGCCTCCAAATTTTTCAAGGTGTGAACCACCGCAACTAACTCTAAATCATGGGTGGGGTAGTTCTTTTTGTGTTTCCTTAGCTGCCTCAAAGCATAGGCAATCACCTTGTCGTGTTGCATCGGAACACACCCTAACCCCACGCCTGAAGCATCACAGTATACAACGTAGCCCTCTGAACCTTCCCGTAAGGCTTGTACTGGCGCATATGTCAATCTATTTTTTAGCTTTTGAAAACTCTGCTCACCAGCCTCGGTTTAGTGAAATAGCTGCCTTCCGAGTTAACCTTGTCAACAGTGCTGATAAGGCAGAAAATCCTTCCACAAACCTTTGGTAATACCCGGCTAACCCTAGGAAACTACGAACCTCAGTTGGAGTTGTAGGTCTAGGCGATGTCTTTACTGCCTCAATTTTTTGTGAGTTAGCCTGGACACCTGCATCTGATACAATATGTCCCAGAAGGCTACAGAATTCAATCAGAACTCACATTTCGAGAACTTCTCATATAACTGGTGGTCTCTGAGGATCTGGAGTTCCGTTCACAAATGATCTCTGTGTTCGGCTTGTGAGCGGGAATATACCAGAATATCGTCAATAAACACTATCACAAACAGATCTAAATGCAGTCTGAATATACTGTTCATCAGATCTATAAATACTGCTGGGGAATTCGTCAATCCGAAGGACATGACCAAGAATTCAAAATGACCATATCTGGTTCTAAAAGCTATCTTCGGAATATCCTTCTCCCAAACTCGCACTTGATGATACCTGGACCTTAAATCAAATTTGGAGAAATATTTTGCTCCCTGTAGCTGATCAAACAAATCATCTATCCTTGGAAGAGGATATTTATTCTTGATAGTAACTTCATTCAACTGCCGATAATCTATACACATTCATTGGGAGCTATCTTTCTTTCTTACAAATAGAACTAGCGCACCCCACGGTGAAGCATTCGGCCTGATAAAGCTCTTGTTTAGCAAATCTTTCAACTGCTCTTTCAATTCCCTCAACTCGGCAAGAGTCATTCGATACGGAGGGATGGATATAGGTTGCGTGCCTGGCCGCAGGTCGATAGGGAAGTTGATCTCACGCTCTGGGGGAATACCAGGAAGCTCATCTGGAAACTCACTAACCACTGGGATAGACTGAAGAGTCGAAGATTCTACTTCAATATCTCGAACCCTAACGATATGGTAAACACAGACCTTCACTATCAAATTTCTCGTCCGAAGATAGGATATGAACCTACCTTTTGGCATAGTTGTATTGACTTTTCATTCTTGCACTACCTCTCTCGGAAAGTGAAATCGGACGGTCCTGGTCCAACATTCCACATTAGCATAACATAGTGCTAGCCAAACCATACCTATAATTACATTAAAATTAATCATTTCTATCTCAACTAAATCAGCTAAAGTCTGACAACCAACAATCTCTACTGTATAATCCCGGTAAATTCTCTTAGCAATAATAGCGTCACCAACGGGTATAGACACCTAGAAGGGTTGCTAAAGTAATTCTGGTGTTATACCAAACTTCTGGGCCACTAATGGAGTAACATAGGAAAAAGTGGAGCCTGGGTCTATCAAAGCATAAACAGAGTGTGAGGAAACATCCAGCATACCTGTCACAATATCTGGTGACAACTCTGACTCCTGTCGTCCTAGTAAAGCATAAGTGCAATCTTGACCACTGCCAAACCTAGATGCCCCTAATCTACCTCAGCCTTTGCCAACTGGAGCTGAGGGTCTGCGCTCTACCAAAGGTGCTGGAGTATGTGATCCTGTTGTGGACCTGTTCTGTTGGTCTCGGTCACCTTGATCTTTGGTTGGACAATCCATCATCATATGGCCCTCCTACCCACAAGTATAACAAGCAGTGGAGCCGTATTTGCACCTCCCAAAATGTCGTTGGCTACAAATGGTACAATGGGCCTGCTCTAATCTGATCCTCTCTGCAGCTGGGAACCTGATGCTCACGAGCTCTCTTCAGGACCTGACTGTCCATGACGATCTGATCTACCACTATGCACTGCTGGGATGGAGGTCTGGGTGGCCTACCTAATAGTCACGACCTGGGTCCGCCCTAAAATTCTGTCTGCATGTTAGTAGGCCTGGCCCTTCGGTGCTGCTCCTTATTTTCCCCTTCCACCTCATGCTGACACTTCCTAATCCATTCAATATTTTGCGTGAAATCCTAAATGCTGGCAATGCCCATATCCTCCTATAAGGTAGTTGTAACACAGGTTTCCACATACTCTGGAAGCAGCCCAATGATAAAATGATGTATAGCTAGCATGGTATCCAAAAAGGCTGGTGCATATCTGGTCAAAGAGTTAAACCTCATTGCATACTCTCGAACGCTCATCATGCCCTATTCCAGTGTAGGAACTGATCCACCCGGCTATCGAATTTCTCGCGGCAAATAGTGATCTATAAAGACCTCTAAAAAACTGGACCAAGTCGGAGGGGGTACATCTCTACCTCGGGACTTTTCCCAACTCTTGAACCATAACACTGCTATGTCTCGTAGTTAAAATACTTCCAACTCGATTGTCTCTGTGGGCGTAGCATGCTTCGCCCGAAATATTCGCTGTAGCTAGTCTAGAAAGTCTTGAGGATCCACCCCGCAGTCTGTCACTGTGAATTGTGGAGGACTCAGGGCAAGAAACTCTCGGACCCTTGAACTTCCAGGTCCTCTAGTAGATTCAGCGATAACCGGTAGCACGGGCTAGTTCTGGGCAACCATCATCTGAGCCAGCATATACACAGTGCTCCTAACCTCCTGATTCGATAGTATAGGTATAGGGATTGCTGGGGGTGGTGTTGAAATATCTGCTGCCCTGGGGGGCTCCTGGCGTGGTGGAGAATGCTAGGGATATTGGGATGAAGTCTCCCTATCGCCCTCAGATCGGGCCGGCTCTAACTGGGGCACCCTGGTAGTGCCCTCTCCTGCGCAATATCTAGCTCACAACCAGTCATGGTTTTCCATGTGGCGGACATTTTCTCTATAAATAAGCAGAATAACTTAAACTTAGGGATTCACCCTATACGACATAGCTCTATAGCACGACTGGAGAAGAAAAGAGGGTAACCACGCTATCATGGCTCGTAGCCTCCTATCTATAGAATGTGGTGCACAACACATCCATAGATAAGACTCTACTAGACACAGCTTGCATACTTCCTAGGATATGATGTTGCTCTGATACTAATTTTTTCATGCTCCACCTTGGGAGGCATGACTAGCACTTGATGCCACACTGGGACTTGTGCTAACTTGGCTGGGCCTATGCACCTTTGGTTCCTGCCAGCAACTCAAATTAAGAAAACAAACTGCTATATCTCGGTTGTAAATATAACCTTGGGCGTACAAGGCCACACAATAAACCTGTAAAAGAAGACAACTAACCCAAAAAGCTAACAACAAAGGGAACCTGTATGGGCCGACAAGACCACCATACTGTCTAACTATAACATAATGAAAACAAGCAGTCACATTCATACTATAGACGACATGGCTGCTAACTAACTAGCTAAACTAGGCCCCATATGGCCAACACGCAAAATATATAATATACATAGGCCCCATACAACCAACAACAATCACCAATTGAAAAGCTATAGTCTGTAAGCCTCTAAGAGTGGAATAATGGTCGGGACAGGGCCCCGACCTACATAATAGCTGTACAACAAAAGAGAAAACCATTCTAACTATCAACTTCGGAGAAAAGGAGCTGACTGCAATGCTAACTCTAGCTGATAGCTAAAAGGGTCTTGAACAACGTCTATCCGCACCTGTAGGCAAGTATGCAGCACCCTAAAGATGGGCGTCAGTACATTATATACCTAATATGTAAGAAAGTAATGAAAATGACTGAATAGAACTGATAAAAGAACTAAAAGTAAACAATAGAAAGGATAAGAGTTATAACCTGAATAGCCTCACAACCTAAAGTATAGATAACAAGTAGGTAATACGAACAAGAACCTTTCCTGGCCCCTATAAGCCTGAAAGGTACAATCAGTGCAGAATAACCCACCTGGGCCCCCATAAGCCCTGGCGAGTACACTTCAATCTATATACCCCTAACATGGTTTAAATGAGTCAATGGGTAACTATAGCCAACCTACCTGGCCTCTCAGTCTGCAACTGAGCCCGCTGGGTTCCTGTAGTTGTGTTTGAGCCTGTTCGGCTACTGTAACTAGACCCTTAGTACATAAGGCTCGGCGGAGGGTCAATGATATTGATACAACATAAAAGTAAAAGCCCATTCATGGATGGACTGTAATATGGTCATATAGGTATGAATGTAGTCTTATCAGACAACATATAGCTCCTCTGAACGATCTATAACCCTATAGGTGATGACACAGCTAGTAACCCTGAGGTTGGTCGATGAAAAGCTATAATAGGTGGAGTCAGTCCCAACCGAAGTAATCAATTTTCACTTTAAAACTAATGATAGCAGCTAATCACAACATGTTTCTTACAAGGATATAAGTCGTATTACTATACGACAGGAATAACTTGCCGAAAAGATTAGCCTTAACATACCTCAAATGACGGTTCTTATTTATCCAATTAGTTCCAACCTGTAGCAGGTGATTCCACTTAATTGCAGCCTTTGCGCTGAGAGAATAAAGTTATTTTCAATATAGTATTATTAACTATAATTTGACTCCATTTAATTCGGCCGAAAACTCACAAATTCTTGAGAGTTTAGAAGGTAGATATGCTTACCTATCAGTTGTAGTCGTGTAGAAGTTAATTAGAAGTGATTCCGATAACTTTTACTCGGTGGGGTTCCGGTACTCCGAGCAAATTTTCAAGAAATAACTCCACAGGGATGTTCCTTGTAGGCCAAGAACTCGATATCCAAGATGAATTTGTGTTTGGACGGAGTTTAGCAGCGTAATTTCACGAAAAGCGGAAGAAAAATTAGATGAAACCCTCTGTGAGCTTGAGTTCTAATTTAGGGAAATATTTCTTATGACTTGAACTTGAACTTAACTTATATATAGGTGGGAGTTGGTGGCCAAGGGAGCGCGGCGAGCCAGCCATAGTGCAAGGCCATGGGCACGATATGCTGACCTGGCAGCGTGGCGCGATGCCGAAGGTGCCTAGCCTTCGGCCCCTGCCTCCTGCTTGCTCGATGCCGTGCTCGTATACTCAACCACTGTACCTTTTCCCACATGCGTTGTACTCCAAAACTCTCAACATACATATGCGCGCGTCCATTAAATGATAGAAACCTACAGGGTGTAACAACATATTAATTAAAAGATCAGAAAATGAAGAATATAATAATGCGAAATATGTTCAAAAGTATAAATGCACTATTTAAATTCACTTGAATAGTTGGATGTTTCCAATACTCAATCAACTGGAAAAAATAAACTTCCGGCATATCATTAAAGGACGTTTTGCTAGCATATGTTCAACAGTATAATTTTTATCAAAAAAATCTCCTTTTAACATTTCTCTTGTGTCATTTCCAAGCATCTTAAAGACCATCCATTGCCCATTTCTCTCCTTCTATTGGAATTAAAAATTTGGACTATGCAAAAAAATATATTTAGCTTAAGTTAGTAATAAATATACAATGAAATATACAACTTCAAATATTAATTATTCTTACATTTACATATTTTCACATGCATTTTTTAGTATCATTTGGCACAGTATGCCAATTTATGTACACCAAAGTGATAAATTTGGGATTCCTTGCAATTGATCCTGTAAAGCTGCTTAAATCAGACACTACCTTTTCAGTTGGTCCCACTACTTGTCCTTTGTTTGTCCTCAAACTCTTTTCTTCTTCGCTATTCACAGATTGATGTAACAACCAATACATAAGAAAGAATTACAATGAGTAATAAAATTACAAGATTTAATTAATATCACTTGTACCACAATCAATGTCCATATCCTCATCTCTAGCACACCCATCTTCACCAGTTTTTTCTTATTCCGCAAGATCATCCAATTCTTTATTATGTTCATAAAAAAAGGAGCAGACATAAATTTGACATCATCTACTGAGTGAATATCATGTTGTTTTTCACCACCTACATGTATCCTTTATTTTTGTAAAAGCTGATCAAAACTAGTTACCGGTATGAACGACTTTCTCTTCACCTGATTGCAGTTTTGTAACTTCTGAATATCAAGTTGTTTCTCTCATTAACCTTGTGCTCTTCCAATTATATGTGAAGTATTAATATCCACCTTTGAAGATTCTTAGAATATGAACACAGGCATAGGTTATTTCATTCCTTTCCTTTGAATGGACTCTTTATATTGAAATAACCTCTATTTAGTCCTTTTCCTGTAATTATATGTGAAGTGTTAAGCTCTTTCCGTGAAGATGATTGGATCATTGGTTTGTGTTCAGACAATCTACTCTTTTTTTGTTGTTGAATAGACTTCTCAGGATTCTTTCTTTTATGTGTTATTGATGCCTGACCTTTCCTAAGGTTATCATTGTGTTCAGCTTCATGTTTTTCTCTCTTAATCCTATATTGCTTGGCCAATTCAACACTTGATTGATGTTGAATATCATAATTCATTTTTTCATAGGACTTTGAGCTTTGTTCAGATTGAGAATTTTTTTCTTTAAAATTGCTGCTTGATTCATTCTTGATACAAAGAAATACAACATTTATTATGAACAAACAAAAGTGAATAAAAAATATCAATTATATGATATAAATATTTATCATATCAGTACACAGGGAGACAGTTGAGATATGTGATAGGGGGTTTCATAAATATTAAAAGGAAAAAAAGACACAACTTTTTATAGTCACCATTAATGCTTCAACTTTATTTACAGCAACCATGAGTACTCTTTCAACTATATAGTCTCTTAACTCAGTTTCACACTTAATACACACAAACCAAACATAGAATTTGTAATTATTCTCTATTTGTTATGTTTAAAGATTGACTAGGTTGCAAGAACATCCTGCTTTAATATATGAAAATTAATCATGAAGAAAAACTAAGTGTGTTGGTAAAATTTGAAATCAGTATTACATAAGATTTTACTGATCAAACAAAGCATGTAGAACTTTCAGAAAATATTCACATTTCAGAAACATCAGGAGGTTTTCATTTTACTGCTCATTATCCCTGTGCCTATCAATCAGAAGACTATAGCAACATCTTCTCAGACAAGTGTACTTCATTGATAACGCTAGGCATTGAAACATGTATAGCCCCTGTAAGAAGGGGCAAATTGTATTAAAAACATGGAAGAGTTGGAGAAGAGAAATTGCCAGTTAAGAATGTTTAACACTCAATAACATGCTTGAAAACTACAACAAGGATTAGAATCTTTTCCTTGTTGTGCTAAAAGAATAAGAAGTTTCCACCACCTCATGCATATTTCACCACAAGAAGTAGCATACATTCATCTATTTCTCTCTTTTTTTAAAGAAGGCGTACATTATTCTTCTAGAGAACAATACAAAAATCATTTTAAAGTTGATCACCGTCAATCAACAAACCACATTAGAAACAAGAACCTCGTGGATTATTGGACCTATTAGTTTAAGCTAAGATAAATAGACAAATGATCTAGGACATAGTCGCGGTATTTGGATGAAAAATATTGCAACATGACACTATAAACCTCTTTGAGATGGATGTGTAATTTCCAATTTGCTGGAACATATAAGCTTTTCAATCACAATTAGACATTAAGCATAAAATGAGACACCCTGAGCATTAATGAAGTAAGAAATGTTCCCTTTTTTTCCTCTTTACAATGTAAAGGTAGACACAACAACTATAGAAAACAATGGCTATAAAATGAGATAAAACCCCATATGTTAAATTTAATGCGTATTTATCCAATTGACTCCTTTAAATCATCATTTGTGAGCCAAGTTTGTCATGACTCGAGTCTACACCCCTGGACGTGACACGATGCCTAGAGTCACAAGTTACCGAGGCTAACCCATGGCGCATCACAATTCTAACATAAACTGTAACTTAAAAATGAAAATTGAGTGAAAGCTGAGTTATTATAAAATATTCAAGTATAAGTACTGAAACAAACAATAGCTGAATGAGATTAGCTAGTACTGAACAAGCTGAATACTAACACTTTGTCTGAAAGCCTCTACTATTGATGAGCTACTGGGACAAGTCCCTAGCTAACTCTAATGTCTGTAAATGAAATTGACAATTAAAGCTGAAATGGGAAAAAGACTTCGGTCCTCGGGAGATGAGGACTCACCACTGCAGCTCTATTGAAATGCGTCGGAAGGAGAGTAACCATGGATGGACCTGAATACCTGGACCTATATCATAAAATGATATAGCATAGAAGGTATGTGGTTAGTACTTTTAATGTACTGAGTATGTGACATATGAAATAAAAATATAAACATGCTGATAAATTTGTACGAAAAATAGTCTTGAAAATCTAAAAATATTGTAAGGAATGATAAACAGATTCAGGGTCATATACATATCCTAAAATCTGAACAAATGGACTAGACTGAGGACTGTGATTGTACTGTACGGTACTATACAGTGGGAGTTCTTGTAAATCGATATATAACCACTGAGCTAGATGTAGTGTTCGATGTATACTCCCCATCTATAGGACCAAATATTCCTTGCCAGGGTATAAAGATATGGCTATGTGATCACTAAACTGATGCCCATTCGGGATAAAGATCTATGGTGGCATGTAGCTCTAGGAACATGGGTGCGCTGAACCCCGACCCACTTGGTGCTAAGTACTACTCCCAAATAAATACGTAACTGTATCTATCTATACTTATAGCTTGAAACTGATGTCCTAAGACTAAGTCAGAACTACCTATCTGGAAGTGTCTCAAGAGTCTAAAGGACCTGATAAACTGAATAATACTAAAAATATGGTAATACTAATAATTTATAAGTGGTATTTCTGAAAATACTGCACACACTTATACTCTGAAAATATTGACTTTTATTTAAAGCATTTATGGTAAAATTAATACTCAAGTGATAGAATCATGATAATACAACAATTCTAACTGGATTCTAAATCGTGCAAGTTTTATTCCAAAATCATGCTAAAGATCAGGGATAGAAAAGCATACTGTATAAATGAAACCAAGACATGCATTTTAGATAATAATAGTCATGGAAAACTTGAAGAATTATTTAAATTAAGGAATTCATGAGCTGACTAAAATACCCTAACTTATAATCTCCTACAGGGATGGAAATAATTAAGTTCTAAAAATAATTTGGGACACAAGGGTGAAAGAATACCCTTGTTGAAGCCCCATATACCTGTAGAAGATTCCTGGAGAAGAAGTCCCAAAATTTTGAAATGAAGAAAAAAGCCCTAGCTCTTGGCTTGAAAGGTTTGTTTAAGTTCTACATACGGTTATTGAGAGGAAAGAGGGAAAATACTTAGCTAATTCTCTAAATTCCCTTCCTAAATACCCCAAAACAATGTATTTTAGGAGTTAGAAGCATAGAATTTTACAAAGATGCCCCTGGGTAACCGTTTTAAAAATCTGCCCATCCAGTGGTATGACCCAACCTACGAGTCATACCAGGATCATACGATCCGTACTGACACTCGTGGTTAGGGACCCAGGACATACCATGGTTTGTGGTTTTCCAAAAATTCCTTGAATGTTTCTTTGATCGTCATATGTGTCGTACTATGACTCGTACTAGAATCTATGTGTCGTACTATGACTCGTACTGAGGACCTTTTTCCCAACATTTTTCATTGTCAAGTTTTAAATCCATGGGCTAGTCTTAGATATTTTTGGGGTGTTACAATATCTCCCCCTTGTAAACGTTCATCCTCGAATGGAGACTGAATAAGTTGGGAAGATAGGGAAAGAGCTGCAATCCCGTAACTGAAGACTATAGGCTAAAAACTGATGAAGTGATTGACTCTAAAGTAAGATACAAGACTGAACTGAACTTATAAATCATGGATGCATACTAAGACATGAGTAGAATAGAAAGGCATGAAACAAACATGAGGCTGAGTAGAGTGCTAAAAAAGAACTAGTACCTAATTCTGAGCTTAGATAGAAGAGAATAGGTGAGGGTACTTAGCCATCACATCTACTTCGGCTTCCCACATAGCTCCCTCTACAAGCTGGTTTCTCTAAAGAACCTTTACCAAGGTGACCTCCTTATTCGTCAACTTACGAACCTGATGATCAAGGATCTCAACTGGGACCTTCTCGAAAGAGAGACTATACTTTATGCCCACACTCTGTAAAGGCACAACTAAGGTTAGATCATCCATGCATTTCTTCAACCAATGTCCTAAGAATCATGTAAGGACCGATATATCTAGGAGCGATCTTTCCTTTCTTCCTAAACCTCATCACCCCTTTTATAGGTGAAATTTTCAGCTATACCCAATCATCCACAGCAAACTCAAGTTGTCTTCTCCTCACATCTACATACGATTTCAGGTGACTTTGAGCTATTTTCAGCCTTTCCCTGATAAGTTGAACTTTTTTCATGGCGTCATGAACTAAATCAGGACCTACCAGAATAGTTTCACCAATCTCAAACCACCCTATAGGGGACCTACACCTTCTACAATAAAGTGCCTCGAACAGAGCCATTTGAATGCTGGAGTGGTAGTTGTTGTTATATGAAAACTTGATTAGAGGTAGGTGATTATCCCAATTGCCCTTGAAATTGATTATGCAACCCTCAACATATTCTCTAGAGTCTGGATGGTTCGCTCAGCCTAGCCATATGTTTGCAGATGGAAAGCTATGCTAAGCTTAACCTGAGTACGAAGTCCTTTCTGAAATGACTTCCAAAAGTGCGAGGTGAACTGAGTGCCCTTATATGAAATGATGGAAAAAGGGACCCCATTCAACCTAACCAACTCCCAGATGTATAGCCTGGCATAATCTTCTATAGGGTCTGTGGCCTTGACTGGTAGGAAGTGTGCTGACTTAGTCATCTGGTCTACAACCACCCAAATCAAATCATGCTGTTGACATGTATGAAGTAGAACTGTAATGAAATCCATGTTGATCTGTTTCCACTTCCAAGTAGGATGTTGATATCTTGAGTCATATCTCCCGGTCTCTGGTGTTAAACCTTAATCTGCTGGTAGTTTGGACACTTAGTCACAAATTCTGCAATATCCTTCTTCATGCCATTCCACTAATAGACTTTTTGTAGATCGCGATACATCTAGGTGGCACCTGGGTAGATAGAACACCGGAAGCTGTGAGCTTCTGTTAATATCCATTGCCTTAGATCATCTACAGATAGAACACACAACCTACTTTAATAATAGAGCACACCATCTCCCTTTTTGAAAAATGCTTCCACCTCCTTCTTGAGGAGTGCTTCCTTTAATTTAAGAACTATTGGATCATCGTCTTGGCCTTCTTTTACCTCCACCACAAGAGAAGACTATGAAGCATTTTGGACTACAACTCCACCTTCGGCTGAATCAACTAAACAAAGTCCTAATTGAGCCAGTCTGTGAACATCTCTAACCAGTTCTTTCTTATCATCCTCGATATGAGTAACACTATCCATCATAGTTTGCTGAGGGCGTCGAGCACTACATTGGCTTTACACGGGTGATAAGAAACACTCATGTTATAGTCTTTCAGCAACTTATTTCACCTTATTTGACATAGATTCCTTTATTTCACTTAGTTATATGGTGGTTGGAGACAAGGAAAAAAGGGCTTTCCATTATGCAAATGTCATTGGTAGCACCATAGTGCTCACTTCTATTGGCTTCATGTGTTGTTATGTGGTTTGATATAAGCTAAAAGAGTCAAGGATGAGGAGCATAAAGAGGGCTGAGACTCATTCACATTCATACTCAATGTCTGCGGCATTAGATATAGAGCTTTAAAGTGAAAATACAAGATGATCTATGCAATATAGGAGTAAATAAAAGTCGGATAAATTTCTGCATGGGGCATCAATCCTGGAGCTTTGTAGATAGAACTATAAGTGAATATATGCAGTAGGTTCTAAACCCTCAAGTCTGATAAACTTCTATCAATGGCATCAAATACCAAATTGCTCGAGGGAAAAAAAGTTCTAAGAGTTCGGAACAGACGAGGAGAAAGGTTAATTAGATTGCGCAATAATGTCATGGTGATTGATGTGCCAGGAATTTATAACACATCTTTGCTTCATTTCATAGAGTTTTTCATGTCTTTAGGAGTTAAATTAAGGGGAAACTAACCTTATTATTCCATGTTTAAGAACCCAAGAATGAATATGAGAGGTGTTAAAGCCAGAAAGCTGTCTAAAGGACGAGACAAAGGATGAACTGTCTGTCTGATAGATGGTATGCATGTTCAGCTATCTAGGTCTAGCAAATGATTCTAGAAACCAACTTGAAGAACTCCTCAAATGATGATTTGAAGGATGGACCGTCGTTCCAGAAGATGGTTTGTCAATTGAAGGATGGACTCAAGATGAAGCAGAATGAAATTGTAAAGGACGATGCCAAGGATGGACCATCTTTCCAGAAGACGGTCCATCGATCAAGGGAAAGAAAGCTGTTGGACAGAGGCCAAATGTAAATGATGAAAAAAAGGACGGTCTATCCTTCCAAGGGACGCTCTATCCCTGCACACCTGGCACCTCCGAGTTTAAATTATATTGGGCTTTTTAGGACATAGCATAAATATATTTTTCTTCCTTTTTTTACAAAGATTTTAGCTATTATTTTCAACAGAGAGTAGTGATACATATATAACTTTACTTTTCATAGTAGATCTTAGATTTAGATTGTAATTTTGAATATCCAAGTTCATCAACTGAAGATTTCTTCTATATTTTGCAATTCTATTGGTGAGAATGTCTAAGTACTTTCTTTCTCCTCTTCTTCTTGCTATGGTAACTAAACCAAGATCTAGGGTTGCGAAACCAATGGGTTGTGAGCCCTAATGATCTTAATTTGGTACAATTGAGTTTGGACTTATGAGCATTTGATTCGTTATTGCTTTATAGTATGTGATTGGTGATGAAAGTTACCCAGTCTTGCCTAATAACCTTTATGAGGATTGGAAAAACAAATTTAGGTTGGGTTAGCATCAATTAACAATAACTCAAGGGATAACCCTTGTTTAATATATTCTCCTACATATAGGTTGAATTCCAATTGGAAACAAGCAAGTGGATAGAAGGAAGTTCTCTTCAATTTGAAAAAATTGAAATAGATTGACACATATAGTAATATTGAAAGTTACCCATGGATTATCTAAGTCTTTGCTTGCATGTTCAACCATAGCCCACTCTTAATCTATCCATATTGGGTGATTTAAATGGATCGACCATAATTGGGGTCACTTTCCTTTAATTTCCTTATACTAATTACAACCCTAACAATTTGCATAAAATATCTTTAGATAGCTTTTACTCAATTTCAATTCATATAGACTCTAATCTTGCAATAATATATTGATTAGTACTAGATGGAGTGGGCTTAGCATAATCTTTGTCGGATACGACCCTAACTCTATATTGGGTTCTATATTTGCATTGATTGTTTATACTACTAAAATTTAGTGTGGATGAATGACATCAAATATTATTACGCCATTACCGGGGAGGACTGTCATGACTCGAGTCGAGGCCCCGAATGCAACACGGGACCTAGAGCCACAAATGACTCCAATCTAACCCATGTTACAAGCATAACATAAACATAAACTAACAAACTAAGCAGAAGCAAGTTATGAGATATATCAAAAATGGAATTAGTCTGAAATATCATGAAAAATAAAACCGAGACAATACAAACCAACTTGCTAAATATCTAAACATAACAGTTTAAAAGCCTCTAAACATTTGACGAGATGAAGGGACAGGTTCCCAACTTACTCTACATAACTTATATACTGAAATGACTAAAAAAACATAAAAAAAACTCTTGTCCTCAGATGATGAGGAGTCATAACTCTAAGCTAATTTGGGATCGAAATGTAGCTATCAATGTGATTGAAACTGAATACCCGAACCTATATCATGAGATGATATAACATAAAAATATTCTGTCAGTACTTTAAATATACTAAGTAAGCGGAATAAGTCTACTTGACAATTCAAATAGACACTAATCTTGCAATAATATATTGATTAGTAATAGATAGAGTGGGCTTAGTATAGTCTTTGTGGGATTCGACCCCAATTTTACATTGGATTCTATATTTTCATCTATTGTTTACACTACTAAAATTTAGAGTGGATTTGAAAAACATCAAATATTATTGGCGCTGTTGCCGGGGAGGACTGTCACGACCCGAGCCGAGGTCCCAGACGTAACACGGGACCTAGAGCTACGCATGACTCCAAGCTAACCTATGTGCAAGTATAACTTAAACATAAACTAACAAACTAAGCGGAAGCATATCATGAGATATATCATAAATGGAACGATTATGAAATATCATGAAATATAAAACTGAGACAACATAAGCCAACTTGCTGAATATCTAAACATAGAAGTATGAAAGCCTCTAAATATTTGAAGAGCTGAAGGGATAGGTTCCCAACTAGCTCTACATAATCTGAATACTGAAATGACTAAGAAAGAATAAAACAAAAATCTTGTCCTCAGATGATGAAGACTCACCACTCAAAGCTGATTAGAGACCGGAACATAGCTACCAATGAGGTTGGGACTGAACACCAAACCTATATCATGAGATGATATAGCACAAATATTTGCGGTTAGTAATTTGAATATACTGATTAAGGGGAATAAATAAAACTAAAGAGTAAATATGTTATGCTAAAAATCATGATCGCGATATAGTCATAAAACATGAGATTTCATCATAAACTAAAATACAATGACCCAAAAGATTTTAAAAAATAAACATAGAGCTGAGCATGTCCGAAATAAAAAATAAGTTCATTAACTGATTAATAGGCCATGTACAAAATACTATAAGTCAATGCATCATAAAACATAAAAGTGGGAGATTCTCATAACCGACATACTCCAAGTGAGCATCGTGGAGCCTATCCTGTAACCCTGGTTGGGAGGATGTTCATAACTTGCCAAGGGTAAGAACTATGAAGGCATAAAATCACTCATGGGCCCATTCGAGCAAAGAAGACACTCTCAACTTGTGAGGACCCCTTCATGCCTACGGTGGCATATAGTTATGGGACTTGGGTTACCTGAATTCGTATCTTCTTGGTGTTAAATACTACTCCTAAAACATTCATAGGTGCTCATAATTATACTTGATACATGAAAGGTTTTGCATAATCCAGTTTAATATCATGCAAATTAATAAATTCATTGAAGTACTGAACTAGCAATGAAAAGTTACGGATTCTGTAGCCATGAAACTTGGCATTGAAATTCATGAGAATCATACTTAATTGAGTAAAAAATGCTAAATTGAATATAGAGAGAAATAGGAGTTTCTCGATCAATTCAACCCAATCGTAATTATAAATACATATAAAATCATGAGGGAAAAAATTCATAAAGGATTTTAGAGTATTTGAATCAAAAGGGTTTTAGCCCTAAAAATCATGGAATTCAAAATTTTCCATATTGAAGAATTGAAATCATAGATTTTAGATTGGGGTTTAGGAATAAGGGTGAAATAAGTACCTTATTGATAATACCACATACCAGGGCTTGATGATTCCTTGACAATAGCTTGAGACCTAAGATATTGGAGAATAAGAACCCTAGGTGTTCTTGAGCGCTTGAGAGGTAGCATTTATTGAATGATCGATGATATACAAAGTAATGAGAGAATAGCCTATTAAAACTCCTAAATTTCCCTTTAACAAAATCCACAACGACCTAGTTTAGGAGTTATAAGCATAGAAAGTTATGAAGATACCCTTGAGAATTCAAATTGAAAATCTATCCACCCAGTGATGCTGGGTTGTACCACGAGTCGTCGTGTCTAACCACGAATTATGGTAACCTCTCATGGTCATTGAAGCATCTTGTACATATTTTGAACTTCTCACCATGGCTTGAAAGGACAACTCTTCCTTTGACACCAGGAGTCATGATGTCCACTCATGGTCACTAGGCTAATTTTGAATAATTTTTGAACCTCATCTAATGACTTATTAGAATGAGTCATAACTTGGCATCATGAATCATTAGTCTAGTTCATGGTCTCAAAATTTGATAAGTTCTAGGAGCTTGACTGCACTACTCAGAATGAGTGACATAACAAATCGTCAGTCCCTCACACAACTCGTTAATGAGTCATTCTGTAGGAAAATACAAAATTTCCTACTGGTTTCTACTTCAAGTCTAGGATCTAATCTTAGGACCTTTTGTGGGTTATAAGGACTTATTCACTAATGCTTGCCAGGTGATCGATATCACCAAGATGTGAGATGACATAGTGGTTACTTCGATGAGCCGCCCTAGCTCCATACTACCAGGTGGACCTACTACTAAGGGTTAAGGTATCCAACCAGAGGAGCCCACATCACAGTTCACTAGTGAGTCAGATACAACAATAGTAGATCCAGCTACAACTACACATATGCCAACTACAGCATCAAGGCCATTACAAAGCTTTAGAGATTTCTTGCCCATTCTAGCCTGGAGACTTGATAGAAAGGGGTGACAGTTTGCCAGGCTCATTGAGAATTTGTCGGCCTTTGTGGCCGCTTTTATCAAATGGGATTTTCAGTCGCTCCGAGACACCGTTACACGCTTTTATGAGGCCTTGATCACTAACTTAGAGGCTATGGATGCTAGACTGAGCTATCTTGGGGGGAGGTTCTAGTTCTTCAGATATATTGATCCTCTAACCTGATTTAGCAGAGACTAGAGGTTCCGTCCTGGACTTGCAGATGCGGGAGAGGTAGCTAGAAGAGATCCATATACCTCTAATGGACCATACGTCGCCCATTGCTAGTATCATGACTTCATTCGTCATGCGGTTCCATTCCACTTGGGCCATGCTCAGTCCATTCCACCATCAGTCCCAGACACTAGGGCCGGTACACCACAGAAGCAGATTCCTACTCAAACTAAGGCCCAGGCAGTTCCTCCTGCCCTTCCATTATATAAGGGCAAGGGTCCAGCATAGGTGGCACCATCAGCAGCTCCAGATGTTCTTGTAGAATAGGAGGAGGCCCTCAGGAGGGAAAGAAAGATTTCACGTGTTGAGCCTTAAGGCCTCGCAGATGATATAGAGGCCAGCTCATTAGTACCACCTTAGTATGCCATTAAAGTAGCACGATCTGAGCATCATAGTGAGTTTTTAACACTCTTGCCCTTTCATTTTATTTTATATGTGCATTGAGGGCACTGCACCCATTTTAGGATGGGAATGTGCATTACTTGGCCCTGAGTGGCTATTGCTTGTATGATGCTTGATTTGACACTCTGATTTGTATAATATTATGCTTTTGATTGAGTTTATGATTGTGTGCAACCCATTCTAGTCCATTTTTACCGCTTTCATAGTATAGCTTCTTTTTGGTTTTATATTGTAGAGTCTTGGTTTTCTTAGTCACAGTTCTTTCCTGGGAGGCTTACTTTTTCTTGAGTTGGGCAATAATGTAGCTTAAATGTCATGGTTTGTGGGTTCAATGATGGATTGCTAGGCGACATTCTTAAGGATACTAGCCTTCTTTGTTGAGTCATCTTTAGTTGAATAAATGTTTTTAACTTCGATGGTGGTGGCAATAGAATAATTTACATACTTATGTTGATTTTTGAAAACAAAGCCCCCACTCAAAAATTTTACCGTAGCTATTCGATATTGAGTTGTATACCTTCATTTGCGACATGGAAATATTGGCAAATTGTCCATAGTTGAGAGTGATGTATTTAGTCATTTTTATATTCATGTGCCAATCTATAGAAAAGAATGTTGCTTGTTCACTTAATTTGGTCATACTCTAGAACTTGCCTTGCTACTTGTTCTCAAAACTTAGGATTGACTATGAGTTTTAGAGATGAACTTAGACCTTCTTTGTGCTTCAAAAGACACATGTGCCTAAATAGACCTATCAAATGATGCATGTATTCCTACTCATTTTTTGAGCCTTTGAACTTTTTCTTGATCAACTGCAAAGAAATCCAAGACCAATTCTCAAGTTCACCCTCTTTGGACCTCATCTTCCTTGACACTTTGAAAAGTGATGAAAAATGAGCAAAAAGTAGTAAGTTTGGGGTGATAAAGAGGGAAAGAAATAAATAGGCCAAAATATGGATGCTTGATCATATCCCAAGGTGTAATTGAGAAAATAGCTAAAAAGCAGAAAAATAAAAGAAAACAAAAGAGAAAAAGAGAAAAATGAAATTTGAGCTCACAAAAACACTTTGGGGTGTGACAAGTTGCCCAATCAGGAGAAGGGATGAAAAGAAGAGAAAAAAGGTAAAAGGTTGTGTAAAAGTGATGAGATGCTCAATGATTATAAATGAGTCACTAAAAGTCATAGTTGTATCCTACAAGGCCTTAGGCCTTCATTACAAGCTTAGAAAAGATATTGTGTGATTTCAACCCAAATATCCGAAAGGAATGACATTTGAATATAAAGGCAAGCATATGATAGTTGTGACCTATCTTGAGAATTTCTTTGTGAGAATTGAGTGCATTTCTCTTCTCTTTTGATCTTGTGTGTCCTTGAAATATGTGTTTTCATGGCTTCAAAGCTCTAATTATGAGGACATGTGGATGTGAATGGCTGACATGTTTTACTTTACCAATCTAGGTGTGTGCATGTTGATATAGTATCATAAGTGGAGATTGCATGCTTAGTCAAAACAGTTGTTGTAGAAAAGTGGTTTTTGATTGATGGAGAGGGTGGCTGGATTGAAATGTGTGTATTTGTAGCCATTGTTAACAACCAGCTTACTTATTGCAATTTGTGATTTTGGGACATTAGTTTTGGTGTAGGGTAGTTTCTCTTTTTAGTTTCCTTGAGGACAAGAAAATGCTTTAAGTTGGAGCTGTTAATGTGTTGGGAGATTGCGACACATATTTGATTCATTTCAAAGCATTTTGCATGTCTTTAGGAGAAGTGGAAACTAACCTCATTATTCCATATTTTAGGAACCCAAAGAAAATGAAGATGAGAGGTATTAAAGCTAGAAAGCTATCCGAAGGACGAGACAAAGGACGAACCATATGTCTGATAGAGGGTCTGAATGTTCAGCCTTCCAAGTTCAGTTATTGATTCCAGAAACTAACTTGAAGAATTCCTCAAACAATTATTTGAAGGATGAACTCAGGATGAGGTAGAATGAAATTGTAAAGGACGACACCAAGGACAGACTGTCTTTCTAGAAAACGATTTGCCGGTCAAGGGATGGAAAGCTATTGGACAGAGGTCAAATATAAATGACGAAACAAAAGAAGGTCCGTCCCTACACACTTGGCACCTCTGAGTTTAAATTATTTTAGGGTTTTTGTGACGTAGTATAAATAGAATTTTCTTCTTTTTTTTCATTGAGTTTTTAGCCATTATTTTCAGTAGAGAGTAGAGATAGACCAATATTTTTATTTTTTCATAGTATATCTTAGATTTAGCTTGTAATTATGAAGATTCAAGTTCAGCAATTGAAGATTTCTTCTACATTTTGCAATTCCATTGGTGAGAATGTCTAATTACTTTCTTTCTCTTCATCTTCTTTTTGCTATGGGTAACTAAACCCAGTTCTAGAGTTGTGAACCTTAATAATCCCAATTTGGTAAAATTGAGTTTGGGTTTATGAGCATTTAATTGATTATTTGTTTGTAGTGTGTGATTGGTGATGAAAGTCACACAATCCTGCCCAATTACCTTTATGAGGCTTGAAAGATCAAACTTAGGTTGAGTTAGCATCAATCAACAATAGCTCAAGGCATAACCCTTGTTTAAAGGATTCTTCTACACATAGGTTGAATTTCAATTGGCAACAAATAAGTAGATAGAAAGGAGTTCTCTTTCATTTAAAAAAATTAAAGTAGTTTGACACCTATGGTGCTATTGAAAGATATCCATGGGTTGCCTAAGTCTTGCTTGTATGTTCAACTATAACCCATTTTCAATCTATCCATATTGGGTGATTTAGGGTGGATTGACCCATAATTTGGGTCTCTTCCCTAGAAGTTTCGTAAATTGATTACAATCCTATCAATTTGTGTACAATAGCTTTAGTTAACTTTTACACAATATCAATTCGAATGGAATCTAATCTTGTAATACTATATAGATTAGTACTAAATAGAGTGGTCTTAACATTCTCTGTGGGATGGGACACCAACTCCATGTTGGGTTCTATATTTGCATTGATTTATTATACTACCAGAATTTCGTCTGGAATTGAATGGCATCAAATATTATTGCGCCATTGCCGGGGAGGATTGTCACGATCCGAGCCGAGGGCCCCGATGAAATACAAAACCTAGAGACACGAATGACGCCAAGCTAACCTATGGTATAAGCATAACATAAACATAAAATAACAAACTAAGCGGAAAAAAATCATGAGATATATCATAAACGAAATGAGTCTGAAATATCATGAAATGTAAAACTGAGACAATATAAGCCAACTCGCTGAATATCTAAACAAAACATTCTGAAAGCCTCTAAACATCTGACCAGCTGAAGGGACAGGTTCCCAACTAGTTCTACATAATCTGAATACTGAAATGACTAAGAAAGCATAAAACAAAACTCTTGTCCTCAGATGATGAAGACTCACCACTGAAATCTGATTAGAGACCGGAACATAGCTACCAATGGGGTTGAGATTGAACACCTGAATCTATATCATGAGATGATATAGCACAAAATATGCAGTCAGTAATTTGAATTTATTGATTAAGGGGAATAAATAAAACTTAAGAGAAAGGATGTTATGCTAAAAATCATAATCGTGATATAGTCTTAAACATGAGATTTCATCATAAACTGAAATACAATGACCCAAGGTTTTAAAATATAAACATAGACTTGAGCATGTCTAAAATCAAAAATAAGTTCATTAACTGATTAATAGGCCATGTACAAAATACTATAAGTCAATGCATCATAAAACATAAAAGTGGGAGATTCTCATAACCGACATACTCCAAGTGAGCATCATGGAGCCTATCCTGTAACCCTGGTTAGGAGGGTGTTCATAACTTGCCAAGGGTAAGAACCATGAAGGCATGAAATCACTCATGAGCCCATTTGGGTAAAGAAGACACTCTCAACTAGCGAGGACCCCTTCATATCTATGGTGGCATGTAGTTAGGGGACTTGGGTTACCTGAACCCGTATTTGCTCGGTGTTAATACAACTCCCAAAATATACATAGATGCTCATAATTATACTTAAAACATGAATGGTTTTGCATAAGCTATTTTAATATCATGTAAATCACCAAATTACTTGAAATACTGAACTAGCCATGAAAAGCTATGCTGATTCTGCAACCATGATACTAAGCATTGAAATTCATGAGAATCATACTTAATTGAGTAAAACAATGCTAAATTGAATATAGAGAGACACAGGATTTTTTCAAGGGATTCAACCCAATCATAATTTATAAAATACATGTAAAATCATGACAGAAACAATTCATAAAGGAATTTAGAGTTTTTGAATCAAAAGGGTTTTAGCCCTAAAAATCATGATATTCAAAATTTTCCACATTGAATTTAAATCATAGATTTTAGCTTGGGGTTTAGGAATAAGAGTGAAAGGAATACCTTATTGATAATCCTACATACCAGGACTTGATGATTCCTTGACAATAGCTTGAGACCTAAGAGATTGGAGAAAAAGAATGCTAGGTGTTTTTGAGAGCTTGAGAGGTAGAATTCCTCGAATGATCGATGCTATGAAGAGGAATGAGAGAATAGCCAATTAAAACCCCTAAAATTTCCCTTAAAAAAACCCAAAACGATCTGGTTTAGGAGTTAAAAATATAGAAGTTATGAAAATGCCCTTGAGAATTCAAACTAAAAATCTGTTCACCCAGTGATGATGGGTCGTACCACGAGTCGTCGTTTCTGACCACGACTTATGGTGACCTCTCGTGGTCATTGAAGCATCTTTGCCAAAATTTGAACTTCTCACCATGGCTCGACAGGATGACTCATTCTTTGACATAAGGAGTCGCACTAGTAAAAATATTTCCAAAATCGAGGGAACAAAAATCGATGGACAGAATTGGTCTAAAAATCCAAGGAAAACTCGATCTAGTCCATTGGTTTTTGTTTTTATTTTTATTTTTTAATCATACTTTAAAAAATCTAAAGGGTAGGGTAGGTCGTCCATTGATTTTTTTCGCGCAAGAATATGTGAAAATAATTATTTTTTTTAAAAAAAACTAACACAGTCCCTCGGTTTATTATTATTTTTTAATAAAAACTGAGTGACTGAGTCGATTTTTGAAGTGTAAAATTACAGTTTAAGAGTACAATTCATCAAGGAGAATATATAATCAATTGGTAGAACTGTCTAATGCCATAGTACATATTTGGGTTCGATTTCAAGTAGCTATATTTTTTTATATATATTTTAAAAAAACTGATGCACAAGCCGACCCTTTCCCTCGTTTTTTTAAAATTTTTAATTAACTTATAATTTTGTAAAATCGGTGGACTCGGTTGGTTGTCCTTTGATTTTAACCTACCCTGTCCGTTGATTTCACAATTCCGATGAGATAAATTTGGCGGCAATAAGTGTATCCATTTGGCATTGATTTTGCTCAAAAGATCGACCTTGTCCATTGGTATTGACCCTCATTTTTGGGCAGTTTTTTGTGGTGTTGTGATATCCACTCGTGGTCACTGTGCTGATTTTGATTGATTTCTAAACCTTATCCAACGACTTATCAAAATGAGTCATTACTTGGCACCATGAATAGTCATTTAGCTCATGGTATCTAAGAGAAAAATTGATAAGTTCTAGGATCTTGACAGGACCCCAGCTATCTCCAAGTCTGAAACAAAACTAACAACAAAAAGCTGAAATGATAACCACCTCGAATGATGAGGACTCACCCAAGGCAGGGCTGAATTGAGCTGATAGGGGAAGTGACCTATCGGCAAGACTAAGCTGGATCACCTGAACCTATATCATGAAATAATATAGCATAGAGTATGCGATCAGTACTTTGAATGTATTAAGTTGTAAGGTAAGTAAAAACATGCTTGGTAAATATTAACTGAAATCATGCATATAAATATAAATCATTAGATCATGAGAATAGGGACTGCATACTGAAAATTGTATTTGAGGTATACATAGTCATAAACTGATTATCATAACTGAACATAGTGACCCAAGATTTAAAAATAGAAATCATATGACTTGTCATGGCTGAAATCGTAAGTGAAAGCTCATAAACTGATCATTGGGTCAAATATGCTGTAAAACATAATATCATAAGTCATGAATATGAGTAACTGAGATCATAAGGAATAATGGGAGACTCGTCATAATATACACCATCACGATAGAGCTTATGTGATGCCCCAACTATCACATTCAAGTGGGGAAATCCATCCAAAACCTTGCCAGGGCTAAGGACGATACCATGATATCAATATCAAGCTGAGGCCCCTTGGGGCAGGGGATAACTCTTTTGAGAGGTCTCAAAAATAAATATACCTACATTGGCGCGTAGTTCTGAGATCGGAGAACCTTATAACCCAAGCCTACTCGATGCTAGACACTACTCCCAAACATATGCATAGTGCTCACATCGTTTTTAAATGAAGCTAAAATCATAATTACATGCGTAGCTTGAAATCTAAACATTCGGAATGTTGACTCCAAAACATATCATAAGCTGCATTAAGAGTATTAACTCCAAAATATATGATAAGCTGATCTTATTAGCCTTTGCTAAATCATGAAAACATACTTAACTTGTGTGGGCTTGCTCAAATAATAAAATCATGCATACTTGAAATAGACTTCATAAGTCAAAATCATGGATTCATAAATGGGAAATTTATAAACATTCATTCATGGTAGATATCTCATCATACTTGAAATCATGAATCATTAGCTTGACTTTTCATCACACTTTCATAATAGGAAAAAATTTCTAATAACTCAAAATCATGAATTTATAATCAAATTGTGTATAAAATCTTCCCATTAGACTTAAAACATACTTTATAATGAGGGGATTAGATCCACAAACACATCATAGAAAATTTCATAAAATTGGATTAAAACCCTATAGATCCATACACTTGAATTAAAACTTAAATTCATGAACTTAAAGAGAAATTTGGGCATGAGGGTGGAAGGAAACCCTCATTTATAGCCCTACATACCTAGGTACACTGATTCTCAAACTATCCTTGAAAGCCCAAGAGAATTGGAAAAGAATTGAGAGAATTCTAGCTTGATCTTGAAGAGGGTTCTTAATAACTTGCATCATGGGAGCCTAATGGCTTAGTGTAATACCCTGAAGGTTCCTAAGACTAGACTTGAGATTTAAAATGTATTAAGTAGATAAGAGGGAAAGTTTTTCACAGGACAACTTATGGTACAAGTCGTTATGAGAAGGTACGACTCGTAGGAAGTGTTCGTGGTTAGAATCTGCAGGAGGAGTTTAGTGACAACGAGTCAAGGTATGACTCATGGGATCATGTTATGAGTCGTGGTTTGAGGACTGAGTTACCCTGGTTGAAAAGTATAAATCTTTGTATGACCCACTATGGGAAACAATGACTCGTGGCCTTCACCCATGAGAAGGAAATAAGGATCTTGGAAATAGTGATCACGGGTGGATCTAATGACTCATAGGTTGGTGGTACAAGTTGTGGTCTGATCCGTGGGAAACTTCATAAAGTTAGGACAAAATAGTGGTGACAACGGATGTAACCATGAGTCTTGGTATCGAGGTACGACTCGTGGTGTGAGTTGTGACATCTGGCAGTATGAATATTTCTGCGATTTAGCTAAGGGTATTTTCATAAATCTAAGCTCCTGAGCCCTAGTTAAATCGTTTTAAGATTTTTTAGGAGGGTTTTAAGAGGGTTAAATCTATTCTAAACTAGTCCCCTCCCATGCATGCAAGACTAAGACTTCTCCATTGAAGATCAAGCCTAGAATTCTCCAAATTCTCCTCAAAATCCTTTGGACTTTCTAGGAAAAGTGTAGATTCAGTTGTTTCAGATATGTGAGGCCATAAATGAGGGTTCCTTTCACTCTCATGCTCATAATTCTCCTCAATTTCATGAATCAAGTCTCAATTCAAATTATGATCAGAAAGGGATTCCAATCTAATTTCATAGAGTTCTTACAACTTGTTTATGGGTTGATTCTCTCTATGTTTTAAAGTATGTTTAATGATTAATGGGCATTTTTATACATGTCTTGATTATAAATTCATGAGTTCAAGTTTTAGAAGATTTTTTCCAATTATGCAGTTCACGCAAAAGTGTAGTTTATGATTGATGATTTTAAGTATGATGAAATATCTAGCATGTATGTATGTTTACAAATTACCCATAGATGAATCTATGATTTTAAATAGTGAAGTCCATTTCAAGTATGCATGATGTTCAGGTTTTGGGTAATCCTACTCAGATTAAACATGTTTTCATGATTCAGTTTAGTTCTATAAATCACTTACTATATAGTTTTGGAGTCTATAATCTCACGTTCAGCTTATGGTATAATTTCAGCTTTATTGAAAAACGATGGTGAGAACTTTGTATGTTTTTGGGGGCAGTGTCTAGCACCTAGCAGGCCAGCTGTTCATGAAAACCCCGAGTCTCAGAACTACGCGCTAATGTAGGATTTCATGTTTACTTTGGGACCATCCTTGTGAGATTCCCCTTCCCCAAAAGGTCCTTTATCTTGATATCAATATCATGGTAGTGACCTTAGCCCTGACAAGGCTTTGGACGGCTCTGCCAGCATGAGTGTAATAGCTGGGATCACGTAAGCTCTATCATGATGGTGTCGGTTATTTGGCGAGTCTCCCATTATTCTTCATGATCTCAGTTGCGCATGTATTATAAGTTATGATATCATGTTTTCATCAGGTTTGGCCCAATGATCAGTTTATGAGCTTTTACTTGAGATTTCAGATATGGCCAACCACATGATTTTAGTTTTAGCTTTGGATCATTTGATTCGGTTATGAGATCCAGTTTATGACTATTCATGTTTTCAGATATCAGCATATAGTCCCTACTCTTATGATGTTATGTTTTATGTTAATACACATGATTTTAGTTATACTTACTCAACCTATTTTACTTACCTCACATACTCAGTACATTCCAAGTACTGACCGCATACTCTATGCTGTATTATTTCATGATACAGGTTCAGACGTTCAGACTCATTTTCATCGTTAGCCAATCTACACAGTTTAGTCCAGTTCTCTAGTTGGTGAGTCATCATCCTCCGAGGACCTTCAGATTGTTGAGTTGTGTTACTTTTAGTTTTTAGACTTTTAGTGAGCTAGTTGGGGATGTTGTCTCATAAGCTCTTAAGTTATATTAGAGGCTTTTCCAGATAATATGTAGAACTTCATCTTTGTTAGTGTTGACTTTGTATGGATTGATATGTATTCAGACTTTCACTTATTCATGTTCAGTTTATCAGTTTCCATTTGATGTATGATCTTTAGCTGCTATGTACATGCCATGGGTCAACTTGGAGCCATTCGTGTTTCTAAGTTCTGTGTCTCGGTCCGAACCTATGTCGAGTCATGACAACTTGGTTTCAGAGCAAAGGTTTAGAGTGTCCTAGGGTGTTTGAAAGCTGCATTGAGTAGAGTCTTTTCCATGGGTGTGAAGCGCGCCACACTTATGGGGGAGAGGCTATAAGACGTTTTAGGAAATTTCCATTCTTTCATGATCTATGTCGTGCGATGAAGTATCTCTTTATCCTTTTAAATCATGCTATACGCATTTGCAGAAGCATGCCTTCACAACGAGTAAATGGTAGAAGAAATGAAAATGGAAATGACCATGAAGATGGGCACCAGCAAGCCCCGCCAGCACCAGCAGGTCCTTTGCCCAAGAAGGTCTCTCATGCTGAGTTTAGAGCAGCATTTCAGATTTTGGAGCAGGCTTTGACTGCTGAGGTCAACCAGCAGGCGGTGGCCCATGTCTCTTAGAATGGGAACACAATGGCGGCTCGAGTTTAGGACTTTCTCAGGACGAATCCACCTGATTCATTGGGTCAAGAGTGAATGAGGACCCGCATGAGTTTCTTGAAGAGATATAGAAGATCAACCATGGGGGAGGGAGAATAAAGCACAAACTTAGCCTTCTTTGCTTATATTTGGTACCATCAGTGGAGGGACGGTAGAGAGGTGGACGCAGTTCCAGTGATATGGGATGAGTTCATGAAAACCTTCTTAGACAGATTCTTCCCTAGAGAGTTGAGGGAGGCAAAGGCGGCAAAGGCTCTAAGGTCAAGGGAGCAGGTTAGTAGAGCCCAACAAAATAGCCCAGTTTGTGGCAGGTGTGGTAGGAGGCACACCGAACAGTGCTTAGCAGGTTCAGGGGCATGTTTTGGGTGCGGGAAGCTCAGGCACATGCTCAAAGATTGTCCAGTGGCCAGATAGGGCCATGGTAGAGACCGTGACCCAGTTACCAGTTTAGCAGCTCCACTAGCACACTCAGCCCAGCATGGTGCATCCACTATTGCTGGTGGTGGTCAATATCAGTACAAGTTTTATGCCCTCTCATCATGTTAGGAGTAGGAGGTCTCCCCCAATATGGTCATTGGTATGTTATGAGTATTCCATCTTGATGTATATGCATTGTTAGATCCAGGGGATACATTATCTTTTGTGACTCCTTATGTTTCCATTATTTTCAGAGTTAGTCCCGAAATCCTATGAGAACCCTTCTTAGTCTCTACTCCAGTCGGTGACTCAGTTATAGCTTGACGGGTATAGAGAAATTTCCCTGTCATAGTCATCTAGAAAGTCACCTTAGCCGATCTAGTAGAGTTAGACATGACTGATTTTGATGTTATCTTTGGTATGGATTGGTTGAATGCATGTTATGGCTCAGTGAATTGTAGAACCCGTGCAGTAGAGTTCCGATTTTCGATGTGAGCTAGTCCTAGAATGGAAGGGTAGTTCAGAAGTGCCCGTAGATCACTTTGTTTCTTACCTTAAGGCCAGAAAGATGATTTCCAAGGGTTGTGTGTACCATCTAGTTCATGTTAAGGATGCCACATCCGAGACCCTAACTCTTCAGTTTGTCCCTATTGTATGTGAGTATCCGGAGGTTTTCCCAAATGATCTACCAAGAGTCCCTCCTGAGCAGGAGATTGACTTCGGTATTGACCTTCTTCCCAGTATGCAACCTATATCTATTCCTCTATACATAATGGCTCCAGTTGAGCTAAAGGAGTTGAAGGAGAAATTGAAGGATCTTTTACATAAGGGATTCATCAGACCTAGACAGTCCCTGTAGGGTGCACCAATTCTCTTTGTTTGAAAGAAGGATAGGTCTCTTCGTATGTGCATTGACTATCAACAGTTGAACAAGGTCACCATGAAGAATAGATATCCCCTCCCCAGAATTGATGACTTATTTGACCAACTTCAGGGTGCTAAGTGCTTCTCAAATATAGACCTCAGATCTGGGTATCATCATCTCAAAATTAGGGAGAGTGACATTCTGAAGACAGCCTTTCGGACTTGGTATGGTTACTATGAGTTTGTAGTTATGTCTTTTGGACTAATGAATGCTCTTGTAGATTTTATAGACTTTATGAATAAGGCGTTCAAAACATATTTGGATATGTTTGTGATCATCTTCATTGATGATATTCTCATATACTCTTGGAGTAAGGAGGAGCATGCCGCTCATTTGAGGATTCTGCTACAGACCCTTAAGGATCACCATCTATTCACTAAATTCAGCAAGTGTCAGTTTTGGTTGGACTCAGTAGCATTTTTAGGCCAGGTGGTGTCGAGCGAGGGTGTATAGGTGGACTCTCAAAAGATAGAGGCGGTGAAGAATTGGCCTAGACCAGTTAGTCCATCGGAGATTAGGAGCTTCTTGGGTTTAACTAGTTATGATAGGAGGTTTGTGGAAGGATTTTCATCCGTTGCAACACCATTGACTAAGTTGACTCAGAAAAAAGTCAAATTCCAATGGTCAAATGCTTGTGAGAAGAGTTTTCGCGAGTTAAAGACTCGACAACTTCAGCCCCAGTCTTGAAATTACTTGAGGGTAACGATGGCTTTGTTGTGTAATGTGATGCCTCTAAGATCGGGCTTAGGTGTGTATTGATGTAGCATGGCAAGATTATTGCATAATTTTCTAGACATCTTAAGACTCATGAGAAGAATTACTTGACGCATGACCTGGAATTGGCAGCGGTGGTGTTTGCATTGATGATTTTGAGACACTATTTGTATGGGTTCCATGTGGATGTGTTTACGGACCACAAGAGCCTACAATATGTATTCATCCAGAAGGATTTGAATTTGCGACAAAAGAGATGGCTAGAGCTCCTCATGGACTATGACATGAGTGTCCTTTATCAATCGGGCAAGGCCAATGTAGTGGCGGACGCCCTTAGTAGGCTATCCATGGAGAGTGTTTCTCATGTAGAAGATGGAAGAAAAGAACTGGTGAAGGATTTGCATCGGCTTGCACGGCTAGGGGTTCGCCTGATTAACTCATCAAATGGTGGTGTCATCGTTCATAATGGGTTAAATCCTCTTTGGTGGCTATGGTCAAGACTAGGAAAAATGAGGATCCTATTTTGGTAAAGTTGAAGGAAGAGGTTCAAAACCAGAAGGTGGAGGTATTCTCCCAAGGGGGAGCTAGTGTACTTCGATATCAGGGTGGTTCATGTATTTCGGATGTCGATGATTTGAGAGAGTGGATGTTGCATGAGGCTCATGGCTCCGATATTCTATACATCCAGGTGCCACTAAGATATGTCGTGATCTATGGGAAGTATACTAGTGGAATGGCATGAAGAAGGACATAGTGGAGTTTGTGGCTAAGTGTCTTAATTGTCAACAAGTGAAAATAGAGCATCAAAGATAGGGAGGTGTGCTACAAGACATCAATATCCCTACATGGAAGTGGGAGGAAATCAATATGGACTTCATCACAGGGTTACCTCGTACACGTCAACAATATGATTCTATATGGGTGGTTGTACACAGATTGACCAAATAACTCATTTCTTACCAGTCAAAACTACCGATTCAGCCAAGGATTATGCTAAATTGTACACTTGGGAGTTATTTCAGTTGCATGGAGTTCCATTATCCATCATATCAAATAGAGGTACTCAGTTTATCTCTCAGTTTTGGAGATCATTTCAGAAGGGCCTTGGTACTCAGGTCAAGCTTAGCACAGCTTTTCACCCGCAGAAAGATGGTCAAGTTAAGTGGACAATTCAGATTCTTGAGGACATGTTGAGAGTGTGTGTGATTGACTTTAAGGGTAGTTGGGAAGATCATCTACCTCTTATCGAGTTCACTTCTAACAACAGTTACCACTCTAGCATCTAGATGGCTCCATTTGAGGTTCTTTATTGGCGAAGATGTAGATCGCTCATTGGTTGGTTTGAGGTAAGTGAAGCTACAGTGATAGGGACATATTCAGTTAATGAGGCTATGGAGAAATTTTAGCTTATAAGGGAAAGGCTGAAAAAAGCTCAGAGTCGTCAAAAGTCATATGCTGATGTGAGGAGGAGAGAACTTGAGTTTGAAGTTGATGATTGGGTGGTTTTGAAGGTGTCTCCCGTGAAGGGAGTGATGAGGTTCGGAAAGAAAGGAAAGCTTAGTACCTGATAAGTTGGACCCTATAGGATTGGGAGACGTGTTGGTAAGGTGGCTGATGAGTTGGAGCTACCAGTAGAGTTGGCTTCGGTACATCCAATTTTCCATGTATCATTGATAAAGAAGCGCATTGGTGATCCGAATTTGGTTGTCCTGGTGGAGAGCATAGGTGTGAAGGATAACCTTAGCTATAAGGAGGTTCCTGTTTAGATCCTTGATCGTCAGATTTGGAAGTTGAGGAACAAAGAAGTATCTTCAGTAAAGGTTCTGTGGAGAAATCATCTTGTTGAGGGAGCTACGCAGGAAGACGAAGCATATATGATGGATAAATACACGCACCTTTTCCCTACTGACTCAATTCCAGCATGAGATATCAGTTTCCTCTGTAATACTCTATTCAGTTTCATGTCAAGTTCATGTCTCTCAGATCCTTCTATGTCAGTGCATATATATGTGATTCGTGAATTCAGTTCAGTCATGTATCTCACTCCGAAGTCAGTCACTCTGTCAATTTTTAGCTCAGATGTTCAGTATTTGAGGTTTTAGTTCCTTTACCCAACTTTTCAATATGCTTACCCCACATTCGAGGACGAATGTTCTCAAGGGGGAGATATTGTAATACCCTGAAGGTTCCTAAGACGAGACTCGAGATTTGAAATGTGTTAAGTAGAAAAGAGGAAAAAATTTTCACAGGACGAATCGTGGTACGAGTCATTATGAGAAGGTACAACTATAGGAAGTGTGCGTGGTTAGAATCTACAGGAGAAGTTCAGTGAAAACGAGTCAAGGTACTACTCGCGAGATCATTTTATGAGTAGTAGGATGAACCGTGGTTTGAGGACTGAGTTACCCTGATTAGAAGGTACAAATCATTGTATGACCCATTGTGGGAAACAATGAGTCGTGGCTTGCATCCTTTGAGAAGGAAATGAGGATCTTGGAAATAGTGATCACGGGTAGTCTAATGACTAGTAGGTTGGTGGTACAAGTCATGGTATGATTCGTGGGAGACTTCAGAAAGTTGGTACAAAATAGTGGTGATAATGGATGGTAACCACGAGTTGTGGTACCGAGGTACGACTTGTGGTGTGAGTCGTGACTTCTGGTAGGATGAATTTTTCTCCAATTTAAGTAAGGTGTTTTCATAAATACTAAGCTCCTAAGCCGTAAACTACGTTATTTTAAGCTCTGTTAGGAGGGTTTTCAGAGGGTTAAACCTATTCTAAACCACTGCCCTCCCATGCATGTAAGACTAAGACTTCTCCATTGAAGATCAAGCCTAGAATTCTCTAAATTCTTCTCAAAATCCTTTGGGCTTTTTAGGAAAAGTGTTGTTTAAGTTCTTCCAGGTATGCGAGGCTACGTTTCAGTGTTCCTTTCACTCTCATGCTCATAATTCTCCTCAATTTCATGAATCAGGTCTCAATTCAAATTATGATCAAAAGGGGATTTCAATCTAATTTCATAGAGTTCTTACAAATTGTTTATGAGTCGATTCCCTCTATGTTTGAAAGTATGTTTGATGATTAATGGGAAATTTTTATAAATATTTTGATTATAAATTCACGAGTTCAAGTTTTAGAAGATTTTTTCCAATTATGCAAGTTCACGAAAAAGTGTAGTTTATGATTGATGATTTCAAGTATGATGAAATATCTAGCATGTATATATGCTTACAAATTACCCATATATGAATCTATGATTTTGACTAGAAAAGTCTATTTCAAGTATGCATGATCTTCAGATTTTGGGTAATCCTACTCAGATTAAGCATGGTTTCATGATTCAGTTTAGTTCTATAGATTAGCTTACTATATGGTTTTGGAGTCTATACTCTCACATTCAGCTTACGGTATGATTTCAGCTTCGTTGAAAAATGATGGTGAGTACTTTGCATGTTTTTGGGAGCTGTATCTATCACCGAGTAGGCCAGGGGTTCATGAAAACCCCGGGTCTCAGAACTATGCTCTAATGTAGGATTTCACGTTTACTTTGGGACCACCCTTGTGAGCTTCCCTTCCCTAAAAGGGCCTTTATCTTGATATCGATGTCATGGTAGTGACCTTATCACTGCAACTCTTTGGACGGCTCTACCCGCTTGAGTGTAATAGCTTGGATCACGTAAGCTCTATCATGATGGTGTCGGTTAGTTGGCGAGTCTCCCATTATTCATCATGATCTCAGTTGCGCATGTATTATAAGTTATGATATCATGTTTTCATCAGGTTTGACCTAATGATCAGTTTATGAGCTTTTACTTGAGATTTCAGTTATGGCCAGCCATGTGATTTTATTTTCAGCTTTGGATCATTCGATTCAGTTATGAGATCCAGTTTATGACTATTCATTTTTTCAGATATCAGCATGTAGTCCCTACTCTTATGATGTTATATTTTATGTTAATTCACATGATTTTAGTTATACTTACTCAACCTATTTTACTTACCTCGCATACTCAGTACATTCCAAGTACCGAACACATACTCTATGCTGTATCATTTTATGATACAGGTTCAGACATTTAGACTCAGTTCAACCGTTAGCTAACCTCCACAATTTAGTCTATTTCTCTTGTTGGTGAATCCTTGTCCTCCGGGGACCTTCAGATTGTTGAATTGTGTTACTTTCAATCTTCAGACTTTTAGTGAGCTAGTTGGGGATGTTTTCCCATCAGCTCTTTAGTTATGTTAGAGGTTTTTCCAGAAAATATGTAGAACTTCAGCTTTGTTAGTGTTGACTCTGTATGGATTGATATGTATTCAGACTTCCGCTTATTCCTGTTTAGTTTATCAGTTTTCGTTTGATGTATGGTTTTTAGCCACTATGTTCATGCCATGGGTCAATTTGGAGCCATTCGTGGTTCTAGGTTCCGTGTCTCAGTTCAATCCTATGTTCGGGTCATGACATTTAGAGCAGGATAAACCCTCTTAAAACTCTCCTTTTAGGTCTTAAAATTACGTCATTAGGAAGTTAGGAGCTTAGGAATTTCAAAAATACCCTTAATAATTTGCCTGGAAAATACTCACTGACAGTCACCGCGATTTATACCACGAGCCAAACAATCAGCCTATGACTCGTGGTGTCCTCCCATAACTAGCTAGTCCATTTTTCTCCAACTCTCTGATTTTTTCCACGACTCCTACCATGACTCGTAATTCCATACAACGAGTCATATAATCACTCGTAGGACCATTACCTGATAACCCCGTAGCCTACTATGACTCTGTGACCACAAGTCATACCACCAAACCACGACTTGTGGTGTGGACTCATTGTCTAGGGAATGAGCCTCTAAACTAAACCACGGGCCTTACTACGACCCGTACCATCTGACTACGACTTGTTAGAGAGAAAATTTTGGACTCCTTCGTTGAACATATTTGACTTCCCAAATATAGTCGTATAAAACTTTGGGGTGTTATAGATATCACCAGGATACGTGATGACACTGTGGTCACTTTGGCAAGCCACTCCAGCTCCACACTATTGTGTGGGCCCACTATTGAGGGTTAATGGTATCCAGCCAGAGGAGCCCACATCACAGCCTACTAGTGAGTCAGACACAACAAGAGTAGATCCGTCCACCATTACACCCATGCCAGCTGCACACTAAGGCCATTACTAAGCTCTAGATATTTCTTGCCTGGTCTGGCCTCGAGACTTAATAGAGAGGGGTGATAACTTGCCAGTTTCATTAAGGATTTTCCAGCCTTTGTGGCCAATTTCTCGAGCGGGTTGTTCAGCCGCTTTGGGACACCGTTAGAAGCTTTCATAAGGCTTGATCTCTAGCTTAGAGGCTATGGATCCAAACTAAGCTAGACCGAGAGAAGTTCTAGTTCTTTAGATATATTGAGCCTTCGACCTTATTTAGTATAGACTAGATCTACCGTCCTAGACTTGCATATGCGAGAGAGGCAACCGGAAGAGGTCCATATACCGCTAGTGGACCAAACACCGCCCATTTCTAATATCATGAATTTCATTCCACGTGCGGTTTTAGTCCACCCGGATCAGGCTTAGTCCAGTCCACCACCAGTATTAGTCACCAGGGCCAACATACCACAAAAGAAGATTCCTACTTAGACTCAAGCCCAAACAGTTTCTCCTTCCCTTCTATTAGATAAGGGCAAGGGTCTAGCATGGGTGGTACCATCACCAGCTCCTAGTGTTCCGTAAGTAGAGGAGAGGCCCTCAATAAGGCAATAAAGATTTCACGTGTTGAGTCCCGAGGCCTCGCTCATGATACAGAGGCCAGCCCATCAGTAACACCTCCTGATGCCATTGAGTAGCATGATTTGAGCACTATAAAGATTTTTTACCAGTCTTACCTTTTCATTTTATTTTGTATGTGCAATGAGGGCACTATACTATTTTTAGGGTGGGAGTGGGCATTATTTGGCTCTATGTGGAAATTGCTTGTATGATTCTTGATTTGAAACTTTGATCTGTATGATATTATGTTTTCGTTTGAGTTTATGATTGTGGGCGACCCATTCTAGTCCATTTTTACCACTTTCATAGTATAGTTTCTTTTAGCTTTTGTAGTATAGAGTCTTCCTTGGTTTTCTTTAGCCACGGTTCATATGCAGGAGGCTTACTTTTAGTATAATTTGGAAATAATGTAGCTTAAGTGTCGTAGCGTTTGGGCTCAATGATGGATTACTAGGTGACATTCTTAAGGGTACCAACCTACTTTGTTGAGTCTTCTTTGGTTGAATAAATTGTTTTTGACTTAGGTAATGGTGGCAATGAATAATTTATATACTTATGTTGATTTTTGAAAACAATATCGCCACTTAAAACTTTTGCTGTAGTTGTTCTATATTGACTTGTATACCTCCATTTGTGACATCAAAATATTGACAATGTGTTCTTAGTTGAGAGGGATGTATGTAGTCATTTTCGTATCCATGTGCCAATCCGAGGAAAGGAATATTGCTTGTTTACTTAATTTGACCATACTATAGAACTTGCCTTGCTACATGTTTTCAAACTTAGGATTGACAATGGGTTTTAGATATGAACTTAGGCTTTTTTTGTGCTTCAAAAGCCACATGTGCGTAAATAGACCTACCAAACGATGTATGTATCCCTACTCTTTTTTTGAGACTTTGACCTTTTTCTTGATCAACCTTAATGAAAGTCAAGAACAATTCTCAAGTTGACCCTCTTTTGATCCCATCATTCTTGACACTTTGAAAAGTGATGAAAAATGAGAAAAAAGTTGTAAGTTTGAGGTGATAAAGAGGGAAAGAAAGAAATAGGCCAAAAGATGGATGCTTGATCATATCGCATGGTGTAATCAAGCGATGAGCTAAAAAGAAGAAAAAAAAAGGAAAATAGAAGAGACAAAGAGAAAAATGAAATTTGAGCTCACAAAAATAGTTTGGGGTTTGAAAAGTTTCCCAAACAAGAGAAAGGGTCAAAAAGGGTAAAGGTTATCGAAAAGTGATGAAGTGTTCAAAGGATGGTAAATGAGTCATTAAAGGCCATAATTGTATCCTGCCAACCCTTTGAACTTCATTACAAGATTAGAAAACCGTTGTGTGATTTCAACCCGGATATCCAAAAGGAATGGCATTTGAGTAAAAAGGCAAGCATATGGTAGTTGCGACCTATCTTGTGAATTTTTTGGTGAGAGTTAAGTGCATTTCTGTTTTCTCTTGATCATGTGGCTCCTTGAAATGTGTGTCATATCACGACTTCAGAAAAAAAAGACACTTTTCTTGGTCTAATTTTGACGGCATGTAGATGTGAATGGCTAGCATGTTTTAGTTCTTTAATCAAGGTGTGTGCATGTTGATATAGTGTCGTAAGTGGAGATTTCATGCTTAGTCCATAGTTGCTATAGAAAAGTGGTTCTTTTATTGATAGAGGGGGTGGATAGATTAAAATGTGTGTGTTCGTAACCATTGTTAACAACCACCTTACTCATTTCAATTTGTGATTCTGACACATTAGTTTAGGCGTAGGGTAGTTTCTCTTCTTATTTTACTTGAGGACAAGCAAATGCTTTAAGTTGGTGCTGTTGATGTATTGAAAATTTATGATACATCTTTGCTTCATTTCGGAGTATTTTGCATGTATTTAGGAGTTAAATTACGTAGAAACTAACCTCATTATGCCATATTTTAGGAACCTAAGAAAAATGAAGATGAGAGGTGTTAAAGCCAGAAAGTTGTCCAAAGGACGAGATAAAGGACAGACCATATGTCTAATAGAAGGTCTGCATGTTCAGCCGTCCAAGTCCAGCTAATGATTCCAGAAACCAACATGAAGAAGTCCTCAAACGATGATTTGAAGGATGAACTCAGGATGAGGCAGAATGAAATTATAAAGAACGACACCAAGGATAGATTGCCTTTCTAGAAGACGGTCTGCCGATCAAGGATGGAAAGCTGTTGGATAGAGGCCATATGTAAATGATTGAACAAAGGATGGTCCATCCTTGCACATTTGGCACCTCTGAGTTTAAATTATTTTGGGCTTTTTGTGACATAGTTTAAATACATTTTTATTCTCTTTTTCATAAAGCTTTTAGCCATTATTTTCCGTAGAGAGTAGAGATAGGTAGATAGTTTTACTTTTCATAGTAGATCTTAAATTTTGCTTTTCATTTTGAAGATCCAAATTCATCAATTCAATATTTCTTCGACATTTTGCAATTCCATTGGTGAGAATGTCTAATGACTTTCTTCGTCTTCTTTTTCTTCTTGCTATGGGTAACTAAACCCTGATCTAGGGTTGTGAACCGAATGAGTTGTGAACCCTAATGATTTCAATTGGTAAAATTGAGTTTGGAGGAGTAAGGGGGATCGACCCAAAATTTGGGTGACTTCACTAAAATTTCCTTAAATTGATTACAATCCTTGCAATTTGCATACAATAACTTTAGTTAACTTTTACACAATCGCAATTCCAATGGACTCTAATCTCACAATACTATATCGATTTGTAATAGATAGTGTGAGCTTAGCATAGTCTCTGTGGGATTGGACCCCAACTCCATGTTGGGTTCTATATTTGCATTGATTGTTTACACTACCAGAATTTGGATTGGATTTGAAAGACATCAAATATTATTGCGCCATTGTTGGGGAGGACTGTCATGACCTGAGCCAAGGCCCTAAACGTAACATGGGACCTAGATCCACAAATGACTCCAAGATAAACTGTGTACAAGAATAACATAAACATAAACTAAAAACTAAGGGGTCATTTGGTTATGGGTTAGAGTTATGCAGGTAGTAGTAATACAAGAATTAGTTATGAGGGAATCTATGTATTATTTTTGCAGGGATTAGTTGTGAAAGTTTTAGTTATTCATGTATTAGTTATGCAAGTATTAATTATGCAAGTATTAGTTATGTTTAGCTAGGGGCAAGGGAGACACTCTCAACTGGTGAGGAAACCTTATCCTACGATGACACGTTGTTTTGAGATCTAGGTGCGCTGAACCATGGCCTACTCGATGCTAAATACTACTCTCAAATAATACATAATGCTCATAATCATACATGAAATATGGGTTTTGCATGGACTAGTTTAGAAATATGGTGAATTCATAAATTCTGTAACATACGTGAACTAGTCATGAAAATAATGCTGAAAATCATAGCCATGATATATAAATTGAAATTCATGCATACTTGAGAAAAATCATGCTAACTTGAAAATAGAGATTCATGAGAGTTTTGATATAAATTTATGAAATCATAATCATAAATCATAGTAGAATCATGGGAGAATCAATTCCATAAAGAGATCAAAGAGTTTTGCATAAAAAGGGTCTAACCCTAGAAATTCATCAAAATCATAATTAAAGACTTGAAGAAATTAAAATCATGAAACTAAACATGAAATTGGGCATGAGGGTGGAAGAAATCTCCCATTCATGATCTCACATACCTGAACTTTGATGAATTCTTACTATACTTGAGACCCAAGAGGAACCCTAGCTTCCTTGAGAATTTCTTAATAGTTGATCTTCAATCTCTAGAGGTTGGGAAAGGAATGAGAGTTTAGACTTCGTTTAACCCTTAATACTCTCCTTAGGAAACCTAAAATGACCTGTTTTACGAGTTAAAAACGTAGAAAGTTGCAAAAATACCCCTGAAATTGCGCACTTAAAACTGCCTGTCTAGTGAGCACGACTCATGCTACCATACCATGGCTTATGGTACCATAACACGGCTCATGATGACCCTTGGTGGTCACTAGAGCGAAAGTGGTAATCCTTTGGATTTCTTCCCACAGACAGATTGTACGAACTGTACCATAATCATACGATCCGTCACATAGGCTCTTACGTCCTGAATCATATTAGTTATTCACTGAACTTCTTCCTATGAAAGGCTTACCACTACCCATACCATCATACCACGATCGTACGGTGGCTTGTGGTCACTGAAAAACTCCTAAAATTTTCTTTGAACCTCTTACCACGGACCGAACCTCCATACCACGACTCGTGGTATGATCTTTCCTGAGGTAAAATTGCAGATTTTTAGTTGGTTTTCTATTTCATATCTAGAGCCTGATCTAAGGAAATTTTGGGGTGTTACATTATCTTCCCCTTGGGGACATTCATCCTCGAATGGAGACTAATGAAGCTAAAAAGTTAGGGAAGGAGCTACAATCCCAAAACTAAAAGCTATAGACTGAATACTGATGGAGTGACTGACTTCAAACTGAGATACATGTTGAATTGAATTCATGAAACATGTATGCATACTAAGACATGAAAGGAACTAAGAGACTTGAACTTGGCATGAAATTAAATAGAGTACTAAGGAGGAAACTAGTACCTTTGGAACTGAGCTAAAAGGGAAAAGGTGAGGGTACTTAGCCATCATATCTGCTCCGACTTTCCAAGTAGCTCCCTCTACGAGCTGATTCCTCTAAAGGACTTTCACTGAAGCAACCTCCTTATTCCTCAAATTTTGAACCTGAGGATCAAGAATATCAACCAGGACCTCTTCATAAGTGAGGCTATCCAATACCAATGCTCTCTACTGGTACAACTAGAGATGGATCACCAATGCAATTTTTCAACAAGGAAACATGAAAAAATAGATGCACTAATGCTAACTCTACCGACAACTCAAACTCATATGCCACATTGCCAACACATCTCAGAATTCTGTAAGGACCAACATATCGGGGACTAAGCTTCTCCTTCTTTTCAAACCTCATCACCCTCTTCATGGTTGACACCTTTAGGAATACCCTATCATCAACTGTGAACTCAAGCTCCTCCTCCTCACATCCGCAGAGGATTTCTGATGACTCTGAGTTATTTTTAGCCATTCTCTAATAAGTTGAACCTTCTCTATAGACTCATGAACTGAATCGAGCCCTATCAATGTATCCTCGCCTACCTCGAACCATCCAATAGGTGATCTCACTTGCCCAATTCGCGCGTCCGCAAGTGTACGGGTCGTGCAAGTAATATAGTGGCACTTTTTAAGAACCGGATTGTCGAACCCACAGGGACTGGACCCATTCCTCTAACTATCCATTTCTAGTGTGATCTAAATAACTCAAGTGTTGGTTATAGACATTTTTGATCGAGATTAATTAAGTCTAAGTTTGGGTCAACGAAGTATTCTGAAATTACTCTAGGACCAACATAGAGTTAAAACCAATTAATCATGCGATACTACGATTTGCAATGGGTTAAGCATGGAACTATCAATTGTTATTTCACATAATTAGAATTGCATGTTTATGGTCTTTCGAGCCTCTAAACATGGCAATCTAGCCTCACTGCATCATTGTGAGCGAGGAGTTTAATTTCTAGTCGCAGGCAATCAATTATGTTGTGGTTTACGGGGAAACGATTAGGGACTTTCGTGCGTCTAACCATTTAAATCAACTTAGCCTCACAACTACTTCTTCGAGTGGTGATGTGACATCCCAAGTTGGTCTTTCATAACCCCCGTGTCTCAACCAAGCACGGTGTTAGGTATATTTCTATCCTGACACAAAAATCTCTCCCGAGATACAAACGTGCTCCTCACATTCTCATGTCCTGACCTAGGTAATGCTTTCTCAAGCTATTACTCAAGCTAACAAATATTCTTTCATGGTGATCAATCATAAAAACAACCAACAATACAGAATGCAAGACGAAAACAACAATCAATAACTTAATTCCAAAACAATTTCATAAAATCACAATCATAATTCATGGCTTCAACCCTAGAGGAAGGGTTCTTGCCATTCATGTTCGTAAAACTACAACTAACTACTACTAAACTAACATACTTACATGAATTTGGTAGATGAGAAGGGAATTTGACAAACCCTAGATGAGTTCTCCCACTTCTCCCTTCACTCCTAGGTAGTTTTCCAGAATAAAATCGTGACCAAGTGGAATTAGGAGCTAAGGGTCCTATTTATAGTAAATGGAGAACGTGCTTAATTTAGCCTGTCATGGAACAGCTCCATGTCACGGAGTGTATCGCGGAGCACTGCCTCCGTGACACGGAGGCAACGCTAAAGCTCTTTGGAAATCACCCAAAATTTGGCCTCAGCAGCCCCCTGCCGCGTTGGCAGCGTGTCACGCTGCTTGGGTAGCGCGTTGACACCTCCATGTCACACAGCCAGCCTACCGTGGCACGTTGCCAATGTGCAAGTGGGCTGTTGTGATCAGCCTGTCTGCCGTGGCACGTTGCCGACGCGCAGGTGGGCTGTTTTGTGCCTCCTCTTTGCCGACGTTCGCGGGTTAATTCCGTTTCCAAGCCTTTACTTCACCAACTCATGGATTAGTTACTCAAAAGTCATCAAAACCTACAAAACAAAGGCTAATCATGTTGGTTAGCACATATCTTCACTTCATATAAAATTACATGAAAATGTATACAATAACTTTGATAAACAAGACTAATTTAAGTCATAAAGCGTATCTCGGGCATGCTATTTTTGCCCGTGATCACAGCCCCACACTTAAAGCCTTGTTCGTCCTCGAACAACCTTTTACATATCATGCATATGGAGACTCCCGCATAACTAATTTAGCAAGATAATTCAAGTTACGGCTATAATGATTACGTAAGATACAAGCTAAAAATAGAGCATGCACAATTTAATCACCGAAATGAAATACAACGATGTTAAGACTTCTTAATCTCAAGAATCGACTCTCAATCTTAGCAAACTCGTGAAAATCAACTAATTAAGAAATCCCACATGAATTTTATCCTTCATTAAACATGTGCCCCTCACGGAAAGAGAGTTACCCAATCACACGCAAAAATCATTTTTACATCACAACATGTGTGGGTACATAAATAAAATTTCACTCACTCTCACAAAGAATTTACATGCATCATGTCATGACCCATAAGCTTGCCCTTAGTGTTTTACGCCACTAAATTGAGGATGTATGAATGTAAGATCAAGTAGGACTTTTTAGGTTGTAATGTAACTCAGGTGCAGGTAGGTACTATTATGGCCAGTAATAGTGACTATCTTTCCTAAGCGCTTTTAATACATCACGCCCTCATTACGAACTTCCCTTCCCTTACTTTCAGCTTTCTTTTTCCTCTTATGTTCCCCCTTTCTTTAAGCACTTTTAGCTTATTAGTAAGGAGCTCTATAAATAATTTTTCATTAATTTGTTTTCTTACTCCTTACTAATAATCAACCATTTTCACACAAGTGCACCTTTGTCCTTTTCTCACTTCTACAACTTGCTACTTTTCATTCTTCTCACTCCTTTACTCCTTCGGATTTTTCCTTTAAGCACTTAGGAGTTTTGGTTTAACTTGAAGGCTAATGAAAGAAAAAGGATTAAGCTTATGTTGCATCTGTCAAAGAATAGGCTCAAGGCTCAATGGGGTTAACTAGGATAAATTTTTCAAGGTAGGTAAAATGAGGGATAAAAATTTGGTTCATTCAAAGAAATGCCTAAATCATCTCCCACAATTCACATCCTTCATTTCGTTTTATAAACACACCAGGCAAGTTCTAGACAATCCACAATAGCACAGAATAATCAAAAACCTTACACTCATGGCACATGCTCAAATCAAGACAAATTCAGCAGACTCTTACTCAGCTAATCACAAGAATTCAGAATTAAGCTTCAATCATATTGAGTCAAATTCAAGATCTTAAGTGTCTCAAACAAAGTTATACACTTGCATGCTTCACACTGAACATACTTGCCTCTTACAATCACGTATAGCACATAACAAGAACATCAAGCACCAATTAGTTATGGTTTCAAAAACCCAAAGCCTATCGACTAACTTTCCTCAAGACGGTCGTCATCCATCCATTGTTGGAAACAGTCCCTAACTATGACTAAAAACACTATATACAGACAAAGGAAAGAAAAAGAAAATTTTTTATTCTTCGGTTCAAAGACCCACCGTCGGAAAAGCACCGAAAAGAAAAACCAACGGGTGATGAAGTCATGCTTGACTCACAAAAAAATTTCAAATTTTTCAAATTTTTTCAAAATTTTCAAGCATTACATTCACCACAAACTTCTTAAGCACAAAAATTTTGAAATTTTCTCACCCCACTCTTAAATCATGCTATGTCCTCATAGCATCAAATTAACATTTAAAGGATGAGAAATACTCCCTGAGCCTCTATGCCAAGCTAAAAGCATGCTTTCCTTTCAAGTTTTCCGAGGTGGGTGTTTGACCCCACACTTCTTCTATTCCATGCTCTTTAGCTTCCACCTTCTCGGTACTCAGACTTCCCTCCATCTGTGCTTAACTTTCCACCAAAAACATAACAAAATCAACAGAAAATCAAAATTACAAAATTATACCTGAGGTACCCTTGGGTTGCCTCCCAAGCAGCGCCTTATTTTACGTCGTGGACCGACGTGGACTGTCCTTTTCAGGACATCCTCATACCTAGGTTCTCTTTCGAGAACCATCTCCTTTTCTTTTGCTGTTTAGAGGAAACAACCTCCTCTCTATTCCTCTCTTTCTCCAACTTCTTCTCAATTTGAAGTCCTCTATCAGACTCGGGCTGAACACTTGACCTTGCCTTTGGCCGTGCACCTGTGGAATCCTCCACCCCATACTCATCCTCTACCAACACACTAACCTGACAAAGGTTAGTGTAGTGTGCGGATGGGTTCATTTGTTGGTAAACGCGAAAGAGTTCTTCTTCATCTTCGATCCTCATTTTCAGGGTCCCTGCTCTCAGATCAATCACCGCTCCACCAGTGGCCAAGAATGGCCGTCCCAAGATTAAGGGTACCTGGTCATCAACCTAAAAATCTAGCACAATAAAATCAGCAGGTATAATAAACTTACCTACTTTGATGAGAAAGTCCTCTATTATTCCATCAGGTGTCACTCGCGACTTGTCAGCCAGCTGCAGCATCAACCTTGTCGGCCTCGGTTCTCCCAACCCCAGGGTGTTGAATAAGGATAGGGGCATTAGATTAACTGCTGCCCCTAAGTCACACAAAGCTCGTAGCACCTCAGCTTTACCTATTTGTATTGGGAGGGTAAAACTCCCTGGGTCTTTGAGCTTCTTTGGCATTTTGCTCAATACCCTGTGACTGCACTCCTCAGTCAGTGCTACAGTCTGGACATCCACCAATCTAACTTTGTTCACCATCACGTCCTTCAAGTATTTAGCATACTTGGGCATTCCCTGCAAGACATCAATAAGAGGCAAATTTATGTGAAGTTCTTTGAAGCTCTCAACGAACTTTTTGAAGCATTCCTCCTCCTTGCTCTTTCTGAATCTCTGAGGGAATGGTGGTGGTGGTCTTTGTGCTGGCTGCAATGAAGCTTGTGCATTTTGTTGTCCAGCACTCTAATTATCTCCCATGTTTATGGATGGTCTTGGTCTAACCAATTTCGTCTACACCCCCTTTCTCAGCTCTTTTGGCACTGCATCAGCTAATTGCTTACCGCTTCTCAGACTGATGGCATTGATCTGCTGGGGGTTAGGATCTGTGTCGCTTGGTAATCCCCCTTGTGATCTCATGTTTTGAGCAGCTGCTATCTGACCCACTTGTTTTTCAAGATTGTGGGTGGCTACTTGCTGATTCATTAAGTCTGTTGCCATCCTCGCCTGATTTTCCGCTAACTGATTCTGGGTCTCCAAAATTTTCTGCAGTGTTTCCTCAATGCTTCTACTCAATTTCCACTCATTCTGCCTATTCTGCTGATACTGTTGTTGTTGAGGTTGCATGTAATTCTGCTTTTGGTTTCCACCCCGAGAAAAATTCGGGTGGCCCTGCCAATTTCTGTTGGAGTTGTTCCTAAAATTCAGATTCCTATACACATTACCAACAAAATTGACTGATTCCGTATTGGCTCCACAAGATTCTGCATTGTGCCCAGTATTACCACAAATTTCGCACCAACTCGGAGCTTGCTGAACTGCGTTAACCTGGCCTTGGTGTTGGTTCATACTCAGTTTATTGAACTGAGTCATCATCTGATGCTGGATCGTAGCTAATTGTGCTGCCAAGGCATTCAAACCATCTACTTCGATCAACCCCGATCTGTTTCCTACCCCCCTCGATGACTCGCTGTGCCACTCTGGATTTCCTTGTGCAATTCTGTTCAACAAAGTGTACAACTCATCATATGTTTTATCCAAGGCTTGCCCACCCGATGCAGAGTCTAGTAATATTTTTGTGTGTGGGTCTAGACTTTCTACAAAGGTATGAGCCAGCAATTCATTTGATTGCTGGTGATGGGGTCAGTCTCTCAACAATGACTTGAATCTTTCCCAAGCCATATACAAGTTCTCATCAGGCCTTTGCTTGAAACTGAGTATTTCACTTCTCAACTTTGCAGTTTTGCCTGAAGGAAAGAATCTGATAAGGAACTTCTTAGCCAAATCATTCCATGAAGTTATGGAGTTCGGTGGCTCAGCCTTCAGCCACTTTTTCGCCTCTCCCAACAGTGAAAATGGGAAGAGGGTCAGTCAGACATAATCTGTGGACACGCCGGTGGGGACAAACGTGTCACTAATCTCTAAAAAGCTCTGTAGGTGCTGCTGCGGGTCCTCATGTGCCATCCCAGTGAATTGACTACTTGAATGTAACAGCTGCACCATGTTCTGTTTAAGCTGAAAGTTCCCTCCAGGCTCTGGTTTACGGATACCGGAGTTCACATTAGTCACTAGTGGGATTGCCACTTCGCGAACTGGTCTAGCTGCCATTGCTGTCGATGACAATTATTCTTGTCCCGCAGGTGGTTGTTGTTGTACCTTTTCTTGAAGTCTCTTCAGCTTTTTCTCTAGAGCTACTCTCCTTCGCAAATGGATTTGACGTTCAGGTTCTAGCAACGGTTCCACAAGCTCTCTATTTCTAGCCAGCTCGGCAGGACAACCTGTCACCTGCAAATAAACAGACTAAGACCAAGTTTTTCAACACTTTAGGAAATTCAAAAATCACACAAAAATAGATAAATTATCAAAACTTCGCCGAGTCCCCGGCAACGGCGCCAAAAACTTGACGTGCCCGATTCGCGTGTCCGCAAGTGTACGGGTCGTGCAAGTAATATAGTGGCTCTTTTTAAGAACCGGATTGTCGAACCCACAGGGACTGGATCCATTCCTCTAACTATCCATTTCTAGTGTGATCTTAAATACCTCAAGTGTTGGTTATAGACATTTTCGATCGAGATTAATTAAGTCTAAGTTTGGGTCAACGAAGTATTCTGAAATTACTCTAGGACCAACATAGAGTTAAAACCAATTAATCATGCGATACTACGATTTGCAATGGGTTAAGCATGGAACTATCAATTGTTATTTCACATAATTAGAATTGCATGTTTATGGTCTTTCGAGCCTCTGAACACGACAATCTAGCCTCACTGCATCATTGTGAGCGAGGAGTTTAATTTCTAGTCGCAGGCAATCAATTATGTTGTGGTTTACGGGGAAACGATTAGGGACTTTCGTGCGTCTAACCATTTAACTCAACTTAGCCTCACAACTACTTCGAGTGGTGATGTGACATCCCAAGTTGGTCTTTCATAACCCCCGTGTCTCAACCAAGCACGGTGTTTGGTATTTTTCTATCCTGACACAAAAATCTCTCCCGAGATACAAACGTGCTCCTCACATTCTCATGTCCTGACCTAGGTAATGCTTTCTCAAGCTATTACTCAAGCTAACAAATATGCTTTCATGGTGATCAATCATAAAAACAACCAACAATCCAGAATGCAAGACGAAAACAACAATCAATAACTTAATTCCAAAACAAATTCATAAAATCACAATCATAATTCATGGCTTCAACCCTAGAGGAAGGGTTCTTGCCATTCATGTTCGTAAAACTACAACTAACTACTACTAAACTAACATACTTACATGAATTTGGTAGATGAGAAGGGAATTTGACAAACCCTAGATGAGTTCTCCCACTTCTCCCTTCATTCCTAGGTAGTTTTCTAGAATAAAATTGTGACCAAGTGGAATTAGGAGCTAAGGGTAACGTGTCACGGAGTGTATCGCGGAGCACTGCCTCCGTGACACGGAGGCAACGTGAAAGCTCTCTGGAAGTCAACCGAAATTTGGCCTCAGCAGCCCCCTGCCGCGTTGGCAGCGTGTCACGCTGCTTGGGCAGCGCATTGACACCTCCATGTCGTGCAGCCAGCCTACCGTGGCATGTTGCCGACGCACAGGTGGGCTGTTTTGTGCCTCCTCTTTGCCGACGCTCGCGGGTTAATTCCGTTTCCCAGCCTCTACTTCACCAACTCATGGATTAGTTACTCAAAAATCATCAAAACCTACAAAACAAAGGCTAATCATGTTGGTTAGTACATATCTTCACTTCTTATAAAATTACATGAAAATGTATACAATAACTTAGATAAACAAGACTAATTTAAGTCATAAAGTGTATCTCGGGCATGCTATTTTTGCCCGTGATCATGATCTACATCTCCACTCATAAAAAGCCTCAAACGGAACCATCTGAATATTGGAGTGCTAACCATTATTGTCATGACCCAAATGGAGGCTTGGATCGTAGACACGGGACAAGGGACCCCAAGAGACCCCAAAAGACCCAAAGTCGACCCATGGCATAAGAATACAACTAACTCATCCAATAAACTGAATAAAGCGTCAATATAATCTCAGCGGAAGTATAATTCAACATCACGTCAAAATAACATCCGAAGCTAACACATACATCAGTCTGAAAAGCCTCTAGTCTGGACCAGTTGATGGGACAAGACCTCAACTAAACAATACAAAAACTGGAAATACATAAAGGAAAATGATAGTCTAGTCCTCGAAGGATAAAGACTCACCAATCTTGAGAAGATACAAACTCCGGAAAGCTGACTAAGAATGGGGCTGAAGCTATGAGCCGGGTCCTTATCATGAAATGATACAACATAGGAAGTATGCGGTTAGTATATGGAATGTATCGAGTATGCAAGGTAAGTAAAACCGCTCAAGTAAAGTAAATCATTTAAAACATTTCATATCATAATCTTTCAAATCTGAGAGGAAAGAATTACATGCACTCATTCTGAAATCATAATATTTTCATAGTATGACCATGCATAGTTTCATAACATCATAACTTACTCAAATGACTCAAAGCTAAAATATGACATTTATAGAAAAGTTGAACAATGAGTCAAACCTCACTTTTAGAACATGTATGCTTGAAGCAATAATCATGAGTAATGAATATGCAAATCTGAATCATGTAGATAATGGGAGACTCGTCCCTTAACCGACATACCATGATAGAGCTTACGTGGTCCCGACTATCACACTAAAGTGGGCAGAGCCATCCAGAACCTTGACAGAGATATGGACGATACCATGATATCGATTTCAAGATTATTGGCCCTTTGGGCTGGGGATAGCTCACAAGGGAGGTCCCAATAATATATAATAGTGTCATCTTACGTTGGCGCATAGTTCTAGGGTATAGGGTGATTGACCCTGAGCCCGCTTGGTGCTAGACTCTTCTCTCAAAAACATGTAATGCTCTACAACGTATATAACGAATCTCAACATCATCTATTGACGAAGCTCAAGATGAAATCATGCATAATTCAACATCGTATGAAATGAAGCTCAACATTGTCCTTTGACAAAGCTCAATAATGAAACCATGAATAGACTCGACATCTTATGGAAATGAAGCTCAACATTGTCCTTTAACAAAGATCAATAATGAAACCATGCATAGCCTCGACATCATATGAAAATGAATCTCAACATTTTCCTTTGACAAAGCTCAATAATAACACCATGCATAGACTCAAAATCATATGAAAATGAAGCTGAACATTGTCCTTTGACAAAGCTCAATAATGACACCATGCATAGACTCGATATCATATGAAATAAAGCTCAACATTGTCTTTGACAAAGCTCAATAATGACATACATCTCAATTATGAACTTATGAATATGAGAAGCTTCAATTTGAAACATACCACAAGCTCTAATATAAGTGAGAGCATCTACTCCAGATCATGAGGTAAGCTATATATAGGAGTATTTAACTCGACATACCACAAGCTAATAATATGAATTTGGGAGACTTCGCTCCAAACAATGTGGTAAACTTATTTCGGGAAAATCATCATTTTAAATCAACATGTGGGCATTGCCCAAAGCTTTATCATACTTGGATCTACTCAATTCATTTAAAAACAATATCAAAATCATGGGTAGCTTTAAAAACATGTTTTTCATTCTCAAATCTCATGTACATTCGTCATTATTCTCTTCTTTCATGAACTTCTCATCCATAGGCATTTAATTTTCATAAATTAGAAAACACAACTTTTTATTTTAAACAATTTAAAATCTGCCCAAGCTTCCAATTCATCAATATAACCACAATCTAATTGTACCCATATATAGAAGTTGAAGAATCATGCAATTGGGTAAAAACCCAATAACTTGATCATATGATTTTTTCATACTTAGCTAGAGATTTGGGGCATGGGTGAGGAAGGAAACACCCACTCATAACCCTACATACCTGGGAGGGATGATTTTACCACTTCTCTAATTTCCTATGGTGAGATTCCAATGAAAACCTTCAAAACTTGCTCTAAATCATATCTTCAAACTCTCAAGTTTGCATGCATTGAATGAAATAGCTTAGAATAGGTTTTCCCCTCCTTAAACCCATTGAAACGAGCCTTAAACGACGTAGTATGGGACCCTAGAACTTAGGAATGATGGAAAATCCCTTACTAAAATCGCAGAAAATAATTGTCAGGTGGTTTTAACGGACGACCTAACGACTCATCACTAGGGGAACGAATCATCATGTTGCTCGTTGAGTACACTGCCTTGTCTAAACTCCTGGGATCCTAATGGATCATGTAACGGCTCATCAAGGGTGACCACGACTCGTGGTCACCAATCGTCAAGTACACTGGTCTGACTTCTTCCATATTTCTTCTCCCTTACCCCACGGTTGACTTAATGACTCGTGTGGTTGACCATGAGTCGTTGCCACGCCCGTGGGGAAGCCTTTTCCTCCAAACTTCCCAACTCTCCCCTGGCCTCCCCACGAGTCACCTGAAGACTCATGGGCTGCCCTCACTAGTCGTCCAATGACTCATTCTATGGTTGCAACATAAATTCTGCATTTGCCTGTTTTGACTCCCGGGTTTGATCCTTGGGTTCCCGGGGTATTACAATACCTCCCACTCGGGAAAATTCATCCTCGAATGTTGGAAACAAGAAGAAAATAGAAACATGCAATTATCATAATCAAATACTGATTATTTAGACCGAAAACTAGCAGAATGACTACCTCCGAAAAGGACTTCATAGCTGAACCGAATTCAGACATCACATACATCTATCATATCATAAATCAAACTTGTGCACACGAACTAAAAATGGAAACTAATTAAAGAATTAGGGAAAAACTAATACCTCCAACTGAAAACTAAGCCGGTAAGGAACAGGTGGGGATATTTAGCCATCAATGCCGCTTCCCTCAATAAGCTGATTTCTCCATAACACCTTCACCGAAGCCACTTCTTTGTTCCTCAGCCTCCGAACCTGATGATCCAAGATTGCAACTGGAATTTCCTCATAACTGAGGCTATCTCCCACATCGACGCTTTCCATCGGGACAAATAATGATGATCACCCAAGCACTTTTTCTAGAGCGATACATGAAAGAATGGATGAACTGAGGAAAACTCTGATGGCAAGCCCAACTCATACGCTACCTTACCAACTCTTTTCATAACCTGGTAGGGACCGACATAGCGGGGACTGAGTTTTTCTTTCTTTTTGAACTGCATGACTCCCTTCATGGGAGATACCTTCAGAAATAACCAATTATCCACCTCGAACTCCAACTTTCTCCTCCTCACATCAGCATATGACTTTTGACAACTCTGAGCGATTTTCAACCTGTCCCTTATCAACTAAACTTTCACCATAGCCTCATGAACCGTATCAGGTCGTATCATAGCTTCCTCACCAACCTCAAACCATCTGATGGGTGATCTACACCTCCGCATGCAAAGAGCCTCGAACGGTGCCATTTGGATGTTGGAGTGATAGCTGTTATTATAAGAAAACTCGATCAAGGGAAAGTGATCATCCCAATTACCTTTGAAGTCCATCATGCATGCCCTCAACATGTCCTCGAGGGTCTGGATTGTTCATTCTGCCTGGCCATTCGTTTGTAGATGAAATGCTGTAACACACCGGGAAGGCCAAAGAATAGACCTGGGGGTTGAATTTGAAAAGTGTAGAAAACTGGCAAAAATATGACAAGACGGGCGAGTCAACGACTCGTGGGTGGATAACACGAGTTGTCGAAAGCAGTCATGGAATGGGGGTTCGGGGAAGCAGTGGTGACCACGGACGGTGTAACTACTCGTTGTTAGGAATAATGAGTCATTATTACCAATTGTTGGAAGAACTGAGCTTAGGCTGAGGGGGAAACAACAGGGCATCCCATGATTCATGGTGAGAAGCAATGACCTGTTGTTTCTAGTCGTTGTTTGAGGGTTGAGAATTCTAGTTCATAAAACGGATGGAGACCACGACTCATTGGATGCCACCACGAGTCATGGTGAGGCTCGTGGAGAGGAAAGTCAGAATGGTAAAGGGGTTGACTACGGTCGATCCAACGATCCGTTGATTGTGATGAGTCGTGGGAAGAATCTGAGGATGTCATGAGGCAGTGGAGCGAAATACATGATTTATCGATTTATGATGTTAGCCGATGAAAAGAGCCTATGATTCTTGGCTAAGCATGTTTTAAAGGGGATAAATGATGATAAATGTTATATTTTAGCCAATGAATCTTAATGCATGATGTTATTGATTTAAGTATGAGCCTATATGCATGTTTTTAGGAGCCGTGTCTAGCACCGAGTAGGCCGACGTTCAAAGGACTATGTCGGTGTCTCATAACCACGTGCCACCGTGGGTTTCTAAATGATATGATGTATTGATAATGATCCCCTCAAATGTGATATCATGCCTAATGCACAACCCTCGTCTGGCAAGCCAGGGTCGGCTCTGCCCACTTAAGCAAGATAGTGGGGCATCATGAAAGGCTCTATCATGATGGTGTCGGTTATGACGAGTCCTCCCGTTGTTCCGCATGTTTGCATTGTTATATTTATGTTATTGGCTCAAGTTATGTTTTGATAAATTTTACTTAAGGTTATTAAAATGAATGATTACGAATGATTTGAAAGTCTTGAGCCTTATGTTTTATTACGAAGATTTTGATGTAAGCATGATGTCCTTCTCTTATATTGTTTAGGAGCTTTATTTACTCTAAAATATTCGTTTTACTGACCTTGCATATTCAGTACATTTCACGTACTAACTACATACTTTTTATGCTGTATCATTTCATGAAATAGGGTTCGGATCTCAAGCTCATCCTCACCCCTAGTCCATCTCAGCTTACGCTTTCAGCTTATTGGTGAGTCCTCATGTTCTGAGGGCCGTTGGCAGACTTTCATGTTATTTATGTTTCAGTATTGGTCTGGTTAGTTGGGGATGTTTTCCCATCAACCCATCTTATGTATTAAAGGCTTTCAGAAAAGTATGTAGTGCTCAACTATGTATATGTCTAGTATTTCCTGATGTTATGCTATAATTACGTTTCCGCTATTATTTTATGATTATCATTCCGCTTATTTGAATGAGATTAGTTGTATACATGTTTCATGGGTCAACTTGGGGTCTCTTGGGGTCCCTGTCCCGTGTCTACGATCCGGGTGTACGTTCGGGTTGTGACAAATGCTGTGCTGAGCTTAACTTGAGTCCCAAGTCCTTTCTAAAAAGAACGTCGGAACTGGGAGGTAAACTGAGTACCTCGATATGAAATATAGACAAGGGCACTCCATAAAGTCGAACCAACTCCCGAATATAAAATTTGGCATAGTCATTCATTGAATCTGTGGTTTTCACTGGTAGGAAATGTGCCGCTTTGATTAACCTGTCGAACACCACCCAAATGGAATCATGATGCCGGCGAGTACGAGGTAGGCCTATAATGAAATCCATATTAATCTCCTCCCACTTTGAAGTGGGAATGGTAATATCCTGAAGTACGCCTCCCGGCCTTTGATGCTCGACTTTCACTTGCTGACAGTTCGGGCAGTTTGCTACAAATTCTGTAATATCCTTCTTCATGTCGTTCCACCAATATATTTCCTGCAAATCATGATACATCTTGGTGGCACCCGGATGGACAGAATACAGGGATCCATGTGCCTCATGCAATATCTGGTCCCACCAATAATCAATATCTGGAACACATAGAAGGCCCTGGTACCGCAGCAACCCATCTTTCCCTTGGGAGAAGACCTCCACCTTCTGACTTCCAACGGCTTCCTTCAGTTTTACCAAAATCGGATCCTCATCTAGTCTGGCTTTCACATCCATCATCAAGGATGATTCTGATCTGTTTTGCACAACTCCACCATCATCGAGTCAACCAATCTAACTCCCAACCTCGCAAGTCGATGGACATCTTTCACCAACTCCTTCTTTCCCCCATCCACGTGGGACACACTCTCCATAGAGAGCCTACTAAGTGCGACCGCCACCATATTGGCCTTTCCCGAGTGGTAAAGGACACTCATGTCGTAGTCCTTTAGTAGCTCCAGCCACCTTCTTTGCCGAAGATTGAGATCTTTCTGCGTGAACACATATTGCAAACTCTTGTGATCCGTGAATACATTCACGTGGACCCCATACAAGTAATGTCGCCATATCTTCAATGCAAACACCACCACGGCCAACTCAAGATCATGGGTCGGATTATTCTTCTCATGAACTTTCAATTTTCTTGAGGCATATGCTATCAATTTCCCATGCTGCATCAATACATACCCAAGTCCGCTTCTCGAAGCATCACAATACACCACAAAACCATCAGTACCCTCGGGTAGGGTTAATTGTTGAAGTAAGTCAAGTCTTCAACTCTTGGAAGCTTTTCTCACAAGCCTCTGGCAATTGGAACTTTATCTTCTTCTGAGTTAACTTGGTCAAAGGTCCTGCAATAAATGAAAAGCCCCCAACGAATCTCCGATAGTAAGTCGCTAAGCCCAAAAAACTCCTGATATCTGATGGGTTCACCGGTCTTGGTCAATTCTTCACCACCTCGATTTTCTGAGAATCCACCCTTATGCCCTCACTCGATACCACATGGCCCAAAAATGCCACGTAGTCCAACCAAAATTTAGACTTGCTGAACTTTGCATACAACTAGCGATCCTTAAGGGTCTAAAGCACTACACTCAAGTGAGCGACATGCTCCTCCTTGCTCCGAGAGTATATAAGGATGTCATCAATGAACACAATCACGAACATGTCCAAATACGCCTTGAACACCTGTTCATCAGATCCATAAAAGCTGCAGGGGTATTGGTTAGTCCAAAAGACAGAACAACTAATTTGTAGTGACCATACCGAGTCTTGAAAGCGGTTTTCGAGATGTCACTCTCTCGAACCCTGAGCTGGTGATACCCGGACCTGAGATCAATCTTGGAGAAACACTTGGCACCCTGAAGCTGGTCGAACAAATCATCAATCCTGAATAAGGGGTACCTGTACTTGATGGTAACCTTGTTCAACTAACCATAATCAATACACATGCGAAGGGAGCCATCCTTGTTTCTTACACATAACACCGGTGTACCCCATGGAGACTTAGCCTAATAAAGCCTTTATTTAACAGGTCCTTCAACTGATCCTTCAACTCTTTTAGTTGGGCTAGGGCCATTTTGTTGGGTAGAATAAGATATAGGCTGTCTGTCGGGAAGAAGATCTATTCGGACTCGACATCCTAAACCCTAACTAGATGGTACATGCAACCCTTAGAAATCATTTTTCCGGCCTTAAAGTAGGAAATGAATCAACCTACAGGCACAACTGAACTACCCTTCAATTCTAAGACTGGCTCACCCGAAAATCTGAACTCTACTGACCAGGTTCTGTAATTAACTGAACATAGCATGCAAATAGCCAATTCATCCCGAGAATAACATCGAAATCGGTCATGGCTAACTCTATCAGGTCTGCTGAGGTGACCTTATTAAGAACTGAGACTAGGCAATCTCTATACTCCCGTCTAGCTATAACTGAGTCACCTACTGGAGTGGAAACTAAGAAGGGTTCTAACAAGACACCGGGACTGATTCCGAAGCTACTGGCCACATGCGGTGTCACAAAAGACAAGGTAGCCCCAGATCTAGCAAAACATAAACATCAATATGGAAAACTCGCAACATACCAGTAACACATCCGGGGAGACCTCCTGCTCCTGACGGGAAGCTAAAGCATAGAATCTATTTTGTCCAACCACTAGTTGTGCTATTAGATTCCCCCTGATGTGCTGAGTGTGCCGGAGGGGCTGATGAACTAGAAACTAGGCCTCAGCCCACAACCTGATCCTGTCTCTCAGCTGGAAAATCTCTAAGCATATGTCCGGGCTGCCCACAACCAAAAAAAGCTCCTAAACCTTCCAAACACTGGCCTGTGTACCCTCGACCACATCTGCGAAGAGCTGGGATGCTGGAATCTATGGTTTTACTGCTATGACCCCTCGAGCCTGACACTCGCCCTCTCTGATCATGTCTGGGCCTAGATGGCACACTGACTGCTAATGATGCTGGGGCTAATGATCGCTGGTGGGTCTGTTGTCAGTGCCCACCACCTGACCTTTGCTGAGAGAATCTGTGTCCTCAGTCCTGGCCCTCTTAGCCTTCCTCTCTCTCGAATGTACCGCCTCTATCTACTGGGCGTACAACACAATCCGAAGAAAGTTCATATCCTGGTGCAGCATAGCTATCCTGCAGTCTTTGTCCAAGTACCCTGCTATACCATGAACAAACCTGCTCACCCGCGCCCTCTGGTCAGCCACTAACTCCGGGGCATATTTCGATAGGCGAGTGAACTCAAAGGAATACTCTTGCACAGTCATCCTTCCCTACTTCAAGTTTACAAACTCAGCTACCTTCTACTCCCTTATCTCCCAAGGAAAGAACAGATCTAGGAATGCAACCTGAAACTCCTCCCACACGATCAGACCTGCTCCTACGACCCTGCTATCCTTCCATTGGAAAAACCAGATATGCGCAACCCCTTCAAATGGTAGGAGGTGATCTTGAAAATCTCATCAATGAAATCATGTGGGTCCTCATCTACTTTGTACCCTAAGAACTCCGGCGGGTTCATCCTCAAGAAGTCTCTGACTCAAGCTGCCGCTGCATTGACATTTTGCGGAACATGCGCAATGGCCTGTTGATTGACCTGAGCGGTCAAGGCCTGCGCAAGCATCTAAATAGCGGCCCGAAACTCAGCATGAGCGGCTAGCTCCAGTACCTAAGGCTCCAAAACTGGTGAGGCTGGTTGATGCCCATAACCATTTCCATTCTCATGGCCCTTTCCACCTCCATTCCTCCTACCGTTCACTTCGGGGAGCCATGATTCTGCAATTGCAATTAGCATGAATTAGAAGGATATAAGGACTTTTCATCGCACGACACAGATCATGAAAGAAGGGAACATTTCCTAAACGTCTTGTAGCCTCTTCGTCATAAGTGTGGCACGCTTCACACCTATGAAAAAGACTCTACTTAACGCGAATTTCAGACATCCTAGTACACTTCAAACCTATGGCTCTGATACCAAGTTTGTCACGACTCGAACGGAGGCCAAAATCGAAGACAGGGGATAAGGGACTCCGAGATACCCCAAGTCAACCCATGGCATAAGCATACAACTAACTCAGTCAATAAAATGAAGAAAGCATCAATATAATCTCAGCGAAAGTCTAATTCAATATCACATCAGAATAACATCCGAAGCTAACACATACATCAATCTGAAAAGCCTCTAGTTTGGACGAGTTGATGGGACAAAACCCCAACTAACTCAACAATACTGAAACTAGAAATACATAAAGGAAAATGATATTCTAGTGCTCGAAGGATGAGGACTCACCAATCCTGAGCAGATACAAACTCCGAAAAACTAAGAATGGGGCTGAAGCTGCAAGTCGGGTCCTGTATTATGAAACGATACAACATAGATAGTATGCGGTTAGTACGTGGAATGTACCGAGTACGCAAGGTAACTAAACCGCTCAAGTAAAGTAAATCATTTAAAACATTTCATAACATATCATAAGCTTTCAAATCTGAGAGGAAAGAATTACATGCACTCATTCTGAAATCATAATCTTCTCATAGTATGACCATGCATAGTTTCATAACATCATAACTTACTCGAATGACTCAAAGCTGAAATATGACATTTATAGAAAAGCTTAACAATGAGTCAAACCTTACTTTTAGAACATGCATGCTTGAAGTAATAATCATGAGTAATAAATATGCAAATCTGAATCTTGTAGACAATGGGAGACTCATCACTTAACCAACATACCATGATATAGCTTACGTGGTCCCGACTATCATACTCAAGTGGGCAGAGTAGTCCAGAACCTTGTCAGGGCTATGGACGATACGATGATATCGATATCAAGCTCATGGGCTATTTGGGCCGAGGATAGCTCACAAAGGAGGTCCCAATAATATATAATAGTGTCATCCTACGTTGGCGTGTAGTTCTGGCGCATATGGTGATCGACCCTGAGCCCGCTCGGTGCTCGACTCTTCTCCCAAAAATATGCAATGCTTTACATCATATATAATGAAGCTCAACATTGTCTATTGACGAAGCTAAAGATAAAATCATGCATAATTCAACATCATATGAAACGAAGCTCAACGTTGTTCTTTGACAAAGCTCAATAATAAAACCATGCGTAGAGTTCAACATCATATGAAAATGAAGCTCAACATTGTCCTTTGACAAAGCTCAATAATGACACCATGCATAGACTCGACATCATAGGGAAACAAAGCTCAACATTGTCCTTTGACAAAGCTCAATAATGAAGATTCATAGACTCGACATCATATGAAAATGAAGCTCAACATTATTCTTTGACAAAGCTCAATAATGGCATACATCTTAATTATGAACTTATGCATATGAGAAGCTTTAATTTGAAACATACCACAAGCTCTAATATAAGTGGGAGAATCTACTCTAGATCATGAGGTAAGATATACATAGGAGTATTTAACTCGACATACCACAAGCTAATAATATGAATTTGGGAGACTTCGCTCCAAATAATATGGTAAACTTATTTCGGAAAAATCATCATTTCAAATCAACATGTGGGCATTGCCCAAAGCTTTATCATACTTGGATCTACTCAATTCATTTTAAAAACAATATCAAAATCATGGGTAGCTTTAGAAACATGCTTTTCATCCTCAAATCTCATGATCATCATACATTCATCATCATTCTCTTCTTTCATGAACTTCTCATCGACGGGCATTTAATTTTCATAAGTTAGAAAATACAATTTTTGATTGAAAACAATTTAAAATCTTCTCAAGCTTCACAATTCATCAATATAAACACAATCTAATTGTACCCATATATAGAAATTGAAGAATCATGCAATTGGGTAAAAACCCCATAACTTGATCATATGAATTTCTGAAACTTATCTAGAGATTTGGGACATGGGTGAGGAAGGAAACACCCACTCATAACCCTACATACCTGGGAGGGATGATTTTACCACTTCTCTAATTGCCCAAGGTGAGATTCCAATGGAAACATTCAAAACTTGCTCTAAATACTCTCTTTAAACTCTCAAGTTTGCATGCATGGAATGAACTAACTTAGAATAGATTTGTCCCTCCTTAAACCCACTGAAATGAGCCTTAAATGATGTAGTATAGGCCCCTAGAACTTAGGAATAACGGAAAAGCCCTTACTAAAATTGCAAAAAATATCTGTCAGGTGGTCCTAACGGACGATCTAATGACTCGTCACTTGGGGGAATGAATCATATGTTGCTCGTTGAGTACACTGCCTTGTCTAAACTCCTGGGCTGGTAACGGATCATGTAATGGCTCGTCAGGGGTGACCACGACTCGTGGTCACCAATCATCAAGTACACTGGTCTGACTTCTTCTATATTTCTTCTCCCTTACCCCATGGTTGACCTAACAACTCATGTGGTTGACCACAAGTCATTGCCACTCATGTGGGGAAGCCTTTTCCTCCAAACTTCCCAACTCTCCCTTGGCCTCCCCATGAGTCACCTGACGACTCGTGGGCTACCCTCACGAGTCATCCAATGACTCATTCTATGGCTGTAACAAAAATTCTGCATTTTTCCTAATTTGACTCCCGGGTTTGATCCTTGGGTTTCCCAGGTATTATAGTTATTGTAGGAAAATTCAATGAGAGCCTAGTGATCATCCCAATTTCCTTTGAAATCAATCATTCAAGGTCCTAACATATTCTCTAAAGTCTAAATGGTCCACTTAGCCTGACCATCTATCTACAGGTGAAAAGATGTACTAAGCTTAACCTGAGTACCAAGATACTTCTAAAACGATCTTTAGAACTGTAAAGTAAATTGAGTACCCTTATTTGAGATAATGGACAATGGGACTCCATTCAACTTGAGTAACTCCCGAATGTGAAGTCTAGAAAAATCCTCGAGTTGAATTTTTGGTCACTAGTCACACATTGCAATGGCCCACATGTGAATCATCATAACATTAACGTCTATCGCTATAATCCTCTTATGGATCCTCTGTAGCTTACACTATCCAATCATTTTCCTGTCCCCCTAACATGTCTAGTATTTGCAACTTCATGAACTTCTACTAGGAGACACCACTAATATATGATGCACACTTATATTCCAAGATAGAATAAGTACGCTGCAAACTTTCATCGGAGGCGTACTGCTTCTTCCCATTCTTTCCTTACCTAGCGTCTTCAAGGTGAGGCCTAAGGAATCAGGTGCAATAGGCACGAGTACTCCACATATTAGGCATATAAGGCATGAATAGAGAGTTATTCTGGACATACACATTGTAACCATCATTTCTATCATGGGTGAATGTACATAGGGCTTAGAGTAAGGAAATCATAAGCACAAAATCGTTCACAAAATCTAAGTGGAGCATATACATGACGTAGCATAATCTTATTAGCCATTAAGGTTAATCTTGAGGACTGAGTTTGTAAAGCTGAGCATAATGTGAGATATGAATTTACAAGTATAATGAGTCTTAGGATGTAAAGCTGGAATTTACGGAATAATAAAGTAAAATTGTAATCGCTATCTCAAGCAATTACTTCCTTATTCTAGGAATCTGAGTAGGGGAATGGTATGCATAGAGTACTTGAATATTAGACGTGGTCATGGCATGATTACATACGACATGAGTAAAGTATCATATTGACTGAACAAGGGAAACACCTGAATAACAATGGATCGACATCCCATAGTTACTACTCTTAGAACCTTCCACCATTGGAATCTCAAGACTTGACTTAGTTATTCACCTTATCATCTCCCCCTTAGCTTGAAGTCATATCTGACTTTGTACCTCTTCTCTCAGGTAGGCCAAAATCACTAACTTTTGTGGGGTCGGAGTATCATTATACATATGGATGCCAAACATTTCCTCGCGGACTACCCCTATAGGTACTAAAATCCAGGCTAGAATTTCTTTCTAAGGTAACTCCTAACTTCTCTTTTTCCTCTAAAGCTATCAACCTTTCTGCCTTATCAACCTCATATATCTGATCCTGTATTTTTTCATCTCAAGGTATAAAACTTATAATAAGTTGCTCGAATTAGTTACCTTACAATGTTGCCCCTGGGCCTAGCAACACATAAATATCAATAGGAAAGGCTCGCGACATACCCGTGACTATATATGGTATGTTCTCCTAATCTTGGCATGATGAGAGTGCATATTAACGGTTCTAGTGATGTCCTCTACCTGCACTAAATGATGCACCCTACTAGGATGCACGAGTTGTTGAGGCTACTAAAATAGTGGATTGAGCCTTTCAACGTTCCGCTGAGGGACAATCTTGAAAACTATGGCCTAACTTACCACATCCAAACAACCTTCTCTACCAATCAAACAGTTCTTAGAGTGGTTTTTTCCATACTTCTTACAAGCTAGAAAAGTGCGGCCTCCAAACATGCCCCTTTTGAATCCTTGATCCTGGTGATCTTCCCCTTTTCCCCTTTGGATCTGGGAGATGGAGCACTAGCAGACGGAAGTGCTGGAGCTAATGACCTTTGATGGAACTGGGAGTGATACCCACTACCTGACTTTCATTGAGAACACTCAAAGTGGCCAGTTCTAGCTCTCTTATTCCCCCTCTGTCTTTCCTTAAACTTCTTGTCCATCTTCAAGTTGTGGAACTTAGGCGGGTTCATTCTAGTGAAGTCTCAAACCCTAGCAGCTGCCGCATTTCTATTAGAATTTGCAGGTGCAATTGCCTGCTAGTTCAATTGAATGGTCATGGCCTGTGCCAACATTCGAAAGGCAACCCTGAACTCTACATTAGTCACTTCCTAATTCAAAGGGTCTACTGGAGTCGGTGGGACTTGCTACCTTCTGTTATCATTTCTCCTTCTGCCTACTCTTCTAGGAGGCATTATCTACGAATGTGTAAAGCACGAGTCAGAAGGAAAATTTAGAGTATGCACTCTGTCGCATGATAGAAATCATTAAAAAAGGGAAGTTTACTAAAATGTATCGTAACCTCTTCTTCATAAGTGTGGCGCGCTATACACCCATAAAAAAGATTGTATTTAATGTGGTTTTCAGACACCCTAGGACACACCTAAATTTGAGGCTTTGATACAAAGTTTGTCATGACTCGAGCATAGACGACGGACATAACATGGGACCTAGAACCACGAACGTCTCCAAGCTTACCCATAGTTCATGCATAACATAAGCATACTAAGCGAAAACAATCATGAGATATGGCATAAGCAAAAATCTAAGATATCAAAAAAGTATCGATTGGGAAGACAAGTCAAAACAATTGAGTATCTATATATCATTATTTGAAAAGCCTCTAATCACAAGATGAGCTGATGGGACAAGCTCCCTACTAGCTCTACTAAGTCTATAACTAGAATAACAAAAGAAGACATGAAGCAAAAAACTGCCATTCTCGACTGATAAGGACTCAACAAGATTGAGCTGAAGATGGGATAAGAGCGAATCTAACAGCGAGGCCGAGACTAATCACCGAACCTATATCATGATACGATATAACATAAAAAAGTATGCTATCAATACTTTGAATGTACTAAGGGCATGTTTGGAAAGCCACCTAGTAATTGGATTTGAATGTAATTGGGTGTAATTACATAGTTTGACATATTTTTTTGGCCAGGTAATTACATGATCAACAAAAAATTGGGTGTAATTGGAAGGGTGTAATTACATTCTCCAATTCCTAAGAGGAAGGTAAAAATAACAGGTAATTACATGGTTTAATTACAAGGTTATTTTTTAATTTCTTCCTTTTTGTTTTTATTTTAATTCATTTTCTTTATTTCTTCATTTTAATTTCTTTTTTATTTTGTTATTTTTATTTTTTATTTTATTTTTTTTCTTTATATTATTTATGTTTTATTTCCTTTCTTCTCATTTTCCGACCATTATTTCTTGTGATTTCATGTAATTGCTCATATTTTTTATTTTTTATTTTTTATTTATATATATATATATATATATTATTCTAGTTTTTGTATTAACATAAAATTTCACATTGCATGCCATTTATTTTTTAGTTAGAATTGATAGATTATTTTTGGTCAAATATTTGAATAACTTTATGATATTAGATTTATAATATTAATATTTTTCGAATTGTTCTTAAAGAAAATATGAATTTTAGTTTTTATGATTAATTAAATTAAAATATTATTAATTTAAAAATAAGTATCAATTATTTTTTATTATATTAGTTAAAAATATATATTTATCAATTAACATATTATTTAAAGACAATATATAACTTAAATATCTAGTTTAATATCATTTATAAAGACACATATTTGTCAAATATTAATTTTAATAATTAACTTTTATTTTAATTTTTTTTATCTAACTACGAAATTCCACTTGTGCATCCAAACAGTACTCTTGTAATTATACTGTAATTACGTCATGACAAATAAATATGTTATCATAATTACTATACTGTATAATTATTAGGCTGTATAATTACTAGGGTAGTAATTGCACAAATCCCAGTTACATAGTGGCTCTCCAATCGGACCCTAAGTATGGAGGATAAGTAAAACATGAGAGTGAGGAAAACATGCGTAAATTATAATCGTGATATACTCATAAATCATGAGTTTTTCATTATAATCTGAAGTATAATAACCCAAGATTTTGAAGACTAAGTCATAAAGCTTAACATGTCTTAAATCACAAGTAAAACTCATAAACTGATCAATGAGTCAAAAATCTATAAGTCATGGTATCATAAAGTATGAGCATGAAGAAACATGAAACATGTGGAACAACGGGAGATTCTCATAACTGACACCATCATGAATGAGCACATGATACCCAACTATCTTGCTCAAGTTGGCAGAGCTATTCAAGGCATTGCCAGGGCAAAGAAAGATGAAGCCGTGATATCACTCATATCATGAGCCTATTAGTGTTAGGGAGACACTCTCAACTAAAAAGGACCTCTTAGCTAGGGGCAAGGGAGATACTCTCAACTTTCAAGGAACCCTTATCCTACGGTGTCACGTAGTTCTGAGACATGGATACTAAGTGCTACAAACTACTCCCAAAAATATATATAGTGCTCATAATCATACATGAAACACGGGTTTTTCATAGAGTACTTTAGAAACATGGTGAATTCATAAATTTCTTGACATATGTGAACTAGCCATGAAAACAATGCTGAAAATTACAACTATGATACATAACTTGAAATTCATGCATACTTGAGAAAAATCATGCTAACTTGAAAATAGAGATTCATGAGCGTTTTGATATAAATTCATGTAATCATAATCATAAATCACAATAGAATCATAAGAGAATCAATTCTATAAGGAGATCATAGAGTTTTGCATATAAAGGGTCTAACCCTATAAATTCATGAAAATCATAATTGGAGACTTTAAGAAATTGAAATCATGAAATTGAACTTGAGATTGGGCATGAGAGTGGAAGAATCCCCCATTCATGATCCCACAAACCCGAGCTTTGGTGAATTCTTAACTATTCTTGAGACCAAAGAGAAATTGCGAAGAGGAACCCTAGCTTTCTTAAGAATTTCATGAGATTTGATCTTCAATCTATGGTGGTTGGGAGAGGAATGAGAGTTTAGGATTAGTTTAACCCTTAAATACTCTCCTTTGGAATTCAAAATGACTTGGTTTAGGAGTTAAAAGTATAGAAAATTACTAAAATATCCCTAAAATTTCGCACTTAAAACTGCCCGTCTAATGACCACGACTCGTACAATAGCTCGTGGTGACCCCTCGTGGTAACTGGAACAAGTTGGTCATCCTCTACATTTATTTCCATGGACAATGGCAAAAACTGTTCCATGATCCTATGACCCGTAAAATGGGCCCGTACCTTGTGAACTCTATCGGTTATTCTATGAAATTCTTCCCGTGGAAGGCTTATCACGACCTGTACCATTATACCACGGGTGATACCATGGCTCGCGGTCAGTGAAAAAATCCTGACCACTTCTGTGAATCACTTACCACGAGCACTTACATGAACCGTACCGCCATACCAATACTAGTGGTACGGTCTGTCCTGAGGCAAAATTGTAGATTTTTAGCTGGTTTTTACTCCAAATCTAGGGCCTGATCTAAGAAACTTTTGGGGTGTTATCATAAAAAATTATATTAAATATTCCTCTAAATGTCTGTTACTACTCTTCGTAGTCCATGACTCGAAACAAGCACAATCACCGAAGGACTACTCTACACAAAGAAACAACTAAAATAAAAAACTTCCTAGTAGTTCAATCATGAAACAATCACATTAAATAAAACTGTTAGTAAAAATATATCCTATCAAGATTAATGTTACAGACTAGAAAGTAGCTAGGGAACATGTTTGGTTAACAAATGAATACATATGGAGATCGATAAAGAAATAAATTTAAGGTTTATATCATTTGACCAGACAAACAAAGATGCGAAATAATTTTTTATTATGTAAGAAATTTGACTTTTTAAATTAAATTTATATTTTGGTAAGTTTTAAGTTAGGTTAGGTATAGATTTAAATTTCTGTAATCTGATTGTGAATTTCAATATAGTAAGTTATTTTTAAGCTTGCCATATTTCATAGTTATGGATTCTTTACAACTCTGACATGTCCTCCTCGGAACAAATATAACCCCCCCCCCCCCATCTCTTTGTTTTCACTCACATTACTTCTACTACATAGAAGGCTTTTGAATAAAGTGGAATCGAGATCTTGTACCTAAATTCTGCTTTATTCAGAAGCCTTCCAATTAAGTGCTAGAAGTAAGTTTTTGCTTTTGAATAGGCTCGCAAAGAACTACATTTTGCTTTACTTTTATGCATGTGTGAAAAAATAAGTCTATATATAGTTAAACACCCGAATTAGATCTAATTAATTTCCTGAAATAAGCTTTATGTTGTTAGAAATGTCTCATTTTCTTTCTTTTTGTCTCAATTTTGATAATCTAGCTCCATGATCTGATAATATTGCTTTCTTCTCTGAATCTAGGTGTTTTACATTTTTGAAAAGTTTGATTCACTTGGTGAGAATCCATGTATGTCAACATAAATTTTAACGAATTGAGACGTAGCTATTGTTGTCATTCGATTTGAAGAAAGATATTCAATATAATAAATGTTCCTTGCACAAACTAATTAACTAAATAATACTATCATTTTTATATTATGTATGGCTCCAAATAAAATATACATCATGTAGAAATTAATATAAGTGAAATGAATATTACTTCACCAAGAAAAGAAAGTTCCACCTCTTGATTGGAAAAAAGGACAGAAGTGAAATCAACAAATTTGGCACTTTTCTTTTGTACCAATGAAGGAACGAAGACTTAGAATAAGTGAAAAAATGTTATTTGATGTTTTTACAAAATTAAGAAGGTTTAATTATTTTTCCAAATTTTTCCTTGAGACATTCCTAATTTCCATCATAATTAGGTCAATTTAAAAAGAAAGCAAAATCATAATCCATGTGTGGATGTGCCCAAATTTAAAACAACAATCATTTTGGACCGGAGGAAGTAATTCATTAAAGCTCTCTTGATACATTATAAATCTTAAGTAAGAATTTGTCAAGTTTAGTTCTGAAAACTTCTTTCTGCAGATATAACTATTGCACGAATTGTTCACATTATTCTATAAGCAATATAAATATTTGAAAAAGAATACAGTCTTTTATCTAATTGAGTTTATCGATTAGAGATTATTTTCTACTTGTACTATCTTATGAAACCTTCAATATCATAGTGACTACATATTACTACGCTTTAAGAAACTTTCAAGATTGAGACAATATCTTTTTAGATTCTCATCATCTGATATCTCTTTTTTTTACCACTACATTTAAAAACCCGAAATACTTTCATATATTTCGGAATTGTTCAAATATATTTTTGACAAACTCTTTTTTAAATGAAATACTCAATTTTTTAATTTAAAAGAATGGTTAATAGGGTAAACAGTGAGACATTAAAAAATTTGAGACTTAAAGCCCTTGCTTCATCGACTTTACTCTTCAGTTGATTTTGTATATTTTTAATGGAAAAGAAGAATAATGATGAGAGTTTACAAACTGAGTTCATAAAATTCAACATCTCATATATATTACAGATACATTTATATAAATATAAAGGGCAAATTTTCCATCAAAGATAATTCAAATTTAGATATTGTACTAATAAAGTGTATTTCTTAACTACTTCATAAGTAACATAGTTGTGTAGATATATTTTTATGTGTTAAATGCATAGCAATGAAATGAAATAATTTGTTTGAAAGAGAATGGAAGGAAGCATATATATATATATATATATATATATATATATATATATATAGGTAAAAAACTATTTAACAAATTACCAGGAACATTAGGTAGAGAAATAGAAGAGAGATGGTATAAAAGAGAAGGTGTAATACAAAACCCAACAGCAAAATGGTCGATAGGACAGAGAGTACAACATGTAATGGAAGCTCATAAAGTAAATCATACAGTAACAATCTAACCATTTTGGGGTATCAAATAAAAAAGTAATCTTGATCTTATTAATAGTGTAAGTGATCAAATTGTTGATAGTAGAATCAAATCCAAGAGGAAGTTTTGCAGTGCAAATTTTATTGACCAAAATTTAAAATACAATAGTCATCAGTGATCCACCAAATCAAGCAATTTCTCTGTTAATATTGTCTGAGGGCCTATCTGAGATTATAAAAACTCTAGAAGGTAAAAACAAAATATAATGAATTTTTCATCGCTTAATACTCTGTTCATAGCAAGAATATCAATAAATACATAAACAACAAGAGAGCTACACTGATATATCCAACAAAATTATTTATTTTATATACACGTATTGATGTTCCTGCTACGGGAAAATAAATAAAACAAGAACCTGATGCCCAAGAGGTGGAATTTGAATTTATATTTTTTTTTGGAGGACATAAAAGAAAACTGAAATATGATCTTCAAAGTGGAGGATATATATAGAGATATACAAATAGAAAATGTAATTCAGGGGTGAAAAATTAAAGAAAAAAGAAGGATTTTTATAGTTGATGTGAAATATTTTTACGAGATAATATATAGGAATCTTGTAAATAATTCTCTCTCTATATATATATAGATTCATGTTAGATTTGATGAGAAATAAAAATTAGACCAAACCTATCAAATCTTAAAAATCTACCAAATAATCTTAGTAACAAAATCAATATAATAGAAAGGAAAATAAATTATTATTATCAATTCAATTTTTACCTATTCAACACTCAAAAACTTTGTCAATCTCACGAAGAATATAGAGAGACCGTATGTCTATACCCAAATAAAAATTGATGCAATTTCACTACTAGAAAATGGTCCTTTAGCGACAATAAAAAATAATGCTTTTGGTGGCAATAATAATAACCACTACAATATTAATTTACCATTCATATTAAGTTTTTACCGTTATACGTGAGATCATTAAAGTATTTAACGGTCATTCAAAAAGTGCCGATAAGACAGTCCTTGCCGCTAAAAGTCATAGACTTTATCACCAATTATTATTGCTACTAAATCCATTTTTAAAATGGCTAGATTTACCATTTAACATATATTTGTATTGTTGCTAAATCAAATTACTATTTTCTAGCGGTAATAATAGTAATTACTATATTCGTTTTGAAATGACTTCGTTTTCTCTTTTAATGTCCTCTTTTATTTATAATGTCAGTACAACCAGTTATATTAATTCATCGCGAAAATCACACTTTTCACATCCATTTTTATTGCAACTAAATTCAATTTAAATGTGTGCAAAAATTAAGTTGTTTTAGTGGCAAATGAAAGGTACAAAGACTAGTACTACATAATATATTTAGCAGCAATTCTAACAGCAAATGCTAAGAAAATATACTATATTAATTCATAAAATATAAATACATCATTATATTTACACAAAAAAAGTACTAATTTATAATACAAATATATTGAACGAAAAGATAAAATTACATGTTTAAACCAAATATCTAATAATCCTATAAAATAACCGCAATAACAAATTTCTAAATGAATAACATTTTTACATCTCTTCATCATATCTAACCTTTCACATATTAACTTTTCAAACATTATAATATATGAGTTAAGATTATAAAAGGGGAGAATAATGTCAAAGGATGAAATCAAAAGTAAAAGAATAGTACATGTACATCCATCAATATATTGTGAAATTTGTAGATTCACTTCGGCTAGGACTATGCCAAGATAAGTTTTGAATATATACTTTGCTCCAGCAGTTATTTGCACATATATATCATTATACATGTGAAGAGACAAAAAACATATATTCATCATAACTAATATTATAATAATTCTGATCTCATGTATAGTTTATTTGGCTAAGTTTTTATAAGGTCTAACATACTTCTTTTGGAGCTATATATCTCTATAAGTAGTTTTTGCTCACTGCGCAACTAAACTTAACATTGTTGTACGATATCAATATTATACCATTTTGTAATTCTTGCACGGATTATTTTAACATTTTTTCCAACATTAATAGTATATTTTAATTTGGTTATATCAGGTTTCTTAAATTATTTTTAGGCTACTTATAGCCAAGCATTATAAAGAATTATATGTAATTTTGTTTTAAATGTATGTTACTTTTTGTAGTCCATGACTTGAAAACAAACACAATCATAGAAGGATTACTCTACACAAAGAAATGATTTTAAAAAAAACTAAAATAAAAATTGTCTAGTAGTTCAATCATGAAAAAATCACGTTAACCAAAATAGTGAGTTAAAAAAGTAACCTATTAAGATTAATTTTATAGACTATAAAGTAGCAAAGTAACGTGTTTGGTTAAATAAATGCATATAGAATTCGATAAAGAAACAAATTTAAGGTTTATATATTTTGACCTGACAAACAAAAGATGCGAAATAATTTATAACAACTCGAGAAATTTGACTTCTTAAATTAATTTTTTGTTTTGGTAGATTTTAAAGTTAGGTTAGATCTAGATTTAAAATTTTAAAATCTGATTGTGAATTTCAATATAATAAGTTATTTTCAGCCTTTTCATATTTCATAATTTTGGATTTTTTGCAACTCTGATATGTCCAGTGGTGGAGCCACAAATTTAGCGAAGGGGGTGCAAATTTTCTTCTTAATTATTTTAAGGTTCTTTAAAATTAAATAAACACTTAGAATAACTAACATTTAACCTCTATACACCATATAAGTTTTCGGCGAATGGTATGCATCTGACCACCCTTCGCCTAAGCTAGCTCCGCCCATAGATATGTCCTCCTTAGAGCATCTATAAAACCTCCTCTTTGTCCCTTTGTTTTCTCCTCAGATTCAAGATCTAGCTCCATGATCTAATCATATTGCTTTTTTCCTCTGAATAAAGGATTTAGTTGCAAAAAAAGATAGAACTGAAATCAACAAATTAGTTGGCACTTTTTTTCGATATAGATGACGGAACGAAGACTTAGAATAAGTGAAAAAATATTACATGAAAACCCAAGTTTTATGTATCTAATTATCTAATTTCAATCGCAATGATTTGATGTGAATAGTTAAGGGTTTATAACATACATTTTTTTAGTTTTATCTTCTTATGAAAATGATTGTTTTGATACCATGTAATCTGGAATAAAGAGTTGGCAGGATCTAAAAAGTCTTTTTATTAAGGATTGGGATCCTTATTTCTTTTCTAGTTTTTTTTTGTCTAACAACTTCAAAAACTTGAAATTAGCAAATATGTGGGGCTCCCATTGTATTTTTAAAAACATAACCCTTTAAATCTTTTTAAAAAAAACTTTTTCTCGTTCTTATCAATTCTTCTTTCCCTAAAATCGTGTCTTTACTCTCAAGTTCTCCATTGATGCAAGTCGAGTTGCCTCAAGAACAAGCATTTAAAGCTGAGCAAAGGAGTTTGAGGACGCCCAAGCAAGTCTACTCGCAAGCTTAGAAGGTGCTTAGAATGAAGACTTGAAGCTCGACAATATGCTAAAATGGAAGTACAACACTCCATTTGAAAAACTACATGGAGAAGGAAGAAAGGCGCTATGTATGCGAAGGGGCTATTCTTAAAACATAAGCTCCCATGCCTAAGAAGACCCTTATTTTATTAAGGATATTTTTGTAATAAATATTATTAGTCATTAGCCTTATCCTAGCCTATTATAGATACTACACTATGTCATATTATTAGTTTTAGATTATTTTGATATGTTATGAATTAAAAGAGTGAAACTCTTGTGAGGGGTGACTATGACCTTGGTTGCTAAGAAATGTTGATGAGATTTCTTGCTTGAGAAAGCATTCCTCTTGAGGGTTATCTTAGTGATAGATTTCGTGCTTGAGGAATCATTCCTCTTACGTGTATCTTCATAAATGTGGTACTTGTTTGAATTCCTCAATTGAAGGTAAAGCTTTCTAAAACTATTATTTTCAAGTAGTTCCTTGTGTCTCTCTCCTATCTTTACATTCTTGTTCTTAGAATAGAGTGTTTCTTTCTATTTTCGCATTATAGATATTGCATAAACTTTTGACCAAGTAAATACTGTGACCACTTAGTTACTGCATATAATAGCTAATAGTTCCTTATTATATACTGATATAACAACATGTCTAGGGAAAAGAGCATTACTAATGAAAGTGATGAAATATCCCTCCTGCATGAGAGTTGTCCAATGCCATAACCACTGCATCAATCTCCACAACAACTATTTTATAATTGCGTCAAGTAAGGCAAATACTTGATCCTTAGTCAACCTCTCCTTTAGGTGTGCAAAAGCAAAAACTACTTCAGGGGACCATTCAAAACTATCATTCCTCAAAAGATCAATTAATGGTTTGCGAATGACATCAAACCCCTAAATGAACCTACTATAATACCCAACAAAGTCGAGAAAACCTCTTAGTTATTTTAAAGTAGCTGAGATAGGCCAGTTCTATAAAACCTCAACCTTCTAAGAATTAGTACACAAACTATATTTACTGATAAAATGGCCTATGTATTTTATCTTCATGACCTCGAAAAACACTTACTTTCCTTAGCAAAAAGCTGATGTTGCTGCATCATCTTAAAAACATATTTGAGATGCCTTAAATGATCTTTCACATTCCTACTATATATGAAGATATCGTCAAAGAAAATCAATACAAACTTTTTTAAAGGAGAATTTGATAAACAAAAGGGCATAATCAGGTATCCAAAGTGACCTGAATGTGTCCTAAAGGCTGTCTTTGGAATGTCCTCTACTACCATTCTCAATTGGTAGTAGCCAGATTTAAGATCAATTTTAGAAAAATATCTTAGATCCTCCTAGTTCATCTAACATATCTTCTACAATAGGAATTGAGTATTTGTTCCTCACACTGTATTTTTTTAGGTCTCTATAGTCTACACACATCCTCCAAGACTCATTCTTCTTTCCAACTAAAACCACAGGAGAAGCAACAAGCCTATAACTAGGCTAGATTATCCCTTGGTCCAGCATTTATCATACCAATACTTCAACAATGTTATATTACATAAGAATACCTATAGGGTCTTTTATTCTCAAGCTCAGTACCCCTATGGTAGGAATCCTATAGTCCAAGACATCTGTAGAAGGGGGTAATTATGTCAATTCCTCAAATAAAGGTTGAAACTAATATACGAAACTCAACAATCTAGTATTTGTCACATGTGTTTCTTGAGTCTCAAGTGTTTAACATTGTAATTCACTAATCATAGATGGGACTACTTGTATCATGCATAATTCTGACTGATTACCTGACATTTTAACCAATTTTCCTGCACCTTAGGATGTGATCTGTCTCCATGAACCCCTGAGAGAGTGCTTCTTTCCCTTGTAATAAAACTCCATTATAAGGATCCTGAAATTCATCTTAATATCTCCCAAAATCAACAAACATTGAACTCCCTAAACTACACTACTGGAACCAAGTGGTAGTAACAAGAAGTCAACTGAAAACCTATCACCTTGTAATAACCAAGAAATGGCACATACTTTGTCCACTTGCATGTAATTTTCATTAGCTGTTGCTACTCTTTGAGGAATGGTTACCCTGATTTTGCACCCTAGTTGCTTGACCAATTTTGGATCAATAAAATTGGTGAAACTACCTGTATCAATCAAGATAAGTATTGGCTTTCTAGAATGGTACCTTGTGATTTTCAATGTCCTATTCCCTAATGAACCATTTAAATCATGAATAGAGATTTCCATTTACTCTAAGGTATAGCCAACTCCATTCCTTGCTCATTCAAGGATTCCTCAACCTCTATTTCCTAATTTGCCTCCATCCCTTCTTGTTACTCTATTTCCAGAAAGTATAAGTACTTACCATACTTACATTCATGCTCAAAGACTTACTTTTCTTCACAAAAATATCAAAGACCCTTAGATCCTTTTTCATTCATCTCCTCCATACTCAAGGTTACTCAAGGATACTGACTTAGACTTCACTTCTATCTAACTGATCTTTTTAATCCTTCTCTACTACATATCTTCTTCACCCTTCTTTATCTGTTGCATCTCCTATATCACAAAACGGACAAGTTAGATGTATGTTTTAGGACTATGACAATCAAATAAAAAGGAAAAATATTGCGAACCTTCAACTGGAAGGTGTTACATATCACAACATACTATATTTGATGAGACCTCTTCATGGTGGTCATCAAAAAGGACATATAACCAGACCAAGCAGATTTGAAAAATAAGTTGCAAATTGTTAATTTTCAATCAGGTGAAGACAATGATGCTGAACAAGGTGCAACTCTTAATTTTGGGAAATAAGTTGTTCACAATCCACCATGTGAAGGAACTAAGACAAGTGAAATAGAAGTACCTACTCTAGAATCTTAGCCGAAAAGTTCAGAAAAGGTTTAGTTTGGAGGCAAAATCCCAAATAGGCTAATGCAGCAATAATAGAGGATGAATCTGCAAAAATAACCTGAAAATTTTCATATAGCAGCTCAAAATTTATTGTGGACTAGATTAATGAAGGAAGAGATTGTTGCATTAGAAGAAATCAAACTTGGGAACATGTGACAAAGCCAAAAGATGTGAAGCCTATATAATGCTGAAGGGTTTATAAAATAACATCACATATATGGGTCAATCGAGAAGCATAAAACTCGCTTAGTAGCTCGAAAATTCACTCCAGAAGATGGGTTGGATTATGAGGAAACATTCAGTCCAGTGGCAAAGCTTATAACTGCTTGAGTGTTACTTGCACTTGTTTCTAGAAAATATTAGAGTTTATGGCCGAAGGATGTCAAAATGCATTTCTACATGGGAGATGGATGGGAGATTTACATGGCTCAACCAATAGGTTTCTAGAATCAAGAGCTACATAAATTACACAAAGAGATGTTCCTTAATTAAAGTGATCATTTTTTCTTAATAACTATTTTTCTTTGTTTAATCCTATTTTTTATCATAAATAATTATTTTTATCCAATATAAATTAAGCGTCAACACTTAAAAATGTTTTTTACACTTGGAGCTTAAAAGATACTTAAATTTCACCAATCTAAACTGGTTTTTATTATATTTTTGTTAGCTTAAATTGTAAATAATAATTCAATGAATACTTGGTCTTATTTTTGTATTTTTTCCCTTTCAAAAGCATAGATTACGAGTAATGCGTCTGATGGTAATTCTGACACTAGTACTATACTTGGAAAGCCTTATTATAAGTTGCCGAAGGAAACAAATTTTTCATTTACAACAACAACCACAATAACATATATACCCAATGTGATTACATAAATAGTGTCAGAATAGTGTAGAGGCAAGGTAGAGTGATGAGTTGGTAATTTACTAACTCATTCTGATTTTAAGCATGAGGTTTTTCTTGATTTTTAACTTATTTAGGAAGGTTTTATGCCCTTTTTATTTTCTAGGTAGGCATTTGAAGGAGACAAAAGGTAATGGAGGATATGAACTTGATGTGAGCTGCTAACGACATACTTTTTGTCGATCCAAACCTACAAAATGCAGGCCAAAAGCAGGAGGGAATGCCTTCCACCTGCTTCTATACCTGCTAATCGCGGATTGGCACCTGCTAAATGCAAGTGAAATGCAGGTGGGACTGTTTATACCTGCTATTCACCTGTGCTATGCAAGTTGGCACCTGCTAACTACAGTACGAAGGGCAAGTGACCCATTTCACTGATGGAGGGACAAAAACATCTAGGAAGGTTTCCAAAGCTCCTAGAAGCCTCCAAGGAAAATTGAGGAAAGTTATTCACAAGAAAGTAAAGATATTTATCACCCAAAACTTTACACCATACATCAATTTATTTATAGATACATATTAGAGAGAAGAATTTGGCACATCATAGAATTGCAGAGATAAAAAGTACTTTTTTTCTTCTTTTCCTTTAACCCATTTTGGGGGAATTCCACCATTGTTTCAAGAACTTGTGAAGCAAATTTTTTAATCAAAATTTTGAATGTTGGTAAAAATCTTCTTGATATCTTCTCTCTCTCTCTCTCTCTCTCTAAATATGCATAGCTAATTCGCTAGCTAGGGGTGTGTGCATGGTGGGTTTGTAAACTTGAATGGGTATTAATTAATTATTCTTGGATTCTAATTTCAATTATAGACATATTGTTCTCTCTAAGTTTTAATTGTAAAAATTGATAGTTGAAAACATGAATTTTGTTTACTATTCTTCCTTTTGCTTAAGAAAGAAAGGTGAGAAATAGGTGAGAAAACAACAGGGAGGATTTGGAGTGTTGATATGTGGAGTTGAGCTAGAGATAGTCAAAAACCACATTCCCACTCCACTAATGGTTCAAGTCTAGACATAGCTTCATCCTTCCTCAAGCTCTTTTGGTTGATAATTTGGATTTGGCTTTGGTGTTTGAGAAAAACCCAAGGCATAAATATTCGCGTGGTTGAAAAATGTGAGAATGTGTTTTATCCACTGCTATCTATGCTAAATATGAGTCTAAGGCAATGGAGTAAATCCCATTTTAGTTATTATCCCATCAATAGCACATCCCTAGCCATCTCACTTGTGATTAGAACAATTAGAATTTCCCTCACTTAGTTTTAAATTAGAATTTGATATTGTTTTCCATTTGTCCCCCATTTTTACTTTCCGAATGTTGAACAACGATGCATCCTAGTTTGAATTAGTTTATAACTTCTGGATTATCGGCTCAATTCCTTGTGGTATTCGACCCCGACATCCGTCGGGTACATTTGTTCTTGATAACAACCGTTGCCACTTCCCTTAATAGGGAGAGTTGTATTGAGTGTTATCAAGAAATGGCGCTAGTGCTAGGAAATTGAGTTGAGATAGACAATAGTTGTTTATCGATTCTAACTTAATTTGCATCTTGTTTTGTTTTTATTTTGGTTAATTTTTATTTGTACTATGGCATCGTGGAATGAAAGGAGGTTTGTTGGCTTCAACCCTTACTATGATGACTTGTGTCCCTATTGTGGAGGACCACACCCTTGGCACGTTTGCAAATATGTCCGTAGAAGAGAGATGTGTGCACCTTCTTTCTCCTATGATAGGTATAATTGCAGTTTATGCGGTGGTCATGATAGACATTAGGGTGCTTGTCCCAATGATTTCACTTCTCAATATAGTGGCTATGATAGAAGTTATGCTCTTGAGCTTGAAATGAATGAAGCTATGGCATGTGAGGGAGGATGCAATACATGTAGCCGCATGGAATCCATCCTCCAAGATTTTTTTGAGTGGGAGTCTAATTCGTAGAAGGAAGTCGACTCCTCAATGCCCAAGGAATTATCCCCTCATGAAGAAAACTATAGTTCTATGAAAGAAGAAGCCATGGAGATATTGAGAAGAATAACAAGGAGGAGTGAACAATGAGACCTAGTCCAAATTGACTCATGGAAAAAAGCTCAACATGATGATGAAGATGAGGTCAAGATTGACTTTGAAGAGGTCAAGGTGGTTTGTCAACCAACCAAACCAACTATAATGCAAGATGCATATGTGAAGTAGTGACACTAGAGCTCCAAAGAGAAATCCATCATATTATTTTTGATGACTCTAGTGCACTTGAGAAGGAGAATGTCAAGCACGAAGCATGCTTGAGGATGGAGTGACCTAGACTGCCTTCCAATCATTTCTCAACATTGAACTTGGTTGAAGATATAGAAATTAAGGCAACCAAGTCTATGGACGAAGTTAAAGAGTAAGATCAAAACAGCTTCATCTTAAAGTTTGTCATGCCATTAGGACCAAAGAGCATTCCTAGCTTAAGGGCCAAGAGATGCAAGATGCAATATCTATTGCTTGGTACCTTTAATTTTACACCACCACCCCTCAAGAAAAGTAGAAGAATGGAAAAGAAACTAGGGGTGCAATTCAAAAGATCAAAGTGGAAAGAAAAGTGGTGAAAGTTGGAGCCATCGAGATGCGATGTTAATTTAGGCGCATCTTGGGAGGCAACCCAAGGGCTTCTATGTTTCTTTTTATTATACTTCTTTTTTCTTGATGTTTGTGTTGTTTTTGGTTGTTGCGGGGTTGAATAAGGTATGGAATGTGACAAAGAATGGAAGGAGAAAAGATGATAAACCTGCAAACCGCAGATATTAATGTGCAAAATGCCGGTCCAGCGCATGTGCCAACCAAAATACCTGGAAGAAGAGTGCTCAACATTGACAAATCTGTGCTAGACCTGCAAAACATAGGTCCAAAGGCATAAATCATAGATCTGGCGTAGGTTATATATAGAATGCGTGGCAGGAGATGGTTCAGAAGAAGTGGCTCTGTGCTTCACCTGCAAAATGTAGGTTCAACTATATTATACAAAGTTCTAATACAGATGCCTCTGTCATACTAATTAGTTGGTAATTTACCAACTCATTAGGCTCTTAAAAAGAGCTTTTGTTTGGTTTTCAATTCATTTGGAAGGATTTTATGTTGTTTCTCTTTAGTTTTTACAGGTATTTAATTTAAGGAGAGAAGAAAAGAAATTGGACAAAAGCATAGAATTAAAGAAGAGGACTGGAGCTTTACTGGATGGGAACGAAAAAATGCTGGCTGAAACACAGGAGCCTACTGGACAGAAGTGGAAGGTGCATTGGCGTAATGCTGGTCAGAACCTACGAACCACCGGTGCCAACGACGACCAGACCCCAAAGTTACTGCCTCTTCCTGCGATAGAGCGGCATTCCGTAGATAGGCACCGGCGGAAACACCGGTGATTTGCAAGTGAGGCCGTGTTCAGGAGGGACAAAATCATCCAATGAAAAATTTTAAGGAGCATTTTAAACCTATTTTTGTACATTCTCTAGAAAGTACCAATTATTCCATTCCAAATTTGTAGAGTTAGAGAGATAAATATTGAATAGCTTTTCTTCTTCTTCTTCCTCAAGTTCTAAACTACCATTGAAGATGATTTTTGAGCTTTCTATTTTACTCTTTATGATGAATTTTATGAATTTATTCATCAATATGCTTTTATAGTATTCATCTATGGGTAGCTAGATATTTTGCTAGCGGTGTGTGCATGATTGGGAGAGATTGGATTGGGTATGACTATTTTAATTTGGTGATTACTCATTGTATAAATCTGTTGTTTTCTCCCAAATTATAACTAAATTAACCATAGTTTCAAATGTGGGTTATGTCTACTTTTTTGATTTTTTCTAAAAAAAGAGAAATTGAATATGGGTGAGAAAGAAATGGTAGGCAATTGGGCCTTGAGTGCGTGATGTTGGGCTAGAGATAGCCAAAACCCATAATCCTGCACCCATTAGCGATTTGAGGGTATAAATAGCTCAAATCTTTCTTATACTATAATGGATTAATTGATTGAGGCCTTGGGGTTTGAGAAAACACAAGGAATAGAACACCCAATTAGTTGAAAACATTGGGTGTCACTTTATCCACAACTAATTATGCTTATGAGTAATTATTTGATTTTTTTAATCAATCCCAATCCAATCAAACCCCCATCGATAGCGTACCCCTGGCCCTTGCTCATAATTATTAATTTAATTTGGTTGCCTTGTTTTCTTGATAGTTGATTTTATATTCATATTATGATCCCGCTTTTTCTCCCAATATTTTATTTTTATTTTCAAATGCATGGATGCAATTTAGTTCAAGTCAATAAACAACTTTTGTTATTAAATCGCTATTCCCTGTGGATTCGACCCCAACTCTTAGTTGGGTATTTCTATTGCGACGATCATTTACACTTCCTCCTTGTGAGGAGTGGATTTAAACATCATCAATTTTGGTGTTGTTTTCGGGGAATAGGGTTCGATTGACACTAGTTGATTATTGATTTGAATTACTTTAGCATTTTGTATTTAGTTTTTACAATTGTAGTTGTTGTCAGGTGTCTCTTAGGATGACTGATATTAGCCCACATTCATAAGAAGGTTTAGTGGATGGTCATTTAGACCATGAGGATGTTGATCCTATGATGTCAGACATAGCAGATGCCATTCTCCTACCATGCACGGTAGGGAATGTGGTGTTCCATATGACCAGCACAATGTTGCACCTACTACAAATGAAAGGACTCTTAGGAGGTCAGCCAAGTGAAGATGCAAATTGACATCTTCGAAATTTCCTTGAGATATGCCAACCTTTCAACATCACAAACATAAGTCAAGAGTCTATTAGATTGAGGCTCTTCCCATTTTCTTTGACTGGGGAAGCAACCATATGGCTTGAGGAACTCCCTCTGGGATGTATCACTTCATGTCAAGAGTTGACTGAAGCTTTCTTGGATAGGTTCTTTCCTACGTTGAGGATATTGCAGCCAAGAGATGATATTACCAACTTCAAGAAAATATTGGGGGAACCTTTACATGAAGCATGGCTGAGGTTCAAGAAGAAAGTGACCCTATGTCCAAACCATGGGCTTCTAAATGGAGTGCTCCTTTAAAGTTTTAATCATTCCTTGGATTCCAGCAACAAGTCTGTGGCTAATAACTTGGGGGGTGGATCTCTCATGGACCAGACCTATGGTATAGCCAGAGCTCTTTTGGATAGAATGACCAAAACAAATCGAGCTTGGCATACGAGGGACCCGAAGTACCTGCAAATGGTACTAGTCCGAGTGTTGTGACTGTGAGATATGGAGAAGAGATAAAGAAAGCGATGAGACCCTAGCAAAGATGATGACCCAGCTAGAGTTTATTACAAAGCATGTCTTCAGAACTGGGTCAAAGGATGTTAATGCTGTGGGGACTCAATGTTCTATGCAATATGAGAATGATGCTTCTTCGTCGAGGTACGAATAAGATTTCCAATTCATGGAAAATAAAATAGGGATTCTCAACTGGGGTACCAAGGTGCAAATCAAGGCCCTTGGTCCCCATGGGAAGAAAATTAAGGTTGGAGAAACCAAGGTTGGGTTGATAGAAATGACAAATGGTGAAATTATGATCAGAACCATGGTGGGAATGTTATCATGAAGCTCAAACCCAAATGTTCCCCCTCCAAAGGCTAAAAATTCCCAATTGCAACCTAGTGTGAGTAATGTGGGAAGCTCCATCATTGAAGATATGTTAGCTAGAGTACTCAAGAGAGTGGAATTGACTGATAGTGAAGTCGAGAAATTAAAAGGGGAGGTGTCTAACCTCGCCTAGACAGTGAACTCTCACTCGGCATCGATTAAGAACTTGGAAGCAAAAATAAATCATTTGTCTTCCCAAATAAATCCTCGAACGAAAGGGACACTTCCTAGTGACACCATACCAAACCCAAAGAAGGATTGCCACTGTTTGGCAATTGTTATTACAAGTGGAAAAGTATTGGAAGATGTGGGTGTGAAGCGAAAAGATGTTGTAGACCCAAAAGCGAGTGGTGATGAAGTAATGGATGTGGTGCCCAAAGCACCAAAGGATATTAATTATGAAGAATGATTAGATGAGGGAGAAGTTGATGTGACTTAGGTGAATGATGTTGTTGAAGAGGAAACGCGCAAAGAGGCTTTACCTGACCTTGACCAAGAACCTAGGATTCCACCTCCTTATCCTCAGAGATTATCAAAGAAGAAGGAGGACAATTAGTTTCAAAAATTCTTTGAGATGTTTAGTAAAGTTTCCATTAATATACCTCTGGTGGATGCATTGCTCCAATGCTAGGTTATGCCAAATTTAATAAATTATTGCTGAAGAAAAAGAGGGTCATTGATGCTGGTGTAGGTCCATGATGCTGGATAAAAAAAGAAGGAAGTCGGCGTTTGACCAACGAAATGCCGAAGGCATTCCGTGCAATGCCAGTCTGGCATGAGTGTGAACTAGTACACCTAGAAGAAATTGGAAAATGAGATGGTGAGCTTCGACTCACCGGCGTAATACCAATGACAATTTATGGAATGCCGATTAGTTGCAGTTATAAAGCAACGAATTGGGCATTCAAGAAGTCACTAGCGCTTGAACCGACGAAATGTCGATACTCACTGGAAGTCACAGGTCTAGTGCGGGTGACGTAAGTAATTGTATTTTGAATCTTGACCGACCCATTGACTAGCCCAACCCATAATACTTTAAAATTATCAAAACTGGTCAAAAGACCATTTTTACATTTCCAACACTCTCTCTTCACCTTTTCACCTAACCACAAAAAAGGTGTGAGTAAGGCTTATTTTTGAGATAAGTTTTATTTATATTGGTTTGGGATAGAACTAATAGGTGGCGTGTCATCTGTGAATCGTCAGTCAAGACCGAAAAAATGCCGGGTGAAGCACAGGTGAGGAGTTTGAGGCTTTAGGCCACTGCCCAGCACCTTCACTTCTTTGGAACTTTGCGGATTATGACCGGCAAAACGCCGGTGTAGCATCGGAGGGGTACCAATTTAGCACTGATATCTACCCAGACCTACGGCTTGGCTGTGGCTCGCGGGTTGCCACCTATGTTTCACCGCTGGTGCTACAGATATCTACTTTTGATATTTTACCTTGTTTGTCATCTAATCCTTAGAATTTTGCTCCTTAGCTTAGCATATTTGTTGCCTTTTCTTTTCCATTATTAAAAATACAAAAAAGAAATATTGTTTTGTTGTGGCACTAACATGGCCTTGCAAAATTATGACTTTATCCAGGCAGTCAGACAAGGGCAAGGTACCCTCCACTTTAAAAAGTAAGAGCAAAGGGAAGACCAAGTCAAAGCCAACTCCCACCAACACCAGGGAGGTAATTATCTTTTGTTTTTCCGACATGAAGGCACACTATGCAATCTATGAGGGCAAATCAGTCACAACAGAGAAAAGATTTGATCTGGCGGGGATGAGAAATGACTTCCCCAACATCATTGCCCAATTCAACCACCGTCAATGGAATGTATTGCTAAGCCTCTACTGGAATACTACACCAACTTGGTGCCTGAGTTTTATGAATCATACCAGGTACGACAAGAGGCTATGAAGCATAAAGGAAAGATTGATGAATTTCCCTACCTTCCTTCAATATGGATCAGGGGTGTGGAGGTAGATATCACCCCAACCACCATCAATGCATTGTTCTAGGTAGATGAGATTGATCTAGGTACTGAGTATGCTGATAGAGTGGTTGAGAAAGAAAATCAATGTAGTTGGGTAGCTCAAATCATTGCTAGTGGTCAGCCACTATGGGCCTCTATGGGTGGGAGATTTCAAGGAATAACCTCAAGTTTGAGGCAAAACTGTGGCTGAAGTTTGTGTGTGGCCGGATCATGCCATTAAAGAATGACCAAAGAGTGAATCTGAAGGCTGCTATACTCATCGCCTGTATCATGACAGGGGTACCCATCATCTTCAGGGAGATCATGGCCAACCAAAATGAAAAGAAAGGAAAGGCAGCAAGGAACGTCGATGCCATATGCGGTGTTTATCTTTCAACTATCTCTCAGTGTAGGGGTGCCACTATTTCTTGATGAGTCTCCTGGCTCCGCCACTGGTGTGATCAACGTGGAGAGAAAAAGGGATGCCGAGGCGCCCTATGTGAAGGAAAAGGGCTACAAGATTTTGAGGCTCCCAAAAGCTCTACCTCCCATGACATAGAAGAGAACCCCGTTGCTCCCGACCTTAATATTCCATACCCCAAGACATCAGGTCATGCATCGGAGAAGTACCATTTCGAGGGACATCAGCTCCTCCCACATCTTCTCTCCCATGCAGCATTCACAAGCTTGCCAAGATGACACATTCTTATAACAGCCAACTCCAAAAGCTGGCTCAAAATCTCCTAGCCTTTATTGCCTGAACAGTAAAAAGGGAGATGAAGAATGTGCATGCCAGCTTGACCTAGTTGTGCTCTTGTGTGGATGTATTAGAGGGTGCAGTGAAATCTCTTAGGGTTGAAGTGCAAGAGTTGAGAAGCCAGGCTCCAAGGGATGATTCGGACATGAGCGCGCTTGATGCAACCATGCCTGCTCCATCTATAGCCTGAGGCCCCATTGATGATCTGTTTGAGGGCCTAGGTGATGATAAGGAGACCTGGGGTGAGGACGACCATGACACAAATGATGGGGCCAGTGTTGATATGAGGTGTAGCCACTTTAGGGAGTTCCCACCACCCTTTCTGTTTTTCATGCATAATTAGGGACAGCATACTGTTATAGTTAGGGGTGGGTTGAGCTCTTTTTCTCTCCTGTGGTTATTATTGAGTTGTAGTTCCCTTATCGGGCTTGTTGTTGATATTCTGCTGCCCTTATCGAGCCGATTTGATTTCTTTTTGTGTTGTTGTGGTTGTTGGTTGTTCCCTTTTTTGGCCATGTGATGAATGAAAAAAAATTGTTCTTAAGTTTTTAGTGCCATTAATTTGGTCTATGTTCAACTGCCAAATGTTTCATGATCCAACTCTCAATTATCACCTTTTGTTTATAGTAGTTAATGAATAAACCCCAAGGGTTTTCTTTATACCATGGTTCTTTCCCAAGGAGCGATTTTTTTAATTATCGAACCAGGTGTCATTTCCCAATAATGGATTTAGAGGAAATTTTTTTAAGGAAAAATGACGAGTTTAAAAATTCTTTTTGAGTCAATAATTACAATGGCTTTTGAGAGGTACCATCAAAAAAATTTCTTAAATGGAATGGCTGTTGACAAAAAATTAATTTTGAGAATTAAAGGGATAGTTAAATTTGAAAGTTAAGTTCTCTTTTTTAATAAGATACACATTCTTTGTTTGGCTTCTTGATTCACATGATATCTTGTTTTATGACTTTTGATATGGTGATGAAAATGGTGTGAACCCCTTGGAGGGTGATGCTTTATGGGAAATGTTTTAGTTTAATTCTCTTGCATGAACGATTGTCTAACACTTTCCCCAAGTGTGACTCAAGCGAAATCCTAGATGTTGTTGCACTTGAAAGAAGACTTTAGGCTTTGTTTTGGATAGCTACTTTACTCATATGACCTCCTTGAGCATGAATCTTTGCTAGACAATATTAAGCCTCTAAGCCTTTTCCTTGAAAACCACATTATAAGCCTATTACTCTTTTTGTAATCCCTCTTTGGCACCCATCCTCCCTAGTGCTAGTTGTGAGAAGAAATGCAAAAATGATGCTTCAAGTCCAAAATGTATGGGAATAGAAAAGGGAAAGATGAGGAAAAACCCTATGTTTGGGGGTTGCAGAAGCCTAATTTTTGGGGCTTCAGAAAGGAAAATGGAAAAAACAATGTGAACTTCATTGTAAGGTAGCACCACGTTATGAAAAGAATGAATGAATTGTTTTGGTGAAAAAAATTGAATTGTGGAAAGGTACTACCTCTTGATCAAATGAGATGAAAAGTGGTTACTAAGGATAGATAAGGAGGGCTCTTGTTTTAAAAGTGAAAATGTCCAAGGAGAGATAAGGTGTGGATGATCTCAAAAGAAAATGAAATATGCAATAGATTCACAAAAAGGGCATTAGGAAGGTTCTAGTCACTAGAACTTAAAAAATCATCCTACCTTTACCCCTAGCCCTCATCATGACCTCCAAGACCTAATTGATTTTAGGTGTAGCAACTCTACATTATTGGCGAGTTACACGAAGGTCAAGCCTATGGGTCAAGTTATGTGCATGGGAATTTCTTTGTGAGAGTGAGGGTATTTGTTTCATTCTATAATCCCTTGAGTGTGTATTTCTTGATAATTAAATGGGATTCTATATTTTGTGAGTAGCATCACCTCCTTTGGGAACATGCTTGCATGTGCCAAAAGATATGATTGAGACAAGAATGTAGTGAGCTTGAAGGTAAACTTTGAATGTGAATTTTTAATGACTTAAGATTACTATATAAGCTTGTTATGATCAACAATGCCCCTTTTTTTGAATGAGGGAATCAAATATGAATCATGCTAATTGATCGTGGTCATCTCGTGAAGCATCTGCATAAAGTGTTGAGTCTCCTCTTTTCTTTGTGTTGGTGAGCGATCTTTGGGTTGTCTAGGTCGTAGAGGTCCCTTGTGCATAATATCATGTATAATGAAATGCTTATTCCTATAGGTCAGTTGTAAAGAATTGCATTTCTTGAGGACAAAAAATGGTTCAACTTTGGGTGTTTGATGAGTTAGTAAATTACCAACTCATTAGGCTCATAACCATGAGATTTTTCTTGGTTTTCAAGTGATTGGGAAGGATTTTATGCTCTTTATCTTTAGTTTTTGCAGGTATTTAATTTAATAAGAGAAGGAAAGAAATTGGACAAAAGTAAGGAATTAAAGAAGAGGATTGGAGCTTTATTGGATGGGATTGGCGCTCCACCGGATGGGACCTGCGAAATGCCGGCTGAAACGCATGAGCCTACTTGATAGAAGTGGAAGGTGCAGCGACCGAACATGGGTCAGCACCTGCGAACCACCAGTGCCAAAGCCGACCAGACCCCAAAGCTACTACCCCCACCTGTCACAGAGCGGCATTGGATGGGCACCGGCGGAACGTCGGTGACTTGTAAGTGAGGGTGTGTTCAGGAGGGAAAAATCATCTAGCATGGAATTTGAGAAGCATTTCTTACCTATTTCTATACATTCTCTAGAAAGTACCAATTATTCCATTTTAGATATGTAGATTTAGAGAGAGAAATATTGAATAGCTTTTCTTCTTGTTCTTCCTCAACGTATAAACCACCATTGAAGACAATTTTTGAGCTTTCTATTTTACTTTTAATGATGAATTTTATCAAGTTGTTTAGAAAAATTCTTTTGTATTATTCATCTACGAGTAGCTAGATATTTTGCTAGGGATGTACGCATGATTGGGGAGAGATTGGATTGGGTATGACTATTTTAATCTTGTGATTACTTATTTTGTATAACTCAGTTGTTTTTTCCCAAATTATCACTAAATTACCCATAGTTGCAAATGTGGGTTATGTCTACTTATTCCATTTTTGCTTGAAAAAGAGAAACTGAATATGGGTGAGAAAGCAATGGTAGGCAATTGGGTCTTTATTGTGTAGTGTTGGGCTAGAGGTTGCCAAAATCCATAATCATACACCCATTAGTGATTTGAGGCTAGAAATAGCTCAAATCTTGCCTAAGCTATAGTGGGTTAATTGATTGAGGCCTCGGGGTTTGAGAAAACTCATGGAATAAAGCACCCAATTAGTTGAAAAACATCGGGTGTCACTTTATCCAAAATTATTTATGCATAAGAGTAATTATTTGATTTTCTAGTTAATCCCAATCTAATCGAACCCCCATCAATAGCATACCTGGCCCTTGCTCATAATATTTAATTCAATTTGGTTGCCTTGTTCTCTTGATAGTTGATTTTAAATTCAAATTATGATCCCTCTTTTTCCCCAACATTTTATTTTTATTTTTAAATGCACACATGCAATTTTAGTTCAAGTCAATAGACAACTTTTGCATTATTCAATCGCTATTCACTGTGGATTTGACCCCGACTCTTAGTTGGGTATTTATACTGCAATTATCATTTACACTTCCTCCTTATGAGGAGTGGATTTGAATGTCATCACATACTAGGTTGTTCTTTCCATTCCTCTCTTATTTTGTTCAACCTTGTGCATCGAGGACAATGTCTTATTTTCATTAGGGTGAAGTCTGAGTAACCCACTTGTTAGTGATACATGATATGACCCATGACAGATTGAGTGACGTCATTCTTAAGGGAAAAACGTCATTACTTGCTAGTTAGCATCGCGTTTGTAGATAGTAGTCAATGAATAAACTCCAAGGGTTTTTTTTATACCATGATTCTTTCTCGAGGAGCAACATTTTTTTTTCTCTATTTTTGTTGTCGAACTAGGTGGCACCTCCCTATGATAGATTGAGAGGCAATTTTTTTAAGGGAAAATACCAAGTCTAGTGTCGTTGTAAGTCTTTGTTGCACTTTTTTTAAGATGTACCACCAAAAAGTTTTATTGGCATTGCAAAATGGTTTTTATGATGAAAAAGGGCACTTGAATTTGAAATAAGCATTCTCTTGTCATGGGTTGCACATTCCTTGTTTGGCTTTTTGATTCGCAAACTAGCTTGTCTAAAGTCATACTCTTAATGTTATTTAGAAAGTGTGTGAACTACTTGGATTGTGATGCCTTGTGTGGTGAGTCCTTTGACTTAATTGTTGTGTGTGCATAATTGTATAGAATTTTCCCTAAGTGTGACTCAAGCGAAATTTTAGATGTGTCTGCACTTAGAACATGATCTTAGGCTTTCTTTTCATAGTCACTTCACCAAAATGATCTCCTTGAACATCAATCTTTGATAGCCAATGTTTGAGCCTTTACCTTTTTTCTTGGAAACCACATTACAAGACCAATGACTCTTTTAAATCCTCTTCTTTGGAACCCATCCTCCCTAGTTCTAGTAATGAAAGAATGAAAAATGGGGGTTAAAATCCAAGAGATGGGAGAGATAAGGAAATGCACTAAAATGAGGTAAAATCCTAAATTTGGGGGTTTGCAGAAAGGGAAATTATGTGAGCTTCAATGTGAGATAGCACCAAATGGTGATGAAATGAATAAAATGGTTGGTTGAAAAACCTCGAATTATTAAAAGAGAAAGAATAGTTGAAAGGTGCTACCTCTTTCTTAGATGAGGCTATTGGGGAATCCAAAGGTGTAATAAGGGTGGCTCTTGCTAAAAAAGATGAAGATGATGAACAAGGAGAGATAAGGTGGAGTGATCTCAATAGTGTGATGAGATGGTAAAAGTTTTCACAAAAAGACACTAGGGAGGTTCTAGTCACTAGAGCTAAACATTTGTCTACCCTTATCCATAGCCTTCATGATAACCCGCAAGTCCTTAGTGATATTAAGTGTGGCAACTCTACATTAGTGGCGATTTACATGAAGGGCAAACCTATAGGTCAATTTGCATGCACTTGAATTTCTTTGTGAGCGTGAACATATTTGCCTTATCATATAATCCCAATGTGTGAAATGCTTAAAAAAAGTATGGGATTCTCTCTTTTTGTGAGTGACATCACTTACTTGGGGTACATGCTTAATAGTGTTTACAAGTGAGTGGTGTGAATGAGGCAAGTGTGTATGAACTTTAAGGCAAGTTTTAAATGTGAATTGTCAATGACTTGAGATGCTCCTTGAGCTTGTTTTTTGGCAATGAACTATGCCCCTTGTTTGAATAAAATGAATGCAAGCAAGATATGCTTAATGATTGTGGTCAGCTATTGAAGCTTGTGCAACATATTTTGAGTCGTTTCTTTTTCTTTAGTTGGTGTGTGATTCTTAGGTTGTATTGAGTCTTAATGGTTTGTGTGTAACTCCCATGATTCTTCAAGCTTATGTAAATTCTTCTTGAGAGAGAATGCTTTGCATGAGGACAAGCAATGGTTCAAGTTTGGGGTTTGATGAGTTGGTAATTTACCAACTCATTCAGCTTTTAAGCATGAGCTTTTGCTTGATTTTCAACTCATTTAGGAAGGTTTTATGCCCTTTTTATTTTCTATGTAGGCATTTGAAGGAGACAAAGATAATGGAGGATTTAAAATTGAATTGAGCAGCTAAAGACGTGCTTTTCGCGGATCCAGTCCTGTGAAACGCAACCCAAACACAGGAGGGACTACCTTCCACCTGCGTTTGCACCAGCTAACCACGGATTGGAACCTACTAAATGCAAGTGAAATGCAGGTGAGACTATTTGCACCTACTATTCACTTGTGCTTAGCAGGTTGGCACCTGCTAACCACAGTACGAAGGGCAAGTGACACATTTCGCTTATGGAGGGGCAAAAATGTCCAAAAAGGTTCACAAATCTCCTAGAAGCCTCTAAGAACAATTGTGGAAAGTTATACACAAGAAAGTATAGATATTTATTAACCAAAATTTTACACTATACACCAATTCATTAATAGATAGATTTTAGAGAGAAAAATTTGGCACACCATAGAATTGTAGAGATAGAAAGTACTTTTCTTCTTCTTTTTCTTTAACCCATTTTGGAGGAATTCCACCATTGTTGCAAGAACTTGTGAAGAAAATTTGTGAAGAAAAATGATGAATTTTTGAGAAATTCTCTAGGTATATTCTCTCTCTCTCTCTCTCACTCTCTCTCTGAATTTGCGTAGCTAATTTGATAGCTAGGGGTATGTGCATGATGGGTTTGTAAACTTGACTAGGTATTGATTAATTTTTCTTGGATTATAATTGTAAGTGTAGATCTATTGTTCTCTCTTAGATTTAATTGTAAATTGATGGTTGCAAACATGAATGTTTTTACTATTCTTACTTTTGCTTGAGAAAGAAAGGTGAGAAATGGGTGAGAAAATAATAGGGAGGATTTGGAGTATTGATTTGTGGGACAAAACTATAGATACTCAAAATCAAAATTCCAACTCCATTAATGGTTCAAGTCTAGAGATTTCTTGATCTTTCTCAAGCTCTTGTGGTTGTGTCATGACCCGAATGCAAGCCAGATCGCGACATGGGACAAGGAGCCCTGAAAGACCCCAAGTCGACCCATGGAATGAACATTCATCTAATTCAATCAATAAAGCAGAAAAAATAACATGATAGTGTTAGCGGAAGTCTGAAATAAACATAACATCAGAATACACAAAATTTGAAGCTGAATACACCCTTTTTGTCTGAAAAAGACTCTAAGTCTGATGAGTTGATGGGACAAGACCCCAACTAACTCTCTAATACTGAAACTAAAAGTACATCAATATTTGAAAACAAATGGTCCTTGGAAGATGAGGACTCTCTACTAAGCTGGGTGCTAACTCTGGAACTAGCTACTGACGGGGTTGAGTCTGAGTGCCGGGGCCTGTATCACGAAATGATACAACATAGAGTATGCAGTCAGTACGTGGAATGTACTGAGTATTCAAGATAAGTAAAATCGCTTAAATAATTAAAATCATTAAAAACACACATAATGTAAAACATAAACAAAATAAGTCTGAGAGTAAGGCTTGCATGCTACTTTTCTGAAAACATGATCTCAACATAACATAACATCATAACTAAATCGATTGACTCAAATATGACTTCTGATAGTCATAAATAAAGTTGAACATTGGGTCAAACCAGCTTTAGAACATATATAGTTACATACAACATGAGTGATAAACATGCATAATTGAAATCATAAGGAACAACGGGAGACTCATCTTTTAACCAACATACCACGATAGAGATTACGTGGTCCCAACTATCACACTCAAGTGGGTAGAGCCAAATCCTTACTAGGGCCAAGGACGATACCATGATATCGAAATCAAGATTTTGGCCCAATCGAGGTAGGGGATAGCTCACATAGGAGGTTCCAATATAATCTGATCATACCTAAGTTGGCGCGTAGTTCTGAGGCATAGGGTTGACTGACCAATAGCCTACTCGGTGCTAAACACTACTCCCCGAAAACATGCATATACTCTTCATCGTTTTTCAACGAAGATGAATAATCATGAATGTATAAATTTGAATCATACATGAGGTGCCTTGGCTCAAACTGTGCCACAAGCTGAACATAACTGGGAATCTTCGTGTTAAACCCCGTAACATTCCCAACACATAGATGGCCTATTCACGTGTTGGTTAAGAGTATTTGAAAGCCATACATGCTAGAAAAAGGCCCGAGAAAAGACCGAATGAGAAACCTGTCGAACCATCACAGAAGGAGCCAGGGCAGAGCCCCTCCGTGATGGCAACGTGTCACGGAGGTGGAGCCTCCGCGTTGGCTCCGTGACACGTTGGCCCTGTCCAGACCCAAGTATATAAAGCCTCCACTTCGGTTCATTTCATTATATATCAAATAATTTCCAGAACTCGTGAGAAAACAGAGAGGGTGCGAAAGTACTATTAAATTATCGCTCGATTACGCCGTCAAATGCGGTCCAAACTCAAATTAACTCTAGATACTGAGGTATTAAGCAGTGAGGAGCATTCCTACGGATTTAGTTTCGTGAAATTTGGCCGGTGAATCGTCGTGCTACCGAACTAAGGTAAGTGGAATTGCTCCAAACTTGTGTCAATATACTCCTATCCCTAAAGTGAGTATTTCTCCCTTCTGGACTTTCGAGAAATAGTAAGTTTTTGACCCTCTTTCAATAAGCCAAAGTTTAGGCTATAAATATATCGAAAGTGACATTTTCTTTCAGAATATTGGTGTATTTAGTTCTAATTGACATATATGTAAATGCAGTTGGGAGAAATAGCTGGAGTACTGACTGAGCTTCGTCTGTTAGTCGGATAAACCGAGGTTAAGGTATGTAAAGCCAGTTTCTTCGGCAAGTTAGTAGTTTTATCCTTGTATAGCACAGTAAACTCCATAGTAGAATTCCCGGAGTTGAATATTAAGTATTGTGCAAGTTCAGTAAATCTGGTTTGCGTTGTTATATCGTACTCAGTCCGAATGCTAGTAAAGCATGCGCCAAAATGGCAAGTTAGCATTCCAGACTCAGTATAGCCCAGTATTTGATTAGCAAGCATGTTTCTAGAATAATATGATAGATATTCAGAATAAGAGTTAGTAAAGTAAAATCAGACAGTCAGATAGTATCTTGGCTACAAATTAGCCATGCAGTTAGATAAAGATCACAACTTCAGTATAAAGCAGTATGAGAATCAGTATAATACAAAAAGAGATCAGAATAAGAAATCAGAATTCAGATAGTATTTTTCAGTTTAAACATGCTTGCTATATATGTGCTTATTGTTTGTTGAGACTTGGTTGTGTCATGAGGGCACCCTTTTGAGCGTCCTTGCTGCCCCTGGGTTGGTAACTGTGTCGCCCACTGAGCGGGTGGGTTTACGTCACTCCAAGGAGTGGCATGCCGTCCCCAGTTTGGACGAAGATGGGATGAAGCTTTCCCCATATCAGGCTGATCATCATTACAGTATAGATAGCCCTGTTGTGCGCAAGCGCCAAGGGAACAAATTCAGATACAGTTACAGTTACAGATATAGTATAGGAGTCCTCTGGACTCAGACACGATTATTTATATCGGAGGCTATGGCCCGAGCTGGAGACCCAGGGGGCCGGCAGAGGTGCTCATAGTTAGTAGACGAGTGGAGTGACTTATTTTTGGCTGGTTTTAACCCGGGTAGGGGTATATAGATTGTTTGCTTGCTTGGCGCCATCCGGCTTATGGGGGTTGGTATTGGCTCTTGTTTTCTATATATATATATATATATATATATATATATGTATTTATGTGCTATATATTAGTTAATAGACAGCAGGCCGCCGCGTCTACAAGTACGCTCCTGCCCTATCACAACACAGAAAGTCTGATTCAGTTCATATCAGTTCTTACAGATTCAGTTATCCCCTACTCTTCAGAATTTCTGGTTATGTTTTTGTATTCAGTTGTATTCAGTTGCTTTGCATACTCGGTACCAGTGGTACTGACGCCCGTTTGGGGCGCTGCATTTCTTGCCTGCAGGTACTCACAGACGAGGAGTCGATCCCTCATGATCCTAGCCAGCGCAGAGTCATCAGCTCCTGTCATCCGGAGCTTGATATTCAGAGGTGTAGTTCATTTTCTTTTGTTGTATAGTACGGGTAGGTCGGGGCCCTATCTCGACCATCTTTTCAGTATTCCTAGAGGCTTGCAGTCTGTATATATTTCCCTGTGGTTAGATATGGCAATCGTGTGGGGCCGTGCGTTTGTTTAGCTGTTTAGCATTGTTGATTATGTTGGCCGTGTGGGGCCATAGTCTGATAGTAGTGGTGACCTTGCCGGTCACGTAGTTATTCAGTATTCTATTGTTGAGTTACAGATAACTAGACAGCATGGTGGCCTTGTCGGCCCGCATAGGTTACCCCCTTTGTAAGTATGTTTCTGGTTTGCTAGAGTTTTATACAGGTGGCTATAGGCCCAGTCGGCCGGAGGCTGTGTTTACAGCTGTTATATAGCCCATTGATTCCATGAATCTGAGTTAGAGCCAGCCAGGCACCAGATGTGCTTTGGCTCAGAAGTCTAGCAGTTCAGGTCCTAATAGGGCACCAGGTGCCAGTCATACCCCCCAAGGCGGGGCGTGACAAACTTGGTACCAGAGCAGGTCGTGTCCTAGGGAGTCTGTAAGCCGTGCTAAGTAGAGTCTTGTCTATGGATGTGTTGTGCACCACATACTATAGGCAGGAGGCTGCGAGGCATGATAGGATGGTTACTCTTCTTTCTCATTTAGTCGTGCTATAGAGCGGTACAGTATAAGGTTGTGTCCCTAAAACTTATCATATTCTTTGTCTACAGATATGAATGGCAGACCAGCGTCACCCTGCCACCGGCAGAAGATTAGACACAACAGCAGGAGAAGGCACCAGCAGGATGCCTCAGTTCCATTCAGAGTCAACCAGATTTGAGGGCGATATAGAGGCTTCATCACAACCCTCTCAGCAGTCCCCCTCACATCAGGAGCCGTTGGGCACGACACCGCCTCCAATAGATCCTGTACCTTTGCCATCAGACCAGGAAGTTCGGAGCGCAGTGGTTATGTTGGCACAAATGATGGCCACACAGCGCCAGTTAGTGCCACCTGTAGCAGTAGAGCCTTCAGGTGGGTTAGGTAGTTCCAGGGTCAGGGAGTTTTTGGCACTAGGTTCCCCACAGTTCACTGGGTCAGATCAAGCAGAGGACCCCCAGGATTTCCTAGATCAGATGCAGAGAATTTTTCGGGTTATGCATGTGACCCCTACAGAATCAGTTGAGCTGGCAGTGTTTCGGTCGCGGGACATAGCTGTATTATGGTACGAGAGTTGGGAAAGGTCTCGAGGGAGAGATGTTGCCCCTCCAACCTGGTCCAGCTTCTCAGAGGCCTTCCTGGACCGTTATTTGCCATGGGAAATCCGGCAGGCCCGGATGGATCAGTTTTTGCATTTGGAGCAGGGGGCGAGGAGTGTATGAGAATATGCCCTACAATTTAACTCCCTAGCCCGCTATGCTCCAGCTTTTGTGGACACCATGCCATCCAATCCACCGGTTCATTATGGGTTTGAACCCGAAATATATTGAAGCTTGTATGACGGCTACGTTACGAGAAGATATGGATATTGCCCGAGTACAGGCCTTTGCCTAGACCATTGAGGGCCTTAGACAGTAGCAACAGGGCAGTAGACAGACAAATCAGGAGCAGCGCCGTAGAAACAGATCAGATGGAATGCAGAGGGAGGTCCAGAGAGGACCCAGGCCCCGATTGTCAGATAGACCCCCTAGACCCCCACCTCCACCACAGCAGCAGCAGCGAGGTAGATTTGCTCGTCGAGGGCATTCAGAGTCTGGTGGCAGTTCTCGAACAGTAGATTCCTCGCAGAAGAGAAGGGGAGAGAAGAGCAGATTTACACCCTCACCCTGCCCTAATTGCGGCCGACCTCACATCGGAGCTTGTAGATATAGCTCCTCGGGGTGTTATATTTGTGGGCAGGAGGGGCACCGCATGAGAGATTGTCCGGCCAGGGGAAAAGAGAGCAGAGATAGTCGGGACAGGGGATCCGTAGGGCCATAAGCTCAAGCAGCCTCGGCAGGGCGTAGGCCCTCAGGTTCAGTAGGTAGAGGCCGAGGTAGATTAGGAGCCTCCAGTTCATGTACGGGCTCAAGCCGTACCTATGCATTACCAGGGAGACAGGACTCAGAGGCGTCTCCAGATGTAGTGATAGGTATGATGACTATCTGTTCATGCCCTATTTATGTACTGATTGATCCAGGGTCCACTCTATTATATATTACCCTATTTGTGGTTCGAAAGTTTAATGTCACACCAGAGTTATTACAGCAACCCTTTTCAGTATCTACACCCGTCGGTGACTCCATTATAGCTAGTAGAATTTGTCGAGGGTGTACAGTAGAGGTTGCTGATCGCCAGACTACAGTAGATCTGGTAGAGTTAGAAATGATTAATTTCAATGCTATTATGGGTATGGATTGGTTGGTGCCATGCTATGCTAACATAGAATGTTGGACCAAGACGGTCCGATTCCACTTTCCAGGAGAGGCAGTGCGAGAGTGGAAAGGCAGCACAGCTACTCCAAAAGGTAAGTTTATTTCCTACCTTCAGGCGAGGAAATTGATAACTAAGGGATATATCTACCACCTAGTCAGGGTTCAGGATGTTCGGGTAGAATCTCCGACACTTCAGTCTGTTCCGGTGGTGAATGAATTCCCTGATGTATTTCCAGACGAGTTACCTGGTATTCCCCCAGAAAGGGAGATAGATTTTGCAATTGAGTTGCTACTAGGTACTTAGCCTATATCAATTCTTCCGTATCGCATGGCTCCTGCTGAACTCAGAGAATTAAATGAGCAGCTGAAGGACCTGCTAGATAAGGGTTTTATCAGGCCGAGTACTTCACCGTGGGGTGCGCCAGTTCTGTTTGTGAGAAAGAAGGATGGCTCGCTCCGCATGTGTATAGATTACCGGTAGCTGAATAAAGTTACAGTAAAGAATAAGTATCCGCTTCCCATAATATATGATTTGTTTGATCAATTACAGGGGGCCAGATATTTCTCCAAGATTGACTTGCGGTCCGGATATCATCAAGTTCGAGTTCGTGAAAGAGACATTCCCAAAACGGCTTTCAGGACCCGATATGGACACTTTGAATTGCTAGTATGTCCTTTGGGTTGACGAATGCCCTAGAAATATTCATGGACCTGATGAATAGCATTTTCAGACCGTACCTGGACCTGTTCGTGATAGTGTTTATTGATGATATTCTGGTATATTCTCGCTCTGAAGCAGATCACCAGGCTCATTTACGGACAGTGCTCCAGATTCTCAAGGACCGTCAATTATATGCTAAGTTCTCCAAGTGTGAATTATGGATAAACTCAGTAGCCTTCTTGGGGCATATTGTGTCAGATGTTGGTATACAGGTTGACACGCAGAAGATAGCAGTAGTTAAAACCTGGCTTAGGCCTACTACTCCGACCGAAGTCCGTAGTTTTTTGGGGTTAGCGAGATATTACAGGAGATTTGTTGAGGGATTCTCTACTATAGTGGCACCTCTAACCAAACTGACGCAGAAAGCAGCGAAGTTTCAGTGGACAGAGGCATGTGAGCAGAGCTTCCAGGAGTTAAAAAACAGATTAACCTCCGCCCCAGTGTTAGCATTGCTGGAAGGTACAGAAGTTTATTCAGTGTATTGCGATGCATCAGGCGTTGGGTTGGGTCGTGTGTTGATGCAGCATGGTAAGGTGATTGCGTATGCTTCCAGACAGCTGAGGAAACACGAAAAGAATTACCCTACCCACGACCTGGAGTTAGCCGCAGTGATCCACACCTTAAAGATATGGAGACATTACTTGTATGGCGTCCATGTGGATATTTTCACAGATCTAAGAGCCTACAATATATCTTCACTCAGAGGGAGTTGAATTTGCGACAGCGTCGCTGGTTGGAGTTATTGAAAGATTATGACGTGGACATTCTGTATCATCCAGGAAAAGCCAACGTAGTAGCAGATGCTCTCAACCGTAAATCCATGGGAAGTTTGGCATATTTGCAGCCCGAGCAGCGGGAGTTGGTCAGGGAGATACATCAATTAGCTAGCCTAGCCGTTCGTATAGCAGACACAGAGGACAACAGAGCGGTAATTCAGAACACCACTGTATCGTCATTAGTTGTGGAAGTAAAAGAACGACAGTATGAGGATCCTGACCTGATCCAGCTCAAAGACCGAATTCAGCAGGGTAAAGCGCCAGATTTTCAGATAACTGAGGAAGAAGTGCTATTATGTAAAGGCCGCCTATGTGTTCCAGATGTTTCAGGGCTCCGCCAGTAGATTATGAACGAGGTACATTACACCCGTTATTCTCTTCACCCAGGCACGACAAAAATGTACCATGGTATCAAGGAGAATTATTGGTGGCCAGGAATGAAAAGAGAAATTGTCAAATTTGTAGCCCAGTGTCCTAACTGCCAACAGGTAAAAGCAGAACACCAGAAACCAGGCGGGTTAACTCAGGACATAGTTGTGCCTCTCTGGAAATGGGAAGCAGTGAATATGGATTTTGTAGAAGGATTACCCCGTACCAGACATAGACACGATTCTTTTTGGGTAATAGTTGACTGGCTGACAAAATCAGCTCATTTCCTTCCAGTGAAAGCTACTTTCTCCGCCGAGGATTATGCCGAATTGTATATCAGAGAAATAGTTAGATTACATGGTGTTCCAGTATCTATTATCTCTGATAGAGGAGCACAATTTACAGCTAGATTTTGGCAGTCGTTTGAGAGAGGTCTGGGAATGCAAATTAATTTGAGCACAGCATTCCACCCTCAGACAGATGGACAGGCTGAGCGCACTATTCAGACGCTCGAGGACATGCTACGAGCGTGTGTGCTAGATTTTGGAGGTAGCTGGGACGAGCATTTGTCGTTAATTGAATTTGCTTATAATAACAACTATCATTCAGCCATCCACATGGCGCCCTTTGAAGCATTGTATGGGCGAAAATGCAGATCGCCGGTTGGCTAGTTTGAAGTGGGAGAATCAGCGTTGATTGGGCTAGACATCATTCAACAGTCAGAGGAGAAGGTAAAGCTTATTAGAGAACGCCTATTGACTGCACAGAGCCGCCAGAATCATATGCCGATGTGCGGTGCAGAGACCTGGAATTTGATGTGAATGACTGGGTATTTCTAAAAGTATCTAAGATGAAAGGGGTGATGAGATGCGGCAAGAAAGGTAAGCTCAGTCTGAGATTTTTTGGGCCTTATCAGATTCGTCGAAGGATGGGCCGAGTAGCATATGAGTTGAACTTGCCTCCACAATTGGAATCCGTTCATCCGGTCTTTCATGTATCTATGCTGAGGAAATGCATAGGAGACCCATCCAGAGCAGTCCCAGTCCAGGATATCCAGGTTACGGAAGAGCTGGCCTATGAAGAGGTTCCAGTAGCCATCTTAGACAGACAGATTCGTAGATTGAGAACTAAAGATATTGCGTCTGTCAAGGTATTATGGCGTAACAGGAACCGAGAGGAGATGACTCGGAGGCAGAGGAAGATATGAAGACTAGATACCCTCATTTATCTCAAGCCTAGTCAGGCGACAGGTATGTTAGTATTACTATCTTATGAAGTGCCTTATAGTATACATATAAATGAGAAGGTCTATTTTAATCTGTCATTTAAATACTATAGTATTGTGTGGAGTACCTGTATTGGACTTTTCTACATTTTAGGTTTTTGGGATAGTCCATATTACAGGGGAAACTCTGCCGAAATTTTTCTAGAAACAAGTTGAGTAAGTTGAGATGTCCTCTAGATAGAAGTTTATATTCGAGGATGAATGTTCTTAAGGGAGGGGGGGAGAATGTTAAACCCCGTAAAATTTCCAACACATAGATGGCCTATTCGCGTGTTGGTTAAGAGTATTTGAAAGCCATACATGCTAGAAAAAGGCCCGGGAAAAGACCGGACGAGAAACCTGTCGAACCATCACAGAAGGAGTCGGGGCAGAGCCCCTCTGCGATGGCAACGTGTCACGGAGGTGGAGCCTCCGCGTTGGCTCCGTGACACGTTGGCCCTGTCCAGGCCCAAGTATATAAAGCCTCCACTTTGGTTCATTTCATTATATATCAAATAATTTCTAGAACTCGTGAGAAAATAGAGAGAGTGCGAAAGTACTATTAAATTATCGCTCGATTACGCCGTCAAATGCTGTCCAAACTCAAATTAACTCCAGATACCGAGGTATTAAGCAGTGAGGAGCATTCCTATGGATTTAGTTTCGTGAAATTTGGCCGGCGAATCGTCGTGCTACCGAACTAAGGTAAGTGGAATTGCTCCAAACTAGTGTCAATATACTCCTATCCCTAAAGTGAGTATTTCTCCCTTATGGACTTTCGAGAAATAGCAAGTTTTTGACCCTCTTTCGATAAGCCAAAGTTTAGGCTATAAATATATCGAAAGTGACGTTTTCTTTTAGAATATTGGTGTATTTAGTTCTAATTGACATATATGTAAATGCAGTTGGGAGAAATAGCTGGAGTACTGACTGAGCTTCGTCCGTTAGTCGGATAAATCGAGGTTAAGGTATGTAAAGCCAGTTTCTTTGGCAAGTTAGTAGTTTTACCCTTGTATAGCACAGTAAACTCCATAGTAGAATTCCCGGAGTTGAATATTAAGTATTGTGCAAGTTCAGTAAATCTGGTTTGCGTTGTTATATCGTACTCAGTCCGAAAGCTAGTAAAGCATGCGCCAAAATGGCAAGTTAGCATTCCAGACTCAGTATAGCCCAGTATGTGATTAGCAACCATGTTTCTAGAATAATATGACAGATATTCAGAATAAGAGTTAGTAAAGTAAAATCAGACAGTCAGAAAGTATCCTGACTACAGATTAGCCATGTAGTTAGATAAAGATCACAGCATCAGTATAAAGCAGTATGAGAATCAGTATAATACAAAAAGAGATCAGAATTAGAAATCAGAATTCAGATAGTATTTTTCAGTTTAAACATGCTTGCTATATATATGCTTATTGTTTGTTGAGACTTGGTTGTGTCGTGAGGGCACCCTTTTGAGCGTCCTCGCTGCCCCTGGGTTGGTAACTGTGTCACCCACTGAGCGGGTGGGTTTACATCACTCCAAGGAGTGACATGCTGTCCCCAGTTTGGACAAAGATGGGATGAAGCTTTCCCCATATCAGGCTGATCAGCATTACAGTACAGATAGCCCTGTTGTGCACAAGCGCCCAGGGAACAGATTCAGATACAGTTACAGTTACAGATACAGTATAGGAGTCCTTCGGACTCTAACATGATTATTTATATCGGAGGCTATGGCCCGAGCCGGAGACCCAGGGGGTCGGCAGAGGTGCTCGTAGTTAGTAGACGAGTGGAGTGACTTATTTTTGGCTGGTTTTGACCCGGGTAGGGGTATTTAGATTGTTTGCTTGTTTGGCGCCATCCGGCATATGGGGGTTGGTATTTGCTCTTGTTTTCTATATATATATATATATATATATATATATGTATATATATATATATATATATGTATATATATATATATATATATGTATGTATGTATTTATGTGCTATATATTAGTTAATAGACAGCAGGCCGCCGCGTCTACAGGTACGCTTCTGCACTATCACAGTACAGAAAGTCTGATTCAATTCATATCAGTTCTTACAGATTCAGTTATCCCCTGCTATTCAGAATTTCTAGTTATGTTTTTGTATTTAGTTGTATTCAGTTGCTTTGCATACTCGGTACCAGTGGTACTGACGCCCGTTTGGGGGGCTGCATTAGTTGCCTGCAGGTACTCACAGATGAGGAGCCGAGCCCTCGTGATCCTAGCCAGCGCAGAGTCATCAGCTCCTGTCATCCGGAGCTTGATATTCAGAGGTGTATTTCATTTTCTTTTGTTGTATAGTACGGGTAGGTCGGGGCCCTGTCCCGACCATCTTTTCAGTATTCCTAGAGGCTTGCAGTCTATATATATTTTCCTGTGGTTAGTTATGCCGGTCGTGTGGGGCCGTGCGTTTGTTTAGCTGTTTAGCATTGTTGATTATGTTGGCCGTGTGGGGACATAGTCTGATAGTAGTGGTGACCTTGCCGGTCACGTAGTTATTCAGTATTCTATTGTTGAGTTACAGATAACTAGACAGCATGGTGGCCTTGTCGGCCCGCATAGGTTTCCCTCTTTGTAAGTATGTTTCTGGTTAGCTGGAGTTTTATACAGGTGGCTTTAGGCCCAGTCGGTCGGAGGCTGTGTTTACAGCCGTTATATAGCCCATTGATTCCATGAATCTGAGTTACAGCCAGCCAGGCACCAGATGTGCTTCGGCTCAGAAGTCTAGCAGTTCAGGTCCTAATAGGGCACCAAGTGCCAGTCATACCCGCCAAGGCGGGGCGTGACTCTTCGCTCTAAAACCATGTGGTAAGCTAAATTCGTAAAATCATAATCATACTTGGACATATGGGCATTGCCCAATACTTTAACATACTTGAAAATACATAATTCCCTTGAAATCATGATCATAAACATGGGTAACTTGAAAACATGCTTTTCATCAATAATATCTCATCATACTAGAACATTCATCATAAATCTCAATTTCATGAACTGATCATAATTGGGAAATTTAATTTATAAAGCTTGAAACATAATTTTCATTGAAAAGATCGTAAAACTTGCCTATAAATCATAATGTGATAGTAGAAACTCATTTAAATCATACCCATGTAAAGAATTAGGAATTTCATGCATTGGGTTAAAATCCCATAGAATTTACATAGGAAATTTCATGATTTAGAGAGAGAGTGGGCATGGGTGTGAATGAATTCACCCATTCATAACCCTACATACTTGATTATAGCTGATTCTTACACTTCTCTGATTGCCCAAGAGGAATTGAAGAGAACTTGAAGGAGAATAAGCTTGATCACCTCTCTAACTCTCTAACTTTGCATGCATGAGTAAGAATGGCCTAAAATGAACTTAACCCTCTTAAAACTCATCATTCAAAACTTAAAACGATGTAATTTAGGCCTTAGGATCATTGAAATTACGGAAAAACCCTTACCAATTTTGCAGGAAATAACTAACTGTTAGTCCCCATGAGGGGTTGGACGACTCGTCACCCAAGGCCACGGCTCGTGGCATCAGCCATCAAGTACACTGTCTGAGGGTTTGTCTAGGGATTATCACGGGAGACCTCACGAGTCGTTGCAAGTGACCACGACTCATGGTCACCACTCGTTACCTTCATTGCCTTTGTCTCTAAAAATTTCCATTCTGCTGACCACGACCCATCCCACGAATCGTGGTGACCGACCATGACTCGTGGGGACCATCCGTGGTGTACACTGCCATCTTCCTTCTCCTTATCAGTCATCATTTCCCACAACTGACTCAACGAGTCATGGGGCATAACCACGAATCGTGGTCATGTCCGTGGGGACCTTATCTCCAAAAATCCAATTAACACCCTAATCCTTACCACGAGTCACATCATGACTTGTGGTCTTCCCCCACGGGTCATAAAATGACTCGTTCTATGACGTGATGCCAGATCTCAAATTTTCTCCGTTTCAACTCCCGGGTTTGATCTTTGGGCATCCAGGATATTACAATATCTTCCCCTAGGGAACATTTCTCCTCAATGTTGGAAAACATACACAAAAGCATAGAAAATGCAATCATCATATTCAAATACAGATCATTTAAGCTGAAAACCGATGAAAGGACTATCTCCATTTCGAATCACATAGCTGAACTGAAATCACGAATCATACATACATCCATATACATAAAAGAAACTTGGGCACATGAACTGAACTTGAAAACTAAATAGATCCTTAGGGAAAAACTGATACCTCAAGCAGGAACTGAGTTGGTTGAGAATAGATGTGGGTATCTAGCCATTATATCCACTTCGGCTTCGCACGTAGCTCCCTCAACCTACTGATTCCTCTATAAAACTTTGATTGAAGCTACTTCTTTATTTCTCAGCATTCGAACCTGACGATCCAGTATCTCCACCAGAACCTCTTTATAACTAAGGCTGTCTTTACACCAACACTGTCCACCTGGACAACTAGAGCTGGATCACCCAAACACTTCTTTAAGAGCGATACATGGAGAACAAGATGCACGGAAGCTAATTATGAGGGCAACTCCAATTCATATGCCACCTTACCAACCCATTTCACAATTAACGGTAGGGACCAAAATAACGAGGGTTGAGTTTTCCTTTCTTTCCAAACCGCATCACTCTCTTCATGGGAGACACCTTCAAAAACACCCAATCATCCACTTCAAACCCGAGTTCTCTCCTCCTCACATCGACATAGGACATTTAGCGACTTTGAGCTATTTTTAACCTGTCCCGTATGAGATGTACCTTCTCCCTAGCCTCATGGACTAAATCTGGTCCTATCATTGCAGCTTCACCAACTTTGAACCAATCAATAAATAATCTATATCTCCGCCCATAGAGAGCCTCAAACGTAGCCATCTGAATGCTGGAATGGTAGATGTTATTGCGTGCGAACTCAATGAGAGGCAAATGATCATCCCAACTACCTTTGAAGTCAATCACGTATGCTCTCAACATGTCCTCGAGATCTAAATTGTCCGCTCCGCTTGACCATCCATTTGCGGGTGAAATGCGGTGCTGAGCTTAACCTGAGTACCCAGGCCTTTTCGAAACGACCTCCAAAACTGAGAGGTAAATTGAGTACCTCTATCTAATATGATGGAAAGGGCACTCCATGCAATTGAACTAGCTCTCAGATATATAGTTTGGCATAATCCTCCGCCGAATCCGTGATTTTGATTGGTAGAAAATGAGCGGCCTTAGTCAACCTGTCTATCACAATCCAAATGGAGTCATATTGTCGACGAGTACAAGGTAAACCTGTGATGAAGTCCATATTGATTTCTTCCCACTTCCAAGTAGGAATACTGATATCTTGAAGAACACCTCCCGATCTTTGGTGCTCGACCTTCACTTGCTGACAGTTTGGACACTTAGCTACAAACTCCGCGATGTCCTTCTTCATGCCATTCCACCAATAGACTTCCCGTAAGTCATGGTACATCTTGGTAGCACCTGGATGTATATAATAACTAGATCCATGAGCGTCGTGCAACATTCAGCTCCTTAAATCATCAACATCCAAAACACATAAGCGACCCTGGTATCGAAGCATACCATCTCCCCCTTTGGAGAAGACCTCTATCTTTCGATTTTGAACAGCTTCCTTTAATTTTACCAAAATTGAGTCCTCATATTGTCTAGCTTTTACATCAGTCACCAAGGACGATTCTGATCCATTTTGAACAATAACATCGCCATCAGTCGAGTCAACCAAACGAACTCCCGACCTTGCAAGTCAATGCACGTCCTTCACCAGCTCCTTCTTCCCCTCATCCACATGGGACAACTCTCCATAGAGTGTCTACTAAGTGCGTTTGCTACTATATTGGCCTATCCGGACGGTAAAGGACGCTCATATCATAGTCCTTGAGTAGCTCCAACCACCTCCTTTGCTGAAGATTGAGATCCTTCTTTGTAAACACATATTGTAAACTCTTATGGTCTATAAGCACATCCATGTGGACCCCGTACAAATAATGTCTCCATATCTTCGAGGTGAATACAACCACTAGCAATTCAAGATCATGGGTCGGGTAATTCTTCTCATGAACTTTCAGCTGACTGGAGGCATATGCTATATAACCTTTCCATGCTGCATCAATACACACCCAAGTCCGATCCTTGAAGCATCACAATACACCACGAACCTATTAGTACCCTCGGGTAGGGTTAACACCGGTGCTTAGGTGAGTCGAGTCTTCAACTCTTGGAAGCTCTTCTCACAAGCCTCCGACCATTGTAATTTCACCTTCTTTTGGGTCAATTTGGTCAAGGGCGCTGTAATAGGTGAGAAACCTTCCACAAATCTTTGATAGTAGCTGGCTAAACCCAAAAAGCTCCGGATATCTAAAGGATTCACTGGTCTAGGCCAATTCTTCAGTGCTTCTATTTTCTGAGAGTCCACCTTTATACCCTCACTTGATACCACATGTCCCAAAAACGCCACGGAGTTCAACCAAAACTTACACTTGCTGAATTTGGCATATAATTGGCGATCCTTGAGAGTCTGTAGCACTACCTTCAAATGAGTGGCATGCTCCTCCTCACTTCGAGAGTATATTAAGATGTCATCAATAAACACAATCACGAACATATCCAGGTATGGATTAAACACCCTGTTAATCAAGTCCATTAAAAGATGTAGGAGCATTCGTTAGTCTAAAAGACATAACTACAAACTCATAATGACCATACTACGTCCTGAGGGCTATCTTCGGGATATCGCTCTCCCGAACTCTAAGCTGATGGTACCCAGATCTAAGATCTATCTTCAAAAAGCACTTGGCACCCTGAAGCTGGTCAAATAAATCATCAGTCCTAGGTAGAGGATACCTGTTCTTGATGGTGACTTCGTTTAATTGCCGATAATCAATGCACATCCGTCGAGAACCATCTTTCTTCCAAACAAAGAGAACTGGAGCACCCCATGGGGACTTGCTCGGTCTAATGAAACCCTTATCTAATAGGTCCTTTACTTGTTCCTTCAACTCCTTTAGCTCAGCTGGAGCTATTATTTAAGGAGGAATAGATATAGGATGGGTGTCGTGAAGGAGGTCAATACCAAAATCGATTTTCCTCTCGGGAGGAACACCTAGTAAGTCATTAGGGAACACTTCTGAATACTCGCATACTACTGGAACTGACTGGATAGTTGGGGTCTTGGACTCAACACCCTTAACCCTAACTAGATGGTACACACAACCTTTGGAGATCATCTTTCTAGCCTTAAGGTAAGAAATGAAATGACCTATAGGCACAGCTGAACTACCCTTCCACTCTAAGATTGGCTCACCTGAAAATTTGAACTCTACTGCCTAGGTTCTACAATTAACTGAGGCATAACATGATGAGGATAACATCAAAATCGGTCATGGCTAACTTTACTAGATCTGGTGATGTGACTTTCTGAAGGACTGTGACCGGGCAACTTCTATACACCTGTCTAGCTACAACTGAATCACCTACTGAAGTAGAGAATGAGAAGGGTTCTGACAAGACTTCGGGACTGACTCCGAAACTACTAGCCATGTAAGGTGTTACAAAGGACAAGGTAGCCCTTGGATCTAACAAAGCATAAACATTAAGATGGAAAACTCGTAACATATCAGTGATTATATCCAGGGAGACCTCTCGCTCCTAGAGGGGTGCGAGGGCATAAAATCTATTCTGGCACTGACCACTAGTTGAGCTAGTTGAAGCACCCTGCTGTGAGGGATGTGCTGCTGGAGCTGCTAAACTAGAAGCTGGGCCTCGACCCCCATCATGTCCCTATCTCACTGCTGGGCAGTCCCTGAGCATATGTCCGGGCTTCCCACACCCAAAGCAAGCACCTATACCTACCAAGCACTGGCCCGTGTGCCCCCGACCACACCTACCGCAAACTGGGATGCTCAAATCTGCGGGCCTGCTGCTCTGACTGCTAGAGCCTGATGCTCGCCCCCTCTGGTCGTGTAGGTTTGGATGGCACACTTAATGCTAAAGACGTTGGGGCTGAAGATCTCTAGTGGGTCTGCTGTTGGTGCCCACCTCCTGACCTTGATTGAGAGAATCTGTAGCTATCAGTCCTGGCCCTCTTGGCCTCTCTTTCCCTCATATGCGCCATTTCCATCTACTAGGAGTACAAGACAATCCGAGGGAAATCCATATCCTGATGGAGCATAGCGGTCCAACAATCCTTGTCCAAATAGGCCGCCACGCCATGAACAAACTGTCACGCCCCATAATTAGGAGAGGGCGTGACTGGATCCCCATACCTGACTGACAGGGAAGCCAGTTATATGACATCTGTAACTGTAACACTTAGGCCGTCCAGGCAACCTGTCACAATCAACTGGAGCACAAACTGGACCCATAATATCTCAACAATACATGGTAAACAATTAAAATGAAAACAAGGCTATGAGTATGATAATCTAAATAACAAAAAGCCGACAAGGCCACAAACTGAATAACATTGTACACACTAAGTCCACAAAGCCTCTAAAGAGTAAACTGATTGATGGTCGGAACAGTGCTTCAACATACCCATAACTACATCTCAAAACTCTAACTAAAACAAAAACCAATCTTAGCTCCAAAAATAAAGGAGCATACCAACACATATACTAATCTCACGAACTGCTACTGCAACTGGCAATCCCAACCTCTACCTGCACCTGTAGCACGAATGCAGGTCCCCAAGCGAAGGGACGTTAGTACAAATGAAATGTACTGGTATGTAAGGCTAAAAACTATAACATGTAAGATAGCAATGATAACTAAGCCAGAAATAAGGAATAGTAACAACCTGGAATCTTGAAAACTGAAACCTGATAATAAGTCAATACTGAAGTGCAAATGCAACCAAATAATGCACAAAAAAACTATAACTCTAATGTTGGTGGCTAGCTGACCATAAAAACCATAGAAGAATGCCTCCAGCCGATGTACCATACTAAGGTAAAATAAAAAATCTCCAGCCAGTGTACCATAACGGGGAAAAAATAAAAATATCTCCCGCCGGTGTACCATACCGGGGTAAAATAAAAATATCTCTAGCCGGTGTTCCATACCGGGTAAAAAAAATATCTCTAGTCGGTGTGCCATACCGGGGTAAAATAAAAAATCTCCAGTCGGTGTACCATACCAGGGTAAAAATAAAAATATTATCAATCATAATCATGAATGAAGCTGATAAAGCTTATACTGATTCAATTTAACACATGTAGCATTGAAATGACAAATTCTTAATCTGTGGCCATACTAGGTCTCTTTCGTAACATATAAATGCAAGTGAGCACATATACCATGTAAAATTAGCAAATATGCACATATATCACGTAAAGCTGTCAAATTATATACAAAAATGTCAACTCAGTGACTAGACGAACCATCAGGAGGTTTAGCCAACATAAGAATTTTAGTAGGCTTACAAGCAATGTCTTATAGATAGTCTTACCAATTTAACATATCGCTTGAGTAGAAGTACATAGATTCTCATTTCTATACAATCTTTTGACATCTGGGAACTACATATATATATACTTCCCACAAGGTGGTTTCTTTACATGTATCGACAATTATACATTGGAATTTCATTGCCAAACTTATCACGTCGATGAACACATACAATTCTAAATTCATTTGCCTTATTTGCAAGAAAACATTGGACTTATAACTTGGAACTTGGAGTTATTTGTCATAACTCTTAACATATATGTAGAGTTTAGAGCTGAATTACAAACATACAACGTATGAGACTTCTGTATAATGTATAAACTCGTATTTAGTTAACTGAGTGACCTCCAGGTGACTTCCTAGGATTAGAAGTTCTAAGCTTAACTGATCATTATCATAGCTTGTGCTTAGAATTACTTAGACATTAGTAAAATTGGTACATGGGAGAATCTCTCCTCTGAATTTAGGAAATTCAAATGATAACTCAACAAGAGCTAAACATATAGACGCATGACTTAAATATAACTGAAAGAATTCAACTGTATTTTATAAAATGAAAAACATATACATTAAGACTTCTTACTGGAAAGACATATAAAGACTTAAGTTCTTAGGCTGGTACGCAACTTCAAATACTTGATCGAGACAGTAACATGATTCTTGGAATATGATCTCTTGAAAACTTATTAGATTATCATAACACACCTCAACTTAATGTAGGGACTGGAAGACATTACTTAAGAATCTGAGATTTGGAGTTGTTCAACTTGAGAAGTCATAAGCAACTATCCAAGTGCTGCCTTATAGGCAAATAAAGACTTATAACCGTAATTCGGACGACGCTGGATTGACTTTCATAACTTTTTAATTAACCAAGGAGCTTAATAAAGCTTACATCATTATAAATGTATTAGAAGCTCCTAGGATCACCCTTTTCATTCACAGAAGAAAATTTCAACACTTAGAATCGATAACTTAACATAAACGTTTAGGGGTATATCAGAGAGCTTCTCTTTAACTTAAGTTACTATTTTACAAACGTTCAACTCTAACTGATTTATAGAAGTTCGTCACATAATATTCATTATATCATTACCACATAATGTATTTATATCACTTATTTAACTTAATGCCTTGGTCACTCTCAGGAGGTTCAGATAGCACAAGAGTTACAGTAAATTTACGGCGACATTCTAAATACAATTCTTGTTGCCCTAGCGTGTAACTTGAATGCAAGCATAAGCATAAATATATACTTATTTTCGTATAACCTTCTGACATTAAAATACTATGTATAACCTTCCATAAAGATGGTTTCATAGAAGTATCAATAATTTACACATTCGAGTTCTATCTTTCAGGTTCAATGTATCGGTTGGTTCAAAAACTCGTTAACTAGTCGATTAGCTAAAGGGAGAGAAATCAAGGAATATCCTCTTGGATTTATATCCCTTAGAACATGTTCATAATAGGGTGGATAACTATTGTAAGGCATTTTCAGTTTATTATTCTCATTTACCCTTATCTAGTTTGAAATTGTTTTCTAGAGTTAAGTTCGTTCGTGTATCATCGACTTGCCTTTTTTACCAATTTCACTTAGCAACAAGAATTTTGAACGCATTTGATATCACATACATGACATAATATAAAGGACCAGCTCGCGGTGCCCATGCTGAGGGGACTTCATAATCGATTTACAACTACAACAATAATCTTAAACAATACGCCTTTCACTTCACGTTCGTTCACTTCAAGCATATTTAACTCTTCAAGCTTTTTATGAAGTATTTCTAATAATTTGGGTAGAATCATGTATTCCTGAAAAGTAACTCAAAATGTAGGAACATTGGCTTGATCAACAACAAGATTTCGTTCTTGGAAAATAACAATAGGGACACCTTTACATACCTCGCTTCGTCGCGTCTTTTTAGCCAAATTTCTTCCGCTTGCTAGCAACTCCGACACCTTCAACTTCCTTACTTACATTTCACGGAATGAGGAATGGTTTATTCCAAGTTCCTAGTCACAATTCGTGTCCCAAAATGTACAATCAAACAGCGACATCACAATATATAATTTTCAGCAATTCTACGTACCTTAGGCGTCTTAAACTTGAGGCAATTCAAGAGAATTTCGTTCTTGTGCTTTTTGGTATTTAATTTCCACAAAGGTTGGTGTATTCCTTCTATCTTTTGGATAAATTCCAGCATCTATATAGCTGTAACAACCTCCCAAAAACGGGCAGCAACCTCAGTCAAATATCACATGAAACATATATCTACTTTATTTTATTTCCTTACTTTAGCTTGCGAATTTGAGCAGATAAACCAAGTAGGAACACTTACCTTTCACTTGTGTATAATCCCTACCCATATAGAGTTCCTCTTTATCCAAATACTGTTCGAAAAACATAGCAACCATGCTGCCAAACCTCAGCAACAACACACACCCAAGCCACACATAAGTTCCAACTTCACTTCCAACATAACTTGTTAATTTATGATAATTTGAGTAAAAACACCTTCCTCCTTTTGTAATCAACTCTCACCAATATGGAGGTATAACTTCACCTTCCTACTTCCCAAAAACGTAGCATCTTGGCAGCCAAAAACACACCAACTCGACGATTAGAAGCTCACGACATAAGAAACCCCTTTACAAGCTTGGACTATAAGGAAATTTGACCTATCCATAGAATTTCTTACCTTGTATTTGTTTCACTATTGGATAGAGCTCTGAATTATCTAAATATAAAAAAATCATGTAAAACGGAGTAAAAATGAGCTTTCTAGCTCAAATTTACTTCATATAGGCGAGCTGGCCAAGGCCTGGTCGGTGCCCGCATGCGGCGCCTGTGCAGCGTGCCCTCACTCGCGCGCGCGCCTGCTGCCTGCCTGTCTCGGCGCCCGCGCGCATGGGCGCTTTTCCAGCCGACAGTGATGTCTTCAAACGAGCATAACTTTTTACTCCGAACTCCAATTGACGAGCGGTTTTTTCACTATAAACTAGACTCAAATACCTTTAATTCGATAGGTTATATGACTTTTGAATCATTATATATTTGGAGATATGTCCATTTAAAATTGACCCTTACTTACAAACTTCACATACTCTTCGCTTTTCCCCTTGCACATGTTCCCTCCTCACCTAAGTACAACATGCAACCCATAATTTCATTAATACGACATATAAACATCAAATAATCATAAAACAAATTCCAGGGTGTAACACAAACCTACTCACCCGTGCCCTTTGATCAACCACTAACTCTATGGAGTACTTCGATAGGCGAGTGAACTCAAGGGCATACTCCTGCACCATCATTTTTTCCTTGCTTCAGATTCACGAACTCGGCTGCCTTCAACTCCCTCATCTCATGAGGAAAGAATTGATCTAAGAACTCAACATGGAACTCCTCCCAAGTGACAAGGCCTTCTCCCGAGGCCCTACTATCCTTCCATTGTCGAAACTAGATATGTGTGACCCCTTTCAACTGATATGAGGCCAACTCAGCACACTCAACTCCATTCACCCCCATGACCTGGGTGATCTTCACGATCTCATTAATGAACTCATGTGGGTCCTCATTTACTTTTAACCCAAGGAACTCTGGTGGGTTCATTATCAAGAAATCTTTGACTCAAGCTGCTGCCGCATTTCCGTTTTGCGTAATATGCGAAACTGCCTGCTGATTGACCTGAGCAGTCAAGTCCTGTGCTAGCATCTGAATAGCTGCCCTAAATTCAACATGGGCAACCAGCTCCGGTGCATGGTTCTCCTGGACTGGTGGGGCTTGCTGGTGCCTGTTTCCATTTGCCATCCTCGTGGCTGTCTCCATTCCCATTCCTCCTACCATTTACTCTGTGGGGAGACATGATTCTGCAATCGCGAATAGCATGAATTAGAAGGATAGGGAGACATTTCATCGCATGACATAGATCATGAAAGAAGGGAACATTTCCTAAATGTCCCATAGCCTCAATTTCATAAGTGTGGCGTGCTTCACACCCATAAAAAAGACTGTACTCAACGTGGCTTTTGGGAACACTAGGACACTCCAAATCTATTTCTTAGGTACCAAGTTTGTCATGACCCAAATGCAGGCCTGGATTGTGACATGGGACAAGGAGCCCTTAGAGACCCCAAGTCGACCCATGGCATGAACATTCATTTAAAACTCAATCAATAAAGCGAAAAAAATAATATGATCATCTTTGAGGAAGTCTGAAATAAAAATAACATTAGAATACACACAATCTGAAGCTGAATACACCCTTTTTGTACGAAAAAGCCTCTAAGTCTGATGAGTTGATGGGACAAGACCCCAACTAACTCTTTAATACCAAAACTAAAAGTACATCAATATCTGAAAGAAAATGGTCCCTGAAAGATGAGGACTCACCACTAAGCTGGGTGCTTACTCTGGAATTGGCTAATGAAGGGGCTGAGTCTGAGTGCCGAAACATGTATCATGAAACGATATAACATAGAGTATGCGGTCAGTATATGGAATGTACCGAGTATGCAAGGTAAGTAAAACTGCTTAAATAAGTAAAATCATTAAGAACATGCATAATGTAAAACATAAACAAAATAAGAATCTGAGAGTAGGGCTTGCATGCTATTTTTCTGAAAACATGATCTCAACATAACATAACATCATAACAGAATTGATTGACCCAAAGCTGAAATCTGATAGTCATAAATAAAGCTGAACATAGGGTCAAACCTGCTTTAGAACATATATTGTTATATACAACATGAGTGATAAACATGCATACTTGAAATCATGAGGAACAATGGGAGACTTGTCTTTTAACCGGCATACCACGATAGAGCTTACGTGGTTCCAACTATCACACTCAAGTGGGTAGAGCCGTCCAAAGCCTTACCAGGGCTAAGGATGATACTATGATATCGATATCAAGCTCGTGGCCCAATTGGGGCAGGGGATAGCTCATATAGTAGGTCCCAATATAATATGATCATATCTACATTGGCACGTAGTTCTGAGGCATAGGGTTGACTGACCTATAGCCTACTCGATGCTTGACACTACTCCCAAAAAACATGCATATGCTTTCTATCATTTTTCAACGAAGCTAACCATCGTGTATAATCATGAATGCATAAATCTGAATCATACATGAGGAGCCTTGGCTCAAACCATACCACAAGCTGAACATAACTGGGAGTCTTTACTCCAAAACCATGTGGTAAGCTAAATTTATAAAATCATAATCATATTTGAACATATGGGCATTGCCTGATTCTTTAACATGCTTGAAAATACATAATTCCCTTGAAATCATGATTGTAAATATAGGTAACTTTAAAACATTCTTTTCATCAATAATATTTCATCATACTAAACATTCATCAGAAATCTCAACTTTTCATGAACTTCTCATAGTTGGACAATTTAATTTATAAAGCTTGAAACAAAATTTTCATTGAAAACATTGTAAAACTTGCCCATAAATCATAATTCGATAGTAGAAACTCATTTAAATCATACCCATGTAGAGAATTAGGTATTTCATGCATTGGGTTAAAACCCCATAGAATTTACACAGGAAATTTCATGACTTAGAGAGATTGGGCATGGGTGTGAACGGATTCACCATTCATAACCATACATACCCGATTATAGCTTATTCTTACACTTCTCTAATTACCCAAGAGAAATTGAAGAGAACTTGAAGGAGAATAAGCTTGGTCATTCTAACTCTCTAACTTTGCGTGCATGAGTAAAAATTGCCTAAAGTGAACTTAACCCTCTTAAAACTCATCATTCAGAACTTAAAATGACGTAGTTTAGGCCTTAGGATCATAGGAATTACAGAAAATACCTTACCAATTTCGCAGGAAATAACTGGCTTCCAGTCCCCACGAGGGGATGGACGACTCGTCACCCAAGGCCACGACTTGTGGCATTAGTCGTCAAGTACACTGCCTGAGGGTTCATCAGGGGATCTTCACGGGAGACCTCATGAATCGTTGCTGGTGACCACGACCAATGGTCACCATTCATTACCTTCACTGCCTTTATCTCTAAAATTTCCATTTTGCTGGCCACGACTCGTCCCACGAATCGTGGTGACTGACCACAACTCATGAAGACCTTCCGTGGGGTACACTGCAATCTTCCTTCTGCTTCTCAGTCATTATTTCCCATGACTAACTCAACGAGTCATAGGGCATGACCACGGCTCGTGTTCATGTCCGTGTGGACCTTAACTCCCAATATCCAATTAACACCCTAATCCTTACCACGAATCAAATCACAACTCGTGCTCTGCCCCCATGAGTTACAGAACGAATCGTTCTGTGACCTGATGCTAGATTTCAAATTTTCTCCATTTCAACTCCCATGTCTGATCTTTGGGCTTTCGGGATAATATAGGTTCAAATTTGAATTTTTCCTTGGAAGGTTTGAGAAAACCCAAGGCATAAACATTTTTGTGGTTGAGAAATGAGACAATGTGTTTTATCCACTACTATCTATGCTAAATTTGAATTTAAGCAATGAAGTAAATTCCAATTTAATTGTTAGCCCATCAATAGCATCCCCCTAGCCATCTCACTTGTGATTGCAACAATCAGAATTCCCCTAACTTATTTTTAAATTTGAATTTGATACTATTTTTCATTTGACCCCCTTTTTTACTACCCGAATGTTGAGCAACGATGCATCCAAGTTTGAATTAGTTTATAACTTTTGGATTATTGACTTGATTCATTTTGGGATTCGTCCCTAACACCCGTTGTAATACCTCAAAAGTTCATAAGACTAGACTCTAGATTAGAAATGTGATCAGCAGAAAAAGTTAGGGAAATGTCTTAGCACGACTCCACCTATGAGTCATAGGTTGGTGGTACGTGTTATAGGAAGAACCGTGGTTCAGCTCAGATATTTCTTTCTCCCAACCATGAGTCCTCACTATGAGTCCTAGTACATGGGTACGACCCGTGGTCAGGAGTTTTGGAAAGTCTATGGGGTGATCAAGTGTTGATTGTACGAGTGACGACACAAATTATGGTATCGAGTTACGGGTCATGGTATGGATCCATAATTTTGACTTGTGAAGTCTATTTCAAGTATGCATGATTTTAAGATTTGGACAGGTCCACATAAGTTAAGTAAGCTTTCATGATTTAGCCAAGGCTAATAAGATCAGCTTATCATATGTTTTGGAGTCAAGACTTGTTACACCCCGTAAATTCTTGACATGTAGATGGCCTATTCGTATGTTGGTTAAGAGTTTTAGAATGTCATACGTTCGAGAGAAGGGCCCGGGGAGAAACCGGACAAGCTCCAAGTCGGAGATTCACAAGAGGGAGCCAGGCAGAACCCCTTCGTGATGGCAGCATGTCACGAAGGGGGGGCCTCCGCGATGACTGGCGTGTCACGGAGGCCCTGTTAGGGCCCCAAGTATAAAAGTGCCTCCCATTTCGGTTTTAATCATTTACTTCCTTTTAATTTCCAAAAACGAACAAAGAATAGAGGGCACAAGAGGATTCAACAAAATTTCTTCCATTTACTCTATTAAACGTGGTCCAAACTCGAATTAATCTGGGATAGTGAAGTATTAAGCTGCCGGGAGCATTCTGCCGGGAGCATTCTTGCGGAGTTAGTTTCGTGAATTCAGTAGGCGAATCGTCGTCCTACCGAGCTAAGGTAAGTGGAATTGCTCCAAATTAGTGTCAATATACTCCTAGCCCTAAAGTGAGTATTTCTCCCTTCTGGACTTTCGAGAAATAGCGAGTTTTAGGCCGTTTCTTGATAAGTCAAAGTTTGGGCTATATATATATTAAAGTAGTATTTTCTTCCAGAATATTGATGAATTTATTTCTAATTTCTATGAATGTGAATACAGTTTGAAGAAATAGTTGTATATTGGCCGAGTTACGCCAGTTAGCCGGAAAATCGACAACTGAGGTATGTAAAGCTAGTTTCTTCGGCAAGTTAGTAATTCTAGTATAGTAAAATAGAATAAATTCCAGAAGGAAGTTTCAGAAGCCGAATATTAAGTATGTTGTATTATTATGTCATATCCAGAATAAAATTCAGTAAATCAGTATTAGACAGCAAGATCTTATCTCAGATTCAGTTTAACTCAGTATTAGATTCAGTTTAATTCAGCAAGAGATTCAAAATGAAATATCAGAACATGGATAGTATTTTCAGATTTAATATACGTGTTATATGTGATTACTGTTGTTTGTTGAGACTTGTTTGTGATATGTGGCACCCTTAGAGCTTCCTTGCCGCCCCAGGGTTAATAACTGTGTCGACTCGCCCACCAGAGGGTGAGGATACGTCACTCCAAGGAGTGGCTTGCCGTCCACAGTAGGAAGAAGATGGGATGCAACATTCCCCATAGCAGGCTGATCAGCATTACAGTATACCCTGTAGAGCGCTTGCGCCCAGGGCACAAATTACAGACTACAGATACAGATTTCAAATTACAGTACAAGAGTCCTCCAAACTCAGATATAGTTATAGTCAGGGGCCCAGAGTGCCCAAGATGCATACCCAGGGGGCCGACAGGGTGCTCGTAGTTATTAGGTGAGTGGAGTGAATTTATTTTTGGATGGTTTGACTTGGGTAGGGGTATATAGATTGCATGTTGATTGGCACCTTCTGGCTTATGGGGGCTGATTTAGGTTCTTGTTTATATATATATATATATATATATATATATATATATATGTTCTTATTAAGGTTATAAGCAGTAAGACGCCGCATCGACAGGTATGATCCTTACCATCCTTCCAGTACAGTTTATCTCAGTACAGATTTTGCCATTCCAGATAGTTTTAGCTATCCCCTGTCATTTCAGTAACTATCAATATTATTGTTTATCTTCAGTTATGTTCAGTTTGCTTTGCATACTCGGTACCAGAGGTACTGACGCCCGCTTGGGGGGCACTGTATTACTTGCCTGCAGGTACTCATAGACGAGGAGTTGATCCCTCGTAATTCCAGCCAGCACACAGAGTCATCAGCTCCTGTCATCCAGAGCTTGACAGCTAGAGGTTTATTCCTTTTTCTTTTGTTATACAGTACGGGTAGGTCGGGGCCCTATCCCGACCATCTTATTAGTATTCTTAGAGGCTTGCAGATTGTATATTCCCTATGGTTAACTGTACCAGTCTTGTGAGGCCGTGTGTATGTGTTAGTTTTTTATGATGGCCGTGTGGGGCCTTATTCAGTTTGTAGTGGTGACCTTATCGGTCACGTAGCAGTTTAACACCTGTTTCTCGATTTAGAAGTAACTAGACAGCTTGGTGGCCTTGTCGGCCCACATAGGTTCCTTTAAACTATCGTCGTTCTGGTTAGCTGTTGTCGTCTTAAAGGTGGTTATAGGCCTAGTTAGCCGGAGGATGTATTTACAGCCATTATATAGCCCGTTGGTTCCATGAATCCAGAGTTAGAGCCAGCCTGGCAGCAGAAGTGCTTAGGCTCAATAGTCCAGCTGTCCAGGTCTTAGTAGGGCACCAGGTGCCAATCATGCCTCCCAAGGCGGGGCGTGACAAACTTGGTATCAGAGCAGGTCGTGTCCCAGGGAGTATGCAAGCTGTGCTAAGTAGAGTCTTGTCTATGGATGTGTTGAGCACCACATGCCATAGGAAGGAGGCTGCAAGGCGTAATAGGATGGTTACTCTTTCTTCATATTCAGTCGTGCCATAGAGCAGTACAGTATAGGGTTGGGTCCCTAAAACTTACCATACTCTTTGTTTATAGATAAAATGGAAGAACAACGACATCCTATCATAGGTAAAAGACTGGATACTGCAGCAGGAGAAGGCTCCAGCAGGATGCCTCAGCCTCGTTTAGAATCAGCCTGATCTGAGGGAAATATAGAGGCGTCATCTCGACCTTCTCAACAGTCCCCACCCCACCAGGAGCCACTCGGGACGACACCGCCTCCGACAGTTCCTATACCTACACCATTCGACCAAGAAATTCGAAGTGTAGTAGTTATGTTGGCACAAATGATGGCTACTCAGCGCCAGTTAGTGCCACCTGTAACAGCAGGGTCATCCGGTGGGCCTAGCAGTTTGAGGGTCTGAGAATTCTTGGTACTATGTCCCCCACAGTTCACAGGGTCGGATCAGGCAAAGGACCCCCAAGGCTTCCTGGATCAGATGAAGAGAATCTTCCGGGTCATGCATGTGACATCTACAGAGTCGGTTGAGTTAGTAGTATTCCGACTGCGGGATATTGCTGTATTGTGGTACGAAAGTTGGGAAAGGTCCCGAGGGAGAGATGTTGCCCCTCTGACCTGGTCCAGCTTTTCAGGGGCCTTCCTGGACCATTATCTGCCGCGGGAAATTCGATAGGCCCGGATGGACCAGTTTTTACACTTGGAGCAGGGGGCGAGGAGTGTATGGGAATACGCCCTACAATTCGATTCCTTTGCCCGCTATGCTCCAGCTTTTTTGGACACCATGCCATCTAGAGTCCACCGGTTTATTGTGGGTCTGAACCCATAATACATTGAGGCATGCATGAAAGCTACGCTGCGGGAGGATATGGATATTGCTCGGGTGCAAGCCTTTGCCCAGACTATTGAGGGCCTTAGACAACGGCACCAGGATAGTAGATGAATAAATCAGGAGCAGCACCGCAGGGATAGATCAGATGAAATACAGAGGGAGATTCAGAGGGGACCCAGGCCCCGATTGTCAGACAGGCCACCTAGAGCCCCACCTTTATCATAGCAGCAGAGGGTAGATTCATTTGCCGAGGACAGTTAGAGTCCGGCGGCAGTTCTCGAAGGGTAGATTCACCTCAGCAGAGGAGGTTAGAGCAGAGTAGATACACACCCCCACCTTGCCCTATTTGCAGCCGACCCCACACTGGAGCTTGCAGATATGGCTCCACAGGGTGTGATATATGCGGGCAGGAAGGTCATGTGATGAGAGACTGTCCATCCAGAGGTCATGGTAGCCGAGATAATCAGGATAGGGGATCAGCAGGGCCACGAGCTCTAGCAGCCTCGGCAGGGCGTAGGACCTCAGGTCCAGCAGGTAGGGGCCGAGGTAGATTAGGGGCCTCTAGTTCAGGTATGGGCCCAAGTCGTACCTATGCATTACCAGGGAGGCAGGACTCAGAGGCTTCCCCAGATATGGTAACAGGTATGATGACTATTTGTTCACACCTTGCTTATGTATTGATTGATCCAGGATCTACTTTGTCCTATGTTACCCCATTTGTGGCTCAAAAGTTCAGTGTTGTACCAGAGTTGCTTCAGCAACCCTTTTCAGTATCTACACCCATCGGTGACTCCATCATAGCCAGAAGGGTTTATCGAGGGTGTACAGTAGAGGTTGCCGATCGTCAAACTACAGTAGATCTGGTAGAACTAGAGATGATTGATTTCGATGCCATTATGGGTATGGATTGGTTAGTGTCGTGCTATGCCAACGTAGAATGCTGGACTAAGATGGTTCGATTCCAATTTCCAGGGGAGGCAGTACGAGAGTGGAAGGGCAGTACAGCTACGCCAAAAGGTAGGTTTATTTCCTACCTTCAGGCGAGGAAGTTGATAGCTAAGGGATGCATTTACCACCTAGTTAGAGTCAAGGATGTTCGGGTAGAGCCTCTAACTCTCCATTCTGTTCCGGTGGTTAATGAATTCCCTGACGTATTTCCAGATGAGCTACCTGGTATTCCTCTAGAAAGAGAAATAGATTTTGCAATTGATTTTCTACCAGGAACTCAGCCCATATCGATCCCTCCTTATCATATGGCTCCTGCTGAACTCAGAGAACTAAAGGAGCAGCTGAAGGATCTGTTAGATAAGGGCTTTATTAGGCCGAGTACTTCACCTTGGGGTGCGCTGGTTCTATTTGTTAGAAAGAAAGACGGCTCCCTCCGCATGTGTATAGACTACTGACAATTGAACAAGGTTACAGTCAAGAATAAGTATCCGCTTCCCATAATAGTTGATTTGTTTGATCAGTTACAAAGGGCCAGATATTTCTCCAAGATTGACTTACAGTCCGGATATCATCAGGTTCGAGTTCGTGAAAGGGACATTCTAAAGACTACCTTCAGGACCAGATACGACCATTTTGAATTCCTAGTCATGTCCTTTGGGCTGACAAATGCTCCCGCAGTATTCATGGACCTGATGAACATCATCTTCAGACCATACCTGGCCTGTTCGTGATAGTGTTTATTGACGATATTCTAGTGTATTCTCTCTTAGAGGCAGACCACCACGATCATTTGCGGACAGTGCTCCAGATTCTCAAGGACCGTCAGCTGTATGCCAAGTTCTCTAAATGTGAATTTTGGCTAAACTCAGTAGCCTTCTTGGGGCATATCGTGTCGGACGCTGGTATACAAGTAGACACATAGAAAATAGAAGCAGTAAAAACATGGCCCAGACCTACCACTCTGACTGAAGTACGCAGTTTTCTGGGATTAGCAGGCTACTACAGAAGATTTGTTGAGGGATTCTCCACCATAGCGGCACCTTTAACTAACCTGACACAAAAGCAGTAAAGTTTCAGTGGACGGAGATCCAGGAATTGAAAGATAGGTTAACCCCCGCCCCAGTGTTAGCATTTCCAGAAGGTACAGAGGGTTATGAAATTTATTGTGACGCTTCGGGTGTTGGGTTAGGATGTGTGTTGATGCAGTATGGCAAAGTAATTGCTTATTCTTCCAGACAGCTGAGGAAACACGAAAGGAATTATCCTACCCATGACCTGGAACTAGCCACAGGGATCCACCCTAAAGATATGGAGACATTACTTGTATGGCGTCCATGTGGATATTTTCACTGATCATAAGAGCCTACAGTATATCTTCACTCAGAGAGAGTTGAATTTGCGGCAGCGTCGCTGGTTGGAATTGCTGAAACATTATGATGTAAATATTCTGTATCACCCAGGAAGAGCCAACATAGTAGCAGATGCCCTCAGCCGTAAATCTATAGGAAGTTTGGCGTACTTGCAGCCCGAGCAGCGGGAGTTGGCCAGAGAAATACACCAGTTAGCCAGTTTAGCCGCTCGCGTAGCAGAAACAGAGGACAACAGAGCGATAATTCAGAACTCCACTGTGTCATCGTTAGTTGTGGAAGTAAAGGAATGGCAGTATGAGGATCCTGACCTGGTTCAGCTTAAGGACAGAGTTCGGCAAGGGAAAATGCCGGACTTTCAGGTAACTGAGGATGAAGTGTTGCGAAGGCTGCCTTTGTGTTCAAGATATTTCAGGGCTTCGCCAGCAAATTATGAGTGACATACATTATGCCCGCTATTCTCTCCACCCAGGTGCGATGAAAATGTACCACGATATTAAAGAAATCTACTGGTGGCCAGGTATGAAGAGGGAAATAGAAGAATTCATAGTCCAGTGTCCTAACTGCCAGCAAGTAAAAGTGGAACACCAGAAACCAGGCGGATTCACTCAAGACATAGTTGTGCCTCTTTGGAAGTGGGAAGCAGTAAATATGGATTTTGTAGCAGGATTACCCCGCACCAGGCATAGAAATGACTCGATTTGGGTAATTGTTGATAGACTGACAAAATTAGCCCATTTTCTGCCCGTAAGGGCTACTTTCTCTGCTGAAGATTATGCTGAGTTGTATATCAGAGAAATAGTCAGACTGCACGGTGTTCCAGTGTCCATTATCTATGACAGACGGGCGCAATTTATAGCTAATTTTTGGCAATCGTTTCAAAGAGGCCTGGGAACACAGACTAACCTAAGCACAGGTTTCCACCCTCAGACAGATGGACAGGCAGAACGCACTATTCAGACACTCGAGGATATGTTACGAGCATGTGTATTGGAATTTGGAGGTAGCTGGGATGAGCACCTACCACTTATTGAGTTTGCTTATAACAATAGTTACCACTCAGCTATCCAGATGGCGCCCTATGAGGCTTTGTATGGGCGAAAATGCAGATCGCCAGTTGGCTGGTTTGAAGTAGGAGAGTCAGTGCTGATTGGGTCGGATATTATTCATCAGTCAGAAGAAAAGGTAAAGCTTATCAGAGAACGCCTACTGACTGCTCAGAGCCGCCAAAAATCGTATGCTGATGTGCGGCGCAGAAACTTGGAATTTAATGTGAATGACTGGGTATTCTTGAAAGTCTCTCCAATGAAAGGGGTGATGAGATTTTGAAAGAAAGGCAAGCTCAGCCCGAGATTTATTGGGCCTTATCAAATTCGTCGAAGAATAGGCCAAGTAGCATACGAGTTGAACTTACCTCCAGAATTAGAGTCTGTTCATCCAGTTTTCCACGTGTCTATGCTGAGGAAGTATATAGGAGACCCCTCCAGAGTTGTTCCAGTTCAGGATGTCCAGGTTACGGAAGAGCTGGCTTATGAAGAGGTTCCAGTAGCCATACTAGACAGGCAGATTCGCAGGTTGAGAACTAAAGATATTGCTTCTGTCAAAGTATTATGGCGTAATAGGAACCGAGAGGAAATGACTTGGAAAGCAGAGGAAGATATGAAAGTCAGATATCCTCAACTGTTCCAGACTTAATCATCCAAAGGTAAGTTAGTATTGTTGCTCTATGAGTCGCCTTATATTATGCAAATAAATGAAATAGCTGGCTTTTGTGATGAATACTATAGTATTGTCTGGAGTACCTGTATTGGACTTTTCTTCCTTTCAGCATTTTTGAGATAGTCCATATTACAGGGGAAACTCTGCAGAAATTTTTCTAGAATAAGTCAAGTGAGATGGAATTCTTGTAAGTAGAAGTTTACATTCGAGGAAGAATGTTCTTAAGGGGGGAGGATGTTACACCCCGTAAATTCATGACATGTAGATGGCCTATTCGCATGTTGGTTAAGAGTTTTAGAATGCCATACGTGCGAGAGAAGGGCCCGGGGAGAAATCGAATAAGTGCCAAGTCGGGGAGTCACAAGAGGGAGCCGGGCAGAACCCCTCCGTGATGGCAGTGTGTGTCGGAGGGGGGGCCTCCGCGATGACTGGCGTGTCACTGAGGCCCTGTTCAGGACCCAAGTATAAAAGGGCCTCCCACTTCGGTTTTAATCATTTACTTCCTTTTAATTTCCAGAAACAAACAGAGAACAGAGGGCACGAGAGGATTCAACAAAATTTCATCCGTTTACGCTATTAAACGCGATCCAAACTTGAATTAATCTTGGGTAGTGAAGTATTAAGCTGCCGGGAGCATTCCTGGGGAGTTAGTTTCGTGAAATTCGGCCGGCGAATCATCGTCCTACCGAGCTAAGGTAAGTGGAATTGCTCCAAATTAGTGTCAATATACTCCTAGCCCTAAAGTGAGTGTTTCTCCCTTTTGGACTTCCGAGAAATAGAGAGTTTTCGGCCATTTTTCGATAAGTCAAAGTTTGGGCTATATATATATTCAAAGTAGTATTTTCTTCCAGAATATTGATGAATTTAGTTCTAATTGTTATGAATGTGAATACAGTTGGAAGAACTAGCTGAATATTGGCCGAGTTACGCCAGTTAGCCGAGAAATCGACAATTGAGGTATGTAAAGCTAGTTTCTTCGGCAAGTTAGTAATTCTAGTATAGTAAAATAGAATAAATTCTAGAAGGAAGTTTCAGAAACCGAGTATTAAGTATGTTGTATTATTATGTCATATCCAGAATAAAAGTCAATAAATCAGTATCAGACAGCAAGATCATATCCCAAATTCAGTTTAACTCAGTATTAGATTCAGTTTAATTCAGCAAGAGATTCAAAATGAAATATCAGAACATGGATAGTATTTTTAGATTTAATATGCATGTTATATGTGATTACTGTTGTTTGTTGAGACTTGTTTGTTATATGTGGGCACCCTTAGAGCTTTCTTGCCCCCCCAAGGTTAATAGCTGTGTCGACTCGCCCGCCAGAGGGTGAGGATACGTCACTCCAAGGAGTGGCATGCCGTCCGAAGTAGGACGAAGATGAGATGAAGCATTCCCCATAGCAGGCTGATCAGCATTATAGTATACCCTGTCGAGCGCTTGCGCCCAAGGCACAAATTACAGATTACAGATACATATTTCAAATTACAGTTACAGGAGTCCTCCGGACTCAGATACATTTATAGTCAGGGGCCCAAAGAGCCCAAACTGCATACCCAGGGGGCCGGCAGGTTGCTCATAGTTATTAGGTGAGTGGACTAAATTTATTTTTAGATGGTTTGACCCGGGTAGGGGTATATAGATTGCATGTTGATTGGCACCTTCCGGCTTATGGGGGCTGGTATAGGTTCTTGTATATATATATATATATATATATATATATATATATATGTTCTTATTAAGTTGATAAGCAGCAAGATGCCGCATTGACATGTATGATCCTTACCTTCCTTCCAGTACAGTTAAGCTCAGTACAGATTCTGCCATTCCAGACAGTTTTAGCTATTCCCTGTCATTTGAGTAACTATCACTATTACTGTTTATCTTCAGTTATGTTCAGTTTTGCTTTGCATACTCGATACCAGTGGTACTGACGCCCGCTTGGGGGGCGCTGTATTACTTGCCTACAGGTACTCATAGACGAGGAGTTGATCCCTCGTAATTCCAGCCAACATACAGAGTCATCAGCTCCTGTCATCCGGAGCTTGACAGCTAGAGGTTTATTCCTTTTTCTTTTGTTGTACAGTACGGGTAGGTTGGGGCCCTGTCCCGACCATCTTATCAGTATTCTTAGAGGCTTGTAGATTGTATATTCCCTGTGGTTAGCTGTACCGGTCGTGTGAAGCCGTGTGTATGTGTTATTTGTTTATGATGGCCGTGTGGGGCCTTATTCAGTTGTTAGTGGTGACCTTGTCAGTCACGTAGCAGTTTAACACCTGTATTCTTGATTCAGAAGTAACTAGACAGCATGGTGGCCTTGTCGACCCGTATAGGTTCCTTTAAACTACCGTCGTTCTGGTTAGCTGTTGTTGTCTTACAGGTGGGTATAGACCTAGTTGGCTGGACGCTATATTTATAGCCGTTATATAGCCCGTTGGTTCCATGAGTCCAGAGTTAGAGCCAGCCTGGCAGCAGAAGTGCTTAGGCTCAGCAGTCCAACTGTCCAGGTTTTAGTAGGGCACCAGGTGCCAGTCATGGCTCCCAAAGCGGGGCATGACAAGACTCCCCCTACAACTTATGATATGTTTTGGAGTCAAGACTCCCTATGTTCAGATTTTAAACTATGCATGTAATTATGATTTCAGCTTCATTGAAAAATGATGGGAGCAATGTGCATGTTTGGGAGTAGTATCTTGTAATACCTCGAGAGTTCCTAAGACTAGATGAGAGAAATGGAAATATGTTAAATAGAAAAATCTATATTTTTGCCTCAGAATGAATCGTGGTATGAGTCGTGGTGAGTAGTAACGAATCGTGGGAGGAGTTGTAGTGAGATGCTTAAGTTGGAAGCTTAGACCACGAGTCACACCATAAGTCGTGGTACGTGGGTACGACTCATGGTCAGGAGTCGTGGTGAGGCACAAAAAATGCCAGGGTTGGAAAGGACGGATCGTGGTACAACTCATTGTGGGAAACAACGAGTTGTGATGAGGGTCATGCTATGAAGGTTTTGTGTATGCACAGGTTGTCAAGAGTGGTGTTATGACCCGTGGTATGATACCATGAGTCATGGTTTATAACCCATGGAAATTTCTAGAGAAGGTAAGAATTGAGGCTTAGTGACAATGACATGTGTACGACCTGTGATGATAGGTAATGACTCGTACTAGGAATCCGTGATGTGATCTTCAGGAACCAGTATTACAACCAGTGGTGACAATGGAAGGGGACCACGAGTCGTCACTTCTTGGTACGACTCATGGTGAGATTCATGACGACTGGCAGTGCCTACTTTCTAATATTTTCAGTAAGGATATTTTCATAAATTCTAAGCTCCTAGATTCTAAACTATGTCTTTTTAAGCCCTAAAAGAAGTGTATTAGGGGAGTTTAATCTATTCTAATTCATTCAACTCCCATGCCTGCAAGGTTAGAGGATTCAATTGAATATCAAGCTTAGAATCCTCCAATTCTCCCCCAAATCTTTTAGATTTTCAAAGTCAAGTTAAGAATCAGTTTACCCATGTATGTAGGGCCATGAATGGGAGTTTTCTTTCACTCTCATGCCGAAATTTCTCTTCAAGTGTATGATCCTATGGTTTTATCCCAATTTTATTAAATTCTCTATGATTTATTTGTGGGTCTTTTCCCTTCATGTTTCAATTAATATTTTAAGATCTATGGGAAAATTGTATACTTATTTTTGAATATTAATTTATGATTTCAACTTTTAGAAAATTATACCTAATTATGCAAGTTTCATGAAAAGTCAAGTTTATAATTCTATTATGATGCTAATTCTCCTAAGCTTAAATTTATTGTTTATGATTTATGATATGATTTCCTACAAGTACTCTTTTTGAATTTACGAATCTCAAATATGGTGATCTTCTCAAACATGTATGTTCTTCATGATTTATGAGTTAATGATTTTGGCCTACTCACGGGCTTTTATTTCATGGCTAATCATGTATTTCAAGTATGATCAAGTATGTTATGATTTAACTATCCATGAACTTCATATATGATTTTACGATTATTATATGAGCCCTCATGTGCATATTTTTGGGAGTAGTGTATAACATCGAGTAGGCCCGACGTTTAGGTAAAGTCCGTGGTCTCAGAACTATGCGCCACTATTAGGTATATATTCATCGACTCTAGGTGGGTCCCTATTAGTGATACCACACCATTTCATCCCTTACCTGGCAAGCCTGTGATGGCTCTACCCACTTAAGCGAGATAGTTGGTGAATCATGTAAGCTCTATCATGATAGTGTCGATTAAGATGAGTCCTCCCATTGTTTCTTATGTTTTATGCATGATCATGATTATGATACTTTGGCTCAAGAGGAAACTTCAAGATTACAAGAAGCAGATTTACAAGTCTCTTGCGATGTTCACCAATGGAAATAGAGCCTCCCGTGTGAGTCCCAGTGGCAACTGCATTCTCACTACAACCACGACGATTCTTTTAATTTTTTTTGATTTCTCAATAATCTTAGGATCTTTCCAAATTTCCATCCAACTATCCCATATTTCTTCTGGAACAAAATTTTCTCGAATTGCATTAGTTTTTATGCCGGAAATGAAATCACTATACCTTCTCACTGCCTTCCTACGACATTGGATCTTAACTTGACTACCAATCGAAGGATCCCAATAACATGCCTTATACATAATGTTATAAAGCAACAATATTAATATCCAATTTATAAAAGTGACTAAATTTTCTTAATTAAAATGGTGGAATATTATACCTCGAATTCATCATAATAAAAATCTTTTAGTTCTTGTGAAACACTTTTCCAATTAACTCCCTTAGGATCAAGTTCGTTCTTGAAAGACTCATATATAATGTTAGAGAAAATGCTCGAAGGTTCCAGCCTAGATGAAAATTTTCTCAGTATATGAAGTCTATCATAAAACAATTACAATATATAAATAACAATAATGCAAGCACGAACTAACCCGGAAGGAGAAAGAAAAATAAGTGTCTGCTGCCTACGGCTATTGTTGTTCTCCCCTTAACCTATTGTGTTGTCTTGACTAGATGCACCCTCGCCTATTCCATTGCTGTGATTAGGTAGTACATGAGCTGGTTCAAAATGGACAAACGAGGTACTAGCATGACCTGATGTTTGAACTGGTAGAGAACTAGTATGAGCTAATGTTTGAACTTGGTTGATATGAGCTGGCCCACGAGAGAACTGGTACATCCGTCTTGTTGAGAACTAATTGTGGGAATGGGAACAGTATACATTTAACTCAACTTGTGCTACCTCGACCTCTAACTGACACATTGCTTACACGACTTGTGCTACCTCAACCTCTGCCTCTGCCTCGAGTCATAGCTACAATAAAAAAATGTTGGTAATATATAGTTACTGCTGGAAACAATTTTATTTATTTATGTCTTCCATGTTCTATACTACTGCAAAGATAAAATTCTAGATCAATGCCAAATGGGCCAGCCAGAAAAATGCAAATTAATTGGTAATTTCAGAGTAATTAGCAAACTAGAGTAGTAGAGGAACTCAAGGATTTCTTTACATAACTTTAAAAGAACTGAAACTGTATTTTATATGTGCACGATTCTATCAGTTAAGACCTCTGTAATAGTCTAATATAGTGAAATTGTTATTATGTCTTTGACTATTGACTTCATAAGGTATAAACTATGATTTTTTCGAGACACATTTACTATACCATAAGAGGGACAAGAGCTAATGGTGGAATTGTTGTCATCTTTTTCGTAGTGAAAGAGTCTAGTTTTTGTTGACAAGAGAAGCAGCCAACAGGAATGGGTTATTTCTCATAAAAAAGTTAATAAATTATATTTGCTATTGTAGAATCCAGTTGCAACATCGTATTGAATAAAATCATGAGATCACAAGATGATGCTACTACTATTATACTTAATAGATTCAAATTAAAAAAATTTCCTTTCATATCATAAAGTTAACACACAAATGCTACAAAGTTAAGCGCCTCCGCCATCACATAATTTCAATTTACACTTCCACCACAACTTAATAGTAAACCCAATTGAAAAAAAATAATAATCTAATAGACCCATGGACAATGAGAGGTATAAACCCCCGAGTAATTTTTCATTTTACATAAATTGATCAATCCAGTGTTGATCAAAAGACTGAATATATTAGACCAAACCTCAAACTTAAGGAACAATTTAAGTTAAAAACTCCCCGCGGGTCATCTTACTACTTTGACAATAAAGCACTATAGCAGCATTATCAAATTCCAAGTTCCATATTGCAAGCCAAAAGATGAAGGTGATTTAATTTTGAGAATTTCTACTGCTATTATTTAGATGCGTCACATGCCATCACAGTTAAAATACTTGTGAGAAAACTGATCAAAAGCTGCTCTCTTCTCATAATGAAATGCGAGCAACATAATTTCAGCAGAATAAGAAATTCTTTTCTAGCTACCATATTGAAGGAAACAATACCAAGTTATAAGGGGGTTTGGGGATAGACATGCCAAAATTTGAAGAAATAACAAGTGGATAGAAACAGATTTACATGGAAAATTGAGAAAAATCAATTTGCATATACCAACTAACTCATTACTATCTACTTTGTTCAAACTGTGTGCAGTTTGTAAAGGAACAAAACAAGTACTATCAACATACTATAATTTTTAAGGGTCACTAGGATATTACAAACCTAACACCTACCAAGAAAAATATCACTTGACAAGTTCTTAAATATCAGATAAAAAATAGAGAAAACAAGATGCTGCATTACGTCAGAATATGAACCCGAACATCTCTAATAATCAATGAAGGTCAAGTGTTTCAGCTAAGAAAATTTCCAATTCAATGAAACATTAGACATTAGACTAAAACTCTTGGGGCTATACATTAGAAAAGAGTTACCAACATGCCTACCTGAATCAAAAAGCTCCTGTTTCTACTTTCCGTAGGCAAAGACAATCTGCCAGCAAGTTCACAATCAAAATTTTAAAAAAGTTCAGCTATAAGCATATATAGTAACTAAGTAATGAATAATATTAAAATAAAAGTCTTTGAATTGTGCATACATTATGAAAATGATAAAAATCTTAGACATCAAAAGACAACCAACAAATGTAGACATATCATGTAACTTGTAGCATCCATAACATATTACTACAAACAAAAGTCGATGAAGATAAAGTAGCACATCCTATCAACACACTAGTCAGTATCTATTTCTTCTTTGAACTCCTCATAATCATCCTCTTCGGTATCATCCTCAGTTTCATACTCGTCTTCTTCTTCTACTAATTCATGATGCTCTGGAAACAATCCATCATCAATTGGATCATTCATTTCAATTGTCTCCCCATTTGGATCATGCAAGAGTATAATTGCATCAACAACAATATTCATATCTATCTCATGAACTTCAACTTCTTCAACTTGGAATGTAAGATCCAATTCTGGTGTTGTGATCATTCCCTCATCAGGTAATTCAATGACATCCCGAGGTTTTACTTTCAATACTACTAACCAATCATCCTTGTCCTTTTTTTGTGCTAGGATATGGTAGATAACACACTTGAGTTTGCTTGCATTGCAAGAATGAAAGGTTTATATTTTCTAAATCGACGACGGTGATTAACATCAACCAATTTTTATTGATTATGCTCCTTAACACCAACATTCATTGTAGGATCAAACCAGTCACACTTGAATAATATAGTTTGCTTCAAAGGTGCTTTACTGTACTCATCTTGTATAATCTCTTGTATTCTCCCATAGTAATCGCCAATATTTGGATCCGAGATACAAACTCCACTATTCATTGTTGACCTTGCATTACCGCTTTGTACTGTGTGAAATTTATATCCATTAACAAAGTACACCGGATAAGAGTACACACTTATTAATGGTCCATGAGCAAGACTGCGCAAGTATTCGTTCTCGATATGGTTAGATCGAACCTATTTAAAAAAAGATTATCATACTTTGTCTAATTTCACAAGCCAATTTAAACAAACATAGTTTAAAAGATAATGATTGTTGGAGGCTTACATATTCCTTTAACCATATAGAAAAATATGTATCGAGACTCTCATCTATTTGATCTTGGGATAGATTCGGGAACTCTTCTTGCAAACGTTCCATATACATGCTTCATTGCAACAAAATAAGTTAAATAGAGAGTCGTAATGATATATTTATTATATTAAGCAAATATAACTTTAAAATGATACCTCACAAATGGCTCAACCTCTTTACAATTTAGTAGAATATAAGTTTGGGCAGCCTTAATTTCTTGAAGGGATAAATCCCTCTTTTTTGCTTCTCCAGATAGCCTGCCTGGATGAGTGAATATTGGTAAATTTCCTTCTATATCTTCCATAACACCACCATCATCGTTACGGGTCATATTTTGATGACGTGACATAACATGAGGTTCAAAATAATTTGAAAACAACTGCATTGACTCTTCCATCAAGTACGCTTCACAAATGGAACCCTCAACACTAGCTTTGTTCCCAATCATTTTTGTAAGAGTTCGAAGGTACCTATATAGTTAAATCATTAAATTACAATGTCATGTATAACATATTTGTCACCATAAAAGCATATTTATTTTATATTTACCTCTCAAAAGGATACATCCATCTATATTGTGTAGGTCCAACAACTCGTGCTTCATATGGAAAGTGCATGGGTAAATGTTCCATTGAGTTAAAGAATCCAGTGGGGAATATGCGTTCTAACTTACACAATATCTATGGGATGTGTACCTCTAATCTTTCCAAGTCCACCACTCGAAGAACAGTTGAAGTGTCTGCCACACATTACTAGGAAGTAGCTCATGAAATGCAATCGGCAATAGTCGTTGCATAAACACATGACAATCATGACTCTTCATGCCAAATAACTTAAATTTGTCTGTGTCTAGGCATCGACTCATATTGAAACATACCCGTCTGTAAACTTCACACCTTCCAACCAATTTAATAACACATGTATTTTGTTCTTGTCCATTGTATATGCAGCTTTGGGATAGCTTCCATCAGGATTCCTTGCTAACTGCCCTCGATCGCAGTATTTGCAATATCTAGACGTGCTTTCAGATCATCTTTGGTTTTGCCTTCAACATCAAGAACTATATTAAATACATTATCAAAGACATTCTTATCAATATGCTTGACGTCAAGATTATGTCGTATCATGTTAGAACTCCAATAAGGCAAATCCCAAAAGATGCTTCATTTTTTCCATCCACAAGACTTACATAATCTCCTATTTACATCTTCTGCATCTAACTCAGTTACTTTTCTTATCCCCAACTCACAAATTTGATTCAAAATTTCTTCTCCTGTTCTAACTGGTGGTGGCGGTCTTGGGACAATACGACCTTTAAGAAAGTTTTTACGATCTCTTCTAAATGGATGGTTTTGGTCAAGAAACATTCTGTGACTATCAAACCAAGTTGTTTTCCCGCCATGTTGCAATCTAAAGGATTGTGCCTCCTCCATACAATAAGGGCATGCTAAGTTGCCACCAGTACTCCATCCCGATAACATAGAACATGCTAGAAAGTCATTGATTATCCACATCAGAGTTGCCCTTAATTGAAAGTTTTGCTTTTTTGATATGTCAAATGCTTCGACACCTGTCTCGCACAACAAGGTCAATTCCTTTATTAAAGGTTGTAGATAAACATCAATTTTATGTTTAGGATTGTATGGCCCTGGAGCAATGATAGTTAAAAACATATACTCCTCCTTCATACACATCCCCGAAGGTAAATTATATGGAGTGAAAATCACTGGCCATGAAGAGTACTTTCTCCTGAAATGAGAAAATGGCTGGAAACCATCAGTACACAACCCCAACCTCACATTCATTGGTTCAGTATCAATAAAGGAATGAGTTTCATTGAAGTGATTCCAAGCCTCATATTCTGATTGATGACGTATTACCCCCTCTTCTTGTATATGCTCATGATGCCATCTCATGTCGGCAGCTGTAGCATGGGACACATATAATCTCCGCAATCTAGGAATAAGAGGAAAAAATAGATTTTCTTGTAAGGGCCAATTTCCTTTTAGGAGAACCAACACGACGTTTATATCTCTCATAGCCACAAAACTTGCAAGATGTTAGGTCCTTATCGTCACCCCAATACAAATACATCCTGAATTACAACAATCAATCTTTTTAATGGGCAAACCCAAGCTACGCACTAGCTTCTTGGTCTGATAATAACTATTAAGAACTTTATTATCTTCAGGTAAAGCCTCTTTCAATAGTTGCATCACTTGGTTATAACCCCTCTGTGACAAGACAAAGTGTTCTCCTTTTTTATATGTAACATCCGAGAAACTACAGCAACTTGAGAGAGGGAAGAACCATTATATAATTCTGTATCAGCTTCTTGTAGTAAATCATAGAACCTCTGGGACTAAGGATTAGGTTCCTCCTCCATTGAAGGATTAGGATCCTCCTCAACTGAAATATTAGGATCATGAAACAGCTCAGGTTCAATAGTATTACTATAAGATTGCCAACTCGAACCCTGGGCAAAGTTTGGTCCAGCTGCATCCAAAACCATTTGGCAATATGGATTATCATATTCCAATCCAGGTTGAGTACGATGATGTAAATCACTAGACATCTCACGGATCACTTCCTTTTCCCCTTGATACTTCCAAAGAAAATAGTTCTCTACAAATTCAAACCGATAAAGATGGCGTTTAACAGTTTCAACATCCATGTATTTAATGTTGTGACATTTTTTACATGGACATCTAACATCATCACCACTCATTCGGTTTCTCCGAGAACATGCAAAGTTGACAAAGTTATTCACACCGGTTATGAAACTAGAATTAATACCCTCTCAACCATCAAACCTCTCGTACATCCAACTACGATTTGAATTATTCATACTCCTATTAAATATCAATATATATAAGAAATTAGATTTACAATATGTGAAGTACTATTGTACAGGAAAATCAATACATGTTTCAAATTCTTTGCATAATACAACAAGTGATTAATAAGTTAAAAGTAAACCTAAAATTAAATTACTATTGAAGAGACAATAATTTCATTATTAATATATCAACAGTACTCACATGGCAAAGTGATATTGGAGACGAAAACTTTGATTCTACAAATTAACCTGCAAATGCAATTTTTACACTAATCAATACAAAATTAATCACGTAACTTAATGTTGGTGCTTGCAAAACTAGCAGAAGAAAGCACCCAAATTCGGGCACAACGTTTAAGAAGAAACAACTTTTGAAACTTTTGGTGTTAAACAAGTCATAACATTTTTGTGGTCATAAAAGCTTCTTATACAGGGTAAAAATGAGAAGTTTAGATTAAATAGTTTTAAATTAGAAGTTGTTATTTTGTTTTTTTTAAGGAACCGAAAGCAAATGTTGTCACATAAAACTGGAACGGAATGAGTATCATTTGTATACTATTTGCCGCAATCCTCTTATCTAACAAGAGGCATCCATTTACTAATTGATCCTAGGAAGGGAGAATCATCAATTGTGCCCTTATATAAACAGGGCTTCGATGCCCTTTCCTATATGAAATTATCTATTAGATGAATCTCTTATTGGAAGATAAGAACATTATAAGAGAAAGGCATTTACTGTTAAAAATTGAGCTCATGGTCAAGTCTCATTCAGGGGCAGGTTCACAATCTTGACTTTTCTTTCTCTGCTCCCTTCCCTTTACCTATACAAAGTCTCACTTTTCTTTCCCTTTGGAGATACCCTAGGATTCAACATAGGTCTCACAACTTCTCTCAATATCCTTCTTTTAAATAAAATATGGACGAAAATTAAAACGACACAAAATCATGCTTGCTTGAACAAATATAAAATGGAATAGATCTAGTTCTACAAAGCTAGAAAAGTAATAGTGGTTTCATTTTCTGGTTTTACTTTGTTTTGACTAAGGAGAGTTAAAACCTTTTTTGAAAAAACTTTAAAATTTTGTAAGTGTAGAGAAAACAATTACACCATTTTTTACTGTGTGTTGTTGTTGACCCAGAGAAAACAAAAATAGTGACCTTGTGTGGAGTCCATAAAAGGAATTTTATAATACAAATAAAGATACTCAGTTTGATTTAATCAAGTGTATTCGAGAAAACTTGAACAACAAGTACAAAATGATCTTACCATGAAATAAAGAAATGGAAAGAGAGATAATATTGGAAGTGCTGAAGATTTGAATCCCATGAAACAGAGAAAAAAATCAGTGTCAATATCAATAGATAAAATCAAAAGAAGGATCACCTAAAGGAGGCTTTTAGCAATAATTATCTAAAACTTGTCGAGTTACGTGCAAGTTGGCCTGGATAGCACTGTTATAAGAAAATATATAGGCTTTACACAAGCGCTTCCAAGGGACAGCTGAATATTAGTGGCAAACACCATCAAAATAGACCAAAAATTCTTCCATAATACTAGTATTAGATACTTTAATATGATATGGGGAAAAACATAACATGGTAATGTTGTCATCACTCCACCTACTCTTTAAGATTGTGATCTAAATGTTCATATTTTCTCATATAATATAAGCATCAATATTTGATCAGACTATTTTCACCTCATAAAGTGCATTCAAGTGAAGTGGGGGCAAAAACAAACTCAAATCAATGTAACCTGCTTAAACCGCCCAAATTTAAATATGTTTAAGCAAGAGTGATTATGATGATGAGTTGATCTAACTTATTAAACTATAATAATCATAAGAAGAGAAAGGAATATATTGTTGTCGAAATCTTCCTTAAAAAGAATCATGATTGATGCAAGTTACTTTTCGAGATTAATAATATTGTAGATTATGACCCTGCTATCTAATTGACGCAAGTTACTAAATTACGTAAAAGAAAATTACTAAGAAACCAAAATTTCAAAAACTGAAAATAATGTTGTTTAAGGATATTATACAGTAAATAATGTTGTTTAAGTTCATTTAGTTAGTACTTGCATTTCAAAGTTCAGGCAGTGTTTTTTCTTGAAGGACATAAATTAGTTTGTTTCCCCTATAGTTTGAGGGTAGATGTATTTCTAATCCAATTCAGAGACAAAGTAACACGATTACTTTTCTATTTCTCCTATTTTCTCTCCCTGTTAAAATCTTCTGCAGTACTCCTTCCCTCTCCCCATGACAAACAAACACATTCCCCATATTTTAAACATGAGACTCAAGAACTAAGTTTTCCAGGTACGGGGATCATATTTTTTTCTAGGTACGGTGATCATATTCTTTATCTGCTTTCATAAGTTCCAGTTATGCTACAACAGAAATGTTGTCTCTTAATTCCAAATCTAGGATATATTAATGTACCATATTGAAGGTATCTCTTAATTCCAAATCTAGGATATAATTTCCTCGTTTCTGAAAAACATTTCTTTCACATCTCTGTACACATGTTTTAGCTTTCTGCTCAGTTAGTTTTTTTTTCTTAATAAACTGTGAAATATTTGCATTACCATCAGAAAAACCAGTACATCTACAGAGCACAAAAAAGATCTAGCCACCTTCTAGAGAAGATTCTAGTCTCCTATGCCTCCAAGCTGAAACAAGATTTAACATCAACATTTAGACCCTTGAAAAGTATAAAGACAATTGTTAGTATGAAACAAGCAATGGAGACCACCCCAGATAGCCAAAACTTCCATCGGTGAACTTATGTCAATTTAAGAAGACAAGAAATTAGCTCCATCGGTGATTGTTTCAGACCTCAGTGACTGTTGCCACTGCCATTGACCTCAGTGCATCAACCCTAGAAAGAGGGCGAGTTTGCCCTAGTATCTGAATTTTGAAGAAGCTGCCATTGTCAATCAGCCTTTCTCTGAATTTGGGAGAAATTTAATGAATCTAATGAAAGAGGCGAGTTTTCCCTACTATCTGGTATATTTAATGGATTTTAGCGATGAAAATTAATTCTATCGCTAAATATCGGTAATTAATAAAAAATCACTAATGACAGATATTTTTTGTAGCAATATCTTTTAATATATAAACTAAAAAATAAAATAATATTAGCGACAAAAAAACGTCGTTAAATCTGTCGCCGCTCTTAAATGATTTTGTTTCGGCCTTATTATCATTAAATCCGTAAGGAAAAAATGGTGCCAAATTTTAGCGCCAAATTTTAGTGACGGATTTAATTTTCCGTCACTAAGACATTGCTATTTTAGATACCTAATATTTTTTCAATATTTTAGTAACCAAATCAATATTTCATAGCTAATCCGTCATTAACTAGCGATGAATCCTTGTTCAACGCTAGAATCCATCGCTAAACTCTATTTTTTTGTAGTGTTATGTCTTACAAGGTTTCTCTTATTATTACTAATATGACTAGCTTATAAATGGTTTTGAAAAGCTTGAGCCTCATGTTTATGTTATGATTATCATTTCATGTTTTGAACTGTCCTACCCTTATAAACTCTTACGTATTTTATTAGTCTAGTTTTACTTACCTTAAATACTCAGTATATTCAAAGTAATTACCACAAACTCTATGTTGTATCATTTCATGATACAGGTCCGAGAGATCAAACTCAGTCACACCGTTAGTCCTACTTCCATATCAGTTCAGTTTAGCTAGTGTTGGGGAGTCCTCATCTTCTGAGGACATTTAGTTTAGTTGGTTGTTTTATTATTTCAAATATAGACTTTTGTCGAGCTAGTTGGGGATGCTGTCCTGTCAGCTCATCAGTTATGTTAGAGGCTTTTCAGATAATATGTAGAAACTCAGCTTGTTAGTGTTGACTCAATTTATGATTCTTATGTGTGTAGACTTTCGCTTATTCATGTTTATTTTATCAATTTCCTTTAATTTATTCTCTTTAGCCACTATGTTCATGCCATGAGACGACTTGAGGCCATTTGTGGTTCTAGGTTTCGCGTCCCGATCCAGGGTCTCATCTTGGGTCGTGACAAACTTGGTATCAGAGCAAAGGTTTAGAGTTTCCTACAGTGTCTAAATGCCACATTAAGTAGAGTTTTTTCCATGGGAGTAAAGCACTCCACACTTATGGGGGTAAGGCTACAAGACATTTTAGGAAATTTTGCTTCTTTCATGATCTATGTCGTGCAATGAAATATCTCTCTATCCTTTTAACTCATGCTATACGTTTTTGCAGAATCATGCCTCCACGTTGTATGAATGGAAGAAGGATTAGGAACAGAAATGGCCATGAGGATAGTAACAGGGATGAGTATTAGCAGCCCCTGCTAGAACCAACAAGTCCTCTGCCCGAATAGGTTTCATGCCGAGTTTAGGGCAGCCTTATAGTTGTTAGCTAAGGCTTTGACCGCTCAGGTCAATTAGCAGGCAGTGGCTCATGCTCCCCATAATAGGAATGCTGCGGCAGCTCGATTAAGGATTTTCTTAGGATGAATCCCCCTGAGTTACTTGGGTCGAGAGTGGATGAGGACCCACATGAGTTTCTGAAAGAGATACAGAAGATCACCCAAATTATGGGGGTGACAGGAGAAGAGAGTGCAGACTTAGCCTCCTATCACCTGAAAGGGATTTCTTATATTTAGTACCATCAGTGGAGGGACGGTAAAGCACTGGGCACAATTCTCGTGACTGGGAGGAGTTCATGACAACCTTCTTAGACAGACTCTTCTCTAGGGAGTTGAGGGAGGCAAAGGCGGTGGAGTTCGTCAACTTAAAGCAAAATGATATGACTTCTAAGAGTATGCCTTGGAGTTCACCCGGTTGTCTAAATATACGCCGGAGATGGTGGCATATCAGAGAGATCGCATGAACAAGTTTGTGTATGGGGTATTAGATTCGCTGTCATGGAGTGTAGGACCGCAATATTGAACAGTGATCTTGATTTCTCCTGATTGGTTATATACGCCTAGCAGATTGAGGTGGATTAGATGAGGGAAAGGGATAGAAAGGCTAAGAGGGCCAAAACAGGAAGCTTTGGGTTTTTCCAGCAGAGGTCTAGTGGCGAACATTGTCAGCAGTCCCACCAAAGGTCATCGGCCCCGACGCCTTCATCAGCCAGTGTCCCACTAGACCTCGAGGTGATAGAGGAATAGGGAATCAGGTTTGAGGGAACAGAGGAACACATCGGTAGAGCGCACCTTTCCAGTCTATGGAAAATATGGTAAGAACAACATAGGAGATGCCTAGTTGGATCAGATATTTGCTTTGGGTGTGGGAAACCCCAGCACATGTGCAGGGAGTGTCCTTTGGCTAGAAAAGGCGATAGCATAGTCTGTAACCAGACTAGTAGTTCAGTAGTAGCTACAACACTTCCTTCTCAACAGGGTACATCCACTAGTGCAGGTGGTGGACAGCGTCAGGATAGGTTTTATGCCCTCTCATCATGTCAGGAGCAGGAGGTCTCTCCAGATGTAGTCACTGGTATGTTGTGAGTATTTCATCTTGATGTGTATGCATTGTTAGATCCAGGGGCAACTTTCACTTTTGTGACTCCTTATGTTGTCATTAGTTTCAAAGTTAGTCTCAAAATCCTATCAGAACCTATTTCAATCTCTACTCTAGTCAGTGACCCTTTTATAACTTGACGGGTATACAGGAATTGCCTTGTCACAGTCCTTCAGAACATCACCACAGCCTATCATGTAGAGTTATACATGACTAGTTTTGATGTTATCATTATTATGGATTGGTTGCATACATGTTATGCCTCAGTGAATTTTAGAACTTGTACGATATAGTTTTGGATTCCGGGTGAGCCAGTCCTAGAATGGAAAGGTAGTTGTTCCTGTAGGTCTCTTTGTTTCCTACTTTAAGGCTAGAAAGATGATTTCCAAGGGTTGTGTTTACCCATCTAGTTCATATTAAGGATGCAATGTCCGAAACCCCAACTCTCCAGTCAGTTGCTATAGTGTGTGAATACCTAGAGGTTTCCTAGATGATCTACCAGGAGTCCCTCCCGAGCAGGTGATTGACTTTGGTATTAATCTTCTTCCTAATACACATCCTATATCTATTCCTCTATATAGAATGGAGTAGAAGGAACAGGTTAAGGATTTTCTAGATTAGAGATTCATTTGACCTAGCATGTCTCCATGGGGTGCACCAGTTGTTTTTATTCAAAATAAGGATGGTTCTCTTTGTATGTGCATTGACTATAAGAAATTGAACAAGGTTACCATTAAGGACAAGTATCCCCTCCCTAGAATTGATTACTGATTTGACAAACTTCAGGGTGCTAAGTGCTTCTCAAAGCTAGACTGCAGATCCTGTTATCATCAGCTCAGAGTTAGGGAGAGTTACATTTCAAAGACAGTTTTAAGGACTCGGTATGGTCACTATGAGTTTGTGGTTATGTCTTTTGGACTAATGAATGCTCCTGTAGCTTTTATGTATTTGATGAACAGGGTGTTTGAGCCATATTTGGACCTGTTCCTGATCATCTTCATAGACGACATTCTCATATACTCTCGACATGAGGAGGAGCATGCCGCTCATTTGAGGATTATGCTACAAATTCTGAAGGATCGCCAGTTGTTCACTAAATTCAGCAAGTGTGAGTTTTGGTTGAACTCAGTAGCATTTTTGGGTCATGTGGTGTCAAGTGATGATGTGCAGGTGGATTCTCAAAAGATAGAAGCTGTCAAGTATTAACCTAGGCCAGTTAGTCCTTTGGATATTAGGAGTTTCTTGGTTGGGTTAGCTATTACAGGAGGTTTGCTAAAGGATTTTCATCCATTGTGGCACAGTTGACTAAGATGACACATAAAAAAGTCAAATTTCAATGGTTGAGTGCCTGTGAGAAGAGCATTCAGGAGTTAAAGGCTCGAATCACCTCAGCCCTAGTGTTGACCCTACCTGAGGGTACAGATGGGTTCATTGTATATTATGATGCCTCTAGGGTTGGTCTTGGATGTGTGTTGATGCAGCATGGTAAGGTCATTGCGTATGCTTATAGACAGCTTAAGACTCATGAGAAGAATTACCCGACGCATGACCTGGAATTAGCGGCAGTGGTGCTTGCATTGATGATTTGGAGGTATTACTAGTATGGGGTCTATATGGATGTATTTTCGGACCATAAGAACTTACAGTAAGTGTTCACCTAGAAGGATTTGAATTCGCGACAAAGGAGATGGTTAGAGCTGCTCAAGGACTATGACATGAGTATCCTTTATCATTTGGACAAGGCCAATGTAGTGGCGGATGCCCTTACTAGGCTCTCTATGGAGAGTGTTTCTCTTGTGGAAGACGGAAGGAAAGAGTTGGTGAAGGATGTGCATCGGCTTGCATGATTAGGGGTTCGCCTTATTGATTTGATAGATGGTGGTGTCATTGTTCAGAATGATTTAGAATCTTCTTTGCTGAATAATGTCAAGGCTAGGAAAGATGAGGATCCTATTTTTGTAAAGTTGAAGGAAGTGGTTCAGAATCATAAGGTAAAGGTCTTCTTCCAAGGGGGATATGGTGTGCTTTGATATCAGGGTCATTTATGTGTTCCGAATGTCAATGACTTGAGAGAGCGGATGTTGCATGAGGCTCATGGTTCTTGATATTCTATCCATCCAAGTGCTACCAAGATGTATCGTGACCTGGTGTAATGGCATGAATAAGGACTTAGCGGAGTTTATGGCTAAGTGTACGAATTATTAATAAGTGAAAGTAGAGCATGAATGACCAGGAGGAGTACTACAAGACATCAGTATCCCACTTGAAAGTGGGAAGAGATCAATATGGATTTCATCACGAGGTTACCTCGCACTCGTTGATAGTATGACTCTATTTGGGTGGTTGTAGACAGGTTGACCAAAGTAGCCCACTTTCTATCCATCCAAACTCTCAAGGGTATGTTGAGAGCATGTGTGATTGACTTCAAAGATAGTTGGGATGATTATTTACCGCTTATCGAGTTTGCTTACAACAACAGCTACCACTATAGCATTCAGATGGCTCCATTTGAGGCTCTTTATAGGAAAAGATTTAGATCGCCTATTAACTAGTTTGAGGTAGGTGAGGCTACACTGATAGGGCCAGATTCAGTTCATGAGGCTATGGAGAAAGTTCAACTTATAAGAGGGAAGCTGAAAACATCTCAGAGTCATCAAAAGTCCTATGCTAATGTGAGGAGGAGAGAAATGGAGTTTGAAGTTGATGGTTGGGTGTTTTTGAAGGTTTCTCCAAGGAAGGGAGTGATGAGGTTCGAAAAGAAAGGGAAAGTTAGTCCCTAATATTTTGGTCCCTACAGGATTGTGAGACGGGCAGGCAAGGTAGCGTATGAGTCGGAGCTACCAGCAGAGTTGGCTTCAGTGCATCCAGTTTTCCATGTATCATTGTTAAAGAAGTGCATTGGTGATTCGACTTTAGTTGTCACGGTGGAGAGCATAGGCGTGAAGGATAACCTTAGGTGTGAGGAGGTACTAGCTGAGATCCTTGATCATCAGGTTCGAAAGCTGAGGAACAAATAAGTAGCTTCAGTGAAAGTCTTATGGAGTAACCAGCTTGTAGAAGGAGCTATGTGGAGGGTTGAAGCAAATATGATGGCTAGATATCTGCATTTATTCCCTTCCAAATCAGTTCCACCATGAGGTATCAGTTTCCTCCTTAGTGCCTTATTCAGTTTCATGTCCAGTTCATGTCTCTCAGTTTTCTTTATGTCAGTCCATGTATACGTTATTCATGAATTTAGTTCACTCATGTATATCAATCTGGAGTCAGTCACTCCACTAGTTTTCAGCTCTGGGTGTTCAATATTTGAGATTTCAGTTCCTTTTTCTATCTTTTCAGTATGTTTAGTCTACATTCAAGGATGAATGTTCCCAAGGGGGAGATAATGTAATACCCCAAAAAGTTCCTAAGACTAGATGAGAGAAATGGAAATAAGTTCAATAGAAAAATTCGTATTTTTGCCTCAGAACGACTCGTGGTGAGTAGTAACGGATCGTCGGAGGAGTCATAGTGAGATACTGAAGTTGGAAGCTCAGACCAAGAGCCTTGGTGCGTGGGTATGACTTATGGTCAGGAGTCATGGTGAGGCACACGGAGTTCTAGGGTTGGAATGGATGGATCAAGGTACGACTCATTATGGGAAACAACGAGTCATGATGAGGTTCGTGGTTTGAAGGTTTTGTGTATGGATAAGTTGTCACGTGTGGTGTTACGCCCATGGTAGGAAACAAGGAGTCGTGGTTTGTAACCCGTGGAAAAATCTAGAGAAAGTAAGAATTGAGGCTTAGTGACAACAACAGGTGTTATGACCCGTGATGACAGGTAACGACTCGTAGTAGGCGTTGATGATGTGATATTCAGGAACCGGCCTTACGACCAGTGATGACAATGGAAGATGACCACAAGTCGTCACTTCATGGTATGACTCGTGTTGAGAGTCGTGACAACTGGCAGTGCCTGTTTTCCAAAATTTTCATTATGAGTATTTTCATAAATTCTAAGCTCCTAGTCATAAACTACATCATTTTAAGCCCTGAAAGAAGTGTATTAGGGGAGTTTAACCTATTCTGATTCATTCAATTCCCCCGAATGAAAGGTTAGAGGGTTTATTGAAGATCAAGCTTAGAATCCTCCAATTCTCCTCCAAATCTCTTGGGTTTTCAGAGTCTAGTTAAGAATTAGTTTACCCAGGTATATAGGGCCATGAATGGGAGTTTTCTTTCACTCTCATGCCCAAATTTCTCCTCAATTTTATGAATTCAAGTGTTAATTCAAGTGTATGATCCTATGGGGTGTTATCCCAATTTTATAAAATTCCCTATGATTTATTTATGGGTCAATTCCCTTCATGTTTCAAATCATATCTTAAGATCTATGGGTAGATTGTATACTTATTTTCGTTTATTAATTTATGATTTCAACTTGTAGAAAATTATGCCCAATTATGCAAGTTTCATGAAATGTCAAGTTTATGATTCTGTTATGATATGATTCTCCTAAGCCTAAATTTATGATTTATGATTTATGATATGATTTCCTACAATTACTCTTCTTGAATTTATGAATCTCAAGTATGGTGATCTTCTCAAGTATGTATGCTCTTCACAATTTATGAGTTTATGATTTTGGCTAACTCACGAGCCCTTATTTCATGGCTAATCATGTATTCAAGTAGATCAATTATTTTATGATTTAACTAGCCATGAACTTCATGTATGATTTCACGATTATTATATGAGCCTCATGTGCATGTTTTGGGAGTAGTATCTATCACCGAGTAGGCTCGACGTTTAGGTAAACTTCGTGGTTTCAAAACTATGTACCACCGTAGGTATATATTCATGGACTCTAGGAGGGTCCCTATTAGTGATATCATGCCATTTACATCCCTTGCCTGGCAAGCCTAGGACGACTCTACCCACTTGAGCGAGATAGTTGGAGCATCATGTAAGCTTTATCATGATGGTGTCGGTTAAGACGAGTCCTCCCATTGTTCCTTATGTTTTATGCACGATCATGATTACGATACATTGGCTCAAGTTATGTTTTATAAGGTTTCTATTATATTATGAATATGACTAGTTTATGAATGGTTTTGAAAACCTTGAGCCTCATGTTTATGTTGTGATTATCATTTCATATTTTGAACTATACTACTCTTATGAACTCTTACATATTTTATTACTCTTTTTTTCTTCGCTTCCATACTCAGTACATTCAAAGTACTGACTGCATACTCTATGTTGTATCGTTTCATGATACAAGTCTGAGAGATCAGACTTAGCCGCGCCATTAGTCCTTCTTCCGTATTAATTCAGTTTTCCAGTGTTAGTGAGCCCTCATCTTTCGTGTACATTCAGTTTAGTTGGTTGTTTTTTTATTTCAAATACAGAATTTTGTCGAGCTAGTTAGGGATGTTGTTTAGTTATGTTAGAGGCTTTTTAGACAATATGTTGAAACTCAGCTTGTCAGTATTGACTCGATTTATGATTATTATGTGTGTATATTTCCGTTTATTGATGTTTAGTTTATCAGTTTCTATTAATTTATGCTCTTTAGCCACTATATTCATACCATGGGTCGACTTGGATCCATTCATAGTTCTAGGTTCCGTGTCCCGATCCAGGGTCTCAGCTCGGGTTATGACATGTCTAGCTCCGAGCAGGCTTATTGATCCAAGGTCCCCCAGCCTTTGAACTACACGCAAATGTAGGTTTATATATATTTATTTGGCCCCTCTCAAGAGAATTTCCCCTTCCCGCAAGAGGCCTTCATCTTCATATTGATATTATGATAGCGTCCTTAGCCCTGACAAGGTTTTGGACGGCTCTGCCCACTCTAGTGTGATAGTTGAGGTATTACGTAAGTTCTATCGTGATGGTGTAAGTTATGATGAGTCTCCCATTGTTCCTCGTGATTTTAATTATTTGTTATACCCTGTAGGATTTCCAGCACCTAGATGACCTATTCGCACGTTGGTTAAGCGTATTTGAAGGCCATACGTGCTAAAGAAAGGGATGGGAAAAAGATCGGACGAGAAACCTGTCGAACCATCGCGGAAGGAGCCGAGGCAGAGCCCCTCCGCGATGGCAACGTGTCACGGAGGTGGAGCCTCCGCGTTGGCTCCGTGACACGTTGGCCTTGTCCAGGCCCAAGTATATAAAGCCCCACTTCGGTTTTAATTCATTTAAACTTATAAATTTCCAGTGAAACAAAGAGGAAAACCAGAGGAGAGAAAAGAACGAAGGGGGTAATATAATTTCGTCCGATTACGCTGCCAAACGTTGTCCAAACTCAAATTAACCTCAGATACCGAGGTATTTAGCAGCAGAGAGCATTCCTACGGATTTAGTTTCGTGAAATGCGGCCAAAGAATCGTCGAGCTACCGAGCTAAGGTAAGTAGAATTGCTCCAAACTAATATCTATGTGTTTCTAGCTGTGAAGTGAGTATTTCTCCCTTCTGGACTTCTGAAAAATAGCGAGTTTTCGACCGTCTTTCGATAGGCCTAAGTTTACGCTATAACTATATCGAAAGTAATGTCGTTCCTCAGAATAAAGTTGTATTTAGTACTGATTGATATATATATGAATGCAGTTGGGAGGAATAGCTGAAATACTAACCAAGCTACGCCAGTTAGTCGGGAAATCAGAAGCGAAGGTATGTAAAGTTAGTTTCCTCGGCAAGTTAGTAAGCTCGGTGTAGTAAAGTAATTTAAAGGCCAGTAGAATATTCAGAAGTCATGTGTTATGTTTATTACAAATGTTGGTATGATATTAGAAGCATCATGTTATGATTAGCGCGAGACTTGCTAGCACGATATAGATTCTAATATAAGTGTTAGGAACTGCATAGCATGCTCAGTATGTGATGTAATACAGAAGGTTAGGATATTATCATATTCAGTTGAAACCCAGTAAAACAATGTAATATCTGTAAGGCATCTCAGAAGTAGAATGATAGGTTAAAAATGAAGTTTAGAAAGCATGTCAGAAATAGTAAATCATGTTATTACAGAAACTCAGTATACAGCACAGTATGGCAGAAGATTATATTTATACATATATACTACTATCAGTCTCAGCATGTATTAAGTACGTATACATTACCATTACTAGTTCAGTATACAGTATGTACGGATACCTTACTGCTATTAGCTTCAGTATGTGGGATATACAGATAATATTACTAGTTGAGACCGTTGTATTGTTTTGGGGTTGGATTACCTAGCATCCATGACCGCCCCAAGGTTGATAGCTGTATCGACTCGTCCGCCAGAGGACGAGGATACGTCGCTCTACAGAGTGGCATGCCGTCCCACAGGGGACGAAGATGGGATGCCAGTTTTCCCCATATTGTGCCTTGGTCGGCCCTTATACACCCCTGTCGAGCGGATGCTCCCGGGTGTTGATTTAGGAGTCCTCCGGACTCAGGTACAGTTATAGTCAGGGGCTCAGCGAGCCCAAGTGCATACCCAGGGGACCGGCAGGATGCTTATAGCTATTATAGGAGATGGGATGACCGGGGTAGGGGTATAGATTTTGTGCTGATTGTACCTCCCGGCTTATAGGGGCCGGGTAAGATTTGTGTGTGTGCTATATTATGTTATGTTATGTTATGACATATCACATTAGATACGGGTAGATCGATAGTAGAACGATACATCTCCAGGTATGACTCCTACTCCTTCCAGTATAGTTAAGAGCAGGCATAGTTTTACATTATCAGACAGTTAATCTTCTTTTTCCTTTTTCAGTTTCATCAGTTGTATTGTTGTCTTCAGATATTTCTTTCAGTTATTGCTTTACATACTCAGTACCAGCGGTACTGACACCCGATGGGGCGCTGCATTACTTGCCTGTAGGTACTCATAGACGAGGAGGTGATCCCTCGTGATTCCTGTCAGCGATCGAGTATTCGGCTCCTGTCATCCGGAGACTGAATGCAGAGGTGTATTTCGTTTTCTTTTGTTGTGTAGTACGGGTAGGTCGGGGCCCTGTCCCTATCATTTCTATTGTTATTCCTAGAGGCTTGCAGTCTATATATATTTCCCTGTGGTCAGTTGAGCCGGTCGTGTGAGACCGTGCAGTTGTATAGCTGTTAGTACCTCTACTTCTTTTGTGTTGGCCGTGTGGGGCCATAGCTTGATAGTAGTGGTGACCTTGCCGGTGACGTAGCTTTCCAGTATTTCATTGTTGAGTTACAGATAACTAGACAGCATGGTGGCCTTGTCGGCCCCCATAGGTTTCCCTACATTGAATATGTTCTGGTTAGCTGATAGTACAGGTACAGGTGGTTATAGGCCAGTTGGCCGGAGGCTGTGTTTACAGCCGTTATATAGCCGGTTGGTTTCTTGGATTAGAGCCAGGGCCAGTCAAAAGCACCAGACGTGCTTAGGCTGAACCATCTAGCAGTCCAGAGTCTAGCAGGCACCAGGTGCTCGTCATACCCTCCAAGGTGGGGTGTGACAAACTTGGTATTAGAGCCGGTCGTATCCCAGGGAGTCTGCAAGCCGTGCTAAGTAGAGTCCTGTCCATGGATGTGTTGTGCACCACATACTATGGGTAGGAGGCTGCAAGGCATGATAGGATTGTTGTCTTTTATTGTTATTCGGTCGTGCTGTAGAGCGGTACAATATAGGGTTGAGTCCCTAAACGCTTACTATATTCTTTGGTTACAGATAATGTCAGACCAGCGACATCCTATCACAGGCCGGAGTTTAGATATTGCAGTAGGGGAAGGCACCAGCAGGATGCCTCACCCTCGTTTAGAAATAGCCCGGTCAGAGGGCACTACAGAGGCATCGTCCCAGCCTTCTCAGCAGTCTCCACCACATCAGGAGCCACTTGGGGCGACACTACCTCCAGCAGTCCCTATACCGACACCTTCCGACCAGGAGGTTAGAAGTACGGTAGTTATGCTAGCACAGATGATGGCTGCTCAGCGTCAGCCGATGCCGTCTATAGTTGCGGAGTCGTCAGGAGGGCCCGGTAGTTCGAGGGTCCGAGAGTTCTTGGCTCTGAATCCCCCACAGTTTACAAGTACGGACCGGACAGAGGACCCTCAGGATTTTCTGGATCAAATGCAGAGAATTTTCAGGGTTATGCATGCCACGCCTACAGAATCAGTTGAGTTGGCAGCATTTTGGTTACGGGACATCGCCGTATTGTGGTATGAAAGTTGGGAAAGGTCCCGAGGGAGAGATGTTTCCCCTCCGACCTGGTCCAGCTTCTCAGGAGCTTTTCTGGATCATTATTTGCCGCGAGAGATTCGACAGGCCCGGGTAGACCAGTTCCTACATCTGGAGCAGGGGGCCATGAGTGTTCGGGAATATTCCTTGTGGTTTGATTCTTTGGCCCGGTACGCACCGGCCTTTGTTGATACCATGGCATCCAGAGTACACCGCTTTATCATGGGGTTGAATCCAGAATATGTTGAGACTTGTATTACGGCTACACTTCGAGAGGACATGGACATTGCTCGAGTTCAGGCATTCGCCCAGAATATTGAGGGCATCAGACAGCGGCATCGGGAGATCAGAAGGGACAATCAGGAACAGCGTCGCCGGGACAGGCCAGTTGAGTTACAAAGGGAGGCCCGGGGAGGACCCAGGCCACGATTGTTAGATAGGCCGCCCAGGCCCCCGCTTCCGCCACAGCCGCAGGGGGGTAGATTCAGCCGCTGGGAGCAGTCAGAGACTAGTAGAGGCTCGCAGATGGCAAATTCACCATTACAGAGGAGGGCGGAGCAGAGTAGGTATACCCTGCCACTTTGCCCTATATGCAGTCGACGCCATCCTGGAGCATGCAGGTATGGCTCCACTGCATGTTATATTTGTGGCCAAGAAGGCCATTTGATGAAAGATTGCCCAGCTAGAGGCCGAGAGGACCGGGATAGACAGGATAGGGCATCTGCAGGGTCATGAGCCACAGCATCCTCGGTAGGGCGCAGGCCCTCAGTTTCAGCAGGCAGGGGTCGGGGCAGATCAGAGGCCTCCAGTACAGGTGCGGGTCCAAGCCGCACATATGCCTTACCAGGGAGACAAGATTCAGAAGCGTCACCGGATGTTGTGACAGGTATGCTAACTATCTGCTCACACCCTGCTTATGTATTGATTGATCCAGGGTCTACTTTGTCCTACATTACTCCATTTGTGGCACGAAAGTTCAATATTGCACCAGAATTATTGCGGCAGCCCTTTTTAGTATCCACGCCCGTTGGTGACTCTATCATAGCTAGTAGAATCTACCGTGGGTGTACAGTAGAGGTTGTTGACCGTCAGACCACAGTAGATCTGGTCAAGTTAGAGATGATAGACTTCGATGCCATAATGGGTATGGATTGGTTAGTGTCGTGCTTTGCCAATGTTGAATGTTGGACCAAGACGGTCCGATTCCACTTCCCAGGAGAAGCAGTGCGGGAGTGGAAGGGCAGCACCGCTACGCCAAAAGGTAGGTTTATTTCCTACCTTCAGGCGAGAAAGTTGATATCTAAGGGATGTATTTACCATCTGGTCAGAGTTTAGGATGTCCAAGCAGGATCTCCGACACTCCAGTCTGTTCCGGTAGTGAATGAATTCCCTGATGTGTTTCCGGATGAGTTACCTGGTATTCCCCCAGAAAGGGAGATAGATTTTGCTATTGACTTGTTACCAGGCACTCAGCCGATATCAATTCCTCCCTATCGTATGGCTCCTGCAGAACTCAGAGAATTAAAGGAGCAGTTGAAAGACTTGTTGGATAAAGGTTTTATTAGGCCTAGTACTTCTCCATGGGGTGCGCCAGTTTTATTTGTGAGGAAGAAAGATGGCTCGCTCCGAATTTGCATAGATTATCGACAATTAAATAAAGTTATAGTAAAGAACAAGTACCCGCTTCCCAGAATCGATGACTTATTTGATCAGTTGCAGGGAGCCAGATACTTTTCTAAGATTGACCTGCGGTCCGGATATCACCAGGTGCGAGTACGTGAGAGGGATATTCCTAAGACAGCGTTCAGGACTCGATATGGACATTTTGAATTTCTAGTCATGTCCTTCGGGTTAACGAATGCCCCGGCAATGTTCATGGACCTGATGAACAGTATTTTCAGACCCTTCCTGGACTTGTTCGTGATAGTATTCATTGATGACATTCTGGTGTATTCTCGCTATGAAGCAGATCACCGGACTCATTTGCGGACAGTGCTCCAGATCCTCAGGGACCGCCAGTTATATGCTAAATTTTCTAATTGTGAATTCTGGCTTAACTCAGTAGCCTTTTTAGGGCATGTTGTGTCGGATGCTGGTATACAAGTTGACAAGCAGAAAATAGAAGCAGTTAAATCCTGGCCTAGGCCTACCACTCCGACTGAAGTCCGTAGCTTTCTGGGATTAGCAGGATATTACAGGAGGTTCGTTGAAGGGTTCTCGACTATTGCGGCACCTCTGACTAAACTGACACAGAAATCAGTAAAGTTTCAGTGGACAGAGGCTTGCGAGTAGAGCTTCGCGAACTGAAAGACAGATTAACCTCCGCCCCAGTGTTAGCATTGCCGGAAGGTACAGAAGGTTATTCGATGTATTGCGATGCATCAGGTGTCGGGTTAGGCTGTGTGTTGATGCAGCATGGTAAAGTAATTGCATATGCTTCCAGACAGCTGAGGAAACACGAAAAGAATTACCCTACCCATGACCTGGAATTAGCCACAGTGATCTATGCTTTGAAGATGTGGAGGCATTACCTGTATGGCGTCCATGTTGATATTTTCACAGATCACAAGAGCCTACAGTACATCTTCACTCAGAGGGAGTTGAATCTGCGGCAACGTCTCTGGTTGGAGCTGTTAAAAGATTATGATGTGAATATTCTATACCACCTCGGAAAAGCTAATGTAGTGGCAGATGCCCTGAGCCGTAAGTCAATGGGGAGTTTGGCGTATTTGCGACCTGAGAAGCGGGAGTTAGCCAAGGAAATTCATCAGCTAGCTGGTTTAGCCGTTCGAATAATGGAAACAGAAAATAATAGAGCAGTAATTCAGAATTCTGCTGTGTCATCATTAGTTACAGAGGTAAAAGGACGACAGTACGAGGACCCTGACTTAGTCCAGCTCAGAGATAGAGTTCAGAAAGGTAAGGAGTCAAACTTCCAAATGACTGAGGATGATGTGTTACGCTGTAAGGGCCGCCTTTGTGTTCTGAATGTTTCAGGGCTTCGCCAGCAGATTATGCATGAAGTACATTACGCCCGCTATTCCCTCCATCCAGGAGCAACGAAAATGTACCACGACATCAGAGACATCTACTGGTGGCCAGGCATGAAAGCTGAAATAGCTGAATTTGTATCTCGATGTCCTAACTGTCAGAAGGTGAAAGCGGAGCACCAGAAATCGGGCGATTTGACGCAAGTTATAACGGTGCCTACGTGGAAATGGGAAGCGATAAATATGGATTTTGTAACAGGGTTACCCCATACCAGACGCAAAAATGATTCCATTTGGGTAATAGTTGACAAGCTGACAAAATCAGCTCATTTCCTGCCAGTGAAGGCTACCTTCTCGGCTGAGGATTATGCCAAATTATATATCAGAGAAATAGTTAGATTACATGGAGTGCCGGTATCCATTATTTTAGATAGGGGGGCACAGTTTACAGCTAGATTCTGGCAGTCGTTCTAGAGGGGTCTGGGAACGCAGATCAATTTGAGCACAGCATTCCACCCTCAGACAGATGGGCAGGCTGAGCGGACTATCCAAACGCTCGAAGACATGCTACGAGCGTGTGTACTAGATTTTGGGGGTAGCTGGGATGATCATCTTTCATTGATTGAATTTGCTTATAATAACAGTTATCATTCAGCTATCCAGATGGCGCCCTTTGAAGCATTATATGGGCGAAAATGTAGATCGCCGGTAGGCTGGTTTGAAGTGGGGGAATCAGCATTGATTGGGCCAGACATCATTCAACAGTCAGAGGAGAAGATAAAGCTTATCAGAGAACGCCTGCTGACTGCTCAGAGCCGCCAGAAGTCTTATGCAGATATACGACGCAGAAATCTAGAATTTGCGGTAAATGACTGGGTATAACTGAAAGTGTCTCCGATGAAAGGGGTGATGAGATTTGGCAAGAAAGGCAAGCTTAGCCCGAGAGTCATTGGGCCATATCAGATTCGGCGAAGAATAGGCCGAGTTGCATACGAATTGAACTTGCCTCCAGAGTTAGCATCTGTTCACCCAGTATTCCATGTATCCATGTTGAGGAAGTTCGTAGGAGACCCTTCCACGGTTGTTCCAGTTTAGGATGTCCAGGTCACAGAAGAGTTAGCATATGAAGAGGTTCCAATAGCTATCTTAGACAGACAGATTCGCAGGTTGAGGACTAAAGATATTGCGTCTGTCAAAGTATTGTGGCGTAACCAGAACCGTGAGGAGATGACATGGGAAGCTGAAGAAGATATGAAAGCTAGATATCCTCACCTATTTTAGGCCTAGTCAGGCGACAGGTATGTCCGTATTATTACTTATGTAGTACCTTATGGTTGTATATGTATAAATGAGAAAGATTGATACTTAGCTATCCAGTGAATCTTAAAATATTATGTGCAGTACCTGTGTTGGACTTTTCTGCATTTCAGGTTTTTGCTATAGTCCATATTACAGGGGAAACTCTGCCAAAATTTTTCTAGATAGTAGGTTGAGAAGTCCTCTAAATAAAAGTTTACATTCGAGGACGAATGTTCTTAAGGGGGGGGAGAATGTTATACCCCGTAGGATTTTCAGCACCTAGATGACCTATTCGCACGTTGGTTAAGCGTATTTGAAGGCCATACGTGCTAAAGAAAGGCCCGGGAAAAAGATCGGATGAGAAACCTATCGAACCATCGCGGAAGGAGCCGAGGCAGAGCCCCTCCGCGATGGCAACGTGTCACGGAGGTGGAGCCTCCACGTTGGCTCCGTGACATGTTGGCCTTGTCCAGGCCCAAGTATATAAAGCCCCACTTCGGTTTTAATTCATTTAAACTTATAAATTTCCAGTGAAACAGAGAGGAAAAACCAGAGGAGAGAAAAGAATGAAGGGGGTAATATAATTTCGTCCGATTACGCTGCCAAACGTTGTCCAAACTCAAATTAACCTCAGATACCGAGGTATTTAGCAGCAGAGAGCATTCCTACGGATTTAGTTTCGTGAAATGCGGCCGACGAATCGTCGAGCTACCGAGCTAAGGTAAGTAGAATTGCTCCAAACTAATGTCTATGTGTTTCTAGTTGTGAAGTGAGTATTTCTCCCTTCTGGACTTCTGAAAAATAGCGAGTTTTCGACCGTCTTTCGATAGGCCTAAGTTTAGGCTATAATTATATCAAAAGTACTGTCGTTCCTAAGAATAAAGTTGTATTTAGTACTGATTGATATATATATATGAATGCAGTTGGGAGGAATAGCTGAAATACTGACCAAGCTACGCCAGTTAGTCGGGAAATCAGAAGCGAAGGTATGTAAAGTTAGTTGCCTCGGCAAGTTAGTAAGCTCGGTGTAGTAAAGTAATTTAAAGGCCAGTAGAATATTCAGAAGTCATGTGTTATGTTTATTACAAATGTTGGTACGATATTAGAAGCATCATGTAATGATTAGCGCGAGACTTGCTAGCACGATATAGATTCTAATATAAGTGTTAGGAACTGCACAACATGCTCAGTATGTGATGTAATACAGAATGTTAGGATATTATCGTATTCAGTTGAAACCCAGTAAAACAATGTAATATCTATAAGGCATCTCAGAAGTAGAATGATAGGTTAAAAATGAAGTTTAGAAAGCATGTCAGAAATAGTAAATCATGTTATTACAGAAACTCAGTATACAGCACAGTATGGCAGAAGATTATATTTATACATATATACTACTATCAGTCTCAGCATGTATTAAGTACGTATACATTACCATTACTAGTTCAGTACACAGTATGTACGGATACCTTACTACTATTAGCTTCAGTATGTGGGATATGCAGATAATATTACTAGTTGAGACCGTTGTATTGTTTTGGGGTTGGATTACCTAGCATCCATGACCGCCCCAGGGTTGATAGCTGTATCGACTCGTCTGCCAGAGGACGAGGATACGTCGCTCTACAGAGTGGCATGCCGTCCCACAGGGGACGAAGATGGGATGCCAGTTTTCCCCATATTGTGCCTTGGTCGGCCCTTATACACCCCTGTCGAGCGGATACGCCCGGGTGTTGATTCAGGAGTCCTCCGGACTCAGGTACAGTTATAGTCAGGGGCTCAGCGAGCCCAAGTGCATACCCAGGGGACCGGCAGGATGCTTATAGCTATTATAGGAAATGGGATGACCGGGGTAGGTGTATAGATTTTGTGCTGATTGTACCTCCCGGCTTATGGGGGCCGGGTAAGGTTTGTGTGTGTGATATGTTATGTTATGTTATGTTATGCCATGTCACATTAAATACGGGTAGATCGATAGTAGAATGATACATCTCTAGGTATGACTCCTACTCCTTCCAGTATAGTTAAGAGCAGGCATAGTTTTACATTATCAGACAGTTAATCTTCTTTTTCCTATTTCAGTTTCATCAGTTGTATTGTTGTCTTCAGATATTTCTTTCAGTTATTGCTTTACATACTCAGTACCAGCAGTACTGACGCCTGGTGGGGCGCTGCATTACTTGCCTGCAGGTACTCATAGACGAGGAGGCGATCCCTCGTGATTCCTGTCAGCGATCGAGTATTCAGCTCCTGTCATCCGGAGATTGAATTCCAGAGGTGTATTTCGTTTTCTTTTGTTGTGTAGTACGGGTAGGTCGGGGCCCTGTCCCGATCATTTCTATTGTTATTCCTAGAGGCTTGCAGTCTGTATATATTTCCCTGTGGTCAGTTGAGTAGGTCGTGTGAGGCCGTACAGTTGTATAGCTGTTAGTACCTCTACTTCTTTTGTGTTGGCTGTGTGGGGCCATAGCTTGACAGTAGTGGTGACCTTGCCGGTCACGTAGCTTTCCAGTATTTCATTGTCGAGTTACAGATAACTAGACAGCATGGTGGCCTTGTTGGCCTGCATAGGTTTCCCTACATTGAATATGTTCTGGTTAGCTGATAGTACAGATACAGGTGGTTATAGGCCAGTTGGCCGGAGGCTGTGTTTACAGCCGTTATATAGCCGGTTGGTTTCTTGGATTAGAGCCAGGGCTAGCCAAAAGCACCAGACGTGCTTAGGCTGAACCATCTAGCAGTCCAGAGTCTAGCGGGCACCAGGTGCTCGTCATACCCTCCAAGGTGGGATGTGACATTATTAATGTTCATGACTGATGATATTATATTTTATAGCAGGTTTAGCCCAATGATCAGTTTATGAGTTTTTACTTATGATTTCAGCTATGACAAGTTATATGATTTTTATTTTAGCTTTGGGTCATTCTATTCATATATGATATTCAGTTTATGATTATAGCTATTTAAAAATTAGATACCAGCATGCAGTCCTTATTCTCATGATCTTATGATTTACATTTATATGCATGATTTAAGTTTATACTTACTCAGCATGTTTTACTTACCTTACATACTCAGTGCATTCCAAGTATTAACCGCATGCTCTATGCTATATTGTTTCATGATACAGGTCCACACGATCAGACTCAGTTCCGCTGTTAGCCAGTTTCCCATAAATTAGTTCAGTCACCCATCGTTGGTGACTCCTCATCTTCTGAGGACCTTCAATTAGTATTGAGTTATGTTACTTTCAGTTTCAGACTTTAGTGAGCTAGTCGGGGATATTGTTCCATCAGCTCTTCAAACATGTTAGAGGCTTATCAGACACTATGCAAAAATTTTATCTTTGTCAGTGTTGTCTCTGTTTATGATTGATATGTATTCAGACTTCCTCTTATTCATGTTTAAGTTATATAATTCAACTTTATGTATGCTCTGTAGTTGTCATGTTCATCCCATGGGTCAACTTGGAGATATTCGTGGTTCTAGGTTCCGTGTCTCGGTTCGGGGTCCTAGCTCAGGTCATGACAAATTTGGTATCAAAGTAAAGGTTTAGAGTATCCCAGAATGTCTGAAAACTGCGTTGAGTAGAGTCTTTTCCATGGGTGTGATGCGTGCCACACTTATGGAGAGAGGCTACATGACGTTTTAGGAAATTTTCCTTCTTTCATGATCTATGTCGTATGATGAAGTATCTCTCTATCCTTCAAACTTGTGCTATACGCATTTGTAGAAATATGCCTGATAAGTTGGTAATTTACCAACTCATTAGGCTTTTAAGCATGAACTTTAGTCTGGTTTTCAATTTGTTTTAGATGGATTTTATGCCCTTTTCCCTTTTTGTGTGTAGATATCTGATTTGGAGAAAAGAGAAATAAAGGGAGAAAAAAGAAGGGAATCAAGTGAAAACCAACGTGTCATCGGAGGAGACTGGCAAAATGCCGGCCAAGAGACGATGAACACTGCCTCTAGGATTGATAGCAACCGGCGAACATGGACTACAACCGGTGACTCACCGGTATTTTTGCCGATCGACCCATGAAATTTCTGGATCGAAGAGAAAAGAGTCGGCGGCATACGGGTGGAGACTGGCGAAACACCAGAAGAATCGCCTATGGCCATTGGAAATCACTGGAGGCAAAACAAATTAGAGCCGGCAGTTTGGGGAACGTAACCGGCGAACCGCCAGTAGTCCCGCTGGTACCAAAGCACTGATCAGGGGTAAAATTATCCAGCACGGAAAAAGAGAGAGGATACCCCATTTTTGGATATATTCTAGAGAAAGTACTTGTACTCATCAGACCTCAATTTTATCTTTTATAATATTCTCTTGGCAAAGAAGAAAGTAAGAATCTGATTGGTGGAATTTGAAAAGAACTATTTTCTTTTTTCTCTTTTCTTCTTCTTTTTCATATCATGGTACTACCATTGTTGAAGACTTCTTGTTGAGTTTGATTTTGCTACTCCTATTATTGAATTCAATGAGTTTATTGTTAAATGTGCTTTTGAATTTTTTAATTATGAGTAGCTAAATCATTAACTAGAGGTGTGTGATGATGGATGCTTAATTAGAGTGGATATTGCTAGAGTCATCTCAATCTTGTTTAATTAAGTGTGAATTTGTTAGATTCTCTCCAATCTATAATTGAAGATCTATTGGTATTGTTGTGGGTCTAATTATTTTTACTTGATTGTTGCTTGCAAAAGAAGAATTGCGTATTGGGAGAGAATTTAATGGTGGGTATGGATGAGAGATTGTGAAATTGGGCTGGAAATAGCTAAAATTACATTTTCACTCCTAATTGATAGCTAATAGGTAGAAATTAGTGCACATATTAATCCAAATCTGATAGGGTTGAGTTAATGGTGTCTAGAGGTTTGAAAGAATTTAAGCAAGAGACATTTATAAGGCTGAAAATCATTAAATGCCCATTTTCCTGAGATTACTACACTAATTAAACTTATGAGTTGACCTAACATGACCCTATTTAGTTAGCATATCATCTACACCACACCTCTGGTCTTTCACATTCTTGTCAACAAGCTTGGTAATTTTTCCATCATAGTCAGCCAAATTAGAAGTTATATTCTTTTGTAAATTTCAATCTCCCGCAACATGTTTATTTTCATGTTATTTATAAGTGGTGCAAGCAAAATTCATTTTTTCAAACGACACTCGTGCTTATCAGTCACTAGACCCTGTGGGATTCGACCCCGATATCCGTTGAGATATTTGTTTTGATACAGTGCACGTTTATGCTCTTTGCATGAAGAGTATATTTTTAACATTATCAAAAATGACGTTATTGCCAGGGACTAGCGCTTGATACTCTTGTGTTGATTGTTAATTTGAACTAGTTTTGCATATTAGATGTTGACATAAAGTTTGTTGTTCTTGTTAGGATAAAGTCATATGAGTCATCATTCACAAGCAAGAGATTGCCTAGTGGAGGGCAACATGGAGCATGAGGAAGATAACCCGGTGATGCCCGAAGTGGCGTGAGCCATTCGCTTACCGCCTACAATAGGAAATTCAGTGTTCCATGTCACAAGTACAATGCTACATTTGTTGCAAATAAAAGGACTATTTGGGGGAAAACCACATGAGGACACAAATCGTCATTTGAGAAATTTCTTGGAGATATGCTAGACTTTCAACATCACAGACATAAATCAAGAGTCTATCAGGCTAGGGCTCTTTTCATTTTCTCTAATGGGAGAGGCAATGATGTGGTTGGAGGAATTGCCTCCTGGTTGTATTACATCGTGGAAAGAATTAACCGAAGACTTTTTGGATCATTTCTTCCCTCCGTCGAAAATGTTGCAACTGAGGGATGGCATCACAAATTTCAGGCAAGAGCCTGGAGAGTCTTTGTATGAGGCATGGCTACAGTTCAAAAAGAAGGTTGATCTTTGTCCCAATCATGGCCTTCCTGATGGGGTGCTTCTCCAAAGTTTTTACCGAGCCCTCGACACCATCAACAAATTCGTTGCTAACAATTTAGCCGGAGGGTCTATTATGGATCAAACATATGGGTTGGCTAAAGCCCTTTTGGACAGAATCACAAAAACAAATAGGGCCTGGTATACGAGAGAGAATGTATCTACACATGAAATTAGCTCTAGTGCATTGGCGGCTAAGTTGGGGAAAAGAGATGAAGAGAGATATTAAAATCTTGCTAAAATGATGACACAACTGGAACTAATGACAAAACATGTGATGGGGGAAGGGCCCAAAGTGGTGAATGATGTAGGTATGCAAGGTCCATTGCAATTTGAAGGAGAATCGTCGCCACCAAGGTACGTTGAAGAATGCCAATACATGAGAAATTAGATGGTGTCTTCGACCTTGGTTTCAAGAGACCAATCAAGGCCCTTGGCCCCCAAGGGAAGAGAACCAAGGTTGGAGAAACCGTGATGCACAGGGATGGCTCAAAAGAAATGAAAGATTGGGAAATAGAGAGCAAAATCAAGAGGGAGACAAATTACTACCGAAGTTCAAACCCATATGTTCCCCCTTAAAAAGATGGAAACGTCCAAAGTCAGCCAGGTGTGAGCGATGCAGGTAGCTCAAAAATTGAAGAGATGCTAGCAAGAGTCAAGAAAGTTGAATCAACTGACAGCAGGGTCAAGGAATTGAAAGGGGAGGTGTCTTACCTTGCCCAAATGGTGAGCTCTTATTAAGCCTGCATTAAGCATTTGGAAGCTCGAATGAATCACTTGTCCACTCAAATGAATCCCCGAATGAAGGGAACGCTCCCAATTAACACAATGCCAAACCCGAAGAAAGATAGTCAATGCATAGCTATTGTTACTAGGAGTGGTAAATTGGTTGGAGATGCAAGAGTGAAGCTCAAGGGGTTAGTGCTCCCAAATCAAATAAGGAAAATAAAGCCGACCAGATGCCAAAGACTCTAAGGAGTGGTGAAAAGAGTGAAGAGAAAGGTGTGGGGAAAGATGATGAAATTCCCTATCACGTTGATGAAGATGAGGTGGGCATGAAGGACTCAAATGATGACAAGTTTGAAGCAAGAGCTCCACCCCCTTAAGAAGGACGATAAGTTTAGCAAATTCATTGACATGTTCAGCAAATTGTCTATTAATATACCGTTGGTGGATTCCCTTCTCCAAGTGCCTGGATATGCTAAATTCATGAAGGAGTTGCTGAAAAAGAAGAAGGTGGTTGATGTAGGTAGCAGGGAGACGATGCACCATTGTAAGGCGATGATGAGGAGCAATGTTGCCTCCAAACTGGAACACCCAGGAGCTTTCACAATCCCTTGTACGATTGGGATATGTATGTTTAAGAAAGCTCTATGTGATCTCGGTGTAAGCATAAATCTAAAGAACCCTATAGGAGTATTAAAAGACATATTTGTCACGCCCCGAGTCTATACTCTGGACGAGACACGACACTTAGGATCACTAGTAACCCCAAGTCAACCCATGGTCTATCATAACACTGAATATTCTGAGTAAAATATAGTGGAAGCTTTAAATAACAAAATCATTTAAGAATAACTGATTTAATAGTAAGTTCATACATGTGAAAAAACAATAATACCAAATATCTTAAAACTCTGTCTGAAATCCATCTACTAATGATGAGTTACTGGAACAAGCACCTAGCTAACTCTAAATTCTAACTGAAAGGAAATTAACTGAAGTAAATGAAATGTCATCCTTGAAAGATGAGCACTCACCACTGCTGCTGCTGAAATCACCCTAAGAGATCTACTAATGACGCTGAAATTGAGAACCTGCGGCTGTATCATAAAATGATACAATATAGGAAGTATGTGTCAGTACTTTGAATGTACTGAGTAAGAAGGATAAAACATAATACTGGATATAAATAACTGAACTGAAATGACATGCAATGACCATTGATATATTGAACTGAAATAACTGAAATATACTGAGATGATCAAAGACATGCCCTAAGTCTGAGATTTCTATGTATAAACTAACTGTGTTGAACTGAGCAACCTGAAACAGAATTGACTAATCTAAGACTAAACTGAGATGACTAGTGGGAGAGTCTATAACAGACATATAATCACGCAAGCTAGACGTGGAGTCTGATGTATACACCCCACCGGTAGGACCCAATATACCTTTCCAGGGTATAAAGGCATGAACTGGGTGATCACAAATCTAGGGTATGAGGCCAATAGAACTATATCCTATGGTGGCAACGTAGTTCTGGGAACCTGGTTGCGCTGGAACCCCGGTTTGCTCGGTGCTAAGTCCTTCTCCCACTGGATATTTCTAGACTGACTACTAAGCTGATAGCTCGAAACTGGGGCCCAGGACTAGTCAGGAGTACCTATCTGGAAGCACCCTGAGAGTCTTATCATATCAGATTCTGTAACCAGGTTCTAAGACTTGTCAAAGCTGCTTATCTGGAAGCGTCGTAACCGTCTAAAGAACAAACTGAAATTCTGAAGCTGGGGTTCTAGGACTAGTCAGTGCCTCTTATCTGAAAGTGTCATGACCACCTAAAGAACCACTAAAACTGATACTGAGTCTAATTCTGATAATTGGGAGGCACTACTAACACCTCGATAATTTCTGTAGTCAAACTGAGCAACTGACATTTCTGACTGACATTGAGTATTCTATCATTTTGACTGAAACTGAACTATCATGTAGCTAACTGAGATTTCAAGTCATATTCACAAGATGGAAAGCCACAACATTGATAGAATCAAGCAACAAGGAAAACTAACCCGATAGGACAAATTCTAGGTGATCTAATTCAACATTAAGGCTAAAATCATCCTTACAAGAAAAAACATTTATGTGATATCTATATAATGGAGAATACCCAACAATCAACTTAAATCATATTCCATAAGTTATAACGGAATTTGGCACATAATTTATTCCCGTTCGAAAGCTAAAGGTTAGAATTCTCTTTACGAGAAGCAACCTCAGTATAGCCATAAACTGATGGAATTATATCTAAAATAAACATGGATAACATTCTACATGGATTCAAAGAAAACTGACATACATTCCCTTCACATTCGAATGCTCAAGGCTAGAATTCATAGAGAACTAGGAGGGATTTTGGGGACACAAGGGAAGAACTATTCTCTTGTTGAATTCCCACATACTTGGATAATATTTCCTTGGAGAAAGAAGCTTGAATGGATGCAATTGGTGGGAAACCCTAGACCTTTCTTGAGAGCTCTTGAGAGAAGACTTACGCAAATCTTTTGAAAATCTAAGTGGGACGAGGGGAAAATCATTTAACCCCTCTAAATCCCTTCAGAATAATCCCAAAATGACATAGTTTAGAGTCTAGGAGGTTTGAAAATTATGAAAAGACCCTTGATAAACTCGTAGGGAAAATAGATTGCTAGTCCCCACGAGGGACCCAATGACTCGTGCCCTGTGACCACGACTCATGGTCACGGTCATCGAGTGAACTGCCAAAAACCACCTGTTTGTCACCACAAGGGACACCATGACTCATAGTGTACCCAACGACTTGTGGTGACCCACTCGGCAACTACACTGCCAAATTCTCCACTTCCCAAACTATCCTGGACCACGGGTCACCTAACGGGTCGTGGCATGGACTACGACTCGTGGTGCCCACTCGTTAGGTGCATTGCCTACTTTCCCCAGCCTTCAATTTGATCTTGACCACGGATCACATCACGACTCGTCTTGTTGACCATGAATCGTGGTCACACCCGTGGTCACCCCATTTTTCCTAAATTTTCAACCAAGTCTGAACCCTTCCCTATGAGTCACTTCACGACTCGTGGCCTACCCCACGGATAAAAGGATAAACCATTCTATGATCTGGTGTAAAAAATTCTATTTTCTCTGTTTCAACTCTCGAGTATGGTCTTAGAGTTTTTGGGGCATTACAATATCTCCCCCTTGGGAACATATGCCCTTTAATGTTGAAAAACACATAGAAAAGCAAAGAATTGCAATTATTATACCCAAATACTGATCATGAAAGCTGAAAACTAACGGAATGACTACCTCCGAACTGAACCACAAGTCTGAACTGAATTCACAAATCATACACATATTTATTTACATGAAAGAAATTGGAACACATGAACTGAAAGTAGTTCTAGGGAGGAAATTGATACCTTAAACTGAAACTGAGCCGGAAGAGAACAAGTGTGGGTATCTAGCCATCATATCTGCTTCAGCTTCCCACGTAGCTCCCTCAACCTGCTGATTTCTCCACAAGACTTTCACTGAAGCTACTTCCTTGTTTCTCAACTTATGAACCTAAAGGTCAAGGATCTAAACTGGAACCTCTTTGTAAGAGAGACTATCTTTCACTACCACACTGTCAAGGGGCACAACTGAAGTTGGATCACCGATGCACTTCTTTAATACTGACACATGGAAGACTGGGTGCACAGATGCCAACTCTGAAGGTAATTCTAGCTCATAGGTTACCTATCCAATTTTTCTCAGAATTTTGTAGGGTCCCACATATCTCGGACTGAGCTTTCCCTTTTTCCGAAATCTCATTATCCCTTAATGGGTGAAATTTTTAGATAAACCCAGTCATCCACAGCGAACTCCAATTATCTTTTCTTCACATCAGCATAAGATTTCTGACAACTCTTAGTTGTTTTCAATCTTTCTCGGATGAGTTGTACTTTTTGCATAGCTTCATGAACTAAGGCTGGCCCGATTAAAGTAGCTTCACCAACCTCAAACCACCTGATAGGAGATCTGCACCTTCCTACCATACAATGCCTCAAACAGAGCCATCTGGATACTGGAATGGTTGTTGTTGTTCTATGCAAACTCGAAGAGAGGCAAGTGATCATCCCAACTTCCCTTGAAATCGATCACGCACGCTCTCAACATATCTTCTAGGGTCTGAATAGTCCACTCAGCGTGTCCAACTATCATTGGGTGAAAAGCTGTGTTGAGCTTGACCTGGGTACCAAGTCCCTTCTGAAAGGACTTCCAGAAGTGAGAGGTGAACTAGGTACCTTTGTCCGAGATAATGGACAAAGGAACTCCATGAAGTCTAAATGGCTCCCGGATATAAAGCCTAGCATAGTCCTCAGCTGAATCTGTGTTTTAACTGAGAGGAAGTGTGTTGACTTTGTCATCCGGTCTACTATCACCCAGATATAATCATGTAACCGACGAGTCCAAGGTAGACCCGTAATAAAATCCATATTCATTTCTTCCCACTTCCAGGTGGGTATGCTGATATCCTGAGTCATACCTCCCAGTCTCTGGTGCTCTACTTTCACTTGCTGGCAGTTTGGGCACCTAGCTACAAATTCAGCGATGTCTCTCTTTATGTCGTTCCACCAGTAAATATCCTGTAAATCGTAGTACATTTTAGTGGCACCAGGGTGGATGGAGTATCTCGAGTTGTGTGCTTCATCCAGTACCTAATGTCTCAAATCACTGATGTCCGGTACACACAATTTACCCTGGTAACGGAGCACACCATCTCCCTTTCTGGAGAAAGACTCAACTTCTTTTCTATGAACCGCTTCCTTAAGCTTAAGTAAGATGGGATCTTCATCCTATATGGACTTAACTTCAACAACCAAAGAGGAATCTTACCCACTTTGCATTACCACTCCACCCTCAGCTAAGTCAACCAACTGCACCCCTGACCGAGCTAGTCGGTGAATATCCTTCGCCAATTCCTTTCTTCCCTCTTCAACATGGGCCACGCTCCCCATAGATACTCTGCTTAGGGAATCCTCCAACACATTGGTTTTGCCTGGGTGATATAGCACGCTCATGTCGTAGTCCTTAAGGAGCTCTAACCACCTTCTCTGACAAAGATTTAGATCCTTCTAACTGAATACATACTAAAGGCTCTTGTGATTGCTGAAAACATCTACGTGAGCCCCGTACAACTAGTGTTTCCATATTTTCAATGCAAACACCACTGCTGCTAACTCCAAGTCATGAGTCGGATAATTCTTTTCATGAACTTTGAGCTGTCTAGTGGCGTAGGCTATCACCTTGCCCCACTACATCAGAACACAACCGAGACCAACCCTGGAAGCATCACAATATATTATAAACCTATCTGATCCTTCCAGTAGGGTCAACACTAGAGCTATAATGAGTCGAGTTTAACTCCTAGAAACTCTTCTCACACGCATATGACCATTGAAATTTCACCTTCTTCTTAGTCAGCCTAGTCAGAGGGGATGCTATAGAAGAAAAACCAGCATCGGTAATAACCGGCTAGACCCAAGAAACTTTTGATTTCCATTCGGGATGTAGGTTTGGGCCAGTCTTTCACCACTGCTATCTTCTGAGGATCAACTTGGACCCTCAACCTAGACCATATGACCTAGGAAAGTCACCAACTTTAACTAGAATTCCTATTTGCTGATCTTAGGGAACAATTGGCGGTCTCTGAGTGTCTGAAGCACTATACTTAGGTGATTAGCGTGCTTTTCCTCATTTTTCGAGTATCCCAATAAGTCGTCGATAAATTCAATGATGAACATATCAAGATACTACTTGAAGACTCTATTCATCAGGTTCATAAAGGCTGTAGGGGCATTTGTTAGTCTGAAGGACATAACCGCAAACTCATGCTAACCATACCGAGTCCTAAAAGCTGTTTTCGATATGTCACACTCTCTGACCCTTAACTGATGATACCTCGAACTGAGATCCATATTGGAGAAACAACTGGATCCCTGAAGCTGATCAAACAAGTCGTCAATCCTGGGTAGGGGATACTTGTTCTTGACTGTGACTTTATTCAACTGATGGTAATCGATGCACATTCTGAGACTACCATCTTTCTTCCATACGAATAGTACTGGAGTGCCCTAGGATGAGATGTTAGGTCTGATAAAACCCTTATCAAGAAGGTTTTTTAGCTGCTCCTCCAACTCCTTAAGCTTAGCAGGAGCCATTCTATGAGGAGGGATGGAGATGGCTGAGTATCTGGGAGAAGGTCTATACCAAAATCTATTTCCCACTCAGGAGGAACTCTGAGAAGATCTTCAGGAAACACATCAGGGAACTCACTAACAACTGGGACAGACTAGATAGTTGGGGTCTCAGAGTTGGAATCTTTTACCTGAACTAGATGATGGATACATCCCTTAGAAATATGCTGTTGGGCCTTAAGGTAGGAAATAAACCAAACCTTAGGTGCTGAACTACTGCCCATCCACTCTAACACTGGCTCATTAGGGAACTAAAACCTGACGACCCTAATTCTACAGTTGAATGACGCATAACCAGAGTGTCACCCGTCCATTCCAAGAATGAGGTCAAAATCAACCATGTCTAGCTCTACAAGGTTAGTTGGAATAACTTTATTGAGGATTGAGACTGGGCAGTTTCTTTACACCCGACTGGCTCTCACTGACTCACCAACTAGGGTGGATGGTTCTGAGAGGACCTCTGGACTGACATTGAACTAGACTACTACATAGGGAGTCACGAATGAAAGTGTGGCTCCTGGATCTAGTTGGGAATACACGTCTAGATAAAAAAGGCATAACATACCCATGACCACGTCAGGTGAGCTCTCTTGATCCTGACGAGAAGACAATGCATAAAAACAATTTTGGCGATGGCCGCCATCCATACCTGGAGAGTTGGCCTACTGAGCTGGTCGACCTGATGGAGCTGCTGAGATAGTGGATTGTGACCTTCCCCGTCCTGCTGACAGACACTCTTGAAGCCAATGACCAAGCTGTCCGCGACCAAAACAGGCCTCTCGACCCTGAAGACACTCTCTTGGGTGGTTCTTGCCATACTTAGGGCAAGCTAGATACCTGTTCTTGGCACTATAGCTCTAGGACTGAGAACTAGATGCTCCGTTCCTCTGATCCTGGCGAGACCGAAAGGTAGGGGCGCTGGCTGAGCTGTGTGTTGGAGCCCTCTACTACTGCTGCTGTGGGTAGCTACTACCGCCAAATCTCTAGTGGGCATAGTCTGATTGGCCAGTCCTTGCCTATTTGTTCTTCCGCTCCATGTCCTTCAGCTTTTCTACCTCACTCTGTTGGGCATGAATAATAAGGCTGGAAAGGTCAATATCCTTAATCAGCATCATTGCCCTGCACTCTTTGAGGACAAGGTTCGACACCCCATTAACAAATTTAAACATACGAGCCCGTGGCTCGACTACCATCTCTGAGCATACTTAGACAACCTGTTGAACTCCAGAGCATATTCTTCTACCATTCTGTTTCCTTGTTTCAGAGTCATGAACTCGGCCACTTTCACTTCCCTGAGTTCTCGAGGGAAAAATCTATCTAGGAAGGCTGTAGTGAACTCCTCCCATTCCATCGATCCTGCTCCCGCTGGCCTCCCTTCCTTCCATTGTTCATACCAGATATGGGATACCCCTTTCAACTGGTAGGCAGCTAAGTCAAAAATCTCTGAGGAACTGACACCCATGATCCGAGTGATCTTCCTAATCTCATCCACAAACTCCTGTGGATCCTCTCCCACCTTAGATCCCTGAAAATCTGGAGGGTTTATCCAAGTGAAATCCCATACTCGGGCAGCTAGTGCAGACCCATTATTGCTGATCGAGACCACCTACTAGTTCACCTAGTTGGTAACTGTCTGAGCGAGCAACTAAATAGCCGCCCTGAACTCTGCGGTGGACACTGAGTCGTCCTGATGGACGGCTAGAGCTGGTGGGGAAGGTCGGTGAGCATTACCGGCCCTTCTTCTGTTTCCATGTCAAGGAGGCATAATTCACTAAAACAAAACAGAGCACGAGTTAGGAGGATGATTCTATAATTTAATTTCAACGCACGATAAAGAGTATGAATAAAAGGAAATTTTCCTATTAACACCTCATAGCCTCCCTATCATAAGTGTGGCGCGCTTCACACCCATGAAAAGAACTCTACTCGATGCGGCTTTCAGACATCCGAGGATACTCTAAACCTAGTGCTCTGATACCAAGTTTGTCATGACCCAGTCTATACCCTGGACGACACACGATACTTAGGATCAAAAGTAACCTCAAGTCAACCTATGGTCTATCATAACACTGTTATTTTGAGTAAAATATAGAGGAAGCTTTAACTAACGAAATCATTTTAAAAACTAATTTAATAGTAAGCTCATATATCTGAAAGAACAATAATACCAAATATTTGAAAACTCTGTCTGAAAGCCATCTTCTAATGATGAGTTGCTGGGACAAGCCCCCAGCTAACTCTAAATTCTAACTGAAAGGAATTCAACTGAAGTAAATAAAATGTCGTCCTTGAAAGATGAGGACTCACCACTATTGCTGCTGAAATCACCCAAAAAGATCTACTAACGGCGCTGAGACTGAGAAGCTGCGCCTGTATCATAAAATGATACATCATATAAAGTATGCCTCAGTACTTTGAATATACTGAGTAAGAAGGAGAAAACATAATACTGGATATAAATAACTGAACTGAAATGACATGAAATGACCAACAATATACTGAACTGAAATAACTGAAATATACTGAGATGGTCAAGATGACCCTATCTAATGGTCAAAGACATGCTAACTCTAAGATTTCTAAGGCTAAACTAACTGTGTTGAACTGAGAAAACTAAAACTGAACTGACTAATATGAGACTGAACTATGCTGCCTAGTGGAGAGTCTATAACCACGTGAGCTAGACACGGAGTCCGATGTATACACCCCATCGGTAGGACCTAATATACCTTGCCAGGGTATAAAGGCATGAACTAGGTGAACATAAATCTGGGGTGATGAGGCCAATAGAATTGTATCCTATGGTGGCAACGTAGTTCTGGGAACCTGGATACGCTGGAACCTCGGTCCGCTCAGTGCTAAGTGCTGCTCCCACTAGATATTTCTAGACTGACTACTAAGCTGATAGCTCGAAACTAGGGCCCAAGAAAAGTCAGGAGTACCTATCTGGAAGCACCATGACAGTCTTATCAGAATGGATTCTGTAACTGGGTTCTAAGACTAGTCAAAGTTGCTAATATGGAAGCGTTGTAACCATCTAAAGAACAAGCTGAAGTTTTGAAGTTGGGGTTCTAGGGATGGTCAGAGCCTCTTATCTAAAAGTGTCTAAAGAACTACTAAAACTGATACTGAGTCTAATACTAATAAATGGGAGGCACTAATGGCATCTCGAGAATTTCTGCAGTCAAACTAATTAGCTGACATTTCTGACTGACATTGAGTATTCTATCATTTCAACTGAAACTAAACTATTATGCAGCTAACTGAGATTTCAAGTCATACTAACAAGATGGAATGCTACAATGTTGATAGAATCAAGCAATAAGGAAAACTAACCTGATAAGCAAAATTCTAGGAGATCTAATTCAACATTAAGGCTAAAATCATCCTTACAAGAAAAAACATTTATACGATATCTAGATAATGGAGAATACCCAACAATCATCTTAAATCATATTCCATAAGCTATAACGGATTTGGCACATAATTCATTCCCGTTCAAAAGCTCAAGGCTAGAATTCACTTTATGGGAAGCAACATCAATATAGCCATAAAGTGATGGAACTATAGCTAAAGTAAACATGGATAACATTTTACATGGATTCAAAGAAAACTGTCATACATTCCCTTCACATTCGAAAGCTCAGGGCTAGAATTCATAGAGAACTGAGAGGGATTTTGGGGACACAAGGGAAGAACAATTCCCTTGTTGAATTCCCACATACTTGGCTAAAATACCCTAGAGAAAGAATCTTGAATGGATGCAATTGGTGGGGAACCCTAGACCTTGCTTGAGAGATTTTGAGAGAAGACTTACGCAAAGTTTTTGAAAATTTGAGTGGGATGAGGGGAAATCCATTTAACCCCTCTAAATCCTTTCAGAATAATGCCAAAACGATGTAGTTTAGAGTCTAGAAGGTTAGGACATTACGGAAAGACCCTTGATAAACTCACAGGGAAAACTGATCGCCAGTCCCCACGAGGGACCCAACGACTCATGCCCAGAGTTATATAATGAATTAGAATACCATGACCTATCACATTAAAGGTATTTGAGTTTAGTTTTCATAATATCAAACCTCTTGTCAATCGGAGTTCGGAGTAATAAGTTATGAGCATTTTACCGAAGCATCGCGAGCGGTGACGCGGGTATGACGCCCTAGCGCCTCCACCACCCTATTTACTTAAAATATGATTTTTCACTTGTAGAAAACATTTTCAGCTAAATCTAAATCGACCAGCTTGTTAAAGATTCCATTTCTCTCTCAATTCCAGCAGCTAGGACAAAAGAAAATCAAGGAGGAACATCAAGAAAAGTTCAAGAAAATCACAAGATAAGTAGAGATTACTTTGCCAAGTGTGTTAGGGGTTGCTTTGGAGCTCATTTTGTCAAGGTTTCAAAGGTGTTTTTGTGTATTTAAAAGTCTATTTGGACTGCTTATATATACATCTTTGATTAGGTGTTGAAATCAGGAGAAAAGGTAAGGATTTTGCCCCTTTTAAACCTCTCAAATTGCAAAGCAAAAATCTGGAAATTGGCAGCTAAGTGAGCTGTCGATGGACTGTCTGTAAGATGAGTTTTGCTCGTTTTCCTTAGGCCTTTTGGCTGTTTATTTTGCTGTAATTTTACTTCATATTTAGGGGAAGAATTACAGAAAAACTAAGGTAAAATTTCCTCTTGTTTCTCCCTCAAAAGTTAGTGAAAACTAGTTGAAAAAATGGCTAAATGTTGTTGATGTTGCCTTGTGTTGTTGTTGCTATTGTGACTGGCTTTGGTTAGTTATTTTGGCTGCTTTTTTTTGCTATAGATTAACCTTTTTGTTGGAATATAAAACCACTGGATTAAGGAGGTTGAAGGCTGATCATTGAAATAGGAAATTGACTAGAGAAAAGTTCATCTGGAGAAAGGTATGTAAGGCGCCCCGTCTATCATTCTTTTAAGCACGATTCGTGTGTTGTCAATCGAATGAGCCAGAAACCTCTTTAAAAGTCTTGGGGCAGTATTTTAAGCTTCATTTAAGCTTTAAAGTTCCATGTTTTATTGAGGATAAATGTTAAGATTATGCCTAGCCAAAGTGAGACATCTAAAGTGTGATATTGTGTCGATTGTTGTCGTAGTTGTACATTGAGTTGGAGACCCCTCAGCCTGGGAATTGTTAGCTGGTCCTTAATATATGTCATGTGTATATATATGTTATGTTAAATGTGTTTAAAGGTATGGTTGCTAACTGAAATTGGTGAAAGAGCCAAGATGAGGACGTGTAAATGATTTTAAGCCACGTAAAGACGTCGCAAGCTATTAAGGGTAAACGAGCTTATTGAATTAGGATTACCTAGTTATGGTTGTCCTTTATCTTATGTGTACATTATGAAATATTTCAGGCTAAGGGGAGATTTCATAATCCCTTTCCCAATTAGCCAAACGACAAGCTAGCGAGTTTCTGAGCTCTAATGTCCCTTGAGCACAATCTATAAATTTTGTTGAAACTCTTAGGTCATTCGTAGTTCCTTATGATTTATATAAGTTTTGAATACATGCATTTAAGTTCTATTTTCTTGCTTTACATGTTATATGTACTCAATTCCAGTTATGCATTACGAAGGAGGCCTATGTAGGCCACATGTTTAGTATTCGCCATTGCTATGTTGTACGTATTGAGCTGGTATAAGCCATATAGGCTCCATTTATGATTTTTTCAAATATTTATTGATTTTACCCCTGTATGGTACACCGGGTTGATGTCTTGTTATTTTACCCTGGTGTGGTACACCGGCTGGATGGATTTTACCCCGGTATGGTACACCGGCTGGAGGCATTTTTATCTTTACCCCGGTGTGGTACACTGGCTGGATGAATTGTTTATAGATTTTATGATCAGCTATCTGCTGGCATTTCATTTATAGTCTTTGTTGTGCATTAGATGGTTGCATTTATACTTCAATAACGAGTTATTTTCAGGTTTCTGTTTTCAGGATTTTGGGTTGTTACTACTCCTTATTTCTGGCACAATTATCATTTTTATCTTACATGTTTATAGTTTTTAGCCTTACGCACCAGTACATTTTATTCTTACTGATGTCCCTTCATCTTGGGACCTTTCCTACAATCGTGCTGCAGGTACAGGCCAAGGCTCAGATCATCGGACGTAGTAGGAACCAGATTTCAGCAGAATAGTGGTATGCTCCTCTCTTCCAGGAGACATGTCCTAGTTTGGACTATTTTTAGTTTTGTGTACAGCATGGGTAGGTCGTGGCCCTATCCCGTGCATTTCAGTTTGTTTACTCTGTAGAGGCTGATGTAGAACTAGTTTGTATAGTAGTGTAGGTTGTGTAGTCGTATTGGTTTCTCATTGTTTTGCTTAGCTTTATTGTAGCCTTTTTGGCTTTCTAGGTTGCATATTTATAATTTTCAAGGCATTATTGGCCCATTATTTATCTTGGTTGGTTGTGACAGGTGTCTTGGTCAGCCTTAGTGTTACATTTATAGATACTATATAGCCGGCTTCTCGATCGATCATGACTCGAGCGCAGTTGCGCCCTACCCCAGTTTTAGGGCGTGACAGACTTGGTATCAGAGCGAAGTCGTGTTCTAGGGAGTCCATAAAGTCGTGTCTAGTAGAGTCTTGCTTATGGGTATGTTGTGCACCATACTTATAATCAGGAGGTTACATGACATTTAGGAATTTTTCACTTGTTTTACTAATAGTTCATGCTATAGGTCAAGCTCATAAGTACTGTGATATCTAAATCGTGTTATTGTTTCAGAGTATGCCTGTTACAAGGAAGATGACTACGAGGTTGATTGGCACAGCCATTGGGGAGGGTACTAGTCACCCTCCAGTGGATCAGAGAGATACGTTAGAGGCTTAGAGAGAGTCTCCTGCCCCAAGTATTACAGTTCCTCCTACACCGGCCAGAGTAATGGCAGATAGACCTCCAGCTCCTCCCGCACCAGAAGTACTTGAGGGTAGTAGAGTGGTAGACCCTCCTACGCCTGTGGTACTTCCAATTGTTCTAGAAGGACAGGGTCTTGAGGGAGCTATTTAGATGATGGCTCGTATAGTTGCAGGTCAAGAGCGACGATTGGAGGCGATGGAGAGACGTAGAGGCTAGACAACTGAGAGTTCTAAGGCCTACAAGTTCTTGAATTTGAGCCCTCCTATATTCACTGGATCAGACCCAAGCGAGGATCCTCAGGAATTTATCGATCAGACTTATAGGGTGTTAAAGGTGATGCGAGCTACAACTATTGAGGAAGTAGAGTTGGTGGCCTTCAGACTACGTGATGTTGCAATATTTTGGAATGAGGTTTGGGCTCAATCCATAGGATCCAATGCACCACCAGCTGAGTGGGAAGAGTTCTCCGAGGCCTTTATGCACCACTATGTACCCCGGGAGCTTCGACAAGCTTAAGCTAAGCAGTTTTTGCACCTAGAGCAAGGAAGTATGAGTGTGTGTGAGTATTGTCTTTGGTTTTATTCTCTTGCCAGGTATGCTCCTCACCAGGTTCAGATGTTGGAGGATAGAGTTCATCGGTTCGTGTTAGGGTTGGGGCTTCATATAGCTCGAGATTGTTTGGGGGTATCTACTCAAGAGCACATGGACATTTCACGAATTTAGGCTTTCGCCCAGAGGGAGAGAGGCTTCTAGTTCTGGGGAAACCCATAATCGATTTTATGCTTTAGGCGGTCGACCGGACCAGGAGGCCTCACCTGATGTTGTTACAAGTACTTTGATTATTTATTCTCGTGTAGTATATGTCTTACTTAATCCTGGTTATACACTCTCTTATGTCACACCATTGGTTGCGAGTCAGTTTGAGACAGTCCCTGAGTTATTATCTATACCATTTGCTATTTCTACGACAATTGGCGAATCTTTGTTAGATTGACGACTTTACTGAAACTACATAGTATTGGTATGTGATAGATCAACCTTAGTTGATCTAGTTGAGCTTGAAATAGTTGATTTTGACATCATTTTGGGTATGGATTGGTTGGCGGCATATTGTGCTAATATTGATTGCAGAGCTAAGGTTGTCAGATTCAATTTTCCCGGCGAGCCAGTTCGGGAATGGCAAGGTAATGCCGCTACGCCTAAAGGTAAGTTTATTTCATACCTTAAGTCTCAAAAGTTGATATCCAAAGGTTGTATTTCTCACTTGGTTGGGGTAAGAAACTTGGAATGTGACTCTACGACTCTCCAACCAATTCCTATTGTAAATGAGTTCCCTGAGGTCTTTCTAGAGGTTTTGCCTGGAATTCCTCCTGAAAGGGAGATAGATTTTGCTATTGATCTACTTCCAGGTACTCAACCTATATGAATCCCTCCTTACAGAATGGCTCCAGCAGAGCTAAGAGAACTAAAGCATCAGTTGAGAGATCTGCTCGAGAAAGGATTCATTCAACCTAGTGTATCGCCTTGGGGTGCACCAGTGCCCTTTGTGTGAATGAAAGACGGGTCGTTAAGAATGTGTATCGGCTATAGGAAGCTAAATAAGGTTACGATTAAGAATAAGTACCCACTTCCAAGGATTAATAACCTGGTTGATCAGTTACAGGGTGCTAGGTGCTTCTCAAAGATTGATTTGATATCCGGGTACCATCAGTTACGAGTTAGGGAAGTTGATATCCCCAAGACTGCCTTCAGGACTAGATATGGCCATTATGAGTTTTTAGTGATGTCATTTGGGCTTACTAATGCCCCAGCAGCTTTTATGGACCTGATGAATCGGGTGTTTAGGCCTTTTCTTGATGTATTTGTGATCGTCTTCATTGATGATATTCTGATTTACTCGCGATCCGAGGTCGAGCATGCAGGTCATTTGAGAGCAGTATTAAAGACTCTACAGGGGAACAGGTTATATGCTAAATTTTCTATATGTGAGTTTTGGCAAACATCTGTGGCTTTCCTTGGTCATGTAATTACAGCTGAAGGTATAAGAGTGGATAGTCAGAAGATAGAGGCAGTAAAAGACTTGGCCCAGAACCTTGAATCCTACAGAGGTTCGCAACTTTCTGGGGTTAGTAGGTTATTATCACCAATTTGTGGATGGTTTCTCTACTATCGTTGCACCATTGACAAAGTTGACTCATAAAACAGCTAAGTTTCAGTGGACAGAGGCATGTGAGCAAAGTTTTCAGGAATTAAAGTATAGGCTGACTTCAGCACCTGTCCTGACTCTTTCAGAGGGTGTCGAGGGTTATGTGGTCTATTGTGATGCTTTGAGAGTTGGGCTAGTTTGTGTTCTGATGCAACACAACAAAGTCATTGCTTATGCCTCTAGACAGTTGAGGTAGCACGAACAAAATTATCCTACCCATGATCTTGAGTTGGCCGCAGTGGTATTTGCATTTAATATTTGGCGCCACTACTTATACAGGTACATGTTGATATCTTCAAAGATCATAAGAACCTCTAGTATTTGTTTCAACAGAAGGAGCTGAATTTACGCCAAAGAAGGTGGTTAGAATTGCTGAAAGATTATGATCTTAGCATTCTGTATCATCCGGGCAAGGCAAATGTTGTAGCTGATGCGCTAAGTCGCAAATCTATGGGTATCTTGAGTCATATTCAGGTTAACAGGATTGAAATGAAGAAGGCTCTACAGCAGTTGGCTGACTTACAGATTCAGTTACTGGATGCCGAAGATGGGGCTGTTGTTGTCAAAAACACAGCAGAATCGTCCTTGGTAGCAGAAGTTAAGCAATGACAATATGATGATGCTGAGTTAGTCTTACTGAGAGATAGTATACCACAACGAAAGCAGATCCTATTTGATTGTGGACCCGATGGAGTTCTTAGAGACCAGGGCCATCTATGTGTACCTAATGTGGGTGAACTACAAGAACAGATTATGAATGAAGCTTATTATTCTCGATCTTCAGTATACCCAGGTGCCACAAAGATGTATCATGACCTGAGGCAGCTATATTAGTGGAATGGCATGAAAAAGGACATCACCGGTCTTGTGACTCAGTGTCCCAATTGCCAGCACGTGAAGGTTGAGCACCAGAGGCCTGGAGGTCTGGTGCAGGATATAGAAATTCCAGCCTAGAAGTGGGAGGTGATTAATATGGATTTTATTATAGGATTTCCTCGAACGAGTAGGAAGCATGATTCTATTTGGGTAATAGTTGATAGATTAACTAAATCAGCTCACTTCTTGCCAGTTAAGACTGCATATGCTCCAGAGGATTATGCTAGGCTTTATATATGAGATATAGTTCGCCTACATGGCGTCCCCTTGTCCATTATTTTTGATAGAGGTGCTCAGTTCACACCAAACTTCTGGAAGTCTTTCCAGAAAGGCCTGGGCACTCAGGTAAGCCTCAGTACCTCATTTCATCCTCAGAGAGACGGATAGGCTGAACGCACCATTCAAATGCTTGGAGATATGTTGCGTGCCTGTGTTTTAGATTTTGGCGGAAGCTGGGATGATCATGATTCCTTGATTGAGTTCGCCTATAATAAAAGCTACCAGGCAAGTATTCATATGGCCTCATATGAAGCTTTATATGGGCGAAAATATAGGTCACTAGTGGGCTAGTTTGAACTCAGTGAGGCAGAATTATTGGGGCCAAACTTAGTGCAGCAAGTTATTGACAAGGTAAAACTTATTAGAGATCGACTTCAGATATCCCAGAGCAGGCAGAAGTCTTATGAAGATGTACGTCGTCGAGCGCTGGAGTTTGTTGTTAATGATTGGGTATTCCTAAAAGTGTCCCCTATGAAAGGCGTCATGCGATTTGGCCGAAAAGGCAAGCTGAGTCCTAGATATATTGGGCCCTACAAAGTTATCCGTAGGATAGGGAAAGTGTCCTATGAGTTGGAGTTGCCACCAGAGTTAGCGGTAGTCCACCTAGTATTTCATGTATCAATGTTGCGAAAGTGTATAGGATACCCAACTCATGTTATGCCTATCGATGATGTCTGGATTTCAAAGGAGATGACCTACACTGAGGTCCCAGTTGTTATTCCTGACCGGCAAGTCAGGGAACTTCGAACCAAAGAAGTCGCCTCAGTTTAAGTATTATGGTGAAGTAATAACATCGAGGAAGTGACTTGGGAGGTTGAGGATGAAATGAAGAATAAATATCCTCACCTATTTACGATGTCCACGTGATGTTAAGGTATGTGTTTGATACTTAAGTCACTAAGTTTCTATGTTGACGCGTATTAAGTGAAAGTAACCTCCATTCGAGGACGAATGTTCCTAGGGGGGGTGAATATAACACCCCAAAAATTTTTTGGTGATTATTTGGTGTTTTTATGCTAGGTTAAGGAAAGTACGGGTTGTATATTGGTCGTAGATGACATGGGAAATGTGTACGATCGGAAATCCAAAGAGTATGTGAAGTTCATAAGTAAGGTTCAAGTTTAAGCGATCATATCTCCAAATATATAATGAATTACAAGCCCCACGACCTATCAAATTAATGTTCTTTGAGTCTAGTTTTTATAACATCAAACCTCTTGTCAATCGGAGTTCGGAGTAAGAAGTTATGGGCATTTTACCGAAGCATCGCGAGCGGTGACGCGGGCATGATGCCCTAGCGCCTCCACCACCCTATTTACTTAAAATATGATTTTTTCACTAGTATAAAACATTTTCAGCTAAATCTAAATCGACCAACTTTCTAAGGATTCCATTTCTCTCTCAATTCCAGAAGCTAGGACAAAGAAAATCAAGGAGGAACATCAAGCAAAGTTCAAGAAAATCATAAGATAAGTTGAGATTACTTTGCCAAGTGTGTTAGGGGCTGTTTTGGAGCTCGTTTTGGCAAGGTTTCAAAGGTGTTTTTCTGAGTTTCAAAATCTATTTGGACTGCCTATATATCCATGTTTGATTAGGGGTTGAAATCAGGAGAAAAGGTAAGGATTTTTCCCCTTTTAAACCTCTCAAATTGCAAAGCAAAAATCTTGAAATTGGCAGCTAAGTGAGCTGCCGATGGACTGTTTGTGAGCTGAGTTTTGCTCGTTTTCCTTAGGCCTTTTGGCTGTTTATTTTGCTGTAATTATACTCCATATTGAGGTTAAGAATTATAGAAAAACTAAGGTAAATTTTCCTCTTGTTTCTCCCTCAAAAGTTAGTGAAAACTAGTTGAAAAAATGGCTAAATGTTGTTGATGTTGCCGTGTGTTGTTGTTGCTATTGTGACTTCCTTTGGTTAGTTATTTTGTCTGCTTGTTTTTTGCTATAGATTAAGCCTGTCGTTGGAATATAAAACCACTGGATTAAGGAGGTTGAAGGCTGATCATTGAAATAGGAAATTGACTAGAGAAAAGTTCATCGGAGAAAGGTATGTAAGGCGCCCCGTCTATCGTTCTTTTAAGCACGATTTGTGTGTTGTCAATCGAATGAGACAGAAAACTCTTTAAAAGTCTTGAGGCAGTATGTTAAGATTCATTTAAGCTTTAAAGTTCCATGTTTTATTGAGGATAAATGTTAAGATTATGCCTAGCCAAAGTGAGACATCTAAAGTGTGATATTGTGTCAATTGTTGTCGTAGTTGTACATTGAGTTGGAGACCCCTCAGCGTGGGAATTGTTAGCTGGTCCTTAATATATGTCATGTTTATATATGTGTTATGTTAAATGTGTTTAAAGGTATGGTTTCTAACTGAAATTGGTGAAAGAGCCAAGATGAGGACGTGTAAACGATTTTAAGCCACGTAAAGACGTCGCAAGCTATTAAAGGTAAACGAGCTTATTGAATTAGGATTACCTGGTTATGGTTTTTATTTATCTTATGTGTATGTTATGAAATATGTCAGTCCAAGGGGAGATTTCATAATCGCTTTCACTTAAGCCGAACGACAAGGTAGTGAGTTTCTGAGCTCTAATGTCCCTTGAGCATGATCTATAAATTTTTTTGATACTCTTAGGTCATCCCTAGTTCCTTATGATTTATATAAGTTTTGAATACATGCATTTAAGTTCTATTTTCTAGCTTTACATGTTTTATGTACTCAATTCCAATTATGCATTACGAAGGAGGCCTATACAGGCCACATGTTTAGTATTCGTCATTTCTATGTTGTACGTATTAAGGTGGTCCAGTATAAGCCATATCGGATGCATTTATGATTTTGTCTAAGATTTATTGCTTTTATCCTGGTGTGGTACACCGGCTGGATGGATTTTACCCCGGTATGGTACACCGACTGGAGGCATTTTTATCTTTATCCCGGTGTGGTACACTGGCTAGATTAATTGTATATAGATTTTATGATTGCCTGTCTGCTGGTATTTCAGTTATAGTCTTTGTTGTGCATTAGATGGTTGCATTTACACTTCAATAATGAGTAATTGTCAGGTTTCTGTTTTAGGATTTCGGGTTGTTACTACTCCTTATTTCTGGCCCAATTATCATTTTTATCTTACATGTTTACAGTTTGCAGCCTTACATACCAGCACATTGTATTCTTACTAAAGTCCCTTCGTCTTGGGACACTTCCTGCAATCGTGTTGCAGGTACAGGCCGAGGCTCAGATCATCGGACGTAGTAGGAGCCAGAATTCGAAAAAATAGTGGTATGCTCCTCTCTTCCAGAAGCCATGTCCTAGTTTGGACTATTTTTAGTTTTGTGTACAGCATGGGTAGGCCGGGGCCCTATCCCGTGCATTTCAATTTATTTACTCTGTAGAGGCTAATGTGGACTAGTTTGTATAGTAGTGTGGGTTGTGTAGTCGTATTGGTTCTCATTGCTTTGCTTATCTTTATTGTAGCCTTGTCGGCTTTCCAGATTGCATATTTATAATTGTCAAGGCATTATTGGCCAAGTATTTACCTTGGTTGGTTGTGACAGGTGGCTTGGTCAGCCCTAATGTTACATTTATAGATGCTATATAGCTGGCTTCTCGATCGATTATGAATCGAGTGCCAGTTGCGTCCTACCCCAGTTTTGGGGTGTGACATGGATGAGGGGAAGAAGGAGCTGGTGAAGGATATACATCGACTCGCAAGGTTGGGAGTTAGGTTGGTAGACTCGATCTATCGCGGTTTTGTTGTCCAGAACCGACTAGAATCGTCCTTGGTGGCTGATGTGAAAGCTAGACAAGATGAGGACTCAATTTTGGTAAAATTGAAGGAAGTCGTTTGAAGTCAGAAGGTGGAGGTCTTCTCCCAAGGGGGGAGATGGTGTTCTTCGGTACTTGGGTCGCCTATGTGTTCCAGATATTGATGATTTGAGAAGCTAGATGTTGCATGAGGTTCATGGATTCTAGGTACTTTATCCATTCGGGTGCCACCTAGATGAATCATGATTTACGGGAAATTGATTGGTGGAATGGCATGAAGAAGGATATTGCAGAATTCAAAGCCAAGTGTCCAAACTGTCAGCAAGTAAAAGTTGAGCATCAAAGGTCGGGAGGCGTACTTCAGGATATCATCTTTCCTACTTGGAAGTGGGAAGAAATTATCATGAATTTCATCACTGGCTTACCTCTTACTCGCCGACAGTATGACTCCATTTGGGTGGTGGTAGATAGGTTGACCAAGGCTGCTCATTTTCTACCGATCAAAACCACAGATTCGGTGGAGGATTATGCCAAGCTATATATCCGAGAGCCTGTCCAATTGCATGGAGTGCCCTTATCCATCATTTCAGACAGAGTTACTCAATTTACCTCTCAGTTTTGGAGGTCATTCCAAAAAGGGCTTGGGACTCAGGTTAAACTCAACACAACATTTCACCTGCAAACGGATGGCCAAGTGGAGAGAACAATTCAGACTCTCAAAGACATGTTGAGAGCATGCGTGATGGACTTTAAAGGTAGTTGGGATGATCACTTGCCCCTGATCGAGTTTTCTTACAATAATAGCTATCACTCTTGCATACAAATGACACTGTTCGAGGCTCTTTACGGGTAGGGATGTAGATCGTCTATCGAATGGATTGAGGTTGGTGAGGCAGCAATGATAGGGCCAGATTCAGTTCATGAGGCAATGGGGAAGGTTCAGTTGATAAGGGACAGGTTGAAAACTGCCCAGAGTCGTCAAAAGTCTTATGCCGATGTTAGGAGGAGAGAACTTGAGTTCGAGGTGGATGACTAGGTGTTCTTAAAGGTATCTCCCATGAAGGGAGTGATGTAGTTTGGAAAGAAAGGAAAACTTAGTTCCCGCTATGCTGGCCCCTACCGGATTGTGAGAAGAGTTTGCAAGGTGGCCTATCAATTGGAGTTTCCCTCAAAGTATCTTCCGTGAATCCTGTGTTCCATGAATCTCTCTTGAAGAAATGTTTGGGTGATCCAGCCTTAGTTGTCCCAGTGGACAGTGTTGGTGTAAAAGATAGCCTTAGCTATAAGGAGGTTCCGGTGGAAATATTGGATCGTGGGGTTGGAGGCTAAGGAATAAGGAAGTAACTTCAGTTAAAGTGTTATGGAGGAATCAACATGTTGAAGGAGCTATGTGGGACGCCGAAGAGGATATGATGGCTATATACCCACACTTATTCTCTACCGGCTCAATTCTGAATTGAGGTACAGTTTTGCCCAAAACTCTATTTAGTTTTCATGTTCAGTTCATGTGTTCAAGTTTCTTTTATGTATAGGGATGTGTATGTGAATTAGAAAATCAGATCAGCTATATGGTTTGAATCGAAGATAGTCATCCCGTTAGTTTTTGGTTTAAATGATCAGTATTTGGGTGTAATGATTGCATGTTTTTGTTTTCTGCTTGTTTACAACATTCGAGGACGAATGTTCCCAAGGGGGAGATATTGTAGTACCTCAAAAATTCCTAAGATTAGACCCAGGGTTAAAAAATGGAAGTTGGCTAAAAAATGGGAAAAAATGTGTAGGACGGACGACCCTACGGATCGTTGGTCCAACCAACGACCCGCTGGATCCAGTCATGGGAAGTGAGTCTGGTGGCAGTGGGAGTAATGGGTGATGTAACGACCCATTGTTGGGAACAACAAGTCATTGTTGGTAACCGTGGTGAGTACTGGACTTTGGCAGTTGGGGATGTAACGAGCCGTCCCACGACCCGTTGTGAGAGGTAATCACCCGTGGTCACTAATCGTTATTTGGGTTGTTAAATTTCCAATGGACCTAACAGAAGGAGACCATGACTCATTAGGGGAAACAATGAGTCGTGGTAAGGCTCATTGTGAGGGAAGGATTAGGTTCTCCAGGAGACAAACAACGGTCGATCTAACGACCCGTTGGAGGTAACGATGACTCGTCCTGTTGAACCGTGGGTTGAATCCAAGATCAGGTTTTGGGCAGTGCTTATGAAGAATCATACCACGAGTTTTGGTATCCTCCAACGACTCATTGGTACGTCCGTTGGATCGACCAGTGTAGATTTTTCAGGGTATTTCATTAAGGGTATTTTCATCATTCCTATGCTCTAGGGCCCTAAACTACGTCATTTTATGATATTTTCTGGGTATGTTAAGATAGGTTAAGTCCTCTTAACCTATTCATTCTCATTCATGCAAAGTTAGGAAGAATTAAGAGTGATCAAGCTAGTTCTCAAGCTCTTCTTCATCAATTCTCCCCTTGGGCTTTCAAAGAGTGTTGAAATTCGATCTTACCCAGGTATGTAGGGTTATGAATGGGTGTTTTCGTTCACACCCCTGCCCAATCTCTCCTAATTTATGAAATTTGATCAAAAATCTTATGGGGTTTTAACTTGAATTTTTGTGGAATTTTAATGATTTACTACTGGGTTATTATAATTCAAGATTTTCATCATGTTTTATGAATTTTGATAAGATTTTACAACTATTTTGATTATAAAATTATTGATTTCGATTTCTACAAAATTTACCCTAATTATGTATGATCTATGATGAATCGACTTATGATATTTACTTTAATTGTTGATATTTAAAACCCATCATGATTTATGATTTGAACTATGGATTTATTCAAATACCTATTATGATATGATGATTCGCAAGGTATATGTATGATATACAAGTATGCATGAAACCTATGATTTATGAATTATGTTTTGGCCGACTCACTGGCCTTATTTCATGGCTAGTTTACATATTTACAAGTATTTTTATGATTATCATGATTTAACTAGCCCATGAATTTATGCATATTATACTATGAGCACTACATATGTTTTGGGAGTAGTATTGAACGGGGCATAGGTTTGGCCCCGGATCTCATAAACTACGTGCCACCGTAGGATATGTTTGGACCTCCCTTATGACTGTCCCCTAGCCCAAATGGCCCTTTTTCATAGTGATATCACGCCCTTCATGGTTTTACCCTTGGCAAGGTACAAACAGCCTCCTGACTAGGTTTACAGGTCAGGCTCCATGTGTGCTCATATGGGGTATGTCGGTTAAGACCCACTGTTCCTCATGATTTATCATGTTTATGATAATGTATATTGGCTCAAGTCATGTTAAATAACGCTTTTATCTTATGATTGCGATTATGATTGTATTATGAATGTTTTGGAAACCTTGATACTTATGTTATGTTACAATAATTATGATATGAGCATGATATCCTACTCTTATGATCATTTATAATATTTATATATTTTTAATGTCCGTTTTACTTACCTTGCATACTCGGTATACTCCACGTACTAACCACATACTTTCTATGTTCTATCGTTTCATGATACAGGATCCGGCTCTCAGGATCATCTTCATCATTAGCCTATCCCAGAGTTAGATATCAACCTTTTTGGTGAGTTCTCATGATTCGAGGGCCATATGTTCAGACTATGATTGTTCTTTAGTTTTACTTTTGTCAGGTTTGTTGGGGATGTTGTCCCATCAAATCATCTTATGTGATATAGGCTTTTCGACCATATGTAGTACTCAGGTGGTGTGTATTTCTAAGTATTTTCCCAAAGTTGTACTATGCTATGTTACATTATGTTTCCGCTATGTCGCATGTTTAGTATTCCGTCTTAGGTGATATGAAGTTAGATGTATGCTTATGCCATGGGTCGACGTGGGGCCTCTCGGGGTTTCCTTGTCTCGTGTTACAATCTGGGTCTACGTTCGGGTCGTGACACACATTCATAGCCTTACATACCTGAGAGGATCTGATTCTACAACTTCTCTGATTACCCAAAGAAGAATTGGTGAAAAACATGAAGGAAACTGAGCTTGATCAGCTCTATAGACCTTTACTCTTGCATGCATGAATAGGAATAGTCTAGAATAAACTTAACCCTCTTAAACTTCATTATTCATAGCTTAAAACAACATAGTTTAGGCTTGGATCATAGGAATTACGTATAAGCCCTTACTAAATTCACAGAAAATAACTGACTTCCAATCCCCACAAGGGATTGGATGAGTCGTTACCAAGGACCATGAATCATTGTCTCCGGTCATCGTATACACTCCCACTTTTCTTCAAAGGGTCCCCTCGAGGGACCTAATGACTCGCCTCTAGTGGCCATGACTCGTGGTTACCTTCCGTTGTATACACTGCTAACATTACACCTAGGGCTCACCATAGGGAACTACACAAGTCGTTACCGGTGATCACCCCTCGTGGTCACCACTCATGGTCTTCATCGGGCTACCAGATGGAGTGCTACTTCAAAGTTTTTATTGGTCCCTGGATTCCATTAAGAAGTAAGTGGCCAATAATTTAGCTGGGGGATCCCTCACAGACCAACCTTATGGGATAGCCAAGGCTCTTTGGGATATGATGACCAAAGAAAATCGAGCTTGGCACACTAGGGACACTAAATTGCCCTTAAGTAGTGCTAGTTCAAGCCTTGTGACTAAGGAAATGAGGAAAAGAGATGAAGAAATAGATGAGACCCTAGAAAATGTGATGAACCAACTCAAACTAATGACAAAGTATGTTTTGGGAACCGGGCCCAAGAATGTCAATGTTGTGGGTATGCAAGGCCCCATGCAATATAAGGGTGAAGCTTCACTGCCATGGTATGAGAAAGAGTGTAAATTCATGGATGGTCAAATGAGTGTTCTCACCTTGTATATCAAGGTTCCAACCTAGGCCCTTGGCATCCACAGAAAGAGAATCAAGGTTGGAGAAACTGCGATAATCAAGGTTGGGTTGATAGGATGAAAATTGGGGAAATCGTGAATCAAACCATGATAGGGAGCGATACCATTGAAGTTTGAACCAATATGTGCATCCTCCAAAGGATGAACCACCCCAACTAAAACCCTAGGTAAGTGATGTTGGAAATTCAAAGATTGAAGAAACGTTAGAATGAGCACTCAAAAAGGTTGAATTCACAAACAATGGGGTCAAAGAGTTAAAAGGGAAGGTGTATAACCTTGCCCAAATTGTGAGCTCTCATTCAGCATCCATTAAGCATTTAAAGGCTCAAATGAACCATTTGTCATCCCAAATGAATCCCCGAATGAATGGCACACTTCCTAGTAACACCATACCAAATCTGAAAAAGGATGGCCATTGCTTAGCGATTGTTACTAGGAGTAGAAATATCTTGGTTGATGTGGGTGTGAAGACCAAATAGGCTGATGATCCAATTAAAATTGATGAAGGGAAAGATGTGGTGCAAAAAGTGCTAGATGTTGTTGATGATGAAGAACTTTTTGCTGATGAAGGAGGGGTTGTTGCACCTTAAGGATGTTGATACTGAAAAAAAGAGCAAGAAGGCATCAAATGCATAAGGCTAGGAACCTAGAATTCCGCCTCCTTACCCTCAGCGATTAGAAAAAAAAGAAAGAAGACAACCAATTCAAGGAATTCATTGAGATGTTTAGCAAGTTGTCCATAAATATACCTCTGTTGGATGCATTGCTCTAAATGCCGGGAGATGAAAATGTTGGGCTATGCAAAGTTCATGAAGGAATTATTGAAGAAAAAGAAGGTTGTTGATGCTGGTGTAGGGGAAGTAACACACCATTGTAGTGCAATGACGGCAAGAAATCTTTCTCCTAAAAGAGAGGACCCTGGGGCTTTTACTATCCCTTGCACCATTGGGTTGTGCATTTTCAAAAAGACCTTATGTGACATTGGGGTAAGCATATATTTAATGCCTCTTATCATTTTCAAGAAGTTGGGGTTGGGGAATCCCAAGCCCACTTCAATGAGGCTTTTAATGGAAAACCGATCCATCAAGAGACCTGTGGGGGTGTTAGATGATTTCTTAGTTCAGATAGAAAAATTTATCCTTCCAGTTGACTTTTTCATGTTGGATTGTGATATGGATTTCGAGGTGCCTATAATTTTGGAGCGACCATTGCTAGCCAAGGCCAAAGAATTGATGGATGTGGAGCTCAAAGAGCTAAAGTTTAGAGTGGGTGGTGAGGAAGTCACCTTCAAGGTGTGCCAACCCACAGAACCCCCGGATGAACGCAAGGTGATAGCGGTTCTCAATGAAAAGGAGGAGCAAAATGAAAAATGGAGACGATGAAGTTGATTCGAAGAATGACCCTCCAGAGAATTGATGATTGAGGAGATATCCATTGTTCCACGATGTTAAATAAGGCTCTTCTTGGGAGGCAACTCATGTGTTATTATGTTTGGTGCTTTGATGTTTTGTTGTTTTTGTTTTGTAGGTTGATTGGATAAGGAAACAAGTGAAAGAAAAAAATAGGGCAAGCCCTGCGCGAGACCTACGAAATGCAGGTGCTCAAGCGCGAGTCACTTCTCAGAGAAAGAGAGGTCTAGAATGTTGGAGAAAAAAGGATAGAGACGGTGCCTCACTTGAGAAATGCCAATGATAACTAGTGAAATGCAGGTTTGGTGCAGGCTTAAACCACTGAACCTAGAAGAGACTTGGAAGTTGTAGGGTGAACTGTAAATCACCGATGAAACGCGGGTGGCAACCCGTGAAACGCTGGTCAAATGCAGGCCACAAGCAGTGAGCTACGCAAGAGCAATGGTTACCTGTGTTTTAAACTGCGAAATGCTGGTAACCACCAATGGCCACTGGTCCAGCGCAGGCACAGGTAAGTACTTTAAGGACTGAGTTCATAGAGTCGAGCATGATGAGAGACATGAGCTTTTATACATAAATAGGGTCATGATGTGAAACTGAGATTTATGGAATCATGGAAGAAGACTGGGACCACCATTCAGATAGTCTATATTACAGGGGAGACTCTGCCAAATTTTTTTTCAGAACAATGGTTACAAGAGTTAAACTCATGTTCTTTAGCTGCAAATAGCATCCTGTAAAGTGCCTATGTTAGACTTTGTTGCATTTCAGATTTTCGAATAGTCCATATTACGCGTTAGCTGGGTGGGGCGAGGCTATGCCGCGAGGGCTTGCGCGACGCATTAGCCCTGCCTGCGCGATGGGTTGAGTCGTATGATATATTATTATAATTTACAATACGCGCATGACGTCCTAACCATGCAAGCACACGACAAGGTGGAAGTGTTCGATGTATACAAGGCCACCAAGCTCCCGACTGTGTACGAGGAACTCTCGGTGATCAAAAATGAGCCCACGCTTCCCAATTCGATAATAAAATCATAATCAACTCATACTGCGCCAGCGCATCGCGCCTCTGTATCAGCACAATGGGAGGCACATTGCGCCCGTGTTTTGGTGCTATGGGAGGCGCGAATTGAACAATGTTTTATTATCTATGGGCAGATTTTGTAACTATTTTGAAAATAAATTTATGGATTCGAATTTAAATCAAATTATGCATAATTAAAAATATTGACCAAACCCATTGATCGACCCGACCCATGTTTCTCCCAAAGCGGTCAAATCTCTTTTTAAATCTCCAAAAACCCTTCTTCTCCACTTTTTTACCTTCCCCATAACCCACTTACCAGCCATTATACCTTTCTAACTTCACCCCATTAATTCCCATTAAACCCACCTCCTCAACCCACTAATCACTCTCACTCCCTTCCACTTTTAAAATCCCCCTTCTCCATTCACTTCATTTCACCTTATCTTACTAAACTCTCACTAAGCAAAAGAATTTCTGATCTTTGGGGATTAGCCATTGTTGATCAAGACACCGAGTTTCAATCTAGTTGCTTTTTATCTCTTCTCAATCGGTATGTGTGTTCATTGCATTTATTATGCTTGTTGTTTGAGAAAGATCGTCCAACATTAAGCATGCTAGATTCAAAATCTTCTTAACCCATGTTCCCCATTTGCTATCTTGTGCTCTTCCATTATTGAATAAGTATAATAGTGTGGGTATGTTGGGGGAAATTCTAATTGCATAATGCTAGTGTGGGTACTTATCTTGGTAGAAATGCTATATGAATTTGTGTGTTTGATATAATAGTTGGGGTTGAAGTCTGAGTAACCCCGTGTGCTTAAAATGTACGATTTGCCTGATGATAGATAGGTTGACGTCTTTCTTAAGGGAAAATCATCATTTTTATTCTATTGTGTTGTTTGAATGGGTAAAATAATAATGTGGGGGTGAGTTGAGTAAGGAATGAACTTGAGATATTTTGATTTAATTGGTTTGGGGTGAACAATGTTGCACGATGCTTCACCTATGAGTTTTCGGTCAGGTCCTACGAAATGCAGGTTGAGGCGCAAGTATGGGTTGGAGGCTTCAGCCCACTGCCCAGCACCCATATTTCACCTACACGTCATGGGTCGAGACCGGTGAAATTCCGGTGTAGCACAGGGAGAGCGCTATTCTGCCCAGTTGTCAACCTAGGCCTGCGGCTCAATTGCGACTCACGAGTCTCCACCTGCATTTTGCAGTTGTAGCACAGGTACTGCCAACACATGATTTTGATGTTTTAACTTGTTGTCATCCAATTCTAAGATTTTTATTTCTAGCTTAGTTTAGCTATTTCTTTTACTTTCATATTATCAAAAACACAAAAATAGTAGCGTGTGGCACTAACATTTCTTTTGCAGCATTATGATTTCATCTAGGCAAGAGGATAAGGGGAAAGCCAAACCAACCACAGCCTCCACCAATACCAGAGAGCCCATCATCTATTGTGTGCGTGACATGAAGGCACATTATGTCATCTGTGAAGGGAGGCCAATTACCACTGAGAAATGCTTTAATCTAGTGAGCCCGGGGAATGATTTCCTAAACATAACTGCACAATGCAATGTCATACAATGGCACATGTTTGCTACTCCTCTACTGAACTACTATACCAACCTTGTGCTAGAATTGTATGCATCCTACCGGCATGACAAGTGGCAATGAAGCACAAGGGGAAGGTTGATGAGTTTGCTTGCCCCCCCCCCCTTAGTCAGGGTTAGGGGTTTGGAGGTAGATATCACTCTGGAAGCCATAAATACACTATTTTTGGAGGATGAAATTGATTCAGCAATGGAGTATGCAGCAAAAGTGGCCACCAAAGAACATCAGCTCTGTTGGATAGCTCCTATCATCGCCATTAGTCAGCCCTTATGGGCCTCCATGGGTGGTAGAATCTCAAGGCATGATCTAAAGCTTGAGGCCAAGTTGTGGGTGGAGTTTGTTTGTGGCCGAATTATGCCCTCTAAAAATGACCAAAGAGTGAACCTCAAGGCGGTGATACTCATTGCTTGCATCATGGCAAGAGTGCCCATTATCTTTGGGGAAATAGTGGCCATACAAATGAAGCATAAGGCGAGAAAGAAAGGAACTTCAATGCCATATGTTGTTCTCATCTCTGAGCTGTGCCTCAAAGCAGAGGTACCATTATTCCCCGATGAATCCCCCAGCTCTACCACTAGTGTCATTAACATTGAAAGAAACAGGGATGTGGATGCATCGAAGATCAAAAGAAAGAGGATGCAAGCATGGGAAACTCCTGAGGATTCCGCTTCTCATAACATTGAGGAGACCCCCACCGCTCCCAACCTTAACATGACCCACCCCGAGATATCGGGTCATGCATCTGGAGAAGCACTATTTAGGGGGCCTTCACCTCCTCCCACAACCTCTTGCCCAAGAGAAATGAGAATCTAGCTGAGATGACACAATCTCATAAGATCCAACTCAAAATATGGCTCAAAATCTCCCTACTCATATCGTCAAAATAGTGAAGAGGGAGATGAAGAATGTGTTCGATAGATTGAACAAACTATGCTCTCGAGTGGATGTGGTTGAGGGAGTAGTCTCTTCTCTCTGAGCTGAGGTGAGAGAGTTGAGGAATTGGGCACTAATGGAGGACCCCGATATGAGTATTCTTGATGTAGTCATGGCAGCCCCATCGACAACCCAGGGCCACATTGACGACTATTTGATGGCCTAGGTGGAGATTATGAAACAAACTTGGGTGATGTCGGCCTTGATGAGAATGAAAAGGCCAATGATGATGAGGATGAGAAGCCGCATCAGGGAGTTCCTACCATCCTTTGTTCTTCTTGTATACATTAGGGACAATGTACATTCATAGTTGAGGATGGGTTGTGTTCCTTTTATTTATCATGTTTGGTACTATGTTGGTTTTATTTCCCTTGTCGGGCTAAATCTCTTATGCTTTGACTGTCATTAGTTTTAAAATTTTGCTTAAACTGGTTGAATGCCCTTCCCAGGCTTTTGTTAAAAGAAATGTTGCTTGTTAACTTGTTATTGTCGTTGATGGTTCATTTTAAATTGCTAAATGTTGATGACCCATATCTTAATAATCTCTTTTGTTCATAGTAGTTAGTAAATAAACTCCAATGGTTTTATTTATACTGCGGTTCTTTCCTAAGGAGCGATTTCCTTTTCCGTTCTTTTATTGTCGAACCAGGTGGCATTTCCGAATGATAGATTGAGATGTGACTTTCTTAAGGAACATGCCAAGTTTAGAGCCTTTTTAAGTTGGTTTTTGCAATTTCTTTTGAGAGGTACCACCAAAAATTTCGTAAATGGCATTGAAAAAATAACTTTTGAGGAAAAAGGGGTAATTAAATTTAAAACTTAAGTACTATTTTGTCATGAATTGCATATTCCTTGTTTGGCTTTTTGATTCACATGCTATCTTGTCTAAAGTCATACTCTTTATGTGGTTATGAAAATTGTATGAACTCCTTGGAGTGTGATGCTTTGTGGGGTAAGGTTTTAGCTTCATGCATAAATAGTTGTCTAGAACTAGCCCCAAATGTGACTCAAGGAGAAATCCTAGATGTAGCTACACTTAGAACATGATTTTAGGCTTTCTTTTGGTAGCTACTTCACCTATATGACTTCCTTGAACATCCATCCATGCTAGCCAATGTTGAGCTTTTACACCTTTTCCTTGAGAACCACATAACAAGCCTATTACCCTTTTGTAATCCCTCTTTTGGAACCTATCCTCCCTAGTGCTAGTTGTGAGAAGAAATTAAAAAAAAATTGATGCTTTGAGGCCCAAAAGTGTGAGAATAGAAAAGAGAGAAATGAGGCAAAAGCCTATGTTTAGGGGTTTGCAAAAGAAAATGTAAAAATTATGTGATTTCCAATGTGAGATAGCACCAAATTATGAGAAAATGAATGAATTGGGTGGTTGAAAAGAACTTTTAAGCCTTAGAAAAAAAGGTAGTGGTTGAAATGTTCTACCTCCTGCTTAGATGAGGTTAAAAGTGGTAAGTAAGGAGATATAAGGGTGGCTCTTGATACAAAAGTGAAAATATTGATCAAGGAGAGATAAGGTGGGGGAAATCTCAAGAGAAAATGGAGTACGCAAAAATATTTATAAAAAAAGAATTAGGGAGGTTCTAGTCACTAGAACTAAAACATCATCCTACCTTTACACCTAGCCTTCATTATGACCTCCAAATTATCATTGATTTTAAGTGTAGCAACTCTACATTAGTGGTGAGTTACACGAAGGGCAAGACTATGAGTCAAGTTGTGTGCATGAGAATTTCTTTGTTAGAGTGAGAGTATTTGCCTTATTCTATAATCCCTTTGAGCGTGAATTGCTTGATAATTAAATGAGATTATCTCTTGATGTGAGTGGCATCACTTCATTGGGGAGCATGCTTGCACGTGTTAAAAGATGTGACTGAGATAAGAATGCAGTGAGCTTTAGGGAAAACTTTGAATATGAATTTTCAATGACTTAAGATGCTATGTAAGCTCGTTTTGATCAACCATACCTCTTGTTTTAAATGAAGGAAACATATTGAATCATGCCAATTGTTTGTGGTTACCTCTTGAAGCATTTGCATAAATTGTTGGGTCTTCTCTTTACCTTTGAGTCGATGAGCGATTTTGGAGTTGTCTTAGTCTTAGTGGTCCCTTGTGCAAAAACTCGTGTGGTGTGACATGCTTAATTACATTATCCAGCTGTAAAGAAATACCTTTCTTTAGGACAAATAATGGTTCAAGTTTGGGGGTTCAATGAGTTGGTAATTTACCAACTCATTAGGCTTTTCTTGGTTTTCACGTCAATTAGAACATTTTATGCCCTTTTTCTGTAAAATGATTTCAGGTATTCAATTTGAATAGACAAAGCAAAGAACTTGAGCAAAAAGCATGGTTTGGCTTCAAAGAGGAGGACTTGTGTTTCACAGGTTGACACCTATGAAATGCAGAAGGGAATTGATGGGAAGTTGATGGCACACCTACAGAATGCAGGTCCGCACCAATGAAACACAGGTGCCAACATCGGATCATGCCTGGGCTTACTGACCCACAACTGCGAACAAGTGGCCTCCTGCGGATGGACACCAACAAAACGTCGATGTATCGCAAGTGAGGCCATCATCAAAGGGGTAAAATCATCCAACACAGGAAAAGAGGAGCATCTTTAACCTATTTATGTACATTCCTTGAAAAGTACAAAAAATTCCATTCCATGAGAGTATGGTATTGGTTTTGAATTTCTAGAGAGAGAAAAAGATAGAGAGTTTTTCTTCATCTTCTTCTTCCTCTTTAAGGTAAAAACCTCCATTAAAGATCAAACTTGAGCTTGAAATGTACTCTTGATGATGAATCATATGATTTTATTTATTAATATAATCTTTTTTCCTTCATCCATAAGTAACTAAACATCTTGCTAGGAGTGTGTGCATCATAGGGGCTAAATTAGATGGGGTGTTGCTATTTTAATATTAGACTTACTTATTTAGCATAAATCTATTGTTTTCTCCAAATTATAATTGAATTATCCATAATTTCAAATATGGGTAGTGTTTCCTTATTCTATAGTTTCTTAAAAAAGCGGAATAGAACATGGGTAAGAAAATAATGGCGGGTATTTGGGTTTTGATTTTGTGCGGTTGGGCTAGAGATAGAAAAAATCCATTGTTATACACCCATTAAAGAATTAAGGCTAGAGATAGTCAATTCCTGCCAAAGTTGTAGTGGTTGATGTTTATGGGACCTTGAGGTTTCAGAAAACCCGAGGCAAAAGATACTCAAGTGGTTGAGAAACATAGAGTATTTCTTTGTCCGCAACTATTTATGCTTGTGACTAATGATTTGATTTTCTAGTTAACTTCAATCCAATTGACGCCCTATCCATAGCACACCCCTAGCTCTTGCTCATCTTTTCTTCTTCGAGTTGGTTGCCTTGTAGTTGATTGGTAGAATCTAAATTTTATTTCAGATCATTTCAACCCCAATATTTACTTTTCCATTTATAAGGCAATGATGCGACTTAGTTCACTTTGATAGACAACTTTTGTGATATTAATTTGCTATTCCCTGTGGATTAGAGCCCAACTCACGAGTTGGGTAATTATATTGCAACAAATATTTATGTTTTTTCCTTGTGAGGAGTGGATTTTGATGTCATTAAGGTGTTTCCATCTCCATCTTTCTTGAATTTAAAGACCCACTTGTAGTTACATGGTCTTTTACCTTTTGGAAGTTCAACCAATTTGCATGTGATATTTTTCTGTAGAGATTCAATATCTTCTTGCATGGCTTCCATCCATTGGCTCTATTCTAGATGAGACAGCACCTCTTTAAGATATTTTGACTCTCCTTCATCATTGATGAGAACGTACTCTAAGGAAGGGTACTTACATGACTCTATGCTTTGCCTTCCCGACCTCCTCAGAGGTTGATATTGTTCTTCTTTCTGAGTAAGGTACTCCACTTTCTTGGTAGAATCACCAAGTTACTCCCCCTGCTCAACAACCTCATTAGGTTGCTCATCCTGCTTCGCAACCTCGTCGATTGTACTTTTTGCACTTGTGGGATGGTATGTGTTATTATAGAATTTTGATGATTGACTGTAATTGATAAAGTTTTTGCAACTAATAAAGTGAACCAGGTTAACCTCAAAGATGACTCTTTAGGTATACAAAGGGGAACAGGTCCAAGATAGAGGCAAGAGACATCGACTCTTACCCAATGTAGGAATAGGGGCACAGATGAAGGAGAGACACATCAACTCCTACTCAAAGTATGAATGAGGCACAACTAACAATATTAGATAAGGCATCTTAACACTCAGCAAGACATAAAAAGAAGGTTTTCCTATTGATAACACACAAGACAAGTGGAGTACGAGTCAAAAGAGGAGTGCGCAAAGAAAAGGAATCATAATTGAAGAGGGATTACTCAATGGATTGAGTATTTATTATATCCCACCAGCGAACAGAAGAACATCGACGATTGAGAGCAAGAAAGGACCAGAAGCTTTCTAGGCAATTGTCAAGATCTGAGAGTTGAGTGAAATTCTTGTGTTTTCGTTTCTCCATTGTTAAGAGTTATGTGAGTTTCTAACTCTGAGTGTGAGTTGAGAAATGCGTCACTAATTGTAACACCCCAAACATTCCTAAGACTAGACTCGAGATTTGGAATTTGATTAGCAAAAAAAATCTGCAATTTATCCTCAGAACGACTTGTCCTAGAAGTCGTGGTTTCTTTTAACGGGTCGTTGGAAGAGTTATGGTAGCTTCTAAATTTTTCAGTCCTCAGACCACGCATCCACACAACGAGTCGTGGTAGTTTGGTACAACTCATGGTCATGAATCATAGTTAAAATCTGCAGAGGATGGCCTTGAGGACATGAGTCATGCAGCATAGAAAGTATGTGGTCAGTACGTTGAATGTACCGAGTATTCAAGGTAAGTAAAACTGCTTAAGTAAAATAAATCATTTAAAACATTTCATACATATCATAAGATTTCAAGTATAAGTAGAAGGGCTACAAGCATTCATTCTGAAAACGTAATCTTATCATGACATGACCATGCTTAGCTTTACAACATCATGATTGACTCGAATGACTCAAAGTTGAACATAACATTTATATCAAAAGTTGAACAATGAGTCAAACCTTACTTTTAGAACATGCATGCATAAGGTAATCATCATGAGTAATGAATATGCAATTACGGATAATATATACAGTGGGAGACTCGTCACTTAACCAACATACCACGATAGAGCTTACGTGGTCCCAACTATCACACTCAAGTGGGTAGAGCCGTTCATAATCTATCCATCATATCCGCTTCGGCTTCCCCGTAGCTCCTTCAACATGCTGATTTCTCCATAATACCTTAACTGAAGCTACTTCCTTGTGTCTTAGCTTCCGAACCTGACGATCCAAGATTTCAATGGGAATTTCTTCATAACTGAGACTTTCTTTTACATCAACGCTGTGCAACGAAACTATTAAAGCTAGATCACCCAAACACTTCTTCAAAAGTGACACATGAAACATGAGATGAACTGAAGATAACTCCGATGGCCAGTCCAACTCATACGCCACCTTACCAACTCTCCTCACAACCCGGTAGGGACCAACATAGTGGGGACTGAGTTTTCCTTTCTTTCAAAACTACATGACTCCCTTCATGGGAGATACCTTTAGAAACACCCAATCATCTACCTTAAACTCCAAATCTCTTTTCCTCACATCAACATATGATTTCTGACGACTCTGAGTGGTCTTCAGCCTGTCCCTTATCAACTGAACCTTTACCATGGCCTCATGAATCGAATCAGGTCCTATCATAGTGGCTTCCCCAACTTGAAACCATCTGATGGGCTATCTACACCTCCGCCCATAAAGAGCCTCGAAGGGTTCCATATGGATGCTAGAGTTATAGTTGTTATTATAACCAAACTCAATCAAGGGCAAATGATCATCCGAACTACCTTTGAAGTCCATCACACATGCCCTCAACATATCCTCGAGGGTCTGGATTGTTCGTTTCGCGTAGCCGTCTGTTTGCAGATGAAAGGTTGTACTGAGCTTAACTTGAGTCTCAAGCCCTTTTTGAAAAGAACGCCAGAATTGGGAGGTAAAATGAGTACCTCAAAATGAAATAATAGACAAGGGCACTCCATGAAGTCGAACCAATTCCCAAATATATAATTTGGCAATAAACATCCGCTGAATCTGTGGTCTTGACCGATAAGAAGTGTGCAGCCTTGGTTAACCTGTTGGGCACCACCCAAATGGAATCATATTGTCGACGAGTATGAGGTAGACCAGTAATGAAATCCATATTAATCTCTTCACACTTTCAAGTGGGAATGCTGATATTCTGAAGTACGCCTCCTGGCCTTTGATGTTCAACCTTCACTTGTTGATAATTAGGACATTTGGCTACGAACTCTGCAATATGCTTCTTTATACCATCCCACCAATAGATTTCTCGCAAGTCCCAATACATCTTCATGGATCCCGGATGGATAGAATATCTGGTACCATGTGCCTCATGCAATATTCGAGCTCTCAAATCATCAACGTCTGGGACACATAGACGACCCTGGTATCGTAGCACACCATCTCCCCCTTGGGAGAAAACCTCCACCTTTTGACTCTGCACCTCTTCCTTAAGATTCCTCAAAATCGGGTCCTCATCTTGCCTAGATTTAACATAAACCACCAAGGACGATTCTGACCCATTTTGCAGAACAACACCGCCATCGGTCGAGTCAACTAATCTAACTCCCAACCTTGCTAGTCGATGGACATCTTTCACCAGCTCTTTCTTTCCCTCATCCACGTGAGACACACTCTCCATAGAGAGCCTACTAAGCACATTTGCAACCACATTAGCGTTGCTCGGGTGGTAAAGGACACTCATGTCATAGTCCTTTAGTAACTCCAACCACCTCTTTTGCCGAAAATTTAGATCTTTCTATGTGAACACATATTGCAAGCTCTTGTGATCCGTGAATACATCCAAGTGGACCCCATATAAGTAATGCCGCCATATCTTCAACACGAACACCACCGCGGCCAACTCAAGATCATGGGTCGGGTAATTCTTTTCATGAACTTTCAACTTTCTCAAGGAATATGCTATCACTTTCCAATGTTGCATCAACACAAACCCGAGTGCAACTCGCGAAGCATCACAATATACTACAAAGCCATTTGTACCCTCAGGTAGGGTCAATACTGGTGCTGAAGTGAGTCGGGCCTTCAATTCCTGAAAGCTTTTCTCACAAGCCTCCAACCATTGGAACTTTACCTTTTTCTGAGTCAATCTGGTCAATGGGGCTGTAATGGATGAAAAACCCTCTGCAAATCTCTGATAGTAACCTGCTAAGCCCAAAAAGCTCCTAATATCAGATGGGTTCACCGGTATGGGCCAATTCTTTACCGCCTCGATCTTCTGAGAATCTACTTTTATACCCTCACTTAACACCACATGGCCTAGAAATGTCACTGAATCCAACAAAAACTTGCATTTTCTAAACTTTGCATATAACTGTTGGTACTTGAGGGTTTGAAGCACTAATCTCAAGTGAGCGGCATGCTCCTCCTCGCTCCGAGAGTATATGAGGATATCATTGATAAACACAATCACGAACATGTCTAGATATGCCTTGAACACCCTATTCATTAGATCCATAAAAGCTGCTAGGGAATTGGTTAGTCCAAAAGACATAACAACAAATTTGTAATGACCATTTCGAGTCCTGAAAGTGGTTTTTGGGATGTCACTCTCCCGAACCCTGAGCTAGTGATATCCGGACCTGAGATCAATCTTCGAGAAACACCTGGCACCCTGAAGCTAGTCAAACAAATCATCAGTTCTAGGTAAGGGGTACCTGTTCTTGATGGTAACCTTATTCAATTGTCGATAATCAATACACATGTGAAGGGAACTGCCCTTATTCCAGACAAATAACACTGGTGCACCCCATGGAGTCTTACTCGGTCTAATGAAACCTTTATGTAATAGGTCCTTCAACTGATCCTTCAACTACTTTAGCTTGGATGGACCCATTCTGTAGGGCGGAATGGATATAGGCTGCGTGTTGGGGAGAAGATCTATACCAAAATCAATCTCCCGATCGGGAGGTGCACCTGGAAAATCATCAAGAAAGATCTCCGGGTACTCACATACTACTGGAACTGACTGAATGGTTGGGGTCTCGGACTCCACGTCCTTAACCCTAACTAGATGGTACATGCAACCCTTAGAAATCATCTTCCTGGCCTTAAAGTAGGAAATGAATCTACCTACAGGCACAGTTGAACTACCCTTCAATTCTAAGACTGACTCACTTAGAAATTTGAACTCTACTGATCGGGTTCTACAATTAACTGAAGCATAACATGCAAATAGCCAATCCATGTCGAGAATAATATCAAAATCGGTGATGGCTAACTCTATCAAATCTGCTGAGGTGACCTTATAAAGAACTGAGACAGGGCAATCTCTATACACCCATCTAGCTATAACTGAGTCACATGTTGGAGTAGAAACTGAGAAGGGCTCTGATAAGACATGGGGACTAACTCCGAAGCTACTGCTACATATGGTGTCACAAAAGATAGGGTAGCCCCTGAATCTAGCAAAGCATACACATCAACATAAAAAACTCTCAGCATACCAGTGACTACATCTGGTGACCTGCTCCTGATGAGTGGCTAAGGCATAGAACCTATTTTGGCATTGCTCGCCAGTTGTGCTAGTGAATGCCCCCTGATTTGCTATGCGTGGGGGAGGGGCTGCTGAGCTAGAAGCTGGGCCTCGGTCCCCAACCTGATCTTGTCTCATAGTGGGACAATCCTTGAGCATATGTCCAGGCTACCCACGTCCAAAACAAGCTCCTGACCCTACCAAGCACTGGCCTGTGTTCCCTCGGCCGCACCTGCGACAAGCTGGAGTGCCAGAATCTATGGGTCTGCTACTATGACCCCTCGAGCCTGACGCTTGCCCCCTCTGATCATGTCGAGGCCTAGATTGCACATTTGTGAGGAAAATGTTGGGGCTGATGATCTCTGATGGGTCTGCTGTCGATGCCCACGGTCGAACCTCTATTGAGAGTATCTGTGGTCCTCAGTCCTGGCTCTCTTAGCCTCCCTTCCCTCGAATGTTCCACCTCCATCTTCTGGGTGTACAACACTATTCGGGGAAAGTCCATGTCCTGATGGAGCATAGTTGTCCTGCAGTCCTTGTCCAAATAACCTGTTATACCATGCACAAATCGGCTCAGCCGCGCCCGTTGGTCGGCCACTAACTCTAGGGATTACTTAGATAGGTGGGTGAACTCAATGGCGTACTCCTGAACAGTCATCCTTCCTTGATTTAGATTCACAAATTCAGCTGCCTTCAACTCCCTCATCTCTCAAGGGAAGAACTGATCTAGGAATGCAACCTGAAACTCCTCCCATGTGATCGAACCTCCTCCTGCGACCCTATTGTCTTTCCGTTGGCGAAACTAGATATGTGCCACCCCCTTCAACTGGTAGGAGGCCAACTCCGCGCACTCAACACTATTCACCCCCATGACTTGGGCGATCTTGACAACCTCATCAATGAAATCATGCGGGTCCTCACCTACCTTGGACCCTAAGAACTCCAGTGAGTTCATCCTCAAGAAGTCCCTGACTCGAGCCGCCATTGCATTGCCATTTTGTGGAATATGCGCAACGGCCTGCTGATTTACCTAAGTGGTCAAGGCCTGTGCCAACATCTGGATGGCAGCTCGAAACTCAGCATGAGCGGTTTGCTCCAGTGCCTGGGGCTCCTGAACTAGTGGGGCTGGCTGATGCCCATAACCGTTCCCATTCTCGTGGCCTTCACCACCCCCACTCCTCCTTCCATTCATCCTTTGAGGTTCCATGATTCTATAATAGTGAATAGCATGAATTAGAAGTATAGAAAGTTTTGTCATCGCATGACATAAATCATGAAAGAAGGGAACATTTCCTAAAATTTCTAGTAGCCTCTTCGTCATAAGTGTGGCGTGCTTCACACCCATGAAAAAGACTCTACCTAACGCGGCTTTCAGACTCCCTAGGACACTTCAAACCTGTTGCTCTGATACCAACTTTGTCACGACCCGAGGGTAGACTCGGATCATAGACACTGGACAAGGGACCCTGAGGGACCCCAAGTCGACCCACGGCATAAGCATTCAATTAACTCATTTAATAATCATGAAGAAAGCATAAATATAAAATCAGCGGAAGTCTCATACAATGGCACGTCAAAATAATATTCGAAGTTATACATACATAAGTCTGAAAGCCTCAAGCCTAGATGAGTTGATAGGACAAGACCCCAATTAACTCCACAAAACCTAAAACTGAAATACGACATGAAGCTAAAAGTATAGTCCTAGAAAGATGAGGACTCACCAATCACGCAGGTGCTAACTCTAATAAGTGACTACGAGCGGGGCTGAACCTGAGAACTGGATCCTGCATCATGAAACAATGCAGCATAGAAAGTTTGCGGTCAGTACGTGGAATGTACTGAGTATGCAAGGTAAGTAAAACCGCTTAAGTAAAATAATCATTTAAAACATTTCATACATATCATAAGATTTCAAGTATAAGTAGAAGGGCTATAAGCAGTCATTCTAAAATCGTAATCTTATCATAACATGACCATGCTTAGTTTTACAACATCATGACTGACTCGAATGACTCAAATATGAACATAACATTTATATCAAAAGTTGAACAATGAGTCAAACCTTACTTTTAGAATATGCATGCATAAGGTAATCATCATGGGTAATGAATATGTAATTGGGAAAAGACATAAAATTTCCCCTGAACTTGTCCACACAACTCACTTTAGTACTTTAACTTTACGGGCATTTGTTTACCCCCTAAATGCATCTAAAGTCTATTAAATATCACCCTAAGAGAATAATACCACTCTCACAATGTGAAGTGTTTTACACTCGCCCTACGTCAGTGCCACATTGACAATTATTTAAATTTTGATTTTTTTTCATTTCTTTTCCTTACTTATATTTTTATACACTAATTAATTTCTAATCCTAATTAATTCAAAAAAATGGAGGTTGTTTTTCTCCATTAGGTATCTTTATTTTTTAAAAAAATTGAAAACTTTTCTAAAAAATTGAATCTTTAAAGCACAAAGTAAAAAAAATTGATAAATATGTACTTTTTGTGTGTAGGGGGGGAAGGGGGGCGTGTTGGCTGGGTGAGGTGAGGTCGAAGATGGAGAAATGGTGTGGTGGGGGTTTGAAAAAGGAGAAATTGTGAGGTAGTTCAAAGAAGGAGAAAAGGGGTGGGGATTCATAAGAAGATAGGTCTGGGGGGAGGGGGTGAAGAAGGAGAGAGGATTGGCAAATTTGAAGAAGGAGAAGGGGGTGGGGGTTTGAAGAAAAAGATAGAGTTGGGTAGGGTTTTCTTTTTATTTTTTATTCCTATTATATAATATAAATATCAATGGACCCACCTTTTTTTCCCTAAATACACGCCTTTTTAAAAAAAATTATTTTCTATGTCAGCCTTTTGGGTGGTATTTAATAGACTTTATATTCTTTTAGGGGGTAAACAAACACCCGTAAAGTTAAAGTTCTAAAGTGAGTTGTGTGGACAAGTTCAGAGGGGTTTTTTATGTCTTTTCTCTATGCAATTATTGATGATATAGACAGTGAGAGACTCGTCACTTAACCGACATACCATGATAGAGCGTACGTGGTCCCAACTATCACACTCAAGTGGGTAGAGCCATCCATAACCTTGTCAGGACGATGGACGATACCATGATATCGATATCAAGCTGAGGGGCCAGTCGGGCTGGGGATAGCTCACAAGGGAGGTCCCAATATTATAATAGTATCAACCTACGTTGGCGCGTAGTTCTAGGGCATAGGGTGATCGACCCTTAACCCGCTCGGTGCTATACTCTTCTCCCAAAAACATGCAATGCTCTACATCATATATAATGAAGCTCAACATCATCTACTGACAAAGCTCAAGACGAATCATGCATAGCTGAAAATCGTATGAAGCAAAGCTCAACATTGTCTATTGATAAAGCAAATAATGAAATCATGCATAGACTAGACATAATATGAATATGAAGCTCAACATTGTCTATCGACAAAGATCATAATGACATTAATCTCAATTATGAATTCACGCATATGGGAGGCTTTATTTCAAAACATGCCTTAAGCTCAATCATAGGTGGGAGCATCTACTCCAAATCATGTGGTAAGCTACATGTAGAAATATTTAACTCAACATACCACAAGTTAGAATTTATGAAAAATTGGGAAACTTCCCTTCAAACAATGTGGTAAGCTTATGTCGGAAAAGTCATCACTTTAAATGACATGTGGGCATTGTCCAAAGCTTTATTATACTAGGATCTACTCATTTCATTTTGAAAACAACATCATAATCATGGGTAGCTTTAGAAACATGCTTTTCATCATCAAATCTCAACATCATCATGCATTCATCATCATTCACTACTTTCATGAACTTCTCATCCATGGGCATTTTAGATTTAAGATTTTTGGAAAACAATTGTGTATTGAAAACAATTTAGAATCTGCCCAAACTTTGCAATTCATCAATATACACATAATCTAATCATACCCATATATAGAGATTGAAGAGTCATGCATTTTGGGTAAAATTCCATACTTGATCATAGACGATTTTATCATGATTTGATAGAAATTGGACATGGGTGTGGAAGGAGACACCCACTTATAACCTTACATACCTGGGAATGGTGAACTCTAACACCCCCTAATTGCCCAAGTTAAGATTCCAATAGAAAACTTGAGATTTTTCCTTGGATCTCCTCTTCAAACCTTCAAACTTGCATGCATGGGAATAATACACTTAGAATAGGTCTTCCCCTACTAAAATTCTCCAAAACGAGCCTTAAACGATGTAGTATAGGCCCCTAGAACTGAGGAAATGACAGAAATAACCTTACTAAACTCACAAAAATTTGTTCACTAGGCCAAACAACGGACGACCCAACGGGTTGTTGGAGGTACCACCACCCGTGATACCTATCCATGCTATGCACTATCCCAGACTTCTCTCGGATTCACACCACGAATAGACAGGACGGCTCATCCTTAGATACCACGAGTCGTTCCTTTGATCGTTGTCTCCTCTTCTAAAATTTCTGAACTCCTTCACAACGAGTCTCACTATGACTCATTGTGTCCTCCAACAGGTCGTGGTATCCGTCCGTCGAGTCTACTGTAAAAGTCCACTGCCTTACCACAACTCCAAACAATGGGCCGTCCTTTCTCACAACGGGTCGTTGTGATGCCCGTTGTCTACATTGTCACCAGGCCTAGACTCTTACCACGCATGCTTACAACAGCTCGTGGTTACATACCATGAGTCGTTGTTCCTCTCATCCTGCAACTCTTTTTTTCCCCAAATTTCTACAGTTTTGCATTTTAGCTTCCTGGGTCTACTCCTAGGCACTTCCGGGGTATTACACCCCTTCATCTCAATTTCTCTTGGGTTTTCAAGGCAAGTCAAGAGATCAATTTTACCTAGGTATGTAGGACTTTTAATGAGGGGTTTCTTCCACCCTCATGTCCCTTTCAAATTTAATTCATGATACCCACCTCCCACGCCCTAATTTTTCAATAATTAGTGATAGGTTCATTGTGGGTGAATTCCTTCATGTCCCTCTATGAAAATCACTTCCTTTAAGATTTTATTTAGTTTTCTATGATTATGATTATATGTTCCTTATCAAATCTCTCATGAATCCATGAAATTAAAGTTGCAAGCATGATTCCAGACCTTCTATGGTTAGTTTCAAATTAAATAAAATTCTATGACTCTCTTATGATTCTAAGTCTCTTATGATTCAATCCATATTCTATAACTATTAATGCATGCTTTCTACTAGATTCTCTCATGAATTTGTGAATCTCAAGTTATGATGATTTTACCCCTAAAGTATGCATGATTTTATGGTTTAGGCAAGCCCACGTAAAAGTCAAGTACGATTCACATGATTTTTAGCAAAGGATTACAAGATAAGATTTAAAAGACATTTTGGAGTCAAGAATCCCAAGAAATAGATTTAAGCTATGTTTTGAGAATTCGATTATGAGCGATATGCATGCTTTTAGGAGTAGTGTCTACCACCGAGTAGGCCCAGGATTTCAAGGACCCAGGTCTCATAACTACGTGCAACGTACGTATATATTCATATTTGGGACCTCTTAAGAGAGTGAATTCCCTTCTCGAGGGCACAGCAGTGATATCATACCTTCATTGTTATTTGCATTGGCAAGGCTTAGAATGTCTCTACGCGCTTGAGCGAGATAGTTGGGGAATCACGTAAACTCTATCGTGATGGTGTCGATTATGATGAAGCCTCCCATTTTTCCTCATGTTTTAAGTTACTCATTTCCATGTCTTATGTTATTAAGTTTAAAGCATATTTAATGCATTGATTAGTTTATGAGTTTTCACTTATGATTTCAAGTATGGTACACTATATGGTTTCTATTTCTAAACCTTGGGTCATTATTTTCTGCTTATGATGAATATCTCATGATTATGTTTATTTCAGGAATATGGCTTTTAGCATGTTATTCCTACTCTCATGTTCTATCTTGTTTTATATTCATGATTTTAGACTATCATTTTAATATCATGTTTTACTTTCTCTTTATACTCAGTACATTCAAAGTACTGACCATATACTTTACGTTATATCGTCTCATGATATAGGTTCTGGTGACCAATCTTAGTCCCAACGTTAGCTCACTCCAGCTTCAATCCAGTACGATCCCAGTTGTGGTGAGTCCTCATGATCCGAAGATGACAGTTTTGTTCATATATTTTTTTCTTATGTCTTTTAGCGTCAGACTTAGCAAGCTAGTTTGGGGTGATGTCTCATCAGTTCATCTTATGTTTAGAGGCTTTTCATTTAACTATGTACAGATGCTTCAGCGTTATTGACTTATGTTTATGCTTATGTTCTTATATTGTGCAGACTTTCACTTACGTAGAGTTCTAGTTCATTTCCACTTTAATAATGCTCTCTTTCATGCTATGTATGTACCATGGGTTAGCTTGGAGCCATTCATGGTTCTAGGCCTTGTGTCGCAGTCGGGGGTCTATGCTCAGGTCGTGAAAAACACGGTATCAAAGCAAAGGTTTAGGTGTGCCATAGAGTGTTTGAAAGCCATGTTAAGTAGAGTCATTTGCCTGGGTGTGAAGCATGCCACACTTATGGGGAAAAGGCTATGGAACATTTTAGGAAATTTCCCTTCTTTCATGATCTATGTTGTGCGATGAAGTACCTCTCTCTACTCCTCTAACTCATGTGATACGAGTTTGCAGAGATATGATTCCCCACCAAGTCAATAGAAGAAGAAATGAAAACGGCAATGGCCATGAAAATGACAATGGAGATGGGCACCAGCCAGCCACACCAGCTCCAGGTGATGCCTTGCCGGAGCAAGTGACTAATGTTGAGTTTAGGGATGCATTTCAGAAGTTAGCACAGGCCATGACTACCCAGGTCAACCAACAGGCTGTGGCTCATGTGAACCAAGATAAGAATGCGGCGGCGCTATGGTGGGAGACTTCATCAAGATGAACCCACATGAGTTTAATGGTTTGAAGGTGGAAGCGGACCCTGTAATATCCCGGAAGTTCCTAAGATCAAACCTAAGGGTTGAAGTAGAGAAAATAAGAAAATTTGCACAAGTCACAAAGTGACTCGTCACGTAACCCAATGAGTCATGGGGTGGCTCGTGATGAGGGTTCCAGGCCAGTGAAGATTCGTGGTCAAGGGGTGACCACTGGTGGACCCACGAGTCATGGTGTCACTTCACGACTCGTGAAGTAAGCCGTGTTTAGGATGGCAGGTTAAAGGTCTAAATTTCCATTAGCAGTAACGAGTATGGACCATGAGTCATGGATGGTCCCAATGACTCATGAATTTGTAATACCAAGAAAACCCTAAGATCAGACCCGAGAGTCAAAACGGAGAAAAATAGAATTTTTTGCACTAGCTCATAGGATGAGTTGTCTAGCGACCCGTGAGGTGCACCACAAGTCGTTAAGTGACTTGTGGGGAGGAGGGAGGATTTGGTTGGATTTTGAGAGTTGGTGGAGACCATAAGTGTGACCACGAGTTGTGGTCAGCACCACGATTCGTTATGTCAACCGTGGTCAGGAGTTTATTTGGAGGTTGGAACTTTGGAAAATGTAGGTCACGACTTGGTCACCAAGTCATTGAGTGTCGTGGTTTTCCTTGTGATGACCCTAGAGCTAGGTTTCCAGTGCTGATCATGAGAAGCATACCATGAGTCGTGGTGTAGGGGACGAGTCGTCCAATCCCTCATTGGATCTGGCAGTGCATTGTTCCTGCGAAATTATTAAGGTTTTTTTCCATAAATTCTAAGTTCCTAAGGCCTATACTACATCATTTTAAGCTCAAAAAAGTGTGTTTTAAGATGGGTAAGTTCATTCTAAGCCTATTCTCTTCCATGCATGCAAGTCTAAAAGCTCCTAAGGGTGATCAATCCTATATTCATCAAGTTCTTCCCCAAATTTCCTTTGGGTTCTCAAGCGGGTTGTAAAATTAGATTTCTACCGGTATGTAGGGTTATGAATAGGTGTGTTCATACACACCCATGCCCAATAACTCTTCAATTTCATGAAAATTCTAGTTGATGAATCTATCGGGTTTTAACCCAACATGTGAATTTCCTTAGTATCAATCATGGGTTTGATCTATGCATGTTTCTAATGTTGAATTATGATTCATGGGCATATTTTACAATGTTTTCAATTATAAGTTGTTTTAAATTTTTACAAATTATGATGCCCATCCATGGAGGTTCATGAAAGTTGAGATCTATGATATATGTATTCAAGCATGATGAGATGTATATGATGAAAGTATGATTTCAAAGTACCCATGTCCCTGTTCATGTTCTTGTGAACAAGTCTATGTCAAGCATGATTAAGTATTGGGAAAGACCATACGATCAAGTATATGTCATGATTTATCTAAATTTCATGTTATTAGGTTACCACATGGATTTAGAGTTTAGACTCTCACTATTTTCAGCTTATGGTATGGTTTGAGCCCAAGGCTCCTCACGTTATGATTTCAGATTTATGCATTTATGTTATGAGTCAGCTTCATCACTAGATGATGGTTCAGCTTCGTTGAAAAATGATGTAGAGCATATGCATATCTTTAGGAGTAGTTTCTAGCACCGAGTAGGCTAAGGGTCAGTCAACCCTATGCCTCAGAACTACGTGTCAACGTAGGTATGTTAAGATTGTTTGGGACCTCCCTTGTGACCCCAAGGGGCCTTCAGCTTGATATTAATATCATGGTAGCATCCTTAGCCCTGGCAAGGCTTTGGACGGCTCTGCCCACTTGAATGTAATAGTCGAGACCACGTAAGCTCTATCGTGGTAATGTCGGTTTACTGACGAATCTCCCATTGTTCCTCATGATTTTAGTTATGCATGTTCATTAGTTATGTTATTATGTTTTCAAAAGGTTTGACCCAATGTTTAGTTTGACTTATGATTATCAGTTTTTAGCTTTGGGTCATTCGATTTAGTTATGATATTCAGTTATATTTAAATCATGTTTTCAGATAATAGCATGCAAGCCTAATTCTCAAACTCTTATTATGAAATACTTTATGATATGCATGATCTCTGCTTTACTTACTTAACGATTTTACTTACCTTGCATACCTCGGTACATTCCATATACTGACCGCATACTCTATGTTATATCATTTCATGATACAGGCTCGGATATTCAGGCTCAGTCCCGCCATTAGCCAGACTCTCAATATTAGCATCTCGCAGTCTCAGTTGGTGAGTCCTTATCTTCTGAGGGCCCTTTATCAGTTGTATTTAGTATTTTCAATTCAGACTATAGTGAGTTAGTTGGGGTCTTGTCCTGTCATGCCCCACCTAGGAGGCATGACTGGCATCTGGTGCCTACTAGGACCTGGACTGCTGGACTACTGAGCCTAAGCACTTTTGGTGCCAGGATGGCTCTAATTCTGGATTTATGAAAACAACAGGCTATATAACGGCTGTAAATACAGCCTCCGGCCGACAAGGCCTATAGCCACCTATAGGAATATAACAGCTACCCAGAACAACTGAACATAAGGGAACCTATGCAGGCTGACAAGGCCACCATGCTGACTAGTTATCACTGAAAAGTATAATCAAGTGCTAAACTGATCTGTGACCGACAAGGTCAGCAACTAACAACTGAACAAGGCCCCACATGGCCATCACATGCAAACTAAAAACATACACACGGCCCCACACGACCGGTACAACTAACCACAGGGAATATACAATCTGCAAGCCTCTAAGAATAATAAGATGGTCGGGATAAGGCCCCGGCCTACCCATACTGCACAAACAAAAAGGGAAGTAAACCTTTAGCTGTCAAGCTCCGGATGACAGGAGCTGAAGACTCTGTACGCTGGCTGGAACTACGAGGGATCTGCTCCTCGTCTATGAGTACCTGCACTCAAGTAACACAGCACCCCAAAATGGGCGTCAGTACCACTAGTACTGAGTATGCAAGCAATAACTGAAAATAATTGAAAGAAAACAATAATACTGATAGATACTGAAGTAATAGGAGACGGGCTGAGACTGACTGAAAAGAACGTAACTTTACTGAAGAGAGTAAGAGTCATACCTGATAACATGGCGGTCTACTTTCTATCTATTAATAACTAACACAACATAGCATACAAGAACCTTACCAGCCCCCATAAGCCATAAGGTACCAACCAGCACACAATCTATATACCCCTACCCAGGTCATACCATCCACCTAGTAACTATGAGCATCCTGTCGGCCCCCTGGGTATGCAACTTGGGTTCGCTGGACCCCTGACTATAGCTGTATCTGAGTCCAGAGGACTCCTGAAATCTGAAATCTGAAATCTGTAATTTAAAATCTGAAATCTGCATCCCGGGCACAAGCGCTCGACAGGGGGTGTGGTATAGTGTTGATCAGCCTGCTATGGGGAATCTGCATCCCATCTTCGTCCGCTGGCAGACGGTATGCCACTCCGTAGAGCGACGTATCCTCACCTTCCGGCGGGCGAGTCGATACAGCTATTAACCCTGGGGCGGTCAAGGAAGCTCTAAGGGTTCCCAACACATAACAATCATGTCTCCACAGATAGAAATAACTGCATGTAATATATATATACTGAATCTGATAATAATATTTATATTCTGGTATTCTGTTCTGAATCTCACACTGAAATATACTAAATCTGATACTGAAATATGCTGAATCTGATACTGAAATATACTGAATCTGATACTGAGATATACTAAGTCTGAAATAATATTTCTGGAATATTCTTCTGGGAATTATACTGTTTTACTGAGTTTCATGTTGAACACTATATAATAATTCTAACATGCTTACTGAACTCATACTGAATATAATATATGGCTTCTGAAACATTCTACTGGAATTTGTACTATTTTTCTATACTGGAACTACTAGCTTGCCGAAAGAAACTGGCTTTACATACCTCGACTGTCGATTTACCGATTAACTGGCAAGGTTCGACTCATATTCAGCTATTCTCCCCAACTGTAATCATAGTCATGAAAGAATAGAACTAACTTCATTATTATACTGGAAGAAAACAATACTTTAAATCTATAAACTGACTATCTTTCGACTTATCGAAGTACGATCGAAAACTCGTAATTTCTCGGAGGTCTAGAAGGGAGAAATAGTCACTTTAGGATTGGGAGTGTATTAACACTAGTTTGGAGCAATTTCAATCACTTTGACTCGGCGGGACAACGCTTCGCTGAGCGAATTTCACGAAAGTAACTCCGTTGAAATGCTCCCTGCAGCTTTATACTTCGGTACCCGAAGTTAATTTGACTTTGGACCACGTTTGACAGTGTAATCGAACGAATATTATATAAACCCTTCGCTCATCCTCTGTTTCTGGTCGTTCACTTTGGAAATAATATGAAGGATGACTTGAAAATGAAGTGAGAGGCCTTCATATACTTGGAGCCTTTAAGTCGCATTTGTCGAATGCGATTTATAAGTCGCATTTGTCGAATGCGATTTATAAGTCATATTTGTCTTACGACGCTACGACTTGACGCTTGTCCGGTCTCTCCCCGGGCCCTTTTCTCGCACGTATGGTATTCTAAAACTCTTAACCAACATGCGAATAGGCCAACTAAGTGTCAAGAACTTACGGGGTGTAACATGTCCCATCAATTCGTCAGTAGTAGCGGCTTATCAGACATAACATGTATTCAGTTTCAGACTTGTATTATGTATTCAAATTTTATGATATTTTCAAAATTCCTCTATATTATATATGTTAGACTTCCGCTTGATTACGTTGAATTTAGATGTCATGTTCATGTCATGGGTCGACTTGGAGCCTCTCGGGGTTCTTTGTCCCGTGTCTCGATCCGGGCCTATGTTCGGGTCGTGACAAACTTGTTATCAGTGCATTAGATTTTGAAGTGTCATAGGGTGTCTGAAAGACGCGTTAAGTAGAGTCTTTTTCTATCACGGCCCAAAAGTAGACCCGGATCGTAACATGAGACAAGAAACCCTGAGAGGCCCCAAGTCGACCCTATGACATAAGCATACATCTAACTTTATTCACTTTAAGCGGAAGACTGAACATAAGACATAGCGGAAACATAAACGTAACATAGCATGACATAACATTCGGAAGTACTAGACATACACACAAGCTGAGTGCTACATACAGTCTGAAAACCTCTAACATGTAAGATGGGTTGATGGGACAACATCCCCAACTAACCGGGCCAAACTAAAATAAAAAGAACAACATAAACGTCTAGTCATACGGCCCTCGGAACATGAGGATTCACCAATAAAGTGGAGAGTAACTCTGAAATAGTCTAAGGATGAGGATGAGCCTGAGAGTCGAGTCTTGTATCATGAAACGATACAGCATAGAAAGAATACGGTCAGTACGTGGAATGTATTGAGTATGCAAGGTAAGTAAACCGGACATTTAAAATGTATAAAACTCATAAATGACCATAAGTGTAGGACATCATGCTCATATCATAAATATCATAACATAACATAAGGCTCAAGGTTTTCAACACATTCGTAATACAATCGTACTCATGATCATAAGAGAAAAGCTTTATTTAACATGACTTGAGCCAAAATACATAATCATAAACATGCATAAATCATGAGGAATAGTGGGAGATTCTCTTAACCGACATACCCCATATGAGCACTGTTCGGGTTGTTGGGTAAACTACACGCAAGTGCACGTGGTCGAACAAGTAGTAAAGTGGCTCAAGTAAGCCAAGTATCGATCCCACAGGGACTGGACTAAGGTATCAATCTAATCAAGTGTCAATAAACTTTAACTCTAAACTGCAGACAACAGTGCGAAGAAGATTTTGATATTTTATTTCCTAATTTTATACCAAGTCTAAAACGAATATACAATTTGAGTCTGAACTATAAGTATGAGCATGCTGAGGCTAAAATGAACATGTAGAGAAATAAATTATCGATACAATTTGATTAATCTTTCCTCCGGTTGCTAGTCAAGAATTGTTGCCTATGGATTAAAACTCTCGTATTTAACCCAACTTAAGAATCATGAACCTTCCACCTACATCTCTGTGGTAAAAAGAAATTCATGTTCTAGCCATACAAAATCAATTCCTTAATTGACTAATATGACTTTTAGGTATATCTCTATCCTGAAGGTAAATCAATTCTCAATTTTCCCAAACTAAGAAAAGATCATATCCTATCAATTCACAACTTTCCAATTTCGTGCTCTCTCGAGTGAAACCGGACTTTTTAGATATACATTAACGTTGGCCACACATTAATGCAGTAAGAACAAGAATCAATAGAACAACCATGGAAGAAAAGATGAAAAACTAATTTATCAATAATTACATTTCAATACAAATGTTCTTAACCTCAGCAAGAAGGGAATTTAGCCACTCATTTGTGGATTAAACATCGTTAAATGAGTGTTAATCATACAAGCAATTGAAATAAAGAAGAAGGAGATAGAGAAAAACCCTGAGATTTTTGTCCCCTCAACTGCTTGTAACCCACGTTCTTACTCCACCCAGTCAGAATAATTAAAAATGAACCTAAGTGTTCTATTTATACTAGTGAGAATTTTTCCTGGAATAACAAGCAACGTGTCACGGAGTGCATCGCGGAGCATTGCCTCCGTGACACGCCACCAACGCGGACCCTCACTGGAATCTGGTTATCCAAGTATTCACACCCAACGTGGCATGGCGTGCAATGCGGGGCTAGGTCAACGTGCCACGGCCCCAACGCGCACCTTTATTGAAATTTGGCATAATTTCAACATCCAGGTAGAATGCATCCGTGATGGCAGCGTGACACGGCTCCATCGCGGAGCCCCTTTACTTCGTGCTTTCCTTGTGCTTTTTCCCTTGCTAGCTTCCGAGTCCAATCCCAATCTCTCCCAACCTTCATCTTAGCTTCCTAAAATTATATTTTTCCTGCAAAACCACGCTAATCATGTTGGTTAGTATAAATTCACATTTTATTACAATTCACATGAGAATATCCAAACATCGATAGATAAACAAGGCAAAATGACACATTTAAGTATCACTTGGGCATATAAATCCCCCACACTTAAATCCTTGTTCGTCCCCGAACAATAATCTTACACCTCATGCGATTGACACCCAATCCTGACTACTTTGGCTCGACAATTCAAGCATCGGTTATATCGATTATTTAATACAGTAAATCATCAAGAAAACATGCATAGTCTTATCAATACAATGACCTTCAACACATTAAGACCTCCTAGACTCAAGAATCGACTCTCGATATTGGCAAACTCATGCAAATCAGTTGATCAAGATATCCGACACGAAATTCAATCTCTCGTCAAGCATATGCCCTCACAACACAAGAGAATGTTCCCCTTTTTAATCACATGAACTCAAAGACATTACATGCAGGGGCATATAAACAAGATTTCGCTCTCTCTCCCAAAAGAATTCACATGCATCATGTCATGAACCATAGGTTTGCCTTTAGTGTATTACTCCGCTAATATAAGGACGCATGATGTAAGATCACGTAGGACTTAACGGGTTGTAGTGTAAGCTACGGAACTAGCAAATACTGGGCTAACCAATAATAACAACTAGCCTCCTTAAGCGCTTTTTCAATACATCCCATCAACCTTATGGGCATTGTTTCTTTCTTCATCCTCTCATTCTTGAAGTCTGTCTTTATTTTTGACCTCATATCTTTAAGCACACTTGACTTAATAACTAAGATTATTTAGACATCTTCATTATATTTAATTTATAACGAATGCACTTTCGACCTTTTCTTTCCTTTCATCACTCTGCTTTTTCTTTTCTTTTCAAAATTCTCACTCCCTGACACTGTGGGAAAATTATTTTTTTCTTGAGCGCTTAAGAGTTTTGGATCAAATTCATGGATAATGAAAAGAAGGGGTTAAGCTCGGTTTACACCTTTTTGACAAAAGAAAAAAATTAGGCTAAAGGCTTAATGGGCTAACTAGGATGTACATTCAAGGTAGGTACGATAATGAAAAAAAACTTTCGGTTAAAGCAAAGAAATGCCTACATCCTTTCCTACAGTACACATCCTTCATTTCGTTTCGTACACACACCAGGCAAGTTCTAGACACTTCACAATAGCATGGAAGAAACGAAACCTCACCACACACTCATTGCACATGCTCAACTCAAGACATATTCACAGACTCTTCAATCAGCTAATTACAAGAATTCAAACATTAAGCCTCAATCACACCGAATCGAACTCTATGGCCTAGGTATCTCAACATATTTACAAAGTTGCATGCTTTCATACGAATCACCTTTGCATTTTAAATATCATGTACAATACGCAACCAGAATTTCGCAACCATAAAGTAACGACATGTTTGGGATACACACACACAAAAGAAAAAAATTAAAAAAGAACAAAAGAAATCTACTCCTATCGACTACATTTCCCTTAAGACGGTCGTCATCCATCCATCATAGGGAACGGTCACTAATTACGACTTTAGTTCAATGGGACTATTCTCGATAAAAGAACCGAAAATAAATGCCGAGAAACCCAAAAATAAAAAGTTTCACGAAAAATTTTAAAAATATCGATAATTTCGATAAAACAAAAATATTTACAAAATCAGCTAACAACATTCAACAGCACACAGCAGCTTCACATTAATTACAATACAGACATACACACAAAAGTCACATGGTTAAGTTTTTCCAAGCACAACAACAGAACAGAGACATTAATAACAACAACAACCAGCACCTAACTACTCCCACCGCATACTTAAATCGAACACTGTCCCCAGTGTTCACAAAATTCAGCATAGCACAAAAGTGGGTGGTGAAACTCCCTGATCAATCGAAGTATTCCACTTCTTCGTCAGGTGCCGCTGCCTCATCTCCCATGTCTGAATCGCCCCCGTCATCATCATCTGACTCAACATCGGAGTCGTCATGACGTGTCTCCTCATCTGTGGGGACATCATCATCAGTGGGCTCCACAAAAGCTGGCCCCACTCGGCATAGAGCCCTGGAATTTTCGCCAAAAGGGTAGTCTAGCTCGAGCTGCCACAGCTCGTCTTCTGTTGCCGGCCTCCCGCCTATGCGCAGCTGGAGCATCTGCATCCCAAACATGTGATCCATGTACTGATCATCCCGAGCATGTCGCTCGGCTAGTGTAAGAACTGGCCCGTGAATTGTGTCGGGTGCCTTAGTTTTGGTGACATCTAAGGCCCGCCTCTCCATCTGCGGGATGTAGTCAAGGGCCTCTTCCTCAATATCCAGGCCCCTCAGGAACGTGGTCAGTAATTTACCAAACCCGTACCTGTGCCCTTGATGCAAACGGGCTCTCTTCATGGCGGAGATAATCACCGCCCCAACATTGATCTCCAGCCCTTTCATCAAGGCATAGACCAAGCACACACGATCCCGGGTCACATTTGTCATATGCACCCCCGGGATCAGGCAGGAACAAACAATCTTAAGCCATATCCTGGCTTCCCTGTTCATCTGTGAGTAGGGCAATGTCTGATGGTAGCCCCTCTCCTTATGCCTGCTCCACTGTGCTGTAGATCGGGCTCCACACAGAGTGCGTCTGATGTCCGCATATGGTGGAGTGATATTCAGCTGCCGGAGCACATGGGCGTCTGTGTCCCGCGCCCCCAAGATGGCATTAAGGTGATGGGGCTCAAAAGTGACTACCTGCCCCCTTATCTTTATGGTGTGACTTCTGAGTGTCGGGTTCCAGTTGGCGTAGAATTCCCGAATTAGGTACAGATTGCACTCCTTGGGCTCTTCAAAGATGAAGTTCTGCCCGGCTGCCTCAATCCTGTGGACAATCCTGGGGAACTCCTGTGCCAACGGTTCCCTATCAATGTGTTCCTCGGGGAAGTATTTGCTTTCCTTATGCTTCGCATACCATTTCTTCCCCTCCTCTGTCACCCATCGGGTTCCGTATTGCCGACGTTGGCCGCGCGGAACCGCTGGTCCTGCTGGGACTGCTGTTCCCAGTCTGATTCTTTTCCAAGCAACGCCCGATGTAGATGCGCCCTTTCCTTTATCTTGCCTGCTTGCATTGTTTCTGTCAAACCAAACAGACAGGTCCATTGTTATTCCAATTAAAATTAGCTTCGACTAAGGTTGGGTTAAGCTAGGCCACCCCACACTTAGTCTTTAGCCCCAATCACAACATTACAGCAAGACAATCCTCTTTTTCTAACTTTCAAAACAAAAAATAAAACAAAACAATAACAAAAATGCCTCATTCATTCAGAGGGTTCGACGGTATAAATTCTATGTACTACTCAGACTTGGTACAGCTAATCCACTATTACCATCGATAACATTTCATCACATAGCACTTGGCGCAAATTTCTATCAACAAAACCGATGCAATTCCCCCAATTTCTATGCAATTTCAACAATTTCATTATCCCGACAATCCGTTGCACCTTTAGCATCTTAAAATTAAGCACAACTTCGTTTACTTCATTCAACATGCACAAACCAAGAAGAATTTCACATTTCAACTCAATTTTAACTTCTTCATATGTGAATTTTAACCCTAACTACAATATCGCAAGAATTTGAATCACCCATGTATTTATCGAGTTTATATAATCACAACGATACTACGAACATCAATTAATAATAGCTTACATGAATTCAAGCTCAATTTACAATTAGGGCAAGTTTTCCTCACTTCCTATGCTCAAAATCGGAAAAATTAGACAAGAAATGAGATGAAGTTAACGAACATACCTTCAATTCGATGATATCGAAGAAAAGTTGAAGAAATTTAGCTCCTAGGTCCGTGTCACATTGGGGAAAGGGGGATTTTGGGTTGTTTGTCGCGGAGGAGATAAGGAATGGGAAAAAATGAGGGAAAAAGGGGTTAAAAGGGAGGTTTTTCGCGCGGGTCACCCGGCGACCCGGTGTGACTCGTCGCGAATAACACCTCAATGTTTCATGGAGGGTAACGCGGAGCATGCCCTCCGTGACATGGAGCCATCGCGTAGGCACTCTGGAATTTTTCAAAAATTCCAGATTACACTTCAACGTGTCACGGAGGGTAATGCGGAGCACTCCCTCTGTGACACGAAGCCATCGCGCAGGCTCACTGTTTTGCCACTTTTTATTATTTTTCTTACCTCGATTTTTCCTTTGCGATCCTTTGCATTTTTACCCTCCGTTCAACCTGAAATTCATTTCACAACAAGAAATTGGTTAGAATTATAGGTTTCACATAAAATACAAATTTTTTTTGTTTTTATTTTTATTTTTCTCATTTTTTCTTTCTTTTTTTTCTTTCTTTTCTACGAAATCTATTCACATATTACAAAAATTTCACGGGTTGCCTCCCGTGCAGCGCCTGGTTTACCGTCGTGGCTCGACGTCATTAAGCTTAGTCATCCTCTAGGGTGACGGACGTCTTCTCTCGACTACCGTCCTCATCCATGTCATGCTTACACTTCTCCGGTGATTTTTCAAATGACTCCCGTGACTCAACGATCTGAGCACTATCCGCTTGATCAAGAACGTTGATCACTGAGAGTTCCTCGTACACGGCCGGCAGCTTTGTACCTTGTACACCTAAAACACCTCCACCTTGTCATGGGCTCGCATAGTTAGCTGCCCTGACGCTACATCAATAAGTGCTTTCCCGATCTCCAAGAAAGGACATCCCAAAATAAATGGGACTTCCGCGTTTGGCTCATAATCTAGCACGACAAAGTCTACCGGGAAGATAAGGGAGCCCACTTCTACCAGCACATCTTCCACAATGCCATCAGGTCTGGCTAAGGAACGATCCGCCAGCTGCAAGATCACTTTTGTTGGTCTAGGACTCCCTAGCCCCAACTTCTTGAATACCGATGTCGGCATCAAGTTAATGCTCGCTCCCAAATCACATAATCCACGAGCTCGAATACTCTGCCCAATTGTAATTTGAATTGTAAAGCTCCCAGGGTCCTTGAGCTTTGTGGGCAACCTGTTTTGTATCTGTGAAGTGCACTCCTCCGTAAGTGCCACCGTAGCGTACTCAGTCAACCTGCTTTTGTTTGCCACGATGTCCTTGATGTATTTTGCGTACTTCGGCACTCCCTGCAAAACATCAACAAGAGGTAAATTAATGTGTACCTGCTTAAGCACCTCCACGAACTTTTTGAAACATGCTTCCTCCTTGTGTTTCCTTAGTCTTTGAGGGAAGGGGGGTGGTGGTCTTTCTGGTTCAGCTTCCTTCTCCTTCCCCCTATCATCATTGTGCTCCCTCTCCTTTTCACCTGCTCCCGACTGCTGTGGTGGTCTTTCTGGTTCCACCTCCTTGAGTTGTAAACCACTCCTCGTGGTCACTGCATTTACTTGCTTGGGGTTGGGGTCAGTGTCACTTGGAAGTCCTCCTCTCGGCCAGGTGTTTTGAGCTCCGGCAAATTGCCCAAACTGGTACTCCAGCGCCTTTGTAGCTAACTGATTGTTCTTTACATCGGCTGCCAATTTCACATAGTCAGCCTGCAATTGAGCTTGGTTAGCTATCATTGTCTTGAACATTTCCTCAATGCTGGGTGATGGTGTTGGAGGAGGTGCATTGTTGCTTTTGTATTGCGACTGATAGTTCTACTGCCCTCCTTGATTTCTTTGCACCCCCTGACTCGAACTTTGCCCTTGATGGTTATTGCTACCCCAAGAGAAATTCGGGTGATTCCTCCAGTTGGAATTGTAGCTGTTGCCATACTGTAGGTGGTTGTTTCTCTGTACATTACCAACAAAGTTCACCGAATCAGGATTTGCTCCACAACACTCAGCTGAGTGTTCGTTACTCCCGCACACTTCATACCAAATCTGCTGCACTACATTCACTGGGGCTTGAGACTGGTTCATGCTCATGTTACTGAAGTGGGTGTTGAGTTGATTCTGTAATGCAGCTATCTGTGCAGCAATAGCTGTAAAACCATCCACTTCTAGGACTCTTGCTGCTTTCATTGTTCCTCCTCTTGATGAATCCGCATTCCACTCCGAATTCCCCTACGAAATACGATTTAACAAGGTATACAGCTCTTCATAAGTCTTCTCTAATGCTTGTCCCCCAGCTGCTGAGTCTAGCAAGATTTTTGTGTGGGGTTCCAAACCCTCTATAAAAGTATGTACCAGCACATCATTGGATTGGTGATGATGAGGACAATCCCGCAACATAGATTTGAATCTCTCCCAGGACTGATACAGATTCTCTCCCTCTCTTTGTTTAAAACTTAGAATTTGACTTCTAAATCTGGCTGTTTTACCAGATGGAAAGAACCGTATCAAGAATTTCTTTGCAAGATCATCCCACGTGGTGATGGAATTAGGTGGCTCAGCTTTCAACCACCTCTTAGCTTCTCCCAAAAGTGAAAATGGGAACAATGTAAGCCTGGCATAATCTGATGACACTCCAGCGGGGATGTAAGTGTCACTTATCTCCAAAAAATTTTGGAGATGTTGCTATGGATCCTCATGAGGGAGACCTGTGAACTGTCCGCTGGTGTGCAGCAATTGCACCATGTTCTGTTTAAGCTCGAACCTCCCTCCTAGCTCAGGTTTTCGGATGCTAGATGTGACATTGTTAGCATGTGGGATTGCCACCTCGCGAACCGGCCTAGCTGCCATTTCTTCGGGCACTAACATTGCCCTTACAACGGGTGGATTCTGTTGTTGCTCCAGGATTGTTTGTCTGAGCAACTGCAGCTTTTTCTCTAGAGCTTCTCTCCTTTGATGATGGAATTGTCTTTCCGGCTCTAAAGATGAGTCCACCAGCTCCTTGTCTCTTGCCAGTGTTCAACAGAAATTAGTATCTGCAAAATACAGGCTAAGACCAAGTTGTCAACACTAAGAAGAAATAGTAAACTAACACTTAAGAAAAATTTACCAATTGCCAGTCCCCGGCAATGGCGCCAAAAACTTGTTCGGGTTGTTGGGTATAACTACACGCAAGTGCACGTGGTCGAACAAGTAGTAAAGTGGCTCAAGTAAGCCAAGTATCGATCCCACAGGGACTGGACTAAAGTATCAATCTAATGAAGTGTCAATAAACTTTAACTCTAAACTGCAGACAACAGTGCGAAGAAGATTTTGATATTTTGTTTCCTAATTTTATACTAAGTCTAAAACGAATATACAATTT